>JAPJYX010000019.1:25670000-28252500 GCA_030503985.1 Himalopsyche tibetana | reverse complement strand
TAAACTCAAGCCTGGGCCATAACGTGTGATAAGATCAGCTGAAAACATTGCTGCTGCTCCAAGCAATCCATCAATCTCATTTTGACATCGTAAATACAAGAAGTTGGACTTAAGACAACAACTGTGTCGAAAAGTATGCATACAGATTTGTATTTGTTTCCATTTAAATCTCAATTGATACGAGAGTTTCTTCCGCAAGACAATTTACGACGCCAATAAGATGTTACAGCTTGCTCATGATAACTCTAATTTTCATGAAACAATCATAATGAGTGATAATGTTGATTTCCATAGATACCAATGAATAAGTTAATAAACAACATAGTCAGTTCTGAGCAATAGAAAATCTTCACCTTTGCTTCCATTAAAAGTGACAGTATGGTGCGCTATGTGGTCTGTAGGAATCATTGACCATTACGTGTTTGAAGATACACGTAACGTTACGGTAACTGTTTAAGCAGAACGTTATCGTCACACATGGTAGATAACTTTTTGTCACCAAAATTGGATGCTTTGAGCTTGATGAACATGTGATTCCAACGGTTCGGTGATTCTTCCGACCACGAATTCTCCGTACATTATGTTGCAATTAACATTTGACAAAAAACTTTATGTACACATTTTTTGAATTTGTCAAATAAATGTGTATTAATAAGGTAATCCAATTAGTAAAAATACTGTGTATGTAAATTTTCAATTTTAAATATATTTATGCATGGGATTTACTTCCTCTCAATATAAACAAAAATATCGGCCCTATTACATTACAATACAGGACAATTTTTCTAAATTAATCAATCAAACTACGTATTAAATGATACATTTTAATTAAATATTTTGATTGTTTCCGTTCTGAAAATATTTGGCACAATTAACATAAGACATAACCTGTTTTGGAGAAATATTGGACATGAATTATTTGTTTATTCAGGGTGTAGAAAAAGCCTGTCAATGGGGATGCCACTGGAGAGAGCTTTAACAGTATTTAACAATATTCTTTCGAATAATAAAAATATTAAAAGATTTTTAGTACTTTTTCAATATAAAATTTATTAGTTCAGGACCGGTTTCGCTCATCGCGAGCATTATCAACTGATAAGAAAAATACATAAACAGTGTAACAGTGGTAATGTGGAATTATAGTGTAATTTGCTAATCCTTTAAATTGTTAATAGTTGCTTACACCTTTTTATTTAAATTTAAATTTGTATAAATATCACTGTTTATATATTTTTCTTATCAGTTGATAATGCTCGCGATGAGCGAAACCGGTCCTGATCTAATAAATTTTATGTGGAAAAAGTACTAAAAATCTTTTATTATTTTTATTATAATGCCTTTCCACCAAGTATTGACAGTAAACACCTTAAAAGTGATTCCTTCGAATGTCAACATATTCCACGAAGACGTGCGTGAGTTCCGACGAATGCTATGTTTTATGTATTAAATTAGAGTTCGTCGGAGCTTACACAGTTGACTTCCTTGCCATTTTTTTCTACTGCTTTTTATATTTAATTGTATTATGTCTCAAATTTATAGTGTCCATCTTATGCAATTTCAAATAAATACATTTTGATATGACTATAAACAAGTCTAAACTTTTTCAACTTAATAAAATTAAAATTAAATCTGTGTACGGAAGAATCTGTGTTCGAAAGAGTCGGTGTACGGAGTAGTATTGGAAATTCACATACAGCCAATGTTAGAAACGGAATTACTGATAGTAGTAAACCTTCCCGGTGAATACCCTGTACTTCACATGGCGATTATCTATTTCCGGCTAATTTTAAAAGAACCCACGTACTACATGTATATACAATTATTAATACAGGCTCATGTTAAGCAGGTATGCGAGCAAGTACTGCTTAATCGAACATATTATGCATACGAGCCTTGTCGGACATTACGGCGCAATTATTTGCTAAAAAATATTTCTGTCTGACCTACAAATGTCGGGCAAGTTCACAGCTGATGGCAATGACGTCAGTCACCTCATTGAAAAAAAATCATGCGAAAATATCTCGTTTCATATGAAAACATCAATAAAAACCGAACATTGTATAACATTGTGTGAATATTATATGAAAACGAATAGTCGATATGCAAAAAGTAAAGGTAGGTTTCTTTAGTGTACTCAGATTTTTAAATATATTGTGAATGACATAATAACACAATAAGTAACTTAATATAAACACAATATTCCTTTGTACTATATTCCACTTTATTTAAAAGGTCGGGATAAGAAAAATAATAAATAAAACTGATAAGAATTTTTTTTTCTTATCAGTTGACAATGCTCGCAATGTGCGAAACCGGTCCTAACCTTATAAATAAAGTGGAATAAAGTACAAAGGAATATTGTGTTTTTATTATTATAATGCCTTTCCATCAAGTATTGACAGTGAAAACCCTAAACAGTGCTAAGTAGAAAGTTTTTAATTGAATACAGAATCAAATAATTTTTTTAAAAATTGTTACCTTTTTTTTAAAATGTTTACTTGTTCATAACTAAGCAAATTATTATATACTTAATCCTTTTTAACGCGATACATTGTTTCCTTAAATTGACGCGTATAAAACATCGCGTAAAATAAACCTCATTTTCCTATAATTTGAAAAATTGGTTCCAAAAATTAAAATATCTCGTAAAAAAGTATCAAAAATCTATGAAAAACTAAAATTTGCCCTTCAAATTCGCGTAATTTTTTTTTTACATAATAACCATTATTTTTTTTATTTAATATAAGCATACAATGAGAAACAGATATATATGTATACATGCATAATCGTATACAATTTTTAGTAATTATTCGCTGCTGGCACTGTCGGTTGCGAAATATTAGGGTGTTCACTGTCAATACTTGGTGAAAAGGCTAATTTATATTTTAAAAAATAATGAATATTTTTTTAAACGTATAATTAAGAATAGTTAAATATTCTACTACAGACAAAAGTATTATAATTTGTTTCAGTATATTGAAATATTCAGTTTTAACTGTCTCCAGAACTTTGAGGGTAAATTGACTTACGCTATGTTAGAATTAAGCCGATTAAATGCAATTGGTGTTTTGATTGTTAGAAGCTTACGAAAAAAAATATTGACAAAGGTTGAATCATGATTATGTAGTTTGTGGTTTTAAATATTATATTGCCATCAATGGAAAGAATTGTTACGTTTAAATTATAAGTGTATTTCTTTTAAGTTGTTTGTTCATTGTCAATACTTGGTGAAATGACATTATATAAACAACAAAAGAACCCCTCTTTTGTATATATTCCACAATTATTTATTAGGATTATGTATATTATATTTGTATCAGTTAAAATTGCTCGTGATGAACAAAACCGGTCCTGATCTTAATAAATATTAGTCAAACGAATTAAAAAAATACTTTTATTTATTTAAATAAAGAAGTAATATGAAAAAACATGACATTGAAATATTATATATCGTAAAACAAATTATCAAGTTTAAGGAAAAACAAAAATATCAGTGGATTGCATTTGATATAGAGTACATACAGAGTCGACGACATATTTAGTAAATAGTAAGTTCAATTGTCATTTTGTCATAATATAACATATTAATGTAATGGCGAATTTATTTACTACTTTGATTATCCTGTTTAGTCATCTCTAGTTAGAGGATTATAAAATTTAAATTGAAAATGATTGGCAACAGCTGCAGCGAGCAGATTCGTTGGTTTTTTTACATAATTAGTTTTGTAAAAATTTCAATGTCGTGATATCGCGGCCTTGACAGTGGAATCAGTGCCAAGTAATCGCGAAATATGCATATCGGTTTGAAGCTCGCCGAAAAAATGAAAAATCGGCGGCCACTTGTTTGCGGCTTATAAATATAAACTGCGTGCACATCAGATCTCGACACATTACCGCAATATGTTATTTTTCCACTTGGGATATTATTAAATACACCGCCATCTACGTGTATAACGTTTTTTTACATAATAAAAACATTATGAATCAAAAAAATTACATTACATTTTATAGTTAATTCGTCATTATTCGCAGAATTTTTATGGAATCGGTGTTTGCCTACAACATACACGGGAAAACTGCGTCCCGTTGCGTATTTTTCTGCGGCCCGCGAGCAATATTATATTTTTGAAAAAAGTCACGTTTTTATCTTTTAACGCATTTTTAAAAAAAGATTGAAATTAAATATAATAAGTTTAAGCTACAACTTGAAATTATTGATCTGCAGTGTGACTCTGATTTTTGTGGAATGGTAAGGGAATTGTACCGTCGTGTAGAAATCTGCAAATTTTATAACGCAATTAATTTGGATAATTCAACCAGCTTAAAAATGTTCGTTATTTTTGGATCAACTTATATATGTGAACAAAAATTTTCAATAACATTATGACAAAAAGAATAGTACCTACTAGGGCAGGGGTTACCAACCTTTTTGGACCCTATAGCGCAATCTAAAATATTGGTAGGGCGTAAGCACCACATTTTTTCAAAATCTCAAAACCCAAGAATTTAACGAGTTGCCCAAAATATCACCATGACTCGTTTTTTTTTAGCTCACCGAAGAATTTGAAATTCTCAAATTCCTATACTTTTCCCTCAAAATATCTCCGAAACTCGTTTTTTTTTTCACCGAGGAATTTGACGATTTGATAAATTAGTTGGCGAGCGCATCGGAATCAGTCGGGCACGGGGTTGGTAACCCCTGTACTAGGGCATTCATTCGGGATCCCGAAATTCCGGGATTGACACGGCCGCGATCTCGGGATTGAGAAATTTTGAGCAAATCCCGAAAATTTACACGAAATTGGCAAATACAAGATTTCAAATTCCTCGATGAGCTAAAAAAAAACGAGGTTTTGTGAGAATCGGGGAAAAAGTATAGCAAATCGGGGATTTCAAATTCCTCGGTGAGCTAAAAAAAAAACAAGGTTCTGGGACAGTCGGGTAAAAAGAATATAAAAGATTGAAAATTAATCAATTCCGAAATCCCGGGATTGGAAAAAGGCTTCGGTATTGGATACCCTAGAACCTACCTATCTTTTTCTGCGTCAATTTTAGATCACTTCACTCTTGCAATCTGCTATCGATATTAATTATTTATTGCGTATTTTTAAACAAATCCACCCCTTCATCTGCGCATCACGAATAGCTGAGATTAAGCGAGACCCTTTTTAACGTATTGGCAGCCCACCGCTGAGCATACTACTAAACTGTGTTATTTAAAGAATTTTAACAAAGATATGAAAACAATGTTTTTACGGTTGAGGAATCGTTGTGACAAACGAAACTAGTGTATGATGACAGCGAAACGAGCAAGCCACTGTCGCGTGTAAGCCTTGCATGAATAATTGAGTGTGTATTAGTAGGTCGAGAGTGCGCACACCAACAAAAGAACTGTCGAATTTATTCAACAATGCTAACCAATTTGTTTCAAGGTCACTCACTAACACATTAATTGTATAGAAAGAAAAAGTGTACGCTTCGTGTATGTGTATTGTCATAATGAACACATACTTATCTTATACAATAGATAAAACGTTAATTTTAGCATGAAAAATATTCCCGCGCAAAAATAAGTAAGTCTTCAGATTAAAATTGAAAATCGAATACTTTATAAAGTATGTACATTTTTTGTGTTACATGGGACTAATTTTGAAATATTAAATTCTGTGAAACTAGATAATACAATGGCTTTAAACTTGGTGATACATTTATTTCTTATATAAACACGATACGTTCATTTACTAAGCGTCAGTTCAAGTTCATCCGTGGACTTGAACGCCTAAAGATGCCGAAAAGCGAAAACCGGGTCGTTAGTGACAAAACTTGTGTGAATGTTCATAATTTGAACGATTCAAATTTAGTATTAGGTATATTCAAAAAAATAAAATACAAATTTGTACAATGTAATACTCACTTTTATAAAATAATATCAGGACCGGTTTCGCTCTTGACGTACATTATTAACTGATTTGTGATCTATGATCAGTATATAATGCTCGAAATATTTTAATAGTAGTTTATTTTAAATATATTTTAAATATTATTTCACTCGGTACCTTTATGATTCAGAAACACTTTAAATGTGTTTACTGTAAATAGTTGATATTTAATAATTAAAACCCTGTTTTATATTAATTCTACAATTATTTAATAGAATGAGGACCGGTTTCACTCACCAAAAGAATTTTTCAAATAAAAAGAATATACATTAAGAATGAGCTATTTACATATTTATACTTTTTTACCACGTCCGCTCCCAATGTGGAGCGTATAGACTCCTAATGGAGTTTATCTCAACATAAGTGTTTCTACGACAACTGCATGTTACTCAGTTGCTGAACCTCTCTTTTTTCAAAGAGAGTAAGAATAGAAGGATAGGGCTAGACACTACAAGTTGTTAGCTAATCGCTCTCGATACGCCCCGTTCATAGGATAATATGGGTGGGAAGGGGAATTAAAGAAATCGAATACATCGATTCCTTCGAACATAAATTCATAAATCGATTGAAAAATCAATTTATAAAACTGTCAGTACTGAGATTCAAACCCGTGACCTCCGTAGCCGAAGCCAACTACGTTTACCACTCGACCACACAGGCGAAATTTATAAATACTATTTAAGCTACGCTAAGTAATTAGATGGCTTATTCGAAATACATAGACTTGTATTCAGTGGCGGCCGGTCAATGTGGCATTGGATCAATGCACCCCTTTTACAGTGAAACCCCAATTTTACGTTTTTCAAGGGACCGAAAAAACACAACGAAAAATGCGGGAAACCGATAATGCGGGAATGCTAAAAATAATACAGTGGAACCCCGATCTACCGTTCTCGCATTGTTCGTTTTCCCGCATGGATCGTTCATTTGTTATAGTCCCGGCCAAACGACCATAAGAACAATGTTAAATAATCCCGCATTAATCGTTCCCCGATTATACGTTTTCCTCGATTTATCGTCTAAATTGAACGTTTTTTTTTGAATATGTATTTCTCATTTCGCTAAGAAATACGATCGACTCGTACAATTTGTTTTTGAAAAAAAAACGAGACTGCAGGCGCCGTAGAATTATTTATTATGACTTCTAATAATATCGACCCATACAAAAATTGTGTGCAAAAAAAACGAAACTGCAAGTTTGCAGGCGCCGTAGAATTGTTTTTTTTATGATTTCCCATAATGCTTTCGCTGATGACTCACTTAGTCCTGTGCACATATTCATTTGTCTCGCTGAATTTCAACACCTCTAATGACCTTTTGTTTTGCCTTGAATCTCGTGCCGTAAAGTGTTCTAATTCGGATTAAAATGCCCCCCGTGAAAAAAACTAGAACTCTCGCGGAGAAACTCAAAATAATTCTAGACGTTGAAAAAAATCCAAGAGAAAAACGAGTTGACATAGCAAAACGTCTAGGACTTGCACCATCCACTCTGAACTCGATTGTTGCTAGGAAGATTGACATTCGCAAATCAATCTAAAAGTGCGTCAAATCAGCGAAGAAAAGAAAGTCCGCTAAGAAGTCTACTTTTAATGAGCTTGAGTAGATTCTTCACGCGTGGTACCAGCAAGCGCGAGCTGAAAATATACCTATTGATTGAACCATACTCCGAGAAAAAGCTTTACAAATAGCCGAATAAAAAGGTATTTCAAATTTCTCTGCATCGAACGGATGGATCAATAGGTTTAAAGATCGGCATGGTCATGTATACAAAAATCTAGCGGGCGAGAGCGCTGCTGTGAACCATCACACGACCGCAGCATGGATAGCGAGATTGCATGAGATTGTTGAAGAATACGAACCACGAGATATTTACAATGCTGGCAAAACTAAAGGTCATAAGAGGTGTTGAAATTCAGCGAGAAAAATGAATAATGTGCACAGGAGTTCAATAAATGAGTCATCAGCGAAAGCATTATGAGAAATCATAACAAACCATAATGCGCCTGCACACTTGCAGTCTCGTTTTTTTCACAAAAATTTTGTAGGGTCGATATTATGTTTGTTGGAATTGTTTATTATGAGAAGTCATAATAAACAATTCCACGACGCCTGCACATTTGCATTCTCGCTTTTTTTCAAAAAAAAAAAATGTATGAGCCGATCGTGTTTCTGAGCGAAATGAGAAATATATATTCAAAAAAACGTTCAATCGGGATAATTTTTGTGAAGGGACCAAAATATTTAGACGATAAATCGAGGAAACGTATAATCGGGGAACGATTAATGCGGGATTATTTAACATTGTTCTTATGGGTGTTTGGCCGGGACTATAACAAATGAACGATCCATGCGGGAAAACGAAAAATGCGAGAACGGTAGATCGGGGTTCCACTGTATATATATTTATTTTATTATAGACAATAAATACATGAAGAATTTAAAATGAGTGAATGGCATAAATGTTATGTTTGAATATTATTTCATGAAATATAACCGCCCCTGCATATACAAGTGGTGCATTGATCCAATGCCACATTGACCGGTCGCCACTGCCTGTATTAATGTATATTATTATTATCAATTGAAAATTCTCGTGATAATCGAAAACGGCCGAATCGAAACGGAAAAATAATAATGTGACATTAGTACAAAAGAGTGTTTACTAACTAAGCGCACGAGTGTATCAAAAAGGACACAAGCCGCAATTAATAATTTATTTGAATTTAAGTTGGGTTCACGAACTAGCATTCAAAAGAAACATCAACCATTAATTATTAACCTTTTAAGGAATATTTTATCAAAACTCAGTTGCTCTGTTTGTAATTTACATGAATTGGTAGGCCCCTTTATCCATAATCGTAATGTAAATCTATCTACAAAGGCTGCTGAGAACCGCCGTCGCGTCGGGTGTAACAATAAATGTTTTAATTCTCAAAACGCCTTTGTCAATAAGCCATTCTGACTTTAATTCAATAATTATTTTAGTTCCAAAAGCATAAACAATTATTTGTTGGACTGTGTATATCATTGCTTGAAAAATCACGCATTATTTGACACATAATATAATCGGGCACTAAAAAATCTAACGACGTGATTAGTAGTCATATCGACTGTGAAAATGGTGAGGAACCTTTTCTCTCTAAAGGCCACATTCATTTATCTGATTCAACATAAGGCCGCAGTTAACTTTGACAGGCAATTAATGAGGTAATCTTTATCCAGAAACAATTTCATTCCAATTTGTAAAGCCCAGAAATTTGCGAATTTCCAAAAATACTAGCGTTGGACCTTTTTTAGGTCTTCCAAAGATTTTGACATTGAAAATCTCATGAATTTACGATTTTGCAACAAAAAATGCAGGATTTTCAGAACCGTCAAAAGGCCGCAGGTTCCCCACGAGAGGTCAAGACAAGAAAATTTTTAATTATTTTCTATGTAGTTTTACATTGTATTCTCCGGGTTCCTTATTTTTTTAACTTGTCTATCTTTGTAACTTTAAATATAGGTTATGTGTGGTGTGAATGAATCATATTACGTGAATGTCTGAATATATATCACGATTAGGGTATCCAATCCCGAAGCCTTCTTCCAATCCCGGATTTCGGGATTGATTTATTTTGAATCCCGGGATTGAGATTTTCTCACCGAGAAATTTGAAATCTCCGATTTGGTATACTTTTTCCCGGAATCTCACAGAAACTCGCTTTTTTTTTTAGCTCACCGAGGAATTTGAAATCTTCAATTTGCCAATTTCGTGTAAATTTCGAGAATTTGCTAAAAATTTCGGGATCAGAAAATTGAACGGGATCCCGGGATTGGATGCCCTAATCACGATCAGTAGTAATCTGAGTTGTTATGTTGGAAACCAATTGTTAGCCACTTCGTTCATACTTCAAAATAGGCGATCAAACGTAATTATTTACATTTAATTCTGAAGTGAACTTATCCAATTATTACTCGGGTTAAAAGTTTAGCGATCTAAAAGTTCAGTGTTGATACTAGGTTAGGTCGTTTCAAATAAAAGTTTTCCCATCATTGCCATAGACTAAATTCTTTCATAAGGGTAGCAATCCGCCTTCAAAATGTCTGCCCAATATTCTGGTCACATATTTCAAAAACGGTCGCTCGTAATAAGAATCAGCTTTCCAACTTTAAGCCTAGCACTCTGTCTAAAGCTCGATTTTTCAATTCTTCACAAACATTTATGTCTTTAATGATAACACTATACATATATAAGAATCTGTTCTGCGATTTTGTGTCTATATTTAAAAACTCATTGATTTGTTATATGTTATTGAATTAAAATTTAACACTAAAAAGGTAAAACTACTAAAACAATTTCATATTTAATTACGTAAATTTCAGAAGGCAGTATTATTTTTTAAACTTTTTATTTTGTCTTAAAAATGTAAAAGTAAACAATATCAGCACATATAATAGTTCTGACGATGGCGCAAGCCGAAATAGCTATCACCACATAAAATTATTAAAAACTGTAGAACTAAAATACTTTGTTATTTTTAATCTGTTATAAATGGAGTTCTACCAAGTAAATACCAAATCAATTAATAAATATATAGCAGCTTTTATAAGTTATTCTACGTTCCTATGAATTTGCTTTAATAAATTTCAAAGAAGTGCGTTAATTTTTATTTATTTTTATCCATGTCCGCTCCCAAATGTGGAGTATATGAACTCCTAATGGAGGTATCTCAACTGAAGTTTTTCTACGAGAACTGTTTGTTACCTTTTTTTCAAAGAAAGGAAAGAAGGATAAAACTAGAGCAGGGTTAGTGGTTGGCTAATCGCTATTGCTACATTCCGTTATTAAAGGATCAGAAGGATTGGAGGAAAGGAAATAATGTGAATTGACATCACAAATACCCAGTCTTCAATCACAACTTTGAATTAAATAATTTTCAAATTCACTGTGATCTGACCGGGATTCGAACCCAGATCTGCGTGATCGGTAGAGAAAGCTTTAACCAACTGATTCATAGCAGTCTACATTAATAAAGATAAAATACGTTGTATTTTTTTTTGCAAGTTTTATTAAATATTAATAAATTGACTAGCAACCATACCTTTCTAAATACCTCAGCATTATATAGTGGTGAGATATACATTAATAAAATATTCACAGAGATATAAAAAGTGGGCGTAAGTTACTATAGAACTAACCAAGGACAGAAAATAAGTCCTTTTATTATTTCTACGACAGAAATAAGAAAAAAAACCTTTTCTTTTTTTTATCTCCGTAAATTATCACAACTTTATTACTTATCAGCTCGCTGTAAAACTTTTTAGAGAAGACTAATTACAAATGATATTTATAATGGAGCTAGCTGTTTACCCAACTTGCTACAGTATTGAATAACCACTGTCACAAATAACAATGCCCAAATATACATATATGAAGTATAATCATAAAAAGAATTTTTCTTTTTTTTATATTTTTCCGAAAATATTTGTTAGAGGCATTACCAATTTTCTTTATATTGTTTGCCAACTGAATACAGAACTAGACTCACTTACTTCTGGTAAATTTTCTAAGAAATAAAAGTTTTCATCTGATTTTTAATGTGATTTAGGGTTTAATGTATCTAGAAAAGTTTAAAAAAAGTAGATTTCCTATACATAGCAAATACTAAAGGCAAACCAATTTGAACAATTGAAAATTAGAGGGAAAATGCAGATTAAACAAAATACAATATAAACCAGTTATATTCATCCAATACCATTCAACTGTTCTTTGTTTATATTTATTTCTTTTCGTGGACAAAAATTTGAATACATAAATTGTATCAAAAAAGTTTCTTTCCTAACATCGCCTGGCATCTAAACTTTTCATCAGAGATTATAAGCACACCCAAAATGCATGTCTTCAAAGTTACTTACACTTTTTAGAAAGTAAACTTACTACTAATTTAATTAATGAGTTTTTATTTTATATTGTACGTTATCTATATATACTATAACTCTTTTATTTATATAAATATTTCGTAACATTTTATATGAAATGAGAATTTAAGCGATTCACTATAAATCAAAGTTTTCATTGAAAAGTTTTCCTATCATCGACAATTGTATTCTTATACTGAAAAACCTGTTCACAATTTGAAAGTTTTGAATTATTTATAAATAAATTTGAAAAATTATTTTATATACATTTAACAAATTAAATATTTTTTTCAAGTTTAAAAGTGTTTATCTTGAAATACTAGTTCATAAACAATATTTGTCCGCTTTCTCAGAGTCTTACGTCACTTCTGAATCACAATGTTGTAATGGAAATTGCGTAGCTAGGATTAAGTAGAAAAAGTTTCAGACAACTCTCCACATAATTTTTATCAAAAAAAAAAAAAACATTTATCAAAGAATGGATATTTTATAATGTTAAACTGAAAATAATAATTCGGTCAAAGTTACAGATAATGCGTAATTAATGAAATATGCATGATACCATGAACCGCAAAAAATCAAAATGACACCGATAATGTTTTAGACCAGGGATGGGGAACCTTTCCTTGTCTAAAGGCCGCATTCATTTTTCTGATTCAACATAAGGCCGCAGTTAAAATTTACTAGGGAAATCTTTGGACGGAAAGAATTTCATTTTCATTTCAAATTCAACAATTTTTTTTAGCTCATCCAAGAATTTTGAATCGAAAATTTCAGGAATTAACGAATTTACAAAAAAATGCAGAATTGGCCGATCGGGTCAAAAGGCACCAGAGTAGCCACAAGGCCGCACGTTCCCCACGACTGTTTTAGACACTCATAAATGATTCTTTTTACTAACATAATTTAAGATTTCGACTGAAGGTGTTTGGTGGAGTTTCAATATTAAATTTGAATCGTTCAAATTATGTGCATTTACACAGATTTCATTTGAAGGTGCCGAAAGGCGAAACCCGGGTCGTTAGTGACAAAATCTGTTTGAATGTACATAATTTGAACGATTCAAATTCTTTTTTTTTTTCATCTAAGATACAAAACTAACGTTTTCTAAACTTTCTTTAAAATGTTTTTAAACTTTCAACAAAATAGTGACAGAGACACTTCTTGTCTTTTGAGTGAACACTGATGTTTTTGTTTCTGCTGCTCTTTGGAAGTGGTGTCCTGTAACAGTATTAAATTTGATGTTTTTGTTTTTTACCGTATGGCATTGATTAATGACTTTGAGTGTAAATCTTTCCTTGTGGGCAACTGTCAGGACACGGTGGTTCAAAAGCGTGTTGTGCTTTCAGAGAATGCTCCATCGATTTGAGGAATGAGAAGAGTCGTGTAACAAGCTCTGAAAACCCAGTTTTTGTCGAGGTGAACGACCGAGCCGCGTTCCGTAATCGTGCCGCTCACCCCGCCTACGTCACGGCCACCCCCCCCCCGCCTATCAAATGTGTGCCGGCAGTAGGCCGAACCGACCTTCACCACTGATAAACCGCCCTGCGAGGTCACGAGAAAGTGTTCCGGAAATATCCGGGTAGAGTGTTTCACCCCTACAGCACCCGTAGTGCGTAACTTATTTAGATATTAACCGATGCGTTTCAATCTTAGAAGGCTATTCGTGATAGCGGGCTGAAAATAGTTACATTGTTACAAAATTTTCATTATAGTAATACAAAATAATTCTAAAAATACTCAGCTACTTTGACCTAGTGGTAAATGATCCGTTCAGTCATTCTTATGTCCCGAAAAGGTCAAAATAGAATGTTGATTTTTTAAAAATTAAAATACGAGATCTTGAGAATGGGAGTCTGTATAATTTTTCTCTTCTAGTTGATTTTTTTTTAAATTCTAAAGTTATTTTCAAATTTTCATTTTTGTACTGTCCGTAAAACCAACAGAACTAAAAACATCTGCTCGTATTTTTCCGGTCAGAATTTATATTAAATGGTCATAATATATCGGTCAGTGTAAATTGTCATAATCTAACTGAATTAAAAAAAAAACCTAACCTAACATAACCTAACCATAATGGTTATAACATATTCTGACCATTCAATTTGTTCCCAAAAACATCGCACACACATTGAAATATCAGAATATATACTTAAATCATTGTAACTAGGGATTCTGAAGTCTCGGGTTTTTCAAAGTCCCGGGACACGAGACGTGATAAAGTCAAAGTCCCGGGACTTACCGGGACTTGGGACTTTTATTTCCCCTTCAATAAAATTATAAATTTATTAAAATTCTGTGCGATTATCCCATGTTGAAAAAATAGTTAAGCGAACAAGTGTCTAAGTTTTTTTTGTATTTCTGCATGTCTCTCTCTCTCGCATTTCGCATGTCTCTCTCGCATGTCCATTAAAAACTGTTGTTTCGTATTACAATATATAAATAGATGTTATTTGAAACTTCTACAATTATAAATCCAAACAGCTGTTTCTTTTATAAGATCCCTGTTATATATGCATACTTAATTTTGTTAAAATGGCCCGGCCTTTAATCCTTAGCCTAAATATAATGCATTTTTTTCAAAACTGATCCCGCGGATAGACACCAATGTAACTTTATTTTAAATCAAAATTAACTTTTTAGGTCACATTAGCGATTGCTTGCATCCAATTTTTATTTGTTAGATGGTTTTTTAAAAATTAAAAATGTCTAATTTGGCTGTCTTAAGTCCCGGGACTTTGTTGTTAAATGTACCGGGACTTAAGACAGCAAAAAACCTTAAAAGTCCCGGGACTTTTGTCCCGGGACGTCTCGACACAGAATCCCTAATTGTAACACAATTCTGAATCAAAGAACAAAGTTTTTCTTTCAAAAATGATTATTCAATGATTATCACTCGTATTGTCTATGAATTATCTGTTTGCATTATAAATATTCCAAATAATTTGATATGATTTATTGATTAAAATATTTCTTGATCGATTTATATTTTAAAACTCCGACGACGGTTTGTTGACAGTTAATTTGGCGTAGCTTCTGACGTTGAAAATAAACTAAATAAAACCACCACTATATAACACCAAACCACCACGACACTATACGGGGTATCTTGCAATGTCGGTCAAAATTATAAAAAGATAATCAAAAATTAAAAAGTAAAAAATATTTTCATTTTTTTTTCTTCATTCTACTGTTTTTAATATGTATAGAATTCATTCATAAATTATCATAGTTGATTGAAACAAAAAAAAATCTTTCACCAATTATGTACATATCATACTAAATACATTGTCATTGTTATGAAGCGAGCCGCTCAAAATTTAGTCTGAGTTGCGAGCTCGCTGCGACAGGTCATCTGCATCCTAACCTATGTTAACAATTGTTAACGAATATTTTTCTTATGTGTTGATGGGCATTTTTTTTTATTATATTAACGTATTATATTGTGATTTAATTTCACTATTACTGTTTATAGAATATGGCAAGCAAATCAGTAAGAAATTGTTGGAAAATGTACTTTTCTATGGAGTGGCACTTAACATTTAACATTGGAAAAGAGGCACATGTCTTAAAAATGATGCGCACCACTGACTTACAGTATCAAATTTGATTTTATTATGTTACCTAGAAGTCAGAACTGTTTAACAATAATTATAACCAACCTTTGTCTTTATTTATTGACATATCAGTAGCGCATATCACAATACCACACACACACATAGTCTCTCTCACTACGCATCATACGTATCGTACGCATTCGTCATATTGACCAAATGTGTCACCTTGTATTTATAGTTATATAAAAGTTTTTTGGTCAAAAGAAAGGAACGGAAATGTCTTAACCACTTGAATACCAAGCGGACACAGGTGTCCGGAACATATGCAAGCGAACATGGATGTAAAAGACATTTAAAAAATCAAATACTTTGTATTAAAATAGAATATAAGCAATATTTTGATAAATATATGTAGTGCTATCTATACTGAGTCAATATACATAAGTTTTTAAAATAGCAGTATCTCTGGGACATATTAATGATTTATTTGAGCGGTATTCAAGCGGTTAATAAAAGAGTAATATTAGATGTATTTTCAAAACGAATTATTTCGTGCAAAATGTAAGTAGAAGTTAATTGGCACCGTGTTTCCGTCAATTACCATCACTGACCTTACTTCCTGGTCGGGATAACTAACGAATATTAAGTGTGGCGTAAATTTTGCTCTTGAAACCTTTTTTAGTCATGATTACACTTCCTCAAGAGTCAAGACGATATCACCGGAATATAATTTCTGCAAGTAGTTGTTTCGTGTAAACACACTTGACTAGTACCTAAATCGCTTATTTTCTTTCGAATTGGCTTAATTTATTTTCTATCGTTTTGAAATAAAAAATATATCCCATAATATTTCATAAACTCAATTTAAGGTGTTCACTCTCAATTGTGGGGTGGGGTTATACTCAAGCGCGGCTCGTGGATAAAATGTCATGATTACACTTCCTCAAGAGTCAAGACGATATCACCGGAATATAATTTCTGCAAGTAGTTGTTTCGTGTAAACACACTTGACTAGTACCTAAATCGCTTATTTTCTTTCGAATTGGCTTAATTTATTGTCTATCGTTAGTTTTGAAATTAAAAATATATCCCATAATATTTCATAAACTCAATTTAAGGTGTTCACTCTCAATTGTGGGGTGGGGTAATGCTTAGGCGGGGCTCGTGGATAAAATATCTGGGGCTGCTGCGGTAGATTAAAAGTAACTCAAACGTACATTTGGATTATATTTTATTTTTAACATTAAAAGTTTTTTTTTTTAACCATGTCTGCTCCCAATGTGGAGCATATGGACTCCTAATTTAGTTAATCTCAACAGATGTGTTTCTACGAGAACTGCTTGTTACTCAGTTGCGTAACCTCTCTTTTTCCAAAGAGAGTAGGAATAGAAGGATAGGGCTATGACAGGACTAGTGGTTAGCTAATCGCTCTCGATGCGCCCCGTTCATAGGATAGGATGGGTGGGAAGGGGGAATTCAAGACATCACATACATCCATGTCTTCGAACAGAAATTCATAAATCGATTGAAAAATCAATTTATAAAAACTGTCCGTACAGGGATTCGAACCCGGGACCTCCGTAACCGAAGCCAACGACGTTGACCACTCGACCACGCAGGCGTATTTCATTGTAAAATTCATATAATATACATAAATGTATGTAATGCGTAATATTACATTTTTATCAATTTACTTGGGGGTGCTGCAGTTCCGCAGTGCGTATGGACGAGCCGCGTCTCGTTATAATGCAAAACGCACTATCTCCAAAATTCGAACTTTTCAGTAGAGTCAAATACTATAATGAATAACACAAACAAAATAACTTTTGCATAAAGATATGATTTTTAATTTGAAAACGACAGTCTTTTAGACATTTATATTAAAAATAATAGGACCAGTCGATTCCTTAGACTTGATTACCATATCTGCATACCTAATCAATATCATTCATTTTGGAAATAGTACGTTTTGCATTACAACCCCACAATATTGGTAGAATATTTAAAATAAAACACTCTTTTCTACTACATTTTTAAGATCAGAACCAGTTTCAGCAATAGTAAATTCCAAAGAAAACCCTAATGGCTTAATCCTATGTGGTATTTACATATTTATTAAACTGTGATTCTTGGGGAGTGATAAGTAGATTCAGCGGTGGGCTGCCAATACATCAACAAGGGTCTCCCTTAATCTCAAAGCAATTCTCAGTGTTCTGGGGAATGAGTGATTTTTTTCATCACTCCTACGCAATTATATGCAATAGTTAAATAAGCAATCGATCGTTACTTAATACAGTTATAGTATGTAACAATATCGACTTTGGAAAAGAAAAAAGGACGTAACCCCCAGTTTTTTCAAAACAGGTTTTTTTTAAACACATTTATGGATTTTTTTCCAGAACAGAACTCACTTATATAATAAAGAAAAAATTGAAATATTGTGTAATGCTTTGACAGATTCGATCGAATCACCAGTATGCCCAGGCGCAAAAATCATTCTATGAAAAACATATTAGATAAAATTATAAAAGTGAATGTAGCGCCAAAATTAAAGACTAAAATACTCCAATACATGTTATATTATATCAGTGGCGGCCGGTGAATGTGGCATTTGATCAATGCACCCCTTGTATACGCAGGGGTGGATATATTTCATGAAATAATATTCCGATTTTTAGAAAAAAAGTATTTAATTTAATTTTAGACAATAAAAACATGAATAATTTAAAATGAGTGAATGGTATAAATGTTATGTTTGAATATTATTTCATGAAATATAACCGCCCATGCATATTACAAGAGGTGCATTGATCCAATGCCACATTGACCGGCCGCCACTGATATAATATAACATGTATTAGAGTATTTTAGTTTTTAATTTTGGCGCTACATTCACTTTTATAATTATATCTAATATGTTTTTCATAGAATGATTTTTGCGCCAGGACATACTGGTGATTCGATCGAATCTGTCAAAGCATTACACAATATTTCAAATTTTTCTTTATTATATAAGTGAGTTCTGTTCTGGAAAAAAATCCATAAATGTGTCACGACTTTACATAACCGCAACGTAATAGTATCCATTTGCAAAATTTCGTAAGTGATAATTTGATTTTCACCTAAATTTAGTTCTGTCAATTTTCACAGCAAATTTTCCGCGCTCAATGCCAGCCCTTTAAATATTTTCAGTGTATATTTTTGTAGGAAAAATAAGATTATTAACACTTAACTTTTTTTATGTTTTAAAAAATCGAAAAAGCTTTCGAAAGCTTCCTCGTTTTTTCATGTTAAATAATCACGTCTCGCACCGTTGTTGTATTTCGTAAACAAATTAAGACTTTTTTTGTTGCGATTGACTTCTTTTGCCAACTAACGGTTATTTCTCACTGATGTTTATCAAAAGCTATTTAATTTACTTTCGCAGTATGTTTCACTTGCTAAATAAACCGTGGTCACATAAATAACGCGGGTTGCATTAACGGAATGCCTTTTTTTACCCAATGGAGTATTCTAAATAAAATAAATATAAACGAGAGTATTATATGACGCCTCGATAGGTGAAGTAAGCCAACTAGTAAAATGGTAAAACTTTTTCTTGGACTTGTTAAACACAATCACGTCTTTACTTGGTGTTTTGGTGGATTGCATACTTTTATTTTACGGAGATAACACTGTTGCAATCTGTATTAACTGAGGTTACTTCACTTCTACGATACTTAAAGATGTGTAGAACATTACAACGCAACTTGTTTTCTAAAATATCACTTGGCTCATTTCATCTCTAATGGGTTCAATTTATTATTTTAAAAATCGAGTGACAAAATTTATAAGGCAACAATTAACGGTGCATGAATATTTAAAATATCAACAGTCTTTCTGCTATTAATTAGAATTAAAAAGCGAAGACTGACTTTTAATCAATCGTTCTAAATCTGAATTAATTTGTTTAATTGGAAAACTTCATGTGACAGTTATAATACTCAAGTCAATTTAAATATATTTTAATTAAAAATAAATACGTTTACAATATGTCTTAAAGTATTTTTTTTAAACTTGAAATATGTTATACAGCCGCCTGTGTGGTCAAATGGTCATCGTCGTTGTCTTCGGTTACGGAGTTTACGGGTTCAAATCCCAGTACGGACAGTTTCATAAATTGATTTTTCTGTTTTGAAAATGAATTTCTGTTGGAAGGCGTAGATGTAAGTGATGTCTTGAATTCTCCTCTCTTACCCATCCTATCCTATGAACGGAGCGTATCGAGAGCGATTAGCTAACCAGTAGTCCTGTCCTAGCCCTATCCTTATATTTCTACTCTCTTTGGAAAAAGGGAGGTTACGCAACTGAGTAACAAGCAGTTCTCGTAGAAGCACATCTGTTGAGATAAACTCCATTAGGAGTCCATATGCACCACATTGGAAGCGAACAAGGTAAAAAAAATGTTATTACTTTACAATAACATGACAATAAATACATGAAGTATTTAAAATGTGTGAATGGTATAAATATTACGTTTGAATATTATTTCATGAAATATAACCGCCCCAGTATATACAAGGGTTGCATTGATCCGATGCCACATTGACCGGCCGCCACTGCCTTTAGATAAAAAAAAATATATGAATCAATAATTATCATTCTCATGGTGCTTAAAGAAAGCTCTGGAACTCAGATAGATGTATTTAATAAAGAATAAAGTGTTGACCTTTTTTACAATGTCAGTATATAAAAAAAAATCCCTTTACTCATTAGATTATATAATATATTCACAGTTATTATTCTTTATATGACATTGTTCGTTCCGCAGCGCGCAAAAACACTAATTTACATTTCATTTTAAAATTTCCATTAACCAAAAACACGCGTAATGTGACGGAAAAAGTCTCATTAAAAATTATAAATTTGAGGCTGTGAAATAGATCTCTCACCCAGTTGAATTAAATCCGCGGCGATTTATGGCACTACATCAATCATTGCTCATCGCGTGAGAGAAGGGTGGACACACCCCAAACGGTGTTCGATGACCTATTGCAATATTTTACAATTTCTTACGTTGGTTAATAGTAAGTAAAACTACATGCTTCCGTTTAACGCTGAATTTCTTACTAGTATGATAATGATTTTTTTATAGCTTTGTTCCAAGAAACGATTTGAAAAATTTAAGTTAATTATAAGGCTAAGATAATGGGAAAGAAGTTCTTATATTTGACTAGCCGGTTGCCGACAAGCGTTGCAATGCCACTCAAGGAAAGAAAGTGTTTTAATTGTGTTTATTGAAGTGCATATTTTCTTTTTCGGTTTGTTTGACTTTTAATGCCGATTGTCTATGGTACGCAAGCGCCACCTACCGTAAGTAAATTGTACTATAATCTTCGCGCAAGTGCAAGCATACGTTGTCAAAATGAACTGTATAGCAGACGTACAAACATTGATTTTTATATAAAAAGACCTAATGTAAGTTAATTTTACTATGCATATAACCTTCCCGGAAGTGCGAGCAAAAAGTTTTTCAAAGTCTTATTGCAATTGGATGAGCGGTGTGGCAACGCATAAAGTACGAACAAGCAATCATTCATTTTTATATATTAGATATTAGGCTTCAGAAGTTACAAAAAAAATGCAATAGCCTTTCAATTAACCTAACATAAATGACACAGTTAAAGTGTAAAATACATAAACTATACGTTTTAGTTGAAGCTTAAAACATAACAATTCACAATCATTTTGACTTATCAATATATGAACTAACTAGGAAATGTATATGCTCACCAACGAGTACAAGTGGTATTACTGCTTTGGTTATTTTAATATACTGACAAGCGCTAGTCAAAATATAGTTTACATTATGGCTTAGGTTAGGGTTGATTTGTTAAATAGGAAAGAAAATGGAAGTAAAGACAAGACTTTGGAATTTTTGAGGTTATGTAAAATGTCTGATGACTGATAAACACAACTGCGTGATTGCGCGCGCATAGCAGTGGAGAGTGGCTGGCGACACTATGAGTGGGCACGTGATTATTTTAAAGTTTGCGAACAATTTTAATAGGTTAATGTACATATTGACTAGTTGACATTTTCATTTATTGTTCGTGTAAGCTGTAACAGATTAAAATGAACAATGTATAACTGTAACATAGGTACCGCTTGCAATGCAATTTGACGTGGCACAAATATTTCCAAATTGCAAATCTGTTATCTTAAATTTGTTCAGATTTAAGTGAAATAACTATGTACAGTATACTATATACTGCAAACTTCATTCATTAAGTAATAACTGTTATATGTAGTTCAATCGCACCATTTATAAGATATAAGTATTAATGGTGTAGTGCTCCCACAAACTTTTACTAGATGATTGGCAAACATTGTGATAAATGTTTATTTTTACGTAAATACAATAAAATAATGTATTGGAAGAAAGTTTTGCTGGAAACTTATTGGTGGGGAAATTCACTGCGGTTAAAGAGTATTAACATATTATTATTAATCAACGCTCTTAGACTTTTTTAGTTAGTATTAAACCACTGATTATTGTGTTCTCAAATGTGATGCTTTAACTCGAGCTATCAATATTATATTTATGAATCTAAATTTAGAAAAAAACTAGGCGCTAAAAAAAGCTTTCTTATTGAATGTATTCCCTTTATCTTCGAAATTTGCATCATCGATGTTACACGACAGTCTGAATGGCAGAGATGTCGGCCGGTGCTGTTCTCGCCATAGTGTGCATTATAGAATGCAAAATGGTGATTCTTCTCTCGTTGTGTAAACGTTACGAATTAATTTCAATGTCGCAGACTGCATGCAAAAAGTTCAAGGCTCGGGCAAAATAATAATAAAAACGAACACACCGGTTCATACTGCAATTGAATAACAATATATATATCGCGCACTTATTTAGATTATATTACTTATATTATTTATAATATAATATATATTAAAAAAATATTGTTTGTTCCGTATGCGTTCCTATACCGTTCAGGACGAGTATATACCTTCTTTCACAAAATATATTACTATTAATTAAGAACGTTTAAAAGTAATTCATCATTATTTAGTACAATTCATTAATTGAATTACAATTTATTTAAAATAACTACATATGAGCCCTCGAGAGTTAAAGTGAGTCAACCAGTAAGATGGTATTTTATTTTCTATTTACTTTTAAGTACAATCATGTATTTATTTAGTGTTTTGGTGGATTGCATATTTTTACTACAATGTGTATTAATTAATTAAAGTTACTTCACTTTTAAGATACTTTAAGAATTGAAAATACCACTTGGCTCACATCATTTCTAATGGGCCCATATTTTGTGATGAATTACTTACTGATTTCGCTGCTAAAATATCTATATCATTATTTATGTATTTTTTTGAGAATACGTTGTGTTTTAAGGACACTTTAAAATGAGACTAAATCTAGGTTTTTTTCGTAAATTTGACGTTAAAAAAACCATTACACTTAATTGAAAACAATGCCATAAATAGCGTATCCTTCATTTAAGTTTCAGTTCTTTCGTCGACATTTTTTCTTTATATGTATACGTAAGTAAGTCCTACATCAAATATTGTCGCCTCATTATTATTCGACACAACTTTTAAGATTTGAATGAATAATTTATTCTGATAAATTTATTCGAACTGTATTTATTATCGCCTGTTAAGCATCAAAGGAGTTTTATTGTCGCCCAAGTTTCCCCGGAAATATTTAGCATTTTCATGACAACATCAAATACCAGGGTAACGAGAAGACCCAGTAGGTAAATATTAGCTGCCATACTGTGGATAATATTGCTATCGATTTGACTTCCGTTGTTCAGGGGTAATGAATTAGACAAATATTAAACGATCTTTCAATATACTATGCATTATTTTAAATTAGATTCATTTCCAAAGATTTTTTTTAATCGTGTTATTTTAATATTACAGTAGAACTCGGTTATCACGATCACGGAAATAGCGAGATCTTGGATGTAATAAGGAAGCATTTGTTGACATTTTAGTTTATGGTTTTCTCCATACATTTATTTACTTTTATAACGGGCTACTTATCGGGCATAGCGAGCAAAAATTTTCAATGTGTCGATCGTTTAAAAAAAAAAATTACAAAAATAATGCAGTTAACTAGACCGATGCCGCCGTGACCGGATTACGATTATGACACTAGATAAAGTTTTAAGTACCTAATTGGTGTTTTCGCCGACAACATTGAAAAAGTATCCACGCATATGGTTGAAATTGCTTGTAAAAAATCTAAGCTTTGTGAAGTCAAATATGTGCGTAAATAAATTCTAATTGAATTTAAAATGGTTCAAATTATGTACACTCACACAGATTTCGTCACTAACGACCCGGGTTTCGCCTTTCGGCATCTTCAGGCGTTCAAGTGCACGGATGAACTTGAACTGACGCTTAGTAAACGAATGTTTCGTGTTTATATAGTAAATAAATGTATCACCGAGTTTAAAGCCATTGCTGGTAAACAAAAATATAATCTAATTGTATATTTTTGTTTGAATATTGTTATGTGACTCTTCGTGTTATGTGACCACTCCAAATACTTTATGTCTTCATGTGATGGGTATGTTTGTAAGCATTCAAAAATACATATTCTCTGATATAAAGAGTATGGATGGATGATTTTGAGCAAATTCTCGAAATTTACACGAAATTGGCAAATTGAAGATTTCAAATTACTCGGTGAGCTAAAAAAAAAAAAAAAACGAGTTTCTGTGAGATTCTGGGAAAAAGTATACCAAATCGGAGATTTCAAATTCCTCGGTGAGCTAAAAAAAAAAAAAAAACGAGTTTCTGTGAGATTCTGGGAAAAAGTATAGCAAATTGAGGATTTCAAATTCCTCGGTGAGAAAATCTCAATTCAATTTCGGGATTCAAAATAAATCAATCCCGAAATCCCGGGATTGGAAAAAGGCTTCGGGAATGGATACCCTAGTCCCACCTTTCTCGTAATAACCAATTTCGACTGT
Source organism: Himalopsyche tibetana (assembly GCA_030503985.1). Taxonomy (NCBI): domain Eukaryota; kingdom Metazoa; phylum Arthropoda; class Insecta; order Trichoptera; family Rhyacophilidae; genus Himalopsyche; species Himalopsyche tibetana. The sequence goes on along the minus strand of JAPJYX010000019.1, from coordinate 28,228,110 downwards.
ATGATCAGATCTGAAAAATATTACTGAAATTTATTTAAACCTAAACACCACGAACTGTTTTAGCACAAGTAACAAGCTAGAAACATTTGTTTATTCAGTGGTAGTAATATCTGGTTTACTAATAGTGTGTATTATTCAAGTCAACATAAAATTAAAGCACTGAATAATAGTGAAGCCCCAAAATAACGTAACATAAATTACTATTTACGAGTGAAAATTTTTGTTTCATTTTGTTTGAAGTTTTTTTTATCAACACTAATATACATATATATGTAGGTACTTGCGAACACATATGAGGTGCTTAAGTTCAAAAATCACAATATCTACTTTTTTCTAAATAAATAAAAACAAAATTTTCTTACAAAAAGTTTTCTCTAGCGAAAAATATTCACGTAGCTGTTTATTTTGATGTATTTGTTCATTATTTATTTCATCAGACATTTAAAAAAATTCTAAATATACAGTAATTTGAGCAATACCATGAAAAAACACATAGATTTGGTTGAATTTAATTCCAAAACACTGGATATGGTGGGCAAGAATGAAACTAGAATAATTTGAATTTGATTCGAATTCATACATTTTTTTTTAAAGTACACAAATTATGTATATTTACACAGATTTTGTCACTAACGACCCGGGTTTCGCCTTTCGGCATCTTCAGGCGTTCAAGTGCACGGATGAACTTGAACTGACTTCAAAGAGACTTCACTGAGATTCAAACTCAATATTGAAATTCCATCAAGCACCTTAAATTATAGAGTGATTTATGTTCACAATTTTACACTTAAATAATTTTTATTTCTTAGTATTTTTTTAAATTACTAATAATAATTTGAAATTAATTATTGATTTATCAATTTATTGAAGAGAATATATTTTCGTAAAGTGTTGGTGTTAATTATGAACAATATTATAACATATTTTTAAATTGTTAGCCTTTGTGGTCCAGTGGTAAAAGCTTTGCTCTATACATCATATGATTGGTTTTGATACCAGAGATGTAACAGGTTTCTATTAAGTTCTAAGCATCAAAGACTCTGATCCCAATCCACGTTATTCATGAAGATTTCGTCTAATATAATTAATGTTTTTTAGAATAATCACTTGATATAGGGTGTTTTTTAGCGCTTTCAGTTGACTATAACTTTTTGGCCAGTTTTGATGAAATAAATTTGCAAATTTGTCACAAACAACATTTGTTCTGGCGTAAGTCTATTCATGATGAAATTCCAAACCAAACTGAGTACATATCAGTTATCAAATAACTGAAAGAAGTGTTTGAAAAAAACACATTTTTCAGTGTTTGTGACTACGTCATAACTGAAAAAAATGTAATATATATTATTTAGATAAATATAGGCTCACATTAATGTTACTTGGTACAGATTGAGACAGCAAATCAAATAATCGAAGGATGTTATTGAGAAGCTGTATTTTAATTTAACACTGATAACTCTCTTAGTAGATCTTAATTTTGGCATCTTTGGGCCACAGCCCAATGATTTCTTACACCGGCCTTAAACGTAAGCATGACGAGTGAATCAATCTCTATTTTGTTGTTCGCGGCACGCATGAGTGCTTGTTATCTTTCTCTAGCGCACGTTCTTTGACCTCTCACTCCCGCACTTCTCACCCCCTAGAAAATGATTTTCCCGCTTAGGAATCACCTCGGCGATTTATTTTCAGGGACATAAATTTTCAAGAATTTATCTCCCTCTACTTAGTCTAAAAATGAAATAAACATACAACAATTATCAGAGGGTAATTTACATAAGAACATTGTTTCATAAAAGGGCGAGAAAAAGCTTTTAATAGTAATAGGATAACATTGTTTTTTGTTATTGTTTTATCTTTTATGATTTAACACGATTTCATACATGTCGGAATTTATTTACATTATCGTGAACGGAACTAAATATAAATATTTAAGCAAAGATATTCATGGCTATGAGTAAATCCATTCGTTGTATTTTGGGTGGATTGCAAAGTAGTCAAGAAAATTTTTATCACTTGAAAACATTCGTCAAGCAAAACCGTTAATATTATAAAATTCAAAACCAATATATTTTATTTGTATACCAAAAGTAACACTATTTAGGCGATTCAACAAAATTAATACTGCAGGGCTGTCGATATATTTCCCGGGGTCTTCTGCTTCTTCTACGAAACATATTTGTTAGCATACATTTGAATTATTCTTAACATTATATTATGTAAAATATAAATACTGCAGGGCTGTCGATATTGGAGCTCAGCAGGGCAGCTCAAATATGATATTTATTAATATATTTTATTATATCCGCTATTTGCATATTTTGTTTTGCAGTCCCGGTGTACTTTAGTTCTTTTAGGGAATTGGGTGTTTTCCTAAAAAAATCCATTTAAAGAATTAATTACGTTTAGATTTTTTGGCTTATTCAAAAAATAGGTTTGAAATTTATTTTTCACGCCAGTAAATTTTCTGACTATTTAAAAATGCAAAAAAAAATCATTCCCGTTGAGGGCAACGGGCTTACAGCTAGTATATCTTATTTAAAAGCGCTTTCTGTAATTGTTTTTTTTTTTTATATCCCTGCACTATATGGCCAATTCGATTTAACAATTGGTGACCTGATGTAACCTTTCAACAAAATACAATAACTAACTTACTCAATATTGAAAACAAACATCAACATAAAAAGTTCGTTTTGGTAACCGTGGTAAAAATTGCTTTTACACGTGTCGCCTTTTTTGGTTATTGTATTGAATTTTTTTCATTTTAAATACAAAAAGGAGCGGTTTTATCAAGGACTATATTTTTTTAATGATTCATAAAAAAAACGGAAACGGTCAAAGATAGATCGCTCCTTTTCTCATAGTTATTAAACCCTAAAAGATTTCTACTGCAAGGGCTTAAAGATATTGAATTGTTATAATTTAAGATTTCGACTGAAGGTGCTTGGTGGAATTTCAATATTAAATTTGAATCGTTCAAACTATGTACATTCTCACAGATTTTGTCACTAACGACCCGGGCTCAGTTCAGGTTCATCCGTGCACTTGAATGCCTGAAGATGCCGAAAGGCGAAACCCGGGTCGTTAGTGACAAAATCTGTGAGAATGTACATAGTTTGAACGATTTAAATTTAATATTGAATTGTGTTCTCCAAATTGTTTTGTTTGCGAACTGAATATTTTGAATCTATTAATTAATAGCGTATAATGTTTGTAGCTTCGTAAAATGAAACTATGATAGATTCCATAAATATATTTAAAAAATGGACAAAATCAAAATACATAAGCGGTTACGAGTTTCGCTGATAACTGAATGATCGATAGTTCGATTTTGTTTTCATTGGTTAATTAAGCGTTATATGACAACTATACGTGTAGATACTATACGAAGTATTTTTTTTGTGGAAACTTTTTATTCAAAAAGACATAATTTGTTTTAAGTTCAATATATTTTTTTTATGCTGGATGATATATTTTTCGTGCAGTGTATTTTTTTTAGTAAAAAGGATTTTTTTAAAGTGTTTATGATCTTAAAAAAGGTTCAGTTAATATTCATAATAATCAACATTATCGGCATTGACTCTTGAACTTTGGCGATCGAACGAGAAGCGGTGCTTTCAACGTGGTATAATTGTTGGCGAATGCATAGTTTCAGTATGTATAATAAAATAACGTTAAGCATGTATAATCAATTTTAAAATCATCATAAATATATTCCTAAATACAAGTTCCATTTGGAGAATTAGTCAAGTTTATTCATTCTGATTTATTTGATAATTAAGTATGCATTTGATTGTTCATATCAGTAAATTTCTGATTTTTTATAATTCGAAAAAATCCTCTCACTTACAGCTCGTATCTTTTTCAATTCAAAATCTACAAAAAAAATCATCGCAGAATGAAAAAATCTCTTATTTCGTAAGTGACATAACACTTTTTTTATTTGTGCTAAAATAATTTGAGTTCTGAGACATTTGATTTACTTTGTACCAATTCGCCTTGCTAAATAATAAGATACATGTAATTTTTATTTCATCTCAGTATTTATAAATACTTATTGTTAGAATATTTTAAAAATACTGTGTAAGAACGTATTAATCTGCGGGTGTATAGGGTAAAAGGGCCCCATATTTCAACCTCCCTACGTACTTAAATGAACCCCAGTGGCACGTCAAGGACAAGGTTAGAGGCGCGCGCAGCTTCGCCCCCACTCCCAGCTCGACAGCGCCACCTTGAACCAATGAACTTTAACCTTGGGTCGCTGGAAAATCCTCAAATAGGGATTTTATTACATTATTAACAACAATTTCGTAACCAAAAATGTTAATTGAGAATTGGGTAATAATTTGGTTAATTAGTATGCATGCAACAGAAAAACCACTCTTTTAAATCATTCGTCATAAGACAATTTTTACCATATCCGGTTTAGATTTAAAATGATTATAAGATCTTTGCTGATAACACATAAAAAAATGTTTTAATGTTAAGTACTTAAGTTAAGTTTTGTCATTTATGTGTGTAACGATTTAACATTTGAATAATTTAATATTCTTTTCATTGTTAAGTTGTCTTCCAACAATTGTAAATATTTTTAATATTGTAGACAACTGAAGTTTCGAAACCATTGCACATTTCATTCATAAGGTTTATCAACGATGGGAAGATAAAAAAAATCACTGAATCAACCTTTAATCCAGAAAACTGCAATGGTTTTGAAACGTCACAATGTATTCTCACAAAATAATCATTTTAATAACGTCTCACATTCGCATACATTACCTAGGGAAAGTTTTTTCTTTTTTAATTAAAAAATATAACCAACCAAACGATCCTAGAATAATATACTGCAACAGAGTTTGAATTTTTGTGGAAAACAACAAATTATGGAAATTATCCTTATTCTATAAAACATCACTATATGAGAAGTAGTTGGATTGTAAACTACAATCTTGTTTGTTCGTACTTTATGCGTTGTCACACCGCTCATCTGATTACAATAAAACTTTGACAAAATTTTTGCTTACATTTTCGTGAAAGTTAAAGGCATAGTAAAATTAATTTACAGTAGGTCTTATATATAAAAATCAATGTTTGTATGTCTGCCAAACAGTTTATTTGGACAAAGTATGCTTGCACTTGCGTGAAGATTATATTACAATTAACTTACAGTAGGTGGCGCGTGTGTCGTACCATAGACAATCGGCAGCAAATGTTAAATGTCAAACAGACAGAAAAAGAACCGGCTGATACTGTATAAAATTATTTACACTCAAAGCAATTTTTATACTATTTTCTTGTACAAAAAACTATGATAAACTTACATCAAATTTATAAGCGACGAGAGCGAAAACGATCATCATATCCAATACCTTCAGAGATGAGCAGACAAAAATGGATTATTCCAAATTTAAATTTAAAAAAATAGTACGCATTTTTAAGGCAGTTGTTTGACAAGAGATTACTTTTCCAGGCGCCTGATTGCAATTTAACTTTGTAATTATTTTTCCGAGTAAATTTCGCTTTAAAGACATTTTTCAAGTTTCATAATATCACACAAAAAAATATTACAATTTGAAAGCTGTTTTTTTTAAATATCACACCGTCCGTCTAAAATATTATATTCAATTTTGTAACAAATAACATCAAAGTGAAACAGACATCAAAAGTATTTCTTTAATAAAGGCAGCAGAAAAAAATCAACTCCGATTAATTATTGCCATTGTAGATTTTTTCTAGAGTAATTAATTTATTACTCTAGCAACTATGAATTATTTATATTATTTTATACAGGACTATTAAAAAAATCAGTTAGTTTTTGATTACTGAATTAACAATTACACGTTATATTTTATTTCTCTAATTAATATAGTTTGATATACATAGATAATTGCAAGTATGCGTTCCACATTTCGTGCCAAGATTTGATTAAATTTACACAAACTTTCGATTTCGTCTGCAGTTGCATGATGGATTGTTTATCGAAACGTGTTCGTGTCATATGCAAAATATTTACTGTGAAGAATTCAAATTAATTCAATATGTACACTTTTTTATTTATAGTGCATGATTATTTTTCTGTTTCGGTTTTTAAACATGATTCTTAGAAATTATGATGCATCGTTTGAATCCATTTTTTTTACATACCATACGGTATTATTGATACTTATTTTCCGATTAATATTGATAGAAATTCAATTTTAAGATGACAATACTCTCCTGCTATGTAAAAACACACTAATTACTAATAAAGTGAAACATTTGTAACATTGTACGTAAGACTAAACACAATAATATGTTGTATCAAAGGAAGGTCATAAATGTTTTTTTAGTTCACTTTGAGTGTGTTCACTGTGTTATGTAGGTGTTAAAAATCAGCTAGAGGGGAACCTGCGACGTCTTGGCTACTCTGATGCGGCATTTTGACTTAATCAACATTATTCACATTGATCAAAAAATTATACGCAAGCGTTTGGAAAAAGAGCATATACAACCCATTATATGTCCGACAGTCGAAAAAGGGTGCGAGGTGTCAACGTTTTCTTTACTTATGTTAAGTCAAATAAATGAACGTGGCCTTTATAAATGAAAAGGTTCCCCATCCCTGAGCTGAACAACTTTATTATGTTCGTAATTAAATCAGGCTCTGTAAGTAATATTGTATTCGTCTATCCCTTGTAATTTAAGACACAACACTTAAGTACATTATCCCAAGAAATCAATCTACAATTCATATAAATAATACTATACTAAAAGGTAAATAAAAGTTTATGCCTGATTCTGAAAAACAATTGAAGTTGTAATTACTGTGTTTTAACTTAGCAAGACGAAAGATAAAAGGTTGACTTTGCAATTCCACTATGCTCTATTTTTGATAAATATTATTGTATGGAAATTGACAAAATATTTCTCATGTGTGTTTTTTCTTACAATTATCATTGTGCCAGACATGATCTTATATTCCAGAATGATTTTTTTCCACACGTCTTGTGAAGCTGTTTCTTCAAATTTAATTATATGCCTGACTTTCCTAAGTCCTTGTGGATACCTGGATATTAATGTACTTTACTTTAAATTAATTAATAATTTACTTTAATAATTAATGCTTATTATCTGTTTTATAGGATTTTTCATCCCATGCTTGTTAAGTAATATATCGACCGTGGAAAGGAAAAATGACGTAACTCACATTTTTTTCAAAACAGCTTTTTTTATAATCACAATTTATACTACTTGAAACACGTTCTATCAAAAGGACATAAGCTGTAAATTCCGAATTACTATCTAAATTTAACTTTTAAGTTTGAAAAAAGTTGGACCTGTCAAAATTGCAAACATTAAAATAGACTTAAAAAGGTTATTCTTAAATAATTAATTAAATTATCATTAGATTATGTCAATTAAACACCAGTTTACAAGTCTTCGTGCACTTTAAGTTTGTGTATATCACATAATTTACCTATGATCCAAAATCATCATAACAGTTTTTTTGCGCCTCCTGTAAAATTGTGTATGCGTTGGTTACGTCCTTTTTCTTTTCCACGGTCGATATGTAAACTGTATTAAAAATTGACATAACACACATTTTTATATCGAGTTTTAAGTTTCCCCGATACCGATGTTAAAAAATAAATACTCATACGTTTTGGTGATCAAATATTCGTAGAAAATTCGGTTATTCTTTCTTTTTTTGCAAATATACGAGAAATAGGTTAACCCATTATTTTTTTAATTATTGTTTTTTACCGGTGCATTAAATTTTATATATTATTTAAAAAAATGTTACATGCTAATTTTATTATTTTTCAAAAGTGACATAAAAAATAATATCTTTAATACACACAAAAGGTCTGCATATTTTATACAATCTATTTTATTAAATACATATCTTTTGATTTTAAACAATAAAATTATATTAAGCTATTTAAGTGAAGTATAAAATTTCATCGACGTTTTTTGAAAAAAAAATAATGTAGTTGCAAAGCCATATAATCAATCCTCACATACTAAGCTTGTTTTCTTTGAAGCACTCTGTCACAAATATCAATTGATTGATCCCCAAATAAACAATAAACTTCGAGAACAAGGAGATAACACGAACTCAAGGTCCTTCACACGAGTTCAAAACGAATGCACCACAAGCGCTGCATACAACAATCCAAGCTGGTTAGAGTAAGGACCTCTGCCATCTCAAAAGACTTTCTTTTGGGTAAGTGAACCCTCCCTATTCAGAACATGGCCAATGCTCAGAAAACCTTTGCAGTTCGTCTACCCAGTCGAAAATATCGGGGGTCACCATGTGCTGGCGATCAATCGGGACCAAGATTTGTTTAACAGTCAGGATAAATAGGATTCTATAAAAAAAAACTGTTAATTACCATGATTATAATTAACTTTTGTGCGTAGATTCGTAAGGACAGATAAAAACTATGTATAAGCACTGGAAGTTTATTTTAAACACGCTGTATGTATTTTTATAAATAGCTTAATAGAAGGATTATACACGCATGACTTTCGTATATCATATATTTTAAATAAAGGATTGAATAGAAGATTTATAAGAATTAAATTTTTTGAAACAGTAAATCGCGAAAATCTAATAAATTTTCACTTGTATCAAGGGTTCATCACGTCAAAATTCAAATCACACCAAATTTGTGTTTTTATTATAGGTATTATGAACGATTTAAAATTAATATCTGGAATAATTATCTTTGTAATGTTTTAAATTCATAATCTCCTTCAAAACTTCAGAGAAAAAGATGTATTGAAGATTTGTAGGGTAGTTAATGTAAACTATACATATAGACTGTGGAAAGGAAAAAGGACGTAACCCACACATTTCAAATTTTACAAGAGGCGCTAAAAACGTGTTTTGATGATTTTGTGACACATGCAAATTATTAGTTATACACAACCTTGAAGTGCACGGAGGCTTCTAAACTGGTGTTTAATTGACATATTCTAATATTAATCAAAGAAATTGTATAGGAAAAACTTTTATTTCAGTCTTTTTTCTTGGTTTTAATTTTTTACAAGATCATCTTTTTCAAACATAAAAGCTAAATTTAGATACTTATTCGGCATTTTCAGCTTACATCCTTTTAATAGAACGTGTATCAAGTTTGATACATTGTGATTATCGAAAAAAGCTGTTTTGAAAAAACTGTGGGTTTCATACTTTTTCCTTTCCACAGTCGATATATATATTTTAATCGATTGTTAATTATTTAATTAATTTTGATTTTCGAACATTATCATCGGGTCACCCGCAATTTCGAATCGATGCGTATGCACGCAGCACCAACACTACAATCAAAATCAACCCACACTTCAATAAGCCAGAGGGTTGTATTCCATCCAGTCAACGCACACACACGAAATGGCAGACATTGGGGAGACGGCTGCACCCTATACGTACGTGCAGTTTTTGATGTGTGCATTGTCTGCTTGTTAAAGTATGCGTGTTTCCAGACATTTGTATAGTTAGTCATTACAGTAGTTGGCGCATGTCGGAAAAATACGTGCATTATATGTATTACGAGCTCGAATCGAATTTTAAATACCACTTCAAGACAACTATTTTCTCTATGTTAATAATATAACATGCAAGTTTTAAATGGTATTTTGATATGTCAAAACTGCCACTTAGAAGGTCTGGTTAGCACTCCTGTACTAATCTATACGATAACTATAAAATATATATCCTATATAAGTGCAGATTCAATTTTTGCCTTACGAGTAAGTTTGAGGTCTTTGACATTTAAATATTTTTAATTAATATTATAATAAAGTTGTATACACCGCCAAGGAAGTACTTAAAACATTAAATGACATTTAAAATCTTTTTTTGTAAGTAGTAATTAAACAAATATAGTTTTATATCGATCTGTTATTTTTATTTTGCTTAATAACCACGGATATTAAAGTCGACTCTATGACGCAGCGGTACTTGCCGGATCTCACGGGTTCGATTCTCAGTACGAACAGCGTTTTTTCGATCATATATCGACTTCTGTTCGAAGGGATGTGTGTTTGTGATGATGTCTAAAACATCCTTCTCACCCTTCCGATCCTTCAATAACAAGCCTTAGCGAAAGCGATTGGTTTACTACTAGTCCTGTCCTAGCCTTACCTTTCTACTCCGATTACTTTCTTCGAAAAAAAAAAAAGGTTGAGTGACTGACGCAGTATGCTTCACATTGGCAGCGGACATAGATTAAAAAAAATCTTATTTAAAACAAAAAAAGCCAACTCAAAAATACTTTCTGGATCTCATTTTGAGTAATTACTCCTGAGACACTCGCGGTATTCATTTAGAAGCGGGATGCGATCAGTATAACGGGATAGGTGGTGCCGGGTACAACGTTAACTACTCTGCGAGGTAAGATAACACTGAGAGAATGAGATTATATTGTAAATGTTTAAAAATATATATTTACGGCATAAATGTTTATATAAGTGAAAATGCATCCCTACGATGCATTTTCTTAAGAGAATATTCAAGGTTAGCGTTTATGATTTTGGTTGAATACTTTCACGGCGGACGTCGACCTGGTGCAGTTCGGCGTCGCTCCTCAATGTGGCGTCGCCTGTCTTTGACCCTATGCTATCTATACCTTACGCTTACACAAACTGGTCAATGTATTAAGGTACAAACATTTCATTGTTTGTTTCCACGAAAGGTGAGTCGTCAAAGCAATTTTGTTTTACTGTGCCCATCACGCATTGCTTTTTATAAAAATTTGTTTCTTAATTTAAAAAGAAAACTCTTTTTATAAATATGGAAAAGAACAATGTAAAAGAAAAGTATGAAAGCTTAAAATTCGTGCAAAAATAATAATGTAGCTTTTTCTTTTAGGACTAATTGGAAAATTAAAGCCCATCGAGTGACCTTCATTTTTTATATAATAATTTAAATATGATTATAATTATTTCATGCCATATTTTCACGAGTACGTATCGTTGTAAAACTACAATAATCCAAATGGATTTTGGCCACTGCGTAAATTTTTCGTCAATTCTTATTCCAGTTGTGTTTTTGACAATATTTTTTTAATACTAGTGTTGTATTGTCATGATATAAAGTTGCCCGTGATGAAGCTTTCCGTTATGTTAGTGTTCTGTGAGGAGTGAAACATAAGCATGTCAGCGCATTCTTGCCAGGAAACAAAGTTATATACTACACATAAGGAACGGATATATCAAATAAGAAGAACTTTATGACATAGTCACCTGATATGATGTGCGCAGCCCTGCTGAATGTATATTGACATAATTTGTATCTTTGATGAAAGATAATCATAGTGTTATTATTAATTTATTAATTTTTATCATTTATCAGATAAATGTTGTTTTTATTAACGCTGTATTGAAAAAAAATAGTTTACTATTATTATTGCTTATTTATACATGTTTAAATTTATATAATAAATTTAAAATATTAAATATATTGGGCATAGCTATTGATAGATCTATTGCATCTTGTATACATACAATGTATTTTTATTTGGAATTATGTTATTTAAGGGTGCATTCTGTCGATGACTTAGCATCTAGCAAAACCTCATGAAAACGACGAATTTACGAATAGATTTTTTGAATATTGTGGATGAAAAAGCTTACTCTCATGTATTTTTTTCTAAATTAATTAAGTAAGTCGTGTAGTGAGGACGGATCTGGCAAGGAACAAAGTAAAAAACCGGTACACCACAACCGGGATTCTAATATATCCAATAAATTAACTTTTAATTTGAGGCAACATGTCAAATTTGCGATACTTTTGTTTACCAGACGACAATCGCTCATGACTACGTGTGTCGGTTTGACCCTGTAACTTGCATATAGCTTATTTTTTAAACATATCCATTGTCCTTTTATACCTCGTATCCAGTTACCGATTCATTTTGATAAACGCTGTAGGTACCTACTGTCGAATTTGCGATAAGCCGATTTTCGAGAAGGACAGAACCTGATCCATTATTGACTGCACGTGCCGGTATTAGCCACCAATCTTATTTATTACACAGAAGCAATGTTTTTTTAATACTTCATATTCATTAAAAAAATATATTGACTAATACTGCAACTTGCCGCCTGTGTGGTCGAGTGGTCATCGTTGGCTTCGGTTACGGAGGTCACGGGTTCGAATCTCAGTATGAACAATTTTATAAATTGATTTTTCAATCAATTTTTGAATTTCTGTTCGAAGGCATTGATGTATGGTATGTCTTGAATTCCTCTCTCCCACCCATCCTATCCTATGAACGGGGCGTATCGAAAGCGATTAGCTAACCACTAGTCCTGACCTAGCACTATCCTTCTATTCCTACTGTAAAAAGAGAGGTTGAGAGACTGAGTAACAAACAGTTCCACATTGGGAGCGGACGTGGTAAAAAAATAAAAAATTATTGCAACTATTGTTTATTTTACTCACTTATTCTCCAAAGTTATTAAATTTAGTATGTGACAAATAATATATTCCATCGAAAAAAAAACGTATTATGACCAGCAATAAATAAGATTTTTTAAGGATATTTACTAATTCGAAAACTTACTGTAGATTCCTTAAATGCCGTTATTTTATATATCGATACCGGTGCAAATATGAAATACCGAATACCAGAATTGATATATTCGTTCGGTATTGCAATTTCTAACTAGGACAGTCCATGTAAGGTCTCGAGCTTTGTCTACCCTACAGTAAAATCTGATGACAGTTAACCTTAGAGGCGTTAAACGAATGTAGTGAAAGAAAAAAGCTTAATAATAATACAGTGGAAACTCTATAATTGTCATTTATCAGTTCCTGATAGCCAAACGAGTATGAAATATGACAAATATAGAAACAATAACGGAAATTCAATAAATCTCATTCTCAGCGCCTAAAAATGGTACAAACATAAATAATATCGTCTTTTACTAATTGTAATACTCAGATAAGTGGAAGAGGAGGAAAGTTAATATAGTTAAATAAGATGAATTGCTATAGATTTAAACATCAGGTGATTCCACCGTTCGCCGATGATTCAGTAGCAGTCAATTCAACAAAAATGTTCTTCAACAAAACTTGTTCAACAAAACTTGTTCAATGTGGTCTGTATTTTTACATCCTTCCTGTGGTATTCAATCAAATTATCATTGAATGTATTTATATTTTGGTTGACTTTATGAGAGCTGGTGATGGAAGTGATGACGAATATTTAAAATAATGAATATAGAGAAAAAAATGTCATCAAACTGTGGCGAATATTTGCATCACATATACTTCTAATCAGTGGTGTAGTGGTAAATAAATAGGTGCCAGGTCGGTCATTGATTTCTTTCCTTTTTCTATATCCGTTCGATGTTAAAAAGCCAGAAGTCTTGACAATTAAATCAATAAAAAAAATATACTTGAAAATTAAGTTACAGGTCAAAAAGGTGGCAGGGCGCCGCCATGGCTCATTTTCAGGTGCCAGGTCACCGACGTGGCCCGACCTGGCCCCACTACACCACTGCTCCTAATATATCATTTGAACAGAAGTGGTTTAATGAAAACTGATTCTCAGTCAGTCGCTCAACCTTTCTGTAAGAAAATAACAATAGTATTAGAAATGAAGATAAGTTGAAAATTTACTACCTTTTAGAGCTGTTTTTAGGCATTAGTAAATGGGAATAAATTAAAACATAACAGACATAAACATCAGTTTAAAAATCTGTGAATTTTTCCATTCTAGGATATGAGCCCTTGTTCGAGGAACCGAATAGAACGAAAGCCCAATAACTTTGAAACTTAAGTTTTGGTTACAATTTAAATATTTTGTAATACAAAGGAGTATGTTCCTATACCAACACTTTTAATTAACATTACAGTATGTATGTCAAGTTGCAAGTGTAAGCGTTGGGCTACTTGGCCGAGTAAGTGCAAGCGATCTATTGAAAGTGTTCGTGCGTGCGTCTGTGTGTGAGAGTGAACGCGCGGATGTGTGCTGCGTGTGAGAGGGAAGGTTTGCGTGTGTCAGAGTGCAGACAGAGGCGCAGGGCTTTCGCAAATGTGTGCGTGAGAAAGTACAAGTGCATCAAAAATATTGATCAAAAATTACAAACATTTTTTTTTAAGAAGCTGTAATGAATCCGGCCGTATCATAATTAAACATTTTTAATTATAACATATTCTGTTATAAATGGCGTTTAACGTATTCAAATCAAACGTAAAATCAAAATGTATTTCTTATTTTTTTTTACTTTTGAAGATATTTTTACAAAAAATAAAAAGCGTGCAAAATCTAGTTACACATTACCGACACGTCGAAAATAGGATCGAGGAACGACGGGGTACAAAGTGACCTTAGACAAATTTGCATTGCAGATTACAATAAATATCAGGTGAATATTAATGATATTTAGCGAATGGTTTAAATAAGATGATTTTTTAAATGTGAATGCACCGCACCCCAAAGGTTAACAATGTCTTAAATTTTAATTTTACATAAAAGACGATTTTTAATAACACAAAATTATCGTTGAATTCAAAAAATACAATTGATTCGATTCACCTGAACATCAAATGTTTAAAAAACAAAATTAAAACATTCAGACGTAAAAAAAATAATAATTAAAAGAGTGTTAAGATTGCCAACAAGTATTGAATTGAGAATTTTAAAATAATATATTAATCATAATGCTTATTTAATATACATATATATTTAATTGTGTTTATTCTGTTACATCATGAAAAACTATTTCATGTGGTAACGCTCTAAAACAATAATTTTTAATGACATGAAAAGTTTAAAAATTTTCAAAATGTAATAGTTTTCTACTCATCCGTGTTTTTATTTATAAATAAATATATATTCATAGTATTAATATCGAAAGTAAGCATTTTTTTAAAACCTTAATAGATGATTTTTTAACAACTATAGTCGTTGAGTGAACATAATCTAATTCACAAATATCCCATATTCACTGTAAAATTCTCCATATTTTCCGATTTTTAAATCATAGAGTATTTGAGGACCACTATTTCAAAACCGCCCTAAAGACCATTTTTGATTTTTTTCAAATTTTGATGCCAACTTGTTCTCTATTTAAATATCCACACCAACATTAAATTTCAGATTTAAAAACCTCTATAAATACAGAGAAAACGCATTTACAAAAACGTACCTACTGAAGTCCAAAAAGCCCACAGCAGTTTTTTGCACTTTGCCAACATTTTTGATTTAGTAGAGTTAAGTAGGTTTTGAATCTAAAGCGCTCATTTTGTAGTATTTTTTACGACGGATTTTTTTTTTTATTATTATTTACTCTCTCAGTAATGAAATCTTAAAACAATTTAAGACTCATCGATTTTCGTAAAGAAAATTTCAAAACGATTTTCACTATAATTTCTGGTTCACCCAGTAGCGTAGTGCAATTGCAAATGTATGGCAGTGTTTGTTTGTATATCAGTACGATGCACGCGCCCCCGTGTACGCTGCGCTCTAGGCGGTCGCTCGCTAGATTCACTTTCGTCGGGTCGCAGTACCAAGCGAATGCTCAGCAATCGCCGTTCGTCGGTTTCGCCCCGTTTGTCGACGCTCGCCGCTCGTCACTCGCGCAGTAGGAGAAAGTTGCCCGCTGCGAGCGGTCGAGTTCTCAGCTCTACGACCCGCTCGATCGTAGAGCCTCTACAGATTATCGTAACGAAATTAGTTTACCCCTAAGATTATTTTTGTTTGACACAGAGTTCACAACAAACGCACACTTCTTGCGATAAAATAGTATTCAATGTTACGAAAGTTTTTTGATATTGACAGTTCTCAGATACACGTGCTGTGCCGGTTATGTTTATATTATTGTTTTGTTTTGGGATAACGCACGTTTTATAAATAATTTTATTTAACATTTTGTTTGACAGTCCATGTGATTATGAAGAGTGCTATGGAATAAATGATTTATAAAAAAACTAAAGAATTTTAATGATTCCGTTATACATTTTTTATAAACAATTTATGTGTGTGTGCAATAGTGAATAATAAATGGAATCGACTGTTATTTTGTATTGTGTTATCATTTTTAAAAGATCGTAAATAAAGTTAATCTTGACCATTCAGACATTTTTGTTATTCTCGATACAAGTGATTCAATGAGTTTGAATTTTGTGCAATTCTTTTATTAGCGAATTAAATCGACTGTAATAATAGGAGTGCAAGAGATTTTTTTTGACGCCCGCGCGCAATTTCAACGGCAGCGAAACAATTTCAAGGTGAATGCCATCTCGTAATAAACTTTCGCGGTGCAGATGCAGTGAGCGCAAATCGAACGTCCGTCCGTTTCTCGTTAAGTTATTCTTGGATTCCATCGACCGGAGCTGACACCAGGAAACGTGACTGACCCATGGATATTTTGTATATCCGCTCGAATAAGGGATTTTCTTTTCGCAGCAGCGGAGCATCGCTCAGGCGGCCGTGACGGCGGTCAAGGCCACACAGCCCCCGCCCCTCGAGCATTCCTCGTTCGATCGTCTCTACTCATCTCGAGCGCATCGTTACGCAAAAACGTATCCGCTTGAACTTCCAAGAATGCGACTTCAAGATACGATTTATTTAATGTCATAATATATAGTATTAACAATATCAATGATAAACTCATCGAAACCGCGGGCTGACACACAAGCTCTCGAATTACCAATAGAAAATACAATTTACCCGACTGATAACGTTAACATGCCAAACTTAGTAATAACCGAAATGTCATCATTTCGGATCCTGTCGCCGAAACGGGAAATAGATCTCGATTGCGGCGACATAGTAGTACCGGCGGCCGAACGAGAGGAGATAGTTTCGGAGCACAGCATAATAATGAGAACCACCCCTGCGGTGGCAGAACATCCAAGAGTCATAATAGAACCGAGTCGAATCGTTCAGGTTCCAGCGACGGATTCGTTACCGGAATACAGAATCTGTGATGTTCCGCGTAACGGAGAAAGATCCACAAACGGCTGCCGAGAATCCACAGCTCGATATCGAGACGGAGATCAGTTGCGGTTTATGGATACTGACGACGAAGAACTGTCGCAGAGATACAGAGAGCTAGATAACCGAAGAGACGAGCGTAGATTTAGAGAAGCGAACGGTTGTCGCGAAGAGCAGTTGAGGTTTAGAGAACAGCAGCGGGTGGCGATTGAACTGTGCCGGCCCGGACTGCAGGTCGTCGCTCTGCCCCCGGAAGAGCGACGCGAAGTTAAGGAGTTCAGAACGCCCCATGCGCCGCAAGTGTCTTCGACGAGCACCGGTGTCATAGCACACTGTCCTATGCGGCCGCCACCGCCGCCGCCCCCCAAGCCACCAAGGCACAACGTAGAACGAGCACCACCCCACGAAGAACCGTCCAGCTCAATCCCAGACTTAGGTGAGAATTGAAGAGATATTTTTTTTTTACATTTTATTTAATCATTTGATAGACGAATTTAGACCAGCATTATGATCAAACCCAGTGGCGGATTATCCTATGAGCAAATGAGACGCGCGCTAGGGGCTTCCGAATTTTAGGAACCCCAAAAATAGCTTATATAATATAACCCATATACTTTTGGTTCAGATTTTTATATGTATTTTTACTATTATAGTTGGATTTTTCTGACGTTTTTATGTTATCCGTAAAACAGACCCTCCAAATTCTATTGCGCCTGGGGCCTCTTATGTGCTTAACCTCCACTGATCAAACTTAAAAATCAAGAATTAAATGGACAAATTATTTTACATTTTACAATATTCAAATGATATAGTTATGTCACATAAATATTTAAAATCACTTTATATGTACATATATTAGGGTTGCCACACGTCCCGATTAACCGGGACTGTCACCGGTTTTGAGTCTCGTGTCCCGGTAAAAAACGAGTCACTCTAGTATTTTGGGTGAATCGGTAAATACCTGGGTTTTTGGATTCGAAAGTCTTGGAAGAGCTGATCGGCAAATCGGACAAATGTCCTGGATTGACTTGCAAGAAATCTGGAAATCCTAATGTATATACATATTAAATCATCATTGGTGTAATTGTTTTCTTTTGGTGTAATCATCTCTTTCAATATTCTCCAATTTTATGAGAAACATTTAAAGTATTATAATAGCACCTATCGTAAGAAATAATAATGTAGAAACATATTTTTAGTTCGCTCATTGGGAGCAAAATACTTCGAAAAAACTTCACATACCTTTATGATAACGCTATAAAACATTAGGTATAGCCTAGTAATTATTTATTATTTTATTTCTTTTTCTACACAGTTTTACAGATATTTTTTTCACGTTGAATAAAAAAATATTCGATAGTTGGATTAAATAATAATTAATAACAATTCTTAATATTATTCACATGCCATGGACGAGTTTTTGCTTATTATTAAACGAAATTCATTACGGCAGTAATAATATAATCGATAAAATTATGAACAGCCAATTGTAGGGAGTTTTTGTGCCTACTATCAATACTTCTAAATGAGAAACACCTACCGGACAACAACTTTATCTACCTGTCATAATGTGAGTAAGGTCGAATTGAAATAATATTATTTTATTATGACTTACTGAGCTGTTAAGTGAGACCTTTCCGCAAAACAACTTTTATTTAATTTTTATAGACACATTTAACTCTAACATAAATACTAATTTATCTCATTATTTCAAAACTCTTTAGTTTTACACCACAGCTCATATTATGTAATAACGTGCATAGATATTGTGCAGAATAGTAAAATACATTCAATATTATAATCTAGTAGGTTTTTTAAAAGTTGAGAAGAGTATCTACTTCATGGATATTTAGAACGTTTATTAAAAACTCAAATCTAGCTTTTGAAAATAATTAATTTATGACGCGTACAAAAATATACAAGGTGAAATAAAAACCACAGGTTTTAGTTTAGCTAATTTAAAT
The DNA here is from genome assembly GCA_030503985.1 of Himalopsyche tibetana. Classification (NCBI taxonomy): domain Eukaryota; kingdom Metazoa; phylum Arthropoda; class Insecta; order Trichoptera; family Rhyacophilidae; genus Himalopsyche; species Himalopsyche tibetana. The sequence goes on along the minus strand of JAPJYX010000019.1, from coordinate 28,209,212 downwards.
ATACAAATATATTGATTGAATAAATATACGTAGCATTCATTACTGATCCGCCAATGCACAATGTATTGGACAATTAAAAATTACATGTTATATTGCAGAAAGACTGGGAAATTAAATCGTGGATATGAAAACTTTTATATGTTTGTATATCCATAATTCAAAGAGTGCTCAAAATAAGGAAGAACAGTTCCAGCCAATTTCTCTATTTGCCACTTTCAGAAATTGCTTATTGTGTAACTAAAAGTAATGAAGAGGAAATAATGAAAATACTTGCTATTTGGTTGGTTTTTAATAAGGCCTCCAATCCCGGGATTTCAAGCAATTTTGCGATCCCATCATCCCTGGATTGTGTGAGTACTCATTTCGGCATTCACTATAAGATGTGAAGAATCTGCGAAATCCGGTAAAAACATATTTTACTCTGGAGTCACTGGCAATCATAACTTGTTGAAAGGAAGGAGCTAAAAAATGGTCTTAAATTTTCCAATAACAGTAAAATCCCTGGTTTTTAAAGTCATCGAGCTATTTCAATATCTCTCAATTTTTTACTTTTTCTTCAGTGATCAATCCTGTGATCCCAAAAGCCCACATCCCGAAATAATTGTGAAAAAAGAAATTCTCCAAGAATCTAAAATAATTGCGGCATGATTTAATTGCGAATTATCAATCTCTGGATCGAATAAAAAGTGTTCACAAAATGGGTCCGGAATTGGATGCCCTAGTATTTACAACATTTTGAAACAGATTGACTCTCACATTTTCAATGTATGAATTATAAACTTCTGTACCGTGACTGCAGTGCGTTCTATTTGTGATACTTTTAAAGATATTGCTAAAACATCATAAACATATGTATGTATACTAGAAACAGTGGAGGATTAACCACTTTCGAGGCTCTATGCGCAATAAATTTTGAAGGCCCTGTTTTTTGAATAACATAAAAGTGTTACAAAACTCTTCGTAGAATAATAATGAATATTAAAAACTGATATTAAGATGTTATGATTTATATAATTTATGCTTTTTTGAGGCCCCTAAAATGTGGAGCCCCAAGCGCTCGCCTCTTGCGCTTATGGGGTAATCCGCCAATGACTAGAAAACAATTTAATTTAAAAAATATTCGGTTATATTTTTTGAATCAATAATGCCAGATTCTTGTATTTACGTTTTCCTATTAAATTTACGTAATATACGTTAAACGCATTATACAATATTTTTATTAATGCGTTTTTAGCTATTGGAATAAAAAGACAGGATACGATAAACATGCATTCAATGGAAAATGCCCAATATTCCGTTATCTGTTTGCCAAAATATTTCATGATAAGATATCCCGCTGCCATTTCAGCGCAATGCATTTTTTTTTCGCAAACACAGTGCACATAAAATGCGCTAATATCGTGGCTTATCAGAAGTGTAAAGCAATGCATGCGTCACATTCCCAAAACCACGCAAATGTTTAATTATCTAGCTTAATAACCGATACGGTGCTCGATTGTATAATTGTATTAAAAAATACATAATAAATGTAAAAAATATTGTAGTTTAAGGTGGTATTATTTTTACGAAAAAAATAATACTTTATTGGTAACTTTTTACTAGGAAATTCATTTTGTACTTAAAATAAATTTGATAACAAAATTATCATACTTTTAAGAATATATGTATATATTCTTTAATATGAAAATATAGCTTGAATTTTAAAATTAATATTTTTAGCATTGAATAGCTTAAAAAAACACAAAACATTATTATAAGTTTCTCATTAAAACTTGGTTGCCATAAAATCAAGCATTTAGAATTAAGATTAAAAGTAGTTTTCAACCTTAAAAAGGTTTGGTGTCATTGATGAACACGGTAGTTAAGCAAATATGGGATTTATTTACCGTAATTGCATATTTTATTAGGTTATATTATGATTTCTTTGGTCGTTTCAAAACTGCCAAATTAGGTTTCAGTGATACCAATATGCTTAGATATGATTTTACTAAAATGCCACTTAAAATAGTTTCACTTAAAATACACTCTCGTTAGATATATAATGTATAAGTCAACAAACATGTTCCATTGTGAATTGCAATTAAACTCCCTACGATCAAACTACACATATGATCATTTACAACTAGTTTGAAAAATGACAACTCTTTAAATTGAAATTCAATAAAAATAAAACATGAAAGATGTCATAAGAAATTCCATTCATTGTATTGAATTGTAATTTTGGGAAAATTGGTATTTCTTTGTGTTGAATCTTTTGAATTTCCCATTTAATGTATAAGTACTAGTATTTCATTTTACGGTTTGTTTTTTAAATTAATTCTGGTAATAAAGGTTAAACGTTTTTTTTTTTGGATGCCGGTTTTTTTTAACCAACTAACATATTGTAATAAATAACATATGCACGGCACAACCAAATTCATCAAATCAAATTAAAAATTAGATAGATAGTAAAATTATGTTGCCATTTACCAGTAAAAAACGATCAAATTTTACAGATGTAAATGCAAGAACAGTGGAACCCCCAAATACACTGCCCCGAATTACGCGCTGGCTTGAAATATTCGTTGTAAATCCCCCAATTGAACGGTCGCATTCCATTGTCGTTGCTACGAGACGGTCGTCTGTGCGGCGCATACAGTCAAATGTTTGCTAACGTCTGTGTATACACCACGTGCCAGAATATACACGCATAGCCGGCGACTGTCCATGTGTTGGTTTTGTGCACGCTTTGCATTTTATCACTTAGTAACTAAATATTTCGTCCATTTTTTGAGATTCATTCCCCCAATTACACTACCCCGAATTACAATGTCCCAACTTAAGTTTAAATGGGGGTTTTACTGTATTCCGAATTGACCTATACTTCATTTTGGATTAAATACATTCGGTGTATATAATAAAAGTTTTAATATTTTAAATTGAAAATCTATGTAATATATTTAAAAGATGTCATTAGTAATATTTACAGACGGAAAAGTATGACAAATAATCAGCAATGATAATCAAATCATTTAGTGTGATTTAATTAAAATTTAAAGAGTATGACATAGGTAATCAGTATCAGCTGACCAGATAAATAGCAATTTAGGTATCGTAAATAGTAAACCTTGAAAAACTAGTTGCTGTACATTTCCTGTATTGCTGTCAATCATTCAACTACCTGTATTATGTGGAATGAAAATAAACGTTTTTACGTATGGTTCAATTAAATGCCAAATTTTCGAATTGTTATAATTAATTACAAAAAGAAATTTATATTTATAAGCAAAAAATAGTCATGTTGAGAAACATTATTAACGAAAATTTGGGTATACTCTAACACCGATCCAACCAGTAAAAAAAACTATAACTATATTAGTAATTTTACACATAAGATACATTTTTAAGGTGTTCACTGTCAATACTTGGTTGAAACTGTTGATTATTTTTAATTTGTATTAGCTTAGAGCAGTGGTTCTCATGAGTGGCCACAGTGGTCGCGGCCACCAACAGCTTCATAGTAAATATTGATATTTTTAAATAATGTATTTTTTTTATCCCTGTGGCTCCCAATGAGGAGCATAGCAATAGAGGTATATCAACAGAAGTTTTTCTACGAGAACTGTCACTCAACCTTTTTTTAAAAAAGAAAGTAGTAAGGATAGAAGGATAAGGCTAGGACATGACTAGTGGATAACTAATCGCTCTCGCTACGCCCGGTTGTTAAAGGATTGTAAATGGTGGGAGAGACATCACACTTTTTTTCACATCACAAAACAAAAATTTGGTGCGGCAACGAGACATTTCCATATCGACAGTGGAAAGGAAAGAGGACGTAACCCACACATATCAAATTTTACAGGAGGCGCAAAAAACGTGTTTTGGTGATTTTAGGCCATATGCAAATTATGAATTATATACAACCTTGAAGTGCACGGAGACTTCTAAACTGGTGTTTAATTAACATGATCTAACATTAATCGATGAAATTGTCTAGGAAAAACCTTTATTTCAGTCTTTTTTCTTGGTTTTAATGTTTTACAATGTCATCTTTTTCAAACTTAAAAGCTAAATTTAGATACTAATTCGGCATTTGCAGCTTGTATCCTTTTGATGGAACGTGTATCAAGTTTGATATATTGTGATTATCGAAAAAAACCTGTTTTGAAAAACTGTGGGTTACGTCCTTTTTCCTTTCCACAGTCGATATGAACGCTAATGTTCATAATGCGGTCACAGTAAAATTTTACGTGAGAATCACTGCCTTAGAGTCACTTACTCATAATTTTAAAATTCTTTTCAATGCCAATTGTTTATTACACATTATTATTATTTGTTTTGTATAAATAACACTGTTAAATTTTATTTCTTATCCGTTGATAATGCTCGCTATGAGCGAAACCAGTCCTGATCTTGGTAAATAAAAGTGGAAATAAGTACAAAGGATTATTGCGTTTTTCTTAATATAAGATATGTACATTCTTTTGATATTAATATAATAAAAATGATATCTTTCTTTTATTGTAGCCGCAAGCTGATTATTATTATTTCACCTTGCACTGCCTTATCTAATATTTTATTTACATACTAAATCACGTATGTTCACGAATTGCACGTACCAGTGACTTTCATAATATGAACAGACGTGATTTTAAATATGGAACGGTTCATTTTGATACTTGAAATCGTGTTAGTTGTTATAATAGATAAAAAGGTCAAGAATGAAATTTGCAGGAACTAATTATGCAACAACTGTTATTCAACATGTTATTACATTATTCATTTAAACTTGCACCTTTTCACAACAAAAAATAGCGCAATCGTGATTTAATCTATCAGGAGCTTTTTCAGCTGATAATTATATTTAAAAAATCTAATAACAGTAAAACCCCCATTTACACTCAAGTCGGGACCGTGTAATTTGGAGTAGTGTAATTGGGGGAATGAATCTCATACAAAATTAGGGATTTGAAAAATGAAAAACTTAGATTTCCCTTAGTTTTGCAAAAAAAAATAGTGTGGACGAAATATTTAGTTACGAAGTGATAAAATCCAACACATAGACAGTCGCCCGGCTATACGTGTATAGATGCAAAGATCGGTTCCGTGCTGCTCTGTACAGATCTAATGACATGAAGAGTTATTTCATTTATATTCATGATCGTTATTGCGCTATGAAAGGTGGCCGTGCGATAGTGGCTGCATATTATTCATGAATGACATGTTTTGACAATTTTATCGGAGTGACCATTTATCCATAATGTTTTTTCTGTTGTTGACTTTTTTAAACATTCGATAATATATAACTCACTCTTCCACTCTCAAGTTAATATTATTAATAGTTTCTTAAAATGTGGCTAAATTTTCGACACGTGTTTCGTAGTAATACATAAATACACTACTTTGAATTTATAATAGTGATATTATAAACTTAACAATAAGGTAAACAACGAAATTTGTTTTTTATAATAGTCAATATTGTTTGTAATATTAAACCAATTTTCTCTTACAAAACTCGTAACTCGCTTAAGTCACTCGGCGAGTACTCGGCCAAGTTGCTTGACGATGAATTTTTGATTTCGTTTTCGATAAAGTCGTAAATAACTCTGCGAGTGGGTGTGCCAGGAACTCTTTTGTATTGACATAATGCTATTATTTTTTTATTCTACTGGAAGTCCTCCAAATGCTTATAGCATTCTCCTAAATGGCATATTGACCGATATATTATTGTTTTTTTTATTTATTTTTATTACCGTCTGATCAAACAATAAATTTAAAATAGTAAGAACAAAACCATTCAAGCTCGTGTTAAATTATCGATTTTTTTTTATCATTAAACAAATAACTCCACGCGAATAACGTCACTCAACTTGATCACATTAGCCTTTATTTATTATATATCACAAGAAACCAGTAATTGAAACATTAAATCATATATTTATTTTTCTTATATGTAATATATCAGCGATGATTAAACATCTGCTTAACTAATCAATAAGCTATTAAGGACGCACAATGGCGATCTAATTGAAAATATATATGTTACATATTTTGTGTTTAGTACACCTATTTATATAAAATACACCTTTTTATAAAAAATACTACCCGGTTACCGGCAAGCGTTGCAATGCCACTCAATGTTTATTGAAGTGCATGTCTTTTGTTTCTGTCTGTTTGACGTTTGCTACCGATTGTCTATGGCAAGGTTTCTCAAACATTTTCTGGAATGGAACACTTCGAAAGTCCGAAAAATATAACGAAACACTTAGCTGAATTTTAATTTTTTTTTAACTCTGTTGCAGCGTATAAAACCATTCCATTTTTTTTCGGAACACCTACTCTGGCTCCGCGGAACACTGGTGTTTGGTTGGAAAACATAGTTTGGGAAACCCTGGTCTATGGTATGACACACGCGCCACCTACTGTAATTTAATTGTACTATTCGCGCAAGTTGCATGAACGGTGTGGCAGACATAAAAACATTGATTTTTTATATATAAGACCAACTGTAAGTTAATATGCTTATAAACTCTGCGCAAGTCCAAGCAAAAAGTTTGTCAAAGTTTGATTGCAATCGGACCAGCGGTTTGTCAGCCCATAGAGTACGAACAAACAAACATTTATTTTTATATATTAGATTATATCTAAAAAACGCGGTAAAACTTTCTTCTATTTTTTTTTACATTTTTGATAACACTTATTACAATAGTGTGTACCTGATTCATTTTCTTAACCATACACTAAAATATAATATGTGTGTCCGGATTTAAAGTTTTTTTTTTAATTATTCATATATTTGTAGCGTCTAGTTAGTAGCGCAGTAGTAGGCGTATGCTTCTGAGACAGATCTTACAAGTTCGAATCCCGGTACTAACAGCATTTTATTATTTTATCGATTTATGTTTGTGATGTCTTAAAATTTCCTTCTGCCCTTCCAACCCTATAAAGTAGCAGGGCCTAGCGAGAGTGATTAAATAAACACTAGTCCTATATCCTAACCCTATTATTTCTATCCCTACTCTCGTATGCCTCAATTGTTTCATTCTATTATTTGTGCCTTTGAGAAGTGAAGCAAGCCAAATAGTAAAACGGTTGGACTTTTCAATACAATCACGTCTTTACTTGCTGCTTTGATGGATTGCGTATTTTCATTTTGCGGAGATAACTCTATTGCAATGTGCATTTACTGAGGTTACTTCACTTTTACGACAATTCAAGACTTGATAATATTACAACGCAACTAACTTATTTTTTCTAAAATACTACTTTGTTCACTTCATCTCTAATGGTCCCATATGTTTTAACTGAACACACAAATTCTGTATACAATATTGATATATACAAGTTCATTGTTTGTAATCATCATAATTTTCGTAGAAATAAGCAGTACTATTTTTAACACGTTGAAAAAATAACATTTTATTTTAGTTCTACAAAATTAATATGTTTTGATTGTTGATAGCTTTTTCGCCTTGACGCCTTCATCAGAACTATGTCTAAAAGTGCATGTACTTATCTATACATATATGTATAATCACATAGTAAAGGTACACAATACATCTTCTCTTCCTTTCTAACATCCTAATTTATATTGTGATAATTGATTAATAAATTTGGCAAATTGATTTTAAGTATTTCCTGTCACGAAAGTTAATCTGGTTTTTATTTAGTAGGAATAAACGTAAATTAGAATTGTTTTGATGTATTTCAAATTTCATTAACATTCCGTACTATTTTTATATTAATCAAAACTGCAGTCCATAACTGGAACCCGAATAAATTCACTGACGTTATTGTAATTTTTGCAAGGTTAGCGTTCCTAAAACAGAAGAAATCGATTAGGTGTGTTGATTAGTATCTGTAAAGCATGTTCCTTGATAGAATTACTATGCGATAGCTGTGCACTTTGTAATTGCAGTCGCGTACTTGCAAACACTTCTGTTTCTATCGCAGAGACAACGTTATGTGAGTAACCAGGGTCAACACTAATTAAATTGCAAAGTGATTTAAGTCAGTTCCTGCCATAAGATAACAAACACTCGATAAAATGCATTCGCCAATTGAGAATGAAGTTGATTTTATTATTTAAAATGTGTCTGATATATTTTAATAAAAATGACAATCACAGTAAGTAAATTGTGTGAAAATGAAAATTTAATCACCGTTAAGAAAGCGTTTTTGGCTTCCGTGCCAGATCTCACGGATTCGAGTCCCAGCATGAACAGAATTTATTCGATCGATTTATCGTTTTCTGTTCAAAATTAATGTTTGCGATGTCTTAATTTTCCTTCCACCCTTCATATCCTTCAACAACTGGGCGTAGCGAGAGCGATTAGTTAACCACAATTCCTGTCCTAGCCTTATTCTTCTATCCCTACTACTCTCTTTGGAAAAAGAGAGGTTGGGCGTCTGAGCAACAAACAGTTTTAGAAAAACTTCCGTTGAGATACCTCCATTAGGAGGCCTTATTCTCCACATTGGGAGCGGACACGGGTAAAAATATTAATTAGGTAAATGTTTTGTATTTATTTTTAACCAAATTCTTGAATTTTGTCATCCCATTTAAACCTATACGATTAAAAAATGGGACTACAATAAATTTAAAACAAGACCCTTTCTTAGCTATTTTGTCATATTTTTACGCTATTAGAAATGAGGGTGGGCGAGAGGGAAGTGTAATTTTATGTTAAAAAAATATTAAATATTAAAAACTTCTTTATGTCTCTTGTGCGTTCCTTTAACTAAAATAGGTAGTTAATGACTTCCAGAAGATAATTTTTGAATATAGTTAACGTTGACATGGTAAATCTGATATGTTTTTTGATCTTTTTATAAAATACTTTTATCCTATAAAATTTGATTGAAACGAACTTTCGTGGCAGTTGAGGAAAATAATGTCTCGTATTCAACCGGTTTGAATTTTAATACAGTTTCGGTCATAATTTTTATCAAATTGGTCAGAATTTGTATTACATTGCTCAGAATTTATATTAAATGGTCCTAATATATCGGCCAGTGTACTGAGGGCAGAATAAATAATTAATCGTTAGAATTTATATAAAATAGTCATAATTTAAAAGAAACCCAACCTTACCAAAATGGTTATAAAATCTGATCGTATAATATTTTTATTTTGACCGTTCATATTTTTATTCTGACCGAAAATTGAATTTTATTCAGACCGAAAGTTTTTTTGAGTTCTGACCAAACTTTGATTTAAACTCTGTCTATTTATTTTGTTCTCGAAAATAATTCTGCCAAATAATTTAATTAATGAAAAACTATTTCATTTCCACTGGTCAAAATATTGAACAATAATTAAGCTAATTATGAATTACGGGCTCGCCGTTCTCGCCTATCAATAATGACTATCCAAAATTATATTTTTAACGTTTATCTGTCAACATTATTGCAACAGATACTCTTGACGAGGCAACCGCTAATATGTCACTGACTTGTCGTGGTGTGCTGACGTCACGCACCGTCAACTAGCCGACAACCTATTGACATAAAATTAACACCTTAAATTCACACAAAATTTGTTTTTGTTTATTTATTAAACATTTGTCGGATTTTTCGGGCCTATGGCCCAGCGGTTAACGTTGATGGTTTACGTGCCGGATCTCATACAGTACGAACAGCATTTTTTCGATTTCTGTTTGAAGGCATGGGTGCTTATGATGTCTTTATTTCCCTCCCACCCATCCTACCCTTCAAAAAATAGGCGTAGCTAGAGTGATAAGTTAACAACTAGTCCTTTCCTTTAGCTTTATCCTTCTATCCCTAAAACTATCATTGGAAAAGAAAGGTTGGACGACTGACTAACAAACAGTTCTCGTATAATAAAAAAAAATTGAGATATCTCCATTAGGAGGCCATATGCTCTACAATAGTTTGAGCGACTGACTAACTAACAATTCTCGTAGAAAAATCATTTTAGATACGTCCATGATGCGGTCATATGCTCCACATTAGGAGCGGATACGGATAAAAAAAATCTAGCCACTAATTATTTAAATACGTGATGATTTTTTTTTCTAAACATGATTTCTAAACGTTTAATTTTGAATAATCTATTTATATATTATACATATGATACTATAAACGGTTGCAAATATTTAAAAGAAAACTTTATTTAAAAACACCGATTGTCAGATATTTACAAATGTTGAAACAAGTGAATCTTGTTCTATGTTTTATTTCTAAATTCAAACATTATTCGAAGTTATAGTAATGAAAAATAAGTTGTCAGTTACAAATCAAATCATAAAGAAACTATTATCACAGTAATTATAATCATCATAACATGCGATATATTAAATATTGTGAAGGGAAAATAGCTTAGTGTGAAGAGGTCTATGCCATAATTATTTCAAAGTGTTTGTTCTCCTTTACCTCGACATTGTTGCTTAATAATAATTTGCTCGATTTTTTTACTTCCTCGTTCATTGCAAACATAATGTTAACGCGTCACAATTATCTTAAGACTGTTCATTTATTTTTATAATATTCAACGACGAATAAAAAAATATAACGCAGCAACTACTAACCATCTTGAATTTAGTCTATGAAACAAGTGACATTTAAATTTTCATAAAAAACAGTAATTTATGTCCTTATTTATCTGTTTCTGAAAAGTCTTTACTTCTTTATGTTTTTAAGTTTGCATACATGAATATAAATTCTGTAATTCTGTAATTCTGTAATTTTAATAAACCTCAACAGAATTTTGTATCATTCACCGTGGGGTAGCGGCGGGCTGCTAATACGTTAACAAGGGGTTTGTTTAATCTCAAAGCTATTCGTAGTGTACCGAAAGAGGGTATTTTTTAACACTATTGTACAATTATAATTTTACAACATCTACTAATATTATTTAAAAATACGTAATTTACCGTAATTTAATTAATATTAATAACTGATCAATATATTTACTTACACTAGATTGCATGAGTAAAGAGTTCTAAGATTGACACATAAATAGGTTATATTCTTTTCATTTCAATTAAACTCTACTTAAACCTTTCTAGATATTGTATATATCAGACACACCAAATGCAAATTTATTCATTATATAACGTATAGATCTAAATAATATTGTTTTTTCCTAATTTAACAAAGGGCTCCATCGACCCTCTACGGCCCAACCCTACCGTAGACTCTCTGCTAAGACAACTTATTCTACGCAATGATAATTAAAATATAATACATTTGTATTAAATAAAAAAATCTATTATTCTATAAGATGTGTGATTCATTTTAAAAATATATCTGAACACACAAATAGCTAAAATCGGTTCTTTCCTGTTATCCGGAATCATTTTTTTAATTTGTAAATTCAAATGTAAAATAATATTACTAAAATAGATTTAAGAGTCCGGAAAATTTAGGTTTTTAATTTTTTAGTTGGAAAATTTATTTGTTAAATTAGGTTAGGCTGAGTATTTTAAAAATTCGAGCGTGTTTTCGACTCCATGATTGATAATAATTTAAATTTCACGAAAAAAAACAAATCAATGAATTATTTTTAAAATGTTATTTAAATGCCTGAATAACAGGAAAGTATCCTAAAATAATAAATTACAATTATCTCTTGTCTTTATTAATTATCTTTATCGTATTCATCAATTGAAATCAAAATTAAAAAATATGGTTTCAAAAGTAACGTTGTGTTTATATTTTTTTTACTAATAGTATGTGCATATTAAATCATTTTGAAAATTATGATGTTTTTTTGCTTCGCTTCTGTGGATGCGTTTTTACATGTATCTTCAATGTTTGTCACAAGTAATTTTAATGACTTTTTCATTATTATGTAGTGATTTTATATTGATTAAATTAATAGCGGGAATTATCCATTTTTTATAAAATATCAAAAACCTGATAAAACCGGTTTTCGAACAATATTGACGTTCTAAAACCGGTTTTTTCAAAATTCGGTTTTTGTATAAGCCCTAATACAGACGTGTGACTTATGCTAGTTAATTACCATAAAATTACTGACTCAATATTTTTTTTTTTAAATTAAATGGTTCCATTGGCAAAATCAAATGAATCCCTCGAATGATGGGTAATAAACACAAAATAAATTTTGAGTTACCTTTTGATAACTATTCGTCCAGTGAATGTGAATTTTATGCGCGCGAGAACTATTTATTTTTCATTAATTTTATTTTTATCTAATACATTCACTGGTAGCGGAACATGCGGAAGCAATGTGACACTGGCCTCGAACAATTTATCCGTTTATTACTCATATCGTCATATCCAATCAGGTGTGATGAATTTTGTTTTATTTTACATCGATATGAAAAAATAATTGTTTTTTTTTAAACTACATACATACATATTTACGATTCGAATTGAAGGAGCGTCTATATTAAATTGTAATAAGTAACCGGCGTGAATTTATGTTTATTTTAATAAAAACACAATATTCCTTAATTTCAAGTGGTGTTAATCTTGGATGACTTTTAAATTATATGTTAGATGTGTTAAACATTTTAATTGTGTGTTATTTAGAATCACTTATAAGTAATTGGTATTTTTTTCAATGTGTTTGTTCAATTGATGTTTACACTTATTCATTTTTTTGTATATTTTTTTTTAAACCATGTCCGCTCCCAATGTGGAGCATATGGACTCCTAATGGAGTTTATCTCAACAGAAGTGTTTCTACGAGAACTGCTTGTTACTCAGTTGCTCAACCACTCTTTTTCCAAAGAGAGTAGGGATAGAAGGATAGGGCTAGGACAGGATTAGTGGTAAGCTATCGCTCTCGATACGTCCCGTTCATAGTATAGGATGGGTGAGAGAGGGGAATTCAAGACATCACATACATCCATGCCTTTAAACAGAAATTCATAAATCGATTGAAAAATCAATTTATAAAACTGTCCGTACCGGTATTTGAACCCGGGCCCTCAACAACGTTGACCACTCGACCACACAGGCGGCCATTTGTATAAATAGCATTGTTAAATTATATTTCTTATCAGTTGACAATGCTCGCAATGAGCGAAACCGGTCCTGACTTAATAAATAAAGCGGAATAAAGTACAAAGGAATATTGTGTTTTATTAATATAATGCCTTTCCACCAAGTATTAACAGTGAACACCCTAAAAGTTATGTTTATGTAGGAAAAAACAGCAAAAAAAATATAAAATATTTTACAATAACCCACTCGCTTTGTTGGTGTGCACTGGTATCCGCTGAAAATGACTGTTATTTAAGCGAAACCTTGCAAGTAATAAATACAATATAATTTTTGGCACTTTATTTTCACCATATCAACTGACCAAAAATACTCAGTAAATGATTTTAAATATGAAGATCAGGATCTTACATATTGTAATGTTGACAATTAATATTAAAATAAAAATTATATGTTATATGTTATATACTATCAACGTTTTTTTGGATATTAAATAATAACTCCCCTTCAATGTCAAATTTGAATCGTTCAAATTATGTACATTCACACAAATTTCGTCACTAACTTAACTAACTAATATAAACGTCCATATTCCTATAAAGGTTCAGCGACTGATTGACAAGCAGTCCACGTAAAAAAATATTTTGAGATACTTCCATTAGAACAAGGATGTCCGACCTTTTTTGCTCTGGGATCGACTTTTCAATCTTAAGTTTTCTCGCAATCGACTTCTAACGTGATTCTTATAAGAAATTTTATTTAGGGTGGTTTTTTCCCTTTTTCAAACATAGAAATGTTTATTTTATAATATATAATAATTCAATTTTAGTATTTTTGTATACTTTATGTAAATTATATATTTTTTTCGAAATTCACGGAAGCTTTCGGGATCGACCAAATTTTGCTTTGGGATCGACCGCGATCTACCGGTTGGACACCCATGGGTGCATGCATCAGAAGTTCATATGCTCCACATTGGGCGCGGACATGGATTAAAAAAAACAAATCAAATAAGAAAAAAATATTGTTAAAAATAAAATGTTGAGGAGGAATGTAGCGCAAATGTAATGTTAAGGCCGCGCAGTGTCACTGGTTGACATTGGCCGTGCCAATAAAATGAATCCCTGAGTCGGTTCACCATTCAAAACACGGCATTCACCGTCAAGCACTCCACATTATAAACATTACAAGTCAGAACAAAAAAAAACATCATTTTTTATGCTGTACAATATCAATTTCGAATGATTGCACAATACATTTTCGGACATTTATACAGAAACAACATTTGACATTGATTGAAATGGTCGATGTCATCCACTTCTGTTAAAACTGACGTATTGTGCATTTTTTATGTTTATCACTACGATTGACTATATTTTGCTTTTTCATTCGAGATATTTATGTCATTTTTAAATCTTCAGCAGTGTTTATAATTAAATAACTATCTCTGAAAATTTCCTATCGACTTTTACGATATTTTACATAAGCCACAAAAAACGTGCTTTAATGATTTTCGGCCATATGCATATTATGAATTAAACACAAACTTGAAGTGCACTGAGACTTCTAAACTGGTGTTTAATTGACATAATATTAATCAAAGGAATTGTCTAGGAGAAACCTTTTTCTCAGTCTTTTTTCTCGGTTTTAATTTTCACAAGTCCATCTTTTTTCAAAATTTAAAAGCTAAATTTAGATACTAATTCGGCATTTTCAGCTTACATCCCTTTGATAGAACGTGCATCAGGTTGGATACATTGTGATTATCGAAAAAACTGTGTCACGTCCTTTTTCGTTTCCACAGTCGATATGATACTTGAGTCAGTATTTTAAAAATAGGAGAGTAGATACAAAAGTCATATTATTTCTGTTGTTATTCCTGTAATTGAAGTTTCCAAACCCACCATAAATCCATAATCTATAATTGTATCTATTTATGTGAATATAATTGGGTACATTAGAGGTGAAGTGTAAAATCAGCTAGTAAAATGGTAAAACTTTTTTCTTTGACTTGTAAGTATAATACTATCACGTCTTTACTTAATGCTTTGGTGGATTGCACATTTTTATTTTGCGTAGATAACACTATTGCAATGTATACTTCACTTTTACGATACTTTAAGACGAGCAGAATCATAATTTCGATGTAAGATTTTACTTCAGAAATATATGTTACAAATTTTCCTCTAATCGTCTAAATCTCTATTGTTGAGGTTCCATACATACAGTTTGTAAGTATTTTTTTTAATCCAATATTTTAATAAGATGTTCCACAAATTTTATCCGATGGTTTATAATCAGGGCTGTGGAGGCGGAGTCTGTCCGAAGAAACATTTAGAAAAAATGTGTATTCAAACCACAACAGTCCGTAGTATTGACGTTGCATGCTTGGCTGATGCTGAAAGATGATCTGATGAAATACATACATATATGTAAGATACAATGAAATTATTGAACAAAAATATTCGGAGTCTTATGTATTTTAAAGCTGGAGTTGGAGTCGGAATCGTTTTCTTTTTACTCCACAGCCTGCTTATAATTAATTGAAAAACCAATTCGTTCATGGTATATATATCATCATACACCGACAAATTATATTTATATCGGAAATAAAATATAAACCAAGAAAGTTTTTTTTTCAATTACAAACAATTATTGAGTAACCTAGAATCATAACACACATTCTCCAAAAATCAAATCTTGAGACAATCTCAAAAAACCACGGGAGCAAAAATTTTCGTAAATATTAAAACACTTTATTAAGATCCGATATATACTTTAACAACATGAAAAATACTTTTTGCCGGTTGGTTTTTTCTAAACATTTAATATTATTTATTAATTTTAAAAATGTGAGCTTATACACCAATATTGATCTATAGCAATGGTTTTAACTTAATTCTTAATACCCAATTATTTGTTGGTATATTATAAGTTTTGACTCCAAGTGAATTTAATACATATTTTCATAATAACAAATACTAATATATCACATTGAGGTACAACTTATTAATAGTTGTCTTAAATGTAACACGTTGAACATTGTACATAATAACGTTTTGTTTATTCAAGTCCTTTCTGCAACAGTGACCTAATTTTTGTAATATCACCTATATTAATTTTCAATGTCACATTGACATTGAAAAATATACTGACTTTGTGAATGCATACTTGCTCAACGTTTTATTTTTTGTGTTATCTTTGCATTTTGTGTATTCAGTTAAATGTGAGGTATTTGCATTGCGTGGCAGATGATTAAATTTATTTTTATTATTCATATTTTAAAAAATCACAACATTCTCTCGACTGCGCTATTTTACAATGTATGAAATATGAATCTTTTCGTCAAATAAAATAGACTAGCTGTAAGCCTGTTGACCTCAACGGGGGGATTTTGTTGCATTTTTAAGTAGTCAGAAAATTTACTGGCGTGAAAAATAAATTACAAACCTATTTATTGAATAAGGCAGAAATTCTGATATTAAAAGAAATATATCTCGGGGCATATATCGACAGCCCTGCCCTGCAGTATTTAAATTGTAAATTATTTAATTTTTGCAATAATGTTTAAGTTTTCTAACAACCATTTTTCGTAGTGGCAGAAATATACCTCGTAAATTATTTAACTTTTGGAATATTGTTTAAGTTTGCTCACAACCATTTTTCGTAGTAGCAGAAATAGACCTCGTAAATAATTTAATTTTTGGAATAATGTTTAATTTTGCTAACAATCATTTTTCGTAGTAGCAGAAATTTCGTCAAATAAAATAGATATATATAAAATACAAATAATCTACATATTTTCGATTAATACGCTTGGTAAATTATTTCACAGATGTCGTTACTCACATGATAATTATTTATTCATTACTCGACACCTAAAAATACCTGCTGGAATATTCTTGAATTTATTAGCAACTAAACAGACACTAATTAAATGGTCTCTTATATTTGACATTATTTTTGACTATAGTTGTTACGGTTGGTATAACTAAAATATAATATTTCTGACTATGTTTACAGTTGCTATAGTCGATCTGTCAAATGTCAACGGTTTCGTTTAATTCTTTTTTGTTTTTTGTATCTTATAAATCATTTGCTGTAATCATTTTAATACTAGTAAGGAAATAAATATTGTTTTCAACTTAATACTTGACGAGCGTGCATTCATTTTGACAGTTTGTTTCAAAATTGCCTATTATTACATTAAAGTAATTTCAACCGTAAAAACTAAATACAAAAAACATGTCGAGTATTAGAAACCACCTGTAATTATTGTATAGTTATTAAATACAATTAATAATACGCTAATTCATTTCAACTTTTTGTATAATTTTAATGTTTGTATTAAATAATAGTAACCAAAATATTTGTTCAATGTTAAATTCATGACGTTTTTTTTATTTAGATTTAAATTCAAATCAAAATATAGTGATCCGGCGTCGGGATAGATAATTAACAATGCACAATGGCGACAAATATTGAAGGGTAGCAAATTGATAACAGAATATATTCAACAACAAAAAAAACATTTAAATATCTTGAGAATTGTGGTGTCGAAACTCTTATATGAGGGTATTATTTGCAAACATAGCTCATTCCAAAACTAGAATTTCATTTTGAAAAACAATGTACATTTTAGAAGTATTTTTAGTTTTACATTACTTTGGAATGATATTTTGTATGTTATCTAGCCATGTTTGAGACTGATTTCTAAAAACACTTCTACTAAATTACATTCATGGTACATGTTTCAACAAATTTAGAATGAGCCGGGTTTGCAAATCTCTATATAGTTCAAATAAATATCATAAAATAGTTTTAAATTTCTATTTATAACTCTTAGATAGCTTTTACTTATCATTTGTGTAATTATTTTTATACTAAATATAGACATATAACCAATTGTAATTCTAATCATTAGTAATAATTTGATGTTCATCAAACAAATCATCATCTTATCATTATTTTTGATCAAACAGTGTCGCAAGAGTTGTGCTTCTATTTAAACTGCAAACAAAAGATGAGCGTTTTGAATTTAATAAAATACTTTTTTAAAACTTAAATTCAGAGTCAAACTAGTGATTACTGACTTTTGACCGTTGACTATACAATTATAATTTAATTCATTGTTTTATGAAGGTCTCTCGTAGCTCTGTCCATAATTATGCACTACTACGTACAGATTGTAACAAAAATTTATAAATATATTATATTTATTGTTTCTTCTAATTAATGTATGATCTGAAAAAGACTATTTCATTTAAGCTAGTCCGAATACAAACTGGTCAACACTATATAAGCGTGACAGTCCGAATGTAATAATTTAAAAATATTTAAACTATAAATTATATAATAACAGGTGCAGTATTTGCAAAAATCAATCCTTAATGAAGGACAAATCACGCAGACAATAGTTATTGCAGTCTGTAAAATAGGCTTATCACAAATTCGACACTTTGTGTCAAATAAAAAAATAATGATATTTATTTACATTTCGATGTTGTTTAATTTTCTCCATCTAATTTAACATTTTATTACTGAACAAATAGAATAAATACCGGAAATCTGGTTTCAATAATAACGGTTTTCCAATCCCTAGTGCAAAGGTGCATTGATTATCTTGTTGATATCTTAACTTTCTAAGAGTTCATTTGTGATCATGCTATCACTGAATGTTTTAGTGTTATAGATAATGTATTTCAGAAATTTATTTAATAAAACACAATATATGGCATTTTTCACAATTTTAATACGACAAGAACCAGTTTCGCTCAGTGAATGAAAATTTTTCAAATATTAGCACTTAGGGTACGTAACCCCGGAGCCTAGGGAAAACTTTTTGTCCATTCCATTTCCAATTTCAAAAATCCATGAATTTGCCGTTTTGCCTAAATTGTAACCGCGAATCGTTTTTTTTTAGCTTTTCCAAGAATTTCAAAATCTCAAAACTCTACCGATTTGCCCAAAATGTCAAGATGACGTTTTTTTTTTGCTCTTCCAAATCGAAAATTTTATAATCGAAATCCTGGAATGTCGGGATCACAAAATTGGATGGGATCCCGTGATTTGAAAGCCTAGTACCACTGGCTTAGCGAAACTGGACATGATTCATGATGTGTCTAAGTTTAAGCATGCCTGTTCTAGCATATATATCGAATTGATCGCGAGCAACCAACATTTTACGATTATACATATATCCAACATAATCTTATTATTCTCAATGTATTTTTACATACATAATAATAATAAATAATAAAAAAATCCTATTCATTTTTCAGTACAAACACTTCGACACTTAAATACGATTAAAAATGAAGATTACACTGTTTTACTTTTACACGATTAATGTTTTATGTGTGTAGCTGTTTCCTCTTGCAAATCGCATTAATTTAATAAGTATATTCTTGTTTACATGTATGTTATAATGTTTTATTTACAAAGAGTACAGGTCGCTATTACAATATATAATATTAATTGCACCAGGAAGCGATTAAAACCCGTTGGCATTGACTGAACTGTCCTTCTCTTCGACGCGGTGAAAGCAATCAATACGGACATTATTAGTCAAGACAAAATTGGTGACGCTCTTCATTACAGCTGACCAGTGGTGTTACTAGTTCACCCGAAACGCAACGAGATATTTTAGGAAGAATTATCTTTTACAAGACTTAAATCAACATAAACATTTTACTGTTTCATCGTGTACGAATTAAATTTTAGTTAATCAACGAAACTGTTTTTTTTTAAATAATTCAACCACAATGCTTTGTATTCCATTTTTTAAATTACTCAAATACTAAATAACAAAGCGTGCTATGATTTTTTTTATTTTTTAATTCTTTTTCATTCCAACAGATGTCAATGTGACAGATTCTTTATGCTGCATGAAAATCTTGAGAAATTTTATAGTATCCAACAAACTGATAATTATACTTATAAACACATTTTAAATATAATGATCAAATTCACATTTTAATTTGACAGCGTTGCTACAGATATGTTTTCTTTTTAATATTTGAGATAAATCTTATAAATTACCAAGCAGCTGATTTGCCATTCACAGCATAAAAAAGGTCTATGGTACTGTTTTCCTAAGAGAGTGACTTTCTTTTTGTTATATTGTTATGTAGACTTATGGCAGTAAGTCATATACGCCTTGATATAACTAGAAAAATAAATGTATAAAGAATTTTTCTTAAGTAGAATACAACTAAGGATTCTGTGTCGAGACAACAATTTTCGCAAATTAAACAAAACTTGTATATAAGTATATTGTTTTCATTTAATCAAAATTTTGTTTAAGAATCTCAATATCTTGAGAACCTTTGTACATTTTGGAAGGCAATAAAAAAATATAACAAAATCTTCAATGTTTCTAAAAATATATATGACCACTACGTATGTGTGACATGTATAAGTTTACAATAATATCCACAAAATTACCAACCCAATGTATTATATTTCGAAATGGTTTCATCTGAAAAATCAAACGAATACCTTGAATTAAATGTAATAAAAATCAATGTAGATATTTACAGTACAATATTGTCAGGTTTTGCAATATTTAACTTAAAATATAGTTTGAGTTACTGACAATGTCACATAAATAGAAATATTAATTTAAATATATATTCATAAAACTTACTACAATACTACGGTCTCGGGTCGCGACAATTTCATCTCTCGTATCCCGGGACATAAAAAAGCCAAGATTCAGAATCTCTACATACAACTTATGTGAAATTCTATTTACGATATATTCTATTGTACAACAGTATTGTAATTTGTAATTCTTTGATAATTTTGATGCATGAAAAATGCATAATTCGTATCATATGGGATTGGATATTTTCATCCAAAATTGAATGTATGCTCAGTTTTAACTAGTTCACTGAACTTTGTTACTAGGTTATCCAATCCCGGGATTTCGGGATTGATTCATTTTCAATCCCGAGTTCCCGGGATTGGGATTAACTCACCGAGGAATTTAAAATCCTCAATTCGCTATACTTTTTCCCAGATTATCTCAGAACCTCATTTTTTGTTTAGCTCACCGAGGAATTTGAAATTCTCGATTTGGTATATTTTTACCCCGATTATCTCAAAAACCTCGTTTTTTTTTTTAAACTCACCGAAGAATTTTAAATCCTACATTTGCCAATTTCATGACAATTTTTGGGATTTGCTCAAAATTTCGGCCGTGTCAATCCCAGGATTTCAAAAATTTCAGAAAATTGAACGGGATCCCGGGATTGGATGTCCTATTTGTTACGTTATACTACTTCTTCATACTGAAACAAACCATATCCCTTCGTTTTATTCCATGGCCTGGGTAAACATTTTTAAAGTTATTTTCAATAAAATTTAATACTGACTTATGATTATTTATTAGTAGTAACTTAGATATATAAAAAAATAATTCTCTCTGTTTTAAATGTATTACATTTGACACAAATGGTATTGTCATATTGCTGATCGAAAAGACGTCAGTAAGAAACTGCGCCTCTCATTTCGCACACATATTTTTAATGGCGGTTACGATGTTGCGACCTATTGTAATACTTATTCTTAAAACAAACTGCTTCAGTAAATATAACTTTAAATGTTGTTTTACCATTTTATTTCTGTATCTGCGACATGCTAATTTTGTCATGTGGTATAATAGTTAGTTTGTGTTTATTTTTAATGCTAGCAAACGTTTTATTGCCAAAGTGTCATTCACTTTCGACGTTATTGTTCGGCTTTAGAAAGATCTGTTAAAATTGTATAACACTTTTCTCTCTAGAATTCCTCAACCCACACATTATTTCTACATTATTTAGCGAAATTCTAAATGAATTCATTATAACAAAATAATGTTAATATATTTTTTATTATTGGAAGAAACACCACTTTATGGTTTCAGATTTATAACAGGTTATATACATAATGCATTCAAAACATCATGATTTATAATCAAAAGATTTAGTTGATTTAAAAAAATATGCTGACATTCACAATAAATAATATTTTTTTCTTTTATATACTTAATACTTTCAGGTAACATATTTTTTTAAGCGAGATTCTTATTCAACTCCTGTAAATTTGACTGGTCAAAATGATTGGTTTCGAAATGATTAGACGAGATGGGGAGTGAAAATTAAATTTAATATAAATTATAGTCTTTAAATTTATTATAATGTCTTTATAAAATTTAGACTAGTATTTACAAATATTGATTGTAAAAATTTCATATCGACTGTGGAAAGGAAAAAGGACGTAACCCACACAAAGCAAATTTTACAGGAGGCACAAAAAACGTGTTTTAATGATTTTCGGCCGTATGCAAATTATTAATTAAACACCACCTTGAAGTGCACGGAGACTTCTAAAATAATGTTTAATTGACATAATCTAATAGTAATTTAAGAAATTGTCTCGGTAAACCTTTTTTAAGTCTTTTCTCTTGGCTTAAATTGTCACAAGCTCATTTTTTTCAAACTTAAAAGTTAAATTTAGATATTAATTCGGAATTTAAGGCTGACATCCTGATTAGCGTTGAAACCTCGATTTCCTTAAAAATATTTTATACTATTATTGATTTTCTATTGTTCAACTCCTTGCTTGATAATTCGTAATTAATTCTTCGAGCCTGATGAAGTCACCAATACAGTGAGTGCAGTAAAAATAGTGCACGCACAATGCACATTTTATTCTCCAGCAGATTTCAATCGCCTTACTTGCATCGCATTGCATCTCTCCTCCGTAACGCATTCAAATGAAAACGAAAATAGATTCATCACAGTAGCCTCCCATCTTTCTAGAATTAGCTGTCAACTGTCCCAGCGTTGAGTTACTTTCAATCCTATGTACGTATATGTATATCTAATTCCAGAGCCGCATTGAGTATTAATTTTATGTCCGTATTTATTTAAATATTTAATATTTTTTTCAGAAACTTTATGCTACTTTAAAAACATTACGATGTTTATTGCAATATTTTCTTATTTAAAAAAAAAATCTAGCCATAAACTCTCAGATATTGTTGTCCATCTGACCTGACTTAAATCCAATATATCGACCCGTAATATGGAGAAAATTGTAACCGAAAAATTAAAAAAAATACAGCGAAGGCTTTTTTTTAAAAAAAATTCAGTTCGAAAAAGTTATTGCATAAGTGCGGTTAGTAAATATTTTGATATTATAATAAAATTTTCTGCCTATTTTCAGTTCTCTAGATCAGCTTTTCTCAACCGGAGTTCACGTGGAACAAACGATAACAAGTCAAAACGCTAAAATGCACAGATCCTAAAAATATCAGACGAATGAGGTAACGCTTTAAATTTTTTGTCACTGACCCCCTTACGCGGTATTGAAAAAATTATTGACTTAAAGCACAATTTAGCTAATTATGTCGCGTAAGTTATTTTGCCAATTATGGGTCAATATTATAATTCAACTGATTTTTAGATTAATTTAAGTAACATATGTTACCACGTTCGCAGTTGTTTCTTTATGAAAACTGGTTGTTAGTCATTTACTTATACTCTACACACAATCTAAAGATTTTCACTACAATACAATTTTGTCCAGGAGGTAAACAGAGCACAATTAAAAAGCGCACCGATTTTGAATGAGCAGGTTAATCTGCCAAATTCCCCACTCTTATTCTCTATATGTGAGTAAATATAATCATTAAATTTCTCCGACAAAAAAAAAATATGACTTAAAACCATTCAACCATGTAGGCATTCCTATGGGCTAATCCTTTTCGGCCAGCAATGGCTTTAAACTTAGTGATACATTTATTTCTTACTTAAACCAGATACATTCATTTATTAAGCGTCAGTTCAAGTCCATCCGTGCACTTGGACGTATGAAGATGCTGAAAAGCGAAACCTGGGTCGTTAGCGACAAAACTTGTTTGAATGTACATAATTTGAACGATTCAAATTTAATATTGAAATTCAACCAAGCACCTTCAGTCGAAATCTTAAATTATTTTTAACAAACGAGATAACCAATTTTAGTAATTGATTCATAGGCTTACAATTGTGGGGTTATAATGCAAAACGTACAATTTCCAAAATGAATGATGTTGAGTTAGGTATGCAGATAGGGTAATTCAAGCCTAAGGAATTGACTGATCCTATTAGTTTTAATATAAAATGTCTATAAGACTGTCGTCTTCAAATTGGGAAACTTATTTTTATGCAAATGTTATTTTGTTTGTATTATTCGTTATAGTTTGACTCTACTGAAAATTTTAAGTTTTGGAAATAGTACGTTTTGCATTATAACCCCACAATTTGCAATAACCTGTTCAAATTGTATGCATACATGATAATATTAGACATACAATGAAATATGCATTCGATATCTGTCTAAGCGCGCCGATTTGGCCCTGTTGACAGTTTCCAGGATTTGAAAGCTGCAATCGGCACGTGTCCTCCAATGGATGGATGTTTAGAAATAGATGCAGGAGCAATTCAAACAGCGCTAGCTATTGCAGAGGTCGTTGCACCAGTTTTAATTTTAAATAGACACATCTCTACCACAAGTCGTTTCTCGGTGGATGCAGCGTTCGTTAAATTATCTACCTACTTTCGTTAATGTCACGCATATCATCATCTAAATCGGTAACGTGGCTGCATTATCAAATCTAGGCTTAGAAACAACGTGTATGTTTATATTTTTAAACCCTACATCAAATATACAAATAGGGTAAACAAAAATCACAATGAATGATATATTCTGTGATCGAACATAAGACAATATATTTTTTCGATCATTTCTATTCCTAATGTGGAGAATATAGAATTCTAATGGAGTTATTTAAACAGAAATTAGACTACTAGAATTGCTAGTTACTCAATTGCTTAATCCTCTTTTTAAGGAGGATAGTGATATAATGATAGATTTAAAACGAATTCATGTAATCAATCACTCTTGCTTCGACCGATTTTAAGGATAACAAGAAAATTGAAACATCCATTCCTTCGAAACTATCGATTATGGACCTGGCATAATTTTTACATCAACTTTTTGATATATTCTTCTAATATAAATCTCTGTGATGTTTAAAATACCAAGGAACATTTGATACAGTTCCAAGAGCCGTTCTATTAATCAACGCATTGCCTAGAGAAGTGGATATTTTTATTGATGGTATTTGTGAACTGTTTGATAAATTTTTCTATTGTATTTCTTGATTTTTTATGTTGAATTTGACGTACTGTGTATTTTTATTTTATATTTTGTCTTATTATATCTTTCAAGTGCATGGCGAATTGGCGTCAGCTGTTATGTCATGTACTGTAATTTTAATTTTTAACAATAAATAGATATGGAGCTAGTAATATTTCTACATGTATTAATTTTAAATTAACTTATCAAATAATTAAAAAAACACAAATATCTGCTAATATCACCTAAGTAACTATATTGGTTCATTCTTTGATAATACACAATAAAACTGTGTATAAACCGATATGCAGTTAAATTGACTATTGAAATGTGAAAGTAATATTTTTATAATATATTGACGTATTAATTCATAAAGTTTATATAACAAATGCACATAATACACACGAAATTGGGGAATAGCTGAGTAAGATATATTTTATCTAACATGATAAAATTATTGTTTTCTGCTGCACTGAAGCGTTCGGTCGATCCGCCGATGCATTCACTTACCAACACACAAATCATTGTATCACTCTATCTATCTATACGTGCATACATTTCATTATTTTATTTTACTTACTCAACGCACGTAAGTTTTATAATTTTATTTTATTAAAATAGGTTTAAATACTTACGTTTTGTTTACCGAGTCAAGCAGTTAAGTACACTAGGCAAATAAATATTATGAAAAACTGGGAAATGCTCTGAAAAAGGTCATATTTCAAGCAAAGGGCTGAATAAGGTAAAAGATATAAGTAACAGGGCAGCATGATGCGAGAGGAGGTATATTGTCCGATGCGAGACTGCAGCAATACGCCTGACGTTGTCGTTGTGTTGTTGCATCTGGCGCTAATGTCAAAATGCATTTTAAGGTTAGTTTCTGTTGCGTTGGTAGCGGTTTTCATTGGATGGCGATGGTCGGGAACGAGTGCATACTTGCATGTCACTGCACTCGGATCACTCGTCGGTTAGGTTCTAAGAATATTTCGACGCTCGTTATAATTCAAAGTGAGCTATCAGGGAATCATGCTCGATACAAAATTTTGAAACAATTGGATCGATACTACATACAGCACAATATCAAATTAATTCACCTTTTGTGCTGCAAAGTTGATTCTTATTATATTTTATATCATGATTTATCCGATAAATACAAAATTATTTTCAATTTAAAGCAGAAAAAAAATCATATCTAAATAATAATTATTATTATTATTGTATCAATATGTATTTTTTTAATTTGATTACAAATTAATATTATACATTTTATTCAAAAAGTCCGCCATTTTTTATTCGAGACCGATGCACTCGTGTCAGACTGAAACGAAACGATGTGTTGTCGTACTATTCTAGGGCACTGCAAATGCATTTATTACTGAGTAGGTAGGTGTAGAGTAGAGTTTCTGTGAAGGAAACCGACGACTTTATACCTCCTCACGTTTATGCACTTTTCTTATATATTACTCCTAATCATATTTGACGTAGGTATCAGGGTGGCATGCAGTTTGAAGTTAAATCAAATTGCAAAATATGGTATGTGAAAAGCGGGAACTAATTAATTTAATGCTTGACACATTATAGTTATTCTATAAAAAAAAATGAACAAAGGAAGTTTATTGGAATTAGTAAGGAAAAAAAATGTTATTTTTTATGTATTATTCATACTTGGCTGCAAATCATTGTATTTTTTCAACACATATATTCTGTTTGTAATTTAATATTCTATCAAGAATATTTTTAAGAAATAAATTCACCTTATTTGATATTTTAGTTTTTGTATAAAATATGTCACTTCTTCTGATTGCTACGCAAGTATTTTTAATATTTTTAACCTAGTTTTTTTTTTAAAAGCCATTTTTATTGAATTAACAAGTTACAATTTTTTAGTGTTTTTGCATTAGTAGATACAAAAGAGGTTCACTCTATTATATTTGCGTATTGTGTTATTAATGGAAAAGTGCATTTGAATCCCTTCGGAAACCTTCTGATTCTCATCGCCTCCTGATACATGGGCAAGGCAAAGCCAGAGTGCATATACCCCGTCCTGCTCACTTTGGTACAAAAGTGCATTTCTTCCGTCTCTGTCGTCGACAGCTCTGACGAGTTTGACGTAGATAAAGGAACGACATCATGATACCTTCATATCAAGTAATCCTTCTCGTTCATACTTGCTGGAAAGCCATAAGATGCATTCTGTTCTGTCTCTTTCCTTGCGTAGAAACGCATTGCAAGCGTGTTTGCAAAAGTGCATTACTGGCTCGATTGTTGTTGGTCGGTGAGGCGTGTGCTTGCATTTCTGCGTGGATATTTTTGCAATACATTTTCCATTTTATATTCTCCTGGTAGTTTTGTGCAATTTGTTGCTGCACTCTCAGTGCATTTGCCAATGGGCGGAGCTTCAGGGAAAACGAGGAAAAGGAAGGCGCAAGCGCAAAATGTTCAAGAAACTATAACAACAATATTAAACAATCCTCAATTGATGATTACAAAAACATATTTTTCATTGTGAAATGCTGTTTTTTTTTTCTCTTTAAATTTAGGCTACGCTATTTATTTTGACTTCTAAATAGTTCTTAAAACAATAAATTGACCTAATTTAATATTTGCATACGTAATATTTACAAAAAATATTCTTACCGGCCTTTTCTAAAATTTAATTAACTTAAAATAGAAAAGAAATGAAAATTTAAATCTTAACTAATATTTTAAATTACACATACAAACATTGAACACTTTTATTTGAATATTTTTATGAACAGAACTATTTTTTAATTTGATGAAGATTATTTTTGAATATTTCTATTATCCTTAGTATGCCCATCACCGGTTATAGCTAATCTACAAAGGTTTTGATAAAAATACACAATTCTAATTCCCGCCGACTATTTCCACGCCCACTTGGCAACTGGAAAAGTGCATCGTTCATTTAATACGTCATAACCGTGACGAGGGCGGCAGCAAAATACAAGTTTCAATCTTATCACAAATATGATATAAATTACCAATTTAAGATGTGACTTGATACTTGTTGTCGTCTCAGAATGTTGTTTAATTTAAAAAGGGACAGTCAAACTAATTAGTCTTGCCTCTGAAGGTATTATCGCTCGTGGCGGTGCAATGTGCATGAGATGATGCACCGAAGCAAGTTTTCCCTTTAAGCTTTATGTTCTCCTGGTAATCAAGGAGCGCAATGTGCATTGCTGCGAGCGATTTGCACACGTGGTAATTCAAAACAATTTTTAAATTGCATTCAAAAAGTAATTTCAACAATACATTTAAATTGTTTTTAATATAAGTTAGGAGTTCTAAATATTTTTCTGAATACTCAAAACATTAACTAGACAATTTAACTTGGTTTAAAATATTTGTTGAGTATTTCTTTTCCTTTATTTATGATTTATCAAATGTATATATGATTAATTCAAACTGTAAAATTAATTTGTTTATTAAGACAGTATTCATCATTCATTTTCTCATTGATTGCAAAGCATTATGAATAGTTTTGGTTTTTAAAAAATATGTTACAATCAGGGGTGGGCTGGAGGGGGCTCGGAGGGAATCGCGCGAGCTCCTTGTTTAATTAAGAAACAACAATATTCTCAGATCAAATCAGTATATAACTGCAATTTCTGACTTCTATATTATCAACGACAGCTTCAGTATACACAGTAGTATATTATTAGCCATTTTGATTGATAAGTTTACGGTAAATTGTATATTGTTACATATTATAAGTGTATTAAGTAACAATCGATTGCTTATTTAAGTTGATGATGAGTTGCAAGTTGAAGTATCAGTTGACAATGCTCACCATGAGCGAAACCGGTCCTGATCTAATACATTTTATGTGGGGAAAAAGTACTAAAAATGTTTTTAATTTTTATTATAATGCCATTCCACCAAGTATTGACAGTAAACACCTTAAAAGTGAGCTTATTTAAGTATTGCATATAATTGCATATAAGTGATAAAAATATTCACTCCTTCCCCAGAACATCGAGAATTGCTTTGAGATTAAGTGGGTTCCTTGTTAACGTATTGGCTGCCCCCCGCTGGTTACAATGGACGAAAATAATGCCAAATTTTATTGTGTATACATAAACAAAACAACTTTTTAATTTTATGCCGTCGATTGAAAATTTTCACTTATTGAGTGGCTAACGAAATATTTTGAAATTTCTTTCAAAAATTGTTTCAAATGAAAATTAATTATAAGAAAATAAAAATCAACAGCTCAACACATATAAAAAGGAACATTCATTTTTTGCTGATAATAAACTCTCGTAGCGCTACACAGTTGGGAAATTTGCGTAGAAATGGCAAAACTTGAACGCATGTTAACGCCTATGGGTTGATCTTATTTAGCTGTCACTGTCATTTATTTCCCTTGCACTACACACCCATTGCGCCCATCTCAGTACTTTTTCTGCATACAAATCGATCGATATCACTGCGAAATTGATAAGTCAGGCATCTGAGACACGAGCTTGGATGGAGCGAAACGAAACCAGACTCAGCGAGCGAGTAACCTTGACACATTGCCGGTCGTTGCACTTGCACTTTATAAATACTTCGCGATGCACTTCTAGCGATGATCGGGGGAGAATGCGGGTGTGTGGGGAGTGCATCACTGCATCGAAGTGCAGTACTCCGTCGCTAATGCATCGATACATTGAAAAATTACTATGCACCGCTGCGCAGGTGAAACACGAATTAAAAAAAATACTTTTTGTGACATAACTAAGACATAAAACATAATGTGGTTAAAAATTATTGAGCACATTCTTGTTTTGAATAAGCCAGTATTATTTTTTTAAAATTAAAGATGCTTTTTTCCAGTGTTTTAAAGAGAGCTTCGATATTTTTTTCGATTTTTCCAGATGATAGATCAAAAGAAAATTAATGAACATGAATTTTTCTTGATTGTCAATGAAAGATTTGAGCTATATTTTGTCATATTAGAAACTAAAGCGGTAATTTAAAGCATTTTGCTTTTGAAGTATATATTATTTCAGTGAATAGAAATAAAACTCGATTAAATTTGAATCGTTCAAATTATGTATATTCACACAAGTTTGGCACTAACGACCCCAGGTTTCATGTTTCGGCTTCTTCAGGCGTTCAAGTGCACGGATGAACTTGAACTGAGACATAAAACTCGTTGTCCTGCATAATTATTAAAACTTTAACATAAAATCTAAATATAGTGGGAACTATATCCATATTAATCTCAATTTCGAAAAAATAAAATAAGTTAAATCTCTTTTACTTTAAAAACATTTTCATTTTTTAAAAAATGAATACCTAATTATTTAGTTTAATAAAACATTTTAATAAATATTTCAATTATTTTTTATAATTAAATTTAACAGTATGATTTAGGTTTTTTAATCGGCAATGCCATCTTCAAATCAGCTTACTGTTTAAAATATTATTTTTGTACACATAATTTTAAATCACTTTGTATACAAGATTGATCGACACGCAATCATTTTAAATATAATCTTAAAATACATGTGTAAATTTTATATCGATAACATGCATTGCACTGCATAAATAAAATGCACTTTATAGGTGCATCGGGGCGAATCGATGGCATTCAATGCTGTGGGAGCGGCAGTTAAAATAAAATTGCAATTGTCTGTCGCCGGCTGGGAAATGTGAAATGACAGTTTTGTCGTGTTATTGTGTGCACACTTCTGAAAAGGGCCATAGAATTTCACAGACTGCATAATTGGTGCATTGCTAATGAACAAACAAGCCATGCAGGAGAGAATCAAACATATTGCTCTGCAAACATTCAAAGTATACGTTTTGTTGAATATCTAATAATAAATAATCATTTTTTTTATACATCACTTTACTACAACTCTAATTCTATAGCATAGAGATGAGGACTTCAATTCTGATCACTCTTTTTCAATTATAACTATAGAATTAGAAATAAACCATTTTCTCTATGCTTTCTAGACACAACATAATAAAAGTCATGATTGTATGTTACAGGTTGCTCATTAATTTCCAGGCATGCGTAAAAAGATTTATATGTTTCTAAGAGCTTATCTGTTGTGCTTAGTTTTTTTTCTGGAACAAATTAAATAAATGGTCAGAGTTTAAATCAATTTTTGGTCAGAATAAAAATATTATACGGTCAGAATATTTTATAACCATTTTGGTTAGGTTAGGTTTTTTTTAAAATTTCATTTAAAATATGACTATTTACACTGACCGATATATTATAATCATTCAATATAAATTTGGACCAATGTAAAATAAATTCTGGTTTTTGGCGGTGTCTTAAATTTATCTGTTTAAGAAATTTTAGTGTTACTTTACTTTTTTATTATTGAAAGATTGGCTTAAGCGTCAACATATGCAATTTGCGGAAAAAATCTTCAATTTTAAAAAATGTTCAACTGTTCCTAAAATTTTACGTACCCTAAAAATAACAGTCATATTCCACAGACGTTTTGCCTTTTACAGTGATGTACTTTCGAAATGATTTCGAATAATCAAAATAAAATTATAGTTCATGTTACATTGTTTTATTTATTTGAACAACATGGCCGATTTAACTGAGCTAGAGAAAACTTTTATTTGATGAAACAAGGCTGTAAATACTCCATAAAATAATAATATGCAAACATAAATTCGCCAAGGCTGCAGTTGAACGCATGAAATAGTTGACTCTCGTACTCGTTCAGGACTTCAGGGTCGGTCCGCGCGACGGAAAAATCGATTTCAATTATATCCTAAGATTTATGGGCTCCTACGCCATATCATAATTGCAGGAACAAATGCTCATACGAACTCGGAAAACCAGTACCCACGTATTATTATTGAAGACATGCAAGTAAACTGAAAATGGCGCTGACTGCATTAATTCTTTGCATAAGAGTTTAATTTCCTTTCGAGTGTTCACTGGCAATATTTAGTGGAAAGGCATTTTATAAATAAAAATACAATATTCGTTTGTACTTTATTATCAGTTCTGACATTTTAAATAAAGTGGAATAAAGTAGAAATGAGTATTGTGTCTTTATTAAGAGTTTAATTACGTTGAAACAAATTTACAATTTTGAATCACTTTCAGTTAGGTCAGCTAGGATCATTGGGCAACGAAAGCAAAATGTTAACCCTTATTAAAAAGAATAATTTAATATATTTATAACTTTCGATGGTTTCGGCGGTAACTTTGTGGATGTTCATTTTAATAGAAAATTTAAATTAACTTTGATTATTCCACGTATTGTGTTACTAACTGTGACACGTGTTTCGCCTCTTTCAGAGGCATAATAAAACTCTTAACAAAAAAGAAATATTATTAAATAATATTCTTAATAGCACAGGTGGTTCCCCGTTACTCAAATTGTTTCCAATTAATAGAGTAACCACTAACCTAGCTGATTGATTGCAGCTCATTAGTTTAATAGTTTGTAATGTTTAACGTCATTAGTAGTATGATTAAATTTCTTTGCACTGTTTCGATTTTATAATCCCCTCTTTGCTTCCCTTAAAAAGGAAAAATCCCAATCTGATTGATTACAACTCATTAGTATCATTATCTGTTTGTTTTATTTCGATTCTACACCCCCCTCCTTGCTCCTCTTAAAAGGGAAAAACCCAAACCTCCATTTTGTAATTATATAATTTTAAAATGTTAGAATCAATCTTGCTTCATTACTTAAACAAACTTTGCGATAGTAAGTCTGAAGATGCCTCTGAAAGAGGCGAAACACGTGTCACAGTTAGTAACACAATACGTGGAATAATCAAAGTTAATTTAAATTTTCTATTGAATATATTTGTTTATTGAGTATTCTGAGTATATTATTTTTAAGTATTCGTAAAAGGGTATTATAAACACATAGCTTTCCGCTGACAGTAGCTTTGGAAAGATAATATTTATTTAACAGACGATTAGTGGATATAAGATACAACCACTTAGTCAGTTGAGAATAAAAATATAACCGTAAATCGTGACCCCGCTTCGTTGCCTTCATATTGTTTCATGACAAAACTAAAGGATGAAAAAGCAACAAAAATGTACAGGGTAACGTTTATTTTAAGAAATCTTCATCAGAGCTTACTTTTAATTTTTCACTTAGTTTCAAATCTTTAAAGCAGGGTTTCCCAAACTTATTGTGCAATGGAACACTTCGCAAATCTGGTAATGTTACCGGAACACAGGGCATTTTTAGGTCGGGTAATTCATAAAAGTATAAATATTAAAAAAGTACATGTTATTTATTATTTATTAATTAATTATTTTTAAAATATGTTACATAAAAATATGCGTAAATAAAACACCAATTGATTCAAAATGTCAGTCTGTACCTTATTATTAATATTTGACGTTTTAAACATCAGTGAAGATTAGCGAGCACTTGATTTTGAAGTAGATGATGCTTAAATGTGTATATTAGCGTATATTACCGTTCCAATTTTTCCCGGAACACCTATTTAGGTCCCACGGAACACCAGTGTTCCGTGGAACATAGTTTGGGAAGCCCTGCTTTTAAGAATGACTTTTTCATTTAATATATTACACAACATATGTACATTAAATAGTCAAGACAGTATAGTAAAAAATATGGTTGTTTTCCCACTTGTCTAAAACACAGAAACCACTTTTCTCTTACCAGCAATTCTTGGCGTCCTGAGGAAGAAGTGAATTTGCTATCACTCCTATGCAATATTTAAATAAGTAATTGATTTTTACTTAATACACTTATAATAAGTAACAATAAATAATTTACCGTAAACTTATCAACCTAAATGGCTAAAAATGTATGTACTACTGTGTATACTGAAGCTGTCGTAGATAATATATGTATAAGTTAGAAATTGCAGTTCTATACTAATTTGACATGAGAATATTGTTTTCTTTTTAATTTACAAGGGGCTCGCCGGTATATTTAAACAAGAGATTCGCGCGAGTTTCTCCGAGCCCTTTCTAAATGAACAATGTATGAAGAATTCAAATTAAAATATCATTGAAATTTGTTGAATGAATGCATTTTAATCTTTGAAATTGTTTTTTTTTTGGCATAGAATTTTTAAATATTTTTTTTTTCAAACTGTCCGTGTGTTTTGTTAGATTATAAAGCGTTAAAAAAACATTTCGATATAAATAAACAAGACCTTTGTTGACATAAATTTTTATTACCAAAACAGGGACGAAATAGTTCACTTAAAAACATAAAAATTACTTAGCGGATAAATATAAAATGAGTATAATTATTATTACACCAACATCCTAACGCTGAAAATGAAAAAAAAAACGGTTTTAAGGTATGTTACTTAAGCGGGAAACACTTTGCATAAGTACTGTAAACCTCCATTTCTCATTTTCGCCTATCAAATATTTTTTCGGCTAATGGTCAAATTCCTGCCGCCCTTCGCATACAGTGTGATCAATAACTGACTATATTCCGTGCTGCCAGTTTATTTTATGATGCTAATCCTGTACAGTGAGGTTCAAGGTTGGCGATCATGGCATTGATTACTCGAAGAGCAAATATTTTAGACTGTAACCCTTTCATATACACATAACGTATAGATTTATATATTTTTATCAATAAAGCTTAGTCTAAAAAATAAAAGTGATAAAACACAAAAACTATGGTAAAGTTTCGGTAATACCTCTTATGAAGTATTTCAAAACTTTTTTTTACTGATCGTGTTAATCGTAAATCCTTTTTTCATTGTATAATAAAAAAAATTAGGTTTTAAAAAAGGCACAAAAGGTATAATAATTGTCGCTTGATGTGGTCTAGTTGGTTAAAGCTTGCTCTACCGACCAGGCGGGTCTGGGTTTGATTCCGGGTCATTTTAATGTTAAATTTTAATTTGAGACCTAAGACTAGGGTGTTTGTAATAGCTCTGTTCTTCCGCGAACTTCTGACGGTTTGCTGGCGGTTTATTAGAATCTAAGAGCTTTCGATTCGAAAACAGTTTGCAAGCCGTCAGCAACCTGTCAGAAGTACGCCGGACAATAGAGCCATGTCAATTTTCCTCGAGTTGATCTCGACTGACTTTTTCATCGTATGCTCTTCCAACTTTAAAATATTTGGCGCATTGGCATTAGCTGTAAAATTAAAAAAATCATTTCACTTACTTTTTGTGTATGAAATTTTCGGTATTGTTCATCCAATTCGATAGAAAACGGGAGATAGCACTTTTCTGTGTAATTTTATTATATTTTCATAATTTTCTTTTTACGTATCAACAGTGTTTGTTCTTAGCATGTTGAAAAAATGTAAGTGAACTGTTTGCTAAAACATGGAACCGAATAATAGAATAGATATTGGTGCTTATCGGTTTTAAAAAAACCGGTATTTCGGCTAGATTTGCGACATTCAATAACCAACATTTTCAACTTAGTAACAACCCTGGTTTCAAATTTTGGAATTAATGACCATTTTTTCTCATTATACGATTAGGGATTTAAATATTTTGACTTGAATCTGCTTTGGTTACAACGTTACAAGTAATGTTCAGTATACCTTAGTTGAAAATATCATACTCGGGTTTATTTTGCAAATATTTTTACTGTCCATTTTTACTTGAAAATAATTCTCGAGTAGTGGGTTAGTAATGTTAGTATAGTTAGTCTAATGTTGAAATTTTAGTATTATTTTGTACCAGTGTTAATACTAAGTAAACGAAGTTTTTTTTTAAAAAAAAAACAAACTTTTTCGCTGCTTTAATTAAATTATACTATTTGTGAAACTTCGGAAACCGGTTCAAACAGTGTTTTGGAAAATATTAAAATTCGAAAACCGATATATTCAAAAGTCGGTTTTCGTGTAAGCCCTAATTTGATATGTATTTCAATGAAACATTCACATCAATATAATTATAATTCATTGTTATTTTCCAACTGAATTCATGTCGAAAAACTAATATGAAATTTCATTTACAATCATTTAAAACAATGGAGAGGAGGGTAAGATGGTATAAATCAAAAAAACTTATATTTATCATAAATATAAATTTATAATTTAAGTGTTACATTTCCGTAAAATGATTATCAATTTATGGATTTATGTTCGCAGGCGATGATGTCTAAAATTAGTCTCCTACCCATTCAATTCTAAAAACGTTGCATACTGAAAGACTATCTATTACGAAACAAAAAAATCATTTAAGATTTCAGTGTGTTTATAATAATATATTTAATGCAGTTGTCTTACACTTTATGTGTTAAACGTGTGAATAATATTCATAATATACTTTTCAAACTTGACCTCCTTTTAAAAATTCTTTTGTTTCATAATGGCCGAAAACGATGAAAGATAAAAAAAAATACAACGACAAGAAAAGCACAAGGTACATTTTGCACGAAATGTTACAAGCAGGGCAGGGCTTTGTTTTGGTTAATAAATCATTCTTTCTCAATGTAACCCTATTTCACATTTAAGGACATTGATAATGATCTTGAATTCTTTTCTGGCATTGCAAACGCTCACGTAATGAAAATAAATTACATAAATGCAGCATTTTGATGTATTTTGAAATATTCAAAGAAGGCATGCAATAATTGTGCACGTCCTATCAACTATATTTTTTTGTAAAATAAAATGAACTTTATTAATTTATATTAACTTGGATTAAAACAAACTTTTGGTTCCTTAAGTTGTCCTTTTTTATATGTATTTTTTTTTAATTTTCTTTTGAAAATACTGAATTTAATAGTACACATATCTCTTCTCTTCTTTTCATGATAATTGTTTTACTTAAATTTTGCTGTCATAACTTGTTTTAAAAATATTTGATATTTGGTGATAAACCTACCCTAAAAGTAATTAACAATACTGGCTGTAAGCCCGTTGCCCAGCAACGCGAGATTTTTGTTGCATAGTATTTTATTTTATTTTATTATAAGTTATTTTATTTTATGGTATTTTATGTTATTTTATTTTATTTTATTTTATTTAATTAGTACGCACACATCTGTGATTATTTGTGAAAAGTGAGCGATTAATAGGACACCCTACACTCACTCACTCAAACAAACAAACAAACAAACGGACATTATCGACTATTAATAAATAGAATTATAGTCGACCATCAATCGTAACTGTATACTAACAAGACGAGATTAATAAGAAAAAATATTATTAAGTAAAATGATAACATAACTTCTTACGGTTACTTAAAATTCCATAAACATAAATTAAATATTATAAAGTTATTATTCTTAATTTTGTCAATTTTTTAAATGGTTTTTTAAAATCACTAATCACTAATCATAAGAAAAACAATATATTCGTTGTTATTACGCCAACAATTCAGATGGAAAGAATAATATTTTTGTGTGCATTAGAATATTGCACACACCTGATTTATTAACAAGTGAATATTCAGTAGATTTATCGTTCCACGTAAATAAAATAGTTTACTTATTTTTCTTCTAATTTAGAGGGAGAACTTCTGAAAGGGGAGCGCACGTGTTTATTTTTGACACACCCCCTCACGCGACCGCCAAACGCGACTAATAATATTATTCACGTAGCAGAGCTACCATTAAGTATAGCTTTATTACAAGTGCTTACTTTAAAAACAAAAATACTTTTCAGGCAACTAGAATGGTTTCTTCAAGTTTTAAGATTATTTGTTACATAATATATCAAAAAGCAATCCGATCACTTAATAGAGAGTGACGTATCTAATATATAAAAATGAATGTTTGTTTGTTCGTACTTAATGGTCTGCCAAACCGCTCATCCGATTGCAATACAACTTTGAAAAAAACTTTTTGCTTGCACTTGCGCGAAGGTTATAGGCATATTAAAATTAACTTACAGTAGGATATATGTATAGAAA
Organism: Himalopsyche tibetana; assembly: GCA_030503985.1. NCBI lineage: Eukaryota > Metazoa > Arthropoda > Insecta > Trichoptera > Rhyacophilidae > Himalopsyche > Himalopsyche tibetana. The sequence continues at coordinate 28,171,298 of JAPJYX010000019.1, read as the reverse complement.
TCAATGTTTGTATGTCTGCCATACCGTTCATGCAACTTGCGCGAAGATTATAAGCGTAGTGCAATTAAATTACAGTAGGTGGCGCGTGTGTCGTACCATTGACAATGCAGCAAACGTCAAACAGACAAAAATAAAATCATGCACTTGAATAAACACAATTGAAACACAAACACTTTCTTTCTTTGAGTGGAATTGCAACGCTTGCCGGGAACCGTCTCGTATACATATAATTTAAATTCCACAAAACTTAAATACCAAATTAAACACTAACAACTGATAACTCTCGTTGTGGGCGAAACCGGTACTGATCTTATGAAATAAAAGTGAATTTAGTACAAGTGAGTATTTTTTTTTAAAATGTAACATCCTAAAAGTGTCCTTTAATGTTTATTCTACACAATTATTTTCACTAAATAGGAAATATTTTTTAACGATTAACACTGACAGCAATCGTTGTCAGTGTTATAGCAATAAAAAAAATGTTCATTGATATTAATTCGGTGTTTTGTTAAAATCCTCATGTTGATTCAATTTATTGATTCGTCGAAATCCTTCGAAAAACATTGCTTGCCTTACTTGCTTTTGTATTTGTTATCACCGTGCATTGTATTTCGATAAGTTTAATTATGTGCATTAATTTGTTAACATCGATGGGAAAATACGCCCGTAATTTATATAATATCCGTGAAACGTCATCCTGCTCGGAACTTTACTCGGCGAAGCTTTTTTGTAATGAGTCAGTTGGGCACAATTGGACGTGCTTAAAAGTTCTTAGCGACAAAGTAAAATAATCTTCGTCGCTCGTATGTGTGCCCTTCTATTGTCATAGGCATGTTATTTTAACGAGATCTGTCGACTCAGTCTGCCATTGGATGTATTTAAATATAGTACATGCTTTGCTCCGGTTGGCATTACTGTTTGCAGGAGAATGAGAACTTTGTTGTCCATCAACAAAAGCTACTATCAAAATAGTACTACAGTGACAATAATGGTATTAGATATTTATTTAAATATGTATAATATATTGGGTCCGTTGACAAGCTTCAACGTTACGTACACGGATGACACGCATTTAAGTCCCAGTACACACAGTTTTCTTTGTATAGTATAGTATAAGACATGATTTATTTAAATTCTCTCGCCCCTTTCGAATCCTTAACTAATGATGCATATCTAGTGCCATTAGCTAACCACTAGTCTTGTTCTAGCTCTTTCTTTCTAGCCCTACTATTCTCTTAGTAAAAATAAGAAAGAAAACAGCTCTCGTAGAAAAAGTTCTGTTGCGATACCTCCTCCATTAAGAGGCCATATGCTATATATATGAAGAGGACATATATTAAATATATATAACAACAAATCTACAGTAACCCTTCATATACGATATACATATGAGAAGCAAACATTTAAAAAGCGTTTTGTCACACAAATACAGAGCTTGGGAATTGATGATGATTTGAGTTTTGGAGAAATCACGATTTGCTTTATGATTTAATTTGTATATGAAAAAAAAAATTGTGAACTCGAATTGTGATTTCCATTCATAGATTTTATTAAAACTGATATAAAACGGCATTTTTCAAAAATTGTGACAAATCAGTTTGCTCCTCGTATGTTTGAATGAAAACTGTTTTTTTTGTAGTCACGAAACCTTTTCAGGTGAAGATAAATCGGCGAACAATCGCTGTTAAGGGAATGAAGAATTTAAAATATCATACCTTCCCACCGATAAAAAATAGAGTTCCGAACGCATCATTGCACAGTGCGGTTCGCCAGGAAAACATCTGAATCGTGTACAATAATGGTTATGTTAGATTGTGCTCAATCTGTAAGACACGATTTTGATTGTGTTACCGCACAATTTGTTCTCATACCCAATTTAACACCCCTGTTGGCGATAGTGGGGCATTGGCCGTCGTGGCAAGTGCCACTGACCTCCAATGCTGGCAATCCGCCCTACCGTCTCTACTGCACCCGGGCGCTAAATCTGTAGAGCGCTCTCTCGCTTCAACCGCGAGCGATTGTCTCGCCTCTCATTCCCTCCCGCACACCGCCAATTGCTACAGCAATATTGAAATGATTGAAGTACTTTTCTAACGTGTGACTGTGACCTCAAATAAGAAAGAAAAATGCATTTCTTTCTATTCAATTGTTTTTGTAACTAATTACGTGCAATAACATCTCTTATGAGTCTTAACATCTGTTTTAAATCAGAAAACTAAAATGTATGTAACATTCTGTAGCCAAATTTACTAAAATAAAACAGAGTACATATTCTTTAATTAATTAAATAATTTTTTTACGGTTGCCAAATATTTAAAATCCCTGATAACTTCAAATAAGCATCTAAATCTTAATGTGCTTATTTCAATCAAAAAAGTTTTCATTATTAACCACTTGAATACCGCGCAAATAAATCATTAATATGTCCCAGAGATACTGCGTGTTTTTGAGAAAAATAATTTTGCCTAATATACACTCGAATTCGACATTTTAAAAACCTATATTGACTCAGTATAGATAGCACTAAACATATTCAACAAAATATTGCTTATATTCTATTAGAATACCAAGTATTTGATTTTTTAAATGTCTTGGTCATCCGTGTTCGTTTATATATGTTCCGGACACCTGTTTCCGCTTGGTATTCAAGTGGTTAAATATATTATATATATTTCACTTTTAAGATATTCACTGCCAATACTTGGTGGAAAGTGGAAAGGCATTATATTAAAAAAATTAAAACATTAATTTGTGATAATTTATTTTTTATTTAATATTATCAGGTCCGGTTTCGCTCACGATAAGCATTATCAATATTGAGAAGAGAATAAAATTTTATAGTGTAATTAATAAAAAAAAAAAATGTATGAAGGTGTAAAAAATAATTGATTATAAAAAGAATTTTCAGATAAAGAAACATCATGAATCAGTGGCACCAACAGCAAAAGACGAAACTGGTTCTGATCATATTAAATGAATTTGTAATTAGTACAAACGAGTGTTTAAATTTTTGAATATGTAGACATATTTGTAATTTTTAGACTTAAGTGTATTTAGTATCTAAATCATAGGTTCCAAACCTTTTTCGAGTGGTGACCCCTTTTCGTAAAATCCATGTGACCCGGGACCCTGATGCAATTGAAAAAGGCATTTTTAATAATGTAATTTTAGTTGACCGTATTGATCAGCGTGACTCGTTTTTATTTAGATCTTCCAAGGATTTTCCAAAAAAAAATGCCTGGGATAATAATGTGTAAGTTGGCGACCTATAGGTTGGGAACTCGTGATCTAAGGGATACATATTTCAATTGATAACGTGGAATATAAAAAAATGAGATTTTAAAAAAAAAAATTAACGAAATAATAAACCCAAATATTTTATATAATAGGTATTCTAAAAACTATATATTATAATTTAACCACTTGAATACCAAGCAGACACAGCTGGTTTACGGAACATATGCACGCGAACACGGATGTCCAAGACATTTAAAAAATCAAATACTTGGTATTTTTATAGAAATATGACTTGTAAAAAATGAAAACATGAAATTATGGTAAATGATCAATCCCAGGATCATGAGATCCCGGTTTTGAAAGATTATGAATCCCGAAACACCGTTATCACAAAAAGAGTCCAGGGTTGGATGCCTTAGTGAAGAGGCGTATTAAATTGTGCTATCTTTTCGATTTTGATTATTAACCTCTTGAATACCAAGCGGACACAGGTGCCCGGAACATATGCAAGCAAACACGGATGTCCAAGACATTTAAAATATCAAATACCATGTATTCTAATATAATAGAAGCAATATGTTGATGAATATGTGTAGTGCTATCTATACTGAGTCAATATAGGTTTTTAAAATATCGAATTCGAGTGTATATTAGGCAATATATTATTTTTCTCAAAAACACGCAGTTTCACTGGGACATAGTAATGATTTATTTGCGCGGTATTCAAATGGTTAAACAAGCATGTCAGCTTTGAGACAAAAAATGTGCGCCGTTCAAAATAATCACATAATTCTCGTCGTATTGTTTTTTTCATAATAACAATCATTATGATGTCGTTCCGTTTTGGGTATGTGCTGTCACTCTTATTATCTTTAGTAAATAGTCTGTCTGACAATGATGCTCAATAACAATAATTCATTCCTACTACTAATACTGTTCGTTCATTCCCGCATCCTGTGCTTTTTATGTGTTACCCGTAGACCAACATGCAATATTATACATTAATGTTAATGCAGTTCCGCATCGGATTCTTTGAAAAGTGTTTTAATTACTTTGTCACAATAAATTAAACAGATAATACCATTCAAATTGTAACACAGTTCATATTTGAATTTTTTCATAAATTCAAAATATTCTCATTATAACTAATTGTAGGTAAGTAGTATTCAAAGGGAAATGATTTTTTGCTGCACTGAAAAAATATAGTTGAAAGAATCAAAATACACATGTACAATTCCAAGCATTCAATTATAAGTAAAGGTGATAACATAAATTTATTATAAAAATATGTATATTATATTTTATAATTTAAGATTTCGACTGAAGGTGCTTGGTGGAATTTCAATATTAAATTTGAATCGTTCAAACTATGTACATTCTCACAGATTTTGTCACTAACGACCCGGGTTTCGCCTTTCGGCATCTTCAGGCATTCAAGTGCACGGATGAACTTGAACTGACGTTTAGTAAATGAAAGTTTCGTGTTTATATAAGAAATAAATGCATCACTGAGTCCAAAGCCATTGCTGGCGAAAAGGATAAGCTTATGGGAATGCCAACAGATTTGAGTAGTAAGTAGTTTCAAGAATTATATTATTTGTTTGTCGGCAAAGGTTTTATGATTATATGATTTTATTATAATATTATAAGACTTTGCAGCTGTGCTGTGTTCTATTTATTTCCAAAATTTCTTGGAAAAAGAGCTTATGACTGTCCGTATTTGGGTGTAACATTTTTATCCCTTGTTCCTGATTGAACACGTGTCCTTCCGAAATTAAGTGATTAGCAAAATTAGACGTGTCTTTTAAAAACGTTATAAGCGAACAATCAGTTCCTGTGGAAGTCAATGCGGGGGGGGGGAGATGTAGCTATACAATTTAAAAAAAACTGATAAATTGCGTTACTGTGTTAAATTAAAGTTGTTTTGTACTACACTAAAACACCGATTTTACGATTTTAAAGGTACCGTAGTAATAAAACGAGAAATTGATAATGCGGAAGATTTTCAATTAGTACAAAAAAAACTTGTTTTATCTTAGTTTTATTTATTTTACTTTTTTATTATGGAATAACTTAACCCATTTTTCTCTTGGATTTTTGTTTATCGTCTTGAATTACTTTCATTTTCTTGATAGAGGTCATTTTAATTAGTTAATCAAGGAAATCGGTAAATCGGGGAACGTATAATGAAGGATTGATTTAAATTGTGGGTTATAATGCAAAACGTACTATTTCCAAAATGAGCGATATTGAATTAGGTATGCAGGGTAATTCAAGCCTAATATAAAATGTCTTAAACACTGTCGTTTTCAAATTGAAAATTATATTTTTATGCATATGTTATTTTTTTGTGTTATTCGTTATAGTATTTGACTCTACTGAAAAGTTATATTTTTGGAAATAGTACGTTTTGCATTATAACCCCACAATTGTTATTATGGGCGAAAATAAACGATCCGTGCAAGAAAACGAATAATGTGAGAACGGTAGATCAGGGTTACACTGTATCAACCCTTTAATAAGCATTTCTTAAGTATTTTAAATAAAATCAGCTATAGCTTAATCCAATTAATTTTTTTTAAAGATTTATTTTTACATTGATTCTATAAATTTGAGACAGTGAAAAAATAAATGGAAATATTATTATGTAAATTAAAAAAATAAATCTGATTTAGTTCACTTGATACTTTTTACCTGTCAACTGTGACAGCGTTAAAAGTCGTGAAATCAATGGGCAATAGTTCCCCTTTGTCTAGCACTGTTTGATGTAACACTCTCTCCCTTCAAGCCCTCCTCCCTTCCCTTTCTCCGCTCGCCGTTCCCGGGTCGCAAAGTGCCACTGACCTCGAAATTCCCTCTTCGTCACTCGCGACGCCCGTTTTACTAGCCACACTCCCTTTATAATGGCAGTGAGTAGATAGTGCAGACACATTGTGAACATTCTGTACTTGCACGCTTTGAGCTATATCGGTATTTTCGCAGTGGTGGGTTATACTTGATTGAAAAGTGATTCATTGTAAATTCTGAAAGAATTTTATCGATTAATATACAAAACAATAATGTGCGCATTTATAATTTATTTCGGTTTGCTTAGCGAGTAACAACGAATATTCTAAGCTAAACAGATATAAAAAAGTAAATAATGAATTGTCACCAAAATATTTTCTTTATTTATCTCTGTATTATTTTTTCTTGGTCGTTATTTCGTTTTGTAAAGTGATCGTAGAAGCAGCAGTAAGTAGCATACACATATTAGGGATTGGTATGTCAACAAATTGGCGGTATAAATCTCTTTATTATCATCCGTATTAGTCACTTTTAAGATGTTTGCTTTCAATTCTTGGTGGAAAGAAATAATATTTAAAAAAAACACCCTTTATTTAAATACGACATAATAAAAACCAGGACTGATTTCTCTCAACGTGGACATTATCAACTAATCAAGATCGACTGTTTCGATTTTATAATCCCCTCTTTGCTTCCCTTAAAAAGGAAAAATCCCAATCTGATTGATTACAACTCATAAGTATCATTAGTATCATTATCTGTTTGTTTTATTTCGATTCTACACCCCCCTCCTTGCTCCTCTTAAAAGGAAAAAAACCATTTTGTAATTTTATAATTTTTAAAATGTTAGAATCAATCTTGCTTCATTACTTAAGCAAACTTTGCGATAGTAAGTCTGAAGATAATGATACTAATGAGTTTTAATCAATCAGATTGGGATTTTTCCTTTTTACGGGAAGCAAAGAGGGGATTATAAAATCGAAACAGTGCAAAGAAATTTAATCATACTACTAATGACGTTAAACATTACAAACTATTAAACTAATGAGCTGCAATCAATCAGCTAGGTTAGTGGTTACTCTATTAATTGGAAACAATTTGAGTAACGGGGAACCACCTGTGCTATTAAGAACATTATTTAATAATATTTCTTTTTTGTTAAGAGTTTTATTATGCCTCTGAAAGAGGCGAAACACGTGTCACAGTTAGTAACACAATACGTGAAATAATCAAAGTTAATTTAAATTTTCTATTAATCAAGATCGGTCTGTGGTTAAATAGTCAACGTCACTCTCTTCGGTTCGGGTAGTTTCAGGATCAAAATATCTGTTCGAAGGCATGTAACTGTGATGCTCAAAATTCTCTCTCGGACATCATATTTTAAAAACTTGGCGTAGCGATTGGTTAACCTATAGTCCTATTCTAACCCTATCTTTTTATCATTACTCTTAGAAAGTTAGGTTGAGCAACTGAGTAGCACGCAGCTATCGTGAAAACACTCATTTTTAGATAATCACAAATCTTGACTATTCTCTTATAGTTTCTATCTCATAAAATTCCATTTTTTTCATTGATTGTCACAAAATCTTTACTTACGATAAGAAAAATCTTAATTCATCGTCATTGCTGAAATCATAAGAACAAGTAACTTCAATATTGTCACTGTACTTCAATGTTTTAAGAATTGTATTCATAATGTCCATCAAATTGTTAACTCGTTAAATTATGTATTACAAGTTTGGACAAGGTTACAAAAATCAAGGTTATTTGCATTCAATAATATGCATAAGACAAATGCATTGTTAGTGTCACAGAATTATTGCTTTTTTTTCTCCATTTTACGAGAGCCTTTTATCATACGGTGCTTTATTGAATTACACGATAGCCGTGAAGCCAATATTTGCATTTTCTTTTTCGCTCTTCCTCACGTCCAGACATACAATTTTATATGTCTTCCCTTTCCTGCACCAGGTTTTGTACAGCAGTCCAAATGGATTGATAAAGCGGAAGTGCACAGTACGAAATTAAAATTCAGAAAATAATAATTCGAATTTTTTAGTATAAATTACATCATATTCATTCTGAATTGCATGATTTAATTTGATGGCAGTCATAACAGAGGGTTTTTTCCGAGACAATAATTCTCCATTATTTGTATTCAAACATTTCGGACACTTTTTCATAATGATCGAGAGCGAGTCGCCCGCTGTGGTCTAGTTGGTTAGAGCATGTTTACCGACCAGGTGGGTCTAGGCTCGAATCCCGGTAAGGTCAATGTCAAAATTGGATTTTTTTCAATTTTAATTTGAGATCTAAGACATGGGTGTTTGTGAAGTCAATTCTCCTTATGAGTTTATCTTATGTGACTTTTAAAAATTCTCATCGAGTATATCTCGTATGATCTTTCAACATAAAAGTATTTGACGCATTGGCGTAAGCTATGTCAAATATTTTTTTAAAAAATTAAAAAAATAAATATATATATTAATTAAAGAAATCGTCTAGGAAAAACCTTTTTTTTTTAGTCTTTTTTCTTGGTTTCAATTTTCAAAAGCTCATCTTTTTTCAAATGTAAAAGCTAAACATAGATACTAATTCGGCATTTGCAGCTTACATCCTTTTAATAGAACGTGTATCAAGTTGGATACATTGTGATAATCGAAAAAAACGTCCTTTTTCCTTTCCACAGTCGATATATTTTCAGCACGTGTTCTTTTCGAAAATTACTACATTCAAAATGGATTTAAGTATAATTTCAATATGTTGTATAGCTAATTGAATATATAACAATTTAAAAAAAAAGATATTGTATATTAGGCAGTCACATTAGCATATCTATTCTACAGTGTTTTATAAGTTGGCCGGCAATTTTTATTGTGGTATTATACATTTTCAGGAAATAAGGCAAAATGCCAACAAACCTATCCGTATAAAGAGTCTAATTTGTATAATTTGTCTAACACAATTACACAGCACACATATGGTTATTATACACAAACACCAATATAAAAATCCAGACGGGAGGGATAATTTGAAAGGAATACCTGTGAATAATGCAAGCCTGCCATGTACCTTCTCTACTCACACCCCTTACAATTCATCCCTTGCATTAAAAGGGTGGAGTTATTAAGTCAACCAACATTAACGAAAAAATACAATAAAAATGGTAAAACTTTAAGTCAACAAAATATTTTAATTAAAATTTTTGGTGACAATTCAAATAAACTTTTGGTCTGAACAAAATTCAATTTTTAGTCACAATGAAAATATGCGATCAGATTTTTAAGACCATGTTGGTTAGGTTGGGTTGTTTCAATTTCATTTAAATTATTATGACCATTAATTATTTATTCTACCCTCTGTACACTGACCTATATAGTATGACCATTTAATATAAATTATGACCAATGTAATATAAAATTTAGACCAATGCGATAAAAATTATGACCGAAAGTTTATTAAAATTCAGACCAAAAAAATAAGAGCCAAACTTTAATGCCGATTTTAGAGTTGAATTGAATTGATAACCGGTAGTAAAAATATATCATACTTTGATCGTTTTAATTTTAATTTATGCTTGGTGTTTATTGAAATCATATGTTAGTATTTATCAATAATCTTTATTTTCGTTGTATATGAGGTTTTTTTAGAACACTTATTTATTGTTTCTTGAATACTACAAAAACCTTTACGAATAATATTCAAAAAAAATCGAGTCAATTTTAATAATTTATTGCAATTGTTCAATTGCATTACATTTGTCTTTTTCCACCCTATTGCACATTATGCCTCTAAAGGGTAAGGTAGTTGGCTGTCTGGCTCATTGGGGGGGGGGTTTCTCTTTTCCTCGTCATGTATTTTCCACGTACACGCGTTCACAGGTGTGCCTTAACACACAGCAAAGCCCCATATATGAAGCTTTTATATTATTTAGATCATTTTTAATTCAAGTAATCTAGCTTTTGATTATAATTTCTTCAAACTTTTCTAAACGTGTTCTTCCGTGATAAAATACATCTGGAAATAATTTCAACAAATGTTTTTATTTTAGAAAGATAAACAATTTATATATCCTCCCATATGAAATGTTAATTAAACTTCAACTTACACATACATCTTTAATGTTATAATCATTCACTATTCAACGCTTTCCATCGTTGTGTGTAATGACTTAACAATTAAATGTTTAATTAAGAGTGTTGAAAGCTCCAAGAAGCATTGACCTAGGAAAATTAAAAGCTCATAGATTAATTCAGTGATAAACAAACATTGATTACACATAGTACAACACAAAATTCACGCATTACCGCGACACCTATAAAGTATCAATACAAATTAACACTACCGGATGAATTCGGAGCAAGGATGCCTTACACCGCATATTATCATTTTTAAATTGGAGAAATCATTTGTTACAAGATCCATGATAAAAATAGAACGTCAATTATTTTTTATGGATGCATCGATACATATTTAATTTAAATATTAAAACTGCATAATATGTCATGTATATAAATATTTTAAATATAAACATCAATCAGTAATCAGTATGTTGAATAAGAAAAAGGTGGCAATAGTACGATTTTTTTTTATCTAACCGTTTTCTTTCTAATCGCGATGTTTTTTATTTATAAAATAACAGTTTTTCCCAAGAACTTTTCCGAAAAGATCAATCTTATGATTCTGAAAAGGAGTTTTTTTGTATGAGTCAGTCCGGAAGACGGTTATTCTGTTTATCAGGACACTGTAATCGGGAATACCTATGAATGTATCAAATCCTTACAATGTATCAAACAAAAAACATTAACATTCTAATTATATTATATTTAGTTTGTTTTGTATTAAGTTCAATTTAATAACTTATTTAAATCATATTATGCTAAGTTTATCCTTTTTAAATTGTAAACATAATATAAGAAGACACCATTAAGCTTTAACACATTCTTTAAAATCTTATCTGACGCTCTACAAATTTTCACTTTTCATGTACGAAAAAAATCTTTTATTATCACAGCATGTATGTATGTACACTATGTACATATCAATAAATACTAAGAATTTTAATAACATATCATGAAGTGTAGTAATTGAATCGAAACTACTTAGTAATGGCTGTTTGATCACCTGACCATGATAAGAGCGTTATTAACTGTTTCAACACTGTATTATTTATTATATAATAAAACATCATCAATTTCTCGCAATCAGTTTATTAGTTAAATATAATATCGACTATGGAAAGGAAAAGGGACCTAATTCACAGTTTTTTAAAAACAGCTTATTTTAATAATAAGAGTGTATATAACAACTTGATACACACTCTATCAAAAGGATGTAAGCTGAAAATGCTGAATTAGTATCTAAAATTAGCTTTTAAGTATTAAAAAAGAAGGACCCGTGGAAAATGCAATCAAGAAAAAAGACTTTTTTAAATAAAAATATTAAATTAATATCAGATTAAGTTAATAAAAAACCAGTTTATCAGTCTCCGTGTACTTCAAGGCTGTGCATACTTCATAATTTGTTTTTGGCCCAAAATCGTCAAAAAAACGTTTTTTGTCGTATCCTGTAAAATTTGCTATTTGTGGGTTACGTCCTTTTTCCTTGCCACAGTTGATATAAAGATTCATTCATACTCAAAATAATAATTTCTCAAAAAACGTAATTTTAAATACGTTAATTTATTTCAAAAAAATAATTGGTAAATTCACATCTCAAGAAATTGAATGTCAATTGGTAAATAATTAAAAAATTAAGACAAGTTTCATTCACACAATTAAATGAGTAAGATACTTGATGTATATTCGATTTTATTTTATAAAGATATAACAAAAAAAAAACAAATTTCGTTTTATAAAAGTAAATAACAAATTATTATCAAAATCACTCGATAACTAAATTCGTAATTAATATTCTTACATTACTATACCTGCTTTGGTATCAAAAAGATTCAATAAAATCATTCTACTTTTCATGATCTATATATAATATGTACATATCTCCTTTACACGAATTTCCATATTATCTTCCTATGCATCTACATATAATGTATGCGATGCAACTGTAGTATAAACAGACAACGAAACGCAACCCAACATCATCCAATGTTTTGAGATAAATTAAACAATTTAACCTTGATGCTTCCGGCTGTAATTTAAACATCACAGTCCTGTCGATTTAATTCAAACAGATACAGTAAAAAATAGTTCAGTATGTCGCCAGTTACGGACCCTACGGAAGTCGATAGTTGAACCCTTTGTACCATGCCATGGATCATCGAACCGGAGTCCTTTGACCTTTACGCTTGCATCGATGCAACGGTTATATCAAATTCGTATCGAATTAAACATTATTAAAAACACAGCGTGTTGTTATCAATCATATGATTACAAGAGGTTGAAGAAGCTTTTGAAGTATTCATATATTTCTCTTTTTAATCGTTACTTACACTATTGACATATTGAATAATCAACATTTTCCTCGCAACAAAATGATTTTATTTCATATAGTCAGAATTTATTTTACATTGGTCAGAACTTATATTAATTAAATGGTCATAATATACCGGTCAGAATAAATAGTCATAATTTAAATGTTTTTTTTTTTTAAAACCTAACCTAACTTAACTTAACCAAAATGGTTATAAAATATTCTGACCGAATAAATCACTATGTTTAGTCGATAGTTACACCATCGCCATGTGTTGTTTTTTTAGTATAAGTTTGTTGAATATATGAGTTGCCCTATTGCTCTCTCTAAAGACGGTAAGACTTATGGAATTTAGCTAGTAGCTCATAGTTAGAATCAAAATTTTGAAAGTTTGTGAGTTTATAAAAACGTTACAGATATCCTCCATTTAATCGATTTTAAATCATCAAACAATTGCTTCAACTTATTATCATATTTAAATCTTAAGCACGCAAATTGTACCAACATATTGTAAGAAAATAATAAACTGTTCATAAAATACAAAATATCGATATTTCAATATTAAAAATTAACAAAAATCAAATTTTATATGTATATAAACGATCACATATTTCAAATAAAATTGTTGGAAATTAATTGAAATATTTTAAATCTGATAAGAGTTGTATCAATATTGATTGGCAAGTTCTTAAATTGATGAGTATTTTATTATATTACGAAACTTAAAGAACAAAATCGCTTGAAATGGTATCATTGACTCATATAAGTCAAAATATATAATATACATTTAGCATGCAGCGAAGATACACATTATTACGTGTTTTAATCTCCTTGCTTTGAATTATAATATATTATGAGTTCTCGCATTTTTCGACGCATAACCGATGCTCATTTTATCTACACCGCAGGCAGCTACCAGCAGTACAGTGTAATGAAAATTTTGAAGTCATTGTCCTAAAATCGCGTGTTAGAAAATGATATTCTCAGAAGAAGCGGCTTTATAATAGTTTTATTTGCGATAGACTCCGGTGGGTGCAAAGAAACCTCAGGTCAAGGTTAATAAAATGAAGAATATTGTTACACAAAGCGAATAATTGTTGTTTAATGAATGATAATGAAAGAAAACACTACCATAATAATACAAGACAACTATTTTATAATAACTAAAGCATAACAAAATTGTTTACACTATTAATGATTTACTGATATTCAAACACGTAATCGAATCAATGATTTATGTTACTTTGAGATTAAGGTTTTCAATTCCGAGATCCCGACTGACTTGACGATCCCATACTTTCAGGATCCTCGTAATACCGATCCCGTGATTTCAGAATTCAATAAATCATTTAAAAATTCAAGTTATTAAATTCTTTCCAATTTATTATTTTCTACAGTGTACTTCATTTTGTATACATGTTATGCATAGTTTTTTATAATATCTACATAAAAAAATATGGTTTGACTCCTTTTCATATTTTAAAGCGGTCGTAAACAGGAACAGGCAGTTTTTTTGAATAGTTTTTATACAAAATTCAGTTAAAATTAGTTAATTTTTAGGACATTTCATTTATTTTTTCAATTTTAATTTAAGACATTGTACACGTATGTTTGTGATACCTCGTCTACTCGGAGTAATCTCAAGTAACTGTGGTTTATGAAGAAAAGGTGTCGTCTAAAATGATAGCTGTAATGACAATTATGTTGTTGTATTAAAATTAGTGACTTGTAAAAAATGAAAACATGAAATTATGGTAAATGATCAATCCCAGGATCATGAGATCCCGGTTATGAAAGATTATGAATCCCGAAACACCGTTATCACAAAAAGAGTCCAGGGTTGGATGCCTTAGTGAAGAGGCGTATTAAATTGTGCTATCTTTTCGATTTTGATTATTAACCTCTTGAATACCAAGCGGACACAGGTGCCCGGAACATATGCAAGCGAACACGGATGTCCAAGACATTTAAAATATCAAATACCATGTATTCTAATATAATAGAAGCAATATGTTGATGAATATGTGTAGTGCTATCTAAAATGAATCAATATAGGTCTTTAAAATATCGAATTCAAGTGTATATTAGGCAAAATTATTTTTCTCAAAAACACGCAGTATCTCTGGGACATATTAGTTATTTATTTGCGCGGTATTCAAACGGCTAAATACTTGACAAATAAACGTAAGTTCAAATAAATGTAGGAAGAAAATTCCACATCGGCGAGTGAGCATTGTTGTATGTATAAAATATAATAAAATTTGTACAATTTGTTCTTTCCACTACTTAGTAACTCAGAAGGTAACATACAATTAAGTAGAATACCTGGTAGGTAGTATAAAAGAAAAATAGCAATATCAAAGTCAGAGTATCTGAGAAAAAAAAGCAATAAACGTGAACTTTTTGGTGCTTACCTGGAAATATTTACTTCGCTCAAAGAACATTAAATACCTACAAGTAATGTTCATGAATTTACGAAATCTTTAAGAAAGATTATCGGTTTTTGTTAGAAACTATTATTTCTGAACACACTAACTTACTTTTTAATATTTTTCTCATTTCAGTACATACTTTCATTTATTGTTGGTTAAAATTTTCAAATAATTTAGTTACACAATTTGATAAGTTTTAAATTTTTCAGTAAATGTAAAAAACGATTTTATCATCAGTTAAAAATGCTGATGTGCTGAACATGTATATAATTACATATAATGTTATAATTTCACACAATTGAAGATTAAAAGCATTTTTTTTTAAATCAATTATTTGCCTTTCCTGGAAAATGAGCTTATGAGCTTTTCGCCAGCAATCGCTTTAAACTCAATGATACATTTATTTCTTATATACACACGAAACATTCATTTACTAAGCGTCAGTTCAAGTTCATCCGTGCACTTGAACGCCTGAAAACGCCGAAAGGCAAAACCCGGGTCGTTAGTGACAAAATATGTGTGAATGTACATAATTTGAACGATTCGAATTAAATATTTAAATTCCATCAAGCACCTTCAGTCGATATCTTAAATTATTTACGTGTTTTTTAAACAATATATATTTTATTGCGTAGCGGTTTTGTCTTGACCTGAACCGTAATATTGAAGCAAGTATAACTTTAATGGTGATGTAATGACAATAAACCCGATACTAGATAGCAATAAACAGTCTCAGCGAGCAGCGGTCAAATGAAGGGTAAATTGAGGTTCTTTACCTCGCGTAGCCTTAGCTCTGCTGCCATTTTATTTTGCCTCGACTAGACTAGACTCAATATTATGACACACATCTACGAACATCATAAAGAAAATAAGCTTTCTGGATAAGTGAGATAGGACAAAGAGAATTCGTAAAATCGCTCTGATTAAAGTGAAAACGCCATTGTTTATATACACCCGTAAATATTTATTTTAATTCTTTGATATATTATATGATAGTTGCATGACGTTTTAAACTGCGATACAAAATTGAAAGATATTCTAAATTGAGTGAGCTACCATAGATAAACTGTATTTTAAGTCTTTATTACTGTAATGAAAGCTATCAATATTTAATAGAAAGATATTGCATAAATAAATGAAAATAAATTACAATCAAAAGTATTTATTTTTTAATGATATGATTAATTATCAGGACCGGTTTAGCTCAGCGAGTAAACATATGCAATTTATGTAAATACAATCGAAAAAAAGTGTATTACCGAATTAAAAGCAGAAGGTAGTCCAATAATTAAACTACACTATATATTACAGTTAAAATTCGCTCAATAATTTGTAAATTTGTTTCGTAACTACATTAAAAACATTCCGATTAGACACATGTAATTGTTCGACTTTAATATGCACTATATTTTTAACACTTTTTCAACGAAATCCACATATTGCGGTGAAGGAGACTTGAGGCTTCATGAATTTAATATCCAAAAAAAATATCTAAATAACAATCACTATCGGTTCTGATCTTCACGAGATATTTTCATTAGTTGATAATTCTTGTAGTGATTAAAACCGGTTTTGATCGATATTTAAATGGTTATAATAAGTACAAAAAAGTTTAATTTTTAGTATATTTTTTACCAAAATGTCATGTTAATCTTATACAAAAATTAACATTGTTTTATCGTATTGTTCTTATGGACGTGTTTTTTTTTAATTGTTTTAGCCGTTGTTAATGAAGACGTATATTAAATATTGTCATAATAAACACATTTAATTTGAATTTAAAATCTTTTATATATTAATTGTCTATTTACTGTTTTATATTCATAAATATGATGTACATCAGTATGCGTATCAATCAAGTTTGACCTTGGATATAAGGAAATGGAAAGTGATCACAGGGTAGACAAAAACGTTATCGATTCAACGTGCATCCCCATAGCAGGATGCACAGGGCTGGGTGAATACAGCGTGGGCCCTTTGAATGCGTGCGCCACCACCAACTCATTTCCGCCTCCATCCCCATAGTGTGGTGAATCACCAAGTGCAATGCCAGGGAGCTTAGGTACATGCTCGATGTTTGACTGTTTTTATTTCGTTGTTATGTAAGTCCACTGCTTATTTTTTAAGTAATTTTAAGTCTACAATAAATGGATTATATATTATTTACCCTTTAATAAGTAGTTTTGATTTTTCGAAGCCTCTTTCTTGGTTTACTCTTTCAAATATGAACATAATTTATTTTTAGTAATATCATTTAACAATTGAGTAAAAATAATAATTTATGCAGTTCTTCGAGAACTTTCAAATAACTATTTCACCATAACAATTTCTTAATATTTTTTCTTCACTTCTAACTAATCAAAATAAACAAACAATACGTCAACATATTATTTTACTTTTCCACTAAGGTGCATTTCTTTTAATTTTCTAAATCAAATATCAAAATCCTCATTCAAAATGTTATGGATGATATTAATAACAGATTTATTTAAGGTACAATATTTCATAATTATTCCAAAATTCTTAATTAATAAAAGATGATCTAATAACATATTATAATTTTTATCTAAATAAAATATTCCTTGAAATTTTTTTTTCAAAATCAAAATTCTCTTTGTACGTTTATATTATTTACGCCTTATCAGCTTAGTCATTCGATCCAACAACACAAAAATGTGCGATGGATATATGTAGATAATCAGATGTAAGATAATTAAAAAAGTGATATGTTTGCTATATTAATATTTTAACTCACGCGTTTTGCATTAGACGAACTACCAATAAAATACAAAGCTTTTATTTGATTCATTAATTTTTAGTTAAGTCTAGATTTAAAAAAAAAACAAATTACAAATATTAGCAAGATTGTCATATTGTTTCTTTTTTATGTTTTCAGGTATGGCAAGCATGATTATTAACTCTACTCTACGAAGATGTAAGCATTTTTTTAATAATTGTAAGTGTCAATTGTTATATATATATATATTATTGTACGACGCATTTTATTTAAAAATCTTTTCCCTCTTTTCATGGATAGTAAATTAAAAAATAAAAATCGCTACTATAGTTAAACAGCTGTAGTATTACTTTCACTTTGGTGCTTATACTAGTGTGATTTATTTCCATTATCTAGGATGTATTCACATTTTTCATAATATATAGTTTTTTTTGACTGCATTGAAGTTTTAGTTGGAAAATAAAGTTTCGAAAGATCGCTGATTGCTTATGAAAATTCAATCAATTTTGGTACATTTGCAGCTTTCTTTAAAGATATCATCTAACATATATTGTATAGTGTACTACCCACTTGTGATAGTGGTAAAAATCAAAACATGATCCCGCACAGTAGCAGTTTATTAAGTAAGACACTAACCGGAAAGTAAGCTAGTAGAAAACTTTACTTGGACGTCACGTGATATTGCTATTCATATTTTTAATTTAAGTCTACCAAAACAGCTACCGCAATTAAAATAAGTGAAAATTTCATAACTTAATTCATATTTTAAAACGTCAGTTTAAAAATTACACAAGGTATTTTTATTAAAGATACGTTTGATTTAAAATGTATGCTACAATTTACTCTTCTTCCTGTGTACGAATGGCTAAAAACTTTTTCGTTGGTATTTGTCCAATAAAACAATAAATTGAGTATACGATTATCTTATATGTTTTATTGAATGCATTACTGTTGAGTTTAATTTAGTTTCCCTGCATACAAATATACAATTAGCCATTTTCATCCCGCTTTGATCGTAAAAATGTGATGTTATGGGACGTTAGATTCTGATCTGGTCTTAGCGGATGCAGACGGTGTGCATTCGTAGAGGCGTAGAAGTTTGGCAACGTAGGTCGTAGATACCAAATGCAAACAACTACGTTATAAGGCATTATATTACCGCAATGTAATTCTGAAGTCGGCTTCGATGAAATTCATCACAATGTTGCTATATATAGCTATCTCTTTTTAAGCTGCTTTAATATTTAAATATTACATATATTTTGGGAGGCTTTTTTCAATGTTAATGGTTGTAAAAAAATACTTTATATATATTGCATTTGAAACAAAAAAAAATAGAGACCAGTTGTCAAGTAAATATATCAGAAAGAGTATGAATTATATTTTAAAAAAAAATCAATACTATAACAGTTTATACCATTCATTATTTTGTTATATCTATATTTACAATTGTTGGCTCAAAATATATAAAAAAAAATCGCAACTCTTCGATAAGAAAGAGATTAAAGCAAAAAAAAAATGTAATGCTATGTTATTATTGGTGAAATAAAAAAAATATACATATATAATTTTGATGGTTTTATGTTTAGTAAATCGATTGAAACAGAAAGTGCGTGTAAATGTTTAAAAACAACAGCATATCAAATGCACCACCAAACCACCGAAAAAAGCCTTTACTTTAACGCGAGGACAAAATAAAATAATTTATTCACAAAATTTATAAAGCGGAAGTAACGTAATACAACAGAACGTAACGCAAGCGCAGTTATGGCATAAAAATAACACCGCCCTAGGGCGCGGCGCCGTGCACAGCTCTAACCTTCACCGCCTCACTCGAAAGTTGGGTAGGCGGCCTGCGGGGTCGCCGCCTAACCCATTGTAGCGCCGGGCGGCGGGGTAAAGGGGGCAGTCACTCTCACTAACCCAGTGCACGTCTGGAGGGGCGCGGGATGAAGGGGGCATCGGACGCCCCTGAAAATACCCGGCTATGTACTCTACTGGCGCGCTGCACCCCGAATGCAATATTGCCGCCCCCAAAATTGAGGCGCGACATGCGAACGTGCATGCTTCTCGATGCGGCGCTGGTAGAAATTAAAATGCACGACAGGTTTTTATCTATTAATAGTAGCTTACTGAATCGAAATAATTGCGGGTTTTACGGTACGAGCACTCAATGTGAGGCATGTTTTTTTGTATTGACGACGGACTGTTAATTTAAAATTACTATTGTATCTTACATACATTTATTAACAAAACATTCTTTATTGAATTGATTTTATAAAGCACATTCGCCGTTAAATATGCCCAAATTACTTGATAAAAGTGCGGTCTTCTTTAAATCATCATAACTTTTACCCTAGTAAGAAATATTTGTGAATATATTTAGTTATTCTGTGGCTTTAATTTATAATTTCCGACATTAAAAATGAATGTATTCAAAGTTATGATATTTTAATGTCAACCAGTATATTGAATGACGTTCTGGGGGCGCAGATTCCAAGTCTCCGGGTGCTATTGAGTTAAGAAATTATTCTAATGTTTATCTGCTGATATCATGCTTACAGTTAATAAATTAAGTCATTTAAGGAACAGTACAATTTCATTTTATTTCTAGATTTTTTAAAAAGTTAAATAGAACAATAACTTTTTTATTTAATTATTTTCTAATTGTATAATATATACATTTTATTGTATTAACCAAATATTCAATCCATTCGATTTATTTTTTTGGTTGAATATTCGAATATCTATTGGGGTACTGATTTATTTATTTTTACGTACGTAACTAACTTATAAAAAATGTGTAGCATTTGTTTTTGAATAATTGTCATATTTACCATATCACTTCCGTGTTAATTGTCTACATATATAGTAAAAAAAACTAACATTTAATTAAGTTAATTAAAATTAAACACAACCTTTAGTACTCGCCCAGAACCGGTCTCAGTTAGTGAACAAGCTTTTTAAAAAGGAAAAATGTTGAAACATCAAAATCGGAAAAATCTTTTCATACAATCTGTTTTAGGATATATGCAGTTATTGCTATATATGTACTGTAGAAAAATACTCACAAACTTTATTTAAAATCCAACAAGTTTGAGCTTTCCGTTGCGCGTAGCAGGTTGCAATTGCTATTAATACCGCCATCAAGCTAATTGTGCGTCCCATCGACCCAGACTGGCGTGTATCTATAATGCACGAATCAAACATGCGCCATTTCGTCTCACTCTTTTACATTCAAAATATATTTATAGAAGAGAGAGAGACGTACCAGACAAACTGCACCTATAGAAATTGTTTATACTAAAGGTATTCAACCCAGACTGCATCAAAAGTCCGTGAAAATTGAGCTATGAAACATTTTTCAACAAGCATTTTGTATAAATATTTTTTTATCACATCGATGTATTAAATCTTCATATTGTATTCGATTGAAATGATAATTTTCTTTAATATTTTACTGTCAGAACTGCGTTAGTTGCAGTGAACAATCATAACTCTCCGTTCGTAAATTAAAGTATACACAGTATAACGACGGCTCGTAGAGATTTGGCGTAGTAGCAAGTGCATGCTACGCTGAATTTTTGGGGTATCAAATTTTAGTTTTTGTAATAATAACGACTTAGTTAAAATGTTCAACAATTGAGCAGTTCTACACATTATACCTTTGGACAAAAACGAATTTTAAATTAACATTATTTCATTCATGACTTAAACGCCATTTACACGATTTTAAAAAGTTTAAAATACTACTTAACAAAAAGTGTTTTTTTTAAATCATAAGACAAAAAAATATCGTACTTTAATTTTAATGTGATATCAAAGTAATATTTTTATTTTCATATATTTTACTAACTTGATACTAGTTTTAATTAGGGCATCCAATCCCGGGATCCCGTTCAATTTTCTGATCCCGAAATTCCGGGATTGAGACGGCTGAGAAATTTTGAGCAAATTCTCGAAATTTATACGATATTGGCAAATTGAAGATTTCAAATTCCTCGGTGAGCTAAAAAAAAACGAGTTTCTGTGAGATTCCGGGAAAAAGTATACCAAATCGGATATTTCAAATTCCTCGGTGAGCTAAAAAAAAAACGAGTTTCCGTGAGATTCCGGGAAAAAGTATAGCAAATTGAGGATTTCAAATTCCTCGGTGAGAAAATCTCAATCCCGGGATTCAAAATAAATCAATCCCGGGATTGGAAAAAGGCTTCGGGATTGGATACCCTAGTTTTAATGAATACAAATGTTTGAAAATGAGTTATACTCTTCTACAAAAAGATCTGCTTTTTTTTATTATATACAAAATTTTGTAGCTTGCTATTTTTTACATGTTCTTTATAAATATACTGAGTCATACTAATTATACATATAGTATATTATACACCGTATATCTTAGATTAAATGTCATCGTATGTCTATAATCAAGCAGAATTTCTCAAAATTGCATACAATTAAGTATATGTACATGTTTACACAACCGCGGAATATCGTAAAGATATTTTTCCAGATTCATGAAAGTATTTTGTTATATTCTATATGTATATCTAAAAATATTTAATCCTTTTATGAAATGCAAAAGTATAATTAGGCTATTATTTGCAAGCCCGGCTCTTTCCACAATTGACGTAAGAAACATAAATGAAATTTAGTAAATAAAAATATATTTTCAAAGTATTTTTATAAAGCAAACATACAAAATATCATTCAAAAGTAATGCAAAACAAAAAATATTATTAAAATGTATATTTTGTGTAGTCGAGTGGTCAATGTCGTTGGCTACCGCTTCGGAGGTCACGGTTTCGAATCCCAGTACGAGCAGTTTTATAAATTGATTTTTTAATCGATTTATGAATTTCTGTTCAAAGGCATGGATGTATGTGATGTCTTGAATTCCCCCCTCTTACCCACCCTATCCTATGAACGGGGCGTATCGAGAGCGATTAGCTTACCATTAATCCTGTCTAGCCCTATCCTTCTATTCCTACTCTCTTTGGAAAAAGAGAGGTTGAGCAACTGAGTAACAAGCAGTTCTCGTAGAAACACTTCTGTTGAGATAAACTCCATTAGGAGTCCATATGCTCCACATTGGGAGCGGACATGATAAAAAAAATACAAAATTAAATTCAAGATTTATCTTTGAACCATTTTGGAATGAGACGAGATCGTTATTCTTTTTAACTAGAAAAGGAAGTTACAGACTTTATTTGCTAAATAATAAATTTACAACATTGATAAGTTATTATATTTATTATTTGACAGTCAAAATACGTTTTTTTGTCAGCAAAAAAATATTAAAATAATATTATATTTCCTCGACGAGACAAGTGGTGCTTTTGTTCAACTGTTAATCTATCTCACTTAAATTAAGGGAGGCAATAAAAACAGCTTTTCCCCTGTTCATTTTGCACCTTTGTCGTATATAGTAAAGTTGTAAAATTGTGACGGGGATCAGGAGGCAAGAGGAGGAAATGTAGCAGAGCAATGGAGGGCACAGGAGAAAGCCTGTTCTATTTAATACCCACTGCCAGTGTACTTGTGTTGCTAGTCTAGTCTAGACTGGGTCGGTAGTTTTGTAGGATTCTGCGGACTATGCGAGGGAGGGTGAGGTGGTGTAGATACTTGTCTATCTACCTATGAACTTCCTCGTTCGAGTTGTGCGCGTCTCAAGTACGTGTGTAGACTGTATGACACTTAAAAATATCGCGTGTAATGAATACTCAGCTATGATATTTCATGTCAAAAGAAATGACATGTAATGAAACAGTACTTATTGTTCGAGTTAGTTCAATATATAAAACAATCTTCTAACGCAATTTTCGGTACGAATGGTTTATTTTTAATACAACTTTCTTCTCATATATTCATTAAAAGCAATGATAAATTCAAGAGAAACGTTGCTTTTAATTTGTTAGGAATAATTATGTATAAATGATCATCTTAAAAAAAACGTAGTTATCAACAAAAGTTTTTCACTTCATAATTAAAAAACAAATTTCATTAAAATATTTTTCTTCTTGATGTGTCAAGTTGATCCGTATTCAGTATGAGAGAATCCATACGAACAGAGGGTGAATTACCCTGGCGCCCCGTTAATAATGATTCGATAAGTATGCTTAAAAATTGCAAATTAAAAAAAAACGACGTATTGTGAGCTCACTTGCAATTGTTATGTATACAAAACATTATAGTATAGAGTGCTATGTTAAATTATCTATGACAACTTGTAACAATAAACATATATCGATATCCAATTCCTTCTCTCCAAATCTAGCCAGTTCAAATCGAGAGTTCAAATTGGAAGGTCGACAGCTAAGTAGAAACTCTTCGATACTCACATCGTTATAATTTTGATTATATATATCCATAACACAATTTTAGTAATAATATATCCATAACACAAACGTACAAATATTATCGCACATTAATTATTCAATATTTGATGTTTTTCAAGTTATGTTAGTTTTTATTTTTAAATTACTGTAAAGATACGTTTAGTGGGGGTAAGTTTTTTTACTATACTAATCCATAGAAGAAACTTCATATGAATTTTGTGAATTTTTGGTAAGGACGTTTTCGTGCTTTTATATAGTTTTCCGTTTACGGAAGCAAAGGCGTTGCGCACTGAAGAGGGTAGAGGGTGCCAGCCTGCATAGCGTCGTAGGAGGGGACCCAGACGACTCCCTGATAAAGGGCTTCGCTGTCAGGAATTTGTTTTTGCTTCGTAGGGGCAGTAGGGGATAGTGAGTAGAATATTTTTACACCGCAACAGGGAAAGTGATCTGAGGAGCTTACTGACGAGATGCCCTTCATTTATCTAACTCCGTACGTGGTTGTGTACATTTTTGTTAGTTCTTACGCTGCTATATTTATTATCTCTGGCGAAGATAAATATAGAAATGGTAAAGACTTTTTTAGGTACTAAATGCGTATTTAAATTTTGAGTTCGGTTACTTATTTATAATGATTTGTATTTAATACACAATTATTGTAGATACTGTGATACAATAATATAAGACGCGACAAGCTATTTAAATTTTATTCTACAAACGCAAGTCATACTAAATTTACGATTTCTCACAATTTTTACCAGTTAATAGGAGACTATGAACCATCTTTTGACAAATATACCCATTAAGACATACATGGTAGTAACCATTTATTTAATTACTCACAGACGTCTAGGGCCTCCAATCCTAGTATTGTGATAGTACTAGTCCCGGGATTTCGCGATTGAGGACAAGAGGTGGGAAATTCTCGAAAAGTTGTAAGGTTAGAGAGCGAAAATATTTTGGGAATTCCTGGATTTTTAAAATTGCCGACCAAAACTTTCACATTCCCGAAATACTTCACGATTTTATGGTGAATGTTCAATCCCGAGATTCCGGATTTGGAAAATTGCCAATTCCGGTATTACAAAAAGGGTCAGAGATTAGATGCCTTATAGACTAAGAAGTAAAATTAACGAAGTTCAACTATTGTTATTTTAAATAAGTAAAAGTTGTTTTATAATTCCTTTCATCATTAACAACACCTTTATTTAATGTTGAAAATTGTAATCAATGTTCAATTTCTTCGAAACGAATTATTCGCCGCAAATTCCCCAACTGCGCCGTCGCATTCCACTGTCGTTGCTGCTGTACACACAGCCGGGTGGCTGTCTGTGTGGTTCATACAGTCAACCGTTGGCGTTCGAAGTATATTACCACTTAGTAACTAAATATTTCGTCCATATATATAATTTCATTTATTCTAAGTTTTGGCAGTTTTGTATTTTTCGCGAATAAAAATTGTTGTATGAGATTCACTCTCCCGATTATGCGACTCCCAATCACGCGGTCCCAACTTTCGCGTAAATGGGGTTTTACTGTATTGATAAATGCTTGTTTTTATGATTTAAGTCTCAAACACTTAACAAAAGTTTGAGTCAAATAATTCCACTATGTGACAGTCGGAATTCAATAGAGTAATCATAGAAAAGAGTGGAAGGCGTGGTTTCGAATGTGTACTTGTTCATATTGTCAGAAATGGCAAAAAATTCTAAAAAAAATATTGCTTTCATTGCAATTAAGTCATGCTTAACAGCCACTATATGGAATAAACTTTATATATTCTAGATAACTAGTATGGCCAAAAAAAATGTGTTGATAACTTGTGGATAACAGTTAATGGAAGAAGACGACATATTTAACTACATTTCTTCTGTGAAGAGAAGCCTAAGTTGGATGTTTTAGTTTATGATAATCAACAAAACTTATATATCGACTGTGGAAAGGAAAAATGACGTAACCCACACAAAGAAAATTTTACAGGAGGCACAAAAACGTGTTTTGATGATTTTGGGCCATATCCAAATTATAAATATATATACAATCTGGAAGTGCACGGAGACTTCTAAACTGGTGTTTAACTGACATAATCTAATATTAATCAAAGAAATTTTCTAGGAAAAACCTTTTTTGTAGTCTTTTTTCTTTGTTTCAATTTTAACAAGCTCATCTTGTTTCAAACATAAAAGCTAAATTTAGATACTAATTCGGCATTTGCAGCTTGCATCTTTTTGATGAATGTGTATCAAGTTTGATACATTGTGGTTATGGAAAAAAAAGCTGTTTTGAAAAAACTGTAGGTTACTTAATTTTTCTTTTCCACAGTCGACATCGACTGTGGAAAGGAAAACGGACGTAACCCTCAATTTTTCAAAACAGCTTTTTTCAATAATCACAATGAATACAACTTGACATTCTATCAAAAGGATGGAAACTGAAAATGCCGAATAAGTATCTAAATTTAGCTTTTAAGTTTGAAAAAGATGACATTGTAAAAAATTAAAACCACTGAAATAAAGGTTTTTCCGAGACGATTTCTTTAATTAATATAAGGCTATGTCAATTAAACACCAGTTTAGAAGTATCCGTGCACTTCAAGGTTGTGTATAATTCATAATTTGCATATGTCACAAAATCATCAAATAATGTTTTTAGCACCTCCTGTAAAATTTGATATGTGTGGGTTACGTCCATTTTCCTTTCCACAGTCGATATGTATATGTATATATATATCCAACAAAAACCGTAAAAAAGTAATTAATTTTCCACGAAAATCTCCAGAGGAAAACAGCGTAGACACGTCCTGTATATTGGACACCGAGGGTTGGGCTGTTGCCATAGCGACCGTCGCCTTTCGCTGGGGTGAGGTAGGACCGGATGACGGGTAGAGGAAAACGGAAGGGAGGGTAGGTGCAATACCCGCTGCACCAGACGGCGCGCGGGTCAGAGTGGGGGGAGAGACGTGAACGGCCTAGGTGTTACCCAACCAACATAGTCATATTACCACCACTACACGTAAATAAAACACTTTTCCAGCGCGAAAACGGAATTCATTCTTGTAATCCACATTTTTGGAGAATCTCCGACACCGTACATTATATTTGTATTTTTTCTTGGTTTTTTTTACAGAATAGTCGAAAAAAATAATATGTGAAACGGTAATTAATAATCATAATAAACAATATCATTTTCTCAAACGCCAATTTGAAGGCTTAAAGTCAAACAGCACTATCTACAAAAGATAACTTTTTAAGAGAGTCAAAAAACGCTTTTTTATGTGTAACTTTACCAAACAGATGTTAAATTGTCATGGTACGACACACGCGCCACTTTTTTTTTGTAATTTATGTCCGCTCGCAATGTGGATCATATGGCCTCCTGATGGAGGTATCTCAATAAGAGATTTTTTCTGCGAGAACTGTTTGTTACTTTACTTTTTAGTAATTGAGTAGTAGGGAAAGAAGGATAAGGCTA
Organism: Himalopsyche tibetana; assembly: GCA_030503985.1. Classification (NCBI taxonomy): domain Eukaryota; kingdom Metazoa; phylum Arthropoda; class Insecta; order Trichoptera; family Rhyacophilidae; genus Himalopsyche; species Himalopsyche tibetana. The sequence continues at coordinate 28,143,873 of JAPJYX010000019.1, read as the reverse complement.
GAACAGGACTAGTGGTTGGCTAATCGCTATTGCTACACTCAGTTATTAAAGGATCAGAAGGATGGGAGTAGAGGAAGTTATGTGAATTGACATCACAAACATCCAGTGTTCGATCACAACTTTGAATTGAATAATTCTCAAATTCACTGTGATCTGACCGGGAATCGAACCCAGACCTGCGTGATCGGTAGAGCAAGCTCTAACCAACTGGGCTATAGCAGGCGACAGGTGACATAGCTCGCGCCACTTACTCTAGTTTAATTTTACTACGCCTATAACCTTCGCGCAAGTTGCATGAACGGTATGGCAGACATACAAACATTGATATTTATATATAAGACCTACTGTAAGTTAATTTTAATATGCTTATAACTTTGCGCAAGTGCAAGCAAAAAGTTTGTCAAAATTTTATTGCAATTGGATCAGCGGTTTGGCAGCCCATAGCGTACGAAAAAACAAACATACACTTTTATATATTAGATTGTGTGATGTACGTTTTTATTGCTTACGGTGATGATAATATTTTTTAATACAATCTTAAAAATATATTAAAAACGGATAACTTTGTATAAAAACGTTATTTATATATTTAACGTTAAACTTTACTGGTGGCTTAAGAATAATCTAGAAAAGATTAACATAACGTTGTTTGACTATCACCTAGCCGAGAATGAGAAATAACATTATCAACAATAAAATGAAAAACACTTTTTTGTACATAGATAAATTTGTTTCACTTTATGGTCTCGAATTTTACCATAACAGATTAATTGGACTATTAAAAGAAGATTCTTTTACAGTGGTTATGTTATATATAGATACAGTGGATTTTTATGGTTTGCAAGAACGGCCAATCAAGTTAGACTACGCACATGGGAGAGTGGTGAAGGAGTTCATAGGAGTGAAAGATTGACTACAGAAAATTATTAACTACAAAACAGTTTCGAAAACGCTACAATATATGTCGTTTTCTAGCTATTTTTAAACCTCTGTTATCTTAATTATTAAATACCCTTTTAATAGTTGAACTAGACACTTTGCATAGTGGTGCGTTTGTTTTAATTATCTTCTGTGATATATTGAACCAGTGCCGTCTTTTTTTAATAATTATGTAGCTATCTAATTAATCAATATTTTTTCTTTAGCATTTAAAATTAGCATTGTGGCGGCTTTATTTTATTTTTTGATTCAGAGAGATTATTGAAGTAATTATTTTTTGTTGAATTCATTGTAAACTACAGAAAATAGTGCATTACTAGTAACTCGAACCGTTTATAAGTAAAATAATCGTTTATTATATTTTATAATGTTTTTTATTCGACAGCGATATCTAATAAAAAAAACTTTTTAATGCGTCATTTTTAACTACATTTTATTATAATATACATATTCTTTACTTTAGAAACTAGTAATTATTTTATTTTAATGTTTGTCACGTTTATTTTTCTTGAATGTCATTAAGTCAAGGATAAATATGTTTCAATATAAAATTCGTTTATACACTGCAATAGATATGTGTATATTATGTAAATCACGATAGAAAAACTCTACCATAGTTCACGCTATTCAAATCAATATTCTACCATTGCGCCTTTCCGTTATATGCTATAAAATATAATTGGAAATTATCCTGGCAGTATTAAATCACTCCTTGCGTCTGGTGTCTTCCTGTCGTACCGCTACTTGTGAGATATGGTCCCAATTATCCCCAAATGGTGCACTGAACTCATAAACTTGTATGCACAATAATGCATACTGCACGCTACTTGCATTAACACTCCCATACTCGCTTACTGACTGCGGCAAGTTACTGTGCCTTCTTTCAATTTAATGCCTGACCTTTTTAAGCTGTTTAATATTAATCACATATATTGTTGATTTTGTCTAATTGACCTTACCATCAATTTAACTAAACGCTGGACAAACGTCCCCTTTTATAGCTATGTTACTTCATTAAACATTTGTGCTGTCTTGAATGTTGTATTACAGAAGTACTATTTATTGCAATATTCTATTTTATCAATTGTAACTTTTTGTTTGAATTTGTGATCATTATTATATTTTAAATCTTTGTGGTCCCGACAGTTCCTTGAAATTGTTTTTTTTATAAAGCTCAAATTTTCTATCTTGTTTTGAGTCAAAAAATATAAAGTATATCTTAAGTATAAAATGATTGAATTACAGTTTACCATTGGTAGGTTTTAGCCACTTTAAGAATCGTCATCATAATAAAATACCTACGAAGTGTCCGAGGTTGACTATAACTTTTAATGTGTTCACTGTCAAATTTCAATACTTGCAAAAGGGCATAATATCAATTGAACGTACTACTGATTTTAATAAATAAATGTGGAATTTATAAAAAGGAAGTTTTATTTTTTAAAATAAGCTACCTATTTCCAATAAATTATCACCTAAAAGAGTTCCGATCATGTATAAAACTAGACAAAATAATTCGTATAATACTTCGTCTTCGAAAAAAATACTATTTTGATCCATCATATAAAATAATACCTTTTTAAGGTTTATTTATTGTCTTTTAAAGTAAGTTTATTTATCAAACACATTTTTTAAATGGTAATAATTGGACTGAAATGCATTTGAAAATTAATTTAACTTTAGCCGCATGCATGCATTACTACACAGTTTATCATTCGAGCGATAATTCAACAAAAAAATGTTCTTAGCTGGATGTGATTGTCACACAAATACTTATCATTAATTGACAACTAGCATGTCTGATATAACATTTTATACCCGATAAAATAGATACATTTTTTTCCTATGTGAAAAAGGGCACAGATCATGTTACGATATTATTACGATAATCTTCTTCTTTCTTTTACTTCCGATGTTTTGAGTAATAAATGCACCCATTATTTATTTTACAAGCAAAGACTTGCATATGTTTTTTGTAATGCAAATAATACTTAAAATCTTCTAATGTATGCGGGGTGCGTCGTCATCCCTTAGTCAAGTCAAATAGATGACCGTGTTGAGTATTGATCTAGCCTACAACCCTCTAGTAAGGTATTTATGCATTAATAAATATGAACCCAGTCAGTATAAGTGAGCTTGAATTTCGGTTGTATAGAAAATACAAGGGAAAGGCAAAGAATCAAAGGGAGTCGAGTAGACGGGCCGATGCACGTTATCCAAGTTCAGGACCGACTATCGATCGTAGACGTGGCGTAGCATAGCTCCCTTCGTTGGATTTCGCGGTCATGGACTCTGGCAGTACAAAAAACACAGTGTGATTAGAAAATATAAGCACACAATTCACCGTGTTGCACTAAAGTGTGACGTTAGAAATAAATACGGCTCTATAGAAAGTCAACGAAGAAATAATGAATGAATAATTATTTTTATTTTGTCAGATGTTTATTGAATAGTGTTGCACTATTTCCATCTAAGCTAGCAGTAAGCACTTTTTTCTACAGAATAAATTCATTTTTTTAAGTTTCCTCATTGTTGAGTTTGGTGTTCAAAGCTGAAAGCAGTTTAACTTTAGTCAATTTTGTCACTAGTTAATATTGTGTATTTTTATTTGTAAATTCTTTTTAATACCAACTGTTTATTACACCTTATAAATTTCATTTTAATTTGCATAAATAACACTGTGACATTATTTTCTCATATCAGTTGACAATACTCGTCATGAGTGAAACCGGTCCTGATCTTATTAAAAAATGTGGGAATTAGTACAAATGTATATTTTATTTTTTTGAACATAAAGCATTCGTTTTCAGAACAGAACTCATCCCTACTCTGTATTCGCCTCTTTTTTTCTAACTATCCTCCCACTATTTGCTATCTTGTCATATATTTATTTGTCTTGCATTTTAGCCTTTATTCTTCTTACTTTTCATTTTTCAATTGAGGTTGGGAGAATGATACAACCAGTTGTCTTTAAAATAACTTTTTATGATAATAAATTGACTGCTTGATTTAATATGTATATTTTATAAATGTTCAACATTGGTGACAAACAGGTAGTTAACACAAAGTTTCACTTACGTATCTACAGTTTGCCTGTAGTTTTTGAGTATGTACCTGAATTTAGTAAGAATATGGAGTGAGCGAGAAATGAAATTCCATTACATAAGGGCTAGAAAAAGCCCTCGATGGGAAACTAGAAGGAAGATAGATCGTCTTATGTATGTAGGCTAGGGCACTTCGGCGAAATAAATAGCCCATATCGTCGTGTTGCGTTTATTTTTAGCGCCGGTAAACTTTGTTTTACATACATTTTTATTGTGAATCGTGAATGTATCCTTCTTGTAGGTGTTAGTTACTCTGTTTATTTTTTTGTATTCCGGTAAATTCAAAATTGTTCAATAGCAAATATATTTTTTTTGCAACACTTTATTTTATTTAAAAGCTCACTGAGTAATATTCATTTGAACATTTGTTATTTTATCTTATATTCAATTCATGCACATTGTTTTTTTCGTCGAAACACTTTATCTTCATTTGTATTGTATAATAATAAAAACATGAGCCACTTGTTGTCAGCTCTTACTTATTTAACGAATTACTGAAAAAAATACACATTGAAAGCTTTAGTTATCTCTTGCAAGATAGTAACTAAACCTAAATAAAAAAACAGAATTCCGGGATTTATTCTTAAAAGCGGACATCGAAATCACATGAGATAAGTTAGTTATTTCCGGTGACTATCTGTTTTCCATGTAATGCCTAGCTGAGTTGTTAAGCTCATTCTAGCTTTTGTGGTACACATGTAATCTGGAAGACTTATTAAAAGACAAACTACTTACTTATATGTAGAATAAATTAATTTCAGAATGTAACTTTAATTGTCAGGTCCATGAAATGAAACCATATATATATTTTTTTTACTTTACACATAAAATACTTTATTATTCATTTGAGTTAATTGCCCAACATGAATTAATTGATCATTGTTTTATTTATGATAAATGTATTTTTTAAACAACTACTAAGTGTATAGTTTAATACAAAACTGAATGTTGTGCTGTTGTCTAAATATAAATTTGTCACTAAGGTTAGGTCATATATATTTTTGTTTCCCTCTTTGGGGTTGTGGGATATATATATATACTGTAGCGGTACATCCTGTGCCCTCGATCCCTACAAGGAAATGCCTCTAAGGGAGATAAAAATGAAAGGGCCTACCTACCCTCCAAAAATAACATTCCCTTGTACATTGGGGATAAAAATAATTGATTGCATCATTTTTCTTTCACCCGCCGAGATAGTCCAAGTATCATCCAGAGCGAGAAAGATTTTTATTTACCGTTTCGAAAGAGAGCGGATTTCTAAAATGCAAACATATTTAAAAAATAAATAAATCAATTTTAATCACAGTATAACAATATGACTCTAAAATTAATAAACTGCTTAAGAACGAACTTAGCATAATGAAAATGACTTTTTTTGGTTGACTTCTTTGTGTACTGTATGTGTATATGTACGGAAACAGTATGAGGTGAAGCATATAGAATGTGATTTTCGAATGAATGCATATGGAGTCCCCGTGAACTGGCTTCACTAAGGATTTCTTACCTCTGTGGCGATCACGCCCTTCCGTCTGCAATGATGGTAAGATAATAAAATTGTTCAAAACATTAGCGATGTAGGAGACCGGAAGAACTTTGACGCTAACATTTTCATAAAAAAAAAAACGATATGTGAACTTCACACATTTAGAAAACATCATAAAATTTCAGTAGCATTATGCTTATAATTTTTTTTGCATATTTTTTTCCCCTGAATCTAACTTACAAATACCTTGTTATTAAATGAATTGAACAGTATGTCTTAAAGCTTTTTATTCTTGTAAATTAGACGCAATATCATTAAACGATACTTTTTTATATAAACTTGTATAAAATAATATGGTTACTGGACTACCCTTTACTGTTTGTTCATCTATTTATCTATTTATCTTTTTTTCCGATTGTTATAATGATATTCAACATTTATATATGAATCATAAGTCTTACCGCTAGCCTTCTCAATTAAGACGTCCAACATATATATGATATTAGCAATATTTTCGCAATAACGTTGAATCGTTAACGCATTAATCTTGCTTTGCTCGTAATCCTCGCTTGATCTGATGTATGCAGTAATATCAGCCCTGTCCTCCATCTGGGACTCTTGCGCAGAGGGGCATTCCCTCATTCCCCTAAATAGAAACGTCCCAAATGTTCTGTAGGGGAAACCAATCTACGCTTGAGAATAAAAGAGATAATAATATCATCTTGCAGTTTGTCTACTCATTTGCTTCTTTTAACTGTGAAAATACAAAACTTTTGTTTAAAACAATAATTATATTATTTAAACAGTTTTGAATTAATCAAAACTTTTTAGTTTGTCAACAATGAATGCTTATATACTAGGGTTGCGAAACGAGAAACAATTACTTGGTTTCTTTTTATATTTCAAAGCTTTGATACAAAATGAGTTTTGTGTTTAAAACGTTAAATAGTTGAGGCATTTATTTTACTTCCTTGACAAATCTCAACGGCTTGAATCTTAGTACCAACTAGGGATTCTGTGTCGAGACGTCCCGGGAATTGTCAGGTTTTTTGCTGTCTTAAGTCCCGGGACTTTTTTGGAAAATGTCCCGGGACTTTGGTGTCTATTCTCGGGATCAGTTTTGAAAAAAAATGCATTATATTCAGGCTAAATGATTAAAACCCGGGGTTTTAAGCAAAATTTATTATGCATATATAAAAGAGATGTGTTAAAAACACAGATTTCTGGGATTTATAATTCAAATACCATCTGTTTTTATATATTGTAATATAACTGTAGCAAATGCAAATTACAAAATATTCATACCTCATGTTGTTTTATGTACAAATGTTTTTTCACTGTTATACAAAAGTACCAATGTCTCAATCGGACAAAAAAGGTATACAAGCTGCAATGTGATGTTACGGTCATAAATTTACTCCTGACGGCGGCCGAATTCTTTGATATTTTTTTATTAGTAAAAATTATCCGTAAGCATTGCACATATCCATTACATAAGAAAAATAATAATTATTAAGAATTGTATTAAAATCGCGATTTTTACTTGTGCGTTGTCCCAAAAGGCGTATAAGGCATGTGTGTATGTAATACATACAAATATTTAATTTGAATAAAATTATAATTTTATTGAATGGGAAATAAAAGTCTCGAGTCCCGGGATGTCCCGAGACTTTGACTTTATCACGCCTCGAGTCCCGGGACTTTGAAAAACCCGATACTTCAGAATCCTTAGTACAAACAACATTTTTTCAATATAATTTAATCTGTTTGAAGGCATGGATGTTTGTTTTGCTCAAAAGTGTATTCTTATATTTTTAATCATAAATAATTTTGTGTAACGAATTCGATGATAAGCTAAGCGCTAGTCATAACCTAGTTCTCCTTTCCTTTCATTCTTAAATCCCTTCAAAAAAAGATAGGTTGTGCAATTGAGTAACACGCCGATATCGTAGAAAGCTTCTTGTTAAGATCTATTGTACATTAGAAGGCTATATGCTCTACATTGGGAGCGGACTTTAAAAAAATAACAAATTCTTTCAAATATGAATCTAACTACAGTCAATCTTACCGTTGAAGTTCATAGTTTTATTTGTCATAATATATTCACAAAGAATCATATTTTTTATATAAATAGAAGTTCACGTTCATAAGAACTACGATATTATTTTTCTGGCAAATTCCTCCCTTTATCCCTCATTGGGGAAGCCCAAAAAGTATATTCGGCACGAACAACACATTTATCGTAAGAACTCAGGCTCAGCCGGGGCAAGGGGGTTGAGATGGCTCAAGGAAAACCTTATCAACCCTTGTTTGATAAAGGGATGAACCATTCAAAATGGCAGGCAATCTTATTTTTCGCAGTGCGCTGTTGCATTATTATTTTATTTGCAATAATAATAAAATTGTGATAGTAAAAAAATGTCATATTGATACTACATTAACGTAGAGATTTAGGCTAAAATTTCTGTTTTTTGGTTGGGTATATTTTTATATAGAATAAGTTGTGGTTATCATAAAAAAGATTAAGCTACTAACTTGAACCCATTTGAAGATAAAATGGCTTATGTCAAAATATTTTATAGGAAGTAAATTTTCAATAAGGTACATAACAATATTAAATTTCCAGTACGCCATTAAAAAAAGGATTTTTTTTAATGAATTCGGTGATAACTTTTTGTAAACTCATTATCAATACAAAATTAGTTTTAAATGAGAATCTTTCAAACTGTGTACATTCACAAAAGTTTTGTCACTAACGACCCGAGTTTCGCCTTTTGGCATCTTCATGCGTTCAAGTGCACGTATGAACTTGAACTGACGCTCAGTAAATAAATGTATCGAGTTTATAACATAAATAAATGTATCACTAAGTTTAAAGCCGTTGTCGGCGAAATGGATTAAACCATGGGAATGCCCACAGATTTGAATGGTGGTTGTTAGTGACAAAACCTTCAGTCGAAATCTTAAATTTAAGAAAATAATTTTAATCACTTTTATATTTCACTGATTGTGCAACAAGTACTGACACGGGTTTCGATTTTGTAAGATATTGGTTAATAATTATTATTAAGTAAACTATTTTAGATTTCGTACGAATAAAAAATTGCGATGCGATGTAGTATGAAAAACAGCGGCGTGCACTCCATGCAGTGGGTAAATCAATGCAGCCGATTGTATGTAGTGGCGTGCGCCTGCTCCCGGGTAGGGGGGGGTCACGAGTGTCCCCAATCTCCCCCGCGGCCAGCGAAATGTCGCCTGGTCGTGACATTGATTCACGGACGAGCCCTTGAACACGATACAATGTGTAAGGTACCGGTTATGCCTCTGCCACAGCGACGTATGGAAATCAAAAGGATTAACTTTGACAGTATCTATATTAATCAGTTTAAAAAATAAGCTGTCAGTAAGTGTTATAAATGATCAATTTGTACGTGGTCAGTTATTAAATAAAGCATTCAGTAATTTACACAAAGGGTCCTATGGTGCACCGATAGCGTTCTTGATTTGTTGGATTTCTGCTCGAAGACATGGGTGTTTGTGATGTCTAAAATATCTCTCCCACTCTTCCCATACTTCAATAACTGGACGTAGCGAGAACAAATAGATCGCTACTAATCTGGTCTTAGCCTTATATTTCTAACCCTACAACACATATTAATTAGATTAAAGGTATTTTCGATGGATTCGGCTTTATTATTGAATTGATAAGTTTGTTGACAGGCTGTGTAAAAAATTGTAACACGTGTTTCGCCTCGTTGAGAAGCATTTTCAGACAAACTGTTGTAAGGTGATAAACAACATGTCGAATAATGTGATTTTTATTGCATCTTATTGAGAGAATCTGAAAACTATTTCGATATTTACACGTAGCTAATTTATCTGCATTTTGGTTACATTTGTATAATATATCTTACTTTAGATTTAGTAAAAAGTTTAAATTTATAATTTGACAATAATTGTCTTGTCGTCAGTCTCACAAATAAAACGTTCGTTCACTCTGAAATACATTTTATTTGAAAATATACTCCATATTGTATAAAATATGAACGTACGTGCAAAAAAAACATTCATAGTTCAAGTGTAAAGTTCATTATATAAAAATATATTCTATTTTCAACCAATGTTTCACGGAACCAAATAAAATCAGTAGTTATTCATCAAATTCCTCTTTAATATTGATGATCGTAAAATTTTATCATTTCTCACTGTGATGAATTAAAAATTTAGCGCTATATTTTTTATTTGGCAAGACCATAGACGGAGCTTGTCAAGCATTTCATAATATAACTGAAATACATTTCGTAAAAAATAATTACCTTTATTTTAATTTATCCAAAACAACATTTTTTTCATTTTATAGCTCCTAAATATAAAATGATTTGTGAACTAATTGGGTTGTTTTATAGTGCTTTTTTTATTAATATAATTGAGAAATGTTATATTTTCTTTGTGTTTGAAAATTAATGTGAAACGCAAACGTTTTTATTACCCAGACAATATATTTTCGTAAAATAGTTGTATAAATTTGCATTGGAAAATACTTGAGTCATATATATAAAAGGAAAAAGGACGTAACCCACACATAGCAAATTTTAAAGGAGGCACAATAAACGCGCTTTGATGATTTTGGCCTATATGCAAATCATGAAATATACACAACCTTGAAGTGCACGGAAACTTCTAAACTGTTGTTTAATTGACATAATCTAATATTAATAAAAGAAGTTGTGTAAAAGTCTTTTTTCTTTGTTTCAATTTTCACAAGCTCATCTTTTCTTAAACTTAAAAGCTAAATTTAGATACTAATTCGGCATTTGCAGCTTACATTCTTTTATTTGAACGTGTATCAAATTTGATAAATTGTGATTATCGAAAAAAAACTGTTTTACGTGCTTTTTCCTTTCAACAGTCGATATGTACACCGTCTATAATATGTCAGGCCATTAGCACTCTTCGTTCATTTTCTCAGAATAAAAACATACTAATCTAAACTATAGTTGTCTCGTATAGATATAACATATTAATTTGTTGTAACAATATCTATTTGTGTCGTAAATAAATCGTGTGTGCAATAGTATTGCGTGTCGCTCCCAGAAGTCGGGCGACGTGCGAGACGCAGCGTCGACGGCGAGCTGTCTACGATAGCAGACCCAGACTGCACCCGCCCTCTCCACAACTGCCGCCCTGTCTGCTCGCTGCACCACCTCACCCATCCCTCACGACTGCTCCCTCGTTTTCGCTGCCTTCTCATCCCCTCGGACGGCAACCCCACAGTCTTGAAATAGCTCGAATGCGTTTGTTAAAACGTCAAGCACGAATTCTTCCGTGTTTAGTATTCACAACCGCCTCGTCTGTTCGTGTATTGTATTGATGGTTTGCGTTAATAATTCAATTATATATTTTTAAAAAAATACCAAATATAATGAATCGTTAATTATTTGATTGAGGCAAATCAGATGTATTTTTTTTTTAATAAACGTTATCACATTGTATAACTTTTCCAATTTAAATTTTGAAATTCTTAATTATTTTCAATCAATTAGAAGTTTTATTTGATATCCATATCTTTTCTGACAATCATGAACATAAAAATTCTATATTAGGAGTTGACGTGCTTAAAAAATATATATTCCGAATACGCCAATAACAATATTTATTTTTATAGTAATATTTTAAAAATTATAAAATATAATATAAAGAAGAAAAACTTTAGTATGAATCTTTGAAACTATTTACATTCACTCAAGTTTTGTCACCAATTTAGTAAGTAAAAGAGTAGCTTAGTATCAAATTAAGACAAACGTCATCTACGAAATTTTACAGGATAGGCGATTTTTTGATACAATACGCGAACTTTAAAACCAAAAATCTATATGAAATGGGTAGTGTTTCACACTTTCGGTGAGTTTTTGTTGGAAAGAACGTCACTTTTACTTGGCCTACTTTGATAGTAAGCTACTCAATATTTTCGTACAATATTGCGCAAAAAATACTTACTCATATTTTAATAATTTATTTGATTTCAATTCATATATTTGCAATTATATAATGTTTTTTGCATCAGTCGAAAATGATAACTCGCTTAAAGAAATCGATCCTGATCGTGCATGTAAATAAAGCATTGATCATCAAGACACCAATTACCAAGAGTAGACCTACATGGATAAGTCCTCTAATATTTATTTGATTTTGAATAAATTCACGTAGATTAGTTATTTTTATCATTACTAGTTCACATGAATGCTGCAATTTCAGACTCAAATCTTACATTTCAAAAAATATCCACCAATAAAAAAACTGCAAATAAATTTGGTATTTTTACATTGCTACAAGAAGGATTTCTTTCATTGTCAATAAAAATGTATATGATTTTTTAATACATTCTTTATATGCATGCTTATAATATGTTAAATACAAGCCCACAATTGACTTTTTAGAACAAAGGATCTACTCTTCTGGAGTAAATAATAACAATAGAACCATTAATTTGTTGTCGATGGCTGTTATCCGATTATTTAAATCCATATTTGTAAGAAAGTCACTTAATAATTCTCAAGAAACCATGCATTTTGTTAGCATTCGTTTTTGCTAATTGTCACCAGAATATTATAAATTTTCATCGCAGAATTAAAGTACGATGCGTTATCTATAAACCGTTATTTTTAATAAAAGTATAACAATTAAATATTTAAAGGGAACAAATTAAATGGTCAGAATTCAAATAAATTTTTGGTCAGAATATTTTATAACAATTTTGGTTAGGTTAGGTTAGGTTATTTTTAATTTCTTTTAAATTATGACTATTTATTCTGACCGATACATTATGACCATTTAATATAAATTCCGACCAATGTAATATAAATTCTTACCGGAAAAATACGAGCCCTTGAGAATTATCAAGAAACTATGCATTTTGGTGGAATACGTTTTTGCTAATTATCACCAGAATATTAGAAATTTCCATCGCAGAACTAAGGCACAAAGCCTTATAGTTAATAAAAGTAGAATAATTGCATATTTAAATGCTCCATTTTAGTGTGAAATTTGAAATAAATAATTACTTTAATGCAGTTGGCTTTCACAGCGCGCGCACTTACCCCAACAAAATAACAATCGGTCTCAAGACGCACGCGTCGTCACCCCTAGATCACTCGGCACGTCTTCGAATCACCCCAACAATTTTTCGTAAGGGCGGGCTAGTATTTCTGCCTGTAGGGAAAGTCGACGCCGGTTTGGGGCGAGGGGGCGTCTGATGCAAGACGCTCTTCGATATCGAGGTCAGGGAACCTAAAGACTCGCCGTAACGCCGCCCTAAGCCGACTACACTCGAACACACGTACATACATACACACGCACTTCATACTTCACAGGGTCGCGAAAACATGTACATAATATATGAATATTTCAATTAATTATTAAGTACCGAAACCTTCCAAAGGTTACCTGAATGCCTGAATTAATATAGATTTAAACACTCTTTACAATTGATTTATGTATTAATTTTTTTAAATACTTGTGACAACACGGACCAATATGAGCAAATTATTGTCACTATCTGCAACGAAAAAAATAATATGAGTACATAGAATGATAAATTGATAACGAAATAATGATGAAGTATCTATAATAAAAACAATGAGAAATAATTGATTGAATTGACATTAAGATGGTAGAGTTTCATTGAAGTAAGGTAAAAATATGAAAGTTTTAAATTTTACAATGATTTATATGATATATTTGATAGCATCAATAAGTTGTTATTTTTACCATAAAAACTTAAAATAAAAGGATTATAGGTATCAAAAATATATCGACTGTGGAATGGATAAAGAACATAACCCACACATAGCAAATTTTACAAGAGGCACAAAAAAGGTGTTTTGATGATTTTCGGCCATATGGAAATTATGAAATAAACACTACCTTGAAGTGCACTGAGACTTTTAAACTGGAATTTAATTGACATAATCTAATATTAATTAAAGAAATTGTCTAGGACAAACCTTTTTTCAGTCTTTTTTCTTAGTTTCAAATTTCACAAGCCCATCTTTTTCCAAACTTAAAAGCTTAATTTAGATACTAATTCAGCATTTTTAGCTTACCTGCTTTTGATATAACGTGTATCAAGTTGGGAACATTGTGATTATCGTAAAAAAAGCTCTTTTAGAAAAACTGTTGGTTACGTCTTTTTTCCTTTCCAGTTGATATATATATATACGTAATAACGTAGGTATACACTTTAGAGCATTTACTCTCAACTCTTGGTAAAAAGATACTTGTATTGTCATAAATAAAATACTGTTTTTAATAATTAACATACATTCAATGAAGATCAGGACCGGTTCCACACATCGTGAGCATTATCAATTGATGTATATGTGATATCGTGATGAACAAAACATGTTTAAATTTAGCTTTTAAGTTTGAAAAAATTAGGGTCTGTCAAAATTTCAATTAGGAAAAAATGCTTAAAATATAATAAAATAAATAAAATCAATTAAAAACCAGTTAATTAGTCTAGAAATTACTTCAAAGTTGTGTATATTTCATAAATTGCCTGTAGCCGAAGATCATCTAAAAACGTTTTTCGTGTCTCCTGTAAAATATGGTATGTGTGGGTAACGTCATTTTTCCTTTCCACAGTCGATATGTTAAGTGATTTTCCATTACTATTCGCTTAAATAATATAGAAATTAGAAATAAAAAGTTAAAAAATACGTTTCCTCTGTTTTTTTTGGTATAGACAAATAAATATTTAAAATAAAAATAAACTTTTTATTTCAGTCTGAATTGTCAACCCTAATCCAATCCATAAATACGATCACCCCTCGAAAATAAGTAAAACTTTTTGATGTAAGAGGGTAGATGTCTGCCCTGTTTTCGTTCAAATATAGTAGCAGAATTATTATTAAAAGTATTGAATGTTTGCCAGAAAAATATTTTATTTCTTTTAATGCCGTATAATATATTAATTTTACTAAGCATTTATTAAACTCTACGATTATTATTACAGTATAACAATACATTTAAACATAAATATAACAAAGAAGCTTACTGTTTGGTTTAAAATGTATGAAAATTCCAATAAAAGTAATAAAATAAATGTTTAACTTTAACGTATATTTTCAATCCATCATAAATCATAATGATACAATGGATATGAAATTGGAATCGAACATAATTCTCTCATTTTCTTCAAGTCGGCATTGTGTAATATTTTGTTTTCCTCTGTTAATTGAGGAATAGATATTGTATAGCGGATCTTCCGTGTAACTGTGAAAGCCATAAACCGATGATTTCGACCGGGCTGTGGAGTCGGAGTCGGGATTCGTGTAGTCGGGGGTTTTATCCGTAGTCGCAGTCGGAAAAATCTTACGAATAAGACATATTAATAAAAATATATCTAATGATGTGTATCACACCATAAAAATCTCCACAGTGTTGCCACTTTAGCTAGGCTGACTAAAAATGATCTGATGGTATACATATTGATATACCAGTTCAAGACGGGAACAAGTGAAAATAAATAACATTGTCATTTTTAAGTTTTGAATAAGCGCATGATATTTATTGAAAAGTTCCATAAAAAAACTTCTTCGGTATTTTGGCTACAATATTGAATAAGGAAAAACATAGATCCAACGATGTTTATATCTCAAAAGATTGTTTTTTGGACTTGCTCCCGTCTTGAACTGGTGTATTGATATATACGCTATAAAATTTAATTAAATTTTCTTTGGAGTTGTAGTCGGAGTCGTCTTTTTTCTCCACGACTCCACAACCCTGATTTCGACATTGATATATTCTATTTGATCAATTCAAATAGTTTGTATTTTTGATTCTTGACGATTTCTATCGACATAGTGAAATTAAATAGTTGTTTTATTTAGATACCACTATAGCAAGAACATATTGTTTGTATCTTATCTACCTGGAGAGCCTAACACATTCCCTATAAATAGTGACGAGCCCGGGAGGTTTATCGCGCAGACCAAGTGCAAGGTTTAGCCCTGAAAATTTGAAAATCAATATGACCTGTTTGCGAGGTGCAACCGTGCAGCGGAACAGTGCAATGGGATCGCTCAGATAGCAAATCTACTTATTTATAATTGTAACTTACTTCGCTATATACACTACATTATTACGAAGGCAATTTTTTTTTTACTACAAATAAATAATGTTAGGTTATACGTTCAAAATTTGCTGTAAATGCGTCAACCAATTGAAGAATAGCTTGAGAAACAATTTACAAAAAAAACATATACATAATTAAACAACATACAAAAAACTTGATCAACAAAAGAAACATGGAGTATAACTCAACCATTTTTAGACGGTTTCGAAATAGCACGGTACATTAAAAATAACGATTCCCAATAACAAAAAAACAACAGAAGTGCATAATAAATTCAGCAACACAAGACAGTATAAATAACAAAAAAAAAACATTAGATCTTAACCACATAAGACTTGTCAGAATTTTCTAGTGATGAGAGCTATTTTTTTATGTCCTTTTATGCCGTGTCGCTAGAAATGTGGAGCATATGGCCTCCTAATGGAGGTATCTTGACAGAAGTTTTTTTCTACGAGAACTGTTTATTACTCAGTTGCTCAACCTTTCATTTTCCAAAGAGAGTAGGAATAGAAAGATAGGGCTAGGTTAGCTAATCGCTCTCGATACGCCCCGTTCATAGAATAAGATGGGATGGGGGGAATTCAAGACATCGCATACATCCATGCCGCCTTCGAACAGAAATTCATAAATCGATGCCGTGACCACTCGACCACACAGGCGGCTGATTTATGTCTAGTCACACATAAAAGTTTTATATGTAACAATCTTGTTATGTTTTCAAATAAGACAGTTTTTTTTAAATTAAGAGAACTCATCTTATATTGTTTATGAATTCTAATTCATTAAAAAAATACCTAATGCCAAGCAGTTTGTTTGTTATCAAAGTTTTAATTGTTGGCTTGTTACCGAATTACGGTTATTTTTTTTTTGGATTTCATTGATAGTCTTAAAATTTTAAAAGGCAAGTGTTTGTTATAGTTAGTAATTGTTTGAATATAATCCAGCGGGAGGGAGTGAGAATGATATTAGTGTGTGTTCTCTTTCAGTCAATAGTCGATCGTTATAATTGCATCTAGACTGCACCCGAGAACCGTACTAAAGGTCAATGCTAAAGCGTGCCTGATTGTTAACACTGAAGGGTTGATAATAACAATAAATAAAATATGTGAATCAAATAATATACAAGAAGATATTTTTTAAATTTAAATATGATTTTTTAGTTATATTATAAGACTGACCTGAAAAACAATCATCAGGTGTTTTCAGAGCTCTTCTACGCAAACCTTTATTTAAAGTATTATTGTTTATTATTACAGTTATGTGATAATAGCATTTATTAATAAAATTCAATCTTTCGTACATTACAATAGAAACCAACTGCTTATACTCACTGGGAGTGAATTAATTTATATCTCTACACTTCTCAATATGTCGAAATGAAAAATTTCAACCAGTTTTTGAAGTAAGATTTCTCTTGGATGGTATAAACCAGTGATGCACAATCCGCGGCCTGTTTTGAATTTTTTGCGTTTGTAGAATATTTTTTAAAGTAAATCATTGAATTTATTATATGTGAGCATGCTTTTTCGTTATTGAATGAGAATAAATAGTTTCATATAAATAGGTTTTTACTGATGAAAATTTGGATTCAATTGTGCGGCTTTATAATATAAATATTAAATCAAATTTTAAGGAATAAGCTTAAAATTAACAGTAAAAAAATCAGATTCATTTTCGAATAAAATATAAATTTAATATGTATACCTAAGTATTTTAAAACAAAACATTTTCCTCTTTTTGCAAGGCCTATTTTTTACACGATTTTGTATAAACATGGTCGAACGTAATGTAACCTATCATTCATATATCTATGTATATTCACTTCACCTTTTTTATACGGATTTTTGCACGGCTGTTTTACATGGAACGTATCCCCTGTATAAAAGATGATTTAGTGTACTTTAATTTTAATTTTTCCATGCGGCCCTAACATATGATAATTTGGTTTTTGCGGCCTACTAGAAGGAATAGGTTGTGTACGTCTGGACTATAAGCTGTCAATTTTTGGAATTAAATATTATCTTTAAAAAACATCACGTAATTTATGATACTCATCTTACAACTGGGTTCGTTGAAATTGAACGAGCATTTTGTATTGATTAGTTTATTAATTGATTTAATATCTTAGATTCGTGTCATTCGCTCAATGGTTTGGAATATGTAACATGTGCAAATAGTATGGATTTAATTTATTAAATGTAGCTAATTAAAATGTTAAATTAAATAATCAAAAAATAATTATTACGGTGTGTGTATTGCAGGTAACGTCAAGCAATGTTGATAACAAAATAGCTATTTTGTTAATGTCATATTTATAATTTAATAATTTACCGGCTTTCAATTGATAAACACAACTTCCTTGTCTGATGAATAATATCTATGCATATGAATTCGTTGATTCTGGCACCTTACACACCGCCATTTTTCAACAATACACGCATATCAACCAAGTGTTAGGCCGTTGCTTCTGAGACGCTCCTTATAATCATTGGAAAACGCTTCGGAACGACAGAAGTAATAACTGCATTAAGAAGAGATCAGGAGTTTTTTCGTTTTTTATTAAATGGCAATTATTAACCTTTTGGCTGCCGTAGAAAAAAAAAGTAAGTGAGTACCTTGCACGCCGGATATAATTTTCAATTAGTTATTGACGAGGTAATTCGTCTCTGGCGTGTTGAGCACGAAAAATTTGTCGAGATATCTCGTATGTGGCAGCCATCCAGTTTGAAAAAAAAACAAAGCCAGTATTTTATTAATTCGTTTGTAATTATGCGCATATTATAAATAATGCAATTGTTTAAATCAGTGCTTCCCAACCTGGCGTCCACGAACATTTTCATTATTTGTGATAAAATATGAACATGTCAAATAAAAAAAATTCGGGGGTCCGCAGATTATTGTTTTCAGATTTAGGGGTCCGTGGCTTGAAAAGGGTTGGGAAGCACCAACATTAAATTTAAATTGATAATTTTCCCGTGCCATTTTGAGGCATTGACCGCCAAGTAGACAGAAGGGCGGTTAAAATAAACGAATGTCGCGTGTTGGCTTTCTTGGAGCTGTGCGGTAGGCGGAAAGCCGCCCATAAACCAATCTACGTGCCGACTAACAACACGCACCTTTCTTAGTTAGTCCTACAGTTTTTTTTTTAAATATATAAACCAGTGGCTTTTTTCTAATTAACAGTATTTAACGTATGGAATTTTTTTTTCTATAACGGTCTGCTGACTTGCCACAATATAACTACGTCAATGTATTAGTGTTCATATCGACAGTGGAAAGGAAAAAGGACGTAACCAAATTTTACAGGAGGCGCAAAAAACGTGTTTTGATGATTTTGGGCCATATGCAAATTATGAATTATACACAACATTAAAATGCACGTAGACTTCTAAACTGGTGTTAAATTGACATAATCTAATATTAATTAAAGAAATTGTCTAGGAAAACCTTTATTTCAGTCTTTTCTTGGTTTTATTTTTTTATAAGGTCATCTTTTTCTAACTTAAAAGCTAAATTTAGATACTAATTCGGCATTTGCAGCTCGCATTCTTTTGATAGAACTTGTATCAAGTTTGATACATTGTAATTATCGAAAAAAACTGTTTCAAAAAAACTGTGGGTTACGTCCTTTTTCATTTCCACAGACGCTATTTTAAATCATTATTATAGTTGGTCTTAAATTAAAATTTAATTTTATATTTCAAAAAAAAAAGAATTTCTATTATAAAGTGCAGCAACCGATATCAAAATAAAACATTACAAAATTATATTGTTAAAATCTTTACATACGGACGAAAATGTAAATAAAACAACGCACCTTTCGATATATACTGCATATATTTTTTAAACAGTGTGTTGTAAATTTTAAATGATTGTCAAATAAATGCATTTCTACCACCACTGGAGACATTGGCCTTGGTTTTGGCGGGAATAGAGCATCACCATGACAACGACGCATTTTCCCGCCGCCAACCAAGCGAGCGGCCATTCCATGAACTAATCGCAATATCTTCCGTCTCCCTTTAATTTTCACGTTAGTTGTATCTTTTATTCTCAGAAATATAATACAAAATCAAGATTGACCGATTACATATAATCCCAACCTTAAAAAAATATCATAATTCGTTCAATCGGCTAGTACACATTTAATTTTATTATTTATTATTCAATCTTCTGGCAGAATTTTGTATGTAACAGATTGATTGTTCTGAGTAAATAGCTAATGAAAAATTCAGCTTTTAGGATAAACTCTTTACATAGACAATTATTATATCAATATATATATAATAATAATGCTGATCTGACACAAATAAGAGATTAATTACCTGCTTTTAAACTAGTATTAATATTAATAACCTAAACAAATAAATACTTTTTTTGGCAAACTGATATTATCAATAGACCATCTCAGTCATTCCAGATAAATAATTTATATCAAAGAATGTCTTTGTATATATACTTAACTCATTTTTGACAGTTTGTTTACTATCAACTTCTGCCAAAAAAGTGATGATGTATTCTACTTTAGTGATTTTTTATGGCGACGATTTTTTAAGTCAAACCAATCCCAACAATTTGTTTTAATAAAACGATGATTAATAATGCGTTTTATTAAAACAATTAATATTGCAACAAAGTACAGATTGTATTCATCAATTTTATTTTGTACATTATTTTTTTTAATATTTTCTAAAATTTAATTGAAAATAATAGTATTTTTAACTGCACCAATTATTCTATATCATTGTTCCGCCGAAACCAGCCATGTCTTAAATTGGCACATGTACAATATTATTTTAAAAAATAACAAATCAAAGATATAAAATTATAATACAAATACTAATTCTACATTATGCTTGTTTATATTTGTCGCTATGGCAATTAAGAATCAAAAAATGTACCTATAATGACCGAATGACTCAAACAGAGCTATATGTATTGTATAATTATTAAAATGATGGAAAATGCAAAGGATTTTCCGGTGGAAACTTCTATGCAGTTTACCTTTTCCATTTTCTAGTATCAGGGCATCATAAATTGTTCGAGGTATATCGGTGAGCATAATACTATGATTTGTCGAAGTGATTTGCATTTTCGACGCTCTATGCGCCTACTAGATGTCGCACTGCAAGTGCAGCAATGTTTGACTATAAATGCATTTGAAAATTTTCTAGCCGATAGTCAGCAAAACTGCTTTATTTAGGAATGAAAATTTAGCGTGGAAATCTACCACAGTATTGGAATCTCTAAAAGCTTCAAAAGATTTTTAACAGATGTCAGCGTCTTCTTTTTAAAAAAAATATAGTTATTATTTAGAACTAATATTTCAAATTAAATATTTTTTAGATTAATTTAACCATAAATTAAATATTTTAAAAAGTACAAATAAATAACCAAAGCTCAACAATAAAATATCAATTTACTGTTACGCTATTCTTCCAGAGATGTCGTTAACTGTTATTAGTTTTATTAATCGCATCTTTTTTTGGTATATTTTATTTTCTAAATAATAATTATTAGAATAATTATCGTATTGATTAAAAAAATAAAAAAATATATATATAAAAAAAATCTTGCCATATAATTTAATCACTTAAACAATATTCGTAGTAGTATCAAAACTTTAATTTGTAAGTACTTATTAAAGAATATTCTTAATGTATATATTAATCATAATATTTAACATACGTAAAGAATATTCTTAAATTATATTGAGACATATTTTACAATAATCGCTGTTCTGTTAAGGGTTGGCAAATATTCATTATTTTATCCTAATTGATCATCGATTAAAATATAAATAAACAAATGACCATGATTTACTGATGTATATTCATTTGAAAATAAATTTCATTCTTTGCTGTATAAATATTGTTTTATTGTATTTCTCTTATTTTGACACATTCTGCCGAATGAGTCATCGGTTTTTTTTCATAATGAACAGTCATTGTGTTTTTTTATTATAAAGCACATATATTTTTAATAGAATGTTTCTTCTTATTAATATTAACGCAGAATTTTGCAATGCTTTAATATTATTCAAATAACCCCCAAGTGCGTAATACACCACTGGTAGTAATCGTTTGATTCCGTAAGCAACCGGAGTAAATCTTTTTTATTAAATTGTTCTATAATAATTGCATTTCATATACTTATCCAAATCAAATGAATATTTTATATGCGTAATGAGTTATTCTTGTTAGAATAATATTATATTTCATAAGGCGACAGTAGGAAATAGCTATAGGCAACCATGCCGATGCAAGATTCTCCAAGGTAAATATTTTAATTAACTTCAAGCGTTCAGGCTTCGGAATTGCATTTTGCATTCCTCAGTCGGTTTCAATAAGATGAACAAATGCATTCTATTACCTTGGATATTATTGTAAAACTGCAATGTATCAAACACGTACACTTGTAAGAAATGAGATTTTGTATCGAAGGAATTTATAAACCCCGCTTATAGTAAACGCTTTGAGTGTTATTCTACAAATAACTAAATAGTTAATCTTAATAATAATAATAGTAAATCTTAATGCTTAACTTGTAACTTTATTGCCTACCTATTACGTTTATTTCTCAAACTATTGCATTCGATCTAAAAAAAAACTCAGACTTGTATGTATATTATGTTAAAAAATAAAGCCCTTTTTTGTACAAATTCTACATCATTTATTTAAGACACGGAAAAGTTCACTCTCATAACGAGAATTATCAATCAATTATACTATATAAATAATTGGGTTTTATTGTAAATTCATAGTTAATTAAATATTTAAACACAAATTCTCAAATGGAGAATTGAAAAAAAGTGAATGCTATTTATTATTGATTTTGCAAACGTTAAATATATTGTTTAAATAAATAGTGCGTTTTGGTTGGTTTTGTGCGATGTTTTCTTGGAAAAAATAGGTCAATAAAAAACACGCTACTGGATCCCTGCTCATTTTTTTAAATAAATTTTATTAGAATATAATAATAAGTAATACCTAAGTCAACTGGGCTCTTATTCCTAGCTAGATTTTGTCAATTACACGAACGTTTGTAAATAAGCTATTACATAATTTGTCTTGATTAGATGTGTCGCTGTCGCCGATACACTTACCCTTATCCAAAATTAGTAAAAAAAAAGTAGTTTATAAAAAGGTGTAACAAACAATTTGTAAAATAATTTATAAATTAACTATTATTATAATGTGAATAATCTTTAGTTTAGGATTTTTAGGAATATTTTGTGGTGTTGAATTGATTCATTGAAAAAATAAGCCTTCACTATACACTTATCATACAACTGGCGCTTTGTCTTTTCTACACAGCAAATTATGAGAGTAAGATTACAATAAATAATACCTTAATCAACAAAGATGTTTTCCAAATTCCAGTAAGAAAGATTCAATTAGTTACACGATTTTTTTTAATTATTAAAAAAATGCAGTTTGTGCCATTAATAGATGTCGCTATAATGAAATCCTTACTTCTTTATTCACCTTTACCCTACAAAATTTTCTTCGTAAACTTTACTACTCGATGGTAGATGCCGTAAGTTAAACGCAATCTGGAAAGCGGTTCAAAATATACAATAATGAATGAACAAAACGAATGATAAATATTATTTACTAAAACAAAAATCAGCCTTGTGATACATAAATGATTTCAACATTATATTTGTTAATAAATAAATCTAATTTATTATATTTTTCTTATCACACATTAATAACATAATATTTATATTTTTTAAATATGATACAGTCGTTCATTGTATCGTTGTTATATAAGATTTGCAATAAATTTTGAGAAGACTACCGAGTGCATATCTGACGCAAACGATAATAATTCAACACTGCAAAATAAACGACCAAGGATATCGCTTGTTACATAATGTGTTGTTCACACCTAAATAATTATTGACACAGCCGATATGAAATTTAATAAGTTTACCCTTACTCTGAGTTGGTGCACCATAATAATTTATTAAGTTAAAAGTCGTTTTTAATGTGTAGAAAAATAAACCACACCGCTTGTGTGGTCGAGTGGTCAACGTTGTTGGCTTCGGCTACGGAGGGCCCGGGTTCAAATCCCGGTACGGATAGTTTTATAAATTGATTTTTCAATCGATTTATGAATTTCTGTTCAAAGGCATGGATGTATGTGATGTCTTGAATTCCCCCCTCTCACTTATCCTATCCTATGAACGGGGCGTATCGAGAGCGATTAGCTTACCACTAATCCTGTCCTAGCCCTGTCCTTCTATTCCTACTCTCTTTGGAAAAAGAGAGGTTGAGCAACTGAGTAACAAGCAGTTCTCGTAGAAACACTTCTGTTGAGATAAAATCCATTAGGAGTCCATATGCTCCACATTGGGAGCGGACATGGTTTAAAAAAAATCCACTTTTATTTCATATACATCAGGACCGCTTTCGCTCGTTGATAGTCATGCACGAAACCGGTCCTGATCGTATTAAATAAATGTGGCATTTGTACAAAATAGTGTTCTTTTTTGTTAAATATATCGACTGTGGATATAAAATATAATTTGGATAATAATATAATTTGGATAATAATGGATATAAAATATAATTGAATATAAAATTCAATTTTAATTTAAGACCAACTATAATAATGATTTAAAATAGCGTCTGTGGAAAGGAAAAAGGACGTAACCCACAGCCTTTTAGAAACAGCTTTTTTTCGATTATCACAATGTATCAAACCTGATACACGTTCTATCAAAATGATGTAAGCTGTAAATGCCCAACTAGTATCTAAATTTAGCTTTTAAGTTTGAAAAAAGATGAGCTTGTGAAAATTTAAACCAATAAAAAATACTGAAATTAAGGTTTTTTCTAGACAATTTGTTTAATTATTATTAGATTATGCCAATTTAACACCAGTTTAGAAGTTTCCTTGCACTTTAAGGTTGTGTATATTTTATAATTTGCATATGGCCCAAAATCATCATAACACGTTTTTTGTGCCTCCTGTAAAATTTGCTATGTGTGGATTACGTCCTTTTTCCTTTCCACAGTCGGTATGTAATTATAATTAATATAATAAGTGGTCCTTATTTAATTTAATTTATATTTTGTATTTTATTTCGGTATAATCTAATGATATTATGTAAATCTTCAAATTTAGGGGAGGATAAAAAAAAACCCTTCCCATCCCTCCTCCTTCCAAGTGAAGTCCTAATATTTTATCCGAATAACATACCAGGGTGCCAACAAAGTTCAGAGATCAAAGTTTATTCATAATAAATCAATTTATTGTGCGATTCGCGAATGAAATTGCAGCTGCCGAGTTGATAGCGCGGCATTAGGAGAGAAGAAAAAGTAGGCGGTCATAGGCGGGAAAAATTGGCTCCAGGAGGGGCGCGGGCGGGCAGCGGCCTTGTTGAGTTTATTGGCATCTGGCCGCCTTTGACCATGCGGCTTTATGATTTTATCATGCACCGCGGCAGGTGCTTTCAAAGATACTAAGATTTAGTATATCTCATTTTTTCAAAATATAAAAATACTAGTAGAGATTTTACTCAACTATACTTTCCGACACAGCTTATCTGATCATGGAAAAGGAACAGATGAAAGTATAACTCCACGTTAATAAACACATAAAAAACTGAGAACCTTTTTATATATATTTGTATGCATCGGTGGCCTGCTAATACGTCAACAAGGGGCTCGCTTATTCTCAAAAAAGAAGGAATGATTTTTTTTATCACTCCTATGCAGTTATATGCAACACTTAAATAATCAATCGATTAATACACTTGTATTATGTAACAATATGCAATTTACCGTAAAGTTATCAAAGTAGATGATTTCAAATGTACTACTGTGTATACTGAAGCTGTCGTTGATAATATGTATATGTCAGAAATTGGAGTTATGTACTAATTTGATCTGAGAATATTGTTCTTTCTAAAATCAACAAGGGGCTCGCGCGAGCCCCTCCAGCCCATCCCTGTTTGTTTGTATGTGTAAAAAATGTAGGTTTTAAGTGTCTCATGTTAATCTTGGATGACTTTTAAAATTAAATGTTAAAATTTATTTGTTATTTAAATTCCAAATATCTGTGAGTACAAGCAATTTACTGTTGTGTAAAAAAAAAACAATTTAAACAAATAAAATTATTTTATATAAATCTTAGTATTGATACTATACATATCGACTGTGTAAATGAAAAAGGACGTAACCCGCAGTTTTTCAAAACAACTTTTTTCGATAATCACAATGCATCAAACTTGGTACAAGTTCTATCAAAAGGATGCAAGCTGAAAATGCCGAATTAGTGTCTAAATTTAGCTTTCAAGTTTGAAAAGGATGACCTTGTAAAAAATTAAAACCAAGAAAAAAGACTGAAAAAAAGATTTTTTCTCGACAATTTCTTAAATTAATATTAGATTATGTCAATTAAACACCAGTTTAGAAGTCTCCGTGCACTTCAAGATTGTGCGTAATTTTCATATGGCCCAAAATCATCACAAACGTTTTTGCGCATCCTGTTAAATTTGATATGTGTGGGTTACTTCCTTTTTCCTTTCCACGTTCAAAATGTATATCTTCGTAATAAAAAAAATAAACTAGCATGAATGAAGTTAACATCAATTTGCTGAATCAATGTTATGATTCTCATATAGATTTATTTTGAAGTGTGACATTTAATATCATTAATTACAGTTTGAAATACCTACTTGTGTAGAAACGTGGATACCTATCCAAAATAAGTACTCGCGTACACACTTCACTTCAGATAATTACATAACCTAGATAATTTTATGATTCTATGAATGAGTTAAGAATAGTAGAAATCAATATTTTATTTTTCAAGGAATTAGCTTTTTAAAACACATTCAAGTAACCAGTGGCGGACTTGAGCATACTCAAATGTTTTTTTGATTAAGTTCAAAAAATGAATTCCTTAATTGCTGTTAGTAAATAGTAATATATGTATGGTCAATGTCTGTCCTCCTGATATTATGATAAAATCGTCTTGACTACTTTCAGTTCTTTAGATCAGCGTTTCTCAACCGAGATCCACACTAAAATTCTCAAGCCCTAAAAAAGATCAGGCGAATGAGATAACGCTCTAAAATTTTTGGTCACTGACGCCTCAGCGATATTAACACTTCCCCTACAAGTCTAAAAAATACTTCCGATATGTTACTGGCCAACCAAGAACCAAGTGAAAAAAATGTTTTAACACTTTCATAGACAGTAAAAACATCGGACGTACATTAAAAAAAAGTAATTTTAGCACCGTTGGGGAAATTTTAAAGAATAATTATTAGCTTAAAAGCAATTTTAAAAAGAAAAAAAATGTTATCATTACCTTTGTGCATCGTTTAATGCAGTGGTTTTCAACCTTTATATTAGTACGCCTCCCTTTGAAGAAAAAAATATCTCCGTGCCTCCCCATCCTTTATTTCATATGGTAATACTGGACTGTTCGCGCCCTCTTTTGCAATAGTTCACTCCTCCCGGGTTGGAAATCGCTGGTTTAATGAAATGTTTTACTCATAGTTTTATGTAAGTTTTAATTACATTTTACTTTATAATATCAGAAAATATGATTGATATTGGGGTTGTGTTTTGACCAAACCTTTAGGGGCGCGATGTAAAAAAAATGTTTCGAAATAAAATTTGCTGGGGAGGAAAATTACCTCTACTACCATCTCCCATGGAACCGCAGTTGGAATAATGATATGCATATCGACTGTGGAAAGGAAAAAGGACGTAACCCAAAAATAGCAAATTTTTGACCATATGCAAATTACGTAATAAACACTTCTAAACTGGTGTTTAATTGACATAATCTAATATTAATTAAAGAAATTGTCTAGAAACCTTTATTTCAGTCTTTTTTCTTGGTTTCAATTTGCACAAGCTCATCTTTTTTCAAGCCTTAAAGCATAATTTAGATACTAATTCGGCATTTGCAGCTTACATCATTTTGATAGAACATGTATCAAGGTTGATTGATACATTGTGATTATCGAAAAAAAGTTGTTTTGAATAAACTGTGGGCTACGTCCTTTTCCCTTTCCACAGTCGATATAATAAAAGATACAATGATGGTATTGTTGTTTCTATTAGTAATACTGAAAAAAAATGATATTTTTTTTACACAAGAATCATTTCTTAACGCCTAATATATTTCGCTTAGAATTATGTAGTTATTTCGTAAAATTCCGCTGCTCCAATATGCATGATGGCAATTTGTTCTTACATACTGTACACTCAATTAAATTTAACTTTTAATTTTGCAACCGTTATTATTACATGTGTTCTATTTTCGAATTTCAAATCGTGCACAAGATTGCCGACTCGCTTACTTGCTGCCTGTCAACTACCAGCTCGGCTGTGGCTGAAACGCGTCACTGAAATATGATATATTATTGTGGTTGTGCATACTTCATAGTTGGGCTGCGGGTCGCGGGCTGCCCGCTCTGGAATGCGGACCATTCAAATCGTTTTCGATACTTCGACTGCTTTATTGCTGCGTAATTACGAACATGCACTATAACATTTTATGCACAGTCGATATAACAATGAAAACATGTCGTCCCTCGTCACTTTTCATGTTATACATAAACAATTAAATTCAAAATATGCAACCAGCAACCCCCATAAGTTATTTTGTATTTATAAAGTGACATCTAACGATAAAAATATTTAATTATTGAAATTTAAATGATTATATAGGGTACATCACTAAAATTTTAATAACCTCTCAATTCATTTTTGTATTTTTTGGCCATATCCGCTCCCTTGTAGGAGCATATTTATTTATTTATTGTTAAAAATCAAAATTACAGTACATGACATAACAGCTGACGCCAATTCGCCATGCACTTGAAAAATATAATAAGACAAAATATAAAATAAAAATACATAGTACATCAAATTCAACATAAAAAATCAAGAAATACAAAAGAAAAATTTATCAAACAGTTCACAAATACCATCACCAAAAATGTCCACTTCTCTAGGCAATGAATATATATTCTCTTCATATGGCCACCACATGATTCCTCCGAGATTCTCTGTCCCCTGCCAGTCTTCTTGCTTCCTCCCATGTCATTCCAGCGTCCCGTAGCTCCACCGAGTACATCGTATAGATGGTCATCAGCGGCCTTCCACGACGGCGGAATCCATCCGGTTGGTAGAAGAGGCAAGCAGAGTTCAGGCTTTCTTGTAGCATCCTCAGCACATGTCCAAGCCAGATCCATCGTCGCTTTTTTTTTTTTTATTTTGGACGTAATTGACGGCTGCTTAGTCCGTTCCCTAATCTCCGTGTTTCTGGTAAAGTCAAACCACCGCACTCCCAGTATTTGACACAGGCATCTGTTTTCGAAGCACAGTATACGGTCACTCTGTGCTTTTGATTTGTGCCATGACTCGCAACCGTTAAGTAGAACTGTCAGAATACATGCGTTAAACAGGAGGTTTTGACTTTTTGGTTTTTGTATTTAATCGAAATAAATTTAGTTACCGCCAAATCCATCGAAAAAAAACTGATATCAATATTAATAATTTGTCTCCGGAGTCAATTCATTTGTCATTGTTTGCTTTTTATTTGTGAATTCAGGCTTAAATTCAAGTCATATCTAGCATTGCTCTATCAAAATAGAATATATAAAAAATTAAGGTATTTTTCGATAGTGATTTATAATTACATATTATAATATTAATAATTTCGTAACTGAAATCATCAATTGTTTACTGTGGGCTTTAACCATTCGATGTTATCAGGGTCGCAAAATTGCATGCAGATACATATAGGTATATTGAAATGAAGAAACGATTCCAAGAGTTTCGCTTTCGCGACAGCAGAGTATGCCGTGAACGAGTTTGCGCAACTTGAGCGAGAACTTTTAAGACCATTTCCCAATCCGCTCCATGGCCTTACCTCGTTCGGGTGTGTTGAACCCTGTCGGAATTGGGGCGAGAGAACGAAAGAGACGCAGCTCTATGACGCGCCGCGAAATCAGAGCGGGACGCCCTGCGTACGTATCGAACACACATTCAAAGACAATCGTTCACACTCACGCATCGTATTCTTATGAACACTGGGTCATGTCGCGAGATGTTATTAGGCTCACATGAGATAGTTTGACAATATAGGTGGTTTCCGAATTCAAAATCACACAACATTTCCTTGCTTTCTTCTGATACGGATTGAATGTGACTTACCGACATTCTGATTTCCTGATATTATTAAGTTCTAATTATCAGGTTCAACGTTTTTTACACGATTTCGCGTCATATTATATGAACGTAAGGAAGCAAAATTAAATTTAAATCTAATACATATATAAAAATGAATGTTTGTTTTTTCGTACTTAATGTGTTACCACACCGCTCATCCGATTGCAATAAAACTTTAACAAATCTTTTACTTGCACTTCCGGGAAGGTTAAAGGAATAGTAAAATTAACTTACAGTAACAAATTAATGTTAGTATGTCTGCCATACAGTTTGACAACGTATGCTTGCACTTGCGTGAATGTTAGAGTACAATAAACTTACAGTAAGTGGCGCGTGTATCGCACCATAGACAATCGGCAGCAAACGTCAAATAGACAGAAAAAACATGCACTTCAATAAACACAATTAAAATACTTTCTTTCTTCGAGTGGCATTGCAACGCTTGTCGGGAATAAATAAAATAAAAACTTATTTGATTCTCAAATATTCGTCGATAAATGTTATAGAAGGTAGAATAACTAAATTCAAAGAATAGGAACAGAATAAAAAATCCTGAATAAGAATATGTTTATCACCATCGAGAAAAGTAAATACATTTTCAAAATAAAGACATTGCAAAAAGCCCTTCAAAATCATATATTGACATTTAGTCAAAAATACTTCTGGTAATTTATGAACTCAATTTAAAAAAAAAAAACAGCAATTATTGGTTCACTGATGCAATATAAATTTACTTTCCTTTTTACGGATACTCATGACTAATATAATTATTGCCAAATATTGGTTCAATTTCATTTCTCAACGCGGCTTAGTGTTCCATCGATTCTGTGTCACAAGAAAATAAATGTATATCTGTTATTTCGACTGCACAAACAAGGAAGCAATTAATAATTGGTGCAAACAAATATTATTATTAATCACATCTGGTGAAAAAATATTAGGATGAATGGTTTGAATTAAGTGTGTCGTTTCCTACAAAGGTAAATCGACGTAATTGTACAAATATTCGCTTCTCATTCGTTTTCGCTTTGACGTAACGTGAGCAAAGAGGATGTAATGCGATACAAATCAACTGACAAATTGTGTTGCTTCACGCCTCATATTCTCAAACTGTTTATTTTAATTATAGATTATAGAATTGCCAAAAATGAGCTTAACTCAAACCCAACTCACCCAAACTCACCCAACGTTTTAGTTGTGATCCCAAGCTCCCCCCCCCCCCATTTTTCAGTAGAGCCCTGGTTTCTTTATTAACCATCGTCATGCCTTCAAGAACGCAAATACGTTCATTGTACCGACAGAACAAACTGACATTGTACAATCGATTGAAAAAAAACATATCCGAACAAAAATTTCATCCGACGGAAAACTTTTCAAGAAAATTTATGTGTGTATCCTGCTACAGTATTTTTGTGGTGGTGACTTTTATGCGGACTTATCAGTCTGGCCAACTTCTTTTCAACAATTGTGTCATACTATTTTTTATATATTGAGATTTAAGATTACGTTTCCACAACTATAAAAGCACCATTTATGATGGTAGGCTGTAAACGATTTGTTATTCCTGAAATATATAATTGTATGCATGTATTCAATTATTTTCAATCTGTAATTATTTATTGAGTAAAGATAAAGAAATTTATTTCATATTATCTATAAAAGAATTTTATTTCAAACAAAATATGAATGAAAGTTTGCGAAACTCTGCCGGAGTTTAATCAGTTCCAAATTTAAATGTATTGATAAATTATGTCAAACTTTCCCTCACTGCAGAAAGAGAGAGTGGTATAAGAAAGTGAACGCATCGAAGAAAGCTAGAGGAGGACGGAGATACTTGTATTGCAATTAACTTGACCGCATTTTTGCTTCAGATTGTCATGAAGACATTGCGTAAAAAAAGAAAACGCCTTTCCATAGTTAACCTTTGGTTCATTTAAAAATCAATCAAATATTTTAAATTTAAGATATACCATTCGCGTTAATAGATTACAATAATTGCAATGAAGTACGCGCAACTTTTTTTTACACCGTTTCACGACCGCTGTCTAATTCAAGCAAGAATATAAATTAATGATTTATATTATTTACGACGACTGAAAGCCTTACGATGGCGCATAGATTATTACCGCTAGAAGATGTCGCTACTAAATGTGTATGTATAGTAACTAATAAGATCGTTACTATGGGCTAACTACGGTCCGCCACGTATTTTTGTGTGGCCCGCAAGGAATATTGGTAAACTATTTTGAATCAATTTCCAACTGAAGCTATTGAAGATACCAGAATATGAATTTTAAAAATATTAAGAAATAAGAAAAAAAACAGTATTCATCGCTAGTTAATTATATACGGGACTTTATGAGGGACTGGACATAAATGGCTTTCATCGATAGAAAATTAGTTAATGTGTTAGGATCTAATGAAACCATTTGTATGTTATACTATCTTGTTGAATTTGTTGTTATTAGGAAATCCGTTATCCCCTGCTTTGTGATTTTTTTTGTTTCTGCGAATCTTGTTACAATAAATAATTCGTGTAAAAGTACAGTATTCGCTATTTTTAGTGGACCGTACTATTTCAAAATCGCGTAAAAAAGAGTTGAGTGTACCAACATAATCCGACTATTATCGTTTTTTTTTTGCCTAGCTGTACTAGATAATAATTACTGCCTTGTATATTTTAGGTCACGAGGCGGAGGTCACGGGTTCGAATCCCACTACGGACAGTTTTATAAATTGATTTTTCAATCGATTTATGAATTTCTGTTCAAAGGCATGGATGAATGTGATGTCTTGAATTCCCCCCTCTCACTTATCCTATCCTATGAACAGGGCATATCGAGAGCGATTAGATAACCACTAGTCCTGTCCTAGCCCTATCCTTATATTCCTACTCTCTTTCGAAAAAGAGAGGTTGAGCAACTGAGTAACAAGCAGTTCTCGTAGAAACACTTCTTGTAGAAACGCTTGGGAGCGGACATGGTAAAAAAAAATATTAAAAAAATAAAAAATAATTACGTTTTTGTATCCATTCCTTCGTCACAATTTAGATATATTTATTTGTTTGATTGCTTATTCCAAATTTAAATGTAAATTATAAATAGGTATCAATTTGAAATAACTCGTTCGATTTAAAATTTAAAAATAAACACGAACCGAATTAAAAATAAATAGTTTCTGTTTCTCAGCTTAGCGGGAATTCAAACCGATAATTATTTCAGAGGCGGTGAAAATGTTATATCGGTCAACAATTACGTCACAGCTCACATCGTGTATGTGTATTAGTGTGATTGTTTGAACGTGTGCGTGTACCATTTCAGAATTACGTTGCTACATGATAAAAAGGACGCGAGTTCGATGCCCTGCTAAGAGGCTGACCTCAAAAAACGAGGACATTGGAAAATTGGCTGCCAATATTAAAAACGTCTTATCCGACAGATTCCGCGCAGACGAAACTTATATTTAAGCGAACAGCTCGTAGTGAAGCTTTTGCAATGAACAATTATAAAGTGTAGTTATCGTATAATGTTACATGATAAGCTATGACAGTTGTACTAAAATGAATAAAGCAAGACAATACTTTCAAACAATATTTTTATGGGTCAAAATTATAATGATAAATTAACTTAAAAAAATATTGTTCAGTTAATCAAAAATATAATAAAATCAAATTTAATTTACGAAACCATTATAAACAACACTTAAAATTTAAATTAATATTGACGTTAAATATTGTTTTGTTTCTGGATAAATAGTATTATTATTATATTATTGACTGTGGAATGGAAAAAGACGTAACCCACAGTTTTTTTCGATAATCACAATGTATCAAACTTGATACACGTCCTATAAAAAGGATGTAAGCTGCAAATGCCAAATAAGTATCTCAATTTAGCTTTTAAGTTTGAAAAAGTTGAGCTTGTAAAAAAATTAAACCAAGAAAAAAGACTGAAATAAAAGTTTTTTCGCGACAATTTCTTTAATTAATGATAGGTTATGTCAATTAGACACCAGTTTAGAAGTCTCCGTGCACTTCAAGGTTGTGTAAAATTCATAATTTGCATGTGGCCCAAAATCATCAAAACGCGTTTTTTGCGCCTCCTGTAGAATGTTACATGTGTGGGTTACGTCTTTTTTCCTTTCCACAGTCGATATGAAATCAAATGCTCAAAATTTGTTGAATCGTCATCTACTTTTGAAAGATAAAATAAATTTATTTACAAACGAATAAACAAACATAAAAAAATCATCAAACTATGTATAACTACGATACTGTAAAAGTCAGATATTTAAAGTATTCAGCTAATCGTCAGTTCAAAATAAAGTTATCTAGAAAGAGTACTTTATAATTAAAAATTGAAAATGGGAAAAATATACACTTCAAATTAAAAGTTTTTTCTGTATCAAAATCATTTAAATTTTTGTTTTACATCTTGACAATTCACAAATATGTATAAGTAAAATTTTTCCCATTTTAAATTGATATTTCAGTCTTATATTCTATATATCTAGATCATTTAGATAATTTTCACTAAAAGCTAACGTAATTTGAACATATCTGGTACCTTGATTGTCATGCATTTTTAATTTTATAAAATATATAATATGTACAGATTATATTATATGAAAATTCGATAAATTACAAACAATTTAAAATCCTGGTTAATACTGTCAAATGCGTTTTAAGTTATGGTTGCGGCCCATAACTTGGGTGTCTCTGAACTGTGGCATAAATATAATAGTTACGTACACAATATTTACGATTCGCCTAGCTGACTAACAGCAATAGCAAAATACGTCAGTGGTAGTGAAAATTGGCGCCCGTATCAAATTGGCCAACTATTTTGCAAGTTGACTTGTGTTTTCCCATGAATAATATGACGAATCCAATTCAGCTGTATATGTCAATAGCCTGTTAAACTCTGCGTTCAAATGAGATTTTAATTTTAAAAAGATTTTTTCAATGATAAATTAAGATAAAAAAAATTTTTTTTACTTAAAATCATCGTTTAATAAGTAAGCATATCGACTATGGAAAGGAAAAAGGACGTATCCCACAGTTTTCTCAAAACAGCTTTTTTTTCGATAATCACAATGTATCAAACTTAATACACGTTCTATCAAAAGGATTCAAACTGCAAATGCCGATTTAGTATCTAAATTTAGCTTTTAAGTTTGAAAAAGATGACCTTGTAAAAAATTAAAACCAAGAAAAAATACTGAAATAAAGATTTTTCCTAGACAATTTTCTTTAATTAATGTTAGATAATGTCGATTTAACACCAGTTTTGAAGTCTCCGTGCACTTCAAGGTTGTGTATAATTCATAATTTGCATATGTCCCAAAATAATCAAAACGCGTTTTTTGCGCCTCCTGTCAAATTTGATATGTGTGGGTTACGTACTTTTTCCTTTCCACAGTCGATATATAACAATAAATTAAAATATTAAATGGTTTGTATTTAAATCAAACTGTTGAACAATATTTAATATCGGATATTAATCAAAATTTTAACTTCAATATCAGTTTTATGGTAACAACCAAACGTACCTTAACCAAACCCAAAAGAACCTAACATAACCAAAATACAAATCTATAATCACGGCTATTGAATTTTAATGAATGAAAGTTAAATGAATCTTTTGCTTAAAGGACAATATTCTTATTTTGTCTAATGGTTGATAATTAATGAAAACCGAAAAAAATAATAATGTCATTAATCGTTACCGAACTAAAGTAAAAAGCGCTTTATGGTCTTAAACACTATGCTAGTGCTTGATTATCAGTAGATGTCGCAGTGTGGCTGTTGATAAAATGTTGTGAAAGAAAATCGTATTTCATGTCCAAAATCTTTTCGTGAGAAAGATAATGAGAAATTTGATTAATTTCGAATGAACAGTTTATTATTTATTTCTATTAAAAAATAATCAGAATTGCTTATAAAAGCGTTTTTTTTTCTAAATTTTATTTAATTTAATTATGAAAGTAACTCAAAAAAACGGCTTAGATCATTTTTATTATTACATATTTAATGAAGCATTTCAACAAATTGTATTTTTACAATAAATTGCTGTGATTCATTTGCACCTAACATTTTTGGGTTGATAAGGAAAGGAGGTCAGGAATTGTACTAGATAATCGTGCAATATAGTATATAATTGAGCCCTCGAGAGGTGAAGTGAGCCAACCAGTAAAATGGTAAAAACAATCTTGGAATTTAAAAGTACAATCACGTTTGCACTATTGCAATGTGTTTAAACTGAGGTTACTTCACTTTTACGATACTTTAAGACGTGCAGAATATTAAAACGCATCTAACTTATTGTATTTTTCTAAAATACCTCTTGCTTCACTACACCTCTAATGGGCCTATATTAACAGGCATTCATTATTATAGACACAAAACCATAAATCAATATGATTATCAGTGGCGGTTCCTGACCTGAAATCTTGGGTGGGCTAGAGAAAAGCATAGCATTGTATACTATTTACGAAATTTTGCATGCTTCCATTTCATCTTATACATTAATCTACAAGAAAATTAACAAATACTACGACACTACTGCAAAGCATAAATTACTATATAATAAAATCAATGCTAATGTAAGTAAGAAATAATAAAATAATAACCTTAAATTTGTCTTTCAAAGTGAAATTACAAGTACAAAAAGCAATACAGAGCTGTCACAGAGAGCTGTCACTTTTATACAATACATTGATTTGGTATTTGTGTATGGGCCATGGACTAAATCGTTTTTAGCCCCCAATGAATGACAGAAGCCAGTAAATTTGAAACACAGTCCTGTGTGTTTCCGTACATACAAATACAAACAAAATTGAATCGTGCTAGATTGCGTTCCAGTGTAAAGAAATATTGTCTATGGTTGCGGGCTGGAAAGTGTTAGCCCCTGACCAATAACATGTACATAGGTGTTGCCAGACTGACGTCACGTTGAATGTTCTCTATGAATTATTTATAGGGTTATTGTTTTTTTTATGCCGGCTCAGCTTAAAATTGTAATACAAAACAATCGAGAATATTATTGTAGGTAGACATGGCATTGTCTTATAATGACAGAGGAAAATTTAAACAAAGATATTATATTCATTTGGTAAAGGTTAGCTCCGCTTATAAATGTATTTATTTTGTTCAGCGGCCGAATTGCTGTTCATTTTTATTCAGCCATCTAAAGTTTTGGGTGAAAAATGCAGGTCGGGCTTAGCCCACCTAGCCCAGTACCTAGAACCGCCACTGATGATTATCCTGTACGAAATAACTGATTTGAACTAA
Organism: Himalopsyche tibetana; assembly: GCA_030503985.1. NCBI lineage: Eukaryota > Metazoa > Arthropoda > Insecta > Trichoptera > Rhyacophilidae > Himalopsyche > Himalopsyche tibetana. Next base: position 28,106,714 of record JAPJYX010000019.1, on the reverse strand, counting down.
AATAGTGTAAAAAATGTATAACATAAAAATCTTATTACTATCAAATTTAAATTGTCTGTATCCTGTTGTACTCTTCCATGAATCTTGTCGCTAACCTCCCGGGTTTCACCCTTCGGCATTTTTAGGCTTTTCAAGCACGCGAATATACTTGAACTGACGCGGAGTAAATTTTTTAATTATATGTTAGATGTGTTAAAGATTTTAATTTTGTGCTATTTTAGATTCACTTATAATGTAATTGGTAATTTCTATTCAATGTCAATTGTTGTTTACACCTTTTCATTTTAATTTATTTTTGTATAAATAGCATTGTTAAATTATATTTCTTATCAGTTGACAATGCTCGCAATGAGCGAAACCGGTCCTGACCTATTAAAAAAAGTGGAATAAAGTACAAAGGAATATTTTGTTTTTATTCATGCAATTCTAGATGTTCTGGAGAAAGAGTGAATTTTTTATCACTCCTATGAAATTATCTGCTTTGTATTTGAAGACTTCGATTTTCAATATATTCTCTTGTTGTATCCTTATTTCGTAATGCAATTCTCAATTTATCCGTGATATATGTAGGCTTCTCGGGTATCGTGGTGCAGGTGGTAGCGATCCGACATTCACGCCGTGGCCCCGGATCCCCTAACGGCGTGTCGACTCGTGCTCGATCCGTTCTCCGGAGCTGGTCTCATGCTGAAAGGTCGCCGTTCGAAGCCATTAACCGGCATGGTGGTCAAGGGCGCTGGCTTGTTCTCATACACTCGCCTCCGCAAACACTCGCCTGCCTAATCATATTATCGTTGCGACAGTCGCCGAGCCGGCTCCGATCTGAAAATGGCGACATCTAATAATTGTAATAAAATAAACACGACGTATTTTATGCGCTCCTGGTGCATTCGCTTTTACGAATTACTCGGGAAAACTGCAATGCCGACACAGTGAGCGGATAATCTCAAATGAAGTTGCATCATCCGTTATATATGAGTCATTCGATAAATTCTAGAATAGTACATAACAGTGGCGGCCGGTCAATGTGGCATTGGATCAACGAGTATATCTCGTATGATATTTCAACTTAAAAGTATTTGACGCATTGGCGTAAGCTGTAATGTCAAATATTTTTTTAAATTTTTTAAAATACCTCTTAATATATTAAATATCAAAAAATTGTCTAATAAAATAAATATATAGACAATAAATACATGAAAAATTTAAAATGATTGAATGGTATGAATTTTATGTTTGAATATTATTTCATGAAATATAACCACCCCTGCATATACAAGGGGTGCATTGATGCAATACCACATTGACCGGCCGCCACTGGTACATAATGCTCTAGAATTCTATGTTTACCCGGTTTTTGAAATAGTCCACTAAAAAGAACAAATACTATATTTTAGGATTCTTAGAAACAAAAATCACATAAACTTTTCTAATTACAATAAATTTAACAGTATGTACAAGACAGTTATAATAAACAAAAGGCTTCATTATATACTAACACATTAGACGTAACAAAAAAAAATCTAGCGATGAAAGCAATGTAAGTCCAGTCCCTCATAAAAGTCCCGTGTAAAATCGTAGCGAAGTAGCGATGAAAAGTATTATATTTTCATAATTGAAATACATTTAATGAATAATATTTCGTATAATTAACTTATTATTTACAATATTTTTCGTTTTTCAGATAACACGGTTTTATTTAATTCTATCACTTTTTACACGGATTTTTGTGGAACGTATCTGCCGTGTAAAAAGAAGCGTCCATACGAAAATATGGTAACCGGATAAAACAGAACATGAAAAAACAGAACATCACAAAACGTACAATATATCTTTAGAAAACACTAGTATTGATATGTTTTACAATCAATTAGAAATCTCTATGTCGTATTAGATACAATAAATAAAACAGCAATCGTGCATATCAATAACACTTTCAATCTGAAATTGTCGTAAATACACTTATATTCAGCGGTGGGCTGGTAATATGTTAACAAGGGGCTCGGTAAATCTCAGCCATAATCTCTTCATACCATGGATGATGCATATGACGTGGCTCGCTGGCTTTTTTTGCGGCCAGTTGGTTGTCTTGGCAACAAACTCTTCTGTTTCGTATTACAATTTAAAAAGTGAATGATTTTCATAACTTAACAAGGGGCTCGCCGGCCACGCCACATTTTAACAAGGGGCTCGTGAGAGCCCCCTGAGCCCCCTTCCAGCCCACCCCTGCTTATATTCGACGATTATAATATGTATGTCACCATTGACTGATAAAGTAAAGCGCACGTTATAACATACTGTTCTGAAATTATTACCTGTATGATATTCAATTAATCTATAATAATTTTCCAATAAATAGTTAAGAAGAAACAGGTATAATTCAACTAAAAATTGAATGTGTTCTGAATTTTCTATGTTCTATGTTCTCAAGTTCTGTTTTATCATGTTCTGTTTATTCATGGAACCAAAAATATGTATGTTTACCATTGCTTATATAAGAACGATTTCATGCTACCCTAATATATGATTCATTAATGTTCATAAGGAAGTAGAAATATAATGAAACATTTTGATAAACAATCCCATACTAAATGACAGTGCAAAATCGTAATTTTTCTGATGCCATTACTCAATTGTAATAATATATTACGTAAACAAATAAATATATAAATTCGATACGAAACGAAATATTGATTGAATGGACGAATCTTTCAGATATTTGACAGCCACAAGTATTTACACTCGAAATAATTTCGTAATATTTTCAACATATTAAACTAGTACGTACTTAAATTGCAATGCTAAATCAATGCATAAGATACCGTCTTGTTTTGTAACTATTTACCTTTTGTGAAAGATTTTAACACAAGATGAACATGGAAAATATTAAGTAATGTACAATATTTCATTTTTGGCGATATCGTATTACAAAAAAACAATAGATTAATATCATAATGCCTACAGCATAGTACGATACGAAATACTCTGATTTGGTATGGAAATGCATTTTTATAGTATCACTTAAAAAATCATGTATTTTTGTTTTGTTTGAATATATTTCTTAAATTTAATTTAAACAACCATTGCAAGCTGTACATAATTTCGAATAACATGCAATTTACCGAAAACATCAATCAAAATAATCAGCAACCTAATTTGGCAATCAAAAATACATTATCAAAACGTAGTGCCGTATTACGTTGTTTTTGTCGGGGAACGGTATTTTAATTCACCTAGGTATATACTAGTTACATAATGTTCACTAGTAATCGTTACTGCCCAATATGTAGCTCGAGGTTTCAAGAATATGAAAAAAAAATGTTTTCATAACAAAATTGATTAAATTCACTGGCCAAAACTAATCTGCGGTCCATCAAATTGTTATTTCTACATAATATTTATCCTATTTTTTATTACGCAAGTAGAACATCATTCATAATTATATATAAAAAAAAAATAGCTACTGAATAGTGCAGTACACCTATGGATTATATCGACAAGTAATCGGTACAAAAGCGACAATTCATAAATTTTACAAAAGAAGGTTGTTTTTTAACTTTGTGTTTATCCATGTCCGCTCCCAATGTGGAGAATATGGCCTCCTAATGGAGGTATCTCAACAGAAGTTTTTCCACGAGAACTGTTTGTTACTCAGTCGCTCAACCTCACTTTTTTCAAAGTGAGTAGTAGGGAAAGAAGGATAAGGCTAGAACAGGACTAGTGGTTGGCTAATCGCTATTGCTACACCCAATTATTAAAGGATCAGAAGGATGAGAGGAGGAGAGAAAATGATGTGAATCGACATCACAGACACCCAGTCTTTGATCACGATGTTGAATTGCATAATTCTCAAATTTACTGTGATCTTACCGGGAATCGAACCCAGACCTGCGTGATCGGTAGAGCAAGCTCTATCCAACTGGGCCACAGCAGGCGACAACTTTCTTTTTAACTTTAATTGACCTAATATTACAAACCACATTCAAGAAATTATTTTTACGAACGTATTACGAGAGGAAGTTAATAAAACCTTTTGTTATGATTAATACCTGACCATTCCTGTAAAATGTATTAATTGTTGCTAACGTTGTTCTGCCAATTACGGGTCAATATAGTCAAAACTACCAGATTGATAATTATTTATTTTATTCAATAAACTGAAAATTGAGTTTTTTTAATATTATTTATAAACAACTGTCGTCTTGCGTCTACTGTTTTTTTAACGATGTTCACTCTCAATTTTAAATACTCGGTTTCACATTGGGAGTGAAACAGAAGTTGTTCTATGACAAAAGCTTGATATATGCATAGTCGTTTTACGTCTCTTTTTTCGAAGATATTAATGAAGGATAAGGCTTGGCTAACCACGCGCCTCCTTATCACGGTTTGCGGTTCTTCAGACTCTTGGACTAGTCACGTTATACACATATTGTATATTGCAGCGGCCGGCAAAGTGTGGTCCGCGAGAAAATTTTGGTGGTCCGTAGAAAAATCTGAGATTATTTTAATTTTATAATCCTTCTGATAAAAAACTATAATTTAATTACACACAATATATTTATGCGACAAAGCCTTTTCATGTGTCACAGCTAGGGGATCCAATCCCAGGATCCCGTTCAATTTTCTGATCCCGAAATTCCGGGATTGAGATGGCCGCGATCCCGGGATTTCGGGATTGAGAAATTTTTAGCAAATTCTCGAAATTTACACGAAATTGGCAAATTGAAGATTTCAAATCCCTCGGTGAGCTAAAAAAAAAAAAAACGAGTTTCTGTGAGATTCTGGGAAAAAGTATACCAAATCGGAGATTTCAAATTCTACGGTGAGCTAAAAAAAAAAAAAACAAGTTTCCGTGAGATTCCGGTAAAAAGTATAGCAAATTGAGGATTTCAAATTCCTCGGTGAGAAAATCTCAATCCTGGAATCCCGGGATCCCGGGATTCAAAATAAATCAATCCCGAAATCCCGGGATTAGAAAAAGGCTTCGGGATTGGATACCCTAGTCACAGCAATCAAAACAGGGTATCAATCTTGGCTTGAAATACATTCAGTTATCCGTCTTGCAGTTACATCATTGGAGCCAAATATCCAGGAACACCCATCACATTAAAAATTAATAAAGCTTTAATTATAATCAATAGTATTATTTAATGAACTAGGTGCATTTTTAGACGCATTTAATCACTTTTATTTCAACATATAATATCTAACACAAAAGTCCAGTTAGTGGTCTGCTGGATTAAAATTGTGAATTAAGTGGTCCGTGAGCCCAACAAATTTTCCGAACGCTGGTATATTGCATATATATATATATCGACTGTGGAAAGGAAAAAGGACGTAACCCTCAATTTTCCAAAACAGCTTTTTTCAATAATCACAACTTGACACACATTCTATCAAAAGGATGGAAACTGAAAATGCCGAATAAGTATCTAAATTTAGCTTTTAAGTTTGAAAAAGATGACCTTGTAAAAAGTTAAAACCACTGAAATAAAGGTTTTTCCGAGACAATTTCATTAATTAATATTAGGTTATGTCAATTGAACACCAATTTAGAAGTATACGTGCACTTCAAGGTTGTGTATAATTCATAATTTGCATATGTCACAAAATCATCAAAACACATTTTTAGCGCCTCCTGTAAAATGTTATATGTGTGGGTTACGTCTTTTTTCCTTTCCACAGTCGATATGAAATCAAATGCTCAAAATTTGTTGAATCGTCATTTACTTTTGAAAGATAAAATAAATTTATTTACAAACGAATAAACAAACATAAAAAAATCATCAAACAATGTATAACTACGATACTGTAAAAGTCAGATATTTAAAGTATTTAGCTAATCGTCAGTTCAAAATAAAGTTATCTACTATCTTTTTCCTTACCACAGTCGATATGTAAGTTTTTTTCCCGACTTAGACTACTTTAAAAAAAACCACTAAGTGTAAAAAATATACCAGAACCCGACAAAAATAAATAATCTATTTAATAAATAAATAGTATCTTGTAAGATTACAAACAAATCATGAGAGAAATTCAAAATTATTCATCGAGATAACGAGATACAATATTGATATGAAGAATCCACACCCCCCCCCCCCCCACCCGTTCGCCTAGGTAGCTGTAATCCGTAAATACTAATTACATATAGTATTAGCCAAATAAATTCGAAAATAGCTTATCCATTCGTTACTTCAATCAATACAATTATTGAGAAATAAGCTGTGAAATTAATATATGTGGAAATCACCGAGCGGACCATTTATCTTACAATATAGAATATGTTTTGCAATCTATTTTCTATTGTACAACTTACTCTTTTCTCTGTAATCGCTCCAGTTGTATTTTCTCTTTTATTTTTATCACTAAATTAGAAGCATTCATTATTTTAATGAGGCTGAACGAAAACTTTTACTTAGACAAGTCTGCGGTAAATATTTGTGTTTCGCAGTAAAACCCAGCAAAAACTGCCATTAGCACATACAATACGGCCATTATACAATGTACGACATCTCAATTGCATTTTTATTAAGACTTCAAGTTAATTTAAAATGTGTACTGATTATTATTATTTGCAATCAAAACTGTGCAATGTGGTACAGCGGTTATTGCCCCGCTGTTTTTAGGTTAATTGTAGAATTAAATATTCGGAAGAGCTCACGTTGTTCTGAATGCAAGTGTACTTACTCCCTCCTCTATTGCGTTGACATCCATCATACTATCATCAGGGTGCTTTTCATAATAACTGTCTTTCTGTTGCCCACAAGATAATGGATACAGCCTTTCCAGATAAAACAACTAACTTATTAATACAACTAACTTATTTATATTTTGCCGCCTGAGTGGTCGAGTGGTCAACGTTGTTGGATTCGGCTACGGAGGGCCCGGTTTCAAATCCCGGTACGGACAGTTTTGTAAATTGATTTTTCAATTGATTTATGAATTTCTGTTCAAAGGCATGAATGTATGTGATGTCTTGAATTCCCCTCTCTCACCTATCCTATCCTATGAACGGGGCGTATCGAGAGCGATTAGCTTACCACTAATCCTGTCCTAACCCTATCCTTCTATCCCTACTCTCTTTAGATAAAGAGAGGTTGAGCAACTGAGTAACAAGCAGTTCTCGTAGAAACACTTCTGTTGAGATAAACTCCATTAGAAGTCCATATGCTCCACATTGGGAGCGGACATGGCTTAAAAAATATATATATACAAAGCAGATGAAGACTTCAAATATTATTAAAAACAACATTAAAGGCAGCTCTCTACTGTTATTTGAATATTTTAAAATTGTATAGCATATTTTAATCCCTTATGTGCACTATTGCAAAATTAAACCCCGGAAATGTTTCGGGAAATACCAAAAATAAAGCTCCAAAGAGACCGACTACCAATGACAGTATACCGGCTATTTGAGCAGACTAGAGGTTGTCCCGATGGCAGTATGCTGGCTAACGGAGCGCAAGACGTTTTAAACGATCAGGATATGTGTATTCTGAGAATCTGTGTAGTGTAGCGCAGGACAGCACAAATTATCGCATTCAATAAAGAAACATAGACCTTTGACGAAGTGTCCATGTGTCTGCTCTGTTCTGCTCCGTTGTAGTTCCGGCACACATTCCTGCATGATGTCTACACTTTTGGGCGCATTTTTTTGTTTTTTATTGTGAAAATGCTGTGCTTATATGATACTTCTCGTGTAGACTACTCTTAAAAAAACATTAAAAAAGTTAATATGGGTCATTTTAAGTTTCATTCATATATGTATTTTACTTGTTTAAGAAAAACACAATATTGCTTTGTACTTATTTCCACTTTAATTTATCAAGATCAGGACAGGTTTCGCTCATGGTTAGATTTATCAACTGATAATTAATAATATTTAACAGTGTTATTTACCCAAAATAAAAAGTTTATAGTACTCGCCATGACCGAAACCGGTCTTGATCTTGATAAATGAAAGTGGAAATACATAGGAATATTGTGTTTTTCTTAATATAATGCCATTCCCTAATTACATATTGACAGTGAACACTCTACAAGTTATATGTCACTTGACTTAGCTGCCACAGAATACGCTGATCGCATATGTCTGCTTCGCTTTCCTGTGCCAATTCTGTGCTGTCCTCTGCTGCTTCACCTGCGTCAACGCATACGCTTAGCCTAAAAAGTGTTCGTCACGTTTTCTTCGAGAACTATTTTAATACATCAGATGTTGAAGATAATTACCCATTGCATTTTGACACTGACGTGAAGTAAACACCTGTTGTAGATGTCTCTAAATAATAATATTATAAAACCTTTGAATATTTAACTAATTATATTTTTTTCTATTTCTTTGCAGGTGAGTCCAATAGAAGAATTCATAATTCGAGCAGAAGATCTATCGAGCCACTTCCCGAAATCGTAGGAATTTCTCGAACCGTAACCGCTCTTTGACAGAAATTAATTCAATATATTTTTTTTAAAATATACAACTAAATTTAAAATTTCAACGTCTTGTTGTCATTCACGTCCTCTTTCTATTGATCATATCCAACCTAACATACACCGTAATTTAATTTCTTCTCTATACGGCTCTCGTCAGTGTGTTAATATATTTACTAGAAATCATAAAATAAATAGACGCAAACGTCTAAATTAAAATTCCCAGTCAATGTATTATACACTATGTCAAAAGTATTTTTTACTATGGCTGTTCAAAGCTTCTTAGGTTTAAGATCTCAAACTTGTGTTAGAAAATTACTGTTTTTTTGTTGACATTTGTATTGTAGAACATTTTTTCTACACTTCTATACCGAAAAAAACATCGCAAGGTACAACTACGCTATGTCAATATCTCAATTTGGCAAAAATTGGCATATCGTCGGTGTTTTTTTACAACTTTGCATCTCAAAAAGTACTAGTTTTCAGGAGAGACATAATTGTACTTTATTCTACCACGATTGCTTTCGCTTTCAATCGCTATAAAACACCTCACTGTTCTCACTATATTTGAGGAAGGCATTAAGGGAGGAAGCAATGACGTTTTCATTAGGGTATCCAATCCCGGAGCCTTTTTCCAATCCCGGGATTTCGGGATTGATCCCCTTTTTTTCGGGATCCCGGGCTTGTGATTTTTTTTACCGAGAAATTTGAAATCCTCAATTCGTTATACTTTTTCCCAGAATATCGCAAAACTCGTTTTTTTTTTTTTTTGCTCACCGAGGAATTTGAAATCTCCGATTTGGTATACCTTTTCCCAGAATCTCGCAAAAACTCGTTTTTTTTTTTTAGCTCACCGAGGAATTTGAAATCTTCAATTTGCCAATTTCGTGTAAATTTCGAGAATTTGCTCAAAAATCAATCCCGAAATCCCGGGATCGCGGCCATCTCAATCCCGGAATTTCGGGATCAGAAAATTGAACGGGATCCCGGGATTACGGGATTGGATGCCCTAGTTTTCATTAATGCAAATAACATATTATTGACGAAATTGTAAAAGTTGAGATTAGAAAATGAACGACGATCTGTTGTTTAGTTTACCTCCCATGCTTAGGTATTGTCTAGTGAATATATACATTAACGATATTTCACATTTTTACTGAGACACATCAATATCATAATATATCCGAAACCATAATACACGTGACAGTATAATAGGTATATGCACACATACTAAGCTTCAGTTGCTAGTCTCGAATTGCAAAATAGTTTCTGCTGATTTTTTTTTCTTTCCAGCCTCTAAAAAATATATGTTATAGGTATATAGATAATAATTATTTTTATACAAATGCCATCATGTCATTCAACTTTAAGTTTCTAGTCGAGGCTTGCTGACATTTTCTTTATGTTTTTCGTTCATAAAGCCGAAGTTGCATTGAACTAATGTGTGATTTATACGATGATAGATCGAAGCAGGGCCGGCTCGAGGATTTCTGTGCCTGTGTGCGAGGCGCCGAATGCGCCACGAAAACTAGAATCTTAGTGTGCGCCGCACTTTTTGCACACGTCACGAGTCGGCCCTGAATCGAAGCATCCCACGTAAAATATTTAGACTTACTTTATACAATTTTAATTTAAACAGTTTTACATACATATATTTTCAAGTCCGGTCAGCGATCAAAAACTTTTAAATTTGAAATAAATTAACGATAAGAAATTTCATAATAATCAATTCGCAAATTTAAATTATGTTGAGGTCAACATTGACATTTATTTAATAGTCTTGAAGACAATAACAATTTTTGACGATTACTCCGTACACCTGAACGCCTGAAGATGCCAAAAGGCGAAACCCGGATTGTTACTGACAAAACATGTGAGATTCTACAAAAAAAAAATCCACCTAACACCTTCAGCCGAAATCTTAAATAAAGTCTAGGAGAGTTGATCGATTTATTTATTTGACAAATAACTTTTGTATTCTTACAATTCATTTATTCTTATTCGATAAATTGTAACATCATTTTTTAATAATCGTGAAAGAAATATATTTTATGCCCGCCTGTGCCACCGTTGATGTCTTTCAGATTTTAAATATCTTGCTCGAAAATCGTTTTCACCGTTGCTTTTTAAGTCACAAACAGTGGCGGCCGGTTAATGTGGCAATGGATCTATGCATCCCTTGTATATGGGTATAATATCCCATTCACAATATATAATATCACATTCACAAAAATAATAATATGTCTAAGTCATAAGACGCAAGTCACAACTAAATATTTGATATTTTTTAATCATTTCGGATGCTCAAGTTTTTTGAACTGTCCCATTTAGCATGCCATTTTTGACGATGATTAATTTTAAAGTTTATGCACGTCATTTTATAAAAGATAAAAAACCGTAGTCAACAATTTTTTGTAACTATTACAAAACTGATAATAAAAAAAACTTTTGCAGTACTCCAATCTATCTTTGACACACTTCATTCTCTTGACAGGTAGTAATTAGTATAATAATTCTCAAAAATGATTTACGTGCTTTATAATATTGTACATGTGTTATTGTTTTTTTTTTAGTATTATATTCAATCACAAAACAATCCAATTTATCCCTTCAAACGGTATTCATTGAGTTGTGTGTCAGTAAATAAATCAAGGTTGCATTACGAATTGAATCGAGATTTTGCTTTTGTTTTGTTCGCATACTCGTAAAATTTTATTATTATTACGAAATGGTTACATATCTTAGCACGTTCGTTATTTTATGTCAAGGGTGTATTGAACATCTTTGGTTTAGCGTCATACTGATGGTACCTTTACAATCTTTAAAACCTTTGTCTCAAATTTAGTTGAATTAATTTAACTGTTACGTAATTTGACAAACAATAAAATGATACATAATAATATATATTTTATTAAATATTATAACCAGGGCTGTGGAGTAGGAGTCGAAACAATTTTACGACTCACACCCATTAAAAAAATATGTTTAATGATGTGTATTCAACCCACAATAGCCAATACGTTACCGCTGCATAGAAGGCTGACCAATGATGATCTGGTATACATATCGACTGTGGAAATGAAAAAGGACGTGACTTTTTTTCGATAATCACAATTTATACAACTTAATACACATTCCATCAAAAGGATGTAAACTGAAAATGCCAAATTAGTATCTAAATTTAGCTTTTAAGTTTCAAAAATAACGGCATGTGGAAATTGCGATCAAGAAAAAAGGATCTTTCTTAAAAAAATATTTAATTAACATCAAATAAAGTATCAAAACCAGTTTATCAGTCTCCATGCACTTAAAGTTTGTGTATATTGCATAATTTGCCTTTGGCCCAAAATCACCAAAAAACGTTTTTTGTATCTCATGTAAAAAAAATATGCGTGGGTTAAGTCCTTTTTCCTTTCCACAGTCGATATATACAAGTTATAATGAAATTATTGAAAAAATCTTTGGAGTCGAGGTCGTTTTTTTTACCCGACTCCACAGCCCTAATTATAGCCCGTTCGTTTGTATTAGTTTCTAATTGATATTAATATTTATTGATTTTAATATTTTATTCTTACAATGTGAAAAACTAGCTTGCAAATGTTGATTTCGTTGTTAAGAGTACCAAAATTCTGCGTGGACGTGAGCGAGTTCTGATAATTGACGTCGTAGAACTCGCTTGATATACTTTCATTACATATTTTGATTTTTACTCGTGTGGTTTTTTAAACAATACGTTTCTTTACTACATTTTTAATTTTATTATAATAATATCAACTGTGGAAAGGAAAAAGGACGTAACCCACACATCAAATTTTATAAGAGGAACAAAAAACGCGTTTTGATGATTTTGGGTTATATATACAAATTATGAATTATACACAACCTCGAAGTGCACGGTGACTTCTAAACTGGAGTTTAATTGACATAATCTAATATTAATTAAAGACATTGTCTAGGAATAACCTTTATTTCAGTCTTTTTTCTTGGTTTCAATTTTTCACAAACTCATCTTTTTCAAACTTAAAAGTTAAGTTTAGATACTAATTCATCATTTGCAGCTTACATCCTTTTGATAGAACGTGTGTCAAGTTTGATACATTGTGATTAAAGAAAAAAAATATGTTTTGAAAAAAACTGTGTGTTGTGTTCTTTTTCTTTTCCACAGTCGATATGATATCATTTTAAATGAAATATATTACAAGTAAGGTTATTAAAATTTTCTACAATAATCCAGAAAAAAATAAATATGTTTTCTTCTGAATCTGTATAATTCCCTGAATCGCTGTAAAATATCAATGTTCGTGTTCAATGAATGCAACGTTTCTGGTTGTTATTAATCACAATGCGCTTTTGTTAGGACTATCTTGTAAGCATTAACCCAAATTCTATTTCGGCAGATATATAGTGCGCGAACAGACGGGAAGCGTCAACAATAAACCTCAATCCATCAGGCCCCGGGCTGGAGACGTGGGGAGGTCTTCGCTCTCGAGTGTTCAACAGACGCGGGGTGAGGGGTAGAGGTTCGGGTGACCTGTTCCGCTTAGCGGGCAGCGAACTCCGACCTCACTTTTCCGAGCGGCTCTAGGCGAGAAAATAAAACCGAGGGTGAAATTTTATCCTCACTCGACACTTTGTCGTCAGTGAAAACTACCCCCGTGCGTAAACAAAGGGTATGTCTTCGCAAAATGAACGCCAAGCCATTATAGTTATATCGGAATTATAACTGATTATTTATATATTTTTAATTCAATAATATTCTACAACAAGGACAGTAGAACTGACAATACGAATTATAATAAAACTGAAGTAAAAAGAAAGGAGAACAGTACAACAGAATCACGTTGAATAATATTAATTAATATTCTTTAATTTTAAATTCTAATTCCTTTGTCTTAAAAACATTTTTACTTCAGTATGTACTTTTTCACTATATAATTTTTTTAATCAAAAATATGCAATATTTAATGTTCTACTTAGTACAATGAAAAATAAAAACCTTACTTTGAATATCGACTGTGAAAAGGAAAAAGGACGTAACCCAAAGTTTTTTCAAAACAGCTTTTTTTCGATAATCACAATGTATCACACCTGATACACGTTCTATAAAAAGGATGCAAGCTGCAAATCCCGAATTAGTATCTAAATTTAGCTTGTAAGTTTGAAAAAAAGATGAGCTTGTGAAAATTGAAACCACGAAAAAGACTGAAAAAAAAGGTTTTCCCTAGACAATTTCTTTAATTAATTATAGATTATGTCAATTTAACACCAGTTTAGAATACTCCGTGCGCTTCTGTTTAGTGTATATTTCATAATTTGCATATGGCCCAAAATCATCAAAAAACGTTTTTTGTGCCTCCTGTAGAATATGCTATGAGTGAGTTACGTCCTTTTTCCTTTCCACAGTCGATATCAATAGTATAAGTAAAAAACTCTCTTACCGATATTCATTTTCATTTTTTACTAAGTAAAACATTACGTAGTTTTATCTAATACATATATGTAAACCTTGTGAGAGATGTTTTTTTACAAAGTATTAAGTAACAAACTAAATGTCCATGAAAGCTTTCCACCGTTCTGTGCTGTACATGTATGTCTCTGTTGGGAAAGGGGAAAATGCTAATACGAGATAAGTGTTTGTGTAGATACAAGCTGACTATTTATTTGTGTATAATATGCGAACCGACTACAGTTGGAAATGGTTCAAGGTAGTATGTTGTGACGGTTTGGATTCCTAGGGACACATAAGCAATGAAACAAAACGCGGTTATCTAAACTTACTTAGGTTAATTCCACGACAGTAAAAACGAACGCTGATAAAGAATTCTTACTCGTTTCAATGTAGGCTATTCATTCGCGAGAAAGAAATATTTAATTGTTTGACTTAAAATAACTTACTTTAATACATTTTCCGGATTATTATTAAAACAATTTAAGTGACATTTCTTCATGTTATAGTGTAATAAAAAAAATCTCAACAGATAAAACAGCAAAACTAAAATTAAAGCAGGGCTGTGGAGTCGTAGTGATAAAAAAAACAGTCCGGTTTCTTTTTATAAATCAAATTAAAAAAAAGTGGACATTTAAAAAAAAGTCCTTTATAAAAGTAAAATCTCAAGCCTTCATATTATTCATTTAACATTGATTTTGTCTTAATTAGACATTCAAAATATGTAGTACATATTTTATTTAAAAAAAAGCAACGTCAATCGATAGTACAATGTATTTTAACTTTAAACTATGAATTGAAAGGTATCACTTAAATATTTTCATTAAATTTACTAAGTTAAAATAAATGTCGGTTATCTATACATATTATATGTTATTTGTAATAAAACAATTTAGATAAAACTATCTATTAAATTTTGTTAGTTACATTTGTTTTACTATACAAAGAAAACCTATAAAGTTATTTTATTCGTTTCCATGAATATTGTATCAGTTCGTATTGCTAGCCAGTAGCCAACTAAAGATCTCTTAATTATTTATTTACTTTCAATTGATACATGCTTTAGTTATATTATTATTTGCGATATCATTATTACGTTTAGCGACTGCCAACGTTGTACATTTAAAAGTACTGCCAACCTGCAAACGCAAGGCCAGAAGAGGTGTGTCCGCCCTACTGAATACCCACTTCTCATAACTTCACTGTACATATCGTGCTTTACCTTTGCAATACCCATTGAAAATGTATAAACAAAAGCTTTCACTTTCGTTAATATAATATTGACATTTTATTATATTTAATAATTGGGTAATAAAAGCGTTGAATTCACATATTTTATGATTAATTAATTTGTGCATTCACAATAAAAAAATCAATTCTAAATGACAGATGTGAATGCACTCTCTATCTAACGTTCCATTTTTAAAAATATTCTATTCGCATGGATACCTATTTACGGTATTGATTATTGCTTCAATAGATGGCGTTGATGTGAGGTTGTTTGTTCGGAAAATACTGTAAATTTTAACTTACTTAACTAAAATCATTTATTAGTGTTAATTTAGAGGTTTCTTCGGTGTAATTTTAATAAAAATACATAGATAGTTAGGTTGATCTATTTTTTTATATTATATAAAGCTATAATAGGTACTTTTTATGACGTACATTGCGTCATTTACTAACAAAATGCTTGCTGTCCAGTTCAAAAGCTTACGAAAGGTCTTACGCACTATCACATTACGTATAATTGTATCTACGCAGTGCAATAAAAAAATATTTCGTTTCCATATCATGATTACTATTTCGTATGCACTTTAACCTGGCATACCCATATTATTATATCGTGTAACCGCGTCATAAAATAGAAAATTAATAATTATCTATTTTATTACATATGTGTGTTGATTCCTTTATTCAAGTTACATAGAGACGGGAATAAAAAACGATTTTTGAATTTGGTTAAAAAATGTCTTGAAAATCCAGAGGGATGGGTATACGGCCATGGTCAACACCTGAGAAGAATTTAGAGGCAAGCAATGATCGTAACTATTCTATATAGTTCTCATTAGGATCTATATTTTCAAATGTAATCTCCAACCTGGATCCTTATAATATATAGATATGAAAAAAAAATGATTTTCAACTATACAGCAGTATTTATTTCTGGAACGAAAAGTATATGTTCTCACTAAGATACAGAAAAGAAGCTAATGGAATATTTCGCTGACTCAAGTACTGACTTGTACCTAAATACAGGGGTGGGCTGGAGGGAGATCGGTGGGGCCCCTCGGATCAAACCATTTCCTGTATTGAAATGCATAGTATTATTTACGACAGATTAAATATAACGTTTTGAAGCAAGAAATTGTATTAAAAAGAATGTTAATAATAGAAAATTTAAATTATGTTTCGATTTTATCATCCCCTCTTTGCTTCCCTTAAAAAGGAAAAATCCCAATCTGATTGATTACAACTCATTAGTATCATTAGTATCATTATCTGTTTGTTTTATTTCGATTCTACACCCCCCTCCTTGCTCCTCTTAAAAGGGAAAAAAACCCAAACCTCCATTTTGTAATTTTATAATTTTAAAATGTTAGAATCAATCTTGCTTCATTACTTAAGCAAACTTTGCGATAGTAAGTCTGAAGATGCCTCTGAAAGAGGCGAAACACGTGTCACAGTTAGTAACACAATACGTGGAATAATCAAAGTTAATTTAAATTTTCTATTAAAATGAACATCCACAAAGTTACCGCCGAAACCATCGAAAAAAGAATGTTGCCTATATCTGCGTCAATTTTATAACTCTTCACTCTCGCAATTTGAATTCAGTAGGTACTTTGTTCAGCTATCGATAGTAATTATTTTACATTTTATTGCGTTTACGACTATTTAAAAATAAATCACCCCATCACCTGCACATCACGACTTACTGAGATAAAGTGAGTTCCTTGTTAACGTATCGGCAGCCCACCGATGAATAAACATACTAAATTGTGACTCCCAAAATACTCATGTTTGAATAGGTAAGATTAACGACTACGTTTAATCGTGCGATTAATTGAAAACATATATTTAAAGCGAGAATTAAACTACGAATATTGAAGATGTTTGGATAGGTCTCGATCAATCGATGATAATAATTTAAAATTGCAGAAACAATCATTCGCTCAACGTTACACATGAGTAAAATGTTCTAATAATATCAGTTGACTGATCGAGTAATTTAACTAAACAATAATAAGTCGTTATAATCGGTTCATGGGTTATCTTTACGTAACAATTCATGGCTACATTATTTCAAACGTATCCTAATTCAATAATGTCGTCATTCAAACGGTTGACTTTGCAATATGTCACCCACAATACGAGCATACAATGATAATTAAAATATAGATGATCGTGGTAGATGATGGAATACAGCTGCAAGACCGCCTTTACTTTCAATTGCCCCTTCCTCCGTCGTTTCCCTCCATTATCAAAGCAATGTTCGCGACCTCGCGATTTACGTCACCGTTCCACTCGGCGGTCGTCGCTCCCGCGTACGGGGCCGAGGCCTCCCGACGGCGGTCGAGCTCTCCCGAAGATCCCCGATTACCTCGACGTGAAGTCGGTCGCGGGTTTCGCAAACGATATGAAGCTTCTGGAAAATGGCGCGGGAAATTATTGACACATGTGGGTGAGAGCGCGCTTGATGGTTATGTTTTTTTAGGTTAAGTTGCATGAGTACCAACAAGCGGTTGTTGCACTCTTATGTACATAAATAGTACAGCCTAATAGTACAAATTTCATTGTTCAAAATTTATTAATAAGATTTGTAAAACATATTAAAAAATAAAATAAATGAACCATTGAGTTGCAAAAAGCACTCTGAAAACTTTTTCAAGTTTTTAAGTAAATTACGAAAAACTGCTGTGCATATATAATATATTATTATATACATACCAGGGCATTCGATCTTGGGCCCTTTTTGTGATCCCGGAGTTACGGGATTCGCAATTTTTCGGATCCCGGGTTTGATTATTTGCCATAAATTCTTGGAGAAATTTGGGAAAACTCACTGGGAAAAAAGTCAGAAATTGAGAGATTTAAAAATAATGTACAAATAAAGTTAAAACACATATTTAGCTCGCTTGCGGATTTCAAAATTTTTGGCCGATACAAAAACTTTTCGAGAATTTTTCCCTCCTTATCACCAATCCCGGGATTTCGGGATCACAAAATAAGACGGGATCCCAGGATTGGAGATCTTAATACATACCTAACGTTGAATTTATTACTTGTTTGGCATTATTTGTATATCTAATATGTTAACAAATACAATATAACCATTTAATTTGGATGCAGAAAACGTGTATTGAAACTTTGGTTTTTTTTTAAACTCATTTTTCAATCTCAGTTCTGTGTTTTTTTTTAAATGACCCAAAATTTTGAATTACTTTTTCAAAAAACATGTTAGGATGTAATTTAAAACTCTCACCCGCATTACTAGATATGATTTAATTAATCTAAAGAAAAATATAGCGATCGTATATCACTTTCATAAAAAATCATCCAGTATGGTGTTTTCAACTCAATGATTCAAATACAAAGATCTGAATAATAACAATTAATAAACGTCGATGAGCTTTCTGAATCTAGATAGGTTTTTTGCTGCCAACAGAGCTGCGTTAATTCTGGACTAAGACATATCGGTGTATGTAATAATTTTAGACGCCCACCGAACCTTCATGGAACATCAATGTCAAATTTTGATTGTTATTTTAAATTACGAACTAACTTCCTGAGCTTCGCCTTTCAATATCTTCAGACATTTAACAGCACGAATGTGCTCGAACTGAAAGTTTGTATCAAACTATATAGTTCAAAATTTGGACGCTTCAAATTCGATATTGAAGTTTCTGTACCCTCGGTGGACATCTTATAGCATACCAATATTACTAATCTAATAAGATATACTGAATTCTACGATAAATGAGTGTTAGAGTATAGTCAAAATTAATAATTAATTATTCAAAAAAATAAATATCTTGCTTGAAAAGCAGGCGAGTTCTATTTTTTTTAATGTAGCTTTATGATAATTGTAATATACCGATTCATGTTAAAGTCATTAAACTTCAAATTTAGGTTACAAGAATAATCAATACCTAAAATAACTTAAAAACACATTAAAAATAATGACTAAATGGAAATATCAATAAAAAAAGCGAAGAAAAATTGAATCACTTTTTTAATTGTTAAATGAGAAAATTGTTTACACATTGCATTTATATAAAGTTTTTCAATTATTTGATAACGTTCGATATTTAAAAACAGAATCACACACTTTATTGACATTATTTAATATTCTTTTTGAAATATTTTTTTTCCTTTTATTTTTGAATACCTACTATAATTGAAAAGAAGAATGTTATCTATTTTCAATTTAATTGTAGAGAATGTATACATAAGTTTTATGTTTATGTATACCAAACAGTATTATTTTAGTTCTACATATAATTTATAGTTATTTCGACTTATGCCCTCATCAAAACATTGGGGCATAAGCTGTCGACTTTGGAAAGGAAAAAGGACATAACCCACACATGACAAATTTTACAGGAGCCACAAAAAAGTTTTTTAATGATTTCAGACCAAAGGAAAATTATGAATTATACACAACCTTAAGAGCACTTAGAATTATAAACTGGTGTTTAATTGACTTAATATAATTTTAATTTTAATAAACTGTTAAAGAAATACTTCCTTTTTCCTGGTCGAAATTTTTTTTTGAGACCATTTTTGTTTTTTATACATTAAAGCTAAATTTATATATTAATTTGAAAAATGTTTGTAGAACTAAAATACTTATTATTACAATAAAGTTCTACCAAATAAATGTCAATTCAGTCAGTCAATACAGCTAATTTATATCCATTGATCATTCCTTCGTGATTAGCGCATCAATATGTTTGTCAACTGATAATGCATTATAAATTACAAGTATTTACAAATAAAGTAATCATCGTTTGTGGGTTGACTTACAAGGAGAATACGGTACTCCAAAAAAGAAAAACGATCCAGTGGTGCAACGAGTCTCGCCGTACGTCATCGGTGTCAACGACCTGCCCGTTTTCAATTTCACCAATCGTTATAAACCCGTGATTAGGAGAAAGTTTTCAATTGGCAAACGAATACTATTTATTCACCAGAGAGAGAATCATTGTGTATTCGTTACTCAATACAGGTATTTATTTTTTGTTGATTCGTCGGTAAGTGACGCAAAAAATGTAAACAGCATCGCTTTTATAATAGATGAACTAGATTTATAATTAATCCTACTCGCCAAGTGCGAATAATTGACAGCGCGTTTTTAATGCGATAAATAACATCAAGACTAAAAATGATACTTAGGCAATACACGAAATTATATTATTATGGCATTTAGTAAACATATTTAAGTTTTCGTTTTTTACCTACAATTTATTAGTTTCACCTTACTACATATACACCCAACCCTTTACGTTTATTCATACATTTTTGATTCTTTTTTACAAGACTGGGATAATTTTATTTTAACTTCTATATAAATATATGCGCCTGTGTGGTCGAGTGGTCAACGTTGTTGGCTTCGGCTACAGAGGGCCCGAGTTCAAACCCCGGTACGGACAGGTTTTATAAATTGATTTTTCAATCGATTTATGAATTTATGTTTAAAGGCATGGATGTATGTGATTTCTTGAATTCCCCCCACTCACCCATCCTATCCTATGAACGGGGCGTATCGAGAGCGATTAGCTTACAACTAATCCTATCCTAGCCCTATCCTTCTATCCTTGCTCTCTTTGGAAAAAGAGAGGTTGAGCAACTGAGTAACAATCGGTTCTCTTAGAAACACTTCTGTTGAGATAAACTCGATTAGGAGTCCATATGCTCCACATTGGGAGCGGACATTATTTAAAAAAAATATATATATTCCATCAAATCATCTTTAGTCAGCCAAGCATGCAATGTCAACACTTTGGACTATTTTGTTTGAATACAAATCATTCATTTTCAAAAAAAAAATCGAGCCTTTCATTTTTCACGACTCTGACTCCGACTCGACAGCCCTGCTTTTTTACGCGAATTTGGAACTGATTATCAAAATATGTATATGAAAATGAGGTTTTTTTTCTCGCCACTTTTTAGAACCAATTTATCGCGTAAAAAAGGATTAGGTGTACATATAATATTTAGAATTTATTTACAAGAACTTCTTCATTAAAATCAGTCAAAGAATAACAATAACTATGTATAGGTATCATCTATCTTGGTGGAAATGCATTACATTAAAAAATAAAATACTTTTTTTGTACTTACTTCAACTTTTATGATAGAGATATGAAAGAGTTTGCAATGGTCTCTAGTAAATGACTGTAACAAATTTATTATTTTTTAAATATCTAATATCACTTAATTTTGTTGACACAACACCATCATCGTTATAATTGACTTTTTGAATTATCATATATATCTCTTCAGTTTCATATGATCTTATATTCGTATTCCAAAGTGAACATTCCTTCCCAATACCAATTGTAGGTTTCATTCATACGTTGTCATATAATTTCATATAGCATCCAATCAAAACAGGTTATAAACAACGAATCAATGATTTTCTAATAATTTAATAGTATGGAAGTATTTTGAGTCTACGCTTGCTGCAAGCTCTACGCCTGGCGGTTCAAATCGTAGACATCCTTAGTGTGTATGTAGATTCGAATAGAAAATTACGTAACAATATGAGTCGAATGCATTTATTAGTCATCTTATATTCAAAGTGGTAGCCGGATAAAACAGAACATCACAAAACATACAATATATCTTTAGAAATCACTAGTTATGATATGTTTTACAATCAATTAGTAATCTCTATGTCGTATTAGATACAATAAATAAAACAACAATCTTGCATATCAATAACACTTTCAAACTGAAATTGTCGTAAATACACTTATATTCGACGATTATAATAGTCGCCATTGACTGATAAAGTAAAGCGCACGTTATTACACACTGTTCTGAAATTATTACCTGTTAATCTATAATATGTTTCCAATAAATAGTTAAGAAGAAACAGGTATCATTCAACTAAAAATTGATTGTGTTCTGAATTGTCTATGTACTATGTTCTCATGTTCTGTTTTATCATGATATGTTTATTCATGGAACCATTCAAAGTATATTTATTTCTTAAATATAATTAATTAGTATAAAAGTATAACAATGTATAAAAAGCGAAAATCTTTCAATTTACAAATCATATAATGGAATAATAAAATAATTTGTTAATCATACGAATATCTTATTAATCATTATAATAATAAGAAAATTATTCATATTATCGAATAATTAAAAAAAAATGGAAATACGATGTAGCAATTATCGATAGATAATTATCATACCTATTACATTTTTTTATCTAGGCTAATTTCATATCTCATTTCAAAATCACAATTATCGCTTGTTTGACTTCCCTGTGCAGTTTTTAACGAGGAAAACATTTGGCCTATTTAATTTGAATGATGTAACAAAATGCAACGTTATCAAATCGAAAAACAATAAATAATAATGTTAAGCGCGAACTGTGCCGTTATTTTCACTCGAATTCTGTGTCAATAGATAAACATTTCGTTTTTAATCTAGAATTCGCAATTTCCTATGCAGGTGATTTAAATGCATTATTGTTTTTTAAATGGCGTACGGCAGTAGAAAATTTTACAGCTTAATTTAAAACCTACTTATATACTATAAAAAAAATGAAAAAGAATCGTATTGTTTTATGTCACACCCATTTTCATATTTTATTAAGGCTCGTATTTTTCCGGTCAGAATTTATATTAAATGGTCATAATTTAAATTAAATTTTAAAAAAAACCTAACCTAACCTAACCTTACTTAAACAAAATTGTTACAAAATATTCTGACCGTACATATTTTTATTCTGACCAATTATTGATTTAAATTCTGACCATTTAATTTGTTTTCTTTATTAATAATGCAAAGTTTCATTTAAAAAAATCCAGATTATAAAAAATGTTTTCGAACCAAGGCATATAGTTAATTTATGTTAAACAAAATTGAGGAGCAAACATTCAAAAAGTGTTTTGTCACAAATTTTGAAAAATGGCGTTTTATATCAATTCTGATAGCCCATACTAAAACCTATGAATGGAAATCAAAATTAGTGTTCAAAAAAGTTTTTTTTCATATTAAAATTAAATCATAAAGTTGACACATTCATACAAACCGTCACTTTTGCAACACTTAAATCATCATTTTCCAAGCTTTGTATTTGTGTGACAAAACACTTTTTTACAAAATTTCGTTTAACATCCCCTAAAAATAGTATAAAATAAAATTCGGCCTTCGCTACGCTCGATTTATGTTTAAACGGTTTTTATATAACCTGATCCTGTATCGTACCTGCTTTCTGATACTGTAAAACCACTTATGAAAAAATGGACTCGATAAATATATGTATTAAAAAGAAACAATGTTTTAAAATATGACATTTGAATTACGTACATACGGAAACAAAATTAAAATGTTAAAAAGATTTCACAGATGGCGTAAAGCGCAGGTGTCTTAACTCGACTTCTATACCTTCCGTTTACAGATTGTAAAAATTGTAAGCCAAACAATTTTTTCTAATTTCCACGGAAAATACATTTTAAAGTCTATACATATATTAAGATTAATAATTATCTTAACAAATAATCTGATAATAAATACAGAAAACGTGTTTTTTTTTATAATAGAAACAAGATGTTTCTGCTGGAGTAAGATTACAGATTTATATATGTATTCTTGTTGATATTTTTTATTATTAGTCAGATAAATAATATCTCGGTTTTTTTGAATGGTAATGAATTTCACTGTTCATTATTTATTTCACTGCAATTTTTAGGACCAATCTATAATATCGCTACCTACAACAATGCGAAAGTAAGACAGTCGATAATAAACATGTTTTTAAGTATTAATGCCATTATAGGCAATATACATATAACGATCAATAAAATACAATGGTAGGATACACTGTAATTTTAAAACACGACTAACACCGATATCACATCTAACAGTGACGCCCAAAAAATATAAATAAGTAAGTAGTAATCAATCCAAAAGTAACACAAAAAACTATAAGCTATACAAACATTTTACATTGTTTTTAATTTGATTGATTGAGTATAGTCTCTTTGTCATAGAGTGTAGCACAACATATTGTGTATATACGAAAATATCAATCTAAAACTGTACGTAAAAAATAATGTATTAGATTTGGCAAACAGTAAATCATCATTATCTATAGAACTAATATCTTAAGATTTTCCTTCTTTTGCATTGATCTAAAGTTACATATTTTTCGCAGATATTCAATTCATAACAAAACTCATAAAGAAAGCAATAAACATTATAAATTTAAGTAGTTTTCACAGCATATAATAATTATAAAGTGTCATAAAATGTATTCGTGATGCATACGAGAGCTCACTCATAGTCTTATGCTGACTTCAGCTACATTCTTTCACTTCGTGAGACGAGCGTGATTTGAATTTTATTTAGATTTCACTTTCTTTTGTTTTCAATTTCATTTAATACTTCTAACGAGTATTTGAATAAGTTTTCAGACATTACAGAACCTTATCATTTTATACGCTATTAAACATTTTGTATGCTGTATAACCAGCAAAACACAAATATTTATTTATTATCTCACGCAAATTAATGACTGATTTATCCCAGACCAATTTAACATACGATTTATTTTAAAAAAAAAACGATGCATAGGAAATGATATTTTTGAAGAAATTGTCATAGAAAACCAATTCCTATTTGTTGTATTTTTACTATCGAGTTATGGGAAACCATTATGTTAAATGTTTTCATGTATAGTACCGCATTAATTCTATATTTCGTAAATTTAAATAACTTGACTAAAATTGATGGCAAATATTTTATTGCGAAAAAATGTATGTAGGTATATCATTAACAAGACTTATGTTACTTGTCTTGTTAAACAGTATGTTACCAAATGAACATGCTCAAAAAAAATCTAAACAAAATGCTGATTTTCAAATGATAGATTGTGAATCATTACTTAATAATAAATTGATTATTATTCTTTTAATGTCATTCATTACACCAAATATAAAACGATATCGAAATGGTAGATATTTATTAGACTTCAACGTGAGACTCTGACTTATATAATGTAAATACTTGATAAATTAATCGATTACGAAAATTGTCAGTAAGTAGCCCAGTATATAGTTAGCAATAGAAATAGCCCTGAAGATCTATAAGTTTCCAACAGTTTATTGACCGACTTTATTTAGTACGATCAAGAGACTAGAATGCCGCCATATCGAAGGTCTCTCGAGACCCACTGCTCATAATGACGCCTTCAATTATACGACTAATTGCTCGCACAGTTACGCCGCTGCAGGGAGACCGCAATATATAATTAATATAATATTTACATTGTGCTCTGGGCAAATTGATAATTTATCACAATTGAATTTTTGTAATCAGCGAGTAAACACAGTGCGCAGCCATGTTGTCACAATGATAAGCATATAATTACATAAATTATTATGTCAATGAACTGAATGAAATATCTAAAATAAGTCAGGTATATTAAGGAATCAGCCCAGCCAGTATTCCTCCACAAAACTTGTCAATCAATTAATTTATAATCTATTTTTATTAATCAATAAATTATAGCCATTACATAACTTTATATTTATGCTTATATAAGTATCTTAGCTAGGCATAAGATATGTTTCCATTAAAAATATCCTGTTACAGAAAATAGTCGTCGACATATTTTATTAAACCACGACTCATCGTAATTCGATACATTTATGGCGCAGAAAAAAACCTTCTAAATATTGTATACACGTTAAATTTCGTAGTTAATTAAGAAGTTCAATATGAAAAGCAAATTAACATTGATAGTTAAGTAAACATGTTTAATTCAAAAAGTAATTTACTTCAAATCATTTCTGGTCCCAGAGGGTGGGAAAAAGGACAGCAGGTCACTTGTTAAGTAACATGCGATGCTACACACTTTCGGCCCCGGTCCAAATCAGGTAAAACTATCCCGTTTGCCCGGCTTATTTCTGAAGAATTGCATTTTATCTTAATTACTTACTAAAAGTGCTATAACTGTAAAACAACAATGTCAAATCAAATGAAACTTTTTTGTGGATGTTTGAAAGACTATAATTATTCACTTATCTATGGCATTATTGCCAGAATTGTCTGCTATACAAAGCCATATTACAATTTTCGCACATGTACCGAGTCTTATTCCCTTTTTTTGCTTGGCGCACACCTTGCATGTTGAATTTAACTATTTATTTATTTTATGCTGTTGTTATTAGTAGCAAAATAGCTTTGGAAATGCTTTTTGACATCCTTTTTCATGCAATATCTTAATTTACAATTGAAAATGAACTCGGAGACTGCACCATCATGTGATCTTCAGAAATACAAATGGACGCATCAAATTCGTTATGATATCCTTAAATTTTGGTTGGTAAAATCAGTAACTATTTTTAATAAAAGTAATAATTAAGAAACTGGTTTAGAATGATTTGTGTATCTGCTATTATGGTTTTACTGAGTCTTTTATAAAAAAAAATCGTTAATACCACTCAATCATCGCTCTATTTGAACGCATAGCGCATCACGTGAAAACACGGTTCCGGGACTCAACGCTTGGCTAGCTTATTACGTGAAAGCACAGCTCCGGGATCCAACGTGTTAAAGAACAGACCAAGTAACAATGACAAGATAGGGTCTACGCTAAAGTCGTAGACCCCAGGGCGTGAAACAATAGAGTTAGTAAGCGACAGAATATTGGAGCTGAAACTGGCAGTAGGGCGATTTTTTGGGTCGCAGGCCCAGCCGGACGCAACATCTAGCGGGTGAACGACCGCTGGAAGGCTGCGCGCTCCGTTAGTGGGTCATACGCGAGTGACGTCACCGTCCCGCTTAACAATAATGGCCGCCGTCACCGCCATATTGAAAACGGAGAGCGGACGCAACAATATAATACGACAGCGAGCCAACTTACCAATTCAACCGACGAAGACTGTCTCGGGAGAAAGTGGAGTTACCTGATCTTTTATGCAATACGTATTATTAAACTGGAATTTAGTCAATTTCTCTTTACAGCAACATGATTACTTATTAGTTAATTTGTATGTACATAATACAAGTCATCATATTATTAAACTATGAAAAATAAACTAGAATGTCAGAAAGAGAAAAAAAAGTTCTGGATGCAAATTATCAAGAAATCAAAGCAGAATATTGCCTAATTAGGTATCCACCAAATGTTTATTTACTAATTTTAATTTTGTATACATATGCAATAGACACAATCAATTTCCATTATTTATATTTTCATGTTGAGAGCCGTGGTTCACAACTCACTAATCGAATTTAAAACATGGTAGCTATTTGAATTTTAAACTTCGAAATGTAGTCGTGATCAATAAATCAGTGTTCTTTTAAAAATCAATTTTCGAAAGCAGCGTCATATTTAAAAATAATCAATCGATCGTCTAGTAAGCTGGTTCATTATACAGACAGCTCAATCAATAAATCAAGTATTATTCATCATTTACAATTTTGATCAACATGTGTTTAACACTTCCCCTACGGTGCTAAAAAATATTTCCGATATGTTGCTGGCCCTTTAGAAACCAAGTAAAAAAACATGTTTTTTTTTAATATACGTTCTGGGTTTTTATACTTGGTTCCTTAAGGGGCAGCAACATATCGGAAATATTTTTTAGCACCGTAGGGTAAGTGTTAAACACATGTTGATCAAAATTGTAAATGATGAATAATACTTGATTTATTGATTGAGCTGTCTGTATAATGAACCAGTATTTTTAGCACCGTAGGGGAAGTGTTAATGACTATGTATTATTATTTTCAGAAGTATGACATCAAGAAGTGAGCAATAGCATACCTTTTTTTGTTATATTATTTAGAAGTTTCATTTTTTAACTATCTGATTATTAGACCCGATAGAGAGCAAAATTTTACACATAACAGCATATTTAACTCTTTCGATTTTTTCGAAGTTGTTTGACTAATGAATTGGGCGATCAACATACCCTCCTGCCGTCTTTAGCGAATTAATCATCTACAGTTTAAAATACTATAACTACATATTTGAACGTTTAATAATTTTATTACGTCTTCATTAATCTGATATCAACTAGAATTAATTTTGAATTCAGTTGATGAATTCTGTTAAATTTCGGAGAATATTATTAAAAAACAATTCTTTTTTAATCAAAATAATGTACATAAAACATTATATTTTACGTGGATACATACATATATAAATTTACACTGCGCCCTCTCGCATGCAAACGTGAAAACTTTTCGTTCCAGCGTAACCCCGCACAAATAGCTAGCACTATAGAAAAGATTTATGTGGTAGAATTATATGTCAGCCCGCACTTCTTTTTCTTTGTAAATATCATTTAATTTTACTGCTCTTTATTATATTCTTAATGTATGATACATATTTTTTTGTTATTCTTTAATCATACATTGTGATAATGTGTATTCCTTAGGAACCCACCTGGCACCTGCATTCCTAAATGTGCGGGTTTTCTGGAAGTTTTCTGCAAAGTGTGATTTTGTATGTGCACCTACAAATTTTCAAATATCTACCTAAAACGTTATTCTGCATTCTTATAAAGTTTACTTTCATTATTATAATGTTTGTTTTTTGTAAAATCACCTTATTATTAATTGTTTGCAGTCTTATAATAACAGCAGATAAGTAAAGTTTCGTTATTTTTTACCCTCTTCTCTTAATTAACTTGGTATGTATATATTACCTATGTTATCATACAAGTCTATGTCTATTTTCGGTATCAATTTTTTTGTTATAAAGACTTGTAAATCTTCCCCAGATTATTTTTTATGAACTTTATGTTGCAATTTGATTGTACTGGACATTTAATATAATTTTGATTGAAGGTGCTTGGTGGAATTTCAATATTAAATTTGAATTGTTCAAATTATGTACATTCACACAGATTTTGTCACTAACGACCCGGCTTTCGCCTTTAGAAACATCCCTACTTTTTAAGCACGAAACATTCATTTACTAAACGCCAGTTCAAGTTCATCCGTGCACTTGAACGCCTGAAAATGCCGAAAGACGAAACCCGGGTCGTTAGTGACAAAATCAGTGTGAATGCACATAATTTGAACGATTCCAATTCAGTACTGGACATTCTTCACTAAATAATACGTTTTTCTGTATAGTAGAGATATATAGTATCTAAGCTGGAGTATTTTGTATAAAAAAAAAACTTACCTATAATAATTATTCATAATTATTACCATAATAAAAAATATGGTCCAAAACTATTTTTCGCCTCAATTATGCAATTTTTATTTGATGATTTTCCGCTGCGTAAACTTATGTATCAGTGTTCAATGAATCTGACAAGAGTGATACACAAAATACAATAGCAGCTTTTAAAACTGTTCAATTGATTAGGTACTTACTAATATTACTGTAAAATCTATTTTATAAAGAAATATTGCAAAAATGAATTTACTATTCATTAAGGAACTGAAAGTATGTTAAGGTATGTGGTTAGATATCCATATGATAGCGATTATATAAAATGCTCACTATCTAGGTACCTGCTCACCTCTTTGTGCAAGGAATAACGGAACATAGATAACACGTGACCTACAAAATGCTGCTACGTTACACTTTTACACATTGTCGCGTTATTCCTGATTGTTCACTTTTCCGTATTTAGTCCAACGCAGCAAAAAATAAATTATACATGACATAACCGGATATTGTGCAGATAGCGCGCTGTGTGCATAAATGCAACTCGTAAATCAAATATCACATCAACATTGCAACTGTATTAAATAATAATAAAAAAAATGATATATGTATTTATATATTATGCAATTATTATTTATATAAAGATCCGGTAACAAAATAAAACTGTCTTTTTGCGTTTTTTTTATTAGTAGTCGATAAATTATTACAATAGGCTTTTACTCAGTGGCGGCCGGCCAATGTGGCATTCGATTAATGCACCCCTTGTACCCGCTAAACGGCGCGCGGCTGTCACCTTCACATATTTTTGCATGAGCATATTTACCTATAAACAGAATGGGCACACATTAGTCTTCTTATACAGTTCGGATCCTAAAAGACCAGCGGCGGCCGGTCAATGTGGCATTGGATCAATGCACCAATTGTATATGCAGGGGCGGTTATATTTCATGAAATAATATTCAAATGTAACATTTATACCATTCACTCATTTTAAATTCTTCATGTATTTTTATTGTCTATAATAAATATTTTAGAAAAAAATATTTTATTTAATTTAAAATTTTATTTTATTGAATTTAAATTGAGGAAATGGTTTAAATGTTATTTTTTAATATTATTTCATGAAATATAGCCGCCTCTGTATATACAAGGGGTGCATTGATCAAATGCCACATTGACCGGCCGCTACTGTTTTTACTTATGGGTATTCGATCAAATTTATTTGACCATGAAGAAATACTACATGAATTATATTATTGATTATTAGTTACTTACGAATAATAATCCATTGTAATAATATAGTCTTATATAGAAAACCCTGTATTAATTACCTAGGAAAGATAAAAAAAATTCGCTTTTGTGTATTCAGTTGTTTTATAATTTACTAATAACTTCCTTATGTATGGACAGTCATCTTAAAGCGAAGATTGGCGAATAACTATTTGTTATATACAGTGGAACCCCCAATTAAACTACCTCGAATTACGCGCTGGCTAGAAATTTTCGCCGCAAATCCCCCGGTCGTATTCCATTGTCGTTGCTCCGAGACGGTCGTCTGTGCGGTGCATACAGTCAAATGTTGGCTAGCGTCTGTGTATTCAACACGTGCCAGGCTATACACTCATAGTCGGGCGACTGTCGTATGTGTTGGATTTTGGCGCGCTTTGAATTTTATCACTTCGTAACTAAATATTTCGTCCATTTTTTTTTTTGCAAAACTAAGCGAAATCTTAGTTTTCTATTTTTCGCGGAAAAAACAAAATCCCTATTTTTGTACGACATTCACTCCCCCAATCACACCACTCCCAATTACACGGTCCCGACTTTACTGTAAATGGGGGTTTTACTGTACTCTTTATTTTAGTTGTTTTGATTATATCAGGCAGAATCTAAACACATTGGTAAGTAATAAGCTCATATCAATCGATAAGTGTGATGTTTTCGTGAGCTTTTAAGTGCACGGGAAATTCTCTGGAAAAGTTTTTTGCCTCATGTATAATTTTCCCGCTAAGTACACGAGACGAATGAAGTTTGCGCATGTCCGCCCCGCCTCTGTCCGCGGCGGTGTTGCCAACTAACGAACACAAATCAGCTCTGTGCGCCGCGCAACGGAACTCTCCAGCGTTCTTACTTGTTACACCGCCACACTAACCACCAAAAAACAAACTCTATTTTGGTTTTAAAATCGGTGCGTTCTTATTTTGAAATAAACTTAGGGCGGAATTCAAAAATAGAAACGTCACGCCGCCGTTCCGTAATAAACTTGTGCACAATCGATGGATGTTTTCGCCGATGTAAACAAACCCCCCTCGTGTGCGTGTGTGTGTTTTTGCATTGCAAAATAAAATAAAACTAATTCTGTTATAAACTAAACAAACATTTTGAATAAAAAGTGGACAATGACATAATAAGTTTATTCTGTGAATAAATCTGCCATTCAAAATAAGATATTAACAAGACTGAACGTAGCTTATTGTGATTTGAAATTAGATATTGTGATAATGATTGTTGATAGAGATTGATAAATAATAATAATCACAGCAATAAGAAATGATGCTTGTCAGTGAGTGTGCCATTATTTCAACGATAATCAAAATAATTTTTGAAAGATTATTGAAAGAAAGCCAGTCAGATTAATTAACAGTTTATTTAGCCTATGAATTCTATTATAATAAAGACCATATTATTCTGTAACACTCGCCATACAAAAGTGACTAAGTAAAAACATTATTTAAATGACACTTGGTATAATATCAACAAAAAAAATGTTAATAAGGAACTAGTTGCGAACTCGGGCATAAATATATAATTCATTTATATATTTATACAATTGTTGAAGTTATAAATATTATCCCCACCAATAATTATTAAAATATTGTAAGTTACTTAGAAGTATTATAGATTAACAAAACGACTTTTGTTGACACAAGAAAAACTGAGTGGGTTCAAGAAAATTATATTAATTTGTTAATTGACTCGAACGCGGATATCAAATAAATTTAATTAAATGTGTAAGGAGTGTTGCGGAACGATGACCATCACAGAGTATAAGGCTCCGTGTTCAGGGACTGGTGACAGTTCCGGGACTTCTAATGACTCCGAAATGGAAGTCGATCCATTCCTGCAAGAGACGACGGCGGAGATACCACAAAATAGCCACGATTCAGAAGTTCTTCTTGGACGAGTTCTAGCAGGTAAAACAAAAAACCTAAAAAAGCAATATAATTATCATTTTACGTCAAATATTATTAATCTTATTCAATATTTCACTTGTTAAGTAACATATTTATTTTGGAATTAAATGGCCGTGAAAGTAATGAGTTTCTTTATTTAAAATATTATATTGACAATTTTGATACCGGCCAAAAAAAGTATGAATTCCCAGACACCAGGGTCAGTGAACGAAAATTACAATGAATCAGCCACATGATTGGCACTAAAAAATGATCGCAAGCTGATAGATGCGAGCGTTGCGGATAAAAAAAATGTCGCTTGATATTTTTTATGATATATGACGTTGTGGACTTCAGGCATAGTTTGTACAACTTTCCTCGTGCTCGCGTCGAATAGTCTATGACAGGGCCCACTAAAAATCGCCGTCTTTTCACTTTCCTGTCTCACAAGAGTGAGCGTTGAATAATCTAGGTCAGCTGTACCCCGTGCGAGGCTAGTTCATTGCACTGTGGCCTTCCAAGCTATTTATTACGCGACTCTCTGTTTCACTTACTCTCGTTACTTTTGATTGCCTTCCCTTTCTTTTGTACTCTACTATAATATCACTTTACTAGATAATAAAGCTATGGAAAATATATATTTTTTTATATTATGTATTCTACAATATCTCAAATCTCATTTATTTGCAATCATTGTTATTTACATTTATCATCATTTGATTTGATTGCATTTTTAAGCAGTATTTTGAGAGATTACAAAGCATGAGTTTGTAGTTTCAATTTTAAAGCACTACAAAATTTAAAATTTCAAAATGTACGTACCCATATGTATTTAATTGCATGAATAATCACGGAAAGTACTAAAACTTAAAATATCTATATCTATGTATACCACGAAAATGGCTCATATTTTTATCAGTTAAAAAAATATGTACACATTTAACAGATAAAAAATATTTTCGAGGCCATTTGACGTAGTATGGGGCTAGGGCAATAACCCCAGCAAAAATCTAGGTCAACTTGGAATTAGCCTGCACAAGAATTCTTTGTACGCGTTCGAGATAAGGCCTTGAAATATAGCTATTTCTCTTTTTTACATCAACGCAGTACAGCAATAAGAAAGAGAAGTTTTATCATCGTCAACCGGTAATCGCGAATAAATTCGCTATACATACTGTAGTGCGTCATCTCTTTCGCACTTATAGCGGATAAACGCTATCAAAAGAGGCATGATATATCGGTGACGATGTTGCCTTGAAAATAAAGTTATTTATATTATATTGTTGCTGCATACTATGTTACAATTTGTAAGAGTTGAACGTGCTTAACTAAATATCAAAGCATTTTTATTTATTCATAATATTTTTTTTTCACATGTACATTTCTTATCTACAAGTTGCTGCTTAATTTTAGAGTTATAAACTTATGAAAGCAGTCGATATTATAACAGATTGAAAATATATTTTTTTTCAATCGCTCATAGGTCACTTACTACAAATTATGCCATTTTCACAGACAGTTATCATAGCAGAGAAAATAGTTCATACGTAATGTGAGTTTTTTCAACATTGGCTTGTTGTAACTGAAGTTTAAATCCCGGTAGGAATTAAATAATCTGTTGATAAGAATTCCTCTTGACGCCGTAAGCTTAGGTGAAAGCATACATTATACACAGTGGCGGATTAAGCACTTTGGAGTCCCTAGGCGCAATAAATTTTGGAGACTGCTTTTCGTAAAAGTGCTGCAAACCTCTTCGTGGAATAATAATGAATATTGAAAACTGAAATTAAAATGTAAGGGTTTATGTAATATATGCTATCTTTGAGGCCCCTACAACATGGAGGCCCCAAGCGCGCGCCTCTTGCGCTTATAGGGTAATCCGCCACTAATTGCGCATTCTACAATTTCTTTTATAATTATATTAAACCAAAAAGATACTTATACTGGTTCTAGTACGGCGGTAGGCATTTTCTAAAGCAGGGATGCACAACCCAAGGCCTGTTTTTTTGTGGCCCTCGAGTGTTTCATCTTAAAATTAAAATATTGTTCTTATTTATTTAATTGAAGTAAACCATTACATTTCAGAAATGTGAGCAATGTTTTTCGTTGACAATGCAGAATAAATCGGTTCATAGAAATAGGCATACTGATTGTGCAGCTTAATATTACAAATACAAAGATCGCTTTATTTTTTTAAATTATATATACACATCATGAATTCTTAAATTTTTCACAACTAAAACATTTTGTTGTTGATTAATACATGTAATCCTCTTTTGCACGGCTTAAAAATAGCACGGTCGAATGTAATGAAAACTATCATTCATCTATCTATAAACAATGCATCTATTTTATACTGCTCTTTTACATAAAACGTATACCCGCGTAAAAAGGGAACTGAGCGTATTTCGTTATTTTTTTGCGATTCGTTAGATGAAAAAGGTTGTGCATCAGTGGCGGTTCTAGGTACTGGGCTAGGTGGGCTAAGCCCGACCTGCATTTTTCACCCAAAACTTTAGATGGCTGAATAAAAATGAACAGCAATTCGGCCGCTGAACAAAATAAATACATTTATAAGCGTAACTAACCTTCCCCAAATGAATATAATATCTTTGTTTAAATTTTCCTCTATCAATATAAGACAATGCCATGTCTACCTACAATAATATTTTCGATTGTTTTTTATTACAATTTTAAGCTGAGCCGGCATAAAAAAAACAATAACCCTATAAATAATTCATAGAGAACATTCAACGTGACGTCAGTCTGGCAACACCTATGTACATGCTATTGGTCAGGGGCTAAAAGCTTCCAGCCCAAAACCATAGACAATATTTCTTTACACTGGAACGCAATCTAGCACGATTCGATTTTGTTTGTATTTGTATGTACGGAAACGTCATCAAACACACAGGACTGTATTTCAAATTTACTGGCTTCTGTCATTCATCGGGGGCTAAATTGGGATTAGTCCGTGGCCCATACAAACATACCAGTATCTTTGTATTTTATGAAAGTGACAGGTATCGAATCTCAGTGACAGTTCTGTATTGCTTTTTTTACTTGTTATTTCACTTTGAAAGAGACAAATTTAAGGTCACGTATTATTATTTCTTACTTACATTAGCATTGATTGTATTATATAGTAATTTATGCTTTGCAGTAGTGTCGTAGTATTTGTTAATTTGCTTGTAGATTAATGTATAAGATGAAGTGGAAGCATGCAAAATTTCGTAAATAGTATACAATGCTATGCTTTTCTCTAGCCCACCCAAGATTTCAGGTCAGGAACCGCCACTGTTGTGCATGCCTGCTAAACAAATCAGTTGTCAATGTGATCTTATATAAAGAATAACATGCCTTCACTGGTACCTTTTACCTTACGGTTCCATGGATATTTTTAATATGTTAACTTTTGATATAGCGACAATTAAAATGGCGACGCATTGCATAAAGTTATATGACATAAATATCAGTCAAAAGTATTAAAAAAAACAATTATTTTTATAACCGTATTGCGTAAATAGTTTTGTCTTTTCAATGAAGTATGTTGAAACTATTTTTGCATAGTTTGTTCATAATTTATTAGTTCGACTCGATGTACGCAACTTCTATTGGAATTGTCAGGAGTCGATCATATGGCCTTCGCATTAGAACGGATTGGTTCGGTTACTACTAAACTTGTACAAAGCAAACATGTACATATAAAATGGCGAACACAAAGAGACAAAGAAGCGTTTACTTATTATTACCACCGCTTATCTCTTTTATGACAGCTGTTTCATAATGGCAAAAAACGATAAATGTAAAATTTATGAACTGAAAAAACACCGTATCATTTTTTAGGAAAAAAATATTTGTGAAACCATACTCTGAATATTACCGGGTGGTTAAGAAATGCATTGATGTTAATTCTGTCTAGTGTTCCCTCTAAGCTGTGCGCGTGTGCGCGCGCGCGCACATGCAATACAACAAAGCGCACAAAATTTAAACCAGTTATACCACCACCAGAATAAATTAATTGTCATTATAAAAAATAACCATTTCGTTAGGTAGATCTAAATCCCGTTATATAGCGCACATTTTTAAAAAAAATCCTTTCAAAGTTGCACAGCCAGTGTATTTTGCGCACATAAACATCGGAAAATTAGAGGGAACATTGATCCTGTCTACATAATAAATCATATAATACAAAAAAGTTGTGCCTATAAATATTTGTTTTAATGAATTCATCCCACAACATTAAAAGAACCAGATCATAAAAATAGATTCACAGAATTCAATTAAATGAACTTCCTTTTTTTAAAAAAAATATTTTCGCTTAGACGTAAACCCATTAATTGATGATAATAATTTTTAATTGGTTAAAACAATAACCATGCTAAACATTCAATATATCATAGAAAACTGGTTTTATGGTTTATATTTTACACAGGGCTGTGGAGTCGTAGTCGAAGACGTAGTCGTGGAGTCGGGGTTTTGCCCGGAATTGGAATGGGAGTCGAAGTAGGAATAATTTTATGACTCAGACTCGTTTAAAAACAAAAAAATAATTATGTGGATTCAAACCACAATAGTCCATTGTAATTCCATTGCAAGATGGGCTGACTAAAGATGATCTGATGATATACATACATATATGTAATTAAAAATGAAATGAATGAAAAAAATCCTTTGAGTCGGAGTCGTCGTTTTTTACCTGACTCCGCAGCCCTAATTTTACATTAGAAATTATGTATTTTTTCTCTAGTTTTTTTTACAAATAATATTCTTATGTAAGTTTTTAATTAATTAACTTTAAAAAATTCAATGAGCCACGTTTCAATCGAGTCGATTTTAATTTGTAGTAAAAAGGCGTTATGACAAAAATAAATCCAATAGAGTAAAGTACCAACCAACAGTAACAGTAAGGGGTTATAATAAGTAAGGTTTATAAAAAAAAAATGTATTTTCCTAGAGCGATAACCGGAAGAATTCACAATCCCAGTTAAATGAGAATAATTAAACATCGAAAAATTATTAAATGTGATCTTACTCACTTTGCGAACGCACTGTAACTATTCCATATTTCGCCTTGAACTGTGTGTTTGAACGATAAGAATTACAGGGTATCAGCTCTCTAATCTAAAATTTATTGTCTTATCATGTATTCGTGTACATAATATTTATACAGTAAATACTGAAAAATAACATAATAATGGAATAATTGTAGCAACTCACAGCAAACACACAGATAACAGGGATTAAGTGAAATGGGGGGCAAACATATTTTCCCTTTGTTACGGAATACCTACTTAGGTATTATTGTCTACGAACGATAAACAATCATTGAAAATCAATAGATCTTACTTACTGTTTTATTCATAACGTGAGTAAAAACATACAATATTTCTTTGTACTATTTACACTTTTATTTCCCCTAACTCAGTGGCTTCCAACCTTTATGTTATTGCAAAAGAAGAAAACATATCTTCGCGCCTCCCCATCTTTTATTTCATATGGTAATAAAGACGCGTTTTAAAGGGTAAATAAATATTTTGAAATGTTCGCACCTCCCAGGTTGTAAATCGCTGCCCTAACTGATTATTAGTTGATAATGCTCGCAATGAGTGAAACCAGTCTTGATCTTGCTAAACAAAAGAATATTGTATTTTTTAATAGAATGTCTTTCAGCGACGTATTGACAATGAACACCCTAAAAGTGATTCACTTAAAATGTGTAATGGCAATGTTTTGAATTCACAAAATAATTAAAAATAATAGCGAATCGAAAACAACTGTAATCATCCAATAAAATCAATAGTTAATATATTTTTTTTCACACCTAAATTTTCCAAACGATTTTTACGACATGAGTAACGATTTGCGCTATCTGCCCTGCCGGATAAGTGCCGAATGTAAAATTTTATCGCTGGCAATCAAAAATCCAGAAATTTTCCCAGAAATCTCACCAACACAAAGGCGCCATATACGCACACAACACTTTCTCGCGAACAATTCGAAGGTTCCCGCGGTCATTGGCCTTCCGAAGGAACTGGGTCGACGTAGAGGGGTTGTCGAGGTCGTCACAGAACCCCCAATTTGCCACCCCCTATCAAAAGTCTCCCCGCCAGGCTCTGAAAGCACACATTAATTCCACTCCTTTTAACACGACGCGGAGGTGCCCGTCTTGACGATTACAACATTAAATAAATGACATGCGGTATATTTTGGATAAAGAATTTTCCATTTTTAATATTTTCCGCCTAGAATAATTTGAATAAAGTCTAACGATTTTCATAACACAAGGCTATACAAGATGTAATAATTCAGGCAAAGATTTTTCTTTTAATTAAAATAAAAAAAAATATAATAAAAGAAACTTGAATTCACCAATCCTCCAGAGACGAGAGCTTTTTTCCGATAAAAAAAATATTTTCTAAGCCATATTGAAGTCACGGATAACTTTTATTCCTATCCAAAATTTAAAAAAAAAAACGCAAAGTCGTTGTATAGAAACTCCGCATGACTATATGGTCATGCTCATCCTTTTATTACCGTGTAATATTGAGTACGGACAGTAGTAAGGACAAAAGTGACCGTATGGGCTTGCAAACATTCGGGGTTGAAATATAGCTAAACGTGATTTTTTTAAAAATATTTGCAATTTGACCTCTTTAGATCAACATAATTTCAAAACAAATATATTAGCAAAATAACTGTAAATAATTTTATGTTTTTAAAAAAAATATCTAACAGTTTCAAAAAGTAAATTAAAAAAAACGGAAATTCAAAAAATCACATGTGCTTTTAGAGACCGTTCCTGTTCCCACGGCTGATGACTAACTGTAGTCCGTACCCTTCTTAACCAAATATGAGCGAAAGCAATGGTATTCAGGTAGAAAAAGTATGAATAGTGGGATCAATAGACAACGGTGTTTTGTGTGACCATATGGTGACGCTCGTCCTTGGAGGGTTAAAATGATTTTTTTATCCATGTCCGCTCCCAATGTTGAGCGTATGGCCTCCTAATGGAGGTATCCCAACAGAAGTTTTTTCTACGAGAATTGTTTGTTAGTCAGTCGCTCAACCTCTCTTTTTAAAAGTGAGTAGTAGGGATAAGAAGGATAAGACTAATCGCTCGCGTTACGCTCTGTTATTGAAGAATCTGAAATTGTGGGAATTTTTAGACATCACAAACACAACGAAAATATGATGTTCGTACTGGAACTTGAACCCGTGAGATACGGCACGGAAGCCCACAATGCCAACAAATGACCCCCGACAAATATTTTATTGTAGAACTTTAATAAGAAACCGAAAAAGACACCCAGTTTTAGTAGCTTTAATATTTAAAAAAATTCGGGCTGATTCAATTGAAAAACTATATTTGGCAAGTTTGCTAAAAATATGGTGTAGTCATAGAATTAATCTATAGTGGAATTCGTATTATAAAATGTACCAAATGAAAACTATTCAGCATGTCGCAATGGGACCAATGCTCCCGCTATCAGTTTTGTGGCGTAATCCTAAAAATATCGAGTGCAGTTAACCCAGCACCGGATGTGCGAAATTTTTGCGATGCCCGCCGCGTAGGAGTGTCAGTCGACGATTTGTTTGTTGCGTCGCGTCGCGTCGCTTTTTTCTATGATATGATGCGCTCCCAGCGACTTGCGTACTGCCAAAACAGGCTTTGGACGAAAGCGAAGGCGGGTATACAAGTCGTAAGAGACAACCTCTCTTCACATAAGCTGTGACGAAGCAGCCGTTATGAGGTAGAAAGTGAAACTGATGATTTATTTCAATGGCAATATGTAATCATACATTTATTTCTATAAAACATCTCTAATAAATCAGCATATTTATTCCCCATTTCTTGTGAAAGTATTATATAGAAAGTAAAGTATTACACTTTATATCAAACGGATGTAATCTGCAAATGCTGAATTAGTATACAAATTTAGCTTTTATGTTTGAAAAAAGATGGGCCTGTGAAAATTTAAACCAACATAATAGACAGATAAAAAGGTTAAATAAATTTTCCCACACAATTTATTAAATTAATATTAAATTATGTCAATTAAACACCAATTCAAAAGTCTCCGTGCACTACAAGGTTGTGTTTATTTCATAAGTAAGATATGGCCGAATATCATCAAAAAACGTTTTTTGTGTCTCCTGTAAAATATGCTATGTGTGGGTTACGTTCTTTTTGCTTTCCACAGTCCATATATTAAGGGATTTTTTTTATTCTGGCGTTAAAACTAAAACGGTTTGGCATTTGGAAATCCGGTATTAAATATGACATTCCGTAATACCGGTGTTGATATATTTCAATCCCTATCTTGTTGGTTATCCGCATGAAACTATCAAATAACAAATGAAAAATATTTTACTTTAAAAATTGATACCGTAAAAATGTAGTTCTCTATAAAATTTGACCAATATTTTAATTACAATTTGATTTAAAATCAAGATTTTTTTTCGGGCATAATTTAAAATTCCTGTAAATAGAATTTACTCGCCTTTGTGCCGTTTGCATTTTAAATTCATTAATTAATTAATGTTTATCATGATTGAGGTTGAGCCGAAGGTCCCTTTGCGCAAGCTAGAAGTCCCTTCGCTCTATTCCAAGGTGAGCTTCTTACAGGTTCACCAACTGCCAACCGACATTACCGAGATTTAACAAAAGGTAATCACTAAAATGCCATTGCCAGCACACCATGCACGTGTATCAAATTTCAATAATCTATCGTGGTGATACATATTAGATTCATATAACATATGCACATAGTTATCACCTTGGTAATAAAAATATGTAGGTACCTTCCTATGTATAAAAAAACTCTCAAGCAATGTAAAGAACATTATTATTTATATTTAGGTATAATAGAAACTGCGTAAGAATTAAATTTTACTGACAATTGTATCCAAAATATAATCATTAACCAAGAATCCTAGTTATCCTCTTCCTCTGCTCGTTCCAAGAAGCTTTAAAGGACCCATCTGCATTTATATTTAGTTCACATTGTCCTTATTTGAATCAGTTGCTGGTTTTTTTTCATTGAATAATTTAGATCTTCTTGTTTTTACTTATTTCTTCTATGACAGAATTAAACCGAATTACATCTTTTTGGTAAATGAGTTAGTTTGCTGGACTTCTTGCATTGGACGACTACTATGAGATGGATACGCCACTTCTTCAAATAGTTATCAATAAGTTGTATAAATTTGATGGACATAAATTGAAAAAGCAAATAAAAAAATCTATGTGGAATATGTACTTTAAATTTCAAACGCAATTAGAAACAGTTGGTGCGTTTTAGGTGCGTTGACACTATTTTTGTTAGTCACACATATTCTCAATAAATTTAAATCAGGCATTTCCTTATATATAAATATTGTTTTCTTTCATTATTAAATAACCATTCACAGATTTTAATAACGTTTTCATAATAATTCAAATTCAATTAATTGTTTCTATAATATATAATGTATTCAATGGCGGATTACCCCATAAGCGCAAGAGGCGCGCGCTTGTGGCCTCCAAATTTGTGGGCCTCAAAGGTAGCTTATAAACCTATATATTTTAATTTCAGTTTTTAATATTTATTATTATTCTACGAAGAGGTTTTCAGCACTCTTATGGTATTCGAAAAGCAGCGCCTCCAAAGTGTTTAATCCACCACTGAATGTATTGTTTGTTATCACAGAAATTTATACTGCTAAAAGTATTGAAACAAAATTGCTATAAAACAGGTTTTTATTGATTTAACCGCTTAGCTATTACATATTAATGCATAGATAAAAAATAAATTATCATACGATGTTTGAGTTATACACGGATTTCGCTATTTCTGTGTCATAATTTACATTTTCGCCGGTTTCTCCTTCCGGTGCGAGCTTTATAGCTTGCTTGATTTCAAATGTATCAATATTTTTTGGGACTGCTACCCAACTTTGCGCAAACCTAACGATATTATTGCTAAGGAAAAACAGGATACTACTATTGCAAGTTGTTAGTGAAGAGTTTGGTCAGTACAAAATATTTGGCGAGTGATTGACATAAAACAAATTATTCGAAAACATACGATTAAATAAAAAAAAACTTTCAAATAATTCACGATTTTTGATTTTTATAATTACTCTTTGATATGATGATGTTACCGTTGTCTCTATCGGAAGCAGCGGTGGGCTGGTAATATGTTAACAAGGGGCTCGGTAAATCTCAGTCATAATCTCTTCATACCATGGATGATGCATTTGACGTGGCTCGCTGGCTTTTTTGCTGCCAGTTGGTTGTATTAGCAACAAACTCTCCTGTTTCGTATTACAATTTAAAATAAATTGCAGTTAGGTGCTGATTTCATCTTAAGTGAATGATTTTCATAACTTAACAAGGGGCTCGCCGGCCACGCCAAATTTTAACAAGGGGCTCGTGCGAGCCCCCCGAGCCCCCTGATCGGAAGGCAGCAATAAAGAACATTTATTTTTTCGTTCAAGGGGTAGTTTTCACTTTCCATTATTTTTCGTGGGGTTGGCAAAGTACGGCCAAGAAGTTGATTAGTATTGACCTTTGAAATGAGTCCATAATCAACATTAGGGTTAACTGTCGAGTTGTAAAATTTTAAGAAAAACTATATGTGACAGCCTTCACTTAATATTGTATAACTTGTTGAAAATTTGTCTTTTTTTAAATTTGATCATAGCAGATCTACTTCAAATTTTGTACATACATTCACACGAGTTTTGTCACTAACGACCCGGGATTCGCCTTTCGGCATCTTCAGGCGTTCAAGTGCACGGATAAACTTGAACTGTATATCGTGTACATATAAAAAATAAATTTATCATCAAGTTAAAACTAATCGATGGCGACATGGATTAATTTTACTAATGATTTGATTTTAATGACGTCCAATTATCTGGGGAAATATTTACTTACGCTCATTACTAGTTAATCCTGACTTATTGTAATTTGTCTTTTGAGTGATGTAAATGTTACTTCTATTTTTTTTTATTCTCCTATGTTCCATATCTTGACGCCTTCGTTGAAAAATACTTTTTTTATTGTTTTATTAGGTAAGTATTTAAATTTAATTTCGCAATTTCGGCAGTGAACTCCTCTGTAAAAAATCTTGGAACATCTTCAGGCGGATATTGCCGAGTCGTAAATAACAAGTGAAAGTAATTGTCTGTTTGTCTGACCTCCAAAGGCATGAATAATAAATTGTGTAACTCCAAAAGAGTATGAAAGGCGCCCACTCATTTTGCAAATAGTAATAACAATAATATGCATAAAGAAGAAATAAAACACACAATGCGAAACTGTACGACCGCCGAATTTGGTATCTTGCCACTTGCCGTTCATACAATTTTATTCTAGCA
Organism: Himalopsyche tibetana; assembly: GCA_030503985.1. NCBI lineage: Eukaryota > Metazoa > Arthropoda > Insecta > Trichoptera > Rhyacophilidae > Himalopsyche > Himalopsyche tibetana. The sequence goes on along the minus strand of JAPJYX010000019.1, from coordinate 28,062,925 downwards.
TAATAGATAAGTAACATTCTTCATTCTTTCAATTCATCGTTTATCAAAGAATTTAAAAAGAACTTTCAATGCTAAAAAGAACGTACATAGTACAAATGAGTATTCATTGATATATAATCAGTAGAGATCAGTATTTTTAGCATCCATTTTGTCGCATTAAAAATACTTCATAATTTTAATTCATTTGAATATCGTTTGTTATATAATATAATGATTCACCCAATCCTTTTTTATGCGATTTTTTGGACGGCACCGTTACGTTTTTTCATACATTTTTGATACTTTTTTACGCGGATTTGTAACCGACTTATCAAATTAAATGAAAATTAGGTGTTTGTTTTTACGCGCCACTTTCTGTTATGTATCGCGTAAAAATAATTAGGTGTATTGATATTGTTAATAATTTACATACAATTTCTGGAAAATACGTATGTTTAAATTTTTAATCAATTCTGAAAATAGGTTTTGATATTTTGATATACAACAAAATTGAGAAAATTATCATCACTTTTTTTGTTGCTTAAATACCTACGTATTATTCATTTGTTAATTTATTCGATTTGCTCGTTTATAAGTACATACGAACAAAAAAAAAACAATTGAATATAACTTTTAAAAAGTAAGTAATTGCTGGCCACCCTATGATCATCAGTTATTGAATTATGGATTTCGAATCTGTTCTAAGTGTGAAATGAATTATTCCAGGTGTTTTGTTGGTGTAATAACCAATAATACTTTATAAAACATCTAACAATATGAAAATGATTCACGTAATAATGTTTTCACTTTTTAGTGAGCATCATCGATGCCCTCGTCACGCTGTTCAAAATACTCGAATTTCTTCGACGAAATAATTATAAATAATATAGGACAGTCGTTTATGTAGTAGACTCTTTTCGACTTTCTAGGTCTAAAGCCGATGAAGTATCGCAAAGGCGGTCCGCAATTCAGTTCGCATCTGATAAAAATAAATGCTATACTTCACGAAGTCGGTCGGGTCGACGAACTAGCCGTTGAGCGAGGTGCCGTGACCCCAATTCACAATTATTCGAGTGCGCGCCTGTGTGCGTGGTTATTTGTGCTTATAGCCATCTGCACTCATACCATCACAATTGGAGGACACTAAGCACGCGGTAACGTAATCGAGAAATTTAAGCAAATAATATTAATCATTCTGCTCGAGGCAACGTTACGTATGGTGATAATTTAAACAAAATATAAATAGTAAAACAAAATATGACACACATTTAAATTCAATTACCACATTGGGTTTTAATATAATAACAAGTCTAAGAAAATATACTTCCTAACATATGGGCTTATCTTATTTTTTACGGTGTTCCCGTGAACTTCTGATCTCTGTAGCGATCAAGCCCTTCCGTCTGCAACGATGGTAAATGAATACAATTTATCAAAAACATTAGCGATGAAGGAGACTAGAAGAACATTGACGCTAACGCGTCCTGGTACTTAAAGCTCCATACATTTGATATCCAAAAAAAAATTTACAGTTATGAGACATTGTCTTTTTTGCTGAAATGTAAAAGGATTGTTGAAAAAAAAGTAAAATTGTGCAAATATATAACTATCTAAGATATAATACTAAGATACACAATTCAGTAAAACTGCGATTTCCCATAACTGAAAAAGTAGAGATGCACGCTATGTTTGTAAGCATGAGACATTAACACTAATAATTTGTACACGCAAATTGATTTATTAATTTCAACGTTTTTAATAAAAAAATATTCCAAGAAAGAAATTTTTGTGAGATTAGTTGTTTCACTGCAAGTATCACTAACCATTTTAAAACCAACGTATAACGTGTGTTGAGAATATTAAAATTATTTATCAATGCTGGTTACAATATCGATAGAAATTAATTCAAATTAATCTTTCCTTTTTGATTATACCGGAAAAAGTTTCTTGATATCGTAAGTAAGGCAGGTTCATCGGCCAATATTATCAAAATGCCTTCTATCTAGTCCACCTTAATTTTGATCACCCCATCAGTTCAGCGAGTATCACAGGGCAGTAGCGGAGCACACCTGAGGCGTTATAAAATCGACCTCATTTCGGCTCATTTCAACCGTCAGATCGGAAACATTGTGCCTCCCACCCGAGGAAGTAATGTCACCCCGGTGGCTTTGTACCGCCCCCACTCTTACCCCGATTCCTCGCCGCCACCCCGTTAGTGTGACTCCCCCAGCGGCGGGTCATGGCGGGTCACTTGACCCCGTGTTACCCCGAGTCTGTCGAATTCTAAGAATAACTCGGATACTTCCATTTAATACTTTGAGTCTCTTTATGAAGCTCTGCTAAAGTATAATTCCTCGATAAAAAAAAAGATGGAAAACCCCATGAGAAATGCGACAAGAATTTGATGTTAATTCTATGTAGTATTTACAAAGTAATCTTCTTGGAAATTTTCACTTTGCTAAAATATGCAATCTATTTTCTGATGGAAATCTTATATGTCAATAACATGTATATCGGTCTCAGTAATTGGCCTATATATATTTTTAATTATATATTATAAAATAATTAGATTCTGTAAACTATCACAAATATAAAGCTACTCGGTAGTATCATTTTTATGAAGTAATTAAAGATATCTATTATACATGTTTGCTTTTAAAATAACATATTCTTTTATTCTAATTCCATGTTGTTTTTTTTTTCTCAATATCACGCTTTTTCACCAAAGTTTGACTATAAACATATTCAAAATGATTAAATAATATGTATATAATTTAATTGAAAAATATAAATGTCTCGAAAAAATACCATGCTGCTCGACCACGGCGTAGACCCTATTTCTTGTATTTTAATTTTATCTCTACACACTTGTAATGGTTGTTTTAATCGTAAAGTTAATTGTATCCAGACTTTAAAAAGTGAGAAAATTGTTTTGGGATAAAAATGTATATTTGATATATATTTTTTTTAAACGATGTGCGCTCCCAATGTGAATCATATGGACTCCTAATGGAGTTTATCTCAACAGAAGTGTTTCTACGAGAACTGCTTGTTACTCAGTTGCTCAACCTCTCTTTTTCCAAAGAGAGTAGGGATAGAAGGATAGGGCTAGGACAGGATTAGTGGTAAGCTAATCGCTCTCGATACGCCCCGTTCATAGGATAGGATGGATGAGAGGGGGGAATTCAAGACATCACATACATCCATGCCTTTGAACAGAAGTTCATAAATCGATTGAAAAATCAATTTATAAAACTGTCCGTACCGGGATTTGAACCCGGGCCCTCTGTAGCCGAAGCCAACAAGGTTGACCACTCGACCACACAGGCGACAATGATAAAATAATGATAAAAATTAGTAGCTTAAAATGATTTTCCTAATGTCATTGCATGCAAATTAGTTATATTAATGTCGATTTTTACTGAATTCTGCTAGGCTTCGAATTAAATGAACTTTCAGTTAAATCATTTTCACTTAAAGTGTTGCTCCCCATATAACTCTGTTTGGCTACAATATTTTATTTTTGAATTAAAATAAAATATGTACATGCACGGATGTTTGTGATAACACATTTAAAATATATATTAAACACGTATTTTGTTATATTTTCAACAAAATCAAAAATCAAGTTCAATTGTACCAGTGAAAGCCATCCAATCCAAAAGCGCAATTACTTTTTACCCATTCTGCTGCCCTAATACATTTATCAATTTAACATCGAAAAATGTCATCTGTCATTCATAAATATTTAATTTAATATCAATGTTGTGTTGATATTTAAAATTACTTTTGGATCGATTCTTGATGTTGAGTAGGTACCGTGTAGGTATCAGGTAGCTTTTCTCGTTATATCCTGTAAATTATTTACAACATTGCTAGGAGAATAGCCCGAAGCTCTCATATCGGAACGTGGGTGGAAACTGGTATCGTTCGTCGCGCGAGGGTGGCGCTAGTGTACTGGGAAAACATAATCTAGAGCAGAGGTTGACGAACGGCTGCAAGGTTGAACCAGACGAGCGACCCGCGGTTTGCGTCCCGGCTGACTTGAATGAATTTTCCACCGTGTATACACATACAACAGCGCCAGCAAAAAATATCCTCCCGCTTTCTCGTTTGGCACGTGAGGCGTTTTTCACTTTTGATTAATTTGGCAATTTACACTTCGTTAATATATCGTTCGCACGTCTGTAACAGACAGGACATTTATAATTCCTTCCACTGGGTTAGTTAGAGATTGTTGTTAGACCAATCTAATATAATGGACGTTTCTCCGCTAAAAAGCGTAATTTTGTCATACGAACACATTTAAATCATCATAACATAATTAATACTTATAATGTATGTAAAATAAATGAACCGCTTAAAAATATTAAGAATATTCATATTTTTTTGTATTATTTTTCTTTGTATTTTTGTAATAAATATATTTTTTTCTTATATCAACTTTGGAAAGGAAAAAGGACGTAAGTCAAAGTTTATTCAAAATATTTTTTTTTCGATAATCAAAATGTATCAAACGTTTGATACACGCTGTATCAAAAAGATGTATGGTGCAAATGCCGAATTAGTATCCAAATTAAGCTTTAAGGCTTGAAAAAAGATGAGCTTGTCAAAATTGTAACTAGGAAAAAAGACTGAAAAGTCTGAAAAACTGTCTAGAAAAGTTTTTTCTAGACAATTTCTTTAATTAATATTAGAATATGTCAATTAAAGGCCAACTTAGAAGTCTCCGTGCACTTCAAGGTTGTGTATATTGCATAATTTGTCTTTGGCCCAGAATCATCAAACACGTTTTTCGTGCCTCCTGTAAAATTTTCTATGTGTGAGTTACGTCTTTTTTTTCCACAGTCAATATTAATAAAAAAACTGTGCATTCGATGTTTGAAGTATTAAGGTATCATAAAATAGCGTTTGTAATGATAAAATGATATCGATAAAGCAACCATTAGATCACACTTTGAGGTAGTTTCGATATTCAGTGACGGTAATATAAAATGTTAGTATGGGTTTTGAGTGTTTGTCGGTGTGTCGTCGGTGAGGTCGACCTCCCGTCTCTCTGTTCTATTGCTCTGGTAGTCGATCGGGTTGATCCACCTCCAAGCGGAGCGAGGTCGCAGCGCCCCACTTCACTAGGCCTGCAAACTAACCAGGGATGCCCATATGCACAACAATTGAGCAGGCAATACTAGTCATTTTCATACGAAATACCCACCGTTACTTATGCTTTATGACGCCCTTATATATTTTTTACGTATCGCGAAATAGTTTGATTAAAAATTAAATATACATACAACGGACTAAAAATATTGGGTAGTTATAATATTTATACAAGGGTTGAGGATTTTTTTTAAATAATTTCATTTTAACTTGTATGTAAATATATCAGATCATCTTTAGTCAACCAAGCATGAAATGTCAACACTTTTGACTATTTTGTTTGAAATCACATACACATATAGCCGCTCATTTTTCTGACTCCGGCTTCAGCCAAAATACCGCGACTCCGTGACTTCGACTCCACAGCCCTGGTTTATACTTAATGTCATTGATGTATTTGTATTAATTATAAAATATACAAGTGATACACAGCCTTTTTGACGGGTCCCTTACTTACTTAACTTAACTTACCCCCTTTCCAATTGTTCACTGCCAGTTAGGGTAATATTAGTATATATATATATATATAAATGTAAATTGTAATATAATTGGGCCGCAAGAAATATCATTTTGGACAGCAATGAATGCTAAGAAACCATTTTTTTATAGCAGACAAATAACTTATTTGAAATAAGTACATTTTGAACTTTATACTGATTGTATAATTTGTATGGAAAAATAGTACATATTTCAATTTTAAATGTAGCATTCGTGCAGTTGATAAAACCCGAAGATGCCGAAAGGCGAAACCTGGGTCTTAATGACAAGACTAATGGAAGAGTACATCATTGAAATTGAAATTCCATCAAACACTTTCAGTCGAAATTCTAAATTAAATATAACTAATATACTGTGTGAAATGTTATAAATACAAATAATTTATAATTAATGTTTAATACGTTATGCATACTATTGATAATGTAAAAATAAAGTTTAAAATAATGATTTCTCAATTTCTTAAAAATGAATTGAAAACTTTTCATTAAAAGACTGGTAATGATTGATATATGCATCTGTAGGTTCGTATTAAATTTTACAACTCGGTTGTTATGGCATATTTATTTAAAACAAAAATACAGCACACAGTGAATAACCAACACATGGATACAGTGTCAAGGATGCAGACAAAAATTGAGGTTAAATTAAATTAATTTACACAACAAAATGTCAGCAGAACAAACCGAGATAACAAAAAAAACACATATTCTTAGGTGATTAATAATTCATCTAAATGCGTCAAATTATCTTGCTTCTTATTACATATATTATATAAAAAAAATATCTATTCGTCACTGTTTTATTTGATAATTATATTCATGATACAATCCCACGATTATAATTATTGTTACTAGTCTTGGTGTCAACCCTGGTTACTAGTTAACTTACGATTTGAAATTGTTGTTGTTGTTCCGAAAAGCTTTCACGTTGCTAATGTGTGACTCAGTTTTTCACCAATATAACTGACCGCCTACTCATCTATTTCACGTGATATTACGCCCTCAAAGAAATTATAACGCATTATTTTTGTAATCGCTCGTCATTATTAATTGGAAAATACAATCGTTCTAATTCGTGTTAAAATGTCTCTATTGATTTGTTACCACGTTCGGTTATGATTCATTCGGAATTCCCAAAGTTTAGAACGTAGATATGTACTTGCATATCGACTCTGGAATGGAAAAAGGGCGTAAATCATACATAATAAATTTTACACGAGGCACAAAAAACGTTTATTGATGATTTTGGCAAAAGACAAATTATGAAATATACACAACCTTGAAGATCACGGTGTTTAACTGGTGTTTAATTTGACTTAATTTTTAAAAATATTTAAGAAAAACCTGCTTTAAGTTCTTTTTCCTGGTCGCAATTTTCACAGACCCTTATTTTTTTTTTTTTTTTTAAACCATGTCCGCTCCCAATGTGGAGCATATGGACTCCTAATGGAGTTTATCTCAACAGAAGAGTTTCTACGAGAACTGCTTGTTACTCAGTTGCTCAACCTCTCGTTTTCCAAAGAGAGTAGGGATAGAAGGATTGGGCTAGGACAGGATTAGTGGTAAGCTAATTGCTGTCGATACGCCCCGTTCATAGGATAGGAAAGGTGAGAAGGGAATTCAAGACATCACATACATCCATGCCTTTGAACAGAAATTCATAAATCGATTGAAAAATCAATTTATAAAACTGTCCGTACCGGGATTTGAACCCGGGCCCTTTGTAGCCGAAGCCAACAACGTTGACCACTCGACCACACAGGCGGCAGCTTACTTATTTTTTACTATACTAAAACGCTAAATTTAGGTAATAATTCGACATTTGCCACTTACATATTTTTAATAGATCGTACATCAAGCTGTATACATTGTGATTAAAAAAAAGGTGTTTGTTAAAAAAACTATGGGTTACGTCCTTTTTCCTTTCCACAGTCGATATTTCCACCGTTTCGCTGAATATCTTCACACACACTGCGCATTTTCCTGTGTTATTTATTATGAATGATTAGTTTTTTTTTTAAATATTGGAAACGTAATCATATATTAACATTTTAAATTCATCGATTATTTCTGTCAACTTTTGACGCAGACATTTTCATTTGTCGTCCACAATTGACTGCGAGAACAGTGCGTAGTATTTCGATACATTATCGATCGGCGAATAACGAGTGCAAATTATGGGTCAACCTCGATACATTGTTTCGTCCCGTCCCCAGCGATTGAAAGATGTGGGCCGCAGCCATTATGCGATGATACGGAATGCTTTTATTTTTGCGTGAGTTAGATTTCATCAATTTCCACCGGTACATCAGCCGTCTGCCATGCCATTCCATAAGTGAAGGCGTCCATCATCGTTAAATGTCCACTTGTCGACGCTCATGTGCCGCGGTGGTTTTCAACAATTGACAGGTCAGACGGGTGATTTTGTTTTATTAGATAATATAACAATCTCGTGGCGGTGACACTGTAAATGTTACATAGAGTTATCACACCCATGAGCTGCTCTAAGACCTATGTCTACAGTTGTCCACCACTTATCGCATATCCATACTACAATATATTGGTATTACATATATGATGACAAAAGGAAAATTACTTATCTAGATAGTATTTATAAATCAAAGGTTTAATTAGTGGGCGCTAGAAAATGTACAACTATTTAATCAGTTGTATGATTGAAAACTTCTTCGTCTACAAGGAAAAAATACACGAAAGCTTTAAGTTTAGCTTAGGTTAGCAGAGAGAAGTTATTTATTAATATATCCAATTTTAAACATTAATGATCTATTAACACGTTGGATCCCGGAACCGTGTTTTCACGTGATGGGCTATGCTTTAAAATAGAGCCATCATTGTGGTATCAAGCAACATTTTGTATAGAAAACTCAGTATAATCATTATAACAGATACTCAAATTATTCTAAATCAGTCTTTTAATTATTACTTTTACAATATATCCACTTTTAAATTTAAAGGGTCTATTAGGAGTTCGTTATGTTATTTGAATGATTTTTTTATCCATATCCGCTCCCAATGAGTAGCATATGGCCTCTTAATGAAGATATCTCAACACAAGTTTTTTTTCTACGAGAACTGTTTGTTACACAGTCGCTCAACTTTTTTTTTCAAAGTAAGTAGTAGGGAAAGAAGAATAAGGCTAGAACAGGACTAGTGGTTGACTAATCACTATTGCTACACCCAGCTATTAAAGGATCAGAAGGATGGGAGGAATGGAAATAATGTGAATTGACATCGCTAACACCCAGTTTTCGATCACAACTTTGAATTGAATAATTCACTTTGATCATACCAGGAATCGAATCCAGACCTGCGTGATCGGTAGAGCAAGCTCTAAAGAACTGAGCCACAGCAGGCGACTATGAGATAATTATATGAATTACATACTAAGAAAACAACATATTTATTATAGTTTATGATAAGAAATCCTACAACACCTTGTCACATTTTGATTTATTTAGTTCACTACAAATAACAATCTCATTTCCTAAAGGTTACTAAAATAAAAAATACGTAATAAAAAAATATAATCTGCAAGACAAAATTGAATTTATTAGATTCATCAAAATGTTAAAATGGTAAAATACCGAAATAGTAAAACACGCACACTAGGCTAAAAAATGAAGCGTTTTGTCGTTGAAAATTTGTGACAAGAATTGAATGTTATATAATTGATATTATAAAACAATCTTCACAGTAAAGCTTATTACCATTTTCTCATGGGAATTGTTTTATTTAAATGTAGCACAATAATTAAAATAAGTTTCAGCGAATTTGAAACACTGATTTTATTCAAATAATTAATTATTCACGGACGAATTACTGATACCAATGTTGATGTATACATATTATGTTTAATTAGTTATTAATTTTCTTATACAATAGAATGTTAAATATAATGCCTTTCCACCGAGACGTAACCGGGATACACCTTAAAAGTGACATTTAAATAATAAATATCATTTCAAGGCAGCGGTGGGCTGCCAAAATGTGAACAAGCTAACCTGTGATATATTCGCGGTGTTCCGGAGAAGAGGTGGATTATTTCAACACTCTTATAGTATGATTCACAATAATTATGAAAGCAATCGAATGTTACGTAATAAACTTTTATTATGTAAAAATATATTGCTATATATTATATATTAAAAAACTGAAAGTATCTTTTAGTAAGATTATTTTAACAAGGGGCTCGCAGGCCTTCGTAAAATTTAACAAACGGCTCGTGCGAGCCCCTTGTCAAATTTTAAGAAGGCCTGCGAGGGTCTTGTTAATTTAAGAGAAAACAATAGTTTCAGATCAAATGAGTACAAAACTGCAATTTCTGACCTTTATATTATCTGGGACAGCTTCAGTATACACATTAGTATATTTTTAGCCATTTACATTGATAAGTTTACGGTAAATTGCATATTGTTACATATTATAAGTGTATTGTAACAATCGATTGCTTATTTAAGTATTGCACATAATTCCATCGGAGTGATAAAAAAAAACTCATGCTTCCCCAGAACATCGAGAATTGCTTTGATATAAAGCGAGCCTCTTGTTAACGAATTGGCAGCCCACCGCTGGCCCCTTCTAGTCCCCTCCAGCCCACCCCTGTTTCAAGGGGAATTTATATTTAGTTAAATGTAAAACTGTGTAATGAAGCTTTCAAAATTTCGTGCTTTAAATGTATAATTTAATAAAAGTTACGTAGTTTAAAACTCACGAAATATATTACAAAAAGAAAGATGATATTCTACCTCATTTAACTCAATCTTGATAAATGAAGTTACGTAACAAAGAATACCAAAATTTTAGATGACGAGATTATCACATCCCATAAAAAAGATGTTGAACGATGAAGTAATAAACATTTTTACGACGGTAAAAAAAAGCGCCATCACCTTCTTTACGGTGATAGGTGGGCTATTTTTCATCGTCGCTCTTTTGTTTGTCCCTGATGGCTTCCGAGTGGTGGACTTTTGGGAGAAAGGGGGGTAATTTTACACCCTCGCAACACATTACCGCGTTATGGGGTCATTACCCTGGCATACTTTATATTATTTTTATCTTACCTCGAACGCGGAAGTTGAATCTCGAATATGAAAAGAATTTTCATATTCGAGATCAAAAAAAATATGGTTTGAAAATAAGACAGATAATCTATTTACGCCATAATATTTTTATTTGGGTACTAAAAATTTTAAAACTAGAAATATTTTTATTTCTTCTTGAATAATATTTAAGACTAATAAAATCCTATTATGATTATTCAAATAATGCAGCATTTAAATTTTAATATAGAATTTATATTTGGTTATTTAATAACCATATATTAAAATACTATTTCATTCATGCTTCAATACTAAGTTATGTATATGCAAATTTGATTTGCTTTCTTACAAAATATTTATTCATAATATTTTATTTGTAGAACGATTAAAAAATAAATTAACAAAAGTTTTGGTAAAAGTAAAATTAATCCATGAATGCACGCCGGTTTTGCAGTGCAGAACCATCTCTCGGTGAAAAGTTCATTGCTTACGCTACGGGTTATTAGATGGCGCAGTGTGCCTGCAAATATTAAATAACCTTTATTTATATGTATTATTAATTAAATTGATTTCATTGCCGTCTCTGAGTAATAAAATGCAACAACTTTTTTTTTTCTTATTCATGTATGTATATATTCCTATGATTTTCAAGTACGCTCAGAATAAATATAATGTGCGTCTGAAAATATAAAAATATTACCTTTGTATCCCTATATGTATAACATTTTAAACATATTATTTCTACTTTAAATGTATTGAATTATTTGATGGTTATCGTCAAATTTTACATAAACGACTCGGTTTATTATGTAAATGAAGATCTAAATATTTTTGCATTTTTTTGTAAATTTATATTTTTGTTTGCGTGGTTTATTTTCATTTTTTTTCAAATCCCTCGTTAAACTCGAAATATTGCTTTTCGAGACCATAACGTACCTGTGTTATAATATTTAAGATATTCCTAAAAAATCTCTAGCTTATATAATTATCCAAATTGAACAATATATAGCATATATTATAAGTAATGAACAATAAATACATTGAGACTCACTAAAATAAAAAATAATCTATTGTGATCAACATCGCTTAAAAAAACTTTTAATCTGAGCATGCTTAGTAAAAGCAGTAAACAATTTTCATTTCGTTCGTTTATGTTCATAATAATCTAAACAGCTTATATTCGAGAGAAACACAATACTTCTTGTGTAATAAAAATAACCTTCCCTCCCACAAAACACCCGTGAACTTGACGTGTAGGACTTACCCCGTGACGTCACACCTCACCTCTACACTAACCTTCGCAATTTTGTGCCCTGGAACAATCCAAGTCCACAGAATGTTATCACACCAAACAATAAAAAGCTACGATATCTACAGAAAAAAAACAATACTGCAAAAGATTAAATATATCGTATCCCGGTTGGATTCAGTTAAAAATAAACTGACAAAAAAAATATGTTTTTAATTCTTAACCACTTGAATACCAGGCGGACACCGGTGTACGGAACATATGCAAGCGAACACGGATGTCCAAGACATTTAAAAAATCAAATACTCGGTATTCTAATAGAATATAAGAAATATTTTGATGAATATATGTAGTGCTATCTATACTGAGTCAATATAGGTTTTTGAAATATCGGATTCGAGTGTATATTAGGCAAAAATATTTTTCTCAAAAACACGCAGTATCTCTGGGAGATATTAATGATTTATTTGCGCGGTATTCAAGCGGTTAAAATATTGTGTTAAGTGTAGTGAACGTTTGATTTTTTTTTTGTAGAGACATAATATTTAAAGGACACCATACCAAACACAACCTTATCCATCAAATGCATTCTAACCACTCTAATCCATGAAAATCTACAAAAATATTTACCTCCAGTAAAAAAAATACAATCTAAAACACTTGTAAAATATTGCACTTGATTGGACTCACCCCGCAAGATACCTGTTGCCACCTGTTACCTCAATGTAGACGAGAAGAAATATATGCATATTTATTTAAGTCAGTGGCTTCCAACATTTATGTTACTACGCCTCCCTTTGAAGAAAAAAATATCGTCGCACCTCCCCATCCTTTATTTCATATAATAATAAAGACACGTTTTAATGGGTAAATAAATATGTTGGACTGTTCGCGCCTCCCTTTTCAATAGTCCACGTCTCCCAGGTTGGAAATCGCTGATTTAAGTAATTCTCGTAGTTTAAAAAAATATATATATGTACCTATATATTTACATATGAGTAAAGTGGTATTTTAAGAATAAATGAGCTTTAATAATCTACGTGTCTTTAAAGTATTTCAAAAGTGAAGTGAGCTCAGTAAATAAATACACGCTGCAATTAATTATGTTATCTCCCTTAATTAAAAATATTCAATCCACTAAAAACACCAAGTAAAGACGTGATGGTACGTTATAAAAGTTTTGCCATTTTACGACTTGGCTCACTACACTTCTTAGGGGTTTATATGATAATGTTGAAGAAAACTAAATTCTATTAAATATGTGTAATATACTTAATTAAGAGACCATATTAAATTTGTAAGCGTTTAGCTGTAATATATTGTTTCATAAATCTAACATATTCTTTTTTTTTGTTGCAGGTAAGAATCAAACTGTTTTTCAAAACTAAGTCGTCGATTAGCAATTTCGACAAAATGTTGTGAGTATTCTTATATGCAAACTATTTTGTTATATGTACTTTATATCAATATAGGTACGCCAATGTTATCCATTATTCTAGTGCAGTAGTTCATAACCTGATGTGCGCGCACCACATTGTTGTTGCGTGAAAGCATTTTCGGGGGTTCGGGAGAAGTTTCTATTTTGAGATATTAAAAAAAAAGAAAATTAAATGTATTTCAAAACAATCTAATCATTAAAACTTGACATATTTTTAAAAAAATGTGTATATGTTTTCCAATAGAATAAATATCTTACTTTAAATGTTTTTTCCGAAATTAAAAAAACGGGATAAATTTTTAAGGGAGTGTGAGAACACGTATTTCTAGATTCAAGGGGGTGCGGATCACTAAAAAGGTAAATAACAACTGTTCTAGTGGAACACCAAGATCTCTACTGCTGCGTTTATTACAGTTATTTTTAATATGCACGCTAAGCTTTGTTTATGCATATGTAGCAAAAAATATATAATCCTGGTTTGTCTAAAATAATAAACATATTGTCACAGCATCAAAAATCATACTTATTTTTAAATAAAAGATTGTATGCATGTATTTTTAGAGTTTTATTTGTACATACATTATTTTAATTATTATGAGGTATAGAGTTACTATCTTGCGGTCCGCGTAACGTCATGCGGCAAAAAAAGGTTAAGCATGACTGATTTAAAAGGTTGACATAAATCATTCCGACTGCATAAATGCTAGTGGTATGTTATATTATGGAGGAAACCCTTTAAAACTATCACCATGGCAGGCTGGTAGAACTTGGAAGAACAATCAATTCATGTCCTCGATTTCTCAATAAATAAATAATAATATTCGAATGTTCATTTCAATTTGCAATAGCATGACCCTTGTCCTCGAACACTATTTTTGTTTAATGTTATTTGTCTTTTTAAATAATAAAACATTTAAAAAAAAATAACAAAAAAGTTTCTAAAGCAAATATCGTTCTTGAAATCTTACTCGGGGTGGATGGCCTGTTATAAACTTTGACCTTTTATTAATATTTTTTTTGTCAAACCTTCCTATATTTCCTTATAATTTTTCTGATACACACTCCAAGTACACATTTATAATAATAGGTGACTCGGGAGTGTTTATCAGCGTTTCCCAAATTGAGCTACTCGAGGGTCCTCCGGTAGTGACAGAAATTTGATTATTCATATTTTGTAATGCTACTTCGATTCAACTTTATTTTTGTAGAAAGCTGTCGTAGAACATAGTATTTTTTTTATTTTAGTATTAATTATAAAGTTCTCATCATATACACCGGTATATCGTTTATTACGATCACGGAAATATTGAGATCTCAGATGTAATGAGGAAACATTCGTTGACATTTTAGTTTATGGTTTTCGATGAGAGTGAAAACAATGAAACAAGTATCAATTTTAAATTTTATAGGAAAAGTAGATTGACAGAAAAATGTAATATGTGTGTAAATAAATTCTTATTGTGTATTTTTGTTTGAATTCCGATTTTTTGTGTTATGCGACCGCTCCAGGTACTTCATATCTTCATGTGATTTTAAGAATTTAAAAATACTTATTCCATGATATAACGAGTAATGCTTATAACGACCAAATTCAGTCGATCCCATCTTCCTCGTGATAACCAAATTTGACTGTACATAGTATAATTGTGATTGAATACATTTTAATTTTGAATAAACGGTTCATTCGTTTTGAATTCTTTTATAATGCTAAGCGTTTGCTCGGTGTTTCAAATTTAGTGTTTGATTATATTGTAGTAATAAATAGTTTTAGACGTAATTGCGTCGCTGTCGGACGGGTGCGTACTGCGTAGGTTCTGAAAATAACCTCCAAAAGTATTGTCCGTTTCTCCTTTCGACCTTGTTTTCGACTCAATGTCGTCGCCTTTCCCAGCGCGGGGGGTCCAACCAGCGACCCCCGCGGTGGGGTGGGCAGTCGCGAAGCGGGACCCCGAGCCGGTGACCCCCATGACACGACTTGAACCCCATGTCGTTTCGCCTACGCCGCCATTCCATTCCCCGCCGGCGCACGCGCGCTGTTTTCCCGCCCACGCGTATTTTCTACCCCGGTAACGTCCCGGGTTAAGACAGCCGGCTTTTATCATTTCCTATGCCGAAGTTACCGGCATCGGGCAAACCCTTTGATATTCTTTCACGCAACGGAAACTATCCTGAAATCGAATTCTCCTGGCGATCATTTTGTGTACACACGTCGATTTTGTCGGGATTTTTGTAATTTATCAAAAGTTTTTCTCTGTTGTTATAGGCTGTTTTTTAGAGTTCACGGTCGTGTTGTTGTTACGCACTTAATTGACCCCTGGAGGTCGGAAGGACCTCGCTGTCAAAACTGACTAACAAATTTGTTATTGTTTATTGTCGTCAATAATAAATCGACGGATACAGTGTTGTGTTTTGAGTGAAGTTCATCAAAAGTAAATGTGTTTTTTGATGACTCTCATAGTTGACAGAGCGCCAAATAAAATTACAAACACAGTTGAAAATAACAAAATCGAAATATTTTATTTTGTATTTTAAAATGGCTACTGATGACTCTAACGAAATTGAGAAAAAAATATCTGACCTCAGTATTGAAGGTAGGTAATAAATTTTATTCTATTCATCCCCCATAATTAATTACATCCGGTTTTATGAAATACATTTTTTTGGAACTGTGACATCATTACTTACGCAATTAATTTGTTAGCCGTTAATTAATTTACTTCAGGGGCGTATTCAGAATAAAATAAATAAAAGTATTTTTTTTATTAAAAAAAATATATTTTGTGAAATTAATAATTTCCATCGAATCAATTATTAACGCACTTGTCTTTTTCAAAATTTATTATTCTCGTTACCATATAATATTCTTTTCATCATTTATTTTAAATATTACAAAACGTTATTGTACTGTTTATGGTTACGTGTTCCTAAATATTTTGGTATTCTTACAATATTTTAATAAAGTATTTCGTATTTTAAGAGGGACGGATCCATACCGGCATATATTTTTAGAACACGTGCTCGACCCTGAAAACGTTCACTTGTCATTGGGTGGGAGTGAGTCGGTTTAGGCGGTAAATATTTTCCATCGCAATTCTCGCTCAATGCGAAAAAGGGATGGAAAAAAACCTTCGTATGCGAGGGCAGCGCTCTCACTGGCCGCGGAAAATGCTGGAACTAACTGGATTGATTCGTAGTATATCTACTCTCCGCAAGATGGTAGTATACTACATATTTATAAAATATTTATTGTAAACTAAATAAGATTAGCAAGAAAGAAGGGACAAAAAGAATGGGAAATATTGCGCATTTGAAAAATATTTTGCTAATTGGATCGATTTTATGTGAATGGTAAAACTAAAAATGTTTGCGGTTTATGGCGGGGTTAAAGTTTCAAAAACTTATCTAATTATCTGTTGGTGATAAAAAAGGCGGAAATGCATATTTTTTTCATAATGACCGAATTTTGTGTTCGTTATTGATACATTATATCCAAAAGAATTTTTCTAAATATCTTTATAGTATCGACCATTTTAGAAAACAGGATTTATTTAAAATATATATATATTTACATATTTTATATGCCTACTTATTGATAATTGTCAATAAACACCAGATCTGAGAAGTCATGAAAAAAATATCTAAAATGTTATATTATGAAAAAATAAATAAAGAAAATCGTATATTTTCGTATTAGTTAATACCTTCTAAATCATGGATGTCCAACCGGTAGATCGCGATCGAGCAGTCGATCCCGAAAGCTTCCATGAATTTAGAAAAAATATATAATTTAAATAAAAAAATATATACAAAAATACCAATATTTAATTATTTTGTAAGCACATACCTATCAAATGATATTTTAAAATAAATATTTCTATGTTTGAAGAAGGAAAAAAATCCTACTAAATAAAATTAATGTTAGAAAACTTCATATTGAAAATTCGATCCCAGGGCAAAAAAAATTTGGACATCCTTGTTATTAATGCATTTTTTTATTTAAATTAAAAAAAAAAAAAGTTTCTCCATTTGTTACGACTCTCAGCCATGATATAGACTTAACAGTCGCTTACAAATAAGAAATAATAAGAAAGCTTTATTCCTGCTAACGTAAAATTCATTATTACATACATTTTTACCTGTAAATTAATTCTTTTAAATTGTTCCTAGTATTATTACTCAATACAATATGTGATAAAAATGTATCAGGGCATCAGAAGCGAATAGAGAAGGAAGGCTCGGTGTTATGGAACGTCCGCTGACCGAGCCAAGGCCGCCCTCCGGTTCAACAGCCACGAGCAAACTCCTCCGCGAACCATTTCGAAAACGGACGCTGGTTTATTGCGCAACGGTAGCCTAGCTCCTAACATGATCTGATACCCTGATAACTTCCATTTGTTTGAAATGTAATAAATAGCAAACGAATGGCGCTTATTTCACTTCTGGGCTTTATTTTATTTATTCAATGCACTAAATATTATCTGTAACAAACAGCATTTCAAAATAGATTTATCATTTGATAATAAATTCATGTGTTTCTTCATCTAGTAGTATTGTATCTTTACGCATACTTTCTGCTGAGTCATTAATTATTATTTGAAACTGACATGAAAATACTTACATAGATGGAATGTACGTAGATTTTCTCCCTCTCTTTCTATATGAATAGCAAAACCAACTGTTTATTGCTAAATATGATTTTGAAATCTGGTATCTGCACATTAATCTGACATGCAATGTCTTCAAATAGATATTTAACCATTTTGAACAAACAGCATATCGAACCATTTATCAATCAATGATTTGTAATGCTTAACTTGTAACAAACACTTATAATAAATTTATTATCTGTGCTTTTAAAATAAATATTATTTTACACAATTATATCAGTTATCCATATTGAAAGCACTGTTTTTTATACCGTTGAAAAAACATTCTACTCGAGTTTTTATTGTCTGAAGGTCTTTTTATTTAAATTTATTAACGTACATAATAAGAGTAAAGTTGGTCAACATAACAATCTAATTTGTATAGCATTAAATATTTGAGTATTTCAAAAGTCGAATTTAATACATATCCAGATATATTTTATTTATGTGTCAACATTTGAATAAACCTCAAGAAGTATTTACGTTTAACTATTAATATCAAGTGACAATAATCCATCTAAAGTTTGAGAATACAATGGACGCAGGCGGCGAGCCCCTTGTTAACTTCTAAGACAGCGTCAGAATACACGTTTGTATATTTTTAGCTATTTACATTGATAAGCTTACGGTAAATT
This sequence comes from Himalopsyche tibetana, assembly GCA_030503985.1. NCBI lineage: Eukaryota > Metazoa > Arthropoda > Insecta > Trichoptera > Rhyacophilidae > Himalopsyche > Himalopsyche tibetana. Next base: position 28,044,264 of record JAPJYX010000019.1, on the reverse strand, counting down.
GCACATTGTTACATGTATTAAGTAACAATCGATTGCTTATTTAATTATTGCATATAATAGCATAGGAGCTATAAGAAAATTCACTCATTGGGAAAATAAAAATTGCTTCGAGATTTAGCGGGGTATTTGTTAACGTATTGGCAGCCCATGAATGCTGAATGGTAAAATAAACACAGTTAAAATGTGTCACAGCCTAGAGATGTACCATTTTAACTTGACTGTGGCAGAACTCGGAAGGAAAATTGTCGCCCTAGGACGTGTTGACTATGGCAACGTTAATGATGCGATGGTGGCGCCCTCGCGGACAGTTAAGTTACGCTGGTACATCTATACAAACCAATCCAATTATTCTGTCGATAGTTTCAATGCTTATTTTTACATACAATTCAATTTAACCAATTGTGTTACGGATTGTACAAGTATAGCAATGTTACCCATCAGGTGTATTGTTTCCCGCAATTAGATGTATGTATTACATCGCAATTGATCTCTGTTGCGTAGTGGTTATGAGTTGGTCCTCGGTTAGGATACCGGAAGAGGTTCTTTCTGAAGTCAGGTGCATTAGTTAGCGAATTAAATAATTTCAAAGTCGAACGGGAAACGAGTCTCGAGTCGTTCACGTCCCGCCATTGTGGGGATGTAAGCGCCGTGTCGCCACATTTCGCGCTGTCGAGTTCAACGTATCGTGCACAACTCACTCGCTCGCCGGCTCGCTCCTCTCTGCCGCTTCGTTCTTCCTCGCCACTGTGTGAAGCGCTTGCCCTTGACCGCAGAACTGACAGTTCGTTGCCACGCGTAATATTTCCTTATGGCAGCAATCGTAATACCTCCTCTCACTGCTGGCAAATTAAATGTTATTCGCGATAGCGTAAATGGTGGCCTGAGGTGTTCCAGGCACCAAAAACCGGCCACGGTCATTATCTGGACTTTAAATGGACCCTCAAATTGGTCATCGAAAAGAGAGTGGTAGATTATAATAATATTCAGACCAGGTGTAAGAAATTTTACGTGTATCTAAAAAGAACACATATTTTATCGTGTATATACATATATCTTCTAGTACACAGATATTTAAGAATTGCACGCATTCTTACTAATGCACCTAGAAATCTAAGCTGACAATCTTCATTATTGTGTAAAATTTGTTTAGGAAAAGTTAACTTAGCCACTTGAATACCGCGCAAATAAAACGTCAATATGTCCCAGAGATACTGCGTGTTTTTGAGATAAATAATTTTGCCTAATATACACTCGAATTCGATATTTTAAAAACCTACATTGACTCGGTATAGATAGCACTGCACTTATTCATCAAAATATTGCTTATATTCTATTAGAATACCAAGTATTTGATTTTTTAAATGTCTTGGACATCCGTGTTCGATGGCATACGTTCCGGACACATGTTTTCGCTTGGTATTCAAGTGGTTAAGTCCTAAACTTTGCATAAGTGTATTTGAAATGGTTCAGTACAATATTGTAATTATTATATGTTCAATAGGAAAAGTGTAAAATCCAAAACCAACAATTTAGGTTTGTTATCATTTTCTTTTTGCCATTACTTAATTGTGTCGACGAAACTAATGTTGTTACCAAAAGCAGAAAATTTGGCCCTGATTAAATCCTCTGAAATAACGATACATTTTTTTTGTTCCTGTTGAATTTTTAATTGATTTTAATGTAGTGTTGAAATATACATACTATTGTTGTTGAAAACATTGCTGATAATATTAATAACTGTTTTAATAGTGCGCGAAACAACAAAGTGTAACGTAAGCATCATAAACCAACAAACGGATAAACATAATATGGTTTATTTTCGAATTATTATGTAAATATTTAATTAATAACTGTGACAATGCTTTAGTTGTCGAGTTGCAATAGAGTGATAACATTGCATATAGCATTTGCGCGCACATTCTCGCCAAAGTGCATCGTTTGCTCGCGGCAAAAGGTAAATTACCTACATAGGGCCAACGTCCTCTGTTACAGGTAGGCTAAAGGGTTAAGGAACCCAATTGCACTATATTACAAACCATTGAACTTGCTCTCTGTCGCTTGTTAAGTACTTGTACTTACTCGCTCTGTTTTTATGGCGAATCGCGAACTGGGGCCACAAGCTTTTTATTACTGTGTCTCTAAACATTTTCTACTAAAATTGTCAGATTCATTCCCGCCTGCATCAAATTTAACCTTTGAATAAGATGTGTGGTTTTAAATTTAAAATATCTAGCTTATTGACAATACAAATGAATCCATATCTATCTGCATACGTATTAGGGCATCCAATCCCGGGATCCCGTTCAATTTTCTGATCCCGAAATTCCGGGATTGAGATGGCCGCGATCCCGGGATTTCGGGATTGAGAAATTTTGAGCAAATTCTCGAAATTTACACGAAATTGGCAAATTGAAGATTTCAAATTCCTCGGTGAGCTAAAAAAAAAAAACACGAATTTCTGTGAGATTCTGGGAAAAAGTATACCAAATCGGAGATTTCAAATTCCTCGGTGAGCTAAAAAAAAAAAAAAAAACGAATTTCTGTGAGATTCTGGGAAAAAGTATACCAAATCGGAGATTTCAAATTCCTCGGTGAGCTAAAAAAAAAAAAACGAGTTTCTGTGAGATTTCGGGAAAAAGTATAGCAAATTGAGGATTTCAAATTCCTCGGTGAGAAAATCTCAATCCCGGGATCCCGGGATTGGAAAAAGGCTTCGGGATTGGATACCCTAATACGTATATAGTAAGAATAAAAAAACAGTAACTAAAAACGATACTTTCAATTCATTACCAATTTTCCCAAACTCATATTCAATAAAAATGGCAATTCTTGGTGGATGAGCATTATTTAATAATAATAAAAACACCATTTTCTACTAATTTCACACTTTTTTACTAGTACCAGATTTACTAATCGCGAACATTATCAAGTAATTAATAATATCCAAAGAGTTGTCTTTTGACTGGTGTCTTTTATATTTTACATAGAGAAGAGCTCTTGCTCAATTTTTCTTGTATTTTGATAGTTTCTTCCCCTCTCTTCTATCCCTTTTTTCCCTTCTCCGGTGCCTGTTTGACACTTATTATTAGTGGTCAGCGTCCTTTTCATCTGTCCGTGGCTTGACGTCATCAAGCAGGCAGGTGAGATAGGGAGTGGTGGAAGTAGTGGGAACTTAGGGAAATTTGAGCAAAGGAACCCTCAGTGGTGTTATGTTGTACGTATGGGGATAGTCTATGTAATCGTTGGGTTCGGATGATCAATCATGTCGCTGTAAAATTTCTTCGACAGCTTCACGATGTGATCCAAGGATGGGACCGATGTTGAGGTCTCTGTGTAGTGTCGTGTTACGCACGTACCAGGGAGCGTCCATGATCATGCGTAATTCCTTGTTTTGTATTGTTAAGGATTGCTTACAACAGGCATGGGCAACCTTTCCTAGGTCTGGGGCCAAATTATCATTCAGACTACGAGTCAAGGGCCGGACCAAATTATTAAACATAATGAAGTAATATTAAATTAAATAAAAAACTTTGCTACTTATTCTATATTTTTTTATTTATATAATGAACGTGTCATCTCCATTATTTAATCCGTCCCTGGAACTATTAATTTCTTTCTCTATTACTTCGCCGAGATGAATTGGGCCGTACAAAATAGCTCGGCGGGCCGGTGGTTGCCCATATATGGTTTACAACATCATAATTTCATTTATTTTAGACTGTCAATCACTAGTGCTTAATATACATTTAGTTTAGAAATGTAGTATTTGTTTACGTGAAACAGAATTTTTGTTACTTTCTGTGACAAATTTTTAATGCATCCTTGAAAAGATTGAGAGCCTTTCTATATTTAAAAACAATGCTCCATTGCTGAACATAAAAGATGTATTCAATTAATTCGTGTACGATTAATACACGTTGCGTTGGAATACACTGGTGACACGATGTCATAACATTGGCTCAAAAATTTCATTTTGTGACGCCAAGTGTGACACAGTCGACCGTAAAACGTGTCTTGCGACGTACGTTGACCTTAGTTTTGAACCATAGTAATAATACTTCACTATAAATGATATATACACCTTTAATAATATTCATAAGTAACTCAAATATGCAACCAAACAATGTATCAGAAGTGCCAATATTTTATTTTTATTATAAGACTGCCCGATGTTGAATCTAATATCGACTTTGGAAAAGAAAAATGACGTAACCCACACATATCAAATTTTACAGGAGGCGCAAAAAACGTGTTTTGATCATTTTGGGCCATATGGAAATTATGAATTATAAACAACCTTCAAGTGCACGGAGACTTCTAAACTGGTGTATAATTGACATAACCTAATATTCATTAAAGAAACTGTCTAGCTTAAACCCTTATTTCAGTCTTTTTTTTGGTTTTAACTTTTTACAAGGTCATCTTTTTCAAACTTAAAAGCTAAATTTAGATACCAATTCGGCATTTTCAGCTTCCATCCATTTGATAGAACGTGTGTCAAGTTGTACAAATTGTGATTATCGAAAAAAACTGTTTTAGAAAAACTGTGGGTTACGTCCTTTTTCCTTTCCACAGTCGATATATAAAAAATAATGTTTGTTCGTACTTTATGCGTTGCCACAACGCTCATCCGATTGCAATAAAACTTTCACAAACTTTTTGCTTGCACTTCCGCGAAGGTTATAGGCATAGTAAAATTAACATACAGTAAGTCTTATTTATAAAAAAATAAAGTTTGTATGTCTGCCATACAGTTCATTTTGACAACGTATGCTTGCGATTGCGCGATGGTTATAGTACAATTAACTTACATTAGCTGTCGCGTGTGTCGTACTATAGACAATCGGTCGCAAACGTCAAACAGACAAAAAGAAAACATGCACATCAATAAACACATTTAAAACATTTTCTTTCTTTGAGTGGCATTGCAACGCCTGCCGGGGACCGGCTAGTTGATAATAATAAACGTGTGGTGTCTAAACGAATAAATGAATTGTCCATATTATCTTTCCGTTACTACAATACCATATATTATTTGTATGTGTGCTGTGTGCATATTATTATCGCGATGTCATTGTATGCGTTTGTATAACAATGGGGTTTTCATGGGTTCAGTGGACTGGTGGTATCGCTGACAGGTGATGCACCTGTTCCAGGTAAAGCAGCAGTAGGTACTGAAGAGGGTAAGCTTCGTTGAGGGTAAAGAAGGATATCGTATGCGATATAATATACCAAACTCATTATATGATAAAATATTAAATTGGTTCAGTGTGTCATTTTGTTACTTCAGCGTTGGGTATCTTATTTGAATTTAATATGACATTAAATCGATCATTAAAAATGTTTTTATCCGACTGTTTCATAACAATAATTATGAAAATAAACTTTTTCGAGAAACTGACATTATTTATTACATGTTATGTGTTATTTATAGTTAACATTAGCATCATTTTGTAAGATATCTAGAATAAATAATAATATTTATATAACGGAAATATAAACGTATATTTCAGGACATCCAATCCCAGATTATTTCTGTGATCTCGGGATTGATCATTGCCATGAGTCCCGGCACATTTTTTTTACAAAAAAGCAGTGCCTATTTGTATTAAATATAATAATAAATATGTTGTATGTATTTCTATTAAACTACGTGGTAAAAAGAATTTCTAAGTCCAAGAAAAAGTGGAAGAAAGTGACATCGGAGAAAAATAAAAAAAAAAACATTTTGGGAAATGTTTGGGTTCCTATGTATGTACATACTATACCATATTTTTAAATGAGTAAATTTTTTTAGCGTGTTCACTGTCAATACTATGTTGAAAGGCATTATATAATTTTAAAAAATATTCCTTTGCACTTTATTTAAAAAAGGTCAGAACCGGTTTCTGATGAGAAATATAATCTAGTTTAGATAAGATTCATTTTTTAGATAGATATATGCTTTAACGCAGGCGTGGGGAACCTGCGGCCGTTTGGCTACCCTGGTGCGGCCTTCTGGCCAATTCTGAAATTCTGTATATTTTTGATGTCAAAATCCTTGAAAGACCTAAAAAAAAGTCCCACGCTGATAATTTTGGCAAATTTCTGGGCTTTAAAAATTAGCATGAAACTTTTTATGGCCAAAGATTCCATCATAGTCAATGTTTACTGCGGCCTTATGTCGAATCAGAAAAATGAATGCGGACTTTGGAGGAGAGAAGGTTCCCCACCTCTGATGTACGCATAAAAGAAAGTTCTTAAATACCTTCCTTTACTCTTGACACTGTAAAGTTCTCGGAGTGACAGAAAATGTTTCATTGTCAGTATACCAGGAGAGCAGAAATAGCAGTCGGTTTCAAGATTTGGTATCGTTTTATCAAATTGTTTCTGGTCTAGTGGCTTTTTCCACGAAAGCCGCTCTAATGGCGTTGTGAGTTGTGACAGAACTGTCCAAATCAGGGCGGTAGGCGGGATATGAACGCGTGACTCACTTGTTTACCGCGCGCACCAAATGGTCAGACTTCGCGGGACACTTGACTCGAGCGCCGTCTGCGGAACAATTGGGCGCCGTGCCATCCATATGCCACCTCACATGAGAGAAATGAACTTTCATACACTTACTGACTAGCACATGTAGCTTCTTGTCCACTACGATTGAATTTCAAAAGACCAGAACCCTGGTCGATTACTTACAGAACGTTGATAATTTTAAACGCTGTCAATCATAATATATTATGTTATAATTTAAAAAAAAAACAGTATGTTGATGTAATATTTTATATAATACATTAACGATTATCATGATTATGTGAAAATATGTTTTCGTCCAGTTTGTTACCTTTGTAGGTACCTAACAGATATTCTCTATATCGACTGTGGACAGGAGAAAGGACTTAACCCACAGTTTCTCACAACAGCTTTTTTGATAATCAAAATGTATCAAACTTGATACACGTTCTATCAAAAGAATGTAAGATGCAGATGCCGAATTAGTATCTAAATTTAGCTTTTAAGTTTGAAAACATATGAGCTTGTGAAAATTGAAACCAAGAAAAAAGACTGAAAAAAAGGTTTTTCCTAAACAATTTCTTTAATTAATATTAGATGATGTCAATTAAACACCAGTTTAGAAGCCTTTGTGCACTTCCAGGTTGTGTTTATTTCATAATTTGCATATCATTCAAAATTATCAAAACATCACCTTTCCTTTTCATTGTCGATATGTATCATCGTTTTAAATTAATTAAAAATAAATATTATACCCAGAGAGACAAAAAATGAATACGTTATTTGAATACTCCAGCAAGTCAATCCAAAAACGTCATATTGCGGAGGCCTGGAATTGGATCGATTGAACCAGAGCTATTAGGAGATCATAAACCCTCGAAGGTAAAGATCTGACGTTGGGTGTAGCGTACTCTGCGAGTCGTCGGAATGCGAAGTCGCGGGTAAACGAACGCAAGCCGCGGGTGAAAGAACTCGCCTGTTCCATATCGCGGGTTAGTTACCTCAACGGCGCCTGCCACCTCCTCGCGCTTCTGTTCCCCGCAGAGTTCCTGATACCCAGCACTCCAATGACGCATATGCTACATCCGAAATGTGGATGGGGTAATGGATCCAGGTCAATCTTGTAGGCAGAAAAACTTAGTCACAGGTAACTTTTGTTAGCCATCAATGGATTCTTTGAATCTAAAAACACTGCAGGTTGCTTAGAAGAATATGACTAACTTAGATAACTGTGGTTTCAACTCTGGAAGTTATTATTAATATTCTGTGAACAGTCACAAATTTATAGTAAGTTTACTGAAGTAGGAAGTGCATGTAAAAAAATAATAAAAAAAAACACCAATCAGAAAATGTACCTTTAAATTATCACTTTATTTTTTTGTCCATGTCTAGTCCTTAACTGACTTATATTTTCTTTAACGAAAATTGGTTTTTATGAATCTTATTTCAAAGATTTCATTGAATTCCTAGAATGCCTCGGAAACTATATAAATACCATATGAACTTCTCTTATTTCATAGAGATTTATTGCGTTGTGTTGTGATGTGCGTTATAGACTGGCTAACACAAGGGTGGGGTACCTTTTCATTTATAAAGACCACATTTATTTATCTGATTCAACATAAGGCCGCAGTAAAGAAAACGTTGACATCCGTCCCCTTTGATCACGCTCTTTTTCCAAAGTAAATATTTTGATCAAGTCAAATGGCCGCATCGGAGTAGCTAAAAGGCCGCAGGTTCCCTTCCACTGGACTAACATATCAATCATGTGCAATCCAATAAAGGTATTCATTTAGTTGCATGATAATCCACAGAATAACAAATATGTCATAGGAGGAGGTGATATATTGTACTCAAGATTTATTACGATAAATACACACATCACACAAACTCTCTCTGTGTGTGTGCGAATCATGCGCATCGAGCGAATGCTGACGGTAATTTAATACTTTAATTAAATATGAAATAATTAAAGTTCAGACAAAATCATTTGTGGATTTGTATTCAGTGTTACTAGGCAGCTAGCATGCCGGCTAGTGTTGAATCAGTTAGTGTATGGAATTGTTTTAATAAGTATCTTATTAATATGTTTTCTGCATTGTCTGCCTAAATGAATGCTGTATAATGGATGCTATAAGAAGATCTTTGTAAAAATTGAGTTATAATCATTGGTGCTTTATATGGATTAAAACTGTAACACTGCCATCACGAGCCATTACAGCCGAGAATGCAAATAACGCAGATGTCAGAAGACGCTTTTCGGCCATTGGGCCAGTGGTACACATGAAACAACTCGCGCACATTGTGAGCCCAATCGGATATTTTTAATTTATGCGGTTTTTAAATTTCACGAATGAAAATACTAATAAAAAAAAATCTCAGATTCTTGCGCAATATATTTTTAACAATGACACTCGGAATAGTCTTTTAAAGAAAAGAAATCACAAAAACCCATGCCAAATGTGCCTCATGTTAAAATGAATAATTGAGCCCTTGAGAAGTGAAGTGAGTCAACTAGTAAAATGGCAAAACTTTTTTCGTACAATCAAGTATTTAATTGGTGTTTTGATATTTTTATTTTGCGGAAATAACACTATTGCAATGTGTATTAACTGAAGTTACTTCTCTTTACTATAAAACAAATGTATCAAAACATAAAGATAAATGTATTCTTTCCAATTTGTTCTACTTCCTAGACGTGAATCGTTACTAACCCACTTTTGGCTGTATTTATAATATTTAAATAGTCAAAAAAATATATTCGATTTACAGGACAAACCAGGGGCGGGGAACTTTTTAATTTCAAAAGGCCATATTCATTTATATGATTCAACGTAAGGCCGCAGTAAAGAAAACGTCGACACCGTCCCCTTTTTTTTCGACTGTCGAACATATATATAATTGATGAAATTATTTGATCAAATTAAATATCGACTGTGGAAAGGAAAAAGTACATATCAAATTTTACAGGCGGCGCAAAAAACGTGTTTTGATGACTTTGGGCCATATGCAAATTATGAATTATACACAACCTGGAAGTGTACAGAGACTTCTAAACTGGTGTTTAATTGACATAATGTAATATTAATTAAATAAATTGTCAAGGAAAAACCTTTATTTCAGTCTTTTTTCTTGGTTTTAAATTTTTTACAAGGTCATCTTTTTCAAACTTGAAAGATAAATTTAGAAAGTAATTCGCCATTTTTATCTTGCATCTTTTTGATAGAACTTGTATCAAGTTAGATACACTGTGATTATCGAAAAAAAAACCTTCAAGTCAAAAGGCAGCAGGTTCCCCTCCACTGGGTCAAACTGTCGCATTTAAACATTATAATGGCACTGCAGTGACAGTTCGATGTAAACAATTTTAAACTATGTATATTCAGCTAGAGTTGGAGAATGAGTGTAGGAAAATAATGTCAAAAGCATTTACGTTTCGTAAATATTGATAATGCTCGTTTTTCCAAGGGGGTTGGTTGACTGGCAAGAATGAAGGCGTAGGAAAGAGTTCCACGACCGGGTAAGGGTGAACGACATGTTACCGACCTCGTGTTGACTCCCACTCCATCGTAATGAGACCGGCAGATAATTTTAATATGCCTTATGTCATTATAAGTAACAGAGTGTACGCTTTTTGCGAAAAACAATATTTGTTTACTTATCGAAGTTAGATTATAAATTTTTCTAGCATTCGAGTAAATGGTAAGCTTAAAATTTAAACCTAGGCTGAATATTTAATAAAAAAATTCAATTAATGGATATAATCATGTTGATATTGAGAACGTTTTTTTAAACACACAAAACTAAATATATAGATTAAAGTGAAAAACAATCAAACCATTTTTTTATCCACGACTGCTCCTAATGTGGAGGATATGGCCTTCTAATGGACGAATCTCAAGAGATTTTTTATACGAGGACTGTTTGTTAGTCAGTCTCTCAACCTCTCTTTTCCAAATAGATTAATAGGGATATATGGATAAGGCAAGATGGACAAGACTAGTGGTTAACTAATCGCTCTCGCTACGCCCAGTTGTCGAAGGATGAGAAGGGTGGGAGGGAAGTTAACGCCCATGCGTTTTAATTGTACAAATATAATTTTATATAATGTTATTGATAGCTATTTCGACTTACGTCCTCATTTTAACTACTAGTAGTAGTAACAATATAGTTATAAAATAATATTTGTATAACTAAAATACTTTGATATTTTTCCATCTCATTAAAATGGAGTTCTACTAAGTAAATGCCAATTCAATCAATAGTAAAGTAACCACTTTTTATTTCCATCCTTTATTATGCAGTAATTATATAATCAAATAATAATTACATCAAACCTAACTCTATAACATTATTGTATATATTCCATCACTGTATTTTGTACTTTGTCAATAAATAAAATAATAGCATATTGGATAATTATTTTTTTCGACGATTACTAAAGCTTTTATAGTGTGCATCATAGAGGGATGATGAATTCGGTTTATAATCCAATATCACAAAAACGATGTCGGATCATTAGGTGAATTTTATTATTCCAAATTCTCGTACATTGCACTGTTTTTTTGCAAACATGGATATTGTCGAGTGTGCTATTATTTTGCACCGTTAAACTATAAAACGTCGGTCGTATACCTGCGCAGCGGAGGTCAAGTGCTCAGGTTATCTGCGGATAGATCTCGGAAATATAAATCTAGCCGCCTGTGGGAGTCGTCAAACAATGACCTCTCTTGTGCATGATGACAAATAGAAAAATAGCCAGGTCGCAAACCGATATCATTATGCCGCCATAAAAATACTTCATTAACGTTCTAGTTGTTATATGTTCTAGTTCATATCGACTTTGGAAAGGAATAAAGACGTAACCCACACATGTTAAATTTTACAGTAGGCACAAAAAACGTATTTTGATGATTTTGGGCCATATGCAAATTATGAATTATACACAACCTTGAAGTGCACGGAAACTTCTCAACTGGTGTTAAATTGACATAATCTAATATTAATTAAATAAATTGTCTAGGAAAAACCTTTATTTCAGTCTTTTTTCTTGGTTTTAATTTTTCACAAGGTCATTTAGATACTAATCCGGCATTTGCAGAATGCATCCTTTTGATATAACGTGTATCAAGTTTGATACATTGTGATTATCGAAAAAAACTGTGAGTTATGTCCTTTTTCCTTTCCACCGTCGTGTTGACCAAGACCAACATATGTTGACCAAGTCAAAAGGCCGCAGGTTCCCCTGTACTGGGTCAAACTGTCGCATTTAAACATTATAATGGCACTGCAGTGACAGTTCGATGTAAACAATTTATTACTATCGGCAATTCAAAAAATACGATAACAAAATGGCAGTTGATGGAATGCTGGAATTTATATTCACTGCCTAATCCGTAACATATCATAGATGATAGTTATTACAGATTAGCTAGTTGTCGGGCTATAATTTTTGCCCGAGCGTCAAAATGTGTTTACGGACCATTGACCCAACTTTTAGCCTTGGAATTGGGCCGCGCTGTTGACCGGCCAATGTCCCGAACGCGGATCGAAGCCAAACAATGGCCGCGATTCTTTTTTCAAAATGAGTTCGTTCCAAATTCTATTTTCGCGCCATTATTCTACAGGTGGTCTCGAAATAACAATCAACTTAATTGTTCCTGAAAGCATTCTTTAATCTATATTTCAATTAACTAATCACAAAGCATTTCTAATGTGTTTTTCTCTCGTCTTTTCAGGTAAGGATACTGGTTCAACCTGTAATTTAAATATTTCGAAGCTGGTGTTACGTAAGTAGATCAAACATATACATTTAAAATTTTAGAATCACTAAATTAAGTCATGCAGTTTTATGAACACGCAACATGTAAAAACCCGAACACTATCAGTGGATTTGAATCGTCGGCATCATAGTCACCAAATTAAGACCTTTAAATAGGTTCTGAGGAGGGCGTGATTTTTTTACTCCTATGTTATTATATGCGGTGGGCTGCCAATACGTTAACAAGGGGATCGCTTAATCTCAAAGCAATTCTCGTTGTTCTAGGGAAGGAGTGATTTTTTTATCACTCCTATGCATTTATATGCAATACTTAAGTAAGCAATCGATTGTTACAATACACTTATAATATGTAACAATATGCAATTTACCGTAAACTAATCAATGTAAATGGGTAAAAATGTACTACTGTGTATACTGAAGCTGTCGTGATTAATATATAAGTCTGAAATTGCAGTTATATACTAATTTGATCTAAGAATATTTTTTTTCGCTTAAATTGACAAGGGACTCGCTGACCTTAGTATAATTTAACAAGGGGCTCGCGCAATACCGTACTACTGTGTATACTGAAGCTATCGTATATAGTAAGAAGTGTACTTATTTGATCTGAGAATTTTTTTTTCGCTTAAATTAACAACAAATTGTATTTAAGATTATCTGTGAACAATGCGATACATGTTGGATAGTACCATTACAGCTAGGGGTGGGCTGGAGTAAGCTCGCGCGAGCCCCTTGTTTATTAAACTAAGGCTTGCGAGCCCCTTGTTAATTTAAGCGAAAAAAAAAATCTCAAATCAAATAAATACAGTGCCCTAAGGCAGTGGTTATTTTGGTGCACAGTGTATTTCTTAACCTATAGTTACCCTGGAGCAAGAAGTAGAATGGGTAGATCGGATGGATGGATGGCCGGGGTCAAAAATAGCGCAAATATATCGCACGTTGGGCAGAGTCGTCGAACGATGTGCAATGCGACTGCCTGCACAGGTCGATGACTGCCGACATAGAAGAAAAAAAACACTCAAACGTCATTTTGACTATTTGCAAGTGTGTACCAACTAATCGATGACTGCAGGAGACTCGAAACCGGACAAACAGGAAAAACATTTCACATGAGAAACGTTTCTTACGAATAGCTTTTACGTATGATTTAAAAGCTGCAATTCAAACTCTTCAAACAGTATTCTCATGTGTCTTACGGTAATGTTAAAAATTGCATTGTAAACAGAATATTTTATTTTATGGCCAAATATAATAGATAAAGTCCTTAACTTATTGCGGGTTTTGGTAGACCACATAAAAATTTCACGGTCAACAAACAATGATACCCCATCGACAAGTTTCACAATATAACAATGAAATGTATCCATACACCAACAAATCTGTGAAAATATGACTGTATTTTTCGAGTGAATCTCTGTAATAAAATTATTTTCTATCAATCACAGATCACTGTAAGAAAAAATCTAGATAACCAAATGCATCAGTAACCACAGTCTTTCAGTTTAACTTAATGTAATAATTATGAATGCTTTTTAAAAATCTGATGATGAAACAATGGTTTAAATGAATAATTCTAATTGATAATGTGGATTATCAGTTAAAGAATCTCAATAAAACCATAATTCACTATTTAAAAAGTACAACACAAACCTTAAAACTCAATTATCTCGTTACAAGTATTTTCGACATATCCCATTGTTGCTTTAGGGTAATTACCATCAGTCACCACTTTATTAATCTTTGATGATTTGTTTATTATATGTTAGAGGTGTTAAGCATTTTAATTTTGTGTAATTATTGAGTCACTTATACTGTTATTTGTAAATGCTTTTCAATGTCAATTGTTGTTTACACCTTTTCATATATTTTTCTTATTAGTTGACAATGCTCGCCATGAGCGAAACCGGTCTTGACCTTTTAAATAATGTGGAATAAAGTTCAAATGAATATTGTGTTTTTATTAATATAATGCCTTTCCACCAAGTATTGACAGTGAATACCCTAAAGGTGATATGTTAGTTTAAATATATTTATTATAGTGAACTATTTTTCCATCCAAAAATAGACAGATAATAAAACTACATTTATATTCCAGCAATAAATAATATAATTCTAAAGCTCTACAATTGGAATACCGACGGTCCTATCCTTAAGGATATCTGCAGATGTATGTCGAACACTCTGTTCATCAAATGAATGAATTATGTTGTCCAATAATTGCCCATTCTCCACCTAAACACTTCCCCCATTAGGCCAGTACATGCCACAATGACTTTCAACCGACGTTATTGGGACAAAAACTACTCATTAGTGAGACGTCATGTAACCTTCCTGGCTCTAAATATTCAATGGAATTACTTCGTTACATTTTGAAAAAAAACATAATGGCATCTTTTTTATTTTAACGTGAATGCTTATAATGGATTTTGATATTTAACATATCGACTTTGGAAAGGAAAAAGGACGTAACCCACAGTTTCTCAAAACAGGTTTTTCGATAAGCACAATGTATCAAACTTGATGCACGTTCTATCAAAAGGATGGAAGCTGCAAATGCCAAATTAGTATTTAAGTTTTAAAAAGATGACCTTGTAAAAAATTTAAACCAAGAAAAAAGACTTAAATAAAGGTTTTTCCTAGACATTTTCTTCAATTAATATTAGATTATATCAATTAAACATCAGTATAGAAGTCTCCGTGCACTTCAATATTGTGTATAATTCATAATTTGCATATGTCACAAAATCATCAAAATACGTTTTTAGCGCCTCCTGTAATGTGTGGGTTACGTCCTTTCCACAGTCGATATAATATAAAAGATTCCGATGACTAAAGCAAACTTTGATTTAGAATTAGAGACCATTAAACAAATTGCAGTTAACAATGGTTATGTTACAGATATAGTAGATCGTCTTTTATTTAATAAAACTAAAAATGTGTGGGTTACGTCCTTTTTCCTTTCCACAGTCGATATAAATGCTATCTTATTGATTGAATTACATAATCTTATGTCAAAACATCATTAGAGATTTTGTTTTTTAGTGTATTAATGGATAATTAAACAATTGTAAGTTGTCGTATATGTACCTACATAAAAGAAGAAAAGCAAAATTTATTTGAAGACAATGGTTTCATTTATTATTCGCAAAACCACTCGAAATGTCCGTTACATCAATCATTTAATTTCTATACAACTTTATAACCGTCAATGTTTTTATAATTTCACATGGAAAATCGCAAACTAGCAGAACCCTTCCCAAACAATTATAAAAACTCCAACGACTCTGTCTTTGACTATATTTTGTAAAAGGGATAAAAAGTACAAGGGTAAATTTCATTTGGATTATTTTGTCCAAGGCATAAAAAATAATTCTCAGGGTCGCCACGCATAACCGACTTCGGTATAAAAAACGTTCGCCAAAAAATGCAACCCCTTGGAGTTTTATACAAAAAAAAAACTGCAAACAAAGAAGACTTTACCCACCCTAGGAATATCTTTCTGAGACGAGGCATTGTGGAAATAGCCCTACAACGATAATGATGCTGAATGCTGTCCCAGATTCTTCTGCATTACCTTCGTTTTGCAAACAACAAAAGTAGATGAAAGAGAAATCTGATGGTATTCGTAATACGATCCGCGAATTTGGAGCAAAGTGTTAACCTTAGGGGTAAAGATTAATCTATCGTACCCTTTTGTCACCCCGGTTTGCCCCGGCGGGGTTGAGCGTCCCAGTTTCTCTAATTATTGTAAAGAAACGATTAAAAAAAATGAAACGACGGAGGGAAATAAAGGATGTGAAAACGGATATATCTCGAAATATGCTTTTTTTACCTTAAATCTGAAAGGAATCGCAAAAAACAGGTACCTAGATAAAAGGTATATTTGGGTTATTAAAGATATCTTTTTAACATCCCGCTGGGTTCAAATTATATAAAACTTCATTTCAGTACCTATTTTGTACTTTAAAAATACTGATTTTAATTTCGTATGTGTTGAGCATAATTAATATTTAGTAATTTTACTCACTTATTGATTTGAAAAAATTCTTGATATTAAACAAATTCGAAAGTCTATCAGAGTATATAAAAATATATATTTAAAATTAAATGTTAGTCATTAAAAGTTCAATAATCTTCAACGCAACATTCTGTTTGGCAAACTCCTAAAAAGGAAGTTCAAACAAGAAATAATAAATTTCAAGGTGACTGATGTTTTTATATATTTTTTTCAATAATTTAATTTGTATGCCTACCGGTTTCTAGTTTTAACAATTTAAAGCAATAAGATTGTTTAATAAATAAAGGAACGGTCGTCCTAATAAGTGCTATTATAATTTACGCCATTTTGGAAAAATATGTCATTTGAAAAAATAACACAGAAAAAAAATACTTATTTTCGGGGATTTCTGTGTAAAAATTGCTGATCAACAGAACAAAAGTCATGGTCATAAAAATCATTATTTCTGGTTTGCATAATATCCGTACAGGTCCATAAACAAACTGAATAACAATATGTCTGCCAAACATAAATAAAATTGGACATTTGGTAAACCGAAAAATGAGTCATAACGATTTATAAGTACACTAGCGAAATTTAATATTATTTTTGACTTGGATTTGTTTTTACAAGTTTGACTGTCACGCATTCATTTGGATCTCCATGTCTCCAATAAGTCAATCAGGTATAGAATTTATTAATAAACTTAGTGCTTTTTTCCCATGCAACGCGATGGAACGGCGTTCCGGCACCCTTTCTTCGACATTTTTAATATTTCAAAACAAAATTCGCAAAATTTATTTTTTTATTTCCATTGAAAAGTTTTGAATTTTTTATGCCGAAAAATGTGGAATTATTTTTAAAAATCATGATAATATTTAACAGTTGAAAAAAGAATTATCAAAACTAAGATTTATATTCGAAGTCGTTGGTATTTGTGATAAATATACCTTCCACTCTTCAAATATTGAAATTAACAGGGCAAATCGAAAGCGATTAGTAAACCACTAATCCTGTACCACCCCTTTTTTCTATCCTTACTTTCATTAAAAAGGGAGGTTGAGCAATTGATTAACAAGCAGTTCTCGTAAAAAAACTGTGTTGAGATACCTCCATTAGAAAGCCATATCCTTAAACATTGAGAACGAGCATTAAGAACAACTTTAAACTACCACAACTTAATTAAGTGTGATTTGCCACTACTTCTGCCAAAAAATGTAATTTTTATAGGTCATCTTTGATGTGATTTTTTACCTCTTATATAGAACTAGTTATTTTTTCTCATTCTAACAATATAACCATCTGAACTTACGCAGGAATAATTTTGTCATTCTGTTATACCAACGAACCCAGCGCAAAATATTAATTGTAAATATTGAAATAATAGTTATAATCAAATAAATAACTTCTTATAATAGACAATTGTTTAAGGAACTAGTTACCCGACAAGAATATGGGTTAAAGAATCGTTTGCATACGCAATATATTTATTGTATGCAGAAAAAAATACATTGAAACATATAATTTATAAATTCTCTTAAATCGCCTATTACTTGTTTCCGCCATTTTTTATCCGCACCCCGGAGTTTTAACAAATGAATTTAGCTATCTTTGAATAAAAACCGACATGGGATACTTACTAACCTCAACAAAAATTTACCCTTGGACATCACTAAGTACCCTGTACAAAACATTTCTCGGTGAAACAATACTGTCCCTTACCGCCCGCATTCTTGCTTGCTCTGTCATAATTTACGACCCCGTCGTAAATCTTCTACGGTTAAGAGAAGTTATGTTGAAATGATTGTGGTGCCATGATGGTTTTATGTGGGTTTTAAGCGTCACCTTTTCTGCTTTTATTGTTGTCATTATCGAGTCATATTTCTGTGTAAATGCCACCCTTGAAAACATATTGAAAACAGCCCTTCTCTGTTATACTAAAGTGACAGATAATGGTCATATCGTGATTGAATAATCATCTGAAACAATTACCATGCGGTTTCTTTTTTAATTTGCTCAGCGAATTTGCCTAGAGACAAAATATGAGGAGCAAACATTCAAAAAGTGTTTTGTCACAAATTTTGAAAAATGGCGTTTTATACCAATTCTGATAGCCCATAATAAAACCTATGAATGGAAATCAAAATAAGTGTTCAAAAAGGTTTTTTTTCATATTAAAATGAAATCATAAAGTTGACACATTCATACAAACCGTCACTTTTGCAACACTTAAATCATCATTTTCCAAGCTTTGTATTTGTGTGACAAAACACTTTTTGAATGTTTGCTCCTCATATGTTATCAATAATCAAACTCTAATATTTTCTACCTTATTCACAATTGCTGTGGATTGTGGTCACTTTGGAACGTTTCTGGATTACCACTTCGTTTTCCTGTATCTCTTACCAGGCTTAAACATACTTAAGCATACCTTTCAGTATACCACAGATTATTTAAACAAATCTCACAATTATAAATTTGAAATAAAATTGAATTCATAAAAATATGTTCGTTTTCCACTTCTACAGCATAAATATGTTACAAATATGTAATTAACGTAAAGCCTTACCGTTTTTAAGATTGCTATGTGAGTAAAATGGTAAAAAAAATATCGGACTTGTAAGTACAATTACGTCAGTACAATTTTTGGTAGATTGCATATTTTTATTTTACGGAGTTTACTTCACTTTTACGATACTTTAAGACGTGTAGAATATTACAACGCATCCGACTTATTTATTTTAAACACCACTTGGTTTACTTCACTTCTAGTGGCCCCATATAATATGTAGTGTTGGATATACTATCGAAGGTACCATAAAGCGATATGCGAGATTATTGAAAAAAGAAAGTGCTCAAAATCATAAAATTATTAACGAGTACAGTTTTTTTTTTATAACGGGAATATTTCATTTGATTTTTGTTCAGCATCGTTTAATAGCTTTTACATAAATAAATATACAACTTAGCCCTACCGTCTATAATATATGAAATTAATATTTAAGTATAGATTATTAATATTTAATGATACTTAACTTATTACAAAAACATTTAAGTTATTGAAATAACAATAATAGCATAAGCACTAAGTCAGATAGGAATTTACAAAAATGGTAATTTCTTTTGTCTCTGTAATGATTTACAATTTCTTTTTCACTAATCGGTTTACAACCGTCCCTTTTCAACCAAAATGTCAGTTATTCGTTAGAATTGTTGTTTTCTGCAACGAGGCACAAATTTAGTTGTTTTCTTAGAAACAAATAGCCTTTGTTTACTGACGATGCTTTGGGTGACCAGAATATTTCACCACAATGTCCAAATGTCAGGTGTTTTTTTTGTTGCCAGGAAATAACACGGTGATAGATTACTTTTAGTTATTTTAAAACATTATTATCATTTAGTAAGTACCCAATGTAATTCAGATTAATATAATCGAAGGTTAATGAGATTGTGGTTGTATATAATTTTTTTTATTGTCGATAAAGATAAGTTTTCAATCAACTTTTTGTACACTTAATTTACACATGCTAATAAAGACGTGTAAATATAACATCACGAGGCCACGGCCGCTGCATCAGGTTATCGGAAACAAATTAAACAAACTTACCAACGAAGATTAAAAACAATTTGATTTGTTCAACATTCACAATTTTTGGACACAGCTGATTCGACGAGATTTGAACTTCCTGCTTAGTTCATCCGGTGGGAACGGCTGGCGCTGCGCTCAAGGAAAAGTGCATCGCTGCAAAAGTGCAATAGACCCGATGACGTTGCAACCGCATCTGCACCGTTAGTTAGGTAGTTCGCAGAGCGTTTTACATTTACCTCCGGTCGAAGCATGCGCTTCGGATACAAAAGCCGATCTCATTCAGTGATTATTTATTTTCTTGTTGGCAGATATTTGTTGCTATTGTTTTATTTTCTTTTAAGAATTCTTGTGTATGTATTTTAATTTTGTATACTCGTTTTTATGTGCCTTATAGACAGTGCTTTTTTTCATGTAACGCGGTGGAACGGCGTTCCGACACCTTTTTTCTCAAATCAATATTCGCATTTTTTTCCTTTGAAAACTTTTGATTTTTTAGACTGGACAATAACAGTAGGCACTATAGCTAGCAACGACCTTACTACAACGACCTTACTGATACACTTATTTCTTATATAAATAAGCTCGATCCATTTATTTACTGAACGTCAGTTCAAGTTCATCCTTACACTTGAACGCCTGAAGATGCCGAAAGGCGAAATCCGGGTCGTTAGTGACAAAACTTGTGTGAATGTAAATAATTTGAACGATTCGAATTTAACAGCATTTGTTTCGTGTTATTTCAACTTGCCAGCATTTTAACAGTATAAAATGTTTTACCAAAATAGTTTTTTTAATTCAGTTAAAGTTGACAATACTTATGGCAGCCGAAAACGGTTCTGTTATGTAACAGTAATGTATGTATACTAATTTAAAAAATATATTTTTTTTATTGCTTTCAAACCGCCACGCTTTTAAGCATTATGCATTCCGGATGCAATTCAATTCAATTCAACTCAATTCAATTCAACGACGTTTGGCGCACTCTGTTGATCCCCTGCCCGTTATTTTTTTTTTCAACACTTCCGAAACATCTTATTTTTTATTTATCGGGAGCGTTCGATTATGCATTGCACAACCGCGCGTTTGCATGCGGCTTTGTTACTTATTGAATGCTAAAAAGGTGTTTTATTCATGTCGGTGATGGATGCCTTTTAGCGATTTGATCCTTGGCGTAGCAAGGCTGCGGTGGGAGGAGCCGCCTGCGCGTGTCTCCTGACAGACAGTTGAGGGTCCTGGCTGCCAAGCGCACGCCATTCCAGCTATACGAAACATTTAAACATTATATATTATAACTCTGTCACCTCACATTGTGAATTTCAGTATGAAGAATTTATGTAGAATCCTTACTGACCATATTGTAGAAATGGATTAAAACCTTTCATATATATATCGACTGTGGAAAGGAAAAAGGACTTAACCCTCAATTTTCCAAAACAGCTTTTTTTCGATCATCACAATGTATACAACTTGACACAGATTCTATCAAAAGGATGGAAGCTGAAAATGCCGAATAAGTATCTAAATATAGCTTTTAAGTTAGAAAAAGATGACCTTGTAAAAAATTAAAACCAAGAAAAAACACTGAAATAAAAGTTTTTCCGAGACAAGTTCTTTAATTAATATTAGGTTATGTCAATTAAACTCCAGTTTAGAAGTATCCGTGCACTTCAAGGTTGTGTATAATTCATAATTTGCATATGTCACAAAATCATCAAAACACGTTTTTAGCGCCTCCTGTAAAATTTGATATGTGTGGGTTACGTCCTTTTTCCTTTCCACAGTCGATATATATATTCCATTTGGATTCAGAAAACGATTGAAAAATCAATGTATGTTCGGGGTATCGAACCCACAAGTGCAAAACTGTGTGAAAAGAAACATTCAGTCGGATCCGTGGCACAGTGGCCGACGTCGTATGCTTCCTGCCGGGCTAAAATCCCATTAAGAACAGTATTTTTATCAATCGATTGGTCAACTTCTTTTGACCATTGTGATAAAAATTCCCTTCCACCCTTCCAATCCTTAATTAAATAATTGAGTTATAATGAGAGCGATTAGGTTACCACCAATCCTGTCCTAATCGTATCCTTTCTATCCCCACTCTCTTCGAAAAAAATGAGAATTTGAGTAACTAAATAACAAGCAGTTCTCGTAGAAAAATTCCGTTTAAACACCTTTATTAGAAGAACATATGCTCCACATTGTGAGCAGACATGAATTGAAAAAAAACAATAAAAAAAATAGTTTCACAAATGTTGTGTTATATTTTCGTCATCCGTCTAAATAATAATCTAGAATAATGCTAACAATGGCATGGTGCTGAAATTGCAATCAATTTTATAGTTTATATCTTTTTTTTACCTTACTATAATAAAGTTCAACTAATTAAATGTCAATTCGTAAAGATTTAAATACATTTACATCCGTATTATATTAATAAGTATGGCTGCATGTGTTTTAATAAGATTTTTGTTAATATTGTTTAATTTATACACATTATAATTTTCGATTATAGCTATCAACTCGTCTCTATAATATATGAATATGTATTTTAATAATTTAACGAGACGTGAAATAATCAAATGGAGGATTTTAAAAAATCAAATTATTTATCGAGAGGTGAATGTCCTTTAAATGGGAAAAATATCAATAATTAATAAGTTCTTATGACGCAATCTCTGGCAAAATCGGCAGGATTAAAACTAGCTGAACTCTAGCTGATCGCTCTGCCTGACGTAATAGGCAAAACCACCAGTTTCACATAACTGCATACTATGCTACTAAAGTATACACCATAGTTGCAGCGAATAACCGTAAACACTATTTCTATAGAAAATCGTGACTGTATTAAAAATAACACACCCAACGCAATACCTTATGACTTATGTAAAGTAAATATTCTAAAGATATTATAAAAAATACAATATTTTTGTGTCTGGTTTTTGTATTATAAAGCTCAAACAGTCAAACACCAACGTATTTTTTTTAACATATCTAAATCATTGTTTTAACCCTTCAGAGACGAGAGATTTTTTTTCGATAAAAAAATATATTTGTTAAGCCATATTGAAGTCACGGATAACTTTTATTTTTAACAAAAATTATTTTAAAAAAAAAACGCAAAGTCGTTGTATAGAAACCCCGCATGACTATATAGCCATGCTCATCCTTTTAATACCGTGTAATATTGTGTACGGACAGTTGTAATGCCAAAGTGACCGTATGGGCTCGCAAACATTCGGGATTGAAATATAGCTAAACGTGAAATTTTTAAAAATATTTACAATTTGACCTCTTTAGACCAACATAATTTCAATACAAATATATTAGCAAAAAAACTGTAAATAATTTGATGTCTTGATAAAAAAATAACTAACAGTTTAAAAAAGTAAATTAAAAAAAACGGAAATTCAAAAAATCGCATGTGCTTTTGGTGGCTGTTTCTGTCCCCGCGGCTGATGACTAACTGAAGTATGTACCCTTCTTAACCAAATATGAGTAAAATAAACGATATTCAGGTAGAAAAGGGATGATTAGTGGGATCAATCGACAACGGTGTTTACTGTTACCATATGGTCACGCTCGTCCTTGGAGGGTTAATATAATTTTGATCTTTCTTTCTTTTACAAATTACAGTTACGTACTTACTGTAAGGGTATTTCACTACCAATACTTGACGGTCAGTTAAAAATGCTCGTATTAAGTGAAACCGGTCGTGATCTTAATAAATAAACGTGAGATTGGCACAAAATAGTGTTTTATTTTTCAATAATTACAATTTAATATAATTTGGTCCGTGGCGATACTTTGATTTCTTTCCCTTCTATCCATACTCTTCGATAAAGAGAGTTTGAGCAACTGAGTAACAAGCAGCTCTTGTAGAAAGACTTCTGGTTCTCACATTGGGAGTGGACATGGATAAAAAAACAAATATATTATATAATCAAATTAACCGCTTGATGGAATGAGTTTCCTTAAGTGGTGTACATATTGAGCGATGTGTTTTTTCATGTTTATATTAACTATTATTTATGTAAATATTTTCAATAGCTGTTGGGTCATTTTTTTATACGTTATTACTAAAGACGAAGGGCTAATATAGTTGTTTTTTATAGATTCTTACGAAGCCAAAATGTGCTGTTATAAGTATAAGCATTTTTATTCATTTAATTTGACTTTTATTGTATGTGTCTTTTTTAATTAAATATTGCATCTGATGCCAACTGTTGTATGGCGAATTTTAAAAGATTTAAAATCTAATCTACTCTTAAAACAGTGATTCAATCTATTTAAACCATTTTCATCTCGTCTTATAACATAACTATGATACAAATTGCACAGATTGATGAAGTACAGTAATATTCTACAATTTTTGACATCTGAATTTACCCTAAAGCTATTGGTATAGCTTTATATCAACTTGCTGTTAACAACTCGGGTTGAAAGTTAATCTATTTGTCCAAGAAAGGAAACCAGAATCAGCGTAAAGTTGTTAGTTACCGGTTATGCAACTTGCATTGGAAAACCCTTCCAGCTAAACGTGTCAACCCGGTCAACAATTATTTCGTGATCTATGAGGCAATGCAGTTTATATATAGTAAGTAAAACATCTGTAAACCTCTGAAATATATCGACTGTGGAAAGGAAAAAGGAAAACCCACAGTTTTTTCAAAACAGCTTTTTTTCGATAATCACAATGTATGACACACATTCTATCAAAAGGATGAAAGCTGAAAATGCCGAATAAGTATCTAAATTTAGCTTTTAAGTTTGAAAAAGATGACCTTGTGAAAAATTAAAACCAAGAAAAAACACTGAAATAAAGGTTTTTCCGAGACAATTTCTTTAATTAATATTATTTTATTTCAATTAAACACCAATTTAGAAGTCTCAGTGCACTTGAAGGTTGTGTATAATTCATAATTTGCATATGTAACAAAATCATCAAAACACGTTTTTAGCGCCTCCTGTAAAATTTGATATGTGTGGGTTACGACCTTTTTCCTTTCCACAGTCGATATGATAATAATTGAACTGGTCAATTAGGAAACACGATAAATAACAAAATATGAGACATTGCTATTATTCCAGATTTTTATTAATCGACGGTAACTTCATATTCTCTTCGAAAACAGCAGTAAAAATCAGCAATCGAATTTTATTATTTTATACTCACATTATATGTAATTAAATATTACTAATATAAAATTAAATTTGATACCTTTGTTTCTCCACAACAAGTCAAATAAAAAACATATCAAATTTAATTTTATATTACCAATTAACTTCCATAAAGGTACCAGTTAAATTTTACCTCCTCTCAAATTTGCTTTTTTCAGGCATTTGATATAATTAGTCAAATTATTAGAAAATAACTTATTCCATTGAAGAACGATTTGATCATTAAAAAAAACATATTTCACAGTAAATAGTTTACGCAATCGAATAGTTTATCATAATATAATACGTCACAAATTAATTAATTAATAAAATATGATTGAACATTAATTAAACTTCGACAAAACCAACTTAAGGCAGCAAAAACATAAACATTTAAATTATACGCACTACAATAGAATAAAAAATGATATGTTAAAAAAAACACTAATGCCCATACCATGTATGTAGTAATCCAAAAGTGTGTGTTCATTATTATAGCAAGATTTCATAAACTTATGATTAATCAATACATAATATTATATTTAAGCAGTTGAATAGTGATGTATAAATTGTATCGAATATTGTAAGTAGTATTACAAATAAGTAATCATGATAATCTACTCTGTAAATTTCTGTGTATTTATGTCGTGACTATTATTTGATTCGACGAAATTAACTTGACCGAGAACTTGGCGATAATAAAAACAGTATGTGTCTATAACAGTGCGATCATATTTTGGTTTCTGGTGAATCGCCAGAAGAATAATTAGTTTCGTTACGAAGTGGTGAGAATAAAGACGAACCCGTTTCTGTGAAAGCTCTTCATCAGGATTTCTTAGAATTTCTGTCTGTGTTATGATGTGTGAATTTCGCTAGCTTTATTCATGACAACGTTCTCATAGAGATAACGGACTAATTATAGGCTACAACAGTTGAACGAAATAATGTATAATTGGTGAATCTGTGCGTTTTTTTTGGGGATATGTGTTCAGGATACAGTTAAAACTGAATATTTCGATGTACTGAAACAGATTCTGATACTTTTGTTTTTTGTAGTAAAAAGATACTATTCTTAATTATACTTTTACTTTTACTTTATTCTTAATTTATTATTTTTTATATATAATTATTGTCACTAGTGGAGTTGTGTGATATTAGAATACATCGATACATACAAGAGATACGTTTTATTGTGTTGTTTCCTTTTCGTCTTTTTCCATTTGCAAATTTTACTGTTTAACGAATACAATAGATACGTTGATATGTTTTTTTAACCAAAATCACCGAAATATCGTTAGTTTATATCGTTTTTATTCAATCTGTACAGAATTTTAAATTTCTTCAATATAAACTACAATTGATTGTTATTGGTTTTCATATAACAATATAACTAACTATATTATCCTTAGAATAATATAAAAGAATAACCTCAAATGGTTTCAGACAAGTTCACGTTTTAGAAGCAAGCGTTCAAGAAAACAAAAGTGAGTCAACGACATTAATTAAATATGGGATGGTATGCTGACTTATATTTTAAAATAATCAATCTGTAAACATATATTCAAACTCCCCTAATAAAAAATTAACACACTAAAAATGAATATTAAAACATATGTATTATTATATCGACTGCGTAAAAGAAAAACGACGTTACCCACACAGAGCAAATTTTACAGGAGGCACAAAAAACGTGTTTTGATGATTTTGGGACAAATGCAAATTATGAAATATACACAACCTGGAAGTGCACGGAGACTTGTAAACTGATGTTTGATTGGCATAATCTAATATCAATTAAAGAAATTGTCTAGGAAAAACCTTTTTTTCAGGCTTTTTTCTTGGTTTCAATTTTTACAGGCTCACCTTTTTTCAAACTTAAGAGCTAAATTTAGATACTAAATCGGCATTTGCAGCTTACATCCTATTGATAGAACGTGTATGAAGTGTGATAGATTGTGATTATCGAAAAAAAGCTGTGTTGATAAAACTGTAGATTACGTCTATTTTTCTTTCCACATTCGAATTATATTGTATTGTATTGGCCCCTAACATCAAAATCCGTACGTTAATAGACGTGTTGTTCAGTGATATTTATGTAAATCTAATTTTCCGCCCGTTCAACCTTTGAGAGTATTGCCGTCAATTTATACCAAGGCATATCCGTGCTGTAAATTCAAACATGATCTGCAGTGATTGACACATCGTAGCATGGCAACCCTGAATTGCATATTTTTGATTGAGTGACGCGGCCTGCGGTTGCCGACCTCACGGGGCGCATTGCACTCGTTGGCAATGCGAATGCCGCCAGCGAAGCGCCTTCACTATATCTGCCTTCTTCTTTGCCGTGCCATCCACTTCTTGTTACGTAACGATGCCCATCTTAATTATTCTGAAAATACAAAGCGATGCTCTTTTTAATATCGTTCATTTTCAATGTACGAAATCACACAATTATTTTGTCGTTATTTCTGACTACCCCAGGGGTGGGCTGGAGGTGGTTCGCGCGAGCGCCTTGTTAAATTTTACAAACGCCGGCGAGCCCCTTGTTAATTTAAAAGAAAACAATATTTTCAGATCAAATTAGTATATAACTGCAACTTTTGACTTGTATATTATCTACGACAGCATCAGTATACACAGTAGTACATTTTTAGCCATTTAGATTGATAAGTTTACGATAAATAGCATATTTTCACATATTTTAAGTGTATTTAGTAACCATCGATTGCTAATTAAAGTATTGCATATATTGCATAGGAGTGATAAAAAAAATCACTACTTCCCCAGCGAATTACTTTCTTACCGAGAATTGCTTTGAGGTTAATCGAGCCCCTTGTTAACGTTTTGGCAGCCCACCCCTGGACTACCCCTAAAAAATATGCTTGCACTAATTAAGAAATAACAAGGGATTAGAATAATATTTCCATGAAACGCACTCGAAATCAATTCGAGGATAGAATACATCAAATACACCGATATCCAAATTCTTAAATATTAGTTTGCAAAGTCTACGGATGCTGTCAACAAATAAATTTGACATAATATTTGATCCTACTGATAATCTTTTGTATGTACAATTTAAAGGATTTTAAGAAGAGGCATTTATTGAGAACTTATTCTTATAAACTTATAAACATGGCAAAAATGGTGACAATATCTAGGTAAGTAAGAACTGTGTTGATGTTGAGACTAAACGAAGAGAAAATCAATATTTGGCACAGTCAAGGATGTGTTAGAAGCTTTGTTTTCCCGTAGGGATAATTTCGCTAAAATTATAACAGCTAACGGTAATCTACACCTCCATTCACAGGTAAACGTCCTTTGAGGCGTTTACTTAAGCCGTGTCACGCAATCGACCAAGCAGGAAATTTATTATTTTTATTTCATAGTTCAAGAACAAGATTACTACACGAGTCGAGAGTTCATGATTTTAGAGAGCACATAACCAATGGATTATATATATTTATATTTCATCGTGAAATTGATTTATATTTGACTTATGAGTTATCTTATTTCACAGCTTGTATTTAAATGCACTTTTTTCAATCGTTTTCACTAAAAACAAATACGCTGCATAAAAAATAAATTATTTGGCATAAAAAAAATATGTCGAACTTAAAACAAATTACGTCACTTTGAATGGATAGTTTCCACTAAAAATTAATACTTTGCACTAAAAGTTTTCTAGTATGCACTAAGGAACACACAAATATAAATTTTAATACTTCT
This sequence comes from Himalopsyche tibetana, assembly GCA_030503985.1. Classification (NCBI taxonomy): domain Eukaryota; kingdom Metazoa; phylum Arthropoda; class Insecta; order Trichoptera; family Rhyacophilidae; genus Himalopsyche; species Himalopsyche tibetana. Next base: position 28,015,518 of record JAPJYX010000019.1, on the reverse strand, counting down.
CACTAAAAATCATATAGTATCCACTTTGTATGGTTATCTAGAATTTAATATTATCTTATTGAAATAATATCGAATTCTAAATGAATAAATGAAAAAAAAAACAAAAATTGTTAACATTTCGTATTTAAATGAAAGAAAAAATGAGAAAATTTGATCGTTTCAAAAAAAAAAATCAAAGACTTAGTGGAAGTTCATATTTAATGTAAAATTAAATTTGATAACTTCGTTACTCCACTTGCGTTCAAACTGTACAAAAACTATACAAGCGTGTTTATGAGCTAAAAATCGATTTTATTTTAGAATTTTACAAATCACATTCGGGTTTTTTTCACGTACCATGAGGGGAATTAATTGACTTTTACGGCTTAAGTAAATTTATTTACAAATTTTATGCACGTACACTATGTCATACATATTTAGCTATCAGTGACGACTTGGGTAATTATAGTTATATATACAACATTTTATAATTTGTTGAATCATAATAAATGGTTTTCGCTGTCCAATATGCAAGTCACCCGGAACATTTCCACTGTCTTAGAGCGGGTTAATTAACAAGTAAAAAGTATACATCCAATCAATAAACGTTTTAGAATTTTAGGCGGAAACGTTTTGTATTGTTCGATATCTTCCCAGAAATAGAATCTAGATCACAAGTTCAATGTAAGCATTTTTGTTTATGGTTTATAATGAATCACTCCATCTCGTGGAATTTAGAAGGAGGTGGTGATTTTTTTTATTTCATAGTTGCGGAATACGCGCGGTTTTCCCGACTCTGTCAACAATTCTCGAAAAATACTACGTTGAATCTTCGCTCTACTTATATTTTCTTGATAAACAATCATTTTTACTGCTCAGGTAAACAGTTTTTTTATTAGTCAAATTGCAAATAGCATCCGGCAGAATAAAACAATATTTTTAATTTACGAATTAACATTATCAACAGATGATAATACCCGCTCGATTGATGATTTATTTTGGTATGTTAGATATTCCTGATTGAATTGGTAGAACTTAACACAAATATTTGTATACATTCGTAGAACTAAAACACTTTGATACTTTTTCACCTTATTATACCAGATATTATTAATTAGTAATTCAAAATGAAGTACCTTATTGTTTCACATATTTATATTGAATTTCAATTATAAATTTAAAAAAAAATGTTTCATACCATAATTATACGTAACAGGTGAGGTCTGTTGATGAGGTCATATAGTCCATATTGGGAGCGGATATGAATTAAAAAAATATGATTTCGTGCTAAATCATTTTCAAATTCGACAACAAGGTTTATATAAAATTATGTAGTGGGGCCAGGTCGGCGACCTGGCCCGTGAAAGTGAACCTTTTTAACTTGTAACTTAATTTTCAATTACATAGGTACATATTTTCAAAATTCGTTTTGAAAATGGTTTTTTTTACTCCGGATGAATATAAAAAAAATGATAGAAATCAATGACCGACATGGTGCCTATTTATTTACCACTACACCCACTGTCTACAAGTATAATGCTTTAATATTTTTGCCTTATGATTTATCATATAAAACAAATTTAAGTGCGCGAAATTAAACGGGTTTGTAATCAATAATTTTCTTTAAACCCGAAATTATTATTTTTATTTACAATGCGCATTTTTGAACATTTACTGATCTATCATTTACCCGTGGAATGAAATTTTGTATTACACAATATAGAAGGATATATGTACATTGTTTTGATTTAAACTAGTTCCGAATCACTGGGAATAGACATGGGGGCAGGTAAACGACCGTCGCCACGCGTTTTATAATACGTTACCTTAATCAAGTACTCAACAAGCTTTAGTACTCACTTGTATCTACTAAATAGGTGTACCCTACGCGTTTATCGACTAGCAACAAGTAGAATTTGAAATGATTTATGTTGTTGAAAGAGAAATAATTTGAATGTAACTTACATAGCTCAAATACAATTGTTGTAGATTGTTTCATTGTACAAATAAAATAAAATGTAATATAAGTCGGTTTGTTTTAAATTAAGGTATCAATTATTTTAAGATAATATATTTTTAATTGGCGTGTTAGTAAAATGGTTTCAGGAAGAATAAAAAAATATTTCCTCGCGAACTCCTAAATATAATTCATCACACACAGGACCGGCGCCACCATACAGGCGAAATAGGTAACCGCCTAGGGCGCAAACCATAAGTGGGCGCATAAATGCAGTACTAAGATTATTTTTTATACGTAAATAATACGTTTTATTTTATTTGATTTTATCATATTATCATTGTAAATTCATAGATTCTTGCTTAGATTTGCAAAAAAATAGCAGTTCAACTTATCATAGCTACCTGCAGTAATCAATAAACATGCCATCTATTTACTATGTTATTATTTTGACAAAAAATGCGGCGCTAAATAACCCCGCGCCGGCACTGATCACAAATCATACTTTAAGCAGATATTCTATTTCACCAGAAAGCAGGGTTGGGCTGTCTTACTTAAGCCAGCGAGCCCATTGTTAATTTAAGAGAAAACAAAATTATTAGATCAAATTAGTAAATTATTGCAATTTCTGACTGATATGTTATCTACGACCGCTTCAGTATACACAGTAGTACATTTAAAGCCATTTAGATTGATAAGGTTAGGGTAAATTTCATATTGCTACATATTATAAATGTGTTAAGCAACAATAGATTGCTTAAAATAATAAAAGATTTTTAGTACTTTTTCCACATAAAATTTATGTGGAAAAAGTACTAAAAATCTTTTATTATTTTTATTGTAATGCCTTTCCACCAAGTATTGACAGTAAACACCTTAAAAGTGAATAGATTTCTTATTGAAGTATTGCATATAATTGCATAGGAGTGATACAAATATTCTCATCTTCCCCAGAACACCAAGAATTACTTTGAGATTAAGCGAGCACCTTGTTAATGTATTGGCAGCCCACCACTGCCAGAATTCATTATTATTCTTTACGGATCACTTGAAAACGTGCATTTAATAGTCTATTAAATATATGTCTTAGATTTTTGAATTTAACCTTTTATTATTAAAGTATATTAAACATCATAAAAACATATCTTATAAACTTTACAGACTTTTTTTGTTTTGTCGCCATTATGCCATATTCATCTGCCGGCCATTTATCTACCTGTTATTCCTAAAACGGAAAAAACTAGCTTTTCGGTCAGCAATGAAGAGGTCTCTCGCAGCATCACATTGTTTATTTTCATTTGTATTGTTATTTTGGGTTGCCATATAAGGCTAAGCCGGAAGGTGGGAAATACCTTTCGACTAGATTATCTCACGCCCACCATCTTGGCAGAGAATCTATCCGTTGCATATTAATAATAAAATAAAAAAAATCTCAAATTATTATTACGTAGACTTTTGTTTGTGCGGACATGATTGGTTTGTCAATGTAGAATGTTTCGAATCACACAAATAACGTTGACATTCAAAATTGTTGTTTTGAACGCGCTTAATTAAAATTCAATTATATCGTAACCGATACGTATTTGTGGTGACAAGTTTGATATCATAGGTGGTTAACACCTTATTTATGAGTACTATTAGTACGACATCAGTATTTTTATGATTTTTCGATAGATGCCAATGTTCACAATAGAAGCTAAGTTTTAAAAAAATCTAAAATATGCGAATACAAGGAATTTATTTTAAATTATTTAATTTTTATATGAAAAGTTACTATTATACAAAAATATGACTATATATGTTGTCTATGGTTATTTTTTACAGCGATTTGGCTACGCACACAACATGTCACCCGATCCGAATTTTTTCATTAGATTATTTGTGGTCAATGTCCCCTCTAAGACGAAAGATTAGCTGCGCTTAAAATTCAAAGGCTTCGCGGGCCAATGCAACCAATGCGCGGCATTATTTATCGTATTTGATATACAAAAAAAGTATTTTTTTGTTTTGATTTGCATAATAAAAAGTTTTTACTTATAATTGTATTAAATAAAACATACGAAATGACGGCTCTTTTTTTGACATAAAATAAAATCAATTAATAATTAAGAAAATAATCAGTCGCTTATAAAGTTAACATATTTTATATTTTTTCCTAACAAATAATCCACAGATTATTTACTCCATTTAGATCAATTTCTTGTTCTGATACTACATAAGAATTTAATTATATTTCTAGTTTATTTCGGTTTATAGGGTTATTCTAGAAGCAGGAATCGGTTTCTGTATCCTTTTATAATCTCCTCAAAAATATTTTTTTTTACATTTAATCGACGTAAAGATGTTTCCCAGCGGTGCAAATAATGTAGTGTTTTTTTATCACTCTTAGAAACACAAGAGTATTTATTATTATTTACTATAAATTGTAATATGTAATGTTTTATATTTTATCGATAAACGGTATTATCAAAAAAAAAAAAATATATGAAGAATATAACTATTGGTTACTGCACCCCGTACAGATATTTCGATTTTATGTCGCATATGGAAGTTTTTAATTTTGAATTTTGAGCGTACGTATATATGCTAAATAGAGGCCTAAAATTTTACATACATAAACAAAGGTGGACGCATGTTTACCGTAAACTGTTATTTGTGTATATTTTGCGCAGTTGGGAAATGAATATATATTGTGGAAACGAAAATCGGAATAGTAAATACATGCAAATAGTGTTGAAATCGCCATGAAGCATCTCCATGTTCTGTCAATTCGAAGTTCAAATATGTTTTTCGTTGGCTCGCTCTATTTCAAGGTTGCCAGGTCAGCAAACCACGAATTATTTAAACGAGGCAATGATAAAAAAAAGATATTAAAAAAACACGGGCGTCACCTCAACTTGTAGGTGGGTAGGTAAATTTTGACAAATGAATTTTGTGAGTGCTCTTGAGCGAGTTTAGAAATTTAAATTAATTAAAACTATTATATTTGTAAGGCTGCCAGCCCCACACAAATTGTTTCACATCCACGTAGATTTGTAAGATATTTTGTTATTGCTTCGAAACCACAATGATACAATTCAATATACATAATTACATATTAGCGGAACCGTCGACGTAAAAATAAACCGAAAAAGTGTTATTTGAACTAATTGAGTGATCGTAATTTTACAGAAGTTGAAAATAAGTATGTCCAACACCCGTAGTGACTTTTGCGTAGTGGCGTTACTAGTGTGATCGCAATTCAAATAAATGTCATCCGTTAAATCATGTCATACGTATCGACTATGGAAAGGAAAAAGGATGTAACCCACAGTTTTTTTTCAATAATTACAATGTATACAACTCGACACACGTTCTATCAAAAGAATGTAAGCTGCAAATGCCGAATTAGTATCTAAATTTAGCTTTTAAGTTTGAAAAAAGATGAGCTTGTGAAAATTGAAATCAAGAAGAAAGACCGAAAAAAAGGTTTTTTCTAGAAAATTTCTTGAATTAAATTAGATTATGTCAATTAAACACCAGTTTAGAAGTCTCCGTGCACTTCAAGGTTGTGTATATTTTACAATTTTCTTTTAGCCTAAAATCATCAAAGACGTTTTTTGTGTCTTCTGTAAAATTTGATATGTGTGAGTTACGTTATTTTTCCTTTCCACAGTCAATATGTTAAATATCCATTCAAACGTATGGATCAAATATACTAAGCTATCACAATATTTTACCGTGAAATAAGCTCATTGATCTCAACTAAAACTGTTCTCAACATTGTTGTGGAGTCGTGTAAAAAAAAGACGACTCCGACTCCGAGGAAATTTTTCAATAATTTCATTTTTACTTATATATTATATATGTATTCCATCAGATCATCTTTAGTCAGCCAAGCATGCAATGTCAACACTTTTGAATATTTTGTTTTGAAAACACTCAGATCATATATTTTTTCAAAAAATTGAGCCGTTTATTTTTTACGTCTCCGACTCCGACTCCACAGGCCTGGTTCTTATACAAAAATATTCATACAAAACGGACTATATATTTTTTAAATGAATAAAAAAAAACCAACATTTTGCTTTCCCATTTTTCTAAAAATCATGTCATTTTTACAACCTGCCAATGTCTTACATCTTATACTCGTTAATATTAACCGGAAAATTGTTATTTTAAATGAAAAAAAAACCGCCAAATTAAATGGGATGTCATCACTAAATGGCGCAGTAGTTAAAATGTTAATAAACCTTTTTTCATACTGACAACGCAGTCGGTTGTTCTATCAATCTATGAATTCGCGAATTCCTTTCGCGCCGGTCGTAGTTACGCCGTTTCGACATTGTATAATAAATGCCCAAGTCAACATTCGGCCGTGAACTTATTTAGACAGAATTTTTTTGTACTACGAACGTTGTTAGTCATTTTGAATTTAGAATATCAATGCCTGTGCCAAGGTAGATTCTATATTACCCATACTTTTACAAGTAACAATCCTACACTCACATACACTACGTTAGATAAGATCACAGTCGATTTTTATTTGTAGAAAATAACATTCCTAATTCAAATTAAAATTAAGTATGCAGCATAAAAACAACTGCCGTTTTTTTTTGTATTTAGATTCCGCGCAAACAAATACAAAAATACCAAACTTGGTTTCTTATATCGTGTTAACATTGACAGCTGTACAGCGGTGGGCTACCAATACGTTAACATAGGGCTCGTTTAATCTCAAAGTCATTCTCGGTGTTCTGGTGAAGGAGTGATTTTTTTATCACTCCTATGCAATTATATGCAATACTTAAATAAGCAATCGATTTTTACTTAATACATACACTAATTATAATATGTAACAATTTGCAATTTGCCGTAAAATTATTAATCTAAATGGCTAAAAATGTACTACCGTGTATATATGTCAGAAATTGTAAGTTATATTCTTATTTAATCTGAGAATATTTCTCTCTTAATTTAAGAAAGGGCTCGCTGGCCTTAGTAAGATTTAACAAAGGGCTCGTGCGAGCCTCACCGAGCCCATCCTTACAGCTGTACGTTTATTCGTTTTATATTGGATGTTACGTCATAATTAATGTCGATCACAAAAAAGCATGACTGAACTAAATACGTACTATTTAATTTATATTTCAATTTAAAGATATTACTTTATCTAAGAGCTCAGATGTACATATAAAAATTAGGGGCGTATTTTCACAGTGAACTTAATCCACTACTCGATGAAAATGAGTAATGAATACCAAATTTAAAAGAAAACAAAAATTGTATCTCAAAGCATACAAACCAGAAGAAAAATCAATTTCAAAATCGACCAATGGAAAAAGTGCGTTAACAATGGCGTGCTTTCAGTTAAACAGTTAATTCGATTCAAAATAGCTTATTGATTATAAGTACAATTCGCAACAGAAATAACATGAAAATATTTAAAATTAAAACCGTAAACAGTTTTCGTTGTTTTTTTAAACAACAATTTGTTAAGTGGAATAAGGTCACTTCGGAAATACACCCCTCAATTCAGTTCAAATTTCATTTCAGTTCAGTTTAGTTGATAAAATAAAGATACTTGGGTACTACGCGAGCTACATCAGTTTTGCCTGGTACCAAATAAAACATGTAAATTGACTTGATTTCGGTCATGAAAATTCTATGTCGACAGTTTTTAGTTTTTAATTCGTGTTCTAGTTTTTTTTTCCATTCTTATACGTATTTCCAATATCTGGTTTCCTCTTCTTTAATATTTTCCATTTTCAATTAAACTCTTCTTTTCAGCTGCAAAACTTTCTAGAAAGCGATTACGTTTAATTTTCTTTTTTTTTGGATCCCGGAGCCGTGTTTTCACGTGATAACCTAGCCAAGCGTTGAGTCCCGGAACCGTGTTTTCACGTGATGCGCTATGCTTTCCAATAGAGCCATAATTGTGGTATTTAGCATTTGTTTTCATAAAAGACTCAGTATAAACTATATAGCAGATACTCAAATCCATTATTAGCCAGTCTTTTAATTATTACTTTTATTAAAAATAATTACTGATTTTACTAAACAAAATTTAAGGATATCATAACGAATTTGATGCGTCCATTTGTACTTCTGAAGATCACATGATGGTGCAGTCTCCGAGTTCATTTTCAATTGTAAATTAAGATATTGCATGAAAAAGAAATATTGTTAAATGAGTCAAAAAGCATTTTTTAAACTATTTTGTTACCAATAGCAACAGCATAAGTCCAATTGAACCTGCAAGGTGTGCGCCAAGCAAAAAAAGGAGTATGTGCAAAAATTGTAATATGGCTTTCCATAGAAGAACATTCTGGCAATAATGCCATAAATAAGTAAATAATTATAGTCTTTTAAACAACAGAAAAAAGTTTCATTTGATTTGACTTTGTGGTTTTACAGTTATAGCACTTTTAGTAAGTAATTAAGAAAAAATGCAATTCTTCAAAAATACGCCGGGCACACGAGATAGTTTTACCTGATTTGGGCTGGGGCCGAAAGTGTTACCAACATTGTATGGACTACCTCGGATAACTAAAATAAAAGAGGCAGATATACGTAATAGAAAATAATCTTCGATTCGATCAAACGAATAAAGTCATAAATGATTCGGTTTCCGATATAGCTTTAGATATTACAGAATAGGCTGAGAATCCATCGCAGAAAACCCGTTTGCCTCATGTATCAATTCCGGTCGAAACAGCCTCTGACTTTTTTGCACTGCCGTCTCGAATGTATGTAGGCAAATAGAGTAGGTGGGGCTGGCCGCTGATGCGATTTTCTTTTCGCCATTGACATTAATTTCTTCCTCAATAATTCGGCCATCACGACTAAATAACTCCGGCGGACATTGAGAAACAATACTGGTGAATAGCCCAATTGTATTATTATCAGCCCAAACCGGTACAGAAGACCAGCTAATTTGCATGCTGGTAATTGAAGACTCACGGTCTTCTCGCCCTCGATTTTAAGTTCTAGTTCGTCGTTCTATATTATTATTTATTACCATTAACAGGTGGAATGCGTCCGAATGAAATGACAAATTGGTATACATATTTCAGAGCAGCGGTGGGCTGACAATGCGTTAACAAACGGCTCGCTTAATCCCAAAGCAATTCTTGGTGTTCTGTGGAAGGAATGAATTTTGTTATCACTACTATACAATTATATCGACTTCGGAAAGGAAAAAGGACGTAACCCTCAATTTTCCAAAACAGGGTTTTTTTCGATAATCACAATGTATACAGCTTGACACACATTTTATCAAAAGGATGAAAACTGAAAATACCGAATTAGTATCTAAATTTGAAAAAGATGACCTTGTAAAAAATTAAAACTATGAAAAAAGACTGAAATAAAGGTTTTTCCTACAGAAATTCTTGAATTAATATTAGATTATGTCAATTAAACACCAGTTTAGAAGTCTCCGTGCACTTTAAGGTTGTGTTTAATTCGTAATTTGCATATGTCACAAAATCATCAAAACACGTATTAGCGCCTCCTGTAAAATTTGATATGTGTGGGTTACGTCTTTTTTCCTTTCCACAGTCGATATGCAATACTTCAGTAAGCAATCGATTTTTACTTGAAACCAGTGGCGGCCGGTCAATGTGGCATTGGATCAATGCACTTTTTTTTAAATTCGTCATGTATTTATTGTCTATAATAAATATTTTAGAACATTTTATTTTATTTTAGACAATAAATACATGAAGAATTTAAAATGAGTGAATGGTATAGATGTTATGTTTTAATATTATTTCATGAAATATAACCGCCCATGGGGTGCATTGATCCATACAAGGCTGTATTGTATTGTATTGAGGCATACAAGGCCATTGACTATACAAGGGGTGCATTGATCCAATGCCACATTGACCGGCCGCCACTGCACTACATACTGAAACACTTGATAAAAGATATTATATTTGTATTTTGTATTTATTAACTGAGAAATGTCGATTAATGTACAAAACTGTGTAAACATAAACATGTATTTATGTAAGATTGTCAATTGTCACAGTATTACACAGGAATGACAATATTATGCAACTTTTTTCTGTTATATCGTTCACAGTGTTGCAGGAAGTAGCGCAATGAAATTCATTTCTCGTGATAGATGTGCATTGGTTGTTTCATAACAATTATTTTTATTCTCAATACCAGTAGAGCATAATGCAAGTACATATAACAATATTATTTAGATCACATTTATTTTGGTACATACTACATCACACATTCACACACCATGGTCAGTAAATGCGACATTTAAATTATGTATAGTAAACCAACTGCACGGCTCCGACGTAAACTAGTTCATCTCCAAAAATATAACTATCCACGATCAACAGATTTTGTATTTGCTCATTCGCATCGGGGCATTTTTGCTAAATTTTGCAAAAAATTAAGTACTTTTGAAAAAGAGGAATAACTTAAAAACTATTTGACATTTAAAAAAATAATTTGGACACCGGTTGTGCAACACTTTGTTGCATAATACTTGATATATTTCAGCCTGCTTTTATTAGCGATACTCAACTTTTGTATTTTTTAATATGAAAAATCGGGTATTTGACATAGAATTATATATTTTTGATCGTAAAACGTAACTCAAATGTACATTTGCTCCTGTTTATTGTATTTCAAAACAAAATAAGAAAACATAATAGTTTATTTTTAACCTACAATTGCTTATATTTTGGTGGCCTATTTTTTTAAAGTTATATTTTAACTGTCTGCTGATTTTTCATTGCCGAAATCACCGAATAAAAAAAATATTTGTGCATATATTTTAATATTTTATTTTTTAAATGATGTATCTAACATTCAGAGAATCCAAAACATTTGTCGCATTGGATGTATATATTTCAACGCGTCAGTCAGGCCGGCGAAAAGACTCGTATACGAGTCATCCGTAACCAATGTGTTAATTATTATAAATGCTTGTGAGTTGTACTTTTTTGCATTTATTTATTAACCAATAAAAAGTGGTAGCGATAAGCTTTCAGTAGAAAATAAAGTCGGAACTTGGTTATTAAGAGGAAGATGGGACTGACAGAGTTTGCTCGTTATAAGCATCACTCGTTAAATCAGAGAATAGGTTTTTTTAATGCTTACAGCTGTGCCCATCACATGAAGTATCTGAAGCGGTCATATAACATACAAAGTCGCAATTCAAACAAAAATACACAATTAGAATTTATTTACACACCACACACATATTACATTTTTCTGTCAATCCACTTTTCTTATAAAATTTTAAATTGATGCTTGATTCATTGTTTTCACTATCATTGTTTCAAATTTTTGCTCGGAGACGTATCTCGTTATAAAAGTGAATAAATGTATGGAGGAAATCATAAACTAAAATTTCAACGAATGTTTCTTCATTACATCCGAGATCTCACTATTTCCGTGATCGTTATAACCGAGTTCGACTGCAAATTAATAAAATTTCGGTTTGATCACTACATACTACTACTTTTAAGTAGTAATATATTTTTAATCTATTGAAAAATACTCCTTTATTGTTGAATAAATGATATTTATTTTTTTAAATTAAGTTTATCAAATATTTTACTACTATAACAACGCTGTATAGTATAAAATATTTTTTAAACTGGCTTTGTTGTTCAGGCGTTTTTAAAAACATCTGTCGAATAAAATATGTTCTGTTTATTATTCAAAACAATTTATTTTACAAATTGAAATGAATCAATAACTCATTTAAGTTGTACATTTTCATTCGCCTTCGTTCAAAGAAACGTCGACCACATGTGGAGAGCTGCTACCGTTTTGGGCACCGCTTTTCTATTTTCGAAATCACCGAACCTCATCAAAAATCGACGCGTATGTTGTAATATTCTAATATGGACACGTGTATACAGTTCTTACCAACTCGTACGTGTTTTACTGTCTAGTTCTCGTACATAGATTGTATCAACCTTCGAAGGGTCATTCCCACCTAGGCATTCACCTGGCGTCTAATTTTTTCGACTTTATATAATATATTATTGTTTCCTCATACACACCTAACAACTTAATTATAGTTTAATTTGTAAGCTATCTTCATGGATCGTCTTGAAGTGTAAATAAATAATTTTATACAGACCTTGCAATAAATAATGGATGGTGCACCAGTTTCATTTATTAATTACAGTAGTTTTTTTTAAGAATCCAGTGCTTTCAATGGAAAAAAAATCTATCCCACATGGAATAGTCACACTTTTTCAATTTTACTAATAACACCCGAAATGTGTAGGACCTATATTGTGATATATTATTGATACATAATTTCATATTTGATGAGCATACTCTTATTTTTATAAACTCTTATATCTTATTTTTATATACCAACTAGCCGGTTCCCGGCAAACGTTGCAATGTCACTCAAAGATGAAAGTTGTGTTTTAATTGTGTTTATTGAAATGCATGTATTCTTATTATGTCTGTTTGACGTTTGCTGCCGATTGTCTTGGTACGGCACACACGTCACCTACTGTAAATTATTTTTACTATTATCTTCGCGCAAGTGCAAGCATACTTTGTCAAAATGAACTATATGGCAGACGTACAAAGATTGATTTTTATATATAAGACCTACTATTATTTAATTTTACTATGCATATAACCTTCCCGGAAGTGCAAGCAAAAAGTTTGTCAAAGTTTTATTGCAATCGGATGAGCGGTGTGGCAACGCATACAGCACGAACAAACAAACATTCATTTTTTATATATTAGATAATAAAAAATAATGACAGCAGTAATCTACTACGCCAGGGTTTTCCAAACTAGTCCAGAGTAGGTGTTCCGAAAAAAAATGGAATGGTTTTATACGCTGCAACACAGTTTAAAAAAATCATAAAAATTAGTTAAAAAGTGTTCCGTTATATTTTCCGGACTTGCGAAGTGTTCCATTCCAGAAAATGTTTGGGAAACCCTGTACTACGTCATCGATTATAAGACGTACCCCGAATTCAGATAAACCAAAATGGGACAAAAACATCCGAATTATGTTTAATCGAGGAAATACGTTTGTATTCAGATACTGGTATTTGAAATAATATTTTATTAAACAAAAACATGGATCTGGGAAGACAGTCTGTTGCTTTGTCGGTTTTCATCGGGATCTCTGAAGCACCTCCGCCATGCTCCAATTGTCTGAAGATAAGGCACATCACGCAATGAGAATCTGAATATTCGACGGCGCGAATCCATCAGAGCATGACGCTGGCTTCTTGATTCGCGACCGCTTAAAAAATGGAACGAAGCATCTGATTCGTGGCCTGTGAAATTGAAAAAAAATATTTACTCACAACTGACTGTGTATCCATAAAAGAAATTAATCACAAATTTAAATTACGCTCGCTTACATAACATCAACTGATTTGGCGCCTACACGAAAATAGTTGCTACTATACTAAATGAATAAGGTCATTTTTTTTCTCTCCATAATTCTATTATATTCCCGGTTGCGTGGAAGGTATGGATGGATGTATGTGATGTATTGAATTCCCTCCCACCTATCCTGTCATACAAAACGGGCGAAGCTAATGCGATTAACTTACCCTTAGTCCTATACTTCTATCCCTACTCTCTTTGATAAAAGATAAATTAAGACAATAAACAACTCGAGTTCTCGCAGAAACACTTATGTTAAGGTAAACTCTATTAGGAATTATTATGCGCTACATTGAGAGCAGATACGATTGAAAAAAACGTATTTGCAAGTAAGTCCTTAACGTACGATTGATAAGTTTCCGTCTTGCCTTCCAATATTCCATATATCATTTGTCCTTACTTATTTCATGTGTAGATTTTTAAGTATTGTATTTACTTTTCTTTTTTTCATTTTAATTAAAAAAGAAGAATTTAATGTAATGATAGGTTGAAGGTTTCTACAGGAACCGTTTTTTCTACTGGATTTTTTCAGTGGCTAATAAATGGAAAGAAAGTGTCAGTGGAAAAAAAGATGTTTTGGCACCACGGACATTTGTGACATAATATAGTATTCATGAAAAAAACAATATTAAAAATGACAGTTGATGTAAGTGATGCATTTTATATTGGTGGCAACATGTGTTTTAGTAAACGCACGATACTAGAGTGTTTTATGTAACATAATATAAATGCGTTGGAAAAGAAGTAAAAGTAATGGGCAAAGGAATCTGCAAATAAAAACCGCAGAAATTTTGTGGATCATTTTTTGCTCGAGGTGAAACTTGTTTATGCCAACTTTTTATTTTTAATCAGCGAAGCGTTGTTTGGATGTTGTCTTTTTTAACTCATCTCGTACTAAGGTAACCAATGTTCTTCTTCGGATTCAGCACACCAATAATAAAAATATATTGAAAATCTTAATAAACAAATGGTGTTATAATTCCAGATGAATGTATACAATTAAGTTCTTTCATATCTCATTTATTTCCTATCAAAAGTTATTTATTATCTTGTGACTTAAGACGGTGAACACTGGTCATCTATTTGAATCAATCCTGAGCTTATTTGGTCACGGCAATATCTTTTGGGAATACACAGGAAGATTGTTAAGAGTTCACAAACAAAATACAGCTGGCATAAACAGTACACATGTATTTAAAGTTTAATTTTGTGATAAATCATTAACAATCAAATCAATTAAAAAGTGAAATTATCTAAAACAAATTGTTTGGCTGAATTATTAATATTTAATTATTTAGAAGTTGTCGGGTCCTATGGCGCAACGGGTAGTGTTGTGGGCTTCCGTGCCGAATCTCACGGGTTTGAGTCCCAGTACGAACAGCATTTTTTTCTGTTCGAAGGCATAGGTGTTAGTGTTGTCTATAAATACCCTCCCACTCTTTCTGATTCTTTTATAACTGGGCGTAGTGAGAGCGAATAGTTAACCACGATTGTTCACTATACGAATTATCCACACATCTTTTTTTAATGCGGACAATTCGTGATCGGAAAAATCCGTTCAGCTTAATTAATATTTTATTTTTATCGTTGTGTATATAATACTTACGTTGATGTCAGTTTATTCGGAGGAAAGTGTTGAAAATACTCGGTAGTAAATATTTATGTCCCACGACTGGTTACCACAATAATTGTAAAATTGTAATCATCAAACTGAACTTGATTGTGGGTCAAGCAATTGCGCAACAATCACGAATCGAGCACTGGAAAATCCGTACGAATTCACCGAACTCTCAGTATCAAAAGTAGACATCTTGCACGACCCATACGTTTTTGCATCCATCTTTGATGCGGTGAGATCCCGCCGCAAGATTGTAGCACTTTGAAAAATTATGTGTTACTTCGGCTGAAACCAGTTATCAGATATTCCATAAAGACGCTAGGCCATGTTGTTTACTATTATATTGAGAGCAATTGTGATTTTATTATATAACCCGTGTTTACGTTTTGATGTGTGCGAAATCTAGTTTAATCGAATGAGCGGTGCCATCTCAATCATCTCAATTATCTCAATTATTATTCTTTCAAATAAACTATCATGTTTCATTTCACCATTTGGTAAACAGTTTCGCCTAAAAATACTGTGAACTTTGTATGGATTTATGAAAGACTAAGACGAAATTATGAAGTGAAGCTTTACGATTTTATTTGATGGTTTCACGATTTAATATTTTATAAACTATAAAATAAAATTTAAATATTGCTTGTATCACAGTGATTTAAATAATCATTAACATCCAAACAAATATATTATATTGCATGTATTTTCGGCTTAATTCTAACATAGCGTACGTAAATCAGTTTAGACAGTTCAGGAGACAGTCAAAACTGAATATTTCAACTTACTGAAGCAAATTGTTTTTTTTTTGTAGTAGAATATTTAACTATTCTTAATTATGCTTTTAAAAAAATAAACTGTAAAGAACTTACGTTATATTAGAATAAATAAATAAATAAAATAAGAGATACGTTATTATATTGTGTTGTTTGCTTTTTGGCCTCTTTCCACTTGCAAATTTGGATATTAAACGAATGAAATAGATGCGTTGGTATGCTTTTAACCCGAAATTACCAAAACATAAAATTCAAAAAAAAAATACTAACGTGATATTAGATTTGAGTCGACGATATTTATCTCTACTGTATTAGATGTTGGTTGATTTGGCATAAAATATTCATAATTGCATACACAATTGAAAGCTTCTTTAATTCTATAATATTATCGCTATGTTATATTAGTTTCGTAAACCATCGTTTTTTAATTTTTCTCATGAAGCGCCAGCTGCAAAGGCATATTCCAGGGGTAGCAGTGGTGTAGTGGGGCCAGGTCGGCGACCTGGCACCTGAAAATGAGGAAGGCGCCCTGCCACCTTTTTGACTTGTAACTTAATTTTCAAGTACTTACATATATTAAAAATCGTTTTTTTATTTATTTAATTGTTAAAACTTGGGGGTTTTTTTACTTCAGACGAATATAAAAAATAGGGAAAAAATCAAAGTATCAGAACAGATGAGAAAATACAATTGTACAGTGTCATTCAAAACAAAATTAAATAAACAATTGATATTGAAAAAAATTTACAAATTACAGTATAAAATATGAATAAGTGGCACTAAATTGATTCAAATTTATATGTTAAATACCTCTAAAATATAATTAATTTTTGTGAAATCAATCAAAAAATACAAAAGAATTTTGTATTTTTTTTTAACATGTAAATATTATTAACTATACCAATTTGATAACTCGGTGTAATATAAAAATACAATAATAACAATGTTTCTATTTCTTTTGTTTCAGGTAAGAAATTCTACATATAATAAATAAAATTGCGTGACGAGAATCGGTAGTAAGTAACTACAAAATAAAATGATGCTTCGAAACGCCAACTGTATTGCCGACATAGCAAGCAAACTCACTTCCTGTTCTAGGGAAAAAATACTATTACGTAATGCAAGCTTCAGGTACGTTGCTCTTTGATTCGAATATGTGACAGGTAGTGTGTAAGGTTATACATATGTATCTGTACACACATTTTTTTTACCACACGAATATTACTTTTGTTGTGATTGCTTTAATAGTTTATGGATAGCATAATTTGGACCATTCGACGCTAAAAACAAATTTTTCATTTCGTAAACACACTCAGTTTTTTTTTACATTATTTTGAAATAGCAATGTTAATTAAAAAGCACTAATTTTTTACGACTATGGAACACCATTTTCTCACTCGGTGACACCCAACATGTTATCAATTAGTGATGAAAAGAATTAGTTTTTTCTTCCAGAAGCTTTCATTTAACCGCTTTAGTACCGTAAGGCCACTGGTGGCCGCTACATACGAACGGCGTAAATACTGAAAGGCTACTGAAGACCACGAATGTAACTTAAAAATATTAAACTATATACATCATTTTATAAGTAAACCTTTAATATTCATAAATTCAGTCCTATTTTTTTAAGCTATTCAAAAATTATTAAAAACATGCGGTAGGTTTGTGAGTGAATGTTTTTTTTAGCTTAAAGCATCGCGGTACTGAAAAGGTTAACAGTCGATTTGATTTACAAGTGAGTATGGAACGCCGTTTTCAGGATACCCAACATGTTATCAATTAGCGATGAAAAGTATTAGTTTTTTCTCAAATATAATATATTATAACTAATTTTTTTATTGGTTTTTCATTATCCTTACCATAACGTTGTCCATTTTTTTAAAAGGCATGTTTTTTAAAATTTAAAAAAGCACTTTAATATTTTTTCTTCGACTTTTTTTTACACGGTTTTTTGTAGAACGTATCTACCGTGTAAAAAAAAACATTTGAGTGTACTAAATATTCTTCTTACTGTTTATGTGTGCAGCAAAAAATATATAAATTTCACTAACACAGATTTTCGTGGGACCATGAATACGGCATTACGAAATATTAAAAAATTTACTCTATAAATACTATTTTTTGTGAGTTTTTTAATATTATTGAAAATTTATGAAATAAAATAAATATTTTAAATTTACCTACTCTTTTCACCGTTATATTCGATTATTTCAAGCGACTTTAATTTAACAATACCATGCTGTTGGCAAAATAATCTTCAACAGAACTATCCATATGAAGGTAAACACACTGATTAACCGCACTAATACATGCACAGGTGTACAGAGTGTGCCTAAATCGTTATCATTTATTTAAATTTAATTATTGGTTTTCATGCTGTAACATCTATTTCATTGAAGCTCATCGTAATTGGCACATCTATATTTTCTCAGTTAGAGATATTTAAATTTTACTGAAATGCAAGACAGTAGAGTCTTCAAGAAATAGGACGACTCCGGCCAGTGGCGGCCGGTCAATGTGGCAATGGATCAATGCACCCCTTGTATATGCAGAGGCGGTTATATTCTATGAAAGAATATTCAAAAATGACATTTATACCATTCACTCATTTTAAATGCTTCATGTATTTATTAAGTGTTCTAAAATTTTTATTATAAACAATAGATACACGAAGAATTTAAAATAAGTGAATGGTATAAATGTTATGTTTGAATATTATTTTATGAAATATAATCGCCGCTGCATATATAAGGGGTGCATTGATCCAATGCCACATTGACCGGCCGCCACTCAATTCAATCAATTTATTCGAATATTGATCACTATATCACAAGAATTCAATCGATTTATGAATTTCTTTTCGAAGCCATGGATGTATGTGATGTCTTGAATTCCCCTCTCCCGCCCATCCTATCCTATGAACGGGGCGTATCGAGAGCCATTAGCTAACCACTAGTCCTGTCCTAGCTCTATCCTTCTATTTCTACTCTCTTTGAAAAAAGAAAGTTTGAGCAACTGAGTAACAAACAGTTCTCGTAGAAACACTTCTGTTGAGATAAACTCCATTAGGAGTCCATATGTTCCACGTTGGGAGCGGACGTGCTAAAAAAATAATAATTAAACAAGACTTGTGTTATATAAAAATCCAATATATGTGTTATTAGTTATACCTACTTAGTACTTACTATGTCCGTGGCATAGTAGATAATGACTTAATATTTGTAATAATAAATAGCCAATATTATTGGTTAAGTATTCAAGAAGAGCTTCATCTGCGTCACTCGAATATCAAGCAGTTTTTTTTTTCAATGGCTCGTTGCATTTGTGCCACGCACTGTAGCCGTAAGCTCCGTTTCCGAAAAGCTTGGCAGGGCCATGGTCGGCCATTGGTCCGCGGCGCGGGGTAAACGACACCACCTGACCTCGCGAATTCGAAATTTAAACTCGCACAGCCGTCCAATCAACAGACGCCTGCTTCGGTGACGGACGATGACACCCGAACAAAACCGACCATATTCTCTACATTTTTCACCATTGTGCCACACAACATTGATGTTTTTTTTTTTCAAATATCTATTTAAGTAACGACATGATGTAAGTCGTTTGATCGATTGCCTTTTTTGGCGCCGTCTCCCATATGAGGTGTACAACCAATAGGCAAGTAGATTGGTTTATAGTTTATACTGTAGCACAAAAAAACAGCATTTTAGATTAACAAATGTATATTCTTATGTTGTACATATTCTTTCAAAATTCATGCAATCAAGGAGTTGCTGTATAACTGTTTTATAACCTCCAGCTTAACCCCGCATTTTAATATACTTCCATACTCAGTCTAATGTCATTGATCTGATACGTTCAATCATTTGCAAAGCAATATTCAATTATTTTGAAGGTTTATACCATGATTTTTTTTCTCAATAAATTTAAAACAAATTACATATAATTAAAAAATAAATCCGGAAATGCTTGAGTGTGAACCCACGCACACGTCTTGCACAGGGTTGTGGAGTCTGGTAAAAAAAAAACGACTCCGATTTTTTTTCTTCTATAATTGCCGTTTAATTAACTTACATACATATATGCAGTGGCGGCCGGTCAATGTGGCATTGGATCAATGCACCCCTTGTATATGCAGGGGCGGTTATATTTCATGAAACAATATTCAAACATAACAATATAATAGGGTAAAAATATCAACGTATTTTCGTTCTACAGTTTTTATATTTATGAGTTGATAGCTATTTCGGCTTTCGCCATTGTCAGAATATTTTTACCTTATTATAATGGAGTTTTACCAAGTAAATGCCAAATTTATACCATGAATCTGGAATGATATTCTCTTATTTTCTATTCATGCAAGATAAAAAAAATACTTTCGAATATCAACCACTTAAATCCGATTGGAGTAGAATCTAAATATCTTAAAATATAGTCAAGTATGAATATGAAATCTCAATTTCAAATAGATACTAATATGTTTTTACTTAAAAATATATAAAGAACATGTGTTCGTACTGCATTATGGTTATCGAAGTGGTTTTAATCCACTGCGCTTTTGATTTTTTTAGTATAAAGTACCCAAGTATTGTAATCATTATCGATGCAATTATTCTCTTAAAAGTTAACAAATATAGTAGTTTTGATTTCGAAATAACAAATCACAATCCTTTAAATTAAAATTCAATATTATATGTACTATATTAAAAGACACAGCGATTATTTAATGTCTAAGTTCTCGAAACATCTATCGTACCGGGAGTGATAAGACATCTCATTATTTCTTTTAAACTCAACAAGAATTGGCTCAAAGCAACACATTTCAACAAGTCAATCTGTTTACTTCTAACCAAAGGAGACATGCAACATTTTGCTTCCGCCCCACACGGTTGCTGTGTGAAAATGGGCACTATGTCAAATTCTTTTACTGAATCACAGGATTTCGGACGACATCTTTGACATTGAAATTTTCCAAAACAAACCTAGACCCAAACTAAATTAAATTGGCACAGTTTTATAACGAATTGAGGGGGGCGTCGTTTGATGTTTGCATCCATCAAAAGCGTCCCGTTTATTTCCACGTAAATCATCAAGCCACCAAAAAGAAGGTCGGCTCTGTGACGAAGTAGATATATCGGCGGTTCATATGTTAAATCCACTGGGGCGCGCTGCCAAGAGCGTGTCCGATTCTGTAAGATTTTTTTTCTGGCAAAACATCCCTAAATCTTGACATTGTTTCCTAGGTCAACAATGGCCGTTCGAAAGAGAAAGCTTAGTAATTTATTTTTATTTGGAACGAGCCGATTCAATTTTTATTATGCATCGTAAAATGCATTCTTCACTGATCCTTGCACTTTATTGTTTTATTTGGGTCTGACGTGCCGCCCGCTTTAAATTATCGAGTTCCCGTTTAAGGAAACAATAAATGCGTCCCAGAATAGTCGTAAATTATAGCTACATTATTTTCAAGTTCATTTTTTATTGCTTTCTGTCAAAACATACCCTGTTCCCGTTATAAATAAGTACAGTAAATTTATACATTGTTAATGCAATACTAATTTAAAACTACTGAGCATCAGATAACGATAATTCAATGGCTAACAGCCCACATTTACTTAAAATACTACATGTTCACTGATGAAGAGGAGCATGTTGTCACCACAAAGTTCCTCCAAGATTCTCTATCCTCCTCCAGTCTTTTTGCTTCCTCCCAAGTCATCCCAGTGTTTCGCAACTCCGCTGAGTACATCCTGTGGACAGTCAACAGTGGCCTTCCACGACGCCGGGATCCATCTGGTTGGTAGAAAAGACAGGCAGGGCTCAGATTCTGTTGAGGCTTCCTCAGCACATGTCCATGCCAGGTCCATCGTCGCTTTTTTTTATTATTTTGTACGTAATAAGAGGATGGTTAGTCCGCTCCAAGCATCTGTTTTCAATGTACAGTATACGGTTACTCTGCACTTTCGTAATGTGCCATGATTCGCAACCGTAAAGCAGCACTGTCAAGATGCATGCGTTGAACAGAAGGCATTTTTTTCTGACCGAGGACAATCGTGAGTCCCAGACTTTAACTCTTTAACTCAATGCGGAAAGTTTGGAACAGTCGTGTAGTGCTAGCTAAAAAATCTGGGAGCGTTGATTAATTATAATATTTTAATACCCCCTTCCCTACCTGCAGTTATCTCATTTCTGCACCATCAAGTTTTCAACAAAACTTTCTTCCAATACATTTTTACCAAAATCATTTTTTTTATATTTACGTAAAAATTAACACTTATCGAAATATTTCTCAAAGATAATTTATAGACAGATCTATCGATATTTTTATTCAATAAAAACAATAATTTACTGTGAATAGACGCCAAAATATCAACTTACTTTTTGGACATAACATTATTTCTTAAATATAATATTTTACACAATTTCGACTGATTATTTATTGGTTTGCGAAATTTTATGTATACAGGTCAAGCACACGACCTTCGTGAAAAAAAATATTTAAGGAGAGAATTTTATAAAATCTCAGGGGAGAAAAAATGAAATTAAACTACACAATATAACTTTTAAAATCAATATTAAATTGCACCCTTGTTATCGCCGGCTATTTCCAAGGGATAAAAAAAATCATGGGTCAGTGTGAAATATGAAACTTGCGGGAGATTTCCAAAAATACAATAAAAAATGTTTATTGAATGCATTAAAAATTTAGGATTTGCCGATATTTTTTCACGCACATAAAAATGAAAGTATTTTCAATGGTTAGCACGTTAAGGTAGCCCCTGTTTTTTTGTTTGATAAAGGACATTGGCGGATAAATTCGTAATGTTTAGTTCCTGTTGCCATTTTTTTATTCACCTTTTTATTGTTATTTAACGAAATATCGCGTTTCACGGTTGAACCTTCGCATTGTGTGGAAGCTAAACGTGGTGGCCCGCAATATTTTATGCCATTCTCCGATTTATTTCATACTAGCTGACCCGGCATGCGTTGCAATGCCACTCAAAGAAAGAGAGTTTTTGTGTTTTAATTTTGTTTATTGAAGTGCATATTCTCTTTTTCTGTATATTTGACGTTTGACGTTTGCTGCCGATTGTTACGACACATGCGCCACCTATTTTAAGCTAATTGTAATAAAACCTTCGCGCAAGTGCAAGCATATGTTGTCAAAATGAACTGTAAGTGCTGAAAATAAGTGCTTTTGGATATATTTTGTTTTTTGCCTGGTGGGTATATGAATAGATCTGCAGGTTTTTCAATGCGTGAACAGGCCAGATACAGCTGCCCATGTAAGAAGCATTGATTTTTAAAATTTAGTCCACACACTTGTAGCGATTGTCCAAATGCGAGTCGCACCGGGAACTGCAAACATTTGAATTCTAATGGCCTATTTGTCGGAATTATTGGGATGCTTGGCAACAGTACATCGTATCCTTTAATTTCTCCATTTAAAATTGTAGCTTAGATGATATCGTTCATTACTTTTTCACTGAAAGCCTGGTACCGTGCAAAGTCGTGGTGGATTTATATTTCGGAGAAGAATGATAGGTACGCCAATTTTCAGTGTAAAAACGTGCGGTAGCATGCCTGGAAAATCAAGTGAGTTTAAGAATTCAGTTGGATAATTGACAGCTTCGTCTTGATCAATTTATAGTATCGAATAGACTTATACGTTGTTTCTTTGCCTGGTATTTCGTTTTGAATCCTGAAGTTGATAGCATTATCATCGTTGTTTTTGACTGCTAATATTACACGTACACTGAGCCACTGATGATTTTTGTAATTCTGTGCGATATTTGGGAAAACTTTGTGCATCAATTCGCTTACGGTTCCTGTAATTTTACAAAAGCTTGGTGGTAATGTGTGGATTCATCATGAATGCGCTGTTTGATCACCATCCAAAAGATTTGCTACAATTGCAGATGAAGCGATTGCCAATGCAATATTGTTTCGTGATCCAACGTTTTGGCTTGTGATTGATTGCATGCATAATTCTGTCATACGCTTTGCGTTGTTCTGGGGACCAATTTCGGAAGATTTGTTTGAACAAATTTACCCAATTTGTCGACATCAAATTGTGTTTGTCGTTCCAAATCACGGTAAAAAGGGTTGTTTGCATGTCATTGTATCAGACGATCGGGCTTGAGCAGTGAGAGCTCGAACGGTTTCCAAACTTGCTCGTCTGTTTCTGAAGCTCGTGATGCCGTCTTATTTCGTGCTTGAGGTCTAAATCAACTAATAGCTAGTTTTTAGGTGGCATAATTGTTTGACAGCGAAAGAAATGCTTTGTGACGACTATTACAAATTCACTTGATAATTGTTTACAATACCCTTTGATTGTTTGACGTAACCATGGCACGTATCAAACGTAACTAAGGAGTCATAAACAACTTGCTTATTTTGGACTTAAGTTGCTGCGCACTTAGCGCCATCTGTCATTCAACAACATAAATAATTTCGTTCTGTTTGAAATACGAACGACGGATGTCAAAAATATTGAAAAAAAAATCTGGATAAGGACATCCTTTACCTAGCGGGATAAAATATACTTAAAAACCTATTCTACTATCTAACAAATATACATTTAAAAAATCATAAACATCGGTTAAACCTATAGAGATATAGGTAATTTTTAGAATAATTGAAATGTTTAAGTTTGCTAACAAATATATTTCGTAGAAAAAGAAAAAGATCTCGGGATATATATCGACAGTCCTTCAGTATTTAAATTGTAAATAATATATTTTTTAGAATATTTGAAATGTTTTAAGTTTGCTAACAAATATATTTCGTAGAAGAAAAAGTAGATCTCGGGACATATATCGACAGCCTTGCAGTATTTGAATTGTAAATAATATAATTTTTAGATTAGTTAAAAAGTCTACAAATATATTTCGTTGTAAAAGAAATAGACCTCGAGGCATATATCGACTGCCCTGCTGTATTTAAATTGTAAATTATTAAATATTTGGAAAAATGTTAAAGTTTGCTACCAACTATTTTTCGTAGTAGCAGAAATAGACCTCGTAATTTACGTTAGTTTTTGGAATAATGTAAATAATATAATTTTTAGATTAATCAAAAAGTCTACAAATATTATTAACAACCATTTTTCGTAAATTATTGAATTTTTGGAATAATGTTTGTTTGCTAACAATCATTTTTCGTAGTAGCCGAAATTTCGTAAATTACTTAATTTTTGAAATAATGTTTAAGTTTGCTAACAACCATTTATCGTAGTAGCAGAAATTTCGTAAATTATTGAATTTTTGGAATAATGTGTAAGTTTGCTAACAATTATTTTTCGTAGTAGAAGATTTTAAAATAAAAGTCTAAATATAGTTCTATAAAATATTTATACCGTCATTAGAATATTCCTAATGCATGTAAGAAATTTAAAAGATTTTCAAGGCCGGATGCAAAATAAAACCATACCTTCAAATAATCGAATCAATGACACTGATCAAAATCTGTCAAATCAGCTCCAAAAAATCTTGAAATTGTAAATTATTTAATTTTTGGAATAATGTTTAAGTTTGCTAACAATCATTTTTCGTAGTAGCAGAAATAGACCTTGTGGGAATTATCGACAGCCCTGCAGTATTTAATTTGTAAATTATTAATTTTTTGGAAAAATGTTTAAGTTTGCTACCAACTATTTTTCGTAGTAGCAGAAATAGACCTCGTAATTTACTTTAGTTTTGGAATAATGTTTTAGTTTCCTAACAATCATTTTTCGTAGTAGCAGAAATAGAACACGTTAATTATTTAATTTTTGAAATGATGTTTAAGTTTGCTAACAACCATTTTTCGTAGTAGCAGGAATTTCGTAAATTATTAAATCTTTGGAATAATGTTCAAGTTTGCTAAGAATCATTTTTCATAGTAGCATAAATCGACCTCGGCGCATATATCGACAGCCCTGCAGTTTTTAAATTGTATGATATTGAATTTTTGGAATAATGTTTAAGTTTGCTAACAACCATTTTTCATAGTAGCAGAAATTTTGTAAATTATTGAATTTTTGGAATAATGTTTAAGTTTGCTAACAATTATTCTTCGTAGTAGAAGATGTTAAAATTAAAGTCTAAATATATTTCTATAAAATATCCATACCGTCATTAGAATATTCCTAATGCATGTAAGAATTTAAAAAGATTTTCAAGGCCGGATGCAAAATATAACCTTACCTTCCAATAATCGAATCAATGACACTGAACAAAATCTGTCAAATCAGCTCCCAGCCCTATAATTTTAGTAATAAAAACACAATAATCCTTTGTACTTCATTCCACTTTATTTAATATGTCAGGACCGGTTTCGCTCATTGCGAGCATTGTCAACTGAATAAAGTGGAATGAAGTACAAAGGATTATTGTGTTTTTATTAATATAATGCCTTTCCACCAAGTATTGACAGTGAACACCCTAAAAGTGATCTATAATTTTAGCTTCAAAAATCGAATCAATATATTTGATCATTTAAAAAACGTCGTAGCGATGCAAACTTTCAAATAAAGTTCTCTTAATATTGTTACAATGCTTCAGTTCTAAGCCAGGAAATTTGAATTTTGAACATAAAAAGACGTCCATTTCAATTGTTTTAAAGTCGAATGACGGATGTCGGGAATATTGAAAAAAAAATCTGGATAGGGACACCCTTTCCTTTCACTTTCAGCACTTTCCTTTACTATTCAATAAAGTATTTATATTAATAAAGATCGATTATCTACAACTTGTAATTACAAAAAAATACACTACAGCATCTGAAGCGAGCATGGTTTAAAAAAATAAAAATCGATATGTTCTCCCTTTTCCGTAGAACACATTTACACTGAACTCCACATTTACACGGTAAATACGCTCACGCGATACCGAGTAAAGAAAACGTGTAAACAAAATACTAAAATTTAAAATTTGTGGTAGATAGGTTTCCTTGCATAAAACTCAATTCAGGATATCAAAAAATAAAATTCATTATTGCTTATTGAATTTAAAAAATACTTTTTAAAAATCAAAAGTAACAAAAATTATTTACTATCACTATGAGACAAAAGACGAAGCTGTTTACGCACATTTTTCACGGTGTCGCTTTCATCTCTTGAGATATTCAAAACCTGTGTAATATTTCTTTTAAAATTTATAAATGAATGGTCGATGTTTTCTCTTTTTTTGCACTGTGCTATTTCTAAATCGTTTTAAAATGGACTTACTCGCGAGCCGAGTTGGTGTATTCTATTCAAATCAATGAAATAATTATATTTAAAACGTTATTCCTACTAATACGCGGTGTACGTCAGCTTGCGGTCAACTGTCAAAGTATAATCCAATCACCATGGTAACAGCATTCAACGTCATGTTTGTGTCCGTGTTCCATTTGAAGAGGTTTGAAAAAACGAAATGTATGGAGACATTTATTTTCTTAATAATTTCTTTCCCGTGATATTTTTCCGATGTTTTAATGCTTATTCTGCTATTCTAGGCGGATACGAATTTAATAAGACAAAGATCATTAAAATCCGAGCTGCAATTCTCGAGATATACGTGGTGTAACAAACCCCACTTTCTTTTATATATATAGATTTTGAAATCGTCATTGAATTTTTATCCTATGATATATTAAGCATGTAACGCATCTTATCGAGGATATTAATTTCAATCATTTATTACGTTATATTTATTATATATATATAAAGCAAAATTTGTATAGCAGAAGTCGTCACATTTTTTTAAATAGCAGAGCAGCAACAATTTTCATTCTTTCAACGATAAAATATGTGAACTAAAAAAAATCGGTGATTATTGTTTTCAGATTTAGGGGTCCGTGCCATCAAAAAGATTGGGAAGCACTGATATATACGACCAAATCTGATTATTCCTAGTCTGATAATGACGGGATGCCGAAATAGCTAATATTCAACAATGACCGAAAATATCTGACTAAATAATACATTGCTATGATTTGTCACCAAGAATTGTCAAAATTTGTGTTATTACATTTTTTTGTTTTGCGAGAGTTATAATCCATGAAAACGACCAACTGATTATGTCCAGTCTGATAATGGTGTGATGTCGAAATAGTTAATATTGAACAATTTCTGAAAAAAAAAATACATTGCTATGCTTAAATACCTACAATTGAAAAAAAAATATTACGTTATTGTGTTTTAAAAACTTACTAACGATGAAAATAAATTCTACACCATTTATTCAATATTATATTATTTCTCAGCATTGACCCTATATGGAAAGATTACATCAGTGAATTTCGAAATCCTCCATTCTTCGCTGTGCGGAGAGAAGTGACTCTTGAAGCGTTCTCGACCTTCAAATTAAAAATGTTGCACCATTTCCAACGTCACGTGTACCAACTTATTGCCACAGAAAAGAAATCGCCTTCACAAATCTACACCAAGATATTATGCATCTTACTATTCTACACATAATAGAGTGTGCAACCAGAATAACTCATTCCATACGAAGCTCGTAACATTATACCAAATCAAATTTACAAACTGTGTAATATAAACTTTGATCAAAGATTTTGCTCGATTCGAAATCTTTATGGTATTTTGTGTTTGATTTCAGTTCTAATAGAAATTCTGGACGAATACTTGTCATATTGAATAGTTCAGGTTGAACAACACCATCTCAATCTTACAAACCAGAGCTGTGGAGTCAGAGTAAGACTTTAATAAGCTAAAAATTAATAAGCTCGAGTCATTAAAAAAAATAATGTATTCAAATCGCTTGGGTCAAAAATAGCTCCACTGCATGCTAATCTACTAAGCCTAGCAAAAAATATATGAGTCGTCTTATTTCTTGACAATTGCACAGTCCTGTTTTTAACACAATAAAAACACGTATCAGAAAATAATTTATATTCCACATGTCAGATATTGTGTAAACAGTTAGTTAATAGGGTATATTTCTTGGGACATCTTACATCAATAAATATGTCATGAATAATATATAATACATAAGAATTAAAGATAGCTTAAATTTTTACACACATAACAGAAACAATCACACAACTTGCGTTAATCAAGTAAAAAAAATCAATTTATCTTTTTTGTTCCATTCTTAGAATCGTCATTTTTAAAACACGTTTTAATTAAATTGGATTCAACCGAACCTGAAAAATATTCCTGTAATCATGTTGGTATCTTTACTGTTTTGGTATATGTAATAGAAACCAGCGGTGGCCTGCCAATACGTTAACAAGGGACTCGCTTAATCTCAAAGCAATTCTCGATGTTCTGGGGAAGGAGTGAATTTTTCACTCCTATGCAATTATATGCAATAATACTTAAATAAGCAATCGATTCTTACTTTATACACTTATAATATGTAACAATATGCAATTTACGGTAAACTTATTGAATGGCTTAACGTTAATGTAGAAGCTTTCGTAGATAATATACAAGTCAGAAATTGCAGTTATATACTAATTTGACCTGAGAATATTGTTTTCTCTTCAATTTAAAAGGAGGCTCGCCGGCCTTATTGAAATTTAACAAGGTGCTCGCAGAGCCCCTCCGAGCCTCCTCCAGCCCACCCCTGATCGAAACGATGACAGCTCAAAATTTAATTTAAGTTTCTTTGCACAAAACTAACTTGTCCACATTTTTCCATCTTCATTTTATTGCATTTCTCGATTCCCTGTCTATATTACATTCATTATTTGATCCTCAAATCAGCTCTCTATTCTGTTTGTTTAAAAAGACATATCCAGTAGATTTCCATTTTATCACCACCAGTAATTAGTGTACATTCCATATGTGTTAGCGTCTGAGATGTCAAACTATTTTTGATTTGTTTATTCATCAACCATCGCTATCGTTTCAATAAAAACAAGACATTTTCAAACATTTTATAAAAACAACAACTTGTCACGGTTTTGTTTTCACGTTTCATTTAAATATCTATTTATCCGAGTTATGTAAATATAATAATAAAACATTTACGCCAATATAAGGCTCTTCTATGATTACTCACTATTATATTACATTAAATGTCTTTCACAACCAAGATATTAAAGTTTTGACTTCTCCTGATTTTGGTGTCATTTGCTGTTTTTATGCCAAGGTTTCAATTGAGATGTCTATAATAAATATTCATATACAATTGTTATTCGAGATGTATCTGCATACCCAAACAAAATAATTAACACTATTTATATTTTCTATTCTTCCGCAATCTGCAATAAACTATTCTTCCAAAAAAAATCAAGAACATCTAACTTCATTGTCGATCTTATGAGTAAGTCATAAATCAACCGCAATATTTATGATAATATCGCCCTCGCCATAAAGGTACACAAGGCTATCAAATTTTAAAATTTGTTAACATATATTATAATATTATGACTCCATTTTAATTTCATTCCATCCAGTATTGCTATCGCTGTTTTGGTGTTGTCTGAAATGCAAAAACAATGCAAATTTAACACATTGTGCCTGTAAGAGCGTCGAATTAACGAAACTGACATACCGTGAATATTTGAAGAAATGTGTTTTTGCTGACAAGTGTTTTAATACAATGTTTATTAAATAAATAAATAAATACCATCTCCACACTAGAAAATAGTGTTAATTTATTTTGTCTTATTTAGATTTATTAAAATTTGTTGATTCAATGAAAACTTCAAATAAGATTTAAGATAGATAAAATCTTAGATTTTAAATCTCATTTTTTTAGGGTATTGAAATCCTACAACCATGAGACATAATAAAACTATTATCTTGCGTAAACCAGTCAACAATTTAAAGTAGTGGTACAAAATAATTAGATTTACCAGGGCTGTGGAGTCGGGGTCGTGAAAAATGAGCGGCTCGATTTTTTTTAAAGTGGTGACATTGCATGCTTGGCTGACTAAAGATGATCCGATTTAATACATATCGAGTGTGGAAAGAAAAAAAGACGTAACCCACACATATCAAATTTTACAGGAGGCGCAAAAACGTGTTTTGATGATTTTGGGCCATATACAAATTATGAATTATACACAACCTTGAAGTGCACGGAGACTTCTTAACTGGTGTTTAGTTGACATGACCTAATATTTATTAAAGAAATTGTCTAGGTTAAATCTTCATTTCAGTATTTTGTCTTGGTTTTAACTTTTTACAAGGTCATCTTTTTCAAACTTAAAAGCGAAATTTAGATACTTATTCGGCATTTTCAGCTTCCATCCTTTTGATAGAACGTGTGTCAAGTTGTATACATTGTGATTATCGAAAGAAAGCTGTTTTAGAAAAACTGAGGGTTACGTCCTTTTTCCTTTCCACAGTCGATATATTTACAAGTTAAAATTAAATTATTTAAAATTTTCCTCGATGTCGGAGTCGTCTTTTTTTTACTCGACTCCACAGATTTAAGATTTACATAGCGTACACTGTACTGCACATACATTTTAGTCTCTCATAATGTTCCTGATAGACACTCAATTTTGAAATTGTGTAGAGATTCGAGTTCGTAAGGTATTAATCTATAGTATTATTATTAATAATAAAAGGTTTGAGTCCATACACCAGGAAGAAGAAGAATTTTTACAATGCAATATTGTGATTCATGCAAGTCGGCGCGCTGACGAGTTGAATAATGATCCGGCAAGCCCGCTGTTGGGTATGCCGTACGCCCAATGTCATCGGCCCGTGTCGGAGAGCAAGATTCAACCAAAAATTGATGCAACGCAAGATGGTTAAGTTGCGTAATGATCGTGAGGCCAAGGTGAGGCAAGCACAGAGGCATCCTGACTTGCGATGTTGCTCAGCATAGTCATGACTTAGAATTTAGCACTTATAATAAGATATCGTAGTATTCTCTGTACAAATAAAAAAAAAAAACATATCCACAATGTTTGCTGTACGGAATTTTGTCACCCTATAATTTGTATACAATTGAGCTATCGAGAGGTGAAGTGAGCCAACCAGTAAAACGCTAAAGCTTTTTCTTTGGATTTTTAAGTACAATCACGTCTTTACTTGGTGGATTGCGTATTTTTATTTTAGGGACATAACACTATTGCAGTGCGTATTAATTAACTGAGGTTACTTCACTTTTACGATACTTTAAGACGTGTACAATATTACAATTCATCTTACTTTTTTTTTCTTTCTAAAATACGACTTGGCTCACTTCACCTCTAATAGGCCCGTATGTACATTCCTACTTGCATATATTTTTGTAAATAAATTAAGAAACATTTTTTTTCGACTATTAAGTAAGCTAAAAATGCTGTTAAGTGACTGTATTTAAGCATTTCTCACAAATAAATGACAAATTAAAAATTGTATTTCCAGTAAGAGCATTCTTATTTAAACAAAAAATAACATTTTTAAAACATATTTAAATAAAAATTAACAAAGATTAAAACGGCAAACTATATTACATTACCGACCGGAGGTGAGTTTTGATAATATCGATAATCACTGATAAACGTAATAAAAATAACCGACATATGTTTTGCATTTCATTAAAATCAAACATTTTTATCAACGCCGTGTACTAGGCCGGCTTAAATTTGAAATAAGAACTGTTTTTTTATTTTAATTTTTATTATCTTACAAATGTTTGTTATGTACGCCAATGGGCAGTGAAGTACGTAGTGATTTTATAGTAACCGACCAGATGTGATGCTCTCTTGCACAATTTAGCTCCTCCATGTATTCCTCGTGGCACTATAATGCATTGACTTGGCCCCTTCAAGCTGCAGTGTTTTTCAACACCCGCGCCGGTCGAAAAAGAGAAATTTATTTTTACATTCAAATGCAAAGACTCGAGTACGAAGCCTCGATAATAAATTTTACACTAGTACTTGTATAATAGGTAACGGAAGTAATTTAAGATACTTCGTTGATTTGATACCAATAGAAATTAGAATTATATTAAGCAATATATATTACGTTTCAAAAAGTATCTCAATGACAGTAAAGAACACAGCCCATTTTTTTTTTAATAAAATCTAAAATTCACATTTGAAAATTATATATCATTAGATCATGGAGAATGTGATGAATACCAATAATCAGTGCTTTTTATCATATGAAACACGGTGGAACGGCGTTCCGGCACTTTTTTTCTCGACATTTTTAATGTTTAAAATCAATGTTCGCAAAATGTTATTTTTATTTTCCTTTGAAAAATTTTGATTTTCATCACTAAAAAAAATGTCGATTTATGTTAATGTGCGTTGGTATTTAAAAAATATTTATCCTTCACACTCTTAAATCATATTATAACAGGGCAAAGCGAGAGCGATTAGTTAACCACTAGTTGTGTACCAGCCCTATTTTTCTATTCTTACTCTCTTTAAAAGGGGTGGTTAAGCAACTGACTAACAAGCAGTTCTCACAAAAAAAAACTCTGTTGAGATACCTCCATTACCAGCGGTGGGCTGCCAATACGTTAACAAAGGGCTCGCTTAATCTCAAAAGCAATTCTCGGTGTTCTGGGGAAGGAGTCAATTTTTTATCACTCCTATTCAATTATATGTAATACTTAAATAAGCAATCGATTGTTACGAAATACACCTAAAATATGAAAAAATATGCAATTTATCAATGTAAATGGCTAAAAATGTACTTCTCTGTATACTTAAGCTGTCGTAGATAATCTGATCTGAGAATATTGTTTTCTCTTAAATTAACAAGGTGCTCTCCGGCCTTTAGTAAAATTTAACAAGGGGCTCGCGCGAGCCCTTCCGAGCCCCCTCCAGCCCACCCCTCTCCATTACCAAGCCATATCCTTCACATTGAGAACGGACATGAATTATATAAAAAAAAAGCACTGCCAACAATAAATTACTTTTATAGTTATCATTTCTTCGTACAATTAGAATCCTTTCATTATTTTTATGATAGTCTGATATTGAATACCGAAAGACCTTCACTTACCTGGTAAAAATGTAAAGAAAGTAAATAAACAGACGGGCGAACAACGAGCGCCGAGATCGGATCCAATTCGGCATCCGTTCTGTAGAAACTCGAAACTAGAAGGGGAGAAAAGGGAAAGTGGATATTTTTTTACACCACGCTGTATGCACACGCATGTTTTTTTTTTTGTATTTAAATTGATATTTTTATTTATACCTATGTTCCACTTGCGTGGATGGTGGTTACTTAGCAGTGTGGCAACACTGGTAATATCGCGTTACCACCCGCCTTGCATTTAAGCAGACATATACACAACTACCATTCATACATGTATGGAGTATGGACGGATCGATTTAATTACCACCAACAATTATTTCACAGAATGGTATTTACTTGTAATCTTGTGATGCATAGTTTCTACTTTTGATTCTATATTCAGCCCAGGGTATAACTTAATACCTGCTCATTTTTTAGTGCAGTGCTTCCCAACCTGGGGTCCGCGAAATTTTTCAACTTTCTTTGTGATAAATTATGAAATTTTTTTACCGGTCCGCGGATGTAAAAATGTTGAAGAGCACTGGTCTGCACTACATAATTCAAAATGGTATATATAACTTTAATCTGTAATTATCTATATATAAGATTACATTATTTAATTTGTTGAAACTAATAATATAAACTGGTCGAGTGAAGTATGCTGTTTTTCTCCGTTCAACTCACAAGTCAGTGAGTAAGACCGATTAATTATCAATGACGAGTTTGTTGATAACATAATAATGTTTTTAATATTATGATATTACTACAATGTTGTCACAATAATTTTAAAATACGCTGTTGCTACAAAATTATCTGCAAGATTGAAAAATATAGAAACTATAAAAAACTTTTCAAAAACTCCTCATTACGGCGTAAAAAATAAAATTGACGGGTACGTGGCCACTTTTCCAATTCTAAAATTACCAGGGTGTAGCGAGCAACGTTCCCTCTAATATGTATATTGTGTGTGTGGACCATCAACTTCTTTGTGCAGTTAATTATTAGCAGAAAAAAAAAATATGCGCAAGTATAAAT
The DNA here is from genome assembly GCA_030503985.1 of Himalopsyche tibetana. Classification (NCBI taxonomy): domain Eukaryota; kingdom Metazoa; phylum Arthropoda; class Insecta; order Trichoptera; family Rhyacophilidae; genus Himalopsyche; species Himalopsyche tibetana. The sequence goes on along the minus strand of JAPJYX010000019.1, from coordinate 27,980,854 downwards.
GTATGTAGTCACTGTCGCTTGATAAATCAATTCATCATATCAAGATGCTAAAAAGAAACTCTTGGAATCGATGAAGTTCATGAAAATTGTACAATATTCTAACCCGATTTGCTTGGTGTTTTATTCTATTTACGAGCATCTTATTTATTCATTTAATTAACATTGCACAAGGTTGATAATTATAAATTAATTTTTTTACAGTGAAGAAAAATAAACATAGTACAATTTAATATTAAAAACAATAGTAAAAAATGGCAAGGAAGTCAACTGAGTAAGCTCCGACGAACTCTACTTTAATACATAAAAAATAGTATTCGTCGAAACTCATCCACGTGTATGTGGAATATGTCGACATCCGAAGCAATATTGTTGAATACCGTTAAAGCTCTCCCCAGTGGCATCCCCATTGGCAGACTGGTTTTACACCTTGGGAGAGCAAACGATTGAGTCCGGTCAGTCAACCCATTATTTACACATTTCTTTAAAACACTCCACCTATTTTTTATGTATTTGTCTTGGCAAAAAGAATATTACGTAAAATTTAGTAAAAATCCGGTAAATTAAACTTATTTTTACAATATTAGCACACCTTAGCGGATACATTGGCTGCGTGAGCGATTAGTTATCCACTGTTCTTATATCTCTAATCTCTTAAAAAAGGGGTTGTGGAGCGACCGAGTAAGAAGCAGTTCTCGTAGAAAAAAAATCATTCGAGATACCTCCATTAGGAAGCCATATGCACCACATTGGGACATTGATTAATGAAAAAATACAAATGAGATAGACTGCATTTGTGCAAGCACGTCTTGCGTCATGGTCAGTAACGTCAATAAAACCGTAACGATAATTTTCGACGTGACGCCTGCATTAAAATGTTTTCACGAGGAGGGTAGGTAATAATAAAAATAGTGTGACAAAACAATGTTAACACCAGTTTGAGAAGGGTATCAGTTACATTATTGGAAGACTGTTTTGTAACGTGAGTCAACAACTGGAGTCATCAGCCGATAATATTAACGAGTTTCGAGAATCCAGTCTGTATGCATGCAATTGCATGTATAGTAAAAGGAGACAAGGATGTGTCTAGAGAAGTGATCTTTGATTCTATTAACCTATGCCCCATTCGCTTTCGTATGTTTTGTGTGAACAGTATACTTTCACAATTAAATATATTCGCCACGCAAAGTAAATAATAGCATACTATGAATCGATAGTTAATTCAACACAATAATTTTTAACAAAACAGATCTGTTCTGTATAATCTGAAAGTAAATATTATTTTCTCTTTTAAAAAAGTAATATTTCGTAACAAATTGTGAAATATTCATAGCATACCACGTGCGTTTCAAATACCATTACTATATTATTTTTTTTATCAAGGATTGAAAGCGTAAAAAAATGCTATTTCGCGTTTGAACCGATTATTCAAAAATAAAATAAACTACTTAGAATCACTCACAATGGGCTCATTAACCAATATTATCCAAACAAAAAATGTTGTAGTCTTTGATAAATGAAATTACCTGTTTTTACTATTTACTATAATATCGCCGACTAAATACAAAATAGTTTTAGAACGTTTGGTAGCTATTGAATATAATCTCACATTTCCTTTTTCAAAATTCAATTTAACATTAATTATTTATTCCCAATTATACAGAAAACAATTTATTGTAGCTTTGATATATATTAATAAACAAAATATGTTTTTATTAATCAAAAATAATTAAAACAGAGTTACCTATTTGTAGTGTTGATGAATCCATATGTCAAAAAGATATTTAAATTATAAATTTCGAATTCTATCGAAAAATTTACTGGACATGTAATTTCTACCAAAAATTTAAATAGTTATCGATTGCTTTATGGCTTTTATACTAAACGGTATTGGTGTACCATTTAATGATGCTGAAATACACGAAAATAAACTGGATGATCAACTAATAATTTCATAACTGTTGGCTAGTAGAACGATATGCAAAATAAAAATATATTACAAAACCATATCCCACATTTACACTGTTATTAATTATATGAGCCTTACACATAATAGCTGACAGTTTGTTCTTCTTTTTCTTTATCGTATCTTAACCTTCCATTCAACCACTATCAATAAATAATTCCATTATCAAAGTGCATTGTCGCTGCAACGATGTAATGCAACAGTCAGTCAACACTCAACACTCGCATTTGTATTAAAAGGAAAAAACAAATATTAACCCTATCAATATAATTTAAGGTAAACTTGTAGTATTCTATCAACTATTAATATCTTCACTCATCGTAACTATAGACTATTATAGAAAACGCGTAGAACTTTTGTGGGAGTTGATCATCCAATCCTGGTCCCTTTTTGTCCCAGACAGATACTAAACTGACCTAATTAACCTTCATTATTTGATATATATTGTCATAAAATAGGTATCACGGCATCAAAAAAGAATGTTTTTTTTTGGAAATTGTTCAGTAGAACTTTATTTCAATAAGATTAAAAAAAAGAAGTGTATTAAATTCTTGTCAGCATTTTTGACACCGTCTGTCTTTCTACGATTTTCTATCGTCGTGTTTTCGACGGCTTGATACTTTTTTTTGCGATTTAATTGCCGTTATTTCACGTTCAATGTCTGAATGAACTACCCAATTAGACGATTCGATTAACTCACGATTAGTGACAAATAGTAATTGAACAATGGCGGTGTACAATAAAGTAAGAGTCGAATTTTAGAATCACAGAAAGTTGTGGGCACAGTCCGTTTTTAGGTATTCCGACTGCATTTTTTACGAATCGGTAAATTTACAATTTTCACCGACGCCAACAAGGCGAAAGTTACTTTTACTATTTTAGTTTTACTTTTATAAACAACAGAAAAACATTTAATCAAATAGAATGGATCAAAATAAACCCATTCGATGATAGCGAATGTTTCACAAATTCTTGTAGTTCTCCAAATAAAATTACATTCTTGTTGTCACTTTGTCTGACTCGAATGATTTTTTAAAGATGTGGTAAAACCTTTCTTTAACTAACCGCAAATATTCCTCATTCAATGCCCCTAGAAATGCATTTTTAGTTGACAATATTTTTCGAAAAATAACCAGCAAAACGTACCCTTCACTAAAATCATAATTCAAATTTGAGGAGCAAACATTCAAAAGGTGATTTGTCGCAAATTTTGGTAAATGCCGAATCATAATAAAATCTATGAATGGAAATCACAATTAGTGTTCAAAAAAGGTATTTTCCTATAAAAATTAAATCATAAAGTTGACACATTCAAGCAAACCGTGATTTTTCCAACACTCAAATCATCTTATTTATTGATTTGGCATTTACTTGGTAGAACTAGCAAGGTATTTAGTTCTACAGTTTTTTTTATATTAATGAGTTGATAGCTATTTCGGCTTTCGCCATCGTCAGAACTATGATTAAACTTAAAATTTTCTCAGCTATACATACTGGCTCAGAAGAGATACACAATGCATCATGTTATTCACTCTAACATCCTTATTCAAATTACAATATTACACTTATTAGATGTGATTCTAGGGGTTTTTAAAACACCCCAGATTGCTTATCGTTCTTTGAAAATAGTTTTGAATGTCATATCGACAGTGGAAAGGAAAAAGGACGTAACCCACAGCTTTTTTCGATAATCACAATCTATACAACACGATACACGTTATATCAAAAAATGTAAGCTGAAAAGGACGAATTAGTATCTAAATTTAGCTTTTATATATTAAAAAAAAGACATGTTGAAATTGCGATCAAGAAAAAGACATTAAAAAAAAAGTTAAATTAATATCAGATAAAGTAAATTAAAAACCAGTTCATCAGTATCCGTGCACTAAACGTTTGTATATATTTTATAATATGCCTTTGGCCCAAAGTCACCAAAAACCGTTTTTTGTGTCTCCTGTAATATTTGTTACGTCCTTTTTCTTTTCCACAGTCTACATGTAAAATACTCCTGCATGTCATAGTGCTGTGCTTTATTTAAAACTTGTTTGTTTGTAAAATGATAATGGTAAAACTACATATTATTGTGAATGGTGACAGTCCCTAGTAAGTAAGCAAGTTAGTTGTTGACGGTATAAGACTTCGCTAGGTCAGTGACTTGATGATTGTTTCCACTTGGTCGAGTGAGCCGAGCGATAAATGGTGTGCAGTATCTACAACGATTAATTATTATTCTACAATATTTGAATTTTTCCTTATCATGATAATTATTACACCAATAACCATTCTTTCATAACTTTGGAATGCGCGTGATATGTAAGAATTTAATTCATTCAACATGATTTGTATAAGAATATCGACAAAAAAAAAATTTCACTATTACTTTTAGATGAAAGTTTATACTTTTCGTACACTTATTCAGTTTTCGTAAAATGCATCGATAGTCTACAATAAATAGTTAAGTACAGCGATTTTCAACCTGGGAGGCATGGACTATTGCAAAAGGAGGTGCGAACAGTCCAAATATGTATTTACCCTTTAAAACGTGTCCTGATTACCATATGAAATAAAGGATGCTGAGGCGCAAAGATATTTTTTCTTCAAAGGGAGGCGCAGTAACATAAAGGTTGGAAACCACTGGTTTAGTACATATGCTTTTTGTGATTGAATATTGCTATTAAAATTCTAAAACTACTCGTTAAATCTAATGTATAAAAATGAATGTTTGTTTGTTCGTACTTTATGCGTTGCCACACCGTTCATCCGATTGCAATAAAACTTTGACAAACTTTTTGCTTGCACTTCTTGGAAGGTTATAGGCATAGTAAAATAAACTTACAGTAGGTCTCATATATACAAATCAATGTTTGTATGTCTTTTTGACAACGTATGCTTGCACTTGCGCGAAGGTTATAGTAAAATTAACTTACAGTAGGTGGTGCGTGTGTCGTACCATAGACAATCGGCAGCAAACGTCAAACTGACAGAAAAAGAAAGCATTCACTTAATAAACACAATTAAAACACAAACACTTTCTTTCTTTGATTGGCATTGCAACGCTGTCCTGGAACCGGCTAGTAATTAATAAATAATAATAACTCTTAGTTCAAAATTCTGAACCCATCCTCTTACTGAAATTTAACTAAGGTCCTTTTTGTTTTTTTTTTATATCAAATATTAACAGTTAAATAATTAATATCTTCCGTAATATTTTCCTTTATTTCTCGTGGACTAAAGAATGGATTTTCAAAAAATACAATAATACCATAAATTATATATTCATTGAATCGCTTCACTAAAACATGGTCAAGCAACGCGGTTCTTTATAGCTATTTTGTTTTTTAGCCGTTGCATGGCCTTCACTAGGTTATTCCCCTCTCGATGTATTTTGCTTTATCTGGTATGGATGATAGTAGACATATATCAATTTACAACGTGTACTTATCGTGTATTGGTATGTACCTGCCTTGAGATGGCATTCAATGCCGATTAATATTTGAATTTGCTCTGATCAAATCATTGTTATTGATAATAATTCACTGCAAGGCTTTCATGTTTATTAAACTTTCTTAACACCTTCTCCTTTATTAATTTAAATTTGAAAATGTATAACGTAAAATCAAAAGGAAAACGAGGCCTATAAAAGTACTATTCTATATTGAAAATCAATTGATATTAACTTCAAACAATTCTGCATGCGAAGTGGTTAATTCTTTAAAAAATGGTTGACTATTACATAATTGTAGTACTACAAAATATGTACCAATGCGTATAGAACTTTCTCTTTATTGGGTGTTTTGGTGGATTAAATATTTTTATTTTACGGAGATAACACTTTTGCAATGTGTATTAACTGAGGTTACTTCACTTTTACGACTTTAAGACGTGTAGAATATTACAACGCGTCTATTATTTATTTGTCTTAAAAAAACACTTGGCTCACTTCACCCCTCTAATTGGCCCAAATAAGCATTTCATGCGCATGTCTTTCATTGAATTGAAAAATTATCTACACATGCCTACCTACCTAATTTTCATTGTCACTTGGAGACTAGGAAAGGTTTAAAATTGTCTAAAAAATAACATTATTGAAGAATTAGACTAAGAAAATTTTACAGTAGTAATAAGAAAAAAACATCAAGCTTCACCAAATACATTTTTTTGAATATCTGCCCAAACTGTGTAGTTTTATTATAAACATAACCTACCATGTATTCAGTGTTGACATTCAAATATTGCATGCCAAATATATTTTTTTATTATGGTAAGTAACTAAACTACCTATAAATATATTTTTAAGTATTTTTCAATTAGTCATATGTTATAATGTCAGCACACTCATAATCCAATGAGTAAATTGAATTGTTATTTAATTTCCGGGTTTATCTTATCAATAATTTATTTTATCTTGTAGGTTTTATGAACCCACAAGGATTTACCTACATTCAAGGTTTTGTTTTATTAATTTCGTTATCTACTTATTAAGTAAATAATTCATAGCAATAACTACCGGAATCGTGAAATCAATTCAGGGTAGATGCATTATATTTTTTTTTTGTATTCGATCATATTGAAGTTGCCTTATTTAATATTTATTTTTCGTTAATTTACATGTTAAATCATATGCAGTATTCAAGTAAGTCAATTGAACGTTTTAAAATAAAAAATGATAAATCCACATTACTTTAAAATAAAAAAAATACTCTTTAATTTTAGATTTCGACTGAACATGCTCATTCACTCATTTTAAATTCTTCATGTATTTACTGTTTTTTTTTCTTTTCTAAATTTCTAAAATATTTATTATAGTCAATAAATACAGAGAATATAAAATGAGTGAATGGTATAAATTTAATCTTTGAATATTATTTCATGAAATATAACCCCCGTTGCATATATACAAGAGGTGCATTGATCCAATTCCACATTGACCGGCCCCCACTGCAGTATTGAACCGGGCTTAATCAACATAAATATGTTTTTTTTATCGTTTAACGTAAAAACGTCGTTAACTACTAACAATGAAAATTCGATATTTGGTTTTTACGCGCCTCAATTCTTGTATTTGATAATATTTAATAAATTGGTATTTTATTTTTTGAGTCGGCCGACATAAGTGTCTCACGAGTCACGAGTGAGAAAAACCTATTTGCACATCATTATTTCTAGATTAGAAAGTTATGGTTTTTAGAATTGTTTAATAAAATCCAGGTATAAAATACGACACTCTCGATTTCGTGATACAACTTTTTTTTTTTTTTAAACCATGTCCGCTCCCAATGTGGAGCATATGGACTCCTAATGGAGTTTATCTCAACAGAAGTGTTTCTACGAGAACTGCTTGTTACTCAGTTGCTCAACCTCTCTTTTTCCAAAGAGAGTAGGGATAGAAGGATTGGGCTTTTGATTCTTACACCTTTCCCATTTTTAAACCTTTGGCATATTTTTTAACGGAAAGAAATTCAAATTAAGAACATTGAAATGTTCCTAATTTCACGTTTGTTTTAGTCTTTATTTCGAACTGAAATAAAAAATGGTAAATGAGAAGTGAGCGCTTACTTTGATTGTTTTTACTGTCGGTATTGTATATTATCATGTGCATTCAAAATGCAAAAAGAATTTGTTTTTATTAATTAAGAGTATGTATGTCGATCTAGTCTTATCACTTTTCTTCAAAAACTCACGTATACATTTCAAACATTTCCTGGTCAATGAACGCTGAGTAATAAATACCTGCTCACCTTTTGCGAGCGGTATAATAATATGAAAATTCGATAACATGACATTGAAAACAGCAATTTGCAAGTGACAATAATTCCAACGGCAAATAGACGCAATGCCAGCGCTAATTGCAGGCGAGATTCGGCCTTACTGCCGTATGCGCTCCAAGGTCTCGCAAGGATCATTTTCGTGTGCGGAATTGGCGGTTCGACGGCCGGCCTCGACCGGTAAGGAAGGTTCAATCTAATAATATCAATTTTGTGGTACATTGCGGTCAATTTTCAACCTCACCTTCTGATCCTTCTCACCGCACTCAATGATTACAGAACATTAAAGTATGATAATGTCAAATTTTTAAATATCCTTTCTGCATTCGTTAATAATGTATATAGTAAAAATATTTTTTATAGTGATACACTGTATTTCAAAAATTCGACTAGTTTTTTTTAGATTATAGGGTATCGAATAGTTAAAAATACAACACATTTTTTATGAAAAAAAAAATATTTTTTTTAAGTAAGTGTTATTTAAAAATATAATATATATGCGAGATCTGCCAGTTGGTGGAAGGGTTGAAAGGATAATAAAATCCCAAATATCGACAACAAATCAATAACAGAAGAAAGACTTACGCTCCTGTCAAATTACCTCCATTCGAAGGTAAAAATATTGATCGTTTATTTTCAAGTTCATCCATTCCATTGCGTACGTCCGAGTGGAAAATATCTTCGAGTGTAGCCGTCTCCCTCGCTCGCTGCACATAAAGATGTTCCGTCGGCGGCCCCGTCTCGCTCTCTCGCGCTTATCCGTCGTTCATCGAGAGCGCGATATTCGCTTTCGAACGCTCCGAGCTGTGACCTTGGCCATCCCGTCTGGCTAATGCAATCCAAGGTTCGGGTCTACGAACTTGCCATCCCTGCCCGCGCGGCTCCGCGGCGGAGGGGGGAACTCGCCGCTCCGGCCGGCCAATCGCGGCGTTCCCGGTCGACGGTACCGCGCAGCGATTGGCCGGAAAACCCGAGCGCGGCAATGACCTCGAAGTTCGAAATGCATTGAACTCTATTGTCGGTAGTAGAGTAGTAAAAAGAGTCGTCGGATAGTTGTCTTTCTGCGTTAGAGGCGAGTTTGGCTTGCCGACTCGGCGCCCCGTTTCGAACCATTCGTATGGAGTCTCCCGCGTTACATTTCGCAGACTTTCACTCTTGGGGTTGTTTGGTCCGCGCGCGGGACTCGATGCGTCCCATATACGTTCGCCATCCGTCAGTGGCAACACGAACGCGCACGAGAGTGGACCTTTTACAGAGCGCTTAATAAAAATAAATTATATCTTCCGTAGTCCTTATCTGTGAAAAAATTCGCCAGCGTTTTATCTCGCCGAAAAAAATATAGTACTCTTTTTCGCGAACAGCCGGTGGATCGGCACGAAAATTAAAAAAAAAAAAAAACTAAATACGTTCCAGTAAAACTTGTATATCAAAGTGTTTTTGTGTGACAAGTGCATCGGGGAAACATGAATGATATTAGTGCATCTTTATTGAAAAAAAATCTTGAACCGTTTCCAAAGTGTCTGACGATGAATAAAAAGCTCCAACTTTTTGTTTGAACTTGAAAATTTAAACTTTTCATATAAAGTTAAATTGTTATTGTTTTATAACTTTAAATATTTTTGTCGTAACTTATGTATCAACTGTGTGGTGACGTGCTATAATAAACTGATTTTAATTTATATATGTTAAAGTTATACGTATCTACTTTATTTATTCGGTGGTGTTATAGTGAATTAATTTTCTTATAAAAATAAGTATTTACTTTAAGTGTTAAGAACAAATTGTCAATTTGCGAGTGGCATACCACCGTTAACTTGATAACCGGTTCGATGCTGAAATTTGTCAGATCGTCTCCAAATTAATTGGCATATCAAACATGACGATGATAATGAGCCCGGACAGTAGTTACGGATGCAGGGTGCAAGTACAGCTTTCTGCTGTAGGTTCCACCACCTCCTGCCCCACAATGGGACCATCCCACATAAAACAGGAGCCCTACAACAACAGGGCCCTTTCTCCCGGAGAGCCCTACGCAAGGACCTTCGTGTCTCCCGTTGAACCTAGATCTTCAAGTGACAACTACCCTATGGGTGACACAACGGTCAGTTCAGGAGGACAAAGGGAACCAGAACTCCACATCGGTGTGTATTCGATCCTTCATTTATTAAAACCGAAATCGATACCTGTTCAAGGACTGTATTTTACCCATACATTATTAAATAAATTATATATAAGCTATAGGTATGATGTGTAACACTAGAATTCCTACATAGTGATTTAAAAAAAGCCTTTGAATTAACGTTTTATTTGATAATTTGAAAACACTAGTAATTCCTGAAATAATCTTTTTATTTGACAGCATTTAATGGTTGCATTTTATTGATTATGAATAATTACAGTAACCCATATAAAACGTTAAAAAACTACAATAAATAATACATGTGACACTTTATTTTCTCAATATTGAAGCTGAAAAAATGTTTCATTAATTTTATAAAAATCATTAATTTAAAAATGTGTCAATGTTTGTCGGTTAACTCGATCTTACTCTATTGAATCAAAAATAAAGTTTTTACCAATTTTTCTTGTAGTTTATAATTGTTTATTCTTAATGTACTACTTGTAAAAAACGGTTGAAGTGTTTGCTTGGCGAGAGGGTGAAGAAGATTAATGACTTAATTTAGCAAGGGTGCGTGCAAGTTATCTTAGACTAGGAAGATAAAAACGTTTTTTATACAAATTTTGTAAGTTTCTCATGAAATTTTAGATTCTAACATAATGCGTTTTCGTAATGTGACAATCTTCGAGCTAAATATTGCACCCTTTCATTCAATCAGCGATATCATCAATCAAATTTTGCTCTTTAGTTACGCTACCGAAAGGAAACATGCTGTTCTCAGGCATAAAATTGATTTACAACAAAATGTCGTTATTTTCCAACCGAAAATGTCATATTCACTAATTGATTTTATCAATAAATGCTTATTTTTTATATGTAATTACATACCTTTGCGAATCGTCTAAAAAATACTTAATTTTTTCCTATTATATTAAAATAACTTTCATAACCATTCTATTGCAATGTTAAATCCATGATTATCTCATTGCTGAACCATTTTTAACCATGCTTAAAATAATTTAAAGGCAACATCGCAACTTTTATCTATAGCGGTATTATTTTCGAACGATATAGGGATTACGTTTTTTATTGTGTGTATAATTAAATTTAAATAAAAATCGATCCATAATAAACTATTTACTTCTGTTAAATAAATTCATTTTATTATATAGGATCCCCATTTTCAAAATGAATGGTCATCCCATAGTATATTTTCTTTATCCGCCTGAACTACATCATAATTTACTTTTCTCTCAAACATGCAAATAAATAATTAAATAATTGACATAATAGAATGTACATACTTACAATTGTCATTTACAATACATACCCTAACACAGCGATGGGCTGCCAATAAGTTAACAAGGGGCTCGCTTAATCTCAAAGCAATTTTCGGTGTTCTGGGGGCAGGAGTGCATTTTTTTGTCACTCCTATGCAATTATATGCAATACTTAAATAAGCAATCAATTGTTACTAAATACACTTATAATATGTAAAATATGCAATTTACCGTAAAAGTTTCAATTAAAATGTCTAAAAATTTTCTGTGTATAAAATTTGCTATGCAAAAAAAAAACACAAAGCTCCTGAGCTGTGTAGTCGTTACACATCAGGCAAACGGGAGTGAATCATGACAATTATATGTAGTACTGCTGTAGTAGTGTTATATAATTGTCATGATTCACTCCCGTTTGCCTGATGTGTAACGGATACACAGCTCACTAGCTTGTGCTTTTTTGCATAGTAAAGGAAGGGTAAATGAAGCTGTCGTACATAAATTGCAGTTATACACTAATTTAATCTAAAATATTGTTTTTACTTAAATTAACAAGGGCTCACCGGCCGTAGTAAAATTTAACAAGGGGCTCGCGAGAGCCCCTCCAGCCACCCCTGCCCTAACAATATTAAATATTTTTTTTGTCAATACATCAGATTTTTTCGTTCTATTAACCTTGTTTGTAAAACATCACTCAATTGTTTTTCTTCTGACATTTAAGATTTGGTTGCCGACATTTTGAAATCGGAAGCGTCAAATTCAGCCACTCGTTCGAAACAGAAAATAATGTTTAGTTAGCTGTTTGTTAATTATTTCGCAAACATTAATGTAATATTATATCACAGTCCGCATTTCTCCTGTTTATCGTTTCCTTGTTACAGTCTTATTTTATTTTCTTCAAATATGCACTCTCTGCACATACTTACCGATTGCTTTGCTGGGGCGACCATCTCTTACACAAGTACATGCAGAACACGTTGCTATGCAAACTAAACATTATTTTAGCATAGATACCTATCGAGAAACATAATATCTTCTAAATATGTTGTTTTGAGCAGCAAAATTTACTAATAGAACAACAACACATTTTTGTTCGTTACCAATTAATGCAGAGTTTCTCAATCGGGGGCCACAGAGAAAAAATATTTTTTGGGGACCACGGGCAAACATCCATAAACTCGCAGGTTTTGAAAATCGGACAGCGACAAAATATTTAGAAATTTTGGTAAATAGAAAATTCTGGGAGAAGCTAAAAAAAATGTTTCGCCTCTTTTCCGTTTTGGAAAATTCCTGGGAATTTCAAATTGACCAATGACAGCATGTTTTCCGAAAAACTTCAAAACGGGTTACTCCCCCATGGCCACTTAAAAAATATGAGACTCAAATGTGCCCAAAAAGGTTGAAAAACTATAAATATGTATGTTATTTAAAGACTTTCTGTAATTCATTGTTTTTCCACTTGACTAATCAATAAATGAAACGGTTCGAAACATAAATACTATTTATTGCATATTAAAATAAAATCGTCAATCACCAGCAGTGACGGCCGGTCAATGTGGCATTGGATCAATGCACCCCTTGTTTATGCAGGGGCGATTATATTTCATGAAATAATATTCAAACATAACATTTATACCATTCACTCATTTTAAATTCTTCGTGTATTTAGTGTTTATAATAAATATTTTAGAACACTTTATTTTATTTTAGACAATAAATACATGAAGCAAGGATCAATATCCAATGCCACATAGAACGGCCGCCACTGATAACCAGGTGCATACCTATCTTAAGCTCTTGTTAAAATATTAATTTTATCTTCTTTAGACCCACGATAATTTTTGTATCTGGCTGATGTAAAAAAATCAGCATGCTTATTTCAAGCTCCATCTAGTCAAGCAGCTTATTTATTTATTAGACGTTAAACGTTTGGTCACCCTTTGAAAATGCAATTTCATAATATTACACCTAGCACACCTCCCAGAGAAAAACAACATGTGACGCAATAAGTAGGTGGTATAATGATACTGGAGGAGATGAAATAATTGTCGACGCCGAGCGATGCAATAGGCGCTTTCGTTCATACGCGGGCATTACGCAAACTTTCTCCGCGGTGCACTTTCTTCGCGAGGTGACTTGCCGAAGCATCATCTCTTACTTCACTCGGAGCCGACGTCACTTTCTACTTCATATCTAGCCAGCAATCTGTTCGGTCCATTTCCTTTTTGTCTGTATAAAGAATTCGGTTTGCCTCAACAGGCTGATTAATTGCAGTGAAAAAGGACGTAACACACATATATCAAATTTTACAGGAGGCGCTAAAAACTTGTTTTGATGATTTTGTGACATATGCAAATTATGAATTATACACAACCTTGAAGTGCACGAATACTTCTAAACTGGTGTTTAATTGACATAATCTAATATTAATGAAAGAAATTATTCAGGAAAAACCTTTATTTAAGTCTTTTTTTTGATTTTAATTTTTTACGTAATTTTTTTTTAAACTTAAAAGCTATATTTAGATACTGATTCAGCATTTGCAGCTTGCATCCTTTTGATAGAACGTGTATTAAGTTAGATAAATTGTGATAATCGAAAAAAATCTGTTTTAGAAAAACTGAGGGTTACGCCCTTTTTCCTTTCCACAGTCGATATGAAATTGTTATTTTACACTTTCTTTCAAGATTTTGATGTTATTTTAATTTTTCAATTTATGACGCCAGAATGTTTCAATATAGATTTACTGATTCAATAATATACATATATATTTATCCATGTCCGCTCCCAATGTAGAGCATATGGCCTCCTAATGGAGGTATCTCAACAGAAGTTTTTTGTTTGTTACTTAGTCGCTCAACTTCACTATTTTCAAAGTGAGTAGTATGGAAAGAAGTATAAGGCTAGAACAGGACTAGTGTTGGCTAATCGCTTTTGCTACACCCAGTTATTAAAGGATCAGAAGGATGGGAGGAGAGGAAATGATGTGAGTTGACATCACTGACAAATTCACTGTGAATCTTACCGGGAATCGAATCCAGACCTGCGTGATCGGTAGAGCAATCTCTAACAAACTGGGCCACAGCAGGCGACGAATAATAATGTATCACTTTAAGTATTATTTATGGCTTGATCCATTACAGTAGTACAATTTATATACCATTTCAATTATAGTAGTAATAATATACTATTTAATATATTAATTTATTTCTCGGCAAACCTTCGTTGACAGCTGTAAATAATAATGCATGTGTTAAGGATGTTCGAGGGGACAAAAGCTTAATTTATTTACTTGATGGCTGCCACAGACGAGATATCTCGTCGATGTTTTCCTGATCAACACGCCAGAGACGAGTTATCTCGTCAATAACTAATTAAAGCCGGCGTGCTAGGTTAAGGCATACTTTTTCACGGCAGCCTAAAGGCTAATGTTGCTTATTATTTATACTTATGTCATTGTACGTTTTTCTAATGAACTCGGTATTTAAATAAAAAATAAAATTTAAAAAAAAAATCGATTTAAATGTTAATCAAATAGCACACATGCCATGATACATATACCAGATGTCTGACCGATTAAAAAAATCTAATCACCAATTTCACGCTGCACAGACCTCAGTTAACTTTCTCAAACTCATTCTGTAAGCGGTCAATTAAATAATAAATTTCATTAAATAGTTATTCTCTTTTTAGATTGTAGCGAGAGTGCAGCGACCGCCGTGCACAATTCAGTCTAGCCTTCTTATAAATACTTCATAATCAACAACAAAAAACTTGCCGCGACGTAACAATCGATGAGACGTTACATTGTGACATGCAAGCAGCCTATTGAAAAGCATGAATGTAAATAACTTTCGTGATCAGGCGCAATTACTCACAAAGCTGCAATTGTTTGTTTTGACATGTTATTATTTGTTTATTAAATATTGTTTTTACTGTCATTCTTGTGTGCCTGTTTATGAATCTCTTTTCTCATAAACAGATGTAAGGTAAAGTAAATCGAAACAAAAAGTTCACAGCGTTTCATATGTTGTTTTTAAACAACAAACGTATTAAGTATCTTTGGATGCATTTATTCAATCAAATTTTAAATTAATAATTATTGTTTTCTTCTGACTTAATCCATATAGAAATTTAAAAAAATCGTGAATAAATGCAAGAGAAATTGACCTCTTGACAATATAAAGTCGAGTAACGTTATTAACGAGCTAATGATTTAAACTCTCCGTGTTTCCCAACTTCATATTAGATAATGCTGCTATAAATCGATTCCTTACAAACAATCGATATTAATTGAACTGTTTTGTTAATAAACAAATATTCTACACAGATCGTGCAACTTTGTCGAAATTTCAATGGAATGAACAAGCCTGCATTATCATTTAATATATTTCTTATTACTTAAATTATTTTAAATACAATATACTTTCTTCTTATAAAATATAGATTATTTTTTTGATGTCATGTCTTAATTAACAGAATTTTATACAAAATTCTAAAGAATTGAGCATTTTTATCGATCATCTTTTTAAAGTAATAGAGACACAAGTCTACATTTCATTCCAGAGTAATGCAATGTTGCTTTTTTATGCTGTTACAGGTTGAATAATCTATATATTAATAGTCGATAAAATAATCACTCGCTTTTCACTTTTCACAAATGTGTGCGTACTGATGTCCTCGAGTCTTTTTCTTCTTCTACGAAATGTATTTGTTTGCGTACTTGAAAATTAATAGTTAATGAAATAAAATTAAACTAAATAAAATTAAACACAATGCAACAAAAATCTCACGTTGCTGGGCAACGGGGTTACAGCTAGTAAGTATTATTTCTAATACATTGAATGTTTTCCTATACTATATTTTATTTTTCATTTATAATACTATATTATCTTCATTTATGTATCGTCGTTGCGCCTTCAAAATCCGCCATGTGTTGTATTCAAAACATTGCTGTAGTCTTAAAAAATGTGAATATACACTACTGTCTGTCCTCTACAAAATCGACATAATTGTAAAGAAATTCTTCTAAATATTAAATATACACCCAGCCGATTTTGAAAGCGCAACGACGGTATTTTATATAAATTACATATTTTACGAAGTCTTTATTCAGTTGGTGTGTTTGTAGTAGGTTATTAACCCACATGCAGGCCGATTGATACTTGCCATGCTTGTTTCGCGCATCGGTATAGTATGTAGAGATACGCACGCTTAATTTCTTTCTTTCCACGATGGTATTAGAACCCGTCTTGTCGCATCGCTGAGTCGGCGGCTTTCTCCGCAAGCCGACGGGGCACGCTTGTGGCCGCCACGATATTATGCCACGGTTACATAACCCATGTGAAACCCGGTGAAATGCATTTCTTCGCATGCAACGAGTGCATTCAACCGGCTGTAATAAATATATTTTTTAATAATAATAAAACTGCTGCTAAGTATATCGATTCGACTTTGACGATAAGTTCAATATAAAATTCCTTTATCGTCATTATTCGAGGTTTTATTCATCGCTTGCAAATATCAAATATTTTTATTTCTACCACAACTATTCAGATAGTTCTAACGACTTGTTTCCACAATAAGAAAAATAAGAATCAAGAAATATAAAAACTTTGAGAATATATGTATAAACATATGTTTATATTACTTTAAGGGTGTTCACTGTCTATACTTTCCAGAAAGGCATTACATAAGTAAAAACACAATTTTCCTTTGTAGTTTATCCATAACCTTTATCAGTTGAGAATGCTCGCAATGAGCGAAACCGGTCCTTACTAAAGTACAAAGGAATATTTTTATTAATATATGTTTATATTATTTGGCATTACAGCTTATACTCAAATGGCAAATCGATGTAATTTTGCACTGTAAGATTTTGACTTACACTGCAAGATTTCAAATATAAATTTATTATTTACCCAGTCGGAACCTGACGCAATGGTACAGTTCCTACCACTAACTAGGGTTTCTCAACGGGGGGCCACAGAGATTTATTTTTGTTTTGGGGAGCCAAAACACAGCAAGTTTTCCGAAATCACAAAATTTCTGATTTTGGATTCGAAATTTTTGGAAGAGCTAAAAAAATAGGTCCCACGCTGTTCATTTGGGAAAATCTGTAAATTTCTGGGATTTTGAAATTCGAATTTTTATGGGAAGGCAAAACAATGGTATGGGGGCACAGAAAGATAAAGACCCCAAGAGGCCACGGGCCGAAAAAGGTTTAGAAACACTGCACTAGACCACTAAGAGCGAGATAATAAAAAACCTCTTGTTTGATTTCTTGGGGTTTTTTTTATTACACGAATCAAAACAAAAACATTTCACATGGAAAAAATCTCAATCAAAAAATGACATTTCTGGCCCAAAATTTTGATAGGTGTGTTAGGTAGATTTAACCGATTTATCATACCCATGTTTTGAGTTATACATATATGTATTTATTACGCCATTCTTTGTAACTATTATACTGTAAATAATTCACCATATAATTAATAATAAATTGTTCAACATTCCTGTCTTAACTTCATTGTACCAGATGCTAAAATAAAATTTTGGTATTTAATGCCTGTGTTGAGTGTTGACCTAATTTCATTTTGTTTTTGCGATAACCAATGTTCTGCAATGCATTAATCCCCGAGGTGAATGAACTCTGCTTGAATCTTATCAATAATCGCTCATTTTCCGCGAATTTTGTTTCATTATCTCTGGCGTGTCATGTTTTTTATCGTGTTATAATAGTGTTATCGCGAAAATATACATGACAGCGTTATTTTTTTTACCTTATTTCTATTTTTACGGTAATCCTGGTTCGTAATAGCTCTCTATGCAATACATTACTTAGCTAGGGAAAATTTAATTAACGTATTCATAAATTTATCAAACAGTCGCGGGGGTTAATTAATCATCTTGTCAATATTTTATTATTTGACCCGGTTTCCAAAATTTCACTTTCATTCAATGTGTCCGAAGCAGCGTGAAATTGGGTGAAATTACGTCGGATAATTCTCAAGTGACGCGAGATAAGTAGCTTTTTCTCCTTCGCACGCGCAACAACTCGTATCCACCATGCCACCTGTCCCTTTCGAGAGCGTTCGGGTGAAAGTAGCGCGAGATGTAAAAAAATCCCGCTTTGCGCCGTCTCGCTCTTCCACGTACTTTCTCCGTATCGAATTATTACGCTCGGTCTCTCACACATTCTCTCGTAATACGAGCATTTCTCCGACGGAAAATAATCGACTCTCTTTTTATGCCTGTTTCGCTCACTCTTCTACTTTCTCCGTATAGGAAAAAGTCTTCGCACTCTTTCCGATGCAACTTTTCTGTGACAATCCATTAAAATGATAGTGAAACTTGCCTTTAAACCACTTTCATTGCTTTTTCTTTTTTTTATGAAATGGTTACAATTTTTTATGAGATATAATAATCTATATATAATCTATAGATATCTAATGCTTAGTAATTAACTCGTTCCCACCGTTACTATTTTTTAAATATATTTATTCACTATATATTGTCCATGAGCCGAATTAAAATATCTTACTTCGTTTGACATCAGTTTAAAGGTTTGCGAAATAACTTGATAATAAAATAACATAATATGTATGTCAACAAAACTAATTCATTTCACTTCATGCTCTTTTTTATTATGAAATTAATCGATTTGAATTATTGTACGCCATTAATAATGTCACAATTAAAATTATTATTCTGAATTGAATTATTATCGTTTAGCTGAAATTATGTCACTCTTTATATGCTATGGTAACAATGTTGTTGTGATTTTTGATTCACTGGTTGATAGTTAAAATGTCAGCATCGGAATAAATAAAAAAAAATATGTGCTACTGTGCCAGCAGTTGGTTGACAGGCCGACAGTTCGGGCTCAAGCCTGAGGCTAGTAGGTAAATACTGCCAACCGAATCTACGAACAAAATTATCTTTGAACGACCGTGAACTGGGTAGTAGGTATTTTCGAGTCGGCATTTATTTTTATGTATTGCGTATCTTCACACTCGCAGGCTGAAGAATTTCACCAAATTGAAGTTTTGTTTTGTCAATAATACACAAAAGATTATCACTTTTTTTTTATCATTTTAAGCTAAATAAATATATTGTGTTATTGTTTCTTTTTCTTTCAATACATGTTTAAATATTATTATGTCTTATTTTAATAATTATTATAACTGTACTGTACTACTGATATAAAAAAATACGACATCGTTTTCTTAATTAATTTATAAAGTATGAGAATAAACGAGACATAATTGACACTGACAAAATTTAAAAAATAAAAAAAAAACATTAGGTACAGTGTTTTGTTTCACAGTTCAATGGTTGAAATTAATTATGTATAGAAAAAAATATTTTTTTTGATCTTTGTTTTGTACACTTGACAATACTCACAACAATTTTATTTTTCTAACTATGTCAATAAAGTATTTTTTTAATGTAGATAAAAATAAAAATTAATTGCATAATATTGCTACAAATGGAGATCATTACTCCTTTCTTATTTTCTTTTATATTCATAATAATACTTTTATTATGTGATGAGTGACCATTATCGATTAACTTTCAATCACTTCACATTCATTATCTTGTATTGAGCACGTCAGTGATATTGGCATATTGAACTTCCCGGACCCCTTTCCCCACTAGACACCCCCCCCCCCCCACCGCCACCAGCAATCACTTGTTTTTCAGATTATTTTCAGACATCGGGCGGGTCGATGTCCTGTTTGTGGGTCACGCACTCACACAATCATGCAGACGAACACTTTCACGCCTAATACGATTATACACATTTCTCGTAATAATTATTCCTCACTCATACACACACTTGCATAACTCTGCACACGAAAATACCAACCTAATCTATCTACTTTTTTCCATAAAAATACATAAACTATGCCAATGTTAAGTCACACTGATTACCCATACAAGCAAAGTTATTTCGTTCGTTATTACAAATTTACACATACATACAAAATACATGCTTATTTGGTTGTACATTAAGGCTATTATTGCATCAATTATATTTAAATAGGGTTACCACATTTATTTAATCGGTAATGTCCTAAAATATTTTCACATATCCGGGTAAAACATGTTTTCCTTATTGAACGCACGGAAAATAAGTCGATTTGAAATTATTCGATTCGAATATATATCTTAAATTAAACATATTCAATTTCTTAGATAATATGTATTTTTCTATGTCTAAAGTCTCCTCAAAATCAACTATGTATCATATATTCGACGAAATATTTGTCAATTTCCCAAAAATATTGAAATCACAAAAGATGTCAAACTCACAACTCGCGCGTCTGTCAAGATAAAATCATCTACCCACCTCTCATTGGTTCTTTGATAAATAATATCTCTTAGTCGAAAATGTCACGCAGACCTCGTAATATGTATTTCTCATAGTAACTCAGTACTCTGAAACTCAATTATAATTTGCATTTTAAATTATTTATAATACTGTTGCAAAATACAGCCTCGGAATTATTATTATTATATAGTTATTAATTATTATGAAGATAACAATTTTCCAGTGCGAAATTATTCTAGAAATAAATAAAAACAACGTCCTTGCTCGGGTCTTATCATTTTTATCGTTATTTTGTAAAACGTCTGTTTATTAATAACATGAACAATAGCTATAGAATACAATAACTTCACTATTTCTATATTATCTGTCATTTTAGTACCGTAATGTTTGTAGATGACATGCCCTTTAATTAAAGAATCCTGCGGTGCTATTCCCACGTGCGTAATATTTATTTTAAATAATATATACCAGTGTATATAATATAAGTGTCTACGCCCGCTGGAATAGCACCGCTGATTTAATGATAAATAATTCAGAGTTGTTTTTGCCGTAGAATAAGGAAACGCGAATTTTAACACCTAGTCTGTGACGTTTCGAGATAAATAAATAGACTCGATAAACATTGAATAAAAACATGCGGAAAATTATGATGTTGCTGCCAACATTCTAATAAGAGCCTTGGATTCATTCAAATATGTATACACAAGTAGTATTCGCTTGGAGTTCAAGTCTGGTTATCTATCAATAAAAACGCCCATGACTTTAGATGAATAAAACAGAAATAAAACTTAATAATTAGACGTCAAGCTATGTTAATTTCAGGTCAACGATCCGAAAGTAATAGCGCCGCAGGCTCAACAATTTGCTATAATTAATTGAGTCAATACTTGTATGTTATTAAAAAAAAAAAGAGATGGCATATACTCTTTTAAGACTTTTTTTATTTTCCATCGAAATTATAGTAATGTAGTAGATACTGTGAGACAGGGGGGGGGAACCTTTTTTTTATTATTTATAAATGCCAAATTCATTTATGTAAAACTTTGACACCCCCTCTTTTTTTTCGACTGTCGAACATATAATGGGTTGATTACTCTCTTTCTCCAAACGCTTGCGTATATCTTTTTGATCTAATCAAAAGGCCGCAGGTTTCCCTCAACTGTTGTGCGCTGTGGATTACTGGTATGTGCGATAACATATCTGTATTATTTATTTAATCGATTAAATACGTAACACGTACGTCTTTTTGTATTTCCTATTTAGATTCTATAAAACAAACGAAGGTCGTTTCTAATAGAAAATAAATACTTCAGGGATTAACACCGAAACAACCCAGTGTTGGAGTTTATATATAGTTATTTTTGTATAAATACATACCTGTGTACAATTATATTGTTTATACAATCTTTTCTGCGGCATTGCAAGGTCGCAATTTGATGATTACCAATGTTTAAACATGATCAGTAACTGTTTACACATGCGGGTATTTCTGTTAACGGAAGACTCACAATAATAACACTAGATTTGCGATAAAACTTACAAGAATCTTAGAAAATTTGAAGGCTGTGACACTGTGTATTCAAGTAACAGTTTTTTTTTACATACAATGCGGAACTTGTTGGTGTCAGCTAATTTGAATGACGTCGCAAGCGATAAGGACAAGATACGGGGCCCAACAAACCTTACGCATTTGTACTGTTGGAAGTTTACTGACCTTATGTATCAATTACCTACCTAGTAGTACACACTTTACTAAAAAACAATAATCACACGATTATTAATCAATGTTTATTACGTTACCTTATTTAAACGCTACCATAATATGTGTTACATATCGACTGTGGAAAGGAAAAAGGAGGTAACCCTCAGTTTTTCTAAAACCGCTTTTTTTCAATAATCACAATGTATACAACTTGACACACGTTCTATCAAAAGGATGGAAACTGAAAATGCCGAATAAGTATCTAAATTTAGCTTTTAAGTTTGAAAAAGATGACCTTGTAAAAAATTAAAACCAAGAAAAAACATTGAAATAAAGGTTTTTCCGAGACAATTTCTTTAATTAATATTAGGTTATGTCAATTTAACACCAGCTTAGAAGTCTCCGTGCACGTCAAGGTTGTGTATAATTCATAATTTGCATATGGCCCAAAACCATCAAAACATGTTTTTTGCGCCTCCTGTAAAGTTTGATATGTGTGGGTTACGTCCTTTTTCCTTTCCACAGTCGATATGTGTTACATATACATCATAACTGAGCCCGTAAGAGGTGAAGTGAGCCAACTAGTATTTTTTTTTCTTGGGCTTACTATCACCAGTGGCGGCCGGTCAATGTGGCATTGGATCAATGCACCCCTTGTATATGCAGGGGGCGGTTATATTTCATGAAATGATATTCAAACATAACATTTACACCATTCACTCATTTTAAATTCGTCAGTGTATTTATTTTTTTGTAATAAATATTTTTGAACATTTTATTTAATTTTAGATAATAAATACACGAAGAATTTAAAATTAGTGAATGGTGTAAATATTGTGTTAGAATATTATTCTAAAACTGTCCGTACTGGGATTCGAACCCGTGACCTCCGTAACCGAAGCCAACGACGTTGACTACTTTACCACACAGGGGGCACATAGAATTTTGTATTTACCAACATTAATCTTGTTAATTCTTTCATCGATTTTTTTTAATCAATAACTATAGTCTAATGTTTAAATTACAATTTGATAAAGTATGTTTAAAATCTGATATACCTACACATTTTTTAATTAAATGTATGATATATGAGAGTATCAATAAGATAATAAAATTATGTTTTAAGTACTGTGGATGTCAATTTGCAATTTTAAATGTTTATATGCATGGTATTTCCTTTCAATATAATCAAAAATATCAGCCCAATTATAATACAACACAATTTTCAAAATTCATATGCCAAAATACGAATAAAATTATAAACTGCTTATATACATGAAATTTAAATACGTTTCTTGTTTTCATTCTGAAAAATATTTGGCATAATTGCCATAAAACATTCCACATTACAATAAAACAATGATTTTTCTATTAAAAATATTTATTCAGTGCGCGAAGTATTCTATATCCGTAAGGTTCTGTGTGCGGAAGATTCTGTGTCCGAAAGAATCGGTGTTCGGAGTATTCTTGTTCGGAGAGTTCGTGTTCGGAGTGTTCGTGTTCGGGAGAATCAAGTTCGGTAGAATCTGTTCACCTTTACTTGGTGTTTCGGTGGATTGCTTATTTGTTTTGTGTATCAACTGAGGTTACTTCACTTTTACGATATTTTAAGACGTGTAGAATATTAAAACTGATTTTTTTCTAAGATACCTTTTGGCTCATTTCACTTCTATTGGGCCAATTACTAACATATGGTATTTAAAAAAAAAGCAATACAAACACGAACTAACATCGATTACAAAAATAATGATTTATATTTATTTATGATTAGAATTAAATCAAAATATTGTTATGTATTGATGTATAATGTACTGTTTTTTTTATTTTAATTATATTTGTCAATTGCGTGGTGAATTGGCCTCAGCTGTAATGTCATGTACTGTACTTTTGATTTGAAACAATAATTTGTTTATTTTGGTAAAAGAAACAAAGTATATATTTATTTTGCGTATTGCTTAAAATATATTTTTTTTACTAAATATTTATTTTTATTTTTACAGAATTTGATGGAACGACAGTACTGTGTCGAGTCTGCGGCGACAAAGCCAGCGGGTTTCACTATGGCGTCCATTCTTGCGAAGGCTGCAAGGTAAGAATTAATACATTTTCATAAATCCCCCAATTTTGAAATATTCTTAAATAAAACTTTCAGCACACTGTGGGCATTTAAATATGATCACTAAATACGAATTTAGAATATGAAACTTATACCTTCAAGATTGCGGTTTTGAACTTGGAATAGGTCAATGACGTCATCAATACTGTCTTTTATTTTGTAAGCATGACAAATTTTAAATTGTTTTCCGTATATTTTGTCAGTTTGTTAACAATTCTAATGATCATGTACGAGGTTATCCTCTAATTTACTAAGGAAGAGCTAGAATTTATTGTAAATAATACAATGTTTAAAAAATATTATTTATTTTCTCTAAATAAAAATACATAGTTTTGTAATGATAGCACAAAGTTTCATGTATTTTCTACGGTATACAATAAAGGCGTCATCAGTCGCCTTTTGCGAATCTGACCGCAGGAAATATTTTTGGTCGGTAAGCCCGCCGCCTGGCATTGAAAATACCTGCTCACCTCGATTGGTCTTCGAACCGGGAAACTCTTGATCGATGTCCTCAAAAACCATACGTAAAAAAATATTTATGATATAATTGAGTAATGATCACAGCCTCTTACGAAATCAAGTAGAAGTTTGTTGTATCTTATTGTTTTTTTTTTAAATTTAATTTTCAACCGTCAAACTACGATTAATTATTTTATTTTATAATTTAATATTAAAATAATATTATTTTGTAGTTTTTCAAATGATGCTATTGTCATATTTAACGTTTTGTATAAAAATACGTTGAGGTAGTGACTGAGTGGACAGGGGAAATAAATTCAAAATAATAAGTTGTTTATAAAAAAAGTTGCGAATATTTTCAGGGTCAAGTATACTTTCAATGTCATTGGGGGGTCATTCTTGACCTTCCCTACCTGTTTGTACTCTACAATAATTGTCCGTTGAATAGAATTTGACAGCTAGACTCTATTGTGCTACCCCTCGAAATGTATATTCAATTCAATATAATGTTCCCCTTGAATATGAAACCGATTTGCAAATTCGCGCCCTTTGTACTACTTATAGGCTTTTATTTATTGTCCTCTGAATGAAGGTTGAGGTCACCTAGGACCTTGCGTATCACCCCACCATCGGTGCGTAAATATCACGAAAAAATGTATTATTAATACAGACAAATTAAATTTTAATCTACTTTATGAAGAAGTCGGAATTCATCAAAGTATACATGTATAGTTCATTTGTTTCTTAATTAAATTTCATTAGACTTACGTCTAATCAAAGATAACTCAATATAAACACCACAAATAAAAATCATTTGTCATTTTATTGTTTATTAAAAATCAACATGTTTTTGCCTGGTACACCGACAAAAATGCATTTTTAGTATGTTATATTTTATTATTCATCCATTATATTCTATTGTAATGTACAGTCACGCAAGTTCTAAATACGTCCATGTGAGTACATAATGAGGCATCAAGGTCTGGTGTAGCACCGGGTTAATGTTCGAGGCTATCCTTACATATAAGCTCCAGTATGTTTGCTCGTTTTATATCCAATCATTTCGCATAGATTTTCTTATTTGTTGTGTTTAAATTGTCGCCAAGATAATCGTTTTTCAATTACGAGAAACACAGATAAACTGATGTAATTGACTGTATAACAAACTTAATTGTTAATAAATAATAAAAATAATCAAAACAAAAGAGTGACAAGCAATGTTTGTTTATTCGATTTTCAAAATTTGACAATAGATTAATTGTTACGGTAATATATATTTAATTGCGTTTCTAATTATTATCCATAGATGTCGTTTTTTCTGACAGTCGAAATGATACAAAAATAGGCAACTGACAGATAGAATTATCAACATATATTTGTTGATACGCGGTAATGGTAATTATTTAATAGTTTTTTATGATTCAATTATAAATTTCCATGTTGTATGGTGCGTTTAAAAATATAAATGCCGCACGTCTCCGGTCTAGCTAACGACAAAGCCGTTGAAAAGGAGTTCAGGGTCGGTCGCCATGCATCCCTCCGAGTATAGATTCCTCCACCTCCCTCCCGCACCCTACCCGCATCCTCGTCGGTCTACTCCAGATGCACACTAACCGACTGAAATTCACACTAACAAAGGGACGGCCATGTATACGTGATACTGGAGTCATATGTATGTACTTACACTCCAGACGTTTAGTTTATCGCAGGAATGGGTGCATTTATCTCTTGACGTTATTTATGTTGCTTGTGCGTGTATATGTACCTATCATCGGGACAACACAAGGTCTCATGGGCTCGGTCACTGATCGTTCAACTAAGAATATCACAAAACATTTTCCTAGTTAAATTATTTACCTCCTCACGTATTCTGTTCGCTTGGTACCAACAGTCAAATTTAAACAGGAGAAAATTATTTCTTAATAAACCAATAAATGTTGCCACTTTATTTTTATATATAATATGACTCGTGTTTCACTCTTTTTATTGATATCGTCAAAATAAAAGCCATTTTTTATGTAGCATTCACATTATTAAAACTAATAAATTTTAGATATCTTATAAACCTCAATTATTATTGAGACTTCTAAATCACTAATCAATGTATTAAGCTAAACAGTTGTGACTAAAAAACAGTATTTTTCACTAATTTTGAGTTTTATTTGAGTAACATGTAAAATGATTTTATATTATACATTTGTCAGCTTAGTTCCGAACGCCGCCACCGTTTGTTTTATTCATTGTTCAATATGCAAAACATTGCGTCGGTTCTGTCTCTGTCTGACGCATAAGTCTTGATAGTATTGCATGCTTTGTCTCGCTCTATCCAGTGCATTCATCGTCGCGGCACATGCGCGCCTCGTCCAATGCACTTGATCCAACGGGTTAACTCAGATAGCCTGCATTAAAATTTCAAAATTATTCACGTTAAAGTTATTCCATTTTCAAACTATCATTCCAAAGAGTTTTTCTTTTATTTCATTCGCGTATGGTAGTTTTTTTTATTCACCAAAAAACGTCAGATAATAATGTATTTTGAAAACAATATGATTTAATTTATTATGATAAATGATTTTTAAACAATTAAACGTGTGCTACATTCATCATGAATTATCTCGAACCATGTTTTATATATCATAATGGTGTTTTTGAAGTTATACATCTTTCTTAACGTTTGTTGCTGTCGCTTCTCGATGAAGGTTTACCCAATAAAAGACCTTTTTTCTTTTGCAGTTTGCTAACCGCTGAATCAGTTTCACCTTTTACGTTGTTTGTTTTCAACATTTTTTTATATATATATAGCTTGCTAAAATATTAACAACAATAGACCGTACCTTTTGCGACCCTAAAATTTTAAACCTTTTACGCAAGTTTTTTTGCTGCAAGGGTTAAGAGAAACGCACAGAAGATCGGAAATTAAATTCACGACAACAAAGCCGCCAGGAGAAATGTTACAAAAAATATTTTTTTTTGCAGGCCGAAAATAGATCTGACCTTGGTATATTACCCTTTTTTTCTATTTGCACCGATCGAATAAAAAACGACGACCCTAAATTTGATACGGCCGACCCGACCCTTCTTCAGCCCTTTCGCCTCGAATTTAGAGATTTCGCAGAAAAAATAATGAAAATGCCAACAAACATTTAACCCACAAGCAGCTGCTGTGAATTTGATATTTTCAAGTACAATCATAATGAGAAAGATTCACTTTTTAAAAAGGACCAACGCTTTATTATACTGTCATATCCTGTTTTTCATTTTTAATCCTTTCATTTTCGCAAAATTTATGACTTATATTAAATTTAATATTGTAGGTACAATTAACCTCTATTCAATTCATGTTTGCACCAACCACGTGTGTATGTCACACAACACATTATCATTGATCTTTCAAAATTAAAGTATTTTTTTTATAATATAAATCAGTGCTTTCCTAACTTTTTCATGCCACGGCCCTCTAAATCTGAAAAAAATATCTTCGGACCTCTGAATTGTTTTTAAATTCACATGTTCATATTTTATCATAAAGAATGTTGAAAGAATGAAAATTTTCGTGGACCCCAGATTGGGAAGCACTGCTATAAAGCATCGTAATGAAAAGTATTGAAGGCGTAAATATTAAAACGTTTCATTTTAATTTTAAAAACACTGAAATAATTAAAATAATATTATTAGTAAAAATGTAGAATTATTACACAATACACATAAATCTCGTATTCGCAAATATTATAGAAGTAATTTCCAATACTTTAAAATGTTTCATAAGGTCGTTGATATCTATAAATTATAACAATTCTACGAAGAGATTAATTACTGCATCGTTTATATAATTGTAGATCAAATAAGTAGACCATAAAGATATTGTTTATATTATTCGTCATTTATTTTTGTTTATATATGTGTTTAAATATAAGTAATAAACCCGACGTTTAAATTTTCATTTAGGTTATAATTTTAAGTACAAAACTTAAACAACTTTCTGTCACCAACTCATGGTAGCCTTTATAGTAGAATTTAAAAAAGGATAACTACAACGTCTTTCAATTCAGACTATTCAGTCCCTTTCTGTATAAAAAAAGGGCCGCGGCATCTTGTGTGCGATTTCATTTGACCTACAAAATCCGGTTATAGGTATATAATAAGATAAAAGCGAACAAAGCACGCCGTCTGCATTTCTGTCTGTTTACATTGGGGGATGTTTTCGCAAGCCTTTTCATTCCAAATACCTCAACGTCTCGCTTCGTTAAGGCAGGTAAGGGTTGCGTGAACTGCTTTTGGACACACACTAGGGTATTTTATCCACCGATCATATCCGCCAAAATCATTGTTGATTAATAAATCAATTATCATTGTTCTACTGTTGTATGTAATGTATATTTTCCATTTATGTCGCCCATTTTTGATTTATCAAGGAGCTCTGTTTATCATGCTTTCTGTTATCTAAAAATATGTTAAGACAATATCGGTGTAAAATCACTCTCGTTCATGACTCATGTCATAAAATCCTTATTTTTTTCATCGCATTTTTGATGAAGGCTCTCATTTATTTGTTTGTAACTGACTTTATTGATTGCTATGCCAGGAGTGTATGTGCAACTTTCAATATAAACTAAAAAAGAGATTATATGATAATAAAGTGTTTTTAAACCTTTTTTTACATTCGCGGACCGGAGTCAACAAGTTAGATACCTATATTTCTATAGCCATTTCTCAACTTACAGACGGAGTTAATAATTAGTAAAGCATATTTTTTCCAGTTTCTGTCAAATTTTTATTAGTAAATATTTCATAAAATAGCATGTGACGTTTTCGCGGACCGGCAATAAACTCTTGCGGACCATAGGTTGAAGAACACTGAATAAATAAATATATTTTTTGTCCATAGCATTTTAGTACTGAATCTCGATACATCACTCTTTCCACGCTTTTGTTTCGTATTTATTTTATTCGATTTTAAAAAGGATGTCGCGTGAAATCGAAATTTAATTTGCGACCACCCATTTTATCAATTCCTTTCCATTTTGTTTTTTAATGGTTAGAGTTTTAGTTTTTCTTCTTATCTCCAGTAAATGTATATAACTTGATATTAAAAAGGTACTACAGATTGACTACCCACAGAATCTTTGGAAATATTAATTACAAATTAAATTTTCTAACATTATTCTAAAGTTTCCGCTTTCGAAATTCTTTTTTAGCCTCCATCCCTTCGTAAAAGTATTCCTGTTTGCGCCTCCCTTGGCTTATGGTCCTCGCCATCCAGTTTGAAAATCGCTGTTGTACATAGATAAAATTGCATTATTTTTAAATGTTAATAATTTCATTTGCTTCTATATATTCTCTTGAATTGCTCGCACATAATATACGTATATCTACTTATTGTAAGTGTAACGAGTATTCTTTCAGCGACATCTATTATCAAATAGCGTTAGCGTTAAATTTAATACACGGAATTTACGGATTTAAATCACAAAAATGTATGTAAACTGAAATATATATCAATGTTTAAAAAAAATAATAAGTAAATTAAAATATTTTTGAATTTTGAAAATCTATATATTCCAATATATCGTCATGACCAGTCCACATTATGTTTATTATAATATATTTTTTATCTCAGTTTAATTAACATCTATATTGATTTTGATTTAATTTTTTGTTTGTTCATTATTGCAAAGTAAAAAAATATGGTATTTTCCTTTCGTATCGCAGTTACGTGGTATTTTATATTGTTAGTTTGTTATTGCGTGACTTGGATCGTTGCCCTCGGCTAGGTCATTGACCGGTGTGCGACCTCGTAAACAGCTTTTCTATATGTCGCCAGGTGTGTTGTTAATATCAGTCTTGCACAAAAAAAACGGAAAATATTTATTCTAATTGGCATTCTAATTATGATATTTGAAATTTCATTAATCAAAATAATTAATATATTTTTAATATAGTAAGCTTTCAAATATCGACGCAAGATGTCGTAAGAAATAAGTTTAATTAATAGCTTGAATCTAGTCCAAATATCTTTAATCGAATAAAAATAAAAATATCTTTGTTTTATTAATAATTAATTTTGCTATCGCTAAATAAAATATTATATTTCGTATTATTATATTGATAGTGGTATGCCAGCAATCTGGACTAATAAAACATCACCTAGATTTCGAATCTACCAAAACAATCATTTCGACGATTAAACGTGAGCGCATAATTACGCTGGAGTGTGCCTTATTTAGCTGTCGCTTATGGGAAATGGCCTCATTTAACATGGTCAATGAACTCTAGAAACTATTTATTAATTATGAATATTTTTCTGGTATTATGCTTTTTTTGTTCAGTAAAATATTTCTTTTCTATTTGAAGATCAGTTATATTATAATAAAATTGTATATTACGTTGCATGATGGTATTATAATCTACAGTATTATATTTTAATGCGGTTTTTTTTCAAATTATCTGTCACTCCATTCTTTGGTATAATCAATTTAACTGTGCTTATATTCGTTTTGTACAAATCGATAATTATTCCGTCTCTGACGTATTGGTTTTTTTTCACAACTCCAAAGGCCTCATAATTTATGTCACTTATCTTGTGTGACTAGCGAGTTCAATGCACTCGGTTTCATTGACCGATTGTTAAGTTTATAAAATCCAGTAACATAAAAAAAATAGTGACAGCGAATTATTGCGTCATACACCTACTTACACGACGATGGCGTGCAGTACCGTTATTGGGTGACGGGAAATTTTGCTATTGTATCACAGATGGCGCACTGAATAAAAATTGTAAATTGTAGTATTTCCCGTGTATTATATTTTTATATGTATCTAGTAGATATCTACATTAATGTTTATATACAAGTATAAATTACAGTCAATATTTTTATATTTCACAGGTATCTTAATTCTTTCTTATTTTTCTTTTATTTATTCACAATAATCTGTTATATTTTGAAAAACATTCTTTTTTTGATTATTTTTTCTTGATTTTTAAAAATGGCATTCACTGATTTTAATCGAATGCAAATAAATTTATAAATTAATTTTAATATATTTTTTTAATTTAATGCTTGTAAATGAAAATTAAAAATTTACTTTTTAACGAGAAATGCTTTTGTAAGTATAAAAAGTGGATGCTCGTATTTTTTAATGCTTTATTAATAATAGTTAATAGTAGGGTTAAAGTTATTTAATGACATCGTTGTATTTTGTGTTTATTTAACCGGTTTTCATTTCTATACGGTCTATGAAAGATACTGCCCCCTGTGTCATTTATGTCGCAAGTTCACAGATACCGTTACGGAGGATTAATTAAGTTTTTAGTGAATAAAGTCCAAATCACAAAATGTGTTCCAATCGATTATGTTAATTTTCACATGTTTTTTTCTACGAAGAGTATAGAAATTACAGTTAGGCAGATTATCTGAAGTGTGCAAGAAGTTCACCGAATGGAAAAAAATACAGAAGAGATCATAAACTTCTTTTTACGCGCGAATATTGTCGGGCGGTGTCGTCGAACGAACTTGACCAAAAAATAATAAACACTGGAGTAAAAAAAAACACGTTCCAATCTCTACCAACACAAAATAATATCATATAGCACTTGAAATATCTACAGTTATGTTTACGCAGATTTTCCATGCATATTTAATACACTTTTTGAAAATATGTACATACATATATTGCATTCAAAAAATGATGAGCAAGACGTTTGTACTATTTCCATATTATTTATTATAGAACAGGACTAGTTTCGTTCATCAACAGAATAACCATAATTTATGTATGCAAATAAGTGATATATTTTACTTAAAAAGAGTTACATGCGTTATAATATGTTACATGTCTTAAAGCAGTGTTTCCCAAACTTTTGACATATGTGTACCCTTTCTGTAATTTCCGTAACACCGAGTACCCCTCGTCAAAAAAATGCATAGACTTTAATAACAATTAAAATATATAAGTTGCTTGTTGCACCAGGCACAGCCAAATCCCGGCACTCTCACCAAACTATTCACGTACCACACTTTGGGAAACACTGGCTCAAAGTATCGTAAAACTGAATTGAGCTATGTAAATACCAGGACTGTACTGTTTTAACTGGAGTCTTAATTAAAAAAAAAACTAATATTTAGTCCTTTTAAAAAATGTGTTTTCAAATCGCTAGGGTCAAAAGTGGCGCCACTGCATCCTACTATACCTACAAAATAATACGTTTATTGATAGATAATGTCGAAGTCTTCTCCACAGCCCTGGTAATAAAGTACACTGCAATAGTGCTATCGACGTAAATTAAAAATATGTATCCCACCAAAACACTACGTAAAGACAAAACGACAGTAGAAGATTTTTTTATATTTTACTGCTCGGCTCGCTTTAGTTCTTGAGGATTCAATTGATTCGCCGGGGTGTACAATACCTTATACGGAGGGCATTGTCAATAAAACAGTGCTCTCACATAGTGATGTCTATGTTATTTGCAGTCAATTTCAACAGCCTTTTTTGGTTGCGCGCGTCGGCGGGAAAAGGTTATGTAGAAGTACTATCATGCAATAAAACAATAATGGATTCAATTCGTAGCTCGTAAACGCGCGCCATATTTTCGAATGGCGACGGTTACGTAACAACAACGTAAAGGCGGGCGGCGTACAGTAAACTTATAACTTGTAATCCACAGCAGTATAAAATATAAATACGTCGTTTCATTGTATTGCCTAGGCAAGTTTATAGTACAGCGCTGAATTTGCGCATCGGGTCGTCGACCGGACACTTTTACACTTGAAACACTAAACGTTCAAAGCGCTGCTTGCGCCAGTTTCATTCTAAATGTTTGCTCAATTTCGGAAAACCTACTTTCAAGATTTGGGTTTTATTGCGTTTGCGACAGATTTAACAGTTCAAGTAAACCTACTGAACCGATGCATTCGACGACAGTCTCTGTAGCATTCATTACATATCTATTCTAATATTAGAAGTAACAATATAAAATAGTTTTAAAATAATAGTTAAAACAATTACGCAAGTTCAACTAGTAAACTTAACAGTTAAATGAACACTTTAATATGAGCCAAATAAATAGAACGGAGGCGGGCAATTCGCATTATTCGTCGCCCACTTTTTATCAACACTGTTCTATTTTTAAAAAAAGCATCTGCACGCAATTGGTGTACGTGTTCCTTCTAAATTTAAACTACTGCTCTGGAAAGCTACCCGTTATAAATACGCACATATTTCTTAATCGCAGTCATCGTCCACCTCTAGGGTTGTCTCTCGATTTCGTCACTCGTAAAAAATAATCTAAATTAAATGTATAATCGACTACTTCTCCTATAAGAAATTGTATGTTCCTCACAGCGATAAATCATATATAACATAAATAGGATTATAGTAAAATTCAATGTTTCTAATATTATTTTTATTATTCATCGAAATTCAATACAGAAAACCCATATTATAATGTACTTACTATGAGAAGTGCTCTCCCTGTTGCTCGGCACAATTTGTTTGAATAAGATCACGTCGAGAGCTCTCGAATGAAAAGCGAGCTATACGGCTAACAGGAGCAGAGAATGTAATGTGTTATACCTTTTCAAATATAGGGCAATGGACTGTCGTACTTTCGTATCAAAAACGTCGTAACTCGCCGTCGCAGCGTAGACGATCCATTTCGTTGGGCGAATACGCAATAGAGTCGTTTATCGGGAGACTATACCTTTTCAAATATAGAGCAATGGACTGACGTACTTTCGTATCGAAAACGTCGTAACCCGCCGTCGAAGCGTAGACGATCCATTTCGTTGGGTGAATACGGAATAGAGTCGTTTATCGGGAGCCGAAAGCCGTAATGTTGCGGTGAAACGGGTTTCGCAATCACAGCGAGAGTGCAACGAACGATCTGTCGGGAGCGCATAGCGCTTTTGTTTTCGCGCGACTGTCGCGCTGAGTGAGCGTAGTGCGGTGAGCATAGGCGGGGGTCGATGGCCGGCGCGGGCGGGTCAACGCGCTCGCGCCTTCTCGAACGTTCGTTCTCTCGCTCGTCCGTTCGACCGGTTTTAATTTTTACGCTCGCAGAGAATTTGCGAAAATATTTTTTACTCTTTCCGGCCTGGGGGTCACATGCATTCCTTCGGCACAAAGACTGCATTATTTATTATGGCATACCGATCAATTTTATAACTTCACTCGATGTCGACGGCCGCACTATGTAACATCTTCCTTCGCCTTCTACGCTACTATTGTAGCCGGCAGCGCTTTACTAAATTTCATCGTAATTATTAACTTCAACTCGCCAGCAAGGATAATGCCCCCTTTACCGTATGCCATAGTATACTAACGGTAGCGTAATTATTAATGTTAAAAAAACTAAAATTCATCATACACTTCAATTTTTTTTTACGCAGTTTTGAAATAACTCGTTCCACTAAAATGATCAAATACTATATTTTATTACACAGATTATTTCCTAACAACAAGACATTTAACAACACAAACAGTAATTAAAAAAAAAACAAAAGGCTCCATTAGATCCTAACATATAAAACATTGCAGTAAATTTTAGCGATAAAATTGATTTATGTCCAGTCCCTCATGAAAGTCCCCGGTATATAATCAAATAGCGATGATTTGTTTTATTTTTTCGTACTTAAAATACAAATTGCTTCTTCTTCTCTAATGCCTTTTTTGCACTATTTTTTATACCACAATGTTGTTCTTTTATCAAATGACGGCTTTTTTTTAAATTCAGGGAACCAATCAATACACGGTTTTGTTATGGAACGTATATTCTGTATTAATCAGCTTAACGACCGCACGTTTTTTTTTTATAAAATTTCACCTGGCGAAATAAAATTTTGCGAAAAATTTGCAAACATTATAATTTTACTAAATTCAATATAATTTTTAAGCAAATTGATATATCTTTACAAAATTCAATTTTATTAGCTTCCAAATACTTCGCATATACGCATATATGTGTCCGCCGACCTTCAACCTTTGTTTTTCAAAGACTCAAATACGCGTCCACGGTCGTTAAGCTGTTAAAAAATACTTGATAGTATTGTAAGTAAATAAATTTTATTCTAAAATTTGAATTTCTATTCAACTTTAATATTTTGGTGCTAACTTCACTATCTTGTCATTTTTGACAACATATCAATCACTCACTGCTGTTGAAATAATACTACGATAGTACTGGAGTACCCAAGTGAATGTACTTAATGGAGATTTTTCTTCCGACCTAGATACGGTTGCGGTGTTTGCCAGCTCTATGGAAAGTTACATTTTAAATTAACCCTCCAAGGACGAGCGTCACCATATGGTCACACAAAACACCGTTGTCTATTGATCCCACTATTCATACTTTTTCTACCTGAATATCGTTGCTTTTGCTCATATTTGGTTAAGAAGGGTACGGACTACAGTAAGTCATCAGCCGTAGGAACAGGAACGGTCTTCAAAAGCACATGTGATTTTTTGAATTTCCGTTTTTTTTAATTTACTTTTTGAAACTGTTAGATATTTTTTTATAAAAACATACAATTATTTACAGTTATTTTGCTAATATATTTGTTTTGAAATTATGTTGATCTAAAGAGGTCAAATTGTAAATATTTTT
Source organism: Himalopsyche tibetana (assembly GCA_030503985.1). Taxonomy (NCBI): domain Eukaryota; kingdom Metazoa; phylum Arthropoda; class Insecta; order Trichoptera; family Rhyacophilidae; genus Himalopsyche; species Himalopsyche tibetana. The sequence continues at coordinate 27,944,514 of JAPJYX010000019.1, read as the reverse complement.
AAAAAAAATCACGTTTAGCTATATTTCAACCCCGAATGTTTGCAAGCCCATACGGTCACTTTTGTCCTTACTACTGTCCGTACTCAATATTACACGGTAATAAAAGGATGAGCATGACCATATAGTCATGCGGGGTTTCTATACAACGACTTTGCGTTTTTTTTTTTTTTAATTTTGGATAGGAATAAAAGTTATCCGTGACTTCAATATGGCTTAGAAAATATTTTTTTTATCGGAAAAAAGCTCTCGTCTCTGGAGGGTTAACCAAATCTAAGATCTTCCTTTGTATTATTTTCTTCAAACGAATGGTCTATATTTTTAATTTTGTATAAAGATACAAATTAAAAATATACACACGTATGCGATACTGTTGTTTCTTATACTTCTGACATTTTAATCTCGAATATCTAAGTATGTCGACTAGTATAAAGTAAGGCTTCTTTGATCTAATTTGTATTGATTATTATAACAATATTTTACTACTATAAATAAAAAATGTAGTACACTACAGCTTTAGTTATTTATTTATAATCTACTAGTAAAAATAATATACTTAACTAATTATCATTTTGTATTATGAGTGTAGAATTAATTATGCAGAGTGTACTAAATTAGATACAACAAATAATCGCTTCGATTCCGAACGAAGTGCGAACAGTCAATAGGCGTAGAGAGAAGAAGAATCATTGTGAAGAGTTGTTGTTTTGAGTGACGGACATTCCATCGTAGACTTCTTCGAAACGATGGCGGCAAAAATAACGGCAACTTACCTCTATCTATCTAAACACAGTGGCGTGGATAAAATTTCCATTTGAAAGGAGACCGTTCGGTGGACTATTTTCCTCATATATTATATATATAATATATAAGTGTACGGATGAACTTGAACTGACTCTTAGTAAATGAGTGTATCGTGTTTAAATAAGAAATGAATGTATCGCTAGGTTTAAAGCCATTGCTGGCGAAAAGGATTAATGCCTACATATTTGAATGGTGCATAATCTTAAGAATTATTTTTGTTTGTCGGAGAAATTTTTTATTTACTTAGATAGTGGGTATAATAGTGGAGAAACTCGGCATGTATAACTGCTCATTCAAAATTGGTGCGCTTTTTAGTTGTGCTCTGAACGGGGAAACCCGGGTCGTTAGTGAAAAAACTTGTGTGAATGTACATAATTTGATCGATTCAAATTGAATATTGAAATTCTGTTATGTATACACAACGTTAACCTTCACATGGTAATTCTCCATGACATACTTGTAACAATAAAACTTTCAACGGACTAAACCAACATCCAATTCCTTCTCTTCAGTTTTAATTGAGAGTTCAAATCGAAAGGCCGAACAGCTTAGTAGAAACTCCTCAATACTCACATCGGTATTATTTTGATTTTAAAGATTTAAGTGATTCATTATAAAGTGTATAAACTATGTTATAGAATAAAGTTGAAACAACATTTAAATAATAATATACCATAACAGTTTCACCAAGCACCTTCAGTCGAAATCTTAAATTAAATAACCATACATGTCGCGTCACTGGTGAAATGATAGCGCTTGTCAAATGGCAGTCAAGACTCGCCGCCTTCTATTCACAAAAGTTTGAGGGAACAAAATGAAATGAAATGACCGAACGAACTAGTTCTGCAGCGGCAGCGCAGCGATCGCGTTCACCTCTAAATGGGTCATCTAATGCAGGCAACCGCACCACACCGGTCGCGACAAAACATCGCTGAAATCTCTTTTTAATTCTACAACAATCACGCGGACTCATTTTTTGGAGGCACATTATGTTTAACGTCATTTAAAAGCATCATATTTAACACATTATCATCGATTATAATATCGACTGTGGAAAGGAAAAAGGACGTAACCCAACCATATCAAATTTGACAGGAGGCGCAAAAAAAGTGTCTTGATGATTACACCACCTTGAAGTGCACAGAGACTTCTAAACCGGTGTTTAATTGACATAATCTAATATTAATTAAAGAAATTGTCTAGGAAAAACCTTTATTTCAGTCTTTTTTCATGGTTTTCATTTTTTACAGGGTCATCTTTTTCAAACTTAAAAGATAAATTTAGATACTAATTCGGCATTTGCAGCTTGCATTCTTTTGATAGATCGTGTAGTTTGATACATTGTGATTATGGGTTACGTCCTTTTTCCTTTCCACAGTCGATATGGAATGATATTTTAAACATTTTCAATGTTTTTTTTTTCAAAATCATCTTGTGTTCTATTTGACATTTCAAAGCCGCGAAAAGAAATCTTAAGACTACAATCAATGCGTATTTGTCTATTTTGATATTACTTTCTATAAATATCTATCGAATAGATTTGTTTTGTTAAATAAGACTCTATTTGGTGTTGTGGCATGTCTATATTTGATAGTTATAGAGGGCAATGCCTGAAAAATGATTTCCGGCAATCGTGGAGTTTTAGATCACCGTTGTACGCATGTATACTGCACGAAAAAATCACATCTATCTGTTTATATGACGTCGACATATACTATGACATAATATAATATAAGCAGAATATTATTAGGTACGATGGCTGAGCTCTAGTAAAAATAAACGCACTCTCTCTTTAGTTTTATGAATCATTAGAAAGGTTTTAATGATAATCGCATTGCGTGATATAAACATAGCTTCATTTATCGTTTCATCTCGAGTCAACGCTCTCAATGATAAATATTTTTTTTTAAATTCAATCAGGTTGTATAACCAAATAATAAACAAACCAGCGGTGGGCTTCCAATACGATAATAAGGGTTTCGCTTAATTTCAAAGCAATTCTCGGTGTTCTGGGGAATGAGTGAATTTTTTTTATCACTACTATACAATATATATGCAGTGCTTAAAAAAAGCAATCGATTATTACTTTAATGTACTATTGTGTATGCTGAAGCTATCGTAGATAATATGACTAATTACGTTATGTACTAATTTTATCTGAGAATATTAATTTCTCTTTAATTAACAAGTGGCTCGTCAGCCTTAGTCAAAAATTAACAAGGGGCTCGCGCGAGGATTTTTCGAGCCCCCTACAGCCAACCACTAAAATAATCCACATCGAAAATTAATGAAGAACTCTTCTGAAATTATATTAAACGAAATTTATTCTAAAATCTTTCAATCACCCGAATCTCTAATATGTGTTGTTTAAATAATTATATATCCATTATATCATGCAATTCGATGATATAATAGATAAGCTCTGAAACGCGCTAGAAATTAAATAGATATTAATTAATCCCCCGAATAACTTATTATTTATATGACACAGTACGGGTCCATTGATTCGAACGGAACAAAAAAGAAATCGTAAGATAATCCGTGCATTGTTATGGTAAAATATTCTTTTCGACGAGAATAACGAAAACATCGCTAATATGAGTAAATAAATTTAACGTATTGTTGTCTTACGAAACAGCTGTTATTCGGCTTTTTTTAAATAAATAAATAAATTTGAATAAAACGTATCGATTATAATAAAATTACGAGACAAAATAGAAAGAATCCCTTTGCAAAATAATGAACATACAAAACGTATTCTAGGTGTCACGTTGCATAAACTATTGAAAAGAAATTTGTCATACATATTCTATTTTTAAATAAATATTTAAAGAGAAATTGGTACATACATAATAATCCAGTTTTTTTTCTTTGAAATTAAAGCTCATTTTTTTCAGACATAATATTACATTTTAACTGACAGATAATAAAAGGTATTTTTCAGGTACACAAATAGTTTATTTAGTATCAGTTAACAATTAATCGAGTAAATTAGGGGTGGGGAACCTTTAAATTTCCAAAGGTCACATTCATTTATCTGATTCAACATAAGGCCGCAGTAAAGAAAACGTTGACATCCTTCACCCTTTTTTTCGACTGCCGAACATTTGTATAATGGGTATATAAATATAAAATATAATTATGTCGTAAGTGTTTTAAAATTTTTAAAAACATCACAACCAATACACGGTATCTATATTTTTAAATTGGTTGCGTGGTTACGTCATAATATTTAATTAATATTTTATTTACCTACGTACAGAAATGTTGAAACGTTTGATAAAATTATATTATGTCATGATGACTCTTGAAAAGAGCAACAGAGTAACTCAGATGTGTCGAGAGTATTGACTATTCTTTCTCGATGTATTATAACAATAAATTCAGCGATTTAAAATTTAAACGATCGCTTTTCTTTGTATTGTTTTAAAAAGAGAAATTTTAACGACTTCGCCGAGTTAAAATAATAATCGTCAAAAAATATCTCACATCGCTTTCTTAGTCGAGAAAGTGGGCGGTATTGAAAATCGCGAAAAATCGCGGGTGACGTTTACTATGTTTAGCCACCTACAACAATTAGCATCGGTTACAAAATGTAAACAATTGTTTTTTTAATTTTTGATTCGTTGTTTGGCGCCAGGCGGTAAAACCTTTCCATACGACACGTCACATTAAATAAAATTTGATCATATGTCCCGTTTTTTGGTCTATTGTTGTCCCTCCAAGCAAAGCCAATGCAACAATGTTACATAGCCTATCCTATTTTAGTAATAATAAATGTAGTAAACAATAAAAACTACAGTTAATTTGCAATCCAAGAAAAATCATGTTTATTTTTTCGTCGGGTCAGGGTTCAAGTCCTAGAAAGAATAGCATTTTTCAATTGATTTTTCGATTTCTGTTCGAAGGCATCGGTGTTTGTGATGTCTTGAAATTCTCTTCCAACCTTTCTGATCCTTTAATAACTGGGAGCAGCGAGAGCGAATAGTTAACCAGTAGTCATGTATTAGTCTTATTTTTTCTATTCCTACTACTAAATTTTAAAAAAGATTGAGTGGCTGATTAACAAACAGTTCTCGTAGAAAAACTTGTGCTAAGATACGTCATTTAGGAGACCATATGTTCCATATTGGGAGCGGACATAGATAAAAAATAAAATCAAATTGATTTTCGTCAATGATTATAGATTTCACCCTAACGCAGCGGTCACCAAACTACGGCCCGCCGAAGGTTTTCATCCGGCCCGCGAAAAGTTCTGGATTTTGGCATAGAACTTATTCATATAAGAAATATAAATTTTCACGATTTAGTTGTGAATTCACGATGAACTATTTATTTCAAATCATCAATTGTCACACAACTATCTGGTAAGGGACTCAAAGTGAAGGAAGTTGGATAGAAATTGGAGGCGAGATGACCAGATGTTCGTCTACTTAAAAATGTCTCGAATATTATCATTTATTGAAATTCTAAACGGGCAAACATTTGTTTACATTTTAACTATTATGTAACCACATTAAATGAAATAATATTCTGGTTGGGTTCCAATAAGAATTTATTTGTCGTCCGGCCCCTTAGTTATTAAAAAGTTCAATCCGACCCGCATCTCAAAAGGTTTGGTGACCCCTTGCCTTAACGCATCTACAATAGCTCTTATTCTTCTGCGTGCTTCTGAGTTCTGACTGCTTGCAAACTGTTTTCGAACTGGAATCTTATTCAAAGTTTCGATTAGAAATTAGATTCTAATTCGGAAAACAGTTTTCAAACCGTCAGAACTAATAATAAAGATCTGCACTCCATTTTACATTACTGAGAATCACAAGCGGGCATAATGTGCGAAAAGATTTCGTTGTGCTGTAAAGCAACAAAACAGTCCACTTCGCCATCCATACTAAAGTTTCCTACACGATCTCGCTCTTCTGTTCGTTTCGCCTGTCCCTTCTCTTTGTTTTTATTTTTTAATCATCAGACAAAGAGTTTTTTGGGCCAAGAGCGATAATCGCTGGCCGGCAACATTATCGACTACACACAATAAAGTGCATTGTTTGTAAAATGTACCGTTTAAATTAAGCATATAAATGTGTGGGGTGAATTTCTTTATGGCGGAGTACATGAATCGGATAACATGTAGCATATGTTCTTCATTGTTTTTTGCTCCAAACTTTTCTGAGAAGCCTCGGTATCAAATCAGTCGCCATCATTAAATTTCGTTGTTTTGGCATCACTACATGCCAAGCCAACAAACAATTGAAAGACTGATAAACTCAGATCCACCTCTGTACATTAAAACGATCAAGTGAATATTCATCCTTTAGGCTCCTTACTTCAAATATTTCTTACATAAATACACTGGTGGTCTGCCAATACATTAACAAGAGACGCGCTTAATCTCAAAGCAATTATCGGTGTTCTTTTTTTATTCCTATGCAATTAATACTAAATATGCAATTTACCGTAAACTTATCAATTTAAATGGTTTAACATGAACTAATGTGTATAATGAAGCTGTCGTAGGTAATATATGTCAGAAAATGCAGTTATATACTAATTTGATCTGAAAATATTGTTTTCTCCTAAATTAACAAGGGGCTCGCTGGCCTTATTTTTTTTCGCTTATGCGTAAATGTTTGTTTGCACAACTTCTTAGCCTGCTTTTTAAAAACCACAAAATTTGATGTCGGGATCAATATTAATTATAAATACGTGGGAAAGAGTCTTTTTCAATTTTTAGAATATTGGTCGAATTGATTAAGAATGCGTGGTGTGATTTCTGACTAGATTTAATGTTGCAAGGCGCCAGATAAATTTGATCTGTAGCCTAGCCATGCAATTGACAACGGATTGTGTACAGTCCAGTTTGTCGAACGCTGCACGGTCATTTATGCAATTATAGCAGGCCGGCTTACATTAAAAATTATCAGTTGCATGACGCCGATGACGCAACGAGAATGTCTTGTCTTGTAAACATTCCCTGGTTATATAAAACTAACCATTTAACGCATCGAGTCCTAGTTTATTGACCCCCGCGCATCCAGTGTATACGAATCGGCCACCACGTACTGCAGTCCGATCATTAGGTACCTGAAATACTCGACTATTTGCCAGCATAGTCATCTTGTCGTAAACAACGCAGCGAGCCAAGTTTCGGCGTTTCGTCACGGGCGCGAAAAATAAAAGACACCGAAATACTCACACGGGAATAGAGTTCTAAATGACATTTTTCAAATGTCTCATTATAGATTTCAACATTAACATTTTTCTAAATTAGACAGTGCCTATAATCAACCTCGTCAGCTGCCAACTAATTAGTTAGCTCTCTTTGTACTGAACTATCCTCAAACATTTGTTTTTTAATATTAAATTAAAAACTCTCTTATTTCACTGGTTGGTCTACTAATCGAGACACGTGTTTCGCTTTTTTTCTCTAAGCACCTTTAGCGTCAAACTATTTCATAAAAATAAAAAAATATTAAATATTACTATTATTATTATTAAAAATAAATAAATATTACGTTCAGTGGCGGATTATCTTATAGGAACCTCAAAAATAGCTTATATTATATAACCCATATACGTTCTGTTCAGATTTCTATTATTTTAAGTGAAATTTGTTGAAGTTTTTATGTTATCCGAAAAACAGGGCCTCCAAATTTGATTGCGCCTGTGGCCTCTCGTGTGCTTAATCCGCTTCTGATTACGTTAAGTTAGGCTAATCTGAAAATGTTTCTCAATGAGGCGAAATGCGTGTAACATTTATTAACAAAACCATGTTAATTAATCAACAGTCTTATCAATTTAAATGTTTTATGCCGAATTCATGGAAAAAAATCTATGTATTTGTTAACACAATTCTTTAATTAAAAGAGAAAATAGTCTATAGGAAGTACAATTGAAAAGTATCGAACATTGATTCATGTATAAATCTCAAGAACTAATTAGCTTCTATACGTAATAGGCGCACTTATTTATTTGTTAAAACATAAAAGTATACTTAAAATACCAAGTGATTTATTGCGCAAGAAGAGTTAACCGTGTCGATGTAATATTATTTATATCTTGACCTGGAGACAGGTGTCACTCGGCATCGTCTAAAGCAGATTTCTAATTTATCACAGTGGACTCCATCGAAATCGTACTTTATTGCATACAATAAAATATCTCGCAGAGAGTAAGTTCTCTGGCAATTCAAATCTTAACTTTTAACACTGAATTAAATTTAATTAATTCATCCCACTAGAATGGAATTTGTGAAGGAAATCCGCAAAATAGTTATGTAACTTTCTGTTAGTTTATTTTATTTTATACGAACAGTTAGTAATCAATACTGATGTGGGATTTTACACATTTTTGTGTTTTTACAAATATTGTCAGTGTATGCCTAATATACATGCCAGTTCATTGACCCGCCGCAAAACTTAACAAACATCGAATAGGTAGTTCGGTTATAAATACCGCATCCAATGAACTACAAAAAAATAAGGATTACGCTCAATATTTTCCTCAAAAAAGTTGAAGTTTTTCCTCTGCGGTTTTATTTTGTTAATAAAAAATAACTTAAATCATACATATTTATAACGTCAGAATTATAATTATATTTACATTACAATACTGACAATAAATCAATATTATTCAAAACCCCATATGACGCGTTCTTTTTTTAAATTATCACGTCATATTTACAGGTTTAAATTTTAAATTAAAACATAAATTAATTATTACAGTAACGATAATTATTTAAGTCTATTTTATCCTATTTTCTTTATCTAACGTTCCTGCAAATATAAATTGAGCTTCAAATAATTATTGATTTTGAATTAAGAATACTTCTGACATTTGTTTCTTTTGTTTGTTATACACATAGGCAAGTTTGTGTGCGTAATTCTTTTTTCAAAATTGTAAATACTCAATTGTTTTGTACTTGGAAATATTTAAACGTGGAATTCAAATCGTATAAGTTTATAATTCGCTCGTTGAATTACGGAGACAATTTTCAGAGCACGCATAACACATATGTATGCAAATTCACACTATTGTCTCCGAGGCTAAAAATGCCAAAAATGCCAAAAAGGCAAATTCATTTTTAATCACAGGTTTTTCGGATAACAGCACTCGTTGTGCGGAAAAAAAAACGATTCGGTCATTGCCTTCAAACAACACCTAATCGTCATAAATGTGTGTGCACACAAGAGACATAACACATTTATTATATCTATAATATATAACGGAATTATTAAAAATTCTCTTAAATTTTGTACATTTTCCTGTTTGATTTTAAACCCGTTTGTTCTTCGTGTATCGGATTTTTTGTTGATTTAATTTGTATATCAAAATTTCTTAAAAGTTTTGGTAAATTAATTTAAGCATTTAATTTGTATTTAAAACACATTTGATACTACATCCTATTATGTCATGACATCCGGTTGATAAAAAATGTTTAAATAAATAAAAGGTTTGTTCCAATTATCATTACTACCGATTTTAATTTTATTTAAAAAGTTTTTTTTGGTTGCTGTATTTTTTATCTTTAAATTTTCGTTAAATCCTTTTTTATTATTTTATTGATATTTGCTGAAATAGTCCGTGGTTCACAGTGTTGACTCGTATTTCAGCGTGAAAAGTCTTGCTCTAGGTCAATAGGCAGCGCAGTTCATCGACCTCGACAAACCTCGCAAACTGAATCATTCGAACTCTACTGGACGTGGTCTCCACTGTCACAATATCACGTTAATGTAACTAACAACCAATCTCACATTTTTTTGATTTCAAATAAAGAACATAAGTCATTCTTATCAAACGATATATTACAACAATAATTATATTAAAATCCCCAAACACACTATTAATGTACGGAATAATCAACAACGCCACCGGAAGGAAATCGTAACTGGTTCAACATCTGAATAAATTACGTATTTTACTATGCAGTATTTTCAGTGATCCTCCCCAATCGATTGCTTACCCAACTGCCCTACATATTCATTCTGCATACATTTCATATTATTATATCGACTGTGGAAAGCAAAAAGGACGTAACCCACACATAGCAAATTTTACAGGAGGCACAAAAAACGTTTTTTGATTATTTTCGGCCATATTAAAATTATGAAATAAACACAACCTTGAAGTGCACGGAGACTTATAAACTGGTGTTTAATTGACATAATCTAATATTAATTTAAGAAATTGTCTAGGAAAAACCTTTTTTTTCAGTCTTTTTTCTTGGTTTTAATTTTCACAAGCCCATCTTTTTTTCAAACATAAAAGCTAAATTTAGATACTTATTCGGCATTTGCAGCTTGCATCCTTTTGATAGAACGTGTATCAAGTTTGATACATTGTGAATTGTGACTATCGAAAAAAATTGTGGGTTACGTCCTTTTTCCTTTCCACAGTCGATATTATAATCGATGATAGTGTGTTAAATACGAAGAAATTGTATGGGAAAAACCTTTTTTTTCAGCCTTTTTTCTTGGTTTTAATTTTCACAACCCATCTTTTTTCAAACGTAAAAGTTAAATTTAGATACTTATTCGGCATTTGCAGCTTGCATCCTTTTGATAAAACGTGTATCAAGTTTGATACATTGTGATTATTTAAGAAAAACTGTTTTTTTTTCATTTCCACAGTCGATATGATGACTATTCAATCAATGATCTTCTTCTTTTCAGTGTTAATTTATTAAAATATAAAAAAATATATTCGTATTATGTGATTCAACAATCGTTTATTTGTATTACTATACCTGAGTTTAATGCTCGCAATAATGAACCGAAATAACAGTGCATCGAACTAGGCTCATTTGTTTGTTTACTAAAAATTTCGGAGGTTATTAACCCGCACAATAAAACACCATCATGTAAGGCGATATCTGTTTACATTCGTGTTTATTTCATTCAAGCAAAAACTGATCAAATAATGAGTAATCGCTTTTTATCTATAAAAAAGGCTTATTAATTGTAAACAATTTTTAGCATTTTTTAACGTGTGGTTTACTTGAAATCAATTAAGCCGTTATGTTGCCAATTAAGGGGGTACTTTAAATGACAGGTGACATAGGACAAACACTGTTGACTATTTGATTAAAAACGCCATAGTACATTGTGAGTTTTTATTATTTATCCTCGTTTCTTTCCTTTTAACGGTGCTTCGACTAATTTACGACACATTTAACAAACCATTTAGTAGTTTTTTTTATACCGTTCGTTTTTTAATGGTGTAAACACATTCCTGTGATTCACGACTCACGGGTGAGTCGTAAATGGGATCTCAAAGATTATAACGTGCTCCAAAAGACGCACATGTTCACTTCAAACAAAAGACTTTGTGGATTTACCTAATTACACTAATTAACGCATATCTGTATTGATTGCGGATATTGAACCCGACCGAAATGTGGTATTTTTTTTTACTGACGTGTGGTTTTTATAATCTATCTTTTTCAATCGTAATTGTTATTGTAAAACAAATTTTATAACGATTAATGGCGAAACCCAGTGACGTAGAGACGGTTGGTATTAATCAAAATTTAAACCAGTTCAATATTACGAAAATTACACAGAATTTAACCATGGATGCACAGCAAAACCCCGATTTTATAATAAATAACAAGAAAAAATATCTAATTAAATTAATACAAAAAATATAGAACATTTAAAATGAGCTCTAATGAATTGCTGTCAGTTGATTTTGATAACGTTAATTGACATTTGTTATCCGTTTAAATTTGCTCTAGTTATTCGATCCATTAAATACATCCACAACTTTATTGAAGAATAAAATCATACGAAAATAAAATCTTTAAAAGATGTTTTAATTTGCGCATGGGAACATGTGGCGTCGAGTAGGTAAGCCGAAACCGCGCCGGTGGAAGTGTAGCAGGCGGTCGGTCCGCCCACGGGCTGCAGCCGCCGTGACCTATATACGCTCGGGGCGGCGGTGTAGTCAGGAGTAGGCGGGTCGTTGACTCCTTGGGCCGCCCGCGCCCCTCGCCGCCCGCCCCGTCGCGCCGGAAGGTCGGCCGGGTTCGCCGACCCCTCGCGATCAGCGGGGCGGGCGATCTCGCCGCCGTCGCTCGGCCGCACTTCTTTGCATCGCATAGTGCTTGCTGCACACTGGGAAGATCAAATTTAATTCTGCTCGACAATCGCTCTAACTTTACCGAGTCTATCATTTTACTGTTATTCGAAACGTAAATCACGGAGTTCGACGGATTTTCGAACTCTATGGCATACTTCAGATTTATAGCTATCTATCTTAATTCACATATTACAGTCAAACACTATAAAAAGTTTATGACTAGCTATAAAAAAAAAGTCAAATTGAATAAATTACCTACAGTCCACATATACAATAAAATAATTCGAACTTCAAGTTACTCTAAACTTGTTAACCGATTGAATCTCAACGGGTGTCAATGAAACTTGAAAATTCTGATAGTATTCCAATGGAATATTAGCAATATTTTCATGAATATGTGTAGTCAATATTGTTTTTTTTAACTATCAAATTCGAGTGTATATTAGGCAAAATTATTTCCCAAAAAAAACACGCGGTACCTAGGACTTTAAACGGTTGAATATACCAAGAATTTTAAATGTAGTTTAAATGTTGTAACAAAATTGTAATGGTTAAAACCCCATTTTACGGATATAACAGCTACTATGCATCATACTAGTAAATAAATGTTTGTCTTCGTAGTATTGATTGAATATTGAATTCACAACGTTTTCCATTCATTCGGGGTTATTTCGCGCATGATGTCATTGTTTCACAAGTCAACGACCCGACCAGGTAAAACATGTTTACATTTCTATTCGAGGAAACATATTTTCTGGAATCCAGCGCTTTTACCGTTCGCTGTATGTATTATTATATTTATATCAAAATAGGAACGGCATGTTTGCTTGCAATCGGATTACCAGGAAAGCATATGACGACACGGTAGGCAGTGTGTCACGCACACACGTACAAGGCAGTCGTCGGCCGCACCAACACACCGGCCCGGCTAACTGCATATCGCTCTGGCAGGCTCGCGAGGTTCTGCAAATAGATCGCTGCGCGGTCTATGTGGGTAAATAGAAGCCTCTGGTTCGTTGACCTACTGCAAAATATCTTACGCGTTCCTGCGAGCCGGGTCGCCGTCTTTACGACACGCTCCCCTCCCACCACCCCGCGCTCTGACACGGGGCCGCTCTCGGTGCCTTCGCGCCTGATACTATTCGCCCGGGAAAATTATTATCTGGAACTAGCTGATATCTGATATATATATTTAATATTTAAATAGTTCAAAATTGCAGTTTAAAGTCAAAATCAATTTACATTTAAAAAATGCAAAAAATCGACGATAAATATCGACGGGATATTACGGTTTAAATAAAAAGAACTTTGCGATGCGAAAGCACCCCATGGGAACACGAAAGTTAAAACACTTACTTTTACGTACAATACGATGAGTGGTTGTTAGTCATTATATGCAGGTTTAAGAAATAAAACACTCTTTCGTAACCAGTAGCGGCCGGTCAATGTGGCATTCGGTCAATGTACCCCTTGTATATGCAGGGGCGGTTATATTTCATGAAATAATATTCAAACATAACATTTATACAATTCACTCATTTTAAATTCTTATGTATTGTCTATAATAAATATTTTAGAAAAAAATATTTTATTGAATTTAAAATAAGGGAATGGTATAATTGTTATTTTTGAATATTATTTCATGAAATATAGCTGCCCCTGCATATATACAAGGGGTGCATTGATCAAATGCCACATTGACCGGCCGCTACTGTTACCTACTACCTAATTTTGCATGTGTTTAATATGATCAATACGAGAATTTTCAACTGATCCTGAATATTATACAAATTAAAATTAGTGCAGAATAGTATTTTATTTTTTGAATATATTTAATGCTTTGCCACAAGTATTGACAGTGAACACTTAAAAAGTGATTATATGCATGCTTTATTTGCAAGAATTTAGCACCTACAATATACATATATCTAATTTAATTCATGTTTTTGGAGAATATGTTCTGTATATTTTTTGACGTTCCATTTTCAAATAGAGAACAAACAAGAAGCAACCGAAAATAGTCGAGAATTTGTTCGTTTCGCAATGGATCCTAGGCCCCGATGCGTGTAACGGAGTGTCTCGAGATGTTATCGCTCTTGTCTGCAGCGTGATGGCCGGTTGGCATTCCGTTCTCGTTCGAATTAAGCGAGTACGTATTGGAAACGAGAGCGGTCACCGCTTCATGACGCTTCTGAACGGAGAGCCGAGCCGCCGTCGATCCTCGAGTTCATCTCGTGTCTTCCGCGTTTGCGAAAAACTCCAAGAATCGGTTGCACACTGTATCGCATTAGAACATGCGTCGCCAAGACACGCCCCGCGGGCCACTTTCTTGATATTAATTTTGAATTTCTGCGAACTTAACCCTTTCCTTACTATGCAAAAAAAAAACACGCGCTCCTTAGTTATGTATCCGTTACACATCAGGCAAACGAAAGTGAATCATGACAATTATATAACACTACTACAATATTTATATTATTGCATTACTCAATGCGTAAATGTATAAGGGAGGAATACCTGAATTTTAGGCAGAGTATTTATTATGTATACAGAGAAATGTAAATGGTTAGAAGGTATGTGTACTATTTACACATCTTAGTTAAGAAAGGGTTAAAGTTGATATGGCAATTAATTTTATTTCAATGAAATAAATTAATGACTAGTGTTTTCATTCGACTTCACCGGGGGGGTGGCCCTACAACATAAAAAAAGGAGAAATCTGTCTAAACCAGCGATTTCCAAACAGTTAAAAATATATCTTTACATCTTAAAATGTCTTTATAATTGTATGAGATAAAGGATGAGAAGGCGCAAAGATGTCGTTTTTTCCTTTCAAATGGAGGCGTAGTAACAATGTTTTTGAAACCATTGGTCTACATCAGGGTTGGGGAACCTTTTAATTTCTAAAGGCCACATTAATTTATCTCATTCAGCATGAGGCCGCAGTAAAGAAAATGTTGACACCTTCCCCATTTTTTTCGACTGTCTAACATATAATGGGCTGATTACCAGCTTATTCCAAAAGCCTGCGTATAATTTTTTGATCAAAGTGAATATTTTTATCAATGTCAAAAGGCCGCGTCAGAGTAACCAAGAGGCCGTAAGTTCCCCTACGCTGGTCTAAATTCAATCATGTTTTTTCTTTTAACCCAATAGTGCGTAATAATAATTTAACTTTAGCTCCACAAGAATTATCAAATAATATTTATAGTTTAATTTGTTAAGTTTTTTTAAAAATAATTATTACAGTTACTGATACATCTTTGACACTATTTGTGCTCAATGTTTAAATTGCAAATCAGTTTAATGATATAAAAAAAGGCTCGATTTGATTTTCTCTGCATTACATGCAACACAACGAGGAAGTAGAATCTATTTGCAGTTGTTTCGCTCTAGCAAATGCAGTTTCTCACGTCATTTCTCTGGTGAGTAAGTAGTTAGAGTTCAAATATTTATGAGACCGGCTGTGTAACGTCGCAACGAGGCGAGGGTTACGCCACCGCCAGACACGCTTGCACCGCAAGAAAGTGCCCATTCCCTCTCGCAATAATTGGCAACGCTTATAAATTATTAACTCTTTTAAAAACGACTGCTGTTGAAAAACGATCCGTTTTGAAATTTTTAGACGATTTCAATACTTAGGTATATCACCACAATATACCGTTTAAAATACATAGTTGTATGCTATGGATTAATCTCTTAAACCAAGGGTGGGGAACCTTTTTATTTCTAAAGACCCCATTCGTTTATCTGATTCAACATAAGGCCGCAGTAAAGAAAACGTTGACACTCCAATGGATTGATTTCGCTCTTGAGTATAATTTTTTGATCACAGTGAATATTTTGATTTTATCAGAGTAGCCAAGAGGCTGCAGGTTCCCCTTCACTGACTTAATTAAATCTTTTAATTATTTATCTAAAATTGAAAAAAATGTAACCCAGTTTTCTTTGATAATTCATTTATAAAATGTGTTTGTTGACTTACCTAACTATTTTGTATTACAGTATAATATGGGACCATTAGAAGCGAAGTGAGCCAAGTGGTATTTTATAAAAAATATGTTAGATGCGTTGTAATATTCTACATCTCTTAAAAGTGAAGTAACCTCAGTCAATACACATTGTAATAGTGTTAGTACCTCCTTTTACTAGTTGGCTCACTTCACCTCTAGATGGCCCATATTATCTACATCTCTGTACCCCAATCGTACTAATTTTAACAGTAATTTATCGTTTACTCAACGTTTTTTTAACCCACATTATTTGGAAACGAAAATACCCTGATACTAGATTCAATTTAAAAATCTGTTTTTTTTTTAAATGCATTAAGTGGACTGTCAATTTATCGATAGGTGTCGGGAGTCGACAATATGTCACATTTTATGTGATAATGCAGAAAATAGAATAGCGATTGAAGTCGCCAGCCCTGCGATGCAACGAATTCTCATAACAGAATTGCAACAAGTCGATTATGTTTGCATTTCGCATGCCGCGACGACCTGTGGATGGAGACAGTGGTCGCATTACGATGTCGGTCGTCGAGCGGTCGTCCGACGCCTCTTCGATGAACTCGTCTACGGTTAAACTGGACCCTCCTGACGATGGATGGGGGATCTGGATATCCACCGGCACTCCGTCCGGTAGTAGACACTAGACAGCCAAAAAAATGTAAATTTGCAAAGCGAAGAACGGAGATATTTTCAATATTAATTATATCAAATTATTGGGAACATTTACGACGTCACACAAAACATACAGGTTCTTCTTAAGTGAAACTGTTCGTACGGCAAAATTACAACGTGGAATCTAACCAGCGGTGGGCTGCCAAAATGTTAACAA
Organism: Himalopsyche tibetana; assembly: GCA_030503985.1. NCBI lineage: Eukaryota > Metazoa > Arthropoda > Insecta > Trichoptera > Rhyacophilidae > Himalopsyche > Himalopsyche tibetana. Next base: position 27,927,798 of record JAPJYX010000019.1, on the reverse strand, counting down.
GGGACTCGGTTAATCTGGGAGCTATTCGCGGTTTTTCGGAGATAGAGTGGATTTTTTTTATCATCTGTTATGATGATTCGCAATAATTATGAAAGCAATAAAATTTTACTTTATATGCTTTTTTTATATAAAAAAATATGCTGCTATTATATAAAATATTAAAAAAAAAACTGAAAGTATCTTTTAAGCACCCGAAATGAATGTGTTTTACGAAAAAAAATCAAATGCAATAAGTCCTCTGTTTCATAATACACATAAACCATTTACCGCAATTACTGTTGATGTGAGTTATTTTTATTACTTTAACAAGGAGCTCGGCAGTGTTGGTAAAAATTAACAAGGGGCTCGCACGAGCCCCTTCTAGACCACCCCTAAATTTAACCGATTATTATTTTTCATTATGTATAGTATAATATTGTGTGTAGTAAATATTACAATCGAATATATTATACATCAGTGGCGGCCGGTCAATGTGCCATTGGATCAATTGTACCCTTGTATGCAGGGGTGGTTATATTTCATGAAATATTATTCAAACATAACATTTATACCATTCAATCATTTAAATTCTTCATGCTTTTATTGTCTAAAAAATAAAATAAAATAAAATGTTCTAAAATATTTATTATAGACAATAAATTACATGCAGAATTTAAAATGAGTGAATGGTTTAAATGTTATGTTTGAACATTATTTCATGAAATATAGCCGTCCCTGCATATACAAGTGGTGCATTGATCCAATGCCTCATTGACCGGCCGCCACTGTTATACATGAGTTAGTATATTATAATAATTATAAGTCGGTACATGATATTTTCAAACTGAAAAGTAGCAGTATTAACTTTACTAATCATACTTTTAAGTATTAATAAAAAAGTGTTAAATATATTTTTACAACACGCAAGTGGATAACCAACTGGATTGCGTGTTACTATTGCGTATTATTTGGTTTTAACTTTTGGCGTTTGCATCACTGTTTACTCCGTACTTACGGTGCACTGAACTCCATTGCATAAAAGAGATAGTCGCGCTCGGCTCGCTCTTCAATCAAGAGTCGAGAAACCACCAGATTATCGGAACTGTCCGCTAAAGTCGCAGAGCGTGGCCGGTTGAGTGGCGATCTGGGAAAAGACAAATTTAATAGCGCGGACGGCTGTCGCGCAAATTGGGTTGCATTATTGCATCGGGCGTGCACTTTTACACAATCACGCAACCGATGAAAGTTTTACGTCTCGTGGGAAATAGGAAATTATTGTTGTTGTTGCATCGATTCAGCTTCTTTTCCATCTGAAAGTGCTATGAAAAGTAACCGGCGATACACGATATGTGATGAAATTAGTACTCACATTTTCACTGTAGCGTGTTCAGTCTTTGTGTATTTGTGACTATCATTATTAATGGAAATCGAACACATGCATCAATTATCTATTCTCTTATATGTACAATAAATATTATAATTTCCTTTCTGCTTCAGGCAATCGTAATTGTTTCACACGTTAGACAAATGAGATATTAAATTCGACTTATTCTTTTTTAATTTACCACTTGAATACCAAGCGGACACAGGTGTCCGTAATATATGCAAGCGAACACGGATGTCCAAGACATTTAAAAAATCAAACACTTGGTATTCTAATAGAATATAAGCAGTATTTTATTTATTTATTTATTGTTAAAAATTAAAATTACAGTACATGACATAACAGCTGACGCCAATTCGCCATGCACTTGAAAAATATAAAATAAAAATACACAGTACATCAAATTCAACATGAAAAACCAAGAAATACAATAGAAAAAATTATCAAACAGTTCACAAATACCATCACTAAAAATGTCCACTTCTCTTGATTAATCGAACGGCCCTTGGAACTGGTGACTCATACCTCCTAAGCGAGGTATAAGTTTTTAGAAATAAAAGTTTTTGCTCATTGTTTCGCCCACGTAAGAATAAATTGGGAGCATGTAAATTAATAGTCATGAGAATTTCAGGATTATTAACTCGGCCCCGAAGAAGAAGAGAAAATTTTTGATGAATATGTGTAGTGCTTTCTATACTACGTCAATATAGGTTTTTAAAATATCGAATTCGAGTGTATATTAGGCAAAATTATTTTTCTCAAAAACACGCAGTATCTCTGTGACATATTAATGATATATTTGCGCGGTATTCAAACGGTTAATATCATTAAATCAGCTATCGTACTACTTCTTGTAATTGAAATTATTCATTAACTAAATTCGTTTCATTTTTTTTTCTTTTATTCATTTACGACTGTTATTTAATATTTCATCGTAATTGTTACTATATTAATGAATAATTCAGTCTATACAACACAATAATCGCTTAAGTGTCTGAAGTTTTGAATTAATTTCTTTAATTAAAGTTGTTTTATTTATATTTTTTCGATTAGCAATTGAAATGATACGCTATTACGAGCGAAGATTGCGCAACTGCATTATGTGGTTCACGACAAAAACATAGAAGTAACACTCGATCGAGATGAAAACCGTCTCGACCGAGTTCTAGTCATTGCTATATGCTCCGATGGGTCTCATTATCAACAACACTGTCTCAGGTAAAAGTCTTCGTGCTAAACGAACAATGAATTTTAAAATTCTAATTAATTGCGATATAATAATTTTAATTCTGATTAGTTAAGTATGTGCTATAGCCTGCTGAGCAAGTTGCATATAGGTTGCTGTGGTTACCTGCATTGTTTCATTTTAATTGAGTTATTTTGTAAACGGAGTGTTTCACAAAACGGCGGGAATTAAATTAGCAATCGAGAGTTTGTTGTATTGTTGCGCTGCTGCAGGCCGACGTCGATGTGTAATATCATTTCGAACAGGAGCGGAGTGGGTATTTGGCGGGGGATGCGTTCGCGGTGGCGTCGGGGCGCCGGCGCGACGGCCGCCGCGGAACGTTGAGGTAGGCAAGTGTCTCGGCGGCCGCGGAGGGGGCGCCGTGACGTATCCGTGACGTAGCTCCTCGAACGTACTCTTCTGACTTGCGAGTTCAACGGCCGGCGGGTCGTCGATCTTTGGCTTTGCATATCGTTTGAATGTGTTTGCGTGCAGCGTGTACGCGCTCTGCGTGCGCTCGCGAAGGTGTGGGTGTGCAGGACGCGAGGAGTCGCTTCCTCAGCTGATTAGGGCATTCAGGAAGAAGTGCCGCGGCCTGAATCGATCCGAATACCGTTCTTCCACTACCTGCAAGCGCTCGCACACAATTAATGTTGGTCAAACATTTTTTACTACATATTTGTATAAAATCTTTCACATTGTTTGTTTCTTTACTTTAACTAGCCGATTGGTTTCTAAGTCCAATACTATATTGTATGAAATTTACAGAATCGAATATGTATTGTATTAATTATATAATTTTATTAAAATAGATGCGCGAATTAGTGTGAATTATCTACTGGGTTATTGACTTAATACCAAGGCTGTGGAGTCGTGTAAAAAGAAGACGACTCCGACTCCAGTTTTAAAATAAAAAACGACTCCGACTCGCAGGAAATTTTTCAATAATTACATTTTAACTTATATACATATATGTATTCCATCAGATCGTTTAGTCAGCCAAGCATGCAATGTCAACACTTTGGACTATATTGTTTTAATACAGATCATTAAATATATCTTTCAAAAAAAAATCTAGCCGCTAATTTTTCACGATTCCGACTCCGACAAAAATACCGCGACTCCACGACTCCAACTCCGACTCTGCAGCCCTGGTTAAAACTGTGGGTTGATCCGGTAATATTTATTTCAAAATATTAACCACATGAATTGTCTCCACTATTATACAATGTAAAATATTAACTTTTATTTTTTTAGATTGAGATATGTATATACAAAAGATCACTCAAAATTATCTCTTGTTATTTTGAGCGGTGTCCGGTACATCTAGCCATCCATCCATCCATCAGTCATTGTCATTTCTGCTCTGCATCGCTCTGCTCTCCTCGTTTCGCTTCGATAATGAGAAACACTAACCGATTACGACGCACAGCCGCGCGGTACCCCGAATAAAAATACCCGAGAAAAAAAATAATCAAATGTCGGTCAAAAAAACAAACACGGATCCCGAGAAGCGATCGAGTTGTTTTCGACATTTTTACGAACCGCGCAACAGAGCTTTTCGGAGGCGAGCTATCGGGCGGGGGCGGCGGCGACCACAGAGCGGCCAAAATTTTGATTTATTTGTTCGTGAATAGTATCGGAATGCAAACGCTTGATCCCATTTCCCGCACTGGAAATACACGCCGATTTTCAGTATCGCAATTCAACAATTCATAACATTTGTGTAATTGTTCATATAGAAAGAAACACTTGAAACACTTTGGCACAGAAATTCATTATTTTAAAAAAATATATAAGCATATAAAAACTGCTTTGAACAACAACAGAGAAATGAGGCTTTTGCGTCGAGTGTTTTTTTTTGTGTTAACGCGCAACCCGAACAATTCGGTGCCATGGTCAAATTCAACAATATCGTTTACGTTATGAAATCGACGCTGAAAGCGCGCTTGAATTATTTTCAACAAAAAAAAAATTACACGATTCAATAACGTACCTAGTTATAATCTGACGCTTTTTAAATATACATGTATGTATTTATAAAATTACCTACCTTTAATTATAAAATTCTCATAACTTATGCAGTATGACTAGTTATATTGTACATATTGTCTATTATAATTTCCTCTTACAATAATTGAGGAGCAAACATTCAAAAAGTGATTTGCCACAAAATTTGAAAATATATGAATGGAAATCACATTTTTAAAGTCCGCTCCTATTGTGTAGCAAATGGCCTCCTAATGGAGGTATCTCAACAGATTTTTTCTACAAGAACTGTTTGTTACTCAGTCGCTCAACCTCTCTTATCCAAAGTAGTAGGTATAGAAGGATAAGGCTTAGGACAGGACCAGTGTTTAGCTAAACGCTCTCGCTACATCCAATTGTTCAATGATCGGAAATAGTGGGAGGGAATTTTTAGACATCACAAACGGCTATGCCTTCGAACAGAAATCGATAAATCTACCGAAAAAGGTTACTTACATAAGTATTGTTCGTTTTTTTTTTTGACAAATAAATTTATATATATGTATACTATTAAAGAATACTAGAAAATATATATTTTACGAGAGATTTATCTCGTTAGTCAATATTGTGTAAAAGGAACAACATGCATCGTTTTTATTACGTATACCAAGGCACATATGCCTTTCTTTTATTTCTATCCCGCTTGATGACTAATTACTTGGACTTCCTACCTTTCGTTCAGAATTATTTTTGTTCTCTCACGGAAAAAAAAAACAATAACAAAGCCTCATTATTTCATTACATCGGCTCCAAATAACGGGAAATTCGTTGGTACCGGCCGTTTGTTGAAGCCATTCCGCGGCTCTGTATTATTGCACGGTGTTGGAGGAGTGGGAGGCAGCGGTGCCCCCCTCCCGTTCCTCCGGCCCCTCATGGCCGGCCATTGAACCTAGCCCTTCGGTTGGCACTACTGAGTTGCCTCTACAATCGAGTAAAATCGTGTGGCTCCATTATTCACAGGTCTATAGGTAGGTTACAAAAAAGACTTGCCAAATACCTTCATTAAAACTAATCCAGGTGAGAGAGTTTAACTGCTTGCAATTGTACATTTCGTTCATATTAATCAACAAATTATTAACTTACTTAGTTGTTGTTACCTACGTTTCAATCTACTTTATATAATTTCTAAATTCGGATTTAAATTATAACTGTCATTCCTCGGTGTTAAGTCATTGTGTATATCGACTCTGGAAAGAAAAAATGACATAACCTGCAGTTTTTTTTAAACAGCTTTTTTTCGATAATCACAATGTATCCAACTTGATACACGTTCTATCAAAAGGACGTTAGCTGCAAATGCCGTATTAGTATCTAAATTTAGCTTTTAAGTTTGAAAAAAGATGAGCTTGTTAAAATTAAAAACAACTAAAAAGACAATTTCTTGAACTAATATTAGATTATGTTAATTAAACAACAGTATAGAAGTCTCAGTGCACTTCAAAGTTGTGTTTATTTCATAATTTGCATATGGCCGAAAATCGTCAAAACACGTATTTTGTGCCTTCTGTAAAATTTGCTAAGTGTGCGTTTCGTCCTTTTTCCTTTCCACAGTCGATATGATTGTTAGGGAATATTTACTTTTCAAATTGCTAGGACGTCTTAACTTTGTATACACAACCTTGTATCAATTTTTATTTTCATCTGTTGACAATGCTTCCAGTGCACGAAATCAGTCCTTACTTATTTTAGAATTTGAACATATTTTTTCCTTGAATGTAACGATTCGTTGACAAATGATTTCATCATACTCTGTCTGCTCGATGATAATTTTTTTTAAAACGAAGTTTTATCATGATCGATTCAATGAATTCTTGGTATTGTATTTTTAGTTAGATATCTTATTCACCGCATAGTTTAGAAAAAATACTTCGCAGAAACAATGAAAATAATACACATCATTTACGCTTTTATGATTCCTGTGTCATCTGCTTTTATTGCAAGCATCAATTGTGGTATTTTTATTAATCACCGAGGCCTCATTTCGTTTCCTGGCATCCTCCGGCCTGACTCACGCGCTATTCGTCGATTCCAACCGATGATGACTAATAATTAGTCAGCCCGAGTTCAACGACTTTTTATCCCGAACGGGAACGTTGACATAACAAACGGTCGGCCAACATAACCAGATGTAAACGCTGCGAACCAAGTGGAAATGTTATCCCCCGATTGCACGAATCAAGTTGATGAACGGCATGTGGGTTGCTGACACTGTTCCAGGTCTTAGCCATATTCGATTGTCAACAAAGTCACGTGTTTATTGTACTCGAAGCCATTACCCAATGTCGAATTAGTATTTATTTTACTCATAAACCAATTGAAATTCTGTTTAATTTAATTTTGATTATACAATAGGTTCGAAATCGCAATATTTTTATGTGCAATCATAATTTAATTTGCTTTTTATCATTTAGACCACGAATAACGACTCTCTACCGTGTGTTTTTTTTTTAAATACGTTATCAGTCATTGCACCTTTTCGTGTTATCAGGAGATGCTATCAATGTGACCCAAAATTTTTAATAACTTGCCTATTCATTTTTAGTATTTTACAGACGGAGCAAACAGATTTTCTTTTTTAAAATTACTTTAATTTCAGCTCTTATTGGCTTAATATAAGCCTGTTACTTTTCCGGTCAGAATTTATACTACAGTGGTCAGAATAAATCGTCATTATTTAAACGAAATTAAAAAAAAAAACCCTACCTTACCTAACCAAAATAGTTATAAAATATTCTTTATATTAGACCATTTAATTTGTTGCATAATAATAGCGTGATTTATATAATTAATTTAATTTTCTTTGTTATTCATTATTTGATAGTAAATATTCGAAGTAAAAGTTGCGATATTTATTTGTACCTAAATGTATTATTTTCACGAGTGAAATACAAAATCTAAAATTCATTAAATACATAGTTATAAATTAGATATGTAACCAAATATATATGTATATACGTTAATATTGATATATATTTTTTTATGTATCATTAATTTTAAAATGGTTGATGTTACTTGCAATTTATGTAGTAAAGTCAATTGAAGCGATGTTTTTAAATTGTTTTGTTGTGATGAGAGAGCAAAATAAATTACCTTATTATTCTCTCTCTCGATATATAGAGCATCGATTTATTTAATTCTCAGCACGAAATTTTTAAGTTTTTGTTGTTTCAGTATGTAATAAAGTTCACAAACTAATAAGTTGCATACGGTAGCAATTGTATTGATTGTTGTATTTATTATTTTATAAAACGCAAATAATTTGATAGTAAATTTGTAAAAACGCATGAATGAGTTGTAACGTAGCTGGGCGGGGGTGGCAGGAAGGGCGCGAGGCGGGCAGAGGAGGTCCGGGCGCTTCGCGAACCCGAGTTGCGCAACTGCGCTCTGTTGTGTGTGTCGGTCGTCGACCCGACCCGAGTCGACGACCGATTAAACGGCCGGGTTATTCGGGATACCCCCCTCGCCTCCGATCCCCCCGTTCGCATAGACACTATATTGTTTAGACTGGTTGACCGCTTCTGAGAAGTTCTTCGAACACATCCCTATTCGTTCTGGGCCTTCCTATTAAGGAAAACATCCAACAATAATTTATTTGCTAACTCTAATACAAATTAGAGTACATTACCTATAGTCAGCCATGTCCAGTAATCGGCCTTAGTAGCTTAAAAATGAATAAAGTGCTTACATTGACAAAAACAGAATTGTTTTAATATGTATCAGTACTTAACTGACTTCTAAAAAGTTAATGCATATGAAACGCCAACTACTAATTTTTGGTGTTTGAGTACATACTAGAGTTTTTTTTTTCAATTTTTTGGAAAACTGTTCTTATTTAATGTGTGGAACGATATTATCTGTTTTTATTTTCAATTGAATACACTATTTTGTACATGTTTTATAAAATACCAGTAAAAATATATATATCATTGATTCAATATACCTTTCGAAAAAACCTATACCTGGCTGACTTTTTTTTCATCCATTCTTTATTTAATAATCAATTTAAGTTTATTTTACTCGAACGTTTGTTTGCATACCTATTCAACAATGTTGTTGATTGTCATCTGACATTAAATTAAACATGGAACGTTTCCCTAATTATATAAGGAAAAACTTCAATAAAAAATAATACTGTCGGACAGCAATCATTTGCTCTCAGATGACTCATGACATCAAAATACTGATATTTTTCTGGTATACAAAGCCAACACTACTCGCCGACATGCACTCAAACCATTATCCTTGGCAGTTTATTCAAAGCGATGCTATGTCACAATTAACAAATACATCGCCGCACCTGTGCTCCAATCAGTGACGCAACGCCCCTGTCTTTTAATTCGTTCATTTTTTCGCACGGCCCAATAAAATATGTTTCGTTATCTGTTTTGATTCGCCAGCTATCCTTGCTCTGAAGAGTCCAATAAAACTATACGACACTGTATTGTCAATAATCGATGTGAATCATTCATACGATTTTATTGAGGAAAACATTGACGAAGTAATTTAGGAACATATTAAGACTTCGATTCGACTTTGCGTACGACAAAGTAATCGTTCTTTTGTTGATGTCTGTTTGAATTGTTGCTGGTATTCCAGTTGCAATTATTTTCTGAAAAATAGTGTCGCACTTCATTCGAGAACTTAACTGAAAAAGTGTGCCATATTACGATAGTCGGTGAGTGGGGTCGACGAACCGAGTTTACCTTCAGAGCTAAGTCGTTTGGGCTCTGCGAGACGCGGTCGACCGTACTCTCTGTCTGACAATTCGATGCAACTCTGAATGCAAAACCAAATATATATTATATACTAGTAGACTATAATAGGGATTCAAAAAAAACATCGGTCACACACGGAACGAGTGTGTTCCTGGAAAAAGTATTTTTGCAAAACGATATCTCGCGGTTATCGTTTTGCGGGGGGAGCGCGGTGTGACACTCTCACTTTCCCTCGGTGGGGCTCGGAGTTCAGCGGCCTGCAAGTAGGCCACGGGGCCTCGGCCCCCGCGCCCCCCGCTCCTCACTCTTCACCTCTTTCTGTCGTTTGACGTCGCGGGAGCTATGAACTCGCAGTTCACGTTAAAGTTTCGTACAGAGCGGACGTTTCTACTTCGTCATTCCGCTTCGCACTCTCGATCGGTCAGTTTGACGCGTGACTTCGGCCAATCGAGTCGTATGTGAAAGAACTGAATTAAAAAAAAACTTGTGTTTGTTGAACGATTTAAAATGACATACGGATCTTGTGATTTGTGATGTTTGGTTCGATGCAAAGTTTTCTGAGACAATACTGAGAGATATACGGATCTTTGTTGTGATGTTTTGATCGACGTTTTTGATAGTCAAATTTAGTAAATATAATTAGAAAAATGGGTTGCGTGTATAATAACGAGGAGCATTCAGCGCCGCAGGGTGATTCGCTCACTAGGAAATCGGACATCTTGAAAAAGACCCACAGTGTGCTTGTGCAAATGTTAGAATCAAAACCCTTGTTCGACGGCAGCCAAGTGGAGAGCCTGTCTAGCGACTCCGGTTGCGACAGTGACTCTGGGGGCGAAGGCTCCTGCCGCTGCACTCCTCCCTCCGATTCTGAAATAAGCGATTGTGCTGACAATGATGATGATTCGCAGGGTTTCTTCAGGCGGTCCATCCAGCAGAAAATCCAGTACAGGCCCTGCACCAAGAACCAGCAGTGCTCCATACTACGTATCAACAGAAACCGGTGCCAGTACTGCCGCCTCAAGAAGTGCATCGCCGTCGGCATGAGCAGAGATGGTGAGTTCAATACATATTTTTTTATCTATTTATTTTTACCTAAAAAGAGAAATATCTGGCAAAGGTTTCATTTTTGAACACCTTGGTTATTTTATGTTTTTTTTTTTTTGTAATTTGGTTCACAAATTGTATTCCGCAAGCCGTGCCAAAATCAGAGTACGCTATCAATCAAAACCACAAAAAGCCAATGTCGTTAAATAATTTATAAGTGACAGTATAGGGTTGACGGAGCCAAAAGTTTAATGGTAGGAGGTGGAGCCTTCGTTGGGAAACGGAGCAGGTTGTGGCGCCTGCGCGGTGGAGGTCGACGGTCATCCACCCCGACGACCCTTAAACCGTACGACCAACCTGGTCTGACACAAAACCCTGCCACGGCCTGAACCGTACGCGACCTCGCGTACTTCAAATGCCTAGGGTGTTTATCGAGCTACCATTCTGCACTGTCTCAAAAATAACAGTCAATCAGATACAAACTGTCCACAGAAAAGCAAAATCAGCCAGCCTTCTTACATACCCCAATATAACACGATTTTCAATTGCAGTTTTTATTCATATATTTTTTTTTGTAGAAACGCAATATTTTTAGTTTTAAACATGATAAAGTCCATTTACATGGTTAGTAAAAAAAATACAAAATTCAAATAATTCTTGCGTATAACCATCGCACGCAAATAAATACTATATGTATCGTTCTACGATGTCTACGGTATACTACGAAGCTCTACGCTTAGCTACGATCTTACAAGTTCGAATAAAAGAATACAACATATATGTCAATTATTTTCATTTATTCATATTAATTATCTTTTTTCAACTTCATAAACGATAAGCATAATTTATTAGATTTAGATAGATACTTAATATTTACAACTCTTATAAATAATAATATTTTGAGTCATTTGCAATAATTATCTATTTATTTATATTTTACCTACAAGCTTTTTAACTAATTCTTTTAGTACAGAATTAAACAAACTGATTTTTAGTTATTTTTTTTATCAAATTTATTTTAATGATTTTCGTCGGAAAGTAGTAAAACTTTTGAAATGCTAAGTTTAAAGCGTTTAACTAATTGTTGAGATCATCATTTTTATGTCACAATTGATTTATAAATTGTTTTTTTTATGTCATATCTTGTCAAATTAGATCGTATTTTAATGTATTATAGAATTACATACAATGTTCACTGTCTAGCCAGATTTTTCTTATCATATATTAAAATGATTTATTGAATTATGTGAATAATATGTAATACACACTTTTGGTGTTTACATATTTTAATTGTATTATTTGGATCAAAGAGAAATACAAAATTGTATATTTGATTAAATCTGCTAATGCCGGAAATATTCATGATTATTTTATGTGACTCATTTAAAATACATTGTTAAATTTGGTCTTTAAATTGGTTCAAGAACTAGTCCGTAATGCCAGTCCCGCCAGGGCTGTGTCCGCGGCCCAAGCCTCCGAAGGCTGCGCCGTCGCTGTCGGGGTGTCCGACCGCGTGGGCCAGTGGCAGAATTGCAGGCGTGCGCGGTGAAGGGACCGCGGTTCGAAATAGAAACCGTGCTGAGGTCACCCACTCGGCGCGAGCGGCCGATTAATTGCATATTTACACATTGCCAGCGCCGGAGTCGACAGTTGTCCCCCTACAATCTACAATATTATGCACGCTACTTGCTTTTTACGCTCTTGTTTTCAATTCACTTTTCAATCAAATGCGCGCTTTACCTTCTAGGCGGCCAATAATTTTAAATATCAACAAATGCATACATTTTATCGTCACACATTCACAGCCTATTCATTTACTTCAAAACGTATATTCACTGCAGTAACATTACAATACAATTTTAAAATAAAACAAATTTTCCTTTAAATACAATAATTCGATGTATCAATTTAAAATTAACTTGTTTTTTTTCTTTTTCATTTGACAATAACATTTTTTTTTATGTAAAGTTTCAAAAGTTCAGATAATTGATTGGTATTCTTGAGTACCAACAAATTCTTTAAAGGTACCTCCATTAGAAGGCCATATGCTCCACATTGGGAATGGATATGGATAAAAAAAAATCTTGGAGTAAACGCCTACAAATTTTGGATTTTTAAACAGAAATACTTGGCATGATAGTATTATTGATTGCGTTAAAAAAAATATCGTTATCATTTCCACGTTCTGAATTTTATACCTCTTTATTTTTTTTTACATTTCAGATCGTATTATGTTTCTATGAATTGTTTTTATTTTGTTGTACGCCGTGTATATTATTAATTTTACAAAATGATCGCGTTGTAAAATAAGTCGGACATCGTTGTGCCATTCGCCGCTAGTTCGTATGTACTATGTCGCTCCATTCCTTGGCCACAGGGCCACCGTCAAGCATTGAACCCGATATCTGGCACACCGACCGACCGCGGCCCTCTGCGTTCCGACACTTTTACTTCGCTCGCCTCTCTGTCGTCCGCGTTCAGCCGCACGAATCCGTCTCCTTCTCGCACGTCGACCGTACGTCGGTTACTCAATGTTCAATGGCGGCATAGTTTGCTCAGACCGTTGGTTTTGTACTAATATCTACGACCCGTGCAGAAAAATAAAGAAAATAAATAATGAAAAAATATATTCGGTCATGTTACGGCATTGTAATTTGTCTTCAAGTACACACCGCTGTGAAAAATGACAAACATCACGTATGATTTATCATTACACGATTCGCATTAAAATGACAATGGCCGTTAATGATAACAAATTTAATAACCAAATACTGTAATATGTATTGTTTTTTTCCAGTTAAATTAAAACTGAAGGCCGGCGCCCATTTTTATAATGCACATTTTTGTTTTGTACAAGATCATACTTAACCTGAGTTAATTCCAAAACCGTCAATAAAGTCGACCGGCGACATAACCTCAAACTATATGTAACAATTGTCATTTTTCGCGGCTATTTTTTGAATTAAGTAATTGTTTATATATTTGATTTGAAACGGAATGACGTCAAGTTAATTACAAATAATCACATAATATAACCTGACAGAAGTTCCTCTTGATATTGACTGACGAAAAGTTCTCAAAGAGATAGAGTGTTGCGCAACAGTTCCTTTGATCGACTCGCTAGCTTGTCACGCTAAACTTGTGACGCAAGTCGCATCATCGTTTTGTCTTACTCTTTGATGTCCACTGCTTACCGTATGTAATGTCAAAAATGCCATAAACATAGTTCTGCTATCAATCGATATATTTGATCAATAAACCAAAGGCTACAACTTTAAATTGGCATTTGAAAGAAAAGAGAATATGTGTTAATGTTGACTGTTGCTCGTGTTCCAAAATTTTGTTGTTCACTAGTATTTTAACTATTTTCTTAGTTACTAGGGCAGCAGAAACGAGAAGAGCGTGGGTGGATACGTATTATTTTCTTCAGGCAAACCGCCTGGTATTAATTCGAATCGGGTATGCAGCGAGAGCGAGAATAAACTGGAAAAGTAGATCACCGCGTACGAATTTCGGCATAAAATCCTTCAGCGCGTTCCATATTGCTCGCGGAGAGCGCTGACCCCTCGGTTTGACCCACTTGGGTATTTAGTCAGTCAGACCCCGGGCTCCATACGAATAATAACGCAATTTTGCCTTGTTTTTCGAGACACCTTGATGCATATTATAGCCGAATTGAGATCAAATAATAACACTTTCAATGTGCACACAATGGTATACCAATTCTTACATTTAAAAAAATACGAGTTCCATGAAACTTCGTAAGTTCAAGTACCTATACAAAAAAATATTATAAAATAAATACACTACAAAGTCGATAAAGATTTTTTTTACATACTGATCGATAATTGTTTTTTTTTTCAATTGTTACATTTGTAATTTGACTATTTTGTGTGTTTAAATCATTAGCGTGTTGAATATGTCTAAATGCAGATTTTAAAAATATAATTCGTCAATTTATTAAGTAGATTTAATGAAAACAGCTAGAGCCAGATTTCCGATCAAGGATACTACACACTTGTATAGATTTTATTGTTTTGAAATGAATTAATTTGTTCATAGGTATCTCTCGGTTTATTTTATTTATTTGAACAAACGGCGAGCCTCGGTCCCAATCGGAATGACTTCGAATACGAGGCTGATTCTGATACAAAGCGGGAATTAAAATCGCGGCCCGCACGCACACTCCGCCCCGCCCGCCCTCGGGTTACGCAAGCCGCTGTGGCGCGAGCGAGAGGTCCGAGGCGTCGCCGTTTCGCTCGTTCGCGGTGTGACTGACTTGTAAACGGGCCACGGCGGGTCATTCACTCCTCGCTCGGTTCGCCGTAACCTACATACGATTATGAACCTAATCGACATTGCGGCGTCTAACATTTTAGAGGCTATGTTCGGCCGGGGTCGAAAGCGTCGCTTGCGATTCCGAACGCTCCGGCCCCGAGCCGACCTACTTTCCGGAGCTATTTTGTCCTCGCGTAATTTGTTGTTATAGAATTATTTATTATCATAGAGGTTGATTTTTTGTATCGCGTCTTCGCTCGCTCACTGAATTTGTCTTTGGATTTAACCAAGTTTTCACGTTAACGGCTCTGTAAAACTAATTAATCGCTCATCCTTTATTCACAATTTTAAATTATATCTACCACTATTTTTAAACTACAATAATAACGATTTTACTTAATTGTAACACCAAAATGATAAACTAAACCCTTGAGGAATAATTTTCAATATTGGCACTTGACAGTTATCAGTAAAGTTTATTTGTTATTTTTTTTGTAATTATTACAAAATAAAATATGTTATATTCTGCGAATTTCGTTACTTTACCATCTGCGATTGTATGAAACTAACGTTATTGATAGGTTTTGTCTGTACGGTTCGCAGCGAATTCCTTCGGAAGGTCGCGAAGTTTTGCAACTGTTGCAAGAGTAGGTACCTAGGTAGGACGAGGAAAATGGGTACATGGTCTCTCTGGACGCGATATTGCATTCTCAATGCGCGAACCGAACCTTTCGACCGTATCGATCATTTTGATAGAACGTTTTTAAACGTATTTATACCAATTATACCTTCCACAAATAAAGTAGCCTATAAATTCGATTTTTAAAAAGCTGTCATTCTTTAATATTGAAAGATTGTTTATGGAATTTAAATATGGTTTTGAATTTGGAAACGTTGGAAATTAGCGTATTTTTGTTTTGTACAAAATTCTTAGTAAGTGACTTACGAAACTATTAAGTGTTAACAAGAATAGTCGTATGGTAACGTAAAATATTAAACAATATACGTTTTCTAAATTTTGACGGCGTGCACGCTTTTTCGCAACTCGTCCTTGTGTCAGCGATGTAGCGCTGCTCCTCTTTCTCCTTTCGTCTTGTCCATCCGATCCGCTGATGTCTCGCAATAATGAAATAGCGCGAATTTTACGGCGGGCGGTAAACAATGTTAGCAGACTGGAAAGGTACCGCCGCCGTTCAGCAGTTTGGCACTCTGGCTCGCGGAGGGCGATGACCTCCGCCGAAAAATAGGCTGAAATTGCTTACGAGTGTGTGCGCGTTAGGCACTCACACTGTGGCAAGCTGTGCGCATGAAATAATGTGAGGATTGCGAATCTGTGACGCACGCGATAAGAGAAAGAATTGTAATGAAGTAATGTCTGTAATGCGAACTCATTATCATGTATATCTCACAGATTATCACCGAAAAAACAATAAATAACTTCCTCCATCCGATGCATATCAATCAGTTGAAATATTGAAAACGAACACCGATTATTTTATGTGTCCAAATGGCGGATTATCCTACAAGCAAATAAGACGCGCGCTTTTGAGGCCTTCGAATTTATGGAGCTTTAAAAATAGATTTTATAAATATAGCCCATAAATTTTTGGATTTAGATTTTTATATATTTTTACTATTTTACTCGCCTGCTGTGGCCCATTTGTTTAGAGCCAGCTCTACCGGTCACGCAGGTCTGGGTTTGATTCCCGGTCAGATCGCAGTGAATTTGAGAATTATTCAACTCAAAGTTGTGATCGAAGACTGGGTGTTTGTGATGTCAATTCACATTATTAGTCAACCACTAGTCCTGTTCTAGTCTTACATCGCAGTGAATTTGAGAATTATTCAACTCAAAGTTGTGATCGAAGACTGGGTGTTTGTGATGTCAATTCACATTATTAGTCAACCACTAGTCCTGTTCTAGTCTTACCATTCTTTCCCTACTACTCACTTTGAAAAAAGTGAAGTTGAGCGACTGAGTAACAAACAGTTCTTGTAGAAAAAAAACTTATATGTTGAGATACCTCCATTAAGAGGCCATATGCACCACATTGGGAGCGGACAAGGATTTAAAAAAACTTGAAACTTTCTGACGTTTTTATGTTATCCGTAAAACAGTTTCTCCAAATTTTATTGCGCCTGTGGCCTCCCATAGGCTTAATTCGCCACTAAAATGTCTGTTTACAATTTAATGATATCTAATGGAAATCGAATAAGCGCTTATAAAACGACATGCAATAATATAATGAAAGTGAGTTCTTAAATAATATTCGCATGACGTTATCGTATTTTCGTTTTGTAGCGCCGAGCGCGTCGATTGAATACGGATGTAAACTTGAAGGTAAAATTCTTGGATCCTCCGCATGTAATAGTGTGCGATGTCTTTCTTGCGAAATTTCTTCGATTTCTTGCGAGCCGCCATAGAAAACGACATGCAAAACACGTAGGTATATATTATCTTGCTATTGCCTTTTAACCCAGTTCTTTTCAGTCATACTGTGGCGTGATGGACTTAAAATTCATTTATTTAAAGTATGATATGAATATTTTGTCTAGTATTGGCAACATGCAGAATTACTCCACGCTTCCCTAATGTTAATAATTCAAGAAAATACCTGTGATAGAAAATAACACGAGAAGTTGTTTGTTTATCCGTTTCGCAAGAGTGGCGCTGTTTTACACAGCCGTGGCCTGTACCACCTCTCCGTCGGCAGTGATGAAATAAGAACCAAGAAGAAAGCAGTGAAAGTGGATGGGTAACGAGTAACTCGCGATGTGAGTGAACTCGCCTATTCGTCGCCGGAGAAAGTAACTCGCCTTTCTCTCGCTCGCCGCACTGTTTTGTAACCAAAGAGAAATTGCACATGATTTTTTTTCTCGTTATTATTTAAGTTGTTTTGTTTATACGCCTAAACTGAAAGTTTAGCGTGCAACTATCTATTATCATTAATGGCTGTCTACGAAGTAATAACAGATTGTAGATTATAATTATCTATGCCGGCGCGTGATTTCTTTTCATCGATAATCGACTGTCAATCAAATGCTAAAATTACCACATTTTATAAAACATATTTCGAACGATTATTGCATTAATGATTAAAGAAAACTAAATATTCGAATATTATCAAAGATACACCTATACAGTATTCGCATAAAAATCTACGTATTTAAAAGCGAGCTTCAATGAATGAACCCTCGAAAGGTAAAGTGAGCCAAGTAGTAAAATGGTAAAACCTTTCAATTGGACTTTTAGATGCAATTACGGTATTACTTGTGGATAACATATTTTTAATTTAAGGAGATGACGCTATTTCAGTGTGCATTTACATTTACTTCAAGTTTAAGTAAGACATAGAATATTATCCAACTCAATTTTTCCTAAAATACCATTTGGGTCACTTCACCTCTCACTGTCTCATTATTGTAAAAGTGGCAATAAATGGAGAATTGAACAATTTTCAGCGGAGAAAAACTGCTGTGGCAGAAAATAAATATGTTGATATTTTCATGATTTCAATTTATATAACTATAAATTTTTTTATAAATTGTATGTATTCTTTGACAGTATCTAAATATTTTTAATATAATAAATACCACTCACAGTATTATTTGGCTCTACAAATAATGATTTTTTTTTAAATAATCTTATAAAGATTGTAAAAATATAATTTTCATCATATTTAATTCTCGCTTAAACCGATGTTTGATAGGTTATTATTATGTACCTGATGTAATTGTCACATTCTGACGTTATTGTCGTCATATCCGCTCCGGGCAGTGTCGCCATCTGTGTCCAATTATTATGATTACACTTGTCGATGACAATATTTTTTTTGACAGTTAGAGATTTGATTTGTCTTGCCACCACGTAGTGATTTCACTTTCAATTTCTAAGCAAAAACTTTTACTGACCGTCACCAGCGGTTATAATAACAATAATACAGCCTCCCATTAAGGTGAATGTTCTCAGATTTCACTTTATTTTGCGAGTAATGTCCCTTCTCTTATTTTCCAATTCGAACTAATAGTGACTTTGATTAACCTGTTACGGCATTTTTGTTTACAATAAACATAGGCTGCAACGTTCTCGTAAAGTTGTAAATTGTATTGAACCGGTCTTACGGTGCCGCTGTCAGTGGTCATTAAATAAAAACAATCTAACTCTTATTGTAAATGTTAGTAAAAATATACTTTATTGTGCTGTAAGAAGAATTTAAATTGTTAGCAGAATCGTTTTTTTAGCCGAGACACACTTTGTTTATAAGCTACAATCATTTCGTGCTAGCGTAGACATCTGTCGGCAAACGCGTAAAGTAACGGTCAGCGACCTTTCACGGCCGCGACTAGCGATGATAACGGACCCTCGTAATATTTATTTTGATTATCATTTCTACGCCATCCTAAAAATATTATTTGTTTTTATATCTTATATAAAAATGAATACGCCAAAAATTATAATTCTCTACTTGTTCAATAAAATCTTAACATTATTTAATATTAGAAATATTGTTTTTTTTCTTATTCAGTTTTATTAGCAAAAGTATTAGCAAAAAAGTCCACGATTTAATAAGTAAATAATCACAAAGAATTAAAATAAAGAATTTTATAAAATAGCTCACCTTCGAATAAGCCGTGTAGTGCCCGCCAATGACCGGAGCTTCAGCTCATCGGCGCTAGATGGCAGAGTACGCTCTAAAATGCTGTTTTAGCGCCACAATATATTCACGGCGACCTCGCAAAGTTATAATATTTTTTTGATCCATTTTTGTCATTCGCAAACGTGCGATAAGTTGTTCGTACTCTTTCAGCGCTCGTTTGGGTCTCATTATTAATTATCAATGCAACATAATTGTAATATATTTATAAGATTATTTCGTATTATTTTAATCAAATCAGCGCTGTTTAATATTTGAAAAAAAAATACAAGTCATGTTTCAATAAATTTATTTTAATTTAATCTTTACTAACTGAATGAGATACTTTTGATTAGGGTCTAATAAAACTTTGCTTTTTTTAGTCTTTTATTGATATTATATAAAAAACAACAATACTTAACGATTTTTATTTGATTAATATAAATCTTTTGTAATTAATAATAAATATTTGAGGTGAAATACTAATGAAATCGATATCTTATGTCCACAAACACACTTATTAATTATGAGGAATCGATCAAGGTCGTAAAAGGGCATCAAAGTTGTTTCAACGGAATTTGTCTGCGGCCGATCCAGACAATCGCCTGTTTTTCCACGAATCCGAATTATTTAAATATCTGAAGACATGCAAATAAAACAAAACAATGCAATGACGAACGAAAGATAAAAAAATGTTTATTTATTACTAAGTCGTGTGTCCACGATAACCGCAAGATTAACCCCGAATGGTTTTCATTTGTCCTGTGTCACTCGAAGGGCAGGCTAATTATAGACTAATACAATTTAATAAGTCTGGCCGACCGATGTCGCTGGAATCACATTAATAATAATAAAGCTAGTTCACCCGCTTTGAATGGTCGGTATTTTGCATGGATACGTAAACATGTTTACTTTATATTAGGTTTACCAACCCGACCAAAATGGCGACGGTTAATATTTTCCCGTTTGCGATTGACCTAGGTTAATGATATGGAATGTTCTTTAAAACATCGCAGCTGTCACGAAAACAGTTTCAATAAATAAATATGTAAATTCAATAATCATGAGCATATTTAACAATAAGAATATTTGCCATTTAAGCTTATCGAAATAAAATTATACTTGAATATTATCATTCAGTTCATAAGTCGGACAAGACCGAAAAATCCAAATTACAGATAAATATAAATGTGTTAGATATTAAATATTTTGGCGTCATTTTTAATAATTCATGTAACGTATAAAAAACAACTAAACAAAATGTTAGTATTGTCCGAGTCATTACACGAATATTTATCATTATCCAAATATTGAACCCGACTAAAGTCCTGTAAACACCTGTTTTTTTTAAATCTCACGTGCATTTGATTTTTCAAAATCTCAAAACTTGTTATTTTCAGCTGTCTGACGAATTACAGAATTATTTCATATGTGCGAGTATAATAAAATTGTTTGCATTTTTATTAATTCTTACAGCATTATTTAGCTAGTTTTATTGAATTATCGTTTATTTTTGGATAATAAAATCAATCGAATATCTAAATCTGTATACAAACATCCCCACATATCGTGTTTGCATTATACGCGTAAAACGAAACAAAAGAATCGAACGCAATTCAAATGTGACAGTTGGTAGGGGTCGTCTGCTCCCAGCGCCGCGCGCTCGTTTGTTCGTTTGCCGTTCGAACCAAGTTCAAGGGCACTAGAGTTATTGTATCGGTCGCGGGGTGGCATGCGACGCTCGGCGGGCGAGAGGGTGAGAGGAGTTCCCGCCGACCGCTTCGTCGCGCACTCTTCAGTGCGAGGGAGTCCGCCTCGCGAGCAGGTTGTGTAGCCCAAGCGATAGAATACAACTAGCGCTACGAGAAAGTACCGTTATACGAAAAGCATTTTCCAACTTGCGCGTATTTCTCATCTGTTATTGACGTCGGTCGGTCGTCGCAGACAAACGGTCTCGATATCTAAACTTTAATCCAAATACAAGTTACGCAAACATTATTCTAATATTACAACAGTTATCAAGTAAAGAATATTAGTGCACAATTGTTTGGGTTTGTGGATGTGTGAAACAGTTGATCTCATTTTTGAAGTCTGTGGTTATTTTGTTTTTTGTGCAGTGGAAAGTTGTTGATAAGTTTTCCGACGTGTCTGTTTTGTGTAGCCAAGACCTACAGTGATATATTGTGATTTGTCGGGTTATATTCCCTTCAAATGTCACGTGGATTACTTCTCACAGTATTGTTGTGGAGGACGTGTTTGAAAACCTAGTGGTGAAGTGGTCATTCGAATTTAGTGACTTGCTAGTTTTGTGAAAACTGTTTTAATGATTTTGGAAATGGGTGAAGAGTTACCAATACTTAAAGGCATCCTCAACGGAGTTGTGAAATATCACAATGCTCGTACGTTATTTTTTTTTTAAATATATATTATATTATTTATAGATAAAAAAATTGCACACTCATTTTCCACTTGTATCTTGATATGTATTTCTAAACACACACAAAAACTTTTTGACTGGAAGTATTTTTAGTAACTGAAACCAAAATTATTAATATTTTATTAATCAAAAATAAAATAAAAAAAAATATTTTTTGAAAAGTTATCTAGTAAAAAAAAATCGTTTTCATTTTTTTTTTTAAGTAAGTAAGATTATTCCGTCGAATGTATGTATGCCTCAATAGTACGAGATGGTCTCGCTTGTAAGCTGTCAATGATTATTTATTGTTTCTAATAAAGAGCGAGGAGCCCAACGCGACACGATCTCGGCAGTCAAATTTGACCTACAATGGTGAGTTCGGGCGCCAAGTTTAGTCGCCGACAAACTTTCTCGGTGTAACACACTTTTCGACGTGCCCGGGGCCTCGCTTGCCTGCATAAAATCGCGCAATTATTGCCAGCGCCTTCCAGAGCGAATTCACAATAACATAGGCCACGGAATCAAATTTTCAGATTTTTGTCTACAAGGCAATCAATCCCCACATCAAATTTACCCTAAAAGATATAACTTTTTCTATCTATGCTTCCAAGTAAACGTGTTTTATTGTACTTATTCTGTACTTTTAAATAAATGTCCATAGATTTGCAGACCGTTTTTTTTAAGTCTTTAATCCGATTGACATTTTTATAAAATTTAGAAACAAATATGTGTATGATTTTTACGGTATTCACTGTCAATACTTGGTAAAATTATATTTAAAAAAATATAATATAAATTTGTACCTACTAATTCACACTTTTATTAGATAATATCAATACCGGTTTCTCTCACGATGAGTATTATCTACTGATCAATCTTATCAAATAAAAGTATGAATTAGTACAAATTTAATTTTTTCAATACTTTGAGAAAAGGTATTATATTAAAAAAATAGAATAAAAAAAGAAAAAAATAGAATAACTAATTCACACTTTTATTTAAAAATATTAGGAACGATTTCACTCATGATAAGCATTATCAACTGATCAATCTTATTAAATAAAACTATGAATTAGTACAATTTTTATTTTTTGAATAAATACCACGAGGTCTTGAAAAATTCTTTTACTTCGTCAGATATTCTTAATTATATTTGGTTGTATTGAAGGCTTGTACGTGGTCCATTCATTTCTCATGTGTACAAAATTGGATTGTTTCATGAAAAGAAAACGAATGTAGTCTAAGAGAGGCTACTCGTTACAACAATACCATGTCCCGTGACCTGTATCCAGCGCTCACAGTGAGTTCTAGTACGTGGGTCGACCGTAAAGGCCAACACTTTCTCTCCTTTCTTCTCCACTTTTGTACGTCGACGCGTGAATATGAAATTGAACAGCATGACTAACAACGCACCACTCGTGCTAGTAGTATATTGCAACAAAACAACATTATATTGTGCTTGGCAAGCAATACTTCATGATATATTTATATTGTATGTAAAATCCACTCACCCAAGAAGGTACTGATCGATACTATCAAAGTGTGCCTGAAAACTTTTACTTTCACCATTATTATCAATTCGTGATGGAAATATTCGCTTCCTACTACTAATTGTTATAAGAATAATCGTATGTTGCAGATTTCTACAACATATTTAATATTAAATATAACTAAACAAGACGTTGAACATTCAGCGCAAAATAATCTTTAAATTCGTCTGTGCTCTGTAGATTTATTCGGTTTTTCATTTCTGGTTCCGACTGGATGCATTTAATACCTAAATTAATTCGTCGAACGGTATCGTTGCTTTGCTAATCGGCGCGAACGCCCGCGAAATTATCGCAATTCTATCAGCGTCGGCTGTTTCACTTTCGCCTGTGCTAGAAAACTGTCGTCCATTGTTCTCCTCCACCTCTTCACTTTCTCTGTGTTGCGAGCCTTTTGGAAATTGGTTCGCTCAGTCATCTGTGTCACGGAATGGCCAGAGACCTAATTAAATCGACCCCGTTCACCTATTCCGAATAAATGGGATATGTGAATAATAAACATCTTAAATTTGTATCGACTCTTTTCTTGCTACTCTCTACAAAATGATAATACATTATAATTTTGTAAAAGTGTCATCTGTTGCATTTTTAAACAGACATATTTTGCTCGAAACAATTTTTTGAATTCATTACGCGCATTCTGTACGCAAGGGGAATCTTAGATTTCACCAATAGTCTCTTCTCCCCTCTGTGAATTATAATATGTTTTTTCGGCTGCCGATGGGAGCATAAGATAGGGAGGCTAGTGTGGAACGCGTGTTCACTTGCGAGGGCTTTGACCCCGTTCTACCGGTGGCTACGATTCAGCGGTGATCATCCCCTATTATTTCCTCAGTCGGATTGTCGCGGGGGCGCGCAGCTGGGAAGCAGCGAGCGATGGCAGCTGTCTGTCGCACGCGCCGACCACCTGGCGCTCCGTTACCAACCGCGCACCGGTCCTTTCTTTCACCCAAAATGCATCCTTATGCTTTCAAGTTCTCTCTCCGTCATATCGCTATGATGATTGTTTCTACATTACGATTTCCGTTTATCGAGCTATCCTGATTCGCCGATCAAAGCTTATTCACACTTCTGTTTGAGATAATTTGTATTGTCGCAAAACCCTTCATTAAATAATATTGTGAATTTCTTCTACACTCAATACGAAAAAAGCACTTCTGACGCCTCACCCTGCATGGTTTAATTTTATTTAATTTTACCATACCCTCTGTATTCAACACCGATGCACGTAGGCGCATGGGGTTCGTTGCGAGGTCGTTGCACTCGTCTGAAGTTTACAGCGTTCGCCTGCATCTGTCTGGCTGGCAGGCCTACCCCAAAACTTAGACGCCGCCGGCATAATGTAAACACCCCTCCGAGCCTCTCGCCCTTTGGCGCGCATTCCCATTTTATCCGACTCGGTAAACCTTTTGTCCTCAACTGTACCTTTTCCGTCAAATCGAAAGGGGATGATTTTTTTTATTATTTTGTAACTGTCGCCCGTTCAATTTTGTAACGTATTCAAATTATCAATTTGTAACGGATTCTTGTCCGTGTGTTCTGCCTATATTTAGTATAACATAATGAACGCTTCGTTTGTTTTTATATTATCATTTGAAGGCTAGACAAATATACAGTTTGATACCTTTTAGTTTACCGGCATTTTCTTGATGGCCAGCAATGACGATCTGTGACGTCACGTACGGAAATGATACATTTACACTAGTATTATTAGGTTTGTTCTATTACAGTGTTGGCAATGTATACTGCAATACTGACCAGCCCATCGAATAACTCATACTTCCGCATCTAGTATTTTGCTCTGCTAGGTCGCAATAGATCAATGTCATCCTCTGTATGTATAATACTATATAGCCAGTATATTAGTTATATCTAATTGAATTACTTCTCGTTTGATTGTCGATGATTTCTAACGTCGTTTTTCTTTTTGTCCACAGCCGTGCGATTTGGTCGCGTGCCCAAGCGCGAGAAGGCGCGGATCCTCGCTGCCATGCAGCAGTCGAGTAGTAGTCGATCTCAAGAGCGCGCAGCCGCCCAGGAGTTGGACGATGAGCCAAGATTACTATCCCGTGTCGTCCGCGCGCACGTGGATACGTGCGAATTCACCCGTGATCGGGTCGCCGCCATGCGGGCCAGAGCGAGGGACTGCCCATCATACTCCATGCCCACCTTGGTAAGTTTCAATTCTTTCATTTTTAATTTACACATCTTATTATTCTAAATATAGTTTTATTTAATGAAATCATTTCCTTGAACTTATGATTAATTAAATTTATAATAAACGGCATTAAAACATGCCGTGAAACTGTAATAAATTAACTATCAATATTACTTAATGTTTTCAAATAAGTATTTCCGTAATATGCATTCGTTTATTTGTAAATCAGTACGTCCGTACCGACAACGGTAAATGAATACTGTATATAATGAATTGGCGATTGTTTTTTTAGTATTGCGAAATTTTTGGAGGCTATCGTCGAGATATTTATATTGCAGGAGGTCACGTTTGAACTTTAATCCGATACGGAAACGAAGTCATGATTGTGTGATTATTGAGAATTGCCAACTGCTGTATAAATAAACCCAGGTGCGGTTCTGCCCTTTCCGACGTCGATTTTACTCACCTCGGCTAGTAAATTGCCATTCTTAAATTGCGTTATAAACACTCACTTGATGTAATAATCATGGATGTTAGTTAGTTGAGAATTTCGATAGTATTCGTGATAAACTTATATCGAACGAAGCAAGCCCTATTCTATAATAATCTTTTCTTAATTCACACTGTTACAATAGGTTACGATATTTCTGGTCTAATTTATAATTGAACGTTAATTGTTTGTATTGAAGTCGAGTGCTGTAGAGACAGTATTACTTGCAAACCCGGCTCATTCCAAATTTGTTAATACATGAACCATGAATTTCATTTAGTAGATATAAAATTAATTTTGAAAGTTTTTTTTAGAAATCGGTCTCAAACAATTCAAAATATCATTCCAAAGTAATGTAATATCACACAATTGCTCTTATTTGAACATTTTTTTAAATTTAAGTCGAGGGCGGTAGAGACAGTATTACTTGCAAACCCGGCTCATTCCAAATTTGTTAATACATGAAACCATGAATGACATTTAGTAGATAAAAATATTTTTATAAATCAGTCTCAAACAATCCAAAATATCATTCCAATTTACATTGTTTTTCAAAATAAAATTCAAGTTTAATTTTTTAACCATATTGGAATAAGCCATGTTCGCAATTAATACTATCTTCTAAACATTAATAAATACTTTATGCGAAGATTATAGATTTTTTATTTTTTTATATAAACACCGCGTTCACGATTTTAATGTGGCACACTTTTGGACTCTGAAGATCATCCACGAGGTGAAAGTTTGTGCATCGGAGGGTCCCGCGTTCGTTTCGTAACAAGGTTACCCGACAAGGCCGCGACTTTTTATAATCTCTTTTTTATTTTCTTTAAACTTTCTTACTGACTCACAAGTGTACTTAGCGCCTTTGTTTCGTCGCCTTATAAACTAAATGTTCGTCGAGTCGTAACAGCCTTGGGCGTAGCAAACTTTCTCTTCCCGGACCTTCCGATCACTCCGATCACGGATGTCACTCTGCTGTCTGTTAACATCGGAGCTCCCCCACATTTGTGCTTACTGTCATCCGCGCCCTATGTTTAACAAGGGCACAGGATATCACACGGGGATGTTCGGATGAGTGAACTCGAGTTGTTCGCTTTTTTATTCACCTCGATTATTATCTATCTCCGCGGGAAATTTCTCAAACGCATTGTAATCAATATTTGATATGAAATATTAAAACCTTGAAATTTTGTATTTTTTATTGAACGTTTCGATACTCACTTATTTTTATTCTAATAGTCGTTATTTTTCGCTGAACGATTTAAATATTTTCAATCACACAATGTCATGACTGATCCACCTTCAGAATTAAAGCACTACGTTGACCTCTAGAATGAACTCTAGACACAAAGGTGCTTCGACCCCTAATATACAATCGCACGATAACCTCAGTATTTTATATCCTTTTCTTTTCGCTTATAATTGTGCATATCTAAACGGGACAGAATCACTTCTGACTGCTTCTCTTGCGGCGATATTTTATTCGCGCTTCTAACGCGTTCTAGCGGCGAACAACCCTTGCGGAACGTCGTACAGCTAGTTTCGGTGCCAGCGGATTTTCACCCTTTTGCGTATTTGTAATAGGCTTCAATATCATTATCAGCAAAGGCGAAAGAGAACAAAGCGTTTTTCTCGGCGATTGACGCACACAGCCAGACCGGCCGACCTTGCGTCACACGGAAACGTTCAAGGTTCCTCCGTCTCCCTCGCGCGCTCCTTTCTATAATATTATTTTATATAAAATAACTATCTCAATATAAACTAGTGTATATTTGTCTCGCTCTCTCCGGGAGATATCTTTTCTTGGGAAAGCTGGCTCGTAAATTATGTAAATGAATTACGTACCTACAAAGTTTGCCAAAATGTGTAATGATTCCGTTTTATTTGTAGTAATAAATTCCGTATGACAAGACTATATTATCTATACTCAACTTTCTTGTAATGTTATATTAAAACCAAAAATTAAATTACTAGGAAGTGTTGTTATTAATTAATATTTGACCGATCGTTGTTTTGACAGTGATGCAAATCATAATTATGAAAACTTTTCAAGTAACAATAAGGAAGCGTATTTTATTATTAATGCCATTGAATCGGGCCACAGAGGTCGCCAGTCTTGCACCTCCGTTCGTTTCCTAGATGAAAGTAAGTTATTTTATTTCGATCGCGATGTTGGACGGTAAACCAGTTTTCATTGAGCGCTAAAGGTCAATTAATACGAGTGGTCAGTTATGGCCACTAAAATCAATTGAGATGTGCCTTTAATCAATATTGTCTGTTCGTCACGCAATAGTGTTAAACTTTCATTTGTTGATTGTGTCTTTTCCAGATATCTTCCTCACCCAATTTACAATATTATGTTTAGTACCCTTGGATCAGTTACTAACGTTACATTTTTCTTTGTCAACAGGCTTGTCCACTCAACCCCGCACCTGAACTTCAATCTGAGAAGGAGTTCTCTCAGAGATTCGCTCACGTCATCCGTGGCGTGATCGACTTCGCCGGCCTCATCCCCGGCTTCCAGCTGTTGACCCAAGATGACAAATTTACTCTGCTCAAGAGCGGCCTCTTCGATGCCCTCTTCATCAGATTGATTTGCATGTTCGACGCCCCCTCCGACGGAATCATCTGTCTCAATGGACAGTTTATGAAGCGCGATTCCATACAGAACGGCGCCAACGCACGGTTCCTCGTCGACTCCACCTTCAAATTCGCCGAGAGAATAAATTCCATGTGCTTAACAGACGCCGAAGTCGGCCTCTTCTGCGCCATCGTCCTCATCACCCCCGACCGCCCAGGCCTGCGAAACATTGAACTCGTTGAGCGAATGCACACTAAACTCAAATCTTGTCTGCAATCGGTAATCAACCAAAACCGTCCAGGGCAGCCTGAGTTCCTTCATGAACTAATGAAAACTCTACCCGATCTCCGAACTCTGAGCACGTTACACACCGAAAAGCTGGTCGTATTCAGAACGGAGCATAAAGAGCTTCTCCGCCAACAAATGTGGTCGGTCGAAGACGAAAGCGGTAAGAGTCCCGCTGGAAGTTCGTCCTGGTCTTCGGGGTCAGATGTTACGATGGACGAGGCCGTTAAGAGCCCGCTTGGATCCGTTTCGAGCACCGAATCTATGTGCTCGGGCGAAGCCGATCGTTTCGCCGGAGCGCCCTTGCTCGCAGCGACGCTAGCGGGCGCACGCTGTCCCGTGCGACCTCGCGCCGACTCAGGTGGCTCAAGAGGGTCCGCCTCTTCCGGTGACGATGAACCCGCCGCCTCTGGAGTCGCAGGCTTGACTGCCATCCCACTGGGTCGCCCCGCGCACATAAACCCTCACGCCCACCCTCACCTGCGATACAGGAAACTAGATTCACCCACCGACTCAGGAATCGAATCCGGTAATGAAAAGCACGAGAAGCGGCCGGGGACATCCTCCGGATGCTCGAGTCCGAGATCATCCCTCGAGGAACGCGGCGATGACCGCTCGCGGCCCGTTGAAGACATGCCTGTTCTAAAGCGTGTTCTTCAAGCGCCCCCGCTTTATGATACCAGCAGTCTCATGGACGAGGCATACAAGCCACATAAGAAATTCCGCGCAATGCGCCAGAGGGAGTCCGCAGAAGCCGAATCCGTCGGCCAAAGTAGACAATGTCCAATGACAGGTCGTCCCTCTCAGCTTCAGATGCATCTCTCCCGCGCCACCCCCTCGCTCTCCAGCACCCATTCGGTGCTGGCGCGCTCTCTCATGGAAGGGCCGCGGATGACACCCGAACAGATGAAGCGTACCGACATCATCCAGAATTACATAATGCGCGGAGAAAGCGCGTCGAGAGACCCCGCGGCATACCGCTCGCGGTGGACGGCCGCCCCCCCGGCGCCGTCCACTCTCTCACCCCCCGCGCCTTCCCGCCTGGAACTCCAGGTTGACATCGCGGATTCTCCCCAGCCCTTGAACCTGTCGAAGAAGTCCCCCTCCCCGCCGCATACGCCCTACCGCCCCCGAAAACTCTTACTGGAAGCGTAGTGAGCGCCTCTCAGCGACAACCAAAAATTGTGTCGAGCGACGTCGGACGACGGAGGGACGCGTCCGCCGCCATCCTATTATCGTGTTACGGCTTAAGTTAGGATTTTCAAATTTTGAATAAATATACTTGTGATAAACTTTGATTTTATTGTTTTATACCTCGCTAAGTTAGAGTGTAAAAATGGACAGAAGGACAGGTGAATGAAGCGCAGGCGACGGAGCGAGGAGCGTTTTAGTTTTGTAAAGTTTAGTTACGATTACCTGACGGGCGGCGTCGGCCGCTCGCGTTTCCTTTTTAAGCCCGGATCGAAATGTTTTATATTTTGACTATTTATTTTAAGTATCGGACATTAATTTTATTTACCTTTTCTATGAAAATGTTACGTTTTATTATTATTGTTGTAATTATTTAGTTTATTATATTTGTGAATAAATAATGATAGTTGTGACGCATCGGCGAATGCGGCCGGATGTACATATTAAACTAAAAAAAGAAAAACGGCGAGGACTCCTCGGGAGGTCCGAAGGTGCAATCCGCCGACAGGGCCTGCGCCCTCGCGCAGGTCGGCCTCGACGGCCCGGCATTTCTTTCATTCTATTCGCTATCATTAATTACTAGTATGATAAATAATTTAAACAAATACAAACAAAAGCAGTACGTGTGAACAAACTATCTCGTAAAGTAAAATGTTATTATATTAAAATGTAAAAAAATGAACAAAAAAACTTGTAAACAAAAGATGAAGGGAGGGGATGAGGAGTAAATTTGTTTCCCGCGCGCCTCTCAACGCGACCGGTAGGCTTCTGGGGTTTGAAACCCCTGACAGCCTTCCGGCCACGCGTGTAAGTAAATCTTGATTATTTTCCAGCATGGTCGATGTTGATATCCCCACTAGTGAAAGTTGAATAGATCGGTTATGCTCGATTTAGACTAAATCCAAATCATAGAAAATACATCGAGGATTGTCAGTTATTATTCCTACTTGTCAAAAGTACTACGTTAATTATACGCATTGTTAACAAATTGTATATAAATGGATACATTCTATTTTGACTGATAATCCTCGATAATTTCATTTCCAAACTGTCGCTCTGCGTAGCGTCGAGTTGTTTTCGCATTTACTCATTTTCCATTTTGGTCGAACCGGCGCCGTTTTTATTTTTCTCACATTTGGAAGACCACCGGAGCGCTCGGTCGATTATCAATTTGTATAAACATAGCTTAAAAAATAATTTTAAATAAACAGAGTAATTATTGTCTTAATTAACTGAAACTGGTGACATTTGTATCTAGTGTCATCATCCATAATGTATTTGTTGTGCAATTGATTGATTCAATACAGCTCTTGCAAAGTTACACGATGATTAAATTAATTAATTATTTTGTGACAGTGTTATACCTATTTAAAAAAAATATAATTATCCATATTGTCCGATTGTTTGTTTCCCCCACAGTAGCGTCACCGTGTATTTAAAGAGTTATAATGAATAATTATTAAAATCGATCGGCCCGGTATGCACTTTATTTAATATGATGTATTCACTTGGTGACCACCCGGTGCTCGCTTTTGCGCCAGCCCAAACTTTACTATTGTGAGCGCAAAGGCGAGCGGTGTCGTCATAGAAAATATACAGGGTGTTCGTCGACGAGCTGTCGATTAAATTTGTCTGTATTTGTAAAGGCCGCGTGTGACATATCATTCATGACCCGCCAGTGTAATAAGATTAATTATTTAAACAATGTAAAAAGAGTAATTTACGAACAAATCAGAGACGGTTGCCAAGTGTGTATGTTTAGTATTTTGTAAGTTTGGGTCAGTTCTCAATTTAATTGTTATATATATACACGATGAAAATGAGAGGTCGTCAGAATAAAAAAAACTTGTCTGGTGAAATTTACAACTGTATTTCATTTAAATTGTATTCATCTATCCCCATTTCCTTATCCCTTCAACCAACCTAAAAACCAAAACAATTAATTATTATACCAAAAAGAACAGATAAGTGTAATAGAAACCACATCATATTACACACACAGTACACACAAAACAATTGAGTTGAGTTCAGTACAATATGAGATTGTACTGAATTACACCAACAAAATATTATACTACTTAAATAAAAATGAAAAAGTGAAAACACAAAGCGATCTCAGTAGAATATGAGATTTTACTGATTCTAAATAAATTTGATTGATTAAATTTATACACAAAGCTTTAGAACAAAAACAAACAAAATAAAGCTGTTGGGCCGATGTTATAATCAAAAGATAATTATGCTTAAGATTGGATAATGCAGAGAAAGGTAAGAAAAGGTGAAGTATCTATCAACTTGGAGGTTTGTATTTCTAAATAAATACGATTTATAGAATGATCGACGATGGAATATTCAGTTCTTTCGAATTAAAGTGAAATAAAGAAACACCACATGAAAATGCAAGAAATAAGAAATAATGAAATGATAAATAAAGAAAATATTGTGTTTGATAGCGTAAACAAATATGACAAAATGATTTGTATGCAAAAGTTATTGTCATTTTTGAGTTAAAATAAAAAAAAAAACAGTGACAAGGGTAATAAATATTCGTAGAATCATTCCCGCGTTTGTAGCACTTATTTTGGATGATCAGAAATACTCGTGCACTCGAGAATAGCACTAAATATTCGAAAACGTGGGTCATTGAATCATTTATTTGTAAATAAATTTAGATGAAAAAAATACGACAATATTTGAAAATGAGATCGAATTGAATGTGTTCAAAGAAACTACAATACAATGTACACTATACAGCAAGGATGCACAACCCATGCCCCCTTTTGATTTTTTTGAGGCCCTCGCATTTACAAAAAAAATGTACATATTTTGTATGTAGATCATTGAATTCAATATTTTTAAATGTATAGACTTATGTCTATAGGAAAATTTGGATTTGATTACCCTGCTTAATACTACAAATATAAGTTAAATTCTAAAGAATTTGTTAGAATACTTTCGATGGTTTCGGCGGTAACTTTGAGAAAGTTCATTTTAATAGAAAATTTAAATTAACTTTGATTATTCCACGTATTGTGTTACTAACTGTGACACGTGTTTCGCCTCTTTCAGAGGCATCTTCAGACTTACTATCGCAAAGTTTGCTTAAGTAATGAAGCAAGATTGATTCTAACATTTTAAAATTATGAAATTACAAAATGTAGTTTGGGTTTTTTTCCTTTTAAGAAGAGCAAGGAGGGGGGTGTAGAATCGAAATAAAGCAAACAAATAATGATACTAATGAGTTGCAATCAATCAGATTGGGATTTTTCCTTTTTAAGGGAAGCAAGGAGGGGATTATAAAATCGAAACAAAGCAAATAAATATAATCATACTACTAATGACGTTAAACATTACAAACTATTAAACTAATGAGCTGCAATCAATCAGATAGGTTGGTGATTATTCTATCAATTGGGAACAATGTGAGTAATGGCGAACCACCTGTCATATTAAGAATATTATCTAATAATATTTCTTTTTTGTTAAGAGTTTTATTAATTTCTAAAAATTCTAAACTATTCAGACTTCTAAACTTGTTAGAAAATTACAAAGATAAAAATTGCATTAAATTCTAAATACAAACATTTTCCAGATAATATTTGCATTTATTTTTATTCACTTCATCAATTTACACATTTTTTTGCACGACTGTTTTACATGTAGTTGTACTTTAAATTTATTTTTTCCTAGCGGCAAATAGAAGTAAAAAGTTTTGCATGCCTGCTCTACATTATTGTATGAATCGTTTCAACTACCGATGGTTTTATCGAATGAGAATGACTTTCTCCTGTGCTGTCCTGACGAATATCGTTTCTTGATACACACATCTCTGGATGAAATGACCAATGAATATTTGAATAATTGACTTAATTTTTGTTTAAATATTCTGAAATCATTGATAGAAGCGTCAACAACCTACAGATTTTATATCACAACATAATAATATGTTAATCAAACTTAATTGTGAACTCATCTGTGTAGTTGGTTGGTCCACATGAACACTCTCATCATATCTCGGCTCCATGATTTTGACGAAATTTGGCAACCTTGTCATAATAATTATCCATAAGATTAAGAAGTAATTTTAACTTTCTTGTTGTTTCCATCCACTCGACAGAAGAAGCCTTGAGAGGAAAATAAAAGATTTTAAAAATGAATTACGTTGTAAAAAGTTATACTAAAACTCTTATGTTTATTGTCTTTTAAGTCGAAGAGTATCCATCGTTATTTTTTTACTATCTCGTTATATAATAAACCAAAAAAATACAGTGGAAAACTTTTGAATGAAAGCACATCGTGTATACATCTTTTGCGGGCTATTTTCGTCTTCAAGGTATCTGGATTTTCACGCTAGTTTCATCTCACAATAAAAAATGATATAAATTAAAAATTGTTATCGTCAGGTAGGTTTGCGTGAATCCACTGGAAGGTGAAGGTTTTCCACCATCAATATTCAGCATCTTTGGTTCCGAGTCTTATACCCTTCTCCTGGAATTGCATCGATGAATCTCATTAGGATTGATTAAAGCTATTCTTCTGAATATAGACGACTTGTTACAAATACAATCATTTAAATTATTTGATACACAAAGTTTTGCTAACTTTCAATGTAGACCATACAGTCTCATATAAGTGCATCGCATCGTCGATTGTCTTGGCACTTACTTGGTAGAACTCCATTGTAATACGGTAAAAAATATCAATGTATTTAGTTCTACATTTTTTTAAAAATCAGATCTTCAGAACCAGACTTAAGGCATGGCATAAGCCGAAATAGCTATGAACTGCACTTCGTTTTCAAGATCAGATACACATATGTTAGGCTGAGAAGAATGAAAATATCATTATATTTTTGGATAGATATCGATAATTTTACTAAAATAAAATATTGGATATAATATTTTATCTGCGATATTGCCGTAAGTATTGTTTTATGCATTTGAATACAGAGGTGGGCTGGAGGTGGCACGTAAGGGCTCGCGCGAGCCCCTTGCTAAATTTTACTAAGGCCGGCGAGCCCCTTGATAATTTAAGAGAAAACAATATTTTCAGATCAACTTAGTATATAACTGCAATTTCTGTTTTATATATTATTTACGACAGTTTCAGTATACACAGTAAGTAGTACATTATTAGCCATTTACATAGTTATAAGTTTGCGGTAAATTCCACATTATTTACATATTATTAGTGTATTAATAAACAATCGATTGCTTTTTAAGTATTGTATATCATTGCACAGGAGTGGTAAAAAAATCCACTACTAACTCAGAACACCGAGAATTCTTTTGAGATTAAGCGAGTCCTTTGTTAACGTATTGGCGGCCCACCACGGTTTGAATCTAATACTATTTTCATCGATAGAATATATGATTATGTTGTAGCTAATCGAAGTACTATAAAAAGTTGTCAGAAACCGTAATTGTACTTAACGGTGCAGTGTAGTTGCATTAAACACGTATCTAGTTGGAGTGTGCTCCAGGAAGTAGAGAGAGAGAGAGAGGAATGCGTAGTCGTGGAACTTGAAAACAAATTCGTAAGTTCATGAATAATATATCTATGGCTATGTTTAGCAGTGACGTCTCTATTTCAATAGCTAAACACTATAGTAATAAGTAACGGTCCACAGTTGAACCGAGGTGAATGACTCCGGGTGGCGAGCGGAAAACGGCGAAACGGGAAAAGGCGGGCCGGGTCGGTGACGGATTGGTAATCCGTGCCTTGCGTAATATGCCGAAGAAAATTTATAAAAGATTATTAAATATGATGGATGAGTTTTCTCAACGTCACGCCGATAACGCAGGAAACTGTATCTGGTATCAGTCGATTCAATTTGTCGCAATAGATTGTGCCGTGTCGTATTTTATAATCTACCATTTTAGGCTCGTATTTTTCCGGTCAGAATTTATATTAAATGGTCAGAATGAATAGTCCTAATTTCAATGAAATTTCAAAAAAAAACTTAACCTAACCTAACCTAACCAAAATAGTTATAAAATATTCTAACCGTATAATATTTTTATTCTGACCAAAAATTGATTTCAATTCTGACCATTTAATTTGTTCCCTATTCTAAATTCAATTTTCCATTAAACTAATATATAAGGTTTATTCGGACAGACAGAAGAATTTTTTTCTCAAAATACACCCAATCCCTTTTTACGCGATACATTGGTTACAGAAATTGGTGCGTATAAAAAAATCGCGTAAAAAACCTTACTTTCATATAATACGATAAATTAGTTCCAAAAATAAAAAAAATCGCCTAAAAAATTATGAACAACTGAAATTCGCGCAGAAAAAGGATTATTTTTACATATTAACAATTAATTTCTTTACTCAATATAAAAGCACAATGAGAAATCGATACATACCGCGCGTGACTGTTAAACCATAGCAAGTGCAACTTTTTTGATTTCGAAAATGTGAAACAACTGCAAAAGTAATGAATTTGATAAAAATAATACTTTGTATGGTAGATCATGATAGGTACAATTTTTACTCTCCGTGAACAATCTGAAAGTGGATAAATTGGCCCTACTGTTAAATAAGACGTAGAGGTGCGCTATTTAGGGGAACAAATTAAATGGTCAGAATTGAAATCAATTTATGGTCAGAATAAAAATATTAACGGTCAGAATAAAAATGTTATGCGGTCAGAATATTTTATAACCATTTTGGTTCGGTTAGGTTAGACTTTTTTTAAATTTCATTTAAATTATGACTATTTATTCTTGTCACCTGCTGTGGCCCAGTAGGTTAGAGCTTGCTCTTGCAATCACGCAGGTCTGGGTTCGATTCCCGGTCAGATCACAGTGAATTTGAAAATTATTCAATTCAAAGTTGTGATCGAAGACTGGGTGTTTGTCATGTAAATTCACATCATTTCCTCTCCTCCCATCCTTCTGATCCTTTAACTGGGTGTAGCAATAGTGATCAGACAACCACTAATCCTGTTCTAGCCTTATCCTTCTTTCCCTACTACTCACTTTGAGTAACAAACAGTTCTCGTAGAAAAACTTCTGTTGAGATACCTCCATTAAGAGGCCATATGCTCTACATTGGGAGCGGACATGGATTTAAAAAAAAAAAAATATTCTGACCGGTATATAAAAG
Source organism: Himalopsyche tibetana (assembly GCA_030503985.1). Classification (NCBI taxonomy): domain Eukaryota; kingdom Metazoa; phylum Arthropoda; class Insecta; order Trichoptera; family Rhyacophilidae; genus Himalopsyche; species Himalopsyche tibetana. The sequence continues at coordinate 27,890,724 of JAPJYX010000019.1, read as the reverse complement.
TACGAGCCTTTCTTTACTCTCTCTTTTAGCAATTGAGGTATGGAATATCGTCGTTGAAAATAAACTTTACGAGGCTTTATCATATATTATTTTAATATAGTTCATTTAACGATAACTAGAATCAATAAAGAAACTGTAATGTTAGAAATATGAGAATGGATTATTTAAACCTCACTATTAAAGAGCGGCGATAGAACTGCATTAGTAGACACTAGGTGTGGACTAGGGCTTATCGGTTTTCAAAAACTGAGTTGGAAAACCATATTTTTATCGCACATTAATTACCTAGATACACTTGGATACACGGCAGTGGGTAAAATTGTAGTATTTTTTCGTTTATAATTGAACAATATATTTTTTGGTGAAACTTCATAAGTCGGGTTAAGCCGAGTTTGAAGAAGTATTAAAATTAAAAAACCGGTGTTTCAAAAACCGCAAAACTTTATGTAAAATTATGTGATGTGACGACTCTTCTCTGAATTTTGTTAAAATTTATTTATTGAATGAAATTGAAGTGAAATCGCTAATTTAAAACAAAAGTGGAATTCGTTAAAATGAGTATTAATTGTAATATAACCATTTCATTGTTCGATTACAAGAAACCTTTAGGAAAACTGTAATGATTTTAAGCGTCTATAAAACGTATCTTAATAAAATAAAAATATTAACAGTATCTACTCTTGTTATAAACACCTGTTATTGTCACCATTGTGGTGAAAAAGCATTTCCACAAAAAAAAAAAAAAACAACGTTTTTATTTGACTAAATGAAAGCTTATTTTCCATTTGTAAAAACATGCATACTGCTTAAAACTGTCTACCTTAATTTAATTAGTAAATGATGTTAATTTTGTTGTCAGTTAAAAAAGACTGTTGAAGTTATCGCTAGCAATCTTTGTACAGCGGTGGGCTGTCAATACGTTAACAAGGGGCCCGCTTAGTCTCAAAGCAAATCTCGATGTTCTTTGGAAGTAGTGATTTTTTTATCATCAATCCTATGCAATACTTAATTAATACATTTATAGTATGCAATTTACCGTAAACTTGTCAATGCAAATGACTAAAAATGTACTACTGTGTATACTGAAGCTGTCGTTAATAATATATGTCAGAAATCGCAGATATGAACTAGTTTGATTTTGGAATATTTTTCTCTTGAATTAACAAGGGGCTCGCGAGAGCCCCCTCCAGCCCACCCCTGTACATTTAGCAATAATTACAAATGTGGTATACCTAGATTAGGTTGATAAGTATTCACCAGAAGGCGTCGATATGAATTTTGATTAATATTTTTTTTACGTAATCAAAACTCAACAACGAACGCCTCGTGCGAAATTCTGCATGATGATGTCAGAAATTATTCTGTTTACCACAAAAATCTAAATATACTATCGCCTGACCTTGAGCGTGTATAAAAATTCTTAAGTAATGTTTTTTAGAACTTCACAACGCCCATTCCAGTGAACAGTGGCTGAAAAACTTTGGCATGCGCCACGCTTTTGTCCAACGTGACATTGAACTTATGTAAACACTCTGGATAATTCCATGTAGGGATTCTTATATGTTCTGGATTTTTAAATATGAAATTAAAACTATGAATACAATTTATTAATAATCAACCTATGTGATCCGTAGCATTTTTTCATTCTGTTCGAAGATGTAGTATTTATAATGTTTAAGAATTCTCTCCCTCCCTTTTAATCCTTAAACAACGAGGTAGTGGTGGAATACCACATAAGCACGAGGCGCACGGTCGGGGCCTTCGAATCTTAGGGTTATCAAAAATAGCTTATAAAATTTTGTACATATCGTCGATGCATATCAAATATGGTCTATGTGACGAAAGTGCATTCCGAGATAATCGATAAAAACTGTTTAAAAAAAATAACAAAACGGAAAATAACACTTCTATCAATGGAGATTGGAAAATTTTTCCTAGTGATAGAAGTGTTATTTTCCGTTTCGTTATTTTTTTAAACAGTTTTTATCGATTATCTCGGAATGCACTTTCGTCACATAGACCATATTTGATATGCATCGACGATATACTGCTTGTTCAGATTTTGATATTTTTTTTATTATTTTACTTGAAACGTTTTTTATGTTATCAAAAAAACAGAGCCTCCAAATTTTATTGCTCCTAAGGCCTCCCAAGTGCATAATCCGCCATTGACAGGTTAATAACATTCGGGCGTATCTAGATTTTTCAGTTATCAGATATCGTAGTTATACTGAAATTTATAGATTGTTAAAACTGAGGTTAAAATGTGGAAAAATTTATCTTTATTTTTAAGAATTTTTGTCCATAAAAATGTAAATAACGAAAATCTAAGTACGCCTGAATGTTATAAAAAATACGATTTAACAACAAGAAAACAATTTATGATTTCGAATGAAGTTGCTTGGTAGAATTTAAATATTATCCACTTGAATACCAAGCGGACACCGGTGTCCGGAACATATGCAAGCGAACACGGATGTCCATGATATTTAAAAAATCAAATACTTGGTATTCTAATAGAATATAAGCAATATTTTGATGAATATGTGTAGGAGCTATCTATACTGAATCAATATAGGTTTTTGAAATATCGAATTCGAGTGCATATTAGGCAAAATTATTTTTCTCAAAAACACGCAGTATCTCTGGGACATATTAATGATTTATTTGCGCGGCATTCAAGTGGTTAATTATCATTAAGATAACTTTTTTATATTTTAAATATTACTGATCACAAAATGGACATGATTTATTTGCGAGGTATTCAAGCGGTTAAATTTGAATCGTTCAAGATAAACCGTGCATTTAAACCCCGGGTCTTTAGTGACAAAACTTGTGTGAATGTACATACTATACATAATTTGAACGATTCAAATTTAATAGTAAAACAATATGTTTTTTTTTGTTACTACCTTTTTGATAAGATACAATATTTTCGAATGGTAGTGGCATTTATAAAACAAATTTCGTAAATTGCATCAAGAAGTTATACAAAAAATAAATTTCTATATACTAACTAAGTACAAATTTTTCACATATGTATCATATCAGATTATATCTTAGAGAAAATTATCATGATTTTAATAAGCACAATCCATTCTTCCCTCCAGATTAGATAACAGATAAAGTAGTTACATATAAGTTATTATATATAAAAAAAAAATAGAATAATGGCCGGGTGAACGGACGGGCCACCTCCTGGCCTTCAAATTGAGTATTCTATCCAACATACCTACCTAGCTAATGATGAGTTATTCAAATTATAAGTAATGGTTGCAAAACACACTCTGGCGGTGATCCTACCCATTTGACGCTAACCAGGGGCCCACCGACACGATGTTAATTATTCAAGGAAGATAATGTGAACTACGCCACATCTCTGATGCTGTTAGGGAAGATAGTGGAGTGGGAACAATACGTAGTTAGATAGCATACTAAGTATTACATTTTGTGAAGTAATTTTGTTTCTTACTGTACTATTAAGGAATGAAAATTTTGATAAAATTCAATTCTAAATGAAACTCGTCACAAATTTTATTTTAATCAAATAAACTAGAAAAAACTGATAACAGTCGAATTTCGTTATTACGAGGAAGATGGGACCGATTGAATTTTCTAGATAGTAGGTATTTTTAAATGCTTACAAACATATCCATCACACAGTGGTGGGCTGCCAATACGTTAACAAAGGGCTCGCTTAATCTCGAAAGAATTCTCGGTGTTCTGAGGAAGGAGTGATTTTTTTTTATCACTCCCTTGCAATTATATGCAATACTTAAAATAGCAATCGATTGTTTATTAATACAAATATAATATCAATGTAAATTGACAAAAATGTACTACTGTGTATACTGAAGTTGTCGTAGATAATGTATTGAACAGAAATTGCAGTTATATACTAATTTAATATGAAAATATTGTTTTCTCTTAAATTAACAAGGGACTCGCGCGAGCCACTGCGAGCCCCCTCCAGCCCACCCCTTCCATCACATGAAAACATGAATTATCTGGAGCGGTAACATAATTCAAAAAGTCGGAATTCAAACAAAAATACACAATTAGAATTTATTTACACACATATTATTACATTTCAATGTTTACACTCTCATTGTTCTTAAATTTCCTCTCAAAGCACGTTATTTTTGCTCGATATTGCTTTAGAAGTAGCTCGTTATAAAACTGAAAGAAAACCATAAAATAAATAATAATAAATAAATAAAATAATAAATAGTCACCGAATGTTTCCTCATTGCATCCGAGATCTCGCAATTTCCGTGATCGTTATAACCGAGTTCGACTGTTTTTATATAACGATGGAAGCGCTAGTGACGAATGATGATAAATGTGTTATTTATGTCAATATTAAGAGAAAAAAATAAGTATGCCCAAAACAGACCCAAGAATATGATAAAGGTAAGTCAAGAAAGTTGGATAGCGAAAGAAGCGAAAGCACTGGATGGTACGTAATTTTCGACCCAATATATTTCAAAGGTTGTAGAGAAGTGTGGTCAGTTTTAAAAGCTAAGAGAATTACATATATGTCAGTAACACTGACACTTAAATAGGTCCATTAGAAGTGAAGTGAGTCTAGTGGTATCTTAGAACAATTAATGTTAGATGGGTTGTAATATTCTACATCTTAAAGTATCGAAAAAGTGAAGTAAACTCACTTAACTTCTACCAAAACACCAAGTGAAGGCGCGATTGTAATCAAGTCCAAGATTTCTTTCTACCATTTTACTAGTTGGCTCAGTTAACCTCTCTAGGGTTTTCAAACATGATATTATTTATGAATATATTGAACATTTTCATCTGGAAAAATATGTTCTTTTTTAAATGGAGCATATCGTCTTATTTAAAAAATAGCATGCCATCATTCTACGTTAGGATATGAATTCTAATCCACTCATTCTTATGAACCAAACTGTGTTGACAATAAAGGGAGAACTCTTATGAGTACCATAGTATTGTTCAATTTCTCTAAGGTTCTTTGTCTTTTATACGAACGTTGAAATGGGTGTTTTTTTTAATCATCAATTCTACATTTTATCATTAAATGTCAGTGGCCAAGCAAAATAAATGAGATAGATAAATCTTCTATAAAAGATGCATAATATATATGGAAGAAGACGTAGAAATGGATAAAAATCGTATTTAAAAAAAATGATATTATCAATATCCAGTTGCGAGCTTACATATGGAAAGGAAAAAGGACGTAACCCACGTTTTTTTTTCAATAATAACAATGCATACAACTTGATACACATTTTATCAAATTGATGTAAGCTGTTAATGCCGAATTAGTATCTAAATTGAGCTTTTTAGTTTCAACAAAGAAGGACATGTAAAAATTGCGACCAGGAAAAAGGACTTTTTCTTGAACAATTAATATTAGGTTGAGCTAATAAAAAGCTAGTTTATCAGTCACCGTGCACTTTAAAGTTGTGTATATTTCATAATTTGCCTTTGGTCCGAAATCATAAAAAACGTTTTTTTGTGTTCCTTTCCACAGTCGACATGTAGAAAAAAATAAAGCACAGAATCGGTATAAACTATTGGCTCAATATAGATGATTGTTTGAAACGATGATGAAATAATTTGAAACTGATGATGATAATGGCATTAGCCAATGCGAGGTCATGGCCCTGGAAGCATGTCCTGGAGTTCGCAACTCGCCCCAACGTGCTACTCGTCACTCCACGAAGAAGCGTCCGGTGACGTCACTGACCGGGCGAAACTCGTTGGGCGGGTGACCTTGGGGCGGACGACGAACCCGCCTACAATAATGCGGACGCACATTCAAACTGTGGCTCGGGGTAAGCGGGAGGATAGCGCCGAGCGAGTTACATAATATTTTATGAGAGAAAAATCCGCAACACAACATTTTGCGAAGGATGACAATGTAGGGAACTGGGGAATTTTAAAAATGTGAAAAAATACTTTTATAAAGATTCTATTTTGGTGTTATTATGTTAGTTCAGAAAAATCGTACTTAATGTACTTCATACTAGCCGGTTCCCGGCAAACATTGCAATGCCACTCAAAGAAAGAAAGTGTTTTAATTGTGTTTATTGAAGTGCATATTTCTTTTTCTGTCTGTTTGACATTTGCTGCCGATTGTCTATGGTACGACACACGACCACCTACTGTAAGTTAATTGTACTATAACCTTCGCGCAAGTGCAATCATACGTTGTCAAAATGAACTGTATGGCAGACATACAAACATTGATTTTTATATATAAGACCTACTGTAAGTTAATTTTACTATGACTATAACCTTTAACTGGGCTGTTTTAACTGGAGTCTTGCTCGAAAAAAACTAATAACTTAGAATCCTTCCAAAGAAAAATTGTGTATTCTAATTGCTAGGGTCAAAAGTGGCGTTACTGCATGCAACTAAGCCTAAAAAAATTAAAGTCGTGTTTTTAGCTGTGGTCATAGTCGGAGTCGTTTTCTTTATTAAGGAAGTGCCATTATAGATACCAAACATCACATATAGGCCATTGAGAGGTGGAGTGAGCCAACTATTATAGTAAAACTGTTAATAAAAAATGTTGGTCTTTTAATTACAATCACGTATTTATTTGGTGTTTTGGTGGATTGAATTTTTTTATTTTACAGAAATAACACTACTGCAATGTGTATTGTCTGAGGTTACTTCACTTTTATGATACTTTAAGACGTGTAGACCATTAAAACGCGTCTAACTAACTTTTTTTTAGAAAATACCACTTGGCTCATTTCACTTCCAATAGGTATATATATTTTGATTTTACATTGTGACAATAATTTGTTATGAAATATAGTTAAAAACTGTCGGTTTCTTGCCATCCGTCTGCCTTCGCTGCTAAAATAACTTTGTCATTATTTATGCAATATTTTGATAGTACGTCGTGCTTTAATGACATTATTATTTAAATTCTTGAAAATGAGACAAAATTCAAGCTTTATTTTAAAATTTGATGTTATAAAAACCATTACTCTTAATTGAAAACAAAGCAATGAATAGCACCTCTATTGGGCCCATATACACCAATCCCTCACTTAACACGGAAGATAGGTTCTGCTAGATCACAGTGTTGAACGACACCGTGACAAAAAGCGAGACAAAAAAATGTACGGAAAAGAGTTCCGAGAGAATGGTTCTTTTTTAGAAATATTAATAAAATAAATACATATTACTTTTGAAAATTTATTGAAAAATATTATTCGATCTCACTCACTATCACCATAAATTAATACATGGGTTTTTTTTCTTCTTTTCGGCTGAATGTCATCATCAGTGCCTTCATCAATGCCTTCGACAATATTTCCGTCATTTCCCGTCGGCCGTATCAAAAAAATCTGTAATCTTTGATTGTCTGTCTGTATTGAGATTTGTGTTAATTTCTTCATATCCAGCAACGTACTGCTTCATTTCTCGTTGAAATTTTAAAGCTCGATCCATATCTGGATAATTATTTAGAAAATGAATTTCTATATTTCTTTCCATTTGTAATCCATCTTTTATTGATTTTGCCGTAATATGTATAATTTTTTTTTTAATCCCTATCCGCTCCCTATACGGAGCATATGGTCACCACGAAGCGCCTCCACAATTCTCTATCTCCAGCCAGTCTCCTCGCCTCCTCCCAGGTCATCCCAGCGTCCCGTAACTCCGCCGAGTACATCCTGTGGATAGTCATCAGTGGCCTTCCACGACGCCGGGATCCATCTGACCGGAAGAAGAGACAGGCAGTGTTCAGGCTCTCTTCAGGCATCCTCAACACGTGTCCAAGCCAGGTCCACCGCCGTTTCTATATGTATAATACAAGATTTAATAAAAAAAACCTCTCACGATTTTGGTTTAACACGGTTTGTTTTCACTTGGAAAACAAAACGTGTTAAGTGAGTACCGTGTGAAGCGAGGGATAGGTGTAATATGAATAAATTGCGCGCTAACGTTCACGCGCTAACGTTCACGCGCTGAAGTCCCGCGCGCTAAGGTCGTGGTGCTGCACAAAAGCGTTATCATTCGTACACAACTTAAGTGGTAATTCAATTGTTCATGCTATAATAAGTAATGTCTGCCCTGCGACAGTTTAATAATAATTGATTTTATCGAATTCCCACAGTTTAGTGTAAGCGTTCTTTTAGAAACATCGCTCCGTAATGAGTAATGATTTAATGGAACGTAGCAGCGGGTCAAAATTGGCGTTCAACAATAATAATGTGTTGTGTTGCGACGATAAACGAAAATAAATTGACTCTTTCAATATTGGGTAACAGAGCAATCGACCTGTCTGATGTGACAAGGTCAAAGCTTTTCTGCACCACGTACACGGTCACATCGACCAGGATGTAACAATACACCGTGTAATGGTAACACGTGCAATAAAAAGCCTTTTTGTGATTTCTTTATTGCAGATAATCAAAATTTGTTTGATAAATAAATACCCTATCAGCGGCTATTAACCTTCTCACCGCGTATGACCGCTATGCATGTCCTAGCGAACATGCCCTCAGCGCGCGTGACACGTATAGATGTCATGGAAATTTCAAACCCTATTTAAGAGCTATCTATTGTGTTAAAATTGTATAACTTGGTTGAAAATATTACTAAATGTATATTTTACCAAATTAAATAGATGGCATTAGTAAAAAAAGATTCAATATAGGCTAAACTAATTTATTTCTGGAACACGCCGTGAACATACGTCACCAATGCAAGATTTTGGATGATGTAAATAAACGATCGAGCGCGGGTGAAATTGAAATTGTTCCGAGAATTTATTATTATAACCATGGAATGGTGATGGCGCAGTGTTCTCGGTCGCGCGTAGTGGTATTTTGCAATATGGCGACATCACGTAGCAATTGTATGAAGAATGATTATTGTTGAATTAAACCGAAAATTGTTGAAAAAGTTACTTTGGGTGGCTATTAACATATATGATTAGTTGAAAAAATATTACAACCTATATTTATAGTCAAAAACACGATAACAAAATCCGTACAAAAGCAGCCGCGTACAGGGCATGCTCGATAGAATTTGGTGACGCGCGCAAAGGGTTAAATAGTCATATACGAAGTAAAATACTTTATTTATTGTAATAACCCTTTTGAGTCTCATATTCGTCCGTAGCCCCCATGCATAATTATTTCGGCAAACAGTGGAACCCCCAATTACACTAACCCGAATAACGCGATGGCTTGAAATATTCACCGCAAATCCCCAATTGCACTGTCGCATTCCATTGTCGTTGCTACGAGACGGTCGTCTGTGCGGCGCATACAGTCAAATTTTGGCTAGCGTCTTTGTATTTAACCCGTGCCAGGCTGTGCACGTACGGCCGGGCGACCGTCTATGTGTTGGATTTTGGCGCGCTTTGCATTTTATCATCTAAAACTATGGGAAATCTTAGTTTTGCATTTTTTGCGGAAAAAACCAAGTTCTTATTTTGTATAGGATTCACTCCTCCAATTACACTACCTCTAATTACACTGTCCTTAATTTAGTGTAAATGGGGGTTTTACTGTAATTGAAAGATTCCAAAATAATTTTCAACTCGAGTTCCTTACTTTTTTTACTTAACTTGATGATTTGAAAATGTTAGGAATTGACAGATTCTAGTTTTTTTTTTAGCTCGTTTCTACAATTATTGAAAAATGTGAGTCCTTCCCTTTTTTTTTTTAACTCGCTAGTCCAAAAAAATGCCAATTTGCGGCATGCACAGATATTCACATTTTTTTAAGCTCATTTACCCATGTTTTTAAGAATTGAATGCCCTGTTCGAAAACAAAATGAGTAATTTCTGTTCTGTGTAAGTAAAATTGTACTGTGGCTACATTAAAATTATATTTTCTCTGTGACCCTCTTGCAACGTGCCAAAGATCCCGGTAGAGAAACTCTAATTTCTTTTAAAGAACTCTTGAAGCGGTATTGAGTATATTGTTCAGATGAGACTTAGCGAGATCTAGTTGTCACTTTAAATGGAACCTACGTGAGTGACACGTGGAATTCGCTTTAAAACGACACTATTATGTATCTGTGTCCTACATGTTAGAGTGATCTATTGTAGGAAGCGGTTCACAACCATCGCGCTGAGAACATAATCAAATGCACTGATTACCAGTAGCGATACGATTTGTTGGATGTAAAACTATTTATTTATTCAGCATGTTTTTCCTTGAGTACCACAGAACCGTCTTTTATCACATTTTAACAATCTAAAGGTCTCACAATGATGAATAGAAAACCCTTTCACATGCAACATCTCGCCGTGTGACACAGTCGAAAGCCCTACTTCAAATCTGATCAAAATCATACTGATTTATTTATACTGAACCGCGAGCAGTGACATCAGGATGAATTGGTGACGTTGGGAATATTTTTTGTTTGTTAAATAAACGCATTCGATATAAATTAAATGTATTTATTTATTTTTTTACCATGTCCGCTCCCAATGTGGATCATACGGACTCCTAATGTAGTTTATCTCAACATAAGTTTTTCTACGAGAACTGCTTGTTACTCAGTTGCTCAACCTCTCTTTTTTCCAAAGAGAGTAGGGATAGAAGGATAGGGCTAGGACAAGACTAGTAGTTAGATAATCGCTCTCGATACGCCTTGTTTATGGGATAGGATCGGTGAGAGGGGATCGGTGGGGGAATTCAAGACATCACAAACATCCATGCCTTCGAACAGAAATTCATAAATCGATTGAAAAATCAATTTATGAAACTGTCCGTACTGGGATTTGAGCCCGTGACCTACGTAACCGAATCCAACGACGTTGACCGCTCGGCCACACAGGTGGCATAAAAATAGGTAAGAAGTATTTATTAAAATACACCGATTTTAAATTTTAAAATTATATTTAATTGAACACATGAAATGATCTATTAAAAAGTGGTAAGCGCCCAGTAGAAAGAAAAAATCCATTTTTTTTTTAATTTTATCAATTCTAAGCTTAGAAATAGGATAAATGCCTAAAACGATTGTTCTTTGGAGGTGTTCCTCGAAGAGACAAAAAATGTTTCACACCTAATAACATGACCATTGGTAAACAATATTATGACGTTTTCTAATGTTCCAAACATTTTATCGGTACAACAATAAATATTAGAAAATTCAAAAAAAATATTACTCAAAATAATGATGATTTAATCGAGAAATTAATAACCATATAAAACAACAAACGGGGAGAGAAATTTTTTAAAATTCTAATGAAAAGAGTATTGCAATATATTTTTATTTATTTAAATAAAACATATTATTGCATATTTAAATATTTGTGGAATAATATAATATAGTATCGTTTTTTTTTTATAATTCATGTAAAAATGATTTTTTTATAAAGTTTGAGTATCACTTTATAACGCTGGAGTTGTCATGTCACATAGATTAATTCAATAAAATTATAGCAGCAATAAATCTATAAATGGGGTGACCATTCTCAAATACCGCGCTGAACACTTACGCCACGTCGCCGAGAATCACTTCCGCGTTTTTTCGCGCGGCTTTGCACTCTGACGACGTAATGGAGGACCTTGATCACCAATTTAAATAAAAACCAGAGTCCCAAATCCAACGCACACATTGCAGAGGAGATGCTCTACCTTGGCCGCTGGTTATTTATCGCTTAATCAAGGAAAATTTTGCGACGCGCTTTTTTTATTTGATGTTATTTTACCTATGCAATAAAAAATCTAGGTACATAATAAACAAATTGATTTCAACAAAATTAAGCGAGTGGCGTCCATGTTTGAATGAAAATTTTAATATGTTCTAAATATATAGGTATAGAAAAGAGGTATAGAAAAAAAAATATTGGATGAAGAGTCGTTGAAAAATAAAACGACTCCGAAATTGATCATTTTCCTTTCTTTTTGTACATACAGTCTTTACTTTACATGAATTAATACAATTGATAGGCAATTTTTCGAATGTATTTGGTCTACTTATACTGTATGTATGTACTTCCTAGGTGAACGGAGGTGTGAGTTCATAAAATAGGTATTCAATAAATTCTGTACCAAATATTTTAATTGTTTTTAATGGGTTCGGATTAGAGTATCCAATCCCGGAGGTTTTTTGTGATCCCGGGATTTCGGGATTGACTATTTGTCAATCCCGGGCTTCAACAGTTCATTTGAAATCGTATATAAATTATGATTTGAAAATCGGATTTCCAATTTCAAAAACACAGGAATTTGCCGAATTGCCCAAAATGTCACCGTGACTCGTTTTTAGCTCTTCCAAATCCAAAATCGTGCAAAATTACAGATTTGCTAAACAATTTTTAATGCCGAAATCCCGGGATCACAAATTTGGACGAGATCCAGGGATTACGGGATCCAGGATTCAGGGATTGGAAAGCCTAGTTCAGATCACTTTTATTTTTCTAAGCTTTAATAGAATGCAGTGGTGCCACTTTTTACCCTAGAGAATTTACATACGATAAAAAAAGTTTTTTTTTTCGATGCCGACTTCACAGCCCTCATCCAAAAAAGAAACATGCTACAGATGGGTGAACTTCGGTTATAATTTTTCATTCAAATAAACGGCCTTCCATTTCACGACGATGAAAACGTAACATATTTTCTAAATCAATTATTATTTGTTATAATAAATAATAAAGAACTTCGATTATATTTTTTCATGCTGAGGGTAAGATCGACAGAATTTGTTTAGGAATAAACGAATTCAATAAAAATAAAACTCCGGGAATCGCCGGGATTAGGGAGACCAAACAAGGAGGCAAAGAATGGACTTAAATTAAAACCCCGCATTTAATATTTTAAATTTCGAGATATTAATTTGAAAACAGTTCCAATTAATGGATAAGTAATAAATCTGTTTTTTTAAGATGAATTTTATATCATTTATATCAATAAAACAAGGCCCGCAACTTGCCTGTTTTTTCGGTTGAATTTATCACTTCTCATAAAATTCTCCGGTGAAAATATGTATATACAATGAAGTCTATGTTGCCAAAGTTGTATCAAATCTTATTATAAAAAAAAATATGATAAAATATTAATTATTGTTTGAAATAATTAAGATGGAAATTTATTGATAAGTAATGATCCCTCAAGATCGACTTTGCCTGGAGATAAATAACTAATTCATGATTTGCTAACAGGCTAGACTGAAAGCCTTCGCAGAACTTAAATTTGAATTTGATTCATTTCACAGTAGCGCTTTATGTTATCGATGATATGAAAAAAGTATTAAACTGCCTCTAGTTAAATTAACACGAAAAAGGTCTGGATTGGAATATTATTTAAATAACTAATTTACCACTGGGAAACAATGTTTATGACACTTTCTAATTTTTCGGACATTTTCTATCATCAGTATAGATATACTTCATTAAAATAATGAAGCATTGAATAAATCACATACCTGCGTGGTCAACGTCTTTGGGGTCGGTTGCGGAGGCCACGTGTTCGAATCCCAGTATGGATAGTCTTGTAAATTGTTTTATCAATCGATTTAAGAATTTCTGTTCGATGGTATTTATGTATGTGACGTCTTGAATTACCCTCTCCCAACCATCTAATCCTAAAAGCGGAGCGCAGCGAGAGCGGTTAACTTACCACCAGTTAGAAAAAGAGAGGTTGACCAACTGAGTAACAATAAGATCTCGTATAAAGAAGCCCATATGCTTCATATTGAGAGCGGGCACGGTAAAAAAAATAAGACCATCATTGACCACCGTAAGTAGTAAGCGGTGATAGAAAATTAGTACATATAAAATATATTATCCATGTCCGTTTCTAATGTGGAGCATATGGCCTGTTAATGGAAGTATCTTGACAGCAGATTTTCTACAAGGATAAGATCTATGACAGGACTAGTGGTTACTTAATCGCTCTCGCTACTCTCCGTTATTTGAGGATTGGAAGGGTAGGAGAAAGTTTCGCAACATTTTTTCCAATCGGCTTATCGATTTCCATTCGAAGGCATTGGTGTTTGTGATTTATAAATTATCTCTCTCTCCATTTCAATCTTTATTTTATTAGAATAATTTAAATTCATTTGTGCAAGAACATAATATTGAGTAAAATGCGTAAATTTACATTGCAAGAATCTAAGCCCAATTGTTCTTGTTTTTTTGTATAATTTTTTTTTTTTTAAATAAAATACGTCAATGTTAACTGCACAATATGGGCCCATTAGAAGTGAAGTGAGCCGAGTGGTATTTTAGAAACAAATAAGTTAGACGCGTTGTAATATTCTACACATCTTAAAGTATCGTAAAAATTAAGAAAACTCAGTTAAAACACATTGAAATAGTGTTATCTCTGTAAAATAAAAAATATGCAATCCGCCGAAACACTAAGTAAAGACGTGATTTTGTTGACCATTTTACTAGTTGACAGAGTTCAATTGTGATAAATATACGAACATCATTTTCAATATTTATTATCTATTTATAAGACAAATATATTTGTATTTTATATAAAATCGAAGATGTGCTGTCGCGTAAATATTTCATTATTTCTAGTGCTAGTTTAAAAAAATATGTATATTTTTTTGTATACCCTTCCGGCATATGAGCGCGCCACTGTTTTCTTTTATGTAAATCCATATCGCAAGGTTCACCCAAGGGTATCCATAACAATTCAATGTCAATCTTTCAAAAGGAGATATCTCATTACAATAAAATAAATTTGCGAGCGAGACTTTTTATCTCAGATAAAATTAACATAATTTGCAGATAAAAAACTTTATAGACAAGGACAATGTGTCTTTTTTCGAGCAATTGATGACAATTGTCGCTCTGCGACATCCAGACTTTGTGTGATTATGGATAATATAACACACGTATATTCGACTGTGGAAAGGAAAAATGACGTAACTCACACATATAAAATTTTACAGGAGGTGCGAAAAACGTGTTTTGATGATTTTGGGCCATATGCATATTATGAATTATACACAACCTTGAAGTGCACGGAGACTTCTAAACTGGTATTTAATTGTTATAATCTATATATTAATGGTCGATAATGTCCGTCCGTCCGTCCGTCCGTCTGTATGATTGTCCCCGATTTTTGTGACTTTGTGAAACTTAATCATTATTCTAAAAAATATATATTAAATACAATTTAAATACTGCAGAGCTGTCGATATATGCCCCGAGGTCTATTTCTGCTAATACGAAAAACAATTGTTAGAAAACTTAAACATTATTCTAAAAATTATATTATATACAATACTGCAGGGCAGGGCTGTCGATATATGCCCCGAGATATATTTCTTTTACTTTTAGAATTTCTGGCTTATTCAATAAATAGTTTTGTTATTTATTTTTCACGCCAGTAAATTTTCTGACTACTTAAAAATGCAACAAAAATCCCCCCGTTGAGGTCAACGGGCTTACAGCTAGTCTAATATTAATCAAATAAATCGACCAAGAAAAACATTTATTTTAGTCTTTTTTCTTGGTTCTAACTTTTTCACATGTCATCTTTTTCAAACATAAAAGCTAAATTTAGAAAATAATTCGGCATTTGCAGCTTGCATCTTTTTGATAGAACGTGTATCAAGTTTGATACATCGTGATTATTGAAAAAAAGCTGTTTTGAAAAAACTGTGGGTTACGTCCTTTTTCCTTTCCACAGTCGATATTTTTATTTTACGAAGGCAGCACTTTTGTTATGTTTATAAACTGAGGTTACTTTACTTTTACGATACTTAAAGTCGTGTAGAATAATTACAACGCATCTAAATTACTAGTTTCTAAAATACCACTTGGCTCACTTCACCTCTAATAGGCCCATTTTCTGTTGAATTTAAAATTTGAAATATTGTTAAGATGTAAATAATTCATTTTTATATACTACTGAAGCAATAAGTACATATTGCATTTCTTCGCTGAAAATATTTTACTGGTCATTTAATTTTCTGTGTTTAATGTTTACTATTTTGTTTTAAACAAACTGAAGGTGTTTTGTTTATATACGAAAGAAGTATTAATATACAAAATATGTTAATTCAAAAGTGAGTATTGAAAGACCACTAGATAATTGTCAATCGTAATCATAAATCATACCATTATGAGGACCGGTTATCAACAAACTAATCGCTAATATAACTGTAATATTATATAACCTGTCTTAATGATATAATATAATATAAATAGAATGAAAGGATTTATTTTAACATATGAAAAAATAAATAACAGCATTCTTGCACGTCAAATCGCATTACATGCGATCTAAGATCACTTGTCATTTTTCTTATGATTTATAGGGCGCATACACCTAGGAACAAAGGTCCCGGGACATGATCCTGAACATCTACGTAATTTATCAGGAACTATGTTCCAGAATATGCTCTTAAACACACGAGGTGTCACAGAAACGTCACCCGTTGAGGTTATGTTGGCCAGTGTTGCGTCTGATCGAACGTTATTTGATTTTATTGTATGCAAACCATGCGAGTAAAGTTAATTACTAATGTTTATAAGCTTTCTATAATGAAAATAAAAATATTTTATCATACACGATTAAAGCTTATACCATAGATAATTCCAATATAACTTATTATTGTCTATGGTTTATTTTGACAGCTGTCACATAGGCAGACATTTCGAAAATATATCTCTAAAATGACGTCCGATGAGTTGATATCGACGAGTGCTGCCTAGTAGTATTCGGTTTTTATAATTATAATTGGATGTATCCCACAATACGCTATAGCTTTGGTATGTAGTCATGGCGAAATATACTTTGACAGCTTGTCTACAGCTGCGCGCGCATGCATGTTCCCTGGGTTTTGCGTTTGCGCTCGCCTCCATAACGTGAACATGGGAACATATCTCGGGTCACATGAAATGTTCCACGATACGGCGTGAACACGTGAATTTTTTGTTCCAGGACATGTTCTGGAACCATTTGTCCCTTGATGCGTGGCCACCTTTATCCTTATTTATATATGGCAAGTTGCAAGTAGAAGTTTCGCGGTCCAGGATTGGACTTCAGTCGACCATGGTTTAAGTAAGCCTCTGAAAAGGAAATCATTAGTGTTCACATATATGGGAATTAATTTGTAGCTAGTTGAGTAATTATTAATGATTAAGATAAGTGTTGCTAGTCACTTTATGACACTTGGTTGATGTGAATTTAGATCGTAAGTTGAATGACAGAAATACTGCACATGTTTATTTATGTGTATGTTGTGATAGTTTGTTTATTGTTGGCTGAACTTTATCTAGTTCAGCATGTACAAGAGTTATTCACCAATAAACTTTGCCATTCGATTTATTTCAGTGATGAAAAACCAATGTACCCCAAAGTCAACCGAATCGAATAAAACATGATTTATATTATTTATTGTTTTACGAGAATACTATTGTAAAATGATTTTTTAATATTTTTTCCCACCTGAGTCAAATGTGTGGATATAAAAATAAAAATTTAACGACAGGAGGGGGCCATTCAATTTGAAAATAGATGATAACTATTATAATAAAATAATATTCAAATTTTCAATATGTATTCCATAAAAGATAGTAAACTAAGCAATTAAAGAGTATATTCCACAAAAAAGTTTTAATAAATTAGAAAAATGGAAAATTAATTCTTCTCAGAAGGGGGGATGTAACTACATAACCTCAACCCTTATATCTTTACCATATTCAAACAGCGAAGATCTACGACTGAATAAACGGTTCGTCAAAACAATTATTGTTGAGTTGACGTCATATGAATTTGAGTATTTTTAACTATTTTCCTGATGTAATATTTTTTATCACATACTTACTAAAAACGAAATATTTTGAGATCGTGAACTATTAAAAAAATGCAGTTTGAAATATCGACATTGTCCACCCAATAGGGTACTAGGGCCTCCAATCCCGGGATTGTGACAGTACTAATCCCGGGATTTCGAGAAAATTAAAGAAATTTAAGCGAGTAGTAAAAAAAAGAAGCAACGAGATTTCGGTTTAATTTCGGAATTTAATAAATTCTTGGATTTTTCAATTTTCAAATCTTGTAACAGCTAATTCCTGGTTTTTTTGAATCGACAAAAAAATAGTCCCGAGATAAAAAGAAGGGTCCGTGATCGGATGTTCCAGGCAGGATGCATCAGGCCATTGATATCCTTCCGCAGCTATTTGCGCGTTTTGCGTTTTCATATTGATCCGGACCGCAGAAAAAATACCAGATGGGATTTCCCTGACGCCATAGTCTTATCAGCTGACCCTGCGGCAGTTGTTTCACGCTTTTATCACTGATGACAGTGGTTCTATAACTTTTCCAACGGATTACATCTTTTTCAACCGGTCATGGAACAGTAGGATTTTTCGAGATGTTATTGCACCCAAAAGTACCGTGACAATAATTAAATAACATAATAGGTCCGAGCAGAAGAAACTATACTTTATTATTAGTTTTTAAAAAATGTGTTAACAATAAATCAATTATATAATTGTTTCTAATTTCACTCCTAACATACACTACATGTTTGTTATGTTAATCCGCGTATGGTAAAGAAAATTAAGCGTTTACTATTTACGTATCAAAGAATTACATATATTCAAGAAATAAAACAATCTTTTGTACTAATTCCATAATTATTTTATATGAACAGGGCCTTCTCGATAATGTTCAACCGGCCCTGATCATATTAAACAAATGTGAAATTAGTTCAAAAGAGTGTTTTATTTTTTAAATATATATCATTTCCATCAAGTATTGACAGTAAACACAGTAAAAGTGATATTAAATCTTAAAATATATATGCAAAATTTATAGCGTTCAAATGTATATCATTTTAAATACTAAAATAGTGAATTCGATATATTAGGTATATTTTTATCCATGTCCGCTCCCAATGTGGAGCATATGCCCTCCTAATGGAGGTATCTCAACAGAAGTTTTTTCTACGAGAACTGTTTGTTACTCAGTCACTCAACCTCACTTTTTTTCAAAGTGAGTAGTAGGGAAATAATGATAAGTTCGAACAGGAATATTCGCTATTACTACATCCAGTTATTAAAGGATCAGAAGGATGGGAGGAGAGGAAAATGATGTGAATTGACATCACAAACACCCAGTCTTCGATCACAACTTTGAATTGAATATTTCTCAAATTCACTGTGATCTTACCGGGAATCGAACCCAGACCTGCGTGATCGGTAGAGCAAGCTCTAACCAACTGGGCCACATCAAGCGATAGATAGTAGATATAAAATAAATTATATTCCACATGATTCATTTGGTATATCGCTGCAGCGGGGAATTCATTACGGCATTGTAAGCTCTCAACTGTGGCCTTCCGACTGAAACTTTTATTTTATATTTTTAGTTATGTTTTATTGAAGTTTTAAGAAAATGTCCCACATTCCTGGGATGAGGTCTTTACTCGGCGAAACACGTTGATAGAATGACGCTTCGTTATCCATATTTTATTGATTACATTGAAAACACGAACATGGGTACTTTCCAGTGACTTTTTTCTAATGAATTGAGTTTCAGGCTACAGATAGATTTTATTTAAAAGAAACATTTTTTTTCTTTATGTACATACATATTATATTACAATTATGGTTGATTAATTGATTTTGATGATGATAGTATCCAAAGCTTATTTATGTAAGGTAACACAGGAAAATATAAAGTTTAAAAAATTGTGATTATTTTTCACGCCCCATTATTTGAGAATTACTTAAAATAGGGGGTAACTAAGCCAAGTTTCAAATGTCGAACGCAAACCGAACCACCTAGCTATTAATATGTTTTTTGCTCACTCATTTTATTCAGGCTGTCAGGATCAATAATTTTATTGGACAAAATCCGTGCATAATTCGCCCTAAAACAATTGCGCACTGTTGCTAACCAGGCTTGTTTGAAGGTACTTTCCATCAAATATGATAACAAAGAATATATACAATAGTATAAGAATAAATACATTTTTTTTTATTATTATTTGTAGACAAAACACGTGAGATAGATCATTATGTTTACAATACATCGTTGATACTAGGGCATCCAATTCCGGACCATTTTTGTGATCCCGCGATTGATCCGTTCACCATAATATCATCCCACAATTTCTTGAGATTATTGCCGTTAAAGAAGGTAATTAAGAGATTCTGACATGTTTGTCAACTTAAAGTGACAGATTCCACAGTTATTCAAAAGTTGAAACCCTTTTTTTTAGCTTCTTCATCTGAAAAAGTTACAAATTGACGGATTCCACAATTATTCATGAGTGTGAGAACTTTTTTTAAAGCTCATAGTGACGTACGTGGTGTAGTGAATTCCGAAATCCCGGGCTTAATACTAACACTATCTCGGGTTTACGGGATCGCAAAATTGTAATCATTTTAAAATTAAAAAAACTATATCACTGCAAGAAAAATTAACAGGACACCATCAGAAAACAGGATGCACCATCTTTCTACTATAATATAGAAATTGTCCTTCATATAGAAATATATTCATATCGACTGTGGAAAGGAAAAAGGTCTTAACTCACACATAGCAAATTTTACAAGAGGCACAAAAAACGTGTTTTGATTATTTTCGGCCATTTGCAAATTATAAAATAAACACAACCTTGAAGTGCACGGAGACTTCTAAACTGGTGTTTGATTGTCATAATCTAATATTAATTTAATAAATTGTCTAGAAAAAACCCTTTTTTCAGTCTTTTTCCTTGGTTTCAATTTTCACAAGCCGAACTTTTTTAAAACTTAAAAGCTAAATTTAGATACTAATTCGGCATTTGTAGCTTACACTATTTAGATAGAACGTGTATCAAGTTGGATACATTGTTATTATCGAAAAAAAACTGTGGGTTACGTCCTTTTTCCTTTCCACAGTCGATATCTTAAATATTTACGTGACGGAATATTTGTAAATTATTCAATGATTTAGAATTCTATCATGAATAGTTTGACGAAATGTATTCGGACATTATTTACAAGTTTAACTAGTTGTTAAAGCTGAATATAAAATTTGTAAAACGTTACACAGTGAAATTACAATGTCCGGCATCCAATCTTTACTTTTCCAACAATCTGGCGGCTAGATTTGAATAATAAATTTGAATAAAAAAAAAACGGTAGCCCACAAGAAGCACGTGCTTGACGTCTCTCTATATCAGTGGTTTGCAACCTTTTTTGAGACTGGGTAAAAAAAAAAAGTTTTGAAAAATAAATTTGGTTAGTGGGTAAAAGTTAAAAATATTACTACAGTATTTTATATATAATACATAATATATTTGCATGATATATATATGTGTAAATACAAAACACAAATACTATTGTTATTGGTGGCTTCCTTGGTCTTCTTAAATAAGTAATTTGATAAAAAAAAATATTATCATAATTTCTTGGCGGGTGACCCAAAATGCGAAGTGGGTAATTCAATTACCCGCGGGTAGTAGGTTGCCGACCACTGCTCTATATAGTCATTAAAATGTTCCTCAAACCGTTCAGATAGTGAATGGATTGTGGGTACTATAAAATTATATAATGATACGTCAGTCCTATATTAAAACGTATGGCCAACCTTGAAGAGTTGATTTCAATTTTAAAATTAAATATTCGAGTCGTTCTGTAGCAAAATAATCTACACAAACAACTTTGTTATACACACTTTGACTTAAATCACTCTTTTTGTTCTTGTGTTTCGTTTATTTTTTAAACATTTAAGCAGACGTTCATTTCAAAACACAACGATACATACAGTGGAAAAAGCATATCAATAATAAAACGGATAATTATCCGTTAAAAATTAATATAAATTAATTAATTTACTGACAAATTGCCAAGATCAGATTGCAACACTTATGTTATGTATACTCAACACCATGGCATACTATGTTTATTCTCTATGAGATTCTATTTTCAAATTGTTTCATTCTAGAATGAAACAATTGAAGTTTGAAACATTCAGTTTATAGAAAACAATTGCAACCTGTCATCTCACTATTTTTCGTCTTGATTATAAGATTGATTTATAAAGTGTAAATTATGTTATCAGAATAAAGTTGAACCAAAATTATAAACATAACACTTGCTTAAAAAAAGTTTCTATTACAATCGTGCAGCTTAATATTTGTTTAAATACTGTAAATACAGTTAGTTGTATGTAGTTTTTAAATGAATTATTCATATCTCTTTGAATACCATTTTTTTAAAATTTGCAATGCCACTCAAAGAAAGAAAGCAAGGCTGTGGAGTCGGAGTCGCGGAGTCGTGGTATTTTCGCCGAAGTCGGAGTCGTGAAAAATGAGTGTTTTTTTTTTTGAAAAATATATTAAATGATGTGTATTTAAACAAAATAGTCAAAAGTGTTAACATTTCATGCTTGGCTGACTAAAGATGATCTGATGGTAGACATATATTATATATAAATTAAAGTGAAATTATTTTTAAAAAATCCTCGGAGTCGAAGTCGTTAATTATTTTAAAGCTGGAGTCGGAGTCGGAGTCATGCCACGCACCCCTAAATCTGAAAACAAAAATCTGCGGACCCCCGAATTTTTTCAGATTTTATCACAAAGAATGTGGAAATAAAAAAAAAATCGCGAACCCTCGTGAAAAACCTGCGGACCCCAGGTTAGGAAGCACTGTTATAAACCGCATAATTTTCAGAAATTGAGATAAACTACACATCGACTGTGGAAAGGAAAAATTACGTAACCCACAATTCATAAATTTTAGTGGAGACACAAAAAATGTTTTTTGATGATTTTGGGCCAAAGGCAAATTATAAAATATACACAACCTTGAAGATTGATAAACTGGATTAAAATTGATTTTATTTGTTATTAATTTAATATTAAGTTTTTTTTCCTGATAGTTATTTTCATAAGCTCATCTTTTTTCAAACTTAAAAGAATTTAGATACCAATTTGTCATTTTCAGCTTATATCCTTTTGATAGAATGTATATCAAGATGTTTAAATTGTGATTATAAAAAAAGCTGTTTTAAAAAAACTGTGTGTTACGTCTTTCTTCCTTTCCACAGTCGACATAAAAACATAACAAGGTAAATATTTTTCTGGCGGAAGTCCAGTGATAAATTTAAATATGTATTAGCAGAATAGTGATTATTTTATAATCTGGCACCGGTTTGATTCGATAAATAATGGTATTTTGAGAGTGTCAAAATGAATAAATCAAAAAAAAAGTTCAGGGTTAGACTCGACAAGTGGCCGGCGCGGCGCGAAGCAGCGGGCGTTGGTAATGAAATCGGACAGGGTCGCACGTCGGCGAGTTGAACGGCCAACGAGACTGACTCACTCACCGCAGGGCGATACTCCAATCTCGCATGCTTATCGGTGATCCGTTTATTTTTGTCGCTTGCTATTTCTGAAGCAACTTGGTTATTTTTATTTTTGATTGTGTAGCACTCTTTCTCTATAAAGATCTTCTTTTGTGAAGAATTCGGAGCTCTATCTAATGGGTCCCGATATTTACGGGATTTAAAATTTTTATAAACGGTTTGATTTAATTAAAAAAAAAGGAAACATTGATGAACTTAGATAACAATCTTCATTGTTTGCATATCGACTTTGTAAAGGAAAAAGGACGTAACCTTCACATAAAAAAAATTACAGGATGCACAAAAACTTGTAGTGCACGAAGATTTATTAAACTGGTATTTAATTGACATAATCTAATATTAATTTCATAAATTGTTAAAAAATAATCTTTTTTCCTGTTTGCAATTTTAACAGGCCAGACCTTTTTCAAACTTAAAAGTTCAATTTAAATACTAATTTGGCATTTGCAGCTTACATCATTTTGATAGAACGTGTATCAAGTTGTATACATTGTGGTAATAAAAAAAGCTGTTTTGATGAAACTGTGGGTTACGTCATTTTTCCTTACCACAGTTGATATCTACATTGCAAAATTCAGAACTTTAAGAATACCAGTAATTAGAATTAAATGTAAGTTAAAGACGTTTTTTTTTCACTACACTTGCCATTTTGTTATATTTTGAAATAATAATATTTTAATACTTTTTAAAAATAAAAAGATAATTATACCACCCTTTTCAATTTTAGTGTTCAATAAGCCATATTTATTTAAATGAATACATAATTAAAAGATTTTGTGGAATTAAAACATATCTTGAAATAGCTGTAGCGCCGAACACAGATAACAGCATACAGAAAATGGAATAGTATAATCTAGAACAGGGGTCTCCAAACTTTTAAGCCTAACGCCCACACTGACTTCTTCACTAAGTCTCAAGGAACTAAATAGACCTAGCTATTCCATCATACGAATATAAGAAGACCAGGCATGGATTGGTGGTGCTCGCGTGTCGTAATTTGTAGACCTCTGATCTCTGATGTCTGCGATTCTTTTGATTACACTAATATTTGTAAGCATTTTTTTTGCTTATACATATCTATTGTGGAAAGGAAAATGGACGTAACCCACCGTTTTCTCAAAACAGGTTTTTTTCGATAATCGCAATTTATCAAACTTGATACACATTCTATCAAAAGGATGCAAGCTGCAAATGCCGAATTAGTATCTAAATTTAGCTTTTAAGTTTGAAAAAGATGACATTGTAAAAAATTAAAACTGAAATAAAGGTTTTTCCTAGACAATTTCTCCAATTAATATTAGATTATATCAATTAAACACCAGTTTAGAAGTTTCCGTGCACTCCAAGGTTGTGTATAATTTATAATTTGCATATGTCACAAAATCATCAAAACACGTTTTTAGCGCCTCCTGTAAATTTTGATATGTGTGCGCTACGTCCTTTTTCCTTTCCACAGTCGATATTTAAGCCACGTTACCAAAATCTGTTGCTTTTTATTACCTAATTAATTTTCTTATCTCATCATCACTAATGAATGAACCATTTTATACAATGCAAAGACGTCATTTCGACCCTGGATGATTTGCAAAGTTGTTTTTTTACCGAAGGCGAAGGACATTGGCAATGAAAATTCTTTAGAGATTGCGTCGATTCGGCGTCGAATTGTTTCAGTGAGTTATCAACCGAGGGCGTCGCTCGCCGGTTCACAACAGCAGAGCGTTCAGCTGAAGGCCGACATCAATCAAAGCTTTTTTATTGTGATGAGTCACGGTTATATAATAATTCGGCGTAAGAAAATTTTGTAATTCAGAGCACTGTTATGAATGAACGGATCGACGTTCATTTGAAAAGAATTTCCTTTCTAATATATGAAAATTAATGTTTGTTTGTTCGTACTCAATGGGCTGCCATGCCGCTGAACAGATTGCAACAAAACTTCGACAAACTTTTCGCTTGCACTTCCTGGAAGGTTATAGGCATAGTAAAATTAACTTACAGTAGGTCTTATACGTATATACAAATCAATGTTTGTATGTCTGTCAAGACAGTTCATTTCGACAACGTATGCTTGCACTTGTGCGAAGGTAGTACAATTAACTTACAGTAGGTGGCGCGTGTTTCGTACCTAAACAATCGGTAGCAAACGTCAAACAGACAGTTGACAGACAGACCAAGTGTGTTGTGCTTTATTTAGTGGAATATTATAATATACCTATACTCTGTATGGTTACATGTCTAAATAGAGCATGGTCAAATAGATACATAGAATATGAATGAACAGAATAGCACAAGGCAGACCAGAGCAGCACACATTTCGTATTATAATTATATTAATAAGCACAGACCTACGTACGCTGCAAAGCAGGCACACCCTTCGCTCCTATGTAGAGCTGGCACATATTCCTGCGTGACGCGTGCACGTTTGGATGTGTTATTATGAAAATTACCGAGAAACTAATGAGTTAGTGCAAAATTAACCCTCCAGAGACGAGAGCTTTTATTCGATATTTTTTTAAAGCTATATTGAAGTAACGGATGACTTTTATTCCTAACAAAAATTAAAAAAAAAAAAAACGTTAAGTCGTTGTATAGAAACCCCGCATGACTATATGGTCATGCTCATCCTTTTATTACAGTGTAATATTGTGAACGGACAGTAGTAAGGACGAGCGTGACCGTACGGGCACGCAAACATTCGAGGTTGAAATATAGCTAAGCGTGAAATTTTTTAAAATGTTTACAATTTGACCTCTTTAGATCAACATAATTTCAAAACAAATATATTAGCAAAATAACTGTAATTAATTTTATGTTTTGATAAAAAAAATAACTAACAGTTTCAAAAAGTCCTTTTAAAAAAAACGGAAATTCAACAAATCGCATAAACTTTTAGTGGCCGTTTCTGTCCCCGCGGCTGATGACTCACTCAAGTCTGTACCCTTCTTAACCAAATATGAGTGAAAGCAACGATATTCAGGTAGAAAAAGGATGAATAGTGGGATCAATACACAACGGTGTTTACTGTGACCATATGGTCACGCTCGTCCTTGGAGGGTTGACTAATTGATTGTACGATACTACTCATCACTCAGGTTTGCCACTGGCGCGATGCAGCGATCACACTTCAGATATTGTAGGTCTAAACTTAGTTCTGACAATTATCGAACAACATAACACACCAAGACAAGATCCGAAAATCAAATGTTTTTCAAACCAGAATTAAAAAGATTTTTTGCTAATATTGATTTGAAACATTAAAAATGTCGTTTTACATGGGTACACTTACATGGCAAAAAGCACTGTACAGTGGAACCCCCAATTACACTATCTCGAATTACGCGCTGGCTTGAAATATTCGCCGCAAATCCCCCAATTGCACGGTCGTATTCCATTGTCGTCTATGCCGCGCATACAGTCAAACCTTGGCTAGCGTCTGTGTATTCAACACGTGCCAGGCTATACACGCATAGCCGGGCGACTGTCTGTGTGCGGGATATTTACTACTAAAAAAACTAAATATTTCGTTGATATATATATTTTTTTTTGCAAAACTAAGGGAAATCTTAGTTTTGCGTTTTCCGCGGAAAAAAAACAAATCCCTATTTTTGTATTTGATTCACACCCCTAATTACGCTTCCCCCAATTACACGATCCCGACTATAGTGTAAATGGGGTTTTTACTGTAAATAATTAATTACGTACGATTGTCTTCGTGTCATTTTTATTGTCTTTTTGGTTCCAAACAAGTTATTGGCGAAATTAATACAACACATCACACCCATGTGGTGTGACACACAAACAAAAGTTGTTTAATTAATAAGTGATTTTACATTAACACGAAAGCATGATAAGCTGATTAATTGGATCAAGGACGCAGCTCTTTCACGAGACACCTGTCGCCATTTTAATAACAGTTTTTATTGCCACATCTCCATATCATGTCGGAATGAAATAAAATAATGCAATGAATCGGGGTCAAGCCTTCAAGGAAATTGATGAGGTGAGCGAGGAAACGGACCTTCGGTTAATGATGTCGCTTCTTTCTCTTTGAAAAGGATGAACTTGGACGAGGAAAACAGCTGCTGCTGGATTTAAAAAAGCAGATGCCATATTATATATAAACATACATTACACATGGTATTTTTTTTTTTTGGTACACGCCATATCTGCGACGGAAAGACGGTGATAGTCAACTAGGCGACTGTTGACTTAGTTTCGGTTGCAAATTTTGCGATTAGGGTTTATACAAAAACCGAATTTTGAAAAAACCGGCTTTAAAATGTCGATATTGCTATAAAACCGGTTTTATCCGGTTTTCGAAGTTTTACAGAAAAATAGATATTTCATTTTAAAATAGCTTTTATATTGTTTATTTATATACATAATAATACACAACAAGAAATTATTTCGTGTTACTCTTATAATTTAAGAATACAAAAAGCATCCACTGATCGATCACTTAGTGATGTGCTAATCGAGCGGCATTCCTGGATTGTAAATATTAGTAGTATGTATACATTGTATACTGAATATTAAACTATGTACGTACATACCGACTGTGGAAAGGAAAAAGGACGTAACCCACACATTTTACAGGGGGCACAATAAAAGTGTTTTGATGATTTTGGACCATATGCAAATTATGAATTATACACAACTTTGAAGTGCACGTAGACTTCTAAACTGGTGTTGAATTGACATTATCTAATATTAATTAAAGAAATTGTCTAGGAAAAACCTTTATTTCAGTTTTAATTTTTTACAAGGTCATCTTTTTCAATCTTAAAAGCTAAATTTAGATACTAATTCGGTATGTGCAGCTTGCATCCTTTTGATAGAACGTGTATCAAGTTTGATACATTGTGATTATCGAAAAAAACCTGTTTTGAAAAAGCTGTGGGTTACGTCCTTTTTCCTTTCCACAGTCGATATGTATTTTATCTCATTTTATTTAAAACCATGACAAAATGAAGTCAAAATATAAACGTTCTCTTTAAATAATAAAAAACATATTTAAAACCGGTTACGAAGTTAAAAAAGTCGGTTTTCGAATGTCGCAAATTTAGCCAAAAACCGACAAGCCCTAGTTGCGATTTTAAAGACAGAAAAAGTTATTTGACCTTATTTTCGAGATTATTTTAAAATCTATCAATTTCTGATTTTTTTCCCAGTGACCAATCCCAGGACCCCGAAAGCTCGCATCCTTAAATAAATGTGAATCAAGAAATTATCCAAGAATCTCAAACAATTGTGACATCATTTTATGGTGAATGATCAATCCTGGGATCGAAAAATTGTGAATCAATAAATTCCGGCATCACAAAAAGTCGACTAAATATAGAAAATACCAGGCCTGTGGAGTCGCGTAAAAATAAGACGACTCCGACTCCGAGGAAATTTTTCGATAATTTCATTTTGACTTATATATATATATATACCATCAGATCATCTTTAGTCAGTCAAGCATGAAACACTTTTGAAAAAAACAAAAAAACATCGAGCCGCTCATTTTTCACGACTCCGACTCCGGCCAAAATACCGTGACTCAGCGACTCTGACTCCACAGCCCTGGAAAATACTATTAAAAATGACTAGCTGTAAGCCCGTTGCCCAGCAACGCGAGATTTATGTTGCATTTTTAAGTAGTCAGAAAATTTACTGGCGTGAAAAATAAATTACAAACCTATTTATTGAATAAGCCAGAAATTCTGATAGTAAAAGAAATATATCTCGGGGCATATATCGACAGCCCTGCCCTGCAGTATTTAAATTGTAAATTATTTAATTTTTGGAATAATGTTTAAGTTTGCTAACAACCATTTTTCGTAGAAGCAGAAATTTCGTAAATTATTGATTTTTTAGAATAATGTTTAAGTTTGCTAACAACCATTTTTCGTAGTAGCAGAAATTTCGTAAATTATTGAAATTATTGAATTTTTGGAATAATGTTTAAATTTGCTAACAACCATTTTTCGTAGTAGCAGAAATTTCGTAAATTATTGATTTTTTGGAATAATGTTTAAGTTTGCTAACAACCATTTTTCGTAGAAGCAGAAATTTCGTAAATTATTGATTTTTTAGAATAATGTTTAAGTTTGCTAACAACCATTTTTCGTAGTAGCAGAAATTTCGTAAATTATTGAAATTATTGAATTTTTGGAATAATGTTTAAATTTGCTAACAACCATTTTTCGTAGTAGCAGAAATTTCGTAAATTATTGATTTTTTGGAATAATGTTTAAGTTTGCTAACAACCATTTTTCGTAGTAGCAGAAATTTCGTAAATTATTGAATTTTTGGAATAAAGTTTATGTTTGCTAACAACCATTTTTCGTAGTAGCAGAAATTACGTAAATTATTTAATTGTTGGAATAATGATTAAGTTTGCTAACAACCATTTTTCGTAGTAGCAGAAATTTCGTAAATTATTTAATTTTTGGAATAATGTTAAAGTTTGCTAACAATCATCTTTCGTAGTAGCAGAAATTTTGTAAATTACTTAATTTTTGGAATAATGTTTAAGTTTGCCAACAATTATTTTTCGGATTTTAAATTATTTAACAATTATTTCCAATAAAAATCAAAAGATCAAATCCAATTTTTCAATAAAAAATCAGTTGCACATTTTGTCCAAGTGTATGAAAAAAGCAAAATATTATTCTATGATATATCCATATCATAATTTGAATATTCTTAATGTATTAAAG
The DNA here is from genome assembly GCA_030503985.1 of Himalopsyche tibetana. NCBI lineage: Eukaryota > Metazoa > Arthropoda > Insecta > Trichoptera > Rhyacophilidae > Himalopsyche > Himalopsyche tibetana. The sequence continues at coordinate 27,860,717 of JAPJYX010000019.1, read as the reverse complement.
AATTCTAACAGATTTTCAAGGTCAGACGTGAAAAGATTCATCATTATGATTCAATTGATCAAATCCGCTCCAAAAAATCGTAGTCTCACATCGACTCACACGATCAAACGATTCATTTCGATAGCCCTATAATCATAGTTTGCAATAGTCGAATTAAAGTCTTTGATTATTCGAATATTATGATGTATGGTGATACAATACTTCAGCTCTACACCAAGAAATATCAAATTTTCAAACGTGGCGATATCAGAACATTCACGCCCGGTTTAAAATAAGCCGCTCCCATTGGATAGAACAACATTTCAAAAATGTGCTGTTCAAAATAAATCGAAATCATTGGTCTGTACCTTACTGCGGACGTTTTACAAACGGACCTTATCGACTATTAATGTTAAGACTTTTAATTGAAGCTGACATAACTTTTTTGGCTCTCATTACCAGACAGTAAAAAACGACTAGTAAAAAATGACAATTCATTGCAAGAATTGACCAAAAAAGTGACATTAAAACATTTTCAAAAAGATTGCCGTCCACTGTTTTAATGAATTCCGTTAACTGCACTGCATCTATTATTTGTGGGGCACGCGCCATCCTTGACAACTGCAGTGCTGCACCACAATACTGTTGAATTAAATGTGTACATGTTTTCTCGGATGTGAATACGCTACCGCCTGTTCTTTCAACCGAAACATCTGCCATTTCGAATTATTTTTATAATCTCAGGCTGCTCGATTTACCGAATTATTTGATCAAAGAATTTCATTTAAATAAAAAATAATATATGCAGTTTTAGATAATTTATTGAATTTTGAAATATATTAATTCAGTAATATTATAAAGTTATTTAAACTACCCCGACTTTAGTGTAAATGGGAGTTTTACTGTATTTTTTGAAAAAAATTACCAACTAATGAATAATGCAACATTCAAAATCATCGCGTTAAGTAACTACTCAAAATCGTATATATGTTGTAAAACTATGTTTTTTAAACATAAATTACGAAGTCTACACCGCCGTTGAACATAAAACTAAATACTCACTAATTTTTTACAGCTGTTTCCCGACGAAACTGCTTAAAGATTAAGTTTTCTCCGTATTTTCAATTGCCCTTTCGGCACGAATCCGCTGACGTAAGGTCACCTTCGGGGGACGCCGTCATTCCGACCCTCGAATCCTTGACATTACAACCCTCCCCCTCTCGCAAATCCACCTACGCCCCCCCCCCCAAAACAACCCTTCGCCCTTCACAAGCGAGCAGCAGGCCTAACCGCCTTAACTTTGACAAGTTTATATGTCTATTCAGATGTGTAAATAAAATTAAAAATAACGTTCAAATTCACAATATAAGTGAAAGCAATAAAAAAAATATTCGGCCAAAAAATTATAATGCCTGTCTGGAAAGTTTGCCTTTTATATTTAGCCGATAATTCAAGCGTATGAAATTTATGTGCATATTAAAAAAATAATTAAAAATTATCGAGAACAAGAAAATCAACATTGAAAAAAACTGAATGAAAAAAATAGAAATATTAATTAGGCACCTACATAAACATTAATATATTATAAGTAAAAAAATATATAAACAAAAAAAAACAATATACACGATTGTTAAACTTTTTTTAAATATATTAATATTTAAATTCCATTAAATACGTATTCAAGTCCTTTATTTAAAACGAAATAAATCTTCTTTACAAATGCAGTGTTGTTTTATATTATTATTATTATATTGCAGCACTGAGCTGCCAATAAGCTAGCAAGGAGTTTGCTTAATCTCAAAACTATTCGCGGTGCAAGGGTAGATTTTTTTATCACTCCCTTACAATAATTATATGTCAGAAAGATTTCAGAAACATCAAATATACATCACTGCGTTCTTAAATTTTATTAGAATACAAATAAATTCGTTTTATAGCACAATGATCACAAAATGTTTTTTTTTATTTAACAAGGGGCTCGCCAGTCTAAGTAAATTTTAACAAGGGGCTCGTACGAACCATCCGAAACCCCTCCAAACCACCGCTGTTCTTATAGTGGTGCTATTAACGAGATTTACGAATACACAAACAGTCCAGTATGTATTATTTAATAATTATAATCATTGTGATAGCTCCTTTCTGTCAGCATTTTGTACCTGAAAATGATTTCATGTATAAGTGAAAAAAAATATTTTAATATACACCTGTACAAAAGCGTCAAATAGCGAGCTCTTTATAAAGTTTGACCAGGAAGAAATTTATAACCAACATTTGCGAGCGCATTTTTTCGTAGTTAAATAATGTCATATATCCTGATTATAGATTTTTTAAAAAAATATTTAATATGAAGATCTCATAAAAAAATACAAAAAAAGGATTGCAATTTCGTGTTGCATTTTGACAGTGCATCTATGTTAGAATTGTCTTTTATTAGTATTACGCCATCCATAAGCTGTAGAAAGACGAAGCAAAAACAACGAGAAGATAGTCTGCAGTTGGCACTGAGTACGAAATAAAGAATAAAAATATATAAAAACAATCTTAATCAGAGCCGCGCCGGGGCGCTTGGCCGCCTGCGTGTAAACGGCCGCCCCCGTTTGATAAGTATGTAAAATTATATAAATATATATCATCCGATTTCAATGGTAGGTATGCTGTGTCAAATCACCACGAAACTCCAGCATGTGTAAAACATGATCAAAAATATACTAGAAATCGGAAATACATAGTAAGATTCTCAAAAAAAATCTTTCGTATTTGTTTAGTTCATTATTTTTTTATTGTAAATTATAACTTTTTTTTTAAATACTGCAATAATAAGTTTATAATAGTAGAATAGAGAAGGGTGAAAAACTATACCATTTAAAATTTGAAATGCACGGTATAAAACCTGATATAACCAATGAATATACAGCAAAAATAATAAATCCATATTCAGATAACATATACGACACAACTTTATATGAATTCGACTGTCTGACCAGGGTACACGATGGTGGCAGACTGAATAACAGGAATTATAATAAGTTCATCCTGCTCTGGCTACTCAAATAATCTGGAACATCCCCTTTCACTAACCAATGTACCTAGCACCTACTAGAACCAGTCAATAATGCTGGTTCTAGGTCAAGAAGACCAAGCTCATAGCAATGTACTTTGCACATCGTTCTAGTGGGGCGTCTTCAATGGTAACAATTTACACCCGACTATTATCTGCGAAAAAACTAAGATGCATACCAACTGTATTTACAAAACAAACTTTTCTCGTTCGCTTTGGCTGCCCCTAAAATCAGCCGCCTGCGTGCTTTGCACGCTCCGCACGCCTGCCAAACGCGGGCCTGTCCTTAAGCCACCCTGACAAATATTAGTGTGATCCGTTCCGTAAATGTTAACATTATTTTTAATACTTTAAAAAAGTTGTCTGGCATTCACGAAAGTGCCCGTTGGAACAGGGTCAGTAATTTCTACAATAAGGCATTCGTAACCGTGATAAAGGTTGAATATGCATTTTTTTATGAACAGTTTTTTATGCAACAGCTGCTGCAGGAAGGACAAGATGAAATGAATTATTTAAATTAAGAAAAACACAATATTCCTTTGTACTTATTTCCACTTTTATTCATCAATATCAGAACCGGCTTTGCTGATAGCGAGCATTATCAACTAAATCAACCAGAGGACATATTAACAAGCGGCTCTTATACAATACGTAATTATATTACCAAAACAGTTAAATTGAATAACAGTATGCAATTTAAGACGAAAATTAATATCAATAGATAAAAAACAAACATTATATTGCAAGAGTGTAAATTAAGAGAGAAACCATTTTTTTCTAATTCTGTATTTCAAGCGTTATACCGTAACCTACAAATTATAATGCATATTCATATATTATATTACGCAAATCAAATTCAACAAGGGTCTCGTGCGAGCTCCCATCCACCCCACCCCTGAAATCAACCTATATCAGTTGATAATCCTCGCCATGAGCGAAACTGGTGCTGGTATTGGTAAATAAAAGTGGAAATAAGTACAAAGGAATATTGTGTTTTTCTTAATATAGTGAACACGCTAAAAAATATTTAAATGATTTATTACATTTAATTGTACAGTGATGATTTGCTCTGTTTTTGTCAGTATTTTTTTTCCTTGTAACGACCCTTCGAATACTATTATGGTTTTATAGGGTATATATAATTTTCAAAGAATTATTACTTTTGATTTGAATGGAGAGTCTTACTGCATCTGTGCTTATAACATTTACTTTATAATTATTTTCATATCTAGATTTGTGATACATGTATTTGTTTATTTAAAGGAGCAATTATTGCTTCTGAATTTCATTATTATCTACGTATGTATCTTGATTATTGTAATATTATTTATTGAATTCATGGTTAATGTAATAACTATTTGTTTAACTACACAAATTAACGATGCTAATTTGCTGGGTGACCTTAATGGAATTGACTTATATTTATTTTGTTAATTCTTGTTAATTAGCAACTTACTTATTTAATTGTGAAGAATACTGTAAAATATTGAAGCAATAAAATTTCAAGTCACATTTATTATCCTTGTCATATTTTATTGCATATGATTTTTTTGAAAATGATAACTATTAATCTAACTACATCCTTGGTTCAATGTCAAATTTTACTTAAAGAACAAAACCCATTTTACTCAACTATAGTTTTACTAGGACATTATATGAGTTATTTATTTATTATTTACACAAAGTCGTTGCAGAATATATTATACCTCTCTAAAGATCTCGACGGCTCTTAGGATGCAGTGATAAACGTCAATAACGAACAGCTTTTTTAAAATATCGATTTATTTTCGAAGGCATGGATGTTTGTGATATCTTAAAATTGCATCCTATCCTTTCAATCCTATGATTATAATAGCTTAGCGAGAGCGATTAGTTAACCTCTAGTCAGGGCCTGCGCCACCATACAGATGAAATAGGCAATCGCCTAGGGCGCATAAATGTAGTATCAAAACTATTTTTATATACTCTAATAATAATAAATAACAGTATGTCTTACTGTATTTTGACTTATGTATGCATTTGTTCGTTGTTGTATCGTATTCTATATGATTCGAAAATGAGATTTTGAGCGATTGAGTAACATGCTTCACATTGGAAACAGACATGGACATATAAAAAAACACATTTCTAATGATGAATTTTTTATTAAAATTATTTCGAAAAAATGCGATGATTTGTCAAAAAGGGGGCACGCCAATAACCTTTGCCTAAGGCGCCAAATAACCTCACGGTGACACTGCCTCTAGTCCTGCCCGTATCTTATCCTTATATCCATACTCCCTTCAAAAAAAAGAGATTACGCAACTGAGTTACACCCAATTCTCGTAAAAACTTATGTTGCGAAACCTCCATTAGGAGACCATATGCTCTACACTAGGAGCGGACATCGATTATTAAAAAAATATCATTATCTTCACTTTACTTTTTTTTATTGAACCTTTCAAAATGCTATTAATATTTTTTTATGTAACTAAATCAATTCTAATAAATAAGCAAAACCGGTACTGATGTGTCAATAAAGTGTGGGATATGTCTGTTGTAATTGAACAATGTGAAAGATTCAATAGTAAAATTATGTTTTTTTTACGTTTTGATTAAACTAAATAATCATGTTACATTTATTTTTAGTTTAAATGTGCTCATTTGTTGGCAGTTTATTTCACTTAGACGAGTGTCGTATACATTGCGAGCAGGTACAAAGCACGAGGTAGGGGGTCGGTGATAGAGAGCATGGAGGGTATCACAGGGGGCTTATAACACCTTTCCTGACCCGCTGACCCAATTCGCAATGCACCCGGTCTCTCTTTCATGACTGAGCACGAGGTTCTCAACAGTTTTTGTCTATGTATTTTCGATTCGAAATTAAATAGCTAAAAATGGCAGTTGATGATTATATTTTAGGTTGAGCTTTATCTACAGCAGTGGTCGCCAGCTTTTCTTGACGTATACGTAGCTCTGAACTCACAACTTTAAATCTCGTGGACCACATACTAAATATATAAACATCATATCGTCGGCTTAATCCTAAAATAACGTAAGTCATTTAAAAAATATATATTTTGGTGATTTCGGTTAAAAAGCATATCAACGCATCTATTTCAATTGTTTAACATCCAAATTTGCAATTGGAATGGCTTCTTATATAATATTTATCTATTCTAATATCACGTCAGTCCTTCAAATTAAGTATATATAAAAATGAATGGATATTATTTTAAGAAAAATAAGAAATAGTAAAATATTCTTCTACAGAAAACAAAAGTAAAAAAAAATATTTTGATGATTTTGGGCCATATATAAATTATACACAACGGTGAAGTGCACGGAGACTTTTAAACTGGTGTTTAATTACGCTATATAATATAATATAACATTAATTAAAGAAAGTGTCTAGGAAAAACCTTTATTTCAGTTTCTTGGTTCAACTAACTTTTTACTAGGTCATCTTTTTCAAACTTAAAAGCTAAATTTAGAGTACTAATTCGGCATTTGCAGTTTGCATCCTTTTGATAGAACGTGTATCAAGTTGGATACATTGTGATTATCGGAAAACTGTGGGTTACGACCTTTTTCCATTCCACAGTCGATATTTATTTATATTGGTATTTATATACATTTAAATATAATATTAATAACATTATCATAATGATGATAATAATAAAAAAATTAAAACGATGATTGTTGCTGAAATATTTTTATGGGTTTTTGGCTTTTATTAACGTTACTGCAAAAACATTGGGGGTCACCAAAATTATCATGAGGACTACCGGTAGGTGACCGTTAATCTATAGTACCTATACATAAAAAAAAGATAACAAAGAGATAAATATATAAGTCGTAAAAAGATGTAAAATATGGAAGAACAAATATGATTTTTCATAACTAAAAAAATATCGATTTCGAATATCTGTGCTCTTGTGATTTCTTTAATAATTAAAGGCTATACTTTGTCTTGTTAGTAAAGAAGATACTTCAAGGTTTTGAATAATGTTCTGTTTTCGATATCAAGTCCATTTCAGTGATTCGAGACCATTTCATGTAGGATTCGTTTTTATTTAATTTGATGAATAAAATCCTAATTGACAAACATCATCGATTATGTATGACCTGGTTAGCTTAGCTTACCGGTTAATTGTTAAAGATTCATATTTAAATTACAATTTACCAACGTAATGTTACTTGTACGATGAATTGCTACTTATTTATTTTGCTACGCACATTTTAAAAGAATACAAATTTAAGGTTTATTGGTTTTCCAATGTGACAAACAATAAATATTCGGTGTATAATTAAAAAAAAAAACTGCAATTTGTGCAAGAAAGCCGGCCGAAAAAGTTCTGACACTCTATTTATTGACTTGGCATATACTTGGTAAAGCTCCATTATAATCAATAAAAATATCAACGTATTTAGTTCTACAAAACTGTAGAACTAAATACGTTGCTTACATTGCTATTATTCTGACACTCTCTCTCTGAAGTAAAAAAAGAGTAATACTATTTTAAACTCACTCAAGTCCACGCGAAATGTGTTGAAATTATAAGCAACAAAGACAGTTTAAGATTGTTAAAGGTATCATTTACATTACATTGTTGTCACAATCAGGATAAAATATTAAAGAATATTTTGTTTGGTAGGTCACTTTAGAGGTATTTTTAAATAAATTTGATTTAATCTCTACTGTATATAGCATATGGACTCCAAATAGAGTTTATCTCAACAGACGTGTTTCTACGAGAACTGCTTGTTACTCAATTGCTCAACCTCTCTTTTTCCAAAGAGAGTAGGAATAGAAGAATAGGGCTAGGACAGTACTAGTGGTTAGTAAATCGCTCTCGATACGCTAAGATAAGATTGGTAGGAGGGGGGAATTCAAGACATAACATACATCCATGCCTTCGAACAGAAATTCATAAATCGATTGAAAAATCAATTTATAAAACTGCCCGTACCGGGATTCGAACCCGGGACCTCCGTAACCGAAGCCAACGACGTTGACCACTCGACCACACAGGCGGCATACTAAATCCTTATTTTTCTGTAGAAATCTCTCACTTTGGATAAATTAAAAGGTTGTTATTTAAGAAATCGTTTTATTATTATACTGATATAAAAGCTGAAAGAATGAATATTTTTAATGTTAGCACACATGTTGAGAATCGGTAACTCTCACGATTGTATGATTTTGACGGCTACGACCAGAAGTGCAAGTACAGTGCAATAGTGCAGCTTGCATTTGCGAAAAGATTTTTACATCTGCGTCAGTTGGTATGCAGATTATAATTGATAATTGGAGGCGACTCCAATTATTCCTCAAATTCACAATGGAAAAAAGATACATTTTGTTTATTTATTTAAAAAGTCGATGTAATGTTAATTGGATAACCATTTTGATTAAAGTTCAGTATAATCAACCCCTCGTATACTATTTGTTGAATGTAAGTTTATATAATATAAAGTAAAAAGATACAATCTTGTCATTATATTAACGTTTCGGCTCGAAACATTTCAATGTTTTTTAATCATGAGTATTCAAACCACAACAGTCCATAGTGTTGACATTGCTAGCTTAGCTGATTAACTCAATGGCTGCCACAGACGAGATATCTTGTAAAAAATGAAATTAGATTGCAGCACTGTATGGATGGACATATAATTAGCCTCACGGTTTTTTTTCATAAAACAATGACATTCATTTTCAAATTTTCTGATTAATTTAAAGGGCAAAAATGGCGCGACATGAGAGCTACCCTCAGTCCAGCATTCACAACCTCCAAAATGAAGAACATGTTTTTATTTATAAGAGAATGTTCACAACCAGGGCCGGCGCCACCATATAGGCGAAATAGGCAACCGCCTAGGACGTAAACCATTAGGAGGCGCATAAATGGAGTATTAAAATTATTTTTGTGTACTTTAATAGTAATAAATAATAGTTCGTAATATTTAATTTAAATGTTTTTATTTGTTCGTTGTAATTATGTATCGTATTCTATATGAATCGAAAAAGAGAGGTTGAGCGATTGAGTAACGAAAAGTTCCCGTAGAAAAACTTCTGTTGAGATACCTCCATTATGAGGCTATATGCTCCACATTAGAAGCGGACATGGATTCATAAAAAAATATATATTCATAATGTTTATTTTTTCATTATTTCTAAAAAATGAGACGATTTGTTAAAAAGGGGGTGCGCCAATAACCGTTGCCTAGGGCGCCAAATAACCTCGCGCCGGCACTGGGTTTAACGGATGTGTGTCTAAGTAGTATGTATACATACCATTTTAGTTGTACAGGGTGTTCACCGGGAAGGTTTACTAATTTGTTTGGTAGCCATTTTGGTTCATATGAATATTGACAGTTCGTATAGGACAGTCGTGAAGTATAAACCAGGATTTTTTTCATAGAGAAATGTTCAATAAACCAACTTATAACCTACGAAACAGTCTGGTCATTGGTCCAATTTCCACACCAACAAGTTTCCAATGAAACGTTTTTACGATACATTGTTACAAAAATCATTTAAATATATTTACTTCAAATTTCCAAATCGTCTAGTAAAGGTGTGGAGGCGCCGACCCCACACGCCCCAGCCCCACTACACCAGTCAAATAAAACATTTGTACCTTTTGAATAATAAAAAAGTATTATTTAAGCGATTCTTGAGTCCTATTTAACAGTGATTACGTGCTTAAATTGATTAACCTTTTCGGTTTTTACTAATAATGACTTTGAGAAATTTATATATTCAACTTCATTAAAAAATACATAAATATTGATAAAAAATAGCTCAACCATAATACATGAATGCGATAATATATATTTTTTTTGTTTATATTTTCTATAGTTATATTTTTCTTAGTTTGTTAACCCTTCCCTTACTATGCAAAAAAAGCACAAGCTCCTGAGCTGTGTATCCGCTACACATCAGGCAAATGGGAGTGAATCATGACAATTATATAACACTACTACAGCAGTACTACATATAATTGTCATGATTCACTCCTGTTTGCCTGATGTGTAACGGATACACAGCTCAGGAGCTTGTACTTTTTTTTTGCATAGTAAGGGAAGGGTTAATCAAACCAGCCTTATTTCTTTTAATACAAACCTTACATAACATAGTATTTTCTTTTTCAAATAAATCAGGGTATGTATCACAACGACCTGACGTTTACATGGAAAGACTATCAAGTCATTTATAAATAGTTAAAAAAAATAATAAGCTTAAAGTACTGAACGAAACGACCGATATGCAAATAATAAATTAGTCCTTGACATTTGAAGGGTAGAGAGATTCCACAAAGAGCAGGGCGACCGCGCGAACGAATTTAAGACGCCACCCCTAAAGCCTCCACGAGAAAAACTTTCAATGTCACATTCACAATATTGCAAACTTATTTAGACTTTTCTCTTTTGTTCAATGCCAATACCCCAGTGTCGCACAGGGCACATTAGCACTGATATGTAAGGCCCCTTCAGTAACTTTTGTAATATTAATATCATTTTGTAACAACTCCACAATAATTATTATAGATATTTTATTTGGACACATCATTAAAAAAAAACATTTGTTTTACGTGCTAATATTCACTCTGCTGTATAGCAAAAAGCAGCATTTAATTTGGCTCGTATTTTTCCGGTCAGAATTTATATTGCATTGGTCAGAAATTATATTAAATGGTCATAATATATCGGTCAGTGTAAATAGTCATAAATTAAATGAAATTAAAAAAAAAACTAACCTAACCTGAGCAAAATGGTTATAAAATATTCTGACCGTATTTTATTTTTATTCTGACCAAAAATTGATTTAAATTTTGAATATTTAATTTGTTAGATTAGGGTTGGTTTTTTTTAAACGTAATTTAAATGATGTGTCAATTTAATAGAAACATATCACTAACTTAAATCAGAGCCGGTTTGGTACATGGCGAGCATTATCAACTGATAGTACTATCATAAAATATATATATAAAGTAGAGCAAGACCAATAACATGGTGTGACAAACAATTGGTAAAAGAAATGTGATAATTATAACATAAATATCGATCCGTAATCGGCAGGAATGGTCGGCTTTTAATCATAACAGAATGTTTTTTTAAACCTCTTTCAAAAGTTCAATAAGATTAATAATATTTGGGCAATTAATGAACTGTCGCTTACGCTTTTATGCTGATTACGAGTCGATATATTTCTCCCCTATATCATGACAAAATGTGTTTGAATTTATTGTAAAATCGTTTAAAATTAATCTAGGGATTGTGTGAAAAAATAATCTTACCCCAACAAAATACTTCGGTATTTTTAATATTTTTAATTGAAAAACGAAAAACAATAAGCATTGATAGATCTATCGATTGGGCTATAGTTTATCAGTGTATTTGAATGCTTGAAGATGACGAAAGGTGGTATGCGGGTCGTTAATGAAAAAACGCATAAAAATGTACACAAATATGTGGATTCGTCTTTTTTTAAATATAATTGAGAATTCATCGGCTTGTAGTTCGCTTGTAGTTAAAATAAAAAATAAATCATTATAATATAATATTGTCCATAATATGCATGATGTTGTTTTCACGCGCTTAAAACGCCTGTTGTTGTCACCCGCTGTGGACTAGTTGGCTAGAGGTAGCCCTGCCGACCAGGTGTGTCTGATTCGATTCCCAGTAGGGTCAATGTCAAATTTAAGTTTTTCAATTTAAATTTGAGACATTGGTGTTTGTGATGTCAATTTACCTAGAGTTTATCTCGAGTGACTTAAATTACTTAATTTCTCATTGAGCTTTTTCTAGTATGATCTTTCAACATTAAAATATTTGTCGCATTGGCATAAGCTGTAGTGCCAAATATTTTATTAATTTTTCAAAAAAAAAATATATTAAAATGAAAACTTTTAAATAATGATCAACAGGGGTCGAAGCGAAACTGGACCACCAAATAAATTTCTAACCAACGCACCAAATTTTTAAAGAAATAATACGACAGTGATTTGCAATACAGCTAGAAGATTTTTGAAAATTCTGATTACGTTATGTGTTGCTCGAGGATTAAATAATAAATTGTTTGAAGTTGTGATAATGTAAATGACTTTTGAATTATTTTTTCGATTGACCTTGTGCGTGTGACATCACCGTGACGTGACCTTGGCGATAAGTGGAGGCACGGGCCGAACATGTTTGGTGGCTTAATATCATATTCAATTATAAATACATGTTGCCAATTACGTTTGATTCTTTATCGATTTAGAATTAAAAGTATAGCGTGATCAATAAAATTAATGTTTCGCCATTTTCATCCGGATAACGAGTGCAATTAGAAAATTATGTTACTACCACATACATAACTACTTAATTACTTTTTAACACACAATATTTATGTTTTAATAACTTAAAATCAAAATTTAAATATTGTTAAAATTAATGAAAAATTTAATAATGTATTGTAAAATATAACAGTTGGTTATCTCGTTTGTCTGTCTAAAGACAAGCATTTGAAAAATATTATATACTTTTTTCAAAGGTTTTTTTACACTTCTTTCTGAAAGAGCTGAACATAAGAAATCCGTAAATTCCCGGAATTTGGAAAAATTGTCAAGCCCAAAATACCGGGATTACAAAATGGGTCCGGTATTAGATGCCTTACCCAACACCACATAAAACAATATAATGCAAAGAAATAAATGAGCCATCTGGTATCAAAAGCAGAACTATCCCATAGATTTGGTAAATCAGGATTTCGACCAATCACTGAGTTACTTCAAGTGATGTCCCATACAAATTTTAAGTTGCACTCGTTGATGTGCTATGTTTAAAATTGAGTTTAAATTGATAAAACTCAAAAAGCCAACAATACGTTTTCGTGTTTTTCTCGCAACTTCGAAAAATGGATAGTTCTACTTTTATACGACTCAAATAATGCAATTCCTACATAATTTTCATAAAATATTATACAATGAATTGAATGAAATTTAAATTATTCGATTTCTTATTTCATAAAATATTCAAAGATTAGTTGTTTTAAAAATAATATATCGCTACATTAATGCAATAGTAAGACAATCGACGAAAAATATTTTCGATATATGAATCCAATGCAATGGTAGGATACAATCTAATTTTTAAAAATCGACCAATGTGAATAGTACCTTATAGGGTCAATCAACAGTGACACTGTAATAAAAAATCGATTATGCAAAACCTTTAAGTGTCATTTCGAAAAAAAAATCAAATATACACTTAAAAGTTGTTTTACTGCAGAGTTTTTTTAAATGTGCTCTATATAAAAGGAAAAAAAATGGAATCTCTCACAAGCTTTTGCGTATTGATTCAATTAAATTGACTCCCACGTGGGGATGTGAATCACTCAATTTTTCATCGAGTGAAGGACAAATGTGAACCAAAATAAACTGTGCCCCCTGGACTGACGACTGACGCACGCCATTTAATTCAGTTCTGCGAAATAAAACACCATTTAATAATTATATGTAGGTGTACATAAAAACATAACATTTGTTTTTCAAAAGAATAAGAGCTCTGCTCAATTCTACTTACGTGGCACTTTTAACACGTTGGATCCCGGAGCCGTGTTTTCACGTGATACCAAGCCGAGCGTTGAGTCCCGGAACCGTGTTCTCACGTGAGCCTATATGCTTTAAAATAGAGCCACAATTGTGTTATCAAGCAACATTTTGTAAAAAACACTCAGTATAATCATATAACAGATAATCGACTTATTCTTAATCAGTCTTTTAATTATTACTTTTAACTGATTTTACCAACCAAAGTTTAAGGATATCATAACGCATTTGATGCGTCAATTTGTCCTTTTGAAGATTACATGATGGTGCAGTCACTGAGTTCATTTTCAATGAAAAAATAAATAAGCCCAATTGAACCTGCAAGGTGGGCGCCAAGCAAAAAATGGAGTAAGATTCGGTACATATGCAAACATTGTAATATGGCTTTCCATAGCAGAAAATTCTAGCAATAATACCGTACATAATTGAATAGTAATAGTCTTTCAAACAACCACAAAAGGTTTCATTTGATTTGACCTTGTGGTTTCACAGTTATATAGTTTTTAGTAAGTCGTTAAGAAAAAATGCAATTATTCAAAAATAAGCCGGCCACACGATACAGATTACCTGATTTGGGCTGGGGCCGAATGTGTTATAAGTACTTTTGATTTATAGGCTTACATAAAATATATTTCGTAGAAATCTTTATTTCATAATAATTACGTAAAGCAAAAAAGTAACGTAAACCCAACAGTCGTATCTATGGATACATATTATCGGGTAAGGTAAGGGAGGTCACCAAGCCTTTCGGAGCCACAGCTCCTCCATAATATTTCATGTTAAAATTGTGAACGGATTCTTTTGAACACGAATTCTCCGAACAATAATACTTTGTACACCCATTTTTTCGAACACAGAACCTTCCGCACGTAGAATACTCTGTACACAGAATACTACGTATGTATATTTAAATATGAAAAGCATCGTTTTATTGTAATGTTTTATGTATTATGTCAAATATGCCAAATATTTTCGATGGTTTCGGCGGTAACTTTGTGGAAGTTCATTTTAATAGAAAATTTAAATTAACTTTGAACTCGGTAGGATTACCTATAGGTGGTCCTATTTCACCTTTGCTCGCGGATATTTTTATGGATTATTTTGAGAATAATCTCTTTAAGTCAAATCACACGTTACTTAAAAATGTAAAAACTTGGTATCGTTATGTAGACGATATCTTTTGCATTTGGACAGGAACAGATAGACAGTTAGATACCTTTTTACGTCATATAAATTCATTGCATACAAATATTAAATTCACACTAGAAATCGAGCAACAAAAAGCCTTAAATTTTCTTGACATAACAATAAAGAAAAATAATAGCAACAGATTAGAATTTGCCATTTACAGAAAGCCTACTTATACAGATGTCGTCATTCACCATCAATCAATTCACCCGTGGTCGCAAAAACTCTCATCATTCCATGCAATGATTAATAGATTAGTTAACATCCCTCTCACTAAAGTTAACTTTGAATTAGAGTTAAACATTATTAAACAGATAGCTGTAAATAATGGTTACAACACAGACGTAGTAGTTAACTTACTTAAACGTAAGCAAGTTAAACAACTCATAGTAAATAATATTTTTTCAGGAGAGAAGAAAGCAAACGATAATATTAAAAACTGGCGTAGAATTATTTATTTAGGAGACATCTCGTCAAAGATAGTTAAATTTTTGCCAGACAATATAGAACCCGCGTTTTATACAGTAAATAATTTAGGTAAAATTTTATTGAACAGTAAAGATCGCGTAGATTCATCGTCACAGAGTGGTATCTATCGACTCTCTTGTGGAGACTGTCAAGCGTCTTATGTTGGACAGACAGGTAGAAACTTTAATATTAGAATTAAAGAACATATACGATGTCTAAAAAGTAACAATTTCTCTGAGTTTGCCAATCATTTAATAGAAAATAATCATAATTTTAATCAGATTTGTAATTTAGAAATACTCCACCGAGTAAATAAAAAGGGTTTAAAGATGAATAGCTTAGAATTTTTAGAAATTAATAAAACTCTTAACAAAAAAGAAATATTATTAAATAATATTCTTAATAGCACAGGCGGTTCCCCGTTACTCAAATTGTTTCCAATTAATAGAGTAATCACAAACCTAGATGATTGATTGTAGCTCATTAGTTTTAATAGTTTGTAATGTTTAACGTCATTAGTAGTATGATTAAATTTGTTTGCATTTTATAATCCCCTCTTTGCTTCCATTAAAAAGGAAAAATCCCATTCTGATTGTTTACAACTCATTAGTAAAATTAGTATCATTATCTGTTTGCTTTATTTCGATTCTACACCCCCCTCCTTGCTCCTCTTAAAAGGAAAAAAAAACCCAATCCATTTTGTAATTTTATAATTTTAAAATGTTAGAATCAATCTTGCTTCATTACTTAAGCAAACTTTGCGATAGTAAGTCTGAAGATGCCTCTGAAAGAGGCGAAACACGTGTCACAGTTAGTTACACAATACGTGGAATAATCAAAGTTAATTTAAATTTTCTATGCCAAATATTGTTCAAAATGAAAACAAGCAAAATATTTAATTATAAATGAACAGTTTATCATTTAATACGTATTTTAGTCAAAAATACGCGAAGAGTCCAAAATATTTATTTACTCTTTAAAACGTGTCTTTTACTATATGAAATAAAATATGGGGAGGCGCGAAGATATTTTTTTCTTCAAAGAGAGACGCAGTAACATAAAGTTTGGAAACCACTGGTGTAGAGCAGTGATGTGTTACATATGACACGACATGACATTTTGAGTGACACACATCGTTTACGAACGATCTTCGACCAAAAACGAATAACATTTACTAGGGCTGCAAAAAATGTTAATATTCCTAGATGTAATAGGGCACCCGGGTCAAGCCAGGATTTTTCAGAACATTGATGTAAGAAGGTTAATTATCACTGGTAGTGGTGTAGTGTATACCGAAATATAAATGGGATTAAAAAATTATGTCGTCATCGCTTTTGACGCGGTCGTTCCTCAATGCGACGAAATGTAAACGATTGTTGTTTTAGAATATTTTTCTGCGCAAAACGTGATACAGCGGATTTGAAATAAAAATTATTTCCTCAAAAACGTTCGGTCAAGTTCATATCAGTTGGCCCGAAAATGATAAAACATTGTCATGCATATTGATAGTTGAACGTTTGATGTAATACGAAAATTCAAATATAGTTGAAAAAGGGTTGGCAAAACATATCTTAAAATTACCATATAAATATTTTTTGTAAGCTATAATACAAATCAGATTAAAATAAATAATAAAAAAAACCGATCATTTTATTTTTTATTTATTTATATAATTAACATTGCACAAGGTTGACAAATTATAAATTTAATACTTTTACAATGAAGAAAAAAAACGTGGTACAATTTAATATTAAAAGCAGTAGAAAAAAAATGGCAAGTAAGTCAACTGAGTAAGCTCCGACGAACTCTACTTTAATACATAAAAAAATACTATTCTTCGGAACTCACCCACGTTTTCATGGAATACGTCGACATCCAAAGCAATATTGTTGAACACCGTCAAAGCTCTCCCCAGTGGCATCCCCATTGACAGGCTGGTTCTACATCATTGATAATAATTACCTGCTACGCATAGGGAATACAATAAACAATGTTTTTTTTTTTTTTTATATTTTTTGAAAAAAATATATGACATTACAGCTTACGCCAATGCGTCAAATATTTTTAAGTTGAAAGATCATACGAGGTATACTCGATGAGAAATTTTGAAAGTCACATGAGATAAACTCAAGGAGAATTGACTTCACAAATACCCATGTCTTAGATCTCAAATTAAAATTGAAAAAATCCAATTTTGACATTGACCTTACCGGGAATCGAACCCAGACCCACCTGGTCGGTAAAGCAAGCTCTAACCAACTAGACCACAGCGGGCGACAAACTGTATATTAAAAAGAATACGCGTGATACACTATACTAATTTATTTGAGTGTTCCTTTAAAATTACAAGTGTGACGTCATAGAAAAAAGTTGGGAAACCCTGGTCCTTATTATCCTTATTAAAAATATTATTTCTTCTAGAAGACGGTTAATTGGTCTGATTAATTTTCGACGTGACAGACGCAGACTGAGCGCAGACTGTGTGCGCTACCGTAGAGGTTAAAAATACGCCGGCAAAGTTATCTTGGCCGGTGCGATTCAAAAGAAGTTCGGGTCTACGTTTTGATAGGCCAACAAAAGGGCGCGCAAACTTGACCTTCCGGTCACCGCGGATGTTCGGATTGAAACCAAGGTGGGCCAGCACACACGTGCACCTATAATATTAACAAATTTCAGGAATTATCTAAGACAATATTTTGTATATTTTACCGTACGTAACATACAACATAATTTGGCAGGTTTTTTACTACAATGTCAATTAACTTTTCGTCTCAAAAAATCTATTAAATAAAAGAGATTGTTAATTTTATGTATATCACGGGATGCCCAATAAATCGACCGCTGTTTACTGGGCATCCTTCAAGCCATATATGGTCGACCGTAACATGAGGTAGGTTGCAAAACCAATAACGAACAATTAAAAGGATTTGACGATACATAATATTCTGGTTTTAGAATAAAAAAAAAGACTTTAAAAACAATACTGTTTGCCAACACATTGCATTTAGACAAGCTATTTAATATCTTAACAAACAATTTTATTCTTTTAACCCCCATCGGTTTTTCAATTTATTTCTTTTAAAGTTGACCCTTAACAGTTTCAACATAAACAAGCCATCCATATAAGTCTTTAAAGCGTGTAATTTTCTAATGCATAATATGATATTTACATCATTGATATTATCACTAGTAGAAAATGCATTCGAAATTAATTCTTATAAGAATAAATCAAAAAATCTTTCATTCTCAATTGTTATTTAGACATCCGAGAGCTAGAATGAGCCTTTCAAAAATATGGGCTTGTTTGTGTCTTGTACCATTTTGTATTTTAACCCTACAAATTACGAGAAGCGTAGATGATATAATGATACCTAATTATGTATTGTCAGTTACAGTCAAGCTGTGGAGTCGGAGTCCTAAAAAACAGGTGACTCCTTTTTATATAATAAATCAGACTGCATATTAGTAGATTATTAACAAATATGAAAATGCGTATAATATAATATAAAATATATACAAAATTATCTTTCAATATAAACTCTATGCACTGAATATATGTCTAGTTTTGAGTAAATCGATATTGAATTTTTTTTATCAACACTATAACATTAAAATGAATGTCTAGTTGTAAAATTCAATTCATTTATGTTTACTTTTTTTGTACACATATTCGCAAATACCACATTTTTTGACACGACAGATATTATTTTATATATTTAATTGCACCAAGTATTATTACATAATAAGTATTCTTATGCGTTTTCTGCTACTGAAGATTTCTTTATGAAATCTATCATTTCCCGGCATTAAATTCACATAACGTCTTCTTCCATTTTTCATCTGCGTTTGTGCTCTCGAGCTAAATAATTACTTGAAGTGTTTGCCAGGAAACATCTATTTAAACGTAGAACATTTTAATATA
Organism: Himalopsyche tibetana; assembly: GCA_030503985.1. Taxonomy (NCBI): domain Eukaryota; kingdom Metazoa; phylum Arthropoda; class Insecta; order Trichoptera; family Rhyacophilidae; genus Himalopsyche; species Himalopsyche tibetana. The sequence goes on along the minus strand of JAPJYX010000019.1, from coordinate 27,841,525 downwards.
GTATCTTCAATTTGTTGTATTGACTTAATTGTTTCAATAATGACTTATAATGCATAGGTGTTATATATTTATTCAAGCCTTATCTCTATGTACGTGAAAAGTTGTGAAGGTTATAAATAATAATATAATATATCACGTATGTATTTATTATTGAATTAATGAATATTTATAAAATAGATGTATTTAAATAACAGAACACATAATAATAATAATAAACACAATAATTATGCACTCTTTCAAACACACTGTATTTACGTATTTATTGACCTTGGCTAATTCGCGGTCCGTACAAGGTCACCTCATCATTTAAATTCGGTAAATTCGCCGGAATTTATAATCATTTTATTATTACGGCAACGAAAAAAAATATATATTACGTGTATCGTGATTCTAGAAGCGATTGATAATGTCGTACTTTTATCAATTTTATCATGTCAGAAATTAATACGTTGTTTTTTGTACACCCAAGGTCGTCTCGACAAGTGCTATGTCACACGCGCGAGACTGTATCGATTTATGCTTTTAAAGGATGCCACCAATTCAAATATTAAATAGTAATCAAAATAAAACGGTTAAATAATAATATTGTGATCTTTCAACAAAGTTATACAATTAAAACATTGATATTGTCAGCAGCTAATGTACCTACCTTTTATCTATCGTTTCAATAAAAAATATTTTGTATCTGTGTTCATCGTTCTTTGTTAACTGCGGGGCTATAATGCAAAACGTACTATTTCCAAATCTCGAACTTTTTAGTAGAGTCAAATACTATAACGAATAACACAAACAAAATAACATTTGCATAAAAATATGATTTCCAACTTGAAAACGACAGTGTTTTAGACATTTTATATTAAAAATAATAATACCAGTCGATTCCTTAGGCTTGAATTACCCTATCTGAATACCTAACTAAATATCGCTCATTTTGGAAATAGTACAGTTTGAGTAAGAATTGATTAAAAAATATAAATAACATGTTCGCTTATATCCCTTATACCAAGGGTTGGGAACCTTTTCATTTCTAAATGCCACATTCATTTATCTGATTCAACATACATTAAAGCCGCAGCAAAGAAAACGTTTTTTTTCGATTGTCGAACATATATGTAATGGGTTGTTGCGGTCTTTTTCCAAACGCTTGCGTATAATTTTTTGATCAAAGTTAATACATTTTTGATCAAGTCAAAAGGCCGCATCAGAGTAGCCAAGAGGCCGCAGGTAACCCTCCACTACAGTATACTATACTCTTCCTACAGTAATATCAATTTTAAAAGTCTGCCTGGTTGTTTTTCCTCTGCCTAATTCTTCCATCGAAAGTCTATCAGCTTCGACGTAAAGGCTTTGTTTTTGGAGTCGGATTCCACTTCTCTATAAGGAGTCCGTCTCCACACCTGCGGTTTCTTTAACTCTATGTATCGTAAGATAACAATTATTCTTTTTTACTTTGAATTTTTTTTTTATCCGATTTATCGTCTTTAACCATGCCATAATTAAACGTTTGCTGTTGCAGTCGGACATCAGAGATATTCATTCATACGTGGACATAGACTAATCTACATATGGCAAAAGTCAATTAGAGATATGTACTTTTAATTACTATTATTAACTATTACACTTCGTACGTTACCTTTTGTGTTCTTGTGATATTTAAATTACCATTTTCTGTTTGTTTTTCAATAACTTTTCAGAATAAGACATCTATCTGTCTATTCAAATTTATACGAAATCAAATTTTGTACAACATTTTGCTGCATCAAAACTTTTTATCGTGTTAATTAACGACAATCTAATATATGAAAATGAATGTTTGTTTGTTCGAACTCTGCCAAGCCGCTCATCCGATTGCATTAAAACTTTGACAAACTTTTTGCTTGCGCTTGCGCGAAGTTTATAGGCATATTAAAATTAACTTACAGTAGGTCCTATATATAAAAATTAATGTTTGTATATCTGCCATACCATTCATGCAACTTGCGCTAAGGCTAAAGGCGTAGTACAATTGAATTGCAGTAGGTGGCACGTGTGTCGTACCATATACAATCGGCAGCTAACATCAAACGTCAAACAGACAGAAAAAGAAGACATGCACTTCAATAAACACAATTAAAACAGAAACACTTTCTTTCTTTGAGTGGGATTGCAACGCTTGCCGGGAATTCAATAAAAAATGTGTATTAACCACTTGAATACCAAGCGGACACAGGTTTCCGGAACATATGCAAGCGAACACGGACGTCCAAGACATTTAAAACATCAAATAGTTGGTATTCTAATAGAATATAAGCAATATTTTGATTAATATGTGTAGTGCTAGCTATAATGAGTCAATATAGGTTTTTAAAATATCGAATTCGAGTGTATATTATGCAAAATTATTGTTCTCAAAAAACACGCAGTATCTCTGGGAATATTAATGATTTATTTGCGCGGTATTCAAACGGTTAAAGTAATTGTTTCAGATAAACATGTGAATTAAAAATGTAGCGTAAATGCATGCATGACGATAATGAGTAATTTAATCAAATACGAAGCAATTTACTTAATCCTATTTGCACAAATGCCCAAATATTTCAAATTTGAAGAGCGGGTCTGGCGTCTAGCGAGCGAAAAAATTGAAATTTGCCTAACCTTGCGAGCGAATTGAAGGTGATCCGTCACCGTCTAGATGCGCATATTTTCAGCGGAGTCGAATTGTTCGCCGCGCGCTGTTTGCTCGTCGATATAATAAAAAAAAACACACACACTAATAAAATACCAAACTTCGTCTTCTTTTCGCGCCCTCTAAGCATCAATGACACGCGATTGCGCAATAGCGATTAAAAAAATGGGAAATATTTATCTATTATGGGTTTATATATAATATATTATTTTTGTTTAAATTTATATAATGCTTAATAATAAGTAATTAACAATCTTCAAAGCCACATTGGGTCACATTGATTTTTTCCCAAAACATAAATAGTTTTTTTTACTTTTTTCTGATAGTTATTATGATAATATTATTACATATCGACTGTGGATAGGAAAAAGGACGTAACCCATACATATACAATTTTACAGGAGGCACAAAAAACGTGTTTTGCCGATTTTAGGCCATTTGCAAATTATGAAATATACACAACCTGGAAGTGCACGGAGCTGGTGCTAAATTGACATATTATAATATTAATTAAATAAATTGTCTAGGGAAAACCTTTTTATTATTTTTTCTTGATTTCAATTTTGACAAGCTCACCTTTTTTCAAGCATAAAAGCTAAATTAAGATAATAATTCGGCTTTTGCAGGTTACATTCTTTTGATAGAACGTGCATCAAGTTTGATACATTGTGATTATCGAAAAAAAGCTGTTTTGAAAAAACTCTGGGTTACGTCCTTTTTCCTTTCCACAGTCGATATAATATATTATGTTTGTACAGCACTGTTTTTTTCTAATTTGTCCTTGCTTCCGTGTTGGGTTTCAGGGTTCATATCCCAACATGACATTTGCATAATCTTATTAGCATTTACTTAAATTATTCATGACTATAAAATACTGTATTTATTATTAAGATAAAATATCTTTTCATGTATTATATATTAAATAACTTTTATTTTATATAATTTCTATAGATTCGGCGGTTTTTGGTGAAAGTTCATTTTTAATATAACATTATTAAGCTTGATAGCTTTGTTATTCCACTTTTTGTGTAACAAAGTGTGAAACTTGCTTGATTCGCCTCTGAAGCGTTATCAAAATTTTAAAACAAATATTCTTATATTTTTTTTAGCATTGTGTTTATTTTTTCCGGCAATATTAATTATTGATTTTTTTTGTAGGTTTTTTTTTTGATAATTTTGAAAACCGAACGGAAATTTTTATTTTTAACAAAACCGCATGCTGCATATTTCACGAACTGAACTGTACTATCTTTCTGGTACGGTCTGTTCCAGGGGTGGGGAACCGTTAAACATTGATTCGTCGCCTGTGTGGTCGAGTGGTCAACGGTGTTGGCTTCGGCTACAGAGGGCCCGGGTTCAAATCCCGGTACGGACAGTTTTATAAATTGATTTTTCAATCGATTTATGAATTTCTGTTCAAGGGCATGGATGTATGTGATGTCTTGAATTCCCCCCTCTCACCTTTCCTTTCCTATGAACGGGGCCTATCGACAGCGATTAGCTTACCACTAATCCTGTCCTAGCCCAATCCTTCTATCCCTACTCTCTTTGGAAAAAGAGAGGTTGAGCAACTGAGTAACAAACAGTTCTCGTAGAAACACTTCTGTTGAGATAAACTCCATTAATAGTCCATATGCTCCACATTGGGAGCGGACATGGTTTAAAAAAAAAACATTGACTAGGGAATCTTTAGCCGGAAACAGGACTTTACGGTCAGAATATGACAGGAATTTTCGAATTTACATGCATTTAAAGAACTACAGAATTTGCCAGAAGGCCGCACCAGAGTAGCCAAAAGGCTGCAGGTTCCCCACGCCTGGTCTGGTCGGATAAGATTCCTTGTCTTTTTTCATTCCAGAATGTTCATATTACTTAAAAATACAAAATTATTGAATACATAACCATCACTTATTATTGCGATTCCTACCAATGACTTGGTTAGCAGACCACTAGAGCACGGGTTCCCAACTTGGGGGTCGCGACCCCCAAGTGGGTCACGAGGGGTTTTCGGGGGGGTCGCCAACTTTTTACGATTTTGGATTTGAACAACAAAACAACGAAAAAGTGTACCAAATCGAGGATTTAAAATTCCTCGGGGGGTCGCTTAGTCACATGGCTTTTAAAAAAGGGGTCGCCATCCGTTAAAGGTTGGGAACCTATGCACTAGAGATTGGCTTGCAAAATTTGCAAGAGATGGACGGAAAAGGTCGAACGCTCCCTTCCCTGTCCCCCCATTCGAATGGTAGCCGTTTAATTAAATTTAATTATACCGTAAGGTGGAGGTCATTAGCCATCGTGTGACCAATTTCTGCCGACCGGCACAGGAAATTTAATAATAATAAATTCATTGCGACTCTGTTAATATGACCATTACAATATTATTTCCAGGAATTTTCACGACTTTTATAAATTGGACGGCACATTAATCTCCTGGGGGCGGGTGTCTTTGACAGGGTAGTGGGTACCTCCATTTTAGCCAGCTTTCATACTACGGTAATAATAAACACTATTTATTATCGATGAGATATTGGTATCGCACACTATGAATGTCAACTATACGATTTTTTAAGGGAATTCTTCGATGTATTGCTTATTTATTAATCCATTTCATGTCACAAATAATCATCATTTGAACTATATTTTTTCTAAAGATACGGATTGACATATGAGGAGCAAACATTCAAAAAGTGTTTTGTCACACAAATACAAAGCTTGGAAAATGATGATTTAAGTGTTGCAAAAGTGACGGTTTGTATGAATATGTCAACTTTATGATTTCATTTTAATATGAAAAAAAACCTTTTTCAACACTAATTTTGATTTCCATTCATAGGTTTTATTATGGGCTATCAAAATTTATATAAAATGCCATTTTTCAAAATTTGTGACAAAACACTTTTTGAATGTTTGCTCCTCATATATTAAGGAACATTTTTTTTTACATAATTGAAAGTTGGACGTTTTATTCTTGGCTTTGATATATATAAAAAAAACAGTGTTATATTAATACTAAGACAACCAATCCCAGATCCTTTTTTTAATACGATTTTTTTCAATCCCGGTATTTATTATTCACCATAAAATCGTGGAAAAAATCGGGATTGAGAAATTTTAAAATAATTACGAATTTCGGTGAAAAAGTTTCAAAAATTATAAATAATCAAGAAATTTACGGATTTCCAATAATAAAAAAAAATGTGATACCTTTTTTTAGCTGTATACCAGATTTTTTTTTAATTCTGACCGAAATCAAAAAGCCAAGAATTTTTGGAATTACCAACACTTTAAAAAATATTTGTCAATGCCCGATTTCAAATAACCACGAATTTACATATGTAGAGCCTTTATTTTTTTTTAGCTCGCTGACGTTTTTGCCTGACTGACTGTTTTCAATAACTTTTCGAACGCAGAGAAAGTCTAGATTACTTCGAAATATTCCGAGATTATTGAAATAAATTGAAAAGATTCAGCTGGGAATAAAATTCATCATGGTAACGTATGGATATCGAATCAATGTTTTTGTTCAATTATATTTGTAAATTACTTTGACCGTCAAATGTTTTTTTTATTAATGAAAACACCTATCCGATAAAACACTCGCGTCCTTAAGTAAAATTACAATACACTTAACGGTGGTATACATACAACCTTTACTGAATAATAATAATAATATGTTATCAGTTGATAACAGAACAAAAACATACGTAGTTTTTTCTTTGAAAATTGATTTGCATGACATTGCCCGTGACTGATAGCAGACAATCGATTCTATTTATATACACATATTTGTTGTAGTTATTATACATAATTAAAAATGCAATACAATTCAATGAGATACTTAATACATTGTGATTTGATGAATCATTTGATTCCAAAGTACGACATTTAGTAATATAATTAAACTATTAATATACATTTATATAATTCAATAATTTTTATAAAATGTATCTCGTTAGCAAATATTTTTTCTAAAAGCCTTCATATTTAATGATGAATTCTCTACGATGAAAATTCGAGGATATGTTACGATACGAAAATTACCTTGTGTCATACTCCACGTTCCCTCTAAGCTGCGCACGTGCGCGGCCGCGCAGCAGTTGGGAAGCCCCCGCGCACTCATTCCGGGTTGGCGCGCACTACAATACAGTTGCTCAATTAATATTTGATCGTTCCGTGCAGCCTTTGAAATTTCCGCGCAGCTAACCCTTCGGCTTAGAAGGAACGTTGCAACTTCAATGTGAAAACGATGTCGTTCAACATTGCGTCCACCAGGAAAAGTACATGACCCAAGTAGTTCTCCAATGCCGGCATCCCGTCCAATTTTGAGATTTTGAAATCCCAGGGTTTCGGGATTGAGAGTAAGAAGTGAAAGAATTTAATTAATTCAATTTGTATAATATAATTGATTGATTGATGATACGTAACGTATGAATTCTGTCATCTGTAATTTCTATTTTTTTTCTTTCAACGAATATTGCAAACGTTCTGTTTGACAAACAACATTAAGCTAAAGAAACTGTATTAAACATTTGATTGTTAAATTGATTTAATATGTACGTATTTTTTTTTTCAAATGATGTAAACTATTTCACTTATATATTTTGATTATATAGCCATAAAAGTTATCAAGTTATAAACGATTTAATGTTTACTCCTCAAGTTTTAGTTCTGCGTATCTTAAGACATTTTAAACACGTATATTACCAGGGACTCATAGGCCACAACATCTCACTACCTAAGCACCAGGGGTTGGCTAAAGGGGGCTCGGAGGGGCTTGCGCGAGCCCCTTGTTAATTTTAGAGAAAACAATATTTTCAGATCAAATGAGTACACAACTGAAATTTCTAACTGATATATTATCTAGAACAGCTTCAGTATACACATTAGTACATTTTTGGCCATTTACATTGATAAGTTTACGGTAAATTGTATATTGTTAAACAAAATAAGTGCATCAAGTAACAATCGATTGATTATTTAAGTATTGTGTGTAATTCAATCGAAGTGATAAATAAACTCACTGCTTCCCCAGAACACAGAGAATTGCTTTGGTGTAAAGCGACCCCCCTCGTTAAAGTATTGGCAGCCCACCGCTGCTAAGCATCATAACTATCATCGTCAACATCACCCTCCTACAGATCTAAAATCAACATCCACATTTCGAAGAAGAGAATAAGAAGCCCAGCCTCGCAGCCCCATAACGAAAGAAAAGGTCCACAGTTTCTCAACCGTGGGCCAGAGCATGTTTTACAGAGGAAAATAATTGTAGAGGAGCCACAGTAGAGTTTCGGGGGGAGCCAGGAGCAAATCTGGGAAGAGCTAAAAAAAAAGGCTCGCGCGTTTTCATTTTGGGAATTCCGTAAATTCCTGGGTATTTTTTTTTAAGTCTGCGAGCAAAATTTTAAAAGAATTCAAAACTATTTTGGAATCTTTCAATCCCCGACTCTCTAAAAACTTGTTTGTACATGTATGCGGGCCACGGAAAAATATGCGGCCCCTCAGATGGTCGCGGTCCACAGTTTGGGAAGTAATGCTCTACACGAGTGAATCCATTTTTTAAGGATTACAGTTTTTGGTGGTATACATATATGTATTAACAGAAATGTTAATATCACCGTGAAGCACCCCTTATCAGCCAGGAATGAATTATTTCAGTAGAAATTGTTATCGACGCAATACTAATGGAAAAGTTTTATCACTTGTGGATTACTCTTTCACCGAACATACCATGATTCATGATATTGTTAAAATAGCGGCTAAAAGCGAAATGTTTTTTTTAATATCTGGAATATTGGCCACCGAAAAAAAAATACTTCCAAGAAACCGTTTAGTAACACGAGCCGATATGAAACGTCACGCTCTATTAAAGGGGGGGATGATTTGTTTAGGGCTAAACCTTATTAAATATAAAGATATATTTTGTAATGATTATAGCATTAAATGACTATATCAATCTGAAGTCATGTTGGTGAAAAAATTGTAGTGAGGGTTTGTGCTGAAAAACATGACAGTTGTTTATGAACGATCTCTCGGGAAAATAAATATTTCAACATGCATTATAATACAGTCTAGCTCGGTTATTATGATCTCGGATAAACTGAGGAAACATTCGTTGAAATTTTAGTTTATGGTTTTCTCTATACATTTATTCACTTTTATAGCGAGCTACTTCTCGGGCATACCGAGCAAAAATATCGTTAAAATTTTTCACGATCTCCAGAGCTCATGATATATTGGAACAGCTAGTCGAATTTTATGCACTAGGACACGGGTTACCAACCTGGGGGTCGCCACGGGTTTTCTGGGGGGTCGCCAAATCAAGGATTTTAAATTCCCCGCTGAGCTGAAAAAAGGAGTTTCGGGAACAATCCGGGGAAAAAGTATAGCAAATCGAGGATTTCAAATTCCTCGGGGGGGTCGCCTAGTCACATGGCTTTTCTAAAAAGGGGTCGCCACCAATTTTCCCGCTAAGGTGTGCGCGTGTGCGCGCGCACACTTCTCAAAATGTGTCCGCACACATTTCCACATATCCCGCACAGGACGCACACATAAATATTGTAAAAAGAAGATTTGCTGGAGTCTAATGTAATAAAGCACCATCCTATCGGGTATGAATAATATTTTAATTTTCATAAACTTCATTGATTCTACCTACCTTTATACTTGCGCATACTTTTTTTGAATGAAAATAGGACCACCTTTTAATGCAATGCTTCCCAAAAAGTTTCATACCACGGCCCACTAAATCAGAAAAAAAATAGTCCGTGGCCCCCTCAATGCAAGACATGTTCTGTGACGGTCCCCGGAGAAAACCTGCGCCCCCCAGTGTGGGAAGCACCGTTTTAATGAATTGAGTGCTTTGAGGGTAAATTTAAGGACAATGAGAGTGGATACAATGAAACAAGCATCAATTTTAAATTTTATAAGAAAACAAAATTGACAGAAAATTGTAATATGTGTATAACGGGTTTGTGAATAAATTCTAATTGTGTATTTTTGTTTTAATTGCGACTTTTTGCGAAAGGTGACCGCTCCAGATACTTCATGTCTTCATGCGATGTGTATGTTTGTAAACATTTAGAAATTCATATTCTCCGTTATAACGAGTAATGCTTATAACTAGCAAAATCAATCGGTCATACCTTCCTCGTAATAACAAAGTTCGACTGTATTATAAATTGAAATTAACTGTCAATAAAATGAATAAAATGATAATTATAAGAACATCGTGCAGGTGATTTTGTGATCAGTAATATTTAAAATATAAAAAAGTAAATAATACTAGGGGTAAGTTTACACTAGTTCCTTCATAAATGTTTTTGAAAAACAAAATATTTTGACATCAATTATATAAATCTAAATATTTTTGTAATACTCCAAAGAGGTAGTTTGATTATCTTAATGATAATTAACCGTTTGAATACCGCGCAAATAAATCATTAATATGTCCCAGAGATACTGCGTGTTTTTGAGCACAATAATTTTGCCTAATATACACTCGAATTCGATATTTTAAAAACCTATATTGACTCAGTATAGATAGCACTACATATATTCATCAAAATATTGCTTATATTCCATTAGAATACCAAGTATTTGATTTTTTAAATGTCTTGGACATCCGTGTTCGCTTGCATATGTTCCGGACACCTGTGTCCGCTTGGTATTCTATTCAAGTGGTCAAGGATTATAAGCAATCATACTTACTCCACAGAAGTTAAATAGATATTTTTCATTTACTTATTCAACCATTCCAGTTTGGTTGTATATTTATGAAACAAAATGGCAAAAAATGTCATAATCAATTCAAGTCATTTAATCAATTTGAAAAACAGATAATTATTTCAACTAGGTAGTTTCAAGGTAAAATATACATCCTGACGCTACCAGCTATAATATTTTTAACAACAATTAAATTATCAATTCATTTAATTTTGCAGACTTTTTGTGACAAAAAAAAACAAAAAATAATCTGCATCGGCCGGGAATCGAACCCGGGCCGCCCGCGTGGCAGGCGAGCATTCTACCACTGAACCACCGATGCTTGTGCCTTAATTGAGAAAACATTCATATTTATCAACTCGCTTGCACTAAATAACACTTTCACCAGCATAATATTTTGGTACACCGAAATTGACAGCGTCTCCATTTTTGTTGTTGTTTAAATTGATATTTCATTGATTTTCACAGTATCTACTTCTCAGTCTAGTTGGTATATATCTATGTACATAGGGCGATTGGTATATATGTAATTTTTTTGACTATCCACCCACTTTTATTTTGATTATCCAAATAGTTGAAAAAACAATGAAAATTAAATGGAATTAAAAAATTATGACGTTTAATAATTATTTCGCAATGAGTAAAATATTCCTTAACTACTATTTAAGAGTACATAGATTTGAAATACAGGGTGTAAATATGGTTTTAAAATTGGGTTTGTCAAAAGTTATATTCCCAACCTTTTTCATGCCACGGACTCCTAAATGTGACTAAAACAATAATCTGCCGACCCCCGATTTTTTCTATTTCACATATTTATATTTTATCACAAAGAATGTTGAAAGAATGAAAATTTTCGCGGACCCAGGTTGGGAAGCACTGTTATAATATACTGCGTACATGTTGTACCTGTTATGGATTATAATTTTTACTGAAACACTGTTTAAATGTTTGTTCAACTTTTATTTCATATATCATAATTGTACACTTTTATATAAATCACTTATCTTATAATCGAATAATAGCAACGTGAGTTTCAAGGCGTCTCTAGTGGATCGATGAACGGTCGATTTGAACTCTTGAATTGAACTGAATGGAAGGATAGTAGGATATCGGTTTTGGGCGTTGAAAGGTTACTGTTGCAATTATAGTATGTCATAGAGTATTAACATAGTACTCTATGACAAGATGTCGAGTATACATAACATACCAATAGAGAAGATAGTCAAACATTGTTACAATATTCCTTAATAATTAACTATTCATGAATGTATTTTGCTAGAACGTAGGTACACAGATTCCCATTTTGAATTATGATACAATATGATGAGTCGATCATGACCTTAGCTTTAAGCTTGAAAACAATCTATTTTTGATTCGCACGTGAATCATATTACTAGGAAACATTTCAGGCTGCCCAATTTCGTGAGTCAACTGAAATCCACACCCAGTGTTTATTTAGCATTGTGTTAATTTTAGTCGACACGTGTTTTATTAATTTATATATCAATGCAATAATGAAATTAAAACCTTTATAATAATTACGTTTCCTCATGTTTGGAAAATTCTCACGTTCATATGCATATTACATCATATTTTGTTTCATTGAATCTATAAAAAAACAACGGTTTTGTTTCGTAATTGTAATAACCGAGTTCGACTGTATATAATATATATATCAGAAACACCAAATCACTGCAGTACTAAATTTAATTATGCTGCATATTTCAACGCATTTATCTGAGAATAATGTTTTTTCTAATTCAACTAGGAGCTCGCGCAACCCCCTACGATCCCTCTCCAGCTCACCACTGACTGTGTGGATTAATTTGGTTGGACAAGAAACGTTAGTTTTGATTGTAGGCAGTGGTGTAGTGGTAAATAAATACGTACCAGGTCGGTCATTGATATATTCCCTTTTTTTATATCCGTTCGAAGTTCAAAAACCACAAGTTTTAACAATCTATATATATAAAAGAAAGTGGGGTTTGTTACACCACGTATATCTTGGCTATAACTTGGCTGATTTTAATGATCTTTGATTTATTAAATTCGTATCCGCCTAGAATAGCAGAATAAGCATTAAAACATCGGAAAAATATCACGGCAAAGAAATTATGAAGAAAATTAATATTCTCATACAGTTTTCAAATGGCGAACACCTTGAAATAATGAAAATGTCGTTTGTATGCAGATTTCATCCGCTAGGTGGCAATTTTTCCAAAATTCATTTGTTTCTGCTTCTTTTGCGTACGATTGACTTCTAAATAATTTTAAATTTAGAGTATGGATTAGAATAAAACAAATCGATGATATAAAATGAAAACGAAATAAAATCGGATATATTTGATATAAGGTTATGTTTATAATTAGGTGTGATATTTTTTTTGACAACAATATTACGCTGTTTGCACGAACGTTGCTCTTCTTTGAGATGCCACGTTATTACACTTGGAAAGCTACATCGAAGAAATTTTAACGTCGAAAGCAAGGCGATGCGGTTCCTACTCATCCGAATGATTACTGATGCTCATGGTCGCATTTACACAGTTCATCCGAAAAATGACGTATGCTTCTACTTGCATGTCAACAGCTCAATTTGCTTGAAAATGATACTCATTACAATCGCTGAAGAAATTGTTTCTGAATCTCCAAGTCAGATACGCACATTATTTTCTATCATTATTTTGACATGCTTCCCATCGAATCCCCGTGAACTGTGGAACAAGTACAAGGATGACATGTCCGAATACATTTTGCATCGAATTCGTGTCAGTTTGGGGAATCCCGATCTCGAGGTGAATGAAGAGATACATAACCAGGCTTTGCTTTAGATCGAAGACATGTGTTACCTCATGTGCGGCAGTTTGGTAGTCAAGTTAGGAATGCCAACGCCAGATCGTGGAATGAACGACGCTTTCAATCGAGAATTGGAACGTGAACGTGAATATGATCGAGATGCATTGAACCAATCAGTTTGAACGAATATACCACTATTGAACCCTTAACAGAAGGAAATTAGCGATACGTTAATGAAGGTAATTGATGATGGAAATGGTGGCTTATTTTTCCTCGATGCGCCCGGTGGAGCTGGGAATACATTCTTCATGTCATTGATTATGGCCACAGTTCATGCGAGATAGAAAAATTGCTGTAGCAGTTTCTTCTTCTGGAATAGCAGCCACGTAGATAGATCAACCGCTGCCGATGAAATAAACGCTTGCCTCAAATAATTGACAAACATGCGAGTTGCATTGCTAAACGATCCATCTGCCGAAGATTTCTCCAAACAATTGCTGACTATCTATTTATTCATTGTTCAAAATTAAAATTACAGTACATGACATAACAGCTGACGCCAATTCGCCATGTACTTGAAAAATATAATAAGACAAAATATAAAATAAAACTACATAATATATCAGAATCAAAATCAACATAAAAAATCAAGAAATAAAATAGTGAAATTTTACAAACAGTTCAAAAATACTATCACTAAAAATGTCCACTTCTCTAGGCAATGCGTTGATCAATCTAACGGCCCTTGGAACTGGTGATTTAAACCTCTTAAGCGAGGTATAAGTTTTTAGAAATAAAAGTTTTTGCTCATAGTTACGCCCACGTAAGAATAAATTGGGAGCATGTAAATTAATAGTCATGAGAATTTGAGGATTATTAACTCGGCCCCGAAGGAGAAGAGAAAAATGCTTTAAGCTTGAAAACGATCTTCGACTATCGTCGGTAACGACCGTGTTCCTGTTGACAAATCGAACAGATTGATTTCGTTTCCGCCGAATTTTAACAATTTCGTCTCAACAAAGGACGGCTTCATCAAAAAAATGTTCCCAAACGTCTTATCACAAAAATCACAATTGGTTGATTGAATGAGTAATTCTTGCGGCGAAGAACAAAGATGTGGATCATTTAAACTTCACAATTCAAAATCAAAATCGTTGGTCCACTACATTCCTTCAAATCTAGCGAACTTTCGCAAGGTGCGCGAAACATTCTTGCACAGACTGTACATATAACATATTATTTCAACCAAAAAATAATTATTTCTGCTTCTCTATGATAGTGTCATCAGAAATAGTTTGTAGTATCGACCAAACTATTTTTTTTTTCGTTTATTAGATTAGGTTCGCGCCGCAGCACACCCAGCATCGCCTCGCGGCACACCGCTTGCGGAGCACTGCTTTAAACGACTGAAAAACTGACATGCAATATTGCGAAACACTCACCAATGACCAAAGTTTTGGTAGCAAGTAAAATCATCACCTGGGATGAATGGACAATGGGGCACAAATGCGCATTGGAAGCACTCAATCAAAGTATGAAATATCTGTGCAATGACTCAAGATGTTTTATAGGCGCAATGATTCTACTATCTGGCGATTTCCACCAAACACTACCAGTCATTCCAAGATTTACCGCTTCCGATGAAATAAACGCTTACCTCAAATCACGACTCTTGCGCTATGTCAAGAATCTTCAGCTGACGACAAACATGCGAGTTGCATTGCTAAACGATCTATCTGCCGAAGCAATTGCTGACTATCGGTAACGGGGGTGTTCCTGTCGACGAATCGAACGGATTGATTTTGTTTCCGCCGAATTTTTGCAATTTCACTTCATTCAACAAAATGTTCCCGAACATCTAATCACAAAAATCACAATTGGTTGAATGAACGAGCAATTCTTGCGGCAAAGAACAAAGATATGGATCATTTAAACTTCACAATTCAAAACCAAATCGTTGGTCCACTGCATTCCTTTAAATCTATCGACCGTGTTACAAACGAAGACGAAGCAACCAACTATCCAACTTAATTTTTACACTTATTGGATCTGCCTGGCTTGCCACCGCGCAATTTACAACTGAAGGTTGACTCGGTAGTCATCATGCTTCAAGTTATCAAGTTAACAGAACATTTATTCACTTTTAAGGTGTTCACTGTCAATACTTGGTGGAACGGCAATATAATAAAAATAATAAAACATTTTTAGTACTTTTCCCACATAAAATTTATTTGATCAGGACCGGTTTCGCTCATCGCGAGCATTATTAACTGATGATAATGCTCAGATGATAATAACTCAGTTGATAATGCTCGCGATGAGCGAAACCGGTCCTGATCAAATAAATTATATTTAGTGGGAAAAGTACTAAAAATGTTTTATTATTTTTATTACAACTTTTATTGATTCTGAGGCGGTACGAAGTTCGTCGGGTCAGCTAGTTAAGTCAATAAAAAAACGCGCAAATATTGTATTTTAAAAACTGTACTCACTTCTTGTACGATGCATTTGATGATAAGAATACAAAAACTTTCAAATAAACCAAAAAAATAAAGATTATCAGACACTTGATGCACAGATCTCGAGTGAACGTTTGGTACTGAAAAAAAAATGATTTTCTTCAAATAATTTTTGGGCCCATACTTATCATATTTTCAAGTAATTTTTCTTTTACCGAGAAAAAAGTTACTAGTCAAAAAGGTGGCAGGGCGGCGCCCTGGCTCATTTTCAGTTGCCAGGTCGCCGACCTGGCCCCACCACACCAATTATTGTAGGTATACCCGCTACTTATTTCTGTAGTACATCTCTGTGTCCGTCGAATCAAATCAGTTAGTAAATTATTATCTTGAACAATTAATTAACAATGGAGATGAAAGATTATCATCTTCATTGTGTATCGGTGTAAATTTGCATTAATATGTCACAGCTGACGGTGGGAGGGGCCAAGAGCGTGAGACGGTTGCTAGGTGATTCGCCGCCCCCACATATTTGACCGCCAAATGTCATGTAGTGTCACATTCAAAATGCCGGGGCCAATTTTTGAAGATAGGCACATTCGCTAATGATTACGTTCAGTCGACGCTGTCATACTTCCTGTATAATTAGACTGATGTGTGTCATATGCAGGCATTAGTTTCAAGGATAGACTTATGTGTATATGTTTGCAAAAAAGATTGTTACCGGACTGTTACGTAATATCTAAACATTGTCATTTTATAAATTACTTTAACATGATCGGATAAAAATATCAAAGTATTATTAGTTATACAGTTTTTTTTAATAATATTGGTACAGTGGAACCTCTCATAACGAGCACCACTTATAACGAGTTATTCACATAACGAGCAAAACAGATTGTGAAAAATGCTCCCTTAACGAGCGATATTTCGCATAACGAGTGACGCAGAGTTTTGGAAAGATCACTTTCACATCGTTGCTTGCCTCAAGACAAGGCGTGAAAAGGGGTCACCAAAAGAACCCTCACTTCAGCTTGGAAGAAGCGTTGTCGAATGTCATTTTGAGCGGCTTAAAACAGTACCTGTGGTGTCTACAGTCAGCGAGATTGCATCTTTGACCAATACCATGGGACTGGAGGTGGATAACAACGATATTGATGAGCTTGTGAAAGATTACAGTCAAGAGCTGACCGACGAAAAGCTTATGGAGCTGCGTTGTTTTTCACAGCAAGAAGTTATGGAGGAGAGTTTATTAGTGGAGGAGGAGTAAGTAGCAAAGAAACAAACTTCTGGGGCAATAAGAAAAAAGCATGTGAAACTGTTGCATCGTAAATTAAGAAGCATCAACTAGCCGATTTTTTTTCGTTTTTTGCAAATCGAAATCGCATTCCAGGTTGTTACACTCCTTAACAATTTATAAGTATGTAATTCTACTTGAATACACGTTTAAAATATTTAAAAAAAAATCGTCATGGAACGCATTATTGTATTTTACGTTGTTTTATATGAGAAAAATTGTTTCGCATAACGAGTGTTTCACATAACGAGTAAGATTCTGGAACGAATTAAACTCGTTATGAGAGGTTCCACTGTATATAGCTATTGGTCTCTTGCTGAACCCCAGTTGGCTAGAGGTTGCTCTACCGATCACGCAGGTCTGGGATCGATTCCCGGTAAGATCACAGTGAATTTGAGATTTATTCAATTCAAAGTTGCGATCATTATTTCCATTATTTCCTCTCCTCCCACCATACTGATCCTATCATAACTGGGTGTAGCAATAGCGATTAGTTAACCACTAGTCCTGTTATAACCTTATCTTACTCTCCCTACTACTCATTTTGAAAAAAGTGAGGTTGAGCGACCGAGTAACAGACAGTTCTCGTAGAAAAAACTTCTGCTGAGACACCTCCATAAGGAGGCCATATGCTCCACATTGGAAGCGGACATGGATACAAATATATAACTATTACGCCTGCAGACGATGGTGCACGTCGAAATAGCTATAAGCTAATATTATAAAAAAATGTAGAACTAAATACGTTAATATTTTTATGTAAATTCCAATTCAATCAATAAATTAAATTATCAATGTCAATTTTAAGTACGAAAATACCTTTTTATTGAGATATAACTTTTAAGGTGTCTATTGTCAATTCTTGTTGGAGTATATTAAAAACAAAACACGCTTTTGTATTAATTCATGATTATTTATTAGCGATCAAGATGGGCTTAGCCCAGTGGTCGGTAAACTGCGGCTCGCAAGCCACATGCGGCTCATTGGCCTCTTGAGTGTGGCTCTTCCACAGAATACCACATACAGTGCGATTAGGGCATCCAATCCCGGGATCCCGTTCAATTTTCTGATCCCGAAATTCCGGGATTGAGATGGCCGCGATCCCGGGTTTTCGGGATTGAGAAATTTTGAGCAAATCCCGAAAATTTACACGAAATTGGTTAATTCAAGATTTCAAATTCCTCGGCGAGCTAAAAAAAAAAAAACGAGATTCTGTGAGAATCCAAGGAAAAAGTATAGCGAATTGAGGATTTCAAATTCCTCGGTGAGAAAATCTCAATCTCGAGATTCAAAATTAATCAATCCCGAAATCCCGGGATTGGATACCCTAAGTGCGATCGAAACTTCGTGTTCTACGCGCAGAAGTCGGTTTTCGGTCTTTAAAGGTGCGATCTCAGCGAACGTATCTCAATCGGGTTGAGAAACTTTTGAGCAAAAGACAGCTTAGGAGTGCCTTAATAAAGTTAGTAACAATGTATATATGTATAGTTAAAAATTGGCGTTCAAAAGAAATTTCAGACGTTGTATAGTTGATATTTGGCTCAGTTGACTCGACCACTGGCTTAACTCATCGTGAGAGATTGGACGAAGTTTATAGATTCAGTATACAAGCGAAATCGGTCCTGATGAATAATGAATTTATGTATGGCCACTTTTGCGGAAACAATCTGTCATTTAAGTAGAGGAAAAAGTGATTATCGTTTCATTATAATAAAGAAGATAGGGAAAACCGAAAAATAACACTAATTTTTTTTTTTTTATTATGTTAACGATGCCATAATCAAATAGAAGTGACAGTGTCGATAAACTTTACTGGAAATATAAATAAAAACGTAAATATCTTACAAATTGCATTGGTATTGAATAACAAGCAGGCAACAAGTAGTTCTCAAGGTCGATTTGATTACAACTTTTAAGTCTAAAGAATGTGTTGATGTTTCCGAGACGATAGGAAGATATTCTTTTCGGAAATGTAAATATCTTCAAAGAAGTTTTCACGTACAAATCAAATATGTATACACAAAACAGGCAATTACAATTCAAACGAAAATTTGAGTAAACTTGTATTGCCATTTGCCATTGATATTTCGTCGGTAATTTTCTACAAACTTCTATCATAAAAAGTGCAAGTTTTCAGATGAAACATAAATGTACTTTATTCTACTGCTACCGCTATCGCTGTAAAACACTACTGGAATAATAAATTTGAATCGTTCAAACTATGTACATTCTCACAGATTTTGTCACTAACGAGCCGGGTTTCGCCTTTCGGCATCTTCAGGCATTCAAGTGCACGGATGAACTTTGAATGCCTGAAGATGCCGAAAGGCGAAACCCGGGTCGTTAGTGACAAAATCTGTGAGAATGTACATAGTTTGAACGATTCAAATTTAATATTGAAATTCCACCAAGCACCTTCAGTCGAAATCTTAAATTACTGGAATAGTTTTGTTCTCAACTTCATTAACACTTCTCGTACGATGCTAAAAAATACCTACGATATGTTGCTGGCCCTTAAAAGACCAAGTGAACACATATTTTAACACTTACCTCCCTTTGATGGACAGTAAAAACTCTGGACCTATATTTAAAAAATACATTTTTTTTACTTGGTTCCTAATGCAACATTTTGGAAGTATTTTTTAGCACGTAGGGCAGCGATTTCCAACCTGGTAGGCGTGGACTATTGCAATGGAAGGCGCGAGCAGTCCAAAATATTTATTAACTCTTTAAAACGTGTCTTTATTATTTTAATAAAAACAATAATCCTTTGTACTTCATTCCACTTTATTTAATATGTCAGGACCGGTTTCGCTCATTGCGAGCATTGTCAACTGATAAGAAATATAATTTAACAATGCTATTTATACAAAATTGAAAAGTTATACACAACAGTTGGCATTGAAAAGAAATTGCCAATTACATTAAAGTGATTCTAAAATAACACAAAATTAAAATGTTCAACACAACTAACATATAATTAAAAAGTCATCCCAGATTCATAAATTCAGAATGCGATTGAAAGTAATTACAAACATAATTAAAATTTGGGAAATTTTTGACAAAGTGATAAAATTCTACATTAATAAAGGGAATATGCTTAATGATATGAATATGCTTAATGATAGTTTTATGTTTTCCCTATGAGCTCAATGAGCGAAACCGGTCCTGACATATTAAATAAAGTGGAATGAAGTACAAAGGATTATTGTTTTTATTAATATAATGCCTTTCCACCAAGTATTGACAGTGAACACCCTAAAAGTGTCTTTATTACTTTATGAAATAAAGGATGGGGAGGCGAGAAGGTGTTTTTTTCTTCAAAGGGAGGTGCAATGACAAAAAGGTTGGAAACCACTGCCGTAGATGAAGTGTTATGGTAGTTATTAACCCTTTGATGAGTATCACCTTACCCGTACATTCAAGTATCTTGTCATCTATTATCTATTGCCATTCTCATATTTTTTATTGATTTTTTGTTATTCCTTCAGATATGGATACTATACACATCCAAAGGTGAATTTTAAGGAAGGAAACAAAGACGTTTTCATATATATCATCTCCTCCTTTCAGTTAAATATAACAAATTACCATATTAGTTGCTATTTTTTGTTGTTGTCAGAGTTGAGTTAAAATAATATGTGTGTTTTGAAATTCTTAATTCACAATCGCAATCAGTTGCAGTAAGTTAACGGCGATATGATATAAATTAGTAAACATTTCAATCTTCGGTTCAAAATAAAGTTATTAATATCATGAAGACACAAAGTGTGCAACTTCTTTGTATAGAGATCCTTAGCACTCGTGGGTGGCGTAATGATCTTCGCCAAACTGCAAAAAAGACAATGGCCGACTAGGGTTCACTGGACTGACTTCATAAGTAAAAACGCCGGTAGTGCATAGTGTCGAAAGAAATAAGAATACCCATCATAATACTCTTCCGACAAGCACATTTATGGTATCTGACAATATCAGGCATTTTGAGTTTAAGTTTTTTTGACTATATCTTAAAGATGGTGAGAAAAATAAAAATCTTTGGTATTTAAATACTAAGCTGAATGTAAAAATTCTTCCTTCTTTTACCAATTCTTTCTATCCTTATTTGCCTATTCTTTCTATGGTTAACAGCTTAACGACCGCGGACGCGTATTTGAGTCTTTGAAAAACAAAGGTTGCTGACCGGCGAACTCATATATGCGTAAAGGCGAAGTATCTGTAAGCTTATAAAATTAATTTTTTCAAAGATATCTCAATTTGTTTACAAATTATAGTAAAATTACAATTTTTGCGAATTTTTCGCAAAATTTTATTTCGCCAGGTGAAATTTTATAAAAAAAAACGTGCGGTCGTTAAGCTGAATGACGATTCGATAGACTTTTTTAATACTAAGATACTATTAGTATAAATATAGTTTGTCAATCTTGTGCAATGTTAATTAATTAAATAAATAAAATTAACACTTCCCATACAGTGCTAAAAAATAATTCCGGTATGTTACTGGCCATTTAGGAACCAAGTGAAAAACATGTTTTTTAAAAATATAAGTCCTGATTTTTTACCGTCCATCAAAGGGCGGTAAGTGTAAAAAAACATGTTTTTTCACTTGGTTCTTTAAGGGCCAGCAACATATCGGAAGAATTTTTTAGCACCGTAAAATAAGTGTTAAAGCCATCTCCGAGGAGGGGGGTCTATTCTCAATTTTTTACCAATTTTTCTTTACATGCTTAATAATTTCACGTCATGAGCGAAACCAGTCTTTATAATATTAAATAAACGTGAAATTAGTACAGAGGAGTGTTTTATTTTTTGAATGAGTGACACAAATTATTACGTATATTTTTGAATGCTGTTTATTGGTCTATTGTTTTATTCTTCCGTAAATAAAAAACTATTTTTTATTGTGTAATATTTAAGACAGTTTTTTTGAGAGATTTTCTCCACCTTAATTATTCAATTCACAGTAATTTGTTAAATGTTCTACTATAGAAATTATCAATTACCTATGTAGATAATGAATACAGCTAATATAAATGTTACCATCAATGATAGTAGGCAGTACCTATATCGTTACAGATTTTATCGACGCTCAATTTGCATTGTTCTCTTTATAGCAGAAGATTTTTTGTGACAACTGAGTATACATAAACCAAATTAGCGGCTTGAGGGTTAAACGAACGTGCTGCGACGTAACGCCGTCGACCTTGCAGTAGGTGACGGACAAGGTCTCGCCCCGCGGCTAACAACGGCTGACGTCTTATTTCATTCTGTTTACACAACTGTCATCCGTTGTAAACCAGTAGACGCGTGCCATTGGACATTCATTTTTTTTTTAAATCGTTTTTATTTAATTATTTCGTATATACATGAATATACATCCCAAAAATTAGATTGCATTATTATATATAGTTATGATGGTTTGGATGAGATATAAAAAAGACAATCTTAACATAGAAGATTAAATTTATATTATATAAATGTATAAAACCAAAATAGATACTTGTATTCAATAATTGTAAACAATGTTCCCTCTAAGTTGCGCGCGTACGCGAAAAAGTTTGCATCAAAAGATATCTTTCTGCCATAGACATTTAGCGATGAAAACTTTCAGGGGTGGACTGGAAAAGGCTAGCGGGGGCTAGCGCGAGCCCCTTGTTAATTATTACTCAAGCCGGCGAGCCCCTTGTTAATTTAAAAAAAAAAACATTTTTCTCAGATCTTTGAGTTATATAATCTATAAACATGCAATATATTTAAATTAAAAAAGTTGTAGTGTACATTTGGGATTTCTGACTACCATTTTTCAGCTATTGATATTGATTAAATTACGATGTACTGTTACAAAATATAAGTATTAATTCGATGGCTTCAATAATTATTATTGCGTTATAATTGCATATGAGTGATAAAAAAAATCCACCTTCCCCAGAACATCACGAATAGCTATAAGACTTAGCGAGCCTCTTGTTACCACATTGGGAGCCAACCGCTGGAAATATTCTGATAAATTTATATGATTTATCTACTTTGATTGAGAATGTTTACCGCGACTGTGAAGCAGTACACAGTAGCGAAGGTTCATTACCAACAAACTCATTACAGAACAAAATCCTTGAGCTCTTACACGCGTACATTACCTATATTTTCTAAGCTTATTTATTCACATAAGTTATCTAACATTTTTTTTTCTATCTTAAAATCGATTTAATAAACATATTATGATGAAATTGTGACATTTATGAATCATACAGAATTCTATTGCATGGTCGTATTACTCATATTAAAAGATGATGACAATCATGTACGCGAAAATATTAAATTAGTTACAAATATGGGAGTATAAATATTGCTTGACATAGTAATATGCCATTACCAACGAATCCTAATAAGTAGACCGACTAATTGATATCGATAGATAAGGGATCCAGAAATTACCTATATTAAAGACAGTGGCGGTTCCTGACCTAAAATCTTGGGTGGGCTAGAGAAAAGCATAGCATTGTATACTATTTACGAAATTTTGCATGCTTCCACTTCACCTTATACCATAAACTAGCCTTATACATTAATCTACAAGCAAATTAACAAATGCTACGACACAACTGTAAAGCATAAATTACTATATAATAAAATCAATGCTAATGTATGTAATAAATAATAAAATAATAACCTTAAATTTGTCTCTTTCAATGTGAAATAACAAGTAAAAAAAGCAATACAGAGCTGTCACTGAGAGAGCTGTCACTTTCATACAATACAACGATATTGGTATTTGTGTATTGGTATTTGTGTATGGGTCATGGGCAGATCCATTTTAACCCACAACGAATGACAGAAGGTAGTTAATTTGAAACACAGTCGTTTGCGTTTGATGACATACAAATAAAAAAAAAAAATCGAATCGTGCTTGATTGCGTTCCAGTGTAAAGAAATATTGCAGGATATTGTCTGTGATTGCGGTCTTGAAAACTCTAGCCCCTGAGCCGTTAACACATAGGTGTTGCCAGATTGACGTCACGTTGCCTGTTATTTATGAATTATTTATAGGGTTATTGTTTTTTTTTATGTCGGCTCAGTTTAAAATTGTAATACAAAATCGAGAATATTATTGTAGGTAGATATGGCATTGTCTTATATTGACAGAGGAAAATTTAAACAAAGATATTGTATTCATTTGGGGAAGGTTAGTTACGCTTATAAATGTATTTATTTTGTTCAGCGGCCGAATTGCTGTTCATTTTTATTCAGCCATCTAAAGAAAAATGCAGGTCGGGCTTAGCCCACCTAGCCCAGTACCTAGAACCGCCACTGATTAAAGATATAAAAAAATGGATTACGCAATCATTATATTCGCACTCTTTCTGAAAACAGAGTTTGAATATCATTCTCTTTAAATATCATATGCTGAAACACTTCAAAAACAACACAGTTAATTTGTGTTTAAAAGTATACATTTTGTCTTCCAAAAATGTCTCAAAAATAAGCGACATTCGTAAGAATAAGAAATTCAATATGGCCGTCAAGTTCATGTAAAAAATGACTCGACAATATTATGTGAAGCTAATGCAGTAAGTGTAATTTTATAATACTCTGTAATGATAGATTCACTTAAATTGCCAATGCGTGATACATTCAGAAGGCTTCAACAGTATAACTGAAAGCTACGACATTACTGTTTTTCAATGTCAAAAGTTTTCCATACAGTCTATTTTTTGTGAAAGAACACGAAGTCCACTGATGTTTTTATTACAGCATTAACAAATTTTTATTCTGAACTTGTAGGTAAACAATATACCATTGTACGAATGATTTGCTTTTCAAGGTTACATACTAATACACTCAAACATATATAAATGCGTACGCATGTTAAAGGACTAATACATTGAGCTCGAGATAATGAGTGGATACATAACATTTATATTCATATAGTGATGCAATTTCAAACGACATCGAGCGAAAAAAATGTTTGAAATTCGAATATTTTTATCAAGGTTTACGGATCCCAAATATTTTATGCCAAATATATCAGGAACATGTACCCGACTTGCTTGTACATATATTCAAAACAACAGGGCTGAATTTAATCGAATTTGTTAAATAATATGGTGAAAAATATTTAGGAACGTTGTTTTGCTGTGTAGTCGTGTAAAAAAAGTTGACTCCGACTCCGAGGAAATTTTTCAAAAAAATCATTTTAACTTATTATTTAATATATGTATTCCATCAGATCTTCTTTAGTCAGCCAAGCTTGAAATGTCAATACTTTGGTCTATTTTGAGTGAAAACACATCTCTGACTCCACAGCCCTGGTATTAAACATAAACTCACTTAGCTTGGCTGCATATACACAACGGGTGGTGGTGGGAAACCAACTTGACGTGCGCTAAACATAGTAGAAATGAAATGACATTACGGTTTTGGTTATGTTAGTATACTAACAAGAACCAGTCAAATTAGAAATGAAATTAAGGTTTAGGTTAGGTTTGGCTACATATCGACTGTGGAAAAAAAATACGTAACCCACACATAGCGAACTTTACAGGAGGTACGAAAAACGTGTTTTGATAATTTTCGACCATATGCAAATTATGAAATAAACACAGCCTTGAAGTGCATGGAAACTTCTAAACGTAATTGACATAATATAATATTAATTAAAGAAATTGTCTAGGAAAAACCTTCTTTTCAGTCTTTTTTCTTTGTTTCTATTTTCACAAGCCCATCTTTTTAAAAACTTAAAAGCTAAATTTAGATACTAATTCTGCATTTGCAGCTTAAATCCTTTTGATAGGACGTGTATCAAGTTAGATACATTGTGATTATTGAAAAAAGCTGTTTTGAAAAAACTGTGGGTTACGTCCTTTTTCCTTTCCACAGTCGATATGTTGAACAGAACGATGGCAAGAATGACAACAAAAAGTTGAAATTTTTGAGGTTATGTGAATTGTCAGATGACAGTCAAACACAACTGGATGACAGTGGCTGGCAATAATATGTGTGCAGTTTAATTATTTAAAATTTTGTGATAAATATTATTACGTCTGTGATGTAAATGAGTTTATCTTTTTCCTTCGTGTATATTGCATACGTTACTCGAACTTATCTACTTTTACGTTAATTTTATTTAAAAAAGTCTTTATTTAGCAAAATATTGCTCTCAAAAAATCAAAAGCTCTGGGACATAATTTAATTTTTATTATCTAACTGCAATTATTCAACTATCAACCAAAAGTAAGTAATTAGCAAAACAATTACAAATGTTCTGATGGTTCATATATTAAAATTATAAATATGTGACGAACCAAATAAATCTGAACAAGACACAATAAATTAAATATCATTGGTTATAACAATTTTTCCAGTTTTCAAATTAATAATGTTATTCCCGCGTGGATAGCAAGATCGAAAATTCTCATCAAATATTAAAGAAAATACATGAAAATTATATTCCTCACTGTAGTATTAAATTTTGAAATAATTCGGTATCAAAAATATCAGTTTGCAAACTGGGCCACGTAATTTCTCGGTAGGTCCCTGAGCGCTTTGTACAAGTACCGAATTTTATTTAGGGAAGTGCTACAAGATAACCTTGAAATTTGGCAAATATCAAAGCAATTATCGCATGCCATGACTGTAAAAATTGCATATTAAACGCGAGTTTTACTTCAACTATAAAACCGTTGCAGATGTTTTATAGGATTGTGTTTCGACTAATCGCTTCTCGTTTGCATACCGTTCTCGACTTCCGATAAATTACGTAATAAAATGTGGCAATGAAAGAGTGCTTGCTATAACGTGTTGGTGGGTGCCAAGAATAGAGTCGGCTGTTGAATTTCACGGCCAAGCGTCGAAGGTCAAGCTAAAGTCTCCATTTTAGACCGCATATTTTAATACAGTTAGTTTGTTACACGATGTAATTTATCTGAGTGTTATGTCATTAGTTTATTTCATGTCCGGGAACTTGTGGTATTGGGCGATTGCGTGATTTATGTAATAATTATTCATGGTTAACCGATGCACTGGCCAAATTATTAAAATAGCGTGAAATGCATTAATATGGACATGGGGTGGGTTGAAGGCGGCTCGCGCGATCCCCTTGTTAATTTAAGAGAAAACAATATTCTTAAATCAAATTAGTATATAACTGTAATTTCTGACATGTATATTATTTACGACAGTTTCTGTATATACAGCGGTACATTTTTTAGTCTTTGATTTAACACTTTTGATGTCACATTGATTAGTCTACGGTAAATTGCATATTGTTACATATTATAAGTAACAATCGATTGCTTATTTAACTTTTCCGGTTCTAAGCTCAAGAAATGCAACCCAATACCCACATTTTCTTAAATATCTATTTTAATATGGGTGATACAATGTTTATAATTAAGGTATTCTTATATCATAGTTTTTTGGACCTTTTGTAGTTTATATTAATACGCGATAACACGAGAACGCGATAAGAGATCGTTCGTAAGATAGCTGATCTAAACTCGTCAGTTGCAATTTCATGTGAGCTGGGATGACGTTTTTTTTACGCGCAACTTAATTTACGATTATTTATTAAAAAACCACGGATTTTTATAAAAAAAAATTATGAGGAATGATGCAGAGAGATATTTTAAAGCCCTAAGACTATTTTTTTTTTTAAATTCATAAGAATAAGGCCAATAATGAGGAAACCACTGAGAACACTAAACGACCCCCATCGGCAGAGAAGTATTTTTCTAGACTCCGAGCCGCGAGAGTTAAATATTGGACATAATTGCATAGATGTGTTAAAAAACTTACTCATTTCCCGGAACACTGAGAATTCCTTGGAGATTAAGCGAGCCCCTTGTTAATGTATTGGCAGCCCACCAGTGGTTTTTGTCAATAGATTCAATCAAGATCTTTGCACTTTTTAATTGATTCATATTTTCAATTTGCTTATTCTTAAATTAATTTACTACACAAAAATCAGTATTGAAAAATTTATCTTCCGCACAATACGTATTGCATTTACGTACATATTGAACACACTCTGGCCTTAGTAAAATTTGACAAGGGGTTCGCGCGAGCACCTCCGAGCCTCTTCCAGCCCACCCATGACAAAAACTATGTATCCAAATTGAAAAATAATGCTTATTTTTTTGTAGTCATAAAATGCAGCGTAATTTTTTGTTGTTAATTCTTATAAAAATATATACAATGTCATATATTGTTTAATAATAGAGATAAAAGTAATAATTATATTTCCGATGATAATGGAAATCAATATGAGTTGTTTGATAAGACAATTTTGGAGGCCATTGCTCTTTGGCAGTGAAATTCGCTGGCTCGACTCCGTGATATCAATGATTTATTTTGTCACATAATGTTGTACATTTTATATTTTTGCCAAAACATTATCTAATAATAAAGTTGGGTGCGTGAGGTAACAACATGTTTGAATAAGATAGCAAATTCTTTCCTTGTTGCGCAAGTAAATGAATACCTGCTACGTATATTTGTAACCCTATGAGTAATTGTCTCTTAAAAATCTAAAATTGAATAACAAAAAGAATCGAGAAAAAAAATCGGCATAGCTTATCAAGGAGGGGAAGTATGGCGTTACAATGTTAATAACTTGGCACATGTTAAAATATATCCATTGAAAATCAATGAAATCGATAATACTTCTTATACTTTGTATGTTTTATTGGAGTTTATTTACGAAACTGATAAGCGTATTCATGTATTCTAAAAATGCCACATTTAAGAAACTTAATGTGTAATAGAAATATCGACTGTGGAAAGAAAAAAGACGTAACCCACAGTTTTTTTCGATAATCACAACGTATACAACTTAATACACGTTACATCAAAAGGATGTAAGCCGAAAATTCCGAATTAGTATCTAAATTTAGCTTCTTAGTTTGAAAGAAGAAGGGCGTGTAGAAATTGCGATCAGGAAAAAAATACTTAAAAAAGGTTTTTCTTCGAAAAAAATATTCAACAAATATCAGATAAAGTCGATTAAAAACCAGTTTATCAGTTTCCATTAGGGTTGCCAGGTGTTCCGGATTGTCCCGGAATTGGAATCGCTGTCCAGTATCCCGGATGAGTACTAAATTGTCCCGGTAATTTAGAGAAAACTATTTAACTATCTAATTCCTGGGTTTTTGGGTTCGAAAGTCTCGGAAGAGCTAAAAAAACGAGGCACGCTGCTATTTTGGGCGAATCGGTAAATTACTGGGTTTTTGTTCTGGACAATTATGGACAAATGTCCCGGATTGACTTGCAAGAAATCTGGCAAACCTAGTCTCATGCACTTCAAAGTTGTATATATTTCAAAATTTGCCTCTGGTCCAAAATCATCGAAAAACGTTTTTTTGTCTCCTGGAAAATTTGTTATGTGTGGGTAACGTCCTTTTTCCTTTCCACGGTCGAATGAAATCTTACTACTGTATTATATAAATCAATGTTAATAAATAAAATAAAGGTTATTCTTACATGGCCAGATTTGAGGAACCTTAGAGTTGCAGGTTCACCATGTGTGGACTTGGACTTTTACTGTATGAAATGCATTAATAAGAGTGAATTTAATCGTCAATGTTTCATTCCTTTTGACCATTTTGTCGTACGAATGTTGCTTGTAAGTTACCCAAACATAGTAAGTAGGGTATCCAATCCCGAAGCCTTTTTCCAATCCCGGGATTTCGGGATTGAATTATTTTGAATCCCGGGATTGAGATTTTCTCACCGAGGAATTTGAAATCCTCAATTTGCTATACTTTTTTCCAGACTCTCACAGAAACTTGTTTTTTTTTTTTTAGCTCACCGAGGAATTTGAAATCTCCGATTTGGTATACTTTTTCCCAGAATCTCACAGATATTCGTTTTTTTTTTTTTAGCTCACCGAAGAATTTGAAATCCCCGATTTGCCAATTTCGTGTAAATTTCGAGAATTTGCTAGAAATTTCTCAATCCCGAAATCCCGGGATCGCGGCCATCTCAATCCCGGAATTTCGGGATCAGAAAATTGAACGGGATCCCGGGATTGGATGCCCTAATAGTAAGTACATCGTACGTCATACAAAAATTGATTACTATTTAATGAGACGTTTTATTGTTACCTAGCTGATTAAAAAAAAATTATCACTTAACCATGCGAAATTCGCCTGTTTCATGGAAACATTTTTTCATCGTTAATTTTTCTTGTAATTTTCGTGTTAAAACAAAAAATCTCGTGCATAAAAAAAACTGTTTCTGAAATTGGGTTGATTGACTGAGAAAAGTCGTGGCCTTACGAGTCAGATCCGACCCTGATCGCTGGTCTAGGTAGACGATAATGGCTGCTACGAGGAAGCGAAAAGTTCAAAGTGGTCCTATCACGAGAATTTTAACATTGAAGGATAGCAGATTTATCATTGCATAATTGATTGAATAATGAATCTCGTCCGAAGAAAGTATTACGCGATATGTAATGTCGATTAGCTCACACCCGCGACCGACCTTGTCCGCAGTGCTACGCCGTTATTACATTGGGCTTAATTTTTATTCCAGCGATAAAAATGATAAACTGAAATAGAACTCGTTAAAAATTTCATGGTCATTCATATCACTAACTAAAAACGACGGAGGCGAAACATATAGTAATGCAAAGTACACTAATGATTTTTTTTATTGATTTTTGAAGTGATATTACTGCAATACGAATTTCTAGCGATTTATAAACACGTGTATTAGTTTATGTATGCAACAGTGGATAATATATATATTTTTATATTATTATAATTCGTTTTAGAAGTTCGACACATCACTAAATAGATACGATGAAATTAGCCTTTTTTGGAGCAATCATAACCTCACTTCCTCTTCGTCTGGGCGGTGTTGTATACTGATGATAGTGAAGAGGTTATGCGATTGTGATGGTAGGTTCTAGGCCACAACGCAAACAACACAACTTTTCTCGTTGCATCTTTATCAAAAACATAATTTACTCAGAAACATACTATTATTAATGCAATGTTTATAAAGATACAAATGGTTTTCAAAATCAACAGAGATCATCAACCGTGTAACCGGCGAATTTTACAACCCACTTGCCTTACAGATTGTATTGATCTTTGGCAGTACCTATCTTTGCCGTCAAACTATTATATCTTGTCTTGTGATTTTAGTATCGCTGAGACCTACGATCTTCCGGAAAGTTCTTTGTAGACATTCTCAGCAGTGAGACCTACTTCAAAATGATCTCCAACTCGAAGGATGGTAAGTCGCGTAGTTGAATCTGTTTGAAACTGATTCTGTTCTTCAACTTCGTGTTAAAATTTCCAAAAGCACTCGAGGATAAATTTACTTTGTTCAAAACTTAGGGTGGCTTCAGTGATTATTTCAAATCGGGTAAACTTGAAAAGGAGAGAATGTTTTAGTTAATAATAGTAGTAGTAGTTGTTTTAAATTATGATATACTGTAAAAAAATGTGTTAGTTAAAACATCAATTTTCTTTATAAAAATCATCATGCCATTTTCATCTACAAAAATACAACATTGTATGAAAACGTTATTATCAATTCGTGACGATTGAACTAGGTACATATTCTAAAATTGATATTAAATGGTTTTTGTATTCGGTAGTGCTATTCCCGCACTCATAGTACTTATTTTGGTCTGTGTGAAATACCCAACACGTGATTGTGTTAGACCAGGGATGGCTAACCTTTCTGGGTCCGCGTGCCAAAAATCTTCAAATATTATTTCTTGATTGTGTGGCGTGCCGAAGCAGTAAATAAATAGAAATAGAAAAAAATAAAAATGTTTTTTTAAACGATTGTCGTTTATAATAACTCGCGAACTATTTATTCAAAACTATTTTTTTCAAACATAAAAATATTTATTTTGAACTTGGAAATCGTTCGCGTGCCATCCAAATTGTCAAACGTGCCATCTCGGGCACGCGTGCCCTAGGTTCGCCATCCCTGCGTTAGACTGACTGTTTATTCAAAACGTGATTGTGTTGGGTATTCCAGACTGCTTAAAATAAGTACAATGCAGGCGGGAATAGCACATTTTTTCACTTGGTTCTTTAAGTGCCAGCAACATATCGGAAGCATTTTTCAGCACCGTAAGTGTTAAAGTATATGTAGCAGTATATTTTTACATAATTAAATCGTTTTAATAAACATTCGATTGCTTTTATATTTTTTGCGAATCATCGTATAAAAGTGATAAAAAAATCACTCTTTCGGCGGAACACCTCGAATAGCTGTAGGATTAACTAAGCCACTTGTTAACATTTTGGCAGCCGATGAGCGTATGGCCAACGCAGTACCTTAAATGCCACACGTCAACAATATACCTTTTCCAAAATTGTATCATTCTAGTAACTTTTAGTTCCCACCGGAAACTAAACGGTTTCTAGAAACCCGCCTATAGGAAGCAAAAAAATATAGATTAGGGTAAAGTCAACCGAAATACATGTCCTATCTATATTCTATGATATGTTACTGTTTTATGTAAAAAAAAATGATTTCTGTTATTAAAGTAGAACAATATGTTTGTCCATATATTGAATTTTCCGCATTGCATTTAAAAGCACCACAATATCATATTGCGCACCTAATATATAATATTATATTTGGCACAGAAATATCATATTATGTATGTAGTCCGCTTGATCAAGTTTCACAATATTTTGGTTCCAAAAAACACCGTCATATTTTCCCATAATTAAAGTAGCTGAATCATGGAAAAAAAATGAATCTAAACCAGGAATAAATTATGAACGAGAAACTGCCGAAATTTTAGCTGCCTGCTTAGTTGTGGAGTGTGAGACGAAATTTTTGCCTACGTTTTAAAAAATAGTGACCATGCGGTTTATATTTGCCAAGTCAAAGTTTCAACTAAGGACAATTATAAATTTTTCGAACATTTAAATGATATTGGATTTGAAATTGGTTTATAATAATCATATCGTGTACTTGATTGTGTATGTACACAAATGTTTGAACGAAGTTTAATCAAGACCAGTGTTTCTCAATTTTTTCACACGTGCAAACTACTACCAGTAGAATAACTATTTTGTGGGCCACCAAAGCAGGAAGAGAAAATATTATATTTACCTACTTGTGGTTGGTTGTGTCATGCAAATGATTTGAGAACATTTAAAGCTGCACGGGTTTTGAATGATAATTATTTTTATATTTAAGGCATTTTAATATAGGCGCTTATTTTTAACAGACTGCAGGAAATTTCAGCGGACCGCTAGAAAAACGGTTAAGAAAACGTTACTCGAAACAAATAGCTGTTTTTCATGTTCAACTCCATTTTGTCGAATGAATTCAATTAACTGTTTTGAATGTGGTTTACCAAAATTTGGTCAATTTTTAAAACCTATTTAATATGTTACTTAAAAAATATTGGTGAAGGTATGTACAAGAATCATTTTTGTCAGAAAACTCTAATAATAATGGTTCTGATGTATACCTATACACCTATAGTGGTCTGGTTACTTAACTCGTATGACTCAAGTTGGTTTCCGACAACCACCCGCTGTGTATATGCAGCCAACGTTTAATGGACACCTTCTACAACGCTATCGATAGAAAAAGGAGTCAACCCCTCACATTTATGGCCCGAGCAGACCTGCACGGGACTGATTTTGAACCATGCACCATGCTCAGCCACTTAAATCAAGTTGATATTAAGTATCTTGTGTAACTCTTATGACTTTTGTGTAAAATTAGAACTTTTGGGCAAAAACCTTTATACATTTTTATTTTTGGTTATATTTTCGTGTAATAAGTAACAACCTTTACTTACAGCCAGTAAATTCTCAAAACTCAATGCATACGATCAATCTAGTCGCTGGTTACTTAGATATTGTAAAATCACGACTCAAAAATGGATAGAAATCTATGAATATACACTTTTACATTGATTTCGTCTAATGCAATTTTATTTTGTGCAACTGAAAAATGATCAAAAACATGGATTCTAAATAACCAACAATTTGTATGCTGCAAACACATATATTATTGTATGTACCTACCTGGTTTGAATATATATAATATTAATTATCATGGTCACCCTACGTTTTTTAAAAGATAATATTTTTTATCTACCCTTGAAATTGTGATTTTATAACATTTATTTAAACTTCCTGGTATGTAGAAAGATTAAATGTCGCAAAATTTTGCCGAAAATGATAAAATGTGAGAATTTTAAATCGTATACATGTGAATAGATAATTTCGCAAGGAACGACTTGTCACCATTTTAGAATTTGTTCTATTGCGTCATAATTATTTTTTTATCACACCTCAGTGAGTTATCGCGTTATTTGAAGGTCGTCGTTGTACGATAATAATACACTCCAAAAATATTGATTTCTTGGAAAGATATTAAGGTAAATAATGCCCATATTTGGATATCTTAAAAATTACAACTGACTGGCAATAGTCGTTATCATACAATCATAATTTCGAGAAAAAATCCTGATATTTCACTTTTCCGTTCATTGTATATTAAAACATCGATAAATTAGTCGTTCTCCTCCATTTCTTTTTATTATTTCGTTGCAGCTACTCCAAAGATTAATAATTAATTTATTTGTAAACTGTATTTCTAGTTTGAGAAATTTTAAAATTTGATCACTTATGCCTTAGATATTGAGTTACGTACGTATTTCCATCTCTATAATTATAACGTGTTCACCGGCAAAATTTGGAACTAACGTAATATAACGTAATAAGGCATAATACATACAAATAATCTTTATGCAGTGGGTTAAACAAGTGGATGATTGATTGTTATTATTATAGAACAACAATGAAAGTTACAATGATCTTTTTACGACAAGATAAAATATTTAGGATTTGCTAATGCTAATTCCTAACCTATAAGATTGACCTGACCAACTAAGCTCATTCAAATGTTCCTAGTGAGCGTAACTCACGAATTCGGTCTTTCGCGAGTGCTTGGAAGTTGGTTCAGAAGGACGTGATAAAACTGTTGTCTTGTCAAAGATCTAATATACTCAAAGCGTCTTGAGAGAACAGCAAGAAGTCTATGAAATGAACTACTCTTTTTATCGCTTTTTCGCGGCTAGGATAATGGTCCCCGAAGAAGGGATAGGACGCGTCCCCACTCCCCACGGGTCGACTTAAATCTAAGAATTTTGTTTCCTGCCTCATTTATGAAACTAAAATAAACCGCATTTAATATACCACGGAGGATGTGATGGGCCACCTTCTATTCCAAGTTGAACCGATGGTGCAAATCATGTTAGATATTTCATCTCGAAGCGAAACCGAACGAGAAGAGAAATATAAACGACGCATCAAGTTGCAGCTCTAGTAAGTTAACGCTGCCCGTAGAAGTCTTCTCGAAAAATACTTAACAAAATAAAGGACAATTTATTATAACGCGAATTGGAACAAAACAACATTTATTTTACCGCTCTTAACATACTAAATTTGCTTTTGTCAAATTTTTAGTAGTCAATTACGGTGATAAACGCGCCTCAAGGGGAGTCCAGGGCAGCACTTTGGGCGAGATTATTTCAGGATGTATCTGCCGAAGCCATAACTGTCTTGACTTTTCTATTAGTTATACTGTGAAGACAAATAAGAAATCGTGGCGATGTGCAAAAGGTAAATAATGATGGAAAATTGTAGAAGAGTTTTTCATTGCAGGAAACGCGAGAGAAATTCGCAATTTTTGGCGAAGGTCCTAATTGCTAAAATATGTGGCCGGGGAATTCATTGTTTTCCATCGATTCAACCTTATTTCAAAAATCTCTATTCTTCTGATGGTGCGTTTCATTAATGTCCAAGATACGACATTATGCAACATCTGCTTTCTGTCGTGTTTTCATGGTTATCTTTCGATTGCAGAATGTATCATTTTTATTCTAATGTGCTTTTTGCCAGCTTCAGATCTTACTTAGAAGATGATTATTACTGTTGTAATGTAAATATTCACGTAACAACACGGTTACACGTGTGTTATTTATTGAGATAATTATCAGATTATGAAATACGTGCGATTATCACAATTAAATTTCTTCAACGGTACAAATAATTTGATCTTGAATCGTGCCATTGCACCGATCTGATTGAAAACAAATGGCCGTTTTACAAAACAAGCCGATATGCTTGCCGTGCACATTATACAATATATCAACCAGATTAATTTATAACATGTCGACTTACAAAACAATAATAATAATATGTATGATATATTATAACAAATAACATTTGCTTTCTTGTCACCATTTGCGGACACTGACCTTTGGCAGCCATTTTGCAATCGATAAATAATTTCGCTAGACAATGAATGACATCAAATTTGAGCACATTTTTGTTTTATTATTTAACCAAAAAAGGGTAACCCACTGAATAAATTAGAAGTTACAAGTCAATAACATCGTTTAAGTTCAATGGGCTAAAACAACATTGTTTTTGTCGTGTAACTTTTGAATAATTATTTTCTGTACTCAAATCATCAGTCGATTTACTGTGTTCATAGAATTGCAAGAATATCATGAAATTTTGACGTGTTTCACATAGACTTTTGTAAATCAGGACATCCTCTTAAAATTGATTATTTAAAGACTATAACATATGAATTGTACAATGCAAGATACGCTTTGATTTGAACGATGGTGAGAGCAAGTTAGTTAAGCTAGATTTTATCGACTACACGAATGTTTTTAAATAAGTTACTAATTAATTTGTCTTATTTATAGATGTCGCTGGGACCGTTTTTACACTATTAAAAAATAGTTAACTACAAAACAAAAAGTACCATCGTTACTTCGGTTTTTTAAGTCTTTTCAAAGTGTATTTGATTTTGAAATTTGTTTTTGGAGATGGGCTTAAAACATTGTGCATCATTGCTGTGGAACTTAATCTAAATTTGTTTGAATTTATGTTGGTTTATGTTTATGACCTTGTTATTTGCGATATGTTTCTACAACTGTTATGCTCATAGCGAGGGTCGCATATGCCCTTTTTTTTCGTGCGTTAAACTTTTAATATCTAACCCATTATAATATGCTCCGTAAAAAATAACATATTTTTAAACTGTTTTTGTTGGGTGAAGTTTATATTAATTTTACTTAAAATATACTACGTTTAAAATGACTGTATAAGATTAATTCTAAAATACAACAGTTATATATTTTAAAATACTTTAACAAAAGTGAATATCAGTGAATGACATGCCATTAATTAACTTTGCGAGAATTCATTTACATCTAATATATAAAAATGAATGTTTGTTTGTTCGTACTTTATACGTTGCCACACCGCTCATCCGATTGCAATAAAACTTTGACAAACTTTTTGCTTGTAATTTCGTGGAGGTTATAAGCAAAGTAAAATTAAATTAAAAGATGTCTTACATATAAAAATCAATGTTTGTATGACTGCCATACAGTTCATTTTGACAAAGTATGCTTGCACTTGCGCGAAGACTATAGTAAAATTAACTTACAGTAGGTGGCGCGTTTATCGTACCATAGACAATAGGCAGTAGACCTTAAATGCCAAACAGACAAAAATAACACAAATACTTCAATAAACACAATTAAAACTAAAACCCTTTTTTCCTTTGAGTGGCATTGCAACGCTTGCCGGGAACCAGCTAGTATAATATAAAATACAATTTGATAATTATGTTATAAAACTTTTAACATTTAATAAATTAGCACTCAGTTTATAGATGATTCATTATGAGGCGAAACACGTGTCGCAATAAGTAAAAAAATCACTGTAATATAAAAAATATCATTTTTGAATGAATCGCAGGTCGTTTGAATTTCGAAAATTAAAATGAAATACGTTCTAAGTACATCCTGTTCAAATATCGAAAATATATTAAAAATCTATCAAAAATAGTGTTTTTATCAGTTATTTCATTGCCGTTGATGAAACACGTTACACGTGTACTGTTTGCAATATTTTATAACAAAATGGCACATTTTATTATTATTAACTTTTAATAGAATGCATTTAAAGGTCAAATTATTTTCACGATTTATGCAAGTGTTGTAAATAATACAGATGATCTGCAGTTTTAATAAATATTCTATGTTTATGCTTGATAAAAAAAAATGGAGGACGAAGCACGTGTAACGGAAATGCCTGAAAACAGACATCGTCATCGAAGCATTTACATAAATATATTTTTTATTTACGGAATTGAGCACGTACTTAAATTTAATATGGTTTGTTTAGCAAAAAAAATATCTGTAATATTGAAAACCTTTTTTAAATTATTGATTTTAATGATAAACAATAATTCTTTACTCAATTATTTTTTTACTTGATTACAAATTATTAGACTCCATTAATATTAAAGATTTGTTCGTAAGAGTGGCTTAAATCGAGAGTATTTTTTTTTTTTTTTTTTAAAGAAATTTAGATGGTGGGCTGCCAATGCGTTAACAAGGGGCTCGCTTAATCTCAAAGCAATTCTCGGTGTTCTAAGGAAGGAGTGATTTTTTTAATCACGCAATTATATGCAATACTTTAATAAGCAATCGATGGATACTTAATACACTTATAATATGTAAAAATATACAATTTAACTTAAAACTATCAATGTAAATAGCTAAAAATGTACTACTGTGTATATTGAAGCTCTCGTAGATAATATATAAGACAGAAGCTGCAGTTATATACTGATTCGATCTAAGAATATGGTTTTCTTTTAATTTAACAAGGGGATCGCTGGTATAAGTAAAAAATAACAAGGGGCTCGCACATGTAACAATATGCAATTTACCGTAAACTTATCAATGTAAATAGCTACAAATTTACTACTGTATATACTGAAGTTCTCGTAGATAATATATAAGTCAGAAA
The DNA here is from genome assembly GCA_030503985.1 of Himalopsyche tibetana. NCBI lineage: Eukaryota > Metazoa > Arthropoda > Insecta > Trichoptera > Rhyacophilidae > Himalopsyche > Himalopsyche tibetana. The sequence continues at coordinate 27,802,750 of JAPJYX010000019.1, read as the reverse complement.
CTGCAGTTATATACTTATTTGATCTTAGAATATGGTTTTCTTTGAATTTAACAAAGGGCTCGCTGGACTTAGTAAAATATAACAATGAGCTCGCGCTAGCCCCTACGAGTCTCTTAAAGTCCACCTCTGGATATGTCTAAGTCTAAATTATAATAAAAATGTAATATAATATTTATCGGAATAATAAATAGCCGCCTGTGTGGTCGAGTGGTCAACGTCGTTGGCTTCGGCTACGGAGGGCCCGGGCTCAAATCCCGGTACGGACAGTTTTATAAATTGATTCTTCAATCGATTTATGAATTTCTGTTCAAAAGCATGGATGTATATGATGTCTTCAATTCCCCCCTCTCACCCATCCTATCCTATGAACGAAGCGTATCGAGAGCGATTAGCTTACCACTAATCCTGTCTTAGCTCTATCCTTCTATCGCTACTCTCTTTGGAAAAAGAGAGGTTGAGCAACTGAGTAACAAGCAGTTCTCGTAGAAACATTTCTGTAGAGATAAACTCCATTAGGAGTCCATATGCTACACATTGGGAGCGGACATGGTTTAAAAAAAAATTGTAAGAAAATTCTACAAGCATTTTTTAATAATTTCAAAAATAACAATAAAATAAGTATATCATACAATAGTAGGCTATAATAATACTAATGAAAAGGTTTGCAAACTATGTTTTTGTTATACACAGTATGTTTATTTGAGTCTCCAGGGGGGGATTATATTCACGTGCCAAATAAATAAAATGTTTACAAAAATGATGCCGTTTCTATTTTAGTAGATTTAATACAACTTTTTGCAATACAACATGTCAACAAGATGTTTTTTTTTAAATTCTTTCAGTTTGACCAAAATGCTTAGCCACGACTATGAATAATGTAAATTGATATTTTTAACATCTGCTACAATATGCTACAGGACGCTCACAACAATACATACTTGTATTAATTAACATTAGTAATAAATTGAATTTATTATTTGAAATAGATATTATAACTGAATGTGATATTCATTAAAATCTCAATATCATGTGTCCAATATTCTTGATTTATATTTATTAATTATTTTTCTTGTAAGTTTATATTTAAATATACAGTTAAAAATATCTAATCAAAACACGAATTATAAACTGTACCACATACAATTAATTTTTAGTGTTATAGTTTCTTATATGTGACACGGAATGTGATAAAAACATACTGTAATACATGGGTGTCCAACCGGTAGATCTCGATCGATCCCAAAGCAAAATTTAGTCGATCCCGAAAGCTTTCGTGAATTTCGAAAAAAATATAAATAAATATAAAATATACAAAAATACTAAAATTGAATTATTTTGTAAGCACATACCTATCTAATGATATGTATTTCGCATTTAAAATGAACATTTCTAAGTTTGAAGAAGGGAAAAAACCGTATTAAATAAAATTTCTTATAAGAATCATGTTAGAAGTCGATCGCGAGAAAAGTCGATCCCACTGCAAAAAAAGGTTGGACACCCTTGCTATAATAAAACTCATAATTGATGACATTCTATGGGCACGATTTAATTTTTTAATGGAAAAAAATAAATGGTCAGAGTTTAAATTAATTTTTGGTTAGAATTCAAATAAACTTTCGGTCTGAATAAAATTCAATGTTTAGTCAGAATACAACTATTATACGGTCAGATTTTATAACCATTTTGGTTTAGTTAGGTGAGGTTAGTTTTTTTAAATTTCATTTAAATTATGACTATTTTATATAAATTCTCACCATTAATTATTTATTCAGCCCTCTGTACACTGACCGATATATTATGACCATTCAATATAAATCATGACCAATGTAATATGTATACATAAATTCAGATCAATGTGATAAAAATTATGACCGAAACTGTATTAAAATTCAGACCGGTTAAATACGAGCCAATTTTTAATACATATTCCAAATTTGGTTAGAAACGTGATCAAATATTTAGTTCGACATAGTATGGAGGAGCCTTTCAGATGGTCGTTAATGTTGTATAGTTAGTTTTTCAGTGCGCGTGTTCTTGCACACAATGTACATTAATTTAAATGCTCGTTTTTTATTAGTCATATTATAATGTACGGAATTCTAATCATGTCCTGTTAAAAAAAACTTCTCCCAATCACAAGCAGATGTGTTTTAATAGTTATAATTAAACACACTTGAAAAATATATACCAACTAGGTAACTGCCTTCATATTACTATTTATATGCCATTTGAATTACAAATGAACGATTAAAAAATATATAAAATACATTAATGGATGAGTAATCTCGCACATATGGCGGAAATATAATATATAGTCTATTTATTGACCTTAATCTTTCTCTCTTTTAGAGGGTTTTAAACAAATATTTTTAACTGGTCGATGCATTTAAAAAGAAGCTGATTCTTTGGGATTGTCGCGTGCAAGTGGAGGATTTAGAAATAATTCCAATTTTGCAAGATTTTTTAATTGCTGCTGAAGTCGACAGTAAAGGTGTTTGAAATGTAATAAGCCAACACCTGAAGGCATTTGCACTATTATCCCGGAAATGAGAATCCTCGTAAAGGAAATATTTGGCTTAATAATCCCTTCACAGAGGACGTCATTTCATGTACTCTTACGAGTATTGTATCAGACCGTTATATTTGTTAGTTGTGTTATGAAAAACCATTTTTATTTCAGTATTAGTGGTCTGCGAATTTTTTTCTTTTTTTACCGGTGTGTAAAAAGGTTGGGGTTGGGGTTGGTCTAGAGCAGTGGTGCACAAACCGCGGCTCGAGGGCTGCATGCGGCCCAAAATAAAAAGTACCTTCTCACCAAATTTGTCATTGAATATGATAAATTTGGTGAGAAGGTACTTCTCCTTTTTACAATGAGTACAGTCTGTGGTGCATGTTAAGTCTGTTTTTAGATTATTGTTTTCAAAACACGCTTTGTTTGTTGTTTAAAACATTTTCTAACCCCTTTTAGCATCCATCAGCGAGACCGATTCATCATTGCAACTAGAATTGATCGATTTGCATAAAATATCAGCAAACGTATTGAATTTTGCTTGAATCTGAATTTTCCACGGCTTCATTTGATGAAATTCTGTTTTTCCTTGATTCTTGATCTGAGTCAATTATCATTACATTGGATTTGTTTTCTTGATCGAACGAAAAGTTGAAACTGATTTTTTAAAACACGTTGAATAATTTTTATTAAAAAAAAACGTGTAAAATATTTTATTTCTAAATGCAGGTGTTTATTTGGTACGTGCTTAAAACATTACCATAATATTTCCATCTTCGGTTTATATTTATTATTTTGTATATAAAATATTTGGATTGCATTTATTTGACAAAGTCAGTGGTAAAATTTATGACCGGGAAAGTGCTATTCAACAAATTTTATAAATGAATTGTATTTAAACAAGTTTTAGAGCAACATTAAATTACATGATTTTGCGCAGAGTCGTAACTTGTTTAAACGCAGGGTCACCATCCCGTTAAACAGTAACGGCGCCGTCTAAAAAAATCACGTAAAATCTAAATCGCGCAAAAAGAGTCGCGTAAAAAAAGTATTGGGTGTATATCATTATTTGTCAACACTTTTACCCTCTGCGGCCCACGAAGGATTAGACAATTGATAAAATGGGCCTTTAAAAAAGTTTTTGCACCACTGGTCTAGAGTCACTGTAAGATTTATCCTACTGTTGCATTTACGTAGTGAGATGTAATCCAGAGATTGAAGTCGCTAATTGTAATTTTGAATAGCACATATTGAGGTCGAATCTTAATATATAATGGCGTAATGTACGTGAAGTAGGAATGATTTATGGAATTTTTCAAATTATGCGGTTTGACAGAACGACGTAAATGCCTGAATCGATTTTCCTCCATTGACTTTATTGCACACAAAACGGAGCGATGAACCTTCGTGACCCTCTGTGGAGTCAACAGGAAAATAGATCAAGTTGGTTTTAACTCCATGTATTGCACACATTCAAGTATCGCAGTTAATTCAGGCTATATTTAGAAAAATAGAGAGGGCTTTGAACTCTAGAAATACATTATGTAATTAGACCAATCTGTTATCGCAGTCAACTACTTTACTATTCACGGAAGACACTTTTAAGGTAGAATGTGACGAAGAAGAGAAACTTGACGTAATATTTGAAATAAACATATTAAATCAGTTCTTTTTTCCCCATGTAACGCGTTGGCACGGCGTTCCTGCACCTTTTCTCGGCATTTTCAATGTTTAAAATGAATATTAGAATTTTAAAATTTGAATTGTTCAAATTATGTACATTCACACAAATTTTGTCACTAACGACCCGGGATTCGCCTTTCGGCATCTTCAGGCGTTCAAGTGCACGGATGAACTTGAACTGACGCTTAGTAAATTAATGCATCGTGTCTATATTATAAAAAAAAATGTATAATTATGCATTGCTGGCGAAAAGGATTAACCCATGGGAATGCCTACATATTTGAATGGTGAGTAGTTTTAAGAATTATATTTATTTTCGTTTGTTGGAAAAGGTTTTATGATTATATTTATTCACATAAAAATGAGGAATTTGGCATATTTACCTGCTCATTTAAAATCGGAAGACTGTTTAATTGCGCACTAATTATTTCTGCCGCCTGTATGGTCAAGTGGTCAACGTTGTTGGCTACCGCTACGGAGGTACCGGGTTCGAATCCCAGTACGGGCAGTTTTATAAATTGATTTTTCAATCGATTTATGAATTTATTTTCAAAGGCATGGATGTATATGATGTCTTGAATTCCCCCTCCCGCCCATCCTATCCTATGAACGGGGCGTACCGAGAGCGATTAGCTAACCACTAGTCCTGTCCTAGCCCTTTCCTTCTATTTCTACTCTCTTTGGAAAAAGAGAGGTTGAGCAACTGAGTGACGAGCAGTTCTCGCAGAAACACTTCTGGTTGAGATAAACTACATTAGGAGTCCATATGCTCCACATTGAGAGCGGACATGGTAAAAAAAATAAAAATATTTCTAAAATAGTTTATTATCTTAACGACCGCACGTTTTTTTCATAAAATTTCACCTGGCGAAATAAAATTTTGCGAAAAATTCACAAAAATTGTAATTTTACTAAATTTACTATAATTTGTAAACAAATTGAGATATCTTTACAAAATTTAATTTTCTTTGCTTACAGATACTTCGCCTATACGCATATATGAGTCCACCGGCCAGCAACCTTTGTTTTTCAAAGACTCAAATAAGCGTCCGCGGTCGTTGAGCTGTTAAATTAGCATTTTTGTTTTCTTTCTCATGGAAATCATTGCCATTTGCTGTTTATCGCCATCTACGATTCCTTTTGAATGTTATCAAAACTCTCATAAGCCACAGATATATAAGTAAGAGATTAAATACAATATAATCCTGTCAATTTAAAATCATTCCCGATACTCACATGATATTTATTACAGCATGTTAGGCAATTTCCTTATTATATTTTAAATTTGATACGAGCTAAAAACGCGATTATTACATCATAAAAATGCGACTAGATTATCTGCGTTCGTAGGGAATTTCTAAAAATATTGCGAAACGCAGAGGAAGAAAATAATTTTGTAATCAAATTACCTACATTTGAAAAGCTGTCAAATCATATTTTGATTTGCATAACAACAGACGAGGTCGATGTTCTATTGCAGAGGTCAGAAACTGTTTACGGATTCAGGTGATAAAATCTCAGATTAAGGTGTACGTATCGACTGTGGAAAGGAAAAAGGACGTTACCCACACATAGCAAATTTTACAGGAGGCACAAAAAACGTATTTTGATGATTTTCGGCCACATCCAAATTATGAATTAAACACAGCCATGAAGTGCACGGAGACTTCTAAACTGGTGTGTAATTGACATTATCTAAATTTGAATTGTTCAAACTATGTACATTCTCACAGATTTTGTCACTAACGACCCGGGTTTCGCCTTTCGGCATCTTCAGGCGTTCAAGTGCACGGTCAAGTCAGTTCAAGTCAGTAGTTTGAACAATTCAAATTTAATATTGAAATACCACCAAGCACCTTCAGTCGAAATCTTAAAAGACATAATCTAAAATTAATTTAAAAAATTGTCTGGGAAAAACCTGGACCCGGGTTTCGCCTTTGGGCATCTTCACGCGTTCAAGTGCTCGGATGAACTTGAACTGACGCTTAGTAACTGACTGCAGTGTATCCAGTTTCGTTGTGGATTGTTGCTCTTATGATCAAGGTTTATCCATTTCATCTCTAGTGTGAAAAATTTCATTTTAAAATTGCTCAGTGGTGGTTACCTATCGACACAAAACAGGGGGTCAATTCCCCCAGGCCAAAAGTTTTACTATGTAGCGATGAGATCTTGATGGTGGTGGCACTGGTTTATCTCGAGTGGGTGACGCTTAGTAAATGAATGTTTCGAGTTTATATAAGAAATAAATGTATCATTGAGTTTAAAACCATTGCTGGCGAAAAGGATTAGCCCATGAGAATGCCCACAGATTTGAATGGTGAGTAGTTTTAAGAATTATATTTATTTTTGTTTTTCGGAAAAGGTTTTATGATTATATTTATATAGGATATAAAAGTGGAGAGCCAGGCATGTGTAGCTGTTCATTTAAAATCGGAAAACTGTTCAATTGCGCTCTGTTTATTTCAACAATTTTCTGGAAAAAGATTTTATGAGCGTTCGTATTCGGGTGCAACATTTTCAATTCTTATTGATTTCTAACAAGTAAATTAAGCGCTTAGGCAAATATGTTGAAAAGTATGAACCCTTTGAGTGGTGAAATTAGGTTTTTTCTTATATTTATATTTTTTGTAGTATTGCCGCACACAAAAATATAAAACCTTTTTTTTTTGATACCGACTAATCTGGGAAGAATATTAGTTATTATTTCAAGAAGTAAATATTTTTTAAAATATAAAACTCATAAGTAAGCTAGTTCTTTATTACTTTTGAATATTTTTCTAGAAGCTATTACTTCGCTTTTGGGTCATGATCTTTTTTGCTCTCATCTGTCTACATGTGCCACTCAACAGACGTCGATTCCAGAAAGGAATCGATCCCAAATAGAATTTTACGCTCAATATTATATGGCTACCGATTTGTTTACAAATGTTACCCTTTTTTTAAAAAAACATTTTCTTCATTCGCTGTACAAAATAAAAAAAAATGTGGTAGCCAAAAGTCACTGGTGGATGTGTCTAGTATCCATATCTAAAGAAATAATAAAAATTCAATAAAACATATGAGAATGGCAATGGATAATAGATGACAAGCTACTGCAACGTACATGTACGTTGATACTCATCAAAAGGTTAAGCACTTTCATTTCTAAGCAATGGTGTATGTAATAAAAATAATAAAAGGTTTTTATTACTTTTTCCACACAAAATTTATTAGATCAGGACCGGTTTCGCTCATCGCGAGCATTATCAACTGATAAGAAAAATGTATAAACAGTGATATTTATACAAATTTAAATTTAAATAAAAAGGTGTAAGCAACTATTAACAATTTAATGCTCGCGATGAGCGAAACCGGTCCTGATCTAATAAATTTTATGTGGAAAAAGTACTAAAAATCTTTTATTATTTTTATTATAATGCCTTTCCACCAAGTATTAACAGTGTACACCTTAAAAGTGATCAATGGTGTATGTCTTTATACAATTATTTTTTTTAATCAATTTGTATTTAAAAGCATGAATTTTTGTGATATATCCATTACCATCACGCCATTTAAAATACTGCAAGAATATACAATTATTACTCATTACACTATTTATTTTTGAAATACCTATATGCTCACGTCAGACTCGATAACGATTGAAAACGGTTTTGATTATTAATAGCGGATATCAAATGACCCTCGAGTCGCTCGTTGCCAACCTCATGTTAATATTTGTTACCCGTGCTATAATCTTGATAAGCAAATTTTCCATTCGATCGATCAGCACAATATTAGTGTTATTTCAAGTTTAATAGTTAACCTATAAACGGAATGAATGAATAATCAATTAGTATTTTGATATGCTAAATAACTCTCGAGTGCTTTCATCGGCTTTAGAACGGTTATTGTAATATAACTAAGTAAATAAATAATATAAATTAGTAAATAAATAAAATAAATAATACCGTAAAAATATCAATGTATTTAGTTAAAATTTATTTATATATAAACAATTATCAATGCATCATCGTTACTAAAACCCCTAATATAACTAATAATAGCGTAAATGTAAATAATAAGTATGATGAGAAAATGTAGGTTTAAACATAGTACAAAAAACACAATATTCCTTTTTACTTAATTTAAACATAGTTCTGACAATGGCGCACGCCGAAATAGCTTTAAACTAATTTTATAAAAAATGTATAACTAAATACTAAATATTGCCGCCTGTGTGGTCGAGTGGTCAACGTCGTTGGCTTCGGTTACGGAAGTCACGGAATCGTATCTCAGTACGGACAATTTTATAAATTGATTTTTTAATCGATTTATGAATTTCTGTTCGAAGGCATAGATGTATGTGATGTCTTGAATTTCCTCTCCCACCAATCCTATCCCATAAACAGGACGTATCATGAGCGATTAGCTAACCACTAGTCCTGCCCTAGCCCTATCCTTATATTCCTACTCTCTTTGGAAAAAGAGAGGTTGAGCAACTGAGTAACAAGCAGTTATCGTAGAAAAACTTCTGTTGAGATAAACTCCATTAGGAGTCCATTTGTTTCAAATTGGGAGCGGACATGGTAAAAGAAAGAAATACTTTGATATTTTTACCGTATTACAATGTAGTTCTACCAAGTAAATGCCAATTCAATCAATAAAAATGTTACATTAATCAGAATATGTATATTAACTAAAAAATTTACTCTACCAAAACCGCAGCAATTAGAATTTATTTTACATAACATAAAAAAACAAGTGAAAATGAGTTTGAAATATGTACTAAACTCAATTTATAAATAATTCAGTAAATAAGTTGGAGCCAGTGTTACCGGTTGGTTCTACAATAGTTCAGTGGTCTAATAAATATTGTAATAAAAAATAGTTCGTTCTTTTAATTATCAACATTACAGCCAATAAGGGTAACTTTAGCTATTGGTTCAACACTACAAGAAAAATGGTTTTAAATTATGCCGTTATAATTTCATGGTCATAACATTGCCACTAGGGCATCCGATCCCGGGATCCGGGATCCCGTTCAATTTTCTGATTCCGGGATTGAGATGGCTGCGATCCCTGGATTTCGGGATTGAGAAATTGTCAGCAAAACCCGAAAATTTACACGAAATTGGCAAATTAAAGTGAGCTAAAAAAAAAAACAAGCTTTTGTGAGAATCTGGGAAAAAAGTATACCAAATCGAGAATTTCAAATTCCTCGGTGAGCTAAAAAAAAAAAACAAGCTTCTGTGAGAATCTGGAAAAAAGTATAGCGAATTGAGGATTTCAAATTCCTCGGTAAGAAAATCCCAATCCCGGGATCTCGAAAAATAGGGGATCAATCCCGAAATCCCGGGATTGGAAAAAGGCTCCGGGATTGGATATCCTAATTGCCACCTGTATGTGTCTTAGCAAAGAAAAGCTATTGTGTAGCCCTTTGGAGGTAAAAATATGATTTATAAAGCATCATATATTGTGAAATTTGGCAGTTGTCAGTTGGGTATCTGTCATATTTTAATTTGTATTTCTACTCTATACAAAGTGCGTTCTGTGTTTTAAGTCTACGGTTATGTACAACATACATTAAGTCGTGGAGAAAAGTTGCAAAGACCTTAAAATTCTTGTGATTATAGTTATTATTGTGAATATTCGTGAAAGTTATTCTGCGTTTGTATATTGAGCAAAGAATTATTTCCTAAGACATTTTGTGAACTGAACTTAAATAGTTCACTTTTAGGGTGTTCACTGTCAATACTTGGTGGAAAGGCATTATATTAATAAAAACACAATAATCCTTTACTACTTGGAAGCGGGGAAAACATAAAACTATCATTAAGCATATTCACTTTATTAATGTAGCATTTTATCACTTTGTCAACAATTTCCCAAATTTTAATTATGTTTGTAATTACTTTCAATCGCCATTCTGAATTTATTAAGCTGGGATGACTTTTTAATTATATGTTAGATGTGTTGAACATTTTAATTTGGTGTATTTTAGAATCACTTTAATGTAATTGACAATTTCTTTTCAATGCCAATTGTTGAGTATAACTTTTCAATTTTGTATAAATAGCATTGTTAAATTATATTTCTTATCAGTTGACAATGCTCGCAATGAGCGAAACCGGTCCTGACATATTAAATAAAGTGGAATGAAGTACAAAGGATTATTGTGTTTTTATTAATGAACTTAAACCCTCCAGAGACGAGAGCTTTTTTCTGAAAAAAAAAATATTTTCTAAGCCATATTGAAGTCACGGATAACTTTTATTCCTATCCAAAATTAAAAAAAAAAAAAACGCAAAGTCGTTGTATAGAAACCCCGCATGACTATATGGTCATGCTCATCCTTTTATTACCGTGTAATATTGAGTACGGACAGTAGTAAGGACAAAAGTGACCGTATGGGCTTGCAAACATTCGGGGTTGAAATATAGCTAAACGTGATTTTTTTAAAAATATTTAAAATTTGACCTCTTTAGATCAACATAATTTCAAAACAAATATATTAGCAAAATAACTGTAGATAATTTTATGTTTTTATAAAAAAATATCTAACAGTTTCAAAAAGTAAATTAAAAAAAACAGAAATTCAAAAAATCACATGTGCTTTTGGAGACCGTTCCTGTTCCTACGGCTGATGGCTAACTGTAGTCCGTACCCTTCTTAACCAAATATGAGCAAAAGCAACGATATTCAGGTAGAAAAAGGATGAATAGTGAGATCAATAGACAACGGTGTTTTGTGTGACCATATGGTGACGCTCGTCCTTGGAGGGTTAATTAAATAGACTGTACTCACTCATCTTTATCAAATAATACCACACATTACACAGTAAAGGCGATTTATAAAAATACCAAAATCCTTCAGAGCTGGGTCAAAGTTATCTGCGTTGACAGTATACAAAGTAACTAATATTAAACTTAATATTTTAAAAAGGATTATTTTAATCATATTTTTGATTTTCTTTTTATCGTTGAATATCGGCAATGTCGATTATGTTTAGCTTACAATCGCTTAATTTTCAATATAATACATGCATAATTGTTGCTTTATATCTTACTTGTAACAGTTTTAAGCAACAGTGGACTGCCAGTACGTTAACAAGGGGCTCGCTTAATCTCAAAGCAATTCTCGGTGTTCTGGGTAAGGAGTGAACTTTTTTTATCACTCTTGTTCAATACTTAAATAAGCAATCGATTGTTAGTTAAACACTTATAATATGTAACAATATGCAATTTACCGTAAACTTATCAATGTAAATGGCTAAACATGTACTACTGTGTATACTGAAACTGTCGTAGATAATATATAAGTCAGAAATTGCAGTTATATACTAATTTGATCTGAGAATATTGTTTTATCTTAAATTAACAAGGTTCTCGCGCGAGCCCTCTCCAGCCCACGGCTGTTTTTAAGTAATAATTCAGTGAGTTTTTTTGTTTGATTTAAACGTTTTTTCATTGTAGTATAAGAGCTTGTAGGCAATCAAGACTTTTTCTAAAATAACTTCCCTTCAAAATAGATCAAAATATTATTAATAGAAGAGGGATGAAGTATGTAACTACGACGTGTTACCAAGACAATATGCGCAAAGTAACTAAGTAACCGCCTACACCTGTGAGTGCTCATCTTCCCACATGCATCCCCTACCCTGATTCCCCGACACGTGCCTGCTTCCAGGTATTATGGAAACATCCCCGATTGTATACAAAGAATAATAATATTTTGCCACGAGTTAACGAAAGTAATTTGTAAAGCTATTCCTAGAAAAGAAAATATAAATGTATTAGATAGACAGATGTAACCGGATTTAATAAAAAAAAATCTTTGAAAAAAACTGTTATTATCGGCGACAAAGAGAATTTGGATTAACAAACAAATTACGAGAATTTAGTTTTAAAAAAAGTAATTGAAGGTCTGAAAATAACTAGAAATCTAGACAATCAAGAAATGGAATAAAAATAATTAAATTATGAAAAAGCAATGGATTTCTCACTATAAGAATTATATTTTTGGAAAAGCATTATAATTTTCTTGTCAAAAAGTTGCTTCTAGGTAATTTTCTGTTACTACTTTTTTTTGTTGAACTATGTCCGCTCCCAATTTGGAGCATATGGTATCTTGATGAAGGGATCTCAACTGAAGGTTTTTCTACGATAACATCTTGTTACTCAGTTCCTCAACCTTTCTTTTTCAAAGAGAGAAGGGATATAACGATATAGGCTAGGGCAGGTCTAATTGTTAACTAATTGCTCTCACTTCTTTCCGGAAGGGAATTTTTCGACACCACAAACAACCAGCCTTTAAATACAATATAAATCAATATTGGAAAAAAAATGCTGCTCGTACTAGATCTTGAACCCGTTAGATACATCTCGGAAGTCAACATTGCGCCACGGACCCGATTAATTAATGGTTACTTAAAAATATGAGATATAATGAAAACAATGATTATTTAACTTTTTTAATAACCGGTTTTGTTAAGCTAGTGTAAATTTCAACCAAAACAATATCAACTGTGGAAAGGAAAAAGTACGTAACCCACAGTTTTTTTTCGATAATCACAATATATCCAACTTGATACACGTTCTATCAAAATGATGTAACCAGCAAATGCCAAATTAGTGTCTTAATTTAACTTTTAAGTTTGAAAAACATGATCTTGTAAAAATTGAAACCGAGAAAAAAGACTGAAATAAAAGGTTTTCCTAGACAATTTCTTTAATTATTATTAGATTATTTCAATCAAACACCAGCTTACAAGTATCCGTGCACTTAAAGGTTGTGAATAATTCGTAATTAGCATATGGCTCAAAATCATCAAAACACGTTTTTTGTGCCTCCTGTAAAATTTGGTGTTTGTTACGTCGTTTATCCTTATTACAGCCGATATGTAAATCAAACTAGGGTAGGAATTACATATTAAGTCTAGTAGTTGACAAGCTGTATGAGATTTTTTTTTCTCAGTATTCTTGGGCGTAATGCATTCACGCTTTCAAATTATTTTCTCATTTTGGTTTTTATCTGGGAAGCTTTCTTGATAAATGTTACGGTTAAGGAAATGACACGTGTTCGTATGTCGAGATTGTATTTCAATATCAACGAATAAATCTCTTGCACGTGTTGGGCTGTTTAGCGTTTATAGCACGCTTCGTAAATAAACCTCTTACTCAACAAACAAAGAAGGAAGACACATTATTTTCTTTTATTAAAATTAAGTATAAATTTCTCTTTGAAGAGTTTTTAAGGGAATAGCGGTATGAAATGAACATTTTTTTTTTGATAAATAAATAAAATAAAAATGTTAAATAAAAAAAAACAAATTTCGTCTTTTATTTAAGCACATTCTATTCCTTTATAGGTAACCAAATAAAAATTAAACGATTCTTTATTATATTTATGTATTTTTTTTTAATTTTTCCGGTTCTAAGCTCAAGATATGCGACCCCAATACCCACATTTTCTTCAATATCTATTTTAATATGGGTGATACAATGTTTATAATTAAGGTATTCTTATAGCATAGTTTTTTGGACCTTTCTTTAGTTTATATAAATAAACGATAAGCGCCCGCGATAACGATCGTTGGTAAGATAGCTGGGCTAAATTCGTCAGTTGTAATTTCATATGTGTTGGGATGACGTCTTTTTTACGCGCAACTTAAAATATGATTATTTATTAAAAAACCACGGATTTTTATAAAAAATTTTTTATAAGGAATGGTGCAGAGAGGTATTTTAAAGCCATTAGACTTTTTTTTTGAAATTCATAAGAATAAAGCCAATAATGAGGAAACCACTGGGGTCCCTAAACGACCCCCATCGACAGAGAAGTATTTTTCTAGTCTCCAAGCCGCGAGAGTTAAATACATTTTCTCCTTGTTTTGATTATACTAGTCCATAAAACATGCAAGTCGAATCAATTTTTATATACTTAATGAACTAACTATCCTATGTCTTAAAAACGTGCTTATTAATTAATAAAAAATAAGAAATAATCACCTACATTAATTTCGGTATATTTATATTCATCACAAAATAGTATGTAGCAATTTCATTGAAAGAGTGTGTCTTCTTTGCCACTTCTCCCCTTTTTATTTCGTTAAATTCCAATAAAGAATAAGGAAAATATATTTAAAGCAGAGATCCAAATAATTATATTTATTTTGGCTTCCACGTGTATCAAAACTAACGTTCAAGGTTTCTGTTTTTTCTCTCTTAAGCCCGTACAGCGACTTTTTTGTATGTAATAAATATGGAAATGTATTAAGTAATTTGCAAATTGACTATAGTTATGTTGAGATTTATATACATACATTGATCAGAAGTTTTTCGTGGTCGTTGTCATGGTAACGCTGCTGTATTAAGGTCTACGTCTACCTAGTATTTCGTTGACATTGTCGTTCATATGCATTGGCTGGTTGTTGACTTCTTAATCATGCCTAACGACTTATATGGTCTTCTGACTAATTCTGTATAATTGCATAATATTTCGGAAGTAAGCTAGAAACTAGGAATAGGTTATTATTTACTCTAGTATATTATGATTTTGTGACTGAATGGGAAAACGTTTTCGTAGAATAGCCTAAAGAAGATTGATTAGCTTTTTCATGGAATACCAGAGTTCAAGGCCATTGACATTGCGTGTCACTTACTATTTCGTAGTAACGCCACGCAATGTCACATCATAGTCGTTATCAAAGATTGATATTAATCCAATTAGTAGTGAAATTAAATAAATTTAGCTTTTATTTTTACAACCATCTCCGAAATGAAAAGCTATAGATAATTAATATTAAATATATTAATTATGATAGAAGAATAATCTCGTTAAAATTCTTCATATGCTCAACATCAGAAACGGCCATAGCTAAAAACTGAATTGAAATTAAATATTTATTGAAATTTTAAGATACTTAATCACAATAAATCGTGCGTTCTAACATTACCAACTGTAGGCGGATCAAATAATCTTTTGGTAAGCAAATATGTAAATAATTTCTCTCTGTTGTTCATAAAAGTAACATAATTTTCCTTACCAATGCACGATAGACTGTGAAGTGTCAAATAGCAAACGACTAGTTTGTACATATGTTCTATTATTATTTTTTAGTAAAGAATTATTTAATTGTTTTTATTAATCATCGACTCTTTAGTTCTTCCCTTAGGGGTAGTAAATGTGAATTTGTTGGAGGATTCTCGGAATAAAATAACGTTGGTAAACAAAATAACGCCAATTATATATAACTAGCTGTAAGCCCGTTGACCTCAACGGGGGGAATTTTGTTGCATTTTTAAGTAGTCAGAAAATTTACTGGCGTGAAAAATAAATTACAAACCTATTTATTGAATAAGCCAGAAATTCTGATAGTAAAATAAATATATCTCGGGGCATATATCGACAGCCCTGCCCTGCAGTATTTAAATTGTAAATTATTTAATTTTTGGAATATTGTTTAAGTTTGCCAACAACTATTTTTCGTAGTAGCAGAAATAGACCTCCTAAATTATTTAATTTTTGGAATAATGTTTAAGTTTGCTTACAACTATTTTTCGTAGTAGCAGAAATAGACCTCGTAAATTACTTATTTTTTGGAATAATTTTTAAGTTTGCTAACTATTTTTCGCAGTAGCAGAAATAGACCTCGTAAATTACTTAATTTTTGGAATAATGTTTAAGTTTGCTTACAACTATTTTTCGTAGTAGCAGAAATCGGGGACATGATACAGACGAACGGACGGACGGACATTATCGACTATTAATATATAGATAACTTAAATGTAAAGGCATAAATAGTATATTATTCAATGACGCTCTACTTAATCATGTCAAATCAAATCTTTTTAGTAAACATATTTTGAGTAAACGTGTTAACAAATAACTACTAAATTAATGGGTACTTTCGTTGTTATTAAAGTATTTTTTTGATATAAAATTTGACAGACTCACCACCTAGCCTGAGTACTCACCGTTACTGTAATTACGTCTAAAAATGTATAATGCACCAACATCTAGCGATTGACGAATGAACTAAACGAGCCTAGGCGTACCTCATGATAAATTGAATTAAATCAAATTCGATATTTCAGTCAATTGATGAGAAAAGACTTATTGCAAAATAATCACATATATGTCGATTTGAATGTGTCAAATTAATTACAAAATAGCATTTGATAATTGATTTTTTCATTCATTGAACTCAAACTAACCGATTGATAACTTATTTGTGACTTATGTTCGTAATCTTTTATATGAGAATTTATATGAGCATCGGTCAAGTCTTTTTGAATTATATTTTCATAAAATACTGTCAGACGCAAGAACTAATTAATTACATGAATAAAACAGCATTACATTTAAGAATTTTAAATACTTATTATGGACCAAGTAAGTTTCAAATAACTCTCGCCAGCCTTAGGGCAAGAATCTGGCAAGCGCTCACTGGATTGAGGCTCCAGGCAGTAGACTCGACTATCTAGAATCTACGTACAAACCAGAAGTTAATTGAAAGAAATTGAAAGTGCCAAATGTTCGGATAAAAAATGACGTTTGAATCGAATAAGTTTGTTTTTTTTTTTTGCATCGTCGTAGGCAGTTGAAGAATAACTTTCAATTGTTTTAATTCTTTCTATACGAGTAAATGCGAATGTCAAACTGTACACGAGAATTTAACCACTTGAATACCAAGCGGACATAAGTGTCCGCTACATATGCAAGCAAACACGGATATCCAAGACATTTAAAAAATCAAATACTTGGTATTCTACAAGAATATAAACAATATTTTGATGAATATGTGTAGTGCTTTCTATACTGAGTCAATATAAGTTTTTAAAATATTGAATTCGAGTGTATATTAGGCAAAATTATTGTTCTCAAAAACACGCAGTATTTCTGGGACATATAATTTATTTGCGCGGTATTCAAACGGTTAATCCTACATCGATTTTACTTATATTTATTAGCCATGGTTCATAATATTAACATGATGCATAAATAGCGTATGATATTAGAAAAATGAAGTGTTTTCGGCATAAAGATATTAAAATTCAAAAATAAAATATTTGGCGCTTAAGAGAATTGCCAATCTAAAAATTACACAAATTTATTATTTTTTTATCCCAGGATAAAATTTCTTCAAATAACTATGTGGTAAATTTTTGAAACATAATTTGATGGAATTTTATGATCGGTTTGTGTTTACTACCAAATTAAAAAGATTTATTTAGATATTAATATGTAATGAAAATAAAAACACATACAGTCATCGCGGGTAACTTTGGCCCAGCTCTCGGTTTTATTTGTATTTTTATAAATCACCGTTAGGTGCGGTAAACTTTTAAAAACATAATTTGATGGAATTTTATGATCGGTTTGCGTTCACTACCAAGTTAAAAAGATTTATTTACATATATTAATAATTAAAATAAAAACACGTACAGTCAACGCGGGTAGCTTTGGCCCAGCTCTGAGGGTTTTTTGTATTTTTATAAATCACCGTTATTATTATGTGTGGTATTATTTGATGAAGATTAGTGTTTGATTTGGTATATTTATATTACACTACATTCATATACAGTCCACTATTATAATATATTTCTATTACATATAATTAAATAATACATTGTTTTTTTAAAGAAAGACTGCGATTATTAAACTAACATCTTCCGAGTGACGTTCTTATTTCGTTAACCTCTCCGAAAAAAAAAGTTAAACGATAAACTTCTTCCGATCACCTTCTGTTGAAATACTTCAGTAGAAATCCATTTTCACCATATAGAGAATGAACATGGTAAAAAAATAATGTATATTTCTTGATAAGAGAACGCAGTACAAAGAAAATGTGTATTTAACCAATCAGATTACTTTTAGTTACGTTGGAGTTAGTATATATTTTCAAAGAGAGTTTAAGCGGAACAAAATATCCGTTTCAATTTTTTAATAGTTTAACAATAAAATGTGTCAATGAATATATTACGTAAGTTCTAACTGATAAGTTGATTGCTTCTCCCCTCTCTATTGTTTATTATAATCCAGAAATGAGAAAATGCTGTCGACGATTGAGCCATGAAAAAATATTTGCTTCACGACAATAGTAAACTGTACTATACTTATAAAACAAATAAATATGCGCTGGTATTTAGTTTGAGAATCGCTACTTTCTATGAAAGAAGAGAAGATGAGGAATTTAAAAGAGAAATGCTTTGATGAAAGCGAAAGGCAAGTCGTAAAAATATCATGGAAATGAATCGATATCCAGCAGAGGTGAGATACTTACCAACTCTCTGCATTATGTACGTTGCTGATTGTAAGTTACCTGCCAGTGTTGATCGACTGGGTGTTTTTTCCTAACACCTCTCACGGTTTGTATGAGAGGCGTGAATACATTATCGCTTTACTTCGCTTTTACTATGCAAATAGCGCACAGTTTCGATCAAAGAACACAATTTAATACACTTGAATCAAACAAATTTACGATACAATAGTGGCTGTGTACTTGGCAGAGAAACTGCATCATATATAGCTCAAAAAACAATGAGCCCAACCAATATAACAATTTTATAATTGGAAAGATGACCTTTGTCAAGTTTTCACTTACAACTTGTGTTATACAAGCTCAAGAGCCGTTGGACCGTTTGTATGATGTTTAATAAACGACCTTCGTGGATTTGGTCATTTGTGTATAATTAACAAGTTTGAAAACTAAAAATCTTCAATATATAAAGCTTTTTATTTGTAGAAAAAATATGTTATTTAATTGTAGTCCTTGTAATTGTAAACCTTGCTTATTTAAAATTAAATTTACTCAAAAGTCTGTTTTTGGTCTTGGATTTTTTTATCTTTTGAACCCATCAAACATTTCAAATTATTTAGTGGAAATTATTTATATAGAGCACGGGTTCCCAACCTGGGGGTCGCGACCCTCAAGGGGGTCGCCAAGGGTTTTCTGGGGGGTCGCCAACTTTACCCGGTGAGCTAAAAAAAATGAGTTTCGGGGACAATCCGGGGAAAAAGTATAGCAAATCGAGGATTTCAAATTCCTCGGGGGGTCGCCTAGTCACGGCTTTTATAAAAAGGGGTCGCCACCCGAAAAAGGTTGGAAACCTATGATATAGAGTGATAAATGAAATATTCCAACTAAAATACTTATATAAATTATCACCGATTCGCTGCTTAATCAAATCTTTCTTTGTTGCAATGGACTCATTTTAATTATTGTGTTAATCCATTGCCTTTTTCACTGTTTAGATCAGTGGAGGGGAACCTGCGGCCTTTTGGCTTGATCAAAAAGTTATATCAACCCATTATATGTAGTCAAAAAAAGGGGGGACGGTGTCAACGTTTTCTTAACTGCGGCCTTATGTTGAATCAGATAAATGAATGTGGCCTTTTGAAATGAAAAAAATTCGCCACACCTTGTTTAGATAGTCTGAGACACTGTGGAACTCTAGAACGTTTCGTGTTTTCACTGTTTAAAGCTCGATTGTAATTTGTAGGTGATAGACAAATAATTTTATTTTACAAATATGGTATTATTTTTCAAGTGTTTTTACAATACAGTGGAACCTCCAATAACATTACCCCAAATTACGCGCTGGCTTGAAATATTCGCCGCAAATCTCCCAATTGCACGGTCGCATTTCATTGTCGTTACTAAGAGACGGTCGTCTGGGCGGCGCATACAGTCAAATATTGGCTAGCGTCTGTGTATTCAACACGTGCCAGGCTATACACGTATATCGGGCGACGTTTGAATTTTATCACTTGGTAACTAAATATTTCGTCAATATTTTTTTTTGCAAAACTAAGGGAAATCTTAGTTTCGCATTTTTTGCGGAAAAAACCAAATCCCTAATTTTGTATGAGATTCACACCCCGAATTACACTGTACCGACTTAAGTATAAATGGGGGTTTTACTGTAATAAAAACGACTAAACGCTCAATGACAATGAACAAAAGTTTAACAAAACGCTCAATAACAATTAGAAAATAATGGATTCGCAAAAGTAAAGTAAAATTCTCTTTCTCTCACGAAATTTATCGGAAGAGATGGCACAAAAAACGGCAATAAAATTTGCATCCGAGATGGTCGCTTTACAATGCAACGTGAAACGTAGAATCACGAGTTCGTTTTGCAGAATGCAGCCTTTTTGCAAGGTAAGTAGTGCCAAAAGAAATATTTTGATTGCCATGTTCATTGAGCAAGTAGTTTAATTGCTTGCCAAAAGAATTCGCACAGATTTTGGTCATTGAAAAACCTTCATATTATAAAAAGACGACTTCTGTCGATCGCTACGATTCTTTTATAAATTAAACACAATAAAATCAATAAACTGAAATGTACTTTCGATGGTTTCGGCGGTAACTTTGTGGAAGTTCATTTTAATAGAAAATTTAAATTAACTTTGATTATTCCACGTATTGAGATCGCGTAGATCGCGTAGATCGCGTAGATTCATCGTCACAGAGTGGTATCTATCGACTCTCTTGTGGAGACTGTCAAGCGTCTTATGTTGGACAGACAGGAAGAAACTTTAATATTAGAATTAAAGAACATATAAGATGTCTAAAAAGTAACAATTTTTCTGAGTTTGCCAATCATTTAATAGAAAATAATCATAATTTTAATCAGATTTGTAATTTAGAAATACTCCACCGAGTAAATAAAAATGGTTTAAAGATGAATAGCTTAGAATTTTTAGAAATTAATAAAACTCTTAACAAAAAAGAAATATTATTAAATAATATAATTAATAGCACAGGTGGTTCCCCGTTACTCAAATTGTTTCCAATTAATAGAGTAATCACAAACCTAGCTGATTGATTGTAGCTCATTAGTTTAATAGTTTGTAATGTTTAACGTCATTAGTAGTATGATTAAATTTGTTTGCACTGTTTCGATTTTATAATCCCCTCTTTGCTTCCCTTAAAAAGGGAAAATCCCAATCTGATTGATTACAAACTCATTAGTATCATTAGTATTATTATCTGTTTGTTTTATTTCGATTCTACACCCCCCTCCTTGCTCGTCTTAAAAGGAAAAAAACCCAAACCTCCATTTTGTAATTTTATAATTTTAAAATGTTAGAATCAATCTTGCTTCATTACTTAAGCAAACTTTGCGATAGTAAGTCTGAAGATGCCATTGAAAGAGGCGAAACACGTGTCACAGTTAGTAACACAATACGTGGAATAATCAAAGTTAATTTAAATTTTCTATTAAACTGAAATGTTTCTGATATTTTTATTGGAAACATAAGAAACACTCTTTTGTACTTATTTCACAATTATTTATTCAGATCAGGACATGTTTAGATAATCACTAGACTATTTTCAAATGATAAAAAATGTATATTGTTACAGAGCTACAGTGAAACCCCCAATCACACTACCCCTAATTACGCGCTGGCTAGAAATACTCGCCACAAATCCCCCAATTGAACGATCACATTCCATTATCGTTTCCACGAGACGGTCGACTGGGCGGTACATACAGTCAAATTTTGGTTAGCGTCCGAGTATTCAACACGTGTCAGACTATACACGCGTAGCCGGACGACTGTCTAAGTGTTGAATTTTGGCACGCTTTGCATTTTATCACTTAGGAATTTAAATTTTTCGTTCATATTTAATTTTTTTGCAAAACTTAGGGAAAACTTAATTTTGCATTTTTCGCGGAAAAAACCAAATCTCTAATTTTGTATGAAATTCACTCCCCCAATTAAACTACTCCTAATTACACGGTTCTGACTTTAGTGTAAATGGGGGTTTTATTGTATTTAAAAAAAAAAAAAATTACTATTAAGAGAAAACAAACAATTTGTAATAGAAATGTGAAAATTACATTTATGCTTAATGCACCTCCAGCTCCACTGCCCCTAAGATGATCTTCCTACACGCCAGCCTCTAGCTACGGCAATAGCACGTCTCCCTTTAGCATATGCCGAGAAATAAGGTTAGGTCATGTGACTAAATATCGTTTCATATGTACACATTTTTCTTTATAATACAGTCGAATTAATATTTTGCAAAGGAAAAAAAATCCTAGAGGGCAGAAAAGTGTTTATTGGTATATAATATCCCCTTTGATAGGCAGCAATGTTGGATTCCAAAAACTAAGTAGTGTTTCCAGGGCTTTTCCTTTGAAAAAAAAAGATGCCGGAACTCTGAATGTGGAGGGTATAACTTCCTAATGGAGGAGGTATCACAACAAGGTTTTTTTTACAAGAAAGGATTGTTAGTCAGTTGCCCAACCTCCCTTTTTTAATAGAGTATAGATAGAAAGATAAAGCTGGTACAGGATTAGTGGACTAATCGATCTCGCTTTATCCTGTTAATTTTAGGATTTGTAGAGTTGGAGGCATATATACCAACGGCTTCGAACAGAAAACGATCTTGTAAGTAGATCATATCTTAGTTCTGATAATTATTTTATACTGTTGCTACATTTCCGGGTAATAGTAGTAAAAAAGTTTTTAAAAGAAAAGAAAATGCGAACATTGATTTGAAAAAAAAATGCCGAAACGCCGTTCTTCTGCGTTACATGGGGAAAAAAGCAATGAGTATTACTCAGGGGTGGGCTGGAGGGGGCTCGCGGGAGCCCCTTGTTAATTTAAGAGAAAACAATATTCTCAGATCAAATTAGTAAATAACTGCAATTTCTGACCTATATAGTATCCACGACAGCTTGATTAGTTTACGGTAAATTGCATATTGTTACATATTACAAGTGCATTAAATAACAATCGATTGATTATTTAAGTATTGCGTAGGCGTATTAAAAAAATGACTTCTTCCCCAGAACACCGAGAATTGGTTTGAGATTAGGCGAGCCTCTTGTTAACGTACTGGTGTTTCTGTAATAGAGATTTTCTTCGAGGGTTCATCGACCAATCCGGCAATTTCGAAATAGCTAATACTTCGCAAACGAATTATACGTTTGACACACAAGGAAGGTGAAACGAGGAGAGCATAATTTGGCGTGAAAAAGAAATTTGAATATTTTTTGCGAAAAAAGTGGCTCATTAAAAAATTTACACGCGAAAGGTCTGCCCCATTGTAAATGCTAAAAGCTTTCCCACACGGTTCGCAATCGGCTCATCATATCGCACCGCGGTATATTTATCTTTTCTTTTCAATGGGCAATCTCATTTGCTTGTGTTACCTAAATAGCCAAATTCTGAAAGTTATCATTGTTGAACTAGCCGACATTTATTGGTGTGATTTCTTTTACAAGTTTAAAAGAAAAGTGAAAACGGTACCTAATATTTCAATATATTAAAATATTAACTTGTATTTTCAATGGAGATATATGCAACTGAGAAAAATAACAGAAATCATTTCTTTAACTCTTGTATTCTTGACTGATTGAATTAACACTTTTTGAATATTTTTGCCTAGAGATATTACTTTATATATAAGAGGCCGTAACCCACTGTTTTCCAAAACAGTTTTTTTCGATAATCAAAATGTATCCAACTTGATACACGTTCTATCAAAAGGATGTAAGCTGCAAATGCCGAATTACTATCTAAATTTAGCTTTTAAGTTTGAAAAAAGTTGAACTTGTGAAAATTGAAACCAAGAAAAAATACTGAAATAAAGGTTTTTCCTAGACAATTTTTAATTAATATTAGATTATGTCAATTAAACACCAGTTAAGACGTCTCCGTGCACTTGCAGGTTGTGTATATTTCATCATTTGCATATGGCCCAAAATTATCAAGATACGTTTTACGTGCCTCCTGTAAAATTTACTATGTGTGGGTTACGTCCTTTTTCCTTTCCACAGTCGATATAGTTGACATATATTTCAGCTAATGCCCTCATCAAACTAATTAACTTAGCTATGTATTTGAATCGTTCAAATTATGTACATTCACAAAAGTTTTGTCACTAACGACCCGAGTTTCGCCTTTCGGCATCTTCAGGCGTTCGATAATTTGAACGATTCAAATTTAATATTGAAAATCCACCAAGCACCTTCAGTCGAAATCTTAAATTAGCTATGTATACTGGCTTAGAAGAGGTACACAATATATCTATCTTCTCATATATTCTGACATAATTTTTTTATCCATTTCCGATCCCAATGTGAAGCATATGGCCTCCTAATGTGGGTATCTTAACATACGTTTATCTACGAGAACTGTTTTTTACTCAGTCGCTCAACTTCTCTTTTTCAAAGAGAGTAGTAGGGATAGAAGGATAAGGCCAGGACAGGACTAGTGGTTTACTAAACGCTCTCGCTACGTTCAGTTATTAAAGGATCGGGAAGGGTGGGGGGGAACTATAAGACATCACAAACACTCATACCTTCGAACAGTAATCGATCGAAAAAGTCCTGTTCGTACTGGGACTCAAACCCGTGAGAAAAAAAAATGAGTTCCGGCACCTTTTTTTCAAAGAATAGCACTGCTTATTTTTATGTTTATTTGTTATCAATAAATGTCGTTTATTCTCAAGGAGTGTTACTCTTTTAATTTACTAATCAAAGAATGATCAAAAATTGAAAATCTTGTCCGTTTTTCTCATCGCGGTGTTTTGACATTATGGTAAAAGTTGTATTATTGGCGCAGTAGCGAGCGGTAAAACGGATCGAAATGTTTTGTGAAATTTAGTAACAGCAAAACATCGCCGCTTTAATAGAACGTGATGGAGAAATTTTTCAATTCGCACCGCGAGAAAACGAAAGTAATCGCCAAAGACAATGCGATGATTACACGGTGCTGGCTTAGGAAACTCGACAAAGTTGTCGGCACAAGAAACTAGAGTTGCTAGGGTCACGAAATGTAAATAATATAAATGCAAATACCTAAGATGGGTTACAATGATGCTGCAACTCTTTCAAAAAGGTTGGAATCATTAATTTGAATACGTAAAATTTGAATCGTTCAAATTTAAACAAAAGTTTTGTCGGCATCTTCATGCGTTCAAGTGCGCGGATTAACTTGACAAAACATGTGTGAATGTAAATTATTTGAATGATTTAAATTCCACCAAGCAACTTCAGTCGAAATCTTAAATTATGTAAATAATATAAATGCAAACGTCCGAGATGGGTTACAATCAGTGTTCCCTCTAAGCTGTGCGCGTGTGCGCGCGCACATACATTACAACAGAGCGCACAAAAGTTACATCAGCTATACCACCAACAGAATAAATTAATTGACATTAAATAGTGTTGTTATTTATAGTCATTATAAAAAATCAACCTTTTCGTTTAGTAGGTCTAAATACCGCTATGTGGCGCACAAATATTTTCATTTCTTGACAAATTTGCACAGCCAATGTCTTTTGCGCACATAACCTTCCGAAAATTAGAGGGAACATTGGTTACAATAATGCTGTAGCTTTTTCAAGAAGCCTATTAATTTCTTAAAAAAATCCGATAAAAAATAGCATATTCAATTCAGAATTCAAGTTTCTTAATGGCATATTTAAAAAACTTCTCGTTACATATTATAAATGTGTTTCCTTAAATAAAGTAAAACCATGATGCCTTACAATTTTACCGCATTAATGTTCGTTAAGAATTATTTTATTTGTCAAGAATAAATCTTTCAAACGATAAAAGAAAGCCAAAATAATTCTTGTAAAATTAAATAAACTGCTCTATACAGGTTATTCTTCTCCCCAGTGGCAGCCGGTCAATGTGGCATTGGATCAATGCATTGATTGATGCTTCTCCCGCTAAGTTACAGACTGAAAGGTTTGAATCTCCTAATTAAAGATTTCCTTTAATGGTTTTTAAATCTATTGATATTGGTTTTAATGATACCTTAATTAAATTCTTTATATGATCCTGAATATTGAAACTCACCATTAACATTCTTCTAACCTCATTGGAGACAACAGCTCTGTGATTAATTTGCAAGCAGTTTTCTTTAAACTGTACGCTAAGTACGGATTTGGCTAAACACGTGCAACTGATGAATTTCTACTGTAAAATTTGCTAAATTGTATACGAAATTTAATTAAAAACTCAAATAAAGTAAATTATTAGATTCAGCTCATTAAACATCCTGGTCAAAAGGTGCAGATACGTCAAAATAAAACAGCTCAAAAATCCCAGAGCTCGTACGACATCTGGCAGCCGGCGGAAGATTGTGCAAACGGTTTGTGGTTTTTAGAGCATGACGGCGGTCACCGTTCCACACGTCCGCCGCGCACTGGGACGCCCGCTCGCCATTTCGCCCGCTGACCACGCCGCCTCGAAGGGGTTATCGCACTTTCGAGTCGTGCAGTATGGGGCAACCGGTGGCAAAGGGTCGACGACCCATCATTTATAATCGATTGATTTTTTCGTCTACAGTTAATATTTATTGACTTTATATTTAAATGCTTATGATCTTTAACGCGTTGTGAGAGATTCTTGATTTACACATTACCTCTAAACCTACCCCTTTGCATTGATTGATGAATTTAAATAGCTGTTCGTATAAGCACTGTAAGGTGAAAACCCTGCAGTAGAAACGATACTTTGTTTTAATAAATATGTTTTTGAAATGTGTAGAAAAATATATCACTTTTAGGGTGTTCACTGTCAAGGGTGGAAAGACATTATTTTAATAAAAACACAATATTCCTTTGTTCTTTTTTCTACTTTATTTAAAAGGTCAGGACCGTTAGGTCAGGTCAGTTGACAATGCTCGCAATGAGCGAAACTGTTTCTGACCTTTAAAATAAAGTGGAATAAAGTACGAAGGAATATTGTGTTTTTATTAAGACAAAGTATATGTATAAATATAATTTATAGTAAAATTGCAACTTGTAACTGGTTGCTGTTTGAATTGTATCAAGTATTACTATGGTAACAAAATAAATGGTCAGAGTTTAAATCAATTTTTGGTCGGAATTCAAATAAACTTTTGGTCTGAATAAAATTCAATTTTCGGTCAGAATAAAAATATTATACGATTTTTATAACCATTTGGGTAAGGTTAGGTTTAATTTTCAAATTCATTTAAATTATGACTATTATATATAAATTCTGACCATTAATTATTCATTCTGCCCTCTGTACACTTCCCGATGTATTATGATTATTTAATATAAATTCTGACCAATGTAATATAATTTCAGACCAAAGTGATAAAAATTATGACAGAAACTGTATTAAAATTCAGACCGGAAAAATACGAGCCTATTATTATTCACTCGAATGTAGCGTAGATACGGTCAAAAGGAATTATTTCAAATAACGAATAGTACTTTTAGGGTGTTCACTGTCAATACTTGGTGGAAAGGCATTATATTAATAAAATCACAATATTCATTTGTACTTTATTCCACTTTATTTAATATTGCAAGACCGGTTTCTTTATTATTTGTATTTATTAGTCTTTGATGATTTTTTTTAATTGTATGTTGTAGGTGTTAAGCATTTTAATTTTGTGTAATTGTAGAGTCACTTGTACTGTTATTTGTAATTTTTTTCATTGTTAATTGTGGCTTACACCTTTTATTTCAATTTAATTTTGTATACATAGCACTGTTTATATATTTTTCTAATCAGTTGACATTGCTCGCAATGAGCGAAGCCGTAAATAAATTGGAATAAATTACAAAGGAATATTGTATTTTTATTAATATTAGAATAAATAGTAAAAATGTCACACAAAAAACACGATTCTTTGTTGAATCATTAATCAAACAAAAAAAAACTGCTGTAGTTAATTTATAAGGCACAATTATCGATCATGTAAAAATCCTCTCTATTGCTTATCTGGTCTCACAGTTCCCACCGTTAGTAGGCGCATTAGCATGGCCGTCCAATGGAAGCGTGCCGATCGAACATGACGCCTCGATTAAAAAGCGGTTAGCCTTTCCCACTCGGCTACCGTCCTCCACAATAATTGGTGGTCGCTGGCCCAGCTTTTACTTTCTTAACTCACTTTCGTTTTTGCTACAACTCTCTACAGCTGTTTTTCCATTTCGCTGGAAGAAACAAAATAAATTATTCATCTCTAAACATCTGATACTCGCCAATGCATTGCTTTCCTATTAACAGAATATTTGCATATAACGTAGCACTTATTGTGATTATTACCGCAGTAAATAAACAAGACTGTTTATAATACTTTCGATGGATTCGGCGGTAACTTTGTGGAAGTTCTTTTTAATATAAAATAACTTAGATTATTCCACGTATTGTGCTACAAACTGACACGTTTTTCATCTCTTTCAGATGCGTCTTCAGACGATCTCACTTTCACAATTTTTTGTTCAAGTACGAATGATTTTAATTTTACTAAAACTGGAGGCAAGGACGATAGGAAAACTATAGCAATAATGTTACATCAAATGCAGGGCTGTGGAGTCGTTGAAAAAAATCACGACTCCGACTACGACTCCAACTCTGACATTTACCAACAACACGACTCCGACTCCGACTACGACTTGACTACAATTTTTTTTAATGTTGTCATGTTTTATACCTAACTTTCCTATTTATGTGTATTAAATTATAGATCAACCAGTTAATCCGGCAAATAGCCAAATTTTTCATATTATACATGTTACAGGCATAAATAAAACATAATTAAATATAAGTTTGAACTTTATTAGTTTGAATTTATTCTTAAAAATAAAATTGCTTCTATCAAATCTGCATTTGTAGAAGCTCTTAAATCAGTTTTAAGTATTTTAAGAGCAGAAAATAACCGTTCTACGGATACTTGGGTTGGCGGCAATGCTGTAACGGTCAATGCTGAATCTTTTATGATAATTAAAAAAAATGCATTTTTTTTTAAAAGTAGTCGGAGTCGCTCGTTTTTCACGACTCCGACTCCGACTCCACAGCCCTGATCAAATGACATTTAAATTACTGAATGATTAACATATATATTTCATAACAAGTACGATTTAAAGTGAATATAAACAAAATAAAATATTTTTTCATCCATGAAGCGGAGAAGGTTTTCTGCATTAAACTTGTAATTAACCCAAAAACCAGATTTTTGTTGCTCGAAATCCACGTTTTCCCGCCATTTGAGTGCAATATCTGCAATCCCATTTAGTTAAGGTACTTTTTACCGCAATTTAGGTCATATACCCCTAACCTTATTTATTTCATTTGTTGCCAGTCCTTTCAAAATTGTAAATTAGGGATTTCACTGCACCTATTTGGATTTAATGTGATTTCCGCAATGATTTTTTTTATCAGCGAATAATTTAAGGTCCTTTAAGCAAGGAGCAAAATGCTTTAAGCGGCTTCAAGGTGAAGTTTTAGAGTGCTTTCCTTTAGGCATCGCACTCTTTGATTTTAACAATCCATTTGACTGAGACGTTTGAAGTTGCCGATGGTCAGGCGTCTTGCCCCAAAGCTTTTGATATACTTCTTCCAACCCCTAACTTCACAAAAACTTTGTTTATATTTGTTGGGTTATAATGCAAAACGTACTATTTCCAAATCTCGAACTTTTTAGTAGAGTCAAATACTATAACGAATAACACAAACAAAATAACATTTGTATACAAATATGATTACCAATTTGAAAACGACAGTCTTGCAGACATTTTGTATTCAAACTAATAGGATCAGTCGATTCCTTAGGCTTAAATTAACCTATCTACATACTTAACTCAGTATCGCTCATTTTGGAAATAGTACGTTTTGCATTATAACCCCACATTATACCAATAAAGTAGTATTTTTTCGCATAATTAAAAAATTAATTCATTGTTAGTTAAGAGCAGCAGGTCGCCGACTTCTTTTCAAATGAAATATAAAAGATACACATTAAAAATTAATATCGATCGTAATTCTAATTTTTTTTCGAAATAAGATAATTAATTCTGCATTTGCTAAAAAAATTCTGAATGAGAAACATATTCATATATTCAATACATTAGTCGATGATGAAACCGCGAATGAATACAATTATTTCAATAAAAAGCGTGAAAAAAAATACTAAAATAATCATGAAACACCTTCATTGTTTTCAAACAAAACGCTATGTCTTATTTTCACCGAATTCTTCTTTCCGCGTTATTTATTTGGCCATCTGATTTAAATAAATTTGTAAAATGCCAGAAGAAACGCTTTAGACATACTTTCTAACTGATTTATAATTTTTTACGATGCAAATTTTTCCAAATATGCATTCCGTCTGCAGTTGGGCGTTACATCGAGAGTTATATTAATACGGAATACGTTTTTTTGTTGGTTATTTGAGATTTAAAAAGTATTCAAATATCTGTCACTTATCAATCATTTTTTTGACAACTTGAGGGAAAGTAAAATTTACATACAGAAGATCTTACACAGACTTTAAATCATCGACTACTTACTTACTATCAGAAATACAACACTATTTTGTCGTACCTATTTATATTATAATAATTATTTGAAAGCCTTATTTTAAGGGTGGATTGGTATACTTTTTATTATTTATTGAAGTATATTGTATCACAGATTTTACGGGCTTAAATGTTAAAGTATAAACAAACTCGCCTTCTCTTATATTTCTAACGTTACTTGATCCATATACTATCTCAGTGGTGGCTAACATTTTGCAAATCATTCGTCATTTTTTTTGTTGATGCATTTTGATGCGTCATACAAATCAAGAACCTTTTCTACCTTCTTACGTTACTTCGAAAGTAGGCGCAAGGATACAATGCGCCACAATTTCGTTACCCCTGCACTATCTGATCCTTATCGATTATTAGTGGGTAATAATTGGTCAGATGGTGTTGAAATGGCAACCAATTTTAACCCAAAGTTTTTTTTTTACCTCGTATAATTAATTAAGTTCAACCAAGTGAATGTCAATTCGTAAAGATTTAAATACATTTAGATCCAAACATCCATATTATGTTTATGATTATGTCTACAAGTGTCTAAATATGAATTTGTTAATAGTATTTAATTAATATACATACAGGGGTGGGCTGGAGGGGGCTCGCTCGAGCCGCTTGTTAAATTTGACTAAGGCCGGCGAGCCCCTTGTTAAAGTGAAAAAATATTTTCAGATCAACAGTAATTGCTGTAGATGGTTTATATGTAATATGAAACAAAAGACTTTGTTGCATTTGGAAATTTGTCGTAAAATACAAATTTACACAGTAAAATCATATTAAGTAACATTCGATTGATTTCATAATTATTGTGAATCATCCTATAAGAGTAAAAAAAAATATAACACCGCAAATATCTCTCAGGTTAACCGAGCCCCTTGTTAACATTTTGGCAACCCACCGCTATTATAATTTATTGATTATAGCGATCAATTCGTCTATAATATATTAATATAAATGTTAATAATTTATCGAAACAAAATAATTATATTAATAGAAAAAATAAACTAACTACCATGCCCAATATCCCAAATAGAAAACCTGATATTGAAATTTTCATGTTCATATCACTAAGCAGTTGATTTAAGGCAGTGATGCACAACGTTCACCTTCTAGTGAGCCGTATAAAACAATTTTTCGTGAATTCGGGCCGCAAAGAAAAAAAAGATTTAAAGTAAGCTCAGTCCTTTATGACACGGAGCATATGTACGCTTTACAAAAAAACCGTGTAAAAAAGATCAAGTGAATTAAGATAAATGAATGATAGGTTCCATTACATTATTTTGACCGTGTTATTTCGAAAACGTGAAAATAAATAAGCTATGAAAAAAAAGTATGATGAGTACAAGCTCATTAAAAATCGTTTCATTGTGAAATATTTATGTTTCATTTATATTTAATTCAAAAGTTAATGCGATCTTGGTCTTTGTTAATTTTTAACTATTTTATTTTAATCCGACATTGTATTTGAGGGCATGTTACTATGAACCGATTTATTCTATTTCATTGAAGAAAAATTTTGCTTACGTTTATTTAATACATGTTTTGCGTGAAAAAAATATGTAGAGAAAAAGATTGATGGGCCGCCACAAAATTCAAAAAGCATCGGTTTGTGCGTCACTGATTTAAGGCCTCTAATAAAACATTTACGAAGCAGTGTTCATCCATCATCATTTTTTTTTTGAAACGGAACCGTGAGTCACAGACAAATAATATGCTACAATAAATAAAGTCAATAATCTTTTGTCATAGTCAACGCTTTTTTTTAATCATAAAACACACGACTCGGGAACCAGAGAAATTACTTACGGCCAAGCAAACAATCATGACATATCAAAACGAGATTTATGAAATGAAAAAAAATTGCGACATTTCTAAGCGACGAGAGATACAGTAATACTATGTTGTAGGAGTGACAGGGGGGGCCAAGAAGAGTTCAAGCAAGTTTATTCAACTTGGCCTTTTTTTTTAATGCTTTCTACTCCAATCACATTTTCGTGCAAAAGTGAAACTTAATCAATCGAATCGAAATCACGAAATCGTTGCCATGCATAAAATTGTGATTGTGCGTAAACGAAATATGTAGTATATAGTATAGAGTTGAATTTCACTCGATCAGCGCACTGCGCTAGTTTGAATATAGTTATGATTTTCGCGTTTAAGGTTTTTAATGTCAATTACTGGTGTAAAGCAAGTGTGGGGAACCGTTTCTTCTCTAAAGGCCGTATTCATTTTTCTGATTCGACATAAGGCCGCAGTAAACATTGACTAGGGAATCTGTGGCCGTAAACAGGACTTAACGGTCAGAATATGTCGGGAATTTACATAAATTAACAGAATTACAGAATTGGCCAGAAGGCCGCACCAGAGTAGCCAAAAGGTCGCAGGTTCCCCACGCCTGGTGTAAAGACATTATATTAATTAAAAAATAAAACATCCTTTTGTACTAATTCTATATTATGTATAATATTATAAATCAGAAATAATTTTGGTCATCGTGATCATTATCGAAATGTCGGGTCCGTTGTTGACTTTACTGCTGAATCTCACAGGTTCGCGTTCCAGTTCGAACAGCATTTTATCGATCTATGTTTATGTTTATGCGCGATTAGCTAAACGCTAGTCCTGTTCTGGCCTTTCCCTTTATCCATACTACTCTCTTTGAAAAAGAGAGGTTGAGCGATTGAGTGACAAACAGTTTTCGTAGAAAAAAAAAATGTCGAGATACCGCCATTAGGAAGTCTATGTTTCACAGATTGCGAGCGGGAATTGATTAAAAAAAGCATGTATGCATGTAAAATTTGGTGGAAATAAATAATGTTATAAACAAATAGTGACTACAAACTGTTTGTTAGAACTTATTTATCAGCAAATACTATTTTATTTTCATTTTTTTCCTTGCATGAATTGTTATGGGTTATGTTTTTTAATTTCTGTATTTTCTTAATAGTGTTTCGTACTAGCGAACGTGACCGCCCAAAGACCCGA
This sequence comes from Himalopsyche tibetana, assembly GCA_030503985.1. Taxonomy (NCBI): domain Eukaryota; kingdom Metazoa; phylum Arthropoda; class Insecta; order Trichoptera; family Rhyacophilidae; genus Himalopsyche; species Himalopsyche tibetana. The sequence goes on along the minus strand of JAPJYX010000019.1, from coordinate 27,769,280 downwards.
AGAATATCTCGTTTATTGTGGGTATGATTTAAATGGCGGATAGATTTGTATGAAAAGTGAGAGTTGCAAGACTGATAGCCACTTGACATTAAGGTCAACTTACAAACAGCGCATTCTCGGTTCGATTCGAGATCGATGAGAAATTTTAGCAACACAAACAGAAAATTAAAAATCACGCCATGCTAGGCTAGTCCAATAAAATTTGACGATTGATGCTGAATGATATTGTATTCAGTGCCAGTGATATATTTCAACCATTTCTTCGTATTCGTATCCACATAATTATTTTGACTATAGTTTACAGTGGCGGATCCAGAAATTGTCCCAGGAGGAGGCCATTCAATTTGAAAATAAACATGATACATAAATAATACATACAAAATAGATGACATCATTTTTTAACGCGATTTTTTTTGCTCTATTTTGAATTAACGCAATTTTTGAGGAAGGCACCGTAAAAAAACTATTTTTTTCGCCATTTTCAAGAATAAATTTTGTTTTTTCATACATTTTTGATACTTTTTTAGGCGATATTTTGATTTTTGGAAAGTGAGGTTCTTTTACGCGCCACTTTCTGGAACCAATGTATCACGTAAAAAATATTAGATGTATATAAAAATAGTCAATACATAATTAAGTATGGATAACATAGTAAACGAAACAATTAAAGAGCCCATTTCAAAATAAAGTTTTAATAAATTAGAAAAATGGAAAATAAATTCTCTCAAGGGGGAGGCCATGGCCCCTCCCTTGGATCCGCCAATGATAGTTTATTTTTAAACATGTTATAAAGCAATTTGTATGTGACCTAAAAAGGAATTAAAATTGAAACTCTTGATTACTGATGATGTGGAGCATATGGACTCTTAATGGAGTTTATCTCAACGGAAGTGTTTCTACGAGAACTGGTTGTTACTCAGTTTCTCAATCTCACTTTTTTTCACAAAGAGAGTAGGAATAAAAGTATATGGCTAGGACAGGACTAGTTGTTAGCTAATCGTTCTCGATACGCCCCGTTCACACGATACAATGGGTGTGAGGGGGAATTCGATTTATAAATCAATTGAAAAATCACTTTATAAAACTGTCCGTACTGGGATTCGAGCTCGTAACCTACGTTATCGAAGCCAAGGATTTTGATCACTCGACCACAAAGGCGGCTATTAGATTATTTTAATATAACATATTTCTGCTTAATTTACTTTTATATCATTAATAAAAAAGTTCTGATGAAAAAATATTTATTGAGTAAAGCAGACATAGCTATATTTCATACTAGAAGATATATAGATTATCATCAAGCCTCATTTATTCCTAAATCCATTGACTTTATAAGCAGCGTCTTATTCTGACAGTCTGAACTTCTCAGTTAAGATCGCATGAGCCTCATTTCCTCTTCCGGTCTAATAAAGAAAGCAAAGCCTCTTTTGTTGTTTAGTGTCTTTTATGCTTTTGACAAAGCTTGGGCAATGGATTTATTTTATTTTTATTTAGTCCAATTGCAACTTATTGCATGGCGCCTGCGATTTCGTTCATCTACAATATTGCAGAGTGCAATACGTACATCTACAATTATTAGAAGTTTATACATCGCTGATTGTATTTATTTATTTAATTAACATTGCATAAGGTTGAAAAAATATAAATTGAAAACATTAACAATAAAGAAAAATAAAATAGTACAATTTAATATTAAAAGCAGTAGAAAAAAAAATGGCAAGTAAGTCAACTGAGTAAGCTCCGACGAACTCTACTTTAATACATCAAAAATAGTATTCGTCAGAACTCACCCACGTCTACGTGGAATATGTCAACATCCGAAGCAATATTGTTGAACACCGTTAAAGCTCTCCCCAGTGGCATCCCCATTGGCAGATGGGTTCTACACATTGGGAGAACAAACAATTCATGTCCACGATTTCTCAAAAAATAATCAGGTATACTTAGATTCACATTCTCAAGAATGGAAGAATTCTCATTTTGGCCTCGTATAAGTCGAAAGAAATATATGGCCAGATACATTCCTCTTGTATTACGTTAATAATTTAAATATACATTATAACAATGCAAAGCGCTCGCTTGTTCTTTTGTAGACTACAAGAAGTTGTTTGCATATATGTACAAAAAATTGTGACAATTATCAAATTCCTCATGAGATTTTCAATAATAAATCTAATATATAAAAATGAATGTTGGTTTGTTCGTACTTTATGCGTTGCCAACACCGCTCATCCGATTTCAATAAAACTTTTACGAACGTTTTGCTTGCACTTCCGGAAAAGGTTATAGGCACAGTGAAATCAACTTACAGTAGGTCTTATATATAAAAATCAATGTTTGTACGTCTGCCATACAGTTAATTTTGACAACTTATGGATGCGCTTACGCGAAGGTTATAGTAAATTTAACTTTCAGTAGGTGGCGCATGTGTAGTACCATAGACAATCGGCAGCAAACGTCAAACGTGAAACAGACAGAACAGACAGAAAAAGAAAACATGAAAACATCTTTGAGTGGATTGCAACGCTTGCCGGGAACCGGCAAGTAGTATGTAAAGATATATATTTAAATCCATGTCCGCTCTCAATGTATAGCAAATGGCGCCTCATAGTGGTATCTTAGCAGAACATTTTTCCACAAAAACTAGTCATTCGCTCAACCTCTTTTTTCTCAAAGAGAGTAGTAGGTATAGAAGAATAAGACTAGGACAGGACTAGTGGTTAACTAATTGCTCACTCTGCTAACAAACACCCATGGATTCGAACAGAAATTGATAAATCGGTCGAAAAAATACTGTTCATACCGGGACTCGAACATGTGAGATCCGGCACTGAAGCCAACAACGCTAACCACTGCGTCATAGGACACGAAATTTCGATAATGCTCTCAATGAGCGAAATCAGTCCTGATATAGAATTAGTACAAAAGGATATTTTATTTTTTAAATCGGTCGAAAAAATACTGTTCATACCGGGGCTCGAACTTGTGAGATCCGGCACGGAAGCCAACAGCGCTAATCGCTGCGCCATATGACCCAGCTGTATATATCTATATATTAACAGTCGATAAAATAATCACAATTCACAAATGTGTCCGTACTGATGTCCTCGGGTCTTTTTCTTCTTCTACGAAATATTTTTGGTAGCGTACTTGAAAATTAGTTGAATAAAATATATATACTACGAAAAATGATTGTTAGCAAACTTGAACATTTTTCCAAAAAATTAATAATTTACAATTTAATAACTGCAGGGCTGTCGATATATGCACCGAGGTCGATTTATGCTACTATGAAAAATGATTGTTAGCAAACTTTAACATAAATCCAAAGATTTAATAATTTACGAAATTTCTGCTACTACGAAAAATAGTTAGCAAACTTAAACATTATTCCAAAAATTTAATAATTTACAATTAAAAAACTGCAGGGCTGTCGATATATGCGCCGAGGTCGATTTATGCTACTATGAAAAATGATTGTTAGCAAACTTTAACATTATTCCAAAGATTTAATAATTTACGAAATTTCTGCTACTACGAAAAATAGTTAGCAAACTTAAACATTATTCCAAAAATTAAATAATTTACGAAATTTTTACTACTACGAAAAATAGTTGCTAGCAAACCTAAACATTATTCCAAAAATGAAATAATTTAAAATTCAAATACTGCAGGGCAGGGCTGTCGATATATGCCACGAGTTATATTTCTTTTACTATCAGAATTTCTGGCTTATTCAATAAACAGGTTTGTAATTTATTTTTCACGCCAGTAAATTTTCTGACTACTAAAAATGCAACAAAAATCCCCCCGTTGAGGTCAACGGGCTTACAGCTAGTTATATTAAATATAAGATAACTTGGTAAGGCCTACATAGCATATTGATTACTATTTGGACTAGCTACGGGTATGGCCGACTTAATTAGGAATGGGGTGTCAAACTGACAGTACAGGCGGATAAATATAGCATGTATGCAGAGTAAATTATGAATTGTGCGCTAAGTGGCGTTAAGAGGGGAATAAGTTCCGGCCCTCCTCGGCGCGGCGAGAAGCCGTCTGCCCTCATGACCTCCTTAAAAGCCTCCGAGAAAGTTTCAGTCGGTCGAGCCTCGCTACGAAAGTGAATGTTTCTACATTGGTCGTATGCAACTCGAAATAGGATACGCTTTAATTTTATATCGTCGTGCCAACACCAGAACATTATATCCAAGGCTGCTTGGAGATATTTAAACCTAAGTAAATATTTGACAATAATATATTATCTAATGTAATGTTACGCTAAAGTTACATACCTTCTGTGACTTATGTTGTATCGTGTTTCTTTTACGCAAAACAACCAACAATACCTTCGATGGTTTCGGCGGTAACTTTGTGGAAGTTCATTTTAATAGAAAATTTAAATTAACTTTGATTATTCCACGTATTGTGTTACTAATTGAGACACGTGTTTCGCCTATTTCAGAGGCATCTTCAGACTTACTATCGCAAAGTTTGCTTAAGTAATGAAGCAAGATTTTATAATCCCGATTTATAATTCGATTTTATAATCCCCTTATTGATTGATTACAACTCATTAGTACCATTAGTATCATTATCTGTTTGTTTTATTTCGATTCTACACCCCCCTCCTTGCTCCTCTTAAAAGGAAAAAACCCAAACCTCCATTTTGTAATTTTATAATTTTAAAATGTTAGAATCAATCTTGCTTCATTACTTAAACAAATTTTGCGATAGTAAGTCTGAAGATGCCTCTGAAAGAGGCGAAACACGTGTCACAATTAGTAACACAATACGTGGAATAATCAAAGTTAATTTAAATTTTCTATTACAATACCTTCATTACAATGAATTATTATTTTATTTATTTAAAACGCACATCAGCCTTGGTTAAGCTCTTATGTTTTAAGTTTCAAGGCTTGGCAATTAATGATTTAAGCATAATATAAAATAACGCTTCCTAATTGATGCAACTCATTAGTTAATCATTTTGTAACGTTAATTATATTTGTAGTACCATAATTGTTTCTTTGTTTTTCTGTCATACCCTTCTTACCTCCTGTTTTTATTTTAATTTTAATAATATATCAGAATAGTAAAAATAAAATCATTCCTAATTTCTACAAGCATTTGTGCAAGTAAGATTGTCTGAGGATGCCTCTGGAAGAGGAGACACACGTGTCTCAGTTTGTAGCACAATACGTGGAAGTTATTTTATAGTTTATATTAAAATTATCTTCCATAAAGTTACCACCGAATACATCGAAATCATTTTGAGAATATTTAAGCTTTAATCAAAAATTTTGCTGCGTTTTGGTATTCAATTAAACTAAAATAAAAGTTATGTTTGTAATGTGGTTTTATACAAATAATAAATGCATCTTAAATTACTATGGTTAATAAGTCAAGAGTGGTTTCGCCAAATACATTTTCATCAAAAATTCACACTATCCTTAGCAACTACTGGGTAGAATTTCTACACTAAATGTTGCCTAGGGCACCAAATAACCTCTCGCTGGCCCTGAGTACAAATTTAAAACATTCCCTTAACAATCCTTATTCGAATGTATTATATTTGCAATGGTCTTTTTGATTTTATGCTACAGGGTAAAATACATTTATCAATATTTAAAACAAACGCACAATTTTATTATTGCATCTAAATAGTTCGGCTACTTCTCTATCTGTCCGTGGCAGTTGTAAAAATATTGCTACATACAGTGGAACCCCCAGTTACACTACCCCGAATTACGCGCTGGCTTGAAATATTCGCCGCAAATCCCCCAATTGAACGGTCGCATTCCATTGTCGTTGCTACGAGACGGTGGTCTGTGCGGTGAATACAGTCAAATTTTGGCTAGCGTCTGTGTATTCAACACATGCCAGGCTATACACGCATAGCCGGGCGACTGTCTATGTGTTGGATTTTGGCGCGCTTTGCATTTTATCACTCAGTAACTAAATATTTCGTCCATATTTTTTGCGGAATAAACCAAATACCTATTTTTGTATGAGATTCACTCCTCCAATTACACGGTCCCGACATTAGTGTAAGTGGCTTTTTTAAAAAATATTTTTTACCATGTCCGCTCCCAATGTGGAGCAAACGGACTCTAATGGAGTTTATCTCAACAGAAGTGTTTCTACGAGAACTGCTTGTTACTCAGTTGCTCAATTTCTGATTTTCCAAAGAGAGTAGGAATAGACGGAAAGGACTAGGGCAGGACTAGTGGTTAGCTAATCACTCTCGATATGCCCCGTTCGGATAGGATGGGTGGGAGAGGGAAATTCAAGACATCACATACATCCATGCCTACGAACAGAAATTCATAAATCGATTGAAAAATCAATTTATAAAACGGCCCGTACTGGGAATTCGAACCCGTGACCTTCGTAGCGGTAGCCAACGACGTTGACCACTCGACCACACAGGCGAGTGGGGGTTTTACTGTACTATTATTCTGTATGTTTTAAATTCTATTGGCCTGGATAATACTATATACAATCAAACCCGGTTATTACGGTCACGGCAATAGCGAAATCTCTGATGTAACGAGGAAACATTCGTTGACATTTTAGTCTATGGTTTTCTCCATACATTTATTCACTATTATAACGAACTACATCTCGAAACAAAAATATCGTATTTTTGTTTGACTTTTTGTGTTATATGAACGCTTCAGATACTTCATGTCTTCACGTGATGGGTATGTTTGTGACCATTTAAAAATACATATTCTCTCAGATAACGAGTATCCCATCTTATTTGTAATAATCAAGTTCGGCTGTATATGATTTACATTCCTAACGAGAGATAATGGTTTTCCCTAAGAAATAATGAGAGAGAAAACTCCGATACGTTCTTCTTATGGAACTGAGCACTGAATGACAAATTACATTGAGGCAGATGTTAAAGTATGCAGTGATGGATGATGGTCCATCTCATCGTGTCCTCGTCCTACTTACTGGACCAAGGTTCGGTGAATTCGGCCACTCGAGACTCGCCACCCGCCACTCGCTAAAGATGTGTTTACAGACATTTTACTACCGAATCATTAACGGTGTTACCATTGTGTACGATCTGGAGTCAACTTTATGACTGTTTTTTTTGCGGTTGAACACAAGGCCAATGTAAGATTTATCCACAATATAATATACTATGTAAGTCTTCATATATATGATATGTTTTAATTTTCTGTATATTAAATTTGACCTAATATTCAATATTCAGAAAATACTGGAGGTTAAGGAAAGGGAGCAAAATAAATGGTCAGAGTTGAAATCAATTTTTGGTCAGAATTAAAATTAACACTGTAAACCCTGCAGTAGAAACGATACTTTGTTTCTTCAAATATGTTTTTGAAATGTGTGGAAATATATCGACTATGGAAAGGAAAAAGGACGTAACCCACACTTATCAAATTTTAAAGAAGGCGCTAAAAATGTGTTTTGATGATTTTGTGACATATGCAAATTATGAATTATACCCAACCTTGAAGTGTACGGATACTTCTAAACTGGTGTTTAATTGACCTAATCTAATATTAATTAAAGAAATTGTCTCGGAAAAACCTTTATTTCAATGTTTTTTCTTGGTTTTAATTTTTTACAAGGTCATCTTTTTCAAACATAAAAGCTAAATGTAGATACTAATTCGGCATTTTCAGCTTCCATCCTTTTGACAGAATGTGTGTCAAGTTGTATACATTGTGATTATCGAAAAAAAGCTGTTTTGGAAAATTGAGGGTTACGTCCTTTTCCCTTTCCACAATCGATATGTATAAATATAATTTATAGTAAGATTTAACTGTATCGTTATGGGAAAAAAATAAATGGTCAGAGTTTAAATCAATTTTTGGTCATGAACGGTCAGAATAAAAATATTGTACTGCCAGATTTTATAACCATTTTGGTAAGGTGAGGTTAGATTTTTTAAAAATTTCATTTAAATTATGACAATTTTATATAAATTTTGATCATTAATTATTTATTCTGCCCTCTGTACACTGGCCGATATATTATGACCGTTTAATATAAAATCAGATCAATGTGATTATGACAAATAATGACCGGTTAAATACGAGCCTTTATGAAATCAAACCTTACTGACAGAAATAAAATTATGACCGTAGCACGATTAATTAATATTTTTTTTTTCATTTTAACTTATATATATCGACTGTGGAAAGGAAAAAGGACGTAACCCACACATATCAAATTTTACAGGAGGCGCTAAAAACGTGTTTTGATGATTTTGTGACATATGCAAATTATGGATTATACACAACCCTGAAGTGCACGGAGACTTCTAAACTGGTGTTTAATTGACATAATCTAATATTAATTAAAGAAATTGTCTAATAAAAACCTTTATTTCAGTCTTTTTTCTTGGTTTTAATTTTTTACAAGGTCATTTTTTGAAACTTAAAAGCTAAATTTAGACACTAATTCGGCATTTGCAGCTTGCATCCTTTTGATAGAATGTGTATCAAGTTTAATACGTTGTGATTATCGAAAAAAGCCTGTTTTGAAGAAACTGTGGGTTAAGTCCTTTTTCCTTTCCACAGTCGATATGGATACCATCAGATCATCTTTACCCAGCCAAGCATGAAATGTTAGCACTTTTGACTATTTTGTTTAAATACACAACATTCAATATATTTTTCAAAAAAAATCGAGCCGCTCTTTTTTCACAACTTTGACTCCGACTCCGGCCAAAATACCGCAACTCCACGACTCCAACTCCGACTCTACAGCCCTGCAATACATACATGAAGAATTTAATGGTATACATGTTATTTTTTAATATTATTTCATGAAATATAACCGCCCCTGCATATATATACAAGGGGTGCATTGATCCAACGCCACATTGACGGGCGCTACTGATTTATTCACAGAAGCGCTGATTATATCTTCAAAATAATAAGTCGAGTATTTCTGATGGATTACTTTTTGAGGGGTGCATTGATCGAATGCCACATTGACCGGCTGCCACTGTCTATAAGTAAATACAAAGCAAATGGGGCCGATAAGTCATTGAGGTTCGTAAGGTACATTCACACCTTGTAACCTTCAGCAAAATAATGTGAATTCGGCATACATGTGGACGAGATGGCTTGGTGCTCATTTAAATAGTTGTTGCAACATTATTGTGGTTTTCCTCGAGAGAATCGACTCGAGTGACACACTGCACGATGTTTTCGAAGGCGCGCAGAAGGTCGTGGCTTGCTCTGACCACTTTCTTTTCATACTGTTTTGTGCACTTTTTTCCACTCACTCCTCGCCCAGTAGTTGGCAGTCTTTTTTTTTTTTTTTAATATGATCGTATTTTTAATTTGTCTGTTTTTGACAGTTTAAATAACAAATAATTTTATTCATAAAGTAAAACACTTATTTAACATGATCACGAACACTTTCAAAAATAAAGCCTTCCCAACAGGGCTGTGGAGTCGTGTAAAAAAAGACGACTCCGTCTCAGACTCCAGCTTTAAAATAATTAACGACTCCATCTCACAACCTTTACAACTTGGTAAACGTTCTATCAAAAGGATGTTAGCTGAAAATGCCGAATAAGTATCTTAATTTAGCTTTTAACTTTGAAAAAATAATGCCATGTGAATGTTATGAAAAAAGACTTAAAAAAAAGGTATCTTTGAAAAATTGTTTAAATTTATATTAGATGAGTCAATTTAGAACCAGTATATCAGTCTCCGTCACTTCAAGGGTTAAAAATTTGCCTTTGACCCAAAATTATTAAAAAACGTTTTTTGTGTTGTCTACTTTAAAATTTGTTATGTGTGGTTGGTTAACGTCCATTTTCCTTTCCACAGTCGAATAGCTCACAAGAGCATTTTTATTAAGGCAGTTAAAACAAGTTGATTTTTTAACGAGTACAGCTAGGATTTCAAAATGAAAACTGAAGAACGTTTAAATATATATATATTTTTACCATGTTCGCTCCCAATGTGGAGCATATGGACTTAATATAATTATAATGGAATTTATCTCAACAGAAGCGTTTCTACGAGAACTGCTTATTACTCAGTTGCTCAACTTCCCCTTTTCCAAGGAGAGTAAGAATACAAAGATAGGGCTAGGACAGGACTAGAGATTAGCTAATCACTCTCGATACGCCCCGTTCATAGGATATGATGGGTGGGAAGGGGGAATTCAAGACATCACATACATCTATGCCTTCGAACAGAAATTCATAAATCGATTGAAAAATCAATTTATAAAACTGTCCGTACTGGGATTCGAACCTGTGACCTCCGTAACCGAAGCCAACAACGTTGATCACTAGGCCACTTCGGCGGAATTTAATATTTACTTATATAATATCGACTGCGGAAAGAAAAAAGGACGTAACCCACACATAGAAAATTTTACAGGAGGCACAAAAAACGTGTTTTGATGATTTTGGGCCATATGCAAATTATGAATTATACACAACCTTGAAGTGCACGGAGATTGCTAAACTGGTGTTGAATTGACATAATCTAATATTAATCAATGAAATTGTCGAGGAAAAACCTTTATTTCAGTCATTTTTCTTGGTTTTTATTTTTAACACGGTCATCTTTTTCAAACTTAAAAGCTAAATTTAGATACTAATTCGGCATTTGTAGCTTTCATCTTTTTGATAGAACGTGTATTAAGTTTGATACATTGTGATTATCGAATAAAACCTGTTTTGGAAAAACTGTGGTTACGTCCTTTTTACTTTCCACAGTCGATATAATAAAAAACGTAATATAATTAAATGTGTATTATTTACACGTTTGTGCACCTCTGGATTGCCATTTAACATGTTTGTAGGTATAAAATAAATAAATGGAAAAAAGTAAGCAAAATGTTCACGCCCCACAAAACGCGATTGTCATTCACAAAGAAATTGAAAGTTGGCTGGCTGGAGGCGGTGGCGTTAACCCACTTTCTTTTTATGAGATAGGAGAACCACTTTTACTTGCTGGATGGATGGATGCGATCAAGCGCTTCGGACTGCACGTTCCACCACTACACGAGCATACTTGTAACAATGTTGGTCGAAGAGAATATATTACTTAAATCGGTTTTTTAGTCAAATTGTTTTATTAGTAGCTTAGCAATAAATTTGGCTGTAAAACACCAAATTTACTAAAGAAAGTGTATGGAATGTTGTATCAAGAATCTTATGAACATACGTATCGAATGTGAAAAGAAAAAAGGACACATAGAAAATTTTACAGGAGGCACAAAAAACGTGTTTTGATGATTTTGGGCAATATGCAAATTATGAAATATACACAACTTTGAAGTGCGCGGAGACTTCTAAACAGGTCTAATTGACATAATCTAATATTAATCTAAGAAATTGTCTATGCAAAACCGTTTATTCAGTCTTTTTTCTTGGTTTCAATTTTCACATGTTAATCTTTTCGGAATTTGAAGCTTACATCCGTTTGACAGAACGTGTATCAAGTTTGATTTTTTAAACCATGTCCGCTCCCAATGTGGAGCATATGGACTCCTAATGGAGTTTATCTCAACAGAAGTGTTTCTACGAGAACTGCTTGTTACTCAGTTGCTCAACCTCTCGTTTTCCAAATAGAGTAAGGATAGAAGGATAAGGCTAAGACAGGATTAGTGGTAAGCTAATCGCTCTCGATACGCCCCGTTCATAGGATAGGATGGGTGAGAGGGGGGAATTCAAGACATCAAATACATCCATGCCTTTGAACAGAAATTCATAAATCGATTGAAAAATCAATTTATAAAACTGTCCGTACCGGGATTTGAACCCGGGCCCTCCGTATCCGAAGCCAACAACGTGGTCGAGTGGTCACACTCGACCACACAGGCAACTTTGAAGTTGAAGTTTGATACATTATGATTATCGAAAAAAACCTGTTTTGATAAAACTGTGGGTTAAGTCCTTTTTCCTTTTCAAAGTCGATATGTATATGAAGATATTGTTTTTCATAATTGAGGATCTTGAGATTAAGCACGCCCAGATCCAGTTTTGAAAGTAAATAATGGGAAATCGCTGTAATATTGGAGTGTTGATTCAAAAGAATGAACTTTTTAATTTCATATCCGCTGCCAATCTTCAGCCTTCTAGTAGAAGTATCTCAACACTACGGAAACTGTTCGTTACCCAACCTTTCTTTTTGAAATAAAGAAGTAGAGATAGAAGGATAAGGGTAGGACAGGAGTTGTAATTAACTAATCGCTCTCGCTACGCTCAGCTATTAAAGTATCGGATGGTGGAAAGAAATTGCTAGGCATCACAAATAGTGGCGGATTATCCCATAAGCGCAAGAGGCGCGCGCTTGGGTCCTCCAAATCTTGGGGACCTCAAAGATAGCATTTATTATAAAAAACCATAAATTTTAATTTTAATTTTCAATATTCATTATTATTCTACCAGGAGGTTTGCAGAACTTTTAAGTTACTCGAAAAGCAGAGCCCCCGAAATTTACACACTTAGACAATAAATACATGAAGAATTTAAAATGAGTGAATGGTATAAATGTTATTTTTGAATATTATTTCATGAAATATAACCGCCCCTGCATACACAAGGGGTACATTGATCCAATGCCACATTGACCGGCCGCCACTGCAGGGAATCGAAATTTTATTGCGCCTGGGACCTCCTACGTGCTTAATACGCCACTGGTAGTTGTGGTAGTGACCCAATATTGATAGTAAATAGTATAGATATGGCACGGATTGTAGAAATAACGCCATAGCAAGTAGCAGAGCATCATCCAACAAGAGGCCATTCTAACCGAGTGACTCAAGTGAGTCAGTGAAATAGAAAGCTAGCTCATGATTAAAATGCATCAGTTTTGTAGAGTGCGTTTATTTACCCGCAGGTGTTTAGGACTTCGCCTTCGTGTAGGCTAACAATTCGTTCACGCAACTTTCATCCTTACGCAGTTGAAAATTAAGGAAAAAAACAACTAAATTGGCGCAAATAATGAAATAAATTGAGCATATTGCCTGCTGCGTGGTTGAATGTCAAGTTGCATTCAATGATTGACAATTGAATAAATTCGAAATTGAGAAATTTTTACTCGGCGATTTTGAAATCCTGGAATTTTTCAAATATTTTTTAGTCGATTTCAAACACCCAGGAATTTTTTGTATTCCCAAAATGAAACGGCGCGAGATTTTTTTTAGGTCTTTCAAGATTTACAATTTCAAAAAACCGGGAATTTACGGAATTGCTAATTTTTTTAAAACCTAGTACAACTTTCTCTAATTTTCTCAAACCCTAAATCCCCGGGTTAGAACTATCACAATTCCGGGATGAAAAAAATGGACGGGATTCCGGTATTGAAGGTCCTAGTATCAACGTTGTTGGCGTAGAACACGGAGGTCACGGGTTCAAATCCCAGTACGGACAGTTTTTATAGATTGATTTTTTAGTAAGTTCATAATTTAACATTATTCAGTAATGATAAGAAATTCAACTTTTTAAACACTGCTTTATAATTCTGCTACTATTTCTCACAGTATTTTTTTTTTACAAAGAAATTAAAAACCTATATAAGAAACGTAAATCTGTTATTTTTTTTAAGACGGTTATATTTTTTATTCTAAACTAGCCGGTTCCCGGCAAGCGTTGCAATACCACTCAAAGAGAGAAAGTGTTTTAATTGTGCTTATTGAAGTTCAGTCTGTTTGATGTTTGACTTTTGCTGCCGATTGTCTATGGTACGACACACGCACCACCTACTGTAAGTTAATTGTACTATAACCTTCGCGTAAGTGTAAGCATACGTTGTAAAAATGAACTGTATGGCAGATATACAAACATTTATTTATATATATATATATAAGATCTAATGCTAATTTTACTATGCCGATAACCTTCCCGGAAGTGCAAGCAAAAATATTGTCAAAGTTTTCTTGCAATCGGATGAGCGGTGTGGCAACGCATAAAGTACGAACAAACAAACAATCATTTTTATATATAAGATTAGATATACCTAAAATAGTTTTATCAGCATATGTGTGCTTTTATAATAATGACATAAATTTAACTAAAAATAATTAATAAAGTTGGTGACGATTGGTCGGTAAAGCACGCCTTGTGAGTGTTACCAGTTGCCCAAGTACTCGACCAGTGACACACTAAACTTAATCTCTCTTCTCTGCCCTTAGTTCCATGAGACGGGAGAGCACGCGACTTTTCGCGGAGTGCCAACGACCTATGACAAGGATGGCGAACCTATGGCACGCGAACGATTTCCTAATTCAACAAAAAAAAATTACGTTTAAAAAATTAAAATTTTGATTAATAATCTTTGAATAATTAATTTATTCCGTTTTATTATTTTTCAAATGTTGTTTTGATTGTGAATAAAATTCAGAAAAAAAACATTTTTTTTTCTATTTTGTCACTTTATTTTACTGCTTGGGCACGCCGCATATTCAAGAAATAATATTTGAGGATATTTGGCACGCGGACCCAAAAAGGTTCGCCATCCCTGACCTATGAAATTCTTCCTTGTCTTTCACTTCTGCTCGGAAACCATTGCGCATGTCACAACTTACAATTAATACTACACATCGCATGAACTAAACTAAATTGCTGAGCAAGTCACATTTTCTTTTTTTGTTTCTATAGTTTTCTTTTTTCAAATGATTGTGATTACACAACGGGTGGAGGTAGGACAACCGACTTGACGTACCACAAGTCAACCTTCACTGTCGTAAACTAACATATGTAGTTAATTTACAGATATTTTTTCGCCTTTAAAAAAAAGCATTTTATTATAATAAGAATAAAAATCCTTGATTTTGACACCCCCCACCAATAGAACTGAATGTTTTTATTTTTACATATTTAAAATTATTATTAGTAGAAAATTATATCACATAAAAAACAAATGTTTTTCCTGCAAAAAAAGAAGATTTTTTCAGCGAATCACAAATAAGATAAGAAGGACGCATAGTGAAGGAAATATAAATTTAGGTTTCATTGATTCCGTATAAAAAAAACATTTATTTATTCTTGTTTTTGAATTTTCATATTTTCTATTCGAGAATACCGCCCTCCAAAAAGGGCTGCCTGGTGTGGTCCATCCTTCCCTTTTCTACGCCACTGCCTAAATGCATTTAAATGAGCCACTAAAAACAATATTTTTAAACAAAAATAAAAAAAAATATTGTTTTTTAACTATAGCATTAGATAGTGACTTTAATCCATTCTTTATCGATAATCCTTGTTATCCTTATCTGTCAAATTCAATGGATTAGCCAATCTGGCGATGATAATCTGAAGTTTCTTAGAATTCGGCATATGAGGAACAGCAACATATATTATATACATAGCAATTTTTAATTCAACAGTCTACTACTCTAAAAAAACATTTTCGGTTGGAATATGGGAGATGGAAAATACGGTTTTGCTAAAAAGAATGCTCAAAATGTCTGTCTAACTTTATTGCATTTGTTTGTTTATTTGGAATTTTAGAAATAATTATATTTCGTTGCATACTTACTAGTTTCGACAAAACGCGATACTTGAACATGTGCATAGTGGGAATTCACACATTGAAATTGTATGCATCACAGACACCCATGCTTCTGAAAAGAATTCAATGAATCAATTTATGAGTGTGTCCCTACCAGGACTTGAACCGCGAGCACCGCAACCGAAACCAACAACGTTGACCACTCGACCACGGATCCGGTTTTACTACGTAACTCTTGATCAAATATACGAGAAAAGATAACACAATTACTCATGCCAAAAATCTATTTATTATATACATACTATTGTGATTAAATGATAAACATTTGAAAATGACCCTGCCAGCACTTGAACTCAGATATTTTGATCGTTTAAGATAAACTGTTACAGATACACTTTATGTAGATTACGAATTATGTTTAGATGATCGTGGAAAAAGTGGAAATTTTGTGGAGCTTCATTGTTAACATTAAATTAAGTTTGATTACTTTGTTACTCCATTTGATGTGTTACAATTTGTGACACATGTCTCGCCACTTTAAGAAGCATCATCAGACAGAAAAAACGCAAGTTTATTAGATTATGATGCGATTGCGGTGTTCTGTCTTATGACCAGGGCTGTGGAGTCGGAGTCGCGGTATTTTGACCGAAGTTAGAGTCGTGAAAAATGAGCGGCTCCATTTTTTTTTTTTAAATATTTTTAATGAAGTGTATTCAAACAAAATATTACAAAGTGTTGACATTTCATGCTTGGCTGACTTCAGATGATCTTGGTATACATATATTTAAGTTAAAATAACAAAAATTAAAATAACGAAAATTAATCTTGTAATTCAAATTAACATAACCGTAAATTTGTATAATATTGAAATGCTACATATAAAAAAAGGATATAACTTACATGTATCCAAACGAGTCGATAAAACACACACCAAGAACAATAAACGACATTTAATATACACTTGTCTCTATTATTCTGATCTCGGTGTATTTTAATGAAGATCGATTCCTTTCTATCCAGCAGTTTACGAGGGGAAACGACCTACCTCATGACCGTGTCATTGACTGTCTCGTGGGGTCAATACCCCAATACCATACAACCTGACGCTTCATATGAGCATAGGGATGGAATTAAAAATATTTCGATATACCAATCAATATCCGGATACACAATCGATGTAGATAATTGAATACATTTAAAATTCGTGGTCGAATGGTCGACTTCGTTGGTTTTAATTGTGGAGCTAACAGGTTTGAATCAGTGGTGGGCCGCCAATACGTTAACAAGGGGCTTGCTTAATCTCAAAGCAAATCTCGGTGTTCTGGGGAAGGAGGATTTTTTCTATCATATCTATGCAATGCTATGCAATACACAATCAATTGATTGATATATTATGTAAAAATATGCAATTCACCATAAAGTTATCAATGTAAATGACTAAAAATGTACTACTGTGTATACTGAAACTGTCGTAGATAATACATAAGTCAGAAATTGCTGTTATATACTAATTTGATCTGAGAACACTGTTTTTTCTTAAATTAACAAGGGGCTCGTGCGAGCCCCTCCAAGCCCCCTCCAGCCCACCTCTGGTTCAAATCCCAGTACGGACAGTATTATAAATCGGTTATTCTGTTCAAAGGCATGGATTTATGTGATATATAAAATTTCTTGTCACATCTATACGGATTGCAATTTTAATGGATACTAAAGAAATTTTTTATAAAATTGTGTCTATGTGCAAATGATTTTAGTCGCCTATTCGCTGATTTAATACATATGTTATTGTTTTTCTTTATACAAGTCTATGACCTAATTATATTGATTTTTAACTGTAATTTAATTGAACTTTTCTTATCAAACGATACATTAATCATTTAACATTTGAGACAATCGTTTATTTAATTAAAAAATATTTTAAATAGATCATTGCCTGTTGGCTCCGTTCTGTCTTGTAACGATTGATTCTACGTTTCGATATTCGTACAAAACACTGCACCCCCCTTTGATACACACACGTTATTTACGACAGGAGGTCCTCGGTGCAACAGACTGGAATTAAAAAATGAGGACAAACTATTTCCCGAGCATCTTATGGGAGGTCCATTTTTTGTCGTGATTATAAACATTTAAAAATGACACGAACTCTTTCTGGTAAAACGTTGAATCATTTAAATTTTAAATGCTGTAAATTTTTCACGCAACTTGTTTCTAAAAAAATTACAAAACGATGATAATTATGCAATATTTTGCCATCTTTCTTTTCTAACATTAATATGGAAGATAATTGGCTGCTAAGCAGGCAGTCTGTTTTTAAATAATATGTTTTGTTGTTTGAATTGTCTGAATGCTGTACGTTTCCATTGATTTTGTCGTCAACGATCCAGGTTTCTCCTTTCGGAATCTTCAGGTTTTATCAAGTGCACGAATATACTTGAACTGACGAAATCCGGGTCGTTAACGACACGATCAATGGAAGAGTACAGCATTCAGACAATTCAAATTTGAAATTGAAATTCCATCAAGCACCTTCAGTAAATTATATTTTGTTGTTTTAAATAATGGCCAGCAATACTGGTCATAGATTTAAAAAAAAATACACTTTCGCTAGTTAATCTATCTAATGCTATTTTTTATTTATTAAAGTAGAGTTTTTTGGAGCTTACGCGTTCACTTCTTTGCCGATTTTAATTAAATAATTATTACTTCATTGTAAAAGTTTTACAATTTGTTAATATTTTGCAATGTCAATGTAAAAACGACCCCAAATGAAGAAGAAAAAAGTGATTCTTCACCTAGCTAGACAATGCACCGTGTTACAATTCGATCGCGACAATGGCAAAATTGCGCATTGAATTGCTTCCCAATCCACTGTATTCTCCACTCGACTACTACCTGTTTAAATACCAAAAAAGAATGCTCTAGGGAAGAAATTTTGCTCCAATGAAGAAGTGATTGCTGAAACTAAAGACTATTTTAAGGACAAAGATACATCGTTGTACAAAAAACGCACCGAAGTGTTGGAATGAATTTATCACTCTCGAACGAGAGACTGTGTTGATGAATACAGTAGAAATTTGCCTAAAAGTTGTTGTTTTATTCGTCATTCATCGACTAATACAGGATTCATTCAACGAACTTATTAAGTGATGGATTACATTCAGAAAAGGTGCAATCAATCGATTGTTACTTAATACACATATACTATGGAACAATATACACTTCACCGTAAATTTATCAATCTTAATGGCTAAAAATGTACTACTGTGTATATTGAAGCTGTCGTAGATTTGTAATATACAAGTCATAAATTACAGTTATATACTAATTTGATTTGATAGTTTTTTTTTCTCTTTAATTAACAAGAGGCTCGCCGGCGTTAGTAAAATTCACCAAGGGGCCCGCGCGAGCTACTCCGAGCCCCCTTCAGCCCACCCCTGACTTCAGACCTGTAATGTTTTCTTTATTTTTCAACAAATCTTCAAATGATCACAAATGTCACGTGTCATTCATTAATGTTTTTTAAATTATCATTTTAATTTATAAAAATTAAATTTATTCAAAATAAAATCGATGATTGTGCTTATATCTGCAACCACTCAACTTTCTAATCGATTCAAATCTAAATTAATGGAAATCAGCAGCAATATAGATAACTAGACTTATAAGTAAACTACATGTGAATTAATTGTCAAGTCGTTACTGCATTTCATATCGTAAATCCACTTTCCATTAGGAGCGTTAACCCCCGCAGAGCGGTGCGTGCCTTGGCAGTAGATTGAGCAAAATAAAAATCTGAAATCGAAAGTTGCCATCTGCTGTATGGCTCGACGAGAAGAGAAACGAGATATAAGTGGCGGCGGAAGAAAAATAAACATCTGGTAGGGCTTAGAAAGTGGCCGCAACGACACTTTTCATTTCACTATTACCTACATTTCGTTTTTACAAACATTTACTAAATTTATATCGCAATTTGTCGTTTTTTATACGAATTATCGGCATTTGCTAGCGTAACGGCAGAAATGTTGCTTCACGATCAGTTGGATGTTAGAAATTCGATTATGTCAATTTTATAATTGAGCCCTTGGCGACAAGTATGAACAATGGTAAAGAGTAAATGGTGAGGTGCTGAAAACTTGTTCTGATGATTTTGTGACATATGCAAATTATGAATTATACACAACCTTGAAGTGCACGGAGGCTTCTAAGCTGGTGTTAAATTGACATAATCTAATATTAATTTAAAAAAAGTTGTCTAGGTAAAACCTTTATTTCAGTTTTTTTTCTTGGTTTGAATTTTTTATAAGGTCATCTTTTTAAACTTAAAAGCTAAATTATGATACTAACTTGGCATTTGAAGCTTGCATCCTTTTGATAGAACATGTATCAAGTGTGATACATTGTGATTATCGAAAAAATCCAAGAAAAGGCTACACGAAAAGATTACAACAAAGTATAGTAATTTGTAATATTAAATATAAAAAAATGAACATTGTCGCACGGTAAAATAATTGCAAAATTTCTTCACATACAAGTCTACATATTATTAAATTTTAATTTTAATGAATTGTTTCGATAAAATATGTTCTGGGAAATTACGACAAGTACACATTGATATATGATTCATGGCTTACACTTTTTTTTTATTATCATTAAGTGACATATACCTATACATGGTTAGATTTTTCAATACAATTTTACTAAGGCCGACGAGCCCCTTGTTAATTTAGGAGAAAACAATATTCTCAGATAAAATTAGTATACAACCGAAATTTCTGACATATATTATCCACGACAGCTTCAGTATACACAGTAGTACATTTTTAGCCATTTAGTTACGGTAAATTGCATATACTTCTATATTATTAGTGTATAAAGTAACAATCGATTGCTTATTTAAAGATTGCATCAGGGGTGGGCTGGAGGAGGCTCGGAGGGGCTCGCACGAGCCCCTTGTTAGATTTTACTACGGCTGGCGAGCCTCTTGTTAATTTAAGATAAATCAATATTCTCAGATCAAATTAGTACATAACTGCAATTTATGACTTATATATATTATCTACGACAGCTTCAGTATACACAGTAGTAAATTTGTAGCCATTTACATTGATAAATTTATGGTAAACTGCATATTGTTGCATATTTTAAGTGTATAAAGTAACAATCGTTTGCTTATTTAAGTACTGCATATAATTACATACGAGTGATAAATAGCGTTGAGATTAAGCGAGCCCTTTGTTAACTTATTAGCAGCCCATCGCTGGATTGGATAGAAGTGATGAAAAAATTCACTCCTTCTGGCCCAGAACACCGAGAATTGCTTTGAGATTAAGCGAGCCCCTTGTTAACGTGTTGGCAGCCCACCACTGTATGCGCATATATTCATGTATTTAAGTCTCGGAAGCCTACAACTACATATATTAATAGTCCGATTGTTATCACCATAGGTTATTTTATTAATAAAAAAAAATCTGCTTTATTCTTAGGTTCAATATTAAATAGTATAAGTTATATTGTGATATTTTTTTTAACATGCGCATTGCGTATAAGTTTCATGTACCCAAAGAAATGACAATGTGAGCAGAATATCTGTAGGTATTGAGTAGATAACTAACTACTTACACAATATGATTACTACTACATACAAGTGCCGAGTGTGTTCACTTATTGTAAAAAATATGAACCGCGTCATTGGTTCACTGAACTTGCAGTACAAACAAATTTCTCCAGGTCATAAAAAAATGGCGATCATCATGGCTTCGTAAGCGCTCTATTAAGGCTTCTTCCCCAATGTCGTTTCACAACCGAGAGTTCAAATCCCATTGGAAATCAATTTATAGAAGAGGGCTATAGAGTCGTGAAAAATCTGGACTCCGAGTCTGGTATTTACAAATTGTTTGAATCCGACTCCAGAATTTACAAATGGTCCAATTTCGATTAAAAATATATATCGTCGATAGTTTTTTCTACAAATACATATCTAAACTTTTGTCATTTTTGAGTTTTTTGATGTAATAAATTCAGAATGTCAATACACAACACATCTTATCACAAAAAAATCATGCTTTATTTAACCTAATACAAAAACGTTGGGAAAGGGTTAAATTTTACACAAAACATCACATTAGAACAGTGGCTTCCAACCTTTATGTTACTGCGCCTCTCTTTGAAGAAAAAAATATCTTCGCGCCTCCCCATCCTTTATTTCAAATAGTAATAAAGACACGTTTATAAAGGTTAAATAAATATTTTGGACTGTTCGCGCCTCCCTTTGCAATAGCCACACCTCCCAGGTTGGAAATCGCTGCATTAGAAACTCCTTAATATAATGACGCAAATATTGTTTTAACTATCCTGAAATGTTCCGATATTATATAAATTTAACGACGTTTTCTTTACGCACACAGCATTCATTAATGTTTGTTTATTTTTTTATCTTTCTCATCGTATTTTATCTTTTCCAAGGATCTTAATAATTTTCAAGCTAGGTTTCTCAATCGGGGGCCAGCGAGCTAAATAGAGCTCTCTCGTTTTTCAATAATTGTATAATCTGTCAATTCCTGACTTTTTCAAATAAAAAAATACATTTGGACCTTTTAATTACGGGGGCAATGTAAATATATAAGACTCAAAAGTGCCATAGGCTCAAGAATGTTGAGAAACTATGCTCTAGAACACGGTTTCTTAACCGGGGGCCGCAGAGATAAATAATCATAGGGAAGCTAATGTACAGTTTTGGGGGGCCACGGCCAAATCCAGGAAAGACCTAAAAAAAAGGTCTCGCGTCTTTTCATTTTGGAAATTTTGTAAATTCCTAAGTAAAATTTTTGAAATCTGCCAGCGATTAAAATATTCAAAGAATCTCCGAGTCTCGTAAAACTTATGTGTAGCGGGTATGGGGACCACGGGCCCAAAAATGTTGAGAAACTATGGCTATGGATGAAAAGAACTAATGGATCATTTGTGTATATTTCACTCAATTGCTTGACAGCCAAGTTTTTTGATCAATATTTAATATAGCTAGTTGTAAAACTGTATTTATAGTACTTTTTTAATCTTGTCAGTTTTATCTGAGAATAACTATTATATTTTAGTACTATCATGTGATTTGATTTATTTAAACGTGGAGTAAAGAGAACAAACTAATTGGTCAGAATTAAAATTAATTTTTGGTCAGAATAAAAATATTATACGGTCAGAATTTTTTATAACAATTTTGGTTAGGTAAGGTTAAGTTTTTTTTAAATTAAATTTAAATTGTGACTATTTATTCTTACCGATATAATATGACCATTTAACATAAATTCTGACCGGAAAAATACGAGACTGGAGTAAAAATAGGACGAGATTTCAGCCCCTAATTAGGGGTCACGGCTTCTGTGTCTGTGACGTTGAAATAGCGGTCACCGAACAATGTTCCCATGCGGCCTAAAAACCAGTTAATAAGTGAGGTATGTTACTTGATTGTAAGGTTTGAGAAGTGCGGCGGGCAATGCCCCCCAAGTGGCGCGTATCACGTCCGCCAACCGGTTTCGAAAAGTGAATTCACTTTTACTATTGACTCTCGTTTTCTTCCGACTGCATCGACGATTGGCAATCACATTTAAATTATCATTATCACATTTAAAAAAAACACACTAGAATGATAATAAAAATTACTTGAAAAATGCGCAAAAAAAATGTTATCTATGACATGGGAAAACATTTCGCTTGTTAACGCTATCCGTGACATTGAGTTGATTTTGCCTTCCGAAATTTGTTTCATTCCCAAACAGCAGTGCCTCTTTTGTAAACAAAAAGTACCGAACATAATTGTGGGGTTATAATGCAAAACGTACTATTTCCAAAACTCGAACTTTTCAGTAGAGTCAAATACTATAACGAATAACACAAACAAAATAACATTTGCATAAAAATATTTTTTTCAATTTGAAAATGAGAGTTTTTTAGGCATTTTATATTAAAACTAATATTACCAGTCGATTTCTTAGGCTTTAATTACTTTGCATACCTAACTCAATATTACTTATTTTGGAAATAGTTCGTTTTGCATTATAGTCCATAATTGTTGTCAAGACTTTCTTTTCTAGTTCATGTCCGTTCTTGACTTGGAGGCTTTCTTATGTAGGAAGCGAGAACTGATTGTTAGTCAGTTGCTCAATATACCTTTTTAAATATAATAAGAACATAAATATAGGATTGGTACAGGACGAGTGGTTAACTAATCGCTCTCGTTTTTCCATGATAATTTTAGTATTGAAAGTGGGAAGAATAGATATCACAAATACCAACGCCTTCGGACAGAAATCGATCTTGTAGGTTATTACTTTTTCGCGAGATCATGATTTAAAAACTATTTTCAAACGTCTTTAGGCATAAAAAACATTTTTTTTTTAAAGGAAAATAAAAATATTTTTTTGCTAATATTGATTTGAAACATTGAAAACGTCGAGAAAAAAGGTGCCAAAACGTCGTTCCACTGCGTTACATGAGAAGAAAGCACTGCCAAAAAGTATCCTTACAGTTTTATCAATTTTCAGTTTGATTACTTTGAAATAGGGAAATGTTTCTTTTGAATAAAGTCGATTTATACGTTTATATATTGCAAGATTTGTTTTGAATTATCATATTTTATTGGTCAAATGTTAATCGATTGACGGTTAGGAAAAAATAATAAATTAAAAAGACAGTGTACAATTGCTTGTCGGTAATGCAGACTGTGTCAGTATCGATTGATTTTAAACTCAGCTGTTGCACCTGAATATGTACTGTCTTGTCAAACATGACAGAATCTCGCATTGCGAAATCTATAGCATTAATTAATAAATTAAATCTTTTTCACTCTTTCACATTAGAGGAAAAGGGCCCATACAATTTTATAATATTAAAGTACATATATAGATCTTAAATAAGTGACAACGATTAAAGTAAATACGGTATAAAACTAAACGCATACTATTTATTTGTGTAGGTGTAAAACATTTGTTATCTAGACCTGCTCTTTGCGCAACTTGTTTGTAGTAAATTGTAGCAATGAACTCACGATCACGTTTGAAACGTTCTAAATTCTTATCCACGCTGATTTTTGAACATAATAAAATACATAAAATCCAGAAACTTATTTTATATTTTATTCATTCCAAAAATATAACACATTTAAAGCAATTTTTGGCTTTTTGAAAGGATATGTGAATACATTGGACTATTATGAAATAGCATATTTTTATTTGAATTCAATAAAAAAGTATAAGCAGTTCTTTTACAAGAACATTAGTATAATCTGAGTATGAAGAAGGTTAGAGCCATTCATTCTATTTAAAACTTAAGTTTCAAATATTGAAATTCAAGTTTCTTGTATTAATTAGTATTTTTAGTTTATTTCATTATCATTGAAAAAATGTATGCTTAGATAAATTAATTCTCTAAAGCAGCAATACACAACTTGAGGCTCATTTAGATTTGATGTGAGGCCCAAAACAATCATAGTTAGCAAATGCTTTTTAATCACCTGGAAGTTTTGCCGTCGTGGAAGGTCACTGATGACTATCTATGAGGCGCTGCAATGACATGGAGGGAAGCAAGAAGACTCGCGAGGGACAGAGAATCTTAGAAGAATTATGTAGTGACCATATGCTCCGACTAAGTAGCGGATATGGAAAAAATACCAAAAATATGTAAATGAGTGAATATTTTGGATACATTTGTATTTTTTGTGTTCTTACATTTATGTTATGTCACACACTATGTTATGTATTGTACGTGGTAAACTTACGTATTATTATTAATATGATGCGTCCCACATAATTTAACAAAAACTGATATGCGTCCCAAATGAGTTGAGTATCGCTGCAGTAATAAGGATTAAAAAAAATACATGTATTTTTGTGTAGTTAATT
Organism: Himalopsyche tibetana; assembly: GCA_030503985.1. NCBI lineage: Eukaryota > Metazoa > Arthropoda > Insecta > Trichoptera > Rhyacophilidae > Himalopsyche > Himalopsyche tibetana. The sequence continues at coordinate 27,743,914 of JAPJYX010000019.1, read as the reverse complement.
ACATTGTTATTTTTATACAACAGAAATCTATCAAATTAATGTCACTTCGTAGTATTACTTTAGTCGTTATTTTTAAAAAGCTAGTTATTGAAAAAAATACATATAATGTTTTTTTTAAATACTTGTTAGAACGTGTTGAAACTAGACGTCAGGAAGGTAAATAATAATGTAGGTAGTCAGTACATTGAACGTTATTGCGAAGGTCTCTGAACTCTATTCGGAGTAAGTGAGATGGTTGCGCGAAGGTAAGAGAAGAAGGAGAAGAAAGTATTTATCTCTTCGGTGAAATTACTTTTCTCTCGCTTTTATTTTGCGGTCGGCATAAAGATTAAACAACAACATATCAGCATTCTTTGAATTCTATATTCAAAACGTATTACAATCATATTTAGCTGTATCCGGAATACGATTGTATAACGTTGCTTAGTAATTGTATTCTTTATTATTTTTCATTTGGAGAGATTATATAAGGTGGTCTAAATCTGTGTATCTAAAATATTCCCAGGGCTGTCGGACCGTTTCAGACTGTTTCGGACAGTCGGACTGTTTCTACTAGAGTCGGAAAACAACTGAAAAGTCAAAACTGACGCCATTGCGTGCTGTCATTGCGTAAATATTAGAGGTTATGTAGAACCCATAATAAATTAATACATAAATAGTATTTTAGTCAGATAACAAAAATCAGGGAAGAATTTTTTAATTCTTTATGAAGATAATTAGATAAAATGCTGATATGAGAAATTTACACACCCGTTGTCGTTAGAAAGTTATAATCCGTAAGTACATTCATACATTATTAATAAGCCATTTTTTTTAAATAGCCGATTCGTTGTATTGATTGGTAAAATAATGACTGTATGTACTAGAAGAAAAAGAGAGGATTGAAAAAATTAAAAGACGCTTTCAAATAAAATAAAGCGAAAAAAAGGCAAATAAACATGAATATTAAATGTAGAACAGGAATTTTGGGCACCTCGAATCGGGAAATTTCACTGTATTTAGCGATCAATTTTGATACGTGATCACGTCTGCACTATTTGAAGAAGCATATTCGATAATTAATTTGGATATTTATTTTTATTTATTTTGCATGAACATTGCAAAAGATTGACACATTATAAATTTAAAACTTTTACAATGAAGAAAAAACAGAATACAAATCAATATTAAAAAACAGTAGATTTTTTATTATTTTGAATTGGCAAGGAAGTCAACTGAGCAATCTCCGAAAAAGTATACTTTAATACAGGCGTGGGGAACCTGCGGTTTTTTGGCTACTCTAGTGCGGCCTTCTGGCCAATTCTGTTATTCTGTAAATTTATGTAAATTCCTAACATATTCTGACCGTAAATTCCTGTTTCTGACCAAAGATTCCCTAGTCAATGTTTACTGCGTCTTTATGTCGAATCAGAAAAATTAATACGGCCTTTGGAGAAAAAAAGTTCCCCACCCCTGATTTAATACATAAAAAATAACATTCGTCGGAACTCACCCACGTCCACGTGGAATATGTCGACATCCGAAGCAATATTGTAAAAAAAAACTGTTAAAGCTCTCCCCAGTGGCATCCCCATTGGCAGACTGGTATCTTGGGAAAACAACAAAAGTCATGTCAACGATTTCTCAAAATTCTACTCTTTAATAAATTATTAAAACTTTAATTGTCTATGACATATTTAATTTTGAAATACATTTCTGCAATATGTTTATTTCAGGGTTGTGGAGTCGGTAAAATAAAAACTCCTACGACTGTGAATTGATTTTTTAAAAATATTTCTAGTTTAACTTTCATAAATATATATATAGGTATATCGACTGTGGAAAGTAAAAAGGACGTAACCCACACATTTTTCAAAACAGCTTTTATTCGATCATAACAATGTATACGACTTAATACACGTTCTATCAAAAGGATGTTAGCTGAAAATGTCGAATATTAAGTGTTAAAAAATAAGGACTTGCGAAAATTGCGATTGTGAAAAAATACTTTACAAAAATAATTAAATTTTTGTAAGATAGAGTCAATTTAAAACCAGTTTCAAGGTTGTGAATATTTCATAATTTACCTTTTACCCAAAATCAACAAAAAAACGTTTTTTGTGTCTCCTGTAAAAAATGTTATGTGTGGGTTACGTCCTTTTTCTTTTCCACAGTCGATATATATATACCATCAGATCATTCCCGTTACTGAAATAATCATCATTTCACATATCAATTTGATAAATAAACTAATAGCTTCTAATAATAAAACAACCTATATTTAATTTTTCCGACTCCGGCTGGAGTGATCAAAAATAATTCGCTACATCTGAGAATTATTCGTAGAGTTGAGTCGCCTTATTTAAATATGTATGTTGTATTTTCTTTAGTATGTTCGTATATATTTATACACCTTTAATAATATTATGTTTTTTTTTGTAAAACCGTGTTTTAAACGTTCAAAACCACTTAAAAGTGTCATCTTATTATTGTAACGCTATTAAGAAATATAAATTCAGAAAACAAGGCTATTAAATTTCAGCAAAATCATGCCGCTGACAGGACCATTAACAATTACTAAAATCAAACATAGCATTCTGCTGCACTGGTCATTCGGAGTTTGCCGTTTGTGATTTTCAATATTATTTATGCGTTCCCGGAGAGTGCAAGAAAATGTTTTGCCTGCAAATATAAATTTTCGCACGCAGCAAAATTTTCGATAAGTTAATTTTTAGTGCACACAATTTTTTCGCATTAACACTTTGCAAATTGCTTAAATTATTTGTTGACAGTCATGATGCTGCTGAAAATTCCTGCAGAAGTTGTCAACATTTATAATTATGGCCCAATACATTTCTCATATCCTATGCGGGTTATTCAATAGCTCTGGAATAATTCTGGAATCTGTCAATTTTTTTCTACAGAATTTTCGGAAACAATGGTTAGTGATCGATCCCGGGATCCTGTAAAAATTGTGAATCCCGAGATAAAAAGGTTGCGGGATTGCATGGCCTAGTACATAGGTTCCCAACCTATACCTTTTTATAAAAGCCATATGATGTGACCCGCGGCCCCAATGCAATTGAAAAGGGCATTTTTTTCCAGTAAGGTAATTTTAGTTGACTGTAGTTTTAGTTTTGTCGTACAAATCCAAAAGAAAAAAGTTCAAAAACGAATCGAAAAAAAATATTGAAAAATCTTCCAAAACTTCTTGTCGTGTGTGGATAATATTTTTGAGATGAATGAACGAACTCGCGTCAAGTTATTCAGCGCATATCAAACTGTTATGTACGATAAATTTATTTATTTATAAATTAAAATGAATCAATAAAAAAGCCTAATAGAAAATAGTAAAGATTGTTTAATGAGCCATTTTTTTTTTAAATTTTTTAATAAAAATATTTGACATTACAGCTTACGCCAATGCGTCAAATATTTGAATGTTTTTAAGTTGAAAGACCATACGAGATGTACTCGATGAGGAATTTTTGTAAGTCACATGAGATTAACTCAAGGAGAGTTGACGTCACAAACACCCATGTCTTAGATCTCAATTGAAAAATTGAAAAAATCCAATTTGACATTGACCTTACCGGGAATCGAACCCAGACCCACATTATCGGTAGAGCAAGCTCTAACCAACTACACCACAGCGGGCGATTTTATTATTGAGAGTGAATATTTTTTTTATTTCAGCATGAAATCTTTGGTGGGTCTTCCATAAGTTAAGCCAGTATCTCTATAGGAAAGTCCTTCGTTTTACAATCTCGTCATTGATGTTTCAATCGCAGAATATATTCAAATCTTTTATGTGTGCAAACGTCTCTCAACCTATTATATCTGCGACTCAAATTGGGAAATATATATCGTGACCAAGATAAAATTGATTAAAATGACACTTAGAAGCAAAAAACCATTTTGTTTTAATAGTACGATATAATTAATACTGGTAAAAATATTCGTAACCCACTAAATATTCCAATCAACTCCACTTTGGGTCACAAACCATAGGTTAGGTCAGGTTAGCTGCATCAAGCGCTCGATTTTACACAGACGACTTATGTAGAAGCATTATACACAATTACAAACACATTTGATAACTTTGTTTTTCCACTGATAAAAAGGCGTTTTCCTCGTTTCGTCAATCTGAGAAACATCTTCAGAGTGAGTGGAATGATTTTATATTAAAAAATAATTTTCACCGAAAATAAGAAATATTATCTTGACAAACTCTACAAAGAAAACATATTATTACATAATTAATTTAGCTGTACTTTTAGTGATTGGTAAACCTTGAAAATCAATTAATCATATTTTAAGAATCATTTGACAATCAAATTAATTAAATTTAAAAGAACTCTTTTTTTAAATTTGATGCTATCAACGGTTAACAGTCAATTGGAATTAAGGACATTATTTAAGATTTATGGAGTTATGACTTTAGTCAAGTATTACAATTTATATGTTTATTATTAATAAAGATTTTCATTAAAAAACTTGTTGGAGATAACTGTTATAGGCCGTTAGCCTCGGAAGATAGTATGTAGGACCACTCAGCCGTTCAGTCTACGGGTCTCTGAGTTGGCTCTTCATACAAAGTGAGTGAGTGAGTGAGTCACTCACTCAATTATCGTATATAATCGTGCTATACCAGAAGATATTTTACGATTATTACACGTGGTTTATACGTGTGTTTAAAAATAGAGTTAAAAAAGGCATATTCTGAGTATTTTTTTACATGTAGCACTCAAGATGGGCGTTTGTCTTGTGGCCGTCAAAATAATAAATAACATTTACTATTAAAGGAACAAAATTTTCAGTGTGATATATGAAATTCTTAAATTTTCATTACTTACTAAAAAAATAAGAATGTTCGTATTAATTGAATGATATATATAAGCAGGGCTGTGGAGTCTTGCAAAAAAAACGACTTCGGTTCCGAGGAAATCTTTCAATCATTTCATTTTAACTTATATGTATTCCATCAAATCATTTTTAGTCAGCCAAGCATGCGATGTCAACACTATGGACTATTGTGGTTTGATTTTTTTTTTTTTTAAATCCATGTCCACTTCCAATGTGGAGCATATGGCCTCTCAATGGAGGTATCTCAACAGAAGTTTTGTTAGTCAGTCGCTCAACCTCACTTTTTTCAAAGATAGTAGTGGAAAAAGAAGGATAACTAACTGGCTGACTAATCGCTATCGCTACATCCAGTTATTGCAGGATCAGAAGGATAGGAGGAGAGGAAATAATATTAATTGACATCAAAAAAACCCAGTCTTCGATCACAGTTTTGAATAAAATAATTCTCAAATTCACTGTGATCTTACCGGGAATCGAACCCAGACCTGCGTGATCGGTAGAGCAAGCTACCACTATTCCGATCAGTGGTTTGAATACAGATAATTAAGTATACACTTTTTAAACGTGTTTGAGTCACTCGTTTTTCACGACTCCGACTCCACAGCTCTGGATATAAGTCAATCGTACAACCTTAAATTTCTTAATTTATCAATCGAAAAAACCCGTGCTTTTGGGAATAAAAAAAATATTTAAAAAAAAAATTGAACAGTTACAGAAATACAGAAATACAATACTTTGGTCTTTTAATTTTATCCGTTAAAAGAAATATAGTCAGATTGATTTTTTTGCATTTTAAATAAAATTATTAGAAACTATTTAAAATGAATAAACAAAAAATCCGAGTCGGAATGAAAATAATTCAATTAAATTATTCAAACAATTAATATTCAAAATTCGCTTTCACTAATAGTTTAAAATAACCTACCTCAACTGACCCGAATTCTAGGAATTTTAACTTTCTCAACGTAGCTTTTTTTTAAATTTGATAAATTAATTATCGCAGCGACACAATATGATAATAAATTTGAACCAAATTAAAAAAAAAACACATGAAGATTGAAAGAAAATAATTAAAAAAAAAATACATTATTCATGCGTTGTTTGTTGTTGAGTGTGCGTTCATAATAATTTCGTATCTTAATTTTGTTTTTACCCAAATAAATCAGCAAAATAAACATTTCTATCAATCTGTGACTTTGATTTTGAAATATGTATATGAAGCTCAAAATTTCGGCATTGTTTTCGTCTTATTTCAATAGTGAAAATTAAATTTACACACCAAATCTTTTGTTTTTATTTTAGATAATTTAAAACTCGTTTTATTTTCACGCAAATAAAGTAAAATTAAATAAATTTGTTGTTAAAAAATCAACTTTTTAAAAAAAAAAATATTAGATTTAGTCATACAGGATAATGATGACTATTTTTTCGACCAGAATTGACGGTTGGGTTGATTGACTTGACTTATAACAATTTAAATCACTAACAATGTGTTCACTATTAATGCTTGGTAAAAAGACATTCAAATAATTAAAAAAAAAACACTTTTTGCACTAATTTCGCACAGTATATTATACAATATGACCGGTTTCGATTTTCGAGAGAATTAGGAGTTAATTCTAGCGATAAATAATATTTAAAAATAGTATAAAAAAGGATTTTCGTTCGTTCGACGCAAAATTTTATTTTATTTCTAATAATTTATGACCATTCCATAGGTTTAAGCACTAGACGAAATATATATCGATGGCCATAAGTTAACGTAACCGAAATTTGTTCCAATTTTACAGGAGAGCCAAAAAACTGTATAAATAAATAAGTATTGGGAAATCAATGAAAATTATAGAAACTTTAGAGTAAAATAAATATAATGTATATTTAAAATAGTCTGTTGACACAATATTAATTAAATAAACTTTTTATTAACAAGAATTTTTGATACATGTTAAAAAAAAATTGTTTCTTCTTTTATGATGATACGAGGAAACAATTCCAAGTATTTTGATCAATTCAATGCACCTATTTTAACTTCATTCATATAATAATAGAACAATTATACATAATTGTTGTATTTTTTTAAATCCAGTTACGGATTGTCCACTCTCCAATACAAAATGTTGCAGTAAACATGTTGGAATTTTTTCTCACCCATTTTCAAATAGTAGGGAACGATGTAGCTCTTTTACTATCTTCTGCCATTTTGTTGGGCCTATTTTTCTGTTACGTGTTTCAAACGTGAGAATAATTTCAATGAAAAATATTTTTTGTAAATTACTAGATGTCAATATTTTAATAGAGCTCGAAAAAACAAATAAAATGATATTCATAACTCATTTTATGAAAAATGTCGGTTACGTGTTGTCAACGTATGTCAATATATGTCGAATAATTTACATAAACATAATTTAATATATTTTTTTTGCGGCCTGATTGTTTTTTTTTTAAATAATAATTTGTTCCACTAAAAAACGTGTTTTTCAAGATAAACGTTAGACCGCGGTAATGTGCTGTTTTCAAATAGTGGAATGTAATGATGGAAGTTTCTTTAGTAAAGATCTAATATAATAAAAATTATGTCAGTATTAATTATTTCATACAGAAACAAAAACATATTTCCAGCGATTGTCTTTTGTATTCAACTTTTTTTTGTACGTGGGTGAATTTATTTTTCTATTTCCGAAAAAGGCAAGTGATTCCCAAAAGTTTGAAAGTGATTTCAAAGCGAAATTGCTTTCGTTTATTTATGGTGGCCGTGTGATTTTTTTTATCATCGGTCTAAAATAAATTTCTTTATTGGTTTGTTTTCGGTAAACTCTTTGTGTGTGTGTGTTTTTTTTTACTTAAAACGATACAAAACATAAGTGTAGGTGTATCTTTGAAACGGAGGCGAGAGATAAAAATTGCCGATGATTCGAATGGGTGGAGACGTGGTGGCCATTTTATTATTTTCCAATTTTTCACAAACTGAAATATTGTATAGCTTCATAAACCTTTTCCAGAGTTTCCATTTGCAAAATTGTATTCATTGTTTCCTAAAATAAAAAATGTACTTACCCCATAAAGCAAAATACTCAATTTTGAATATAAATTTTGAATATTGACTTTTAAATTTCTTTTCATCTATAGAAATAACGTTGATGTACGAAGCAATTGTTAAAGATGTAATTTTATTTTATTCTATTAGCAACATGTTTTATTTGTAATTTTTAAGCACACTAGCAAGTACCCGGTATGCGTTGCAATGCCACACAAAGAGAGACAGTGTTTGTGTTTTAATTGTGTTTATTTGGATACATATTGCATAAAAGTGATTTAAAAAAACTCACTGCTTCCACGGAACACCGAGAATATTGATATAAAGAATAGAATTGATATAAAGCGAGCCCTGTCCTTAACGTATTGGCAGCTCACCGCTGGATATCCTTCGCGAGCGTCCGCATAACGACTCACCAAAGTTTTATCGTAATCGGATGAATTTTATAGGTAACGCATACGGGACGAACAAACAAACATTATTTTTTATATATAATATGCAGAGAAGATAAAAGCCGCTTTTTTAAATGTTTCCCCGAAAATGAGGTTTTATTGTACTGTATCTAACAATTGTAGCGATAAATAAAGTAAATTAATAACTCATGTTTACGTTCTAAATAAGTCATTAATCTTCAAAGAAAATTGTTCAAGAAGTAATGAAATATGTAAATGGTTGGTTGCGATTGAACGTTTCGGCTCACACATTATCTTTGATATTTTGTTTTGTCAGATCGTATATTTCGTTTTTTGCCGTTGCAAATATGTACTTATAAAATGAATTTAAGTAATTTAATCAAACGAAATATAAAACATTATTAAAAAATATAATAACGACAATAAATGCATGATGTTCTCAATACAAATATTTTGTTACCTTCTGTTCTGATTTTTCTACATAATATAAAAAACCTTATTTTAGAACTTAACTGCATTTCAATGTTATGTAGGGTTAAAGGTGAAATAATCCGTTAAAACAATAAAAGTATTATTTTATGGCGTTCTTCAACAATTATTGGTAATGAAAAATGTTAATTTTGTTTAAACGTAATGGTTTAGATATTGGATTTTTTATTTCGTTTCGAAGTACAATTATGATTAAACGCGTTTCTGTAGATTTGTTCAGTTTGATGAGATACGAGAATTGTATTTTAGGCCTCGAAAATATGTCCCCTGTTCGGTCGTACCCTTGAAGTGAAATTCAAAGTTCGTTAACATGCCCCCTCTGTCATGCCAGAGAAGCCCTTCCAGACCGAACGCATTGAAAATGCGAATATGCAAAAAGATAAAAATGTGTTGGGTATCTGGAGCCAACATCCAACAAGCTAAGCAAACAGCTGCCGACGAGAAAAGGGAGCAAAAAAGGGACTGGCCCTCTCTCTAGCCGAAGTCCAACAGCGGCTGCCTGGATGAAGGGAAAATAAAGCCACCAAGTGGTCTGATGAAAGAATGTTTTCGGAGACACAGGACTGTATCCGCAAGAAAATTAAAACAAAAAAAATATTGTGTTGGGTATAACCAGTGATGTGCTGCTAAAATTCTATCAACCGGCTCGTACCTTGGCAAACTCAACTTTTATACGTTTTTTTTTCAAAATAAAAACAAATTAGCTATTAGCATACACAAAACGGCCGCATGTTTGTACTTTATCCATATCGGATCAAGTATTGTGATCGTGAAAAAATCAATCTCGGAATTACTATAATTAAAAACAAAAAAAAAACGTATTTTAAAAACCAGCTCTTCGAAAAAAAAATAACAACCGGCTCGACAGAGCCGATGCGAACCCATAGCAGCACATCACTTGGTATAATTAACGGCGACAGCTACATGGTGTTTTTAAAGCAAAGTTATATTTTTTTATTATTATACATAAAATATAAGCCTCTAGTATTTTCTATAGCGCAGCGGTTAGCGTTGTGGACTTCCGTGCCGGATCTCACGGGTTCTAGCCACAATACGAGCAGCATTTTTTGATCGAATTATCAATTTCTGTTCGAAGGCATGGGTGTTTGTGATGTCTAAAAGTTCCCTCCCACCCTTTCCGATCCTTAAATAATTGGACGTAGCGAGATCGATTAGATAACAACTAGTCCTGTCCCAGCCTTATCCTTTTATCTCGGGTCGTAAGCGACAAAATCTGTGCGAATGTACACGATTTGAACAATTCAAATTTAATATTGAAATTCCACCAAGCACCTTTAGTTGAAATCTTAAATTAACCCTTTAAATTGAATCTCAATGCAGCCCTGTAAGGTACTGGCTGCAGTCTGGTACCTTGAGGTTCGACCTGTCTGGAGAACAAAGGAAGGCATCATCTTCCCGAAGTGCACTGCCCTCCACTTTTTTTTTCTGTTTTCATAAAGGGTCTAAGATATTGTTTAGTCATTATTTGTTGATAATTAAAATATTTCATATCGACGGGCTTAGGCATTTTGACTCTGAAACGTGTGCGTTAAAACAAAATTATGTTTTAGATGAAACGAAATATAACACACAATTGGGCCTTCTAAAGGTGAAGTGAGCTAACTAGTATAATGGTAAAATTATTTTGTGCTTTGGTGGATTGCATATTTTTATTTTAACTGAGGTTACTTCACTTTTACGATACTTTAAGACGTGTAGAATATTATAACGCAGTGATTGCGAACCTTTTTGGGTCCGCGTGCTAAAAATCCACAAATATTATTTCTCGATTGTGTGGCGTGCCCAAGCAGTATTTTTTAAAAATCAAAATAGAAAAAAATAAAACTTGATTTTTAAACGACTGTCGTTTATCATGGGAAACATTTGAAAATTAATAAAACGGAATAAATTCACGGATTATTTAATTAAAATTTTAATTTATAAAACTTAAAAAAAAAAATTAAAACTTGGAAATCGTTCGCGTGCCATCCAAATTCTCAAACGTGCCACCTCAGGCACACGTGCCATAGGTTTGCCATCCCTGTTATAACGCATCTAACTATTTTTGTCTAAAATACGACTTGGTTCACTTCACCTTTAATGGGCTCAATTTTCAGGTTGTTGAATTGAGTAAGTTTTGTATTTTAGTCGAAACTAAATTCAGAATTAGAAGTATATTATAATATAGCATATAAGTTGTTTTAAATAATTTGTTTTCATCGTATCTATGGAGATACGTTTGAAATGGTTCAACTTTTTATCTTGCAAGTAATGTCCGCGATACATACATATCGACTGTGGAAAGGAAAAAGGACGTAACCCTCAATTTTCCAAAACAGCTTTTTTTCGGTAATCACAATGTATACAACTTGACACACATTCTATCAAAAGGATGGAAACTGAAAATGCCGAGTAAGTATCTAAATTTAGCTTTTAAGTTTGAAAAAGATGACCTTGTAAAAAATTAAAACCAAGAAAAAAAACTGAAATAAAGGTTTTTCCGAGACAATTTCTTTAATTAATATTAGGTTATGTCAATTAAACACCAGTTTAGAAGTATCCGTGCACTTCAAGGTTGGGTATAATTCATAATTTGCATATGTCGTTTTTAGCGCCTCCTGTAAAATTTGATAAGTGTGGGTTACATCCTTTTTCCTTTCCACAGTCGATATGATTACAATATTGTAGCGAATAATGTTATAAAATAATTTATTGTTTGTGTAGATGTTGGTAATCCTGAATGTAAATATGAAGTTATTTTGAAATTGATATGTATTATTTTACCTGTAGGGAGCTAAATATTCATACACTCCTGAACGTCTCTAAAAATAAACTAAAATAAGCAACACTATTCAGGAAACCACAAACAACCATTTTATTGAGCAAATTCCATAAATAAGAAAATTCCAAGAGGTAAAGTTGAAAGAGGTCTATTTTCGTACGGAATGTGAAATTAGTTTCGGGGATATATAGTAAACTCTCAACATAATAATATATTAATAAGTAATATACCGAATAGTTTTGTGATAGTTCAAATTAAATAACAAATTGAGCAATTCTTTAAAAAAAAAGCTCATCACATCACATCCTCATTCTCATCACATTCACATTCTCATCACATCCTTAATTAAAACTATGTAGGCTTTTTAGACAAAGGAAGTTGAGTAATCGATTGACATTGTTTTAAAATAATAAAAAAAAATGGTGTAGATACCATACTGTATCCATTCTACCGTGTTAAGATCATTTGCAGTATATTTAGGTTAATCTGAGAACGGTGAATCAATTGGACCCTTTAGAAGCGAAGCGAGCCAAGTGGTATTTAAAAAAAAAAAATATATACGTTGTAATATTCTACACGTCTTAATGTATCGTAAAAGTGAAGTAACCTCAGTTAATACACATTGCAATAACGTTATCTCCGTAAAATAAAAATATGCAATCCACCAAAACACCAAGTAAAAACGTGATTGTACTTTAAAAGTACATGGATAAAGTTTTGTCATTTTACTGGTTGGCTCACTTCACCTCAAGATGGCTCAATTAATTGTGTTCAAGTGGTGAAGGAAGAGCTAGTTGTTGGAAAAGAATTATGATTGGTTTATTGACATTTATTTAATTTCTAAGAATTCAGTTTTTTTTTATGATAAGTCATCATTGAAAAAATAAAGTATTCTTTTGTATGTACTGATTCCACTTATATTTTACATGGTCAAGACCGGTTTCGCTCATGACGAGCATTATCAACTGATAAGAAAATACATTAATACAGTGCTTGTAATTGTGTGGGCCGGTGAACCCCTTGTCAATTTAAGAGAAATATATATATTCTCAGATAAAATTAATATATAACTGCAATTTCTGACTTAGATACTATCCACGCCAGCTTCAGTATATACAGCAGTCCATTTTTAGTCATTCACATTGATGAGTTTTCGGTAAATTACATATTGGAGTGATTAAAAAATTCACTCCTTCCTCAGAACACCGAGAATAACGTTGACATTAAGCGAGCGCCTTGTTACCGTATTGGCAGCCCGCCGCTGAATTTGAAATTTTAATAAAAAATGATCTTCTGGTTTGTGTTATAATATTATCATTCCACGAAGTCGTAAAGGACGCAACCCACACGTACCAAATTTTACAGGAGGTGCAAAAAACGTACTATGATGATTTTGGGTCATAGGCAAATTATGCAATATACACAAACCTAAAGGGCACGAAGACTTGTAAACTGGTGTTTAATTGACATAATCTAATAATAATTTGATTAAGAATAACATTTTTTTAAGCCTATTTTACTGTTTGCAATTTTGACAGGCCCCACTTTTTTCAAACTTAAAAGTTAAATTTAGATACTTATTCGGCATTTTCAATTTACATCCTTTTGATATAATGTGTATTAAGTTGTATAGATTGTGATTTGTGATTATCGAAAAAAGCTGTGGGTTACGTACTTTTTCCTTTCCAAAGTCGATATACTATATGTATAATAATTGAATACTAGTTAATCTCGATAAAGCTATGTATAATCTGTATGCTTATCCCTTTCTAATCGATTGATATTATGAAGGTTCTCGTTACAATAAATTTATTTCCCTTTTCGTATCAGTGTGGTCCTTCGTTCCCAGTGTCCTGGAAAGGGAATCGAGGCGGCGGAAGGACGGAGAGCGCATGTGGGGAGAATCGGGGAGGTACAGGGATCACGGAGGACAACGCACCCTGCAAGGTTCATCCTGTGTGACCTTGGATTGACTACCTCATACGCACGCGTGAGCAGGCGGGTACTCCCGTCGACCATTTCACACGCTAGCTGAGGTACAACATGCACACATCCGTACTCTATTACACTCTGTCAAATTGAGAAGGTGTCCGAGCTTAGTGACAGGTCCATTATTGTTCTCATTAATTTTCAATTGGTAGTCAAGTAGAGATTTTAAAAAACGGGTATAAATCATCGTTTCATACTTGACTATCAAATCGATATGAAACGCCGCTCTAAGTGATGGTCAAGAAAGTAAGGTGCATTCATGATGATAATATATATATTTAATCCATTCCGCTCCCAATGTGGAACATATTCCCTCCTAATTGAGATATCTCAACAGAAGTTTTTTTTCTACGAGAACTGTTTGTTACTCAGTTGCTCAACATCACTTTTTTCAAAATGAGTAGTAGGGAAGGAAGGATAAGGCTATAACAAGACTAGTCAGTGGCGGCCGGTCAATGCGGCATTGGATCAATGCACCCCTTGCATATGCAGGGGTGGTTATATTTCACGAAATAATATTTAAACATAACATTTATACCATTAACTCATTTTAAATTCTTCATGTATTTATTGTAATATTTTTTTTTTCTTTTCTAAATTTCTGTAATATTAAAAAAAACTTCGAGATATCTCGTCTGTGGCAGCCATCGAGTTAAGTTAATCTTATTTTTTCTATCCTTACTATCTTTAGGAAGTTTGAGCAACTAAATAGCGTTCGGTTCTCGTAGAAAAACTTATGTTGAGATATTAGTTAGGTAAAAAATATCAACGTATTTAGTTCTACATTATTTTTTATAAAATTAGTTCATAGCTATTTCGGCGTGCGCCGTCGTCAGAACTATGAATAAACTTACATATACTCAGCTAAATATACTGTCCGAGAAAAGATACACAATACAAAAAAAAATGTAGAACTAAATACGTTGATATTTTTTTACCTAATTGGAATGGAGTTCTACTAAGTTAATTCCAATTCAATCAATATGTTGAGATACCTCCAGTAGGAGCCCATATGTTCCAAATTAAGATAGGAAAAAATGAAATCTTTATATAAGAAATCGGTTATTAGTTATTATTGAAAATGCAATTTATTTGATAACTATATACACATTTTTCGTGTAGAGATATTTTTTTTTTCTCCTAAAGGTTTGTGAAATTTATAATAATTAGGTGTGGAAAATGAAAATCTCCGACGAGAGCACGTAAGCAAAATAGTAAACAAGGTCGCCGAGCTTAAAAAGCCGGAGCTTAAAGCTCTATGCTAAAGTTTTGCCGCAAATTAAGTCTCGAGACAAAGCTCCGACAGATTTACTTCGTCAATTATCTCCCCGCCGAAAATTAACTGCGTAAAACGTTTCGCGGTTATTTTCCGACAGTTTGCGCGTTGTTTCTGTACTGATGTACAATATCACATTGTTTCTTTTTCGGGGTTAAAGACCTCTGGTTTAGTACAGGAAATTGACGACGTACACGTTTATCACTTTGGTTCTGTCTGCAAAGTTTCACGAACAATATTTCTAGAATGAGGTCCCCGGAAGAGGGTATGGGAAATTTTAATATATATTGATACGAATTCTTTAATTGAACATTACATGATTAGAAATTTATTATAAAACTAATTTGTTTGATTGAATTTGGTATGTATGCCTTTTATTGCGTTGATCAATTCATGTGATTGTATATATTATATAAAAAAAACTTCGAATAAAAGTCGTCAATCAATACATTCAGTTTAAATAGGAGGTTGATGGGAAAATTAGGAAACTATTTAAGTTGATGCCCAGTTTAAGTAGTTTTTATCTTACCATTATTTATGCAGTGCAGATAATTGTGGGGTTATAATGCAAAACGTACTATTTCAGTAGAGTCAAATAATATATCGAATAATACAAACAAAATTTCATGTGCATAAAAATATGATTTTCAATTTGAAAACGACAAATCACTTAGACATTTCTTTTTAAAACTAATATGACTAGCCGATTCATTAGGCTTGAATTACCCTATCTGCATACCTAACTCAATATCGCTCATTTTGGAAATAGTACGTTTTGCATTATAACCCCACAATTACGATTCTAATTTCGCATTCAAGGTTTTATTAAAAGGATATTTCATCCTAGTTCTGGGAAGAAAAAATAGATTTTGTAAATATTTTTTTGTGTAGGCCAATCAAAAACAGATAAAAATGAATATTTAAAAAAAAAAAAACAGTTCAAAAGATGAATGCTTTTGGATCTGACTTATTATTTGGTTCATATTTATATTTTTAATTAATTTTTAAATGTGAATTATAATTCTTAGAGCCTGAAAAAAGATTTTTACTAACCAATAAAATAAAGAAGGACGTTTTAGAACAAATGTTTTTGCCTGAATGAGTAAGATACAAAAAAAAAACTTAAAAATATTTTGACGTTGGGTATTTTTAAAATCCATTCAAGGATTTCGACATTATTTGAAAGCTCTCCGTGTACAGAATTTTATTTCCATTGTAAGCAATAACTTAGCTTGATAAAGTGCGGTAGAGCGCCTGGTCTCCACTGCATAAATTCATTGATAAAAATAACATGCGTGCATTAAGTACTGCCAGGAATATAATGCTCATCCATCAGTCAACTCCTGTAAAAGCATGTTATTGTGTGAGTAGAAAATAATACGGAAAGTTGGGGTGCCACAAAATAGTCTGCTTGACAAGTTAATAATACTTGGATTGTTCCTGGTCACAGTATTAATGATGTGATATTATATAACAGATATTAAGTGTATGAACTATGAAGTATGGGAAACTGTGTTCAAAGTACCTGTCAAAATATCTTGTTTCAAGTTTCCAATTTAGTAAAGAGTCTTTCAAAAGGGACGCTCAAAATTTGTTAGGTTATAGCAGCCATGTTTTTAAAGTGATATCTGTCAAATTTGTTGTCTATTTGTAGAGTACGGCAAATCACCATGGAATGTTATAGCGTTGAACAACGTGTGTCAAACGTCAAATTTTATTATCAAGGTCGCAGCTCGTTCGTCAAAAAATCATCTTAAGCGACAAGGTCCATTTTTAGATGAATGGATATGTGAACAAACAAAATTGTCGGATTTAAGGCGACACCAATCCATACGAAATACACCAGCACCAAATGCATCACGAGAAAGATGAAGAAAAGGATTCAACCACGAAATTCTAGCCGTCACTGGAAATGCAAAATGACGACTTATTCGATAGAAGCACAGGTCGCCAGAAGAAGAAATCATTGAAAGACTATATCGAGACTCACGAGCAATAAAGCATTAACATACAATTAAGTAAGTGAGTTACTACTTTTTTCGTTATGGTTTACGAATAACGATATGTAAGAAAACAGGTTAAAAGCATTATAGCGAAATCCATCAAATGTTATACATTATTTGAGATAAATAAACTCAATTTGCTGAGAAAAGAGAAAACACATAAACATGCCCATATTACAAAACAAAATTTGAACTTAAAACCTTCCTGATCACTAAATAAAGATGGTACACATGTGACAGAGAAATAGTGATAATTTTCTGTTAATCAATGTCTAATTTATTTTATTAATCACTTGAATACCAAGCGGACACAGGTGTCCGGAACATATGCAAGCGAACACGGATGTCTAATGCATTTAAAAAAATCAAATACTTGGTATTCTAATAGGATATAAGCAATATTTTGATGAATATCTGTAGTGCTATCTATACTGAGTCAATAAAGGTTTATAAAATATCGAATTCGAGTGTATGTATGTATATTAGGCAAAATTATTTTTCTCAAAAACACGCAATATCTCTGGGACATATTAATGATTTATTTGCGCGGTATTCAAACGGTTAAATTAAAAATTAAATTCAAATTCATAAATAAAAATACAGTCAAAAGCTAATTTCCAGTTGGAGGGTTCCCAGCTTTAAAAAAACTGCCAGCGTTGATGAGAGATGTACAGATGAAAGTAAACGTAAATTAAATGTCTAAATTTCCATTTGGCGTTTAAAAATACACCTCGCGGCTGTTGGAGCATTGCTTGGCAGCAATAGGGTCAACCACCTTCAACTGACAATACTACACTCACTGTATGGTGCGTGGTATTCTTTTGAGTTAACCCCCTAGCTGACAGTAGTATAAGTAAATTGCATAAGCGTAGGGAACGTCTTATAGAATTACGTATTTTTAGATGCTTTCTCTTCATTTACATCTTCGTTCATACTTGACTACCATAGGAAAAGATATTATACACAGCCATTATAAAGAAAAATATCTCATTTAGCAAAACGATTGAAGGAAAAATAATTGATAGGCAATTTATACGTCATATCGACTTTGGAAAAGAAAAAGGGCGTAACCAACCGTTTTTTCAAAATTGTTTTTTGGTAATCACAATGTATCAAATTTGATACACGTTCTATCAAAAGGATATAAGCTGATAATCCAGAATTAGTATCTAAATTTAGCTTTTAAGTTTGAAAAAAATGAGCTTGTGAAAATTGAAACCAAGAACAATGACTGAAAAAAAGGTTATTCCTAGACAATTTATAAGGTTAATATTAGACTATGTCAATTAAACACCAGCTTAGAAGTCTCCGTGCAATTCCAGGTTGTGTATATTTTATAATTTGAATATAGCCCAAAATCATCAAAACACGTTTTTTGTGCCTCCTGTAAAATTTGCTATGTGGGTTACGTCCTTTTTCCTTTCCACAGTCGATATGAAATCGTTCCCTCGAATTATTATAAATCGTAAGTCGAAGCAATAACTTAAGTATCTTAAATAATTTGAGAAGAAAAAACCCTTATATTTCACCAGTATATATAAAAAAAAGTGTCAGTGTTTAATGTAATTAACTATTACAATTTTAATTTTTTAGTTGTTTGTTTTAATCAACTTTATCTTAATAATTCATTTGAGATAAACAATTTGGTACAACGTTATTACTATTAAATTATTTAAATGTGTTTTATTATTAAAACTGAAAGTGTGGTTGGGATAGATTATCTTATAAAATATATTTAGATTTTTAATTAAATCGGATGAAAGCTTGATCGTTTTATGAATAATTCATTACTCATTTTGAAATGAAAAAAAAAGAATAGTAGATTTTTTAAGCGCTTTTAAAATTTAATATCAAACTAATGGGATCAATGATAAGGGTTGACGTTTATAAAAATGAACAAAAAAATTGCTGCTCGGCGTTTTCATAAAGTATATACAATTTATTCGACTCATGAAAATAAGCTTTTTAAATTGTTAGAATTGAAAAATTGAGTAGGTATCATTTTTCATTGTCTAGTTAGATACAAATCTTAAATAACAATCATAAAACAATTACTACTGTAAGATGGAAAATTTCTCTAGTTTATCTCGTAAGTTTTTAACCTTTCCTGACATTTGTTTTTTTGAAGAGTTTTTTTTAAAACATTTGAAAACAATCATGGATCTACGAGCAATTTGTGAAGACACACAATTTATATATATATATATTTTTTTTTAATTTAAAAAAAATATTTGACATTACAGCTTACGCCAATGCGTCAAATATTTTTAAGTTGATAGATAATACGAGATATACTCGATGAGAATTTTTGAAAGTCACATGAGATAAACTCAAAGAGAATTGACTTCACAAACACCCATGTCTTAGATCTCAAATTAAAATTGGAAAAAATCTAAATCCTTACCCGGAATCGAACCCAGACCCACCTGGTCGGTAAAGCAAGCTCTAACCAACTAGACCACAGAGGGCGATTCAACCAGTTCAACCGGTCATCAATTTCTAATATTTCTTAAGACCCGGTTAAACCCGGTTTCAAAGTTTTACATAAAGGTTAATCTATTTAAAATAGTAAAAAATATATTCAAAATATTTAAAAACTTTGTTTATTTATTACAATGTAAATACTACTGAAATTTTATTTTATTGATATACACTTTTAAAATGAAGGAAA
The DNA here is from genome assembly GCA_030503985.1 of Himalopsyche tibetana. Classification (NCBI taxonomy): domain Eukaryota; kingdom Metazoa; phylum Arthropoda; class Insecta; order Trichoptera; family Rhyacophilidae; genus Himalopsyche; species Himalopsyche tibetana. Next base: position 27,724,412 of record JAPJYX010000019.1, on the reverse strand, counting down.
TCTCAGGTATACTAACGTTGGAATGATAAAGTCTTCCATTTCATCAGCGCCTAAATATTAAACATATTTAAACGTCCAACGCGCTTAACCTTTTGAGGAGTGAATAGATCTACACTGACTAGGGCATCCAATCCCGGGATCCGGGATCCCGTTCAATTTTCTGATCCCGAAATTCCGGGATTGACATGGCCGCGATCCCGGAATTTCGGGATTGAGAAATTTCTAGCAAATTCTCGAAATTTACACGAAATTGGCAAATCGGGGATTTCAAATTCTTCGGTGAGCTAAAAAAAAAAAAAACGAGTTTCTGTGAGATTCTGGGAAAAAGTATACCAAATCGGAGATTTCAAATTCCTCGGTGAGCTAAAAAAAAAAAAACGAGTTTCTGTGAGATTCTGGGAAAAAGTATAGCAAATTGAGGATTTCAAATTCCTCGGTGAGAAAATCTCAATCCCGGGATTCAAAATAATTCAATCCCGAAATCCCGGGATTGGAAAAAGGCTTCGGGATTGGATACCCTAACACTGACCTTACTTTATATCACTGACTTATATGACAATAATGTCACATTTTTCCAATGAATATATGCAACTCATACTTGAAGCTAATACTGTGTTCAATTAAATGTACGTCCGTACTCCTTTACAGTAAAATAGCGCCGACGTACACATACGTCCATACTCCTCTAAAAAGAAACACTGATGCAAAGCAATGAGTAATATTTAGTACTTGGTGGTTTCAACAGTTATTATATCATATGATAAATTTTCGAGACACAAAAAACTGAGCCATTCTACATTCAAATAAATATGTACATTTATGAACATAACAATGCATAATGTAGATGAGTTATGATGAGTTGCCAAATGCCACTTTAAGAGAAACCCGGCACGCAGTTGTTGTTAGTGGGTAATTTTATAATCCAGACAGTTACTTTCACTATCATTCGATAATAATTTAAGGCCTTGTTATTATGGTTTTTTTTTGTCTATAAATTCTCTAAGCAAACTTTCACTCTTAATTTGAGAGAAAGATGACGGGGTCAATGTGTTTTTGGCCACGCCGTGAAATGGCGATAATTTTTGGTGCATGAAAGTGTTGCAATGATTTTTCACGACATTCAAATCAAAATAACTCAGTGAGTTTTGTTGTCTTCAAATTCATATAATAATAAATTAAAAGTAATGTAAAGAAATATCGCCAACATCCAAGGGTGGTTTTCAAGTTCATTTTGTATGAATATTCCTGAATATGTTATGAACTTTACTGTCGAATTTAGGTCGGAAAATTAAAACGGTATAGTGGTATACAAACTTTTTCACAAGAAAACAATGAAAAAGATTTTGATTTGATTACTATTTATATTATATACTACTATAGTATTTTTAATGCTATATATATTATAAATACTGTGTACTATTCGAGATTTTTTTTACAATTAAACGACACTATGTTTCAATTCTAATAAAAAATCTTTCACTCTTCTGCTGATACTTTTTTCTCAAGCTAAAAAGGACATTCTTTTAAAAAAATATCAACGTATCTTTGATTTTCTTTCGTCTTTTCACGGAAATGATTACGCTTAGTAATAATTATTATCACAAGTTGGTTATTGGTTATCCCCACTACCACCCGTTATGTGTGTGCTACAGCTGTTTTTATAATAATAATCGAAAAAAGGTTTTAATAAAGTAATCACCACACAAAAGTTTCAGGCAACATTTTTTTTTAGTAGACAGTAGTTGGCTAAACTTCATCCCGAAAACAAATATAAAGAGATAGTTTGTAATCACCCTATGAACTAAATATGCAAGGAAACCAGAAGCAAACTTCGCCGACTTCGTTGAAGTTTCAGTGGTAGAAATAGGAAGCAAAATCTGTTCCACAGAATCTTCATGTTAATTTACGAAATTCGTATACATACATAATATAATATTATTTTATACACGGTGGCCAGCTGCGTGGTCGAGTTTCAATGTCGTTGACTAAAAACATAGTTTTTATAGATTGATTTTTCAATAGATTTTTGGATTTCTGTTCGAAGGCATGGATGTATGTGATGTCTTGAATTCCCTCCCGCTCATCTTATCCTTAAAACGGGTGTAGCGAAAGCGATTAGCTTATCACTATTCCTGTCATAGCCCTATTCTTCTAAGTCTACTCTCTTTGAAAAAAATCTGTTGAGATACTTATAGGCCATATGCTCCACCAGTGGCGGCCGGTCAATGTGGAATTGGATCAGTGCACCCTTTGTATATGCTGGAGCGGTTATATTTCATGAAATAATATTCAAACATAACATTTATACCATTCACTCATTTTTGTATTTTATTGTCTATAATAAACATTTTGCCTCCGAAAAGCTTCAATCCTGCCTGCTTCTTCTTCCAAACTGAGGGATGCTGGCATGTCATGGGAGGAAGCAAAGCAATTGGCGGGAGACAGGAAATTATGGAGGTGCCGCGTGGTGGCCATATGCTCCATATAAAAAGTGAATATGGTCAAAGAAGAATAAATATTTTAGAACATTTTATTTTATTTCATTTTAGACAATAAATACATTAAGAGTTTAAAATGAGTGAATGGTATAAATGTTATGTTTGAATATTATTTCATGAAATATAACCGCCTCTGCATATACAAGTGGTCCATTGATCCAATGCCACACTAACCGGCCGCCACTGTGCTCCACATGAAAAAAATATCAAAAATATTAGCAGTAGAATATTTCTGTGCTTAAAATGTGTATTTGAACATATTTAAAAGTTTCTTATTTAATTTATAATAAGATATGTAATTTGTATGTAATTCACTCATCGAAATGCAAACAAAACACGGCATATGTAAATTTTAAAAGTAGAAGTCATTCTAATTTTGAAAGGTCGAGAGCTTTGTCATTGAGAATTGTAACCCATTCAATGGCATCTGTGTGTAAACCTAAATCTTTTCAAAAATCGACCACAGACAAAAGCAGGTCGCTCCGTATAACAAAACAAAAATTTAAAAAATAAATAAAAGACATTCAAAGTATGTACCTATATAGGAATTCAAGATTCAAATAATAAGACTGTCTCAGACAGGCCATAAAAAGAAGAGCTGTGAGATATTCCCACGTTGGATTGAAAAAGCTTTAAGGGGTTAGAGTGAGAAGAGAGGGGGAGAGGTTGCTGTGAGGTGACCTTGATCTAGACGCACGGGGGTATGCGTGACCTTCACCCGTCCGCGGGGTGAAGCATAGGCTTCACAGCGGAGCAGAGGCGGCCGGGGTGATGGGGGTGATATACGTACACAGTGACAGGGTAGGTGCGTACACGATGGTGTCGGTAAGGCTCTGAATATATACATAAAAAAAATGTATGGGTTTTTTCACGTGTTATTTATATTCGGATTAAATTTTCCGAAGCAATAAATTTTTCTCACTTTTTTATTTTAATGTCAAAAAGTCGATATTTTACGACAAATTTTTGGACAGTTGATAGATTTTAAAAAATAAAAACATGTCCATTATCTGGAGCATTTGACTTCATAATCGAGTTATTTCAACAGATGTTTTATCAGGACGTGGAGCCGTGTCGAAAAAAGACGACTCCGACTCCGAGAATTTTTTTCAAAATTTTAATTTTAACTTATATGTATATGTATACCATCAGATCATCTTAAGTCAGCCAAGCATGAAATGTCAACACTTTGGACTATTTTGTTTGAATACACATCATTAAATATATTTTTCAAAAAAAAATCGAGCCGCTCATTATTCACGAATCAGACTCCACAGCCTTGGTTTTTATACAAGAACTACATGGTATTCAGTTTCTCAACCACTTTTTGTCCGAAAAAAATGATAAAGTAAAAGTAGGACAAGATTAGTGTATAGTTAATTACTCTCGCTTCACCCCGTTATTTTAATCGATTGAATTGGCATTTACTTGATAGAACTCCATTGTAATGCGGTAAAAAATATTAAAGCATTTTGTTCTACATTTTTTGTAGAATTAGTTTATAGCTATTTTGGCGTATGTCAACATCAGAACTATGTTTAAATATGAATTTACTCAGCTATATATATACTGGCTTAGAAGAGATACACAAACACTGTTTTTATTTAATCTAACATCCTAATTTATATTACATTTATTAAACTTAACTTTAACTTTACTTACCGTTATTTTAAGACTGAAAGGGCGCGAGGGTATTTTTAGGCATTACAAACGTCCATACCTTCAAACAAAACTCGATAAATGGATTGAAAAAATGCTGCTTATACACTACTGCTTAAATCCTATGTTACGGAATGAAGCAACGCAACGTTGATCACTTTACCACGGACCTGACAGTTAAAAGCTTACTTCACTTAACCGATACTTTTGTTTCTACGATATCTAATATATAAAAATAAATGTTTGTTTTGTCGTACTTTATGCGCTACCAGACTGCTCATCCGATTGCAATAAAACTTTGAAAAACTTTTTGCTTGCACTTGCGCGAAGTTTATATGCATATTAAAATTAACTTACAGTAGGTCTTATACATATATAAAAATCAATGTTTGTATGTCTACCGTTCATGCAATTCAATTGTCAACCGTCGACTGACGATCAAACAGTATTCAGACAATTCAAATTTGGCGTTCGATTGTTTGTATTAAAAATGAAATATTTCAAATCGTGTGGTCTACATTTTGACATTCCTTTCATGTGAATTAGGTGTGATTGCTTTTTAGTATTTTATGCGTTACCACACCGCTTATCAGTTTGCAATAAAAATTTGACAAACTTTTTGCTTGCACTTGCGCGAAGTTTAGAGACATGCTAAAATTAACTTACAGTAAATATATAAAAATCAATGTTTGTATGTTTTTCATATCGATCATGCAACTTGCGCGGAAGTTATAGTGCTAGAACAATTAAACTACGGAAGGTGGCGCGTGTGTCGTACCATAGGCAGCTCGGCAGCAAAACGTCAAACGTCAAACACACAGAAAAAGAAGACATGCACTTCAATAAAACACTTTCTTTCTTTGAGTGGCATTGCAACGCTTGCCGGGTACCGGCCAGTATAATATAAGAAATACTTATCTTATCTAAATTATAATCCGCTAGTGTCAATAAACAACAATTATGCGTTCCATTTTTTAAAAAAATATTTGCATAACTAAACCTGTTTATTTAAAAACAAATAACACTCAATTTTTCAATGTTTTATATATTTAAACTTTCATTCCGAAAGAGCGGCCATTCGAAAAGGTCAGTGTCAGAATTCAAATTTTGAAATTGACTTTCACTCAACTGTGCTGGGTTCATATCCTTATTATGGGTGTCAATGAACTTACGAACATAAATTTCGGTGTAATAAAAAGATCTTAGCACCAGCATACGAGTTTATTTTTACATTTCACTGCACACGCGTCGAAGTATTGTTACTTATGATGTATCTTTACAGGTAACGTCATCTTACAAAGTAATGGGTCGATTAGTGTTTTAATTAAATGATTAGGTAACATTTATCACAAAGAAAAAATCGTCAAAACAGTCTAATGTCATACATAAACTATTGGGTAAATCATGCTGTTTTATGTGAGAAGCACGATATCTTTTCTAAGTTAAGACAATCCTTCAATCAATTAATACACTGCATATGATTTAAATTACAGATTTTTATATTTAAAAAGGCGTATTTTTTAAATGATAACATAAGAACAATAGTATATTTTGTTTATTCGTAAATCTTGTGTATTATTAAGTATTATATCAGATGAACGAAACACGTGTCAAAATTTGGAACACAATAAGTGAAGTAACAAAGTTGTCGAATTTATTTTTATATTAAAAATGAACTTTCACAAAGTTACCGTCGAATCTACCGAAAATGTCGTAGTTTCTTATTTTACCCAATATAGTGAAACCCCCAATTACACTACCCCGAATTACGCGCTGGCTTGAAATATTCGCCGCAAATCCCCCAATCGCACTGTCGCATTCCATTGCCGTTGCTACAAGACGGTCGTCTGTGCGGCGCATACAGTCAAATTTTGGCTAGCGTCTGTGTATTCAACACGTGCCAGGCTAAGCACGTATAACCGGGTGACTGTCTATGTGTTGCATTTATCACTAAGTAACTAAATATTTCGTCCATATTTTGTTTTTGCAAAACTGAAGGAAATCTTAGTTTTACATTTTTTTGCGGAAAAAACTAAATCCCTAATTTTGTATGAGATTCACTCCCCCAATTACACTACCCCAGATTACACTGTCCAGACTTTAGTGTAAATGGGGATTTTACTGTACCTTATATATTTTTGCTATTTTACTAACCCGGTTAAATAAACCCCCCACTGTTGTGTAGTTGTATAGTACTTTCCATTTGTCCAGGGGTTTAAATCAATACGAACAGTATATACAGTAAAACCCCCATGTACACTATAATCGGGACCGCGTAATTTAGGGTGTTAATCTCATACAAAATTAGAGATTTGGTTTTTTTCCGCGGAAAACGCAAAACTAAGATTTCCCTTAGTTTTGCAAAAAAAATAATATGGACGAAGTATTTAGTTTTTGCAGTAGTTAATATTCCGCACACAGACAGACGCCCAGCTATGCGTGTATGGCCTGGCACGTGTTGAATACACAGACGCTAGCCAACATTTGACTGTATGCGCCGCACATACGACCGTCTCTTAGTAACGACAATGGAATGCAACCGTGCAATTGGGGGATTCGCGGCGAATATTTCAAGCCAGCGCGTAATTCGGGGTAGTGTAATTGGGGGTTCCACTGTATTTCTTGAAGATACCTCTTCAATATCTCTAACACTCGTTGTAAAATAATTGATTTTATTTAAAAACGAATTCGCGAAGAGCAATTCCCGAATCCATTGAAATAATTTCTGTCACTAAACGGTTGCCCCGAAATTCGCTTGTGTCAATTCAAATGTAAAGCTTTTCTTCCTTCGTTATCTGTATTTGTGGATATAACGAAGGAAGTATGAATATGTTATGCATCTTTATTGAAAGCACGAGGCGTGTAAATTGTATCAGTGAACCAAAACTCCTGGCGTAGGTTGTTGAACTCCCAAAAGGCAGGCCTAAAGGATGTTCGCCTTTGTTAAAGGTTAAATTTAAAGATTAACGTGTTAGGTGCCGATAAGGAATTATCAGTTGAACATATTCGTGCGCACAGCAGGTGCAACAATGAAATTTTGTTTATTTTTGTTTTCCAATCGATTCATTTTGTTTGTATATGTTTATTTAACTAAGCCGACACAACTATTTATAGTAATTAATGTACATAGTTTTCCTTTAATTATCTGACGTCAAAAATGACTTGTTTTAAAATTGGATGGTTTCCCTTAATACAAAGACTAACTTTTTTGATGATTGAGTTATTCGATAAATTCTCCTTTTCAGCGGAAGTCCGAGTAATATGTTTAGTTAGTAAATATGATAAGATAAGTATAAAAAAAATAGCTGCACATAATATGACAACAATATTCGATTGTTTCTGGGTTATAATAAGAGCTGCTCTTAGCGAACAGAAAGTTCTAGACACATATACAATACCGATTAAGCATTTAAGATCGAGTTTATTTTGTATACTTAGTTTGTGTTCCTCCTCAATTTACTGTCGCAAAATATGACTTTATTTATAATATGTTGCGCGTTGTATATTTTCCGTGATGTCACAAATTATTAAAAAAATATTAAGCAGGGTTGTCGAGTTGGGATTTTTTAAAAATCAATTAAAAGCAATTCATTTTAGTCAGTGAAAAAAAAAGTGCCGGAATTCAATTCTTTTTTTTTCTAATTCATGTCCGTTCTTAATGTGTAAAATATGGCTTCATTATAGAAGTATTTCAACAGAGTATTCTTAACGATAACTGCTTGTTAGTCAGTTGCTCATCCTCCCTTTTTTAAAAGAGTAAAGATAGAAAAATAGGGCTGGATGGTATAGGAGTGTTCCCTCTAAGCTGCGCGCGTGCGCGGCCGCGCAGCAGTTGAGAAGCCCCCGCGCACTCATTTCGAGTTGGCGCGCACTACAAGACAGTTGCTCAATTAATATTTGATCGGTCCGCGCAGCCTCCGCGCAGCCTTTGAAATTTCCGCGCAGCTAACCCATCGGCTTAGAGGGAACGTTGTATAGGACTATTGGTAAACTAATCACTCTCGCTTTGCTATGTTATTTTAGGATTGGAAAAGCAGGAGGGATAGTTATCACAAGTTACCAAGTTACAGTTACCAACGCCTTCAAACATAAATCGATCAAGTTCTAATCTTAGTTCTGATAATATTTCTTTGACTGTTATTACTTATTCGGGAAATCACGATTTAAAATAATATTTTCAAAGGTCATTTAAAACATTAAAAACTTTGAGAAAAAAGGTGCCGGAACGTCGTTCCACCGCGTTAATGGAGGGAAAAGGAATTATTTTAGTAGATATTAAAATTTTTAACAAGACTAATTTATCATACAAAATACATTTTTTTAAGTAAAATAGCATCCGAAGGGTTGCAGATTGGAGAAATGCAAAGAAGAATGAGAAGCGGGCCCCCCGCGACATGTTTATGAGTTAGCAAACCAAGATGGCTGTGAGCAGGAGCCACACAGCAAGCAAGGCACATCGCTGGCAAAGGACGCAGATTGATCGCTGTTTTTTTTCGAAGAAACTTCTTTATTATTCCGGCCCAGTTCACTTACCCTAATATTAAGGCTATTAAATATCCTGCCGCGGAGAAGGAAGCGAGGATATCAAAGTTTTCGGCGAATCTTGGGAGGGTTTTAAGCAACATAACTTCGAGTCTATGGGCACATTCAATTATATTTTATATAAAAACTTTTCATATTATATACATTCACGCTGTATTTTATATGTCCCTTTCTTTGTACAGGATAATACTATTTGAGAAAAGTTTGAATGACTCGACAAGTTTTGGAATGTCAATAATAGATTTCACCAGAAGGCTGTTTTTTTACTGTATTACCAAAAATTATGTTTACCGGACTATACAATCTCAATCATGTGTTTCATTTAAACTTTTATGCTGAGAATATCTAAAATGATTTCTGATATAAAGTAAAATCCCCATTAACGCGAAAGTTGGGACCGCGTTATTGGGAGTCGCGTAATTGGGAGAGTGCATCTCATACAAAAATTAGGGGTTACGTTTTTTTTTTGGCGAAAAATGCCAAACTGCCAAAACTAAGAATAAATTAACAAAATATATGGATGAAATATTTAGTTACTAGGTGATAAAATGCATAGCGCTCGCCAACGTTTGACTGTATGCACCACACAGACAGCCGTCCGGCTGTGTGTACAGTAGCAACGACAATGGAATTCGACCGCGCAATTGGGGGATTTGCGGCGAATATTTTTATTCGGCGCGTAATTCGAGGTAGCGTAATTGGGGGTTCCACTGTATACGTAATATCAGTAGCAGGACTCTTGATCAATACCATATTTCTGGTTTAAGGCTCGTGTGTGACGTTTGCCGTTAAATATGACTCGGTGGCTTCACCTGTTAAAATATGTAATTCAATTTCGATGTTAATGTGTTTTTAAGCCAGTGGTGTAAAAACTCTTAAGCTTAAAAAAATATTTACGAGAACCTCATTTTTCATTAAGTTGAGAATACACAAATGAGGTTAGAAAAATACTTGTTGTTAAGTAATCGCTTCTGACCATGCTCATTTTTTCGTGATATAATAATATGTATTAGATAATAAGTTGTGATGCCAAAACGTATGTGGTATAGTGGTAATAGTTGTATATTTGCCATCAGATGGAGCTATGCTCAAGTCCCGACAGAGACAATATTCCAAAAAAAAAAAAAAAATGTTTAATATCCAAGTAAGAATTCGAAACCTTAAACGGAAGTCACAAAGAACGCTACCACTCGGTCACAGCGTTCTATAAAGCGTTTTGTAATATTATAATCTTAAATATGAATTATATACATCATTCAAGATTTAATTTTATATTTTATTTATTATATTTTAAATATATAGGCCTTTGCGTTTTATTTTAAATAAAAAGCATACTTGAACAGTTGTTAACCGTGCATTTTTAGTGGAGAGACAATTTTTTTATAAAACATTATTCAAAATAAAGCACTGATTTCGGAACATAAAAAATATTAGAAAAATAAGCCTTGTTCAAATTTTCTTGTGATGGTTATATTTTTATTGATTTTTTAAATGAATTGTAAAATACTTATTAAGTCTTTTATTGTGAATAATGTAATATTCCAGGGCTTAAAAAGTTAACGGTTTTTAATTGAACCGTGTAGTATTTCGTGTTGAAATAAATTATCGTCCAACATCATCACCTAATTGGAAAACTATCAAGTACTGAAAATTAAGTGACAAGTTTCTAAGTTATCTCCTCGCAGGCAAGTCAATGACAACATTATGATGATGAGCTTTGCAAGAGCGTGTTCACAATTTATCGTTTGGTTTACGCATGGTTTGCTTGCTGTCTAGGTAAGTAATTTACGTCGAGGTCAGTTTTGCGCTAATTTCGACTTTTAACCTCTTCCTCGCGGATGCCTCATTTTACATGCCTCATTAAGTCGTTCCTGAGCACGGCTGTCTTGTCGGTGCGACATTATTTTATAGCAATACAATTAAAGTTTATTTTAATGAATAATGAATCTTATTCCCTTTGTTTCTAATTTCTAGTATTATTAATTAATTTTGAATCTAAAATAGCTTTGCAGTGTTGTCAATTTTTTCTCTTTTGATATTATTTTAATGTGTCAATTACCGAATGGAGTTAAGATAAGTTTTCATGTTACACTATTACTTACATTCTGATTTTTTTATCCAGTCTTCGAAAATAAATATATTCCTTTGACTGTTTTTCTCCACCGGTTTATATCAGGTATTTTTTAAATATTCAAAATATCTGAATATTACTTAATTAAGAATAAAATAATAAACAAAATCATGATTACTAATCTTTCATAAATTAAAAAAGAAATTTCTTAAATTATTTATGTTTTTAAAACAATTGAGTATTCATTTTTTTATGATATTTTTTTGAATAAATAACATCGATTTGATCAGGCAATATATGTAGATAATAATGTTTTTTAACGTACCAATATGATTTCGTTAACGAAATGAAGTTAATAACAAAAAACATATTTCTCTAGCAGTCATTTTTTCTGTGATATTGTCCATTTATCAGTATAAATTCAATACGACAATTTCATACGTACTTACTACACTGGGAAGATTATTGTTATTATATCATGTTATCTAGCACACAGGCGACGGTAAATTTTAATACAAGCCGCAGAGAAAAGGTTAATAAGCATGTTCATTGTCACCTTGTTGTGTCAAAATTAAATTAATATTACTGTGTGTATACGCATTTAAAACAGAATATGCTAATTGCTCGACAAAGTTAAAAATATCAATTAAATTTAATTATTTGTAAATAGGTAATAAATTATAAATAAAAAAAATATAGGAAACAACTTTGATCAATACTAAATGCGCTTAATAATCTGAGAGTGAGATCTAATCCAACATGGCTTTGAAAATAGTCTTGGAATAAGAAAAAAAATACTATCTATTTCGACTTTGGAAAGGAAAAAGAACGTAACACACACATAGCAAATTTTACAGGGGGCACAAAAAACGTGTTTTGATGATTTTGGGCCACATGCAAATTACGAAATATACACAACCTTGAAGTGCACGGAGACTTCTAAACTGGTGTTTAATTGATGTAATCAATATTAATTAAATAAATTGTCTTGGGAAAACCTTTTTTTCAGTCTTTTGTCTTGATTTTAATATTCTCAAGCTCATCTTTTTTCAAACTCAAAAGCTAAATTTAGATACTAATTTGGAATTTGCAGCCTTTATTCTTTTGATAGAACGTGTATCAAGTTTCATACATTGTGATTATTGAAAAAAGCTGTTTTTTATTTATTTTTTTATTTTAATTTTTATTTTAAAAAAAATATTTGACATTACAGCTTACGCCAATGCGTCAAATAGTTTTAAGTTGAAAGATCATACGACACATACTCGATGAGAATTTTTAAAAGTCACATGAGATAAACTCAAGGAGAATTGACTTCACAAACACCCATGTCTTAGGTCTCAAATTAAAATTGAAAAAAATCCAATTTCGACATCGACCTTACCGGGAATCGAACCTAGACCCACCTGGTCGGTAAAGCAAGCTCTAACCAACTAGACCACAGCGGGCGACATTTTGAAAAAACATCTTTTTTCCTTTCCATGGTCGAATTATTATAGTAATTTTTTGGTAATAAAAGTGATTCAAATCAAGCACGACGTATATTAGGGACATTTTAAATATTGTACTTTGTATGAATGTGGTTTTTTTATAATAATTTACATTATAGTTTTGAATGCGTGATAGACATATCCTTTGTCGATAAGTATTCGGGAAACACACGCCAGACGACTTTCAGACGACCTGTGTCACCGGCACACACGTCTGTATGTATACTCACTCATACACTGATATTTTATTTTATTTTGTGGTTTATCGTTCTTATGCCCTTAATGAAATGAACGATCTAAATTTAGAAATGAACCTTTTAATATCCGGCGGATAAATTTTATATTAATTTCAACCAATAGTTGACGCGGCCGTCAATGTTATTATTTTAAGTACAGTAAAACCCCCATTCACACTATAGTTTGGACCGTGTAATTGGGGGTAGTGTAATTGGGGGAGTGAATCTCATACAAAATTAGGGATTTAGTTTTTTCCGCAAAAAATGTAAAACTAGGTTTTCCCTTAGTTTTGAAAAAAAAAAATATGGAAGAAATATTTAGTTACTTAGCCAAAATCCAACACATAGACAGTCACCCGGCTATACGTGTATAACCTGGCACGTGTTGAATACACAGACGCTAGACAAAAATTGACTGCATGCGCCGCACAGACGACCGTCTTGTAGCAACGGCAATCGAATGCGACAGTGCGATTGGGGGATTCGCGGCGAATATTTCAAGCCAGCGCGTAATTCGGGGTAGTGTAATTGGGGGTTTCACTGTATAATAATTATAAATAGACGTCAACACTTTTCGTCTTTGATCGTCATCGCTTTATTAAGTTGTCGCTGGTTTAAATCTCTGGATATAAATCCTTCGTAGAACAAATTTATGGATTTGATGACTGGGTCTCTAACCAGTTCTGTGGGAGTCCTTGATTCTTTTAAACACGCAAAAAAACCATAAGAATACAATAAAAAATGACTTCTCTGTCTCACTTTTTTGTACAAGTACAAAACCACGTATTCATTACGGGACAACATGTTCCTCGACATGACGCGCAGCATAGAGTTAACGTGAAGGTAGCCATACATCTAGGAAGAAATTGTTCCGGAGCATGTCCGGGAACACAAAATTTATATGTTCACGCCGTATCGTGGAACATTTCACACGACCCGAGATAGGTTCCCATGTTCTCGCTCTGGAACCGAGCGCAAACGAGGAACCCTGGGATCATGCATGCGCGCGCAGCTGTAGACGAACTGTCAAAGTATATTTCGTCATGATTTCATACCAAAGCTATGACGTATTGTGGAATACATCTAATTTTTATTATAAAAACCGAATACTACTTGCGAGAATATATACGCAGGCGGTACTTGTCGACATCAGCTCATCGGCCGTCATTTTAAATATATATTTTCAATATAGAATGAACTTCCACAAAGTTACCGCCGAAACCATCGAAAGTATCTATTTTCAACATTGAAATGTATCCATATGTGACACCTGTCAACATAGACACAATAGAAAACAATAAGTTATATTGGAACTATCTATGGTATAAACATAAGCTGTCATCGTGGATGATAAAATAATTGTAATTTCATTGTAGAAAAGTTATAAACATTAGTAATTAAATTTACTAACATTGGCTGCAATAAACAAAATCAAATAACGTTTGTTCGAACGCAACACTGACAAAGCTGACAACATAACCTCAACTGGTGACGTTTCTGTGACCCTAATTGTGATAAAGAACACTACGAGACATTGCGTAGATGTTCAGGATCATGTCCCGGGAACTTTGTTCCAAGATGTATGAGTGACATTTCTGCGACATCTGACTTGAGTTCTGGTTTATACGATCAAAATTATCCGCAACATTGTTACCGAGCCACTTAAGTGTTGAGCGTCATGTCCCGCGTCGTTTGTTCTCGAGTGTATACGCAGCTTTGCGAGTGACACGTTTATCATATCCGTCATGAAGATAGCAGGGGTTATATATATTTTTAAATGTTTATGCTATGCCCTGTCATATGTGATGACCAAATACAAAGGAACACAATTAATACTGACAACTACAGCTAAATACATTGTTTGTAAAATAATTTACTCAAAGGCTCCGACTCTTCTCGAGGTTCATGAATATTTATGTCTCGGTATGTTTTAATTTCTCTTAATTCGATAATGTTCCACGTACATAAACATGTTTTATATTCATGTACCTTAACAACCTCGTTCCGCCGCCTGTTCACTCCTTTACTACCAACTTAGTCCATGATAATTTAATTACATCCAATAAACGCTCCGAGTTCAGCGAATAATAACTTAAATAAACAACAAACTTGAGTTTGCTCGAACGTGACGCCCGACCTTGAAAAGTCCTCAGGGTGAATATTGAGATGGCAGTGGGGGGGGGGGGGAGGGTAAAAGAGACCCGTAGAAGGGGAGTGACAGAGTCGGTGACGTCACGTCCTCAAATTTATAATTCCACGAATCCACTTTTACGAGTTTGTTCATCCGCAAAATTTGGAAACATGTTTGTACGTGCCTCTGATTATTTTTCTTATGAACCGATTCCGGGACGCATACATTTTCAGAAAATTTCATTTGTAATATTATGCATGTACATATGTTTGTGACTTTCCAGCCCATGGGTTCATCCTGACAGTCGTAACAACTGGTAAGATAAATCTTTGCGCGAGCAAGATGAAATATATTAATTTGTTTAGTATATTTTACATACTATGTAGAATTTATCTAATTTTTAATCTTTTGCACTTGAATGCCACTATTTTTGCACAATCGAATTCGTCAATTAAATGTTCGTTATATTTTTACTTTGATAAGAGTTTTAAACTTGAAACTTTTGCATTCGAGGGTGCCACTTCTTAATTCTTAACACCTTTCGTAATGACAAATTTTAAGTGCGTACTTACGTAGCGCTGTCGAGTAGAAATGGTTAAAATCTAACTTCATCTAACCAAGAAATTGACAGGATAGTTTTTTTACCGGTTGTTTACGTATTTTTTTTTACTATTATAATAATAAACTAGGTTCTTGTCTATTTATCTGTTTGCATTTCATACAGCAGTGATTTTATTCCTGTCATTCGTTTTAATGTGTCAGGCAATCGCAAAAACTCTTGTCAAAATTATTTTACCTTGCATTTTTTACATATGCGGATTTTTTTTTTAATTAAACATCATTTGTCAGATTTGTGAGAAATACTAAATATATACATTTATAAATCCACAAACATTTATTATACATACAATAAATCGCACAAGATAGGTATTGCTTCACGCTATGTAGTTAGATAGTTTCAGTGGGAGATATATAACCTTTATTATATAATAAGGTCAAAACAACACTGTATTTTAGTTCTAAAAAATCTAGAATATTTACTTACATACAGTTTTTTTTCGACTTAATTATAATGGCGTTCTACCAAGTAATTTCCAAATCAATCAATATAGTAATTAGTAACTATAACAAAAATTTACGATTACAATTTCATTAATGTGTTTAACCAATTTTTTTCTAGTGTTCCAATATTGGAACATTTAGTATTTTTACTTACACACACATTTAGTATTTTTGCATGACGCAATAAAAGTTGAGATTGCATCACTCTCAGTCAGTCTACAGCTAGCAAGCGTGGGGATCGTTTCGTGAAGTATTTTTTCAGGTTTGAACCTGCCGGAGTGAGTAGTGTTTTTTTATTTGCCTCAATTACGGGCAAAAATGGTTTAAAATTAGACTATTCTATTTAAAAAAAAACACAGCTTATGTTTATAATGATAATTCATATATAGGAGAATCTAAAATAGGTTTAATTTAATATGTAAATAATATATTTCTTAATTCGAATGAAACAATATAAAAAAAATCTTATTTTGTTAAAAAAATATTGTATTTATAAATTAATTTTCAACCGTTTCTTTTCTACGGTTCAGCAATGTCTTACAATCTGTTTTTGCGAAAAGCTGCTATATTATATTATGATGTAGCTTAATCGTTAGAATCGAGAGCTGTCAATTCTTAGTGATAAGGCACTCACAAAATAAAATGAAACTACACATTATATTCTAGAGCAAATTGGATGGTTACTCTTCGCCGTTGTTTACTCTGATTTGAGCACGTAACTGTGAAGAGTCTTTGTACCCAAATTTTGTATGACAATCACAGTTGACCTCTGAAAACATGTGACAGGTAAAAATCAAATTGTTTAGATTGTGTCCCAAAGCTAATGCGTTCAATGAAATAAAATGTATGCATTATGATTTGTTCAAGTATCAAAAGGATGAAAACACATATTATATGAGAATTTTAAACAAATGTTATTTAATTTCAAAAGTTCTCTTTAAATTTTTTTATTTGATTTTAGCATTTAGATAGAAACACGGCTACCTAATTTTATAAAATTCGCGCTTAGAAAAAAATGAAATAATAATTCCTACGAAACAAACTTTGTGTATTGTTTTGTTTTTTTTTTAATGTAAATATTACTAATATAAAATTAAATTTTATAACTTTGTTGTGTTGCAAAATGTGACACATTTTTTGCTTCTTTGCGAAGCATCATCAGACTTAATTAACATCGCAAGGTTCACAAATGAACTTTATCTTAAAAATAAATCCACAAAATTACCGCCTAGTCTTATAGAACATATTAAGTCATTTTTGCTCTCTATTCTATTTTATGAATAATTAAAGAAATGTTTTTTCAAATATTACTTAGAGCTTGTTCAACATAACTTTGCCGTCGGGCTCTATGGTGACCATAATGTAATATATATTTTTTAATAATTAAATTACGAAGTTTTTTTAATGTATTAGGTCGATTTATTGCACATATTTTTTTATTAAAATATTGAGGATTGTAGCATACTATAATTGACGAATGTTCAATATTCAAAAACCAAAACTCTCTACTACTTTGTATTGA
This sequence comes from Himalopsyche tibetana, assembly GCA_030503985.1. NCBI lineage: Eukaryota > Metazoa > Arthropoda > Insecta > Trichoptera > Rhyacophilidae > Himalopsyche > Himalopsyche tibetana. Next base: position 27,707,201 of record JAPJYX010000019.1, on the reverse strand, counting down.
AACTATGTGTGGGGTCCGCGAAGCAGATACCTAGTTTCCTGTCTAAAATTCTTGCTACAGTGGATACAGACTAAGTCTTTATTTTCCTTTCCAGTATGTGACTTCGACTTCGTCGACAATGAATGTGAATTCTATAAATGTATTATGTTATATAAAATATGCACTGTATACAGAAATTTCGATCACAATAAGTAGGTACTATCTAAAAACAATAAAAAATGAATTAATCAATAAATATTTACCTGGTCAACATTATCGTGTATTTTTTTTATGTAGTTATACACATTTATAAGCACTTCTTTAGTCTAACCGCACAGTGCTTTACCTCATCCTAATTTCGTTACTTACATTATATTATGGTCACCTCTATTTTCGACAATAAAAAAGCAACCTTTGCGTCTTTTGACCAATCACAGAAGAAATACATACTAATACACCTACATTTTCTGTGTATTATACACAAAGCGTATCAATGTAGTAAATATTTTTTTTTCTAGTGTCTTAATTGTGTTTTTGAGTGCATTGCGCATTTGCGTCAGTGTTTGTGTGATTCTTTGTAGTTTTTTAATATAAATATAGTCTAAATTCTTATTATTTTATGCCACTCTCTGTGGTCTAGTTCAGCGATTTCCAACCTAGGAGTGTGGATAGTCAAAAATGTTTATTTACTCTATAAAACGTGTCTTTACTATATGAAATAAAGCATGGGTGTCCAACCGGTAGATCGCGATCGACCAGTCGATCCCAAAAGAAAATTTAGTCGATCCCGAAAGCTTCCGTGAATTTCGAAAAAATATATAATTTAAATATAAAATATTCAAAAAAACTTAAATTGAATTATTTTGTAAGCACATATCTATATAATGATATGTATTTCGTATTTAAAATGAACATTTCTAAGTTTTAAGAAGGGAAAAAACCCTACTAAACAAATTTTCTTATAAGAATCATGTTGGAAGTCGATCGCGAGAAAACTTATGATTGAAAAGTCGATTCCAGAGCAAAAAAGGTTGGACACCCTTGAAATAAAGGATGGGTAGGCGTGAATATATTTTTTTCTTTAAAAGGAGGCGCACAAACATAAAGTTTGGAAGCCAATGGTCTAGTTGGTAAGACTTTCCCATACCGATTAGACGCATCTATCAATGTCAAATTTAGATTTTTCAATTTAAATTTGAGATCTAATACATGGGTGCTTGTGTGTTGATCTCGAGGAAGATTATTGCTAAATAATAAAGAAGTACACTACTTCAAAGTGAATTATGATTTAAAACATTGTAAACGGTGTATATTTTCAAAAACAAAATTTCGCAAGCCTATAAATCTTTACGAGTCTTTGATATTATGTGTTCCGTAACACGATATTATTTTTTTGGATAAAAATTTATTCCTCAAGGTCGTTTACGTAATTCTGTTTTTCATGTGTGGCTGTACAATTAAATAAAAAGGACTGGGCAGGCGATTTAAGCCCCCGAGTGCCACAAACTCGGATTAACATTCTCAACTTCAGCGCCTTATTTTAGTACCGGTGAAAGGTTGTTAATTGTGATTAAAATAATAAAAACAGCAGTTTTTGTTTTCACATCGAACACGATACAGTGGTTTTGTTTTTTATTTTCGCACAGATTTGTATAAATGTTAAAAGAGAATGGGAACAAAATAAATGGTCAGAGTTTAAATCAATTTTTGGTCAGAATTCAAATAAACTTTCGATCAGAATAAAAATATTATACGGTCAGATTTTATAACCATTTTGGTCAAGTTAGGTTATTATGACTATTTTATATAAATTCTGACCATTAATTATTTATTCTGCCCTCGGTACACTGACCGATATATTATGACCATTTAATATAAATTCTGACCAATGTCATACAAATTATTACCGAAACAGTATTACAATTCAGACCGGTTAAATACGAACCGAAGAGAATCTCGAGAAGTAGTCTCGAGAAGTAGTCTCGATTTCGTATCTCGAATATTCAAAAATTGAATATTCGAAAAAAAATGTGCGGAACATTCTGGATCCGGAGTTTAATATGTACGGAAAAATCTCATTCGGAAAAATCGATATACAATGGGTTTTATTGTACGGAGAATTCTTGTTCAGAAGAATCTTGTATATACGAATCTCACTCTTTGAAAACTTCACGTATCGATTGGAAAATGTAGGGTTAATTTATTTCACGGTAAAGTATTAAATATTTCTCGGGCATATGGCGCAGCGGTTAGCGTTGTGGTCTTCCGTGCCGGATCTCACGAGCTCGAGTCCCAATACGAACAGAATTTTTTCGATCGATTTCCGTTCGAAGGCATGGGAGTTTTTGATGTTTCCGTCCCACCCTTTACTATCCTTAACGAGTAACAAACAGTTCTCGTAGAAATAGTTTTATTGAAATACCTCCATTAGAAGGCCATATGCTCCACATTGGTGCAGACATGGTTTATATCAAATTAACTTTGATTATTCCACGTATTGTGTTACTAACTGTGACACGTGTTTCGCCTCTTTCAGAGGCATCTTCAGACTTACTATCGCAAAGTTTACTTAAGCGAACTTTGCTATAGTAAGTCTGAAGATGCCTCTGAAAGAGGCGAAACACGTGTCACAGTTAGTAACACAATACGTGGAATAATCAGAGTAAATTTAAATTTTCTATTTAAATGAACTTCCACAAAGTTACCGCCGAAACCATCGAAAGTATGGTTTATATCATTTGGGATCGACTCCTTTCGTGAAATCAATGTCTGAAGAGTGTTACATGTACACAGATGTGAGGAAAATGAGATCTAGACACAAAATCGTAGAGTTTATATAAAAATATTTAAAAGTAATAAAGAATTAGTTTACTTTACACTTATGCACATGCGTTTTAAAATTAATTAAAAAATAAATGTTAAGTATTGTGTTTTTTTTTAAATTTAATTTTGCGATAAAAAATTAGATTGTTTTTTTTCTATTTATTTGGTGATATTAATTTTTAAAAAGCAGCAAAAGCTTAATGACTTTATGATTATAATGACTGCTTTTTTCCAACGTCTTTGTAAATGATACGGCTACGCGAAACGAAAGAAAAATGGAATTAATTGAATATATTTCCGTTTAAAACTTTACTACGGAATGGATTGCTTTAATATCGCCGTAGGAACGCCAAAGGGATGTAAAAAATAAACAGTTTTAAAAAATCGCTTTAAGCAGTATAAAAACCTTCGCAAAGCTAACAGATTCGGCCTTGAATCTGCCCATCCTTCTACGCTTTTCATTTTAAGGACGTCGCCCTGCCCCTACCCAGGAAACAGATTATATTCACAGGATGTCCAAACTCATTCAAATTTATTCCAAGTACGTACTTAAATAACTGTTGTATAAACAAACTTATATTACTCGCTACTGAAAGAGGCAGAATTTTTATTTCAGAATCTTCTACTATGTTAATATATTGACTACCTTATTTACTGGAAATTGTTTTTACTTTAGATTATTTGGAGAAGTAAGCTATTTGAATCGGCAAGGTTTCACACTGGGCTTTGAAGTGAATGATGATATAAAATAACTAATATGTTTTAAAAGATATCGACTGTGGAAAGGAAAAAGAACGTAACCCACAGTTTTTTTTTGATAATCACAATGTATCCAACTTGATACACGTTCTATCAAAAGGATATAAGATGCAAATGCCGAATTAGTATCTAAATTTAGCTTTTAAATTTGAAAAAGATGGCCTATGAAAATTGAAATCAAGAAAAAGGACTGAAAAAAAAGTTCTTCCTTGACAATTTCTTAAATTAATATTAGAATTTGTCAATTAAGCACCAGCTTAGAAATCTCCGTGCACTTCAATGTTGTGTATAGTTCATAATTTGCATATGTCCCAAAATCATCGAAACACGTTTTTTGTGCCACCTCAAAAATTTGTTATGTGTAGGTTACGTCCTTTTTCCTTTCCACAGTCGATATACAATAGTTAAAGAATATTCGTTGAATGAACTGTATATTAAGAGATCTTAGACAAGGTTATTAGCCAAACCAGCCCTGATATTAATGAGTGCTTTTGGAATTAGTACAACTATTTTTTGAAAATAGTCGAATCTTTATAATAATCTAAAAAAACATCTTAATATAAACATATAAATTTATTTAGAAAAAAACTATTTTTTACTAAGTTAAAAGTGTCGGTTTTCAAAAACCGGTTTTTTGGCATAATTTTGTGACATTCGAAAACCGGGTTTTTTCAACTTAGTAACCGGTTTAAAATATATTTTTTAGTATTTAAATAAAAACGTTAATATTTTGTCATGGTTTCAAACAAAACGAGATGAAATTAATACGTATGTACATAGTTTAACATTCATTACCCAGCGAATTTGTATTTTCGATATCAGAAAATTTTGTTACAAAAATTAGATCGTCACTAAGTGATCGATCAGTGGACGTTTTGTGTTTTCTTAAATCATATTTTCTGAAGAGCAACACCAAATAGTTTCTTTTTGTGTATGTAAATAAACAAAATAAAAAAGAATTTGAAACTTTTTTTCGCTATTTTAATTGAATTATCCTTGTAGAACTACGAAAAGCGGATAAAACCGATTTTCAAACAATATCGACATTCGAAAACCGGTTTTTTCAAATGTCGGTTTTTGTACAACCCCTTGTTAAAAAAATACAGTTTTTGGCTTTAAATTCCATGGTTACATTATGAAATTATATTTATCCGTAAAGCATGTTAGCAAAAATTAAATAATTTATAAAACGCCCTCTTTTCGAATTCTGATCGAGTGTGTTATGTAAGGAAAAGTATTAACCGTTTGTTATTGTGGTTTGTTTGTTACGTCATTTTACTTACGTTTTCAAATCTATTCAAGGTTTTAAAAATGATCGAAGTGATTCAAACCTTAACATCCTTACAATCATATGCCAATGAAGCGTTCAACTTTCTTAATAAAACTTCTCAAATTAATAATACATTGTATCAAAAATAAATGCGTAATAAATGATCAGTTATTTTTGTTTGAAAAATGTTATTTTTTTCACATGTTTTCGTATTTTATGCTAATTTAAACGATCAATTAGGATATTTAATTTTATAATTCTTGCAAAAACACAACTCGTCATATGATTCTGCGACGCCATCGTAATTTATATTGTCAATAGTTTTTTTTAAATAAACAATTTAACTGAAGGCCGAGATACAAAATGTTTTATACCAACGTAACTATATATTTGTTGACTATTTATCTATACGGAAAAATATTTAAATATTGCTCGTCTTGGAATATATAACAGTGATGAAAACTATTGATTTCAATTCTAATTTTTGCTAAAAATATTGACATTGGATTGTATATTTTTGCCTATTTTTTAGCACTTGGTAACCACTTGGTTCCTACAAGATTCTCTGTCCACGCCAGTTTCCTTGCATCCTCTCATGTCATCCCAGCGTCTATAGATGGTCATCAGTGGCCTACTGCGACTTCGAGATCCATTCAGTTTCTAGGTAGACTTGCTTTAGGCATACGCAGCACATGTCTACGCTAAGTACATCGTCGTTTCTTCGTTTTGGTTTGGACGTGATAAAGAGTTGGCTAGTTCGTTCTCTTATTTCCGGGTTCCTGACAAAGTCACACTCTTAATATTGGCCGCAGGGACATGTTTTCAAACCGTATATTAACCGTATGTTACTATGTGGTTTTGTAAGGTGCCATGACTCGTAACAGTCGTAACCTTACAGCAGTACTGTCAAGATACAAGCGTTGAACATGAGGCACTTGTGTGTGTCCCAGACTTTCCGCAGTGAGCTAAAATTTGTTAATGGGTTAATCCTTTTCGCCAGCAATTGGTTTAAGCCTCGTGATACATTTATTTATTATTTAAACACGATACACTCATTTACTAAGCGTCAGTTTAAGTTAATCCGTGCACTTGAACGCCCGAAGATGCCGAAAGGCGAAACCCGGGTCGAAACATGTGTGAATGTGCGTAATTTGAACGATTCAAATTTGACATGTAGAGCATTAGAAAGGTTTTTTTTAAATAGTATCAATAAAGTGTAAAGAAAGCTTACTAAAAAAATACAGCTGTTCTATAATGACACTTGTTCAATTTGAGTGTGTCATTTTTTTTTCTTTAGTAATAAATTGATTTATTTAAAAAATAATGCACTACTTTACTTTTATCAGAAAATCAAATAAAAACATAATATTTGGACATATATTCGATATCACGTATGGTATCTATACAATAGAAATGTTTGTGTGTATAATATATTACCATTTACATACACAAGTATCTATACTCAATTAATTAGAGTCAATATTTAGAAGTACTCGTTTCAATTGATAACTAGCTTATATGTAAATAAATCATTGTTAAAAACCGATAATTTGATTCAAATGTTTTGTATTACTATGTGAATAATGTGTGTCATTTGAAGCAAAATATAAGGAAAATAATGTTGACCACACAAACAAACAGTAATGCAGTGGTCTCAAATGTATAAAAAAAACTCAATTTATCTACATAATCGACCCTTAATCGGCAAAAGAACTCGAGTGACACAATTCGGTAAATTGCGTTTTAAGCAAATAATTGTTTAGTACCGCATAATCGTAATCGTTTGATGGGCCAAATAAAATATTACCGGTATATGGTGGGCCGAAAAAAAAAACTATTTATTAACTAATAATTAACATGATCAGAGGGTAAAAATATCAAAGTATTTTAGTTCTACAGTATTTAATAATTTGTATGCGTTGATAGCTATTCCGGCTTTTGCAATCGTCAGAACTATGTTTAAACTTATATTTTGCTCAGCTATATAAACTGGCTCTGAAGAGATACACAATGCATCAAGTTATTCACTACCTAAACATCCTAATTATAATTACAATATTACACTTATTAAATATGATTCTAGTGTTTCAAAGAACGATAAGCAATCTGGGTTTTTTTCTTAAAACATTAATTAGGATAAAATTACACTGATATTTATTATTGATTACATTACATTAAATTTATTAACTATGGCTCTAGTGTTTCGAAAAACAATAAGCAATATGATATTTTTCAAGGTAAATTAGGATAAATTATACTATTTTTTATTAATAATTACATTAGGGGTTTTAGCAACGGTGGTGGATTAATAATGGTTTGTTCATTTAAGATGTTTTGTTTATGCCTATTAATTTCAAATTTAGTTTTTGACCCTTATGACAAAGATGCAAAACGGTTGGCTCTAAACTTAAGCTCATGTCATGAGACTAGGTCAAAAAATGGTTTGCAAATTGTGAGTCTTAATGGTACTTTCTTTATTTAAAAAACAGCCAAAAAATCATCAAAACATTTTATTTAATGTGAAATTTGTTTTTTCATACTATTTTTTTTTTATATCGACTGGTAATTTATTTGATGCACATCGCAGTTGATTTGTTAAATTTTTATCCAGCCAGCCGATCGCGACATTTCCAGCGATATGTGGTCCCAAATGCAGCTGTAATGCACATTGCCAGTTTTTTTAATTTTTAAAATTCATCCTCGATGCCATTCACTCATTTTGAATTATTCATGTATTTATTGTCTATAATGAATATTAAAAATAATAAAATAAATAGATAGACAATAAATGCGAGTGAATGGTATAAATGTTATGTTTGAATAATTATTTCATGAAATATAACCGCCCCTGCATATACAAGTGGTGCATTGATATAGTATAATTACCTAGGGAAGGGCTGGTAAACTTAACGTAGTTCACCAAGAAATTAAAGTTTATCTGAAGGCCGCATCCAAAATATCAAAAACAATAACTGCAGAGCGGTATTAGTTTATTTTATTGGACAAAAAAAATAGTCACGTTTGAGATGGTAACATATATTTCTCTAGTATCAACTATTCTGAACACATTCTTGAAAGGGCTTAATTTTTTTAAAAATATATAAAACATAATAAAAATATCAACGTATTTTAGTTCTACAGTTTTTTTTATATTTATTTTTTATACTAGTTGTAGTTCTGACGATGGCGAAAGCCGAAATAGCTATCAACTCATTATAAATATAAAGACAATAAATACATGAAGAATTTAAAATGAGTTAATGGTATAAATCTTGTGTTTGAGTATTATTTCATGAAATATAACCGCCCCTGCATATGCAAGTGGTGCATTGATCCAATGCCACATTGACCGGCCGCCGCTGGTCTTTTAGGATCCGAACTGTATAATAAGACTAATGTGTGCCCATTCTGTTTATAGGTAAATATGCTCATGCAAAAATATGTGAAGGTGACAGCCGCGCGCCGTTTGGCGAATGATAACGTCACTAGACAGCGGCATGCGATGCATGAGGAGCTGGCGGGGGTGGGGGGGTGAGCATTCATTGCCAAGGTCGAATTGATAAATAATAATGAAATGATACCCAACGGTGATCTATGTACCGACAAATTGTTATGTGTTCCCGGTGCACATATACAAAAACTGTCTCTACCGAAATAAAGCCACGTATTTCACAATAATTTTTCTTTTTAAATGTATGTTTGGGAAGTCAATAGAGTTTCGACAGTGGAAAACGTATAAAATGATGGTAAACATAAAAGAGTGAGAGAACTATTTCATTACTTGAAACAACCGAATAAAAAAACGTAATTTGGTTTATTATAAAAATAAAAAAAATTAACGGCTTGAAAAACAAAGGCGGCAGTTTTAATATTCCTAAAATATTGACAGATAACTAAACAATTTTTTTTTGTACAGATAAAACGACTGTAAAGGTAATGTTAAATATTATCTTGCTATTTTTATGTTAAATACGTTTAATAACTGCCGCGTTTGTTTTACAGGAATATACGAACTGTCGCTTTTTAACGAACTTAATTTAAATTCTTCTAAAATTTTTATGTAAGAGCATTAGTGTTAAAAAATTGACAGAATTGTCCGGTCTACACGATGACATATCTAACTAATTTTCTTCAAAATATGTAGACTGCCCTCTTTATTTCTAGAGCCCTCATTTGTTATTTCGTATAGCTTTATGATACTTTTATATATTTTATCTCTATTTCATATATAAATATTAGTAATTTCAGTGAAAGCTATGCTTTGATTTAATAATTTAGTAATCATACATGATTCTGATATTTCTATATATGTGAACATGCCCACCTGAATATTTCAATTTTAACTGTTGATATATTTATACAAAATTATATAATAATATTCACTGGGGATAGTTATGCCTACATAATTGCATTGACCGAATTATATAATAATATAAATATATTGAATATATGTATATAGACCGTGGAAAGGAAAAAGGACGTACCCACACATATCAAATTTAACAGGAGGCGCAGAAAACGTGTTTTGATGATTTTAGGCCATATTCAAATTATGAAATATACACGACCTTGAAAAGCACGGAGACTTTTAAACTGGTGTTAAATTGAAAAATGTTATTATTAATTAAAGAAATTCTCTAAGAAAAACCGTTATTTCAGTCATTTTTATTGGTTTTAATATTTTACAAGCTCATCTTTTTAAAAGTTAAATTTAGATACTAATTCGGCATTTTCAGCTTGTATCCTTTTAATGGAACGTGTATCAAGTTTGATACATTGTGAGTATCGAAAAAAGCTGTTTTGAAAAAACTGTGGGTTACGTCCTTTTTCCTTTCCACACTCGATATATATATATGTTCACATAATGTTATATAGAAACTGCGCTTCCCTGCAATTATTAAAAGATTTTTTTTGTTGTTTTTACTATGATGTGTAAACGGTAAAACCTTTTCGTTGCGGGTCACCTATAATTATCAGGTGTTATCGAGAATGACACAGAGGTTATTCAAATAATATGCCAGTCTGACTGTGTTGTTTTTTCAATGACATTTGCGGTATCAGGCCACCGAACACTAGACCAGTGATTGAGAATTTGACATTAGACGACTCATTCCATTTTTACACGCGATCGTACATCATCAATTTGATGAATACAATGAATTTTAAGCCAACACTCTATAACTAGATAACTTGATGACAATTTATTTTTCTGATATTAATTGAATTAACTTCTTCTGGTTCTAAATATAGGAACATTTTTTTACTCGTAATCAGATATTTACTGGCGTGGAAAGTCAAATGCAAACTTATTTATTGAATAAGCGAGAAGGTCTTAGCTTAATTAATTCTCTAAATAGTTTTTTTAAGAATACAACCAGTCCTCTTTAGAAATTAAAATAAAACGCGATTGTAAAAAAACACGCAAATATCGGAAAAACGTGAATTCTGGGTTTCACTGTTAATAATCAAAATTTACGTCTGAACAAAATTTAAATTGATTAAAAACAATTCGAACCATAGTTTAAAAAATGTTATATTTTTATTTTAAATAAAAGAATTGTGTGTCATTCAACCTTGACAGTAACAAAAGACAGTGGAGGATGTCGACTCTTAAAATGTTGAGAAACCGTGTCACATATACGATGGAAAAAATCATCAAGAAAGGGGGGGTGTCGACTCTTAAAATGTTTAGAAACCGTGTCACATATACGATGGGAAAAATCATCAAGAAAGGGGGGGTGTCGACTCTTAAAATGTTGAGAAATGGTGTTATATATACGATGGCAAAAATCATCAAGACAGGGTCTTAGATTATTTTTCAACGTCTTGATTTGTTCTCATTTTCTCAGCTTGAGTTATAAAAAAATTAATCTTGAATTTCATTTTGAAAAACAAGGTATTTTTTTTAAGTATTTTTAGACTTACATTACTTTAGAACAGCTAAACTCAACCTGCGGCCCAATCAGCTCTCATGTGCGGCCCAAAATAATTAAAGTCACCGAATATTTTTAAAAGATAGTTAAAAGTTTGACTCAACATAAAAATTCCCATTAATTTTTAAGTAAATGATTTGATATTTTGGATACATTGATATTTTTTATTTGTTGTTCATTGTTATTTTTTACCATGAAAAATACATGAATACATAAATGTATACATATGTATATATTTACATAAAATAAAATAGTTTTATTTTGACATCATAATACATACGTATGTGTTATATTTACAGTTTACTATAAATATGTTGCAACCCACGCAGAGAAGCAAAAATCGTAATGCGACCCGGAGGAAAAAAAGGTTGAGTATGGGTACTTTAGAATGATATTTGGATGTTGTCAAGACATTTGAAAGACAAAAGAAATTTGAGCCTACATATATTGCAGGATTTAGTTTCAAACAATTTTTTAGATAATATATTATTTATTTATTTATTAAAATATATGATTTTTTTATACTAAAAAGAGTAATAATAATATTAATGCGTTTATTTAAGATATAAATATAAACAATCGATTTTGTATCTTAAGCGTTCTAAAAACAGAAAATATTAATAATACAAAAAAGGGTGGTCCGCTAAATATTTTGTCTTGAAAACTGTCCCATTGATGAATAAGTTTGTGAACCCCTGATTTACACGATTGATTGAGGACATCGGTGAATTGGAGAACGATTAATACGGGATTATTTAAGATTGTTCTCATAGGTGTTTGGCTTGGACTGTGAAAAATAAATGATCCATGTGAGAACGGTAGGTACTAGAAAAGATTCTTTGCCACTGCATGGGCGACGACGAGTGCTAACGAATAGGTTCACATATTAAATTAAAATCGCAATTAATGGTCTATCAATACTTTAAATTGCGACGATTTGTTGTGCCCACTGGCTGAGCAAACACAAATATTATGCCAAATAAGTCAAATCAATAATAGTTATTTTATTGATCCCCCCCGGTGACATTTGGTGCAAACTTCACTCAAGGGCACATGGCCACCTATACAAATCATGCAAACACTTAAATCGTTCGACAACAGAAGACATATTATTTTATTATTTAATGCTGTCATAAATTAGGTACTAAAAAGTAAAAATTAACAAAAATAGCTGTCAATGATAAGTAATTATAATACAATGTTAATACCACTAATTAATACAGAATAAAATCAAAATATGTACTATATTTTAAAAGTAAACATCATTTAAGTCATTGATGCACAAACCGCGGCCCTTTTTGGATTTTGTGGTGGCCCTTAAATCTTTTTCTCAAACATATTTTTTTCACATAAAACATTAATTTAATAAATGTAAGCAAACTTTTTCTCCAAGATGAATAAATCGGTTCTTACAAACAGGCTTACAAATATTATGCCAAATTAAAAAAAATATTTAAAATCAACAAAGACCAAGAACGTATTAACTGATGAATTGCATGTAAATTAAACATAAATATTTCACAACGAAACGATTTTTTTGCATGACTTATTTTTTTTTGAAATAACACAGTCAAAATAATACAATATAACTCATTTATCTAAATTCACTTAACCTTTTTTACGCGATTTTAAGGCTGTTTTACATGGAACGTACATATGTTCTGTATAAAAAAGGATTGAGCGTACTTTAAATCATTTTTTTATGCGGCCCAAACCCACGATAATTTGTTTTATGCGGCCCGCTAGAAAGTAAAGGTTGTGCATCACTGATTTAAATGGTTTGTATTTATGATAGATTTTATGGTAACTTTGCGGAAAGACACATTTAAATGTAAAATTATGTTTGATAACTTTCTTATACGACTGATCCCAGAGGTGGGCTGGAAGGGGCTCGCGCGAGTCCCTTGTTAAATTTTACTAAGGCCGGCGAGCCCCTTTTTAATTTACGAGAAAACAATTTTCTCAAATCAAATTAGTAGCTAACTGAAATTTCTGACTTATATATTATTTACGACAGCTTCAGTATACACAATAGTACATTTATAGACATTGATAAGTTTACGGTCAATTGCGTATTGTTACAAAATTATAAGTGCATTAAGTAACAATCTATTGATTATTTAAGCATTGCATGTAATTGCATTGGAGTGATAAAAAGTTCACTTCTTCCCCAGAACACTGAGAATTGCTTCGAGATTAAGGAGCTCCTTGTTATCGTATTGTCAGCCCACCGCTGTCTTGATCCCTATCTGGATAATATAAATTACAACTGGACGACGAGAAGAGGATATACTATTTACAAATCACACGAAAATTAATTGTTAAATTGATGATTCTCGGCAAATAATGACACTCAACGCTTTGTCACAGTTCACTAAAAACAATAAATTCTATATTTTTACACGAATTATTTGTCATACGCGATTCTCAGACACAAAACTCAAAAGTGGACAATGGATTTCTTAATAACAAGCAACATAATACTACAAAAACAATCAAAAGGCTTTATTAGATCCTAACACATAAGACGTGTCAGTAATTTCTAGCGATGAAAGTGATTTCTGTCCTGTCCCTCATAAAATTCCACGTATAATTAAAATATATATTATGAATAATATGTTTACATTTTTTTATATACCACAGTGTTGTTCTTTTTTAAAATAACACTGCTTTTTTAGTTCAGGGAATCAATCTTAATTTTTTATAAGAATTCTACTACTTTTTTACACGTTTTTTTCTGGAACTATCTACCGTGTAAAATAAAGTTGAGTTTATGTAATATAATAAATTTGTTATGTTAAAATACAATATGGTAATGTCCTATTATAATATAATATAATTTATAAAAACTGTTTTTCCATTTAATTTGTAGGACGAAAACATAAAAATCATTTACATAGCTTAATACGATATGCAGTTATTATAGTATTTAAATAAATATTTATTTTAAGTTATTATTTACAAAACTACAAATAAGTAAGCATTGTTTCACCTTTTATATCGACTGTGGAAAAGAAAAAGGACGTAACCCACACATATCAAATTTTACAGGAGACACAAAAAACGTGTTTTGATGATTTTGTGACATATGCAAATTATGAATTATACACAACCTTGAAGTGCACGCATACTTCTAAACTGGTGTTTAATTGACATAACGTAATATTAATTAAAGAAATTGTCTCGGAACAACCTTTTTTTTAGTGTTTTTTCTTGGTTTAATTTTTTTACAAGGTCATCTTTTTCAAACTTAAAAGCTAAATTTAGATACTTATTCGGCATTTTCAGCTTCCATTCTTTTGATAGAATGTGTGTCAAGTTAATAAATACATTGTGACTATCGAAAAAAAGCTGTTTTGAAAAAACTGTGGGTCACGTCCTTTTTTCTTTTCCACAGTCGATATATATATTAGTATCATGATGTCACATCGGTCTCCATCATTTAAGATCTTCATTATAGGCATTGTCTTGAAATAAGTCTTTTGACATTAATAATGAGTGATCCATCTGAGTATTTTAATATTATTTATTAGAAATTATTTGTGCCTGAGAATATGCTCCCCTTCCGAATATATAAGTAGTAATTTGTAAATTTGATTGTGATTATCGAAAAAAATCTGTTTTGGAAAATTGGGGGTTACGTCCTTTTTCCTTTCCACAGTCGATATGTCCTCTATGCAGTATATTTATAGGCAAGGGGTATGCATTATTTTAATTACGTATTGAATTCCAATTGTACTCTAATATAATGATATATTACTTTTTAAATAAAAATGAAGTTATGCGTTATCAAATATTCTATGGTGAACTGCTGGATGATTGTTTTTTTGCCGATTTTCCTCAATGTCGAGGGCACTCATGACTGTTACTCATGTTAAAAAATGCCAAAATAACAAACAAGCCATTATCGCATAGTCGAAAAACAATTTTAATTATTTCTAAGTGGAATGATAAAAAAAAATCAAAGCAAATTATACCAACACAGTAACAAATATTGACATAACAATTTTTAAAAAATAATACCATAATATTGACGTAATTATTTGAAAATATTATTGATTAGTCAAATATTTTTAGAATATAATTTTTTCAAGTCATAATTGTTTTGTTATGTTTAAAATAGGAATCGTTTCAGAAAGGCACGTTTCAGAATTTTGATGGCACGCGAGCAATTTTCAAATTTAAGCAAAATATTTTTTTAAATTTTTATTAAATAATCTTTCAATTATTAATTTATTCCGTTTTATTAATTTTCAAATGCTGTTGTTGAAGTTATTGTTATTTTTAAGCTGAAGATAAATTCAGAAAAAAAAACATTTTTTCTATTTTGTTATTTTTATATTTTTTTACTGCTTGGGCACGCCACACAATCAAGAAATAATCTTTTAGAATTTTTGGCACGCGGACCCAAAAAGGTTCGCCATCACTGGCTTAACAGCTTAACGACCGCACGTTTTTTGATAAAATTTCACCTGGCGAAATAAAATTTTGCGAAAAATTCGCAAAAATTGTAATTTACTAAATTCACTATAATTTGTAAACAAATTGATATATCTTTACAAAATTTAATTTTCGCTTATACGCATATATGAGTCCGCCGGCCAGCAACCTTTGTTTTTCAAAGACTCAAATACGCGTCCGCGGTCGTTAAGCTGTAGATTTTAAGAGAGTTTTTAATAATATTAACTGTACAGTGAAACCCCCAATTACGCTACCTCGAATTACGCACCGAACAGAAATATTCGCCGCGAATCCCCCAATTGCGCAGACGCATTCCATTGTCGTTACTACGAGACGTTCGCTGTGCCGCGCATACAGTCAAATGTTTGCTAGCGTCTGTGTATTCAACACGTGCCAGGCTATACACGTATAGCGGGCGACTGTGTATGTGTGGGATTTTGGCGGTCTTTGCATTTTATCACTTGGTAACTAAATATTTCGACAATATATTTTTTTTTGCAAAATTTCAGGGAAGCCTTAGTTTTGGATTTTTTGTGGAAAAACCCAAATCCACACCCCCAAATGCACTACCCCGAATTAGACTGTCCCGACTTTAGTGTAAATGGGGGTTTTACTGTACAGTGGAACACCCAATTACGCTAATACGAATTACGCACCGAACAGAAATATTCGCCGAAAATCCCCCAATTGCGCGGTCGCATTCAACTGTCGTTACTGCCGTGTGGTGCTTACAGTCAAACGATGGCGAGCGTCTGTGTATTCTGCACTTGCCAAGCTATACACACACAGCCGGGCGGCTACTGTGTGGTGTATACAATCAAATTTTGGCGAGCGCTATGTATTTTACCATTAACTAAATATTTCGTGCATATATTTTTTTTTGCATTTATTCTTAGTTTTGGCAGTTTTGCATTTTTCGCGAAAAAACACGTAACCCTTAATTTTTGTATGAGATTCAATCCTCCAATTACGCGACTTCCAATCGCGCGGTCCTATCTTTCGCGTAAATGGGGTTTTCACTGTAATAAAGTAAATTTGTGCAAGTAACGGTTTTGTTTAAAATACATTATTTTGTAGGCATATGTGGGCCACCTGTAGTCTAAAAAAAATATTTATAATCCTTGTTACACACGCACACAAATAACTGTTGATGTAGATAGTGATTGTTTCCGTTGTCCACCTGGCCAATGATAAAGTCCCATCATACTTTTCAATTGTAGTACGTTAATATTAATTACGCTTTATTTTTTCAAAATACGATTATTTTAATTTGGTGTTCATTTAAATTAACAAAGCACGTGTCAAACTTTGTATCGGAATAATCAAGTACATCATTTTATTTTGAATCATATTATTATATAGATTGTGAAATATTTTGATAAGTGCTGATGAAGATCATTTGGTTCTAAAAAAATGTTTGCAAATGTTTGCAAATGTTTGCAAAGGTAAAAACAGTAATGTTTGATGAAAATTTAGCAAAATGTTAGCAGAAAAAGTGACTCGAATTCTTTAGGAGATGGTATTCTAGACTAAAATAACAATTGTTTTGAGGAGTCATTAGGCAAATAATAAACATCTGAAAATCTGAAAAACAGATTAAGCTACATTTATATGAGAGCGAATTAATTTATTTGCCGAAAGTTTGGATAATTCTAAAATAAAATCGAATTTGTAATGTAATTTATGTAAAATGGTACAAAAAACATAAATGGCAAACTTCAGTTACAGATTTTCTTACATAGTAACCATCTAAAGAGTCATAGAAATTAAAAATAATATAACCAACATACCTTATTCAAAATAATCAATACTGCTTATTCGAAAAATGATCCACAAACAACAGCTCGATACTAAGGTTACAAAGTGTTCAGAACGACGAAATATTTTCGAAACAAAGTCGACCATTTCTATATATTATACCAGACAAAATTTCATTAATTTGAAAAAAAATCATCTGTAAGTTCTCAATAAGTTCTCAGAATTTATTGGCGTATTCAAGGGATGTATGAAGGAGTCAGTCGAAAACATCTGTGTGTTGTAAACTATTATATAAAGACGGTCAGCCGACTTTATGACTGTTTAAATACATGTTTTAACAGAACTAGAAATGGTTATATTCATGAATCAGGGTTGTTCCAACTTTAAAATTTCTTATACATTTGGATCGCTGTATTTTTACCGCGATCGCACCTTAGAGGGAACGTTGCAGTCCCGACCAAACACTCTTTAGAACAATATTAAATAATCCCGCGTTAATCGTACCCCGATATACCGTTTTCCTCGATCTATCGTCTAAATATTATGGTCTTGTCATAAATATTATCCCGATTGACCGTTTTTGTTGAATATTCCTTCTATTCGCTCATAAATATGTAGTCTGGCCTCGCATTTTGTTTCGCGAATTTTTCTAACTCACTCTAAAATGCCTAAATGAAGAAAACTAGAACTGTAGCTGTGAAACTAAAAGCAATTCAAGACAGTCACAAAAATCCACTAGAAAAACCAGTTGGCAAAGCAAAAAGAATGAATTTAGAAAAGTACGCGAGTTTGAAAAGTCTCTGTTAAAATGTGTATGCCAAATTGCAAATAGCAACATAGCATTTATTTTAAAGATTTCCCGCATTTCCGTTTGTTTTTACGGTCCCTTGAAAAACGTAGAATCGAGGTTTCATTGTACATATATTGATATATCGGTTACGTCTTTGTTTCATACATTACTTTGCACGTTTTTCACATCATACCTTGAACAAAGCAGTACACAATAACATTGTTATGTTAAAATAACATATGAAACGAAGGTCATCATTCATTGGTGATTGCAATTATGATAATGATTGTTCAAGGTTGATCACTCTTTGATCAATGATCACTAACTTGTAATTAATAAGAGGATTCTTCCTTACACAGCTTGCAACGTGTTATTTGTGTTTCATACTCGTTAAACTAATCATTGTGTACTTGTAGATACAACAAAATGTCATTAATATGAATGGTACAATTAAATTCTTCTGTTGGAGTGGTGGAGAAACATCGTGAAGTAATTTAATGACTATCGCACTTGCAGTAAAATAGTGTTGCAAGTAGGAAAGTGAAGTCGCAGCAGGAAAGTGAACAGCAACTACGACTCCTATGTCAAAAAGATGTAAATTTAAATCTGTACAAAATTGTATTTTTTAATATCCACTACGATGAATTATTTAAAATTTTACTGTCTTCTAAGCCAGCCTGTCGGATCCATGACGCAGTGGTCAACACCGTTGACTTCCGTGACTGATCTCACGAGTCGAGTCTGTTTCGATTTCTGTATGAATGTATGAGTGTTTGTGACGTCTGAAAATTTCCTACCACCCTTCAAATCAAAGAGGAGCAGAGAAAGTGAATAATCAAACCTTAAACGCCCGTGCACTTTTTGCGAAATATTTGCATGACCCATAGCTTTTATAAAAATAATCTCTAAAATTAGTCAGCCTATGTGGGTAAAATAAAAAGCATTATCAAAAGAAAAGAAGTTTTATTTACAATTTTTCACATTTTTATACAATCATAAATTAAAGTTAAAGAATTAAAACGACGAAAATTAGACAAAACTTCAATAATTTAAACCAGGCATGGGCAACTTTTCTTAGGTCTGGGGCCAAATTATCATTCTGAATCCGAGTCAAGGGCCGGACCAAATTATTAAACATAATAATGTAATATTAAATAAAATAAAACACGTTGCTATTTCTTATATGGTGGTGATCATGAACTAGTAGAGTGGAGCCACTGCAAGCGCCCGTGGCATTTCCATTATGTAATCCCTGCATAATTCTGAATGCTCCCTGAAACTGAATTTCTTTCTCTAATACTTCGCCGAGATGAATCAGGGCCGGAAAAAATAGCACGGCAGGCCGGTGGTTGCCCATATATGATTTAAACCATAAAATTACAAAAAAGTAGAGAATTTTCTAGGTATGGAAAAAAATCTGTATCCCTATTGAGATATGTTGTATGGTGTGGAAAAAGCTGATTTATTACAGTCCGCCTAACACAACGCATATTTCAAGAGTCGAACTTGTTACGCAGGTGTTTATATTACTCAATATGACAAAAATATTGAAAATATACATCGAAACTGAAAATAAAATTATGTATCGGTATCTCAAAGTCATCATGTATGTAAGCTAATATTATCATACATCAGTGTAATCCGATAGCGGAATGCACCATAATCACTGGTCCCGTACGGGACCGCCGGGCGTTTAAAGGTTAACCACTAGTTCTGTCCAGCCCTATCATTGTATTTATCTTCGAAAAATAGTGGATAACAAACTGAGTAACAAGCTGTTGCAAAACAAACCTCCGTTGAGATAACTGCACCACGAGAAGAAATGATAAAAATAGGGAGCGAACGTCGGTTAATAATGACAGACTAAACTCACACTTTAACTCAGACTCGGATTTGTTTAAAAATTCAACTTGATTGAACAATTCCATTATTCCAACGAAGAAGTAATATTTGCGTCGTCACAGTTAGGGCATCTAATCCCGACCTTTTTTTGATTGAACCCGGGATTGATCATTCACCATAATATCGTATCACAATTGCTTGAGATCATTGCTGAAAAAAGTGGGTAATTAATATATTCAAGAATTTTAGTCACTCGAAGTGACGATATGACAGATTTTGATGAAAATTATTTGTCTCTCAGTTGCTAAGCAACTCTCTTTTTTATTAAAAGTAGGTGGTGATATAAATATTGGGCAAGGAAAGGACAAGTGTTTAGCTAATCTACTCCGTTTATTTAGGTTTGGAAGTGTGGGGGGAAATTTTAGAGCTTAAACCCATACCTTCAAACAGAAATCGATGAATCGATTTAAAAAAAATGCTGTTCATACTTGGACGTAATAATATCTGCGACTCAGTATAGAGTTACCTACCTCACTATACATATAATAGAGCAGGGGTTACCAACCGTTTTGGACCTTAGAGCGCAATCTGAAATATTGGCAGGGCGGCGAATTTACCGATTTCCCCAAAATATCTCCTAAACTCGTTTTTTTTTAGCTCTCCGAGAAATTTGAAAATCTCAAAATAGTTGACACGGGGTTGGTAACCCCTGTAATAGAGCATCTGAATTAGCTATTTGGTATTTAAAATTCGTTTAAAGCAAGAGTTTGGGTTTTTAGATCGAATAAGTCGCCGACTATCGCGGTAGAAGATTTTCCGTTTTTTACTTGCCTCCCTATTCTAGAGGCCACCGCTATGATATGAAAAAAATGAGCTATAATCAAAACATATTATGTTATGATTTATAATTACTATATTTTACATAACAATTATCGCATAATATTATGCGTTAAAACTTAAAAAGAAAAACACATCAGGATTTTATAGTTTGATGTCAAGTGCAATATTAGCACGCGACTGGGGTTCAAAGTGTCAAATAGTTTTTTGTTTAATAAAAAGACACCAGTGGTGTAACTAAAAATAGTAACAGTGTTTTATACACTGCAATGTTTTATATTTGTTTAATTGCATATAACTAAAACAATATTTTCTTACCCATTCAAAAAATTAATGAATACAAATAATCTTAAAAAACAGCATAATAAGTTAACTATTAAACGTATTATCTAATATATTAAAATTAATGTTTGCTTGTTCGTACTCTATAGGCTGCCAAACCGCTGATCCGATATGCAATACAACTTTGACAAACTTTTTGCTTTCACTTCCGGGAAGGTTATAGGCATATTAAAATAAGCTTACAGTAGGTCTTATATATAAAAATAAATGTTTGCATGTCTACCGTTCATGAAATTCAACTGTCAACCGTCGACTGACGATCAAACAGCATTCAGACAATTCAAATTTTAAAATATCAACATTCGATTTTGTCACATAATATTTGCACATTCCTGGCTAGATGTTGGTTACGCCACTGGTTTTCAGTATGTCTTGACAATAATAGTTGCGTACGCGGAAGTACTTAGTCGATTGATAATGATATGATAACGAGACGACGAGGTCAAGCCGCGGCCTTGTCCGGGACACAAGGTCACCTCGCTTGCCCCCCCCCCCTCCATAAGACCCCCTTCACGCGCCTTCCTTATTCTCATACATTACATATTTTAATATAATATATGTAGGTTTCGAGATGACATTGTTTTCGCGTGAAAAATAATATCATACTGACAAAATTCAAGCAATTTACATAAAAAAAATTATAGCCAGCCTGTTGTGTTTCGAAGCTTCGAAACTCAATTGATTAAATTGGCATTTACTTGGCAGGACTCCATTGTTACAAGGTAAAAAAAAATTAGCATAGTGTTTAGTTCTACAATTTTTAAATCTTGTAAAATGTGTAGAACTATTTTTTTTTACCCAAAATAATTTACTCGCAAATTAACGAAATCCAATAACAAGAAGCGAATTTAAAAAAAATGTATGCTTATGAAATTAATCATTTGAACCATTGATTGAATTGGCATTTACTTGGCAGAGCTCCATTGTCATAAAGTAAACTTCTAAACCGGTGTTTAATTGACATAATCTAATATTAATTGAAGAAATTGTGTAGGAAAAACCTTTGTTTCAGTCTTTTTTCTTGATTTTAGCTTTTTACAAGGTCATCTTTTTCAAACTTAAAAGCTAAATTTAGATACTAATTCGGCATTTGCAGCTTGCATCCTTTTGATAGAACGTGTATCATGTGTGAAACATTGTGATAATCGAAAAAAACCTGTTTTGGAAAAACTGTGGGTTACGTCCTTTTTCCTTTCCACAGTCGATATTCAATAGCTATTTTAAAAACGTTACAAATAATGTTACCCAGTTTTGGTATTGATGTGGTGATCTGTATTAACACAAAATACTTCACTTCACTTTCAACAAGCGAATTTAATAAAATAATCAATTGCTTTGATTGGTTTCCAAGAAATTTATTATAAATAACCAGAAGAGGTCATATTGTTGCCTCATCACTTATTCCTTTATTATAACAATGTATTAACTACAGGAAGTATCAATTGATTAATCATGCAATTGTTTTAAAGCAAAAAGTTCAAAGTTCTAAGTTGAAAAGCTTAAACTTTTTGAACTTCGAATTACGTACGCATTTGGTAGCTGTAGGAATTATTAATTCGAGAAGATTTTACGGGCGTACTGTATTATGTGGTTATCGATAACCATTGGCATTTATATTTAAATATGTTTGAATACCTTTTAGAATACAATCATTATTAAAATACAATTATTGTTAGAATTATATGTACATTATTATATGTTTCGCCACATTGCACACAATTTTGTATACTTTTATATTGCTATTTTTTTTAAATTGTAAAATAAATGATTTTTTTACATAGTATTGTTTCCAAAAAAACATTTATTAATGTAATATATTTTTTAATATTCACTAGTCATTCTGCAGAAAGATTCATTGCTTTTTATAGACCATAGTTTTTTAACCTTTTAGGGTCCGTGGCCCCTTTTGAGTGTGCTATTTTTTCCGTGCCTCCCCCCCCATACCTGTTTTGTTATATTGAAGTATAAATTTAAGAAGTAAGACGCGAGACTCATTTTTAGCTCGTCCAAGAACTTCGAATCCAAAATCCCAGAAATTTACAGATTTCCCAAAATGAACGCCGTGAGACCTTTTTTTTAGCTCATCAAAGAATTTCGAATATAAAAATCCGATAAAAGACGATAAAGCTCTGATTTGAGTTATATTGCTAACCTACTAGAATTTGATTTCGTGCATCTTTCTATTTATCGTTGAATAAAGATAATGTATGTTACAATATTTTACAAAAAAAACATAGAGTAATTACACAATTTAAAGTAAATTTAACTCTTTCATTCCATTTTTTTAAAAAATAATAAGCATGTACAATGATCTGAAGACTCTTATGCTTAATAATCACTGCTCATCTCTGTTTGATAAGTGATTCATTAAAAATGATTCACTTCCGTTTTTCTGCTCTCGTTTATAGAGGTTAAAACATCGTTTTCATTGTTCAGATGAATCATATGATTCATGAGAATCAAATCCAATAAAAAGGTGACTCGTTTGTAGATAAAACTATGTAACATAATACACACGTTGATAAAATCTGCACTGCGATATTGTATTATGTTTTCTCCGTTAAATACAATAAATATAAAGTTATCATATTTAATTTTATATTAAAAATGAAGGTAGAAAAATAAAACGTAAACTATGTATAGTATAAAATGACAGGATATAAAGTGGAGAGAGTTATATTTATTTTAAATAATTTGATTGTTAATGGTGTTTATAAACTAAGCTTAACTATATAATGGTAGATTACTTAGAAGCGAAAATCTACAAGCGAAATAAAAACAAAAATTTATTATCTTAACCTTCTCACCGCGTATGACCGCTATGCATGTCCCAGCGAACATGCCCTCAGCGCGTGTGACACGTATAGATGTCATGTAAATTTCAAACCCTATATAAGAGCTATCTATTGTGTTAAAATTGTATAACGTGGTTGAAAATATTACTAAATGTATATTTTACCAAATTCAATAGATTCTGAAAAGATTCAATATAGGCTAAAATAATTTATTTGTGTAACACGCCGTGAACATACGTCACCAATGTAAGATTTTGGATAGTGTAAATAAGCGATCGAGTGCGGGTGAAATTGATATTGTTCCGAGAATTTAATATTTTAAGCATATGGTATGGTGGTGGCACAGTGTTCTCGGTTGCGCGTGACGGTATTTTGCAATATGGTGACGTCACGCCGAAATTTTATGAAGAATGATTATTGTTGAATTAAACCGAAAATACAAGAAATATATCGTATTTTATTATTGATAAAGTTACTTTGGGTGGCAATTAACATATTTGATTAGTAAAAAATAAGCGAAATCATTATTAAACTAACTTAATATGCAAAAATATGAAATATAACTTAAAATGGTTAATTTCGATAGCTGAAAAAAGCAATTACCTACTTCAGACTGCAAGAATGAAGATTTCTAAAATTGTTTTCTATATACATACATTCTTAATAATTTTATTGAAGTAAATAGACGTCATTTAAATATCAAAATATTCCCAGAGTACCAAAGCATCGATTGTTTTGCCATTTAATCAAAGGTCTCGGTTTACGGTACAAAATGAATGTTTATGAACAATAAATTCCGCAAAACAAACGCCATTGATATCCGGTAACATTCATTGATGTAGAGAACAAAGCGAATAATAAATTTGAAAAATATCAAAATATGAAGCTTTATAATAGCAAACAATAAATATTGTCGACAAATTCATTCAAATACAGTAAACGTGCGTATAAACATTGAAGAAATTTAATAATTGGCATCAAGTTACCTTTTCGGCTGCGACTCGCTCTTATCGTAAACTCTTATCGCAAAGATAAAGTCTTGGTAATAAAATTGGGCATCGTTTATTGCATATGCTTGAACTGCCGACTTGAAAACCAACACGTTTCTGTTTTAAAATGAATCCCGAAAGTTTCGGTATCATGTCTTCTAATCTCGGGATTGAAATGTATCGAAAACTGTACGGGATCCCGGGATTGGATTCCCTAGCACTGACTGTTGACAGTGAAATTCTCGCTGAATTGCATGTTACTATTTTCTAATAAAGTTTGATATATTAAATTCAATCATGTATTGGTTGGTACCCATAACGACAATAAAAATAATAATGTACTGGTAATTTATTTCGGGATGCTCTTGGGCTTGCAATACTCATAAAACATGAACAAGAACAAATCCAATCAGACCTTGCTCTAATTCGCTGCGTGATCAGAAACAAACGGCAGAAATAAATAAACCTTGTTGCGATAACCACGAGGTACGTCCATTTTGTTACGAGAGGTTAGTAAATCATGACCCGATTTAAAATGGTTGACTTTCCGAGCGGGGTGATATAGACTGGGAACACGATGGGATCTCTTCAAATACGATTCTCCCAAACCCTCAACGAAGCGTCGAATTTACTTTATGGATAATCTGTATACCTATTTGTATGTGTGACATATTTCATTGAGTATCGTTAGTTATCTACCCGCTTTCCTGCGACCAAAAACATACTACATATTCTATAGAACATTAAACCCTTTCACATAGGTGGATTTCTTAGTAAAATGATACTTATTAATAATTGTTTTTTTTTCATGTATTCGCCATGAATAATTTGTCACACTGCGCCCATAAGTGATAATACAGTTAACTGTTCTAAGAAAATTAATTAACATTTAAATTTCAGAAGTATTTTTTTTTACGTTTTTTACAGACTGCTTATAATAAGCGAAAGGGGGTATAATGATGCCAAACATAATATATATATATATATATATATTTTAATTCATGTCCGCTTCCAATGTTCCAATGTTCCAATTGCAGATACCTCCATCTCAAAAGAAGTTTTTATACGAGAACTGTTAGTTAGTCAGTCGCTCAACCTCTCTTTTTCAAAGAAAGTAGTAGGGATATAATAATACGGCTATGACAGGACTAGTGGTTAACTTATCGCTTTCGCTACACCCAGTTGTTAAAGGATCGTAAATAGTTGAAGGAACATCACAAACACCCATATCTTTGGACAGAAATCAAAAAAATATTCGAAAAATCCTGTTCGTACTGGGAATCGAACCCGTGAGGTCTGACAAGGAAACCCACAACGCTAACCGCTGCGCCATAGGAACCGTCTAAGAATATGTATACACCTAATCCTTTTTTACGCTTTATTTTTGCGCGATTTTGATTTAACACGACTTTTTTGGACGGCACGACACGTGTCAACTAGAGAATCCAGTCCCGGACCCTTTTTGTAGTCCTGGACCCTGTTTGTTTTTGTAACTCTTGGAGTTTACGGATTTCCCAAAATGAAACGACGCGAAACCTTTTTTTCATGTTAACCAAGATTCCCAATATTAAAAACTCGCTCAACTTTCTAAATTTTTCTCAAATTGAATGGGATCACGGGATTGGAGACCCTAATGTCAACTACTCTGAAAGTTTTTCTAACATTTTTGAAAGGGTCTAATTTTTTTTTAAATATAGAAAACACTTTAATTATCACGGTACATGACAGTTATTCTGGCGCTTCTTTGTGAAAACCTACTGTACTTAAGTAAATAGAGGTTTAAGAAAGGTCTTTACTCTTACGCTATATTCTTCCCTGTACGAAGTAAAAAAAAATAGTTTTCCGGAAAATATACGTCTACTGGGTAAAAAAACTTCTTTCACTGACAGTAATGAGGTTCTGAAATAATGTTTCATCTAAAAGAAAAACATTTCGACAGAAAAGAAAATGAAAAATCAGGTTTTATTGAGCTTTTCCGAAGGAAATTCATCGTGCTGCCGAAATAAACATGTCTAATTTTTCATCTTTTTTTGTAGTGACAAAAGCGGCACGTGGAAAAACCGAACTAAGAAGTAACCTTTATTTTTATACGACAAGTTTAAAGTACTGATTTATCTGCTTTAAATATTCATTTCATATGAAACCAATATATTTATTAATCAAAAAGTATATTAAGAAAACACAATATTCCTTTGTATTTATTTCCACTTTTATTTACCAAGAGCAGAACCGGTTTCGCTCATGGCGAGCATTAACAAACTTGGTCCTGATCTTGGCAAATATAATACCTTTCCACCAAGTATTTATTGACAGTGAACACCATAAAAGTGATTGAAAAGTATAGATGAATATTAGAGATTTCTTAAATTAGATATAAAAAAGTAGACAAGACGTATGCCGATTATAATAATAAAATGAGCAAACTATTGAAATTAAATGATATAGTTTTGTTAAACAGACCAATCGACGATGACAAGAGATGTTTTGAGTTCACATGTTATTTGATAAATGGATAAATCTAAACAAAAAATATAAACTTTTGGCTTTACGTTATGTTGAACAGAATATATATCCACCGCTACTCAAATGTAAGCTTTCAGAACTCAAACGTATTTTATTTCGTCATGAACTTTTACTGTACGAGAGTGCAAGCAGGGTTGGGCTGGAGGGGGCTCGCGCGAGCCCCTTGTTAGATTTCGGTGAGGCCGGCGAGCCCCTTGTTAAGTTGAGAAAATCATTCGTTTCAGATGAAGTCAGTATCTAAATATTTTTTTTGTAAAAGGTTAAATTTTATTAATTAAGAAGCATAAGACTTTGTTACATTTGCATAATAAAAAAGGCCCTCGTTGTTTCTTGTCTTTTGTCTTACAATGCTTAAAATACCGATGTTGGATATATATTTTTAACGAATGTTTTAAAATGCCTAGTGTACAACAGAGAGCATACATACAATGCTTTACCGTAATTTATTGCACTACAAAACACTTGCACTTTGATAGTACTAAACAGGTATGGGAGCCACATAAAAATAAGATACTCAAAAGGGGCCACGGGTCCAAAAAGTTTGAGAAACACTGATTTATAGTGTGAAGGCAGTATGGCTGATTTTTACCGAGCCTCGTGTTAAGATATTGGCAGTCCATCGCTGAGTGCAAGAATATAAAGCAATTAATCACCTTAAATGGGTTAAAATGATGGCAAATGCTTTGAACTTCGTAAACAAAATACGTAATGACCCAATCATTCGGTCATTCAAAATAATTGACTGATGACAATATAAAATTATTTAAACGTTTTTACTGCTCGCCGTGGGGTGGTCAATAAGGTGCTATAAGATAGGACTAGGACAGGACAAGTGGTTGACTAATCGCTCTCGCTTCGCCCCATTAATTTTTGGATTGGAAGGGTTGGAAATAATTGAAATATCACAAACATTCACGTCTTATAACTTAAATTGAACCTGAAACTCGTAAATGTTTGTAGGATTAATAATATGACCCATTTCGTACTTGGAGATTTATTTCACTTTTAAACACATTAAAAGATTGATTTTTATTTGCAAATTTATATTACGCAGCTCGATTTTTTTGCTGCTATTTCTTTTTTGAGAAATAATGATTAAATAATATTTTTTTGTGAATATTGATTAGAAACGTTAAAATGTCAAAAAAAAGGTGCCGGAACGCCGTTCCACCACGTTCCACGTAAAGAAATGTACTACTTATACAAATTACACAGAGTAATTGCCTTTACATCATGTATATAATAAAATATGATAAGCTTCTTGTAAAACCTGGCAACATAAAAATATTATAGCAATATTTTATGAAGTAGGTACTTAATAAATGGGAATAAAAACTAACCATAATAAAAAAGTAGTAACGCCACTTGTGGGCGGTAAAATGGAAACGATGTCACATCAAAAGTTATAGTCCTATTAAACAATAATTAAATATATTACACATTTCGTCAACATTACTAACAAATAAAATTCTTAAATTTGAATCGTTCAAACTATGTACATTCTCACAGATTTTGTCACTAACGACCCGGGTTTCGCCTTTCGGCATCTTCAGGCGTTCAAGTGCATGGATGAACTTGAACTGACGCTTAGTAAATGAAAGTTTCGTGTTTATATAAAAAATAAATGCATCACTGAGTCCAAAGCCATTGCCGGCGAAAAGGATAAGCTCATGGGAATGCCCACAGATTTGAGTAGTAAGTAGTTTCAAGAATTATATTTATTTGTTTGTCGGCAAAGGTTTTATGATTATATTTATATAGGGTATAGAAGTGGACATCCCGGTAGGTTAAATATTTCATTTAAAATAGGAAGATCGGATTTTTATCCCTTGTTCCGGAT
Source organism: Himalopsyche tibetana (assembly GCA_030503985.1). Classification (NCBI taxonomy): domain Eukaryota; kingdom Metazoa; phylum Arthropoda; class Insecta; order Trichoptera; family Rhyacophilidae; genus Himalopsyche; species Himalopsyche tibetana. The sequence goes on along the minus strand of JAPJYX010000019.1, from coordinate 27,678,260 downwards.
TAAACACGTGTCCTTCCGAAATTAAGTGATTAGCAAAAGTAGACGTTTCTTTTTTCAATCTAAAGGCTGCCATATATTCTAAAACTCGGATAAAAATGTTACACCCAAATACGGACAGTCATAAGCTCTTTTTCAGGAAATTTTGGAAATAAATAGAGGACAACTGCATAGTCAAAAAGATTGTCGAAGTTTTATTGCAATCGGGTGAGCTGTGTGGCAACGCATAAAGTACGAACAAAAAAACATTCATTTTTATATATTAGATAGGAAAATGGAAAGAATTTATAGGGCGAAGGTCTTTCTCGGTCTCGGAACCTCGCTGGACTGACTCTTAAAAGACTTCCGCTTCCTTATTAATGTGACACAAAGCATATAGACTTTCTTATCGTAAATTTTGTAATTACTCCCAGAAACACTTACCCAAACCCTTACATTCAAAGGTAAGTGAATCCCTGATTATCATTTCTACGAAGGTTTCAAATAGATTAGTAAACGTCACAGATAATTAAGCTTTTTTTACAAAACATATAATAATATCTCTGAAGTAATTGTACATCGTTTAACCAATAGAGAACAGAGCTGTTTGAGACAAAATATATACTGAAAGTCATTTAATTGTATTAAATTGAAAAAGTTTAGACTTTTTAAAAACAATATCAAAATGTATTTACTTATAATGTATAAGATTGACAAATTATAAATTTAAGACTTTAACAGTGAAGAAAACAAAACAAAAAAAAATTGGCAAGAAAGTCAACTGAGTAAGCTCCGACAAACTCTACTTAATTTAGTACATATAAAATAGCATTTGTGGGAATTCACCCACGTCCACGTGGAATATGTCTACATCTGAAGCAATATTGTTAAATACCGTTAATGCTCTACCCAGTGGCATTCCCATTGACAGGCTTGTTCAACTCATTGGGAGAACAAACCATTGGTGCCTACGATTTCACAAAAAATAATTAGGAACATTTTGCTTTGCATTCTCAAGAAAGGTGGAATTTTAATTTTGGCTTCGTATAAGAAAAATTGAAAGTTCATAGAAAAGCTCGCTAAATAAATAACTTACTTTTATTGTTTCATGGTCTTACTATATACCTTTTTTGAAATCATGACAGTATATGAATATAAAAGAAAAATAACTTTTATATGTGCAATAAACGCTTAAATCAGCACATTGTAAGCCTGAAAATCATCTCCTTGTCCATAAAACGGAGAAAAACGGTACGAAGTATGTCGTAACAACACCGTTAGAAAGAAAACAGGCTGCGCTGACGTAGCAAGCTGTAGTTTTGATCGCGGGTGTTTTCTCAATGGCCGTAGACTCACACCCCTCGAACGTCTACGCCGACCCCTATTCGCTCTTCGTGACCTCTACGTCGTAGTGGCTTACAGTGTACGACCTAGAGAAGCGTGGATGAGAGTTGCGTGGGTTAGGGATAAAAAGAAGCCCCCCACCACATAGTAAGGCTTAATACGCAATTTACAACGAAATTATGCTAACATATTCATTTTCTCCGTTAAGCTATTTCAGTCGCGGTGTAAAATCAAATCAACTACTGGGAATTATGAATTCCATGAAGTAAAATTAAACACTATATATTTAGCTCGACAATTATGTAATAGCAATATCTATTTTTTCTATCGATACATAAAATATTAACCACGTTTTCTCACCTTAATTAAAAAAAAAACAATATTTAATTAAACACAAGTTGTTAGTAATTATCAAACCGATTCTTTAATATATTATAGATTATAGTGAATTTCAAAATTGTATTAATTGATTTGGCATTTACTTGGTAGAACTCCATTTATAACAGATTAAAATAACAAAATATTTCCTAGTTCTGACGATAGATAGTTCTGACGATGGCGCAAGCCGAAATAGCTATCAACGAATAAAATTATTAAAAAACTGTAGAGCTAAAATATTTTGTTATTTTAATCTGTTCAAAATTGTAACTTTTTAATGAAAATGATTTTAAATAGACACTACAGAAGATTAATAAAACGGCATAATAATAAGAATGGTCTCACTTGTAACAAAAAAAACCTATATTTTTATTTGATCATATTATATATTTTTTGGATATTTTTAATAATTCGACTGATTACTTGATGGAATTTTAATAACCAAATTTGAGTCGTTCAAAGTTCAGATTTCGCCTTTTGGAATCGTCAGGCAATTAAGTTAAATTTTTAGTGAGTTCAAAAGGTAAAAGCCTGGTCGTTAGTGGCAAAACTTTTGGAAATGTACACAATTTGAATGTGTAAAATTTTATTTGATGTCTTATTATTATACACAAAAACGATCGTTTTTTACAATATTTTTATGAGTTTTTAGTAAACATAATATATGCTGATTATAACTAGTATATTTCGCAATATCCTTCTTGCTATGGATTGCTTGTTAATAAAAGTGATAAAGTTTCCTTGGAAACATCTAAATAAAAATTCTTGTCTATTTATTCCAGCCATTAAGTAATTAACGTGAAGTAATCTTATCTTGAAAATAAGAGAAATAAACAATATCCTGTAAAGAAGAATCAACATCGTAGTTCGTTTACCTGCGGACGAGAGCGGCCAACAAGCTGGCCGAGGAGTCAGCTCGCGGCGGGTGCTCTGTGTTCCGGGCTACACGTGGCCTGCCCACTCCCGACCCGGCGAAGCTTCCAAGATCGTCGACCCTACCCAACCCCCGAGGGTGTGTCACTCCGCTGCCCTTGAAAGTCACGTCCAATGTCGGGTCTTCACGTTTTATTGATTCAAATAAGGGCGGAAATAGTTGTTGGCGGATGTATTACGCGTCGCGTGAGGCTGGAGCACAGTTTGTACGATTGTGCGTAAATCCAGCAATCCTTCCGGGGTTTAAACAAATAATAGATTAATTATCTTTGTAAATTGTAATAGTATTTATCCTACCCGTATTATTCGGGTATTAATGATTGAAAATCGTTCTTCGATACGTACTTTTAATGAAAAAAAAGAAAATGATACAATATTATATGCGAGATTGATTTTCCTGATTGTACTGATTTTCGATCACTAAGCTACGGATGACAAAGGTCTTTATTATTTTAGATTTTTTTCTCTTTTTCTTGACCACGGTTTCTCAACCGGGGCCACAGAGAAAAAAATAGTTTTAAGGGAACCACGGGCAAATATCCATAAACTCCCAGGTTTTTAAAATCGGGTAGCGACAAATTATAGAGAAAAAAGCTCTCACGTCTTTTCATTTTGAGTAATCCGTAAATTTCTGGATTTTTTTAAAATTATAAATTCTGGAAAGAGGTAATAAAAATACCTCGCGTCTTTTCATTTTTGGAAAACCGTAAATTTCTGGGTAAAATTTTGAAATCGAAATGGAAATGGATGCCACATGGAAAAATATGTGACTCAAAAGGGGCCACGGGCTCCTTTCAATATTCCAAAATCCCCAAAATTCTCGACTCGACAAAAGACTCGAACCCACGAGATCCGGCACGGAAGCCCACAACGCTTATCGCTGCTGTCTTTTTTGTTTTTCGTAGATAATAGATCATAATTTGAACCAAAATAACTGAGACAGATATGTAACGCCCCGTGGTACGAGCGTAACTCGCTGCTTCACAGAGACTTGAAAATACCTACCATCCGCGAGTTCGTTCGTGAAATATCTCAAAAGTTTTACAGCGAGGTAAGAAAACATTTTAACCCAACGACCTCTAATCTCTACAACTATGGCGAGACACTGCCTGAGAATCGTTTTAGACTGAGAGCAGTTCTGCTCGACGACCCTCCATAGATCTTATATCGTCTAAAATTGACAATTTAAGAACGAACTTAGCATCACGATAATGACTCTCTTTGTTTGACTTTTTTGTGTACTGCATTGGCGGATCCAGAAATTGTCCCAGGAGGGGGCCATTCAATTTTAAAATAAACATGATACATAAATAATACATTAAAAAATAAATGATTTAAAAATAATATATCTACATAAAATAGTAAACACATAATTAAGTATGTATTCTATAAGACATAGTCAACTAAACTATTAAAGAGCCCATTCCACAATAAAGTTTTAATAAAATAGAAAAATTTAAAATACATTGTCCTCAGGGGGAGGCCATGGGGGCCATCCGCCAATGGTGTACTGTATGTGTGTTTTTATGTATGCGCATGTGTGTGTACATGTACGGATATAGTATGGGGAAAGCATATAAAAAGTGACTTGCAAAGTAATGCATATGGAGTTCCCGTGAACTTCTTATCTCTGCAGCGATCACACCCTTCCGTCTGCAACGATGGTAAAGAAATATTTTTTTTCAAAAACATTAGCGATGAAGGAGACTAGAAGAACCTTGACGCTAACGCGTCCTGACACTTAAAGCCCCATAAATTTGATATTCAAAAAAAAATGTATGGCTATTATACCACTATTCTTATACAAAAATGACAAATCAAATATGGCGCATTCGTATTTTTTTGTCGTAAAGCAAGGAAGTTATATTCATTCTAACCACTAAATTTCCGATAAAGCAGTAAAACTCTGCATAAAATATGGCAAATAAATTCAACACTCCTTTATTAGTTTTCCCAGCGGCAATAACGCTGTATGAAATATTCAAAGAGATAGGAAAATCTTTGACAATACACCTCCGCAAAACATATTACACTGAAAATAATTTGAAATAAAATATTTTATACCGCCGTCGCTTTAGTATGAAAGTGTAATAAATTTATTTACTACCTCCCTTAGCTTCCTCTCCAGCTCCTTATCATCTCTTCCATTAGATCTTTCTCTTACCCTGTCCTGCCTGCCGCCATCTCGATTCCTCTCTCCGAAACTTAAAATGTGAAGGCTTCCCGTTGGCCGGGGGTGAGTCGTCAAGGTTATTTTGCTCTATTTTTGAAAACCGATGGTACACGTGCTGAAATATGGTTTACCTTGAAATTAAAAGGCGTACTTAACAATGATTTATAAGCGTTAATTTGTGGTGATGTAAAATACTATTCGATCGCTGTTACTTAATTATAATACTTCAAAAGCATTATTTTTTTTATTTCGAACGTTAGTTTTAGTGCTTGAATTTCGGATTGTATTTTTGGATAACTAAAAATTAAAACAATATATGAGCGCCTTAGATTCAAAACCTACTTAACTCCAAAAACCAAAATTGTTGGCAAAGTGCAAAAAACTGTTGTGGGCTTTTTGGATTTGTGTAAGTTTTTAGACTAAATACGTTTTGTCTTGTATTTAGAGAGGTTTTTTAATCGAAAATTTATTGATTGTGTAGATATTTAAATAGAGAACGAGTTGGCATCAAAATTTGAAAAAAATAAAAAATGATCTTTATGTAGGTTTTGCAATTGAGGTCTTCATTTGGTTTTATAATACAACTCCTAAGTGATCAATCTATACAGCTTCGATTGAAATTAAGTATTACTATGAATGTCGCATTTTCTTAATCCATATGTACGTATATAATATACCTATGCACTGATTCAATCAATAAATTTGTATCCAAAACCATGATGGTTCATCGTTTTTTTTTATCTCATCGCACAGTACCAGATTTTAAAAGGATAAAAACTTAGTTGAAATCTTTCCTTTTTATCTTGTACATCTATTCAGTAGTATAAATAATATTTTTTTTAACTCTGCCCTCTTCTTATGTAAAGAATATGCAGTGGTGTTGTAGTAAATAAATAGGTACCAGGTCGGTCACAGATTTCTTCCCCCTTTTTGTTTTTGTAAAATCCGTCGAGTAGATCAATTTTGATATAATGCTTTTAAATTGTATTAACAGTATTTTGAATATATGCATGAAAAAGGTGGCAGGGCGTTGCCCTGGCTCACTTTCAGGTGCCAAGTCACCGACCTGGCCCCAATACACCACTGAATATATGAACTGCTAATGGTGCTTAGTGCAACGCTTATTCAGTTTAGAACAGGACGTTAGCTATTACTTCTCGCTACACAAACTTTGGAATTGCAGTGTTGGAACAAAAATTACGGGATTAAAATCAATGACTTCGAACACCAATATTTAATCAATTATAAATATTATTCGTTCAGGATATCGAACACGTAAACGTCTCAACGTTGATCACTCGTCCAAAGGATCGTTTTAATATGTATTATCTCATAATTGTGCTCTTCTTAGTCTCCATTATGTGTGTACCAGTATATATATATGGGTGAAGATGTATCTTCCCTGACAAAGAGATCGTTGCCACTCGGTGAGCTTTAGTAGTACATCCGGCATCGCGGCGCTAGGCAGTGGAGTAGACGAGCAGCGTCGGGGCTCTCTTCCCATCGCCTCGTCGACCCGTCCTACGCCGCATCAAAACTTTTACGACTTCAAAGATACAATCTAACATTTACGCACGGACGTTAAGAGCCACCGTGCGTACGCGTAGAACTCTTAACTTCGGTTTAATTAGCAATTTGCATGAAAATTTAAATTGCCTTGCGTTAAAATACACTTAGTGTTACTAGCCAAAATAACACAATTAATATTGTAATTAGGATTTGAGCGTGTAGACTGATTGTTAAAAATATCAATCAAAAATCTTATGTTGACAAAAAGAATACACTTTACAGAATCTTTAGAACGTTATCAATGGAATTATAATACACAGCATATTATCTCAAAAAAAATTGAAATAACTGTTGTATTGATGATACATTTTGATGATCAATCGACGGTCAATGATTCGATCCCCCAGCACTTATATTTCATCATACTGTATCGCTTAAAAGCATTATATTAGCACTATAATATTAAATTGCATTGAGACTGATTAATGCTTTCGTAAACGCGAGAGATCATTTCAAAAACTTTTGTCGTTTGCGTCAAGTTGTGATATTTCAAAAAATCATTTAAAAAATAATAGCAAATATAATAAAATAAATTCTTATAATAACAAACTTTGTCTTTAGAATTAATAAAGATGTGACTCGGCAGGTAGTAGTTTTGGAATTTTACTATCTTTTCAGAGAAAATATAACGGTTACTATAAATTTGGAACGAAATTCATGAAAATTATTGTACTAATGTGTCTGATTTAGATTTGAACCGAGAAAGGCAGTGTTCCGCAAATGGAGACCACAGGCGACAATCACATATAATTTAAGCTAAAATCTTTTCACACATATAATTTAAGCTAATATTTTTTTGTTTTACATTTAAGTCTTCTAATTTATGACTCAAGAACTAATCTTTCCAAACATAAAGCAATAAATTACCGCTCAAATTTAAACTAATTTACTTTGAATATTTCTATATTTGTTATCGTCAATATAATCTGTAATCATTTTATTTGTAATCATTTTCACTTAATCGATATAAATAATAATAAAATTTGATAGAATGAAAGCGGAAATATGACAAATGTAAGTTAAGCAGAAGTTGGCGAAAAGCTCGGCGAGCTTTAACCTCTACGGATGTCTACGACAGAAATAAATAACCCGCGACATTTGCTTAAAACATTTTATACAAAATTTATATATTATCAAAGCTTTGTCTTCTCCTACTGAAATACATACATAGATTTATTAAAGACTCATTAAATTTGATAAGTTAAGTCAGATAAATAAGATTTATTAAAAATTATTATTGCTTGTAAAATATACCTGATTGACCTCTTTTACTTTCCTCTATAAGGTCTTCACAATACTATTTTTGAATGCACAATTAATTTAAAGCCAGAAGTATAATGCAGACGAACATTATCAGTATGTTTATTCAATTTTGACAACAGCTAGACAAACAATATCTCTTCTCACTAAGCCATCCATATATCGCAGAGACCATGTGGACTATCAGTTATAAATTTAAAGTAATGATCAGATGGTTCCGAATTCCGACATGTTCGATATCAAATTAACTGCCTAGATCTTGGAAAAGATGTTCGTGACGTATGTTATCCTCGAGTTATTCTTTGCAGTTATTAGCCGTAATATTTAAAATATGACAAAACTGTGTTTCAATGTTAATGTTATATCACTTTCCTATTTAAATGACCTTTTATATTGATCAAAAGACTCATCTCTATTTGAAATATAATGCAAGTTTTTCTGTTCTCATTTATAGTGGTTAATCAGAGCTCTCGTCTAATCGAGTACGTTACATTATATTGCAGTATCAATTTATATTGTGTGATTTAAATATTGAAAATATCATTGGACATTTTAAGCTATGCTGTCAAATATATATATATATATTATCCATGTCCGCTCCCATTGTGAAACATATGGTCTCTTAATGGAGGTATCTCAACAGAAGTTTTTCCTATGAGAACTGTTAGTTTCTCAGTCGCTCAACCTCACTTTTTTCAAAGCGAGTAGTAGGGAAAGAAGGATAAGGCTAGAATATGACTAGTGGTTGACTAATCGCTATAGCTACACCCAGTTATTAAAGGATCAGAAGGATGGGAGGAGAGGAAATAATGTGAATTTACATCACAAACACCTAGTCTTCGATCACAACTTGGAATTGAATAATTCTCAAATTCACTGTGATCTTACCAGGAATCGAACCCAGACCTGCGTGATCGGTAGAGCAAGCTCTATCCAACTGGGCCACAGCAGGCGATTTACCGAAAGAATATTTTTTGTGACCAAATACCATACTAATTTGTAGAGTTTATACATATGTTTATATTAAATCGACTAAAATGTATGTCTACATTTAATGTAGTACTTGTATAAGTCTGCTATCAGAGAGCTATTTATTCTATCATTCATTTGTGTTAACAAATTATTTAATAATATCAGTTCAACAGAGGTAAATAGATTCTTTAACAGAAGACATAAACGATATGCGATACCAATACCTCGTGGAAAAGGTTGAGAGAGGCCTCTTGGAGACATGGCGCGGCAGTCACGCCTTGAGACTGAGAGTAAACAAGTCCTTGACCCGGGTCGCTCTTTCTTTCCAGTCTTATGTTTTATTCAACATCCTGGATGCCAACACCCGGCAAAGTATATAATGAATAATTATGTCAATATTGCTTTACACGCGTATTATTTTCTAACCTTCTTTCTATTGTTTTATTTAAAGACGCATGTCATAACTTTGATAAGTATAGACAATTATGTAGATGAATGTATACGTGAATTGTTTGGTGATGTTTTATTGACACTATAGACTAGAGATTCGGTGTCGCTTGGAATAATGTGAATAATTAAATATACACTATCATCATAATTCAGTATTTCAGTTTCAGGGTTGTTATTAGAATTTCTAATTCCAATATTACCGGAACTAGTTTTAAAAAGACTATTTACAATCTCCCTTCTTTTAAAAATACACAAAAACACCTCCTACAAAAGTGGTAAAGTTTTACATGTTTTTGAACAGTTTGAAAAAGAAAAATCTATGAAAAAAATAATGATAGAGCCTAAAAGAAGATGATAATAAATAATGATACAGCCTAAAAGAGCTTGGATGCTTTATGCAAGTTGATTTTAATACATAAATATAGCTAGATCCTTTTAATAATTTAATACAAAATAATGACTGAAGGTGCTTGATGAAATTTTAATATTAAATCTCAATCGTACAAATTATGTACATTCACAGAAGTTTTGTCACTAACGACTCGAGTTTCGCATTTCGGCAAGTTCGGCGTTCAATTGCACGGATGAACTTTAACTGACAGAAGATGCCGAAAGTCGGAACACTGTGAATGTACATAATTTAAACGATTAAAAATTAATGTAAATTTATTTTAATAATTATATTTAAAGAAAACATCAAATTAAAAATGTCTATTTTTCATTTCAATAATACCAGTAGTGATAAATGACTGTGGTAATTTGGAATCATTGGTCTACATCACTGATACAAATGTGGGGAATATGAACTCCTGATTGAGCAGTTCAACGAAATATGTATATCTAACAGCAACACAGCAATATATTATATAAATACTTTAAAACAAATTAAATCTTGTGAAACCGTAATAACCAAGTAGTAAAAAATATATTCCTTTGAAAATGTCTGGTTTTACGTTCAGTTTTCAAGCCAGAGGTGAATGAAAGCTTTAAGAGCTTTTTGTGAAGGTTAAACTTTAAGAAAACTACCTACTATCGGTGACTACGTCTTTATACACGAATATAAACATTAGTTTTTAAATAAAATAAGAATATATTTAGTTTTTCTTTTGTTCGTTTGAGGAAAATCCTGGAGAATATTTTTTTTTACGATTGAATATTTTTAAGCATTTTGAATAAAAAAAATCAGCGCATACTTTATGCTAGGATAGCGTTATTTAAATCATTACAAGACATTTTTATACGGCGAAAATTGTAATAAATCAATCTCGTTACATAACGATATAACAAAAACCGATTAAATATCAGTACAATTCAAAGAAAAACGTATTCTTTGTAAATGGTTTAGAATTTATATGACCAATTTTTAAGTTCAAAATTACTTGAACCTTTGTTTGATAAGTTACAAAAAATCCTAGTTTAAACGGAACCCCTTGATTAATTTGTTGAGTTTGTATGTAATGCATGCCTCTTCTTTCGACCGGTGGGATTCCGGCGCCCCGGACGTCCGTCGGGTACTATCCATAGGATGTACTCGGCGGAACTGAGGGATGCTGGCATGTCATGGGAGGAAGCAAAGCAATTGGCGGGAGACAGGGAAACATGGAAGTGCCGCGTGGCGGCCATATGCTCCACATATGCAGCGAATATGGCCAACGAAGAAAGAAGAAGAAAAAGTATGTAATAGAAATATGAATCAAAGCATGCTCGAATAATCATAAATTTTGATTAACAACACGAAACTTCAACACTAATTTACCGTAGAGTTCAGTCAATCTTGCTGTAATGGCTAGCAATGTTGATATAATCTAGAATTTCGACTGAAGGTGCTTGGTGAAATTTCAATATCGAATTTGAATTGTCTGAATGCTGTACTCTTCCATTAATCTTGTCGCTAACGACCCGGGTTTCACCTTTAGGCATCTTCAGGCTTTTCAAGTACACGAATGTACTTGAACTGAATAATATTTTTTCAGTTCAATTATTATTAATATTTGAATAATATTTTCGATGGATTCCCCTTTAACACGAGAATTATTTTTAATAAAAAAATAAAATTGATAACTTAGCTATTCAGTAGGTTGTGTAATAAATTGCAACACAAGTTTCACCTCTTTGAGAAGCATTTTCTGACAAACTGTTGTAAACACCTAATTTTTCATTACATTTAAATTAGAATGTTTGAATTTTAATGCAGTCGTAGAAGCATATAAGAACCATTTCAGATGTTGAGTGCACCTACTAACGTGTTCCATAAAAATAGGAAACCCTGCTTTATTCCATTCTATCAAAACATAAAACTTTTGGATATCATTTTAGAATGTCTCTCCTTAATTGTATAATCCAAAAATACATTATAATCTTGACTTCAAAATTTTCCAACAAGAAATTTGGAAGTTCAAAAAAATCTTCAATAAGGTAACAAACATAAGAACACTTTTAATAGTAAAATCTTTTTTATACATTTTGTAATAAAAATAAATCCGTATATGTATGTCCACAGTCTCCGCATTTAAGATAAATTGCTTTATAGACAATAGACTCAGTTAAGCAGATATCTAATACTATTTGTATGTCATATGACAAACGGAGCAATATCTTTAAGATCTAGGACATAGGAAATTTATTGTTACTGACAAATATTGCTAATATTTAACCAAAAATGATTTTGAAAAAATGGAATGTAGGTCAGTCAGTACCCCTTGTATCTTAAACGGTAACATCTTTGTTGGATATACTATAATCAGAATGTATTTATAGTGTAGATAACATAAGTTGACAACTTTAAATATATTTTAATAATATTATAATGCTATGAAGATTCTTTCTAAGCTTTCAAATTTTAAAGATTTCAATCATTTTTATAAATTAAAACAATTATAAAAAAATTAAAAAAACACAATTTTTCTTTGTACCATTTCCACTTTAATTTCTAAGAAACATGACCGGTTTCACTCAATACGATACAATTATCAACTGATAAGAAATACAATTTTACATTGTTCTTCTTAAAAAACAAAAATGAAATAAAAAAATATATAGAACAGTAAAAAAGATAAATAAAAATAATCACGAAGGGCTTTGTTCTATCTAATGCTGTCCGCATTTACCCTAAAGTTTACGAGCGGTCACTGCAACGGTGTTGACAGTTGACACTAGGGTATCCAATCCCGGAGCCTTTTTCCAATCCCAGGATTGGGATTTGCTCACCGAGGAATTTAAAATCCTCAATTCGCTATACTTTTCCCCCGGATTATCTCCAAACCTCGTTTTTTTTTTTAGCTCACCGAGGAACTTTAAATTCTCGATCTGGTATACTTTTTCCCAGATTGTCACAGAACCTCGTTTTTTTTTTTTAGCTCACCGGGGAATTTGAAATTTGAATTTGTCAATTTTCGGAATTTGCTCAAAATTTCTCAATTTTTTCGGATCTCGGATTTTCGGATTTCGGTATCAGAAAATTGAATGGGATCCCGGGATTGGATGTCCTAATTGACACCAGTATGACCGGTAACAATCTGTGTTTTTATGTTGTCAGAGTCAACTAACTAAACTCTTAATATCGCATGGATATATACAATAAACTATCCTTATAATATGCCTATATTTATCCTTGATTCGCGCTAAAATAATTTCCCGGTAATTACCGATGGTGCGTTTTGGATGATTTACCGGTAAACCGATAAACCGGTTTTGCAAGCCCTACTAGTGACCATTATGCTTGTCACCAGCTTTCGTTACGACTCCTATATTATAGATTATAATATATTACTAATATATCACAGAATAGCGGTAAAGAAATAGAATGTAGGTCAATACTCTTATTACTTAAAATGATAATATCTGAGATATGTTAAGTGCATACCTACTAGCTTTAGTGCGTACTTTGGTAACAAGAAATCTTTTCTCCAAGGCCAGTTCGTCGCGTCTGCAAAGTTTATTATCATTTTATTTTCCTGAAAAAGAACTGAAACGACCTTTTAAAAAAAAATACAAACATGTTTTTGTACTCGGGGTATTTTTTTTTGTTGTTCCAGAGGCACGCCATTTGCCAGGGGAAATATTTACAAATGAAAGAATTTTATCCGATAGCTTTATAGGACATTAAACTTTTCCATTAAGGATAATGATACTGGGGCAAGTACAATTGTAATTATCACGAAATACGTAAAAAAAACAACATATTAAAAATGTGTTTGCAGATATTTTACGATAATATGAATCGAAAAATACTTTTACGACAATGTTTTGTAACAGCTGTAATATAATGAAATAATTACATTACACTCTCAGCATTATGTGTAAATTATTAAATGATATATGAGCCACCGAGAAGTGAAGTGAGCCAACTAGTAAAATGATTCTTCGTTAACCATCACGTCTTTATTTGGTGTTTTGATGGTTTGCATATTTTTATTGCCATGTGTTTCGGCTGAGGTTACTTCACTTTTACGATACTTCAAGATGTGAAGAATATGACAACGCATATAAATTATTTTTTTTCCAAAATACCACATGGCTCACTTCATCTCTAATCAGCCAATATATAAACAGTCGAAAATGCAAAACCTGTAACCATTACATATTATGTACATTACAACATAACCGAGGCTTTTTTTAGGTTTTCCCAGAATTAACAATTTGTAAAACCCAGGAATTTATGGATTTCCCAAAATGAAACGACGTGAAGCTTTTTTTTTATCTCTTCTCTGACATTTCAATTTCTTTATCGACTTGGCATTTACTTGGTAGAGCTCCATTATAATAGGGTAAAAATAGCATCGTATTTAGTTCTACAGTTTTTATCTATATTAGTTTAAGTTATTTCTAACTAGCTATTGATAACTAGTTCTGACGATGGCGAAAGCTGAAATAGCAACTAATAAACATAAAAACTGTAGAACTAAATACGTTGCTATTTTTACCCTTTTATTTCAATTTATAAGACTCAGCAATTTACGGATTTCGCAAAATGTCTATTATATTTGTCTAAAAATATTTTGTGGCTGCCCAATTTTCAAAACCTACGAGTTTATGGATGTTGGTGGCTACCCAAAACTGTACTGCGACTAAAAAATCTCTGTGGCCCCCCGTTGAGAAACACTGGTTTACATCAACGAAAATGAATGAAAACGAATTTTTCAACGTCCAATATTGTATCGGAGACAAATGTAATTTTTAATCGTATTCATAATAAAATCAACAAATAACACCAAAAGCGTTTTTAAACTTGCTTTTTTTCGATGGCTTATTAAACGTCAGTTTATTGTTTCAGAATAATCTTGCGTTCTTATAAATTATTGTCTCTGGTTAAAATAAAATTTCAAATTTGGAATAAATTATTATTTTGATGCTGGCATTATTTATATGGACGTTTTCGCTGCTATGCTTTCTACAGTAGAAAGTGACACCCACTGCTAATTGAATTTGCATCGGAACAATTTTTATGCTGATTCCGCTGACATAATTTATGCTTATTTCATCCGGACTAGATTTTTTTATCGAATGCGACATCTAGGCATCATTACAATATGTTATTTACCGTATGATTTCATACAATACTTCCGCAACGGTAAATAAATGTTATTTTTTACATATGTACTTTGTGTTGACACAGATACTACAAAATTAAAATTAAATTGCTGTCTAATTTTTAACACCATTATGACTGATATTAATTTGTTAGAAATATTGGAACAAAGATCGTTCAATTATGTCGTCGTGTACTTTTAAATAGCCTGAAAAAAACATATATCGATGGCCATAAGTTGACAACACGTAACCAAAATTTGTTCAATTTTACAGGAGAGCCAAAAAACTGTATAAATAAATAAGTATTAAGAAATCAATGAAAATGATAGACACTTCGGAGTGAAATAAATATAATGTATATTTAAAATAATCTGTTGATACAATATTAATTAAATAAACTTTTTATTAACAAAAACATTTGATACGAGTTAATAATTTTAATTTTGTGTCTTCTTTTATGATGATACGAGGTATTTTGATCAATTCAATGAACCTGTTTCAACGAAATAATAAATAATATTATTCTTAGATTGATCCGTACCAAAAAAAATGTTTTTTAATTATTTTTGTGTGTGGCAATACTGCAGATAATCAAATTATAAGGAAAAACCAATTCATTAAAAATTAACTCACTCCTCGAAAGTAACTTTATCTTTATTTGTATACCCTCTTCAATAAAGAGGAATAATCTATTGAGATACATCATGGAGCGGATAGGGTTAAAAACAGTATATGGGTAATGTTTACATATTTACATGCCTCGGCAACCTTTTAAAAAATGATGAATGATACCGCATAATGACAATAACAAAGCTAACTCGGGTCAGATAGAATAAGCCTGATAACGATTTGTTATTACTATTGTAACGGTGAAATGGTGGAAACTGTAATGAGTATAGTTCTGATGCACTTCAATAACATTAACGACTAATTAAACTACCGGGTGTTATCAAAAAACCTATATTTATTGTATCAACATATTTTTTAAATAATTTTGTTCGTCAATTGGCTGTAATTAATAAAATACACTGGACTCTTTTTTTACACAGTGGGTACTTTCTACACAATATCGTGTAAAAAAAATCAAAATCAACAAATAATGGTGTTTGTGTTTCCTTGTATAAAAATCAATTCAAGATAGCATAAAAATATATTTTTAGTTATAGTTTTGTGTATTGTCTCTTAATTTTATTTTTAAAAAAATCATAACAAAGATTATTCACTATCACTATGAGACACTGAACGAGCCCGTTTACATACATTTGTTACTACATCGCTTTATCACTTGAGATTTTTCAGATTTAGAGAAAGAAACCTCTCTACGCATTGTACTTAGTATTTACGTGTTAGAGAAGTGACACCGTGTTATTTCGGAACAGTGTAAAAAAGAGTTCAGTGTATATCGGCATGTAAAGACTATTTTTAATAAAAGTAATATTTAAAAGACTGATTTAGAATGATTAAAGTAATGGGTTTTTTTATAAAAAAATGTTGCTAAATACCATACTTATGACTCTACAGCAAAACCCCCATTTACACTAAAGCCGGGACCGTGTATTTTTTTTAACTATGTCCGCTCCCAATATGGAGCATATGGACTCCTAATGGAGTTTATCTCAACAGATGTGTTTCTACGAGAACTGCTTGTTACTCAGTTGCTCAACCTCTCTTTTTCCAAAGAGAGTAGGAATAGAAGGATAGGGCTAGGACAGGACTAGTGGCTAGCTAATCGCTTTCGATACGCCCCATTCATAGGATAGGATGGGTGGGAAGGGGGACTTCAAGACATCACATACATCCATGCCTTCGAACAGAAATTCATAAATCGATTGAAAAAACAAAACGTGTTGAATACACAGACGCTAGCCAACATTTGAATGTATGCATCGCACAGACGACCATCTCGTACTGACGACAATAGAATGCGACCGTTCAATTGGAGGATTTGCGGCGAATATTTCGAGCCAGCGCGTAATTCGGAGTAGTGTAATTGGTGGTTCCACTGTATTTGAAAGCATATCGTATCACGTGAAAACACGGTTCCGGGACTCAATGCTTGGCTAGCTTATCACGTAAAAACACAGCTACGGGATCCAACGTGTTAAAATGGGAATTAATTAATAGAAAAAAATATGAATGTGTTATTTTTAATATTCCAGTTGTTTGACTGCATGTCATTATTGAACAGACTTTCAGTAATACAATATAATACACAATGCAATCGTCGTTCACATCCGGAGCTTTTGTTGCAGGAAAGCGACGCGTTCGGCGACCTGGAACACTATGGATGTTCACTTATGACAATGTAAATTATTATTTTGTAAAAGGCTTTCGTTTGTGGGTGCTGACGGATGGAGGTCAGGCCTCCTTTCACTATCCCCCCACGATCCCACCGACATGAACTATCAACAATTACATTATTTAAAGGCAAGCGATATGGTCAAATAAATTTATAAACCAAGCATTTCAATGCTTTTATTATTGTAAATGATTGAGGTCAATCACAATGGAATAATTAATGTGACTGACAGGAGAATATTTCCGCGTTGTACGTATTGAAATAAAAATTATCTGTTTGACAACTTTCTAACTGTACTTTTGCTAAGTGAGTATTGTGTTATCAATCATCGCACTGTTATTGCATGATTAAAACAAAAGCTCAGACCGACATGGTATTACTATCACCAGGAATGAGCATTACTGGGTTTACGTATTTTGTTTGTATAGACTTTTAAAATTGTTTATTAAATTAATCAACGAAAATCCATACTGCAAAGTTTTACAATTAATTATTACTTTACGCGAGGGAATAAAAATGTCTCTTTATGTTTATACGCGTATTAATATTTAATTTTACTTAATATAATAGTAAAAATTATATCGAAAGTCAATTAATGTTTAATTAGTTTGTGTAATATGAGTCCAGTTCAACGGAATTTTACGGGCCAAGCTTGTCGAAATAAAATGAAACTTAAAACGAATAATAATTATAATAATTGGTTTACAATTCAATTAATTAATACTAGTTTTTCTTGATATTTCAAATTTTATTGTAGGTCTTATATAGTTAATAAATGTAGAGTCTAGCGGTGAGCTACCAATATGTTAACAAGGGGCTCGCTTAATTCTCGGTGTTCTGGGAATAGAGTGATTTTTTTCATCACTTCAATGCAATTATATGCAATACTAAAATAAGCAATCGATTGTTACTTAATACACTTACAATATTTGACAATATGCTGTTTACCGTAAACATCAATTTAAATCTCTAAAAATGTACTACTGTGTATACTAAAGCTGTCGTAGATAATATATGAATCAGAAATTGCACTTATATACTAATTTTATCTGAGAATATTGTTTTAGCTTAAATTAACAATGGGCTAGCCGGCCTTAGTAAAAAATAGCAAGAGGCTCCCGTGAGTCCCTCCGAGCCCCTTCCAGCCCACCCCTGGTAGAGTCAACATCAAAAACACTAAATAAAGACGTGATTGTACTTGAAAGTTCAAAAAAAACATTAACCATTTTACTAGTTTGCTCACTTCGCCTCTCGAGGGCTCAATTTATCGCAAATTAGCATTAGTTAATATTCAATACAATGTCAATTAAGTGAAAGTGATTTATGAGGTATCATGTTTACTTATTCATAAATGTATGCTTGTTTTTTAAAATGTCGATTTCCTGACTCGAGTAAAGCGAATAGTGACTTTGGCAGTGTGGTAAGCGTCTTATACGAAGGCATGACTGACCTGGCCCACTTTCTCTTTCATTCACACGCCGTAGGGTTATCGGCAGTCAACGACACTGAGGCTTACAGTTACAAGCTCAACATAAAGCTGAAGAAACGCATGACTCATGAAAATTAACAACTTAATCTAATATACATTCAATTTGTGCAGCTAATCAGTTGAAAACTTTTGAAATTTGCGTGCTACAGTAAATTACCTTGTAATTTGACATAAAAAATCTTTTTCATAATCTTCATTGCTGTCGATTTTGTTCAAGTAATTATACTAACTACTTGGGAAAACAGAAAATTATCATTAGGTTACTAACTTTAGTAATGTAGCATTTTATATCACTTTGTTAAAAAAAAAACCCAAATTTTAATTATGTTTGCAATTACAATCAGTCACCACTTGAAATTTATTAATCTTTGATGATTTTCTTAACTATATCGACTGTGGAAAAGAAAAAGGACGTAACACACACATAGCAAAGTGTACAGGAGGCACAAAAAACGTGTTTTGATGATTTTGGGCCATATGAAATTAATGTAATATATACAACCTTGAAGTGCACGGAGACTTCTAAACTGGTGTTTAATTGAGATAATCTAATATTAATTAAAGAGATTGCTTAGGAAAAATCTTTTTTTCAGTCTTTTTTCTTGGTTTCAATTTTCACAAGCTCATCTTTTTGTAAATATAAAAGTTAAATTTAGATACTAATTCGGCATTTGCAGCTTACATCTTTTTGATAGAACGTATATCAAATTTCATACATTGTGATTACGGAAAAAAGCTGTTTTGAAAAAACTGTGGGTCACATCCTTTTTCCTTTCCACTGTCGATATGTTAGATGTATTAAACATTTTAATGTTGTTTAATTATAGAATCACTTATACTGTAATTTGTAAATTCTTTTCAATGTCAATTGTTTATTACACCTTTTCATTTAAATTTGTTTTTGTATAAATAGTACGGTTAAATTGTATTTCTTATCAATTGATAATGCTCGCCATGAGCGAAACCGGTCCTGATATTGTTAAATTAAAGTGAAAATTAAGTACAAAGGAATATTGTGTTTTATTAATATAATGCCTTTCCACCAAGTTTTGACGTAATATCATTTTTACGATCCAATAAACAATTCTTGACTCGAATCACTTTAATTAATATAAATAAGCATGGATAAATCCTAACTTATTTTATATAAATTCTATTCTAACCTAATTTTTGCAATGACTAATAATTTTTGCCGATATCTGCACCCATTTATGAGCATTTATCCACAGAGGCACCGCGTGAAGTAATTTTAAAGTATACCGAAATTTTGCCGTTCATATCCTATTTTCCTATTGATAGCAGCTGGAGGTCTTCCAGAACTCTGAATCCAAAGTTGTGTTTTTTTATTAAACACATGCGTGTACGTTGAATAATAGTAATATATCTAAAGCTGAATCACTGATGATATTTTCAAATTAGACATTAACCGTCGATTTAATATAATTCTAGCTTTCTTAAGCTCGAGATAATTTAAAACAATATTACATTCTTCAGCCGTGAAATTATAGACGAGATGAATTTTAAATGAGCATAATTTACAACGATGATAGCAATAAATCATTATTTTATTAAAACACTCGTGTGAATAAGTACGGGGCGTTCATATGTTTATTTCCATCGAATTGAAGAACGCAAGCATGCATTAAATAATTCGTGTTTTATGATAATTAGATAGTTTACAAAGCCCATTATGAAGATGAATTGTTTTAAATAAACAACATTTCTTTTTTGTATAAATTCTTTATGGCTATTGAATACTTTTTTCTATGTATATGGTAATGATTGTACTGTCGGTCATACTTGACAACGCTTAAAAGATCTTTACGCTTAGTAAAAAAAAACATTATTTTGTCTCAAAGTAAAAAATCTAAAATCCTTGTTTACATCACTAGAATTTTTTAGTTTAAAGTTATGATTTTTTCGATAGCTCTACGTCAGTGCTTCCGTACCAGGGGTTCGCGAAAATTATCATTCTTTCAACATTCTTTGTGATAAAATTTGAACATGTGAGATTTAAAAAAATCGGGGGTCCGTAGATTATTGTTTTCACATTTAGGGGTCCGTGGCATAAAAAAAGTTGGGAAACACTGCTCTACGTGACAAAAAAAATATATTCTGGCTAACAAAATTAAAGAATTCATCTTTCATCAAAAGATAAATTTGTAATAATTATTAATTTTCTGAAAATGATATTATACAATCATTCTTTTAAATGGTGTATTACAATATATAACAGATACAATTTTCTACCATTTCTACATTTAGTTTATTAATTATTACCAGTTTGTACCTATATATTTATATATCACACATATAATATTTTTTTCCGTGTCCGCTGCCAATGTGGAGTTTCTACGAGAACTTTTTGTTACTCAGTCGCTTAACCTCTCTTTTCCAAAGAGTATAGTAGGGATATAAGGATAAGGCTAGGACAGTACTAGTGGTTAACTAATCGATCTCGCTACGTCCATTCATTAAATTTTTAGACACCAGAAACACCCATACATTCGAACAGAAATCGATTAATCGTTTGTAAAATGCTGTATTCTATACAACAACAAAAAAATGTTTTTTTTATGTTTATAATGCAGAAATGTTAAGAAATCATTAAAAACCTTATAAATAAATGACTTAGTAGAAATAAAATCGGTTGTTTTCTATATTTCTATGTTTCTTGAAAGAGGAATTTGAATCGTTCAAATTATGTACATTCACACAGATTTTGTCACTAACGACCCGGGTTTCGCCTTTCGGCATCTTCAGGCGTTCAAGTGCACGGATGAATTTGAACTGACGCTTAGTAAATGAATGTTTCGTGTTTATTTAAGAAATAAATGTATCATTGAGTTTAAAGCCATTGCTGGCAAAAAGATTATTAAATTATACGAAAAAGGAATATTTAAATAAGAATGTGCATTTTGGTTAGATAATTGTGATGACAAAAATAGCACGGCAAACTATCAAAATCAAGCATTTCAAAAAAAGAAAAGAAAGAAAGGCAGTCATTTTTTACTTTACATATCGACTGTGGAAAGGAAAAAGGACGTAACCCTTAATTTTCCAAAACAGCTTTTTTTTCGATATTCACAATGTTTACAACTTGAAACACATTCTACCAAAAGGATGGAAGCTGAAAATGCCGAATAAGTATCTAAATTTAGCTTTTAAGTTTGACAAAGATGACCTTGTAAAAAATTAAAACCAAGAAAAATCACCGAAATAAAGGTTTTTCCGAGACAATTTCTTTAATTAATATTACGTTATATCAATTAAACACCAGTTTAGAAGTATCCGTGCACTTCGAGGTTGTGTATAATTCATAATTTGCATATGTCACAAAATCATAAAAAAACACGTTTTTAGCGCCTCCTGTAAAATTTGATATGTGTGGGTTACGTCCTTTTTCCTTTCCACAGTCGATATATTGAAACTGGTTATGCAATATATTATATAATTGCAATAATAAAATTATTTTATTATTATAACTAACTTTTGTGCGTACACCATTTTTAATATACAAATAAATGCAAGTAGGGAAGGTAGATAGATAATGTGAATAGGCGATTCAGTAAAACCGGTGCATTCGCGAGCGTGTGCTTGTACAACATGAACTTGAACTCGCATCTACGAACATGAACTTAACAACACTGCTAACGGAACAAAGCGTCAGCGGTAAATGGACCAATAAAGACGCTGCGCTGTTCCGTACCGTAGTATCTATCGCTGTCGTCACAGACAATATTATGCCGAATTATTTTACCGTCGAAAAGGATTTTATCTGTCGCATGAAAATCGTAGAATAATTATTTTGACTTTAGTTAGTAATATTCGTTGAATCGTGAACGTGAAAATGTTCCCCGTATTTAAGCTTACAAGATGAACAGCCACAGACGACGCAGTACTATTCTTAACGTTGTTCAAATAATACAATATACAAGCGGTCTGAGTCTCTTTTTAGTGCAACTTTAAAGCTATGGAACTTTAAAAAAAACACTGCAAATAAAATACGAGAAGGAATTTACTTTTAAGTATTTTTTTATTTGTATCCATGTCCGCTCCTATGGTGTCCTAATGAAGGTATCTAAAAAAAGTTTTTTTGAGATCTG
This sequence comes from Himalopsyche tibetana, assembly GCA_030503985.1. Lineage (NCBI taxonomy): Eukaryota > Metazoa > Arthropoda > Insecta > Trichoptera > Rhyacophilidae > Himalopsyche > Himalopsyche tibetana. The sequence goes on along the minus strand of JAPJYX010000019.1, from coordinate 27,655,782 downwards.
TTTGTTACTCAGTCGCTCAACCTCTCTTTTTTACAAACAGAGTAGTAGGGATTAGGATTTCCAATCCCGGGATCCCGTACAATTTTGTGATCCCGAAATCCCGGAATTGCGTAGTGGGTAGTTTGATTTTGTGAGGAATTCGGAGATAAGGGAACGCACAAGACAGCGCCTCGTCACGTTAGTGGTTATGGAGAGACGTTGGAACTGGCTGGGTCACGTGCTGCGGATGCCTCCGGAAGGCCTCAATCCTGCCTGACCCCTCTTCCGACCGGTGGGATTTTGGCACGCCGGACGTCCGTCGGGTACTATCCATCGGATGTACTCGGCGGAACTGAGGGATGCTGGCATGTCATGGGCGAAGCAAAGCAATTGACGGGAGACAGGGAAACATGGAGGTGCCACGTGGGGGCCATATTCTCCACATAGGGAGCGAATATAGTCAAAGAAGAAGAAGAAGAAGAAGAAGATATTTACGGTAATAGTTAACTTTGATTGGATGTGTATTGAAACTTTAAATAATATTCAGGTGCAAGTAAATTATAATTATAACATGTCAGGGGTAATCAATATTGCACAGTGAAAGATGGCGTGTATACATAACACGACGATAATTTTAAGTAAAGAAATTTAAGCCAACATGATGTTTTTAATCACTCTTAAGTCAAGTATTTTTCATGGATAGTCTATGTAATATTTTGTGGAAAGCGTATGTCGCATAAAAAGAGACTCGAGTGTATTTTGTTGAGCATTAATAAGTTTAAAAAAATATTTTGAAAATCATTGGAAGCATTCGTTCGACAACAATATTTTTATTTACACGTAGATGTTTTGATGTCAACAATGTTGTTGCTATAAATTGAGTTATTGAAATGTAAATTAAATTCCCGTTGCTTCTGAACTCAATTAAATAACGATGTTGTCGTTTACGTTTTATGGAATATTCTTACTGCTCATCACGATTCAACACACATGTTCCAAAAGGAATAGTCATTGCTTAGCAAAATATCTATGGAACATATTGTTTAAATTAATAACGTCACTTCGGCTGGAGCTCCAATCTTATATTAGTACATTTTTTCTTAGAGCAACGTTAAAAATCGTTCTATTGTTTATGTATTGTAAAACGAAAAAAATAGGTGCAATTAAAGGTGAAGTCAATGAGCAATGCATTCAGTAAATAATATAAAAACAATACTTAAAATGAAGAAAATATATTTCTATTTTTTAAAAACACAGAAAAGAAAGAAAAGTCTGCAAAACGATTTATAAAGATCAACCAAACAGCTCTTGCAACTGGTATTTTATGTTACAGATGAGAATAGCAAGTTTTAAGAAAATAAGTCATATTCGATAAATAGTTATACTTAATATTGAAGCTTTCAATGCAGCTATAAAGCATGGTGCTTGTCCAGCGGTGATTAAAAAAAAACTATGTTTATTTATATAAAACGTAGAAGGCTATAAATATATGAACCTTGTAGTAAGATTAAAAATAAAATAATTTAAGAAAAAGTGGAAATTCATTATTTATCTTGGCTATTTCTCTGATAATGTAATTAAGTTTAAAACAGACTGATGGTTCCTTTCAAATATTTTTTGTCCGGAGTTTTCTGTATACGGAAGAGTTTTGCTAGAAAAAATCGGTGTACGGATAATTCGTCCACAAAGTATTCTGTACGGAGAGTTCGTATTCGGAAGAGTCTGTTCACCAAATAATATAATATGACATACTGACTTCCTCAACAGACTATACTTTTTTATTTATGTTCGAAAAGTCAGTTTTTCGAAAGCACACTTTGCTTTCAGCATAAAATTGATAAGTAAAACCTAGTTCCTAGGAAGTTGAAAGCACTTGAAAATACCCAGAAGCTACCCTACCGATAATAAAATGATGAAAAATGTATGATATCTGCTCCGGGTGGATAGTAGTTTTAAAATAGAAAAAAAGGATCATGCTGAGGCTCTGCTGCATGCAAGGAGCGGGAGTGGGGTAGCGGGATAATGCACTTTGACTCAAACATGGCCGCCGGTACGTTGCCATGACGACGGTTGCAGTTTCCCACGAACTTTATCTCGGTGGAAGTTTCCACTGGCTATAAAATGAAGCTACACCTAGCGACACACTGTCAGTTTCATCTAGGGATTTGAACACGTGACGAAAGTCGGTACATATTACATTCAAAAGGGACCTAAGATGAAAACAAACAAAACGGTTTCCATGAAAAAAAAACAGTTTTTAAATAATATTTATGAATATTGATTTGAAACATTAAAAATTGCGAGAAAAAGGTGCCACCGCGTAAAATTGAAAGAAAATCATTAAATAAACTTATCATATAATTCGATATTACTCGTTCTCGTCTGCATTAAAGGTTAAAAAAATAGCTTTGTTCTACATAACAGAACACGTATTAATAATGTGCTTGAAAGGCAGATTTTTGACCTGATTATTATTTTGATGATTGTTTGCAATACAAATAATATACATAATGTATAGATTATTATTATTAAGTGAATGTGGAAAAACGATACAATTCAATTCACTTTATTTCTGTTCATAAATAAGACTTAAAAGGTGTGGTTTTGATTTGGTTCGAAATGGTTTCGTATTACAAGTGCATTCTCAGAGGTCAGTGTAATTCAATAGAACAGTTTATTTTGAGTAGTATATGTTTTTTTGATAGTAAAACACGTTCGATATAAAATTATCAGTGATGTTTAAAATATAAAAACTGATATCAATGCCAATTCGCCGAATATTTGAAAACGGCCGGTCCTTGGGGCGTTCTATTTTAGTATTAAATCAGTATTTGTTTATGATAAGTAACAAAATATTTTTAAAAAACTTATTTTTCTATATTATTATCGAAGCCGGCTCCATTGACTTACGTTTTTTAGTGGACATTTCTGTATTTTTATTAATCGATTAAAAAAAATATTGTAAAAAATATAAAGTGTTTGGCATGAGATTCGAGCGTAATATGATAAAAAAAAATTGTGACACGAATAATTTGGAATTTTAAACCCCTTTTTCGCGGGGGTCCGTGAAAATGTTCATTATTTCAACATTCTTTGTGATAAAAAATGAACATGTGAATTATTTTTTTTCGGGGGTCCGCAAATTATTGTTTTCAGATTTAGGGGTCCGTGGCATGAAATAGTTTGGAAAGCACTGGATTAGACGACGCTCGCAAAATAATCAATAATATAATAATCCGAATTGTAGAAATACGCAGTTAAATTCGACCGCTATTAACCCTTTGCCCGGGTCACCAAATTTAGCGAGCATGCCCTGTACGCGGCTGCTTTTTTGCGGATTTTTTTTATTGCGCTTTCGACTATATATATAGGTTGTAATATTTTTTCAACTATTCAAATATGTTAATTGCCACCCAAAGTAACTTTTTCAATAATAAAATAGAATACATTTCTTGCGTTTTCGGTTTAATTCAACAATAATCATTCTTCATACAATTGCGGTAAAACGTCACCATATTGCAAAATTCCGCCACGTGTGACCGAGAACACTGCGCCACCACCATACCATATGCTTATAATATTAAATTCTCGGAAAAATATCAATTTCACCCACACTCGATCGCTTATTTACACTATCCATAATCTTGCATTGGTGACGTATGTTCACGGCGTGTTCCAGAAATAAATTATTTTAGCGTATATTGAATCTTTTTCGACTAATGCCATCTATTGAATTTGGTAAAATATACATTTAGTAATATTTTCAACAGTTTCAAAGTTATACAATTTTAACACAATAGATATCTCTTATATAGGGTTCCATGCATCTATACGTATCACGCGCGCTGATGGCATGTTCGCTAGGACATGCATAGCAGTCATACGCGGTGAGAAGGTTAAAAGCGCTCACCCCTGCCACGTGCGAGGGCGGGGAAACAGAGGCGGAGTAAGGGGCGGCCGGTCTACGTTTGACCTTAAACTTGCCTCGTAGCAGTGACGTCAGCGCGAAGGTAATTTGATTTTATACAATGTCAGTTCACCCCCCCGCCCACTTTCTTCATTGGAAAATCCACCCACTACTACAAAGTATGACGCAGAAATGAATTTCGCATTCACCCTTATAGTTGGTAACAGAATAATATTGTTTTATCGCCTAGGGTAGTTATAAAACAAATACACGCGTTAACAAACAATATTGTCGAAATATTTGTAGCACTTAGTGTATGCAAGGTTTTACGACTGTAGCTCGTGTTACATTTTAATTAATTCATATCGGAATTTTGTTTACGATACTCTGTCGTTATTGGAACTGAAGAAATATGTATATTTTCATTTAAAACCAAGCGCTGTAACCAACTCTTTTTTTGTCTGGCGAACGTATGTTTATTTCTTTATTAAATAGTTTATTTAAAATTTACGAAACCTTCTATATTGTTATTATGTGTTTATTTTAAACAGTGATATTAAATTTGATCATAGAAGTAAGTCGCGGGGGATTCTAAGGCTACATCAATTGCAAAAGCTCTACAAAAAAAAATCTACTAACCGCATAAACACATCGTTGAGACGGCAAAAAGACCGTTTCATATATTTTTTTTGTGATGTACAGAAAATTGTAGAAAATCAAGTGAGCGCCTTAGTTTCAAAACCTACCTAACTCCAAAAACCAAAATTGTTGACAAATTGCAAAAAACCGCTGTACGCTTTTTGGATTTGAGTAGATTTTGAGATTGAACACATTTTTTAAAATGCGTTTTCTATGTATTTAGAGAGATTTTCAAATCGAAAATTTATTGATTGTATATATCAGGCATGGGCAACCTTTCCTAGGTCTGGGACCAAATTATTATTCTGTCTCCGAGTCAAGGGCCGGACCAAATTATTAAACATAACTAAGTAATATTAAATTAAATGAAACACGTTGCTACTTTTATATATTTTTATTTATTTATTTAATGAAAGACATACTATTAATATTATATACTGATTTTTTTTTTTATTCGATAAACTTTTTTCTTTTCTTTTCTGCATCACACCGAAGATGATATCTCCTCAATGATGATACAGTTAAAATACATTTTATTTAGGTACAATTTGAAAGGCAACAATAAATAATAATTACAAATATATAGATATTATTAAAGGCTTATTAAATGCAAAGAATTGGTAAAATTACAAGTAAAAACAATTCAATAATAATAAGCAAGAATGATAGTTAATGGGACTAATAAACAACTTTTAATTTTGAAACAGATGTGATTAAGGATTGAATGATGAGGGACAAGGAAGGTAAACTTTTTCTCCAAAAGAAGTAGAAAATTTCTTGAAGTGGCAGACATTTTCTGAAGACGAAACTAGATCTGGATGCCCGATAGGACCATCACGATTATTTCTACATGACAAAAACAATATGCTTCTTTCTACTGACATAATCGGACAATTCCAGAGAATATGCTCTGAATCTTGATTACTGTCACCACAAGGGCAGTGTGGGCTAAGTTTGATTTTAAATTTATGTAACTAGGCATTAAATGCAACGTGTCCGGTGATACATATATACTGATTACAAAATTTAGTGTGAAGATTGGCCTTGTACTTGAATTACGAGACTATCAATATTGGTGTTGGTATTGCTTAAGGATAATCAAGCCCGGACAAAATAAGTCGGCGGGCCGGTGGTTGCCCACATATGTTGTAGATAATGAAATAGATAACAAGTTGGTATCAAAAATGGTCTTTAAGTAGGTTTTGAAATTGAGATCCTCAATTGTGCAGTAATACAACTATGTATGCCCTTTTTTCGTTGCCCGAAAACGACAACAAGAAATTTTGAGATTTTTTTGTTTAATTAAATTATAATCCACACGCTTGCTCATTTACTTTATGTTTCATCGAGCAAGTACTGCATGTTCAATACTGGGAAGTCTTTGTTTGTGAATTCTTAATTTTATGGCACGGGAATGAAAAATAAAATAAACAAAAATGCCTCGCCGTAATCACAATGCAAATATGCAATTTATTATACCAAGAAATATTCGATAAGACACTTAAGCAAGGTCAAGAAAGAAAAACACTGACGCATTTTTAAAAACTTAATTGTAGAATCAGTGATACGGCTCAGAATTGCATTTGTTACATTATCAAATGTGTGTGCTTGTATTATTATACTATATCCTTCATTCTCAGTAATTCGAATACGAGTAAAACACGAGAGTTTCATAGGACTAAGTGAATCAGAACGTACCTCTTAGCGTCATAGGTAGGGCTTGCAATTTACCGTAAATTTGCAATTACCGGTTTACCGGTTATTTACCGGGAAATGGAAAAAAATATACCTATGTAGATTAGATGATTAAAGTATAACTGTATGTAGCCACCTTTAAAAACTAAAAGCGGTATCCTAGATTGAAACCTAAACAGTTTCAAATACATTTCAGGTGAATAATATCGTATAAATCCATTCTTATATTTTATATGATGTCCTTTTTGTTTTCACTGAGATATGGTAATGGGACGTCAAATAATCACTTATGTTTTTTATGCTACATCGAGTTTGATTAATTTGAATCACGACTATTTGGTTTATTTCTCTGTGAGGAGTCAATATAATTCAGTGCTTCCCAACCTGTGGGCCGCGAAATTTAGTAGAAAGTACAAAAAATCTATATATTTAAGTCTATCAAATCGGTGTTTCCCATATTGGGGGGCGTGGAATTTACTTAAGGGGGCCGCCGGATTGAATTGGAAATTGGATTCTGGGGGAAAAGTATAGCAAATCGAGGATTTTGAATTCGTCGGTGAGCTAAAAAAAATGAGTTTCTGTGACAATCTGAGGAAAAAGTATACCAAATCGCAGATTTCAAATTCCTCGGTGAGCTAAAAAAAAAACGAGTTACGGAGACAATTGAGGAGGGCCGCGGATTATTTTTTTTAGATTTAGGGGGCCGTGGAACGAAAAACGTTGGGAAGCACTGATATAATTAACTTATTAGTTTATCCATTAACGTATTGATAAATGATACATCTAATATAAGTTAATAATTAAAATTCAATACAACACTATTACAATTGAATGGTTTTATTGAGTTTATGATTTTTTTTTAAATATAAAATCCATATTTACAAATTTGTTTTTTTTTTGCAAATAAACAAGAATAAAATATTTGTAAACAATGAAGAATATGTACCAAAATACATATGTTTTTTAAATATACTTGGTTGTCAGTCCTAAAACAAGTATTTAGGATCAGCTGCAGAGTTCGAGCCGTCACTGCGATGGTGATGACAGTTGAAATCAGTATGACCAGTAAAAATCTGTGTTTTAATGCTGCCAGAGTTTAAAAAACGAAACTCCTAATTTTGCATGGATGTCTACAATCAATTTTTGTTATAACATGCCTGTATTTAGCTTTAATTCGCGGTAATTACCGGTAAATTAGAAGCATTACCGGTAATTAGTTAGTTTTGGACGATTTACCGGTAAACCGGAAATGCAAGCCTTAGTCATAGGTATTTTTAAACGGTTTTTTACACATGTCATGCTAATAAGTGTTTTAAAACTACCAAATTTTTAAGATATATGAATATATTTCTTATACATATTATCATAATTTTAAAATACAAAAATTTGCAATAAATATCTCGATGAACCTTGCAGACCAAATGACATTGATATAAAACCAACCATAATGATCAACATACGGTACTTCAGTCTGCGGTAATAAGAAACGTATCACTTAATAAAAGCAACAAACTGCAGACGTCGTACTTTATCAATACTGATAGATGATTTAGAGCCATTTGAACCACCCACGTAAGGTGACCGATTAACCTTATATGACAATAAATCCACTCACATCATCGTATTTGTGTTTTGTTTAGTCTGAAACTTTCGCGTCCGCTAAAAATCATTCCTTGTAATATTGTATAAACATTGAACGTGGCTTTCAATTACAACCTGAATTTCGATAAATATTTCCGATGAGTAGCTATTTCATTCGTTTCAGAGCTTTTTATACCATCGAATGGTCCCAACTAGGTTGTGTGTTGAAAGTTGACGGAAATTTTCCAATATTTTATTCAACCGTGCGAAATCTACTTTTTTATTCGTTTTTCACAGTCCCCAAATTCTTTAGCCCAAGCCTTTTATGGTGCGTTGGAATGACCCAGGAAGTGGCCGTAGCCTCACATTAAATTGAGGACTTCAAGGAGGTCGAATGTCCAGTCGGATCTTGATCAGCTATACTATAATACAGGGTTTCCCATACTTATTGCACAATGGAACACTTCGCAAATATGGAAATGTTACCGGAACACAGCTTATTTTAGGTAATTTATAATACTAAAAATATTGGAAAAATATATGTTATTAAATCACTTTATTTATTGATTAATTATTTTTAAAACATGTTACATCAAAATATGAGTAAAGCTCTTAATGGTTTAAAATCACCACCTGTAGCTAGATATGTGACTTTCTTATGTGGAGATTTACCATCACTTGATTTTTATTAATATGAAGTAGAAGTTGCTTAAATGTGTTGCAGCATATATAATAATTCCAAATTCCGAACACCAGTGTTCCGCGGAACATAGTTTGGGAAACCCTGCAGTATAATATATCAATTTAATTACTTTTTAACATTTCCATACTTTTAATATACGAGATATATGATATCTATTGAAAGAAGAAAAAAATCTATATTATTATTAAGAATATTTTGTGGTTGTTTTGAAAGTTCTCAACTCAGATTGAATTGGAATTTACTTGGTAGAGATCCGTTGTAGTAAGGTAACAATTTATCAAAGTATTTAAGTTCAACACATATTATTTCATAAATGGTTGATAGCAAGTTGGGCTTATGCCCTCATCAGAACTATGTTTAAACTAACATTAACTCAACTATTTTTTCTCACCCACTCTTACATTTTAATTTGTATTGCAATATTATTATACTTAAAAAATTGATGTTAAAGTTTCTTGGAACAATAAAAAATAATCAATTACTCAAAGCAAATTAGTTTAACTTTAAGTGATTATGTATAACAAGTTACATTAGCGTCTTGTAAAGGTTTTAGCAACGGTGATTGATTGATATTCGTTTGGTTATTAAAAATGTTGTTGGCTTTATTATATCGACTGTGGAAAGGAAAAAGGACGTAACCCACACATATCAAATTTTACAGGAGGCGCAAAAACGTGTTTTGATTGAAAAATTATAAATTATACACAACCTTAAAATGCACGTAGACTTCTAAACTGGTGTTTAATTGACATAATCTAATATTATTTTAAGAAATTGTCTAGGAAAAACTTTTATTTCAGTCTTTTTTCTTGGTTTTATTTTTTTACAAGCTCATCTTTTTCAAACTTAAAAGCTTAATTTAGATACTAAATCGGCATTTGCAGCTTCCATCCTTTTGATAGAACGTCTATCAAGTTTGATACATTGTGATCATCGAAAAAAAGCTGTTTTGAAAAAACTGTTAGTTACGTCCTGTTTCCTTTCCACAGTCGATATCTATTAATGCACTTGTGCAAGGTTTCCCAAATGATGGGTCACAGAAACAAGATGCCGAGTCGCCAATTTCCTCAAATAAATCTGTATAATTTCATAATACCACTCATTAATAAATTATTGATACATTTGATTTCTATATAGGTTTATCAGAGTATTATAATATACAAATACTGTATGGATATAAATATACTGGTTTATTTTACCTATAGGCCGGTAGTATAGGCCATAAAAAAAATTAGTGGGCCACGAAGGAGAAATATTAAAATAACCGGGTCGCAGGGGAACAAGTTAAGGAAACGCTGCACTAGTGCATTTACTTTAAAGTTTAAACATAGTTCTGATAAGGGTATAAGACGAAATAGCTATCAACTATATTGTATAAAATAATATTTGTAGAACAAAAATACATTGATATTTTGTCACCTTATTACGTTTAGAATATCCAGATTTTTTAGATTGAATTTTTAATTTGTTTAAGTTAGACTTTCCGTTACAGTTGTTGTTTTAATAATATATCATGGCAAATTTTGTCAACACATTGTGACATTCAAGCCATGTCAACTAGGGATTCTGAAGTCTCGGGTTTTTCAAAGTCCCGGGACACGAGACGTGATAAAGTCAAAGTCCCGGGACTTCCCGGGACTTGGGACTTTTATTTCCCCTTCAATAAAATTATAAATTTATTAAAATTAAATATTTGTATGTATGTACTAAAAAGGGATGATAACGGTTCATGTATGGAAAAAATAACAATGAATTGAGTAAAATTATGACCGGTTACTTCACAAATCACAATACAGCTTTTATACCTTTTTTGTCCTATTGAGACATTGGTAACTTTGTACAATAGTGAAAAAAATTTGTAAATAAAACAACATCAGGTATGAACACTTAATTATAATATTTTTTAATTTGTTTTTGCTACAGTTATATTTTTAATACGATTATGAATTGATTTAAACAAATTTCTAATAACATAAATGAAGATATCCTTCTCCCAAACGTTTTTTAATATTTCGTTTCAATTAAACTATTTTTTTTGGGCGTTTTTTACGCAGTTAGACGTATTTTTTTCCATGCGTACTTTAAAATGGCGGCGAAAGTATGCGTTAATTAAAAAAATACATCTTTTGAACACATTTATTTATTGATTTTAAAATCTTAAATTCGTTTAGTTGTTTCGTTTTTGATGGAGAAATCTTTTATTTTTTGTAATCTGTCTATTTAATTCTTCTTCCAGTGACAGTTCTGCAATATTTATGTCATGATCGGTATTTTCTTCAAATACTTCGAAATCTTTTTCCACGGAGAAAAGACGTTGTAGTAAATTATCTCCGTATTTAAAATATATTGTTTTGGAGCATTTGTCAAAATCTTTCGTGTACTCTTTTCGAAAATCAATTAGTCTCAGCAGAACGGTTGGTAATAAAACATAAGCCGGCTTGATTTATAACATAATTTTCTAGAAATAACTATTGGTTCCATTATTTCTTGGAATTCTGTGCGATTATCCCATGCTGCAAAAATAGTTAAGCGAACACGTGTTTAAGTTTTTTTTGTATTTCTGCATGTCTCTCTCTACCCGTTAAAAATGGTTGTTTCGTATTACAATATATACATAGATGTTTTTTAAAACTTCTACAATTATAAATCCAAACAGCTGTTTTTTTTCTTATAGATCCCTGTTATATATGCATACTTAATTTTGTTAAGACCCCAGCCTTTAATCCTTAGCCTAAATATAATGCATTTTTTTCAAAACTGATCCCGCGGATAGACACCAATGAAACTTTATTTTAAATCAAAATTAACTTTTTAGGTCACATTAGCGATTGCTTGCATCCAATTTTTATTTGTTAGAATGGTTTTTTCAAAATTAAAAATGTACAATTTGGCTGTCTTAAGTCCCGGGACTTTGTTGTTGCCCCGGGACTTAAGACAGCAAAAAATCATAAAAGTCCCGGGACTTTTGTCCCGGGACGTCTCGACACAGAATCCCTAATGTCAACTGAATCCATAAACAGTAATGGCAAACGTGAGAACGAGGTGACGATAGAATGATAAGTTAACTTTAAATATTTTTGTTTTAAAAGATATCATATTATATCAGCAATGCTCGAGTAACAGAATAAATAAATAGTTGAACTCATAAAATATGGTAACGTATATATTTATAATATGTATGGCACGTTTTAAATATTATAACACAAACATAACTGTAGGATATAGGATTACAATGTGTTGATGATTTAATGTCGATAAAATATGACTCTCAAAGATTGATATAATATTTGTTGCCATGCCAGGTAAAAAAATGAAAGTTTATATCCGTTAGAACTAGGGTTTCTAATTCCTGAATACCGAAATTCCAGGATTGTGACAGTACTAATCCAGGGATTTCGGGATTAAGAATTGCAGAAAATTGAGCAAGGTTTCAAATTTAGGTACTTTTGGAAATTCCGTAAATTTCTGGGTTTTTACGCGTTCTTACGTTTGAAGAAATCTGTAAATTCCTAAGATTTTGGATTCGAAAATTCTTGGAAGAGCTAAAAAAAAATCTACGCGCTTTTCATTTTGGGAAATCCGTGGGTTTTTGAAATCATCATGAAATTGTTTGAAGATTTCCTATAGATATTGTTTTTTTTAATATTTTAATACTTAACATTCAATATAATAGAGTATATTATGAAAATAAGTTATGATTTTTTCATTAGGGAGCTAATTAAGTTAAGTATCTAATATTATCTGTAGAAGGTATAATATTGAATTTCACTATGAAAAAATGTTTCATGAAAAATGATGACATATTCAGCATATTAGTATTTGTTATCTGGTATTTTTATCGAGACCTTGGAACGATCTTTTGTTCCCGATAGGAAAAAAATAGCATTGGTGGAAAACCATTATGAATATTTATCATATACACTAAATTATTTTAAACATTGTTGATACGTTCCACTAAACACCGAGTATAAAAAAACCCGCATAAAAAATTGAAGATTGGTTCTTTTAATTTAAAAAAACGTGCTATTTGAAAAAAATAACAATATAATTGCACATAAAAATTAAAAAAAAGTGCAATAATAAAGATCCAATAGTTATATTATTCATACACATTATGTATTTTATTTGAGAAAATAATATAATACTATTCATCGCATTTACTAACATACGCGCACGTTTATGAGGGACTGGACGTAAATTGCTTTCATTGATAGAAATTTTCCTGACACGTCTAATGTGTTAAAATCTAATGAAGACTTTTTGTGTTATTATGGTACTGTGTTGTTGAATTTCTTGCTATTAGGAATGCTACAACAAATAATTTGTGTAAAAATATAGTATTCATTCTTTTTAACGTACCGTGTTATTTCAAAGCCGTGTATAAAAAAACATCTAAAAAAAGTGTTGAGTGTACACTAAATAACGTATTGTTTTATCTTACATGAGTTAACATAAAGTTATGAATTAGCTATATCAAAAGTTTTGAAACTTTTTCAAATCACGACGCCTTTTGACAATAAAAAATGTTGAAATTTTTTTTAATGAACCAAAGTTTTGTTCTATTTATCCGCGATTTTTCTCAACTTTTAACTTACCTACAATCATGCATAAGATTTTGTGCATTTCATGAAATATGTTATTGATGTTATAATAACCAAATTTGATTTTTAAAGCATCGTGGCTAATAGGTCATGCTTATCAAATCTTTTTTTTTGTTAATAACGTGATATTAATTCTTTTTCCATTTATCTATAATTTGATCTATAATCATTAAGTAAGAAATGCGTATGTAAACTTTAAGTAAATAAATTACACTGCTGTGCAGCTGTGTGAATCAACGGCACGCGTTGCAAATTCAGTAGTACGTTCAGTATACGAACAGGATGGCATTGTAACACGTATAATATTGTTTACAAGTGAAGAAACTTGGATTTAAGTTCGTCCTGTTTATTTTCGTTTTTTGTAATGATGTAATGTCATATTATTACCGTGCTGCAATAATATCTGTCATAAATAATTTTTAAGTTTGTACAGGATACGTTAAAAATTATAATGTTTTTAATATATGTATTGAATAGATATAGTTATCAGAGAGTTTTCCATAACTGTCGCACATTCAAGTATGCCGGGTGACCTCTATCTTCAGCGACTGCACCTACTTATTAAAAAAAAAACACACTCATATTGTGTATTTAAATGATGACTTATTTACATGAATGGCGAAGGTCGTCTTTGAACTTTGCTTTGGCGGAAAACGAACATATTTTTTTTATTCGAGTACAGAGAAAATAATATTCAACGTAAAGAGATAATAGTCTCCTTGAATTATCGATATTATACTCGAGAAATATAATTCTAAAGAGAGTTCTTACAGAATTGTGAAGGTTAAGCAATCTAAATTAAAACGACTGAAGAAGTTCTAGTTCAATTATTATACTCCGTCGGTTAATTTAGAGCTGATTTTGTTTTTGTGTTGAATTATTGAAGGTTGTCTGAAAACGTTTTTAAGAGCATTGAATTTATAGAAGAAAAAAAACAAATATTCTATCGTTTACAAATAGATTGAATTAAATTATTAAATCTATGGCCTCTTATTAAAAGATATTTGACTAACTCCAAAGACAAATAGTAAATTTCGTCGTAAAGTAAAATAGATTATAAAAATCAAATTATTATTTTATTTTTTCGACTAAATCACAACTTTTTTTTAAAAAATTATGTTTCTTTTTTGTGATTCCGGGATTTTGGGTTTGAAAATATTTAAACCAACAAATTTTTGTCGATTTTCAAAACCTAATTTGGAATCTTTAGGGAAGCCCTGGTGCAATTTTCTCAATCCAGAAATCCCGGGATTAGTACTATCACAATTTCAGGATCACAAAATTGGATGGATCCCAGGATTGGAGACCCTAGTCACTACGTAATAGACATAGGTTAAAAAATCATATACATAAACGAAAATTTTAAAATCGTGTATCGATTTGTAGAATACAGCAACTATATATTAAAAAGTCTTCTTCTAAGCTTAAATGTACCTATTTAATAACCTTGAGAATTACCTTTACCACCATAGAAATTGAGATTTTCCAACTGACTTACAACCTTGTTAAAAATATACTTACTTTACAATTGCTCTCTTGGTTGAAATGACTATCTTTAAAATGTTATGGTTTAAATAATTTGTATTTTCAGTACGAGAAAAAAAGAAAATGTATGTACATATTAAACAACCAAAAATATTCGTTTAGATTTGATCATCTATTAAATTATGTTTGAGATATTACTTTCGATATTAAAGTTTATCCCTTAAATGCATAGATTACTACGAAAAGTACAAACATGTGTTTTGCCTTTTTGGAAAAACAGGAATCGATTTTACCTTTTACTCATATTTATAAAAACACAATAATCCTTTGTACTTCATTCCACTTTATTTAATATGTCAGGACCGGTTTCGCTCATTGCGAGCATTGTCAACTGATAAGAAATATAATTTAACAATGCTATTTATACAAAATTGAAAAGTTATACACAACAATTGGCATTGAAAAGAAATTGCCAATTACATTAAAGTGATTCTAAAATAACACAAAATTAAAATGTTCAACACATCTAACATATAATTAAAAAGTCATCCCAACTTAATAAATTCAGAATGGCGATTGAAAGTAATTACAAACATAATTAAAATTTGGGAAATTTTTGACAAAGTGATAAAATGCTACATTAATTACCCAATGGTAAAATACATATTTACTCTTCATATTGTTTTAATATAATATGTCTTTTTTTACACGTGCTAACCTATTATAACCTAAATCTGAACAGAACAAACTGAAGTTTTGGTGGCCATTGATTTTCGACCGTTTTAATACAATTTTCACAATAAAGAACCTTCATCATAGTAGCATTGAATAGTTTAATTGTGTATTCTATAGTTGGTAGTGTTGCCTTTAATAAACTGGATAAACTCATGTTTTAAGTGCTTTCTAAGAGTACAAAGTGTTTTTGGATAAAAATATATATAAAAAAAACTATTGAAAAATGTTTAAATTATTTTTCCTGCAATCACCCACCTTTTGTGCATGCTTTTTTTTTATTATTTAAAAGTAGTAAATGATGCATTTAAGGGTTAAGTTTAACTAATTCTGAAAAAAGAACGTTGAAACTTATCGACTGTGGAAAGGAAAAAGGACGTAACCCACACTTAACAAATTTTACATGAGGCATGAAAATCGTGTTTTGATGATTTTGAGCTATATGCAAATTATGAAATATACACAACCTTGAGTGCGCGGAGATTTCTAAACTAGTGTTTAATTGAAATAATCTAATATAAATCTATGAAATTGTCTAGGAAAAACCGTTTTTTCAATTTTTTTTTATTGGTTTCAATGTTCACAAGCTCAAATTTTTTCAAACTTAAAAGCTTAATTTAGATACTAATTCAGCATTTGCAGCTTACATCCTTTTGACAGAACGTGTATCATGTTGTATACATTGTGATTATAGAAAAAAAACTGTTTTGAAAAAAAATGGGTTACGTCCTTTTTCGTCTCCACAGTCGATATTATGTCATAATATATTGCCGAAATGGTACTAAACAATCTGTCGATACTATTGAAAAGTTCTATTTTTTTGAATTCTAAAAAATTAACACCTACGTGCTTACAATAAAAAAACGAATCAGCAATGTTGTACCATCGACAATTATGTATATTGATAAAGGGTTAAATGTCTATAAATTATGGTTTAAGATTGTTCGAGTCGACCAATGCCAGATACTAAGATGTCGAGGGCAACCGTCACATCAAACTTCTTGCTGCTTCCTTTGAAAACGTTGTTTGAAATGGAACGAAATTAATAATGAACAGCAGAAGCCAGACGCGCGAGAAAAAGAGGAACGCGTTAAAATATCCCACAACGTGTTGCCTCCGCCATTGTACAGGGGCCATGGCCGACTTATTCTCAACCGCATAATAGATTCTGTCTCATAAATAATATTTAAATTATTGTTATTTTGTATAAGCCATTTAGCAGACATGGTCATTTCATTCGTCGCCTATTCAGAGCCATTAAGAAAATGCAATCATTTTTCATATTATCTTGTTCAATTTAACATTGTTTACAGTTAATCCTTGGTCGTAATATTATTACATTTAAGAAAAATGAAGACTACTGTGTAATCTATGTAATTCATATTTATAACATCACTAACCGTTTCGCTTACTAGATAACCAAGAAATAAAATTATTGTAGATATTTTTATATGCTACTAGCCGGTTCCCGGCAAGCGTTGCAATCCCACTGACGTATGACGTTTGCTGCCAATTGTCTATGGTAAGATACACACGCCACCTACTGTAAATTAATTGTACTATAACCTTCGCGCAAGTTCAAGCATACGTTTTCAAAATGAACTGTATGGCAGATATACAAACATTGATTTTTATATATAAGACCTTTTTTTTTTTTTTTTTAACCATTTCCGCTCCCAATGTGGAGCATAGTGACTCCTTATGGAGTTTATCTCAACAGAAGTGTTTCTACGAGAACTGCTTGTTACTCAGTTGCTCAACCTCTCTTTTTCCAAAGAGAGTAGGGATAGAAGGATAGGGGCTAGGACAGGATTAGTGGTAAGCTAATCGCTCTCGATACGTCCCGTTCGTAGGATAGGATGGGTGAGAGGGGGGAATTCAAGACATCACATCTTTGAACAGAAATTCATAAATCGATTGAAAAATCAATTTATAAAAACTGTCCGTACCGGGATTTGAACCCGGGCCCTCCGTAGCCGAAGCCAACAACTTTGACCACTCGACCACACAGGCGGCAATAAGACCTACTGTAAGTTAATTTTACTATGCCTATAACCTTCCCGGAAGTGAAAGCAAAAAGTTTAATTGCAATCGGATAAGCGGTGTGGTAGCGCATAAAGTACGAACAAACAAACATTCATTTTTATATATTTTAGATTAATTAACCCTCCAGAGACGAGAGCTTTTTTCTGATAAAAAAACATATTTTCTAAGCCATATTGAAGTCACGGATAACTTTTATTCCTATCCAAAATTAAAAAATAAAAAACGCAAAGTCGTTGTATAGAAACCCCGCATGACTATATAGTCATGCTCATCCTTTTATTACCGTGTAATATTGAGTACGGGCAGTAGTAAGGACAAAAGTGACCGTATGGGCTTGCAAACATTCGGGGTTGAAATATAGCTAAACGTGATTTTTTTTAAAATATTTACAATTTGACCTCTTTAGATCAACATAATTTCAAAACAAATATATTAGCAAAATAACTGTAAATAATTTTATGTTTTTATAAAAAAATATCTAACAGTTTCAAAAAGTAAATTAAAAAAAACGGAAATTCCAAAAATCACATGTGCTTTTGGAGACCGTTTCTGTTCCTACGGCTGATGGCTAACTGTAGTCCGTACCCTTCTTAACCAAATATGAGCAAAAGCAACGATATTCAGGTAGAAAAAGTATGAATAGTGGGATCAATAGACAACGGTGTTTTGTGTGACCATATGGTGACGCTCGTCCTTGGAGGGTTAACATGGAGAAAATTTCTCTTAAGAATAACTTTTATGCTTAAATGTAATGATCCGAAGTTTCTTAACATCCTAGACAGATCAGGTACTTATTTCGTTTTTGGCAATCAGTATTACATCATAATGTATCAGTTTAATTAATTCAGTATGATGATTAATAATTGCGAACCCTTTTGAAACTCATGTGTGCAATGTAAAGCTGCCGATGTTGAAGACGGGCCACAGAGAGAACGATTAATTAACTGCAAGTCTTTTCATAAGCCGTTCATTTTAAGTAATCTTTCCACTAGAATTGACTTACAGCTAGTTCTAGTGAAATTAAATAAAGTTTGATCTATATTTGCTCGATGCTCGTAAATGGATGTGTCTTTGTGGTACTCCGAGGACACCAAATGCACAACAAATGTTATTCCAGAGCAGTGACGTTCCTAGGCTATATGCCGCCCCTAAGCAGACCTCTAAAACAGCGCCCGTTTATTTGTCACTATTTTGAATATAGAAGTTCGATTCCTCTACTCACCTACGTAACCAAACAAATCGTATGTCAACTATTCCGTTTTGCTTTCATAATATATTTGTAACTTTTAGGGTGTTCACTGTCAATACTTGGTGGAAAGGCATTATATTAATAAAAACACAATAATCCTTTGTACTTCATTCCACTTTATTTAATATGTCAGGACCGAGCGAGCATTGTCAATGCTCGCAATGAGCGAAACCGGTCCTGACATATTAAATAAAGTGGAATGAAGTACAAAGGATTATTGTGTTTTTATTAATATATTTGTAACTTATTGACAAAGGTTCTAACGAATAAAACCCATATTATTGTTCAATAATTATGAAACAAAAACTATTACCTTAACAACACATCATAAAAATAGTGTACATCTAAAATGCATTATATAAGTATCGATTCTTGATTTGGTATTTTGTTTATCAAAAACATTGATGCATTATATATATTCAAAAATAAATTCGTGTGAAAAATATTCAGCTATTTAAAAAGCTATTATTTGCCGCTCTCTAGAACTTAAGCAACTGCTTACTCGCCTATGCTCTCGGGACGTCCCTGTTCCAGAGGAGGGAAACCTGCAGCTTTCTAAATCCAAGTATGGCTTTTTTCTGTCATTTATAATGTACATATACGCAATTTTAAATTAATATCAATCCGTCATGTTTCGTTATAGACAATTCGACATTGAAATTATCCATTTCTAGGTTAATCTATAAACCAATAAATAATCCAGGACGTAAACAAGATTTTAAATAAGTACAGCGTGAACTAATTTATTAATTCAATTTCAAATGATACACATTTGTAGGTCACTGACTCGTGTGGCATATAAACATCTTGTCACACGAGCCGTTTTACTCGCCTTTTAACATTCTTATATGGCTCTTGCCTCGACCTATTTCCTTTCATTATTATTATAAAAAAATGTGCTGAGTCACTCACTCCACGATTCACTCGTCGCTATCTATTTTATTCCCCATTCCGCGATTACTGTCATTCTACTTTGTATAAAATTATGATTTAAAAACTGTTTTTTAACTGTAATCATTTTCGCTTGTTTGCACATTTTTAACATTTTAAAATTCACATTCTTAACCGTGCGAATACCGCGCAAATAAATCATTAATATGTCCCAGAGATACTGCTTGTTTTTGAGAAAAATAATTTTGCCTAATATACACTCGAATTCGATATTTTAAAAACCTATATTGACTAAGTATAGATGGTACTACATATATTCATCAAAATATTGCTTATATTCTATTAGAATACCAAGTATTTGATTTTTTAAATGTCTTAGACATCCGTGTTCGCTCGCATATTTTCCATACACCTGTGTTTAATATACATATCGAATGTGGAAAGAAAAAAATGACGTCATCCACACATAGCAAATTTTACAGGAGGCACAAAAAACGTGTTTTGATGATTTTGGGTCATATACAAATTATGAAATATACACAACCTTGAAGTGCGCGGAGACTTCTAAACTGGTGTTCAATTGACATAGTCTAATATTAATTAAAGAAATTGTTCAAGAAAAACCTTTTTTTCAGTCATTTCTCTTGGTTTAAATTTTCACAAGCCCATCTTTTTCAAACTTAAAAGCTTAATTTAGATACTAATTCGGCATTTAAAGCGTACATCCTTTTGATAGAACGTGTATCAAGTTAAATAAATTGTGATTATCGAAAAAAAGCTGTTTTGAAAAAACTGTGGGTCACGTCCTTTTTCTTTTCCACAGTCGATATATATATTAGTATCATTATGTCACATCGGTCTCCATCATTTAAGATCTTCATTATAGGCATTGTCTTGAAATAAATCTTTTGACATTAATAATGAGTGATCCAGTAGAGTATTTTAATATTATTTATTAGAAATTATTTGTGCCTGAGATACATGCTCCCCTTCCGAATATATAAGTAATAATTTGTAAAACTTGTTAAATTGAGTTATTAATGTCATCTGATTTTAAAAACTTTACAATAAAGCATATCATGATGTTACCTTTAAGAATAATTACTAAAATACTGCTAAAAATTAGTGGGGAAATTTTCATCTGTTCAAATCATTGATATTTCTTAGGAAATAGTCAGAGACTGTAGTTTTTCTCAGAAAAAAACCTTCAGTGCATATACTTATTAACCTGTTTGCTTTAAAATTAATGCATTTTCCAAACTATTTTTAACAAAAAAAAAAAAGTGTTTTTCTTTGCGAATTTGCCAATGCCAGAATTCTTCTTTGGATGGGAAGTTTTGTATACGTCGATTTTTATACTGTATAAACTAAAATGATCTAAAGCAAGGGTCGGCAACCTTTTTGTTGTAAAAGTGCCAAATATTTTATGTGGGGATTAGTGCACTTGGGTCACATGTCATTACACTGTAATGTGTAGATGAATATTTTAGTTTTAAAAATCTTGCGAGCCGCACCACGGCTGGTTGCCGAACGCCTGGCCTACAGGAGAACGTATGAAAACCAGAAAAAAACCATGTTATCGTTAGTAATCTGTTTTTATTCGATGTGTTCGTGACATTCGTCTTGGGTTGCTATGGAGTATTTTAGCCGAAAGTGTTTTACGAGAACTGTTTATGAGCTTGAATTTAATTTTCTCTTTTCAGAGACACTGTGAATTACGTGATAAATTACCGCACTCTCTATAGTTTGTTTTAATAATCAGATTGATTTTTTTCAGTGAGAATGAATGGGCTCATCAAAAACATCGACAATCCATGAATGTATAATATTAAAAAATCTAAGTATGAAAGAGTTCGTTCTAGGACTAGAACTCTTGACTTCGCAACAAAATAGGACGAATCACGCGGTTACTAAAAACATATAAACATTATGAAAACAAACTCCATTTTGATAATATTATTATATATACACAATGCATAGATTTTTTCTTAGAAAAACAGAATTAGATAGTTACTCACTGCTTGGCAAGTGCAGGAAAGATTTTTCAATTCACCCGTATAGATGTGTTCCAACTCAACGATTAACACAAAATGAATGACCACTTTTTTCTGTAATTAATACAAACTAATCGCCATTATCTCACATACAATTAGTTAATTATAATTGGCCTTACATATGTAAAATTATATAAAACATTAACCGTTACAAAGATTGGCATTGTATTAATATAACAAGAGAAAAAACAACTAAGAGAAAATATTACAACACAACAATTTGTTTAATATATTGAGATCCGCCTATGAATGCTACAAGTTCCAGTGAAGTGCTTAATATTATTTTTTTTGGTACTTGTTAAGTAAACAGTCGCACGGTTGGCCACTAAAAAAATTCATGAGGACTGTATTTATTTCAAACTTGCGTATGCACAATAAGTGCAGAATAATCTGTTATTCAAAAATAAAAATACATTGACAGATTCAAAGTATAAAATAATAAAGTATTTGATATGCCTGCTTCATAATATTAAAATCTAAATAATTATAATATTATTATTATAATCCATTTTAATTAAATTAGAATTAATGATTTAAACATTTAAGTATTACAAAAAAAATCGAGCAAGTTTAATAGGTTCTATGGTTTATAAAACAGTGTTGCTTGTGAAGGAAACTTTGAGTTCCTTATGCATTAACTTCTTTTTTTCATAATTTTTTTACAACAGGAAGTTAATGACAATGATTTAATTTAGCATTTGTCTTCATAGAAAAATATTAATCCATCACGATGATTTAAGCCGTTACAAGAAGATAATGTTATTATCTACTAGCCGGATCCCTGCAAGCGTTGCAATGCCACTCAAAGAATGAAAGTGTTTGTGTTTCAATTGTGTTTATTGAAGTGCATGCTTCCTTGTTCTGCCTGTTTGAAGTTTGATGTTTGCTGCCGATTGTCTATGGTACGACACACGCGCCACTTACTGTAAGTAAATTGTAATATAACATTTGCGCAAGTGCAAGTATACGTTGTTAAAATGAACTGTATGGCAGACATACAAAATTTGATTTTTATATATAAGACCTACTGTAAGTTAATTTTACTATGCTTATAACCTTCCCGGAAGTGCAAGCAAAAAGTTTGAGAAAGTTTTATTGCAATCGGACGAGCGGTGTGGCAACGCATAAAATACGAACAAACAAATATTCATTTTTATATATTAGATAATCATTTAAATTAAAAATAATATCGTATATTTTTATCGTTCCCGAAAACGCACTTAGTCTATTTGAGGGGTATAAAAGCAAAACCGCCACTATCCATACCTTATCGTTTTGGAGATAATGATTGATTAATCATCCTTGTATTACTCTGTATGCCCTCAAAACTTCAAACCGATGCAAATTTGCCTCAAAATCATTCAAAATCGACATCTAAAATGGTGATTAAATGCATAAGAGGAGGTCCCAGGAGCATTCAAATTTGGAAACCTTATTTTTCAGATAACATAAGAACATCAAAAAATTCAATGTTAAATAATAACAATCTGAACAAAAGTCTATGGGATAATGGGAGGCCCCAAGCGCGCGCTTCATTCGCTTATAAGGTAATCTACCACTGCTGGGCTTTGGAGTTCATAGACTGCGATCCATTGCAAAAACTTTCCTGATTTCTAGCAAAATTTTCTAAGATAAATGTGGCGGAGACAGAGTGTCTAAGAATAAATGTTCAAATTTAATAAGTTCAAAAAATTTAAGTATTTTTGGGTTTTGTTAGCTTGTAAAATTGTAGTATTCATTATTTTTATTATTTTGGTTTACGTAATATATTTTTTAACTGTTTATTTTATGTTCCTTTGTGAAAAATAGAAAATAATAAATATTTTAATCAAATGTATTACTTTATTTTGTAGTATTGGTCTCGAAATGGTCAAATCGATAAATCACGTATGGTGAAGTGCAAATCCGCCACTTTCACAAATTGAGCTGCAAAACATCCTCTATCGAAAAAATGTTGTCTTTTTTAAAGTAAATGAACTAAAATTGCTTGATATATAATTACCAAACTAAAGAAAAATCTAAGGGGATGTGAATACAATTCAAAATCGGTCAAAAATATGTAAAGAGAACATTTAAAACGTTTTTTTCGATTACTGAACAATTTGCATTTGTGCGTGGAGGCGGTTATGCTTTTATACCCCTCATTTATTACATTAAGTACTGTAATTTTAAATATAAGTTAGGATGTTAGAATAAAAAATAACAATATGTATTGTATATCACTTTTTAAACAGTATAAATGGTTAAATTAATGTACGAATTAGTATTACTCTTGCAAGGGCAAGTCGAAATTGCCATAAAATTTAATAAAAATAATTAATTTCCAAATTTCACGTTAAAAAGTTGTAAAAATAAATTATTCAAAGATGCAAAACACACCACGCCACTGCTCGATGCCCTTGACCAATGCAACACGGAAGAATCCATTGAGAGTTGGCGCCTTTTTATTCCGCTTCTCAATAATAGAAATAAAAAAAAATGTGTATATGTATGTAAGCGCGAAATCGTATTTACCGCTTAATTTTCCAGCCTGCCGTTTGACATTTGCGTGGCCTTGAGGCCGGCGAGACCTTGGTCTTGTCATTCGATGACTCGCGAATGGCGACCTTTGCCAAAAGTTTGTTCAGTGTCCACATTTTCATGCAAATACAGAGAACGGTCCAAAACTATCGTGGACATCGATCTTCTGTCGCAACACCGACTAGGTTCAGATTAAAAAAATATTTTACCTCACACACGTATACACAAATACTAACGTGAATTAATTGAATAATCATAAAATATCATATTTTTTTATTGTACTATATTAATTACAAGTAAACTTATAGGTTACTTTGCGGAAGTTCATTTTGATATAAAATAACTTAAATTATTCCAAAATTATTTTTCTAAAGTTAATGATGCCGCCGCATGTGCGGCCGAGTGGTCAACGTTGTTGGCTTCGGTAACGGAGGGCACGGGTTCAAATCCCGGTACGGACAGTTTTATAAATTGATTTTGTCAATCGATTTATGAATTTCTGTTCAAAGGCATGGATGTATGTGATGTCTTTTTTAGATTATAAATATTTTATAAAAATATTGGGGGTGGGAGGAAATACAAAATTAGACACTATGTGGTGAATTGTGAAAAAAAAAATATTTTTTTTATTGTATTAAAAAGAGGATTTAATAATATTAATATACAAAACTATATAAATATTTTTATTTTTTTTGCCTTATGTTTTCTATAAACAGAAAATATTTACCAAAAAAATGGTGGCCCGATAAGTATATTTTATTTTAAAATCGTTCATTTGATGAAAAAGTTTGTGAAATCTTGCTATAGAACATGTTTTTGTATACATGTCCGCTGCAAATGGTATATGGCCTCATAATGGAGATATCTATAACTGTTCATTACTTAGTCGCTCAACCTCTCTTTTTACAAAGAGAGTATTAGGGATAGAAGGATAAGTCTATGACAGAACTATTGGAGAATTAATTGCTCTCGCTACGCCCAATTATTGAAGGATAGAAAAGGTCGGAGAGAAGTTAAGACATCATGTAACAGAATCGATAAATCGATCGAAAAATTCTGTTCGTACTGGAACTCGAACCCGTGAGATCAGGCACGGAAGCCAACAACGCTAACCGCCGCACCATACGACACGACAATTCAGTAATACCTCTCGTCACAATGACATACAAATTGCATGGCCGCAATTGTTTACCATCGGTATATATATATATATAATTATGCATCCTTTTCACTTAATTCATAAACTATTTTCTAATCAATATGAAATCTGATGTAAAAAGAAAACACGATTAAATAATAATATAGAACACACAAATCAGAAATACTGCTACATAAAAAACAACTATGTTTACGTGACATACAACTAATTTGATACACCCACGCCATTGTCTTTGTTAGTCTAAATGTCAAATAAAATGCCTAACGTACATATTTTTCTGCCAAAACCGCTGATAAGTATTGCTGCACCTAATCTAATCAGTGGCGTTCGAAGGTCTGGTAAAGCGTCCACGCAATGACGTCCTATCATTCCTAGGGACGTCGCATGTGGCCTGCAACTTAATCTACCGCCAGGGAAAACCTTAAATCCTGGTTATACTGGTTAGTTGTTAGTGGATTACTTAGCTTTTTTTATTTATTTAACAGGCTTGCTCAAAAGGTTGCAGAATGCAATTTTGTTTAAATGACGTTAAAAATCACTGTCAATAATTAGTGGAAATTAATCCCACAGTTTTTTTCGATAATCACAATGTATACAACCTGATGCACGTTCTTTCAAAAGGATGTAAGCTGCAATTGCCGAATTAGTATCTAAATTTGGCATTTATGTTTGAAAAGAGATGGGCCTGTGAAAATTTAAGCCAATAAAAAAGAATGAAAAAAGATTTTTCCTATACAATTTATTAAATTAATATTAGATTACATCAATTAAACACCATTTTAGAAGTCTCCGTGCACTTCAAGGTTGTGTATATTTCATGATTTGTACATGACACAAAATCATCAAAACACGTTATTTCTGCCACCATTTTCTATGTATGGGTTACGTCTTTTTTCCTTTCCACAGTCGATATATATTCATTCATTATAAATACTAATGGCATGAATGTTTATACTATGACAAATGAAAAATACTTGTTATTTTATTAACTATCATCAGATCAAATGAGCCATTTTTCCCTTACACAGTCGATATGTTAAAAGTCCCCAAAGATAGAAACAAAATATTCAGGGAAGTAGAATAGTAAAGTACGTGAAGTAAAGGAAGTGTCTTATGGCGCGGCGGATAGCGTTGATGGTTAACGTAGCGGATCTTACGTGCTCGAGTCCCAGTACGAACAGCATTTTTCGATCGAAGGCATGGGTATTTGAAATGTCTAAAAATTCCCTCCCATCCTTCCAATCCTTCAATAACTGGGCATAGCGAGAGCGATTAGTTAACCACTTATCCTTCTATCATTACTACTCTCTTTATAAAAAGATAGAATGAGCGACTGACTAATAATCAGTTCTCGCAGAAAAACTCTGTTGAAATACCTCCAAGTATCATCCACATTGCGAGCGAAAGCGGATTAAAAAAAAATGACAGTGTTATGTATACACAACATTATAGCATAGAGTGCTATGTTAAATAATCTATGACAACTTGTAATAATAAACCTATATCGATATTCAATTCCTTCTCTATAAATCTAGCCAGTTTAAATTGAGAATTCAAATCGAAAGGTCGAGATCCAAGTAGAAACTCTTCGATACTCACATCGTTATAATTTTTATTAATAAGATAAAGTAATTTATTTATAAAGTGTACATTTATACGGGAGCCGGTAAATTGGTCGAATTACAAATTATTCGAATTGCTTGGTTATTTAAACGATTTTTCACGACTTTTTCTACGAATTTCATTTTTATCTTGTGCGACACTTGTTTAAAGAGTGAAACATAAAAATAATTTTCGTTTTATTTTAACCGAGTTCGCTCCAAATGCGGAACATATGATCTTTTAATGGAGTTTATCTCAACAGAAGTGTTTCTACGAGAACTGCTTATTAATTAGTTACCCAAACTGTTTCTATATATTTCCAGAAAACATAGAAGACTAGAGCTAAGACAGAACAAACGGAAACAAATTGATTATCTTGTGATTAAAGCAATTTCCATTCGAGCGATTTACCGGGAACCCATTTATACATTATATATGGAATAAAATTGAAACAACATTGACTTACAATTTTTTCAACATTGAAAAAAAGTGTTTTAGTAGTAGTATATCCATAACAACATTATTCACAGGACTGTTTATACACTCCACAAATCATTTATGTTAAACGGAGAGGAATGATTATATCGCAGCTAAGGCAAAGTTTAAATCAATTTAAACACGACAATCGATAAAACACAAGACGGTATAATAAATACTAATGTATGTTAAAAATATCCGAAAACATGAAACAAAATATTCAGGGTAATAGTGAAGTAAAGTAGCAGGCCTGCGCCTTGTCATTTGCCTTGACTTTGTCGCCTGCTTGGTTAGAGCTTGCTCTACCAATCACGCAGGTCTGAGTTCGATTCCCGGTAAAATCACAGTGAATTTGAGAATTATTCAATTCAAAGTTGTGATCGAAGACTGGGTGTTGTGTTGTCAATTCACATGATTTCCTCTCCTCCCATCCTTCTGGTCCTTTAATAACTGGATGTAGCAATAGCGATTAGTTAACCGCAAGTCCTGTTTCTAGCCTTATCCTCCTTTTCCTACTTCTCACCTTGAAAAAAAAGTGAGGTTGAGCGACTGAGTAACAGGCAGTTCTCATAGAAAAATTTCGTCACTTTTAGGGTGTTTACTGTCAATACTTAATAAAAATATTAATAAAAACACAATATTCCTTTGTATTTCATTCCAGGGGTGGGCTGGAGGGGGCTCGCGTGAGCCCCTTGTTAATTTAAGAGAAAAAAATGTTCTCAGATCAAATTAGTATATAACTGCAATTTCTGACTAATATATTATCTACGACAGCTTCAGTATACACAATAGTATTTTTTTGGCCATTTAGATTGATAAGTTTAAGGTAAATTGCATATTGCAACGTATTATAAGTGTATTAAGTAAAACATGATTGCAGTATTGAATATAATAGCGTAGAAGTGATAAAAAAAATTCACCCCTTCTCCAAAATATCGAAAATTGCTTTAAGATTAAGCGAGCCCCTTGTTAACGTGTTGGCAGCCAATCGATGCTTCATTCCATTTTATTTAATAGGTCAGGACCGGTTTCGCTCATTGCGAGCACTGTCAACTGATAAGGAATATAATTTAGCAATGCTATTTATACAAAAATTAAAAGTTGTAAACAACAATGGAAGGCCATATGCTCCACATTGGGGCGGACATTGATACAAAATAAAAAATAAAGTGGCAGACCACAAAAATTGACCGTGGGAAAACGACGCAGATCTCGTGTAGAAAATAAAGTTGAAGCTTCCATCTAGTTCGGTAACGATACTCGGTAAATTTGACGTAAACATTGTTCGCATAAAAAAAATCGCTGAATTGAATACTGCTCGATACCAATTAAACTAACGCTGTTACGTAATGCCGTGTCGGTCGTGAATGTGATGTTAACGGTATGTCACACACAACAGACACAACATAACATCACATCAGTGTGACGTTTGTTTTACCGTTTTGCTGTAACTGCACCAGCGTTCCGTGTTCCGCTAGTTGGCCGATTGCGATACACGAGTAAACAAAATAACCATGTAAACACACTACGTTTACTCACTCTTGATATTGCACTATTGACTATTATGCAACACGGGACAATTTACTATCCTGGATTTTGTTTGATGCCTGAGATGTGACGTCAGTGTATGGTACAGAACACCCATTGATGGATTATCCTATCAGAATGAGAATCCATTTGATTTATTCATGAATTTATTGTACGATTTAAAAATAATAAATAAATCAAGTGTAACATTCAGGATTGGCTCCAAATTGATTGACTGGATTGGTTCGTAATACAATAATTCGGGTCATATGGCGCAGCGGTTAGCGTTGTTGGCTTCTGTGCCGGAACTCACGGGCTCGAGTTTCAGTATTTTTTCGATTTTTTTTCAGTTCAAATGCGTGGGTGTTTGTGATGTCTAAAAACTCCTTTTCATCCTTCCGATCTTTAAATAACTGGGTGTAGCGAGAGAGATTAGTAAACCACTAGTCTTGTCCTAGCCTTTTCCTTCTATCTCTACTACTCTCTTTGGAAGAAGAGAGGTTGAGCGATTGCATAACAAAACAGTTGAGGTCCCTCGATTAGGATGCCATTTACTCTACATTGGGAGTGGATATGGATTGAAAAAATACAATAAGACGAAACAAATATTTTCATATTAACCGTTTAAATACCGCGCAAAACAAAATCATTAATATTCCCAAAGATACTGCGTGTTTTTGAGAAAAATAATTTTGCCTAATATACACTCGAATTCGATATTTTAAAAACCTATATTGACTCAGTATAGATGTTACTACACATATTCAGCTAAATAGTGCTTATATTCTATTAGAATACCAAGTATTTGATTTTTTAAATGTATTGTACATCCGTGTTGGCTTGTATATGTTCCGGACACCCGTGTTCGCGTGGTATTCAAGTGGTTAAATGCAAAAAATAACAAGCTTGATTTGATGATGAAATTTTACGTGTGATGCTATTTGAAATGCAAACCAATAATTATTATTTATATTACGAAATACAGGTAGAATGTGGTGGGCCATGAATATAATAATACCAGTAATCAACAGGTAAAAATCTACCGCAAAGAACGATTACTTCATCTGTTACATATTCCGGAAACGCTGATTCCACCTCTTATGCAAGTGTATGCAATGAAAAAAGCATAGTTCGCCTCGATATGATTAATATTGAT
This sequence comes from Himalopsyche tibetana, assembly GCA_030503985.1. Lineage (NCBI taxonomy): Eukaryota > Metazoa > Arthropoda > Insecta > Trichoptera > Rhyacophilidae > Himalopsyche > Himalopsyche tibetana. Next base: position 27,625,779 of record JAPJYX010000019.1, on the reverse strand, counting down.
ATCGATAAGAATGCAGTGTTTGTCACGCATGGAATTCGACTCGGTCTTTGGGGCCTGACCTCCAACAGGCTCAATCTCTGGCTGTACGCTACTCCAGCGCAAGCGCCTGTCACACTTCCGCCTTTTCCAGCAACCTTCGGTAAAATGCCATCTAGAGAAATCCTTGAAAACTATTGATAAATTATGTAAGTAGGTACCAAAATCCGTCGAAAATGTCTAACCTTTAAAATGTGCGGCGTTTTTTTTTTATTTGTATATTTTTGCATTAGATCGATAAATAATTATAATGTTGAAGTGGGAGAAAAGTAATGGCGTATTAAAACTGTGTTTATTTTTATTTGATCTGATGATATGTAGTAATAATAAAATAACAAGTTTTTGTTATTTGTCAAAGTATTAACATTCACGCCATTAGTATTTATAATGAATGAATATATATCGACTGTGAAAAAAAGACGTAACCCACACATAAAAAAATTTACAGGAGGCACAAAAAACGTGTTTTGATGATTTTTGACCATATTCAAATTCTAAAATAAATACAACATTTAACTGCACGGAGACTTCTAAGCTGGTATTAAATTGACATAATCTAATATTAATTTAAGAAATTGTCTAGGAAAACCCTTTTTTTTCTTGGTGTTAAGTTTCGCAAGGCCATCTTTTTTCAAACTTAAAAGCTTAATTTAGATAGTAATTCGGAATTTGCAGCTTACATACTTTTGATAGAACCTTGTATCATGTTGTATATATACATTGTGATTATCGAAATAAAGCCGTTTTGATAAAATTGTGGGTTACGTCCTTTTTCCTTTACACAATCGATATTGTAAGCAAATATAACATATTTATTCAAAATTTCATCTTTTTGTAAATTTATGTACGATAGAAATTTTATTATTTGACTTAAAAAACGGATAAAAATACGTATTTAAATAGTTATTTAATGAATACATTAAGTTATAAATCCATAAAATTGTGTGACTTATATTCTTCCAGAAAATATCATCGAGTTTTCCTATATTAATTTAAGGAATAAGAATAATATACTCAATTAAAAAATAAAGATTGAGTGACTGATAACAAACAGCTCTCATTAAACATTATTTACTAAGATACTATAGTAATACATTATGAACCCACATGGCGCTTTTTACTGGTTATTGAAAATTCAATATGTTAAAACAATCGTGCTGTCCACTAAAACATTTTTTACGATTTATTACTTGATAGATAGCAAGAGAGACATAAGCATTTTTTCAAAGTAAACAATTTTTAATTTGTTATTCACACATTTATTATATTTTTTTATTTTATTAATATTTTCCTGATCTTGATGGATTTATGGATAATGGCTTTTATTTATGGGATAATACAAATTATTTATTCATATGTTTTTTTTTATGAAAAACATATAAATCAATTAATTAATTAAACAACTTATACTGCTAAAAACGTTACAAAAAAGTATATAATGTATTGCATTGGTATTAAATAACAAAATGTTACAGTTTACATGAAAAAATCAATTTCACGGCATTGGCATTACGATGCAGTTTAGCAATGAAGTTTTTTTGCATTGATGTAATTTGCAATAAGTAGTCCGTAAGATTTACTTTTCAAAATTCGATTTAATATTTCCGCCACGGCAAAAAAAGTTAAACGAACTTGATGCTAATCATATTAAGTTATTCAAACGTCATTGTGTATAAAGACATTGTTTGTATAAATTGTTATAATATTGTACATTAACCCACGCACGGTTTTTATGAGCATAATTTAATCATAATTTAAAATGCACATTCATGGCTTGTATATTGAATATATACTAATAGTATTCAATATCTTTGAATTCTAGGCGTTATTTTAATACTGATGAAAAATATACGTTTCGAATTTTTAAATCGATGTATGTGCTGTCTTGAATTCCCCCTCCGATCCTATCCTATAAACGGAGCGTATCGAGAGCGATTAGATAACCACTAGTCCTGTCCTAGCCCTATCCTTTTATTCCTACTCTCTTTGGAGAAAAGAGAGATTGAGCAACTGAGGAACAAGCAGTTCTCGTATAAATACTTCTGTTGAGATAAACTACATTAAGAGTCCATATACTCCACATTGGGAGTGGGCATGGTAAATAAAAAAAAATGTCTAGTAAAAATTTGTAGTACATTTTATTTTATTTTTATCTTTGTATTTGTTCGTTGTAATTATGCATCGTATTCTATATATGTATATGATTAGAAAAAGAGATATTGAGCAACAAAGTAACAAACAGAGCACGTAAATAAACTTCTTTTGAGATACCTCCATTAGGAGGCCATATGCTCCACATTGGGCACGGACATGGATATATATATAAAATATTTCTAATGATTATTTTGAAAAAAATGGGACGATTTGTATAAAAAAGGGCGCGCCAATAACCGTTTCTTAGAGCGCCTAATAATCTCGCGCCGGTACTGTCTTAGGTGTGTGTTGAAATAAGCTTAGAAATAAGCGGGCATCTTTTTACAAAAAAAAAAAAAAAACGTTTCAGTCAGTGAATCAATGTTGAATATTTCGTACATGACAGTAACCATTAACGTACACTTCCAAATATGTTTTTAATTTTTATTCTTGAAATACAATGCATGTTTATTGATGACTTGTAAATACGTTCAGCTAACGCTATAAATTATAATACACGAAGTTTTCCCACAACAGTTAGTGCAGCGTTAACGATTTAATTATTCATTATTTTTATGTATTGACACTGCAAGGTTAACAAATGCAAATCGGACGAAGCGGAGTGGGAGCGATAAAGCAATAAAAACATTGCTAAGCTGACCTTGGCAATAACATTACTGTAAATTGCATTGACTTGCTTGGGTCATGAACCGTCTAATTGTCAATATCCGCGAGCTGTATACTACGAACGGAATGCATTTGAAATGCAACTCGAAACTGCATACCACACACGTTTTTTTATTAAATGACTTCAGAAAGATATGGAAAGCATTAAACTAACAGCTTAAAACTCCAGATTCGTATGACAATATTTTACTTTGTGTGCGATATAATTTTTTGATTTTAACCGTTTTAATACCGCGTAAATAACTCATTAATATGTCCCAGATACTGCGTGTTTTTGATAAAAATAATTTTGCCTAATATACACTCAAATTCGATATTTTAAAAACCTATATTGACTTAGTATGGATGGCACTACACATATTCGTCAAAATATTGCTTATATTCTATTAGAATACCAAGTATTCGATGTCTTGGAAATCCGTGTTCGCTTGCATATGTTCCGGACACCTCTGTCCGCTTGGTATTCAAGTTGTTAACGGTGATTTTACGCACACGAATTCTCTTGACACCGATACAGTGGAACCCCCAACTACACTATTTCGGATTACGCGCCGAATAAAATTATTCGCTGCAAATCCCCAAATTGGTTTACAGCAGTCATGGGCAAACTTTCCTAGGTCTGGGGCCAAATTATCATTCTGTCTACGAGTCAAGGGCCGGACCAAATTATTATACATGGTAAAGTAATATGAAATTAAATAAAATACATTGTTATTTCAAATATGGTGGTGATCACGAACATGCGCCCGTGACATCTCCATTATTTGATCCCTCCCTGGAACTATCAATTTCTTTCTCTAATACTTCACCGAGATGAATCAGAGCCGGACAAAATAGCTCGGCGGGCCGGTGGTTGCCCATATATGGTTTACAGGATTCATTGAGGCAAGTTATATATCGACTATGGCAAAGAATAGGACGTAACCTACAGTTTTTAACAGATTTTTTCGATAATTACAATGTATCCAACTTGATACAATTTGACCAATTAATTATTTTTATGTAAAGATTATTTAATGATATTGATGGAATTTTCTTTTTTTTATATTCAATATAATATCGACTGTGGAAAGGAAAAAGGACGTGACCCACAGTTTTTTTTTCAATAATCACAATGTATCAAACTTGATACACGTTCTATCAAAGGGATGTAAGCTGCAAATACCGAATTAGTATCTAAATGTAGCTTTTAAGTTTGAAAAAAGATGGGCTTGTGAAAACTGAAATCAAGAAAAAAGACTGAATAAAAAGTTTTTCAGAAACAATTTCTTAAATTAATATTAAATTATGTCAATTAAACACCGGTATAGAAGTCTCCGTGCACTTAAATGTTGTATTTATTTTATAATTTAAATATGGCCAAAAATCATCAAAACACGTTTTTTGTGCCTCCTGTAAAATTTGCTATGTGTGGGTGACGTCCTTTTTTCTTTCCGCAGTCGATCTAAAATAATAATGGCAATGAGTAGTGTCAATATTTGCGTGTATGGGAACCCGAAATATGTCACGTACGCCATTGATAACAAAAATGAGATTAACCTTATAAATATGCTTAATGAATCAGACAGGATAATTTTATAAACCAGTATTTATTCCCAGCCGAATGGCGTCTAGATATGATACAGTGTAGTCTGACCCGCACGTATATTTTATATGTTCAAAGGATACCACAAAATCAACCGCTTCTTTTTCTTTGTAGGTGGGATACTGATATACGTATAATTGTCATTACTCATATGTATGCATGGCGGGATCGAATCCTTTCCGCGCTTTTATTTATAACAAAGACAAAGTGCATTACGACTAAGGCATCCAGCCCCGCACCTTTATTGTGATCCCGGGATTTTTGGATTTAATATATTCCACTCTCTTCTTCGGAAGAAATAGTACACGGATCATTTTCAAAAGACGATGGTTATTTACGCATGGAATTAGTGTCAATCACACTATCGTTCTGTGTTGGTATTTTTCTATCAATAAAATTAATGATTTGTTTGGATTTTCTTTTTTCGATGATTAATTGTTTGTGCAGTTCGTTGTTTCCAGAAATACAATTTTTAAGCTCTCGTTGAAACTTAAATGCTCGTTCAGAATTTGAATCATTCAGAATGAAATGATTGGAGACCTTTTTAAATTATTTTCGCAGTGATGGGGATTGGCATGTTTCCCACTTAATTGTTTTCTGGTTCTTTGTCAATAGTTAAAGTTAATTTAATGATATCATCGTCACTTATAGCATTATACATAAGTAATTCGTCGATATAATTTTCGCTAAAGGTATCAAACCCTTCTGCGCCAAGTTCATGTAATGATTTCAGCTGATACTGCCGATGTTTTAATGATTTCATCGACTATGTGGACTTAATTCAGCTATGTCAGATGCAACATGATTTAATCTTTAAACAGTCTATAATCGTATTTTTTCTAAATGTCGATTAGTGTTAATGATTCATTCAATAGTCTATCAAAAATACAACGATACGTGCTCTTGATGTAATATTTTGTACGTTTATATAGTACATGTTAAATTTGCATTTCTATAAAACCGCATAATTTCGAAATCTCATTTCAAATCCATCCACACAAATTCTTTTAAAACATACGGAGTCGTTGACAAACATACAGTATAGAAGCAAATCTCTTGTACATATCGACAGTTGAAAGGAAAAAAGGACGTAACCCACACATAGCAAATTTTACTAGAGGCACAATGTGTTTTGATGATTTTGGGCCATATGTTAATTATGAAATAAACACAACCTTGAATTGCATGGATACTTCTAAACTGGTGTTTAATTGACATAATCTAATATTAATTATAGAAATTGTCTAGGAAAAACTATTTCTTCGGTCTTTTTTCTTGGTTTCAATTTTCACAAACTCATCTTTTTTCAAACTTAAGAGCTAAATTTAGATACTAATTCGTCATTTACAACTTACATCCTTTTGATAGACCGTGTATCAAGTTTGATACATTGTGATTATTAAAAAAAACCTGTTTTGAAAAAACTTTGGGTCACGTCCTTTTTCCTTTCCACAGTCGATATTATATTGAATATAAAAAAAAGAAAATTCCATCAATATCATTAAATAATCTTTACACAAAAATAATTATTTGGTCAAATTCATTAGTGTACTGTTTGTTTTTTTCACTACTTAGTTGTAAGTTGTGACTAAATAAAATTCATGAAAGGTAAAAATACCTCATTGATTCAAGGATTAGTCTGTAGGTTTACATTTGGGAGTGATAGCCTTGAAAATAATATAAATCACTTGAATATTTTAATCTAAATTGAGGCTTTATTCGCACATACAAGGAAGTGTTTGAATTATTTATTTTAAAGTTCAGAATGCACTTCGAGGTCGTTCAATACCTATGACACGTTAATGTAATTAAAAACAGAAGGCAATTGCAAAAAAATATTCCGCACGTCGACACTCAATAAATTAATTATCTCCTTATGCAATATATGGCTGCATAAGTAACATCATTTTTATTTTAAAGTATTAATATATGGAAAATAACTCAGGTAAAATTGCTATAGAGTTAACTCCGTATTGTTAGCTTGTACGCTTATTAAAAACTACATTGTATAATGTATTTATATATACGATCTGACCAGTGACGTTCCTAGGCTATGTGCCACCCCTAGGCAGAGTTTAAAATAACGCAATTACTATATACTATACTATATAACAAAGCATATTCCGTTTAACTTTAATCCTTCTTCACTTCAATTATATAAGACGCTTATACTGTTAATAACTAATAGCTAAATGTGATTCCACTCGTAATGTATAAATTTTTAACGTACTTATTCGTTTTTTTCATTTATTTCATTGGGGGTCAACAAAAAATGCCTGATTGACTAAGGTACTGCGGCACTGTTGCTACTAGAGCATCTAATCCAGGACAATTTTGTGATCTCAGGATTTCGGAATTATTCACCATAGTATCATGCCTCAATTGCTTAAGATCATTGACAAAAAAACTGGGTAATTAAGCGATGTAGAGTTTTTTTAAACTTCACTTAGAAATTTTTACGTGTTATAGTGAATTCTGAAATTCCGAGATTAGTACAAGAACGATTTACGAGATCGTAAAATTGGTCGAGACCCTGAGATTGGATTAGTTAGTAATTACATAACATAATTAATTAAACATTATTTTGTATTGAAAAAATAATGTATTCGCTAAATATATTGAAGATATTTTGTGAATACAATATCTTAGAGAGAAAATTTTAATTAAGCGAAAATAATTCATGAATTTAAAAGAATCAAAGTTGTTTAGCTTTTCCCTGCCATCTAAGAAGACAAATGAGACGAAGAAAGACTTGCTTTACCCTGTGCGCGGACAAAGATCCTGTCAGAATGTGTCACCTCCGTGGCAGAGTTTAATTCCGCAGCACAAAGGGATTCGTTGAACCCTCAAGGGTGTCTCACTGCGATAATCAGTCGTCAAATAAATCCTAACAATCGTTCCTCGCCGTCGCCTGTTTGTTGGTCTGTTGACAGATCCTATTAGTAATGTAAGTAACTCGACGTGTTTATACTTGGTCAATAAAGGGACACTGACTCTAATTCTGCGATAGTGACTTAGGTTTGCGTATTATTTGCCGCGTTAAAGGTTGTGTGAGGTTGCTTTTAATGTTTTGTTTTTATTGTGATTTCAAAAATCTACGCACTAATAGACTACCTCTTAGTGATTTGATGATACAATATTTTTTTGGTTTCTTAATATGAATTAGTGTCGGTATATATCGATTTTTTTATAAGTAATATTTAATTATATTTCGGGCACATATTGGCATTGTCTTTAGGCAATATATTTTCAAAGACAAGCCATAACTACAAAAGGGTTTTTCTGTTGCTTTTTTATTTTGCCTCAATCGTATGTTTTTTTTTTAAATACATACTGTTGCCAGCATCACATTATTACATTATAAAGAACAGCGAATAAAAGTTCAAGGTTTTTTTTTGAAAAACCATTATGCGGAAGGAAAATTGACAGCAAAAAGACAAGGTCAGATCACAATAAAAGGAACTGTTAAGTGCTGTGATTTACATCGATATATTATTGATTGATTTTAAACAAAACGATAAACTAATTTAATTACAATTATTTATTGAAAAACAAACTTATATGATATTTACGTATCGAGAAACAATATTTTATATAATTTGGTACTAAATGTAGTGAGAAAATACTACGTTTAACATGATTCATGTATTTCATATATGTAGTAGTGTAATTTTCAAGGGCGTAGAAGTGCGGAAAGGCGCCATATTTCCTGGATGAAGAATGTAATAATAAAAAAATTAACTGTTACTTTGATTCGAAGGTTATATCTGCTACAATGTTTTCCAAACTTGTACTACAAGAATAAATATACCCATACCTCGCTTTAAGGCCTAGATACGTTCCACGAAACTTGGCCGCAAAGCGAAAAGCCGTATAAGGAATAAATTATTCTAATACAAATTGATACAAATTCAATGGGATCGGTTCCAAATTTTTTGAATATGTAACATAGCTTATCATTCAAAATGCATTTTATGTTTTGGTGTGTCAATCTCGAGACATTTAAAGGTGCAGCAGATTGCAAATATGTTTTAATGTCTTCTTTTTTATCGTGAATAGTAAGTCCAATTGCCTTGCATATTTCAACAATTTTCTCTCCAGCTTCTATACGACGTTATACTTCTAGTTTAGTTTCTAGCGTGATTGATTTTCGGCATCTCTTTTTATCAGTCTCCAAAGTCGATAATTTTTTCGATGAATGAAATTATAAAATAAGTAAAAAAAAATTGTACATACATACATAAACTTACTTTTTGCTCATTCTTACGTGGGCGAAACAATATTTCTAAAAACTTATACCTCGCTTAGGAGGTATGAGTCACCAGTTCCAAGGGCCGTTCGATTAATCAACGCATTGCCTAGAGAAGTGGACATTTTTAGTGATGGTATTTGTGAACTGTTTGATAAATTTTTCTATTGTATTTCTTGAATTTTTATGTTGAATTTGATGTACTGTGTATTTTTATTTTATATTTTGTCTTATTATATTTTTCAAGTGCATGGCGAATTGGCGTCAGCTGTTATGTCATGTACTGTAATTTTAATTTTTAACAAAAATAAATAAATATGTACTTACGTACCAAAAATGTCCCTAATTGTTTCCAATTTTTCCAGTTAATGTGTAACAATCAGTAATAAATATTTATGTACATAAAACACTCATATCGACATCGAAAAAAGGTTTTTTTCCGTTATAGCGAAACATTTTAGGCCGAAAATCGAAAACGTGCCTTAATTGAAGAGGGCCGTTATAACGAAATGCCGTATAGCGAGGTATGGGTGTAATACATAAATAATAAATACGTACGTAAGAAGATACTTTTCGAAATCTTAGAATTTGGTTAAAAAGTTTAATTGTTGATAGCGTAGTACAGTATTGAAAGCTCTTGTGATATCGCGATACTTGAATTTCTGTCCGATGTTATGGAAAATAAATTGCTGTGATGTGTGAATTCCTTCATGCTCATCCAATCCTATGCACAGGGCACAACGAGAGCAAAAATCTTCACACTAGTCCTATGTAGGGTATCTAATCCCGGACCATTTTTGAGACCCAATTTTTCAATCCCGGAATTGAACACTCAATATAAAATCGTGTATAAATTGGGATTCGGGATTGAGAAAATTTTTGGTCGCCGATTTTGAAATCATGGAATTTTTTCATGTCAATATTTAAAAAATATCAGCGTGTTTTGCGGGGTTTTTTTGTAGCTCTTCCAAGAATTTTCGAATTCAAAATCTGGACAATTTTCCCAAATGAACAGCGTGGGACCATTTAAGATAATAACCCTCTTTAAATTATTAAATCGATATTATACGATATTGCAATGTCATAGTTATTCATCGGGTTTGAATATCATTTCACATTACTACAAATATTTATGTAAATGCACCTTGAATTATATTTAAAATGATCCTTTGTATAAAATTGACCCGCAGGTCCATACATCCAACCTTAAACAAAGTCTAATTCTCTTTGACCATGTCAAATGCTATTGAATATACCAATTTTGCATTGAATATCAAACCAAGGTGGTAACAAAAAACATTTTCTTGCCGTTGTTTGATTTGATTAATAAATTCATATAAAAATATGAACATTAACATCAAGAAGTGCATTACAATTTACAACGTCTATCCATTTCATATAGCCATGAAACAATAATAATTATCATGCTGGAATACTTTGTATTATAGTTAAAAATTAATGTTTTTTTGACGATCTCGCATTAACTGCTCTTCGAATTATATTGAACAGTATAAAGTTTTCAGTAATGAAATAAAATTGAAAAAATATGTAAACTACTAAATTAAGTCTACAATAATGTAAAAAGTAAAAAATAAAAAAGGTACTAAGTACCAAAAAGATTATGTGTCACGTAGAACATTTCTGCACACCCAATTTTTTATTTTGGTACTTTTTTATTTCCTGTATTTAAATATCGTCAGCATTTAGGCAGGAGTTGATGGTTCTAAATAAACAGAAAATGAAAAACTTGAGGTTTTAGAATAGAATCTTTAGTCTCGACTCTCGATATTGTATCGATGGATTTATTCTGATCTGACTCAAGTGAAGTTAGAAACTAATAAGTAAGCAGAATTGCATGCCCATGCATCTGCATTACCCATAATTAGCGACAAAAAAATGGTGTTTTTACCAAGCAGTACAATAAATGCACTAACCGAGTTATTCCAGACAATGAATTGATATCCAGAATCGTATTTCGTACTTGTACGTTATGGTGACCATAATAACCCCCATTTAATAGAGAATAAATTGTTCCAGAACAAATCCTGGAACACAAATTTTACGTGTTTACACCATATCGTGGAATATTTTATGTATCCCGAGATATGTTCCCATTAGGGGAAGATCTTTTGATCCCGGGATTCCGAGATTGAACACTCGGCATGAAATCGTCTACAAATTAGGATTGAGAAATTTGTTAAGAAAAAATAAAAATAATTGATTGCATCCGATTAAATTAAATAACGTTCGTTCGGACGCAACGTAGCCAACATAACCTCAACAGGTGACTTCTCTATGACCTATCGTGTGTTCAAGAACACGTTCTAGAATCTAGAACATAGTACCTGAGAAATAACGTAGATGTTCAGGGCCATGTCCCGGGACATTTGTTTTCAGGTGAATGGCCATCATAATTAAGAATAACAAGCATAAAATATGTACACATATACGGAAGCCAATAAGCATATTCATGTTATTAATCCCTTTTCGTCAGTAAGGCTATGTTTTACCACCGTAACTTTAATATTGAAGTACTTATCTAGACCACGGTTTTTCAACTGGGGGCCACAGAGAAAAAATAATTTCAGGGGCGCCACAGCACAGTTTTGGGAAGCCTCGAGCTGATTCTGGAAAATCTAAAAAAAGGTCTCGCTTCTTTTAATTTTGGGAAATCCGTAAATTCTTAGGTAAAATCTGCCAGTCAGCAAAATTTTCTTCAAAACTTCTCTATTAAAAATTATTTTGCTAAAATTGTTTATATACGGGTATGGGAGCCACACAAAAATAAGAGACTCAAAAGGGGCTATGGGCCCAACAATTTTGAGAAACTTTGATCTAGACTAGTTTAGCTAATACAACAGTTCGTGTCCGTGGCCTCCTAAGCCGTACTGTGGCTCCCCTAAAAGAATAAATTGTCTGTAGTCCTCCGGTGAGAAACCTTGATCTAGACCAGTGTTTCCCAACCTAAATTTGAAAAAAGTAATCCGCGGCATTCCTCAATACAAAACATGTTCTTCGGCGGCCCCAGAAGAAATTCCGCGGCCCCCAATCTGGGAAGCACTGATCTAGACGAACATGAAAAATTACAATTAAAACCTATTTCATTGAGATACGGTATTACGTTACATCAATATGCACCAAAATACCAAACCTATTAATTATTATTAGTTTCGATAAATGTTTGCTTCGTATGGTTACCTTACTCATTGCGCGTTTATTGAATCTAGTGGCTCAATCATAATTGCATTTCGCCGTAAACGGTGCAGTGCAATTCAATGACCATTGTTTCAAGAGCAATGATTTTATCGTACACCATTCTCCGTATAATTCGAAGGTCGAAATTTATGATCTACATATTTTCAGTATTAATAAGAAACTGTGTATGTTTATGACGTACATGTCGTCATAAACATAATCGTTCAGAGCTTGATTGACATATTAAAATAAATACAATTAAGTAAATTGCGTTTAAAACCAATAATTATTCAATATCGCCAAAGGCAGTGATGCACAATTCGCGGCCCTCGAATGTTTTTCTCAAAATTAAATAAATATTATTTTCGAGTAAATCTTTGAATTTATTATTTAATTAATGTCAGCAAGCTTTTTCGTTATCGAAGGAGAAAAAATCGTTTTATAGAAATAGGCTTACTGATGAAAATATGGATACAATTGTGCGGCTTAATAATATAAATATTAAATCAAATTTAATTTAGACAATTCAAATTAAAAAGGACATTATTTTTTTAATAATATATAAATAAAACATGTACACGTTAGTATTTCAAAATAAAATATTTTTTTAACACGAATACATAATCCTCTTTTTGCACGGTTTATTTTTTACACGATTTCGAAAAAACACGGTCAAATGTAATGGATCATTCACTTCATCTTTTTTATACGATTTTTTTTCACGGCTGTTTTACATAGAACATATCACCTGTATAAAAGAGGATTTAGTTTACTTTAATTTTAATTTTTCCTTGCGGCCCTAACACCTGATAATTTGTTTTTATGCGACCCACTAGAAGGAATAGGTTCTCCATGTATGGCCTAGGGCAGGGATGGCGAACCGTTTTCACAAGTGGGTCAAATTTGATTTTAAAAAAATTAAAAAATCATGTCACGGGTCACATATAGGGATCCCGGGATTGGGATTAGCTCACCGAGGAATTTGAAATCCTCAATTCGCTATACTTTTTCCCCGGATTATCTCCAAGCCTCGCTTTTTTTTTTAGCTCACCGAGGAATTTGAAATCCTCGATTTGGTATACTTTTTCCCAGATTGTCACAGAAACTCGTTTTTCATAATTTCTAAAAGTTCGAACGGGTCAGATAATTTCACCCGCGTCGCCCTGGTTCGTAGTTCACCCTAGGGCGCAGTGACAATTTTTTTACAGCGTTATCTCACTAGCCTGATTTTTTAGGGCCTGTGCATTTTAGTGTTTTGACTTGTTATCGTTTGTTCCACGTGGACCCCGATAAAGAAACGTTGATCTAGAGAACTAAAAGTAGTCGGAAAAATTTATTATAATATAAAGATAAGCATTTACCATATCGACTGTGGAAGGGAAAAAGGTTGTAACTCACACATATCAAATTTGATAGGAGGCACAAAAAACGTGTTTCGATGATTTTGGGCCATATGCAAATTATGAAATATAGACAACCTGGAAATGGATGGAGACTTCTAAACTGGTGTTAAATTGACATAATCTAATATTAATTTAAGAAATTGACTAGGGAAAACCTTTTTTTCAGTCTTTTTTCAAACTTTAAAGCTAAATTTAGATACTAATTCGGCATTTGCAGCTTACATACTTTTGATAGAACGTGTATCCAGGTTGATACATTGTGATTATCGAAAAAAGCTATGGTGTACGTCCTTTTTCCTTTCCACAGTCGATATGTTACTAGCCGCATTTAAGGAATTTCTTTTTCGAACTTATTACAAAATTAATTTTAAAAAACCTCCTGTAACATTTATACAGAATAGTCTATTACAGATCGATATGTACATCTAGGTACTCTTCATGACAATTACTTGTTATGTAACAGCGGTGGCCAAAACGTCGACTTCGCAGCCATTCTTAGTCACATGCCTGATGCTTTGAAACATGAATAAAGTGTGTCTTTTGTTATCTATCAATTTTGTTTTCCTTCCATACAAATAATTCTGTGTTTTGAATTACTACTCTTCTTGTGACAACTAATCACATACAGTTAGGGTATCCAATCCCGAAGCCTTTTTTCAATCCCGGGATTTCGGGATTGATTTATTTTGAATCCCGGGATTGAGATTTTCTCACCGAGGAATTTGAAATCCTCAATTTGCTATACTTTTTCCCGGAATCTCACGGAAACTCGTTTTTTTTTTTTTTAGCTCACCGAGGAATTTGAAATCCCGATTTGGTATACTTTTTCCCAGAATCTCACAAAAACTCGTTTTTTTTTTTAGCTCACCGAAGAATTTGAAATCTCCGATTTGGTATACTTTTTCCCAGAATCTCACAAAAACTCGTTTTTTTTTTTTAGCTCACCGAGGAATTTGAAATCCCGATTTGGTATACTTTTTCCCAGAATCTCACGAAAACTCGTTTTTTTTTTTTAGCTCACCGAGGAATTTGAAATCTTCAATTTGCCAATTACGTGTAAATTTCGAGAATTTGCTCAAAATTTCTCAATCACGAAATCCCGGGATCGCGGCCATCTCAATCCCGGAATTTCGGGATCAGAAAATTGAACGGGATCCCGGGATTGGATGCCCTACATACAGTGTTAGTAGACCTCTACGACCGATTTCAGCAATAAGTCGCCTGCAGATATCAAAAGATTGGCAACCAACTGTATATAATGTAGGTATAATAATTTACTTGAAATTTATCAAGAATAATATCCAGTAATCTTGACTTGATTCACAGTGATTCAATATTAATTTGACAAGAAAAAGATAGACAATTTATTGTATAAAGCGACTAAAGCGACAACAATTTACTTTAATGTTACTTTTCACGTTTCAAATAATCAACAAAACTAACCACTTGAAATGTAGTGTAACATTTTTTCGTAGTATCGCCGAGAGGGTGATAATAGAGAGGGTGCGGCGAAGGCAGTTGCCCTTTACGGCTTTCAAGGGCGCAGAATATTCCACGTGTTGACAAAACTCACACCGCCAGTCGGTTGACCAGAAAATTTCCACAGCTTTTTATATTTTATCATATTTAATAGGAGAGATCGATTCGTCATGGTTTCGAAAAAGGAAAGCATTCATAGATAATGGAAGTTGAATGATAGGCACTGGGTAAAATTCTCCGCATATATTATATATAACATATTATTAATATTAAACAAAAGCTTGAATTATAAACTTGTCCTCACGTGATTACAGGTTGTCAGTGTTAATAATGATTGTGTTATACTTGTATTGTAAAGTGTTCTCTCAAATAATTAATAGTGAGCACCATGAAAGCGATATAAAATTATCTAACATTAGCTACGAAATCTAAACAAAAATTTATCACCAATGCAATAGTCACGTGGAAGTCAGTCAACCACTTGGATCCCAAGCGGACACACGTGTCCGGAACATATGCAAGCGAACTCGGATGTCCAAGATGGCGAAGATAAGGCGAAGGTAAGAACTGTTTTAATTATTGCGTAGTACGATTCTCTGAACCCCTTATTTTCTGAAAGAATACAAATTTAAATGTAGAGCTAGGAAAAGACTTGTGGGTGGTCTGTCTTTACGCAGGTGAGCAGGAATTTTACATCATAAGCGTGATCATCATAGCATCATTGCGAAAACTTTTGGGGTTAGCACTGTAAAAACAACAATCGAAGAAAATGACGTTTATAACTTGGCTACAGGTGATGAAAAATCATTATCATTATAAATAAATCTATTTTAACCACTTAAATACCAAGCGGACACAGGTGTCCGGAAAATATGCGAGCGAGCACGGATGTCTAAGACATTTAAAAAATCAAATACTTGGTATTCTAATAGAATATAAGCAATATTTTGATTAATATGTGTAGTGCCATCTATACTGAGTCAATATAGGTTTTTAAATCATCGAATTCGACTGTATATTAGGCAAAAATATTTTTCTCAAAAACACACAGTATCTCTGGGACATATTAATGATTTTTTGCGCGGTATTCAAACGGTAAACACGTAGAGATTCTCGCGTCCCGATACCGTAGTACTTTAATAATATTTATAAAAAAATATTTCTATGGATGAACAATGTCGGTAACTCAGAACATATTTTTTAATAAATATTGTATTGTATTGTATATGGCTTTTTTATCACATTATTCGAGCGAGTCTTTTGATTTCCCCGATGAAACCATTTATTTCTAAAAATAATATATTAGATCAGAAATGTTATGCCTATTATTTCAGACTAGCACCAGTGTGACAACACGTACGAACAGTGCAGTGGTAATATTTAATGATATTAAATAAATGCAATATGTTGAAAGTTTTTTTGCCTTCTGAAATGAACAAAGCTTCTCAGTGTATAAAGATTCTAAAAGTATGTATTTCAATGAATAAAATTTACTTTATACAAGTCTTAAGTTGTGCAATTTAAATATCCCGGGAACCGAGACTTGCAAAAAGTGTCGATTTCCCGGAAATTTTACTTGGGGTTTCTCGAAACAGAATCATTAGAAGTATGACATATAATGTCGATAATGTTGACGACTTCAAATTGTGCAATATTAATAAACGCAAAAGCTGATAGATAAATAGTATTCTTTAAATATTGCCGGATTTTTCTCACTTACAAACGCATTAATAATTATGATAATTAAAAATACAGATGTAGTCAGTTAGCATATTTCCGAAGATTAAACAAATGAATTAAATAACACATCAATTATTAAGACGCTGAAAAGGTTATTAATGAAATATAAAACTAATAATTTGTAATGGCTAGTATTTTTCCGGTCAGAATTTATATTAAATGGTCATAATATATCGGTCAAGATAAATAGTCATAATTTAAATGAAATTTAAAAAAAAACCTAGCCTAACTTAAGCAATAATAAAAAAATTCATTATAAATAAAAAAAAAATACTGTTTCTATAGTGAAAATTCTATCAATTAAGTAGTCTGCGCTTTAGGGGTAGCAAAGGTCATGTTTACGCCGCAAATTGGCGCGTGCTACGCTCTCCGTCAAAGCCTGTGTGCTGTAGTCGGATTAAAGGCTAATCGAGTGCGCGTTAGGGGTGGCTTAAGAGTATATCACTGTACGATGATTAATTTACGGCCATTAGGCCTGATGTCCACTGAAACAATGGTTTTATTTTAATTTTAAATTCACCTGGAGATTTGAAAATAGTGTCGTACATAATTTATTAACAGAGAAGTAACTGTGATAAATTCGTCGTGGTTTAACTAAAGAAATCTGTACTAAACCCACATTTTGAATGTGGGTTTAGCACAAATAATTTTTAAAATTTTTCAAAATATATGAAGTATAAAAAAAAAACAAAATGGATTTCATCAATACTAACTTCACTCATATATTCCTTAATTTTAAAAAGTGTAAAAAAAATACTTCTGATAGCTAGCCCTGAATCATATATGAGGAGCAAACAATCAAAAAGTGATCTGTCACACAAATACAGAGCTTGGGAAATGATGATTTGAGTGTTGGAGAAATCACGATTTGCATAAATATGTCAACTTCGTGATTTAATTTTTATAAGAAGAAAACTTTTTTAAACGCTTATTGTGATATCTATTCATAAATTTTATTACGAACTATCAGAGCTGATATTAAATGACATTTTCCAAAATTTGTGACAAATTACTTTTTGAATGTTTTCTCCTCATATCGCAAAAAGACTTGATCAATCTCTTCAAACTCCTGGAATATCATCAAAACGACATGGTATATTTGGGGAGCACGTTGCTGAAAAATTGCGATGTCTGCCTCCAAGAATGGCGACCATCTGCCAAAAGCTAATAAATGATGCCGAAATAAATACCCTTAATTTATCGTCAATATCAACAAGATCGGATTCACTAAGAATTTTGTCGTAATGACTTCCATATAGTTTATATATATAGTACACAAAAAATGACTTATTTCCCAGATATAAAAGAATATATTTTGAACGATTTTGTTTAACAAATGAGTATTTAATTAAAACTGATAAAGGAAATATTTTTTTAAATTTCTATTTTCATCATTGGAGAATACTCTACAATTTACGATCTGCAAAAACTTTACTGACAAAATTATGGAATGATAAAAAATAATCTTTTTTTATTGATATTTAACAGTTCAAAAATAACTAAAGATAGAATTTCTGAGTTTGTTAATAATGTTATTCCAGGTGATAGAATATTGGTTGATTAATTTTATTATTTTACTTAAAAATTTGCGTACTTAGTCAAGTTTAATATGTAAAATAAGCAAACGATATATTAAAACAAAGTTGTACAAGTGAAATAGGCCTTTTGCGAAATGTATACAAATGTTTTTTAAAAAAAACTACACTCGATTTGACATTAAAAAAGAATTATTGTAGAGACCGAAAATACTATCAGACTAAATTGACTGGCTTTTTCATTCCCACCCCTGTTTCCCCACTCCACCACTTGAATATTTGACTTACTATGTCACCGCTGTTTGTCCCACTTTGACCTTTGACGGCGAGCCCTGCTTATGTATGCCCTATAGATAAATTGATAGCTTATTACAGTTTTCTACCTCTCATGAACTTTTTCAAGCGAAAAATTATATGGCGTATCGTTTAAAAATATTCGACTAGAACGGTTTAAGCGAAGCTTTTACTTGTAGCCGTAGGAGGGCGGAATAATATTGAAAAGACAATCTAATATATAAAAATGAATGTTTGTTCGTATTTTATGCGTTGCCACACCGCTCATCCGATTGAAATAAAACTTTGACAAACTTTTTGCTTGCACTTCAGGACGGTTATAGGCATAGTAAAACTAACTAACAGTAGGTCTTATATATAAAAAATAATGTTTGTATGTCTGCCATACAGATCATTTTGACAACGTATGCTTTCACTTACGCGAAGGTTATAGTACAATTAATTTACAGTAAGTGGCGCGTGTGTCGTACCATAGACAATCGCCAGCAAACGTCAAACAAACAGAAAAAGAAAACATGCACTTCAATAAACACAATTATAACATAAGCACTTTCTTTCTTTGAGTGGCATTGCAACGTTTGCCAGGAATTGGCTAGTTCTGAACGCAGGTTTGCTTAGACAAATAGCTTAGTAGGTATAATTGAATTTCTGAATCCCTCGCAATTTACAGGTTATTATACATTTTTATAAATCCATGCCCGCTCCCAATGTGCCTTTTAATGGAGGTATTTCAACAGAAGTTTTTTTACGAAAACTGTTTTTTACTCAGCTGATCAACCTCTCTTTTTCAAAGAGAGTAGTAACGATAGGAGGATAAAACTAGGACATGAGTAGTGGTTAACCAATCGAAAAAATTCTGTCTGAACCGTAAGATCCGACTCGGAAGACAACGATACTAACCGCTGCGCCATAGACCCAACATTACCAGATGATAATATTCAGTATTATATTTTGATTTGAAATCCATGTAACATACATTAAATAATTGTGAGTCGTAATCAGCACCCATTTTGAATGTACTGATGAATAAAGCCCTCCCCAGATCTTATGAAAAACTATACAAAACTCTCATTGTAAATAAAAGTCCACCACTTCTTGTGTTGCTTTAGTGTTCTAGATTGATTTTTTTATCATCCTAAAAATGTATATTAAAGAAGTGAAACATACGTCACTTAATTTTATAATATAGACTAGTGCTTCCCAACCTGGAGTCCGCGAAAATTTGCATTCTTCCAACACTCTTTGTGATAAAATATAAACATGTGAAATATTTCTTTTTCGGGAATCCGCAGTTTATTGTTTTCAGATTTAGGGGTCCGCGAAAAAGTTTGAGAAGCACTGATATAGACCATAACAGCTTGTATGTAAAAATAATATTTTTTGTATTGAACATAAACTAAGTCTGTTATATAATTATGTTGAGGGCGTGAGCCAACATAGCTATCAACAATATATAATATAATATGCGTAGAAATAAAATACTTTGATATTTTTTTTCACTTTATTATAGTGAAGTTCTATCAAGTTAATCCCAATTCAATCAATATGTTATTTCTGATAAAAATATGTATCGACGTATGTACTACAAATTAGCCAATAAGAAAAAAAACAGGACAAACAAGTGTAATTTAGAAAGGAAACAAATTAAATGGTCAGAATTTAAATCAATTTTTGGTCAGAATAAAAATATTATACGATCAGAATATTTCATACCAATTTTAGTTGGTAGGTTAGGTTAGGTTAGGTTTTTTTAAAAATTTCATTTAAATTATGACTATTTATTTTGACCGATATATTATGACCATTTAATATAAATTCTGACCAATGTTATTTAAATTCTGACCAGAAAAATACGAGCCATTTAGAAATCCAAAAATACATTCTACTTCTTTAATTTTTATTAATTAAAAAGGTTTTTTTGCAGATAAGTAAGTTGATATGCTGTTCGTAAAAATATGAAACTGTAAAAAAATGACAAAAGATTGCCTCGTGTAATTATTCAGTATTGCAGGTATATCACATAAACTCGTCGCTGTGTCAATATTGTATGATATATATTAGATAATATGCACGTGTTATTCCACATGCCTTTCCTCGGAAAACTGAACAAAGGAAGCACTAAGACAATGCTACGTAAATAATAATTCCGTGAATGAATTCAACGGAAATAGATTTAATGGAAACGAAGTCATTCAGGGAATTTTTCTAGTTAAACAATGGCGAATTTTTAAACTTTCAAAAACATGAATAACGATTCGAAAATATTTATTATACATTACAACCCGAAATTATGTGTGATCTTAATTTCACGCTTCATTCGCAAAATTAAAAACATGTTCAATACATAAAAATAAAATTAATGTTTGTTATTTTTCGCTTGTATAATTATTCTGCATTTTGGTTTTTGTATCTCTTTCACTTGTTGCTAGTTTATTTCAAATGTTTAATTAAGTTTAACGTGAAATGTTAGTCTTTTTTGTTAAGTTAATTTAAGCTTATAAGACGAAACTTTTAGGTCAATTTATTCATAGCATTTCGCTCTTTTTTGGGTGTAAAGTTACTGGATAACGTTTTTTAGTGTAAAAAGAGTTTTATCAAAAATTATTATAAAAAATATGATAGAGCAAAATTAAAAATTAAAAAATAGAAGCTATATAAATATGCTAAATCTTAATGGGTTCAAAATAATTGCAAGTGTATTGGATGGTTTTCACTGGAACAAGTGAACTTGATTTTTTATTTTGTTGAAAATATTACAAAATAGATATTTTAAATATGTTATCACAACTAGGGCATCCAATCCCGGGATCCCGTTCAATTTTCTGATCCCGAAATCCCGGGATTGAGATGGCCGCGATCCCGGGATTTCGGGATTGAGAAATTTTGAGGAAATTCCGTAAATTTACATGAAATTGGCAAATTCAAGATGTCACATTCCTCGGTGAGCTAAAAGAAAATGAGTTTCCGTGAGATTCTGGGAAAAAGTATACCAAATCGGAGATTTCAAATTCTTCGGTGAGCTAAAAAAAAAAACGAGGTTCTGTGAAAATCCAAGGAAAGAGTATAGCGAATTGAGGATTTCAAATTCATCGGTGAGAAAATCTCAATCCCGGGATTGGAAAAAGGCTCCGGGATTGGATACCAACCATCCGCGCATATAATATTTTATTCTAATCAAAAAATAAAATATTGTAACCAAACAGAGTTATATGGAAAGCTACACTATAAATGCAAATGAACTAACCGAAAGTTCATTTAATCTAAGCCAATCTTAATTATTTCATTTGAACATAATATATCATAGAAGATAGAACGCACACTAATAAGAAAACATTAAATTCAAAGCAATTCACTTAGCATATAAAAAGAATGTTTTTTTAGAATTTAATGTAACTAACTAATTGAAAACAGTCATAAATGTGTAGAGTTAGCTTTTTCCTTTAGAAGGCTGGTCCAATTGTGAAATTTCGGAGTGACATTTAAATATCTTTTGTATTGTTTTTACAGTATAGATTAAACATTTATTTTTCTATAAATAGATTATATTAATAGTGGACGATGCAAAACATGTATTTTTTATTTGAATTTATCACTAAAGCATTATTAAAAACAAATATGTATTTGACTATTAGAAAAATTGTCCGCTTTTAAAATCGAATAATTATTTATTGTCATAAAATAGTTTCCAATTGACTTTTCAAATAATTTAAATTAATGTGTAGATTGTTTTAATATTGTATTTTCTATTCTATATATATTGAATGCATTGATAACCGACTTTGGTGCAATGAAAAACTTTTAGTCACTTTATATTGTTATATTTGTAAAACTGTTTAATTATTCTTAACTCTTACTGTTTTCTTTGAAATAAATAATGATGATTATCACCATATCTCTCGCAGTATTATGATCGTAATTAATTTAGTCTCTCATTACAAATGCTGACTCGAAAATACGACTCAAGCAAAATAAACAAGGAAGACTCTCGAATTTCATCTGAATCAAAAACCACCCTACGCTCAAGACACTTAGGCTGTGTTTCTCAATGAAAATTACCCGCGTGTCATGCGCACTGCATTCCCGTTCTCTCACGAGTTTTCCCCAGCCCGGTCGTGTTTTCCCGCTGGAAAATTCCATGCACCCTTTCCCACCCTGTCGGGCTCACCCCTTCAACGATCGGCGTTGGGAATTTCCCGGGGAACCCGGAAACAGGGCACGCGCGGAAGTACCCCTTCACATACCTCCCTCATACCCGCGCTCGCTACTTGTCGACTGGTCGGAGTACTATTGTTCCGACAAGGATGTGCTTTATGTTATGCAATGCATTTTTTTAAAACAATTATCGACAAGCATTTGTAATTTAAAATGTGTAGAATATGTATAATACTTTTGGTAGGGTTCGTGGTAAAGTGTTCAGCGCACTTGCTTTCAATTACAGTGCTCAGTGGTTTATATCCCGGTACTAACAGGTTCATAAATTATTTTTTCAGTCATTAATAGATTTCTGTTCGAAGACATAGAATGTCTTTGATGTTTAAAATTTTTTCTCATCTATCTGATCCGAATAACGAAGCGTGGCGAGAGTGCTAAGCTAACCTCTACTCCTTGTACAAACGCTATCTATGGATAGAAATCCATACTATTTTAAAAAAAAACCAAGACAAAACAAGCAATTTTTGCTAAACAATCTCTGACGGAGTTCATAAGCTTCATAATTCAAATCAGTACAAAAGAAGATATACCTAAGGCACATGAAGAAATCCACCCCTAATTTCAACCTTCGGGAATAGTAAAACGAAGATCAGGGGTATGAGGGATGGACGCAGAGGCGTTGGATTGTGAAATATTCCGATTACCCGCTTTCCACGAAACGTCTGCTTTATTTAATCGAACTTTCCTTTTATTTGCGATTTCGCGTTACACGTGAATTTATATTATCATTTATGCAGAGACCGTAATAATATCTCAAATTTCATTTGAATTCTGTATGAATTATTAATTTCAATGAACAATGTAACACAACTATGAGTATTATGTGTAAATTAACAAACTCGTAGCGTGTTTTAGATATAGTACTATGAACGTATACTTGAATTACAATAATTGATATATCAATTCAGAATTCTCGAGATTAGTGGGCGATGAGCTTAACGCTTCATTATTGTTATTTGTACTACGGAATATAATTACGCAATTTACGAAATAAACTAATTTTATACTCACCAAGGAAGTTAAGCCCACAAAAGCTTGGTTTCCATTTATTTATAATGTTAAACCGCATTTTTTAACCAAATAGTCAGTGTCTGACTTTTCGGTTACGGTATCGACAGTCTTAAATCCCTTAAATATTTTTTTTCCAATCGGTTTATAGATTTGTAGTTGAAGGTATGGATGTATTTTGAGCATTATATATCTTTCTACTGACCGGATCTTAAGTTTGGATGCTTAGCAAGAATTATAAGCTATTGATACGGTATGATTTATAAGCATAAGCTCCTACTACCCATTTTGCGATGACAACTGGCAGACATTTAAATTTTTTAGTTAAATTAATTGTGTTTAATTTTTTTCATCATGTAACCAGTAATATTGATTGTTTGATTGTTTATGACCTTAAGTGGCAACACTTTTTTTTCAATACCAGAAGCGATTTTTGTTTTTTTTTCTTCCTTGCTTTTTGGGACACGAACCGAACACAACATGTGTGGGGGACACTTCCCGGTCCTGGAGATTGCTTCCAATGACCTTTAATTTAAAGTCACTTGTGATTTTTTTTTCATTTATGGTTTTGTACGAAAGGTTATTCGCAGAATAACGTATCAAAAGCCAGACGTCGGAGATGAAAGAACTGATATTTTTCCATCTCGACGATAATTTAAATTTAATTCTGTTTTCTGCCGCGCGCGGACTTAGCATAAAATTTCGTAACTTCTATAAAATCGTTTGTGCAAGCTGGGTATTAATTATATTGTAATAATTTAAAATTTTATTTGTTAAATATTGTGTGTGATAAAAACTTTAATGATTGTAAATTCCTAATAAAACTTTTCCGTAACAATTGAGCGATGTTCTCATTCATTTCTATCTACTTGTTCTACCTCAAGTGTATTCAAACCGCTGTTGGTCAAAATGAGTTTTATTATTGGGGATTTATTCTTGGGGTATAACAACAAAATTAAAAATTTCTCGCTGTCATGTCACTATCTTCTATTCTTAAATCTTTAATCACTTCGCAAAAAAAAGGTTGAACAATTGAATAACAAACAATTCATTTAGAAAAAAATGGGAGCTATTTCTTAAAACTAGCTCTAAATTAAATTGAAAAGATTTACTTAGAATACAAGTTTATCAACTAAATGTTTCATTATGTAAAATACATTGCTTAAGTTTGTTATTGTATAAGTAGAATATCAGCCTATCTTTTCCGGGTTTGCCCAAAACCTCGTGTATATTAAATTTTTAGAGGTCCTTTGTGAAATTTCTGACGTAAACTTTAATAATTAACAATGTAAATAAATAAAAGATGGAGTTAATGCGATAATGGTGAAGAGAAGAATAAGTAAGTGCGCAGGCGACAAATCACGCGTTATGGAACAGGGTTTGGGTTCGAGATGGAACGGGCGGGTGGCGATGAGGCGATGGGTTGGTTGGTGTGTGGGCGTCGCGGAAGTCAGATGAAACTGTTTCGATCTGTGCGCGAACGAAGTGAATGCCCGACACTCCAGAGGTCAAAGGTGAATGAATTCCTTGAAAACGTTAGCGGGATTTTCACCAGCTTAAAGACGTTCATATACTGCATATGTATAGTATAATTTCACAGTCTCCTTACAATGATTAATGTTATGTAGGTTTCTGAACAATTTTGCAAAAGAGCTATAAAATTTGAATAGAATATTTGTACAATGTAAGGAAACATATAACTAAGTTTATATATATAGAATTTAGAAAGTTCACTGCCCTTTGAGCTCAGTAATATAAAACAACCAGTGGATACAAGTACGATTTTTTTGTGTTTAATAAAGTCATTTGATTAATCAGTTAAAAATTTCCACTTGCCTGAGTCAAGTCATACTAAACAATATATAAACACAATCAAAGACTTTCCAAAATTATCATTTCAACTCTAATTCGTTTAAAATTTTCTGCTAGTCTGAAATGTTAATTTATAATTAATTAATCGTATTCTTCTGTCGCCTGATGTGGCCCAGTTGGTTAGAGCTTACTCTACAAATCACGCAAGTCTACGCTCGATTCCCGGCAAGATCACAGTGAATTTTAGAATTATTCAATTGAAAGCTGTGATCGAAGACTGGATGTTTTTGATGACAATTCACATTATTTCCTCTCCTCCCATCCTTCTGATCATTCAAAAACTGGGTGTAGTAATAGCGATTAGTTAACCACTAGTCCTGTTCTAGCTTTATCGTTCTTTCCCTAAAGTGAGGTTGAGCGACTGAGTAACTAACAGTTTTCGTAGAAAAACTTCTGTTGAGATACCTCCATTAGTAGGCCATATTCTCTACATTGGGAGCGAACATGGATTTAAAAAATCTTCTTTATTTCTTAAGCCAACCATCCATGTCCTCATCATAGTTTTATTTTTCAATTTATTACATAAATGTCTTTCAAACACTCTTGCGCTATCATATTTTTGAAGTATGACTCTTTTTGGTGACTCTGGCGTGTTCTTATCATGTATATTACATTTCTACTTTTAATGGTATTTTCAAACGTCTTCATTTTTTGTATATCACAAAAAATGACAATAGATTATGCTTCCTATAATGCATAATCTCTATTGAATCGTTGCAATGAAAATTCAGGTCCAAACATTGGAAATCTATCCTGTTCCAACTAACATATAAAAGAAACTTTAGTAGTATGTATTTTTCTTGAACTCCTTGAAAACTGTTGCACGAAGAAACATTTTCATTGCCAACAACCTTGCACTTATCAGAGACGACGACACCTCATAATATGGCTGGTATTAAACGGTTGGCTCTGCGGTGAGTTGATATGAATACACTGCACGCTGATATTAAACGGATCTATTTAATTCTACAACGTTAAAAGATGAAATTATTGTAATGACGTTTTTAAAATCGTATTCGAGTAACGATAAACAATATCTGTGGGAGGTAAGTGAGCGATGGCTAACCGAATGGAACAATGCAGCCACATCACAGATTAGTGGGACCACGGGAAAATTTTCAGAAATCCCTATTTTAATGATTTTAGATTCGAAATATTCGAAAGAGCAAATCCTTAAATTCTTGAGATTTTTAAATTAAAAAAGGTCCCACGCTGGTTATTTCTGTAAATCCACAAATTCATAGGAATTTATTGAAATTTGAAAACAATTGAATGGGGGCCACATAAAAAAAGACTCAAAAGTGTTGAGAAACACTGTTCTAGAGATTCCGAGCACCGTAGAACTGGTACCAGGTACCCGTGTATTAATTAATTGAAAACCGGATTATTATGAGCGCGTAAGTTCCCAGTTATTTTAATTGCAATATAATATTTGGTTTCTTCATATTAAACATCTTTTCAAAATGAATAATTCTCCGGGTATGCTTATGTAATATAGTTTGTGTAAATCAATGTTTGTAGTAAGATATAAATGTATACTTTTATTGATTTCTATACTTATCAGTATTACTAATGTGTACATGACTGTTTCGACTAAATCAAATATTAAAAATCATTCATATCTTTCAATTTTTATTCTATTTTTTTTTGTAGATACCAGCAAGTCCCGATTTAAATTTAATAATATAGAATCTGTATTTGGTATTATATAATATCTACATACTCGTATATTATTCATTTTAACTTTGGGCTGTGTAAATAGTTAACAAAAATTCCCGGAACCGAACCGAGTACCCGGTCAGTTTATGAAAAATACCCGAGACTCGGGTAATGCATTTGCGCGAATATTTTATTTTTAAAAGATACACACATGTAAACAGATAATGTAACACTTCTTACTTCGTTTTAGTAAAACAATGATCATCAATATGAAGTATTGTTTTATGCAATGGTAATGAGCACATGTCAAATCAAAATAAATTAATACATGTGAAATTATCTGGTGCTGTGTATTTTAAATTAGCTTATGGTTCTTGGCTACAACGACATTACTGCAACAACTCTAAAAACAAAATATTCCACGTACCTTTGGTTGGCGATCGCTGATTTTGAGGGTTTTTATTACAATGAAAACAAGTAATAAATAATGCAGAAGTCACATATTTTCCAATTCAATTCGATTATTAATTTGATACACAATATTTAAACTTTGATTGATTTTTTTCTTATTTAGTCAACAACGTCCGTATAAATTTCTTAACAGATTTTTCTAGCACATAATTGGTCCCATTAGAGGTAGAGTGAGCTAAGTGGTATTTTAGAAAATAAAACTTTAGATGCGTTGTAATATTCTACACATCTTTAATTATCGTAAAAATGAAGTTACAAATTGAAATAGTGTCATCTCCGTAAAATAAAAATATGCAATCCACCAAAACACCAAATAAAGACGTGACTGTACTTAAAAGCCCAAGAAAAAGTTTTACCATTTTATAAGTTGGCTCACTTGTCCAAGTTTCAATTGATGTTGTTATCAAATTTGGTAGACACATATCTTAATTAGTTAACTGTTTTAAAATAAAAATTAATACTGAACAAAAACTATGACCTGGGATTGTATGGTATATGTACATCCGTTGGATCTTTCAGAATTTCAGGGGCATAAACATCTGAACGAGATAGAACGAGCGAGGTAGAGGGAGATGAATGATCGCCGGAAAAGCTTTTTAAGCTCCCATCCTTGACCTTGGAATTGAAGTTGGATGATGTAAGGAGAACTTTCAGGAAGCTCAAATCGGTACACGTGCACTTGATTCAATACGCGAGGTATTATATAATTTTACAATTACTTTTATAATGCTTCAAATCAATAGCTTTATATTTGGTTTCATATTAACTTAACAATACATTGGTATGATTATTTCGTAGAAATGAGATAATTATTTTTAGTATAAAACAAACATGATTTTTTTAAAGTTACTAAGAAGCATATTTATGTATTTATTTTTTACCACGTCCGCTCCCAATGTTGATCATATAAACTTCTAATGGAGTTTATCTCAACATAAGTGTTTTTACGAGAACTGCTTGTTACTCAGTTGCTCAACCACTTTTTTCCAGTGAGAGTAGGAATAGAATGATAGGACTACAACAGGACTAGTGGTTAGCTAATCGCTCTCGATACGCCCCGATCGATAGGATGGGTGGGACACGGGAACTTAAGACAGAAATTCATAAATCGATTGAAAAATCAATTTATAAAACTGTCCGTACTGGGATTCGAGCCCGCGACCTCCGCAACTGAAACCAACGACGTTGACCACTTGACCACACAGGCGGCATATTTAAATACTCATTGAATAATGGCCATAGTTTTTAGTAAAATCACAAAGATAATTTATTACTTTTGAAATATTATTTTTTAATAAAATTTAAGTAATAGTGTTAATAGAAAAGAGGATGTATTGTGTATCTCTTCTAAGCCAGTGCACATAGGTAATCTAATTTACATATAAACATAATTCTGACGAGGGTTTATAGATGAACTAAATAAAAACAAATTAACTAAAATACATTGCTATTTTTGATCTAAGTAAAATATATCTTTCACTCTCATTTGCTTTTACACGATTAGTGGCTAGAGATTAGTGGTAATAATAATTATTGTACTTTCCTAATTTTATCCTGATTTCCTTGCCCACTCTCAACATTATAGAGAGGCTAATCGATTTAATCACAACGAGCTATGTTTTGTAAAATTATATTTAGATATTCTAACATAAGTTTATATCATCTACGGTGTGAGTAAAAATGGTTAAAAGTATAAAAGGATCAAATCATTAATCCAGAAATAACAAATTAAACGACACATGCGTTAAATTTCTCTACATAGAGCTGACACGATAAAAAATATTTCTGATTAATAAAACTATTTTTATGACATGTGTTTGTTGTAGAGATTCAAGATGTTTTATACTATTTGCAACACAATATACGATGGATCGATTTCTTATGTAATCTACAACAAAAATCAATTCATAAGTAAACTTTTGTCGGGTTAGTAGTGTAGTGGTTAACGTCGTTATCTTCTTTTTGCGGAGTTCGTGGGTTCTTAAATAAATTTAATGATTTCTGTTCGAGTGTATATGCAGGGATGATCTGGAGGGGGCTCGGGGGGGCTCGCCCGAGCCCCTTGTTAAGTTAAGAAAATCATTCGTCTCTATCAAATCAGCCCCTAACTGAAATTTCTGTTAAATTGTAATACGAAACAGAAGACTGTTGCCCCTTTTTCAAAAAATACATTTACTTCGGCTTCATAATAAATATATATATACCCTAGCTGTTTATTGTATATTGTCTGAAAATGTTTAAAAATACCGATCTGGTATATAGTATATTGTTAACAGATGTTTTTGGGTGGAACCGACTCTCCGATTTACTTAACACGTGTATACTTTTTTATTTTACGACCTTTACCGTAATCATTCTGCTAGTTTTGTCAAGAAAAAGTTTCTTATATTTCTTTTGGTTTTATTATATCCTAATTCTTGGAAGTGTATTTTAGAAACGAACTAAATAAGAATTATTCATTGTCACTCTGTGGAACATCAGTTGATGAGGAATTGTGTAGAATTCTATTACAATTACGTAAATTTTATTACGTAAACAATTTTAGGCACGTGTCGCCCACGGGAAGTAAGTGTCGTAAGAGGAAAAATATTTTTTGAACTAGTCTTTCCATCTACGTCTACGAATTTGAAATCTCAATAAAAATCTACATATTTAACAGCAAAAGTTAAAAAATGGACTTCTGTGATTTATTCTCCAAGCAGTGGCGGATTAAGCACTTGAGAGGCCCCAGGCGCAACAAAATATGGAGTGCCTGTTTTTCGGATAACATAAAAAATTCCAAAAATTTCATGTAAAATAATAAAATCTGATCCGAAGTTTAAAGAGTGTGAATAATATAATTACGACAATAAAAGCAAACGTTCAATCAAGCATGTGACATGTTTAATGATGACTAAAATCAACTTTAATGCGTTAAAGGTTAATTCCATTACATTCGGTCGTGTTATTTCGAAAGTGAATTTGAAAAATTTGCATTCGGTGTACTTATTCAAATACATCCGATTCTTTTTTTACGCGATACTTTCTTTGCAGAAATCGACGCGTATAAAAAAACCGCGTAAAATAAACCTAATTTTCATACAGTTTGATATTTTGGTTCGATAAATCATAAAAATTGCTTAAAAAAATATTAAAACTGTATGAAAAGCTTAACTTTGCCCTTCGAATTCGCGCAAAAAAAATATTTTTTTTACTCAATAACAATTAATTTCTTTATATGATATAAGCGTACCATGATACCTATGTATTCATGCATAACCGTATTAACTTTTTAGGAGTTATTCGCTGCTGTCACTGTCGGTTGCGAAATATAATCACCTTTATGGTGTGGTGTCACTGTCAATACTTGGTGGAAAGAAAAAATATTTTAAAAAATAAAATTCTCAATAGCACTGATTGCACTTTTTCACCGGTTTCGCTCATGATGAGCATTATCAACTGATAAGAGAATACAATCTTCCAGTGTTATTTATAGATAAAAAAAATCAGACCCTCATAGTTTATTCGGTTATTATATTTATTAGGAAAACATCGCGTAACAATAAGTAAATCGTGTAAATAAAAGGAACGGTACCATCTAAAAAAGTCGCGTTAAAGTGAAATCGTGCAAAAACAATCGCGTAAAAAAGGACTGGTATATTTTATTATGTCAATGGCCACATAAAAAAGCAAAGGGCCGCGGGATATGCATCATCCATGGTGTAAAGGCATGGCTGAGATTTACCGAGCCCCTTGTTAACATATTAGCAGCCCACCGCTGTGTATATGTTTAATGTATATGACGTTTAAAATTCTCTCCTACAGTCTATCCTACCCTAACAATGAGGCGTTGCTAAGGTGGTTACTAATAATAACACTTCTTTTGAGAAACTTTTTTACGAATCCATATACATATACACTAACATTGGGACAAACATAATTAAAAAATATATAAAGTATACTAGTTTTTATTCATCTTTATTGTATTGAATTTACAAAATTGTAACTGTTACATTAAATAAAAGTATTATGTACATTTCTTATTTTATCAGTTTCGCACATTCCGCCTGTTCCGTATTCATAGTTCTAACAATGGCTTTGTTTCAGCAGTGACAAAGAGACATAAATAACTAAAGAAACTTCTTTACATTCAAAAACATCATCTAGGTTTTTTTTTGTAAATAACATTTCTATAACCCTCTGTGTTTCTAAGAAACCAAATGTCACTAAACAATCAAAAATTTCGATTAACGCTTTTCGGATAATAATAACTGTTCTTAAAATAAACATTAAAATATATTTTCCACCATATTGGATACTGAATTAAGTATAAGTGAAATGATAGAAATATTTAATTTTAGACGGATACTAACGATTTTGGGTGACGTAGTTATTGATAGTACTACATATAATCAATGTGAAGCATTGTCTAATTTTATCTTTTAGAATATACAGTGCGTCATTCACGTTATAAAATAATTATTCAGTAGCAGTAAAACGCGTCTGATGTCGTCAAAAGTTATGTCAGAATTGTTTATTCAAGGACTTTTTAAGTAATCAGCCAAGTTGATCTTAATTCATATTTGAATCGAGACATTTTAAAGACTAAAAATCATTGTGTTTTACCATAAAAAATATTTTTTTTATATATGATCACTTCAAATGTAGAGCATATACCCTCCAAATGGAGGTATCTCGACAGAAGTTTTCTACGAGAACTGTTAGTTATTCAGTCGCTCAATCTCTCTTTTTTATAGAGAGTTATTAAAAGCGATAGAAGGATTAGCCTAGGTCAGAACTAGGTATTAACTAATCGTTCTCGCTACGCCCAGTTATTAAAAGTTCAAAAGGGTGGAAGATGAAGATGCCTTCGAACAAAAATCAACCGAAAAATGCTGTTCATTCTTGAACTCGAACCCGTGAGATCCGGCACAGAAGCCAACAACGCTAACTGTTGCACCATATGACCCGACAAATTGACCATATATTTATAAAAAGCGGATAATTTTTGTTTTTAGTTAGTTACGTCCCGGGGTCTTTTTCTTCTTCTTCTGAAAAATATTTGTTTGCATACATATGTAAATATAATGCATATGTTTTAAGTATATTTGTTTTACCATTAAAATATATTTTTTATCAATGTTTGCTTCCAATGTAGAGCAAAAATTAGCCATTAATATAATTTGTGGTTATAATAGAGAATGAAAAATAGATAGTTAATAAAAATATTTACATTAATAAATATTGACTGTAAAACCGATGGAGAATAGAAAATCGTTTTTTAAAAAGCTTTATCTATATTCGTATTCCGAAATAATTCTAAAAACAATATTGTGCTTATTTTTTTCATACGCATGATTTATTTCGTAAATATTTCAAACAGAGATACAGATTGTGATATTTTGAATAAAAATGTAATCTATCCTAAAAAAAAGTCATTTTTATAAACGCAGCGAAGCATTCATAATATTCGCATATATATCATCCAAAGCCCCCGGAAGGTAAATATAATATAAAAAATTCCCATATAGAAATATTTATCTCGGCTTTAGTGAATGGTTCGATGGGAACGAATAAATGTATGAAGCGGATTGTATATAGATAGAAAGTTTATCCAACTAAATTCTAAATCGAAGAGGTTCTTAATGTTCTCAGAAATTTGATTAAACAATAAATTTGAGAGCTTACAACTAACTATAATAAGTTACCAATAATCAATAATAGTACAACTCATACACATTATAGCTTTGAATATTAATTTCGTTGAAATTCTCAATGACATGTTTTAAAGCTGGTAGAATCACAACAAATCAAATTAATTGTCAAATCGTGGTCTGTCAAATCCACTTAATTAATGGGGCTTAAAACAATATGCCAAAAGATAGATTGCTTTAAATCTTAATCTTGAACAACCAATAAAAATGTATTCAAAAAGTAAGCATGGGTTGTTAAAAGGAACGTACGTCAGTTGTCGTGGGAGATGTAGAACCAGGGGTGGGATGGGATCCTTCGACATTCACAGTAGACCTTATAACATTATAATACAATGTGCGATTTGCTTAAATATTTAATGATTTTCAAATTTTGTTAATTTAAATTAAAATAAAAATTCTAATTAATGTTGGTTGATTTTTTGAGTCTAATAAGTGGAGTCTTCAAAGTTTACTTTTTCTAGGACTGACTTTTGATGTTACGTGAAATTCCTATATTTCATGGTAATGGTAATATTCACCCATTTTTGACCAGTGTTCCAATATTGGAACATTTAGTATTTTTACTTCCACATGCAAGATGCATGATGCAATAAAAGTTGAGATTGCATCAGACTCATTCAGTCTACAGCTAGCAAGCGAGGAGATCGTTTCGTGTAGTATTATTTGAGGTTTGAACCTGTCTGAGTGAGCAGTGTTTTTTTATGTTCATCAATTACGGGCAAATTCGGGCAAAAATGAGTTAAATATATAATTATGGTTAATATATTGGGTGATTAACTCCAACTACAACATTACGTTCTTTAAAAATTATATTAGTAATAGTTTCATAACCGCGAAAGCTTAAGAACCATTATTATTAAAGTTTGAGTGTGGTAAAAAGTATTTTAACAAATTATAAAAAGAATGGTGCTACGTATATCATGTAAGCTTCATTCTGGAAGAATGGTTGGTTATGAATATTTTTTTATCATACAGCTTATGAAAATCAAAATTTTATTGGCATCATTGAACGAAATTGAAAAGTTGAATAGATCTGCCTCGAAGCGCCTATCTCCGCTAACACCGCAATCTGATAAGCAAGGTCGCTTCGCTGTAGCGGAGGCAGTCGGGGGTGGCGTAGGCTTCGGCGTAGGCGGGCTGAATACTCGGGACGGGGCGCAGGGAGGCGCTCGTGAACCGGGGGCGGCGGTTAAGGTCGCACGCGCGCTCGCCCTCCATTCAACTTACCGCCTCTTCTCTCTCATAATATGCTGCCGTTCTCCAACTGGATTTTTTTTATCAATCATCATTTATGGTATTTAAGTATGAGATTAACTGTCATTGTTAGTTTGTTTTTCCGAATCCGGGAATTATGTAGCACATTTTAGCGCCTTAGTTTCAAAACCTATATAACTCCAAAAACCAAAATTGTAGGCAAAGTGCAAAAAACTGCCGTGGGGTTTTGGATTTCAACTAAACACGTTTTTTTAAATGTGTTTTCTTTGTATTTAGAGAGGTTTTGAAATCAGAAATTTATTGATTGTGTAAATATTGAAATAGAAGACAAGTTGGCATAAAGATTTGAAAAATTGGTCTTTAGGTAG
Organism: Himalopsyche tibetana; assembly: GCA_030503985.1. Lineage (NCBI taxonomy): Eukaryota > Metazoa > Arthropoda > Insecta > Trichoptera > Rhyacophilidae > Himalopsyche > Himalopsyche tibetana. The sequence continues at coordinate 27,590,945 of JAPJYX010000019.1, read as the reverse complement.
GTTTTGAAATTGAGATCCTCATTTGTGTTTCAATATCTATTTTAAAAACTGAAAGCTTAAATATAGTGTGAAACCAAATTACCGATCTTTGTAACATGCAAAATAAAAATGAGGAACACGTACATTTACACCTGGGATATTTTGACGATTGGAGTCATTATTGCATTTCTAATAAACATGTTGTAAATATGTACGTGATGTAAGCTACTTTAATTATTATAAATCACTCTGTAAGTGTATACTTATTTAAGAATAAACACATACATGATTATCAAATTATCACAAGAGTGTGAAGTAGTAAAAATAATTTATCGATTTTATTTTTTGGGTAGAAAACGTAATATTAACCTGACGCGTACGGAACAGGCTCTCACGGGACCTTGACCTTGAGAATAAAATGGCGGATTGGAGCTTCGTGGAGAAGGGGAGGCATTGCTACACGCCGGTATATTGTGTTGGGAGATTTTCCCTCGAGGGGGTACATTGCTACCTAACAAGTGAAGAAATGGTGTTGGAAAAATGATGAATTAACTAGAATTTACGAAAGTAAAAATCAACATCAAACGGACGAGACTGTTACGTCGTTTGAGTGCTGAAAGCTGACTTTATAAACATTATTTAAAATGTTGAATAATTTTTATGAAAATGAGGTGGTTTGTGAGGGAAGTGTGATAATGTTTTCAAGCGTTTTTGGGCTTAATTATGAAATTAAAGCTTGATTTGAGGCTTGTCGAGTTATATAAGCTTTTAATTATTACGGCTTCTACGCGAAAGCATTTTATATTCGCTTTAATTTTAATCTTCCGTGAAGCTACGTAATTAATTGAATTTACTTTGCAAAAGCACTGAGTGCGTAAAATACGTTTTGGAAGTTTCAGATTTCTATAACTTATGAACATTGAATATATATTATAAGGTTTTATCTCAAGAATTAAATTCAAGCGTTCGTCGCTAAATAACTAAAACTAATAAAAAAAACACCAGTTACGTTATATTACTGTTTGAATTTGTTTTCATTTAAATTAAACTATTTTGCTGTGCGCGGTTTACAGCATATTTTTTAGTAACTATAATTTTCTGACTTGTTGATCGGTAATTTTTAAATAATTTATGCAATGCAATTTACCGATTTCTCACTACTTTTATTTTTTCTTTACTCTATGAATATATTGTATGAATGTTCTTTCAATTGAAAGTTATCTTTTATGATTCTTTCTAATCTATAGTATACATGCGTTGAAATTATATTTTACATTCCACTATAAAATATGCATATTTTGATAATATTGAACTTATGTCATAATAATTTAAATGGCACATTACATTTGGCGTTTGATTTTTTACGGCGGTCATTGACTAAACTCAAATAAATGCACATCTATAACAATCAATGTTTTTCCGGTTATTTATTAATTAAATATAAATTAAATAATATATTTTATAAAAGATATTATAAAGAAGAGTGTTGACTACGAAAATCTTTCTTTACCATTATTATGATCAGCCACTTTCAAAATAATTCTCTAATAATGCATTTTCACATTTCCTACAGGATTGATTCCGCATTAGCATATAATATCACCTTATAATTAATATTTTTCTTTAATTTTATTTTATACAGTTGTAAGCGCAAACCTTTTTTTGGTTTATTAACCTTAAGGGGAGTGAATAGATTTATACAGACCTTACTTTAATTTACTACCTTTTCTTAACATGACAATTTTTTGACTTTTTCCCAATGAAAATATGTAATTCATACTTAAAGCATATATACGCTTACAGACAGACACTCCTGTGTTAAATTTAAACTACTTTCATTCTCATTCACAGAAAAATGGCGCCGACGTAGATGTATGTCCATACTCTTCTAAAGGTTAAAAATCTGTTCATACTGGGAGTCGAACACGTGAGATACATTATGAAAACCAACGACTTTGACCACTGCGCCATGGACCAGTCACATACCTTTTTTCTTTAGGCTACAATATATACTAGGGGGGTAGCTTAAGATTTCATTTTAACTTATATATACATATATCGACTGTGGAAAGGAAAAAGGACGTAACCCACAGGTTTTTTTCGATAATCACAATTTATCAAACTTGATACACGTTTTGTCAAAAGGATGCAAGCTGAAAATGCCGAATTAGTATCTAAATTTAGCTTTTACGTTTGAAAAAGATGACCTTTTAAAAAATTAAAACCAATAAAAAAGACTCAAATAAAGATTTTTCCTAGACAAATTCTTTAAATAATATTAGATTATGTCAATTAAACACCAGTTTAAAAGTCTCCGTGCACTTCAAGGTTGTGTATAATTCATAATTTGCATATGTCACAAAATCATAAAAACACGTTTTTAGCGCCTTCTGTAAAATTTGATATGTGTGGGCTACGTCCTTTTTCCTTTCCACAGTCCATATGTATTCCATCAGATCATCTTTAGTCAGCCAAGCACACAATGTCAACACTGTGGACTATTGTGGTTTGAATACACATCATATATATATATATATATATTAGTGTGTCTAAGTTGCTCGTTTTTCACGACTCCGACTCCGAATCCACAGCTCTACGTAACGCATTTTTTTAGCATCCCCTTTAACACTGTAAAAAATACATTATTCTTTTTATAATAAAAATAAGTATTTAAGTACTGAATTGTGTACTTCTATCCAAGAAGATTTTTTTTTGCCATATCGGTGGGTCTGTTATTTTAGCATGCAGAGTAAATTATTAACTATTTTAAATAGTCAGAATATAATATGTCGATTGAAACATCAATTCGTTTAGATACAGACGTACTGTTGACGTTTTTACAGTGTGATTGTTAGACACCCTTTATAATGTAACAGTTTATTGAATTAATATTATTAAATTAAATTTTACTAACTTAAAACAAATTACCCCTTATAGTAGTACTCAAAGTTATTTCTTCCGTGAAAATTCTCCTCTGCACGAGAAATTTGCTACAAAATTTTATACTAATATTTATTCATGCTTTGTTTTAGACGAGTACGTAAAATTGTACGCATTTAGAAGAGATGCGTAGGCGTAGATGTGATTTGTAGAAGCGTAGAGGTTACCGGGTCGTTACTACGGGGCGCGTAGCGAGCATCGCTAACGCTCTTTATTTCAAATACTTACACACAACAACAGACGTGAGAATTTTGACTTAGTGATAATATTTTAGAGTGTTTCAGGAGCTGTATTGTCAAAATTATCATTTAATTCCTCAAGTGTGTGGAATTATTTTCAATTTTTGGTACCGAAAATTAGTCAATGAAAGTTTTTTTTATAAAGTTTAAATAAGAGATTAATAAATAGGAAAGACAACTGGGAATAATGTTTTACCCATATATATATATTCGTATATTGTTACTATCAATATTTTGATAGATTTTTAACATGATTTTATACGAACGTTAAATTGTATTCAATTATATATGTTTAACATATGTAATTACTCAAACTTTGACGTAATTTTCGTTGTTTAAATACTCAAATTAATTTACTCAATTAAATAATATATGAAGTGAACTGAGCCAAGTAGCAAAATGGTCAATCTTTTCTATTAAACTATAATACAATCACGTTTTTATTTAGTGTTTTTGCGAACTGCATATTTTAATTTTAGGAATAAAACACTATTTCAGTATTAATTAAATCAGTAAAGACTCATTTTTCAAATCAAAGATTCGAAGTCATTTATGTATGTGATGTCTGAAATTTTCTCCCTCTCCTGTAAAAATTAGGCGTAACGAGAGTGATTAGGTATCTATAAGTCCTGTCCCAGTCTCCATTTTAGCAATAAAACACTATTGCAGTGTGATGAAGCAGATGTATGGTAAAAAGCAAAATAAATATTAACAATTCAACTTTTTTGTCATTAACTAAAAGAAATAGTTTGCATTTTTGTTTTGTTGATTTAAGTATTTTTTCATTCAAAATTCTACAGTACTACGATCTCAGCACTCGAGAATTTTCCGGAACATGACAATGTTATGTCTCGTTTCCTGTGTTATGAAAAAAGGTGAAACAGAATTCCTAATACAAACAGCGTTGTTATTTTCACATCCCATTTTTATTATAATGAACAATTGTATGTATTATATATACTTACAGATGTATTATATTACAATTAAATTTTCTTAACAAATTTTAGACTCAGAAGAGCTGTTCGATATAGTATTATATATGTATCAATTAAAAACGAAATTAATTTTGCGTCGATTCTGTTGAGCGCCTTTTATAATTGAATTGTCGGCCAAAAGCTCTCTCTTCTTCACTGTCAAAAAGCATTTGTGTCACCATTTATTATTTATTCGTATCTTATGTAATTTTTAATATGAACAAGCTAAGCGATACAATGTCTCTATAAGACAAGCATCATTTTAACAACTAAATAAATTAATAAATCTTCTCTGTAGCATGTTGAGATACGCTATATTAAAATATAGCTACATTTTACAAAAAGATTTGTTCACAAATACAGAGGAAAAATATTTATAAAAAAGATTTATGCTGTAAGTGTATTATAATTTAAATGGTACGTAAAACCATTTGGCATCGTGAGTTTGATGTTTAACATTTAAAGCCCTTTTGTTAAGTGAAGGTCGTTCGCCATTTTTGTCTACAAATTCGATTGTCGCTGAGATTCTCAAAATGTGTCGGGAGTCAATGCGTTCTTTATTTGAGTTAATTAATTTTCTGTATAAAATAAAACAAAAAAAATACATAATTTAATATAGGCAAAGTCCTCGATAGGACTTTCCAACTAATGTATTATACAATAATCACCAATCGGAAAAGCGTAAAACATTTCTCAAATTGTATCATAATTTTAAGACGCGTTTTTTGTTAAATTAACTAATTTAATGATTTTACCTTGTATCAACTGAGTAATCGGTTGTCAAAAAGGCCAATCTGCATTTTTAAGTTTTCTTCCACTTAAGTCCAAAAATAGTTCAATTTTCAATATGGCAAAATAATCTTTTTTCTTTATTGTAAAAGTCTTAAATTTATAACTTGTCAACTTTATGTATTGTTAATTAAAATTAAATAATTTAATTCAAGCAATAAGCAAAACGTTTTATGGTAATTTATTAAAGCGTGTTAGTTTTGTTATTACATGTATAGATTGCTATCCATTTCACAAATAACCTTTTTTTAATTAAATATAGTTTCAAAACTTTTGCACTAGTCGATTTTCCATCACCGCAAATTTCTAGCAAAAGGCTAGCTCAGTGGAGGAGAACCTGCGGCATCTCTGACGCGGCCTGTTGACTTAATTAAAATATTCACTTTGATCAAAAAATTATACGCGAACGTTTGGAAAAATGACCGTAATCAACCCATTGTATGTTTGACGGCCGAAAAAAACGGGGGCGGTGTCAACGTTTTCTTTATTGCAGCCTTGTGTTTGAATCAGATAAATGAATGTGGTTTTCAGAAATGAAAAAGTTCCCTACCTTTCCATTCTAGTCATAGATTGCTGAAAACTACTCTTTGTAACCGAAAAGAATGTTTTTATGTACCACTCAAATATAATGTTTACTAGATAATACTTTCGATGAATTCGGCGGTAACTTTGTGGAAGTTAATTTTAATATAAAATAAAATAGCTTAGATTATGTTTTACTACACTAAATTAAAATCTTATTTGTCTTACCCTAGCATTCTTAAAATCGACAGATGATCGTTTTTGCCATCTGGCTGCTGATTACTGTACTAGGAAAACTTCATCCCTCTTGAAAGGGAATATAAAACTTGAAATTACTTTTTTTACATTTAATTGTGAAGAAAACGTTATTTTCACGGAATACACTGTCTTCTCCGAGACTCGTGTAAAAGGTAGGAAGCATTAAGCCTCACACTTTGAGGTCTACAGTTATAAAGCCTACCGACTTACGTCAAAGCTTTATCTCTTTTTTATTACATTTTTTTTATCGCGAATTTAGTTATAAAACTTTAATAAAGCACTCACAAAGAATGTTAGCGTCCTTAAGGGCATTGAAATCTTTTTGAAAAAGCTGTCGCAGCCTCTATCGAGATGAATTAGCAACGATATTGTCACCTCCACTACAAAAAAAAAACAATTTAATAACTGTACGATATATTGTTCAAAGTATTTCTTGTGATTCTTGAGCTTAAGGTTTTTGGTAACAATATTAAATTGTTTCGTAAGCTACTAAATAGAGATTAGAGAAAAAGTATTTTTACCGATCCGATCGCCAAACTGAAAACTTTTATTTGTACCCATTTGAAAAATAAGCATCCGGAAAAGCCGCTTTTCAATTAAAATTATTTTCCCATAAGATAAGCTTAATTCTAATTGAAAAAATCATCCAAATTGCGAATGAAATTCTGGTGTGTGAGAAAAAATCATACGCCAGAATTTTCATAAAATAAATATGCAGGTTCGGGTACAAATTTATATCACGGAACTTTTTTAATACAAATCATCATATCAGTAGGAGATTTTTTCCCGAGTTTATTCCGAATGCTTTAATTTATTATTTCATTTTATTATGTGGCCAGTCGTGTGTTGAATTGACGGTTTTTTCAATAATTTCTCTATTATTAAAAGAAAAACATATACATCCATATTTAATATTTTAGTTGAGATATCTTTAGCAATTCTTTCGTGTTCCTGATAAATTTAAGACTCAAAACAAAAACAAAAGTATGAATGCATTACATATTTCGCACATTAAAAAAATAACCCATTACACATAAACACTTATTCACAAATTTACGTGTCACGTCTTTGATGCTAACATTACGTATTGCCCTCGACAGAGGGTTGACGGGTTTTGATCGCTACCCCCTTTTGCTACATTCCTACTTATCCAGATGTATACAGTTGAACCCCCAACTACACTACTCCAAATTACTCGCTGGCTTGAAATATTCGCCGCAAATCCCCCAATTGAACGGTCGCATTCTATTGTAATTCCTACGAGACGGTCGTATGTGCGGTGAACCATACGTACCAGAATATACACGCATAGCCGGGCGACTGTCTGTGTGCTGGATTTTGCGCGCGCTTTGCATTTTATCACTTAGTAACTAAATATTTTATCCATTTTTTTTTTGTGCAAAACCTTTGTTTTGTATTTTTCGCGGAAAAACTGAATCCCTAATTGTGTATGAGATTCACTCCGCCAATTACACTATGTCAAATTACACGGTCCCGAATTTAGTGTAAATGGGGGTTTTACTGTATTCTGATTTTTTTGCTCTGCATTGGTAACGATTTGATTAATAAACATTTTGTTGTTTTTGCAAAATAAAAAAAAGTGTATTTTTATCTTTTGCACGATTGAAGTATTTTCGTTAGCTATGACAGGCTTAAAAATACCCCAAAATATCTCTAACGGTAAAACAAAGGAAGGCAAAGAAAAAAATGGTTTCTGTACCTAAATATGTTACTGTCAAAATATATTACTTAATGGCATTTTGTGAACTAAAACTTTGACGAAACTCATTGCGGACCAATTCTAAGTACTTAGAAACTTCACTAGCGTTATTAATTAGTTTATACAATATAATAGTTTCAAGAGTATCGGCAGTGGTATTAATTTTCTTAGAATTAACCTTAAAATGTTTAATGTATTTATCACACACAAACTAAACATACTGTATGTATCGTAGTGCATTATTATTCAAGTATTTTTCTTTCAAAACAACTTCAAATCTAGACTTGACTAATATCATTCAAAATGATGCCTCAATGTCTTTGATAAAAAAAAATGCTGACAAAAAACATTTTCAATGGTAATAATATTACGACCGATGGGTAAACAGTGGTTCATTTTTTTTGCAAAAAATATTTTAAATGTGATATTTACCGATTAGGCGGCAGATAATGTAATTACAAAAAAAAATATTTTGAATAGTAAGAGCACTATTTTAAACTCTGCCTAGGGGCGGCACATAACCTAGGAACGTCACTGTATAGTATTAAAAAATCAACGAGGAAGTTAAACATGCGGAGAATTCAACCAAATGTCGCTATCAAGGTTACATTTTTGGCAAATCACAATATCTGATTAGGTTTTGGTAAATTAATATAATCCTTAGAATGTATAAGCAAACATAAATATCAAATTTATAATGCTTTGGTGTTACGAAGACAAATTAGTTTCGAAAACTATTATTTTAATCACTCAAAATTTGGGCAAACATTTCCATAAAATATTCAACGCGCCCGCAAATCCAATGACATATTATACCTTAAATTCTCAAAAATGAACGATTTGACAATTACACCTTAAAATAGTAATAAATTCATATTATTTAATTCAATAAAAATAGTTAACGTTTCCAATTTTCTTTCAACTACTCAAAATAAAAAGAACCAAGCAATCGTTCTACGGTTAGTGCGTAGCTTTGAGCCGAAAGAAAACTTAGATAAAATTAGTAAAATTCACAAAATAGACGTTTCGAAATAATGATATAATAACAAACGAAAAATGGCGACTTTGCCAAAAAGATCAATGATATTAAATGTTCAAAAACTATATTGAATCAATAAATTAAGAAGCGAATTATTATCGATGTATATATTTTTTTTAAATATATACATCGATTTTTTTATGCGTTATTTTTTTAATGCGTTACCACACCGCTCATTCGATTGCAGTAAAACTTTGACAAACTTTTTGCTTGCACTTCCGGAAAAGTTATAGGCATATAAAAATTAATTTACAGTATGTCTTATATATAAAAATCAATGTTTCTATGTCTGCCATAAAGTTCATTTTGACAATGTATACTTGCACTTGCGCGAAGATTATAGTACAATTAACTTACAGTAGGTGGCGCGTGTGTCGTACCATAGACAATAGGCAGCAAACGTCAAACAGACAGAAAAAGAAGACATGCACTTCGATAAACACAATTAAAATACAAACACTTTCTTTCTTTGAGTGGCACTGCAGTATGTATAAAGGTATTATTTTATAAAAGGAATAATATTTTTATAAAAAAAATTTAGACGCGGCGCACAGTTTGGGACTCAGTGTTCTACAGCAGTGGTCTTCAACCTTTTAACATCCGCGGACCGGCAAAAATTGGAAACATATTTCGCGGACCGGCGTCAACCAGATACACATATTTACGTACAGAGTCAGTTCTCAACTTACGACTATTCGCGGACCGGTAATAAACTATTACACACCGGTGCCGGTTCACGAACCATAGGCTGAAGAACACTGTTCTACAGTATATGATTAGTTGAATAATATTTTTAAAAAATCTTGAATCAACTGAGACGTTTAAACAATGTAGATCTAGATTTCATCAATTGCATGAATGTGTGTTAAGAAATATTTTAAAATTTACCCAATTGTGTAACAAATTAAATCATTGTCAAATGTATCTTAATGTTTACAGAAAATTGAAATTTCTACAGATTTTTCGAATTAACAATTAAAATGTGTCTGCGGTATATTTCATAAATAAAACGATCACCTTCGACAAATTAGCTCACAAATTAGAGCCACATGTTCTGAAATGTTCCTCGGTTCAAGTACGAAGAATCAAAAACTAATTTGCGTAAACTTGCTCAATTCACTATTGTTCGTGAAACCTTGAATTAGTAAACCGCCATACTGTGGACTATATTTCGACTATTAACTTGTGTTTACATAGAACAAAGTATTATATAATATTACACTTCATATTAAACCGAATTCCAACAGAAGGTAATATAATACGGCACTTCAAATATTTACCGATTGTTCAATTATCTTTGATAACATACTAGTTTTTAAACCAATTTGTCACACGTATTATAGATGCGATCAAATATATCAAATGAAATTCCAAATAAAAGTAATGATACAGTTGAACCCCCAATTACGCTCTGAACAGTAATATTTGCCGCAGCTCCCCCAATTGTGGAGTCGCATTGCACTGTCGTTGCTGCTGTACACAGCCGGGCGGCTGTTGTGTGGTGCATACAGTCAAACGTTGCCGAGCGCTATGCATTTTACTACTAGGTAACTAAATATTACGTCTATATATTTTTTTTCATTTATTATTAGTTAGTATGTTGTATTTTTCGGGAAAAACGTAACCCCTAATTTTGTATGAGATTCAATCCCAAATTACGCGACCCCCAATCACGCGGTCGTAACTTTCGCGTAAATGGACGTTTTATTGTAATTAGGTTGTATAATTACGAAAATGGGTAATTTATTTTTAATTTTATAAAATAAAATTATTAAATTTATAACTCTTATACATTTAAGAATGTTTTTTAAGAGATATAGAATTTTAAAATGAAATAAAGCACACACAAATTGTCACTGGCCATGGTTTTGATTTTATTGGAAAGATAATATTATGCTATTAGTGTTTAAATATGATTTTAGGCATATAAGCGTCACCGCTGGCTCTATTCTTGCCTCCAACTTGTAAAGTGAATTTTATATATTTTGCACATGCCTGGCTCTCCACTTTTATAACATATAAAAATATAATCATAAAACCTTTTCCGACAAACAAAAATAAATATAATTCTTAAAACTACTCACCATTCAAATCTGTGGGCATTCCCATGGGCTTATCCTTTTCGCCAGCAATGGCTTTAAACTCAATGATACATTTATTTCTTATATAAACACGAAACATTCATTTACTAAGCGTCAGTTCAAGTTCATCCGTGCATTTGAACGCCTGAAGATGCCAAAAGGAGAAACCCGGGTCGTTAGTGACAAAAATTGTGAGAATGTACATAATTTGAACGTTTCAAATTTAATATTTAAATTCCACCAAGCACCTTTAGTCGAAATCTTAAATTATCTCAAAGATATTTTTTTTATAATAAATACAGTGGAACCCCGATCTACCGTTTTCGCATTGTTCGTTTTCCCGCATGGATCGTTTATTTTTCATAGTCCCGGCCAAACACCCATAAGAACAATGTAAAAGAATCCCGCATTAATCGTTCCCCGATTTACCGTTTTCCTCGATCTATCGTTTAAATATTTTGATCCCGTCACAAATATTATCCCGTTTTCGTTGAGTATTTTTCATAAATAGTTTTGCCTCGCACTTCGTTTTGCGTTTTTTTTCAATGGAACCCCGATCTACCGTTTTCGCTATATTTGTTTTTTTTTGTTGCATGGATCGTTTATTTTTTATTCAACCAAGACCCCGTCATAACAATATTTAATTTTTCCACGTTTTTCATTCCCAGATTTACTGATTTCCTCGATGTATCATCTAAATATTATCGTCCTGTCCCAATTATTATCCCGATTGACCGTTTTTGTAGAATATTTTTTTTTCGCTCAAATAGCATTAGCATAGCGTTTTACATCGCATTTAGTTACATAAATAAATAAGTTTTTTGGTATTGTTTGAAGTTTTCCCGCATTATTCGTTTATTTATTACGGTCCCTTAAATAACGTAGAATCGAGGTTCCACTGTATACGCATTAATTCATTGCTGTTGTACGTGTGTTGTATCGCATTTATATACGATCAGAAAGCCTTAGTTTCATATCGTACAATAAATAGCCACTTCAGAACAGCACTTTCACCCTTTACTTCCACTCTAACAAAAGAGCTTTGGAAATCTATTTGGGTTCAAGGTGAAAGCCCGTTTCTCGCTCTTGACGCTAAACGATCTGTTTCCCAGACTCTCTTGTTTGATGCTTTTAGCCAACATAAAGTTTGGTCACGTAGCAATAAAGACTTAAATACATAAAATTACGATGTTAATTGCTGACGTTTGATATTAATAATGTGAAAATGACATTAATTCTGTGAGCACTATCAAATGTCGTATCTTATACCCCTCCTTACTTCCAGTAGAAAAGGACAAACCTCGAATTTTATTTTGTAATTTATAACATTGCGATTAAGGCATATACAAAAACCGACTTTTGAAAAAACCGGTTGTCGAATGTCAGTATTGTTTTACAAAAAATGAATAATAACAATTAAAATAGCGAGAAAAAGTTCAATTTTTTATGTTGCTTATTTATATACAATAATAATGCACAACTAGAAATTATTAAGTGTTACTCTTCAGAAAATATGAAAATATCCTGATATCGAAAATACCCTTTCGCTGGGGGCATATGGTCTTTAAGCCATCAAATAAAAGACCCAAATTTTCTGTCCTCTTGTTTATAGACTCGTTTATGGAAAATTCGGCACAACCGGTTACGAAGTTGAAAACCCGGTTTTCGAATGTCACAAATTTTGCCAAAAACCGATTTTTGAAAACCGACAAGCCATAATTGCGATAGTCTGATGATGCTTCTCAAAGATGTACGTGTCACAAGTGGTAGCACAACAAGTGAAATAATAAAGTTATTTAATTTGATTTTATATTTAAAATAACTACCACAAAGTTATCGCCGTATCCATTAGATCACTTTAAGTGCGCACTGCCTATACTTGGTGGAAAAGCATTACATATGTACATATATTCAATGAATAAGCACCAATTTGTACTGATTCCACTTTTATTTACAAATGAGTGCTTTATTCTTTGAACCGTCAAGTATTTAATAAAAACACAATATTCCTTTGTACTTTACTCTACTTTATTTAAAAATTCAGGACCAGTTTCGCTCATTGCGAGCATTGCCAACTGATAAGAAATATAATTTAACAGTGCTATTTATACACATATTGTCGCCTGCTGTGGCCCAGTTGGTTAGAGCTTGCTCTACCGATCAAGCAGGTCTGGGTTCGATTCCCGGTCAGATCACACTGAATTTGAGAATTATTCAATTCAAAGTTATGATTGAAGACTGGGTGTTTGTGATGTCAATTCATATCATTTCCTCTCCTCTCATCCTTCTGATCCTTTAATAACTGGGTGTAGCAATAAGGATTAGTTAACCACTAGTCCTGTTCTAGCCTTATCCTTCTTTTCTTAGAAAAAAAAGTGAGGTTGAGCGACTGAGTAACAAACAGTTCTCGTAGAAAAACTTTTGTTGAGATACCTCCATTAGGAGGCCACGTTGGGAGCGGACATGGATAAAAAAAATATACAAAAATAAATTGAAATTAAAAGGTGTAAACAACAATTGACATTGAAAAGAATTTACAAATTACAGTAAAAGTGATTCTATCTGATTTAAAAAATCATCAAAGATTCATCTTTTCATGTTTATTTATATGTAAAAGGTGTTAAACATTTTAATTTTGTGTAATTTAAGAATCACTTTTACTATAATTTTTAAATTCTTTTCAGTGTCAAATTGTACACAATTACAAATGAATATTGTGTTTTTATTAATATATGCCTTTCCACCAAGTATTGACAGTGAACTCCCTAAAAGTGATCACTTAAATATTATTATGTTTTGTTTCAGCCTCTATAAATTCATTAATAAAGTAATTATTTTTAATTTGACCATTAATACATGTGAAATATGTAAAAATCATAGACTAGATTACCTTTAAAATATTATAGAGATAAAATGTATTTATTTTGACATTTTAAATATCAAAAACAATCATTCCTCTTTTTTTAAGATTTTTAAATATGTACATACTTATGACAACATTACTGTTATATAAATATCATATAACAGAGTGGTATGTCACCTCGACTTTTCAACCTTTTATCATTGTCTATTCCCCTTTAATATATTTTGCGTTTGAAGAACGTCTAAGTTCGTTTTTAAATTTAGAATAATTTATCTCTCACGACATCTAGACAAAAATTTACATACACCATGTTTGTTTCAAATAGGTTGACCAACTTTTACAAATACTTCGTTTTGATTCAATAGTCACCTGCGAACATACATATATGTAAAACGAAAGCTAAATTCACCTGCTTCCTTGTTTACCCACATCCATTCAGTTATGCTTAAAATATGTATATGAGTCGCCCATTTTCAAAATTCACCTTGTCCATTTTTTTTTGACACACATTCGTACAAAAAAACTTGCAAGAGACCGAAGAAACTCTCTAGATTTCAATAATAATAATATATTCGTGAATTAAATTGAAATAGATAATATACTCTTCAATTAGGTCTAAGAAAATATGTAAATTATTTAAATATAGAGGTTCTCTACACATTGTTTTGGAGGTATGTATGTCAAAAAAATGAAAATGGACAAGGTGAACTTTTTATATGGACGACTTATATACTAACTAGACTGACTTAAAAAAAAATATTCCAAAGTTTTTAGTGAATATATGTAGATTAAAATATTGTCTTTAAATAGAAAGCTAAAGTGTTTTCATTTTTATCAAAAAACATTGATATATTCTTAAATAATCACTTTTAGTGTAATTTCACTGCAACTGATGATATACTTTTATACAAACAGCCGTTTTGCCTTGAACGATGTACAGAAATTCATTTGATCTATGTATATTTACTTTAATCCGACCAGTAAAACTGTATATACCATTCGTTAAAAAAAATCACTAAACTATCAACAATTTATACATATGAGAACTTTACTACGCTCAAATAATTGTTTTAAACATTTATTTCATTTAAGAAATATATTTTTTTCAAAAGTGTTTGAAATATAAAATATGGTCACCTTACAAACAATATGATTCTACTTAAGAATAAACATTATTATTTTGTACAAGGTTTGTAAAGAAAATTATTTTCCGAGAATTGCTCTGTGTAATGATTTGTAAAACTTTAACTCTGACATTGTCAATTTATTATATTGCTTTCGAGAAAACAAACGTAATTTTAAGCAAACTGTCTCGAAAAATTATCAAATATAAATTCTTTTCACTATTAAACATCTTGTACTTTTACATACAAATGATTGTTCATTTTATAAAGCTTGAGGAGAGATAAGAAGCATTTCAACAATCGCTAATCAAGAGGTAATTTTTACCTAACACGTACGTTGCAGAATGAAAGCTTAATAGATTATTAAGTGTTAGCTTGCACACTGGCAATGAATATCTACTCTTAGGGTGTTCACTGTCAATACTTGGTGGACAGACATTATTTAAATGAAAGAAAATATTCATTTTTTATATTTCTCACTATTGTTTAATAAGATCATTATGAGTTGATGATGCTTTTCTGTTAAAAATTAAAAACTTGTCCTTCTAAAAACAAATGTATTCATATTTCTACAATGGGATTCAATATGATATCTTAAACGTTATATTATAAAAAAATAATGTTGCAATTTATTGAAAGAATAAGGAACGTCGAACAATGTATTTCTTCAATATATTTTTTGATCTTATTTAAGTATTGAACGAATATTCATTTAACAATAGTATTGTTGTTAAAAACTGTTACTTAGTTACAATTAATAATCATCGTCAAATAATAATTTTACGCTAAAAGCCATTAATCAATTTAAAAAAAATAACAGATGCTTCTACTAATAAAATACACTGAGCAAACAAAATCAAAAATACATTTATTTCGATTCAAAACAATATCATGTCAAACCAATCACACAAAAATCTTTAACTACATAGTTTAAATTAACACATCATTATATTATTTGTAAGAAACTAAAATAATAATAAAACTCTCATTAAGCTTATTTGAGGCTCTTGTTCCATCAAAATTCTTCTAGTGATTTATATCGCTATGCCAAACATAAAAAATGCTAAATCTTAAATGTATTATTTTGCTATTTGGTACTTGTATTGAACTAGCCAGCGATACTAGGGTATCCAATCCCGAAGCCTTTTTCCAATCCCGGGATTTCGGCATTGATTAATTTTCAATCCTGGGATTGGGATTTTCTCACCTAGGAATTTGAAAACCTCGATTTGGTATACTTTTTCCCGGATTATCGCAAAACCTCGTTTTTTTTTTGTTTAGCTCATCGAGAAATTTGAAAACCTCGATTTGGTATACTTTTTCCCGGATTATCGCAAAACCTCGTTTTTTTTTGTTTAGCTCATCGAGAAATTTGAAAACCTCGATTTGGTATACTTTTTCCCGGATTATCGCAAAACCTCGTTTTTTTTGTTTAGCTCATCGAGGAATTTGAAAACCTCGATTTGGTATACTTTTTCCCGGATTATCGCAAAACCTCGTTTTTTTTTGTTTAGCTCATCGAGAAATTTGAAAACCTCGATTTGGTATACTTTTTCCCGGATTATCGCAAAACCTCGTTTTTTTTTGTTTAGCTCATCGAGGAATTTGAAAACCTCGATTTGGTATACTTTTTCCCGGATTATCGCAAAACCTCGTTTTTTTTTTGTTTAGCTCATCGAGAAATTTGAAAACCTCGATTTGGTATACTTTTTCCCGGATTATCGCAAAACCTCGTTTTTTTTTGTTTAGCTCATCGAGGAATTTGAAAACCTCGATTTGGTATACTTTTTCCCAGATTATCACAAAACCTCGTTTTTTTTTTCAGCTCACCGAGGAATATGAAATTCTCGATTTGCCAATTTCGTGTCAATTTGCTCAAAATTTCTCAATCCCGAAATACCGTGATCGCAGCCGTATCAATCCCGGAATTTCGGGATCAGAAAATTGAACGGGATCCCGAATCCCGGGATTGGATGCCCTAAGCGATACATCGACAACATTATTGATAAAAAAATAAGCAAAACGAAATTATGGATAGAATAATTATAAAACTCACTTCTCAGCAACAACTTAAGGTGAAACTTTAATAGATCTATCTATCTGTATTGAAATAATTCTCAGACAAAAGCACAAAACAAACGTTACCATTGCAAAAAAAAAATCGAATATATTTATTTACACAGAATAATAATAAACTCTTGTAACCTTCAAAAGTAGTAGTCAAACAATTTTCGCCTCAGTAATAAATATATATTATATATAAAGGGTCACCTCTATCAAAGGGTGACATGGTTTGTTGAGCAGAGCTTTATTTTGTTGACGAAACTTGTTAATCTATTTAATTAGTTATATAATGATAACATAAAAGCTTATAGCTTGATTTTTACTTACTTTATTAAACCACTTTTGAAAGGCGGTGTGGAATAGTCGAGGGATTGAACGTTTTTAGGTTATGATTTCGGTAACAGAAGGGTTGGTTCATAAAAAAAATCAGCTCTAATTAAGAGAAGATTACGAGTCAATAAGCATTGACTCGTAATCTTCTCAAATTGTCTACTCTACTGGTTTCAGTGTATATCAAAAGATTAAAAAGATGATATTAATTGAGCCATTAATGAAAACGAAAAGTGTATATTGTTTTAATTTTTTTATCATGTTATAATAAAAAAAACACATAAACAAAAAAAATGATTTAGTTTTCCGAAATTATTTTGGAAAAAACTCTATAGAGTTTCGATCTTCGCACTTAGGCAAACAAAATTTAAGTAGCTAGCTAAAAAAAATATAAAACATATTTCAAAAAAGTCTGTCAATTATGATTTTGTTAACATTTTGGTAACCATTATAAAAAATATTCCTCGAACACCGAAATCCCATTATGAACGCTCGGAAAATAAATCGGGAAATTTCACCTTTTTTTAACACGCCAGTCTAGTCGTATCTTTTTTTTTGTTGTTTTACGATCGACTGAGTGACTTTGAAAAAAAAAACATTTTGTTAGGAGATTAATAAAAAGCTTTTTTAGTATCTACACTAAATAAACCGTTCCATAGTTGCGTTGCTTTAAATGGAAAAGCAGCCCCTTGCGTTAGGGTCACCATACTTTATTTTAATTAAATATTGACTTCCCAAAAAAAATATGACATTACAAAAAAAAAAGTGCTAGATTATCTTTTAATATCATTTGTGAAAAACAAAGAGGCACACATTTTACGTATTTAAAAAAAATAATAACGAAGATAGTTGTCTTCTAATAGACTATCAGAGGACACGTTCAAAAAAAATATACATTCCATATTAAAATATCAAAGAAGCGAAACACATTCACACATAACAAGAAGCGAAATACAACCAGTGGGATAGCAATTTTCATTATATAATATAATATATGTTTGTTTGTTCGTATTTTATGCGTTGCCACATCGCTCATCCGATTGCAATAAAACTTTTTAAAACTTTTTGCTTGCACTTCCGGGAAGGTTATAGACATAGTCAAATTTACTAAAAGTAGGTCTTATATATAAAAATCAATGTTTGTATGTCTGCTATACAGTTCATTTTGACAACGTATGCTTGCACTTGCGCAAAGGTTGTAGTATAATTAACTTACAGTAAGTGGCGCGTGTGTCGTACCATAGACAATCGGCAGCAAACGTAAAACTGACTGTAAAAGAAAACATACACTTCAATAAACACAAACACTTTCATTCGTTGAGTGGCATTGCAACACTTGCCGGATCAATTAGTTGATAATGCTCGCGATGAGCGAAACCGGTCCTGATCTAATAAATTTTATGTGGAAAAAGTACTAAAAATCTTTTATTATTTTTATTAAATGTATTTATTTTTGTATGCTTTGACGAAAAAATGGATACCCTGATTTCTATCACCCCTGTATCCCGCTCCTCGATCCAGATATATCCTTCACGTGATCTCTATTCGTCCTATCCTTTCCTCCTTCTTCCTCCTGCCGCCTTCTCCTAAATAACACATTTAAATGGAATGGATGCCGTGTTGCTACAGCTTTGCAGAGATTCAAAACTTTTTACATAAAATTTATTTATCGTCAAATCTTTAGTTTTAGATGTTCCTTGAATTATGCAATATATCTTTGTAACAATCGACTGCTGTATTAAAATACGCTAGAAGCATTAAGTTGTACACAAGTTAAAATTTATTGAAATCAACGGTTAAACATTAAGTTCGTTTATTTGTACATACTTCATGTGTTGTTATAATAAATATTATTTAGGTTGTAATCAGTCAAAATTTCACAATTAATATAGATTAAAATTTAAAACCTTGCCAAAAAGTGAAATGATGTATCTTTTAAATAGCAGGTGCTTTACAAAAGCTATTTGTAATAAGTCTGTCACTCGGATGATGGGGTTAGAATAATTAGGATATAAAAGAGATAGTAGTTAGTAATTCGCTCTGGCTATTCATTGCTATCAATGCCATACCAACCTTCTGGTCTAATAAAATTAATAAACGAATATGACCAAGTTAATGATTTCATCATTTTTTTGAACTGACAGTTTTTCTAAACATACATTTAGCAAACACCATATGAAGAGCTTTGGATCAAACATGCTTAAATCCAGTTATGAGAAAAAATTAAATATCGCTTTACTATTGGAGTACTGGTTCAAAAGAAAATAATTTGATTTTAAGGTAGTTTTCATGCAATTAAGAGCCAACATGTGACTGTCGAAGTTTTCATAAGAAAATTGTGTTTTTCTCTGTCCAGGACAAATGAATCTGGCCATTGTCCGGCGTCTGTCCCAAGACAGTAATTATTTAATATAATTTAAATATAATCAAACCCAGTTCTACACAACGATTTAAAAAATGTGATTTTCACTCAATGGTATACATACACCATGGTTTCTCCACCGGGGGGCAGGTCGCTCCTTTGGCGTTCACATCAAGTTCCAGGGGGAGCACATAAAAAAAATAGGTGAGCTTCAGAACAGTTTTGGTGGCCACGGGCACTCTAGGTAAATGAGGTCTCACACTTTTTAATAATGGAAACTCCGTAAATTTCCAGGAATTGAAAATCTGCCAGCGGGAGAAAAAAAGGTCACATTTTTTCATTTGGGAAATCCGCCAAAAAAAAAGTATGGTCTTAGAGTTAAAAATTTAGTAAGCTTAGTATAATTAGGTACTACGGATAGTGGGGGGTTACGGAAAAATATGAGACTCAAAATGGACCATGGCCTCCAAAAGGTTGAGAAACTATAGTATAAAGTGTATACTATACACCAGAGCTTCCCAAATTTATTGTGCAATGGAACACTTCACAAATCTGGAAATGTTACCGGAACACAGATTATTTTATAGGTCGGTTAAAATTCAGTAAAAATATTGAAAAAATATATGTTTTTAAATCACTTATTATTTTTAAAACATGTTACATAAAATGAGTAAATAAAGCTCTTAGTGATTTAAAATCTCTGCCTGTACTTAATTATTTGAAGTTTTAAACATCAATGGAGATTTATCACCACTCGATTTTGAATATAAAGAAGATGTTTAAATGTGTTGCAGCGTAGATCACCATTCCGAATTTTCGCGGAAAACCTATTTAGGTCCCACCAGTGTTTCGCGGAACATAGTTTGGGAAACCCTGCTATATATCATAGAGCGAGTGATTAGCTAACTAATTAGTCTTTTCGTAGTCTTTCTACTTAATCGCCTTTGAAAATATAATTTACGTGATTGACTTACATCCGGTTAGTTCCTGTTAAACGATCTTTGTTGAAATATACTACTCAAAATATACATTCAAGATTTTATACAGAATATATGTTAATAATATCAATCTATATATTAATAGCCGATAATGTCCGTCTGAGTGTAAGGACGTCCTCGACCTACCAGTCTCCACTTTTTTAAATAAAATAAAATCTATAATAATCACTTTTCACTTTTCACAAATGTGTGCGTACTGATGTCATCGGGTCTTTTTCTTCTTTTACGAAATTTATTTGTTAGCGTATTTAAAAATTATTTGAATAAAATATATATACTACGAAAAATGATTGTTAGCAAACGTGAACATTATTCCAAAAATTCAATAATTTGCAATTTAAAAACTGCAGGGCTGTCGATATATGCGCCGAGGTCGATTTATGGTACTATGAAAAATGATTGTTAGCAAACTTGGACATTATTCCAAAGATTTAATAATTTACGAAATTTCTGCTACTACGAAAAATGGTTGTTAGCAAACTTGGACATTATTCCAAATATTAAATAATTTACGAAATTTCTGCTCCAACGAAAAATGGTTGTTAGCAAACTTGAACATTATTCCAAAAATTCAATAATTTACGAAATTTCTGCTACTACGAAAAATGGTTGTTAGCAAACTTCAACATTATTCCAAAAATTAAATAATTTACGAAATTTCTGCTACTACGAAAAATGGTTGTTAGCAAACTTGGACATTATTCCAAAAATTCAATAATTTACGAAATTTCTGCTCCTACGAAAAATGGTTGTTAGCAAACTTGAACATTATTCCAAAAATTCAATAATTTACGAAATTTCTGCTACTACGAAAAATGGTTGTTAGCAAACTTAAACTTTATTCCAAAAATTGAATATTTTACGAAATTTATGCTACTACGAAAAATGGTTGTTAGCAAACTTAAAAATTATACCAAAAATTAAATATTTTACGAAATTTCTGCTCCTACGAAAAATGGTTGTTAGCAAACTTAAAAATTATACCAAAAATTAAATATTTTACGAAATTTCTGCTCCTACGAAAAATGGTTGTTAGCAAACTTGAACATTATTCCAAAAATTCAATAATTTACGAAATTCCTGCTACTACGAAAAATGGTTGTTAGCAAACTTGAACATTATTCCAAAAATTAAATATTTTACGAAATTTCTGCTCCTACGAAAAATGGTTGTTAGCAAACTTGAACATTATTCCAAAAATTCAATAATTTACGAAATTCCTGCTACTACGAAAAATGGTTGTTAGCAAACTTGAACATTATTCCAAAAATTCAATAATTTACGAAATTTCTGCTACTACGAAAAATGGTTGTTAGCAAACTTAAACTTTATTCCAAAAATTCAATAATTTACGAAATTTCGGCTACTACGAAAAATGGTTGTTAGCAAACTTAAACTTTATTCCAAAAATTGAATATTTTACGAAATTTATGCTACTACGAAAAATGGTTGTTAGCAAACTTGAACATTATTCCAAATATTAAATAATTTACGAAATTTCTGCTCCTACGAAAAATGGTTGTTAGCAAACTTGAACATTATTCCAAAAATTCAATAATTTACGAAATTTCTGCTACTACGAAAAATGGTTGTTAGCAAACTTAAACTTTATTCCAAAAATTCAATATTTTACGAAATTTCTGCTACTACGAAAAATGGTTGTTAGCAAACTTAAAAATTATTCCAAAAATTAAATATTTTACGAAATTTATGCTACTACGAAAAATGGTTGTTAGCAAACTTTTTTTTTATTCCAAAAATTCAATAATTCACGAAATTTCTGCTCCTACGAAAAATGGTTGTTAGCAAACTTGAACATTATTCCAAAAATTAAATATTTTACGAAATTTATGCTACTACGAAAAATGGTTGTTAGCAAACTTGAACATTATTCCAAAAATTCAATAATTTACGAAATTTCGGCTACTACGAAAAATGGTTGTTAGCAAACTTAAACTTTATTCCAAAAATTGAATATTTTACGAAATTTATGCTGCTACGAAAAATGGTTGTTAGCAAACTTGAACATTATTCCAAATATTAAATAATTTACGAAATTTCTGCTCCTACGAAAAATGGTTGTTAGCAAACTTAAACTTTATTCCAAAAATTCAATAATTTACGAAATTTCGGCTACTACGAAAAATGGTTGTTAGCAAACTTAAACTTTATTCCAAAAATTCAATATTTTACGAAATTTATGCTACTACGAAAAATGGTTGTTAGCAAACATAAAAATTATTCCAAAAATTAAATATTTTACGAAATTTATGCTACTACGAAAAATGGTTGTTAGCAAACTTTTTTTTTATTCCAAAAATTCAATAATTCACGAAATTTCTGCTCCTACGAAAAATGGTTGTTAGCAAACTTGAACATTATTCCAAAAATTAAATATTTTACGAAATTTATGCTACTACGAATAATGGTTGTTAGCAAACTTGAACATTATTCCAAATATTACATAATTTACGAAATTTCTGCTCCTACGAAAAATGGTTGTTAGCAAACTTGAACATTATTCCAAAAATTCAATAATTTACGAAATTTCTGCTACTACGAAAAATGGTTGTTAGCAAACTTAAACTTTATTCCAAAAATTGAATATTTTACGAAATTTATGCTACTACGAAAAATGGTTGTTAGCAAACTTAAAAATTATACCAAAAATTAAATATTTTACGAAATTTCTGCTCCTACGAAAAATGGTTGTTAGCAAACTTAAAAATTATACCAAAAATTAAATATTTTACGAAATTTCTGCTCCTACGAAAAATGGTTGTTAGCAAACTTGAACATTATTCCAAAAATTCAATAATTTACGAAATTTCTGCTACTACGAAAAATGGTTGTTAGCAAACTTAAACTTTATTCCAAAAAATCAATAATTTACGAAATTTCTGCTACTACGAAAAATAGTTGTCAGCAAACTTGAACATTATTCCAAATATTAAATAATTTACGAAATTTCTGCTAACTATAAAAATAAAATAAATTAAAATAAAATAAAATTAAATTAAATTAAATTAAATTAAATACCATAAAATAAAATAACATAAAATTAAATTAAATTAAATACTATGCAACAAAAATCTCATGTTGCTGGGCAACGGGCTTACAGCTAGTCTTAACATTAATAGCCGATAAGGTCTGTCTGTAAGGACGTCCGCAGTAAGGTACAGACCAATGATTTCGATTTATTCTGAACAGCACATTTTTGAAATGTTGTTCTATCCAATGGAAGCGGCTTATTTTAAACAGCACGTGAATGTTCTGATATCGCCACGTTTGAAAATTCGATATTTCTTGGTGTAGAGCTAAAGTATAGTATCACCATACATCATAATATTCGAATAATCAAAGACTTTAATTCGACTATTGCAAACTATGATTATAGGGCTATCGAAAGAATCGTTTGATCGTGTGAGTCGATGTGAGACTAATATTTTTTGGAGCGGATTTGATCAATTGAATCATAATGATGAATCATTTCACGTCTGACCTTGAAAATATGTTAGAATTCTTTAATACATTAAGAATATTCAAATTATGATATGGATATATCATAGAATAATATTTTGCTTTTTTCATACACTTGGACAAAATGTGCAACTGATTTTTTATTGAAAAATTGGATTTGATCTTTTGATTTTTATTGGAAATAATTGTTAAATAATTTAAAATCCGAAAAATAATTGTTGGCAAACTTAAACATTATTCCAAAAATTAAGTAATTTACAAAATTTCTGCTACTACGAAAGATGATTGTTAGCAAACTTTAACATTATTCCAAAAATTAAATATTTTACGAAATTTATGCTACTACGAAAAATGGTTGTTAGCAAACTTAAACATTATTCCACATATTAAATAATTTACGAAATTTATGCTACTACGAAAAATGGTTGTTAGCAAACTTAAACATTATTCTAAAAATTAAATATTTTACGAAATTTCTGCTACTACGAAAAATGGTTGTTAGCAAACTTGGACATTATTCCAAATATTAAATAATTTACGAAATTTCTGCTCCAACGAAAAATGGTTGTTAGCAAACTTGAACATTATTCCAAAAATTCAATAATTTACGAAATTTCTGCTACTACGAAAAATGGTTGTTAGCAAACTTGGACATTATTCCAAAAATTCAATAATTTACGAAATTTCTGCTCCTACTAAAAATGGTTGTTAGCAAACTTGGACATTATTCCAAAAATTCAATAATTTACGAAATTTCTGCTACTACGAAAAATGGTTGTTAGCAAACTTAAACTTTATTCCAAAAATTGAATATTTTACGAAATTTATGCTACTACGAAAAATGGTTGTTAGCAAACTTGAACATTATTCCAAATATTACATAATTTACGAAATTTCTGCTCCTACGAAAAATGGTTGTTAGCAAACTTGAACATTATTCAAAAAATTCAATAATTTACGAAATTTCTGCTACTACGAAAAATGGTTGTTATCAAACTTAAACTTTATTCCAAAAAATCAATAATTTACGAAATTTCGGCTACTACGAAAAATGGTTGTTAGCAAACTTTTTTTTTATTCCAAAAATTCAATAATTCACGAAATTTCTGCTCCTACGAAATATGGTTGTTAGCAAACTTGAACATTATTCGAAAAATTAAATATTTTACGAAATTTATGCTACTACGAAAAATGGTTGTTAGCAAACTTGAACATTATTCCAAATATTACATAATTTACGAAATTTCTGCTCCTACGAAAAATGGTTGTTAGCAAACTTGAACATTATTCCAAAAATTCAATAATTTACGAAATTTCTGCTACTACGAAAAATGGTTGTTAGCAAACTTAAACTTTATTCCAAAAAATCAATAATTTACGAAATTTCTGCTACTACGAAAAATAGTTGTCAGCAAACTTGAACATTATTCTAAAAATTAAGTAATTTCCGAAGTTTCTGCTACTACGAAAAATTGTTGTTAGCAAACTTAAACATTATTCCAAATATTAAATAATTTACGAAATTTCTGCTAACTATAAAAATAAAATAAATTAAAATAAAATAAAATGAAATGAAATAAAATAAAATTAAATTAAATTAAACGCAATGCAACAAAAATCTCACGTTGCTGGGCAACGGGCTTACAGCTAGTATGCTTTTAATATTTAATAAACAATAATAAAAAATCATATTATTGTGGCGTAATTTTTCCGCAAAAGAAAACTACTCTTTTTTTGGTTTGTCACCACTTCGTGACTGGTTAGTTATAGCAATAAAATAAAGTATTGTTGTGTGGTACAGGGAGCTTATTATTTTTTAGCCGTGGAAAGGGTTCACGTAGGCATGCGCGTGTCACCACCACGACGCCGCCACGAACACCAGATCCACCAAGGTCTCCACGTGACCAGCGCTGGAATTACACCCAACTCATATTAGTTGTCAGGCACAGGTGTGCGAAATATATTTTTATCTCAATTTGAAAAGACAGTTTTCAGCAAGACAAAGTGTGACAACTTCTTAACGGAGGAAACAATATGGTTTTCACAGCTTCATAGTACCAAGTATATATACGTCAGAGTTGGAAAGTTATAAGTACGCAAAGTACATTTCACAGCTTTTCTTTCATCGCAATAAAAAATAATATTCTATTTTCGTTTTTACAAGCTTTTTTTAAACTATATCGATTTTCATTACGCTTTTTCGATCTATGTATAGTAAGTGCTCCATTTTGAATTGTTTTTTTTATATATTTGAATGATTTGCATCGAAAATCCTGTCTTTTTTATCCATGTCCGCTCCCGATTTGGAGCATATGGCCTCCTTTTTTTTTGAGCAAAACCGGTCCTGACTAGGGTATCCAATCCCGGAGCCTTTTTCCAATCCCGGGATCCCGGGATTGTGATTTTCTTACCGAGAAATTTGAAATCCTCAATTCGTTATAATTTTTCCCAGAATCTCACCGAAACTCGTTTTTTTTTTAGCTCACCGAGGAATTTGAAATCTCCGATTTGGTATACTTTTCCCCAGAATCTCGCAAAACCTCATTTTTTTTTAGCTCACCGATTTACCAATTTCATGTAAATTATCGGGTTTTCCTCAAAATTTCTCAATCCCGAAATCCCGGGATCGCGGCCATCTCAATCCCGGAATTTCGGGATCAGAAAATTGAACGGGATCCCGGGATTGGATGCCCTAGTCCTGACCTATTAAATAAAGTGGAATGAAGTACAAAGGAATATTGTGTTTTTATTAATATAATGCCTTTCCACCAAGTATTGACAGTAAACACCCTAAAAGTGAAGAAGTTTTTTCTATGAGAACTGTTTGTTATTCAGTCGCTCAACCTCACTTTTTTTTCAAAGTGATTGGTAGGGAAAGAAGGATAAGGCTAGAACAAGACTAGTGGTTGAGTAATCGCTATTGCTACACCCAGTTATTAAAGGATAAAAAGGATGAGAGGAGAGAAAATAATGTGAATTGACATTGTAAGCTGCCAGTCTTCGATCACAACTTTGAATTCAACAATTCTCAAATTCAATGTGATCTTACCGAAAATCGATTCCAGACCTGCGTGATCAGTAGAGCAAGCTCTAACCAACTGGTCCACAGCAGGCGACATGTCTTTAAAATATTATTATTTTTACATAATTCAATGATAGTTCTCCCAAGATAATGTAAATTCGATCGTTACAATGGGCCCATTAGAGGTGTAGTGGTGTCTAAGAAAAAATAAGTCAGATGCGTTGAAATATTCTACACGTATTAAAGTATCGTAAAAGTGAAGTAACCTCAGTTAATACACATTGCAATAGTGTTATCTCCATAAAATCAAAATATGCAATCCATCAAAACGCCAAGTAAAGTCGTGATAAATCCAAGAAAAAAGTTTTAATATTTTACTAGTTGGCTCACTTCACCTCTGGAGGGATCATAATAAAAAATCGATAAATATATTATTTTAATTGAGGTTATCATATAAATAATAAATAGAGCTTTTTTAAAATTTATTATTAAAAATCAGTTGTCATCGGCAAATGAACTTTTCTAGCCTTTCTATCTTTGTCTACCAATGTATCCTCATTCGATCGTAGTTTATTCCTTTTTCAAAAGTAGTGAGTATATAATTACTCGCTGTACAGTTGGGGGTTGAATGGGTAGGGCTAAAAAAGGATTCTATTATACAACATTAAATTATCTACTTTTGAATTCTTTCAATATGAGTAGCGTACAAATGACGCTGGACGCAAACATGATATTAATAAATATTAACCATTAACGCCCGTAGACTTTTTGCGAAATATTTGCATGACCCGTTGCTTTTATAAAAAATATTTTATCTGTAAAACTAGTCAGCTTATGTGGGTAAAGTAAAAAGCATTAGCAAAATAAAAAAATAAATTATAATTATCAAAAGCTTTATTTACAACTTTTCACATTTTTGTACTATTATACATTAAAGTTATGGAATTAAAACGAAAAAAAATATACAAAACTTTAAAAATTTAAACCATAAAATTACAAATAAATAGGGAATTTTCTAGGTTTGGAAAAAATCTGTATTTCCATTGAAATATTTTTTATGGTGTGGATAAAGCTGATTTATTACGGTCCGCCTAACACAACGCATATTCCAAGAGTCGACCTTGTAACGCAAATGTTTATATTACTCAATATGACAAAAATATTGAAAATATACATCGAAACTGAAAATAAAGTTATGGATGGGTATCTCAAAGTCATCATTTATGTAAGCTAATATTCATATTTTGAATACTATTATCATAAATCAGCGTAATCCGATAGTGAAATGTACCATAATCACTGGTTCCGTAAGAGACCGCCGGGCGTTTATAGGTTAACAGCAAAAATATACTTCCAACTGATTCGATACAGAAATATGTTGCTTCTTTGTTGACCAGTGAACCTTGTCGAAAATGGTTTGTTAGTCTTTTTTTTACAAAAGCACTGTCAAAACAATATCACTGCTCTTTTTGACAGATTGCCGTTTTCAGTGAGTATTTAAATTATTTTTTTCACCTTAAAACAGATGAACTTGAAGTCACATTTTATGACTCACGCCCTTCATAAATAAAACCCAACAACCTTTCGACCTTTGAATTATTTTCGGTACATAGTTAGCTTATATATTATTAGTGTTCAGACGGTAATAAATAAAGTTAAAATTTTCCAAAGCCTAAAGTTTTTCCTACCATTATAGACGTATTTTTTACAACGATGAATGTGGCCATGTGGTAGAGTGCTTAAGTGCTTTCAATATTCCTGTATAGTTAGACTTACTCTCCTAATACACATCTGAATTCGAGGAAAATGTTCAGACAATTAATGTAATTAATTATATCGAATTTATAAATCTCTAACGTATAAACTCTTTGTTCTATTTTTAAAATATTTTATTTCTAATGATTTAAATTTACTATTCTGTCTATGGTTGTAAATACTTAATATCATGTTCCAATTTCAATATTTTTGTTTTCAGAAATCACATTCATTTATTTCGGTTAGTGACGTATTGAATATCTTAGCTAGCTTAAATTTGTTAAAATAGATTCATGTTCAACACATATTTAAACACTTTTAATGTGTTTACTGTCAATACTTGGTGGAATGGCATTATAATAAAATAAAAATCAGTTGACAGTGCTCACCATGAGCGAAACCGCTCCTGATCCAATAAATTTTATGTGGGAAAAAGTACTAAAAATGTTTTATTATTTTTACATATTTAAAAATTGATATAAGCGGCTGACAAACAAAGGGAACAAAAGTAAATATGAATATACAACAAGGTAATTAATTTCTTATTGATTAACTTTATAAAATATTTAGTTTGATAGTGTAAAATAATGTTTACGGCCATAAAAAAATTATATAAAATTTTCTTAGTTACATAACACGCGGTAAATAATCACGTATTTTTTCAAAGCAGAATAATTCAAATAAAAAACAATAATAAGGCACCGCTATATTTTTCTTCGTCAATGCTCCGTTGTATAATGATTGTCGTTAATTACATTGTACTATCTGTCATCTGTGTGACATTACATACTTTGTATATATGAATGTTTCACCAGAAAATCTAATCTAAAAATTATATTTAACACAAACACTTGATTTACTTTTATTCATATGCGAAACCAGTTACGTTGATAAATAAAATATTATATATTAAACTTTTGATACTGGAAATATTCATTTTGAGAAAGTTAATAATGATTTTTTTGTACTTGTGCACATGGATTGTATTATAGAACAACAATTAAGAAATTCTTTTACTTGAAATGTATAGTATGTAAAAATATTTTGATAAACTAAATTAGTGTCTTTTGCCACTAACATATCATTAATATTTTTTGTATAAACAACCTAAAAGAAAACTATTTCGAAAAATATTATTTTACATAATAGGAGGCAATGAATTATTACTTTTTCTAACACATTACTACATAAACTAATATTTATTGAACAAAAAAAGTGGAAATGAATTTTAGCGTATTTATAAAAACATTAAATATTTAAACTCTTATCTCCTGTTCTTTATATAATCCATTGTGTGCTGAAGTATAAATTACTAATCATTTCAGTAAAAATTACTTGTAAACTTATAAATAGTTAAGATCGATTCATAAATAAAATTACAGATATTCACTGAATCCTGACCCTTTAAGGACGACATAAAAATTTATGGTCCATAAATAAATTATCGCTTTCGGTCGAGTTCACAGAGGATTTATTTTTCATTTGTTTTCTATTGCAAAGTAGTTTATTTTATTTATATATAAATGAGAATATTTACGACTACAATTGGACGTTATAAAACAAGATAAATAAACTCACAAATCTAAATATGCAATAAATAACACGAAAGACATTTTTCACGTCGCTTAAAATTTTTTTTTTTTGTTTCGTAAAAATGTTTTCACTAAAGTGGCATTTCATAAATAGGGAAAAACAGTTATGTCGAAATATGCAAACCTTCTTCAAAACTTGATTCTATTTTTGCACGGATTTGAAATAACACGGTTTTAATTTATTTAAATCTGATTGTTATGCTTGAAAGGCTTAAAAAATATCATGCCTCGATTTTCCTTAAAAAATTTCGCGTCTATTTTTGTATTTAATTTTACTGAAATGTTTTTTTTTTTTTGTAAATTCGTAAATTCTTGAGATTTTGGATTTGAAAATTCCTGGAAAAGGTGCTACGCTACTAATTTGGGCAAATCCGATTTTCAATGTCAAAATCCTTGGAAGACTGGGCTTTAGAAATTGGCATGAAATTGTTTCCGGCCAAAGATTCCCTAGTCGATGTTTACTGCGGCCTTATTTCGAATCAGAAAAATGAATGCGGACTTTAGAGGGTAAAAGGTTCTCCGCCCCTGACTTGGAGATTTGTTCACTTTTATTTTTATGAAACATGTTTTAAAAATAGTAAAAAAATAATTTTACAATTATGGATTCACTCAACCTAAAAAAGTTGTGTTCCGGTAACATTTCCAGATTTGCGAAGTGCTACATTGCATAATAAGTTTGGGAAACCCTGTTCTGACGTATATTACTCGCATGTATGTGCACGTAACATTATATAATAGAGTGCTATGTTAAATTATCTATGACAACTTGTAACAATAAACCTTTCAACTAAGCCGATATCTTCCTTCTTTCTCGCCAGTTAAAATCGAGAGTTCAAATCGAAAGGTCGACAGCCAAGTAGAAACTTATCGATACTCATATCGATATCATTTTGGTTAATAAGAATAAGTGATTTATTTATAAAGTGTAAAATTATATGGAATCGTCGCCTGTGCGGTCGAGTGGTCAACGTCGTTGGCTACCGCTACGAAGGTCACGGGTTCGAATCTATAAATTTATAAATTTATGTTCAAAGACGTGGATGTATCTGTTGTCTTGAATTCCCCCCTCCGACCCATCCTATCCTATGAACGGAGCGTATTAAGAGCGATTAACTAACCACTAGGACTGTCCTAGCCTTTTCCTTCTATTCCTACTCTCTATGGAAAAAGAGAGGTTGAGCAACTGAGTAACAAGCAGTTCTCGTAGAAACACATCTGTTGAGATAAACTCCATTAGGAGTCCATATGCTCCATATTGGGAGCGGACATAGTTTAAAAAAAAATTACACGGTCCCGGCTTTAGTGTAAATGGGGGTTTTACTGTAGAGTCATATGTATGGTATTTAGCAACATTTTTTTATAAAAAAAAACCCATTACTCTAATCATTCTAAATCAGTCTTTTAAATATTACATTTATTAAAAATAGTCTTTATATGCCGATATACACTGAACTCTTTTTTACACTGTTCCGAAATAACACGGTGTCACTTCTCTAACACGTAAATACTAAGTACAATGCGTAGAGAGGTTCAGTTCTCGTAGAAACACTTATGTTGAGATTAACTCCGTTGAGATTCCATATGCTCTACATTGGGAGCGGATATGGTAAATTATTATATATCGACTGCGGAAAGGAAAAAGGACGTAACCCACACATACCAAATTTTACAGGAGGCGCTAAAAACGTGTTTTGATGATTTTGTGACATATGCAGATTACGAATTAAACACAACGTTGAAGTGCACGGAGACTTCTAAACTGCTGTTTAATTGACATAATCTAATATTAATTCAAGAATTTCTCCAGCTCTAGAAAAACCTTTATTTCAGTCTTTTTTCTTAGTTTTAATTTTTTACTATGTCATCTTTTTCAAACTTAAACGCTAAATTTAGATACTAATTCGGCATTTTTAACTTCCATCTTTTTGATAGAATGTGTGTCAAGTTGTATACATTGTGATTATCGAAAAAAAGCTGTTTTGGAAAATTGTCTTTAAACTTTCCACAGTCGATATATATGGAAATAATGTTGAAACAACATTGAATTTAAATTAAGTGTTTTAGTAATAATATATTAAATAAAACCGAACAGAGGTTAAAGCACTCATGTCGGATAACAAAAATAAAAGGCCGTCCATTATAAATTCGTTAGTTTGTTGTCGTATCCGTCGGTAGTGCAGCACGAGTGTGTTCGAGTCTTTAGTGCGTTGGGCAGGTCATGGTTGGGAGCTCGGCGGAGCGGTGAATAAAATTGTGACGTCACGCCGACTTGTCTGGCGTGCAGACTTGCCGACGCGACGTGGTGCACTCTGAGCTCATTAAATTATTCGTTTTATTATACGATAACCGACCTAACCTAACCCAACCACTTACCCAATACGAATAACAGTGAACGCTTGAATAAGTAACGTCTTTAAAAATATGACGTTTTTGATGCTGGCATTAGGGTATCCAATCCCGGAGCCTTTTTGAGTTCCCGGGATCAACTCGATGGCTGCCACAGACGAGATATCTCGTAAAAGTTGTCGTGTTCTACACGCCAGAGACGCGTTATCCCGTCAATAACTAAGTAAATTGATAGTTGCAAATTAAAGCAGGGGTGCTAGGTAATTACTATTAATTATCTACGGCAGCTAAAAGGCCAAACACTCGACATTAAATCGTGTATGAATTGGAACTCGGGATTGAGAAAATTTTTGGTCGGCGATCAATTTCAAAAACCTAAAATTATCAGCGCGGGACCTTTATTGCTCTTCTAAGAATTTTCGATTCCAAAATCCAATTCGATTCCAAGAGGGCTACAATTTTTTTTTTCTCTTTCGTGTTTCATTTCCTCTGGGCATTGGGAATTGGGATCCCGGGATTGGATATCCTAGTCCTAGTTGGTATGTTATTTAAGCACTTTTGAGGCCCTGTTTTTCGAATAGCGTTAACAAAATTCCATGTGAAATAAGTATACATATCGACTGCGGAAAGGAAAAAGGACGTAACCCACAGTTTTGTCAAAATATGTTTTTTTCGAAAATCACAATCTATCAAACTTGATACACGTTCTATCAACAGGATGCAAGCTGCAAATGCCGAATTAGTATAAAAGTTTAGCTTTAAAGTTTGAAAAAGATGAGCTTGTAAAAAATTAAAACCAAGAATAAAGACTGAAATAAAGGTTTTTCCTGAACACCATTAAACACCAGCTGAGAAGTCTCCGTGCACTTATTTGCTTATGGCCAAAAATCACCAAAATACATTTTTTGCGCCTCCTGTAAAATGTGTGGGTTACGTCCTTTTTCCTTTCCACAGTCGATATGTATTTATATAAGCCCCTTATTAATTTATTGGCAGCCCACCGCTGGTGATTTGCTTAGAAATTCTCCATCCAAAAAGTCCATGAGGACGAGGAGACGTGAGTGATTTATGGTTTCAGTTGTTAAACATAATAAAATGGATACTGCAACAAATCAATCTCCCCTATTGAATTCGGTGGCTTGGGGTTTGTTCAATGAATTCACGCGCACCCCCCCCCCCCCCCCTCCCTTCGGCAAGTCGATAAAACCGCCTCCCTCCGACCTCAAGACATTCCTGCGCCTCGCGACTGTCTGCCGGTGCGACCTTGACATTAACCTCCAACCGTCTTTCGTGTCGCCAGGAGATGAGTTGCGTCATCGAAGCCTGACGACGGCCGTCTATCGCCCAATTAATAACAGGCCACCGACCAAATTGCTACTCGGTTTGTGCATTGGGTCACATATCCACTAGGGATATAGTGAATAGGTTTTGAATTTTTAGTCGTATCGCGCAATAATAATCCGGTGCATGGAAACGTTGATGTTGTTGAAATGTTACTTATTATAATAATAAAGCACGGCTTGTGTCTTTGTTACCCTGACGATCAGGGAAGTTGTCCCGACATGGTCAATATCAGATGTCTTTTCTCCTCGAGTTGACCTCAAGTGACTCATTAAAATATCATTAACCGTGGTTTAAAAAAGCGTATAGCCAAATATAATTACATATTTAACAAATTATTTTCAGAACATTAACATTAAAACGATATGAAGAGAAATCAATTTATAGAGTAAATCAATCGTTGATAGATTGGTTTCAATCTCCCCACTTATGAAAATATCTAATTTGGCTTTTTTATAAAACTCGTAATCGTTTATACCAGGGTTGGGGAACCTTTTCTTCTCTAAAGGCCGCATTAATTTTTCTGATTCGACATAAGGCCGCAGAAAACATTGACTAGGGAATCTTTGTCCGGAAACAAGAATTTACGGTCAGAATATGTTAGGAATTTACGAATTTACATACATTTACAGAATTACATAATTGGCCATAAGGTCGCACTAGAGTAGCCAAAAGGCCGCAGGTTCCCCATGCCTGGTTTATACCATATGCCTTTCAACATTTCATCCACATGAAAATCTCTTTTTTTGATCGCGTACGTCTCCAAAGTAGAAAATATGGAAAACTAAAATTTTCTCAACAAAAGTTTCCAAACGAAATATACATGTTATTTATTAGATTAAATTCTCTTTTTTGAAGAGAGTAGTGATAGAAGGATAAGGCGAAGGTAAGAACTGTTTTAATTATTGCGTAGTACGATTCTCTGAACCCCTTATTTTCTGAAAGAATACAAATTTAAATGTAGAGCTAGGAAAAGTCTTGTGGGTGGTCTGTCTTTACTCCACATTACGATATTCGTACAGGTGAGCAGGAATTTTACATCGTATGCGTCTATGACTTCGAGCAAACTTTTGGGGTTAGCACTGTAAAAACAACAATCGAAGACAATGACGTTTATAACTTGGCTACAGGTGATGAAAAATCATTATCATTATAAATAAATCTATTTTAACCACTTAAATACCAAGCGGACACAGGTGTCCGGAAAATATGCAAGCGAACACGGATGTCTAAGTCATTTAAAAAATCAAATACTTGGTATTCTAATAGAATATAAGCAATATTTTAATGAATATGTGTAGTTCCATCTATACTGATTCAAAATAGGTTTTTAAAATATTGAATTCGAGTGCATATTAGGCAAAATTATTTTTCTCAAAAACACGAAGTATCTCTGGGACATATTAATGATTTTTTTGCGCGGTATTCAAACGGTTAATATACAAGTTCACATACTTTACTAAATTGGTAAAGCGGAAGCAATAAAAACGAAAGTTTGAGGTAGATAGATCCTTTAATACATCCTCTCATATAAGCAATGCGGATAAAGTAATATATTTTCTCATTTGAAGGCTTTTGGAGTTTTTACAAAGGAACTCTTTGAGAAATGGACCCTTTGAAATCCGAAGTAACGATAGAAGCACAGTGTGTGCGGGAGGGTGGGTCGGTGCCAACTCACTAGAAGCCATTTTACATGAGCGATTAAGCTCAATTCATTTACCGTGTATAAGGAAGGCTAGACTCAAATTGCGACAGTTGAGACTAGGGTTGCCAGATTTCGAAATCACTTATCGAGACGGGAAACGACAAATTCAGAAGAAAACACATTGTATTTAAATAACCAATAAATTATTGATATAATTACATATACGCACTCATAAAAAACAGTCAATACAATTATTTATTCATCCAATATATACGGATTGCAATAAAACTTTGTTTAAACTTTTGTTAGAAGCTTATAGGCATATTAAAATTGACTTACAGTAGGTAGGTCTTGTATATAAAAATCGTTTTTTGTATATCTGCCATACCGTTCATGCAACTTACGCGAAGGTTATAGGTAGTAGTACAATTAAATGACGTACCATAGACATAGACAATAGGCAGAAAACGTCAAACAGACAGAAAAAAAAATGCACTTCAATAAACATAATTAAAACACAAAAATTGTCTTTCTTTGAGTGGCGTTGCAACGCTTGCCGGGAACCGGCTAGTATTATTTTTTTTTTTTGCGAAATTCGTTAAAGTTTTTCTGATATACTTTTCCTAAAAATTCACTGTATTTATAATATTGTTAATTATTCTGCTTCAACGAATAATTTGTTTTTCAGAGGCGACAGAAGGGAAGTTGAACTCAGATGTCACGCTCAAATCAGGACGTCTGACAACCACGTGGCACGTGTGGTGTATGTCACAAACTACTTTCAGAGTTGAACGATACATTAAAAATCAATTCCATATTGATTTTCCCAACAGGTGGGTTAAACTTGTTTCTATTATTTATTTATTTTTTAACTTTATAATATTTAATTTATGTAATGGAAAAAACACTTTTTATTGTTGTAAAATTACTGTAATTAAAAATGAAAACTTTATACACAGACGGATTTGAAGATGAAATCTCGCGCTGTCTCAATTAGTTTTTCACTCATTGTTACGGATATAGTTATTAGTAAAACACTATTTAAATGTTTGTTCAACTTTTATTCAAATAACATAATTTTTACACTTTAATAAATCACTTAATCTTATAATCAAAATAATAACGACCTGAGTATCAAGAGGTCTCTACTGAGTCGACGACCTTTCAATTTGAACTTTGATTTTAACTGAAGTGGACGTAATCAATATATTTATTTGTCCGTTGAAAAAATATTGTTGCATTGAAATTATACACAATATAGAGGGCAATCAAATAGGACAAATTTTAATTATGTTATGTCAGGGGCAATCAACATTTCACAGTGGTTGATTTGGCGTATACATAACATCATCTTAAATATTCAAATAGATTTTCATTTAGCACGAGGCGCAGCTTTCTTGGGCATAGTGCGACATAAAGACTGTCGTAGAAATAATTGTGTCCCGAGTCTCGAAAAACTAATAACTACGAGCATGGGGGCCACGTAAAGAGACTCAAAAGAGACCAAGGGCTCAAAAAGATCGGCAAACTATGATAAAGTAGACAAAGTCGATGATATCCACATATGTTTTGATTTGAAAAATACATAGATAATACAGATCTAACAGCAGGAACATTAAATTTATACGTGTATATATTTTTTTTGTATAATTAATAAATGATTTATAAATAGTTGTTTGATTTATGATAAAGGTACTGCTATTAGAAGAATTATTGCGCATTCTTATGAATAGCTTATTTGTCTTTTGAAACACGTGTCACAGTTTTTAACACAACATGTGGAGTAACAAAGCTATCATTGTCTTACACAGATTAATTTATATTAATTAATTATTCTAAAGTAATGTGCACGTGTGGACACGTGTTAAGGATGCCTCAAGAGAGCCTGAACCCTGCCTGTCGATCCCGGCGTCGTGGAAGGCCACTGATGACCATCCACAGGATGTACTCAGCGGAGGTACGAGACGCTGGGATGACCTGGGAGGAAGCAAGGAGACTGGCTGGGGATAGAGAATCATGGAGGAACTTTGTGGTGTCCATATGCTCCGTATAGTGTGCGACAATTATCAAGGATCACTCAAAACATGTAGTTAAAAAATAGTGCGCTATTCAACTGATATTTAAATTGTGTTGTTATACGCGACTCAGATATGCCTATGAGACTCAAAAACCCGATTAACGATCGCGAGGAACATAATTTGCGCAATATCCTGTGATTTGGCCTTTATGTTGGTTCGGATTACTTAGAATACGCTTCAACCTTTAGAAGCTTTTAGTAGAGACGTGACTTGAAGGGCCGAGCTTTTTTCACTTTGCCGATAACTTTGTCAGCAACAAACCACTCTCGTGTAAAGAAAATTACAAATTGCTTCTGGGAAGCTCAATAATCCGAATTCAACAGTGAAATTTATTTTAATATACCTAGCACATCAATTTCTGGAATTATAAAGAACTCTTGGTAGTTATATTATTATTTTTTGCAATATTGTTAGTTTTTTTCAGTCCAATATGTTCAGCGATTGTGTTTTTGATGAAGATCAATATATATCATGAAAATTGCAAGTCCATAACCATTAACCACTAGTGAAAACATAAACTGAATCTATATTTCAATTTTCACAGTATGGAACATGTGGAGAATGGAGATCATACTTGAAGTATTTTAGGGCTTCAGCGACTTGCTACGAAAATGCTCCAATAGGCATTCTTACTATTGGTGCGTATTGTTGATATTTATGTATATGCAGTGTTTTTTTCCCATGTAACGCGGTGGAACGGCGTTCCAGCACCTTTTTTTTGTTGACATTTTTAATGTTTCAGATCAAAATTATCAAAATTTATTTTTTTAATTGTTTTGAAAAATTTTGAAGTGAGAAGGATTAGTTGATCATTGGTCCTGTCCTAGACCAATTATTACTCTTTTCTTTCTAAAAAAAGAGAGGTTAAAGAACTGAGTAACAAACAGTTGTCGTAAAAACCCTCTGTTGAAATACCTCCATTAGGAAGCCATATGCTACACATTGGGAACGGACATATGTAGATTTAAAAAAAACGATAAGAATTTGAGTTCCGGCACTTAAAAAAAGTACTGTGTTTATGTACATTTTCTCTCAATTAGCGTAAATACTAAATATTTTTTTTGTGAATTCAATAATTCTTAAAATGTTAGAATCGGTAATTGGGCTAAAAATGCATGTTAGCGATACGATATTAATTCTGTAGATGCTTCTCAAAGAGCATAAGCTCGTTTTTATCACAAGAATTGAATGAAACACGCGTTTCTTATTATCGATGAATCAAAAATATATCTGTAATTTTAAATCCCATTATAATAGCTCGAAAGAAAAATTACATAGCTTAGGACACACTAGGAAATCCCGCCATTGTATTTCATTTCCAAGAAATTAATAAATTTGAGAATAACTCGGGTGATTTTCCGATGATTCTAGTGAGCACAGACAATAGCGCTCTTGTAAGTCGTGACTTTAAAACGTGCTTTGAAATAAATAATCATGTTTTAATAATTGTTTTCAGAGCTGTATGAAATGTGCATTTTTGTGTTCACCTGTTGGTATTTCAGGGGGATTTCCGCAATAGTAATCATTACAAAATCACCGAGGATTATTTTTAGGAATTTAGACATTGCAGACCATTCATACCATTGACCGTTTATACTCTTTGTTTCTTACGAAATTAATACATGCCGATTCAAAAAAATGTTTCTAATGTTGCTTCAATTATATATTAACAATATCACACATACTGCTGGCAATT
The DNA here is from genome assembly GCA_030503985.1 of Himalopsyche tibetana. Taxonomy (NCBI): domain Eukaryota; kingdom Metazoa; phylum Arthropoda; class Insecta; order Trichoptera; family Rhyacophilidae; genus Himalopsyche; species Himalopsyche tibetana. The sequence goes on along the minus strand of JAPJYX010000019.1, from coordinate 27,551,708 downwards.
AGATTTATTACTTTGTTACTAAACACAAGCAGTTATTAAGTAAAGAAAATGAATATTTTATTAGTCGGCAAGGTTGGGTTCCAAGGACAAATTGCTCACTTGCCTAAAACTTGTCTAGATCATTTATTTGACATTGAATGATTTACTTACGGTTTTGTTGGACAAACAAAATTGTTTTGAAATAATTTGCCAAGGTGACTTTTGCGTTTATGCTTAATTTGCTTGGTTACTTATTCACTTAGGTATTTGTAGTCGTATCGTCTTTGTTTGAACACATTTGCAGAAAAATACATATGTATATTGTAAATGTCTGTTTGTAATCAGATTATCATTAGATGAGGAGTATTATTTACGAGGCAAATAATTCAATTTGGCACTCCAAGTAATTGTCAATGCTCCAGATGGGAAAGTTTACGCAGTCACTCGCGAGATTAAATCCGAAAAAATTACAGCAAAAACAACCATGCCAAATTAAATAAAAAAACAACATTTAATATTGAATTAAATCGAAAGCCTCATAAAATATCTTCGACGATAAATTTATAGATTATACATCATTTTGTATACTTTGTGTGACGTGTTTCATTTCTTCGAAATACCATCGGAAAATACTCTATGAACAAAAGGTGCAGGGGGATTGTACCAATGATTAGGTTGTTATATAATATATCGTCAACTTTCTGGCAGAATTTTATATGTAATTTAAAAAAATAGTTAATAACCTTCCGATTTCGAATGAGTAGGTAAATCTGCCGAATCCCCACTTTTATACCCTATCTATATGTAAGTAAATATACTCATAAAAAAATTCCAACAAACAAAGATAATTATAATTCTTAAAATTACTCACCATTTAAATCTGTAGGCATTCCGATGGGTTAACTTAATGATACATTTGTTTCTTATATAAACACGATAAATTCATTTACTAAGCGTCAGTTCAAGTTCACCAAGCACCTTAATTCGAAATATTAAACTTAAATTTAAAAAATAGTTATTTTATCAAGCATTATAATAATACATTACAATAGACATGGTTTTCCTTGCATTTTCATTGTCAACGAATCCAAACCCGAGTTCCTATTTCCCTATTGATTATTCAATAACTGTATAACAGATACATAAATGCTGTAAGCCTTCCTGACTAATTCAATTCGTTTGACCAACAGTCAACAATTCAAATGAAATAATCCCGTTATATCAGGTTCCACGAACTGTGCTTCAGTTGTGGATTCGCTGTAATTTTCCCACGTATTTTGACACAGACCCAAACTGTGATCTGATTAACAAGGAAGCATGATACACACTCGAATGTACCACATTTTACGACTATTAAACGTGGCATTTTTCTGCGGACCCGGTACACTGTCTAATATTAAAAAAAAACATAATGAATTAATTAATGAGTCGGTTATCGAAACTGAATATTAATCCGTGTATTGTTTTCAAATTCGGAGTATTCATGTACGCTTAGGACAAAATTACACTCCATGTTTTTTTTGACATCCCAAATTGACATTTTTTCTGCGGAAATTGTTCATATTTTAAAAAAAAAGCATAATAATTAAATTATTGAATCTGTTTCCGATACTGACTTTTAATGCGTGTTTCGTTAATAATATGAAGTAGTCACTGAACCTTTTTGTATTTTATAGGATAGAATTGAATCCCTTGTACATTTTTGGTTTGGTTTAGAATAAAAATACATTTAAATCAGAAATAAATACATGCTTTAAAGTCAATGATAAGGTTTTGATGTTCCGGGAGATGTTCTGGTAAAATTTAAGGGAAAAATTCTACCCGACTCGTTTGCACAGCCAATAATTTGAATTTACGAATTTAAGCTAGCATAAAACAGTTTTATATATTTGTATATAATTGTTTTCTTTGCGTTCTAAGCACTAAAATACAGGTGTGTAAAGATTGTGTTTAGCTTACAACTACCCATCCCGTCGTATCCTTACACTTTCTAAAAAAATGAGGTTGAGCGACTGACTTTTCGCCATCTTTTAAAGTATTTTTTTATTTGTACACAGGATTTAAAGTGATCCCTGTCAATAGTTGGTTGAAAGGCATTATATTAATAAAAACACAATATTCTTTTGTACTTTATTCCACTTTATTTAATAGGTCAGGACCGTTTTCGCTCATTGTATAAATATATAAACAGTGCTATTTATACAAAATTAAATTGAAATAAAAGGTGTTGACAATAATTGACAATGAAAAGAATTTAAAAATTACGGTATAAGCGACTCTATAATTACACAAAATTAAAAATTTTAACACCTTTTACATATAATCTTTGATGAGTTTTTACTAAATTTTGTCGATGACTATTTTATTTAGATTACCACCATAAAAAAATCTCCCGGTGTATATCTTTCATTTTAATTACATAATACTCCCACGAGTTTCCTTGAAATTGTTACTGCACAAACAGAGTAACGAGAAATAATGTCTAACCATTCAATTTGCAACACAGTTTCAAGGGACATCTTGCCACGTTTGTTCTTATACTATATTTAATTTTATCAAAACACTAAGTGGTTCACCGAAGAGTGTAGTTGTAGTTTAAAAGTGTATACATATTTCGAGACGCTTTCCCTATATCTAAGGATTTTTTTTTTAAATGAGATTCTAAAACATATATTTGACTGTGTACTTGAGTAGATTCCTTTTTTACCTACAAAATAGATTAAAGGTAAATGAGTGTAAAAAAAAAATATACATATTTTTATAAAGAACGAATTATAAAGTTTTTTACGAATGAGAATTTACCGAGATTCGTAAAAATTACATAAATATTTGATCAAAGGAAAGTTTCCAAAAAATATTATATAACTTCGGCCACACGGTGAAGCCGCTGTAAATATCATAATAAAATTTCTGCGAATTATTCAATGTGATCAACATCTAGAGTTTTCACTCGACGCTTTCTAACATTATCCAATATTGTTGGGCAAATAGTCCCGCATAAGCAACAGGCAGGAAAATATTTTCCGTCGGCGAAACTTCACTGAACTAGCAACCCTCTCGCATAGAAACACAGTGGATGGGAAATGACCGTGAAAATAAAGATTGCCTCTTGGTCAACCCTAAAAAGCCAACGCGAATAATTTTATTTAATACTAGTATTGTAAAAAAAAATATCACAAATTGCCGTGCCGGTGAATAGTTTGTTTATGAAAATATTAATTTAAATCATTTTGCTTTAATTATAGTATGTTATAAACAGTGGTGTAGTGGGCCAGGTCGGTCCAGGTCGCCTACCTGGCACCTGAAAATGAGTAATGCGCCCTGCCACTGTTTTGACTTGTAACTTAATTTTCAAGTACATGCATATATAAAAATCGTTTTTTTATTGATTTCATTGTTGAAACTTGTGGTTTTTTCCAGCTTCAGACAGATATAAAAAAAAACAAACAAAAAAATAGGGAAGAAATCAATGACCGACCTGGTACCTATATATTTACCACTTCACCACTGGTTATAAATATATTTAAGAGTAAGAGCAACGGTCTACAGAATCTATGTACATATTTATAATTGATTGATTGAATTGGCATTAACTTGGTAGAACTCCATTATAATAAGGTAAAAATACCAACGTGTTTAATTCTACAGTTTTTATTTTGTTAGTTGATAGCCATTTCGGTTTTCGCCATCGTCAGAACTATATTTTAACTTACATTTTGCTCAACTATATATACTGGCTCCGAAGAGATACACAATACATCAAATACCAGTTTAATTTATCCTAAATTATCTTGAAATATCCCATATTTCTTATCGTTCTTCCAAACACTAAAGTCATATTCAATAAGTGTAATACCATACTTGTAGTATGAATTGGTATGTTAGATTGAATAACAAGATGTATTGTGTATCTCTTCGGAGCCAGTATGTATAGTTGAGCAAAATGTAAGTTTAAACATAGTTCTGACGATGGCGAAAACCGAAATAGCTATCAACTAATAATATAAAAACCGTAGAGCTAAATATTTTGCTTTTTTACCTTATCTATTTAAAATGATGTATGAATTATTTACAAACATTCGTGTAATTGATAAAATCGGTCGTAAAACGATTTTCAAAACATTCCAGTTGAGTTAAGCATTTCTTATTATTATATTCCACTAATATTTATTGGTAAAAAATGAATAGGGAGCTAGTGGTGTGCTTAAGAAGTGCACACAATAAATAATTGCATCTCAACCAAATCGCAACACTTATTTTTTCAATGTCAGCATTTACGATATGCAGTAAATTATTAATAAAAACATTTTTAATATAATGTCAAAGAATTGACAAATTAATTATCGATTTATTTTCGAAAGCATGGGTTTCTATAGTGTCATTTAAAAAACAATTTTTTGTTTGTGTAAATTGTTCTTATCTGTATCCAAAATTACGCCAAGAATCGACGAAAGAGCTATTTTGAATTGCCAACTACGTTCTACTTCGCATGTACATAATACTCAGGGTAGAGACAGATTGACTTTTTAAATAGAGTATATAAAATTTTATTAATGTCACAAAATCCTCTTTTATTGAGGGTTAACTTTACCTTCGACCCCTAAATTTAAAGGTCAGCCGTGTCGTCACTAATCCAGCACAGAGGAGAGCCATAAGATGTTTTAACAGCTTTGCTGGGGTCTCATTTCAAATTACGTAGCGTAGGTATTATTAACATGTCATATTACGTATTTGTAAAGATTTAGTCATAACTTACTAAATCATATTAATATATATATATGGTATTAATATTTATAATATCATTAAATTGTGACAGCAGCTTTAATGAAATATAGTTTCTTTTAACTATAAATACTCTCATTTTACGAGGTATTGTACATAGTTCCAGAAATATCGTATTTCGTATGAAACATAGTAATAATATTAATGTGTAAATTTTTAAAGTGCAGTAGAATGCTGTTGGATCAATTTAGATATAAACAACATTAATACAATTTAATTCACTGTGTGCATAAACTATGTTTATACAACTTGCTTTTACTATTTTGAATCTATATACAATAGATTTTGGATCAATAACGCTGCATCTAAGGCACCAAATTTGTGATCCAATGAATTCGGGATTAACAATCTTTACGTTATTTTATATATTCATGTTTTTACATAACCTTAAAAAATAGCTGGCAGTACAGCTTCCGACCAAGACGATAGATTGTTTGTTCTTAATTCTCAATTCCTCGAGATCAATTCGAATAAAAAATATATCACAACACCCGTGACCAAGATCTCAAATAAAAATTGAAAAAAATCTTATAAAACTTATAAAAAAGTAACTGCCACACAATTTATAAAACGAATTTTAATCTGTTTTTTTTTATATATTAATTTACTTATTTATACATATGTACAAGAAAGTAATTCCCAACGCCCGCCACTTGCTTATCATTGCGCTGACCTTTTTCAAATTTCAATATCATTTATACATACACTTACCTAGAGTACAATGTACGTTGTATATAGCTACTTTGCTTCCAATTTCTTTCCAGTCTTTGTTTGTGTTTACCATGTAAGTGAAAACGTTGCGGGGTAGTTGCTGGAGTTCAAGGGTGGAACCTTTGGACGTCAATCAAAGAACCGCAATCCGAAAATAAATATATGTAGCATTTATGCGGGAATATTTTATTACATCCACTTGTCCGATAATTGTCTTCAAAATAAAACTGTTTTTTGATATGCCGCATATCGATTTGTATTTAAATTTATCAACCCATCAATTCCGAAAATAATTTGATGGAATAGATTTCTATACAAATGAATTACAATATTACTATTCTAACTTTGCCCTTGCATCTAATTTCGGATCCTTTTTGTGATCCCGGAATCTCGGGATTGAACATTCAACATAAAATCGTGTTTAAATTGGAATTCGGGATTTTTCGTGTAGATTTCAAAAACCTAGGATTTTTCAGATTTCCCAAAATTATGAGGGCGGTAGCTTTTTTTTACTTTTCCATTGCTTACGAAATTGAAAGAGACAGGAATTAACAGAACTCCCAAAATATACCAAAACCTAGAGGCTTATTATTTTTTATTTTTTTAAAGCTCGCCCAACTTTCACTAATTTTCTCAATCCCGAAATCCCAGGATTAGTACTGTCACAATCCAGAACATTAATTTAATAAATTGTTTAAGAATAACCTTTTTTTCCGTTTGCAATTTTAACAGGCCAACTTTTTTCAAATTAAAACGTTAAACTTAGATACTAATTCGGCATTTCCAGCTTACATCGTTTTGATAGAACGTGTATCAAGTTGTATACATTGTGATTATCGAAAAAAGGTATTTTGAAAAAAGTATTGGTTAAGTCTTTTTTTCCTTTCCACAGTCGATATATTTGTGAGAATTTTACACATTGTAATCGTAAGCATTTTACAAAGAAATAATTAAAGAATAGTAACTTCTCCGATAGTGATGCAGCGTGTTAAATACGTTTTATTACTTCCGTTGTTTTTCCGTGTGTTTTTTTTTGAATTTTCAAAAAATATCAAATATAACATTAAAATGTTTACAGATGTGTGCGCCGATGAAAAACATCTCTCGCGGCTGTAGGAATAAAGAATCTATTCTTTATGCCGCGCAAATATTTATAAATGCAGTAATATTTAAAAACCATCCAAGGTCGCAGCTGTGCCAAGTCTACAGATTTGATTATTTTTATTTAGGATAGTATAATTTTTGAAGAGGCTGATATGTTTTGATTATAGGAAATCGTTCAAGGATTTTGGCATTTCATTCATGCATAATCTCGATTATTCTGACAACAGTGAGTGGGTGAAAAGAATAAAAATATTTTTTCTCACCTGTGCAACAGGTAATACTTTTATTATCACAAATTTTTGTATAAATAAGACATTAATTTATGAAATTTTCAATTACTGTGAAACCCTGATTCTACGTTTTTCAATGGACTGTAATAAATCAACGAATAATGCGGGAAATCTTCCAATACTACCAAAAAGTGCTAAGTTTTTAAATAACTTATTTATTTATTACACTTTTTTTTATTAAAGAATATATAAATTTATTATTTAATTGATTAATTGTTTAAAAGATACTAAGTTGCCTATTTGTAATTTGGTACTTAAATATTCTCCTTCAAACTCGCGTAGTTTTCCAAGATAACTTTTTTTGCCAGATTTTTTCAACGCCATAAATTGTTTTCAGTTTCTCAGTTAGAGTTCTAGTTTTCTTCATTTAGGCATTTTAGGCAAAAAACGAAAATAGCGAGAACGGAAGATCGGGGTTCCACTGAAAAAAAAAACGCAAAATGAGATACGAGGCAAGACTATTAATGAGAAATATTCAACGAAAACGGTCAATCGAGATAATATTTGTGACGGGACCAAAATATTTAAACGATAGATCGAGGAAAACGATTAATGCGGGATTGTTTTACATTGTTCTTATGGGTGTTTGGCCGGAACTATGAAAAATAAACGATCTATGCTGGAAAACGAACAATGCGAGAACGGTAGATCGGGGTTTCACTGTATTGTCTTTAAAATTATTATATATATTGAGACGCCCTCGTCCCAGATCGTTAGACGAGAGACAGAGTTATCCATCTCTCCCCATAACAACCTGGTTTGGTATAATTCGGACTCTTTGTTATAGGTACAGTTACATGGAAAAGGTATCAAAGCAATAATAATGAAACACGCGGTACAATCAAAGGAAGGGTGGGGTTCCACCGATTTATTTTACAGAAACATATATTTAAGTTAATAACAATAAATTTGGAAGAGCCTAGCTAGCATACAGTTATATGCTACAGAGAAAAACAACAAACAAAATAGATTAATTAAACTACAGTGAAAATCGGCCATGCGACCCTATAGGAGATAGGGCCGCATGGACGAGTGCCCATGTGACCCGGTTTCGACGATCCTCGCAGAGAAAGTTCATTATGTTACATAGCTATATTAAGAGAACAAGCGAATGATTAGCTGAGTTTACATTTAGTTAAGTTAACAATTTGTGCGCCATTGCGCAACAAAACAAAAGAAAGGTTGAAGAAACGAAATTAATTAGTATGCTTGGTACTTGAGTCCTGAGGGGAAGTAGAAATTTCTGTTAGAGTCGGGACGCGACGGACTAACAACTTGACCTTGAATAGGCTGGAACATGTATTTTATAATTTTTCATCGTGTCTTAGTGACACTTTCCCTTTTGCTGATAACATACGTTTAGTTAGCAGAAAACAAAATATATTCAAATAAATCTTATATCGACTCGGACGCTTCTGCATGCGTCCGAGCTGCATTCTTACCCTACAATACACATAATCAATTTATTTTAATTTTTGCTACAAGGGTCGGCTGACAATCTGGAAAGTAGATACACACAACGCATGTCAATAGTGAATATTTCTGTAAGATTATACTTATGGTTGGTGAGGTTCTCTGCGTTCCCTATAATCAGCCTTACTCCGATACATTCGGAGACACTTACCTCTATTTGGTTACGTGTAGGTATAAGAATAAACAAAACAATACAAAAATTACTATCAAGGCTTAATATAATGAATTCTAATTTCGTTTATAATGTGCAGTGGGATTTCTTTCGTATGGCAAACGAGACAAGTATTGAAAAAAAAAAAACAAACAGGAACACGTATGATTGCGACAGTGATTTAATAACTATTTTTCTTAACCTAGATTCTTATCGCTACCTACACCTAAGTTTCAGGAAGGCATGTTCGTAAAGATTTGTACCGGTTTCTCTAAACCGGTTTCGTGGCGTTACTATAAAAAATTAGTGCTCGGTCTCGAAACTCGAGCGATATGAGAATATCTTCGGCCGCACTCGTTGAATTGAGTCCTCCTTCCCCTCCACTTAAGTGTATCTTATAGTTAGGAAGCTAAGGCAGGCGATCGCAGAACGACGTCCGCTTATTCGAAACCTACGCGGCGGCTTTTACAGGCCTACCTGTGGTCCAGCGTCCGCTGGGACCGGCCGCGGCGTTGCAGATCATCCGATCTGACAGACTTATTTTGTCAGGCGTATACTCGCGTATTGGGGTCAGGGGTCGAACCTGACCTCCTTTCGGCGGGACGCCGCGATCGTGGACCTGCTGAAAACAACTATTGAGACGTGCTCTATGTCACCTAGACAAACGGATGGCCGGGGTGGAAAACGGCCCCCTGCCAGAAGGCCGTTTCCGATATGGCAGCCCACCTCAGAAGTGAATGATATTTCGATATCATTATCCATTTGGCCGATGGATTTGGGTTATTGCATTAATTAAGGCGGTCATCTATTGACCGGGGAAAGTCGCACTGGCAGGATGACGTCTGCAAGTGCGAGGCGTCGTAACGCAGAGGAATTTACACGTCTGCCATATCTCAGCCTCCGACCACGCATGTGGCCGCGAGACGTTGTGCCATTCGCTTGTCCTTGGTGAGGAGCACCTAATCGTCGACGTCAGGATTACCCTAGGATGGAGCACCAGACCTCGAGCAGTCACGTTCGACTCTCTACGCCACTGTCTGACCGGCGATTATTCCTAATCTGGTGCCTTCATCTCGCAAGCCCGCCCGCGAGAGATGACAGTTTTAGTGCGGCGAGGTGGATCATACCTTCGTCCGCCAGCCTTGGCTTATACATAATTTGATTTAGACCAACGATCCCTCCTCCGCCCTGTAGGCAGTGCGGAGAATATTTACTAGGTTTACTTCCTTTCAAACAAACATCTTCAGTTACTGTTATCTTACTGAAGTTAATTTTCTCTCGCGGGCGTCTCGCCCTTAACTTTAATAATGAAATCTTAGCCCCAGCACTAGCAAGACGATTATTAATATCATCGACTTTTTAATATAATAATTACAATACAATCCTTAACTATGCACATGTGTCGTGTCTAGTCCTACTACCGGCAATCTGTTAATAATACAAGGTTATGGCCGTTCGTTAATTTAGCGCGAGCTAAATAACAACAGAACAAAATCAGGAAAGATGATGCGGATTTCCGCGCGGGCGACTCCCCCGCCGCCGATACAGTGTTGTGTAAGATAATCAGTAAACATCCGTCATAGTGGTTTATCAACTTCGTTTAGAACGGGAACCCAAAGCAAGCGATACGGGAATGTGGCCTAATTTAGTCACTGAGAAAAACATTCCCATGTAGCTATTCCGAAACTAGTGCTCAAGTCTGATTATTAAGCGAGAATATTCAAATAGTAAAGAAAAAGACTCTAATTTACTTAGTGCGAACAGAAGTGTCCAAGTTTAGTTATTAAAAGAAAATATGCGAATTCGTTATTGACAAAACCTTCTGATTTAGCTATAAGCAGAACAGTATTCGAATTTGGTTATTGAGAAAATATTCTACTGGGTTACCGCGAGAAGGAGTGCTCAAGTTTAGTTATTAAAAGAAAATATCCCAATAGTTATTGTAAAGAAATATTCTAATGTAGCTATCAAAAGAAAGGTATTCGTTTTAGTTATTGCGAAAAATTCCTAATGTAGCTATCACGAAGAGAAGTGCTCGAGTTCAATTATTAAAGAAAATATTCAAATAGTTATTAAAAAAAATAAAAAAAATATTCAAAGTTAGCTATAACAGGAAAGGTATTCGTTTGTAGTTAAAAAAAATTATTCTACTTTAGTTATTGCGAAAAGCAGTGCTCGAGTGTAGTTATTAAAAGAAAATATTCAAATAGTTATAAAAAAATATCTTCTGATGTAGCTATCGAAGAAAGGTATTCGCTTTAGTTATTGAGAGAAATTCCTAATGTAGTTATCGCGAAAAGAAGTGCTCAAGTTCAATTATCAAAAGAAGATATTCAAATAGTCATTGAAAGAAAGGTCTACGAATTTAGCTATACAAGGAAGGTATTCGTTTTAGTTATTGAGAAAAATTCCTAATGTAGTTATCACGAAAAGAAGTGCTCGAGTTCAATTATTAAAGAAAATATTCAAATAGTGATTGAAAAAAAATAAAAAAAAAATATTCGAAGTTAGCTATAAAAGGAGAGGTATTCGTTTGTAGTTTTAAAAAAAATTATTCTACTTTAGTTATCGCGAAAGAAGTGCTCGAGTGTAGTTATTAAAAGAACATATTCAAATAGTTAAAAAAAAATCTTCTAATGTAGCTATCGAAGAAAGGTATTCGCTTTAGTTATTTGAGCAAAACTCCTAATATAGTTATCGCGAAAAGAAGTGCTCAAGTTCAGTTATATAAAACTTATTCAAATTGAAAGGAGAGAATATTTTAATTTAGTTATAAAAAGAAAGTATTCGTTTGTAGTTAAAAAAAACATTATTCTAATTTTGTTATCGCGAAAAGAGCGTCCGAGTTAGTTAGTAAAAGAAAGATATTCAAATAGTGATGAAAAGAAATTATTCCGATTTAGCTATATAACGAGAAGTATTTGAATCTAGTTATTGAGAAGAAAAAAATTAGGAATTATCGGCCGGAATGAAATTAATTTATTATGGTTATTAACGAACACTGAACACTATGCATTGGCTGAATTGAAAGTGAGTTAGTATGATTATGGCTTTAAATAGTGACGCTCCCGGTGGCTAAGTTAGTTAGTTAGTTTCAGCACGCTTTATCTGGGGAAAAATCACCTCACGCGGCATCGGTGCCCGCGCGCAAACACACGTTTATTCTTAAATGAGAAGCGATTGCGCAGTATGTAGCTCTAGACACTCCACTTACATTAGACTTTCTTGGGGGGGGCCAGACTTCCGTCTGTCCGTGCAGTCCCATAGCCGACATATAGATAGTTATCAGATAAACAATTACAGTAGATAGCAAGAAGAAATAAACACAGGACAAATTATATGAGTGACAATAGAGCTGGTTAGACCTTCCGCTACCCGTGCCGCAGATCTACTCCTCCGACCGCTGAAACGAACTGGTGATTTGAGAAAAAAAAATGATGTGAATTATTTATCAATCTTGCTTTGAAAAGCATTACATTTACGCACGATTTTATCGCGAAAAGGCCGCAAAGATACAGCCCTTTGCGTGAATGAGGTGAAAACGCGAAATCTCGCGAGTTAATTGAGCGGCTACATACGTAGTCCGCTTTCAAGCATCTAGACCTGGTTTGCTCCCTAATATCTAGGAACACTGGTTCGGAGATAAGGGAGAAACACATTTAAATCAACGTATTAATTTTTCACAAACCTTGGAGATGATCTCGGAGTGCGGGGTGTCGGCTCTGCTCTCGATGCAAAAGTGAAAGTTTTTAATTGAGTCTACGGATTTCCAGGCTTTCGAAAGTTACTATTATTTTAGTAATTTCGTACTCAGGATTTCCAGCAAGTTTAAAGGTGTTGCAAAGGTAAAGTACTATGGCGATTTCGGAGAGAGCAAGCGGCAGCACGGGTAGGTCCGGGCAGCGTGACGTTCGGTGAAAGTGTGAGACTGTGTGAACGTTTGCGGCACATCTTTATACTCTGGCCGCCCGAGACGGTCCCGTTACTTCCGCTGCTTTCACAAAATGGCGTCAACTGAGCTTTCTCGTTCGGGCCGATTTTTGCGGAGCGAATTATTGCTCGCATTAATTAGTTATGGCATGAAAAAAATTGGAAAAATGTTTTCCTTGTGCGGATAATGCGTTCGCACATTTCTTCTCATACCCGCTATACTGTATCTCGCATGTCTCGCGAGATACAGGTGAAATTGTCGAAAAATTGCATCGGATGTTAAAATTCAAATTGCAGGTTTGACGCGAATGCCCGCCTTTCCGCGGAATTAATACAGGTGGATCGATTAAATTATTCATAAGAGCTACAGAGGCGATTCTAGTTAGAATGTCCTCTGCAGGGCGCATCTATGAACGGATGCGCCTGAAATTTATGCAGGAGCGTCGGGACTGGCCGTCCGCTTGTCTGATGCTAATTTTTATCTCAGAAAACCAACGGCAAATGTGATTAATTTACGTTGATCAATCTGCAACTCGCGGTAAGAGACGCATGCGTGCGGCAGAGCGGGAAGGCACCTCGCGACGTCGCGACGTGCGTCTGCGCCAGAGCGGGAAGGCTCCTGGTCGGCGTGCCATGGGTGCGAGTGAGCCACAGCTACCCGCGGAGATATACTCTCCCAGTACTGGAGTTGAAACTTCATTTTTGTATGGAATGCTTAGAGAGATGGTCGCGTGAGAGATGATTAATTATTACTTCACCCGATTCTCATGAAATTAGCACAGGTGCTTGCACCTATAGCCTTGAGGGACTGGGCAAAATTACAGCGTCCGTTTTTATATGGGGCGCCGGTAATTCATGATTTTAACTTTGTTCATCGGTGCGGCTTCCTAAGCCGAACCGTGTACACGATTTTATTTTTAATTAGGCAGGTGTCTGTTGCTAATAGTAATAGCGTCACGAATTTATTTGCACGAAGTTATGTTGGCGTTCTGTTGATGAGACTCTAGTGTTCATACCGCGATCCACATATGAAAGTTATATTCAGCAATTTGTGCTGTATTGTAGTAATGTACCTGTCAATGTTTTAATTCTTCATATCCCGGCCAAATCATTATGCGATTTGGCGTCGGGTATGGAGCGCAAATGGCAAAAATAGATTCAAAATTCATTTGCGTATGTCTTTCTTTATTGGGATGTTACTTCTTCTTGCTTCTTTAGCAAGGCCGCGATAGCGAGCCATTTTAGATCGTTACTCAATTATAATTTACATTGGCAAGTCTGTCGATTAAACTTGTTTGGTTTCGAAGCTACTTTGCATATCTCACCTCTCTCTTTCTTACTTTGTACTGCGACCTTTCTAGCGAAATGACCTTGGAATGCTAAGGGAAGTCATGGCCAAAATACCTGATCATGACAATCCCCAACACTTCCCATGGCTTGACTTACCCTCAAGCATTTCAATCGCTAGTATTGATAGAAAAAAAATTTTGGTCGGGTCGCAGATCGTAAGCAAGGGAGAGGGACCCGCGAGTTAACTCCAAGTTAACCCCGCAGAAAGAACAACCGCGTGACTTTATCCTAGACAGCGCGGCGCCAGGCGCCGCGTGCAATGTTTAATCGACCGAGTTACGACATCGCTTCTAAATCCCATTCAGGGGCAACAAGTTTACAGGGCGCTACTTTATCTGTAGGCATTCAATCATGATTAACAATTAGATGAAATAATTAAGACAGTGGGGTAGTGCTGGCGCTAAGGGAGGATAAACAAACATAAAATGTGACAGTGGTGATCTACACCTATTCTTAACGTAGACATTCCGAGGTTCCGGAGTTATGGTAACACACGTTTAAGTGTGATTTGGTTTTATGTGGCGTTACTGGCCTAACCCGTCTTGCGGGCACGAGACTAATTCCAATAGACAAAATTAGAGATTTAAACACTAGTAAACAATTTTTATAAAATTAAACAAGGTAGCGAATTTATCACAAGATTTGTGTTGGACGGTCCGTCCTTGACTTTGGCGTTTCTTTTGGCATGATTGATTCTAAGGTTAAAGCATTAGTCTTCAGACAAGAGAAACAAATTATCTTTGGTATTATATAAATTCACTAAACAAAACAGTTTTATTATTAACTACACTTTGGTTTCCTTGAAGAGGCACTTGTATTGTACTTTCCTGGAATTTCACTGATCGGCGGGCGCGAGGGGCGGTGGTCCGCTGCTGGGGGCTTCCTCATCCACCGGCCTGGTGGAGATGTCGGCGGCGTCCGTCGTGGAAGGCGCCGGTTCCTCCTCTGGCAGCCGCGGCGGCGTCTGCTCGGCGCGGGGTGGCTCTACATAGGGGGCCGGCACCGGCCGAATCTGGTTCGTATGCGCCTTGGTCGGCTTTCCTCGTCTGTCAATCCAGTAGACGTTCGGGCCGATGCGCGAGATAACCTTGTAGGGGCCTTCCCATCGTGGCGCCAGGTTTGGGATGATTCCGGTCCTCACTCCAGGTCGGGTGAAGCCGCGCAGATACACCCGCTGTCCCGCATTGAAATGGGCGGGAGGCGGCTGCACTGCAGCGCGGCCATTATTTCGGGCTGCGTACTCCTCTTGGTGTCTCAAGAGGAGCGCATCCTGCTCGTCCCTCTCCAGGGCCTCTGTGCGGGTCTCAGGTGGATTGATTTGGGCCCGCCATTCGCCCGGCCGAGGCAGCTCGTACCCCAGCACCGCTTGACTGGGTGTGAGGCCGGTCGCTGCGTTCTGCCGGCAGCGCATTGCAAAAAGAGTGCGCGGGATCGTCTCGCACCACTTATCGTGCGCGCCTGGCTCAAGTTGGATTCGCATTGCCTTTTTCAACTCCTGATTCCGACGCTCCGTCGGGTTGGCCTGTGGGTGGTAAGGTGGCGTCGTCCAATGCTGGCACCCCCAAGCGTCGAGGCTGGCTACCCACGTCGCATGCGAGAACTGAGTCGCATTATCGGTGAGCAGTGCGCGTGGGTAGCCGTAGCGATGGAACACTTCTTGTTCCAAGACTGGCATAAATGTGGCGACCAGTGAGTTCCGTAGGGGGAAGGCTTCCACCCATCGGGAAAACAAGTCGATTACTACTAGTATGTATTTATTGTTATGTCGGCTGGCCGGATAGGGGCCCATGAAGTCGAGCGCCAGAATTTCGAATGGTCGCGTCGCCTCTCGGTGCGACGTCATATGCGCCGGTCTTTGTAGGGCGCCTCGCTTCCGAGTGGCGCAGATTTTGCACGCCCGTACATGCGCCTTGACATCATTCCGGCGGGCTCGCCAAAAGTATAAGCGGCGTATGGCCCGGTTTGTTTCGGCGGCGCCCGGATGTCCGGCCAACGGATCGTCGTGGTATGCGGCTACGACGTCCTTTCTGGTGTGAAATGGCACAACGGTCAGCAACTGTCCGCTCTCGAGGCGATGGCACAGGATCCCGTTATGTACCACATTGGTGTGGTGTGGTTGTACCATCGATGGAGTGGCTAGTGCGCGCAGCGTCTCCTGTGTGTCGGGGTCGGTGCGCTGGGCGGCTTTCACGACGTCGTGCAGTGTTGCGAGTTCGATTAGCAACGCGACGGGCTTCGTGTGCGTCGGGACGAGCATCCTATCGTCCTCGTCGTTGATGGGCGGCGCCTGGACGTCCGGATGTCGTGAGAGCACGTCCGGTAGTTGGTTGAGGCGGCCCGCGCAATGCTGAATATCAAACTGATGCTCGGACAGCATTATAGCCCATCGCGTGAGCTTTGCTCGCTCGTCCTTAGCGCTGTTCAGCCACGTCAACGCCCGGTTATCCGTCACCAGCGTGAACGGGCGGTCTTCCAAATACGCTCTATACTTCTTGATGGCCCAGACGGCGGCGAGTGCTTCTTGCTCGTTCGAGTGGTAGCGCCTCTCGGCCTCGGAGAGCCGAGCGCTTGCGTATGAAATAACATCTCGTCCGCCGTCCGGCCGTGCATGGTAGAGCACCGCCGCGACGCCATTCCCGCTGGCGTCGGTCTGTAGAACGAAGCGCCGTGTGAAGTCCGGCCGAGCCAATTTGAGCGGCTTTCGGAGGGCGGCTTTCACGGCTTGCATCGCTGCGTTCGCCTTTCCGTTCCATTTAAACGCTACTGTCGTCTTCAGTAAATCCGTCAGCGGGGCTGCCATGTCCGCGAAGTCCGGGACGTATTCCCTGAGCCAGTTGCATAGGCCTAGGAACTCCCTGAGTTCTCGTCTTGTCTTCGGCGTGGCCGCTTCTTCGACTCCTTTTAGGTGGACAGGCTGCGGAATGTTACCGTCGGCCGTTACTTGATGTCCGAGGTACTCTACGCTCCGGCGTCCAACCTGGCATTTGGAGACCGAGATTCTCAGGCTATGCAGCTGCAGTCGCTCAAACACGACCCTCAGATCGCGGACATGATCATTCCAGGTGTTGCTATATACGATAATATCATCTAGGTACACCAGGCAACACAGCGGGATGAGTCCGACGAGTACTTCTTGGCTCATCAGCCGCTGGAAGGTTCCCGGTGCACCCTTCAGTCCAAATGGCATTACCGTGAACTGGTAGCACCCGCCATCCGGTGTATTAAAGGCCGTCAGGGCCTTGGTGTCCGGGTGAAGAGGCACCTGCCAGTACCCGGCCTTCAGATCCAATGAGCTGAAGATGGTGGCAGGGCCGAGTTCTTTTAATGTCTCCTGTATGCGCGGCAGATGGGTAGCCTCGTCAATCGTCACGGCATTCAGTTTCCGATAATCGACGCAGAATCGTGGCTTTCCGTCCTTCTTCCGGACGATGACGACGGGCGAGCTGTACGGAGATCGACTTGGCTCCACTACTCCATCTGCCAGCATCTGCTGGACCTCCTCCCGGATCATTTGTTTCGTGGTGTCCGATTGCCTATGAGGTCCGACTCGGAAGGGCGTGTGGTCCGACAGCCGGACCTCATGCACGGCCGACCCGCATCGTGGGCCGGAGGCAGCGAAGAGGCTCCCGAAATCAGTCATCAAGCTGACGAGCGCCCTTCTGGCGTCGTCGGGGACGTCGTCGGTGAGCGTCGGCAGCTCCGGTATCTCGACCGGCGTCGGTCGTTGGAGCGTCACGCAATGCGCCGTGTATCGCGCCTCCCTGCCGAAATGTAGACATCTCCTCTTGAAGTCTAGACTGGCCTCCTCCTGTTCTAACCAGTCTAGCCCCAAGAGGATGTCGGCTCCTAGGCCGCTGACTACGAGAGCGGAAGCGATGAGCGGTGCATCCTGCATCTTCCCTCTTAGGAGGGTCCTCCCGTAAGTGGGTACCGCTTGCCCACCTACTCCTTGCAGTGTGGTTTCCGGTGTCCTGTACGAGTCGTGTCCCACGAGGCCCGCATCGACCAGTGTGTGAGTTGCGCCACTGTCGATGACGGCATGGCAGCTAGCTTCCACGCCGTCCAGGATCACCGGCACCCTCAAGAGGCGGCTGTTGGAGACGACGTCGTCTGTCGGCTGGTGGGGGCGTCTGGCTGAGCGCATGATTGCTCCTTGCAACGAAAAAATAGGCACATTCACGAAATAGCATAACAAGAGTATATTTTTAGCACTGGGGTAGATGTCTCTGATTATGCACAAAAATAGTCACATTTATAATAGGAGAGAAAAAAACTTATGTACTTTACACTTAGAGTCACTTACTTTATAATTTATAACTAATATAATTGAAAACATTGTTCCGCCTTTCCACTCCTTCACTTATAACATCGCGGGCTTACTAGGGTTTGGCATGATTCTAAGTTGTTGAAGATTTTTTTGTTGAATTTACTGTGTGATTGTAAGCCCGCACCACTCGTTGTATTTTTCATATTCACGAAACAGCGTAGAGAAATTATCGTACCTTACACTAGGAGTCACTTATTTTATAATTAACATAAAAACATTGTCCCGCCTTTCCACTCGTTCATTGATAACATCGCGGGCTTACTAGGGTTTGTCACGATTCTAAGTTAAAGTATGGTTTTTTTTCTTTTGAAGTTATTCTTGTTCGTAAGCCCGCACCACTCGTTGCATTATTACACATGTTTATTTTTATACCGATTTATCGTCCCCAGCCCGTTACTTTAGAAAACATTCTAGTACCGCCGCTGCCTCTGGCGGCACTCTTCCGTACGGTGGTTGCCACCGCACGTGTAACATCTCGGAGGGCCGTTGTTAAATCTTTGCCCGTAGGCCTGCTGCGGCGGCGGCCGTCGATCGTTGTTGCGATTGCCGCCGCCGTTATGTTGATTCGGGCGGCGCTCCGGCGAGCGTCGTCGCTGCTGCGGGTATCTGGGAGACTGGGGTATGGGAGGTGGAGGGACATTGTACATGTTGGGGTTAGGTGCTTGCGCGCACTCCGGGTCTTGGCACCGGTGTTGGCACGTCCGTGCGCCTCCGGCGTCGGCCGCTCCAGGCCCTTTCGTCCGACGCGCCGCCGGCGTCGGCGGCTGCGTCTCCTCCCTCCGGGAGCGCAACTCCATGGCCTGGACCGCCTCTATCAGCTCCTCCAGGGTCGTCCACCTTAACCTCTCCGTGCGCTCCTGGTCACGAGGAGTCAACAGACCCTGGATGTCTCTCGCTAGCTCGAGAGGGTCGCCTCGCGTCGTGCACACCTGTGCCATCGCCCGCTTCCGTTCCAGGAACGTGTACGCGCTTTCTTCCTCCTTCTGGAGCACCGTCTTCATCTCATACTCCAGTCGGAGTTTTCGCGCGATATTGTCGTACCTCCGCTTGAGGTTAAACGACAGGCCTCCCCAAGTCGTGGGCTTGGTCTCCAAGCTCTGCCACCACTGCAGCGCTTCCCCTTGGAAGGCGGTGGCGGCCTTGGTTACCATGTCTTCTGGCTCGGTGTCCGCTACTGTGAAGTAGCGCTCACAACGCTCGATGAACCGAGTCGTGTCCGCTACTTCCCCTCCATGGAAGGCCACGGAAAACACAGGCGGATGCCCGTGTCGGCTCTTTTCTTCGCGCCGGAGGGGCACCTCCGGCACCTCGGCGATCGTCGTCGGCGTTCCTGGCTCCGCCTCGTCGGGGAAGCGCTGTCCGTTCTCAAACATGTCTACCGAAGAGGTCGCCGTCTGAAACCCGGGTCGCATGTTACAGGGGGCGCCACTCATGATTACGTCCATGAGCACGGATTGTGACCGCGTGATTCTATCGGTCATTCTTCCTCTCTTTGTCTGAAAGAGGGAATTTATTGTTAGCTAGTCGGAGACATGAGATTCTTAATCATCAGGGCATGAGTCCGTGATAAGAATCACTCATTCGTTCTCTATTCATTTACTTTACTGATTTTACTTTGTCAAGAATCTACTTCGACTATCCTCCAACCGCCTCTCCGTGGAACGCTGGTGATCAGTCAGCGTCCCTCGTATAGCGCGGTTAGCGAAATTCAAACGGTCCGCGTTTGGTCGATATTAATTTTTGCTCGTTAACGAGCCGATTTCTCGGCCCGTTAATCCGCTGATGTGTGATTCTATTGAAGTTACATTTACAGTTAGCATACTAGAGTTACTTTATCGGTTCACATCTTAACCGTCGAAAACATGATTCTATCAAGGCCCCACGTTTCTGGGCAGCCAGTTGAGACGCCCTCGTCCCAGATCGTTAGACGAGAGACAGAGTTATCCATCTCTCCCCATAACAACCTGGTTTGGTATAATTCGGACTCTTTGTTATAGGTACAGTTACATGGAAAAGGTATCAAAGCAATAATAATGAAACACGCGGTACAATCAAAGGAAGGGTGGGGTTCCACCGATTTATTTTACAGAAACATATATTTAAGTTAATAACAATAAATTTGGAAGAGCCTAGCTAGCATACAGTTATATGCTACAGAGAAAAACAACAAACAAAATAGATTAATTAAACTACAGTGAAAATCGGCCATGCGACCCTATAGGAGATAGGGCCGCATGGACGAGTGCCCATGTGACCCGGTTTCGACGATCCTCGCAGAGAAAGTTCATTATGTTACATAGCTATATTAAGAGAACAAGCGAATGATTAGCTGAGTTTACATTTAGTTAAGTTAACAATTTGTGCGCCATTGCGCAACAAAACAAAAGAAAGGTTGAAGAAACGAAATTAATTAGTATGCTTGGTACTTGAGTCCTGAGGGGAAGTAGAAATTTCTGTTAGAGTCGGGACGCGACGGACTAACAACTTGACCTTGAATAGGCTGGAACATGTATTTTATAATTTTTCATCGTGTCTTAGTGACACTTTCCCTTTTGCTGATAACATACGTTTAGTTAGCAGAAAACAAAATATATTCAAATAAATCTTATATCGACTCGGACGCTTCTGCATGCGTCCGAGCTGCATTCTTACCCTACAATACACATAATCAATTTATTTTAATTTTTGCTACAAGGGTCGGCTGACAATCTGGAAAGTAGATACACACAACGCATGTCAATAGTGAATATTTCTGTAAGATTATACTTATGGTTGGTGAGGTTCTCTGCGTTCCCTATAATCAGCCTTACTCCGATACATTCGGAGACACTTACCTCTATTTGGTTACGTGTAGGTATAAGAATAAACAAAACAATACAAAAATTACTATCAAGGCTTAATATAATGAATTCTAATTTCGTTTATAATGTGCAGTGGGATTTCTTTCGTATGGCAAACGAGACAAGTATTGAAAAAAAAAAAACAAACAGGAACACGTATGATTGCGACAGTGATTTAATAACTATTTTTCTTAACCTAGATTCTTATCGCTACCTACACCTAAGTTTCAGGAAGGCATGTTCGTAAAGATTTGTACCGGTTTCTCTAAACCGGTTTCGTGGCGTTACTATAAAAAATTAGTGCTCGGTCTCGAAACTCGAGCGATATGAGAATATCTTCGGCCGCACTCGTTGAATTGAGTCCTCCTTCCCCTCCACTTAAGTGTATCTTATAGTTAGGAAGCTAAGGCAGGCGATCGCAGAACGACGTCCGCTTATTCGAAACCTACGCGGCGGCTTTTACAGGCCTACCTGTGGTCCAGCGTCCGCTGGGACCGGCCGCGGCGTTGCAGATCATCCGATCTGACAGACTTATTTTGTCAGGCGTATACTCGCGTATTGGGGTCAGGGGTCGAACCTGACCTCCTTTCGGCGGGACGCCGCGATCGTGGACCTGCTGAAAACAACTATTGAGACGTGCTCTATGTCACCTAGACAAACGGATGGCCGGGGTGGAAAACGGCCCCCTGCCAGAAGGCCGTTTCCGATATGGCAGCCCACCTCAGAAGTGAATGATATTTCGATATCATTATCCATTTGGCCGATGGATTTGGGTTATTGCATTAATTAAGGCGGTCATCTATTGACCGGGGAAAGTCGCACTGGCAGGATGACGTCTGCAAGTGCGAGGCGTCGTAACGCAGAGGAATTTACACGTCTGCCATATCTCAGCCTCCGACCACGCATGTGGCCGCGAGACGTTGTGCCATTCGCTTGTCCTTGGTGAGGAGCACCTAATCGTCGACGTCAGGATTACCCTAGGATGGAGCACCAGACCTCGAGCAGTCACGTTCGACTCTCTACGCCACTGTCTGACCGGCGATTATTCCTAATCTGGTGCCTTCATCTCGCAAGCCCGCCCGCGAGAGATGACAGTTTTAGTGCGGCGAGGTGGATCATACCTTCGTCCGCCAGCCTTGGCTTATACATAATTTGATTTAGACCAACGATCCCTCCTCCGCCCTGTAGGCAGTGCGGAGAATATTTACTAGGTTTACTTCCTTTCAAACAAACATCTTCAGTTACTGTTATCTTACTGAAGTTAATTTTCTCTCGCGGGCGTCTCGCCCTTAACTTTAATAATGAAATCTTAGCCCCAGCACTAGCAAGACGATTATTAATATCATCGACTTTTTAATATAATAATTACAATACAATCCTTAACTATGCACATGTGTCGTGTCTAGTCCTACTACCGGCAATCTGTTAATAATACAAGGTTATGGCCGTTCGTTAATTTAGCGCGAGCTAAATAACAACAGAACAAAATCAGGAAAGATGATGCGGATTTCCGCGCGGGCGACTCCCCCGCCGCCGATACAGTGTTGTGTAAGATAATCAGTAAACATCCGTCATAGTGGTTTATCAACTTCGTTTAGAACGGGAACCCAAAGCAAGCGATACGGGAATGTGGCCTAATTTAGTCACTGAGAAAAACATTCCCATGTAGCTATTCCGAAACTAGTGCTCAAGTCTGATTATTAAGCGAGAATATTCAAATAGTAAAGAAAAAGACTCTAATTTACTTAGTGCGAACAGAAGTGTCCAAGTTTAGTTATTAAAAGAAAATATGCGAATTCGTTATTGACAAAACCTTCTGATTTAGCTATAAGCAGAACAGTATTCGAATTTGGTTATTGAGAAAATATTCTACTGGGTTACCGCGAGAAGGAGTGCTCAAGTTTAGTTATTAAAAGAAAATATCCCAATAGTTATTGTAAAGAAATATTCTAATGTAGCTATCAAAAGAAAGGTATTCGTTTTAGTTATTGCGAAAAATTCCTAATGTAGCTATCACGAAGAGAAGTGCTCGAGTTCAATTATTAAAGAAAATATTCAAATAGTTATTAAAAAAAATAAAAAAAATATTCAAAGTTAGCTATAACAGGAAAGGTATTCGTTTGTAGTTAAAAAAAATTATTCTACTTTAGTTATTGCGAAAAGCAGTGCTCGAGTGTAGTTATTAAAAGAAAATATTCAAATAGTTATAAAAAAATATCTTCTGATGTAGCTATCGAAGAAAGGTATTCGCTTTAGTTATTGAGAGAAATTCCTAATGTAGTTATCGCGAAAAGAAGTGCTCAAGTTCAATTATCAAAAGAAGATATTCAAATAGTCATTGAAAGAAAGGTCTACGAATTTAGCTATACAAGGAAGGTATTCGTTTTAGTTATTGAGAAAAATTCCTAATGTAGTTATCACGAAAAGAAGTGCTCGAGTTCAATTATTAAAGAAAATATTCAAATAGTGATTGAAAAAAAATAAAAAAAAAATATTCGAAGTTAGCTATAAAAGGAGAGGTATTCGTTTGTAGTTTTAAAAAAAATTATTCTACTTTAGTTATCGCGAAAGAAGTGCTCGAGTGTAGTTATTAAAAGAACATATTCAAATAGTTAAAAAAAAATCTTCTAATGTAGCTATCGAAGAAAGGTATTCGCTTTAGTTATTTGAGCAAAACTCCTAATATAGTTATCGCGAAAAGAAGTGCTCAAGTTCAGTTATATAAAACTTATTCAAATTGAAAGGAGAGAATATTTTAATTTAGTTATAAAAAGAAAGTATTCGTTTGTAGTTAAAAAAAACATTATTCTAATTTTGTTATCGCGAAAAGAGCGTCCGAGTTAGTTAGTAAAAGAAAGATATTCAAATAGTGATGAAAAGAAATTATTCCGATTTAGCTATATAACGAGAAGTATTTGAATCTAGTTATTGAGAAGAAAAAAATTAGGAATTATCGGCCGGAATGAAATTAATTTATTATGGTTATTAACGAACACTGAACACTATGCATTGGCTGAATTGAAAGTGAGTTAGTATGATTATGGCTTTAAATAGTGACGCTCCCGGTGGCTAAGTTAGTTAGTTAGTTTCAGCACGCTTTATCTGGGGAAAAATCACCTCACGCGGCATCGGTGCCCGCGCGCAAACACACGTTTATTCTTAAATGAGAAGCGATTGCGCAGTATGTAGCTCTAGACACTCCACTTACATTAGACTTTCTTGGGGGGGGCCAGACTTCCGTCTGTCCGTGCAGTCCCATAGCCGACATATAGATAGTTATCAGATAAACAATTACAGTAGATAGCAAGAAGAAATAAACACAGGACAAATTATATGAGTGACAATAGAGCTGGTTAGACCTTCCGCTACCCGTGCCGCAGATCTACTCCTCCGACCGCTGAAACGAACTGGTGATTTGAGAAAAAAAAATGATGTGAATTATTTATCAATCTTGCTTTGAAAAGCATTACATTTACGCACGATTTTATCGCGAAAAGGCCGCAAAGATACAGCCCTTTGCGTGAATGAGGTGAAAACGCGAAATCTCGCGAGTTAATTGAGCGGCTACATACGTAGTCCGCTTTCAAGCATCTAGACCTGGTTTGCTCCCTAATATCTAGGAACACTGGTTCGGAGATAAGGGAGAAACACATTTAAATCAACGTATTAATTTTTCACAAACCTTGGAGATGATCTCGGAGTGCGGGGTGTCGGCTCTGCTCTCGATGCAAAAGTGAAAGTTTTTAATTGAGTCTACGGATTTCCAGGCTTTCGAAAGTTACTATTATTTTAGTAATTTCGTACTCAGGATTTCCAGCAAGTTTAAAGGTGTTGCAAAGGTAAAGTACTATGGCGATTTCGGAGAGAGCAAGCGGCAGCACGGGTAGGTCCGGGCAGCGTGACGTTCGGTGAAAGTGTGAGACTGTGTGAACGTTTGCGGCACATCTTTATACTCTGGCCGCCCGAGACGGTCCCGTTACTTCCGCTGCTTTCACAAAATGGCGTCAACTGAGCTTTCTCGTTCGGGCCGATTTTTGCGGAGCGAATTATTGCTCGCATTAATTAGTTATGGCATGAAAAAAATTGGAAAAATGTTTTCCTTGTGCGGATAATGCGTTCGCACATTTCTTCTCATACCCGCTATACTGTATCTCGCATGTCTCGCGAGATACAGGTGAAATTGTCGAAAAATTGCATCGGATGTTAAAATTCAAATTGCAGGTTTGACGCGAATGCCCGCCTTTCCGCGGAATTAATACAGGTGGATCGATTAAATTATTCATAAGAGCTACAGAGGCGATTCTAGTTAGAATGTCCTCTGCAGGGCGCA
Source organism: Himalopsyche tibetana (assembly GCA_030503985.1). Lineage (NCBI taxonomy): Eukaryota > Metazoa > Arthropoda > Insecta > Trichoptera > Rhyacophilidae > Himalopsyche > Himalopsyche tibetana. Next base: position 27,526,441 of record JAPJYX010000019.1, on the reverse strand, counting down.
TCTATGAACGGATGCGCCTGAAATTTATGCAGGAGCGTCGGGACTGGCCGTCCGCTTGTCTGATGCTAATTTTTATCTCAGAAAACCAACGGCAAATGTGATTAATTTACGTTGATCAATCTGCAACTCGCGGTAAGAGACGCATGCGTGCGGCAGAGCGGGAAGGCACCTCGCGACGTCGCGACGTGCGTCTGCGCCAGAGCGGGAAGGCTCCTGGTCGGCGTGCCATGGGTGCGAGTGAGCCACAGCTACCCGCGGAGATATACTCTCCCAGTACTGGAGTTGAAACTTCATTTTTGTATGGAATGCTTAGAGAGATGGTCGCGTGAGAGATGATTAATTATTACTTCACCCGATTCTCATGAAATTAGCACAGGTGCTTGCACCTATAGCCTTGAGGGACTGGGCAAAATTACAGCGTCCGTTTTTATATGGGGCGCCGGTAATTCATGATTTTAACTTTGTTCATCGGTGCGGCTTCCTAAGCCGAACCGTGTACACGATTTTATTTTTAATTAGGCAGGTGTCTGTTGCTAATAGTAATAGCGTCACGAATTTATTTGCACGAAGTTATGTTGGCGTTCTGTTGATGAGACTCTAGTGTTCATACCGCGATCCACATATGAAAGTTATATTCAGCAATTTGTGCTGTATTGTAGTAATGTACCTGTCAATGTTTTAATTCTTCATATCCCGGCCAAATCATTATGCGATTTGGCGTCGGGTATGGAGCGCAAATGGCAAAAATAGATTCAAAATTCATTTGCGTATGTCTTTCTTTATTGGGATGTTACTTCTTCTTGCTTCTTTAGCAAGGCCGCGATAGCGAGCCATTTTAGATCGTTACTCAATTATAATTTACATTGGCAAGTCTGTCGATTAAACTTGTTTGGTTTCGAAGCTACTTTGCATATCTCACCTCTCTCTTTCTTACTTTGTACTGCGACCTTTCTAGCGAAATGACCTTGGAATGCTAAGGGAAGTCATGGCCAAAATACCTGATCATGACAATATAGAGAAATGGTGGATTTAAAAAACTCGCGATCGTTGTGTTGACCTCTTTATAGCCTTGCTAGGTCTAAAGGCTGCTTCAAATCAGTCAAATAGTTGAGTTTAGTGAAGAGTTATTTATTAGCAAAAAACGTCCGAAGAAATTTTGTCGAGTAATTTAGTAGAATCGCTTAGTCGAGTTGATACGTTTTGTTATGAATATTTTATTAGATTTAATGAGCATTAAAATTTATTATTTCAACACATTTTGTTTGTATTAGAATACTTAATCAATAATTGAATCAGAATAAATCATTAATATTTCGTTTTAATATTTAGATCTACCTATTCGCTAGAGTTGAGAACAATAAGAGCGTTGTCTGTTCATTTCGAGTCTTGTCACACGCACTGTGTTCGGACACTTTTAAGTAACAGTTGACTAAACTATTCTACTAATTCATTCTATTAAGAAACTCGATCTATGTGAACATTCCTTTACATCAGGAACTAATAACTTTTTATACTATCAATTGTTTAGACCAGTGATTCCCACACTTATTATGGTTATGGACCCCTTTTAAAGCAAAAACCTGACCGTGGACACCTAAGTGAAATAATAAAGTTTATGCCTTGAATGGTATTTTTTAAATCCATGTATGCTTCCAATGTGTAGCATATGGTCTTCTAATGGAGGTATATTAACAGATGTTTTTCTGCGAGAACTGTTTGTTAGTCAGTCGCTCAAACTATCTTTTCAAAAAATATTTATTCTTCCCCGGAACCCCTCAGCGGTCTTACGGACCCCTGGGGGTCCACAGGAACCACTTTGGGAACCACTGGTTTAGACCAATATTGTAAGTAGCACATCTTAGAAGTTTTAGTTGCTTGTATTTTAAGTCTTCAATGAAGAAACAATTTATATATATTTTTTACAATAATAGATTTTTTATTACAATTAAAAAATAGTTCGTAAAATAACCTACGGAATTTTCCAGTAGAAAGCTCCCACGTAGATATTTGATTTCATAATGTAATAATCTCAGTATACCATTTAAACGATTTAAATATTTATCACATAGATTTTCTATTCCGACCTCTAGCATATTATGATTACTTAAACGTCTTGAAAATATTAAATGAATTATTATTCTGTTTATGAAACTATTTTAGTCAAATCAGTTTTGATGTCACATGAGTCTTTGTGTGTGTAAAACAAACCGCGACCTTGGCCGTGTAACCGTTGTCAGCCAATATGACCTATCTTATCCAGCGATGCGACAGGGAGCGTCAACTGTTTCAAATAATTATGTTGTGAATAAATTTTCCTTTGTTAACGATTTCAAAATAACATATTCTTATAAAACTAATCATAATATGAACTAAAGTAAATAAAAAAAATAATAATTAAACTAATTATTTGTTATATTTTTTATTTCAACCGAATCCTTTTTTCAACTATTTTATTATTACACGGTGATCACGAAAACTTATGCCTGTAATTTGCGACAAATTGGACATGGTTTTTATACAAAAAGTGATTCTTTTATCTTGAATAAGATTTGACAGAAAATATTATATTATAAATACATATTTTATAGATGTACGTGCATTGAAAATCATTCTCATTAGCTGTTTATCTCTCGTCAACAAACTAAATGCAAGGCCATTTAATATGAAATTGGGAAAAATGTTTCATTCATAAAATAAAACAATTGAAAGAACCTAACTTCAAATTTTGTATGGGTACCTAGTATTCTATAACGTAGTATTCCTACAGCAAAGTCCCAATCTCTACCCTATAGGGAGGACGGCTGTATATCATAAAGCTACATAATTTAAATGTCCGAAAAAGATACCAATCTAATATATAAACATTAATGTTTGTTTGTTCATACTTTATGCGTTCCCACACCGCTCATCCGGTTGCAATAAAACTTTGACAAACTTTTCGCTTGCACTTCCGCGAAGGTTATAGTCATAGTAAAATTAGCTTACAGTAGGTCTTATATATAAAAATCAATTTTTGTATATCTGCCATACAGTTCATTTTACCAGCGTACGCTTGGATTTGCGCGAAGGTTATAGTATAATTAACTTAAAGTAAGTGGCGCGTGTCTCGTTCCATAGAAAATCGGCAGCAAACGTCAAACAGACAAAAAAAGAAAACATGCACTTTAATAAACACAATTCTTTGTATGGCATTGCAAAGCTTGCTTGCCGGCTATGATAAAAAAAAATGTTTTTCTCCGTGGATTTGAACGTATTACTTGTGTTTTCTTACAATATTTTCCCAGACTTGGCATACACATTACATGTGTATGCTTTAAAGATGTGACCTCCGAGTGTTTGCTACACTTTTATTCGACTGCGTTTGTGAAATAAAATAAAATGTATAAAATGTAACTTAACATAATTCAAAAAATGCACACCAGGTGAGCATGTACCAACTTTAAAATAGTATTCATAATATATGCTGACCTTTCTTTAAACTTTGACATTTTCCAGCGACACTCGTGGATGACTTTTGACTGTGAATGTCATATGGAAAAATCACTACAAATTATAATATACTCGTGTAATAAATTCTTCGTTAGAAAACACATATGTAAGTACATGTTTAAATCATTGAAATTTTGTACATTTCCATGCGCTAACACCGTTAACACTTCCATGTTTTTTACATTTTTCAAACCATGTCTGCTCCCAATGTGGAACATATGGACTCCTAATGGAGTTTTTGGATCTCAACAGAAGTGTTTCTACCTCTCTTTTTCCAAAGAGAGTCGGGATAGAAGGATAGGGCTAGGACAGGATTAGTGGGTAAGCTAATCGCTCTCGATACGCCCCGTTCAAAGGATAGGATGGGTGAGAGGGGGGAATTCAAGACATCACATACATGCCTTTGAACAGAAATCCATAAATCGATTGAAAAATCAATTTATAAAACTGTCCGTACCGGGATTTGAACCCGGGCCCTCCGTAGCCGAAGCCAACAACGTTGACCACTCGACCACACAGGCGGCTGAATATATAGCTATCGATATTGTCTAAAATGTACATAGATACCATAACTGTACTTAACGTAGCAAAATAGTGATCTGATAGTACTGCATTAATTTCAGTATATATACTACATGTCGAAGTGTATGTATAGCTTTTCGGTCAACGATGGGCTTCCAATACGGTAACAAGGGGCTCGCTTAATTTTATAGCTATTCGTGATGTTCTGGGAGAGGTGTAAATTCTTTTTTACTCATATGCAATTATACGCAATAATTTTTAAAGCCATCGAATGTTACTGTATACAGTTTAATTTTATAACAGTACGCAATATATCATAATCGAATCGATATCATTTGCTGAAAAATGTACGTCAGAAATCCCAAATGTACATTACTACTTTTTTAATTTAAATACATTGCATATTTAAAGATTATATAACGCGAAGATCTGTGAATACTGTTTTACTAATTTAACAAGGGGGTCGTCGGCCTGAGTACTATTTAACAAAGGGCTCGCGCGAGCCCCTGTGAGCCCACCCCTGTTTTCGGTAATTCATTATGGTAATAAAAAAAATACGATATTTATTTATATTACTTCAACATTTATTAAAAAATATATGAGAACCGGTTTCGCTCATGAAAGCATTATCATCTGATAAAAAATATAGCGTTATTTATAGAAAACAAAATGAAATAAAAAAAAGTGTAATAAACAATTGGTATTGAAAAGAATTTAAAAATTGCATTACAAATTATGATTATTTGACACTAAATTGATTCAAATTAAAATGTTTAATACCTCTTAAATGTAATTACAAAAAACATCAAAGAGTAATTAAGTAATAAATTGGTGACTAATGGTAATTTCAAACATCATTATAATCTCGGAAATTTTAATAAAGTAATCTATAATGATACATTAATAAAATTAATTCTTGACAGAGAGCATTAGGGCTTATACAAAAACCGACTTTGAACCAAAAAACCGAAACTGAAAACCGGTTTTATCAGGTTTTTGATATTATATAAAAAATGGATAATTCAGTTAAAATAGCGAGAAAAAGTTCATTTTTTATGTTGTTTATTTATATACATAATAATACACAACAAGAAATTGTTTGGTGTTACTCCTCAGAAAATATAATTTAAGATAACACAAAGCGTCCACTGATCGTTTTGTAACAAAATCTCTTGATATCAAAAATACCCTTTCGCTGGGTAATGATGTGGGGCATATGGTATTTAAGCCATCAAATAAAAGATCCAAATTTTCTGTCCTTTTGTTTTTAGACTCGTTTATGGAAAATTCGGCACAACCGGTTACAAAGTTTAAAAACCGGTTTTCGAATGTCACAAATTTTGCCAAAAAACCGACAAGCCCTAGTGAGCATTGTATTATGTTTTCTAATTAAGGATTTCGGCTTGTGAATCGACAGAATGATTCAAGTGAGGGAGTAAATAGAAATTGTCTATATTTCCTCGGCCGAGAGGATACCCTCGCCACCTGTAGCAGTCCTTTACTCACTTCGCTTGTCTGAACAAGCGTTTGACAAGAAGTGGTGTGATGTTATATCGAACGAAACGTAAAAATGTACTGAATCGCTTAAATAATTAATATGTGTGTAGAAGCTTACTGGGTCAATATTGTTGCTCGGCCGTGTAGGTACTCGGTTGATCTAAATGAGGCTTATGTCTCTGCACTGAAGCCAAAACCAAATCACAGTTTTCATTATCAATGTCTTAACTTAGTTCAAGGATAGAAAATTCAATTATTTATTTCGTTTTAATAATATATCGTTTATTGTACACAGTGTACAATGTTCATAAAAACTACATTTTCGTTCCTAACCAGATCAATGTATTAATTAAATTAACATTCTGATAATTCAAAATCAATTAATATATTATATAAACAGTCTTCACGTGTTCATATTGCTTTTTTTACGAATATATATGAACAGATTTTAATTATTCAGACAATTTAAATAAATCATTATCAGTGTTTCTTATCTATGGTTGTATAATGTAAACGGAAAAGTTTTTGTGGCAAGAAACACTCAGGGCCGGCACCACCATACAGGCGAAATAGGCAACCGCCAAGTGGGAAAATCAAAAAAGGGCGCATAAATGGATGAGTAAAATATTATTTTATTCTTTAATAATATTAAATACCTATGAAGCGAGCTTCAAGCAGTAGCTCGCAAACTTAAAAAATCTTTGCCATCACAAAAATTACTGCTGTTTATCGTGCAACAAAATATTGAGCGAGAGGGTTTTGGCAATTCTGGGTCTTGGGTCTTTTCATTTTGAGAATTTCGCAAATTCCTGGCTTTTTCAAATCGGGCAGCGAGTAAAAAAATAACGAATAATTCCCGCGAGGGCTAAAAAACTTTTTTTCATTTTAGGACATCCGTAAATTCCCAGGATTTCAAAATCGCTGAGCAAAACTGCAAATAAAAGCCCATTTTTTTTTTGACGATTAATATGATATTTATTAATAATAAATTGCGATATTAAATTACATTTTCTATAAAGCTGACGTTTGTATTGTTTTACTTTGTGTTTTTTTATATGTGTGCTTTATATTATATTTACGTCTAAGAATTAATTTATAATAAATAATTCAATATTATAGAAGAACAGAACAGTAACAATATTGATAAGTTTGGTTGAGCTCATTATTTACGTATCACTAAATATAGTTATGTAGATTTTTTTATCATGACGTTTGAAACGTTACCATATTATTCTGATTATAAACTCGACGGCCGTTATCTGGTTCGAAATTAGAACACGAACGCTGCGACCTTGAACTTGACTGCAGCGTTTCCCGCCCTAGACCCATATTCGAGCGGCCATGTTGGACGGTGCCAACGTAACAATGTAGCAACACAAATGCCAACAGCGGTAAAGTACTACCAATTGTCAAAATACAATTTAATTGTATACGTTTGTACGTATCGAATGTATGAAAACATAATTACAACAAATTAAAGTGATATCTTATAATTTTAGCTGACTAGCTAAGATAATATTAATGTTTATATTATGGGCATTTTTTTATTATATATAAATTATTGTCAATGCAGGATTCAACAAACAATTATAAATTTTTCATTTAAATCGATCAATTTAAACCCCAACCAACGATTCCTCGAAAATAAGTAAAAAAAAGTACACAGTTTATTACCAGATTTACCAACATTTTTGTCTTTATTACATCGACTCATAATCGACAGAACAGCTTAAGCGACACAATTCGGTAAATTGCGTTTTAAGCCAATAATTGTTTTAAATCACCTAAGGCAGTGGAGGGAAACCTGCGGCCTTTTGGCTTCTCCGATGGGGCCTTTTGAATTGATCAAAATATTCACTTTGATCAAAAAATTATACGCAAGCTTTTGGAAAAAGAGCGTAATCAACCCATTTTATGTTCGAGCAGGGGTGTCAACGTTTTTTTTACTGCGGCCTTATGTAGAATCAGATAAATGAATGTGGAACATTTATAAATGAAACGGTTCCCCACCCCTGGTCTAAGGCGTCAGTGAAAAAAAATTGAGAGCGTTATCTCATTCGTCTGATCTTCTTTAGGGTCTGTGCATTTTAGTGTTTTGACTTGTTATCGTTTGTGGACCCCGGTTGAGAAAAGCTGATCTGGAGAACTGAAAGGAGTCAGAAAATGTTATTATTATACAAAATAGGCATTGATCATATATTACTTTTTACTAACCGCGCTAAAAGAATTCCTTTTTCGAAATTATTTTTTAAAAAATCTTTCTCCAGTAAAATGTATCAATTTTCGGATACGATTTTCTGCTTATTACCGGGTCTTAACATCGATAATTTCAATCGTTAACATACTTACGTATATATTATAGTATACTGATGTATAACGCTGAGCTCTATGAGCTGTCGATGATAGCTCCGTAGTTCTATAAATCTATTAAGGCAGTCTGTTTCGATGAGGCTATCAAACACCAAAAAGCGAGGATACGTGGACTGTGGGCACTTAATTTTTCAATGACTTTGAAATTATTTCGAGTAATGACACAAAAAAAATATTATGTGTTATTGGCAGAAGTGTTGAAGCGATGATGAAGTTGATGACGTCATGCGAGAAAATAATAACACTACCTTTACAAATCACAGGTTCTCAAAATTTTCCAACGTTGGCTCCACACGACTTGTTTATATAGAATAGAAGTAGCATGAGAGTGGCGTTATAAAATATTACCCAAAGACAATGAAACATATTTCATTGCATATAAAAATATTTACTATGCAGTATCATTTTTATTCACAATTTGTACCATACTCCTTTTGTGCGTAGTAAAATATACATAATCTTATATTTATGTTGTATATATATATAGTACATAATATGTCAGCAGCAGTGGGCTGCCAATACGTTAACAGTGGGCTCGCTTAATCTCAAAGCAATGTAGCACTCATATGCAATTATATGTAAAACTTAAATAAGAAAACGGTTGTTACTTAATACACTTATAATATGCAGTTTACCATAAACTAATCAATGCAAATGGCTGAAAGTGTACTATTGTGTATACTGGAAGCTGTCGTAGATAGTATGTATAAGTCAGGAATTGCAGTTATGTATCTGAGGATACTGTTTTATTTTAAATCAAACAAGGGGTTCGCCGACCCTGGTAACGCTCGCGCGAAGCCCTCATAACTCCGACTCCGGCTTTAAATAAATAACAGACTCCATCTCTAAATTGATGTTTTTTAAATACACCTGATTCTCTTGTTGCACTGTTTTTTATAGGGTTTCGACCGTTGATCGGGATCGTTTGTTTAACTTTTCATTTTTTTACACGGTTTTTATTTGCACAGCATTTTCGTATGGAACGTATCCCCGAGCAAATAGAGAATTGCGTGTATTTTCGTTTTTTTTTTTTTTAACCATGTCCGCTCCCAATGTGGAGCATATGGACTCCTAATGGGGTTTATCTCAACAGAAGTGTTTTCTACGAGAACTGCTTGTTACTTAGTTGCTCAACCTCTCTTTTTTCAAAGAGAGTAGGGATAGAAGGATAGGACTAAGACAGGATAAGTGGTAAGCTAATCGCTCTCGATACGCCCCATTCATAGGATAAGATGGGTGAGAGGAGGGAATTCAAGACATCACATACGTCCATGCCTTTGAACATAAATTCATAAATCGATTGAAAAATCAATTTATAAAACATTCCGTACCGGGATTTGAACCCGGGCCCTCCGTAGCAGAAGCCAACAACGTTGACCACTCGACCACAAAGGTGGTATTTTCGTTTTACTTACATATAATATATGTACATTTGTCATGAGATCACTCTAGTTTCTAGAATAGATTCTAGTACATTGATTTCATCAATCAATATATGAATGTACATACTACTAATTTTTCAATACGTCTTCGATTTATTTTTCTCCAGTTTTGCTGTCTCCACAACAATGGAAATAATTAATAAATTTTAATTATAGGGTAAATTTTTAACATAAAATGACAAACCTCATACACATAATTTTCTTTAAAATTCGATTATTTTTTATATATCATAACATAATATTCTAAAAATTCTTTCTGCATTAAAGGTTATCGTTGTCTTTTTTTGTATAAATGTCAGGTCTAGAAAAATTTGCCTCATATATATTATGGCAAAAAATGTATATCTACAGGGTAGCAGAAAAGCACTGTTAAGTACTGTACCTTCCCGTCAGCGGCGTTATTGTGTGGGTGAGTATGTCCGCAATGCGGGGGCTTCAAAAGTAAATATTTATGTTTTGAATGTCTATCATATTTCACCACGCTCTGTTTTCAGTTCAGAATAATTTATACATTATTTATAAACAAGATTTTGAATTTTACTGGAAAAAACTGTTGTCGTAAATGAATATTTAGCGACGTAACTACAAGAGGACACAAAAATAGATAATACCATTGTTATTATTTTAAAGCTTGAATCTGAATTTCAATTAAAATTTCAATTTTGAAAGGCAGTAAAGTTGAGAGTTGGCAATTGATTTTGAAATGACAAAATATTGTTTCCATGTCCGCTCCAAATTTGGAGCATGTGGACTCCTAATGGAGTTTATCTCTGAGAACTGCTTATTACTTAGTTGCTCAATCTCTCTTTTTCCAAAGAGAGTAGGAATAGAAGGAAAAGGCTAGGACAGTACTAGTGGTAAGCTAATCGCACTTCATACGCCCTGCCCCGTTCATATTATAGGATGGGTGGTAGGGTGGAATTCAATACATCACATACATTCATGCCTTCGAACAGAAAATCATAAATCGATTGAAAAATCAATTTTTAAAACTGTCCGTACTGAGATTCGAGCCCGTGCCCTTCGTAACCGAAGCCAGGAACATTGACCACTCGACCACACAGACGGCTAGTAGGAATATAAGGATAGGTCTAGGACAGGACTAGTGGTAAGCTAATCGCTCTCGATAAATCATGATTAATAAAATAATATCTAATATTTTTAATATATAGTTATTTTTCATAAATATTACAATCATAATTACTTTGTCTATTTTACATATTAAAAAAACAACGATATTATGTGGTAAGTAAGATACGCTCTGAGAATTGAAAATGGTTAAATATATATTGTTACATATACATTGTTATAATTATGTGAGTTTACGGTGATAGTTGATTTTGTTTCGTATTTTAAATAAACAATATGTTCGTGACATTATAGGAAATAGGGTATGGATAAATTGTAAGCCAACAAAATGTCTCATATTTACTACCCTTGATAGAAGACTGTTACAGACCTACGGCTGCTGGCGTATGAAGGTGAAAGATCCAGTGGACATTGATTGAGACGACCAAGATACATCCCAGACTGCAGGACCAAGTAAAAGAAAAAAAAATCAAGTAATGGATTTCGATTTTTTAATTTGATATCATTTTTAAGCGGAAAAAGATTAAGAACCGCCGACCTATATTGTAATTCGTTTAACCTTGCAGGAGACGCTATTATTACTGAAGTGACATTTTATATGGTAGATTTATATAATTGATTGAAGCGCTATTAAACATGTGACGAGACTGGAGACCTTGCACTTGATTCTGACGCGAGCATTTCCGTTCCGACCAAACATCTCGAAACGTGCCAATGAATATTATTCACGCCGCGGAAATAATAGCGTTATTCCAATTTCAAATTGTTGTATTTTCTGCCAACTTTTTAAATCACTTTACAGTAATATCAAGATTCTAAATTTAAAAATTGCGTTAAAAACAATTGGCAAATTTTTAGACAAGCGAAATGTAATTAACGATGTTTGTTTCATATTGACGGTAAATTCAACGGCAACCGGATAAAACAGAACATGAATAAACAGAACATGAAAAAACAGAACATCACAAAATGTACAAATGTATGGAGTCTAAGAAGAAAGCTAAGCCCTTGAAAATGATGTCTTAAGTAATGATGACATGTACAGATGTTTTACAATCAATTAGTAATCTCTATATCGTATAAGATACAATAAATAAAACAGTAATCGTGCATATCAATAACACTTTCAATCTGAAATTGTCGTAAATACATTTATATTCGACGATTATAATAGTCGCTATTGACTGATAAAGTAAAACGCACGTTATAACATACTGTTCTGAAATTATTATATATATGATAATCAATTAATCTATAATATTTTTCCAATAAATAGTTAGGAAGAAAAGGGTATCATTCAACTAAAAATTGAATGCGTTCTGAATTGTCTATGTTCTCATGTTCTGTTTTATCATGTTCTGTTTATTCATGGAACCAGATTCAACAGTAAATCTGTCGAAATTGATTTAATAAAATATGAATTGAAAAAACTTTGTTTTTTCGCTATTTTTGACACAATCAGTGGATTAACAAAGTTATCAATTTAAACAAGCCCTTAATAGGCGAATTGAGCAAAGTAGTAAAATGGAAAAAAAAATCTTTTTGACTTTTAAGTACAATTGTGTACGTATTAACTTGGTGTTTTGGTGAATTGCATATTTTTATTTTACTCTCCGATTTTCCAGACTCCTACTCCGGAGAAAACACGCTACTCCACGACACCATACTCATGTCATAGATACTTTTAATAAACAATACTTATTTTTACATAATGATTTATAAAGTGAAGAAATTTGTGATGTCTCAAATCCTAATAGCCAACTAACTAACGCATAGATAATAATATTTACAATCAGGGCTTTTTTCCCATATAACGCGATGAAGCGGCGTTCCGGTACCTTTTCTCGGCATTTTTAATGTTTCAAATCAATATTTGCATTTTTTTATTGAAAATTTTGTTTTTTTTTCTTGTAAACCATTTCCATTGGCTGTTTGTCACCATCTATGGTTCTTCCACTCGTAAATTAAAATCAAAATACAAAACAATACCAGGTTTATTGGCATACTCTGTGACCATAACTAATGATATACCGATTGATATATTGTTTTGTTTTCAAAGGTTGATTAACAATCAGTTCTCGTATTTTTTTTTTGTTTGTCGAGAAACTCTCATTAGGAATCTATATGCTCCACATTGCGGAACGGATATGGATCGCAAGAAGTGAGTTTCGGTTGCTTTGTTTTCCAAAAAAAAGCACTGTTTACATACAAATAATAAATTACATATTGGCAACTACTCCCATAAGGGAAACAAATGAAATGGTGTTTCGAATAAATTACCCCGCAAAACTTTATGTTTTGATAATGTTTCAGGATCAATGCTAAAAGAGCCTTCTCGCTTTAAGGGTAAGTCGGGGTAAGTGGGTCACGGTCGACTCTTTGCTCGCTCGCGTGCGATGCAATGAAATTTATTAACTGTGTGACCCACTTCGGCCCTGCTCTTGGAGTTGTTTCTTCGAGAGCATTTCTGCAAATACGAGAGCAAAATAATAAATGTATAATTGTCACATAACTGCAGTGCTTTTATTTTTTTTAAAAAAGGTGCTGGAACTCAATTCTTGACAAGCTTTGTTTGACTCTAATTAATGTCTGTTTTCAATGCGGAGTATATGGCTTTCGAATGGAGGTATCTCAACAAAGCTTTTTTTACGAGAACTGATTGTTAGTCAGTTGTTGAACCTTCTTTTTTTAAACAGAGTAAGGATCTTACAAATCACCCTCGCTTTCCGAATGCTAATTTTAGGATTGGAAGAATGGCAGGGATAGATATCACAGATATTAGCGCCTTCGAACAGAAATCGATCTTGTATGTCTAATCTTAGTTTTAATAATTCTTTTTGTATTGTCAAAAAAAAATATTTCTACACGTCTTTGTCGACATAAAAAATTAAAAAAAAAAATGAAACAATTTAAAAATGTCGACGACAAAGGTGCCGGAACACCGTTCCACCGCGTTATATGGAAAAAAGTTAAATAAAATTTACATTCTAAATCGTCCAACCCATAAATATCAACAGTTAAGTAAGTGACATTAAAAAATATAAAGTTACAAATTAAAAAAAAAAATGTACAAGCTAAACACCAGAATCAAATAAATATTTATGTATGTTCCAAAACTCAATATAAGTTTTGGAACATATAAATTTTCACACTTACCGGCTGCTACATAGGACCCGACTTGTAACCTTTTTTTAAACGATTTTCTATTCCCCAATATTTTTATTTTTAAAAATAATGTCACCCTATCTTAAATTATTTTATAATTTTTTACACACTTTTTTGAAATGTGTTTTCCGTGTAAAATAAGAGTTGAGTGTACTCAATGTAACAACTTACGTGGGGGGGGGGGGGGGCTTGCGTGACGTTTACATGATTGCCCTAAATTTCTATCGCCAAAACGCTACTGGTAGAAAGAATATTTAAATACAGCTAAACAGTAATTACTTTGACATATCACTGTCCTTACACATGACGACGAAGTCAAGTTCATGGAATATCGACCGGCGTCAGTCTCCAATGGCATTATAGAGAAGGTCAAGTTATTCGTCATATCGACTGTGGAAAGGAAAAAGTACGTAACCCACACATATCGAATTTTACAGGAGGCACAAAAAACGTGTTTTGATTATTTTCGGTCATATTCAAATTATGAAATAAACACAACCTGCATGGAGACTTCTTAACTAGTGTTTAATTGACATAATTAAATATTAATTTGCCGCCGTAGTCAACGTCGTTCGCTTCGGTTGCGGAGGTCACGGGTTCGAATCCCAGTACGAACAGTTTTATAAATTGATTTTTCAATCGATTTATGAATTTCTGTTCGAAGGCATGGATGTGTGTGATGTCTTTAATTCGCCCCTCCCACCCATCCTATCCTATGAACGGGGTGTATCGAGAGCGATTAGCTTACCACTAGTCCTGTCCTAGCCCTATCCTTCTATTCCTTCCATTCTTTGGAAAAAGAGAGGTTGAGCAACTGAGTAACAAGCAGTTGAGATAAACTCTATTATTAGTCCAAATGCTCCAAATTGGGAGCGGACATGGTAAAAAAAATAATAATAAGTTTTATCAGTCTTTTTTCTTGGTTTCAATTTTCACAAGCCCATCTTTTTTCAAACTTAAAAGCTAAATTTAGATACTTATTTGGCATTTGCAGCTTACATCCTTTAGGTAGAACGTGTATTCAGTTGGATACATTGTGATTATCGAAAAAAAACTGTGGTTTACGTCCTTTTTCTTTTCCACGGTCGATATTATAATGCACTTGGATTTAAAGGTCATTTTTAATTATAAATTTGGGTAATTTAACCATAGTGCGAAAAACTTACATAAATATTTTGATGTCGAATGTTTACTATCGAGAAACATCACGAGAGTCATTCACTAAAATATATCGCGTTCTTGGAAATAATCATTATACAACGCAATATAAAAAAAAAATGCTTCGCGGAATATCATAATTGTTCAGAAGTCAACACTTATTTTTCGTGGCAAAAATTCCATTTTCTGCGACGTGTTTTAAGCACCTACGCAATTATTCAAATTAATTATCATCTGCTTTTTGGCGGTAAATTATCATTGCAGAAACTTAAAATGAAGTCATTTTAAAGTTAAGCATTACGTATACGTTTGTACTAATGTATGTTAGAACAATATATGCAGTGTTTTTTCCCCATACGGCCTCCTAATGGAGGTATCAACAAAAGTTTTTTCTACGAGAACTGTTCGTTACTCAGTTGCTCAACCTCACATTTTTTCAAAGTGAGTAGTAGGGAAAGAAAGATAAGGCTAGAACAAGACTAGTGGTGGGCTACTCGCTATTGCTACACCCAGTTATTAAAGGGTCAGAAGAACGAGAGGAGAGGAAATGATGCGAATTGACATCACAAACACCCAGTTTTGAATTGAATAATTCTTAAATTCACTGTGATCTTACCGGGAATCGAACCCAGACCTGCGTGATCGGTAGAGCAAGCTCTAACCAACTGGGCTACTACAGCAGGCGACAAATGTTACAAATCAATATTCGCAAAACTTTATTTTTATTTTGCTTTGAAAACTTTTGTTGGAAACCATCACAATCTTAGATTCATTTTGAATGTTATGTGATGGGTACCGTAACACTCGTAAGATAATTTCGTAATACAAAACAATTCCAGGTCCATAGACTTACTCTGTGACCAGAAACAAATGTATAATACTTGATACATTGTTTTATAAAAAAGAGAGTTTGAGAACAAACAGTTTTTGTAAAAAAAACCCATGTTAAGAATCTTCTATTATAAAGACACATGGAACGGACAAGGATTAGAAAAAATCTTCAGTTAAAAGCTTGGCAAGAAGTGAGTTCCGGCACCTTTTTTTAAAAAAAAAACAGGCACTGAATATATGTATGCATTATTGCCATTATTTTCTATAAGGGCGTTAATGCTTTTCTGCACTCATTAAATAAAAAAAATATATTTTCACCACCTACCACATCGATTTTTTTAATGAATTTTTTAGACAACAGATCCCAGTCGAGCTCATATTTGTTATCTTAAGACAGAGATTGGGCTGTTTCATATATCTGTGCAATTTACTAAGCAAATCATAAAGATGTATTCCATATCTTTAAATACATTCTATAGTTTTGTCTTGGTGCTCGGACATGATGGGAGATTATTTCAGTAAGCAGATATATAATCAATTAAGACACAATAATTTCAATATAAAATAAGTATTGAGTAGGGCAACACTAAAAAAGTTTTAATTTAGGATTTCGACTGAAGTTCATTGGTGGAATTTCAATATTAAATTATGTACATTCACACATTTTTTTGTCACTAACGACCCGGGTTTCGCCTTTCTGCATCTTCCGGCTTTCCGGCATCTGATAAAAATGTTGCACTCAAATACAGACGCTCATAAACTCTTTTTCCAGGAAATTTTAGAAATAAATAGAGCGCAATTGAACAGTCTTCCAATTTTAAATGAACAGCTACATATGCCGGGTTCTCCACTTTTATACCCTATATAAATATAAACATAAAACCTTTTCCAACAAACAAAAATAAATATAATTCATTCAAATCTGTGGGCATTCCCATGGGCTAATCCTTTTTGCCAGCAATGGCTTTAAACTCAATGATAAATTTATTTATTATATTATATAAACACGAAACATTCGTTTACTAAGCGTCAGTTCAAGTACATCCGTGCACTTGAACGTCTGAAAATGCTGAAAGGCGAAACCCGGGATGTTACTGACAAAATTTGTGTGAATGTACATAATTTGAACGATTCAAACTTAAAAACTGATAGTGCTAATTATTGTCATGTATTATTTAGAAACAAAGATTGGCGAGCGAAATAAGAAGTGTGGTTTTTTCTTATCAAATAACAAATTTTATTTTGGATGGAGACGGACGTATGCACTAAAAAGCCTTGGGACTCAAATTGAGACACTTGCATGGCGTGGATGAGTCCCGAATCACGAATACAGTGAACGTGGAGTAAGTGGTCTTCTTCAAACAAGAAGATTTGCATATTGTTACCGAAATGTAGGCAAATTCTATTTGAGGTCAAACACTACACTGATAAACAGTACGAATAAAAGTTAATTTGTCATCATGACAACATTATTGTACTATTCGAAAGTTCAACATAAACCACACAATAATTATCACAGATTAAGATTGCCTGTTTTCGTTTGTTTTAATAACGAAAATATTTATAATGTGTTCTGTGACATTAGTGATATAATGATTTGCTATAAATCACATGTAAACAGTGTAAAATGTCATATTATGTCCAAAAGTACAGGGCAGAAGTAGATAGCTATTAGCTTTATCTGTCCATCTGCGACTAAATCGACTCTGTTGATTGACACGAACCGGTATTTCTGACAGAACAAGGCCATCATAGTAAACGACTGTGTCTACAGACGTTACGTCATGTATTTACGTTTAACTAAATACCAGAAATGATTAAAAGTTTGCGTAATATTAACCAGAAATTGTCTATTAACGAATATATACTTACCATAGAGTGGGCCCACTGCGAAGAATTATAGTAATCAAATTTAAATATTATTAAATAAATAATAGACATTCATTGTGATAAATAATACATAATAAAAAAAAATATACGTTGACGTTGGGTATATAGTAATTATTCAATTTCATTGTTACGTATCGCTAGCATATGTAGATATGAAAACTCCGATTTGATCAAACTCCGACTCCGATTTTTTTTTAAATAATATCTATATATATAAAAATATCGTGTCACGGTGTTTGTCACCAAACTCCTCCGAAACGGCTTGACCGATTTTTTTATGTATATTTTTTAGATATGAGAATAGAATGTAAAGTATATTTCATCCCACTAGGTGAAGGGTATCCAGATTTTTTTTTCAATATTTTTGCCGTCCGTCGTTCGTATTTCAAACATAACGAAATTATTTATGGCGCTAAGTGCGCAGCAACTTAAGTCCAAAATAGACAAGTTGTTTATGACTCCTTAGTTACGTTTGATACGTGCCATGGTTACGTCAAACAATCAAAGGGTATTGTAAACAATTAATAAGTGAATTAGTAATAGTCGTCACAAAGCATTTCTTTCGCTGTCAAACAATTATGCCACCTAAAAACTAGCTATTAGTTGATTTGAGCTCGCACTGCTCAAGTCCGATCGTCTGATACAATGATACGCAAACAACCCTTTTGACCGTGATTTGCAACGAGAAACACAATTTGATGTCGACAAATTGGGTACATTCGTTCAAACAAATCTTCCGAAATTAGAAGAAGAACAATGCATAGCGTATGACAGAATTATGCATGCAATCAATCACAAGACAAAACTATGGATCACGAAACAATATTGCATTGGCAATCGCTTCATCTGCAATTGCAGCAAATCTTTTGGATGGTGGTCAAACAGCGCATTCAGCAAAGAAATTGCCTTTGAACACCAACATGCAATATCAAAAAAAAGTCATGATTGATGAAGTACTTTAATCATATCAACTCATTAAATGGGACGAAATTACTATAGCGCGCAAAACGGCATTGGAAAATCTTGCGAGGAAATGAACAGGTCTTTGGTGGCGCACCTTTTTTTATTGTGTGGTGATTTTCGACAAACTCTACCAGTTATACCACGTTCAACAGCTGCTGATGAATCGAGTGCATGTCTCAAATCATCAGTTTTATGGTGACATGTGCATAAATTGACTTTGAAAGCTAATATGCGTGTAGAATTACAATATGACGCATCCGCTGAACGATTCAAAAAACAATTGTTGGATATTGGGAATGGAAAAATGGAAATCGATGAATCCACACAATGTATCACATTGCCACCAAGCTCCTGTAAAATTACAGGAACCACAAGCGAATTGATGCACAAAGTTTTCCCACACATCGCACAGAATTATAAAAATCATCAGTGGCTCAGTGAACATGTTATATTAGCAGTCAAAAACAACGATGATAATGCCATCAATTTCAGGATTCAAAACGAAATACCAGGCAAAGAAACAACGTATAAGTCCATCGATACTATAAATTGATCAAGACGAAGTTGTCAATTATCCAACTGAATTCTTAAACTCACTTGATTTGCCAGGCATGCCACCGCACGTTTGAACACTGAAAATTGGCGTACCTATCATTCTTCTCCGAAATAAAAATTCACCACGACTTTGCAACGGTACCAGGCTTTCGGTGAAAAAGTAATGAACAATATCATTTAAGTTACAATTTTAAATAGAAAATTTAAAGGACACGATGTACTGTTGCCAAGCATCCCAATAATTCCGACAGATAGGCCATTTGAATTTAAATGTTTGCAGTTTCCGGTGCGACTCGAATTTGGACAATCGCTACAAGTGCGTGGACTAAATTTTAAAGATCCATGCTTCTCACATGGACAGCTGTATCTGGCCTGCCCACGCATTAAAATACCTTCAGATCTATTCATATACGCACCAGACAAAAAAACAAAATATATCCAAAAGCACCTCAATAAACAGAATTAAAACACAAACACTTTCTTTCTTTGAGTGGCATTGCAACGCATGCCGGGTCAGCTAGTATATATATTAAAAAAACAGTCGATACTTACACAAGTATGTATTCTATAAAACACAGTAAACTAAACAATTAAAGAGCCAATAATGTGTTATTAAATTAGAAAAATGGTAAAAATAATCTCCTCAAAGGGGGTGCACCCCCCCCCCCGTGAATCCGCCAATGCACGTACCACACTTTGGGAAAGACTGCTCTAGCGGGCCGCATAAAACAAATATGATGGATTCGATCCGCAAGAGAAAATTTGATGTAAATGACTCATTTTCAAAAAAATGTATTTTTACGTGTACATATTTATAATATAATACAATCCATAAAGTAGTACAATCTTTGTCTTTGTAAGTTCATAGAATTTCCGTTTGAGAATTTTTGACAGCTATTAAATGCAATTATTCACTTAAAATATATATATATTTTTATTCTAATAAAAAACTTTCGTAAGCCACCAAAAAAAACAAATGTACTGCAGGTTGTGCATTCTAGCCTTTGATCGATGGTCGGGGAACATCCATATTTACTTTTGTTATTTTTTATTATTTAAAATAAAAATTGAAAACCACAGTGGATTCGGTTTATTAATTAAGCTTATTAGCCGATGGAATATAGTTAGAGTTTTTTTTGGTTTTTTAACCGAGAATAATATGTTCACATTGTCAAATGAAATCGTTCATCTAGTGATTTCTTAATACATGGATTAATTTCTATATTTTCAATCGCCACATTTCAAAAATTAAATTAATAATTTAAAAACTGGTTGGCCACCCCAACGCCAGGCCACGTCTGCGTGGGTTGGTGCACGTTTCCAGGATCATATTACTTACGGTTCAATATATTTGTATTGATCACTGGATCAATGATAAACGGGTCGTTTTGGTTCTACGCTGCAAGGCTAAAAATATTCGCCGCCTATGAACGTGGTGTGACCTTCCGCCGCCCAGACATTACTCGCCCCGCCTTCCCGCCCCCGCCTACCCGTCCACACTTATTATTCGACTTATCTTCAAAAATAGCGAGTGACCTTGGCGCATCTGTCGAGAAAAAAACTGTTCGTAGAAAACAATCAACCTGGAAAGGTATTTCCACTTAGAGGGGTCAACCTCATAGCTTTGTCTACCTTAATAGGTTTGTATTAATATACATATATACATATGTTACATATAATAGTTCTTATCGAGTGGCGCAATGGAGGAAAGGACTTAAATTTAAATTAAGTAATTAATTAAAATCGAAATCTTCTAAGAAACTTCGTTATTAACCGTTCGAATGCCGCGCAAATAAATCATTAATCCCAGAGATCCTGCGTGTTGTTGAGAAAAATAATTTTGCCTAATATACACTCGAATTCGATATTTTAAAAACCTATATTGACTCAGTATAGATGACACTATACATATTCATCAAAATATTGCTTATATTCTATTAGAATACCGAGTATTTGATTTTTTAAATGTCTTGGACATCCGTGTTCGCTTGCATATGTTCCGGACAGCTGTGTCTGGTATTCTTGGTATTCAAAAGGTTAATAATTTGTGCTACTGATTTCCACTGTAGGCTCTCGAGGCTGTGATTTTGTAAATATGACAGCCCTGCTTGCGACTCTATACAAATCTTAACACATAAAAGATAACTTTAGCCAACAAAACTAAAAAAAAATGCTTCCTTTACACACTTATTTTCCCGTTTTATAATACATTTTACTCGAACGTAAGTGAAAGCACTTTTAGATAAAGCCAGATTACCTTATCATGAATATCATTCTTTTCATTCGGATAGTGTTGTCTATAGTAGCTTTGCCTATATCCGAATTTGATAAATATCTTAAAACAAAAGTGCTGCTATAAGCTGTTATCAAAATATACTTTAACCATTATTATTTTTAATCCATATCCGCTCCCAATGTGGAGTTTATGGCCACCTAATGGAGGTATCTCAACAGAACTTTGTCTACGAGAACTGTGTGTTACTCAGTCGCTCAACATCCCTTTTCCAAAAAGAATAGTAGAGATAGAAGGATAAAGCTAGGAACAAAATTACCCGACTTTTTCCTCAAACAGGTTGCAGGTACGTTGATTATTTTTTTAAATCCATATCCGCTTCCAATGTTAAACATACGGTCTCCTGATAGAGGTATCAAAATAAACTTTGATACAATAACTGTTTGTTACTCAGTCGCTCAACATGTATTTTTCAAAAAGAGCAGTAGGGATAGAAGGATCAAAATTACCTGACTTTTTCCTCAAACAACGGGTTGCAATAACGTTGTTTATTTTTTTTTAAATCCATATCCGCTTCTATGTGGATCATATGGCCACCTAATGGAGATATCTCAATATGTCTTTTTCTACGAGAAATGTTTTTTAATCAGTCGCTCAAGAGATCTTTTCCAAAGAATGTAGTAGGGATAAAATGATAGGGCTTGGACAGGACCTCGTGGTTAACTAATCGCTCTGGCGACGCCAAATTACTGAAGGATCGGAAGGGTGGGAGGAAATTTTTAAACTTCACAAACACCCAGGCACGAAAGCGAACAACGCTAACAGTCATATTATATTAATTAAATTTGTCATATGCTCCAATGTCTCAATTGCTATTATGTCAAATAAAGTAATATATTTAATAGGCATTTTTTTCGTGAAAAAATGTTGAGAATAACTTGCGGCGACGAAAATAACAATATTGTTATCTCATATTTATTTTAGTAGTGGTATATTGAAGAGATTTCAATATTTTCCGATTGTGTCAAGCTCACGACGCACTATTTCAGAGTCAAGGTCGAAAAATACAAAAACATACACCAACCACAATACAATTTTAAATTAAACAAGATGTATTAGCATTACAATATCACTCGGGTAAGTAATTAGTGTACATGAAATTAATTTCCAATGTCGTTTATACTTTCGACAGGGATTTTTAAAAAACCGGTTTATCGGTTAACCGGGAATTGGAAAATAGTAATTTTTAGAACCGGTTGCTTTCAAAATTAGTAACAATGTTTTTTCTTACAATCATCAAGATAATTTAGATAATTAGGGAGATGCATGTCTTCGTCGCACGTGCCTGTGTTGTAGCATGCGCATCTCTATGCAGGGCCGGCGCCAACATACAGGCAAAATAGGCAACCGCCTAGGGCACAAACCATTAGGGGGCGCATAAATGGAGTATTAAAACTTTTTTTTATGTACTCTAATAATAATAAATAATAGTAATCTACATTTTATTTTTATGTTTGTATTTGTTCGTTGTAATTATGTATCCTTTTTTGTATTATTCGAAAAATAAATGTTGAGCGACTGAGTTACAAACAGTTCACGTAGAAAAACTTTCTTTGAGATACCTCCATTAGGAGACCATATGCTCCACATTGGGAGCAGACATGAATATCTATAAAAAATCTAATGATTCCGAATTGTTCTTTTTTATTTCGAAAAAAATGGGACATTTTTTTAAAAAAGGGGGCGCGCCAATAACCGTTGCCTAGGGCGCCAAATAACCTCACACCGGCACTGTCTCTATGCTTCTCCGTGTATCACAAAATCTGTGCTGCGTCGTCTGAATCTCAGCATCGTCGAGTTCATCTGCGAACGATGCTCGATGACGCTCAGTCTAGTCAGCCCTCATTTGGGTAGTTTATGGCACAGAATTATCTTCCGTTAAATAATACCCTTTAACCTTGCAAGCGTTACACTATTTTGCATTTAACAAAACAGGAAACTTAATACGCAGACTGATACATATTGATTTCTGTCGAATAATAGCTATCCGCATTCCGTTATTGTCCGAGGTCTTCCAATTTGAGCAAACAGGTAACAATAACACATAAGTATGGCGATTTTGTTTCCTGGCACTGCTCCAGTGATGATCAAATAGAATGTTATTCGAAAGGAAAAAAAGTTTGTTATTTTTGTCAAGATGGTGGAACGTAAAATGTTTTCGTGCTTAAACATTTCTCGGTTATTTGATCGCCGATAAAAAAATATCTCCTTGAATGCTATTTTTGTGGTCATTACTTTTTTTTCATTCGGAAACTGCGTAAACTAAACAGGGATATAGCGTCTGGATTGTTATCAGGGCCGGTGGAAATACAACGCATTTAGTGCATCATTTTTTTTCAAATAAAGCTAAAATTTCAATCTAAATTACCACATAATCTCGTAAAATGTATCAATTCGCCTGTGCTTTCTATATATCAGTCTTCTGCCTAGCACAAGCTTCCGTCTCATCAGTAATGATTGATTCATTTCCAAGATTCCTTGAATCGACTTATATATAAATTTATTGAAGAAACACATGTCTATTAACTTGTCGATTGATCTACAATAAAGAATGAGAAAAATCTTTAACGAATCAATTGTAAAAATAAGCAATCTAACAAAAACAAAGTGTAATAAAATACGTCCATATTGAATTTCATCTCAAGGTTTAAAAATTATTCATGACATGTATGGGTACGCTGCCATTCGTTCATGCAAAACAAATTTAGCAGCTGCATGCATTGTCGATAACTCTACGGCGATTAATGTGTTTTATAATTTCAGTATTGTATGTGGAGAATCAACACGTTTTAGTTATTGTAAAAAGAAAGCTAAGAAATTAAAGGTATGAAAAAACATTTCAAACAATTAATAATAAACGCTGCATAAAAAATGCAATTATCTATAAAATTAAATTATCCAAAAAAACAAAACGTCATATTTTTTTCGAAAAACGAATCATCGTTGCGAAAGATTTTGCTTTATTTTAAATTTGCTCTATGGTGTATTCTAAAAAGCTTCGTTTGACATATTATTACTTATTTGACTTTTCATACTGATATCATATTTAAAGTAAATTATCGGTTTCCCTGTATCCCATCTACGATATATTGGCATTTTTCATATTTATTAAATATTTTTATCATTATCATTTGCTACCAATTCATTTAATTCAGTAAAAATAACAATCGCTGTACGGTCCTCGAGTTGGAGATTGAACCTTCTGGCAACCTTGGCTCGTTCACGGTCAACAGCGCCATCTGTGTTGCGCAATAGAAAAACATTATGTTGACTGACGGTTTGCGTCATAAACTTTATGTCAGACATGAACTCGATAAATTTCCTTTAAAAATAGATTGAGGAAATGAATGCGCAAACTTGATAGGGCGTCAATAAAACAATTCAACACTGAGTATTTTTTTTTAAATTTACATTTCATTATTCTGTCATTATGTGTTACTTAATAACAAAGAAATATTATATTCAGTATTTTGGATCTTATTCGTATTTGTATTTACAGTATTTAAATTTAGCTTTTAAGTTTGAAAAAGATTACCTTGTAAAAAATTAAAACCGAGAAAAAAGACTGAAATAAAGGTTTTACCTAGACAATTTATTTGATTAATATTAGATTTTGTCAATTTAACACCAGTTTAAAAGTCTCCGTGCACTTCAAGGTTGTGTATAATTCATAATTTGCATATGGCCTAAAATCATCAAAACACGTTTTTTGCGCCCCCTGCAAAATTTTATATCTGTGGGTTACGTCCTTTTTCCTTTCCACAGTCGATATATAATGTTGATGAAAGGTCAAATTGATTTGAGAAAGCCATGACTACATTTTGTACAAAATGAATTATTAGAATTTCCTTTTCAGCTTGTTTATATGACGTCAAAAGATTTTTCGTAAAGAAATTGCAGACTTTTTAAGCAATACGTTTACCTCGTTCAAATATGAACATCCCAGCACTCGGATCCGTAGAATATGTACAGATGAGCGAGGAAAATAATAAAAAATCTTTTCGCTCTCCAGAACAATTGCTTTATCCTTTACGCTCTAAATGTTTTCGTTTCCAGCGTATATAAAGAAGCATTGTATTGTATGTATATAATAAAAAAAAAAGTCTGAAGAACATTGTTGGTGGACTCATACATAGGCTTAGTATGTATACAATATAAAATATATCCCATATTTAATCTAAACCTGGACCGGGTTCGCTAGTCGAGAACGCAGTTTCAGCTGATTAATATTATGCATACCATATACTTACTCACCAATGGAATACGAATTACTCGAATATTCTATGTAGTTCATCTATCAGTTTTACACTATCGTTACAGCGGAAAATTATTAATATTGTATCATCAATTCATACGTAGGGGTGGGCTGGAGGAGGCTCGGAGGGGCTAGCGCGAGCCCCTTGTTCGATTTTACCAAGTCCAGCGAGCGCCTTGTTGATTTAACAGAAAACAATATTCTCAGACCAAATGAGTACATAACTTCAATTTCTGACATATATTATTTAGGACAGCTTCAGTATATACAGTAGTACATTTTTGGCCATTTGTTAAATTGCATGTTGTTACATATTATCAGTGTATTAAGTTACAATCGATTGCATATAATTCCATTAGAGTGATGAAAAAACTCACTGCTTCCCCAGAACACCGAGAATTGCTTTGATATAAAGCGAGCCCTTGATAACGTATTGGCAGCCCCCGCTGTTCATGCGATATAATAAATGACCAATCTAGACAGAAAGAGTCTTATTTTCTTTTAATCGTTAAATTTATTCAAATTTTAGTCGTATTGTATTTAATTTATTATTTAACCAAATTTAAAGTAACTGATTAAAACCAGAGATGCGTTGTCAGGTAAAAAAAAAGACGACTCCGACTCTGACTCCAAAGTGACTATTTGAAAATATTTCCGTTTAACTAATATGTCTGTACACCAAAAGATTACTCTAGTTACAAGAATAGATTCTAGTAGAATTCACCAATCAATATGATGAATAGACTGGATTTTCAATATGTTTAAAATATATTTCTCCGGTTTTTCCGACTCCGATTCCACCTCCGGAAAAAAAACCCGACTTAAGACTTTGACTCCACAATATGTCTTAAACAGGAAAAAGTGGATAATTTGGTTCCATGAATAAACAGAACATGAGAACATAGAACATAGACAATCCAGAACACATTCAATTTTTAGTTGAATGATACCTGTTTCTTCTTAACTATTTATTGGAAAAATATTATACATTAATTGAATATTATACAGGTAATAATTTCAGGACAGTATGTTATAACGTGCGCTTTACTTTATCAGTCAATGGCGACTATTATAATCGTCGAATATAAGTGTATCATCATTACTTAAGACATCATTTTCAAGGGTTTAAGCTTTCTCCTTAGACTTAATTATAGACTCCATACATTTGTAAGTTTTGTGATGTTCTGTTTTTTCATGTTCTATTTTATCCGGTTACCTTAAATTTGCCAGGTTAAAATTACGATTTAACATAGTTATTATGTTAAAGTACTGAGGAAGTTGAAAATAAAATGTGATCAGTAGACTCACTGAAAATGGTATACATACTCCTGGAATGCACAGTACACGGAGAGTAGCAGATATTTCGGAGATAAATGTTAAGGTTGTTATCTATCACCTTTATTGTGCATTTATAAATGTATTGCCATTTTTTCAAGATTGTTCATAAAATTTCATCGAACTATTGACATTCATTTGCAGTGAAAATTAAACGAGCATTCTCCAATGTATTGCAGTTCGATCATTTGAAATGCGGCTCTGAGGCAGCTGGTTTCTGATTTCATCACACAAAAGAAAATTCTAGAAGAATCTAGACGGGTTTTTATTGAGTCTATGCATACGAAATAATTCACATATTTTTGTAGTTTATTAATATGTTAAACATGAAAGTAAAATAAAACAAAAAGGACTTGTTTTATGTGTAAAACGTTTTTGTTAATATTTCTTAACTTTAGTTTTAATCTACTTATTTTCCACTATCACACATTTGTTATTGTATCTAGCCATTGTATTTAAAATAAACTTTCTTCTGTTGTTTAAAAAATATATTTTTTTACTTTGTGAAACGTTTTCAATTTAGTGTGGTTAATGTACATACATGTATGTACATATATTATGGGTAGGGCATGTGTATCTCTGTGTGCGGTGATGTAATTGATGGGAACCGTTATCGGAAAAAAAAAACACGTCACAGCGTTGAAGGTTACAATATTTGAAGGCCAATACCGTTTTAGCAATAACACCAATAATACCTATTGCGCCTTCCAGTGCCGTATGACATTAATTTTATTGTGTAATAAAAAAAAATCTATGATATTATATAGAATGACACAATTAAGTAGATATAGCGAGGCATATGAATGTGTTTATTCTCAGAAAAAAACGTGGAATACTACAATAAATTTAATAAAATATCGTTAATATCGATCGTAACAATAATAGTATATTTGTTTCAACGGGTCTTTTTTAGTAAACAATATTATAATAACATTTAAATCTACCAAAAGAGTGATGTAATTGAGGGATTTTTCAACCTTTAAATGCATGGTTTTTCACATTAAATAATACAAATATTTTCATATACAAATGGGTTGTTGTGTTTGCAGGTTTTTTTCTTTTTTAAATCTATTGTTTGTTCTATCTATGTCAATGTCATCGGAGGCATAAAACATGATCGAGTTTATAAAAAGGCAACACTTAGAATACACAATTAAACTACTTAATGCTATTTTGATGAACCATGTTTTTTTATTGTGGAAATTGTATTAAAAAAAACAGTCGAAAATCAATGGCCGCAAAAACTCCAGTTTGCTCTCTTCGAATGAAGATTATAACGGTTTAACACATGTAGGCAATACATATATTAACCCTCCAAGGATGAGTAAATGATGAGTAAATATGTATTCTACCATTAGGTATAAAAATAAAAGGTAAAATCGATTCCTATTTTGTGAAAAAGCCAAAACAAAAGTTTATACTTTTCCGTAGTCATCTACGCATTTAAGATGCTTTGCTGATATATAAATTGATTTTGATTTTTTAACAGTAGTAAATATAAAAGATATACATATTAAAATACACAGAAGACGTTGGGATGTATATGTTAAAATGTGCAGTGAGTGTAACAAAGCAACTGTCAGAGGCAGGAATGAAAACTCTAACAAAACTGCACTGGTAGCTTAGAAAATTTATTTCTTATATAATACCGTGCTAGGTGGAAAAGTCCATATAAAGTATCGTGATAAATTAAAAAAAAACCTACAACATGTTAAATTTAATGTCAATGTATTTATTTGACTTAGAAACATTTTTTTTTTTGCACTAAAATAATCCTTGGGATCCATCTTGCCATGTACTATATAAAACGTTTCTGTGGCGCAATACACTAAGGAAAAGCTAAGAAAATTTAAAAATAAAATACTTGCTATTCCAATGGAATATAAGCAATATTTTGATGAATATGTTTAGTGACATCTATAATGAGTCAATATAGGTTTTTAAAATATTTAATTCGAGTGTGTACTTAATAGGCAAAATTATTTCCCTTAAAAACAAGCATCTGGGACATATTAATAATTTATTTGCGCAGTATTTAAACGGTTAATATTCGAACACCATCATTATTTGCATCAGACTTATCAGGGTATGGCGTTTTATATTGATATTTTTAAAATTATAATTATTTTAAAACCAGAAGTATGTACTGACTACTGATCTGGATCATCAAATGATTTATAAAATAAAAATACCCATTTTTATTTCTTTTTTATTATACTTCACAGCAACATGTGCTATGGCAATTATGCCAGATTATTTCCGCCTGCCATTACCGTTCAACTTATCCGAAGAGCGCTCCGTCGACCTTGCCATTGGCATGCGCCCGGGCCCGCTCGTATTCGAACCCAGCATCGTCGCACGCGGTCGGCAACCGAGCCAGCCGGAGAGGAAAATATACGTCACACAGCTGACGACCGAAACCACTTGTTTATTACTCCTCAGTCGCACGATTTTCCTCGTCGTCTCAAAGTCACACACTTTTTCAGTTCATGAGATGCCAATCCAGAGGAAATTCTCATATGTAACAAATGATACATTTTAATTAAACTTTACAACACGATGCTAAATTTTTACTCGATATTTTACTTAATACCTCTAATAACAAATCAGTTCAAAAAGCTGCATAATAATAATATTTCGGTTCGTTCATGGAACAAAGAACGAACAATTTTTAAATATGACGACGTTTCCGTTTTAATTTTCGCATATACAGTAATACCCCGCTTAGCGCGACCCCGTTAAGCGCGGTTTCACTATAACGCGAATTTCAAATTTCGCGCTCAAATGCCTCGCATTACGCGAAAGAGTGCGTATAAACATATTTAGTCATTAACTTCTCTATGGTCGCGGGATCCCCGCTTTCTCTGTGTTGGGTGTTATGAACGTATTTTACAAGAACGTAAACAAAACGCTACCCAAAAGACAATAGATGTATTTTTCCGTAAAAAATAAGAGTATGTATTGCATAAAGTGTTCTTAGAATTAAAGTGATTGATTAAAATGATTTGTATTTTTTTGTATTAAATTTTGACTATGTTTAATCATAAACCTCGATATACGCGAATTTCAGTTAACGCGATTTTTTTCGGAACGTATCCCTCGCGTAAAGCGGGGTATTACTGTATTATCAATTCCTTTGGTTCCAACAAGGACAATTGTCAATTTTTTTTTGTATACTTTCTTCTAAACGTGCATACAAGAGATTAACGAATGTGTCTTCAAATTCAGGAATAAATTGATTCATCTTTAATAACATATCCGATTTTAGTTTTTATTTAAATAAAATTCTATATGATTGTTATAAGTGACATTTAATAACTTGAATAATTAAACTTCCTTTAATTTTTTTCACTTCTGACTGCTTTACAAGAACGAATTTGTGATCAAATAAGTAAAAACATTATGCCTGAATGTCAAAAAGTGTACCATCCTTCTACAAAACTTTCGATTCAATGGTTTATCATATTATAATGGAAGTCAATGTCTATATAATTAATATATTTTTTATTTTCATTTATATAAACATTTTCACGAATAATAAATCGTAGCAAGTAAAATGCTTTTGTGCTTCAACGAAGTAACAAGTAGATACAGTTTTATCTACGTAGCTTTATTAAAGACCGCGTGCCTTCATTATTTATAAAGTATTTAACCTTTTCAGTACCGCGATATTTTAAGCTAAAAAATACATTCACTCACATACCTACCGCTTTTTTAAAAATATTTTTTGAATAGTTTTAAAAAATAGTACTGAATTTATTAATATTAAAAGTTTACTTATAAAATGATATATATAGTTTAATATTTTCAAGTTACATTCGTGTTCTTCAGTGGATTTAAGGTATTCATGCCGTTCGTATGTAGCGGCCACCAGTGGCCTTACGGTACTGAAGCGGTTAATAAAATAAAATCATGCGGAAGTCACTTTTGTCGCACTTCAGTTCGGATGATGTTCACACGTTTTGTGCACGTGTGAAGGTAATATTATTTTCCAATGAGCTAGATAAATACTCCGCAAAAAAGTTATCTTTGATTCATCTACAAACTTAGCCGAACTGAATTTTGGTATTTCTTTTTTAGAATGAACCGGTGTATTACTTATTTATAAAATATATGCAATATCTCACGCATTTACACGATCTTATTTATTATACGGAAAAAAAGAACACTACTGTACCTCGTTCACAGATATTATGTTCTAGTGGTTTATAAAATGATAGACTTTGTCTGTGGTCGTTTGAAAAATTATTGTTCCTAATATAAAACATTTTCTGTCACTCAGTTGCATTATTAAATTAGATGTGAGTTGATCACGCAACGTGCGAATATCTGTTTATTCGGATGTTCGGTAAGGTCTTTACGTTGTCGTTTGAAGGGTAAGCCTTGACCTGACCCCGAGGGGGGCATTGGGGAGCGCGTTGGCCTCGCAGGGGTCGAAACGAGCCCGCCAAGGTTAGCTGCCGGCCTCGCCGATTCAAGGCCGCCGAACAATTTGTCAAAACGGAAAATATTGTGAAATCGTCAGCGCACAATACATTGCATTCGTACAAAAGAAATTATAAGCAGACCGAATAGAAAATATCACATTTTACCAGAACTGTGATCGTGAAAGAAACTGCAACTCCGACTCCGGCATTTACAAATGGTCTTACTCAGAATCCGATTTAAAATGTTATCTTTAAAATTGTTTTTCTTAAGTCGTGACGTATTTTAAAAATCTTTTTCAGTCAAATGCAAATATCTTAAAAACCTTAAGTTTCTATAATTTGTATCCTAATTTCCTCGAAGCTCATTAAATTCCACATCTTCACATACATTTTGTGTTACTAAGTTATGATATGTTTATGGAAAGTTCTTCCTTAACGTCTTGCGCTCCGTTAGCCAGCATACTGCCATCGGGCCGACCTCTAGTCTGATCTCATAGCTGATTCAATAATTGATTACATTCAATTTTGGGAGCTGAATGTATATTCACTAATAGTTTTAAGACAAACTTCAAGTTATGAGAAAAAAATCCGAAACACAAAATGTCAGTTTCAACAGACACAATAATAATAAATATAAAAATCTCTTTATCGATATAAATAGCCTTAATTGAAAATGAGAGAAACTATTTCATGTCTAAAAAAATCAATTGCTTCTTGCTTGGAAAGAAAAACGGAATTTTAATATGTTAACAAATAATGATAATATTGTAAAAAGAGCCGGCTGCGTGGTAAGTGGTCCGTGTCGTTGGGTTTGGTTACAGAGGTCACTGGTTCTAATCCCAGTACTGAAAGTATTAGATTTTATTCAATCGATTTATGGATTTCTGTTCGAGGATATGAATGTATATGTCTTGAATTTTTCCCTATCACCCATCATATCCTATAAAATGGGACGAGAGCGATAAGCGTCAGTGTGTAGTGTGTTTGAATAAAAAAAAACGAAAAAGGACATTGTATTTTTGTAAAACTTTTAAGCCGGCAATGTGCGTGACAGTATGCTATGAAAAATACCATTAACCATTAATAACCATTAATTAACACATTACAAATCAATAGTTCATAAACGACAACAAACAAAACATATGAATGAAAAATCGATAATAAAACCCCATTTTTTTCACAATATCGCCTTAAAACATACAATAATGGTTTATTTTACAATCCGTGATAGCTTAGTGAATAATTTAGCTCAAATTAGTGGAATTTAACTACGTTTTCGAAGAAAATTATCCCAAATATGATACGCGTTATTATGGTCACCATTGGAGCTTCACAGATTGTCTCAAAAATACATTTGACTTTTTGTTCAAATCCGTACTCAATTTGCTGGTAATATGAGTAAAATCTGGACCCAGAGTAGTCTATTGGTATTGAGTAAATCTAGTGAGAGTGCAAAGACGCGCGCAAGAGGCCTCGCAGCAGTTTGAATTACACCACGCACCCATTTCGGGTTGGCGCGCTCCAATCTCCAATACAACAATTCAAAATATATTTTTTTAATTGGAAGAACCCTTATTGGCGAAGTAATAAATTAGGAATTGAAATTTTAGAAAATTTAACGAGAAATAAATTCTTATGAATTATCAGAACAAGAAATTAATCGAAGTGGAGTATGTACAGTGGAACCCCCAATTACACTACCCCGAATTAAGCGCTGGCTTGAAATATTCGCCACAAATCCCCCAATTGCACGGTCGCATTCCATTGTCGTTACTAGGAGACAGTCGTCTGTGCCACGCATACAGTCAAATGTTGGCTAGCGTCTGTGTACTCAACACTTGCTAGGCTATACACGTTTAGCGGGCAACTGTCTATGTGTGGGATTTTGGCGCGCTTTACATTATATCACTTGGTAATTTTGGCACGCTTTACATTTTTTTTGCAAAACTAAGGGAATTCTTAGTTTTGCATTTTTTGCGGAAAAACCAAATCCCTAATTTTGTATGACATTCACACCCCCAATTACACTGTCCCGACATTAGTGTAAATGGTGGTTTTACTGTATATATTATAAGGATTAGTTGAAAGGAACGACGTAAAAAACTAGAAAATTTTAAATAGATTTATATAATATGTTAATAAATTTATTAGGGACTGATCATTAATATTTATTTTCTTAATTGGGCTTGATTTTATGTAAAAAAAAAGTTTTTCTTCCTATGACTTATTTAATACATTTAATAGTAAAAACATTTTTATAAATTATCAATATTTTTTATTATGCAAGTCAAAACAAAAAAAAAACACTATTTTGTTTATCAAATATGACAAATTATGCCGTACATTTGTTGGATTGGTCCGAGCAGCTTTTGAATTTTTTGCGCAGCTAACCTCTCATCTTAGAGGAAGCACTGTTAACAAGTACAGGTGGCTCAATTATTGTAAGTATTGGCGTTCTAATGGCTTGTTAATTTCAGAGATAATATGTACTGAAATTGTCAGTATAGTTTACCTGAGTGGCGAAATAGCATTTTATATTAGTTTTAATTTTAAATAAAATGAAAAGCTGCCCAGTGATCTTCCAAAATGCATGTCTCAACCTTAATCATGCTACACGTGTTGCCACTAAAAGTAAAGGATATTCAAAGTTTACATGGAATGATTCTCTGCTGGTGCCAGTGATTTATGACGTTCATTGTACACATTATTTGGACATCAATAAGATTCACTTAAATCTTCAATTTTTTCTGAGAAAATGAAAGGAATTTCATAAAACCACCTTGCCAAGATTTTATCTCTTCACACCAATATATTTTTGTGAATAATAACATAAATAAAATACAGTACACCCCTTGATAAAGTGTGTAGTAAATTTCAATGTGTGCTGTTAATAACTTTCAATGTATCTACACTAGAATATCGTTGAATTAACATGTGTCGAGTGAAATTCTAAACAGGGTTGGTATGCACACGTGTGAATAATAATAAACTTATCTATCATGCTGTTAAGAGGTTATAAGTATAATCATCATGCTGTTCACTGACTTAACCTTATGTCAAATCAAGTTAAAGATGTAAAAATTCATCAAGTTTTAATTTATTTCAATTGACTAATGATATATAAAAGATGTTTTCAATAAAGATTTATTTATTTGTTTTGTATCACAGTTTGAATGACACATGTAAAAATGCAGCAAAAAAACAAATACATTTCAAATTAATAATGGAAATAACTTAGATAATGGATTTTTCAATGTTTCTTTTAATATTTTAGACTTTCTTAATGTTTACAAAATACACCATCTCAATAAGTAAAAACAGAATTTGTCATTGATTATAAACACAGTATTATCACTTCCTTGCTTTCGCTTTAGGCTTTGCGCCTTTGGAGAATTTTTTACCACCCTTCGAAGCTCCCTTCTTTCTTCCCTTTGTCTTTTCCTTGGCTTTCGCAGCTCGCAGATCCTTTTTCATTCTTGAATCTACAACCTTGTATTGACCTTTCACACCTGAAGGTCTAGTCATCCTCCTTCCGGTGGTGTGTTTCTTCGCCACTACGTATGTGATTTCTTTTTTGCCTGTTGATTTTGCCTTTTTGTAGAGCCTATGGAAAAGAGTGAAAATTGAATTAGCGTTTGCTAGTGGTTTTATTTTCAAATACCCAATCAAAAGAAATTGTCCGAATGAAATACTGAAAAATACAGAACATCAGACAAGAAGATTTCTTTTTTTTTTTACTCCACTTTAAGAGAATTACTCGAGTTTGCGGTAAGCAACATTGCCATCATAAATAGAAAGAAAGCTAACAGCAAAGTGCGTACCCTTACTTCCGTTGTGAACTAACATATCCTACATAAATTTAAAAATTGTGTGGTGGTGAAAAGAAATAAGTGATATTTTAAAGTTAAGAATCTAACACACTTAAGACGTTCACGAAGCAATACAGCTAAGTATTGTTCACATTCATTCAATTAGTAAGTGGTATTAATTTTATTGTCAGTCATGAAAAAACTGAATATCATTAAAAATATATGTATAAAGACTTCAAATATTCAAATGCCCATATTTCAGTAATTTGCAAATGGATGAGTTTCTGCACATAAGATCCCACACATAAACCATTCCGGGATATTCAATATTTGAGTAAAGATTGATTTAAAAAGTATGTGTGATTAATAAAATTTTGTCAGGGAAAAATATGTCAATCTGTTTAACGTCTTGCGCTCCATTAGCCAGGATAATACCATCTGGACAACTAATAGCACGGTCCAATCTCCAGGATAATGTCTTTTGTAGTCGGTCTCTTTGAAGCTTTATTTTTGGTATTTCCCGAAATATTTCCGGGGCATAATTTTACAATAGTGCACTTAAGGGATTAAAAAATGCAATATTTTTTTTAAATATGAAAATTACAGTAGAGAGCTGCCTTATATGTTGATTTTAATAATATTTGAAGTCTTTACCTGCTTTGTATAAATAAGTTAGTTGTTTTATCTGGAAAGGCTGTATCCACATCTTGTGGGCGTTAGAGTTGTATGAAGTGTTGTGACCATCATTTTATTATGTGAAGGAAAAAGCAATTTCAACGAAATATATTTTTGACTACCATGAATCACTTGAACAAATTTTTACAGAATATAGTGATAATGATGCGTTCAGTTGATATAAGTGCACTATATGGTGACATAGTAAATAAAAATGTTGGTCATTTTTAAATTTCTGTTATGATACTTTAGAAAGCTTCCAAAATCACAGTTATAATGATGATTTATTTTTTATTTGATAATTTTGACATCATATATATTTTAATAATAAAAATACATATTTGAGCAAAGTCAGACTATGGGTATATTAATTCGCTTTTTTCACATTTCGCTTCCTTAACGATACATATTTGTATACGTTCTGACCTGATTCATGATTACATCATGAATTGTTTTCAATTTATTTAATAATTTATCTAATCCAACTCCGGGAGCTGAATTCCACTTTGAGAAAAAAGCTTTAATTGAAGACGGGAGAAACTATTTCATGTCTAAAAAATAATCAAATGCTTCTTGCTTGAAATGAAAAACGAATTGTTACCATGTAAACAAATAACGATAATATTGTAAAAAGAGCCGGCTGCGTGGTAAGTGGTCAATGTTCGGGTTTGGTTACGGAGGTCACTGTTCGAATCCCAGTACTGACAGCTAATAAAATTTATAAGCTGTCAGCACTGGGACAATAATTAATTTTATACAATCGATTTATGGATTTCTGTTTGGAGACATAAACATATATGATGTTTTGAATTCTTACCTATCACCTATCACATCATACAAAACGGAGTGAGAGCGATTAGCGTGAGTGTGTTCGAATAAAATACAATGAAAAGGGACATTGTATTTTTGTAAAACTTATGGCAACGTTATTTATATGAAAAACTTTCAGAAACACCGAGTATTTCTAAACATCAATATTGTTATCTATTCCAGCCTTTTGGGATGATCTTACATTGTTTCCACCATTGACTTCGAGGAAGTAATCAATATAAAACAAAATTTTAACCAATAATAGCAAACTGTAGGTACTATATTTTTTAAGAAGGACTGCTAGCATAATGCGATTGGGTAGGAATGTCGGTACGTTGTAAAATTAATTACCCCAAAGACGGGCGATGTCTGTTCTTGGACCCTCACACAATACGGTGGTCGTAAAAACGTTCATGCTAAAATATTTCTAAAGTAAATCGATAATAAAACCCCATTTTTTTCAAAATATCGCCTTAAATAATACAAGAATGGTTTATTTTACAATCCGTGATAGCTTAGTGAATATTTTAGCTCAAATTAGTGGAATTTAATTACGTTTTCGAAGAAAATTATACCAAATATGATACGCGTTATTATGGTCACCATTGGAGCTACACAGATTGTCTCAAAAATACGTTTGACTTTTTGTTTAAAACCGTACTCAATTTGCTGGTAATACGAGTAAAATCTGGACCCAGAGTAGACTATTGGTATTGAGTAAATCTAGTGAGAGTGCAAAGTGTTAATCAATTTTGCATAATTTTTATTAAGTATTGAATTATCTCAGAATGGCACATGTGTGGGTTGGATCTTGTTTGCAGAAATAAGTCCAAATGTGGAATAGGTAGGAGATCTCAAGATGCAAAAAATACTGATCTCCAAATGGTTCTTTCTAACCGTATCATATTATTGAAATTAAAAATGTCAGCTTAGACACAGATAGTCATCTTTGGCAGTGGTTTTAACAGTGTTTAAAGTAACTAATTATTTTTTGATAAATTTAGTGATGTATTCAGAACTTTTTGGTATACTTATCTCAAAAATATCACAAATGGATATTATAAGTTTTGATACCAAGCTCCTCATATATGGCAAACAGAATAAGTAACATTTCCCTAATCATCTACTTCTAAAAAATAATGATAAATGTCTGTATGTTACCTACTTCCAATTTTTAAAATGAGTTTACTGCACTCCAATCTTTTTCTTTCTCTTTCAAATGTTACTTAATTAAAAATATCGACAAAAAGCCTGATTTTACTTACTGTCTAATCTGTTTGGCCTTTTCTCTATCCGATACATCCACGTTATCCATAAGTGCCTCGACTTTCTTCTTTGCTTTGTCCATTTTTTTGACAGCACGCTTCTTCTTCCTCGCCTTTGCTTCCATTACTTTCTTGATTGGGCGAGCGTTTATCTCCACTAGACTCCTCTTGTACTCGTCAATTAATTCCTGTGAAATTAAAGTCACACATTAACATTAATACTGTGAAAATATGCCATAACATGAAATTTGTGCGCAAAAATAAATACAGCAATCTTCCTTTTTTCCATACATGAATTCAATACAATTTTTTTTTAAATGTATGCAATTTACTTGAAGCATTCATTACATTGATTTCCACATTAACATTTGCTTAATCAAAGAGATATTTTATTATATTTAGTGTAAAATTATAATATGAAATCATAACGAATAAAATGTCAGATGTATAATATATACCAATGAAAATGCCTAATAATTGCAAGAAAGTTGTACTTGAAAGACTTAGAAAAGTGGAATCTACATTGAATCTTTCCGAGGAATAGTTGGTACACAAGCTGTTCAAAAGAAAGTTGAACGGGTATACATGAGATGGTGATAGTAATACAGATCCTTACAAGGATATGCAATGAGATCATCATAGTGAAACTGTTAGTTTTACATTGCATTTAAAATCTTAATTATGAAATTCATACCTGAGGAACGGGCACTTCTTTTTTCATGTGTTTCTTTTCATCATCTGCAAACCAATCAGGAAGATTGGTATCATTGAATGTGTACCGATTCCATCCTCCGTCGACCAGGTCCCGTTTTCGTTTATTTGACGTAGCGAGTAAAGTTCCCAGTGCCAATCCTTCTTCATCCATCTTGACAAGCTTTTTGAGACGCTTAAGATCTTAGCAAAGAAAAAAAAAAAATTTTGATTACAAAAAATAGTGTACCTATTTTTAAGTTTAAAATGTAATTTAAGTACTTAACAATGTAAAGAAAACATTACATATTAACCCTCCAAGGACGAGCGTCACCATATGGTCACACAAAACACCGTTGTCTATTGATTCCACTATTCATACTTTTTCTACCTGAATATCGTTGCTTTTGCTCATATTTGGTTAAGAAGGGTACGGACTACAGTAAGTCATCAGCCGTAGGAACAGGAACGGTCTCCAAAAGCACATGTGATTTTTTGAATTTCCGTTTTTTTTAATTTACTTTTTGAAATTGTTAGATATTTTTTTATAAAAACATAAAATTATTTACAGTTATTTTGCTAATATATTTGTTTTGAAATTATGTTGATCTAAAGAGGTCAAATTGTAACTATTTTAAAAAAAATCACGTTTAGCTATATTTCAACCCCGAATGTTTGCAAGCCCATACGGTCACTTTTGTCCTTACTACTGTCCGTACTCAATATTACACGGTAATAAAAGGATGAGCATGACCATATAGTCATGCGGGGTTTCTATACAACGACTTTGCGTTTTTTTTTTTTTTAATTTTGGATAGGAATAAAAGTTATCCGTGACTTCAATATGGCTTAGAATTTTTTTTTTTTATCGGAAAAAAGCTCTCGTCTCTGGAGGGTTAAAGTACTAAAATGAAAGAATTCAATTTACCATCATCATTTTTCACAACTTCGAAACCTTTCCCGGCTTTTCCTCCTTTCCCGGCTTTGTCGTCTGATGGACCATGTTTCCCATCAGTTTTCTGCCTCTTCGCTGGTCTTTCCATATCGTAATCACTATCTGTGGAGCTGGAATAGACATCATCTCCATTTTCCTCACCGCCTGAAAGCTCACTGCCCGACGAACGTCCGCTATCTTTTGAAATACTATTTTGCTTTTTTTTCTCTTTATTTGTCAACTTTTTACTCTTTTCAGTCTCATCAAAATTGTCTTCACCAATGATCTTGCCACCTAAAATTTAAAGTATAATGTAAGCCCAATCTATATAACAGTTACAATAGAGAAAAAATATTATTGTCAATACAACCAATTGTTGTCTACTTGCTATATGAGGAGCAACTTTTCCAATCGTATATTGTCCATATTATCGACAAAACTTAGCGAGCTTTGGTAGCCCGCTTCTATCGATTTAGTCTTCTCGCATGAATACCTGAACAAGCAGAACCATGGGCCAAAAAAAATATTTACGGATTTAATACAGTGTGTAATACTTTACTACTTCATTCGCTAGACTAGTGCACTATTTAACTGGATGGCTGCCACGGATATATCTTGTAAAATTTTTCGTGCTCAATACACCGAAACGAGTAAATCAATAACTAATTCAATTAATAATTGCAAATTATAGCCGGCGTGCTAGGTACAAACATTTTTTTTTTTCTACAGTAGCCAAAAGGCTAATGGGCAATGCAGAGTAGATCACTATTATAACTGTGTTTTAAGAATGAGAGAAGGGACATCTGATTTAAAAAAAGTACCAATCAACATATATTACACATACCCTTCTTTTTGTAAATATCTGCCAATCTATCCAACTCCATATCCTCGTCTTCGTCCTGTTCAAGGTTCTTGAAGACGTCTTTTTGAAACCAAAGATCAGCTTTGTGGGTGCGTTTAGTTTTAGCATCACGCGTGTCCAGATCAACCAATAATGGATTGAAAGGTTTTGAGTTCCCGGATGCCTTCAATTTCTGTTTTTCCAGAAGCATTTTATTTTTAGCTTTTTTTTCTTCATTCTCGGAATCAGAAAATCCTATAACAAATTTAATAAAATTTTATAAATACACATAAAATATAGACACATATTATTTCTCAATTAACCACTTGGATCCCAAGCGGACACAGATATCCGGAACATATGCAAGCAAACACGGATGTCCAAGACATTTAAAAAAATCAAATACTTGGTATTCTAATAGAATATAAGCAATATTTTGATGAATATGTGTAGTACCATCTATACTGAATCAATATAGGTTTTTAAAATATCGAATTCGAGTGTATATTAGGCAAAATTATTTCTCTCAAAAGAACGCAGTATCTCTGGGACATATTAATGATTTATTTGCCCGGTATTCGCACGGTTAAGAGTATCATCAAGCTCAACCTAAGAATGTAAGATGGTAGTAAGAAAGGACAAGTAGTTTACTAATCTCTCTTTTAATGCCGTTTGTTCTAACTTATCTTAT
Source organism: Himalopsyche tibetana (assembly GCA_030503985.1). Classification (NCBI taxonomy): domain Eukaryota; kingdom Metazoa; phylum Arthropoda; class Insecta; order Trichoptera; family Rhyacophilidae; genus Himalopsyche; species Himalopsyche tibetana. Next base: position 27,485,445 of record JAPJYX010000019.1, on the reverse strand, counting down.
GATAAGTTAGATCAGCAGGTCTCTAATGCTCAACACCAATAAGGCGAACATAATGACTTGAATTAGTTGCCTACATGTCTTTTTAGGTTGGTATAAAGTAAAACAACATGTCAATAAAAAAGTGTTTTTGTTTTTTTGTTGACAATGTTGTCAAAATTTTCTAGTATCTTCTTAAATCACCATTGAAGTTTAAAGATGACACGTTGTCCTTTTTTATTGTTCAAGATTTTTATCATCATCATAAACAATATAAACATACAGTACACAATAAATTATAAAATATGAACATTAGGTTTATAATTAACATCTGTTTTGTTATAATAAAATAATAAAATCGTTTTTTGACTCTCATGAAAAGTTACACTTTGGTCAATAGTGTTGTTTGACTTCAAGCTCTCGAAATATAATAATCGCAGTTATGATCACAGTCAATCTGTCAAATACCAAGGATGTCGGAAGTCGACGGCATTAAGTAATTTTTTTTTTACTGTAATTAAAGGAGTGAATAGATTTATACAGACCTTACTTTAATTTACTACCTTTTCTTAACATGACAATTTTTTGACTTTTTCCTAATGAATATATGTAATTCATACTTAAAGCATATATACAATTACAGACAGACACTCCTGTGTTAAGTTTAAACTACTTTTATACTCATTTACAGAAAAATGGCACCGACGTACATGTACGTCCATACTCCTCTAAAAGTTAACATTAGGTGGATATGTTTATAAAATCAAAATTTACCTAATCCTTCCTTGGCATCATCATTATCTGAATCAGAGTCGATTTCCAGCTCACTATCTGAATCTTTATAATAGCGACCCGAACTATCTAAGCGAGAGTCCTCACTGTAGCGTGCGTACTTCCGGCGAATCTTCAGATCTTCGTCTGATTCACCATCTGATTCCACTAACGTATCAGGAGTCTGCTCCGTTATTTTTATAAGGTCCTGTTAAGAATAAAGCGATGTTGATTAAAACAACAGTTCAACATATATTATCAATTGAGTCGCAATAGAAAAACGACACAAATGCGTGAGAATGCGTGGTAAATCTTGGAAATATAATAAGATGAGAATCTAATTTACAAAGCCCTGCTAGCAACATTCTTATTGATATTAACGATTGAACTCAGAACCAACATTTCAATGGCTTAGTTCCATAGTGCTACAATTGGCAATTGGTAGTTTTGAGATATGTCTGACGTAAGTTGTGAAAAAGCGATAATTATTATTTGTCTCATCTTTCAGTGAATCATTTGTCTCAATTAAATTCATATTTATTTTAACAGTGACTGAACCATAAAATGATATTTCAAGTTTTATTTCTATGGAACTGAGAGATAGTTTATATTTCTTTATATCCATTATGTAACATCTGCATACCAAAAAAAAACTAACTTATTTTTTTATATAACTTTTTATATAACTCAAAACATATTTTTTTACTTATCGCTCCATTGAACTAAACTATATAATTTGTTTTTAAATTGCCAATAGGTAGTTTATATGTGATGTAAGTTTACTCTAATATACCTTATCCACAACACCAACTTTGATTTAATTATTTTATTAGAAGAGTACTTTAACAGCTTACCGCCCGCGTGTTTTCTATTGAATTTGACCTAGCGGCCGGGCGATTTTGCAAAAAATTCGCAAAAAACTGCTATTCTACTAAATTCCCCATAATTTGTAAACCAATTGAGATATCTTCACCAAATTTGATTTGATAGCTTCCAGATACTTTGACGCATAAATCAATGCCACTTGAGCAATGGTTCTATATATGTGGGTTGCATACTTATGTGGTGTAGTCAAAAAAACTTAAATCTACTAAAAGGTTTTTTTTTAAATATGTAAAATCTACTTTTTTATATTGTTTTCTTTGTTTTTATGTTCATATATATTAAAAACTTAATTGGATATACTATTTACAAGGTATCATCAAAAAATCGTAAAAAAAGTACGTTTTATGGATAATAACATATTCAATAATAAAAATCTATTATTTAAGAATTGAGAACCTCTGCCACTGAGTTTGAATAGGTCGCAATATTATCAACCACCCGATTCAAATTTCAAAAATTGTTTTCGACTGCCATAATGACACTTGCTCCATATAACTGCAGCATAGCCCGCCGCCCGCCCAAGCAATAAATCACAAGGTAATTTGATGTAAACAAATACTAAGATACGTGTGTGCGTACCTATAAGGGGCCCTACAAGAGCATCTGGGCATCATGTTACCCTGCTAATATTACGTATGTATTTCGTCGCTAATCAGAGAAACAAACCAGAAACGATTTAAACATAAAATCTTTTACCAGAACGTAAAATAATACTATGAAAAATCACACCTGAAAAACATCTACCATCTTAGGGGTATTTTTACGAAATATTTTAGTATAATATTGATTTTTTTTGTTGTTAAATATTGCGTCAATGTGTATGCTACCATCTCTCGTTAATATTTGAAATCAAACTCGATCCTAACCAAGTGATTTTTCAATAGAATAGTGTATGACGTAGGACTCGTATATGCGTCCACGGCCCGCAACCGTTGGATTTCAAAGACTTAAATACGCGTCCACGGTCGTTAAGCTGTTAAGTACTTTATAATTAGAATACTTTCAGCAACTACCAACTAAGTCAAAAAGGTTATTTTGAAGATATTGCATTCCATTTTATCCATATGTATTTAAAATTTAAGCAATATGAAAAAAAAATCAGGGAATGTCAACTTCCAGTGAAGCTGGCCTTGCCTAAAATTTCATATATTAACAATTTAGAAATAATTAAATGGCTGTATCTTTTCTCGCGTTAACATAATCATTGAATGTAAACGATTTACCTTTTTGTTTTTAATTTGTTGAAGTTTAAACAAATCTTCGACTTCTTCTACCGGACCACTGTCTCCTTTGAGCACCATTTTCAAGTTCATCTTTTCATTTAGTTTTGTTCTTTCTTTGTTGGCCCGCTTTTTCTTCCGCTTCATTTCACGACCCTCCTCTTCCTGAAAATTACAAATTATGTCTTAATTCCTCATTCAATTGCAGTCCTTTATGAGACGACTTTAACAAAAGTAAAAATGCATGGTTTACCTTTAAGTCCACAATTTGTTTTGATATTGCCTCCTCTTCCTGGTCCTCCTGCTCATCTAAAGTTAAAATTCTTTCTCCGACATCCCCCGTCTCCCCATCAGCAGTACTACCCACTTCATCTGCTTCCTAAAAATACAAAATAAAATGTAAATAATATAAATTTTTATGAATGGACATTCAAGAATCCCAATTAAATATTCGTATCGTATAAAGTTTAAATAACTAACGAGTGTCTGATAAACTCCGCAATCATCAAAAAAATATAAATTCATTGATATGCATTGATATGCATTTGTTTTGAAACAAATTGACAGACATAACAAAAAATAGTTCATACGTGGTGTGTTTCACTGAGTAAATCTTTATTATATTAAAAAAAACATTAAAACCATGTATGCTCCCTATATGAGTCCTTATGGTAAGGACAGCCATACACTTCCTTTTTTACTCGGGCCACATACATACATACATCGTATATGTCAAGCATGTCGTAATGTATATCACTATACATCATAAAATAATAATATAAAACCTCAAACATTAACCATAAATATATCTAGGCATTAATAAAAGAAAATTGTGTGATTGTAGTGGACGAGAAATACTTTCGACTTTTATTGAAAAATATTCTCGACACTTCAAGGTGAGAATCAGTAAGCTGATTTGTATAAACGTTCTTGGCAATATTTATCTCAGAATAAAATGGTTTGACTGGATAATCTCAATATGTGAGTGTCTTTATCCAGGGATTCGAACCCTTGACTGATTTAGAATCATGAAAGTCCAAGTGTACTGAATACTTAGCTGAGACCTGCAAACATAATGCCAGATTCATTTTAACAACTTACCCTACAACAACGAAAATAGCTGAGACATACCTGTTGTTTTTTGAACTCTTTCATTGCTTTCCACCAAGATATCAAAATCTTTAAATCTTTTCTGCCTAGAACTTTGATATCTTTGCAACATTCTCGTATCTCAGCTGTTGTTTTGGGGTGCGTGGAAATATCTTCATCGTCAAATATGATCTGAAATTCAACAAAATAATAAGTGAAAATGTCTTATTTCGCATAATTTATCAGTATTCTTCATAGTAATGTGTGATTTATAGTGAAAATGAAATCCACTATAAGTGTCTATATATTAGCTTATTTTTAACTGTGTTAAATTATTTTTGTGGAGAAAAATGACCAACTTCGGATAAATCACATTAAAAAATTAGAGCAGCAATTCCCAAACTGGGAGGAGTGAGCAGTTTAAAATATATTTTTTTACCCTTTAAAACGTGTCTATATTATTTATTATATTAAATAAAGGATGGAGGGCGCGAAGTTTCTTTTTTCAAAGGGAGGCATAGTAACATAAAGTTTGGAAACCACTGAATTAGGGTAACAATTTAAAATTTTACCTGTGATGCAGCTTGTAACCCATCTATGACATTCTCCTTGTTCACAAAATCGGCGACGGATATGGCATGATGTAATGTATGATCATTTTCAGGATAACCTTCGGCACGGGCCTTTTTCTTCTTTTCCGGGTGCATAACGTTCAATTTATTTTTGGGTTCAATATCCAATTCCTCAAACACATATTTCGAATCCAAGAACTTTGGGTCAATTGTGTCGGGAGCGGTGTAATATTGGCAGACAACGAATATCTCAGCTGACTCATTACGCGACGCCTGAGGCTTTGTGGCGTGAACCTTCTTGAACAGCTGTTTGAATACCCAGATGAGCGGATGGTAATCTTTGGATCGGAAAACTTTAGTCACAAACCAACCGCCCTCTCTCAAAAAATGTGTAGCCAGTTTTAGAGCACTGAGGGTGAGACACGCCTGTTGGTACGCATCGTGAATCCAATTCATGCCAACGTTCGGCGCCCCGTCGTTCATCACGACGTCTGCCTTCCATGTTTTTAATTCTTTTGACAGTGAGGTTTTGCATTTGTCCGTTGTTATATCTTCAATGAGACCTATGCAGCCGGGAATTGATTTAATAGGAAAGAGATCCACCCCTATGACGATGCTCGACAGGGGCATGTTCTTCTGAGCTACTTGCATCCATCCTCCCGGAGCAGCGCAAAGATCTATACATACTCTAGACTTTTGCAAAAAACCAAATTTCCTATTTAACTGTATTAATTTGAAAGCAGCTCGAGATCTGTAACCTGAAATTTTCATAAAAGAAACGGTCTTAAATCGTACCAATACACAACAGGTTGATAATTAACATACGAATAATATAAAATAAACTTTGTTGGTTATGATATACGAGTTTAGTAATTGATTATAACGAGTAGAAATAAGCACAGACCTGTTTCCTTAGCGAGTTGATAATATTTATCTTTCCGCTGTTTTCCAATTTTACTTTTTTTCCCCATTTTGATGCGTTTTCGCAAACACTACACACGTGTGAATTTCAAAACATTGGGCACGATTTGACACAATTTCGAGGTTAGAACATCGCTGTCACGCTCGAAATATACCTACTAGCAGTTGGCAATAAAGTTGGTGCGACTGAATCATAGACAATATACTGAATCAAAAAGAACTGTGCCAGTTTATGGACTGAATTTATAGCATAGACAATATATTGATAATTCATAGATAACTAATTCAATTCCTCATATTTCGTTATTATGTAAAACTAATGGTAAAAGCGCTAGAAAAATTAGTAAAAAGAAGAGTGTTATGTTCATAATATAAAAGTGGATATAGACAATATTAAAGAACAATTATTTGACAAACCATTTATTCCAAAAGTTACTAATTATTTTATATCCAGTATGAATCTTCAGAAATTTAAAATTCAATATCTTTGTACCATAAAAGTTTCTATATAAGAAAACGAAATTTTCTTAGAACTTTTTCTAATGTTTATAATTCATTTTCAAATAAATATTATTTAAAATAACAATTTTGATTGTTTATCTTAAGGAATTGTCTATGCTATTTACCCTGAGTCCCAAGCAGAGACAATACTGGTCCCGAGTAAATACGAAATTTTCCGAGTGCGCTACGTGACGCCATATTATCCAATCAAATGTTCTCGAATCGTCATTTTATCGAATGACGTGTATTAAATTATAATTTAATAATTTGCCACTCACTGTTGTCATTTGCGTTTCAACATTCATCCTTGTATTCTAGTGAATATTAAAAATGGCACCGACGATAGCGTCGTTTGTGAATTCCTTCAATAATAGGCTGTGAGTGAAATTTTGAGAAATCTGATCAGGCAACGAGTGTACGATAACGACATATTGTTTTGGTAATGACGTGTTGATCTATATTTTGATTTTTTACAGTGAGGAGCCTGTTCGTTCGCATTTAAAAAATGTATACGCCTGTTTGACATTGACTTCTTTAACCGCGGCCGGAGGAGCTTATGTCGACTTATATACAGAATGGTTCAAAGCTGGTCTTCTTACCACTTTCGGAGCTTTCGGACTGATAATTCTTCTCACGGCGACACCCGATAATGGCAAAAATACAAAAACTCGCCTCGCCTACCTACTCGGATTCGGATTTTTGGCAGGTATAAAGTCCACAAATATTTATTTACTTGTATTCATTTACAACAGAAAATCATTGTTTTCCATTATTGACAGTGTATGTATGAATTTGGGCCTAACTTTTGAGCTGGTTTAAATCTGATGAAATCAACAAAAATGTTTTCAAACTGACTGCCCTCAATACTGAATTACATGCTTGACTGGTTTATTTTCTTATTTTCACTGCGAAACTGGATATCGCAATTTTGTTAAATTATACGTTTTAGTGAATTTATAGCCTTGATGCAAGGTGTCAGTAATCATATTCGTTTTTTGAATAATTGTAGATTTCACAATGTAAATACAAAATTATCATGAATTAGGCTCGTATTTTATTAATCATGTCAAAGGTCGTATTCTGAATATTTATTTCAAATTTCATCCTTACGGACATCAGTTTCACAACAACTGAAATACGTATTATAACAGGTTATTTAAAAACAAATATGTTTTTTTTTATATTTCCGACCCTGAATGCCCAACACTAAGGCCACTGAATTGTTACATTTTTTAACCTGTTTTTTTTGTTTGTTATCTTGAAAAGTTGTTCATAGACAAACAATATTAGATTACATGAATATAAAAGTTTCACTCGGCGTTGCAAAATTTCTGTTTTTGTTGCAATCTATGTTATGCAGTTGATAAGGATACAATCTTCAATATATCTATATAATAAAACTTTGTTTACTCTTTCAGAATATACAGTCGGCATTATCATTGTTCTAGTGGTCATATTTTTATACAGCAATAATTGTATAGCTAAATGAAAAAATTTACATACTTATTTTACATATTATAATTAACTTATTTTTTCACGTTAATTCAATCATAAAAAAAATACAAATAAACATACGCATATTTATTCTAGCTATTTTACACATATTACGTCTTACCAAGTTTACTTACTTAGCGGACCTTTTCTTTTGTGAACTATATATAGTCAAAGTCCATAAACCGCAAAACCATGTAAGATATTGCCAACCAGTATCGGATTTCCCCATAAGTGCATGAGGCACGTACTTGGGCCCTCATAAATAGCTTATATCTACAACCAAAATGATTCCAATTCCGTTCTCAATATTTATCAATATTCAACATAAATTCCTAGTAATATTTCAACGTATGTTTTCATTGGAAAACACTAATATTTACAGATAATTGTTGTCAAAAGAATGGTTATCTTAAAGGATAGCGTCTTGAAGCATTTGACGCTTAATCGAAATTGCCGCCAACACAGAAATCGTTAGTGAATTATTTGTTTTAATTAGTTATACAAATCTAAGAAACGTTATGATCTTTGATTACTGTCAGAATAAATGAAAAAAATAAATGTACCTTCAAACGTACCGATTTCGCTGCGAAACAGTTTATATTGGAAGCTATGTGTAACTACTTATACATCTTAGTTAAGATACGATTGAATATACATTTATTTATTCTGACAGTTATTAAAGATCATAACGCTTCTTAGATTTGTATAATTAATTAAAACAAATAATTCACGACGCTATTCTTTAACCAGATAACCAAAAGAATTTATAAATAGTTTTTTTTTTTTTAATTTGCATACGTTCTATGACAGTGTTGAACGAAATGAAAAAGTTTTTTATTTGAAAATGGTGCTTTCAAATTATATTACACCGGGGCCTTCCGAGTGCCTTATCGGCTACTGCTGCCAACATAGATAAAAGATAACCGAAAGCTGAATGCATATTATGAACCTAGTCGTAAATTAAATTTCATACAAAACATTAAAATAATAAAAGAAAAACAATTCATTCATTTTTAATTTCACAAAAGTCTTCCTCGAACTTACATAAATCAAATCCACAGGTTCATCATCAGTAAAGAAGAGAAAGCAGTGAAAACGTTTTTAAAAATGATTGTCCACTTTTTGTTGAGCTGTTTCTTTCCCCTTAGATTTCAGTTTATTTTTGCATTCCTTGATCAATTTGGAGGATTGTTGCATAAACCATAAATTTAACCCTCCAGAGACGAGAGCTTTTTTCTGATAAAAGAAATATTTTCTAAGCCATATTGAAGTCACGGATAACTTTTATTCCTATCCAAAATTAAAAAAAAAAAAAAACGCAAAGTCATTGTATAGAAACCCCGCATGACTATATAGTCATGCTCATCCTTTTATTACCGTGTAATATTGAGTACGGACAGTGGTAAGGACAAAAGTGACCGTATGGGCTTGCAAACATTCGGGGTTGAAATATAGCTAAACGTGATTTTTTTTTTAAATATTTACAATTTGAACTCTTTAGATCAACATAATTTCAAAACAAATATATTAGCAAAATAACTGTAAATAATTTTATGTTTTTATAAAAAAATATCGAACAGTTTCAAAAAGTAAATTAAAAAAAACGGAAATTCAAAAAATCACATGTGCTTTTGGAGACCGTTCCTGTTCCTACGGCTGATGGCTAACTGTAGTCCGTACCCTTCTTAACCAAATATGAGCAAAAGCAACGATATTCAGGTAGAAAAAGTATGAATAGTGGGATCAATAGACAACGGTGTTTTGTGTGACCATATGGTGACGCTCGTCCTTGGAGGGTTAATCTCAATTGTAATCAAACTTCAGAAATATCTGACAGATATCGTAATTGAAACTAGAAAATCATAGATCTCTAGAGATAAACGCTAGTTTACAAGACAGACAAAAAACATTATAGTTTTGTAAACAAGATAAGGAAATACACAGAACTTTACAATTAGGCAAAGAAACTCTTTATGCACTCAAAATGTTTCTTTTTTTTTTTTTTGATTTTATTCGTGAGTTAGATTACCATAATAATCAAAGTACAAACATTGTGTTTGCAAATCTTGAAATTTTTCTGTTTTTATCTTTCTTAACTATATAGGTAGATCTTGCTTCTTCTTTATATTTTAAGAAGTGATAGGCGTGTAATTTGCCATTTTTTTTTTACCTTTGAACAGTTTATCTGATTTGTCTAGGGCAGTGTTTCTTAACCGTATTGAAAGAATCGCCCTCTTTTGCAGAAATAAATTATCCAAAATTATCTTAACGCCCCCCCCCCCCCCTCATCGAGGAATTTGAAATCCTCAATTCCCTATACTTTTTCCCCAAAATATCTCCGAAACTCGTTTTTTTTTAGCTCACTGACGAATTTGAAATCCTCAATTCTGTATCTCTCTCTTACATCTCGCAATCCTACAGCGCCCCCCAAATTCTGAAAAATAAAAAAATTCCCCCGTTAAGAACCACTGGTCTAGGGTTTAATTTTATATGTGTATCATCACTTTTTTCATTCCTCGGAAACACTACATCTTGTTTGATCCAGTTCAATACGGAGCTTTGATTGATTTCCAATGTACCAATAAACATTTTCTTACAGACTACATAGTTGTGTTAAATTTAAAATGATATATAACAGAAAACTCTCTTCTACTAATATCATTCGAACCATCTTCTGGAAACTATCAATTTTTGCCAATCTCCTTATATATTAGTGTTTTTCTGGTCAGTTTTTTTTCCAAAATAATTGGAATAATTGATGGCGTTGTTATTTCATAAATTTTGTAGACTGGAAGCAGTTTGATAGTACTAGTTCAAATGAACATGGATCAATCAAAAACGTTCCTTTTTTTTTTATTTATCCTATTGATCTCAGGTACCGTCATGATTTTTTTCTTCTCATGATATAATAATCCTAGTTTACATCTTGTTTTGTTTGCTTAACATATAGAATTATTTTTTATATGAAGCTTTTCTCGTTGGGTATTTGTGTTTTCATCGTTACTGTATTGATTTGAACATCATTATCTCTAATCATGGTCGGTGAGTGTTTCATGATGCAAAAATAAAATTGCCATTTAGAGAGCAACTCGAATGTATTTGAAAAGACTCATTCTGAATTCTTTTCTAGTATATTATCTGAAACGGTGGTATAGATGCCTATTGAAAACTAAGAGTGGACAAAAACTATTTGTCTGTGCTCCACACTATGTCAGAAAATATCTTTCCATTTATTTTTTTTAAGAGTTACCAAACTAAACATGAATAATAGTAAAATTTTAAGTATCGTTTGGTTATTGTAAGTAATCAAGGAATTTTGTCATTTTTGGACGATTTATCTTTATCAATCTTGAATTTTTGTTTAACACTTCAACTGTACAAATTACACTTATATTATAAACATTTTTTTTTTCTTCTAGGTATGGGTCTCGGTCCACTGCTCAACTATGCCATCATGCTCAACCCATCCATAGTAGTATCAGCACTAGCGGGAACATCGCTAATTTTCGTTTCATTCACAATTGCCGCCATGCTCGCAGACCGTGGCCGGTGGCTCTTCCTCGGAGGGACTCTCATGACCTTGCTCAGCTCTATCGCAGTACTCTCTCTTGCAAACATTTTCCTGCGATCACAGCTCCTTTACCAGGTTAATTCAATTTATTCAACTTATTTTATAGCAAGTTTTGTACTTTGAATATCTGGCTCACTTCACCTCTAATGGGCCCATATGTCAGTGTGTGGTGTGAATATATTGATAAGCCGAGATACATGATTCAATTGTTTTGCTTAAAATTTAAAGCGGTCAAATATTCACATAGGAAATGCTGTAAAAATGTTTGATGTTTCCATATCGACTGTGGAAAGGAAAAAGGACGTAACCCACACATTTTACAGGAGGCGCTAAAAACGTGTTTTGATGATTTTGTGACATATGCAAATTATGAATTTTACACAACCTTGAAGTGCACGGATACTTCTAAACTGGTGTTTAATTGACATAACCTAATATCAATTAAAGAAATTTTCTCGGAACAACCTTTATTTCAGTGTTTTTTCTTGGTTTTAATTTTGTACAAGGTCATCTTTTTCAAACTTAAAAGCCAAATTTAGATACTTATTCGGCATTTTCAGCTTCCATCCTTTTCATATAATGTGTGTCAAGTTGTATACATTGTGATTATCGAAAAAAAACTGTTTTGGAAAATTGAGGGTTAAGTCCTTTTTCCTTTCCACAGTCGATATGTTAAATTATTTGTAGGGTAAATAATGAATATAATGCATTTCCGTCAATTATTGACAGTGAACACCCTAAAGTGATTTATATAGGCAGCTATTCACGCCCATTCCTAATAAAATCAATTATTTTTTCCAGGCTCATCTATATCTCGGCTTGGTTCTGATGTGCGGATTCATCCTTTACGACACTCAGCTCATCATTGAGAAGCGTCGCGCTGGCAACAAAGACTTTGTTTCCCACTCGCTGGACTTATTCATCGACTTCATTGGAGTTTTCAGACGCCTTGTCATTATTCTTACACAGAAGGTATTAAACTGTTATTTACTTAATAATGGTGGAAGATGATTTACTAATTTGTCGGGACCGCATAGAAGTCAAAATGTATTCCTCAATTTAACATTTCTTATATCGTTTGCCTAAAATTTTAAGATCACAAATCCACAACCATTATATTTACTTCTTGTCTTTTGCGATGTCCGCTCCTTTCCGAGTACAACATCAACGCTCACTGCCTCTGAGAATTATCAATGGGTGGTCGAACCGCTGGTGGATTTTATGTGAGCACATAGAAACCAGGAGATATGTGCTATCTGTACTATTTGTTGACATCAACGACAGCTATTTGGGGACTAAAAATAAGCGCCTTCCTTTTCCAAATAGAATGCAATCTAATACAGAAAAACAAGGTGAACCAGCTATTAGAGTTCAATTGACTCGAGGATCTGAAGCGCAGGGTTAATCGCCATGTCTTAACACTACCTCCGCATAAGTCTGAGACAGCTCTGCCCAACAACAACCATTCATAAGATTTTTAGGAGCATAAAAAAATCTTTAAGATCTTTTAATTATCTACAAGTTGTTTTTCTTACTTGCAAGTGTAATTATTTTTTTTGCATTATAAAAATTAACCCTGAGATATTGTAGTGAAGTTTTGTGGGACAAGTGAAAACAAGCTTGAAAATTTAATCATGAGTTATATTCAGCATTTTGAGAATTTGGAACTTTGCACAGGGCGATTGTAAGTATTTGACTAAATATACAACAAGCTGTAAACCATCTAAAGCCAATATAATGAATAATATTCACACTTTATTTATATAGGAACAAATAATGTAACTATTTAGAAATCGTAAATGAACAAATTGCAGTTTCAAATTTAGCTTCAATTAGCTAGAACAATTTTATGGGTTTCCCAGCTTTATGTTCCCAGATATGAATTAATGACAATGCTCAACTATTCAAACAATAAATTATTTAGGTTATCAACTTTTTGTTATGAAATAGTATTAATGCTGGGCCAGATAAGTCTGAAATATTTTTCTAAAAAATAAATTCCTTCTCTGGGCCCAAATTTCAATTTTCTTTGACTGCCCAACGGTCGTTGGGCCCATGGGCCAACCCAGAACCCCTGTAGACCCCTGACATGGCAGATACTACTCGTTAGTTTATACTGAATACAAAATTAACTTTTATGTGGATAATAAATTGCCATATAAATTTACAAAAAAAAACACTTGGTTTTAGGTAGTAATATTATTGTGGCATACATTACAACAAATATTTTATTTATTTTGCAGGAGGAATCAGATCGCCGCCGTAAGAGAGATTAGATTAAGAACTGGAATTAAGAAGATATTGATTTAAAGGCAACATTTAACTTTTCAAGACTGCCAAATTTATTTGCTTTTAATTTATATACTTTTTCTTCAAATTCTTTTGTTGAACTATATTGTAATATATGTAAACCTAGAATGTAATTTATAGGATTTGGCTATTTTATACAATATCTTAAAATGAATAGTAAAACTATGTCTGGTCAGGTAGGAATGTATTGTTTGAATGTCAAATAAAAACTTGCATGTCAAATTTAAGGTGTACTACAAATAAATGTTAAAAAATACTTTCTTTTATTTTTTCAAAATGCAGAAAAAAAGTTTGGTGTATGATATCAAAAATTAAAACAAAAATGCTGACTATTATAAACCACTCGAATACCAAGCGGACACAGGTGTCCGGATCATATGCAAGCAAACACGGATGTCCAAGACATTTAAAAATCAAATACTTGGTATTCTAATAGAATATAAGAAATATTTTGATGAATATGTGTAGTGCTATCTATATTGAGTAAATATAGGTTTTTAAAATTCGAGTGTATATTAGGCAAATTGTTTTTCTCAAAAACACGCAGTATTCTGGGACATAAATGATTTATTCGAGCGGTTAAACATAAGTGTATATGTTGACTTCCGTATATCATCACTATACAGTCGGAACTGTTTAGTTTACTCTTCATAATACACGATAGAGCATAAATCTCGTAAGCACATTAATTTATTAATTCGCAATAAATTGGTATTTTTATTGTACCAAACAATAAAATAATTAATGACAAATTCTGTTACCAGGCTTTCATTACTATAGTTATTAACACTTTGATGGACAGTAAAATTTTCTTTCATTTCTTCAAATATACTGAGTGTAGGGTCCTCAAATTTTACACCAGGCATGGGCAACCTTTCCTAGGTTTGGGGCCAAATTATCATTCTGTCTGAGTCAAGGGCCGGACCAAATTATTAAACATATAAAGTAATATTAAATTAAATAAAACACGTTGCTATTTCTTATATGGTGGTGATCATGAACTAGTAAGAGTGGAGCCACTGCATGCGCCCGTGTCATCTACATTATTTAATCCCTCCCTGATACTATTAATTTGCTTCTCTAATACTTCGCCGAGATGAATCAGGGCCAGACAAAATAGCTCCGCGGGCCGGTGATTGCCGATATATTTTATACACAATCCTCAACAAAACCTTTATGATAAAAATGAAGTCATTTTGTCATAAAATCATTCATTAATAACAGCAAAGAATATGTATTCTGATGAATTTCTGACATTAAATAACAAATAGAGTAAGTAACAACAATATGCTTTCAGCACAGCGTTGTCTTATTGCAGTGAGTTTTAGCCTAAATCGACAAGTAATATGGAAGTCTTGCCACGCGAGGCTTAGAAGAGAGGATGTTGTTGGTTTTGTCCAAAATATTCCAGAAAAAGAACCAAGCTATTGGATGGTGCATAGATCAGGAAAAAAAATTCATGCCCCACTAACAGACTTTCTTTGCTAGAGTAAACTTACAACCCTTTTAGGGTGTTCACTGTCAATACTTCGTGGTAAGGTATAATTTAAAAAAATACACATTTCGCGACCAGAACACTACAAGGTTATATGTGAAAAAATTGATACTTCTGTTTCGCTAAAAATCTACACTCTTTAGTAAGTAGTATTTTCTAATAATACTAATATTTTATTTTAATTAAAAAATTAAATATTTTAGCCAAACAGTTATATGAGGAGTTACTCGAAACTACTTGCCACCAAAATGAAACATGGAATTCAGCACTGCTACTATTCAATCCATTTGGTGTCCTGCAAATAGTGTAGATTCAGAATGTTTCTTTAGCACCTAACAGATCGCAGCAATCAACTATTAAAACATGACTAGCTGTAAGCCCGTTGACCTCAACGGGGGGATTTTTGTTGCATTTTTAAGTAGAAATTTACTGGCGTGAAAAATAAATTACAAACCTATTTATTAAATATGCCAGAAATTCTGATAGTAAAATAAATATATATCGACAGCCCTGCCCTGCAGTATTTAAATTGTATATAATATAATTTTTAGAATAATTGAAACGTTTAAGTTTGCTTACAAATATATTTCGTAGTAGCAGAAATGGACCTCGGCGCATATATCAACAGCCCTTTTTTTCAGCCAAGTTTTTAAATTGTAAATTATTAAATTTTTGAAATGATGCTCAAGTTTGCTAACAATCATTTTTCGTAGGAACAGAAATCGACCTCGGCGCATGTATCGAAAGCCCTGCAGTATTTAAATTGTAATTTATTTAATTTTTGGAATAATGTAGTAGAAGATTTTGAAATAAAAGTCGAAATATAGTTCTATAAAATATCCATACCGTCATTAGAATATTCCTAATGCATGTAAGAAATTAAAAAGATTTCATGGCCGGATGCAAAATATAACCATACCTTCCAATAATCGAATCAATGACACTGATCAAAATCTGTCAAATCAGCTCCAAAAAATCTTCGCCCAGCCCTACAAATATAGCTTCAAAAAATCGAATCAGTATATTTGATTATTTAAAAAACTTCTTAGCGATGCAAACTTTCAAATAAAGTTCTCTTAATATTATTACAATGCTTCAGTTCTAAGCCAGGAAATTTGAATTTTGAATATAAAAAGACGCCCATTCCAATTGGACGAACGAAATATGCGATTCAAAATAAGCCGTTAGCATTGGCCGAAAAATGTGTTGTTCAAAATAAGCCTCTATCATTGGGCGAAGAGGACAATGTTACATATTTGTGATTATTTTATCGGCTATTAACACACTCAATGCGGACTTTAGTGGAGTATGCATTGTAGTATGCTGATTTTGTAATATTAATAATAATAATAATAATCTTGTTTGTAAATATCAGGACTGCGTACCCGTCTCCGGATAATTTATGGTACTTAGGAATAACCGTCGCCTGCATAAAGGAGCGTTTACAATGCAAGATTTTTGTAAATAAATTAATTGCATGTTAGCTTTTTGATTTATATAATATTGTATACATAAATACATAGCAAACAATAGATACGTTTATCAATATTAAAAAATAGCATACAATTACTTTCATTTACGTGAGTAAAATTACATCTTTTGTAAACATATATGTAAATTGAATATAACATAATAATATTAAATAGGTTAAAAATAACTTGCACTAAGCAATATTATTGTATTAAGCAATACTTACACACATGGATCCAAACAAAAACCCGGTTCATTTGGATATTCCGGACAAAAAAAGAGAGGCTTTTCTCCTTTTTTCATTCCAACAATATTTCAGCCATCTTCTTTTGGTTTTTCTATCTGGTTGTTTTGCAGAAAATAGGAAGATGGACCCTTTTAATTTTTTGTTTTCGAGGGGGGCATACTAATTTTTCAATAACTTGTAGCCTGTATATGATATTTTACTTGAATTTTGAAAATTGTACATATAATAAGAATGTAGTATCATTGTTTGAAATAAATGAATCCCTATTTTTTATAACATCTTCATGTTTTTTTTCTACATGGGAAGTATGCATTTGATTATCGTAGCCATGCCAAGTATGCATTTGTCCATCGTAGCCACTCCAGCCATGAAATTTTTGACGAAATCGTCAGAACGTCTCAGCGGTCTTTCCATTTAGTTGCACATATTCCTTCTGGGGTATATTTTACCACGGACTCACTTCTATAAAAAAAAATATTTGTAGCTTTTTATGTATAAAATTCTAGACAGAACACTTCAATACTCAAAGAATGTTAAAAAATGTAAAATGAAGAACAGTAAATAATGAAAATTAAAATTTGAAACTTATGTAGTAAACGTATTCTAAGCGAAAGTGTAAACCAACCTTTATGTGAAAAAACACAACTTCTGCAGGCTCGCACTACCGATTCCTTATTATTATTTTTTTGTTGCAAAACAATGAAATAATAATATCACTCCAAAGCAAATTGTGGCATGTTTGAATAAATCGACCGACACGCTAGGCGTGTTGTTAGCACCCAACGAGTTAATGTTAAGATCTATGTTAAGTTATAAGAAATTAAATCATTTTGCTTATGAATCCATCTTTCATTATTTTTAATTTATTTCTTGTCAATTGTATTTTTTACAATTTTGAACGTTTTGTACTCGTAAATTGTCCATTTGTACTTATTTATTCACTATTTTCAACTAAATTCATGTTGTTTTTGTAATAATTTCAAATCTTTCCTATCAATATATTGTATAGTAATTTGTGTCTAAATTTGACTTTCTAACTGAAGTATTATAACTATGACTAAGAAATAAATGCTAAATATTGTATTTAAATTTGAATTTTGTACTTTTCCATGAGTTTTGTCGCTAACGGCCCGGGTTTCGCCTTTCGGCATCTTCAGGCATTCCAAGTGCACGGATTCACTTGTAATGCCTAAAGATGCCGAAAGGCGAAACCCGGGTCGTTAGTGACAAAACTCATGGAAAGTACAAAATTCAAACAATTCAAATTTGATATTGAAATTCCATCAAGCACCCTCAGTCGAAATACTTAATTACCAAATATTGTAATTTTATTTGCTCCAAAAAGATATTTAAAAAAAATAGATGCTACAAATGTAAAAGCAAGTAGCTTGCTTACACTAAATAAATATCAGGCAAATGATAATATAGTGATATTTTTATCACTATATTATATTTATATTGAACCCTTGTAGTTTTCGCTTTTAAATGTCATTTATCAAATTGTTGGTTACTTACGCTTTTTGCAGATTCTGGTTCAAGGATGCTTCTCGGGTACAGATATTAACCCGTTTAATGCCGGACGATTTTGCTATGCATATGCTAAAATTGCCAAGCATTATTTGTAGAAAAAATCGTCTTTTACAATTTTTCAAAAAAAGTATTGGAAAGCATTTTTTAGGAACATAAAAAAAAACACTTGTATTCTCTATGATCTATGGAAATAATATTCAGAGATATTATCTGCATTTTACAAACATGATACAACAATAAAAAATATTAATGTTGATTAAAGAAAATTTAAAACAAATAAAACTTCTGCTTAGAAAAAACAGTTGAAAACATATTTATTTTGAAACACTTTTTATGTCATTATGTAATAAAATCTATTAGTAGTCATTGAATGAAAAAATAATCGATATATTTTATTATTTTACGAAGAACCAATTTTTTTCACATATTTGCACGCAATGAAAAAAGCGAGTTTAATTATGTCACGTTACATTGCGAAAAGATTGATATAGGCCGATGGAATAGATTGATATGCCGGGCTGAAAAATCAGCCAGGCGCATTTTACACATCTGTTGAATGACACATAATACAAATAAAAATTTAATAGCAATAAATTCGGTATCTGAAGCGCCGGGCCGAAAAATCAGCCCGGCGCATTTTTCGCATAGGTAGGGAGGGCCGATTTTTCGGCCCTCCAGCATTAAAAAGGTTAATATTTTTGTAATAGAATAATTACTTACCTACCTACTTTTATGCACAATGCAATTAAAATATACATTTCATCAAGAAACACATTTGATGGTAGGTACATGGGATAGTCGGTAATAAAAGGCAAATTTAAAAAAAGATGTTTTAATATCCAGATTGATATAGTCCATTCGCACATTTCACACATACAAACAATCAGACAGAAATACTGACAAATTAAAAGTAAGTAAATTATAAAGTAAATGCACAGTTAACAGATTTGTATTTATTTAAATAGGAAACCTTAAAAATATCCGTAAGATTAAGTTTATTCCTGCAGATGCCGCAGAATTTAGATTCTAGATTAATATGGCCGTTGTCGATCTCTGCCTCTGAAAGAAATGTATTCTCATGTAGATCTTTTTTCAAACAATACAGAACTAAATTGTAAATTCAGAAAATAAATTGATAAGTTGTGTTCCAGAGACAGGTTCACATGCAATATAAAATTTCACATGAGTTTTTGTTGGAACATTTTTATGCCCATTTGATTTATAGAAAAACAGACAGTTTCATGTTAGAAAACAGTCGGCAGCGTTGAATGGGACAAATTTTACATTTCGGTAAACAGAATACCAAGTATATACTAAAGTTTACACGCACCCTCCGCCGCCTCTGTGCATGGGACCCCCTCGGCCGCCTCTGTCTCCACCGCGGAATCCACCCCCGCCTCTTCTGTCACCTCCTCGATCTCCGCCGTCTCTATCTCCACCTCGGCCACCCCAACCGCCGCCACCGCGATCTCCACCACCCCTTCCGCCTCCGCGGCCCCCACCCCCTCGTCCGCCACCTCCTCCTCGTCCGCCGCCTCCACCTCCACCGCCGCCAGGTTTCTCTTCATTACATCTGAAAACAAAAACAGAATATTGCAGATTCTCTTAATTTGTTAAAAAGTATTTCATATAACTAGATTTAATTGTTTCCCAAATAGGTTCACATGAGGCAATAATTACCACAGATGAGTTTTAAAATGGGATAGATAATCTCCCTGTAAAATATTAAAAACAGATACTTCTAATATTCAAAAGCTCTGCAGCGTTGACAGGGTTGAGTAAATTTACATTTTTGTCTAAAATTAGAGTTTGTTGTAATATAAGCCATAAAATTTACCTGTTGCAAGCATTTCTCCAAGCGAAGTTGGTGTTGCCGCAGTCGGGATTTGGACATCTCCAATCTCCTTCTCTGCCCTCGCCTCCTCGTCCACCGCCATCACTGTCACGCCCACCTCCTCCGCCACCTCCACGGCCTCTGCCTCTGAATCCACCTCCGCCGCCTCCTCGGTCACCACCACCGCCGCCGCCTCCTCGGCCACCGCCACCACCACCGCCTCCTCCTCCTCCACCGCCGCCTCCGCCACCGGCACCACCTTGCCAGTTATTTTGCCGTTGTGCAAGAGAAACTTTGATGGTATTTCCGTTAAATTCTTTTCCGTCAAACCATTGTATGGCAGATGTGGCGGCGTTGGCATCTTCGTAGGTCACTGTGGCTTCACCCTTCGGCCGACCGCTGGCTTTGTCTTTGTAAATCCAAATTTTCGGTTTCTGTGTGCGCTTGTCACTCTAAACAAAAAATTCTCATTAAATTTAAGACTTCAACAAAATATTACTCGCTCTAAAATACATCAATTTTTAAAACAGCTAGTGTGTAAGTAAAAATTATACATTTTGGAACGTCATGTACGTTCCATATATAACAATCTACCCTATTAGGTGGATCGTCGCTTAGGAAAGGTTTAGTATAGCGAGGTTTCAAATTGGATCCTTTACAGATTATAAAGAACACAGAGTGCACTCGCTGTCTAGATCAGCATTAAATTGCGTTTTTATACCTTGATGACTCCGATAGCTCCGAAATGTTGCGCAATGTCTTCTTCCGAAGTGTCGGGTTCCATTCCAGCGATGAAGATTGTATCCTCTTGGGTTATCATGTCACTGTTTGAGCCTCCTCGGTCACCCCCGTAACCTCCTTTATAGGGGAAAACATAATTAGTATTGCAAGGAGACTATACAACATATTTTATTATTAAGAAAAAGCATTAAATTAATATAGAAAAGAGAAATTTAAAAGCTCATTTTTAAATAACAAATTGAATCACAAGAATTTACGTTGTTCACTGGAGGAATTTTCATCGGAAAAATTTCATCAAGGATAGCAAATTATTTAGTAGTTATATGGATCTATTATTAATTATTTGACACCTGTATTGTTTTATGCTCATTATTATTATCATACCATTACTGCAGAAGTCGAGCAGTTTTTTCTTAATCTAATTCATACTAATCAAACTTCACCCCAACGAATGACAACCATTTTTCTAAATAACGCCTTGCTTGATGTTTACACTGCATGAACAGTGAGGACATGTTCGCATATATATTTACCTAGAGTACGCATGTTACAAATATTATTATTAAAATCGTTGATTGCTGTCATGCCACACTCTTACGAGACTCGCAGATTTTTTTTATCTTGGTGAATACCATTAGTATATTAGCACCAGCACTTCATTGCGGCTGACATGAACCTTTTGAGTCTGTTTTTTATTAAAATACCATATGAATTAAATATTTTTTTAAAAGCTTTGATGATTGACTATATTTAAATATATCTAAAATATCCATAAAAATATTTAAAATATCCATGGAAAGTTCAGGCTACCGACACATTTTCTGTACAATATTAGCAACCTACAGATGATGAATTTACAAACATGCATTACTGTTAACTGTAATTGTATTTACTGTTCCGTCGTTTATAATGAGCACCCATATTATAAGAGTGCAGTCAACCGCTCGCTATATTACGAATAGAAAAACAGTGCTGCGATTTATACCTCACAGGATTAACTTATGTGTTTGACATTTAATTAAGTGGTTTTGTTTCAGCTTCCGATTGGATTGTAAAAATGTCTATTTCAAGTCATCGACGGCCAAGTTTTTCTTCATAATTTTGTAAAATCATTCCTCCGTAATTTGGTATATTCCCGTATTCACTAAAGAATTACCCAAAGATCCTTTTTAAGTCGCAAGAATTTGTTTTCGACATTTCCTAATATTCATAGTAAAGGAGGTAATGAGAAAGTTACGTTGTCATTGTCAGCATCTATATCTTTTCTTAGGTCTTCCTTCACAAAAGTTGTATTAACTAAGACATATTTTTTCCTCCTTCACAATCAGGTAGTATATAACATGACAATAAAGTCATGAAAAATTTTCACTTTCTTACTAGTGTAGCAATAAATTTGTCAGCAGGATACATCCTTGTATTAAATAACATCCATCCCGGTTAGATGGTCGCAACAAACCGCAAGTGGATATGACCTTCAGTATACGCGATAACAACTGTAATTAGTCAGTGAAATCATGGCCCATGTTTTCTTTCCCCTGCCAGATCACTGGACTCTGTTATCTCATGTTCAGTCAAACCATACATTTGACGCTGCCACCAACTTGACAAAACTGTATTGGCATTTGAGTACTATCTCACTCTTGTGTTGCAATATGTATATCCGCCTTCGATGCAGCCATTTTAATATTTATCACACTAATTATGTCTTTTTTAAAAAGCAACTCATCCTTCGCAGACCGACTGCAGAAAAACCAGCATCAGTGTAATTTGAACCAATATGGCATTCAAAATATTTATTCTTAAAAACACCCAGTAAACAAATATGCATACAACACTTATAGTTAAAAATCGCAGACCTTGGCAAAGAAAATTTGCAACTACATTCATGAATAAACATTTCATTGGATTCTCATATACAAAAATTAGAGAATATTAAGGTACAATGGCAATGTTATGAGGAAAAAAATATTTTGCTTTCACTATATGGTGGTGGTGCGGAAAGTCTTATTGATTACCAAATAACCTGTACTATACAAAATATTTCCCATCCCTATTGTACATGAAACTCCAAAAATATAGAAATACTGAGTGAAAGATTATCTATTGTGATATTTGTAAACTTTTTGAAAGAGCCACTCACCTCGAGCGAGTTTGAATTAGACTCCAAACGACTCGCTCGACTATTTTCACTTCTCGAAGATTTATCTTACCAAGAGATATTCTGATTCGTGAAAGGCAATTAAATGTATAATTTTTGAAACCTTTTAATATGTACTCTACCATTTCATGAAAAAATATACTCATATGGTATAAAATAAGGAATATAACCATCGACATACTGTACATCATTTATAAAATAAGCACTAAAAAATCTTAAAATAATAACAAAATAGGAATTTAAGAATAATCGTATAATGATGACATTTCAGTTGTAATGTAACTTCTGGAATCTTCTTCAGCAGTAAATTTAAGACAGAAGATAGTTGAAAAAATATCTGAGTGAGTGCATTCCTAAAATACACTGGAACAAGTGTGGCTCTTTCAAAGACAATTTGTAATATCATTGTACGTTTTCATTATATATTATAAGAATAGCTCCGAGCGACTAGGCGCTGGGCTTTACCTTTATTAAAACCTCCCCCCCTGCCGCCGCCGCTATAACAAAAGACGTTCATTACTGACAACTCTTAGTCAAGTAGGGAAGACAAATGGTAACACTGCAACTCTTGTCCTTAGCCAGTCCTCGTCATGTTTCCTGCGTTTCGAGTCAGCGTCAGTCGGTCAGTCAGTCAGTTTAAAGTAAATTTTAAAGTATTCCCCCGGTTCTGTAGCATCCGAACAGCAGTACACCCGTTTATAAATAACCATGCCGTCGATGATTTTTCATCGTGCGCCTTGGCAACGGCTAAACCTGTTATTGACCCCAATGAAGTTTGCATCGTAGACTTGAGCCCCTTACATTTCAATGACTATGCGGTAGTACAATTTGTATCAGAATTGAATTCCAAGAAACAATCATCCACAATAGTTTGTATCAAACCAATTTTTACTTAATTCAGAGAATGATAACAATGGATCAATTGACAAATCCTCGAGTGGCTTCCGCTGACAGTTCACTCTTAAATAAACCTTCAACTTATGTTATGTACACCCAGTCAACAACAAACTGTTTCAGAATAGCAATTTAACAAACCCAAGTCAGGAAATTTTCACACCCAGTATCCCAATGAGAAATATCAGCAATAATATCTTGATTTCACCAATTTAGTACTAGAAAAAGAGACATTTTTGTATAAAAAAAATTCTCATTTACAAAGTAAGGATTCTGACCCCGCTATTACTCTATGAAGATTAAACTAGGTTTCGAATGTCACGTCATAAAATAAACACATCCTGTTAACAGAAGAGATCACAGCAAATTCATTTACAAAAATTAATTTTTAGTTGCAATACACTAATAAAAGACAAAATTTTGAGTAATGGGTTGTGGAATAACCTTGAGGGTCAAGGCTTCTCTCATGCTGCTCTTACACAAGCTTGCCCTCATTAAAAAATATCCTCTATAAACCTTAATAACTAATCAACCTTCTGGTATATTATTAGATAATCTTAGTATAAACCTTGGTGAACCATTTATATGTATATCGAAATACAAAACCCAGTAGTCTTATATGACCGGACAGTATTACAAAACCAGCAGCATTACAGGTATGCTGTGACCAGAATGCTTTCACTTCCTCAGTTTCGCATAAGTGTTGTGATTTTTTTTAAACCAGTGTTTTTGTGTTTGGTTATCGGTGGATGTTTTTCGCACACATACAAAATAATAATTGCTTCCTTATTGCTTACCGACAGATTCCACAAAACATTAACGTGGAATGCATATACTGAACATATTTTTAGATGAGCCATCTGGTTGATAATAACCCCTCAACGGTTCATGACCCCGTGTTCTGTCCAGCACCTTTTTTATATTTGCAACCTCCCTCTACTTAAGACTAAAATATCACATCGGTTTCGATCATCTCGACAGGATGAAATCACCTCAATCGAAGCAAACTTATGATAGGGAACTGTGTACCCGGGGAACAAGATATATTCACAGACCATTAGCAATTCTCCGTGAATATTCTTGATATTTCACAATGGCACAGATCAAACTGATATTTTAATATCTGTGCTATTTCTTCCTAACAATATAAATGTGTTTAGATTAATAGGCAGGTAACATTATCTACTTAATGCACCGGTAAATAACTTTTACTGACATTCTGTTAAAATTCCTTCTTGGCAGTGGGATATTATACACAGCTGTCGAACTGTCTTGCAGACATAAATACTCTTAATACTAAATAAAGTGATGAATTGGAAATATTAACGATGACTAGCCAAAATTACATAAATTGCTGTTTTTTTTTTTAATTGAATAAAAACCACAAAGAGGGGGGGGTAATTTCATTTAAAAGAAGATTTGTGCTTACCCAAATCCTCCATCTCGAGATCCATAACCACGATCGCCACCGCCGCTGCCACCGTAACCTCCTCCTCCGCCTCCACCGGAGGATCTGTCCCGGCGATCTCCGCCTCCGCCACCTCTGTCACTTCCGCCGTAGCCACCACCACCGCCTCCTCCTCTTTCACTTCCTCCCCAAGATCCTCTTTCTCCACCTCCTCCGCCGCCGCTGCTACCGTAACCACCCCCTCCTCCACTTCTATCAGCTCCACCATATCCTCCACTCGAGCTACGATCATTTCCACTCCCATATCCTCCTCCCCCTCCTCCACCGCCGCCTCCCCCGCTTCTATCATTGTTTCCACCCCATGAGGTATTGCGGTCACCGGCGGCTCCTCCGTACCCTCCGGCTGAGTTTCCGCTTCCACCGTAAGAAGCGCCTCCGGAAGCGGTGTTGTAACTGCCGGCTGTTGCTCCGTTATTGTAACCACCTCCAGCTGCTGATATAATATTTAAAAATGTAGGGATTTTCAAGTGTTAAATTATGAAAAAGTGGCCGTATGATGAATTTGGTGGAAACTCCAGAGGATTTAATGAACTTAAATTTGTACGGGTCGATTTTCAACCCTGCCGGCTATTGAAGAACCAGCAGGTCTATCAATGACCGATCAATATAGGACTTAGTAGGAGGAAAACTGAACACTGTGAATTACAGCCACCAAGCCTAAGTCCATGGTTATCACTGTAGGCATCGTTAAGGTCAAACAAAAGGGAACTAACTGCAAATTTGCTTAATGTAGATAATGAGCTTAAATGTTTAGACTTTTTTTATATAGATACTTTTTGTAAAATGTAATGGATTTATATGGTTCTGTTAAAATGCTATCAATCATTACATTATTTGTTAATTAACTAAATTAAATTTTGAATAGCGGCTGATTCATGACTAATGAATAGCAGAACGCGCTGCAGATAGATAGATAAATGTTATAACTGATGGTCAAGTTCTTTTATTTAAAACTATTACTCAGACCCCGGCGACACTAAAAAAGAATTGTCAGGTAAGTAAAAAATATAGTACTTTCGATGGTTTCGGCGGTAACTTTATGGAAGTTCATTTTAATAGAAAATTTAAATTAACTTTGATTATTCCACGTATTGTGTAACTAACTGTGACACGTGTTTCGCCTCTTTCAGAGGCATCTTCAGACTTACGATACTTGCGATAGTAAGTCTGAAGATGCCTCTGAAAGAGGCGAAACACGTGTCACAGTTAGTTACACAATACGTGGAATAATCAAAGTTAATTTAAATTTTCTGAAAAAATATAGTCATGTAAATAAAACTAAACTTGATCTGATTTCAGTTTAATTCTTCCATCAAATTGAAATACTTTGGGTAAAAGTGTATTAAAGCTAGTTGTGGATTATTTCGGCGAAAAACTTTACAAACTAAGTTAAAAACGTCACGATTTACAAATCTTTATTGAAGCTTTGATAATCACGTTAAAATCACACATTAATACGAAGACTGATAAATATTTCGTATTTCACATAATATGTCAGTGATTTTATCGCGATTATTAAGCCCTCAAAAAATAGTTTTAAATCGTGGCGTTGTTTTTAGCTTAGTTTGTGAAGTTTTTCGCCGAAATAATCCATGACTTTATCATACTTTGGGCCAGTTTCCATTTATAACCCAAAATACCTAAAGACGTTAATTCGTTCCTGTATGTTTAACTCAACCCATTTAGTCATGCATCTATATATCTGGTTATGGATGGGTAGGATTTTACTTATTTGACAAAAATTGTATCACAGTACATGTGAATACATGTACAAAAAATAAATGGGTGCAAACTATAAGGGCTGGTAAATGGCCATTATAAAATAATAAGCAGACAAATGATATGAAATCAAAAAGAGTACAATAACTAAAAACAAAATACTAACATAGGAAGAAAAATAATTTCTGACTATATAAAGCACATGGCTGTATAAATAGAACTTTCACGTGTTGCACAAAGTCTTTGAAGGGAGCCATAAGGGGAATGGTGGACAATGAACTTTTAAGATGACGTGATGCGAGAGCCGTTATAACTGAAAAGTTAAGTCACCTTGAGCCTGTCCCCCCCACGCTTCGTAGGGTGCAGCTGAAGCCGCCGGACCCTCATAAGCCGCAGGGCCCCCGTAAGCCGAAGCGGCAGGGGCAGCGCCTACGGGCGGTGGAACAGAATACTGCGTCGCGTAACCTCCCCCTCCGTAGCCCCCGTACTCTGTGAACACAAACAGAGGCTCAATTTAACCGTCTCTAAACGGAACTCCAGATTATCAAATCCCATGATAATATTGATTACTTATAATTGAAGAATCTGATGTCCGAACACATGTCTTTTCGTAAAGAAACAACCGTTAAACTTTTATCAGGATGAATACTCCACTCCGAACAACCAACCGACATCTGAATATCGTAAGTAAAGATTTGAGCAGAATTTATTCTGGGTGTGGATCATGAATCTAAAGTGGATTGAAATTGCATTAAACGCGAAAATATATACGTTTCGTGATTATTCAAAAATGTTTTCATAGCTCATATTTCATGGAACGGGAATCTAGTACCATTTATCGAAATGAATTCTTGGGAAACAAGACAAAAATGGCAATGCAAAAAGATGCAGATTACTGTAGCTATGGCGGCAACCGCGAAATGGAATAACGTAATATATACGATAGCATTCGAAAATTTAGAGGAGACCTCCTGTCCATGAATCGGTGGAGCAAACAGGCATGAATGAGATATCCAAAACAAAAACAAAGCATTTAGAGTAGGACTACGAATGTGCATAATTGTAGTCATCGGCGTGATAAATAAAAAGAAACCGAAAAGTGCTTGCAAGTCATTTAAATAATAATCGGAATACTACGTTGAAACATAATAAATAAAAATAGAAATAAGCGAATGATGATCGTCGAGATACATTCGGATGAAAAAATATTGAGTACTCACGTTCACCCATTTTTAATAGCTGGACGTCGTCGGGTGATATCAATGCAGGAAATGAAACCGGCTCGGGCAACAGATCAAACTCCAAAGACGTTTATTTGACGAAACGAATACGACGCCACCGGGCGCTTCTGGCAACTACGGCAACTACGTCGGTTTCCGTTTTGTTTAGCATCCAACGTTGCCATAAATGTTGGCTACCAAAAAAGACGATATTAAAACGGTAACTAATTATTTGGTCGGTTTTTTATTCGATATGTGACACGGTTTCTCAACATCCTTCACTGTCTTTTGTTACTATCAGCGTTGAATGACACACTATTTTTTTGCTTAAAATAAAAATATGATAACATTTTTTTACTATGAGTCGAATTCTTTTTACATAATTTAAATTTGGCTCACGTAAATTTTGATTATTTACAGTGAAATCCTTTATCGACATGCCCAGAATTCACATTTTCCCGATATTTGCGTATTTTTTTTACAATCCTGATTTATTTTTAATTCTTAAAGAGGACTAGGTCAACTGGGTGTTTTCTTAAAAAATCTATTTATAGAAATAATTAAACTAAGACCTACTGGCTTATTCAATAAATAAGTTTGCATTTGATCTTCCACGCCAGTATATAACTGATTTATCAAAAATGCAAAAAATTCCCCCGTTGAGGGCAACGGGCTTACAGCTCGTCACACTTATAAACGGTTTACTCTTTTCATAAACTAATATAAAGTAAAACTCCCATTTAAACTATAGTTGGGACCATGTAATTGGGGGTGTGAATCTCATACAAAATTAGGGATATGGTTTTTTCCGCGGAGAACGCAAAACTAAGATTTCCCTTAGTTTTGCAAAAAAAAAAAAATGAACGAAATATTCAGTTTTTGTAGTAGTATATATCCCGCACACAAACAGACGCCCAGCTATGCGTATATAGTCTGGCACGTGTTGAATACACAGACGCTAGCCAACATTTGACTGTATGCGCGGCACAGACAACCGTCTCTTAGTATGGAATGCGACTGTGCAATTAGGGGATTTGCGGCGAATATATTAAGCCAGCGCGTAATTCGGGGTAGTGTAATTGGGGTTTCTACTGTACCTACTCTTTTATTTGCGTCGTGGATGTATACATGTGTTTCTATTGTCTCTGTGTGATTCATAAAGGTATCCCAGTTGGATAAACAAATAATACCGTAACGTACCTAAGAGAGAGGGGACAGGACTGTCATGTCAATGCTGCCAATACAAAAACATAAGTTACACGTATGCATAGCTAGTCTGCGTTCACGTATGTTTGAAACGTATCTTTCATCATAAACTATACTTCATATACTAATCATATACTTTGCAATGAATACAATGGAATCGTTGAAGAAGTTGGGTATATGGCTCAATGAAAGAAGTAATTGCCACCTCATAAAGTGATAGTGGATTATTTTATTTTATTTTATTTTATTTCATTCACTATTAATTTTCAAGTACGCAAACAAATACATTTCGTAGAATAAGAAAAAGACTCGAGGACATCAGTACGCACACATTTGTGAAAAGTGAAAGGCGAGTGATTATTTTATCGACTATTAATATATAGAATTTAGTATGAATAAAATAGTGGAGACTGGAATTTGTGAAATCGAGGACATCCTTCACTCACTCACTCACTCACTCACTCAAACAAACAAACAGACATTATCGACTATTAATATATAGACTAGCTGTAAGCTCGTTGCCCAGCAACGTGAGATTTTTGTTGCATAGTATTTAATTTTACTTTATGTTATTTTATTTTATTTTATTTTATTTTACTTTTATATTTTTGGAATAATGTTTAAGTTTGCTAACGACCATTTTTCGTAGTAGCAGAAATTTCGTAAATTATTGAATTTTTAGAATAATGTTTAAGTTTGCTAACAACCATTTTTCGTAGTAGCCGAAATGTCGTAAATTATTGAATTTTTGGAATAATGTTTAAGTTTGCTAACAACCATTTTTCGTAGTAGCAGAAATTTCGTAAATTATTTAATATTTTGAATAATGTTCAAGTTTACTAACCATCATGTTTCGTAGTAGCAGAAATATCGTAAATTATTAAATCTTTGGAATAATGTTCAAGTTTGCTAACAATCATTTTTCATAGTACCATAAATCGACCTCGGCGCATATATCGACAGCCCTGCAGTTTTTAAATTGGAAATTATTGAATTTTTGGAATAATGTTCAAGTTTGCTAACAACCATTTTTCGTAGTAAATATATTTTATTCAACTAATTTTCAAATACGCTAACAAATACATTTCGTAAAAGAAGAAAAAGACCCGAGGACATCAGTACGCACACATTTGTGAAAAGTGAAAACTTATTTTATCGGCTATTAATATATAGATTTAGTATTAATAAAAAAGTGGAGACTGGAAGGTGTGAAATCTGGTCGGACAGACGGACATACAGACATTATCGGCTATTAATATATAGATAACTAATGAAGCCTTATATTTGTTTGACGTTGCTCTGATAATTTCAACTAATTTATTGTTTTTTAATAATATTGTATTATAAAATAAATCTTTCTGCTTCCTATCTAGCTAAGTTACGTTATATTTTTGAATATTTGTCGTCATATTTCAAATATGCTCTATGGTTTGTTTTTTTGTTCAGTTTGACGTCTTATTCAGTCTTATTCTAACCTCTATTGTTTATGCGTCTTATGATGATGTTGTGTCAAACTTATAGACTGGTTGGTACCTATACTCTTTCATACTGGTTTCAGATTTGTATTTCGCCTGAATTACCTGGTTCACTTGGTATCCCATGTATGGATATTTTCTTATACGCAATTACATTTAGTATCGAACTGAATTGTTATTGTCACCATTTAGTCAATTTCAGTTAATTTGTAGGGAAACATAGAGCAGCTAGCAGTTTATTTTTGATCTTAACATTAAATTTCTTTGTCTCGCGTATGAAAATTTGGTATTTTTTCAAAACCATATCTGCTCCCTATTCAAAGCATATGCCCACCACGTGTTGTAATTGATAAAGAGGGTTTTGAAAAGTCAACTTTTAAAACCGCTCTAGTCAAAATTTACCAAATATGAGTTCATCTAGATTTTTTTTTGTTTTATTATATCAAATGAATGATTTCTGAAGCCGCATATTTTTACAACTTCCTAGATTCTGATGCATGGTAAAAAATGTGGATAATTACATTAAGATACATTTCCCAAGAAAAGGATGCTCATGGAACAGCATAGTTTTTAATAAAATATGGAAAATTTTAGCACCCTCAACATGATTTAGAAGTATTTTAAGCTACTCTTAATGATGCTTATTATTCCTTGAAATCAGGTTCCAACCTTCTAATGTTAGTCAGATCCAGATGCTACAAACGAAATTAGTAAAATTCAAAATTATTTATTATGCTCAAAAGCTTTTATTTTTACACGCTATTTGTAATTCTTGATATTTGAACATTTTTTAAGAATTTTGCTAATTCACACAAACCCTTAAAGAATGAGAAATGAAATTTTCTCAGTTTCTTGAATAGTGGATTAAACCAAATTTGAAAATTGCCTCCTGAATTGTCCATCGCCTTATAATTTTTGCGGTTATGTTCCAGGGTATTGATTGGACTTCTTCAGTGGTTCGTCATTGCTGAATTTATTAGTCAAGAAGTTTTTCATATTAATTGTGCTCTATCTAATTATATCTGTGAACATCTGTACAAAAGAAGTGTGAAATATATCACAACATCAAAATAACAAATATTTAATTCTGTATAATCCCCTTCCATGTTCTTTTTTAGTTGATAAATAAGTTTTGATCTTGTTTTTTATTTAATCGGGTAACAAGAATAGTCCTTTGGGAGAATTGAGCCCCCAGCTCAAATCTACAGACAAATCACGACTGCTTAAAAGCCTCAGAGGTGGTCTGTTTTTGAAACACAATCTCAACGTACTGATTGGTCTGGAATTTGGGTCACATACAAATAGACAGATATCACATTTATTAATAACCTTTTGAAATTACAGTTGTAGGAGTACATGTCAAACAATACTCTTTCTCTTATAATGAGAACAAACTATTTCATGAAATTGTAAAAGCTACATGAATATGTCAACTGTGGAAACAATACAAACTATAATTTAGATGCTTATGAACACCTGTATTATAGGTTTAATAATTTCAATGACTACTGCAATGCTCTTTTTAAATTACATTAAAAATTAATACCTTAGTATGGGTGAGATTACTCAGTTATTTAACTTATTTTCATTTAAAAATGAGAGCCATCGATTTTACAATCCATACCATAACCGGTTGGCACAATTAATAGAGTAAAAAACAGTTGTTTCGGCAGATTCGTCGATGTTATCCTATTTATTTATTTATTATGTACGACTTTATGATTTATAACATTTTCAAAGGACCAACCTCTATTTGCACGACAAGATTCAACAGTAATATCTGCCGAAACGTAAATACTAAATAAGTGAAAACTCACTCGTTAAAGTGAAAACACAAAATCTGATATTGTAAAACACGCGGCAATATAACTCAAGTGGTGATCAAAAAAAGGAAAGTATTTTTATTTTTTTCTTATAATATAATAAAGAAAGATGGCTATATACATTCAAAACTTATGAACAATATTCCCCACTAGGGTAAAAGTTATGATGGTTTAAAGAAGACCGGACTTTTATCAAGTACTTGGGGCTGTAGCCAATGTGTTTATAGTGATTATTAAAAATGGACTTAAAGATATTTTAACAAAGGTAGTCAATTTAATAATATTATTTTTTACTATACTAGCAAGTGCTTTGGTAGAAAGATCATTTTCTACAATGAAAAGAATAAAACCATTCACTAGAAATAGTCAAAGTGAAAATAGATTGTCACCCTTTGATTATGGTGCAATTTAGCAAAGTATGTGCGAAAATAACAAATTATGTTTTTTTATTTTCATGCATTTTTCGAAAAAAATAATATTTTTAGAATGTTTAGTATTATAATATTGAAAACAACCATATATAAAAAATATAATGCACTATGTGAAGCCACAGTACAGTTTAGGGTGGTCACAGTCAAATTTTACGAAATTCTCGGAAGAGTTAAAAAAACAAGGTCTCACGCTGTTTGTTCATTTGGGCAAATCTGTAAATTCTTGGGATTTTGAATTTGGAAATTCTTTTGGAAGAAAAAAAAAAAGAAAGTCCCATGGAAGTTTTGGGATATCCGCAAATTCTTGGGTTTTTGAAATTCGAAAACAAAAATTGACTCTCAAAAAGCGCCACGGGCCCAACAAGGTTGAGAAACACTGCTGTAGCGAGTTAAGGCTCTGATTTTAATTTAATCCAACATTCACTGTGAAAGATAGTGCCAAAGCTTGTGAAATAAACCAAAAAAGGCATTATTTTCATTGCCCCACATTGCTACACTATCATGACTATTACATGCTTACTATTAATGTAGCAGGAAGAGGGTGTAAGCATGTCAACATAAGTGGTTTTGAGATATTAACGTCTTAAAATTCTAATAAGAGTATGAAATATACTGAAAAGCTAGAATTCCACAAATAAACTTCTGCAATATCTTAGCTACAATATTGAATACGAGCAATTGTTTTATGAAGAAATGTAGATCTTGTTATGTCGAATCCAATGACGTTAATAACTCAAAAAGTTGTTTTCCGACTTGTTCCAGTCTTGAACTATTGTATTGATATATGTGTTTCACTATTACCAAAAATACATTTTTATCAGAAAAAAGAAAAAGGAATTTATTTATTGATTATTGTGGCTAACACCGTTTTTTATTTTGCGTATAATAATTTTATATAATGATTTAAAAATTCTCTTTTTTAAAAAATACTCGCCAAACACTTAAAACTCTTATTTATTAATTATGTGTAACAATATTTTTTTCTTATATTTATATACTTAAATACTTTTCGTTTATTAAATTATAAAACATAAAACATTGCAAAGACTTTACAATTCACTTTTTATAAATGAACATCCTTTTAAAGAAAGCCACAAAATTAACCAAATCATGTTACCACTTCTAACCACTGACAGTTTATAAATATTTACTGATCTTTTTACAAATAAATAATTACCATTTTCCTATTAAATCCTGACCAAAATGCAGTTTTTTACTGATAATTAATGTTTTTTACTGATTTATTTATTAATAACTGACAATTTCTTTAATATTTACTGATCGTTTATCGAATAAAAAACTGACCAAATAATTAGTGGCCAAAAAATACAGCCAGTAATCTTATCAATGTAAATATACAAAATATGACGATACAACACAGTACATATTATTAAATCATTGAATAAACTTTTTACGTGATTTTTACAAAAATATAACTAATGTTATTAAGCAAAGACAATTATATTTACAGTAGAACCTCGATTATCTGGATTGTTTTCTGGAACATTTTTTTTACGAATTTGCTAATTTTCTCATGACGAATTGCATACCATTTTGTTCATTGTTTTGCATTGTTTGAAATCGAAGAAATCTTCCGGTTGAACATTACTATCAGAAAAAAACCAGGATGAATGGTGAAATTTTTAAATGATGTTATGAAAAACAGATCATTCCAAAAGTAAAAAATATCAAAACTGCATAGATAAAAGAGGAAAAACATTATTGTTAATAGATAATGCATCATCTCGCCTATCAATAGAATGTTTGAATCAGATCGATGAAATGTTTACGTTCAAATTTCTGGGAGTTGGAATTTCTTAGATTTGTCAACAGTGAAAAAATCAAATTCTTGAAAAGATTATTAGAAAGTTCAAGTAACACACTAGAAATTGTTATAAGAGACATTATAGAAGCAATAGCACAAATTTAAATATGTACTGAATGTGTCGAAGAATATGTTACCAAGTGGTTAAATTTTAATGCGAACGATCTTGGATTTCAAATTTTGAATGATGTGAAAATAATTAAGGAAATATTTGTCTCAGCAAGATCAAGAAGACAAAGAAGAGATATGCAAAGAAAGAGAAATTGATCCTGCTCATTCTAAGGATTTTCAGTGCTTAGATGTCGCCATGAAGTGATTTGAGAGCCAAGAAGAGTGTATCTCAGGATTACTTATATGTCCTAAAAGTATTCGCGATTTGGCAGCTTCAAAAAGAACAGCTAGCTTATTTAAATAAAAACTAATAAAGGAATTTCTTGATAAATAATTTAATACTAAAGCTTTATGTTAATCTAGACAAATAAAAAATATTTTCACTGATTGTACATGTCTTTCCGTGTAAATTATGTTTTTTTTCGATTATCCGGATTTCTCCTTATCCGGGCTACCTTCATCCCCAATTAATCCGGATAATCGAGGTCCTTCTGTACATAGATAAAAGTTTGTAAAATGACACAATAGGGCACTTTACAATGGCATGAAGTCGTCCACGCTTTGGTGACGTCAGTTCCTTATGCACACTGGGCATAAGGAACATACGTCACCTAATCCTGGACGACGGCGCCCCAGTGTGCAGACCCCCAATGTCTGAATTAATTGATATTAGTTGTCCAGTTTGATCAAAGTCGCAAGGTGAATTTTATTGCAAACAAAGGTATATTTTGAAAGTTATGATTTTAAACACATGTTTTTTATTTCAAATTTCATGATTTTTTACTTTTTTTAGTTACTACGTTAGATTTTCGAGAGAACTGGCCCTGAAGACAAGTCAGGACAATCACTCCAGCTGCTCCCAGGACATAACAGTACGATGAAATGGTCACCAAGCTGCTGAACACCATGTGTCATGCCGTGGAAAATTGGTGACGCCTAAAAATGTACAGATTAACCCTTTTAAACATCGGCCCAGCGCATCAGATACCAAATTTATACCTACTATTTTTTTATTTGAATAAAATATATCCATTTTTTATCATTCATCGACTACTTATAGATTTTACTACATAATGACATGAGAAGTGTTACAATATTAATTTGTTTTTTTATGGAGAACTTAGTTTTATTTGTTTTAAATTTTCATTAATTAACGTTTTTTTTATTTATTTTTTTATTTATTTTTATTTAATTTTCATTAAAAATTTTTTTATGGAGAACTTAGTTTTATTTGTTTTTAATTTTCATTAATAAACGTTTATATTTTTATTGTTTCATTTTTGTAAAATGCAGATAATATATCCGAATATTATTTCCATATATCATAGAGAATACAAGTATTTTTTTTAAATTTCTAAAAAAATGGGATATGACTATCTTGTAGAGGACTCAACGTGAAGGAAGATAGATAGAAATTGGAGGCGAGACAACCAGATGTTCGTTTACTAGAAAATTTCTCGAATATTCTCATTTATTGAAATTCTAAGAAGGGCAAATTCTTTGCAGGCAAAAAAGAACAATAGGAATGTCCAAATACTATCCCAAATTGAAAATATTCAGTTGTATTTCGATCGCATTTTTTTTATTACCCCAATAAAATAATTTCAAAGAAAAGGAAACTATGTTGAGGGTTGTTTATTTTATGAGCAGTGGTTAATTCGATATTTTTTGTGCCAAACAAAACAAAATGCATATGTCTTATTTGCAATGCAACGGTATCTTTTTTTAAAGAGTAATATTTTAAACGACTTTACATAACAAAACATGGGACGAAATAATTTCCAGAAAATTATCGAAAGAAAAAACTGGAAGAAAACGTCAACAGCCAACAAAAAATATGCTTGTTTTTAGTAATAAAATTTTAAGCACGATTCAAGAAAGTTTTCGAGCCTGTCAAATTATAGCTGAAGAAGGAAAACTATTTTTTGATGGATCTTCAAGAGAGTGTGGGTTGAAGATAATATTTAAAAGTCATTTTTTTTACGATAAATAAGAAGAATCCTATTATCCCAAACTAAAAAACAATGCAATGAAAATAATATCAATTTTTGGTAGCCCATAGTTATGTGATTAAACATTTAAAAAAATTAAAATACATAAAATCGACCACGAATAACTAATTTACACATTAAAAAATATTAGTAAATTGGTACCTCAAAATCAAAAGAAGTTTATCCAAACAGTTGCATATTTCGAACTACATAATTACAATTTACACATTTATATATTAAAATATATAGTTAAATTAAGTTGCAAGTATTTTTTTGTGCATGTAAACAAATACGTACTTCTCTCAATTGCTTTAATTCTTATTCAATAAATGATAAACATCAATCCATACAATATGTGAAACTGTAAAACTTTGCAATGAAATATATTCAATAATTGGAATGCCTAGCTATTAATTAAATAAAGTAGGCCTACGTATAAATAGATACCTATTCATAATAAATACTTTCTATTATCAATAGCAATATTAAATACATTTGTTTACGTTATAATTATTTTGTAAGCACATAAAATAAAATAACATTCTGATTTGGTTCCGATAAGAATTTATTTGTCGTTTTTAAAAAGTTCAATCCAGTTCGCTTCTTAAAAAGTTTGGTGGACCCTGGCATAGACTAGACCCTGGTTTAGTCACTACAATCACAAGCTCTAATCCTCCTATGCCCACCAATAATCAAAGATGATCATAGATATTACTTTTTGAGTAAACAGTTGTACGCTGTCGCTCAGACCCAGAGACAATACTACTCACTGCAGTAATAAAACATGAAATCATGTACCTACGTATTTATTTCAAGCTTACAAATGCGTTGTTTGTGCGGAATGAACTCTCATCCAAAATAAAAATACATTGAGATAAACGAATTACTCTGAATGCTACTAAATTAATAACAACTAATTCGTCGAATTAATTTTTAATTTACTGGAACGAATAAAAACGGTTTGCTTCATACATATAATTTATTAATTGATAAATAAAATACATAGGTACGTTGACGCTTGAATAATTGTCGCTAAATATATAATTAGTTTTCAATATTACTATACAAACTACTGAGGTAATACTAAGCAAGTGTAATTAAATAAAAAATGCGGCACCTATTGTAAGAATCTATCACTAAGCATTTTTTTACGAATAGCATTTTGACATATTTCTGTTGCATCATCAACAGTTTAGTACTGCAAAATATGTTTGATATTTTGCATTAAATTTGATTATCCCAAAACGATTCATTAAATTATTATGAAATATTATTGCGAAAACTTTTATTTATTTAAAAAAAATAATAGAGACATCTATTGATATTTTGTGTTATCTTAACATTAGTAAAGTAACGTTATATTTTAACAGATCTGTCAAGTCTTTGGTATTCCGAGGGCCGCAACCAGAATAATAAATACAGAAGATAAACTAAATGAAATCATGGTGGAGGCAATTAAAATTTGAAATAAAAGTTACGGATCTAAAAGAAATGACAAATAAAAGTCTCAGTATTGTTTATTTATTTACCAGTTTCAGCAAAGGATCATAGTAACAATATGTAACAATCACATTTATACTGTGGCTAAACAACATATAATATTACTAATATCGGAAATATTCGATTTTTTTACCCGTAAAAATAATTAAAACTTATCGGTGGTCTGGGGGCGCACAGGCGTACAGACCAGTACCTCGGCCTGCGTTTTGAGCAGCCGTGTTCAATTAAACAATATATGGGCAACCACCGGCCTGCCGAGCTATTTTGTCCAGCCCTGATTCATCTCCGCAAATAATAGAGAAAGAAATTAATAGTTCCAGGGAGCCAATATTACTAGTTTTGTAATTCAAGTTCAAAGCCAATCTTCACACTAAATTTTGTAATCAGTATATAATATTTATATTATGTCGTTCATTATATAAATAAATAAATATATAAGAAGTAGCAATGTGTTTTATTTAATTTAATATTACTTTATTATGTTTAATAATTTGGTCCGGCCCTTGACTCGGAGACAGGATGATAATTTGGCCCCAGACCTAGGAAAGGTTGCCCATGCCTGACTTAAGCCATTACCACCTACATATAGGGGGCTATGCTTTGACACAGCGTTTCCCAAACTTTTTTTTTTCGCGCCCTGGTTATTTTAATATTTCTCTTTCGTTACCCACTACATTTGTTATGAACTACCGGCCTATAGGTAAAATAAAACCGTAAATTTGTGTCCACACAGTCTTTATATGCTATGATACAAAATAATTTACTGTGATAAACCTATAAAGAAATCAAATAATTTATTAATGATATGTGTTGTGCTGTTTCTATTTAACTAAAAGCTCTAGGGTTGGAGAAAAGGACGATAGCTTTATTCTTAGTTCCGTCACACTTACTGACTACAACACGAGTATTTTTGACCATACACAGCGTTACGTCATTTTCGCTTACAACGAAATCATATAGTATTTACTACTCGACTGTGGAAAGGAAAAAGGACGTAACCCTCAATTTTCCAAAACAGGCTTTTTTCGATAATCACAATGTATACAACTTGACACACATTCTATCAAAAGGATGGAAGCTGAAAATGCCGAATTAGTATGAAAATGCCGAATTAGTATGTAAATTTAGCTTTTAAGTTTGAAAACCTTGTAAAAAAATAAAACTAAGAAAAAAGACTGAAATAAAGGGTTTTCCTAGAGAAATTCTTGAATTAATATTATATTATGTCAATTAAACACCAGTTTAGAAGTCTCCGTGCACTTCAAGGTCGTGTTTAATTCTTAATTTGCATATGTCACAAAATCATCAAAACACGTTTTTAGCGCCTCCTGTAAAATTTGATATGTGTGGGTTACGTCCTTTTTCCTTTCCACAGTCGA
This sequence comes from Himalopsyche tibetana, assembly GCA_030503985.1. NCBI lineage: Eukaryota > Metazoa > Arthropoda > Insecta > Trichoptera > Rhyacophilidae > Himalopsyche > Himalopsyche tibetana. The sequence goes on along the minus strand of JAPJYX010000019.1, from coordinate 27,445,618 downwards.
ATTATGTATATATGTATACAGATTTATTTTATAAAATTGGTGACACGGCATTTTGCTTTCTGCGACCCGGTACCGGGTCGCGACCCATCATTTGGGAAACGCTCAGCGGTGGGCTGCCAATACGTTAACAAGGTGCTCGCTTAATTTCAACGCAATTCTCGGTGTTCTTGGGAAGGAGTGAATATTTTTATCACTCCTATGCAATATATGGAATACTAATAAGCAATCTACTGATTTTTAATACACATAATATGTTACAATATGCAATTTAATGTAAACTTATCAACCTTAATGGCTAAAAATGTACTAGTGTGTACACTGAAGCTTTTGTCAATAATATGCGAGTCAGAAATTGCAGTTATATACTAATTTGATCTGAGAATATTGTTTTCTCTTAAATTAACAAGGGGCTCCCCGGCCTTAGTCAAATTTAACAAAAGGCTCGCACGAGCCCCTCCGAGCCCCCTCCAGCCCACCCCTGGAAACGCTGCTTTAACACATCCGATCTGAAACAAACGTCATTATCGATGAGTGATGATGACTTATCGACATAAATTGACAATAATAGCAGGGCTGTGGAGTCGCGTGAAAAAAAGACGACTCTGACTCCAGCTTTAAAATAATTGACGACTCCGACTCCGAGGAAATTTTTCAATAATTTCATTTTAACTTATATATATGTTTACCATCAGATGATCTTTAGTCAGCCAAGCATGAAATGTTAACACTTTTGAATATTTTGATTAAATACACATCATTGAATATATTTTTCAAAAAAAAATCGAGCCGCTCATTTTTCACGACTCCGACTCCGACTCCACAGCCCCAAATAATAGTTATTGTACAATTATATCGTTTGTCGAGTATGACAATGTACTTGCGAATACCTAATATGTTTTAAAATAATTTTCAAATTCCACCCAAAAATATTGTGTAGGCAAATACAATTTAATAGGTATGTACTAGTTTGGTATTCAGAATTTGTTCCACAGTAAAAAGAATGCGTGCCCATGTTTTTCAATTTAGTTTACTTATTTATAATATAGTTAGGGTTGTCAGATTTCTTGCAAGTCAAACCGGGACATTTTTCCGATTTGCCGATCAGCGTGGCTCGTTTTATTTTTATCTCTTCCGAGACTTTCGAATCCGAAAACCCAGGAATTTACCGATTTGCCCAAAATACCAGCGTGACTATTTTCTTTTAGCTATTCCGAGACTTTCGAATCCAATATCCCAAGACTTACCGATTTCCCCAATAATAATCAACGTAAGTCGTAAACCGCGACATTTGGGCGTCCCGAGAGGTTTGTTCGGGACACCGGGACATGTGTCTCAAAACCGGTGACAGTCCTGATTAATCGGGACGTCTGACAACCAATGTTCCCTCTAATTTTCGGAAGGTTCTGTGCGCAAAAGACATTGGCTGTGCAACTTTGCAAGAAATAAAGAGATTTGTGCGCCACATGACGGTATTTAGACTTTTAATAATGACAATAATTAACAACACTATTTAATGAAAATTAATTTATTCTGGTGGTGGTATAGCTGGTGTAACTTTTGTGCGCTCTGTTCTAATGCATGTGTGGGGGCTCGGCGAGTTGTGTCAGGGAAGCTTAGAGGGAACACTGCTGACAACCCTAATTACAGTAGATTTTTTTTACGTAATTGATATTTACTCCGAATCCAGCTTTAAAATAATTTACGACTCAAACTCCAACTCCGAGGAAATTTTTCAATAATTTCATTTTAACTTATATATATGTATACCATCAGATCATCTTTAGTCAGCCAAGCATGAAATGTTAACACTTTTGAATATTTTGTTTAAATACACCTCATTAAATATATTTTTCAAAAAAAGATCGAGCCGCTCATTTTTCACGACTCCGACTCCGGCCAAAATACCTCGACTCCGCGACTACGACTCCGACCAAAATACCGCTACTCCGCGACTCCGACTCCGACTCAACAGCCCTGGATATTTTAAAATTCAGTGAAGCTTTTGCATTATTTATAATTATACTTTACTAACTTACCGAACGTATTTAGTTATTACCTATCAATCACTGTTGTTATTATGATAAAATACGTCCGTTTAACAGAACATTAAAATACATATTGAATGACAAAAGATCGTTCCACCGAAAAGGTTAATTTACATTGTATTTGTAAGAAAATTTGACAAAGCTTATGTCAACAATAATTTACATTATTTTCAATGATTCATGACCTCGCACTTACCTAAAATACACATTTTGTTATGATTTTTTCGCACCGTTATATCATAATATATGAAAAGCTTGGCTTTGTTTCCTATCAAGTACATTGCGAGGCATCGCTGCTAATCTATGGCGAGCGGAAAGGATGGGAACATGAGTAAAGGGAGGAAGCTATTTCCACGCCCGTGACGTCACCGCTCTGACGTCCCGCCGGGCGGGCATGTATTTATAGAAAAGCGGGAAATTTTTGTACAAGTATTGTATAAATAATAATAACAGAAATGGGTACCTTATTTTTCATACATAGTGGCGCACAACGATACTTTTACACCAAAAGTTATACAATTATTACTTAATCCTAGTCTCACAGCTATAATTTAATTATTTACAACAGGTTTTTATGCGTTGATAGCTATTTCGGCTTTCGCCATCCACTAAGATTAATTCTGACGATGGCGTCAAAATACACAAATATTAAAAACTGTAGAACTAAAATACTTTGATATTTTTAACCTGTTATAATGGAGTTCTACCAAGTAAATGCCAAATCAATTAATTAATAATTTACGTTTAAATGTATGTTAAAACCACTCAAATCAAAACAAAATGGATACACATTGAATGAAGTATATTTTAATATTAATGTATAATATGTTAACATAATATCTACTATTTAAATAGGTGCGCATAAACACTAGTGTTATCGATCATAATCTCATTTGGATATTTAAATGGTGTATCAAATATAAACAAATTTGGTAATTAAATAACTGATTATTAAATATAAAATGTATTTTTCATTACACCATTTATTTAAAAACCTTACCATATTGTACACTACCATGAACATTTCAATATATTTTCATAAAATATTTAGTAAAATCGGCCCAGCGAAAGGATATTTTCGATATCAAGAAATTTTGTCAGGATCGACCAGTGGACGCTTTGTGTTTTCTTAAATCATATTTTTTGAAGACAAACACCGAATATTTTCTTGTTGTGTGTATAAATAAACAGAATAAAAATGAATTTAGAACTTTTTTTCGCTATTTTAATTGAATTATCCATTTTTTGTAAAACTTTGAAAATCGGATAAAACCGGTTTTAGAACAATATTGACATTCGAAAACCGGTTTTTTCAGAAGTCGGTTTTTGTGTAAGCCTTACTTGATAGTGTATTAAATTAATTCCACTTTTTATTTTCTTACTAAAGTAGAATTATATCTTCTAACTCCCGTACTTATGGACTTGGTAATCGGTTAATCGCTCAAAAATGTATGGTAAATGGCAATCGAAAATTATAGGTAATAAAAAAGTATATTAAATAAAACTATCAACAATAATAGAAGAATAAATTGAAAAATATATTTATCTTCGAAGTAACCGAGTTTTCATATCGATAATTAAGTTTATATTACAAATACATAATAAAAAATCATGACACTATAAACATTGAGTTTCTTTGATATAGTATTTCAGATTAGATTAGATTCATTTTATGTTTTTAGTAGATTTATGTGAACTTGGCTAAAAATAATAATTGTAAGCCTATCTAAGTCTCATATAATACCTCATATAATATAATAATTGAGCAGTATCCTCAGTGCCGGCGCGAGGTTATTTGGCGCCCAAGCCAACATTCACCATAAAATCGTGTAGAATTTTGGGATTCGAAATTGAAAATTTTTTGCTTGGCGATTTTGAAATCCTGGGAATTTACGGATTATCTAAAATGAAAAATATTAGAGACCTTTTGTTTTAGCTTTAGTGGGGATTTAAAAAAACCCAGGAATTTACGGAATTTCTAAAATGATTTTTTTTTATTACTTTCGATGGTTTCGGCGGTAACTTTGTGGAAGTTCATTTTAATAGAAAATTTAAATTAACTTTGATTATTCCACGTATTGTGTAACTAACTGTGACACGTGTTTCGCCTCTTTCAGAGGCATCTTCAGACTTACTATCGCAAAGTTTGCTTAAGTAATGAAGCAAGATTGATTCTAACATTTTAAAATTATAAAATTTTGCTCCTCTTAAAAGGAAAAAAAACCCAATCCATTTTGTAATTTTATAATTTTAAAATGTTAGAATCAATCTTGCTTCATTACTTAAGCAAACTTTGCGATAGTAAGTCTGAAGATGCCTCTGAAAGAGGCGAAACACGTGTCACAGTTAGTTACACAATACGTGGAATAATCAAAGTTAATTTAAATTTTCTATTGATTTTTTTTTACCTCTCACTCAATATTTTGTTGCACTGTAAAGAGCAGTACTTTTTATGATAACGATATTTTAAGTTTTCGAGCTACTACTTGAAGCTCACTGCATTTTTTTTTATCTATGTCAGGGAAAAAGGATAAGGCTAAAACAGGACTAGTGGTTGACTAGTCGCTATTGCTACACCCAGTTATTAAAGGATCAGAACGACGGGAAGAGAGGAAATAACGTGAATTTACATCAAAACACCCAGTCTTCGATCACAACTTTGAATTGAATAATTCTCAAATTCACTGCGATCTTACCGGGAATCGAGCCCAAGCCTGCGTGATCGGTAGAGCAAGCTCTAACCAACAGAGCCACAGCATGGGCGACATAGATATTTTTGTTTTACTCCTCCATTTATGCGCCCTCTTATGGTTTGCGCTTTAGGCGGTTGTCTATGGTGGCGCCAACCCTGCGTATCCGGGGCAGGTTTGCATTATTTAATTTTTCAATAACATTGTGGATATCATACAATATAAATTACTATGAAGTTAATTCGATTGTTATTTTAGTATAAAAAATATTAATGGATGATATTATTAATATTATTATCCAACATTTCGAAACCGTAGAGTGAACGGGAGCTAGTAACGTCATACGAAGCGGCCGCTGGTCGTCGTAGAGTCGTAGAGGCACCCTCGAGCTACACAGGCGTAGAAAATCGATGAACAGAATTTGCGCATGTCCCGGGAACGCTTCTTAACACAGTCAGTCACTTTCTGAACAGCTGGAAGTCAAATCGCTGGGAGTGCGGTCCTAAACTTCTCCCAAATAATCAAATAAATAGTCCACGCCGGTGTGTTAAATCAAGTGCATCGAGTTGACAGTGAAATAATGCTGTAAATAGGCCCATGGTGAACCCGTGAAAGGTAATTATAACCCGTTAACTCTTTTAACAATACCCAAAACGTCGCAACTTTTCGTGTTTTTAAACGCTGTGGTACCTGTTACGCAAAAGGTCACATCGATGCAGTCTCGTGACATATGTTAACGCTATACGTCGTATTATATCAAGAAAAACAGACATTTAAAATACCACATATGTCAATAAAGTACCGTAGATTAACAAAGTCGAATTAAGATGAACATTTTCTTGTAGTATCGCCCACCAACCATGGAATATTTGTATTTATAACTTGATTTATATTTCATGATAAAATAATGAAATATCATTAAGTTTAGATAGATAATTTTATACCGTGTAACACTATTATCAAATAGACATTCCGTTAAATAGTTATAATAATATTTATAATAACAAACAATTAAGAGTTTTTTTTACGACGTACGCGCCGTGGTTCTATTTTTTCGTACGCAATTTTCGCGTTACGTCGAAGGTCGTCTACAGGTTGTTTTCGACCCCCATAAAATAAAAGATTCTATTTTCTATCGAGGGTTCGTAAGTTACTTCGCATTCTTATGCGTCAAATTACAATTATATATTTTTATTTTTTTCTTCATATTATAAAAACATACCACAGTAAAAAGGAAAGAGAGCGGCACAGATATGTATTTACATTACAGCCCGTTGATATATAATTAATTAGTTGGAGATAAAAGAATATGATTGAACATGTAATTATGCTCACAGCGGCGTTTCGTAAAATTATTTAAAAACAGGTAATGATAAGATGTCGTTGACTAAGAAACACTTTTACAATTACCTCAACTCAGGGATGGGCTCGCACGAGCCCCTTGTTAAATTTTGGCGCGGCTGGCAAGCCCCTTGTTAAGATAAGATAAAATCAGCACCTAACTGCAATTTATGTTGATGATTAAAGTTTATTATGAAACAAGACTTGGTTGCCCTTGTTTTTGTTTTCAAAAAATACACTGACTTCGGCTGCATAATAAAAAAGACCCTAGCTGACCGCATGTGGCTCGCGGACCACGGTTTATGCGTCATCTATATGACATGGCTTGAAGGCATTATGGATGAGATTTACCGAGCCCCTTGTTAAGATATTGGCAGCCCACCGCTGCCTCAACTCGTAAAGATGGCAAAATTTATTTTTCATGATATTATTTGATGATTGTTCTCACCTTCATAATATACAATATGTGCTTTGTAACGAACAATGATTGTCTTATTAATTATACATTAAGTAACTTATATAAGTATTGTTTTTGTAGACTATATTATTATGCCAAAATATAATATAAAAATGGTATGTTTTATATCACGGTTTCCCAGCTAGGGCCAGGTGGCCACAGTATGTTCCAAGAGGGCTACAGAGCAAAAATAGTTTGAGGGGGAGGGGGGCACGGGAAAATCCGGGAAGAGCTAAAAAAAGATTTCGGCTGTTTTCATTTTGGTAATTCCGTAAATTACCGGGTAATTCTTTTAAATCTTCGAGTAAAATATTCAAAGAATTAATTTGGAATCTTTCAATTCCCGAGTCTCGGAAAACTTAATTGTACTGGTATGGGAGACACGGCAATTAATGAGACTCGAAAGGGGCTACGGGCTAAAAAAAAAGGTTGAGAAACTATTTTTTATATGATGAACGGATTTTTCCGAACACGAATTCTCCGTGCAGCTTCGTAAGCCTATTCGAAACAGAAAGCTCCGGACACAGAATATATCGAACATTTTAAAAATGTTTAATTTTCAGTTTCAGGCTAAGAATAAGCGAAAGATTAAACAATATGTATAGTCTTGATGTCGATTCTCGACTATTACACATATTAAAATTCAAAAGAAAACTAAATGTAAGGAATATTGTCTTTCCGAAGTTTTCTATTTACGGAAGTTTTTGCGTTCGGAAGAATCGATGTACAGTTTTTTTGTACGGATAATTCGTGTTCGGAAAAATCATGTAATCGTTTTATATTTATAAAAAAATATTTACCTATTACCTGTTTGAAAACGCACACAGTTATATTTATTGTACATACTTAGAGTACCGTTTTCCCCAGAAATGTATGTATCTAAATATATACATTCCCAATGAATATTAATGTTTGTTGCTTGTGATTAACTTCTTGGGAAATGGAAGAGCTAAGTAAATATTAATAATACTGAAACTTGTGAAATACGTAGAACATAATATTTAGTTTTATATTTATTAATATTTCTATAATATCATTCGATACTTGTATGAGACTAGTCAACAAAAAAGTACCATATACTTACATGACAAAATTTGAACGATTCAAATTTCACCAAGACATGACTATTTTAAAAATCAATACGTATTTGATTTGTTTTCTGTAGCAAAGCTAATTAATCCAAAACAACAGTTGAAGTATAAGGATACATAGAATAATGTGTAATTGTGTGTGTTGTTACTAAAGCAGAATTGACAACGTCAACACTTTTACGAAATGTTACAGATTACGAAACAAAAATAAAATTTCTTGCGGTGATCATTTACGGAACTAACTCGGCCATGTCCTGTGGATGCCTCAAGGCAGCTTTTATCTTATTAACCCTACCAGATGGGTCATATCACGCGAAACTGTCGGAAACTGTAATGACCTTTAGTAAAAGATAGGAAATTGTAGGCAACCTTGTGATGATCGTATAAGTACTATATATAACAGAGAGCGGATACGACAAGAGAGAATAATATTGATATTTTACTTGTTTTATATTCTGAAATTATTTTGTTCGCGCTTGAATGAATTCTTAGAATTTATTAAATGGCGTGTTTGATTAACATTTTCGTGTATTATCCACCCACGTGTTTGCCAAAATATCAAACAGAGTTTGTTGATTAGCGATTGGTTGACTCACGTTTATTTAATTCGTTCGTTAGGCCACCTGTTTGATGTCGAACGGAGTCAGAAAATGTGTTACGCCTTCCCTGACTTGTGGAGTTGACATATGGAACGAAAAAATCGATACAGGACACTAAGCGTGTACAGGAGTGGGGAAGCATTATTTTAAAACCATCATGATCACCCTCTCGGCACGTTTTTAATAGGACACTGATGTTTAGAGATTAATCCGAATATAGATTTTTTGAGATAGTAAATATACTCTTTATTAATTCATTTATAGAAAAACAAATAAACTGGAACTCCGAGGTATGGTTTTTTTTAGAAGACATAGATACTATCGATAAATACGTTTAAATAATACATTTATTGAGAGAACGATAGATCGAGTTTCAACTTTATATCATGAAAACATTACTAAGATTGTTAAATACTATCGACAGTGGAAAGGAAAAAAGACGTAACCCACAGTTTTCTCAAAACATGTTTTTTTTCGTTAATCACAACTAGGGCATCCAATCCCGAGATCCAGGATCCCGTTCAATTTTCTGATCCCGAAATTCCGGGATTGAGATGGCCGCGATCCCGGGATTTCGGGATTGAGAAATTTTGAGGAAAACCCGATAATTTACACGAAATTGGTAAATCGGTGAGCTAAAAAAAAAAACGAGGTTTTGCGAGATTCTGGGGAAAAGTATACCAAATTGGAGATTTCAAATTCCTCGGTGAGCTAAAAAAAAAAACGAGTTTTGGTGAGATTCTGGGAAATAGTATAACGAATTGAGGATTTCAAATTTCTCGGTAAGAAAATCACAACCCCGGGATCCCGAAATCCCAATCCCGGGATCCCGAAAAATAGGGGATCAATCCGTAAATCCCAGGATTGGAAAAAGGCTCCGGGATTGGATACCCTAATCACAACTCGACACACGTTCTATCAAAAGGATGGAAGCTGAAAATGCCGAATTAGTATCTAATTTTAGCTTTTAAGTTTGAAAAACTTAAATTAAAACCAAGAAAAAAGACTGAAATAAAGGTTTTTCATGGACAATTTCTTAAATTAATATTAGATTATGTCAATTTAACACCAGTTTAGAAGTCTTCATGCACTTCAAGGTTGTGTATGATTCATAATTTGCATATGGCCCAAAATCATCAAAACACGTTTTTTGGGCCTCCTGTTAAATGTGTGGGTTACGTCCTTTTTCCTTTCCACAGTCGATATCTATTTAAATGTATCATTGTTTGATATCAAATTATTATCGGCATTGAAAATTTGCTTTAAAAATAGTAAATTGAAGATTGTTTCACGGGTAAAAGATATTTTTAAAAATGTGAACATAAAATACACTGATAAAATAAAAAGATACAATCGCAGAAACTGTAAGCTGGACACTGATGCCTTTTAGTAGGTCACTTCATCTGAGTCCGACTATATCTATTTACCCCTGGATTGAATTGAGAAGTCGGGATAGATGTCTCATGTGTCACGAAGATATTAGTTGCCGGGTCACAAAGAAGTGCAAAGGTACTGGTTGGCAAAATTAGGTTGGAAAATTTTCCAACTCTGTTGTAAAGATAATATTTATTTTTCAAAAGTAGATACATAAATATGTGAAGAAAGATGGATGATACTCGTTGTTGTTTTTTCTATGACCACTGAAAGACAAAGAAATAAACGGTATGCACAGATATACATTCGGTATCTCCTACTCACTATCACGTAATGAAATTATGAAAGAACAGTGGCGTATTACCATATAAACATTTTAGGCGCGCGATTGGGGCCTCCAAATCTTAGGTGTCTCAAAAATAGCTTACACAATACAAAACATATAGTTTTTGTTCAGATTTTTATTATTTTACTTTGGAATTTTTTCACGTTTTTATGTTATCCGAAAAACAGGGCCTCCAAATTTTATTGCGCCTGTAGCCTCCCATATGCTTAATCCGCCACTGTGAAGGAAGCAGTAGGGAGTTACCACTGGACCATAGCGACTTAAAGAGCAGTGAATACTGAAAAAAAGTTAATTAATATTCAAGTGAAAATATTATATAAGGTGTTCTGCGTTAATTTTAAGAATCTTTCACGTTATTTTACGAAATTTAATTAATGCGTCTAATTAACTGCTCAAATTGCAGTTAATATTTCAAGAATTCAATTTGGTTTTCAGCCATTTCAATTTCCCGAGCGGCGGCGTTATATATTCAGGTCGTCCGTGGTGAAAATTTAAATTGCATAATTATCATTTTGTTATTATTTTTATTTTCAATCGGTACACACGTCATAAGTTGTTTAATACTATTTTCAGTCGCAAGCATTCGTTAGATTTTAGACTTGAATAATAATGCTAATCCGGATTAAATTTATATGGACTTAATTGACTTTTATTCACATAGCATTACCATTAACTAAATACATATCGACTGTGGAAAGGAAAAATGACGTAACCCACGCATAGAAAATTTTACAGGATGCACAAAAAACGTGTTTTGATGATTTTGGGCCATATGAAAATTATGAAATATACACAACCTTGATGTGCACCGAGACTTCTAAACTGGTGTTTAATTGACATAACCTAATATTAATTAAACAAATTTTATATGATAAACCTTTTTTCAGTCTTTTTTTTTTGGTTTCAATTTTTACAAGCTTATCTTTTTTCAAGCATAAAAGCTAAATTTAGATACCAATTTGATATTTGATACATTGTGATTATCGAAAAAAAAACGGTTTTGAAAAGTGTGGGTTAAGTCCTTTTTACTTTCCACAGTCGATATAGTACGTTTGTTTACTAAGGCATATTTAATTCTTAATTGAAAAAAATACGCCATCAATTCAAGTGGGAAGTAAAAAAACAAAAAAGATGTTCACTTTAATAATATTTAAATACTGACAGCTATTGTTTTTTTAAACTGTGTAATATCTTGTTATTTTTGGTTTTATCAGGAAAGTTGTGAATAATCAGTCATTAATAACTTTTCCAGTCCCGTGTAGCCAAACTGCAACCGTTGTAAAGCTTTCGCCTTACTCGCTTAAGTGATCAAGGGCACGAATCTTTCTATAGGCACATTACTACATCGATCAATTTATAAAGCCGTTTATAATGTTCTCACTCCGTCCACTTTCACTTTACTCAATCACGAGAACTGATCGAAGAGAAAGAAAGAGTCTAAATTTTAATTTCAGGTGTTATTTACGACAACTATCATTCAAAATTTGTTTGAATTATTTAATTGTTATTCTATTACTGTTAATGAAAAATATTACAATAGTTATTCTAAATTTGCTTAATTATTTTTAAAAAGTTATAGAAAACAATGAATATGTTGCCGCAGCATTGATATATTTTTTTCAGTATTACGAGTTATGTCATAAAAACCAACCATCGATAAAAAAACATACCATAGATACATAATGGATTGTGCTTTTCGTAACCTCTTTATGGCAACGCGAACAGTCATTAATCAAATTGAAACAAAAAAAAACAAAAGTGCGTGGGCGATTTACAAACAATCTTTCCAAGCGTAAAAATGAAAAAACTTCAAGTGAAAACTCTTTTATATTCCGACAGCTGAAAGTTTATATCTTATTAAAACACACTTTGCGTCAACGTTTGATTTTTAAATCATATCAACGTAACGAAGCGAACTCCGAGAATAAGAAAAAAACTTAAAAGTTAATTTAAGATCTCGATATTTTTATGTTAAAAAAAGTATAATAGATTGTGTTATGAGCTTAGTCGATTTCGTAAAATTGTTTTCAAATTAATCGATCGTAAAATTGAAACCCGGCGTCCCGGACGTCCGTCGGGTACTATCCATAGGATGTACTCGGCCGAATTGAGGGACGCTGGCATGTCATGGGAGGAAGCAAAGCTATTGGCGGGAGACAGGGAGACATGGAGGTGCCGCGTGGCGGCCATATGCTCCACATAGGGAGCGAACACGGCCAAAGAAGAAGAATATTGAAACCATAAAATCATAAAAGCAACATTTGTGTCACTAATCTCTATGTTCATGGTGATCAAATCATCTTGGTTGTGGAATATTAATTTTACTTCTTCGTGTATTAATTATGTTATTATTTTAATGCAAATTGGATTTTATCACCATTAAAATAATGCCTTACAATCAACAATTGACATAAAAGTAACCAGTAATCAATTGATGTTCTACAGTTAAAGCATATACATATTATGTTCTATATACGTATATAGTGGTGTAGCTAGAAATTTAGGGCCCTCATGCCATCGTAACGCAAGCCCCCCCCCGCATAATTTATTATATTGAGTATGTAGAAATTTGGGCCTTCCCTTTGTCTGGGCCCTCACGTATTGTATGACTGCTATGAAGAGGCGACACCGCTGTGCTTATACCCAGCGGTGGGCTGCCGATACGTTAACAAAGGGCTCGCTTAATCTCGAAACAATTCTCAGTGTTTTGAAGAAAGAGTGACTTTTATAATCGCCCCTATGCAATTATATGCAATTTTAAATAAGCAATAGATTGTTACGTAATACACTTATAATATGTAACAATATGCAATTAACCGTAAACTTATCGATGTAAATCGCTAAAAATGTACTATTATATATACTAAAGCTGCCGTAAATCTATATATATAAAAGAAAGTGGGGTTTGTTACACCACGTATATCTCGAGAATTACAGCTTGGATTTTAATGATCTTTGTTTTATTAAATTTGTATCCGCCTAGAATAGCAGAATAAGCATTAAAACATCGGAAAAATATCACGGGAAAGAAATTATGAATAAAATAAATATTTTCATACATTTTGTTTATTTGAAATTTCCAATTCAATCCAATTTATCCATTCCATTCCAATTTAAAACAATTGAAATGGACGTCTTTAAATTCAAATTTCCTGGCTTAGAATTGAAACATCGTAATAATATTGAGAGAACTTTATTTGAAAGTTTGCATCGCTACAACGTTTTTTAAATAATCGAATATTCTGATTCGATTTTTGAAGCTATAATTATAGGGCTGGGAAACGATTTTGTGGAGCTGATTTGACAGATTTTGATCAGTGACGTCATTGATTCGATTATTGGAGGTATGGTTATATTTTGCACCTGGCCTTGAAAATATTTTTAATTTCTTACATGCATTAGGAATAGTCTAATGACAGTATGGATATTTTATAGAACTGTATTTAGACTTTTATTTTAAAATCTTCTACTAGGAAAAATGATTGTTAGCAAACTTAAACATTATTCTAAAAATTAAATAATTTACAATTTCAAGATTTTTTGGAGCTGATTTGACAGATTTTGATCAGTGTCATTGATTCGATTATTGGAAGGTATGGGTTTATTTTGCATCTGGCGTTGAAAATCTTTTTGATTTCTTACATGCATTAGGAATATTCTAATGACGGTATGGATATTTTATAGAACTATATTTACACTTTTATTTTAAAGTCTTCTACTACGAAGAATAATTGCTAGCAAACTTAAACATTATTCCAAAAATTCAATAATTTACGAAATTTCTGCAACTATGAAAAATGGTTGTTAGCAAACTTAAACACTATTCTAAAAATTCAATAATTTACAATTTAAAAACTGCAGGGCTGTCGAAATATGCGCCGAGATCGATTTATGCTACTATGAAAATGATTCTTAGCAAACTCCAAAGATTTAATAATTTACGAAATTTCTGCTACTACGAAAAATGGTTGTTAGCAAACTTAAACATCATTCCAAAAATTAAATAATTTACGTGGTCTATTTCTGCTACTACGAAAAATGATTGTTAGCAAACTAAAACATTATTCCAAAAATTAAATTATTTACAATTTAAATACTGCAGGGTTGTCGATATACGCCACGAGGTCTATTTCTACTTATACAAAAAAATATTGTTAGCAAACTTAAACATTATTCCAAAAATTAAATAATTTACAATTTAAATACTGCAGGGCTGTCAATATATGCCCCGAGGTATATTTCTGCTACTACGAAAAATGATTGTTAGCAAACTTAAACATTATTCCAAAAATTAAATAATTTACAATTTAAATACTGCAGGGCAGTCGATATATGCCCTGAGGTCTATTTTTTTTACTACGAAATATATTTGTAGACTTTTTAATTAATTTAAAAATTATATTATTTACAATTTAAATACTGCAAGGCTGTCAATATATTATGTCCCGAGATCTAATTCTTCTTCTACGAAATATATTTGTTAGCCAACTTAAAACATTTCAAATATTCTAAAAAATATATTATTTACAATTTAAATACTGAAGGACTGTCGTTATATATCCCGAGATCTTTTTCTTTTTCTACGAAATAAATTTGTTAGCAAACTTAAACATTTCAATTATTCTAAAAATTATCTCTATCTCTATATAGGCTTGACCGATTTTTATGATTTTTTAAATGTATATTTGTTAGGTAGTAGAAAAGGTTTTAAAGTATATTTCATCCCGCTAGGTGAAGGATGTCCTTATCCCGAATTTTTTTTCAATATTTTTGACGTCCGTCGTTCGTATTTCAAACAGAACGAACGTTGTTGAAAGACAGATGGCGCTAAGTGCGCAGCGACTTACGTCTTTTTAAGTTTGATACGTGCCATGTTTACGTCAAACAATCAAAGGGTAAACAATTATCAAGTGAATTTGTAATAGTCATCACAAAGGATTTCTTTCGCTGTCAAACAATTATGCCACCTAAAAGACTTGCTATTAGTTGATCTAGACCTCAAGCACGAAAAAAACGGCATCACGAGCTTCAGAAACAGACGAGCAAGTTTGGAAACCGTTCGAGCTCTCACTGCTCAAGCCCCATCGTCTGATACAATTATATGCAAACAACCCTTTTGACCGTGATAAGGAACGAGAAACAATTTGATGTCGACAAATTGGGTATATTCGTTCAAACAAATCTTCCGAAATTGGTCCCAGAGCAACGCATAGCGTAAGACAGAATTATGCATGCAATCAAACACAAACCAAAATGTTGGATCACGAAAAAATATTGTTGGCAATCGCTTTATCTGCAATTACAGCAAATCTTTTGGATGGTGGTCAAATAGCGCATTCAGCAAAGAAATTGCCTTTGAACACCAACATGCAATATCAAAAAAAAATAATGATTGATGAAGGACTTTAATCATATCAACTCATTAAATGGAACGAATTTACTATGGCGCACAAAAAGGCATTGAAAAATCTTCACTGTATGTACACTAAAAGAATTGAGAGGAAATGAACAGGTCTTTGGTGGCGAACCTTTTTTATTGTCTGGTGTTTTTCGACAAACATTACCAGTTATACCACGTTCAACAGCTGCTGAATCAGTTTTGTTGTGACATGTGCAGAAATTGACTTTGAAAGCTAATATGCGTGTAGAATTACAATATGATGCATCCGCTGAACGTTTCAAAAAACAATTGTCAGATATTGGTAATGAAAAATAGAAATCAATGAATCCACACATTACCACCAAGCTTCTGTAAAATTACAGGAACCGTAAGCGAATTGATCCACAAAGTTTTCCCAAATATCGCACAGAATTACAAAAATCATCAGTGGCTTAGTGAATGTGTTATATTAGCAGTCAAAAACAACGATGGTAATGCCATAAACTTCAGGATTCCAAACGAAATACCAGGCAAAGAAACAACGTATAAGTCCATCGATACTATAAATTGATCAAGACGAAGTTGTCAATTATCTAACTGAATTCTTAAACTCACTTGATTTGCCAGGCATGCTACCGCACGTTTTAACACTGAAAATTGGCGTACCTATCATTTTTCTCCGAAATATAAATCCACCACGACTTTGCAACGGTACCAGGCTTTCAGTGAAAAATTAATGAACATTATCATTTAAGCTTCAATTTTAAATGGAAAATTTAAAGGAAACGATGTACTGTTGCCAAGCATTCCAATAATTTCGACAGATGGGCCATTAGAATTAAAATGTTTGCAGTTTCCGGTGCGACTCGCATTTGGACAATCGCTACAAGCGTGTGGACTTAATTTTAAAAATCCATGATTCACACATGGACAGTTGTATCTGGCCTGCTCACGCGTTGTTAAACCTTAAGATCTATTCATATACGCACCAGACAAAAAAACAAAATATATCCAAAAGCACTTCAATAAACATAATTAAAACACAAACACTTTATTTCTTTGAGTGGCATTGCAACGCATGCCGGGTCAGCTAGTAATATATAAATTAGAAATTGCAGTTATATACGTATTTGGTCTGAGAATATTGTTTTCTCTTAAGTTAACAAGGGGCTCGCCGGCCTTACTAAAATTCAACAAGGTGCTCGCGCGAGCCCCACTGAGCCCCCTCCAGCCCACCCCTGCCTATACCGTTATATTCCTATAATCTTGCAGTGGTCTTGTGCTTCGATTATGCATCGGACATGGCATCGAAGAAGAAGCAATAATTTGACCAAAGTAAAATACATTAGTTATCAAATTGAAATGTATAACTAAGATATGTCTCCTACATATCTATTTTCAGCCAATTATACATGTTTTCGAGAATAATTAGATAACTATAAGTACTGGCATAAGCACATCATTTTTTCTGGCAAATATAGAAGTAAGGTGACGCAGGAAGTGGGCATGCTTTAAATTATGTTAGAATAAACAAAACAAACGATGAGTTCTGCGGTAAAACCGATCGTCGAGAAAAAACTATTTTGAATGTGGAACAAAGGTGTTTCCTACAGAAGAAAACTATGAAGAGACAATCTCTACTATAGATAATTTCACGAAAAATACGTTGCACTCAAATTTTGTATAATAATTATAACATTAAATTCATTTATTTATTGTTAACATTTAAGTTCTAATAAATTAAAAGCTTTACATGTTTAATTGTATATATACATACAGCATAAAGTCAAATTAATGACAGACTGAAGAGTGCTGTAACGATGAAAAAAGCTCACAAGGGAGAAGATATTTAATGAACACAATGCCGTATCTATTTAATAAGTCAATGAATATATACGAAGAAGTAAAAGTGATACGAATAAAAACAATCGTTCATTTATTCAAGGAATAAAAATTAAATAAGCGATGTTGTAACTAAATTATGCAAAAAAGAAAAATGAATAAGGTGAATTATTTTATTATATTATTATGATATTTTTTCCACACTCATAAATCTTTTTCTGGAAAGAACTCTGCATTCAAATAAGATTTTAAAAAGATAAATTTTGGTTGTGATCAGCAAACTAGATATTTATGAATCTGAAAAAGTAGTAAAATCTTCGAATCGAAAAATGTTTTTATTAAATTTAGCATCAGGGTTTCCCAAACTTATAGTGCAGTGGAACACTTCGCAAATCTGGAAATGTTACCGGAACACAGCTTTTTTAGGTCGGGTAATTCATAATTGTAAAAATATTTAAATATATATATATGTTATTGAATTACTTATTATTAAATTATGTTAAAAACATGTTCCATAAACATATGAGTAAAAAAAAAGATCTTAGTGATTGAAATCTTCGCCCGTATCTAGATATTTGATGTTTTAAACACTAGTGGAGATTTACCATCACTCGATTTAATTATAAAGTAAAAGATGTTTAAATGTGTTGAAAAGTATATTAGCATTCCAATTGTTCGTGGAACACCTTTAGGTCCCACGAAACACAGTTTGGGAAGCTCTGATCTCCGTTATTGTAAAATAAAGATGTTTAGAACCATGGCAAGTACTCAGGAATCATTGTGACAACGTTTGACCTCACCAACTCAATTATAAATTATGTGGACCTCGTTTATAACTACATTACTAAAAATATCTACGATTGTTGATAATCAAAAAGCCATGCAAATTTCCTAGCTGCCGTTTTGATATGTAAACGAAATACCAAGTTATTAGCTTGTAATTATGTCTTAAAAGCTTTACTTGCGATTGGCCTGGACTAATGAACTAGCTTCATATACGTTTGAAGCTATATATTGTTTTGTATCTAATCCACATTATAATATTATTACGCTGCTAACGCCTGTGCTATCAAATAATCGATTTTCTATATCAGGCTGACACGAGAAGCCGAGATAAATATTAAATATTGATTAGCATACAGCAGGGTTGTATTAAGGCCTTTAGAGGTTCTATGAAATTAATGTGTTTTTTTTTTTTTAATCTTAACTTGAAAAATCTTAACGTGAAAAAAAATCTGGTGCTCCTCTTTCTATGGTGCCATGAGCACGTGCTTCGTGTGTTTATGGGTTAATCCATCTCTGAGCATAGTTTCCGACCCATAAATTTATAATTATATACACTTGTTGTATTACTTGCCTCATCTGAGTACCATTTTTAATACGTGGATAATAAAATTACGAGAATACAATACTATTTTTTTTAATTAAATACAAAATTTTTGGCTGGCAATATCAGTATTTTGGCTTCTTTTTCAGTAACATAAAGTCGAAGTGAAACACTTCCTCTAATGTCCTTTGATTGATGTTGGAATCGAAGAAATGAAAAATGTAATTTCTGAATTTGATATTTTCATATTTGGAGGATTATTGTAAAAGGAATTTGCTATAAATAATTCATATTTCAAATTAACTGTATTTTATTTTTAATATAAAAATAGCCGTAGCAAAACATTGCTATTTTGGAGACTTCTAATATCATATAATATAATATATCGAAATACCAATATTGATTTATTCATCAGGTATAATATATAATGATTTTTTATTTTTATGGCTCCAGCGGTAGGTTGCCAATACGTTAAAAAGGGGTGCGCTCAATCTCAAACCAATACACCACGGTGTTCTGGGGAAAAGTGATTTTTTTATCACTCATATTCAATTATATGCAATCCTTTAATAATCAATCAATTGTTACTAAATACACTTATATTATGTAAGGATATGCAATTTACCGTAAATTTATCAACCCAAATGGCTTAAAATGTACTACTGTGTATACTGAAGCTGTCGTAGATAATATATGTCAGAAATTGCAGTCATATACCAATTTGATCTGAGAATATTGTTTTCTTCTATATTAACAAGGATCTCGCCGGCTTTGGTAAAATTTAGCAAGGAGTTCGCGCGACCCCTTCCGAGCCCTCTCCAGCACACCCCTGTATTGCTCTTATTAACTAGTTAAATAAAATACGAATTTTATATAAGCAATCAGCAGAAGCAGAAATTCTAAAGACTTAAATGTTACGAAAGTATGAAAATGGTTTAAAGAATATCTAAAGGAATCACAAAAAAGTAGGCCATAAAAGGGTATAAATAACCAGGGAATGAAAGGTAGTCAATCGAGGAAAATTGTGGAATATGCCAGAACACGACCTGGGATCAATGCCCCTCTAAGACAAGAGGTAAGCTGCGAGGAAATTTCAAAGGCTGCGTGGACCGATCAAATATTAATTGAATAACTGTCTTGTAGTGCTAGCCAACCCGGAATGAGTGCGCGCAGCTTAGATTATAACATTGCCTGGGATGTAGTACTAACGAGACAAATTAAAAGATATTATGCATTGTTAATTTTCTTCATCATTTCAGGTGGCATGCGGCGCCGCCCCGCGCTGTCCTCGCGGCCGCTGGTGCTGCTCCTTGTCGCATGTTGCGGCTGGGGCGCGAATCTCACCAAAGCTGATGGAAACGTTGGTAAGTTGAAGATATACTAACAATTTAAAATCCTACTCGAATATTCGGTATGAAAGAAAATGTATTTTTTTATGTTGTCTTTGGCTTTAATTTAGGATGTCGACTGAAGGTTTTAATAAAATTTCAATATATAAATTGAATCGTTTAAGTTCATCCGTGCAATTCGATATTTAAAGATGTTGAATGGTGAAACTTGGGTCGTTAGTGACAAAACGTATGGATTTGTACAAAATTTGAGCAATTCATAAGTTGCCGTTGACTGTTTTTACAACCTGATAATATAATATTCCATCTATCCAGTCGTGTTGTGGAGCCAGGTCGGCAACCTGGCACCTGAAAATTAGCCAGGGCGCCGCCCCGCCACCTTTTTGATTTGTAACTTTTAATTTTTAAGCACATACATATATTCAAAATGCGTTTTTTTATTGATTCAATTGTTAAAACTGGTGGTTTTTTTAAAACTTTGGACGGATATAAAAAAAACAAAAAAATAGTGAAGAAATCAATGACCGACCCGGTACCTGTTTATTTACCACTACATAACTGCTAATAACATACTTACTATGCGCAGGAAGATATCGGGGAAAAACTCTAGTGAGTAGTGAATTAAAATCTAGGAAGAATAATTGCATTATATGTTGTATTTCCTTTGAGTTGCTATTAGAGCATCCATTCTCGGACCCTTATTGTGATCCCGGGGCTTCGTGATTGAATATTTTTACACATAAAATTGAACATTCAACATAAAATCGTGTTAAAAATAGGATTCGGGATTGAGAAATTTTTGCTCGTCGATTTTGAAATCATTGGATTTCGCGATTTTCCCAAAACGAAACGAAGTGAGACATTTTTTAATATCTATATTTAATACGCAAACAAGTCTTTTCAAACTATGAATCGATGGACATTTGATTTCTGGAATGTAACGCAAATAATATACCAAGAATCCCCAAAAAAAAAAAATGAGGATGAGGAAAAAAAGGATTTTTTTTATGAAACATGTTTAATAAGGTAAACATGATGACGTTAATCTTAACTTCAGAATCAAGATAAATGCTTAAATAAATAATCACACGGGTGTGGACCCACATAATTTTGAAAAGATCAGATAAATACATTCTTGATGAATAGTATAAAATATAAATGGTTACCCTTAACTCTACGCCTAGTCAAAGCGTTGGTTTTCGTGCAACACAAGCACGGTAATACTACCCAAATGTATTTTGTAAATTATTTAGTGCTTATGACTGACATATAAAGAAAATAATTACAGATACCTTCATAGTATAATATTGACTGAGTAACTAATTCGTTCAGGTTTTAAAATTAACGTTGTTCAGCGTAGGCATTTACTTAAGTGAAAAGTAATTAATATTTCGCCCTTAAGTCATTATTGTTTTCATACTAATGCTTTAAATTCTCTTTAAATACGGCGTGTAAATGTTTTTCTTCGTTAGTTAATTGAAATATGTAATTTAATACTGATTTGCAATAAAAGCGATAATTATTTCTTATAATTACAATCAATTTGACAGCTGAGATAGGCAGCCATTTTGAAATCGTTTAGGTTAATAATATTGATTGACAGATGTCACAAGAATACCTCGGGTTATTTAGACTGAGAAAATTATTATTCTTGCTATAAATTTATATATATTAGACATATACTTTGAAATCTTGAGAGATTTATAATATCTTGATGTCTTTAATTCAATCATTTTTTTTGCGCCTGGATATAATAATTATCTCTACCTGACATTTCTGTCTTCTTTGGCCAAATTTGTGAATAGGGAATCCAACCCCGAATCAAAATGTTGATCTCGGAATGTAGGGATTACAATTTTATGATCCCGAGGTTGATTTTATTCTATTTTTACAAATGAAAATGATAATATTGATTAAAAATGAATAAAACATTTTATTACACATATAGTTTACCTAAAAAAATATATACATAAACATTTAAAATAAAACACTAAACAATTTAAATATTAAAAAAGTATACCAGAGAATCAAATATTTCGTTATTTAGTCAGGAACTGATTTTTGTGCATAAAACTAATGAAATATATTTATCATATTGGTCATAATATGAGCATAAATGAGTAGTTTTTTGTTGACACATTGTGAAATTGATGTACTTAGAGCGATATAAAAATCAAGCACGCTATGTTTAAACTGGCATCTTGAAAAAAGTGTTAAGATTAAAACAAGATACAATAAATGCAAAAACATAAACGTTATTATTGTCGCTAAATGCATTCACTTACAATTTACTAAAATTAATTGTCTAACACAGTATTTTTAGCATCCATTTAAACTTTATTTATCATCATAAATGAGCTCTATTTTATTTTTTGTCTGTGGAATCTCTTTTTTAAAAAGACTAAAAATTGGCCACTGTGTTTTGACGTATGAATGTCACGTGATGATTTGTGAGTATCGACGATAAGCAGCATATTTTTTTTTACAAAATCAGCACGTTTTTGTTTTCGGTTCGTTCGGTTCTTGTGGTTTTTGTGCAAGCCCTGACTCACTAGTCTTATATAAAGTAAGTTTTCTTTCAATCGAAAAGTATAACGATAAGTCACGTAGCCGTAAAAGTTTGGAGGCTTCCAGCTTTTTAGTTGTTATTAAACTATAACAAAACTTAAGTTTCTCATTTTATTATTACAATATTGCGTAGCTATATGGTCTCGTGGGTCATTGTTTCGAAAAAATAACTTATAGCAAAACATAATAGGCAACGTGACAACAAACTATATTTTTTCTATGAATCGTACTTGGCCATCTATTAACCCATAATTTAAACCCATATTTGCCGGGCTTAACAGTTTTTACACTACAAATTGGACATCTTACAAACCAAATTGAACATTTTACAAATCAAATTGGACATTTTACAAAAAAACAATTGGAATATTTTTAAAGCAATTTAATAATTTATTAATTAGGTCAGGGGTAACCAACCCCGTGCCCGCGGGCTGCGTGGCGCCCGTCAACTAATTTGGGTAAATCTTTAAATTTCTGGGATTTTGGATTTCAAAATTCTTGGAAGAGCTTAAAAAAAAGAGTCACGCTGATAATTTGGGCAAATCAGTAAATTCCCGGGTTTTTGTAAAACAGTAAATTAAACATGTATCTTCTTGTCTTTATGTAATAAATTTATAATATTATTCGGAACAAACCATTCTCGAAACTGTTTTATAAAATGATAGTTATACATTAGCTATTTATAAATTAATAATTATACTAATTTATTGTTTTATTATACACTTCTGTTTTACATATATAACATTAGATAATTCCTAAGCGGTGTAATAAAGATGATAACTATCCAAGGATAGTTTCGTAGCAATGGACCCATTGGTTTCCATTGATTTTCATAAAACAATATTTTCTGAGATCCGGCACGGAAGTCAACAACGCTAACCGCTGCGCCATAGAATCTCAAGGGTTCGAGTACCAGTATGAACATCATTTTTGCGATTTCTGTTCGAAGACATGGGTGTTTGTGATGTCGAAAATGTCCTCCCATCCCACCCTTCCAATCATTCAATAACTGGACGTAGCGAGAGCGATTAATTAACCATTGATACTGACCTAGTCTTGTTCTTCTTTCCCTACAACTCTCTTTGGAAAAAGAAAGGTTGAGGGACTGAGTAACAAACAGTTTTCGTATAAAAAATAACCGCTGTTGAGGGGAGCGGACATGGATAAAATAAATCTACACAAGATAAAATAGTGCCCTATCATAGGTTTAAATTGCATTATCGTAACACAATAATAAAAACGTGGATTAAATGTTTGACAAAGAGATTTAATAAATATAGTTTTATCATATGAGCACTAAATTCTTGGAAAATCTTAATATTAAAATATATGTAGTTCCAAATACGCAGACTATTTGTTCGCTAAACTGCGATATTGAATTGAGATATACATGGCTGGTATTTAATATAATATATAATACAAAGGAAAAACTATCTACAAGAAGAAATAATATATTTTGAATGTCAAGAAATTGAAAAGACAAAAGTTTTTCTGTTGTATTACAAAGTCGTTTATTATTCATTAAGGCTGATTCAGTATCCTTATAATCTTGACGTAATATTATTCCCTGGGATTTCGTATAATACGTAATACGTTTTCTGTCGTAAAATATAATAAATAGCCTCCCACACTGAGTGCGAAAGGTTAGCCGACTACGTGCTTCGAGCATGACTACTTTGTATTTTATTGGACGAGTAATAATGCCCTCAGTGCAAACAGTATAAGAATGGGATCTGCGCCATTGAAAATATTTTCATTAAAGAGCAAGGATATTTTCCGCGTGTAAAATAAATCGAAATACACAGTGACTGGTTTCATTGCAAAATGTTGGATTTTCTTTATTAAGCATACAGCTAATGGTTTGTTTTTTTTTTCATTTGATGCAACATTATATGCATGGTCTCTGCTTTCAAGAATTTTTTTCCAAGATGCACTTCTATTTCATATGCTAATAGGCGAACCGCAAGTTAATTATCCTTGAAGATTTGTTCGTTCGATTCATCTTATTTGGTCAATGTTTTGATGTACTTTTTTCTTTGCTGTCACTCATTTTTCCAAGAGTTAATATGTAAGAATTATAGGCATGAAAAATCATTTGTCGTTTGTTATCGACATTTCCGATTTGTGATTCACTTCAAAGATTAGGTCGTTTGGATTCGTTTGCTCGCGAGGGACGTATTTCTATTAGAATATAAAAGGTTAAACAAAATGACCGGAAATAAGCTTGAATGAAAAAGACAAACAAAACAACATCTGAAACAAAAATTGAAAAAACACTTACGCTGGAACATTCTGGTGAATAAGTGTCAAGAAGCGTTCTTTGGAAACCAGGATCGATGTCGTTTTACAAATAAACATATTAATGTGTCAATTTTTTATCTTCTTCTTCTTGGCGCTACTGTCCGGAATGAATCTTGAAAATATCAATCCCTACTTGACTTGATCCTCCGCCTTTCTTCCACCAGTCGCTGACCTCCAGCACTCTCAAGTCCTGTGACACAAATCGCGGACTTCCAATGCTTCGTTTTCATTCAGGGGTAGTAAATGTGAGATTTTTTGTATGTTTACTTTATATCTACGCGTGATATATGTCCGTTCCTAGATAGGCGTTAAGTTTTGACAAATCTGATAATGTCTGCTCACTGAAGAGGCTATTAAATTCATGGTTGTGTTGGCGTCACCTGACGCCATCCTCCCAGACAGTACCGTAAATCCAACGCAAAATCCTTCGTTCAAGCCTTAAAAATCTTTAAAGTTAATCGTCCAGGTCTCTAAACCATACGACATCACTGATATTATGAGGGTTTTGTATAAGCAAACCTTTGTATTTCGTGATAATCGGGAACATTTGAATTGTTTAATTTTAACTTCACAAATTAATATTACTCTTCAAAAATCTATTTTAAATTTATATACAGTTTGTGATATAATAAACTATGTGGCTTAATATTTTTATAACCACTTGAGATATGACATGTTTATATTCACACAAGTAATACATTAAAAATGAAAAACCGAAACGAAATGTAATATTTTATAACGGAAAATACTCAAGGTAAAACAAAGCAAAATTATTTTAATTAAACTGTAGAGAATTTGCATGTAGAGCATGACATACATTCTAGTACCCTTTGAAATTATTAAACCTGTAGTAAAAATAATAGCTGTCATATTAAAAATTTATTAACTGGCATGCTGTTCTCAAAATTATTGCTCTGTGTGGTCAAACTTCTGTCACCCAATCAACTGCTATTTCGTGAAAAAAAAAACGTTTAAATTGTTTTGTTTTTAAATTGCCATTTTGAATGTTTTCAAACATGCAACACAATTATAGATTAAAATACCAGACGAATGTAGCAATGTCAGTTTTTCGGTATTGCAAACATCAATACCGGTTTTCTAAAAAAAACACCGGACGAGACTGATATAATATGAATAAATAAACAACGATAATTTTGGTTGGGATAATTTAATAGTGGATGTCTATGGTTTTTGCTGTTGATTTTTAAGCATGTTTCAATGAGTTGAAGAGTATACTAGTCTATGAGTTGAAGCATAGCAGTCTTAAGTTCCAAGCACTGCTATAAAAAAAATCAGCAACTCAAGAGTAGTCTGTTGGATGGCAGCCTTTACTAACGATTTTTACGGCGGTTATGTAAAGGGTTTTGGTTGAAGAAAAAATAGAAGATTATGCACTTAGATATATGTAAATGTAATCGTTGATATTTTAATTATACGGCGTAGGAAATACAACACAAAAGTGACAGCTATTTTTTTTCTGTGGGTAATTACAATTTGCTACGAGAAAACAGCCGATATAATTTTGTAGGCTATGTTAGTAAATTAAACTGCAATTTAATGACTTAATGAAATATTTTTCTATATATACAACGTATTAATAATTGCGCGTGTTCTGATGGTCGTACGCAAGTCTGCTCGCGAGGCAATAACGAAAATATTTCCCACATCACGCACGTGGGAGTTTCCCTTCTCCCTTTGTACATGCGGAGGCTGGAAAAGCGAAAAAATCATTCTGTCGGGAAAACCAGAAAATTGCGGCTCGGCTAGTTCATTAAATGTGAAATCAAAAACACAAGAAACCCATATCTATCGATTAACCTCGAGGGGGTGAGTTGTAAGATTTCCAATGAGCTTTTGCTGAATAACGATGATTGTATATTTATAATATGTAATAAATATTGTATATTTATAATACAGAATATTTCGTACGCGAATAGTTCGTGGTTTTATTATTGTATATATTTCCCCGCTAAAAATGTTTCGTTATTATAATATGTTGGTGCTAAATAATCCTGTATTTACTTTTAGGCCTTGATATGTATACTCGAATTAACTCCCGTTAATATTTTTCATCTAATAATGGTTTCGTGTAAATCTTTATAGCTAATATCTACGATAGATTCACAGGTAATTTTGTGAAAAGTTATTTTCTATAATATAAAATTAAATATGATAACTTACTTTATTATCCCATATGCCTGTTAAATAAAAAAGTTATCAAATACATTTTTTTATCATTATAGCTCTTATTCCAGACGTAGTAAGAAATAGATTTCTTTGACTATACAGCTTTCGTGGCGAATATCGTAATTTTGCTAACTTCAACTTTGTAGGTGACATTTATTTCTATCCTTCTGAAATTATTTGTAGAGCCTGCGATGAGGGCTCTCAGTTTCTTGACGACTAATGCTAGCGCTAGTGTGGGTACAAACGACGTTTTTACATTCCTTTCACGCATTTTATCTATTTACGTACTGCCATGTTAAAAGATTCTAACGACGTACTTACTTTCTTTGACATACATGATAGGGTCTCCAATCCTGTTATCTTGTGATCCTAAAATTCCGGAATTGTGACATGAGTATTTTTTGGGAATTTAGTAAAACTCCCTTTTTTTGCAAATCCTAGGAGAGGTAAAAAAAGGTCTCACGCTGTGAATTTTGGAAAATCTGTAAATTCGTAGGAATTTTTATTCGAAATTCTCGGAAGAGTTAAAAAAAAAATCATGGGTTTTTGACATGAAATTGTTTGAATTCCAATTTATACTCGATTTTATGTTAAATGCTGAATCCCAGAATCCCGGGATTGGAAAAATTGTTAATCCCGAAATCCCGGGATCACAAAAAAGTTCTGGAATTGGATGCTCTAATAGTCTAATACATGAAACAAAAAGCGACCTTACGACCGATAATAATTACTCATATTGGTCTCCGACAAATTAAAAAAAAATCAATATCATATCCATATTCGACAATATTTTGTGTAATTTTTGACTCAGTGAACGCCATTTCAAACGTGTTGAAGACGGTTTGACACGAATTTGGCGCGAAAAAATAACAATCAATCTAAACATCAAAAAGCAAGTAACGTGAACATACATAGTAGCTAAATACTCCATAAGTTGTCCACGTACCATACGATACACTATTTTTAGCGCACGTTTATTGTATCATTAGTGTTGCTACGTCTCTCAAGACTGTAACGCGATTCGAATGTATTTCAATTTTCCAGCCGTGTTAAATATTTTTCCTACATACTTGTCATAATCGGTAAATGACAAAATCGCATTAGGCACTCACCCGACACAGAAAGAGTTAAAGGAGTTTATGTCAATCCGCTTACAGAAAAATGTCACATGCCTAACTAACAAACATTACTACCGTATTTATACATAATGAAATATCATTTACCCACGGTATTAAATTAACCGTTTGAATACCGCGCAAGTAAATCATTAATATATCCCAGAGATACTGCGTATTTTTGAGAAAAATATTTTTGCCTAATATACACTCGAATTCGATATTTTAAAAACCTATATTGACTCAGTATAGTTGGCACTACACATATTCATCAAAATATGGCTTACATTCTATTAGAATACCAAGTATTTGATTTTTTAATTATCTTGGACATCTGTCTTCGCTTGCATATGTCCCGGGCACCTGTGTCCGCTTGGTATTCAAGTGGTTAACTTTCAATGCATTTATTGCTTTGGCGTAGTGACAAAATGCTTAAAAAATTAAAATTAATAAAAAATTATGATTGCATCACCGCTAGGGCATCTAATCCCAAACCCTTTTTTATAATCCCTGGATTGAACATTCTCAATAAAATCGTGCAGGATTTCGGGATTGAGAATTTTTTGGTCGGTGATTTTGAAAAGCAAGGAATTTACGAAATTCCCAAAATGAAACGACGCGAGACCTTTTTTTAGCTCTTCCCAGAATTTTTATTTTAAAAAATCTAGGAAAATGCGGAATTAACAAAATGATAAGATTTGTGACCTTCTTTTGACTCGTGCGAATTTTTAAAATTTCTTCTGTTAACCTATTTTCAACAACTTTTCGAGAATTTTGCACTTCTGGTCGTCAATCCTGGGATTTCGGGATCAAAAAATTGGCCACATACGTACGTGTTATACGTTCATTAAATCTGTTTTTAATATAAAAAGATATATATTATTATTAACTTCATGATTCTTGTGGTTTTGAAATTAAGTTATTCTTAGTGCTCTGTCAGTACATCCAATAATTATTAATTTTCGTATAAAGGAATTGTTAGATTGAAGTCTTATACAATGTTATATTTCCTTTAGAAGGATTTTCTCTGTTAAACGAGTAAAGCAGATATGTAAAAACTTTTTGACTGAGAAACCACATTGTCAATACAAAATTTGTTGAATGCTTATTTTAAAAAGGTGCACATTATTTATTACCATGAAAAAGTAATGTATACATAAAAAAGTTCAATTCTAGAAACGAATAATTAAATGAGACAAACGAAACGCGTGTGACAACGAAGCTGTAAAATGTGTTTATTTCAAAATTAAAAAAAAAACCGGTTTACTCGAAAGTTGGCACCGCGTTATTGGGAGTCGCGTAATTGGAGGTGTAAATCTCATACAAAAATTAGGGGCTACGTTTTTTTCGCGAAAAATGTAAAACTGCCAAAATAAATGAAAAAAAAATGTATGAACGAAATATTTAGTTACTATGTGCCAACGTTTGACTGTATGCACCACACAGACAGCCACCCGGCTGTGTGTGTAAAGCAGCAACGTCAATGAAATGCGACCGCGCAATTTGGGATTTGTGGCGAATATTTCCATTCGGCGCGTAATTCGTGGTAGCGAAATTGGAGGACCCACTTTATTTAGTCGTTGTAAAAAATAGTTAAAGATTTGCATTTTCCGCCGACACGACACTAAAAAAGAATATTTGAGTATATTTGTGATTAATATAATTTATAGATTAAATTCAAAAC
This sequence comes from Himalopsyche tibetana, assembly GCA_030503985.1. Lineage (NCBI taxonomy): Eukaryota > Metazoa > Arthropoda > Insecta > Trichoptera > Rhyacophilidae > Himalopsyche > Himalopsyche tibetana. Next base: position 27,415,922 of record JAPJYX010000019.1, on the reverse strand, counting down.
AAAACTTTTAAATTAATACGACTCTGTAGCTAAAACTCTTAATTACAGGGAGTGTCATTTGAGGGAAACGCCCTCTTAGTCAGAGTGAATAATGTATGATAATGTCAAATGGCTACTCCTCAAATGTAAACATGAAATTGGATCTAGTAAGAATCTTCTATCGCCAAGCACTTTCCTATCATAGCAGAGGCCGACCAAGTTCTGCCTTGAGTCATTGAAACTATTTAATTATATTTTCATACAAACTAGACTTTTCTAGCTATATGATACGGTTGCGAAAATTGCCTTTGAAATCCTGAGTCAAGACACACAATAATAATTATCGAATTAAAGACATTGATTTGATTACATGTATTGTATTCAGCTGGACTCATTTCTAGACGTTAATGTTAAAGATGTCGTGTAGTTGCTAGACGATATCCTTTCAAATAGAATTTCCGGTTTTATCGACAAGAAAATAGCTATTAAATATATTTCTTTTATGAATTTATTGATCCAAGCAATTACAATTTATATATTTTTTTATATATAAAGTAGCCTCCAATCGTTTAAATGTGGACTCTTCTAGCTGCCAATTAATTGCATTAAGCTATTTCTCTAGAATACGTAGTTTTTTAGTGTTAAAATAAATCTGTTAGTTGATTTGTACGGTAAATTGGGTGCCCTAATCTCGGGTGAAGCCAGGTAATAAACAGTTAATCTTATTTAAACATAAAAACGAAAGAGAATTCTATCTTTTCACGTAAAACGTTTTTATTTAGTCAATAGCGACTACAAAGTTAAAACTCCAAGTTGATATTATTTTGAAAATGTGAAAAAAATGTTTGCCAAGAGAGATTTATGAAAGAATATTATTCTTTTGAAATAACTCTATTCTGTTCGAAGTTTTCAAGTAAAAGTTCGCTGTTTAAACATCCAATTATGTCGAAAGTCAAAACAAGAAGCTGGAAGCATAACATGATTTAAAATTTCTCTTAAAACCCAGCTCTGATCATTTGAGTGTAATACTTGAGTTTATTTATGGAAGAAATAAAAATATTTCAATTTGAATTTATCAGAAACATCTTCACCAAACGTTGAGTTGATTCCAATTATTGAAAAGAGGGTATTGGGAAAATATGAATGCAGAAATCAGTCATAAATAAGATTGTAATTTTGTCTTTCTATATCGAATATTATACCATAACATCGAGTCTTTTTTAAGCTGTGAACTTACCCATTTGTCTTCAACATTCCGTATGTCAAAACTGGTATAGTGCTGCAATATGTCGTGTACCGTGTTTTAGCTTAAACAATATACTTTGGCTCAATGAGATTATACTATGAACATGGTAAAAAAACGTTTCTTCTTAATGTTTTATCAACGGTCAGATCATGGTACTGTTATGTATACACAACATAATAGCATAGAGTGTTATGTTAAATTATCTATGACAACTTATAACAATAAACCTATGTCGATACCCAATTCCTTCTCCAAATCTAGCCAGTTACAATCTAGAGTTCAAATCGAAACGTTTTACTACGAAGTATTAATAAGATTAAGTGATTTATTTGTAAATTGTAAATTATATATGGAACAAAGTTGAACCAACATTGGATAAGTGTTTTAGTAAAAATATATCCATAACAGTACTTTTAATATTTTCTTTTTAAATATCTCTATCAAAACTCTTTTTATTATAATAAAAGATTTCATTGTTGTTCTGTATGCTGAAAATACTAACTAGTTTTGAAAATAATCCTGATGAATATGTGTGCGTCAATTAGAGCTTGTCGGTTTTCAAAAAACCGTGTTTTTTATCCAAATAAGCGACATTCAAAAACCCGTTTTTTCAACTCGGTTTCTTAGAATTTGATTGAAACTGCTATAGCTACAAATAAAACGAAATGAAATATGTTGTTGAATAGTCAGTATATGTAAATTAACACAAACGTTGAAAATGTAATATTTTTTAAATATTTGTGTATTTCGACCTGGATACAGTTCACTAATATGTACATACATAAAACTTGGAAACAGCGAAGGCCAAATTTTACTTAATATACAAGCCTATAAACATAAGGCCAAAACATCTGAACTTCTCTTTGCTGCCTTGAAAACTATTCTTAATTACACAGCGAATGAGTATTTTCTATTTCAGCGAATCAGTGGAGGATTCGTTTTCTAAAAACATGTTTTCCGAGAGGAACACCGAATATTTTTTTTATTTTCTTGTTAATGTTATTATAATAAAGGAACGAAGCTTTTTTCAAACCATTCCTTTACTAGTTTCATAAAGTCGTAATATTATTATTCGAAAACAGGTTTTTGTATAAGCCCTAGTGTCAATCATGTTTGATGATAATACACTAGTTTATTAAAATATCATAAACATTATAACGGCAGAGTAGTGGATGATTCGGCATGTCTTTTTTAAAAAGGTTTTTGGTCGTAGGGTAAGACTATATATAAAAAAAATGAATATAAATTACTCGAAACACGACATAGTATTTTTTATCGAAACATGATTGATTCAAATTATGTTTATTCTATATGTATCATTCCTTAAATACTACAGAATATTTTTGCCGCTTTTAATTAGCCAAAATACATTTTTTTTCATTCAGTTTATAAAACATATAAAATGAATTATTTTTAAAACGATTTATTCGTTCGCATGTTCGCTAAGTATTATCCTAGCTTTTCACAAAAAACATTTTAAAATGCGAACTTATTTTTAGTTCAAAAGGAACACATATTTGGTATTTTAGTCGATATAATGATGTGTAAAAATAGAACCGTATCCAAGATACGTTCCTTTATTTTGTTACTCTTTCACGTTACACACAATTTATATCGATCGGCTCACTGACAGATACCAAAGTAAGTTTTTGTTCGAGACAAAAAGGTCACAGGTAAAACAATATCTTTTTACACCTTTTTATTATTTCACTTGTAATATTAAACAAAAGCATCAGTGCTACGTATTTATTTTATCCATCACAGATTTGGAAAATGTTTACATTAAAGGTTAAAAGTTAGCAGACTTTTGTATGTAAAGGAAAATTGTAGGGTAGTGAATCGGTTTTATAGAATTTGGACAGCGTGTTTTTATTACTTAATTTTTACGCAGATATAACGAAAGGTTAATGTTTCACACAATGTTATGACTTAAATAATTAATTCTGTATACACTTATTCAGAGTGGTAATGGTTTATATTCGTTGAATACTCACTAAGCCACGATTCATAGAAGAAAAAAAACGTAATTTCTACATTATATGAAATAGTTTAAAGACATTCATTCTTCACAGTAGATGGATAGTAGAATCGTAAGATAAATTTCAATCATCTGAAATGTTTTCAAAACGATATCAAAATAAGTAGATTTCATCATTTAACATACTGTACGTATTTGTGAGAAATCAATACAACATTTCTGTTTATTAATGTATCATTTATCCATCTCTCGCTAATTTATATTTTCATTAAATTTTCAAACATTCATAGCTCATTATATATTTTATTCCATTTTCGACGAATCTCTGAAAATACATATATGGTTAATATAAATTAATAAGTATTAAATTTAATTCTTCAAGTCGTAAACAAATATTTATTTTTATTGTTGATAAATAAAAATAGAAAGTCGTTATCGGCAGGTGTCCATTTGTAAATTTTATCAATTATTGACAACACCTTAAATAAAAAAAAATACTACAACGACAATAATACCACGAATACGTGTCTATTTTTACTCAACATGTACTGTGATCAATGTTATAAAGGGACAAGCACACATATAAATAAAGTTTACGCAATAATTTTTAGTTCAATAAATAGTCACGTATTTTTTTTATCAATAAACTGATTCATTTTTTATCACCTTGTCTGAAATATAGAAATAAACTCACCAGATGTGTGTAGTTTTATTTATAGCATATGAATGTTGTTTACTCTTTTAAAAGTCATGACCGATATATTTAATTATAATTATACACTTGTAGATTTATATTTGTAATGGGCGTGATAAAATCGCAGAAATTCTTGCTTTTTAAATGTATTATATATACAGTTTCAATGGAGAGCTGCACACTGTCAGAGGAAAAAAAAATGATGAGTGTCTTTATTCAAAATTACTAACAATGAATAAGTTATTCGAAATATAACTCAAGCATTTTTTTTATAAACATAAAAAATTCTTGCATATCGACTGTGGAAAGGAAAAAGAACGTAACACACACAAAACAAGTTTTACAGGATACACAAAAACTGTGATTTGATGATTTTGAGCTAAAGGCAAATTATGAAATATACAAACCTTGAAGTGCACGGAGACTGATAATCTGGTTTTATTGACTTTACATTCTATAAATTTGATTATTTTTTCAAAAAAACTTCTGTCTAAGTCTTTTTTCGTTAGATTTTTTCAAAATTAAAAGTTAAATTAAGATTTTTATTCGGCATTTTCAGCTAACATCTTTTTGATAAAACGTGCATCAAGTTGTGAACATTGTGATTATCGAATTTTTTTTTTTTGAAAAAAGTGTGGGTTTCATCCTTTTTCCTTTCCAAAATAAATATTTTTTGCTATAAAATGCATATTTCATCTCGGAGTACATACATATGTACATGCTTACGCCATTTTCTTCTGTCACTGCAACTGTAGGAGCAGAGATTATTCCAAAATGAATATAATATGTATATGACATTTTTTTTCTAAAATTATTATAATAAATTCTTGACACATAATAAAAAACTATTAATAACCTGATAATACAACACTTTTATACTATTTACCAAAACTAGTAATGAAATATTTTTACGAAGAAAATATATTTTTTCCAAGCGAAACTTTTTAAGCAATCGCAAAAAGTTGTTTAATCTGCTAAAAATATGCTTCCACGTCAAATAACTGAGAAAGATACTCCACTTTATGCAACCCTCGTGGGTTAAAATTTTATCTTTTACTTTAAATATTGAAAGTAAAGCTAAAGTTTGTTTTACATGTTGACTGTATACTGGAAAGGATTAAACGGAAATATTACCAAAAGTTTTTCATCTAGTTTTGCGTATTGAAATTATAACTTTGTATGGTATAATCGTGGTACTTTTCTACCAACAACTTGTCAGTCGTATGGTACACTTTACAGAATTACGAGCTTCCATATTGCAGCATAAATTCCATAAATATTAAATTCCACTTTCAACATCATATTTTATGGATTTTTGTAGTTATTTTATAAAATGCAGAAAGGCTGCATACTTGGTCAACACGTTTTGCAATGAAAAATTAGATTTACTTCAAATCATTATAAAAGGAAAAATAACGATTACAGACGTTTCAAACTAAGACTCTCCTGTATACGCCAGATGACTTTTTTTCCAAGACGTTAGTATCAAGAGATATTTTATACTGTTTGAATCTAAAAAAAGGTTTTTAATACTGAGAGAAATCCAAGGTTTCATACCTTGTTTTCATACAGTGTTTTTTTCTACTGCGGGAATTATAAAAACAAAACTTCGAACGATTTTAAAATTTGAGACGTTTAATTTTCTGTTATTTTTAAATATATGTTTTATAAATTGAAATAAATGTATTAATGAAATTAAATGAGCTTATTTATTTATTTATTTACACAAATTTGAATTAATATTAAATATTTTGGTACATCTGAGTATTTTAAAATTTTACTACTCGATACTTGAGTAGCTGAGATGTCCAGTAATTTGCATATTAAACATTGGTCAATCCCCAAAGTCACTGTTAACTTCTAAAATGTGAAAGCGAAACACATTATCATAAAACGAAAGAATTCGTTCTAAAAGGAAGCCACGCATATTATCATTACTATTCATATCGTATACTAATATATTTTATTTAAACAGCCTATGCCTTGAGGCGTAAATCGTTAAGACTTTACATTAACTATCTCATTAGCGGAGATACGCCAGAAAACTGTATTAATATACATTTTCTTTGATGCGTATATTAATGTTACACAGTTTGTTGGTATTTTCCGTGAGAACAAAATATGTATCCTTAACTATTTCATAGTAAGGATTAATGAATCTAATGTTAACATATATTTAACATGGTATGCCAAAATAAATAGCATAGTGAATGTTCGCTGACGATAGTTTATGTTCTTACAATTCAATCTTTTTCTCTCATTACCAATATTACAATATGTTTTAATATTGAACCCAAATCAACGGGACCTCACTTTATTCAATACAAGCTCATTGTAAATCTTACTTTAAATGTTACACTTACAAAGATTTTCACAGTCAATTATTGGTGGATAAAAAACCTACATTGATTTTGCTCACCACGAATATTATCAGTCGATTGGAATTAGTACAAAAGTGGTTTAACGTGTTGAATTACTCAACCATTCTATGATGAATAAATTCATACAATATTTTTATCCATTACTCTAGGTCCAGGGGCTCCCAGTCTTTTCGCTCCATTCCCTCTTTACTTCCCTCTGCCCAAGATAATCTTATTCAAAATGTATATTCAAAATAATATATATATATATATACCTACGTACTTTTAGATCTTTTTAAAACGTATTATTTATATAAATACATAATATTATAAATTTATTGATATGATTTTTTACTTATTAATTACTGAAATCACTAAAGCATATTTCAATGAAAAAAACTTAAATACAATTACAGGATATATTAAAAAAAATTTGTCCATGCGCATGTGAATTTTGTATATAAAATAATACTTTTAAAGAATTTCGCAAAAAAACAAGAATCTAGCGATTCAACGACCACCCCTGCAACTCTGAAATTCCTGATTTTATAATCCCCTCTTTGCTTCCCTTAAAAAGGAAAAATCCCAATCTGATTGATTACAACTCATTAGTATCATTAGTATCATTATCTGTTTGTTTTATTTCGATTCTACACCTCCCTTCCTTGCTCCTCTTAAAAGGAAAAAAACCCAAACCTCCATTTTGTAATTTTATAATTTTAAAATGTTAGAATCAATCTTGCTTCATTACTTAAGCAAACTTTGCGATAGTAAGTCTGAAGATGCCTCTGAAAGAGGCGAAACACGTGTCACAGTTAGTAACACAATACGTGGAATAATCAAAGTTAATATAAATTTTCTATTAAAATGAACTTCCACAAAGTTACCGCCGAAACCATCGAAAGTATCTATCTACTGAAATTTCTCCCCTGAGAAGAATTACCCACAGTTTTTAAACCACTACTATAGTCGTATCTATAATCTTTTTTGATCAAATTTTGTTAGTACTATATATTTTCAAATAAGTGGGTATCTACTTAGTTCATGTAATCTTATCTTTATTAAAAATAAAACAATAGTAGTTAATTGAAAACGCAAAATGAATTCCACTTATCAATTAATTAAATTGAAATATTTTCTATATTTGCTAGTTTTAAAAACAATCCTTTTGTTAAATTTTTACAGAATATATCATCTTCATCACTCATAACTTTGAAACGAATAATTTACCTTTTTATATTATATTTTTAGATTTCTTGAAACTTTTCTAGCTGTGATTGACGTTCAAAAGAGATGAGGCAACATGTCCTTCTATATCATTTTACCAGGCCTCGGGCAGTTTTATAAAAACATATTTCGAGTCTTTTTGCGAATATTGTATTTTAAATGTCAGATCAACATAATAAACTATTTATACATTTTCATTGAACTGGACCAACTTTTATCAATGTTACAACAGAAAAACGTCAACTTATTTTTATAATTTGGACCCTATAATAATTTTCAGTCCATTTTGAAATTCATTTGTTTCGGTCTAACGCGTATTAAATTTGTGCCTGCAAATACATTTCATTCTTAATTAAAGGTATTAAATTTTTCTGTTTGATTTTGATTTGAAAAAGTTTCTGTTGATTGTTTAAAGTTAACAGTCATGTTATTTATAAAATTCAGAATAATTATATATTAATAGCCGATAATGTCTGTATGTCCGTCTGTCCGACCAGATTTCACACCTTCCAGTCTCCACTTTTTTATTAATACTAAATCTATATATTAATAGCCGATAAAATAAGTTTTCACTTTTCACAAATGTGTGCGTACTGATGTCCTCGGGTCTTTTTCTTCTTCTACGAAATGTATTTGTTAGCGTATTTGCAAATTAGTTGAATAAAATATATATACTACGAAAAATGATTGTTAGCAAACTTGAGCATTTTTCCAAAAATTCAATAATTCGCAATTTAAAAACTGCAGGGTTGTCGATATATGCGCCGAAGTCGATTTATGGTACTATGAAAAATGATTGTTAGCAAACTTGAACATTATTCCAAAGATTTAATAATTTACGAAATTTCTGCAACTACGAAAAATGGTTGTTAGCAAACATAAACATTATTCCAAAATATAATAATTTACGAAATTTCTGCTACTACGAAAAATGGTTGTTAGCAAACTTCAATATTATTCCAAAAATTAAATAATTTACGAAATTTCTGCTACTACGAAAAATGGTTGTTAGCAAACTTAAACATTATTCCAAAATTTAAATAATTTACGAAATTTCTGCTACTACGAATAATGGTTGTTAGCAAACTTAAACATTACTCCAAAATTCAATAATTTACGAAATTTTTGCTACTTCGAAAAATGATTGTTAGTAAACTTAAACATTATTCCAAAATATAATAATTTACGATATTTCTGCTACTACGAAAAATGGTTGTTAGCAAACTTAAACATTATTCTTAAATATTATTATTATAATGCAACAAAAATCTCACGTTGCTGGGCAACGGGCTTACAGCTAGTTGCTTCTAAATACAAAAAAAAAATACATGTACTCTTAATTAATTTCCTTGTCTGAAAATAAATTGAAACAATTAAGTAAAATTAGTGTCGGAAAATATAGAAATAAATTCATTTGATCCGAATTTATAAATTGTTTGATATTTTCAAACATGAACATCAAAAATCTATGATACATGATAGTTACTACAAAGAAAACACGATATTGACACGTTATTTATTATTGAAATAAATAAAAAAAAATCGTTTGTGAAGACCGTCTTTTTTATCATTGTAAAATCGACCGTTTTAAATATCTTAGAGATTTTTTAACAATAACCTAATTTTGTTTTTTGTATTATACATTATATACGATTCACCTTCAAACTTTTACTTCTACACGTGTCCATACTTAATATTTCAAAAGTGTATTATGATCGCCAACTTTAACAGATCACTCGGCGTAAATCAAACATTCTCGTTTCCAGTGAATGTCAAATCAAGGTATTTGCTTACAAACATTTAAAGTATTAATATTTACACAATGATTATTTTTAGGACGATATATTAAGATATGTACGAAATGATGATATTGTGTTTTATACTTTCATATTCATTAGTTTATAGAGTTTGGTAAGACTTAACGGAGATCTAAGAGAAAAATGTTCTACACGGTTTACTCTATGAATTCAATTAAGACTATAACACAACAAAGAAATACAAACATATTTGTGATGTAATTTTTGAAAATCAAGGTTTAAAATTTATTAATTGCTGATAAAAAAAAAAGCACCAACTTCTTACCTGTACATTTTATCTTTTTACCATATTCATCATTTTGCAGGAGGAGCTTGTATTCGTTACAAATCAAATATATACACAAGTTTCTTTGGGTATTTTAAATTTTCCACCATTATGGCTAGATATTTAAGTCTTCGTTTAATTTTATGGTTAATAATGATAAAATTAAATAAAAACGTAATATAGATGATGATAAATATATATAGTAAAGGTAATGTGTGGAACAGCCACTATTGCATGAATTCGTAGTGCTCAATCTCGTGTCAGAAACGAAAATCCTCTGAATTTTTGATGATATCGCCGGACCACTAGGTGTTGTAGTTTTGGTGGCAAATTTCTCATTTTTAGAGTGCGGCCCAGAGCTGTATAGCGGCATGCGTGGGTGACGAGCCAGAGCGCCCACGTTCATCCAGACTTTGCTTCACCCCATCCGCCCCCATCTCTCATCCTCGACCCGCCCACTGCAAACAGAGATTGTCAATTACGTTGCATTAGTGAAATAATTTCTGCCAACCAGTGTCAAATAAAAATATTAACGGCTTATTTACACTGTCTTTTTTTAATTTTTAAAGTGTGTATTTGATTGCAGTGCTTAAATGGCAGAATTATTAATCAAATGTATCCATATAAATGCAAAGATATTCAATATTCAGTGAGTATTAATTATTAAAAATACATACAATTTGTATACATGCACGTGTATTCTCATTCGAGATACACCTTGAATATTTAAATACTTCTGAAGGTTATTTATGTATGTACATATAAACAGAAAAAACTTCCCTTTTCACACACTACTGCTATTCCATACCTTCCTTTGAATAATATATAAATCCAATCGTTGCCAGAAGTTGATTTATACGTTGATACAAATTTAAAATTAAGGTTATTATTTGTTAACCTAGCTTGCTTCACAATCGGTGAATGAAACACCATGAATGTAGTTTAGTTAATAAAAATACATGTTCAAAGTATTTTTAAAAAGTGGTCTCAAGCATAGCTTGATAACATATAAAATTTCATTCGAAAGTTATATAAAACTAAAAAACTTTTAAAATGTATTTTTTTTTACAAAATGAAATTCAAGATTCATTTTTCAACCATTATGGAATTATGGAATAAGCTGGGTTTGCAAATAATAGCCTCAACTTATTAATCCTAAGATAAAGTAAGAAAAGTTCAGTTAATATAAAAACTTTTTTTTTGTATAAATAATAAAATTTATTCATGACATGCTTCAAACTGAAATACTTCGTTTAGTCTCTGAAACAATCATTGATAACATACCTATTCAAAAAGCAAAGACATGAAAAAAAAAGTTTTATTTAAATAAAATCGTTATGGTTTTTGGATTCAGTTATATTTTTTTTCCATTGAATTGTTGACAAGAAACAAGCTGATGAAATTTTATTTAATTTAAACTTCAGTGGTTTGAATAATATTATTATTATGTATTAAAATTCGAAATATTATTGTGTAAAATTCAATCACATGTTTCGCTTTCTCTTATTTTTCTCTTTCATAGTCCAAACCAGCCATACTCAACCTTTTTTTCCTCCGGGCCGCATTCCGATATTTGCTTCTCTACGTGGGCCGCAACATATTTATGGTAATACTCCTTTTTTTTTGAGGTCACCGAGGAATTTGAAATCCTCAATTTGGTAAGAGCTTACTGGGCCGCAGGTTGAGTATGGCTGGTCCAAACCAACGATCTTTAATTCTTTTTTAAGCATGCCAAACTTTGAAGCTTTGTTCTGCTTGATGACAGTTTATTTATTGTCTGACGAGTGTCTAACTGAAAAACCGTACAGTCGTTTTGAAATCTTATCTTATTGTATATAATAATTAATATTACATATATATTCAATCAACAACAAAATTTAGTAACTATGACATTACAAATAAAGATAAACGAGTTAATGACCGCTAAATGTAAATACTGTTTTTAAGCTAACACAAAAATAACAGTTAAATATGTAACGATTGAGTAAGATTTCTTTTGTTGATAATGCTATATTAATCAAACGAATCGTCACACATATAAAAGCGTGTAAGTGGAACAGTCGTGTTTTGTTGAGAATGTTTGCATTGGTGGTGAGTGACGTAGACAGAGGGCGGCGTGGCGTGGGCGGCAGAACCCTCTTGTTATTGCGCCTCGACGTAAGGTAAGGCAAAATCGTTAATGCTCCCCGCCGCCCATCTCGATTCAGCCGCCTTATACTCCTCGAACGTTATAATCACCGGTTTATAAATACACTTACCATTTTTGAGTTATAATGCCACTGCTGTTGTAAGTCTGCAGGTCTTCTCTGCTAGCCGCCGCTTCAAATATTTACAATAACGTCAAGAACTCTTGTTTTCAATGCATCACTCGAGATAACAATCATCATTCAAAATCAAGCAAAGAAAACGGGAGGAAATGTATAAGTACATGTATTATACATCTGAAATTCACTTTTTTCATAGAATAAATTTAGTTGTAATTGAATTACAATTGGATATGTTTTTTTACAATCATTAGATGTAAAAATGTGCAGTATATAAGAAGCAAAAGTGATGATTAATTCTAACTCTGTAGCTCAAAATCCTCTTGCATAATTATCACATAAGTGAAATACAATAAATCGTAAATTTGCAAATACAAATTATGTACATTACCCCATTTTTGTCACTAATGACACGGGTTTCGCCTGTCGCAATCTTCAGACGTTCAAGCGCACGGATGAACTTGAACTGACAGTCTGAACCCGGGCCGTTAGTGACAAAACTTGTGTGAATGCACATACTGTGAACGATTTAAATTTAATATTGAAATTCCACCAAGCGCCTTCAGTCGAAATCTTGAATTAAAACATAATATATAAAATCTTTGTCGGATCCTATGGTGCAGCGGTTAGCGTTGTTGGCTTCCGTGCAGGATCTCACGTGTTTGAGTCCCAGTACGAACAGATTTGTTTGATTGATTTTTGACTTCTATTCGAAGGAATGGGTCGAATCCTTCAATAACTGGGCGTAGCGAGAGCAATTAGTAAACCACTATTCCTGTCCTAGCCTTATCCTTCTAACCCTACTACTCTTTTTGAAAAAAGAGAGGCTGAGTGACTGAGTAACAAACAGTTCTTGTAGTAAATTTCCTGTCGAGATACCTCCATCAACAGGCCATACGCTCTACGTTAGTATACAATATTTATCTTACAAAGAGTTGACTAATATAATTGTTGACATAAAAAATATTCTGGTTGATTAAAAAGATGTACGTTCCCTTTACAACAATAAAAAAACATGTTCGACTCAATCTGATCCCAATTACAAATTAAACTCATATGACTGGGGGGAGGGGGTTTTTAAGCCCGCTTTGTCGCTACTTAAATTCATCCCAGGATTTAACGTTCGCTAATGATTTCAAATCTCATCTGTCGTAATTTGCCGGTAATTACATTAGGCAGAGGTAAAACGAGATGGCGTAATCAAAGGTAAACGTTAAACTTCTATCGATCGGATTTGAATTTATACAGCTAGAAAGTTCTGTTCCAACCACTCGCATTATAGTTGAATTAGTTGATTGCCTATAACCATAAAATTAAACATTATACAATGAAGCATATAGATAATAATGTTTATACATTAAATAATACGGACGTGTGGCATAATTGCAAAAGAGTCATATCGATAGACTTTGCAGTAAGTATTCCACCCTATTACACCTTTTTCTCAACCAATAATTACAATAAGCTTACGTTATAAAATTAAACCCTTTTTTAACACCATAAAAGTAAAGATACGTTAACCGTAAATAAATGAATGTAAAAATTAAACAAAATTATTTGGTATTCCAAAAAAAACAAAAAAAAAGTAACGGCGAGAAAAAGTAGTAAAAATACCATGCCCGAATGAAAACTTACTACGTTAAGGATCGGACAGATTGATTTTTTATGACGATTTTAGACCTCTTCAAAGCAGCGTCGAATTACGTTCGAAGGCAAGGGATTATTATGTGATGTCTAAAAATTTCCCTCCCACCCTTCCGGCCCTTCAATGACTGGGCGTAGCGAGACCGAGTAGTCAACGTCTAGTCCTGCCCCAGACATATCCTTCTATCTATACAACTCTCGTTGGAAAAGAGAGGTAACAAAAAGTTATGTTGAGATACCTCCATTAGAAGGCCATATGCTCTACATTGGGAGCGGACATGGATTAGAAAAAGGAAAGCAGCAGCAAATAGGAAAACCAATATTTTTGGTACCGGCGACATTTTATAATATAATAGAAAGCGTGCTGAGGCAAAAAAATAAATCAAAAAATTAAAAAATTCTATAAAATTAGTTCACGTAAATTTTGACATGTAAAGATTATTACTTTTTGCTGTTTCGAATTTGCTAATATTTCGTGATTTTTAAAAATAAATTTTTCGCGATTATATAAAATAATTTACAATTTGACATAACTTAAATGATATAAATAAATTCTTCGCTGCAATCTTACAATACGTTGATATTTAAACTTACCAATGAAAACATGCCGTCAAGATAATAATAGGTAAAATGCACCTACTGGAGAGCTTGTAGAAAGAGTACCATTTTGTAGTTTCACCACTGGGTCTAGCAAATCAAATTTAAAAAGTGAGAAAATAATTATTTAATAATTGATAAGTAAATATATTAGAATTTAATTAAATGAACAAACTCAACAGTGACCCATGATATTATAGACGTTGCCGATAACCATCTTCCACATCCAGCGATTCTGCACTAATCTGAATTCTTCAACTCGTAACAGTTCATCCACATTTTTCGTGATATTACTTAATTATCCTCTCAAGCTCTTTCTTTGGACCCAGCTTGTTTAAATACGGTCTGATTGGATCCTTTCTAAGAATGTGACCAAAGAAATAAACAATGTCTAGTATAAAAACTTTTACGTCAACTTCTTCTAATACGGAGACATTTTTAAGGCACTGTCATCCCATATAAGTGCTCAGCGCTATTAATAAATACTTGTATTATCTATCTTTTACAGATTAATATGTCGTTAAAAAATCATTACATTTGTACTATTATATCGCTAAGTTCATGATATATTAGATTTCTTACATAGATGAAGCATGGTGGGTTGAAACGTGCCTTGTTGGCTGCGACAGAGTTTAAGCCAGAATAATAATAATTGTGAAAGTTTGGATAAACAGCTTGCGGTTAAAGACATGGAACAGAATAATGCCAATGTCTGACCGCATAGCGTCGTAGGAGTATTAGGCCTAGATTTCAATTTCAGACGACTAAATTCAGTGCTTATTTTGAGTGGTTTTCATTGACAAGTGTTGTCGTGAAAGCTATCCATGATGTATTTCAAAATAAATTACGTCGTATAAATTGTCTCATTAAAGTGACAGTGAAAATTTATATTTTACTGACCGCCTTTCTTCCACCATATTAATATCGTATGTATTATATTGTTAAGAAATTATTATTTAAGATGTTGTGTCTATCTTTTAAGAATGAAATAAAAAGCAAAAACCGATAAAACGACATTTTTTTACAATCCGATAAAAAATGTGAATTAGTTATTTCAAATAATATTAATATTTCATGATTTTGAATTTTATCATCAATTAAATTTTATATTTAAAAAACCCAACCTAACCTGACGGCATAATTCCTTCTTTTTCGGTATACGTCAGAGTGTATAGTTTGATTGCTTAACTGTTCATCTCCCGGAAGTAATCCCTATTCCCTGTTACACCATAAACATAATGTTTTTACCATAAACCATGATGAAATATCAATAAAATAATTAAATAAACTAATACCTTTGAAGTATAAAAACATCCATCAACACTCAGTTTCAAATAAATTACAAACCAACAAATATACGATCTTAACAGTTTTAACGTGTTCACCGTCAATTCCTGGTGGTTTAATACGATTTTGTATGTAAATTTCGATCATCACTTTACAATTCCAATCCAACGATTTACCTGGTAGAAGGATATTGTGGTAAATGAATAAAACTAAACTTGAGCGTGATTTAGTAACGTCTTCTTACTACTAAAAACATTTCAACTCCTTATTAAACACTACACAAAGTCTTAGGTATATGATTTGAGCTCTGTGGTTATCTTTCGTCATATTACTGTTGTTTCACATCTCGAATCTTCGAAACGTCAGAATTCAGCTCATTTTGTTTTTTTCAGACAAATATTTTTCAAAAAAAGAATACATAGATATTTACATTCCAATTTCAGAACCGAACGGCAACAATATCTAGCTTTATTCATCTTCTATATGAAATTGACACTTCAGTTCAATCCAATGTAGTATCTATTATACTTACTTTTAAATTGTTTTATTATTTTACAATGAAAGTTTTGGTTATTAATAAACGGTTTATTATAATAAGCCGTATAGTATTGTAAGAAATTTATCAACAACGTACAAAGTTTTCTACCAGGATATTTAATCTTTCCGTAAGAATATATTTCCGTTTCATTTATGAAGCAAGTAAAAATAGGCTCATCGACAAAATGGTAACTTTTTAAGAGAGTAGAAAGAAAAATAAACTAGTATTGATTAGAAAATTGGTTGAATTTATATGTTATATAACGAAAGCAAAAAGATATCCTACTAAAAACTAACTTTAAAAATATAAGCTGCTTTTCGCCTTGACTAAATTTCCTCCTTATTTCATTTATGAAGCAATGAAATAGATGTTTCTAGGTTTGCTGGTACCATCAGTGGCGGATTAAGCACTTGAGAGGCCCCAGGCGCAATAAAATTTAGAGGCCCTGTTTTCCGGATAATATTAAAACTTCAGAAAATTCCGTGTAAAATAATAAAAATACATTAAAATCTGAACAAAACTATATAGGCCAGGGATGGAGAACCTTTTTTTGTCGGCATACCAAAAATCCTCAAATATTATTTCTCAATTGTGTGGCGTGCCTAAGCAGTATTTTTTTTAACAAAATATATAAAAAATGTGATTTTTTTAAACGATTGTTGTTTATCTTGGGAAACATTTGAAAATTAATGAAACGGAATAAAATAATAATTAACGGATTATTTAATTAAAAATATAATTTTTAAGACTTGGAAATCGTTCGCGTGAGATTAGGTTCGCGTTAGGCTATATTTTTTTTTTTTTAACCATGTCCGCTCCCAATGTGAAGCATATGGACTCCTAATGGAGTTTATCTCAACAGAAGTATTTCTACGAGAACTGCTTGTTACTCAGTTGCTCAACCTCTCTTTTTCCAAAGAGAGTAAATAGAAGGATAGGGCTAGGACAGGATTAGTGGTAAGCTAATCGCTCTCGATATGCCCCGTTTATAGGATAGGATGGGTGGGAGGGGGGAATTCAAGACATCACATACATCCATGCCTTTGAACAAAAATTCATAAATCGATTGAAAAATCAATTTATAAAACTGTCCGTACCGGGATTTGAACCCGGGCCCTCCGTAGCTGAAGCCAACAACGTTGACCACTCGACCACACAGGCTATATAATATAAACTATTTTTGAGGCCCCCAAGATTCGGAGGCCCCAAGCGAGCGCCTCGTGCGCTTATAGGGTAATCCGCCACTGGATACCATTCTTGTCTCTTTCCAACACTTTCCCGGAACAAATTCGCATTTACACTTCAAAACTGAAAAAAATACAATGAGCCTGTTTTTGATGAAAAAACTTCATTTACAGAATACTTAGAAGTGGAATACGGCTTCTGGACTCCCGGTGTTCTACCTGTTGTATTATTTATTTTAATAAAGAATTCCAAAACAAAATTAGAAGCTTTGAATTTCCGCTTGAGTTTTCTATTTTTGTTTTTTTTTACGTATTCAAAGGGTTCGGGAAAACAAAGGCTTTCGAATAAATTTTCTGCGAGGAAAATCTATTTTAGTCCACAAGAATTTTGAGACTCTTATCCGAATTAGGTTTCTCCACCTACGAGTCAAGTCGGATTATTTTTTAAATTGTATTATTAAGATTTAAATGATGTTTTTTTTAGTTATATCATATTTTCAACGGCTATTGACTAGACGCGTGTTAATTTGGTGTCTAATTAAAATATCGTTTAAATTATGTGTTATAAATTATAGAAATCTGACGCAAGCGTGATGCCATCATTTATATGTTTTATTTTAAACAACAAAAAAGATGTATTTAAATGTCATTTTACGTATTATGGGAGGAACGATTTTTACATTCAAGACATTATTAAGCTTTATTGTATTGTTTAAATGCCGTAATTAAAATTGAGTTGTCATTGATTTCAGTTGAAGTGTTCAAGGGTTTTCATTGGGGATTCTTTGTCGAAACAACCCGAGAATAAATTCAATGGATATCGACACTTTTTGTCAGTCTCGGTCATCGGAAAATTTAAATAATACAACCCAAGACTTGCCAATTTTTTAATAAAATGAGTTTGAAGTAGATTTTATACATTTAATACAAATATAGTTTGAGAATCTTTTTACATTGCGATTCTTTGAATATTTCAGAAAGCAATAAAAAGGTAGCACTTTCAAAATCTTTATTTAATAAAAAAAATATGACCACTGTAAGTACGTGTGACAGATGATAGTTTGCAAAAATAATCGTAATATTACTGACCCATTGTATTATTTTTCGAAGAAAATGGTTTCATCGGAAACTTTATACCTTAAACGAATCCCTCAAATTATGGGTAATATAAATTAATATAAATACGTATAATACAATACTGTCATATTTCGCATTGCTTAAATTATAAATTAAGTTCGCATTAGTTTCGAGTTACCGACGATGTCTATGCATATAAATAATATTGTTTGTTTACATATTTTTTCGTAAAAAAATTCAACAGTAAGACGGTCTCGGGGCACAATTTTATGTCTCGTTTCCCGGGGCTTGAAAAAACCGAGATTTCAAATTCCATAGTTCGCACCTAAAATTTTCTCCGACTGTTTCAATCCTCAAAACGGGGTGGGGCGTTGTGAGATCGATCAACTTATCATCAATCCTATTCTAGCCTCATCCTACGATCTATATTACTTTCTCTCTACGAAAAGAGGCGGTTGAGTGAATGCGTAGCAAGTCGTATTCTGCTGAGATATACTCCATTAATATTACATTTATTTCACATTTGGAGCAGACTAGATTAAAAAAAACGTCAATTAAAATAGTTTACATTTTGCGACCCTTGTTAATTTTTAGCAAAACAAAGACAGAAAAACAAAGCAAGTAGACAGTCACCATTCACTGTATTCATTTTCACTTTTGCTTCATTAAAATCTACACTGTTGTTCCTAGGACACGATTTACCTTAAAATATACACATATTTTTTACATCATTTTCGCTGATCTAAAGGTTTTTAAAAATACAGTGTTGGGACTAGAAAAATTCACAAAATGCGAGGCAAACAAAATTTGATTTAAATAATTTAATGCTATAATACTGCATTAAACTATATACCGATAAATGTCATGTTACACTTAGCAAAAAAAGAGATGAAATTCTTTAATGTACAAAGTATGAATAATTCTTTTAACGTGAAACTAGATTACACTTTGTACACAAACATCTGGGTATTACATCGTAAGCAGTTAAATGTTGGTAGTATGTTTAATGTAAGTTTACACTTAAGACTACGTTTATTTAGAAGTTTATTTTATACACTTTTATGACGTTATATAGAGCAGTGCTCCGCAACCGGTGTGCCGCGGCACACTAGTGTGTCACGTGGCGATGCTGGGTGTGCCGCGGCACATAGCTCCATTAAACGGAAAATAATGAAATAGATTTCAATTGATTTGTGGATTTCTTTTTGAAGGCATGGGTGTGTGTGATGTCTTTAATTCCTTCCCCCCCCACCCGTCCTATCCTTAAAAACGGAGGATATCGAGAGCGATTAGATAACCACTTGTTTTGTCCAATCCTTATTCGCTATTCTCTTTGAAAAAAAAGAAGATATTTAGCAACAAGTAATCGGCAGGTCTTGTAGAAACTTAGGAATCCATGTGCTCTACATTGGTAGCAGACATGGTTAACAAAATATGCATATGATTCTTTTATGATTTTTATCATATATAAACACAAACTAATGTAATTTCTGTGTATTATGGTCATTTTTGTTTGTGGTGTGCCGCAAAATTTCGGAGAACACGTCGGTGTGCCTTGGAAGATAAAAGGTTGCGGAGCACTGATATAGAGGATGATTAACGCTTAGTGGCCGCATAAAGTTTTTCAGAAAATGTAGTTCGCAAACCAGTGTTTGTTAACGTGATTCGAATGATACAACTAGTTGTGAAAATACTAAGTCCAAACATTTCAACTAAGAACCAGCTATATTCTAAAGTATAATAAACTTTTGTTTTATTGTCAAGTATCTTCATTATTTTTATTAAATGAAATATTCGTAATTATTTTTAAAAGTTGATACTGAATTCACAATAACCACAAAACTAAAAGATGTTTTTTAGAGATTACACTTTTGTAATTTTCCAAGTATCTGATTGCAGTTTTTTATAAATTGAAACACAATAGTATAATAAAATATTCTCAGTGAAATATCGAAACAGATCTCTCAAATCCAACTAATGTGGTTTACTTTAGGTTAAACAGTTTTTTCATTACCACCTTTAAATATTTTGATCATACATCAAACTTTCGTTTGAAATACAATATTTAAGATATGACTAATCCGAACATTTTCAATATCAAAATATAGTATCTGGATGATGATAACTCGATCTTGATCGTATTGTTTATGAATATATAGTGTTTTTTTCAACACCTTAAATTGATGTAATTTATTTCCTTGACAGTCATTTTATGTATTTATTCATTTCAACATTAGCAATGGATACAGGTAAAAAAGCTTTCTGCCATTCAACAAAATTGTTGTGCTTTATTATGAGATAACATCAGTCTAATAAACAAAACTCCAAATTTGACTAGGAAATAAATATTTTACTAAAAGCGAAATATCTAAGAAACGTTTGAAAGCTCTGAAGGTAATATGTATAGATTTCTCGAACGACCATTATATGGAAATTTTATTCAACCGATAGTTTTTTTATATAAAAGCTTTAGTGAAACGTTCAAAGCATATTTTATCACTGGTAAATATAATGAAACAGGCATCTGAATTTTTCTTCTACTTTATATTATTTATGTACCAAATATTATTTCATGATATTGGAAAATGAGCTGCTTTTGTGTTACGTGCTTTGAAATTATAATAGATTAATTTTCCCGAGTATTTTACTAACATATTTTTTTCCCATTTTTTTCTTGCTTCTTACTTACACTATGTGATATTTATCGTGTTTTTTTAGACACAAAGAGCTAATTTTTCTAATCAACTTATCTTTTTCGTAGATTGTTTAAATATATTTGGTCAATAATTATCATGCTTCATATCTATTTATTTTTACTTATTTATAATTGAAGAATACTTTCAAGTAAATCAAGACTTTTTTAAAATATCTGTTATAATACGTATTACTCAATTTTCAAAATAAATTATAATTTTTTCATGTTATTATTTATGTTGTATTTGAAATCAGATTATTATCATGTTTGTTAAACATATCTAACTGTTATAATACAAGTTTAATTAACAAATCATTTTATAATTAATAATAGTTTCTATTCCTGCGTTATTAGTTTTTGAAATTTTTCACTGTTTTTACTGGTCTGATGGTATAAAAAAGGTCGGAAAACACTACTCTAATCTAACAGAATTCATGATGGAAGAGATATGTCTTGTGCAAAATAGAATTGTGATTACTTTATGTCAGTTTTAAAATCATTTTGATTTCTTAGTATTGTCTTTTGTTTATTTTTTTGTTTTATTTCTGAAATTTAAAATTAGAACGGTAACTATTTGGGATATCAGTAGTGTGATTGAATGTCGATAAGACAAACTTTGAATTGTATTGAAACCGAGAAGTAATATTACAGATCTAAAATGCCTAAAAATATATAATTAACTAATATAACTAAGTGAGTTTGCTATTCTGAACAACAAATAAGATCTACTGGTACAGTAAGAGTGGTCGAGCCGGTTGAAGCATTGTGTAAAATATGCAAACTTTGAATCGCCGCACAGGGGTTCGGAAATGCAAAATAGATACTGGGATATTGCCACTTCTATTGAATTTATTATTTAATAGGCCAGCAATCAATAAATAGTTGTGACGTGGTTTGAATCGATTTTCAAGAAAGAGTTACGCCTTTCATGTAGTATTTACTGATTTTATATAACAATTTCTAACAGTATCTAACGGAACAGGCGTCGATTATTCACATGATATACAGTCGAACTCGTTTATTACGATCACGGAAATAGCAAGATCTCGGATGCAGTGAAGGAAAATTCGTTGACATATTAGTTTATGGTTTTCTCCATACATTTATTTACTTTTATAAGGAGCTACTTCTCCAGCATTGCTAACGCATCTCGGGCACCCTAGAAGGGTAGGAAATCCGAAAATTCCTGGGTAAAATCTGCCAGCGAGCAAAATTTTCAAAACATTGCAAATTATTTTGGAATCTTTCAACTTATCACTATAAACTCGAAAAACTTATATGCTTATATAAAAAACGGATATGGGGGCCACGGAAAAATGTGATACTCGAAAGGGGCCACGGGCTCAAAAAGGTTGAGAAACTGTTATTATTATTTTTTTACGAAAAAAAAGTTGACCAAAAAGTTTATGGCCTGTTGACGTTTGTCAAAAAATCGAAACATGTGTCATATTCTGTAACACAACAAGTGAAATAACAAAGTTTTAAAATTGATTTTATATATTGGAAAATATTTGGATGGAAGTACGGGTTTGTTAAAAAAAAATCTCAATGTTCATAAAATCATAGCGTAATATGTGTGACCTCTGTCGTTTGAATTCTCCGAATTTGATTTCAATATCCGTCAAGTAGGTATGTCGCAGAAATTTCAAGCAAGCTTGTTGAAAGACTCGCATTGTTCTTGTCACCTAACTTTGGAGTTGAAAAACCTATTTCGGACAAAATTTGCCAACGAAAATTAAGTTTCAGTTTATCTAACAATTGTCAATAGTTTACTTAAGGTCAATATAAAATTCTCATTGGGTATAAAAACAGTTTATTTTCCATTCTCAATCTCATTGAAATTTCGAAACTCGTTCCATAAAAAGACACTATTTGTATTTGGAGAAAATCAATTAATGTAAACCTTAATATAATTTCTATACTAATACAAAATACTGTAGTTTTCGATTGAGTGATATGAGGCACTGAATATTTAGTTCGATTTTATTTTCTTCCATTTTTCATTTCTGTTATTTTATTTAATTGTTTTTTGTTATGTTTTGCACAACTGCTTAATTTTAAGTTTTCACACTAAAGGAGATCTCTGATCTCACAAAATTAATACGTAGGTGTATCCGAAAGGTCAGGATACTATAACAGTTATACTATTCAATCTTAAGACTAATAAAATACGCATAACTATAATACTTTTAGAAAAATATGTAGAGCTTAACGTTACAAATGTAAAAATGAAGTCTACGCAGTCAAAAGTATTTCTAAATGTATTGTATACAACTAGTACACAATAGCAATGAATGTACAAAATGAAAACGGCCAGATATATATATTTTTTAAATCCATGTTTACTCTCAATGTTGAGCACATAGTCTCCTAATTGAAGTATCTCAACATAAGTTTTTATACAAGAACTGTTTGTTACTCAGCCGCTAGAACTTTCTTTTTCAAATAGAGTATTACTCGCTACACCCAGTTATGAAAGAGTTGGAAAGGGTGGAAGGGATTTTTATAGACATCACGACAGTCAATACTTCGAACAGAAATTGATAAATCGAAAAAATGCTGTTCGTACTGAGGCTCGAACCCGACAATTCAGTAATACCTCTTGTCAAAATGACATAAAAATTGCATGGCCGCAACTGTTTACCATCCGTATATATTTCTTAACGGCGGAACTTATTATGATTATGCATTCTTTTCACTTAATTTTTAAACTATTTTATTCAACGTAAATAGATGGCTTAGTCAGGAAATGTAATTTAATTAGAAATTAAAATAGTTTAAACATCTTTCACTTTAGAAACAATTATCTATCAAAAATAGGGGCAGAAAATGAACCATCAACGTTCAAGCAGTCGTAAAATAGAAAAAGCTTTTCTACAATTGCAAAGTTGGTGCGACTACACGAGAATAGACCACTGTGTGTTTAAAAGAATAACCCACCCATAGTTATAGTGTAAAACTGTTTATGTATTTCCGTAGGCATCATTCACTTTTACAGCCCAGTAAAACAAAACAAAACGTATCTCAGCCATATATTTTAAAAGGATTTTTATACACCACTTTCGTAGAAAAGAATAATCTAACACTTAAATAAATGTTATATTGTATTCCTAAATCTTTATTGTATAGATCTTTTTATTTTATGCGTAGCCAAAAAAAAACAGCGCTTTCATCTTTTTTTGAGCTCTACTTATGGATGTTTACGTGTTATAGTGAATTCCGAAATCCCGGTATTAGTATTAAGACAATCACGGGATTACGGGATCTCTAATCCCGGGATTGGATGCCTTAATACAAATGTCAACATTAGTGGCACATATTAAACTTTCTATTTCTCGCATAAGCTTCAATTCTCTTCTATCTTGCCGCATCGTATAATACGACACTCAATACTCGCATCATTATTTATTGTTTTTAGGGCATTCGCTTTTGGGTTCATGTATCACATCTTAGATTCTCGGACTTCTTTTACGCACTGTCGACATTAACACTATTTTGAATTCTGATCTAAATTTCGATCGCTCATTTTTACACCAATGTTTTCAAGCAGATTATTGTAACTTTCAAATAGTATAATAACAACAGAATCATTTTTTTTATTTGCTTTAATTTCACACTTTTTATTTCAAACATTTTTAAATACAAATAACAACATTATTCCGGGAATTACTTCGTCTGTCGACTGTCACACCTTGTAGATTTATCAGTAACAATTAACGTCTGAAAAGATATTCATATATTCATCAGTAATAATTTAGTGGCAGGTATAATTGTCATATGCTGTGTAAGTTTTAAAGTTAAGGTCAAATTTAATCAACCTTTTTTTGTATTTTACAGGTTGCCTTTTCAGTGAATCACTCTGCACTGACAAAGTGGAATGGTGCTATGACGGTGAGTTCTGCGTATAAACTTTTCTAATTGATGCGATCGGATTTGATTCGGGAACGCTACATTTTCCCTTAATTACTTACAATCAGTATTCAAAGAATAAAGCAATTTTACTTTATTTAAGTTTCGTTCTACCATAAAATTCTTAGCATTACTTAGTAATTAGCAGGAATTTTACTTAATTTTGAAGCACGTTCTTAATTTGGGATCGACATGCTTACATTTTCAATACAGACAAAAGCGTTTATATCTTTACATAATAATAATGTATATATCAAAAACATTCCTCTAAAGTATTTGTTGACGCGAACGGCAAGTTTATTCTTACTTCGTTAAATCATTAGTAAAATTCCGTCACTTTAAAGTTTGCAGTAAGAACACTGCGTAATTTATTACGAGATAAAAACTAATGATTTTTTTAGCTGCGGAATCACACATTTACTGATCTAGGTAATATGTTACAGCAAGATAACCGCAAACCCATCGTAAATAAGTATTCACATTGATTTCTTTAAAACATAATTCAAGAATGTATAACTGTGGATGGAGATAATTTTTAATATACTAAGTCAAACAGAGTCTGTTTGTTTCGTGAAACTTTTTATTTCTTTTTAACTGTATAATATTTTCAATACCATAATGTTTTTTTTAATATTCATGTTGTTAAACATTAGAATTATAAATAAATTTATCAGTATACAATTCTTGAAATGTCCCGTTATACTATTTATTTTTTTTCAGATTATGCTTTTGGAAAATGCCTGCAAATATACGGAAACGTTGAAGATGAAGACTTAGTTAGGTAAGTGCAATCAAAACATAAACATACAATTTTACAAAACGTCTACAACATTATTAAACCGAATATATATATAAACACATTCACACATACTTTCTGATCAATTGGGCTATTGTTTATAACATATTTATAAGTAAATGTGTATAATATAATGTTATGAGGACAATAAAAATTTCCACCAAATATGATTACATTTTCAAATAAATCTTATCTGGCACGCAACTTCGAAAGCGCCAACCTGTTGAGTCGAAAGCTTCTTCTATACGCTTTCCACACAAAGCTTTCCATTCTTAAGCTACTTCACTTTTATTATGGAACAGACTTCAGCAAAAAATAAAATGGTTCAAAGTTTATCGTTAATTCAATTAGATATTTCAATGGAAATATTTTCAGAAAAGTGTTTTTTTCATTCAGTTATAAGTTTTATTAAAAATTAGTTGTGTTTATGATTTAAATAATGCTGGGTTAAAGAATATTATTGTACGTTTTTTATCATTACAATTAATAAAAAAACTTTTGCATTTTTATAATTTAAACAATGTATGTATTTTTTAAAAAAATCAAACGTTTTGCATCCGAATCAGCGTTGAGCTCTTCAAGTGATTCAATTCAGCAAATATTAATACTTTCAATGGGTTCGGCGGTAACTTTGTGGACGTTCATTTTAATATAAAATAACTTTGTTTTTTTTACGTATTGTATGTTAGAATATTAAAATTAAAACCATTCATACTTAAACAAGCATTGTTAAATTAAGATAACCTTAGGATGTCTCTGAAAGAGGCAAAACACGTGTCACAGTTAGTAGCACAATACGTGGAATAATCTAATTTATTTTAAATTTTATATCAGCAAATATTGATTAAGAATAATACACATCAAATTATCAAGACGCTTACCCAATATATTGAGGAAAGAATTTCCACTGAAGAATGTTAGTCTATGTTTGTTAGATATGAAGAATTTATCGTTTTTACAATGTATATTAAAGTGGCAGTAAATACTCAATACCTAAGCCACATTTGGAGGATTATCGGAGGAAAATATCAAGTGGGGCGTAAAGAGACTGCTCATAAAAGACTGTGAAGGGTAGAACGGCTACGAACATGACCAACGACCTTAATGTATTGTAGCGTCAAGCAGTAACTGTAAACTGTAACAAGTGAAATTTTAATATGCAAAAAGTTTTATTATTAGTGTAAATGGTAAACCAATGCAGTTTATATTGAAGTTTATAACATAATATGTTATTTATGTCAGGGTATTTATTCAAAAGTAGGCCTACTGTACATCTAATTAAAAAGAAAGAAAGTAATAATAAATTCATTTTTTTTGTATAGTTTTACATATTGTATGGATGTTTTTTATTTATTGTGTTATAATTTTGAAAAATAATCCAAATCCAATAATAACACATTTTATACCTAACTTCCCTTACTTTGGGTCCACTACCAAATTTGAAATAAATAGTTGTCGTTAATTCACAACCAATTTGATATAGTAACCTTATATATACAAAAATCGAGAACTTTTGAAGGGCCGGGTAAAAATCTTTGGCGGGCCGTAGTTTGACGACTGTTGGTGTAATTAATGTATAAATGTGATATTTTACTCTTGATTGTTTAAACGAACCAAAGAATAAGTCGTAGAAACAATTGTGAATACCACAAGTTAAAATAATGCATAAATGTAAATAAAACAATATGAAAGTTATGAGAAATGACAGACAGATGTCAGTGTATTTTTGACAGAAAATGATGAAAATGTTTTTATCTGTAGGCATGATTTGACAACCGAAGAACTGCGAGCTTTTGAACATGAGCTTCAACGACTTCTACTGCTCGGCTATCGCTGGAGCCACGCCTACACGCAGTGTGTTTTACAAGCAATGTTGTACGCGATTAAAAATAGGTAAGTTTCATTTGTTTTAATGAACAAACTAAGCTAAACTTAATTAGTAATAGAGCATGTTCATTCATTGTGCAAAACCAGTATTTTTAATAAAATTCAATGCAAACTATACATTATATTTTTTTGCAAACATTTCTCATTGAACCTACTCGTATGGAAACGTAGCCATTAAACCGTTACGAATGCCATAAACCTCAAAGTGCCCCCAACGTCACTGTGAACGCGGTCACGTCGTGAATTTCTCCCCGTTGGGACGGGGCATTGCTGAACGTCTACGCAATAGCTACGCGACGTCTACGAAACATCACGTAAAATGTGCTACGGTGATCATTACTGGAAAACGAAGAAATAATAGCATGCATTGGTATTAAATTGTATTGTATGCTCATCATACAGAATATCAGTATAACATAAATATAGCAATTATAGAATTACGTGAGTTCTATATTCTGCGTAGACTGAAATGTACTATTCATAACAGCCCTAGAGAAGACGTGGTGACCCATTACGTATTTCAAAAAACCACGATTTTTTTTTATGTTGATTAAAATGCAATGACAATTAACTTATAATTATTATTTTATCGCCGGGAGAAAATATCTAAAAACCTCTGAAATAGAAAACTCATGCTTTTTAACTGATTTTAAATTAAAAAATTCTAACAACGTTCGGTGGCGAATTACCTTTTAAGCATATGAGGCACGCGTTTGGGGCCTTCAAATTTAAGGGACCTCAAAAATACCTTATATTATACAGCTTAAATTTGCTTTTTCAGTTTTTAATATATTTCTATTATTTTACATGGAATTTTATGTCGTTTCTATTTTATCAGAAAAACAGGTCATCCAAATTGTATTGCGCCTGGGGGCCTCTCATGTGCTTAATCCGCCACTGCGGTAACATTACTTTCTAAGTTAGCTATTGGTTTAACTCTGTATGCGTCTTTATTTTTTATAGAATACAATATACACAGAAATATATAGACACTTGGTAAAATTCTGTCCATATGTATATATACCATACCTTGAAATAAAAAGTCAAGATAAACGATAGCTCTAAGGGTTAAGTTAGCTCATTATAATTCATATCGCTTCTATGATATCTATAATCACTGATACACAAATGAATATTTAGGGTAGCGCGTAGATAAAATTGAGAGGTTTATCGATTGATTGCCGTTTTCGAGTTTTAAGAGTAGAGTTCTACTTTCGTACAAGAATTTGAATGTCTGAAGAAGTATTATCGTACATTGACTATCAAGTAGATTTATGAATTTGTGTATATTTAATGAGATGCTTTTCACAACTCCTTTACTTAACGGTTCTGAAAACGAGGCTTGGAGAGCGCGATTAGCTTATTACTAATGCTTTTCTTATCTCGCGCGTAGTATAAATCATTTAAAGAACGTTCGTGAAATAAAACATAGTCGATAATCTTAACTGCTGTTTTTACATTAGTGTTTAGTGTTTACTTACATAGTTAATATAAATAGACACATGTACACAGTATAAATGATCGTGGTTATACTGGGAATAATACTTAGTTTTTAACATGTTTCTTCAATTAATAACAATAACATTAAACGAATAGGTCCCTAATTGACTATTAATTACAACGAATTTATGCGGAAGTTACATTAAGAAAATAATTAATAATATTTAATAAAGATACCTAAGTACATTTTACATATTATTTGCACTTCAGTTTCTTCATAAAATAACTTTTCGTTACTTTAAGTTATGTTTTAGATTTATAACAGCTAATTTAGCTTAGCATTGGGCATGTGGTCTCCAACGGGCTACTTTAGGTTTTTTGGTAGACTCAAGTGTTCAGCCTTGTTTAGATATATTTATTAAATACAGTTAAATAAAATGCAAGTGGTACAAGTTTTAATGAAAAATATTAAGTCCTATGTTCGGTCTTATGTTCAAATGTTAAATTTGAAATTTGAACTATATAAGTCAGTTGTTTTTATTTCACATACGTTGAATAAAATGGGCCAATTGTAGGTTAAGTGAGCCAAATAGTATTTTACAAAAACATAAGTTAGATGTGATGTAATATTCTACACGTCTTGAAGAAGCCTAAAAGTGAAGTGATCTTAGTCAATACACATTTCAATAGTGTTATCTCCGTAAAATAAAAATATACAATCCACCAAAACACCAATTAAAGACGTGATTGTTCTTAAAAGTCCAAGAAAATAGTTTTACCATTTTACTAGTTGGCTCACTTCAACTCTAGAAGGCTCATTAATATAATCCAAAAATACCCCATGATAAAATTAATTTTAACCGTTTGGATCCCAAGCGGACACGGGTGTACAAGAAATTAAAAAAAAACAAATTCTCAGTATTTCAATGAAATATTAGCAATATTTTGGTGAATATCTGTAGTGTCATCTATACTGAGTCGATTTAGGTTTTTAAAATACCGAATTCAAGTGTATATTAGGAAAAAATATTTCCCTCATAAACACGCGGTATACCTGGGAAATATTAATGATTTATTTGCGCGATATTCAAACGGTTAAGATTCGAACAATGGAAACACATTAAAAATAATTTTGTTTAAAATTATTTGAAGATGGCGCGAATCAATGGTTTTGTTTATTATATTTTTTTATCTGGGGTTACCATTTCTTTTATGATTTAATTATTACATATTTTTTCAACAGGTTACATTATGAAGGAAATGTATGTGAACATCTAGCCGACCAGGACTTGACAGCTGCATTGGGAGCATTTGAAGCTGATGAAGAGGTAAGGAAATAAAAAGAAGAAAAATAATACGTAATATGAATAACAGAATTTAAAAAAATGTAGCGATTTTTTAAAAATATATATGTCTCCAATTAAGGTCGATCCTCAATCAGTGGCGTTTGTAAGATTCACCCCAAATTCCGAACTGGAAGAGTCCGACTTTGCTGATGAAGTTTATTTCCCACCCAGTGAAAAAGAATTTTTGGCAAATCTACCTTTGATGCCCGAAGTTGAGAGTGAGTTTATTTTTCATTGGAATTTTATGTTAAATTGTTATGAAGGAAAAATATTATAAGTATTTTTTAAGTTATAAAAAGTTTTAATAAACATAACTTTATTTTCATTTATCTCATTTTCGGCAAATACTTTTCATCTCAATTAAATAATTTGCGTCTGCGGCTAGTGTTTTAATATGACCACATGTTTATCATTGAAACGAGCTAACCATAACCACATCATATTTGATTAACATTGTTTTATTAATAATTAATTTAAATGAGAAAAAAACTGATATTTTCGATCTGAAGTACATATCCCTACTATATGCTATATAGCAACAGTGAGATATAGTGAAAAAAATTAGATTTTTAGATAAGTATGCCAATCAATTACAGAAAGGTTATAATGAAGCACTGAAATGTTTAAATTTAAAAAAATGCCAATTTTAAAAGAAAAAATTGACATTTACAGTTATTGATATTACCTTGCAACTTTAAAGCATTAGCGAGATTAGTAAAATAAATAGATACAGATAATATCATTTAAAAAAAACCTACTATTATATTTTATCATAAACCGTTAAAAAGCTAAATAAAACCACAATTTTTCATTTAAAAACTTTCATGTTCAATAATCTCAAATCTAGTATGTTAGACTTATCCAACTGTACTTTTAGGGTAACGATTTATTTTAAACATTTTAAGAAAATTCGTAATTTTACAATGTTCCTCTTGACTCAAAAATGAATAAAGAAAATTATGAATTATTTATTCATGATGAAAAAATATATTCTACCACGGTGTATTTTTATACTGTGTGATATTTTAGTGCCCCCAGATGAAAATGAAGAAGTTGAGTACGAAAATTGGCCTCAGCATGTCAAACGGTCGTACAGAAATATGAATAGGAGATCGATCTCTCACCATCAACCACCGCCCGAAGAAGACTTTCAAGTATTTTCTCGAGTATACAACACGCCTGGAAATTTCCGGGAGGGTCATGAAACGAGAGATCTGAAGAATCTTGAATCAATATATGGTAACAAAGAAGAATTTCAAGCAATACCATTTCAAAATGCCCCATCGCTTTCCCAGCATGAACAGAAAGGTCCATACATTCCAAATACTCCGACACTTACTTCAGATGAAATATTGTATTTACTTCAGCCAGAAAACAAAGAAGAACTTCGAGCACTTCTTCCTCAGTATATTGATCCATCAAATACTGGTTTAGGGAATGGAGAATTTATTCCAAACTCACATAAAGACCCAATCAATGCGTGGCTGGAGAATCAAGACTTGGATCAATTAAGAGACGCTCTTGCAGAATTAAAGGAACCGTTCACGGATGAAGTGGATCCGTACTATGTTTCCACGAGTGAGTTTTTAACCAAGAATAGACTCAGACCGGATCGTTTCAACCAGCACTATAACACACCAGATAGGTTCCGTCAGGGATACGAAAGTAGGGACGGAGTTGTAGGCATGAAAGAAGATGACGGGGAAATTTTGGAGCCCAGGATTTATATCGATGAAGACGAACAGGATCATTTTAGAGATGAGAGTGGTAGTGGAGAGCACGATGGACGTGCCGAGACTTTAAGGGAACTTGAATACCTCGCGGACAGTGAGAATAATAACAATAATGGTAAGAATTTTCAGATTTTTTTTTTGTATTAACACTTCAAAGCTTGTTGTCCATGTTGCGATGTATTTTTATAATATACAATACACATGATATTGAAAGGAGCATGTGAATTTCTTTCTAATATTTTTTTATATTATAAGATAATCTTATTTATACATATTTTTACAGAACTAGAACGTTTAGACGCTCAATTAATGTATTGTACATGCACGATTCATGTCATGGACAACGTTCCCTCTAATTTTTATATTGTGTGTGCGGACCATTAACATTTGTGAGCAATAAATTTTCAGCAAAATAAATAATGTGCGCAAATATTAGGTATGTACTCACTGACGCTAGATGTGAAAGATTTGGTGAGTTTAGTATAAGTATTTTACAATATTTCTGTGTACGGCCTGTGCGGGGATGGAAAAATGTGTGCGGCCATATTTTGAGAGGTGTGCGCGCGCACACGCGCACACCTTAGCGGGAACGTTGGTCACGAATACAAAGCGATAATATAATAATATTTTACGGCTAGAAAATTTAGCATAAATGAAATGAGAAATTTGCAAGCCCGGCTTATTCCAAAATTGTTGAAACATGAACCATGAATGTAATTTAGTGGATAAAAATATTTT
The DNA here is from genome assembly GCA_030503985.1 of Himalopsyche tibetana. NCBI lineage: Eukaryota > Metazoa > Arthropoda > Insecta > Trichoptera > Rhyacophilidae > Himalopsyche > Himalopsyche tibetana. The sequence continues at coordinate 27,383,221 of JAPJYX010000019.1, read as the reverse complement.
TTTAAACTATTAATTAGTCTCAAAAATGGCTAGATAATATACAAAATATTATTCCAAAGTAATGTTAAACTGGAAATACTATTTAAATGTACATTGTTTTTCAAAATGAAATTAAAGTTTCATTTTTTAGCCATTTCGGAATTAGCCGTGCTTGGAAATAGTACTCTCGAATATGGCTAAAACGACCGTTAATACAAGTGAAGTTATTTTTCAGAAATAAAGAACCATTTTTTGTACTATATATAACCCTTTAATAGATTGAATATTTTACTATTAAAATCCATAATCATCTATTGCATGCATAGAGTGGGTGTAAAATGTATTTTATTATTTCCACAATACATTGCAACCATTTATATCAACGTTTTATCTTATATTGGGTATGATTTTTTATTTACCCAGAATACCCACCGTTCATAAACATGAATTTGCGATCAAACAATGGAGTGGAGGATCAACAGAGGCAAGCCGCAATGCTATCGAGGCTGCTTAATACTTGGAAGTCAACACGCGAAGTAGGCCAGATGGGAAACCAAAAGTCTGGAGTGTACACCGAAGGAGGATTAGTTTACGTGGCTGATTCGTCTCCAACAAGTAAGCTCCTAGTTTTCAATATATATTGCATTTTCGAACAAGTGTATTTATTTAATCAGGCGATATTAATTCAACATACAGTCGAACTCGGTTATCAAGATCACGGAAATAGCGATATCTCAAAGGAAACATTTGTTGACATTTTTGTTTATGGTTTTCTTCATAAATTTATTCACTTTTATTACGAGCTACTTTTTGGGTACACCGAGTAAAAATATCGTCACAATTTTTATTAAAACTGTTAATGTGTCGATCGTTTAAAAACAACATTTAACAGTTAACTATACCCACACTACAAAGACACTAGTTAAGTGTAGTGCACCTAATTGGTGTTTTCGCCGACAACATTGAAAAAGTATTCACGCATTTGGTTTAAATTCCATTGTTGTAAATAGATTCTATCTGTGACTTTTTGTCTTATGTGACCGCACCAGATACTTCATGTTTTCATGTGATGGGTATTAGGGCATCCAATCCCGGGATCCCGTTCAATTTTCTGATCCCAAAACTCCGGATTGACACGGCCGCGATCGCGGGATTTCGGGATTGAGAAATTTTGAGCAAATCCAGAAAATTGATACGAAATTGGCAAATTCAAGATTTAAAATTCCTAAAAAAAACGAGGTTTGTGTGAATCGGGAAAAAAGTATAGCGAATTGAGAATTTCAAATTCTTCGGTGAGAAAATCTCAATCCCGGGATTGAAAAAAGGCTTCGGGATTGGATACCCTAATGGGTATGTTTGTAAGCATTTAAAAATTCATATTCTTTGATAATTATGTAATGCTTATAACGATCAAATTCAGTCGGTCCTGCCTTCCTCTTAATTACCAAGTTCGTGTGTATTACAATTGTGATTACTTTTGATAAAAAGGAACAATATTGACCGCAATAAAAAGAAAGTGTTTTGCAATTTTAATTATATTTATTAACAACTGAACAGATTAGAAATGATTATTATTGTAAACTACAGTCACAATTATTACAGATTATTCTTTTTATCAAAAGTAGGTTAATAGTTTTAAATTTGCGATCATTATTGCACCACGAACTTCATGTTACGTAAACATGAAAATATCATTTTATTCTTTGTAGTCATGTGTGCTGCCAATGCGGATTTTTAGAGGTCCATATTATGTAGTTGTAAATTCCCAGCTGTCAATAGATAAGGCACTAGGACCTAGGACTTTTTCCGAGAATTTTTAGCTGGCGATAACAACAAAAAACGTTTATTTTTATTTGACGCGTGCAGGTGAAAAAGACCCTCAACATTTACTCATGTGGCAGGGATTATTAAACAATATTATTTTTTTAGTATTCACTTTTTTTTTATTTTTTATTTACATATGGATATAAATGTAGGTCCCCCTGTGCCCAGTAACCCTTATTTGTCGCATAGTTTCAATTATATTATGGTTATGCCCAGTGTTTTTTTTCCATGTAACGCGGTGAAACGGCGATCCGGCATCTTTTTTCTTGGCATTTTTAAATTTTAAAATAAAAAATTGTTTTTTTTTTTGCTTTAACTCATCTTAGCACCTTTAAAATTTTTCAATCCTTTAAAATATGTCAAACAGTGGTCACTCCGAGGAAAACGAGGTTCGAGTTCCAGTACGAACAGCATTTTCTTCAGCCGATTTCTGTTTGAAGGCACTGGTGTCTGTGATGTCTAAAATGACATCCAATTCTAAAATAAATGAGGCAAAGCGAGAGCGATTAATTGACCATTAGTTCTGTCCTAGCCATGTCTTCCTATTCTTAAGAAATTCGTTTCGTTGAAAAAAGAAAAATATGTTGAGAAACTGAATAACAAACAGTTCTCGTAAGATAACTTATGTTGATATACCTCCATTAGGAAGCCATATTATTCACATATCGATTGTGGAAATAAAAAAGGACGTAACCTACACATAGTAAATTTTACAGGAGGTACAAAAAACGTGTTTTGATGATTTTGGGCCATAAGCAATTTATTAATTATACACAACCTAGAAGTGCACGGAGACTTCTAAACTGGTGTTTAATTGATATAATCTAAGATTGATTAAAGAAATTGTCTATGAAAAACCTTTATTTCAGCCCTTTTTGTTGGTTTCAATTTTTTACAGGCACATCTTTTTCAAACTAAAAAGCTTAATTTAGATACTTATTTGGCATTTGCAGCTTCCATCCTTTTGATAGAACGTGTATCAAGTTTGATTCATTGTGATTATCGAAAAAAACCTGTCGATATAAAACGGTCATGGATTAAAAAAAAAAGCTTTAAAAGAAGTGAATTCTCCCACTTTTAAAAAAAAGTACTGGTTATGCCACTGTTCACAAGTTATTTCGAATTGTAGCCCTCATGTAATATGTCATAGTGTATAAATCCAACCACTCATGTTCCTCTTTCAGGTCACCCCGAAAAAGTTGCAGCATCGCAACTATTGGGCCCCGAACTAGGAGCTCTGTTGGCGGATTACGAGTGGGGTTTCAGGAGACGCGAAAGGCTTGACGTCAAAAAGCCTGGCCCCCCTTTCGACGTCAACAACAGGCACTTCAGCCACGACAGCGACGATAACCACACCAAAATTCCACGTAATAATTCATTTATTTACCTACCTGTTTTACATACAACCTTTGTTATATAAATGGTGACGAAAGATTTATATTCCGTTATGTTTACACAATACAAAGCAGGGAAAATAATTAATATGGAATAGAATCGTTCAAACTATGTTCAATCTATAGATTGCAATGCTCTTGTTGTACAAAGTTTTATATCGGCAAAACAGAAAGAACACTGAACATCCGGGTTTTAGAACATATGGCAGCCTTTAGATTGAAAAAAGACACGTCTACTTTTGCTAATCACTTAATATCGGAAGGACACGTGTTCAATCAGGAACAAGGGATAAAAATGTTACACCCAAATACGGACAGTCATAAGCTCTTTTTCCAAGAAATGTTAGAAATCAACAAAGCACAGCTGCAAAATCTTCCGATTTTAAACGAAATATCAAATTTTCCCACATCTCCTCTTCTATACCCTATATAACCATAAAATCATATAATCATAAAACCTTTGCCGACAAACAAATTATATAATTCTTGAAACTGCTCACTAGTCAAATCTGTTGGCATTCCCATGGGCTTATCCTTTTTGCCAGCAGTGGCTTTGGACTCAGTGATGCATTTATATCTTATATAAACACGAAACTTTCATTTACTAAGCGTCAGTTCAAGTTCATCCGTGCACTTGAATGCCTGAAGATGCCGAAAGGCGAAACCCGGGTCGTTAATGACAAAATTTGTGAGAATTTACATAGTTTGAACGATTCAAATTTAATATTGAAATTCCACCAAGCACCTTCAGTCGAAATCTTAAATTATATTAAAATATGGAATAGGTTTAATAAATTATATCAATAGATTTCTATAGATCTAAAATCAGTAATATATTTATTTTCAATCGACTTATCGATTCCTGTTCGAAGGCATAGATGAGCTGAGGGGGCTCGGAGGGGCTCGCGCGAGCCCCTTGCTAAATTTGACTAAGGCCGGCGAGCTCCTTGTTAATTTAAGAGAGAACAAAATTCTCAGATCAAATTAGTATAAAACTGCAATTTCTGACTCGTATATTATCTACAATAGCTTCAGTATACAAAGTAGTACATTTGTAGCCATTTAGGTTGATAAGTTTACATTAAATTGCATATTGTAACATATTATAAGCGTATTAAGTAACAGTAGATTGCTTATTTAAGTATTCCATATATTACATATATTGCATAGGAGTGATAAAAATATTCACTCCTTTCCAAGAAAACCGAGAATTGCCTTGAAATTAAGCGAGCCCCTTGTTAACGTATTGGCAGCCAACCGCTGCATGGATGTGTGTGTGTGTGATGTCTGAAAATTCCCCTCTCTATTCCAATCCCAAAATAATGGAGTGTATCGGGAATGAGTAGTCAACCACTAGTTCTGTCCTAACCCTATTCTACCTAGTCCTTACTCACTTCGAAAAAAAAAGTTGAGTAACTGAGTAGCCAGCAGTTATTGTAGAAAATTTTCTGTTGTTATACCTCTATTAGGAGTCCATATGCTTCACATGTCGGGTCATATGGCTCAGCGGTTAGCGTTATTGGTTTCCGTGCCGGATTTCACGGGTTCGAGTCTCAGTATGAACAGCATTTTTCGTTTGATTTATCGATTTCTATTCGAAGACATGGGTGTTTGTGATGTCTAAAATGTTCTTTCCTTCAACCCTTCCGATCCTTTAATAACTGGGCGTAACAAGAGCGATTTGTTAACCACTAGTTGTAAGAAATATCTCATTAGTTAAATGAAATATTAGGCGAATTTTAAAGACCATTTTGTAACTATACATTTACAATCTAATTTGTGTTTAGCGTGCTACTTGTGTTTTGATAATTGTATTGTAGGGTGGCGTAGCATTTTGAGTCTACGCCGTAAGCGTAGACGTCATAATTGACCATAAATAAATATTTTTTAAATTTTCTTTGTTTTAATAAATACATTTATAACCGTTTACTTATTAGCAGTAACTAAAAAATATTTACTACAAATTTAGATACATCTTAAAACGAACAAAAGTTTAATATATCATTTTATCAGCCAGAAAAAAAACATATCTTATTAACTCTGTAAATGTAGTAATAAATATTATTGATCGTAATTTAAATAAAATATGGTGATTTGTTTCAGTAATTGGAGACTCCTTAGTTGGTCCACTGATGGTGAAGAAAGAATTGCACGAAGACCAAGAACAAGACCCAGATTTAGCAGTAGATCAAAATGTTCAGGACACCTCTTACGACGTTGACAGCTCGTACGCATATGTTGGATTTCGAGACAGGTAAAGCAATATTTCAATGCATTATTAACAAGAATTTAAATTGATGAATACATTGCTAACTACTTCACCAGTTTTCTCCTCAACATTGTGGGTATTTATAAAACAACAAATCCTCTCCTGTCAATCTTTGGCTTAATAAACCAAATAATTTACTTACTGAGAGACCTTTAGAGGAACGTTTATCTCCGTTTTGAGGCTTTCACGGCTTGTATTATATTATGACTAGCTGTAAGCCCGTTGCCCAGCAACGTGAGATTTTTGTTGCATTGCGTTTAATTTAATTTAATTTTATTTTATTTCATTTTTCGTAGGAGCAGAAATTTCGTAAATTATTTAATATTTGGAATAATGTTCAAGTTTGCTAACAACCATTTTTCGTAGTAGCATAAATTTCGTAAAATATTCAATTTTTGGAATAAAGTTTAAGTTTGCTAACAACCATTTTTCGTAGTAGCCGAAATTTCGTAAATTATTGAATTTTTGGAATAAAGTTTAAGTTTGCTAACAACCATTTTTCGTAGTAGCAGAAATTTCGTAAATTATTGAATTTTTGGAATAATGTTCAAGTTTGCTAACAACCATTTTTCGTAGTAGCAGGAATTTCGTAAATTATTGAATTTTTGGAATAATGTTCAAGTTTGCTAACAACCATTTTTCGTAGGAGCAGAAATTTCATAAAATATTTAATTTTTGGAATAAATTTTAAGTTTGCTAACAACCATTTTTCGTAGTAGCATAAATTTCGTAAAATATTCAATTTTTGGAATAAAGTTTAAGTTTACTAACAACCATTTTTCATAGTAGCCGAAATATCGTAAATTATTGAATTTTTGGAATAAAGTTCAAGTTTGCTAACAACCATTTTTCGTAGGAGCAGAAATTTAGTAAATTATTCAATTTTTGGAATAAAGTTTAAGTTTGCTAACAACCATTTTTCGTAGTAGCAGAAATTTCGTAAATTATTGAATTTTTGGAATAATGTTCAAGTTTGCTAACAACCATTTTTCGTAGGAGCAGAAATTTCGTAAATTATTGAATTTTTGGAATAATGTCCAAGTTTGCTAACAACCATTTTTAGTAGGAGCAGAAATTTCGTAAATTATTGAATTTTTGGAATAATGTCCAAGTTTGCTAACAACCATTTTTCGTAGTAGCAGAAATTTCGTAAATTATTTAATATGTGGAATAATGTTTAAGTTTGCTAACAACCATTTTTCGTAAAATATTTAATTTTTGGAATAATGTTAAAGTTTGCTAACAATCATCTTTCGTAGTAGCAGAAATTTTGTAAATTACTTAATTTTTGGAATAATGTTTAAGTTTGCCAACAATTATTTTTCGGATTTTAAATTATTTAACAATTATTTCCAATAAAAATCAAAAGATCAAATCCAATTTTTCAATAAAAAATCAGTTGCACATTTTGTCCAAGTGTATGAAAAAAGCAAAATATTATTCTATGATATATCCATATCATAATTTGAATATTCTTAATGTATTAAAGAATTCTAACAGATTTTCAAGGTCAGACGTGAAAAGATTCATCATTATGATTCAATTGATCAAATCCGCTCCAAAAAATATTAGTCTCACATTGACTCACACGATCAGACGATTCATTTCGATAGCCCTATAATCATAGTTTGCAATAGTCGAATTAAAGTCTTTGATTATTCGAATATTATGATGTATGGTGATACAATACTTTAGCTCTACACCAAGAAATATCAAATTTTCAAACGTGGCGATATCAGAACATTCACGCCCGGTTTAAAATAAGCCGCTCCCATTGGATAGAACAACATTTCAAAAATGTGCTGTTCAGAATAAATCGAAATCATTGGTCTGTACCTTACTGCGGACGTCCTTACAGACGGACCTTATCGGCTATTAATGTTAAGATATATTATGTGTAGAAATATTTTCGTAGGAAGAAGCCATGTTATGTTTTGTGGTAACTTCCATATCAACGTTTCGAAACCAATCATAACACAGTGTCTTCCCAAAACAATAATATGTAAAGTAAACATTTATGTCCATAGTAATTGAAAATAAGTAATCCCAGAATATAGAGATAATTTCCGAGAAATTGTTTGAGAAAAAGAAAATAAAAAAAGTATCTATTTATTTGTATGACTGTCATTTTGTGATATCTTAATTTTATAAGATAGCGTGCGTAAAATAAGATCTTTCAAACGAGCCCACCAGCAAAGATAAAATTAACATCTGATAGTGAAACAGCAGGTGTTTTTATAATCTTGAAGATAATAAAAATACAATAACAAAGATTTTAATGTCACCAAGGTGTTTAAAATATTCATAACCTTTGTACAGTGGAGCCCCTAATTACACTACCCCGAATTACGCACTGGATTGAAATATTCGCCGCAAATCCCTCAATTGCACTGTCGCATTACATTGTCGTTGCTACGAGACGGTCGTCTGTGCGACGCATACAGTAAAATGTTGACTAGGCCAGGCTACACACGCATAGCCGAGCGACTGTCTATGTGTTGATTCTGGCGCGCTTTGCATTTTATCACTTAGTAACTGAATATTTCGTCCATATTTTGTTTTTGAAAAACTAAGGTAAATCTTTTTGCGGAAAAAACCAAATCCCTAATTTTGAATTAGATTCACTCCCCCAGTTACACTACCCCGAATTACACTTTCCCGACTTTAGTGTAAATGGGGGTTTTTCTGTATATAAGTCTTATATTCAATTGCAGTTCTGCAGACTTTCCTCATCCAACAAATCTGCAGGAAAATACTTTTTAATATCTTTCTATATGAATGTACATATATGATTTACTCATTTAAAAATGCCTTTCAGACGTACATACTCTGAAGTCTAATTGCAGCAAACTGCGTAACAAAGGGTTACGCAAAAAACCACTTTGACTGAAGTTTGTAAAAATATCGAAACGTTATATTAAAAAGTTCCACAAACAGTCAAGTGTAAGACTATTTCCTACTTAATTTTATAATAATTGATACCCTCGCAATCAATGTGGGCCTACATTTTACTCCTCGGGAATGTGTTAGTGCATGTCCAATTACCACAAGTTATCTTATATGTATTTGTTGACACTTTCTGCGTAAACATAACTGTATAGAATTTTGAGATAAGCCAGGCTAGTTAATAATAAATTGTCTAACGTCATCATAAATAATGGTTGTTTTATTCACGTGTAGTTCATTTAATAATGTCAAAAATAAAAATCTTTATGACTTAAATATGGTTTACGAATATTGGGCCCATATTCGTAAACCAGAGAGAGAGAGGTGAGTGAGCCAACCGGTAAAATGGTAAATCTATTTTCTTGGACTTTTAACTAGAATCACGACTTTATTTGGTGTTTTGGTGGATTGCATATTTTTATTTTACACTATTGCAATGTGTTTTAACTGAGGTTACTTCACTTTTACGATACGCCTTTAAGACGTGTAAAATATTACAACGCGTCTAACTTTTTTTCTAAAATACCACTTGGCTCGCTTCACATCTAATCTGAAGGAGAATATTCTCCTTTTTAATCATACCTTGCTCATATGAGGCAAAACTTGTCACCAATTTTTTTTCTCCTTCAAAAGTTTACACAAAAACAAAACTATATAATGACCTATCCCAATTCTCTAGCTTATCTTTATTTAGACGGATATAACTTCTTGATTTACATTTCGGATATTATTTTGTTTAACATGGATGTAGACTATATTGTATTGTAATATGTCTGTAAATAATTCAACTCTAAACTTTCCAATAATGATTTTCTGCCGATACCACAATAGATAAAACTAGATATTGCCACTTGAGAAGGCCGTTAATATGAAAAATATCTATTGTTGCTTACCATTTATCTCATATCAGTTTAAAAGGTTATCTTTTTTTGTAATCAGAGCTATAGTTATTTGACGTAGGCATTTTTTTTATTTATAGTGGATGATACTTAAAATCTTAATGTGAGAAATTACATTACGTCTTGTATGAGTGTTTTTCTGTTATAAGGTAAATTACAGTAATCATCAGAGCAAGGATGCCCAACTGGAATCACTTGGTGGGTCAAATAAAATAATATATGTATCTGATGGGCCACATATATTTAAATGTGTTATGCTTTAATAATAATATGAGTCTACATTAGAGCGAGATAGCAACGTGCGCGTGTCAAACTGTCTTCCTCAGTCGGTTAAATGAAATACTAAACATGCCTGGGTCTCCACTTTTATACCCTATATAAATATAATTATAAAACCTTTTCCGACAAACAAAATAAATGTAATTCTCAAAACTACTCACTACTCAAATCTGTGGGCATTCCCATGGGCCAATCCTTTTCGCCAGCAATGGCTTTAAACTCAATGATGCATTTATTTCTTATATAAACACGAAATATTCATTTACTAAGCGTCGGTTCAAGTTCATCCGTGCACTTGAACGCCTGAAGATGCCGAAAGGCGAAACCCGGGTCGTTAGTGACAAAATCTGTGTGAATGTACATAATTTGAACGATTCACATTTAACATTCTCCAAATCAATTAATTTCAGTGATTTATGTTTTCTGTTTGCAAACAATGTTTCAGTATTCCAAATCAATAGCTAACCGTTACTATTTCAAGCAATATATTGCAACTAGGGTATCCAATCCCGGAGCCTTTTCGAATCCCGGGATTGATTAATTTTCAATCCCGGAATCCCGGATTCCCGGGATCCTGGGATTGAGATTTTCTCACCGAGGAATTTGAAATCCTCAATTCGCTATACTTTTCCCCCGATTCTCGCAGAACCTCGTTTTTTTTTTTTAGCTCACCGAGGAATTTGAAATCCCCGATTTTTTATACTTTTTCCCAGATTGTCGCAGAACATCGTTTTTTTTTGTTTTAGCTCATCGAAGAATTTGGAATCTTGAATTTGCCAATTTCGTGTCAATTTTCGGGATTTGCTCAAAAATTCTCAATCCTGAAATCCCAGGATCGCGGCCGTGTCAATCCCGGAATTTCGGGATCAGAAAATTGAACGGGATTACGGGATTATGGGATTGGATGCCCTAATTGCAACGGCAAATATTCGATTACCCATGATACAGGACAACTTAAAATCAACATAGAATTCATTTAACTTCGGGGTCAACCAAATTTTCCGCACCGTTTACGGGATTATGACCTAGACCTACTGATGGATTATAGACTACAATTGAACCAATGATAAGATATACAATAACACTTAGCAATTATAAAATCATTTAGCGATTGATGTCATTGGAAACATACCCACGTACATAGAAACCATACACAGATTGAATGTTAGTCATGAATTAAAAACACGTTGAATGTATTATATAAAATAAATTAGTAAACTTATCACTTACTTTCTGGTTGGACTCAGTTCTCTTTATCAAGCATAGTCAGGGTTTTTCAATTACATTAATTATAATATTAATAATAAAAGATGTAATGTTTTGATTACGTTTATTATTGAATAACCTGATGATTTTATTATCACTTTTTATTTCATGTTTAACACCAGAACGAAATTAGATTACAGTTGAGGCCAAGATAATTTGAACTAGATGATTGATACAAAAATATTGATTGATGATGTATTATTTACAAGTGTACAACTCACATGTTATTACGTGACCTTGCATAACTTACATCATATTATTCTGTGAGAAATACAATTGTCTGTCATCAAAGTAAAGTGAGTATTCATTCATGCAATCCGCATAACCACTAACTAAAGACGAGATTGTATTTAAATGTCCAATAGAAAAGTTTAACCGTTTTGCTACTTTGCTCAAACCACTCCTGATGGGTTCAATAATCAATTGTATTTTACCGGAGGTGAATATTATTTTTAGAATTAAATAAATGTCAAGATCGTACATAATTTTAATGACTATTGTAAATCGTTGATTTTAGGTAAAATTGTATTGAAAATCAAATTGAATTTATGGACGAAACAAATTAATATATTGGAATAAACATTTAAAATTTTCAAAAATGTCTAGTATTGTATTAATTCTAATATAGGAAACTAAATAATATCAACCAATTATCTATCATGTTGAACGTCTATAACAAGGGTGGGGAAACTTTTAATTTCTAAAGGCCACATTCATTTATATGATTCAACATAAGGCCGCAGTAAAGCTTTTTTTTCGACTGTCAAACGTATTATAATGGGTCGATAACGCTCTTTTTTCAAACGCTTTTTCCAAACGCTTTTGTATAATTTTTTGATCAAGTCAAAAGACCGCATCAGAGTAGCCAAGAAGTCGCATGTTCCCCTCCTCTGGTATATATTAACTTTTATAAATTTGTGTTGCATACCGAAGATAATTATAAATACATATAATATATAGCAATAATCCACAAATGTATAGTATATATTGTGCCGTGGTTCAATTAATAATAATAATGACAGTTTGAATAATGTATTATACATACCTGAACCGCAATTAATACCGTAAACTAAACCGGATGTGGTTAATTTTATGATAATGGATTGTTAGTTTTTTTTGTATGGTGTTTTGTTTCAAAACTTTTCAGTGCAATCAACAATTTCGTAACCATCGGTTTGTTTTGAATAATTATATTCACTCGTCAGTAAGTTTCTTTTGCCGAACTGGAAACTAATGATTTACTGCTTGTTATCAAAATCATCATCGATTTTTTTTTATTCTTCCGTCTCGGATAGCCCTTATAAAATTTTGAACACAACGATTGAATATATTATGTATGTTACGTCTTTACGTTCAAACTAGGGCATCCAATCCTGGACCCTTTTTGGGATCCTATGCTTTCAGGGTTGACAATTTTTTCAATCCCAAAATCCTGGTTTTTCGGGATACCGATATTTTTGATTTTTCAAAAATCCAGGAATTTTCCGATTTCCCGAAATTATCAGCGTGAGAGTTTTTTTTTAGCTCTTCCAGGATTTACAAATTGAAAAACGCAGGAATTTACGGAATTTACTACAAATTTTCGAACCTTACTATTTTATTTTAGACTTCGCTAAACTTTCTCTAATTTTCTCAATACCAAAATCCCGGGATTAGTACTGCCACAATACCGGGATTTAAGGATTTCCGGGATTGGAGCCCCTAGTTCATACCAGAAATAGATAGCACATTGTTTAAATTGGAATACCGAGAAAATGTTACGTTTGATTGTTGTTTATAACGTTGTTTGTCCTAGTGCAGTGACATGTTTTGAAGCATGAAAGTCTAATTAATGCTTTTTTTCTTCAAGTAGCATTCGAACCTGGAAGGAGGGCGCTCGTGTCGTTAGAACAATTGGGGAATTGTTGCATTTGGAGCCATCAGCATTCAGTTATCCGAGGTGGGAATAAATACATCAAGTTATCTTATCGTAATGTTTCCAAAAATTGAAAATAATATTAATTCATTTTATTCAAACTGCAAAATCTTTAAACATTGATGTATCTTGAATAATTTTCTAGTTTTCCCGGGCTTACTGTTTGATTTAGTCTGAAAAATTATATACTGTTATGTAATTATTATTTTAAAAGATTATCAAAACATTTATTATCAAATAAAATAACAAATGTTTTGTAATTTTACATGATGTGTGGTTTTTACTGAATATTAAAAGTACAGGTGAATCTTGATAATATACTAGGCCAGGCGTGGGGAACCTGCGGCATTTGGCTACTCTGGTGCGGCCTTCTGGCCAATTCTGTAATTCTGTAATTCTGTAAATGTATGTAAATTCCTGACATATTCTGACCGTAAATTCCTGTTTCCGGACAAAGATTCCCTAGTCAATGTTTACTGCGGCCTTATGCGGAATCAGAAAAATGAATGCGGCCTTTAGATAAGAAAAGGTTACCCACCCCTGTACTAGGCCATAAGATTTAGCATTTTTATTTATAACCGTTTTTAATATCTTTAAAGGATCTGTATTAAAAAATGATACGTTTAATTTTGGGTTTTTTTTGAAAAATATCTAATACATAAACAGAAAATGGTAGCAAATGTTTTTCTGTGTTGGACCCATTTACAAATTGACTTAATCTTTCTTTAATCTGAATTATTTGATTTAAAAAAAAAACATGTAAACATGCATATTGGTATTATCAGGTAACAGTTAACTACTCGCCGTTATGTTAAAAAAAACAAATTATGAATAAGTGACACATTATTTGTAATGTAGTTTATAAATTCTTGTCAATACCAATTGCTTATTACACCTTTTTATTTCATTTTGTTTTGTATAAATAACACATCAGTTGATAATGGTCGTCATGAGCGAAATCGGTCCTGATCTTTCTAAATAAAATGGGGAAATAATATAATAACTTTCCAGTATTGACAGTGAACGTCGTTCTGTATTTCTATTCTTTTGACACGATTCATCGTTTTCACTTATGTATTGTTCGCTTGATCCCCTCTTACTATCTCTCCAAAAAACGACATGTCGAGAAACGAATTGTGGTAGATAGTGTTATGTTTATTAAAACATGTTTTGGTTATCTGTGCAGAGTCGACCATAACGAAGTGACATTCAAGGTGGAGGAAAACAGCAAGGCACTGAACGCCTCGGAAGTAGCATTCAGAATAGGTAAAACATAAACCTGCTTCCTAACAACCTCACCTTTCACAACAATTAAATTTACTGATATCAAACACTAAACAAATTAGACACACTCAAAAATAATTTATATATTTATAATTTAACTTCTCCATAATTATATTAATAAGATGTTTGTCTTATTATAAATACATACGATGTATACAAATAAAGCAGTTAGCTTAATAGATACTAACATTGTTATATTGCCATTTAATTTTCAATTTCGTTGATTCTTAATACAGTATGAGATAACCTTACTTTTCTTTCTTTGTTGCAAGAGTACTATACTCTTATCTTAAAACTGACTTCATTTTAAAACAGTAATATTTGGAATAGAAAACAAGTAAGTAAATAATCTTTCGAAAAATAATTAATTTGTTTCAATCAAGTTTGAAAGGAATTTACGGGAAACTGTGGATTGATTTATTATAATTTTAATTTTATAGACGCAATGGTTTGATTGTTTGTTTGTTTTTTTAGATAGCATCAAAGATGAGCTGAAGAAAGAGCTAGGAGTTGAAGTAACATCTGCAGGAGTAGGCGATAAGGTAGTGTTTTTTTTTGTTTGTTTGTATTTAATGTCCAAATAGCATAAACGGTGGTAAAATATGAGAGAATAACTATGTCGTATACTATATACATCAAAAGATGGATATCAAGGTAATCATACAATTTACGATATACATCAAAGGTTGCATATCAAAGTAATCATAAGAAATCGAAGATTATAATCATACACGTCAACATAATTGTTCTTCATTGCATGAACACACAAGTTCCTTCCTCATTTTTGATGACATTCAATGTAATTTTGTTTTGTACTAGACGATGATAAATATTTTACCTAATATCCGAATTCACGAGCTTCGTCAATGCATGTACTGCAAGTATACAAATGAAGAACCTAGTATCATAACTCAAATTTTCCTAAAATCGAGTTTTGAGTAAATCGGAAAAAAACTACAGAAGCACAACTTTTCGTGATTATATAAAAAGGATTATAAATTACTATGAATAATTTTCGCAAATGAAAAGTAACATAATCTCAATATGAAAAATAAACTATTACACCAAAATAATGATCGCCTATTGGCTCTTTCTAATCATATCATATCACTCACTTAAAAATGCAAGCTTGGACACCGATAGTAATCTTTGACAGTGGTTTTAACAGTGTTTAAAGAAAAAAAATATATCCCATTATTTTTTTATATATCGACTGTGGAAAGGAAAAAGGACGTAACCCTCAATTTTCTAAAACAGCTTTTTTTCGATAATCACAATGTATACAAATTGACACACGTTCTATCAAAAGGATGGAAGCTGAAAATGCCGAATAAGTATCTAAATTTAGCTTTTAAGTTTGAAAAAGATGACCTTGTAACAAATTAAAACCAAGAAAAAACATTGAAATAAAGGTTTTTCCGAGACAATTTCTTTAATTAAATTAGGTTATGTCAATTAAACACCAGTTTAGAAGTATCCATGCACTTCAAGGCTGTGTATAATTCATAATTTGCATATGTCACAAAATCATCAAAACACGTTTTTAGCGCCTCCTGAAAATTTGATATGTGTGGGTTACGTCCTTTTTCCTTTCCACAGTCGATATGTAGTGATGCGTTTAGATTTTTTTGGCATACTTATCTCAAAAAAAACATGAATATTATGAGTTTTGATGCAAAGCTCAAACTAAGCCAATTATAAGGACTGCCCAGTATGGCTGTGATTAAATTGAGTATCTCCTTCGTAATAGAAGAATGTGCGTAAATAATGGTAATCATATTTGTAGGCAAAATACCCAGCAGTTCTCAGACTGGAAGGCAGTAACAACTTGTGGGAGTCGTGGATGGCTAGGGGTGCACAGAACGGGGGAACAGCTCTCGTGGCCGCACTTGCAGCGGCCGTGGCGGTTTCACTACTCGCAGGCCTGGGAATCCTGGCAGCCAGACACAGGAGGCGCAGGTTGGCGAAGATGCGAGATTTATCTGGAGGAGATACAGAAGCCAGCCGCGATTATCAGGTTTGTTTCGGACCAATTAATTTATGTCGTTTTTGAAATTGACATGAAATTGTTTGAAAAATCCCATGGTTTCATAATCGCCGACCAAAAATTTTCTTAATCCCGAATTCCAAGTTATACACGATTCTATGTTGAGTGTTCAATCCCGAAGTCCTGGGATCACAAAGAAGGGCCAGGGATTGAATATCCTAGTGCAGGCGTGGAGAACCTGTGGCCTTTTGGATACTCTGGTGTGGCCTTCTGGCCAATTCTGTAATTCTGTAAATTTATATAAATTCGTAAATTCCTGACATATTCTGACCGTAATGTCCTATTTACGGCAAAAAATTCCCTAGTCAATGTTTACTGCGGCCTTATGTCGAATCAGAAAAATAAATGCGGCTTTTAGAGAATAAAAGGTTTCCCACCACTGTCCTAGTGTTTACAAAGGTGCGAGCCGGTTGATGATGTTTTAGCAGCACATCACTGAAAGTATTCATAATAAAACATATCAAACGAGTTGACTATTATGAGACTCAGTTTTCCATGTTACTGTCTGAACGTAAAATACATTAAAAGCGAGAAAACTTCTGTTCACTAACATGATTTATGAAAGATAATAAATGAACACCACGAATAAAAAAGATGTCTTATATTTTATGCCCTTTTTCGAGTTAAATATTGAAGCCAGTAGGCATTAAAATTAGTACTCGTCCAGTAGAAATAAAATAAAGTGTATACCAAAATATCTTTGTCAAAACTTGGCAGAATGATGTTATTCCTTCTAAAACATATTCGTGTTGCTCTGTTGACATGGTGGTACAATCGAAAATAAACGTATCGAAGTGCTGATATTGATAGCAAATATATATTATCTACATCTTCACAACGAATGAAAGTGGAATTCTTTTAATATTAATTCTTATTGTTTTATAGGATCTATGCCGAGCTCGAATGTCAGGAAAGTGGCAAACAGGAACACCACCAGAGAAAAGTAGCACCGAAAAACATGAAACAACTGGTCAGCGAATAACGTCACTTTCTCGTGAATCTGACGGAAACTCTCCATCCACAAGATCCAGCACATCATCATGGTAAGAATTTTGTATTTTTAGCATACAAAAGTCTAGTTGAACATAATTCGAGGGATCATGTTATATTATCTCATGTATAAAAATGAATGTTTGTTTCTTCGTACTATATGGGTTGCCAAACCGCTGATCCGATAGCAATAAAACTTTGACAAACTTTTCGCTAGTACTTCGGGAAGGTTATAGGCATAGTAAAATTAGATAGGTATTGTATATAACAATCAATGTTTGCAGCGGCGGATTAAGAACTTTGGAGGCCCCAAGCGCAATCAATTTTGGAGGCCCTGCTTTTCGAATAACATAAAAGTGCTACAAACCTCTTCGTAGAATAATAATGAATATTGAAAATTGAAATTAAAATGTAAGGTTTCATATAACATATGCTATCTTTAATGCCCCAAAGATTTGGAGGCCCTAAGCGTGCGCCTCTTGCGCTTATGGGATAACCCGCCACTGAATGTTTGTATGTCTGCCATACAGTTCATTTTGACAACGTGTGCTTGCACTTGCGTGAAGATTATAGTACAATTAACCTACAGTAGGTGGCGCATGTGTCGTACCATAGATAATCGGCAGCAAACGTCAAACAGACAGAAAAAAAAACATGCACTTTATTAAATACAATTAAAACACAAACACTTTATTTTTTGAGTGGCATTGCAATGCTTGCCGGGAACCGTCTAGTTTATTATAAAAGATACTTACTACACCTTTATGTTGAGAGTTTTCGAATATACCGAAAATTAACTAATAAACACGATGTTTCTTTTTCATAATATTTTTTAACGCTTAATCATTTCAAATCAGTTTTAATCAACAATAAAAATGAAGCGGTAAGGTGGAATTCCACCGGCACAATTTTCTTAAAATTGAATCAATTCTACATCCGATTCTGAATACAATTGTGCAATATTTGTCTAAATCTTAAATATTTGTAAACGTATTATTTTTTATGATTTATATTTAGTCCCGGGAATAGATGGGTAATGCCGGGATTTCAAAATATAACTGAGACCTCGAACAATGCATTTTATGATTTATTGTGTGTCACGTTACTCGTACGTAAATGTGAATCCTTTTTACTGTCTATATCAGGGATGGCGAACCTTTTTGGGTCCGCGTGCCAAAAATCCTCAAATAGTGTTTGTTTTTTAAACGATTGTCGCTTATCTTGGGAAACATTTGAAAATTAATACAACGGAATAAATTAATAATTCACGGAATACTTAATCAAAATTTTAATTTTTTAAACCTAAAAAATATATTTTTTTGAACTTGGAAATCGTTCGCGTGCCATCTAAATTCTCAAACGTGCCACCTCGGACACGCGTGCCATATGTTCGCCACCCCTGGTCTATATGTATCTAAAATTTGTTACGTATTCAAAATCCACAGGAGCGAGGAGCCCGCACTTACGAACATGGACATTTCTACTGGACATATGGTTTTGGTAAGTAAATATAATTTGATTTCGGATACTTCTACGTCATATATTTACGAAATACCACACTAAAAAAGGTAGTTATAATATATCTACTGAATATATAGATTTTTCTTATGAAAAGGTTTGATAGTTAAAGACTGGTATAAAAGCTAGTTTCTCCTTTTAAATTATTACTATTCCTTTCCCAATACGTACATCATTAAGGCCGGACTAGATGTGTGTAATATCGTTTTCATCCTCTGACGATAATATATACTTTAAATAAAATCAATATTTATGATTTATTATACTCTTTTTTAGACTTACATGGAAGACCACCTGAAAAATAAGGATCGCCTGGACGAAGAATGGCGAGCTCTTTGCGCGTACGAGGCCGAACCGAGCGCCACCACCGCTGCAGAGCTTCCTGACAACACTGCCAAGAACCGTGCCACAAATGTCATGCCCTACGATCACGCCAGGCTGGTGCTCAACGATGTCACCAATATGGGATCATCAGATTACATCAACGCCTCTACCATAGTGAGTAATAACCATTTACGTGATATTTTTTTTTATTTTATCATAGATTCTAATTAGTTTCGACCAAAAAGAGTTAAATGTACACCCATACCTAGCTATACGGCCGCTCTTTATACGGTATTTCGCTATAACGGCCCTCTTCAATTAAGGCACGTTTTTGATTTTCGGCCTAAAATGTTTCGCTATAACGGCAAAAAAAACTTTTTTTCGATGTCTATGTGAGTGTTTTATGTACATACATATTCATTACTGATTGTTACACATTAACTGGAAAAATTGGAAACAATTAGGGGCATTTTTGGTACGTAAGTACATATGTACAGTATGTATGTACATTTTTTTTTTAAAATATGTATTTTTTTTTTACTTATTTTATAATTTCATTCATCAAAAAAAATATCGACTTGGGAGACTGATAAAAAGAGATGCCGAAAATCAGTCACGCCACAAACTAAGCTAGAAGTATTACGTCGTGTATAGGGCATCCAATCCCGGGATCCCGTTCAATTTTCTGATCCCGAAATTCCGGGATTGAGATGGCCGCGATCCCGGGATTTCGGGATTGAGAAATTTTGAACAAATTCTCGAAATTTACACGAAATTGGCAAATCGGAGATTCAAATTCCTCGGCGAGCTAAAAAAAAAAAACGAGTTTTGGTGAGATTCTGGGAAAAAGTATACCAAATAGGAGATTTCAAATTCTTCGGTGAGCTAAAAAAAAAAAAACGAGTTTCCGTGAGATTCCGGGAAAAGGTATAGCAAATTGAGGATTTCAAATTCCTCGGTGAGAAAATCTCAATCCCGGAATCCCGGGATCCCGGGATTCAAAATAAATCAATCCCGAAATCCCGGGATTGGAAAAGGGCTTCGGGATTGGATACCCTAGTCGTGTAGAAGCTGAAGAGAAAATTGTTGAAATTTGCAAGGCAATTGGACTTGCGAAATCTACCATTCAAACTATTCGCGATAAAAAAGAAGACATTAAAACATATTTGCAATCTGCTGCACTTTTAAATGTCTCGAGATTGACACGCCAAAAGATAAAATGCATTTTGAATGATAAACCATTTAACATATTTTAAAAAATTTGGAACCGATCCCATTGAATTTGTATGAATTTGTATTAGAATAATTGATTCCTTATACGGCTCTTCGCTTTACTGCCAAGTTTCGTGGAACGTACCTTGGCCGTAAAGCGAGGTTTGGGTGTATTATAAAAAAATAATCATTGAATAGAAGTGTCTTTTACAATACTTCTTATGAAAGAAGTTTATAAATAGATTGTAATATAATGTACATATGAATAGTCTTTCTAGACCTCTCTAATAGGCTGGTATTATTGCTACTTAAATTCCAAAATTATTGTTTTGTTTTCCATTATTAATACCACCTACTTAGGCTGGTCAAAAAAAAGTCATTCATCGATCAATTTATGTAAATCAAATTTTAATACGGAAAAAGTGTCAACCGTTAACTCAAGATGAGTAAAATTATGTAGGCATAATTGTATCGTAATTTATCACCCTGGAAAGAGCTGAGAATCAAAATTACTATCACTATTGTCAGAATCTGATTTACCGATAGTGGAAAGAACTTGTACTAGACATTTATATTTGTCTTACATACCTTACATTTGGGTAAACTTTCAATCATTCAACAAGTAACGTTACATGTACAATAATTTATTTTAGTAATAACAAACAATATCACACAAATACGCGCCTCGGCTAGCTGGTAATTCTTTCATTAGATGACTCAAATCAGACTTTATAATTTACACGTTATTTAGTCTTTCGGCATCTATAAAATTAAATCGAGATACATTGGATGAGCCAGGTCCAATTGCATGACGACAATATCCTTGATTTTTGACTCTCTGGTATGTATATTTTTTCGGAAGACGGACCATGACCCTCGCAACCCGGCCTATATTGCTGCTCAAGGACCACTTCCTCACACCGCACCAGACTTCTGGCAGATGGTGTGGGAGCAAGGATCAGTCGTGATGGTCATGCTGACTAGACTGACGGAGGGCGGCGTCGCCATGTGTCATCGCTATTGGCCCGAAGAGGGATCAGAGCTGTATCACATCTATGAGGTGAAACATCATTCCATTTTGCATATATATTTTTTTTCAATTAAGACTGAAATCTTTCAATAATACAAGTGATAAATTTATGAATGTTAACAGGTCCATCTGGTGAGTGAACATATTTGGTGCGACGACTACCTGGTGCGCAGTTTCTACTTGAAGAACTTAAAGAGCGGGGAGACAAGGACGGTCACACAATTCCACTTCCTTTCGTGGCCAGACCGCGGAGTACCATCATCGACCAAGGCACTTCTTGAGTTTAGACGGTAATCATGCTGTTGTCAATACATCAAACTATTTGTATGATTTTTTCTAGGCTTTCTCCTTTACCAAGCCCATTTTAATTTTCCAATATATATTTGTACTTTTTATAGTGCATTTTAAAACAAATCCTGTGCAGAACTGGACCGTATTATAAATGCATTGTTTTTTTTTATCGTTATTGAGTTATTGAGTTACGAGAAATGAAATCAGTAGTTATAATGAATAGCTACTATAATAACAGCAGAACTGTTGAGTCGGAGTCTGGCGCTTTTTAACAGAGGTGGAGTCGGTGTCGGAAATATTGGAGAAATATAATTTAAAGATATTGAAAAAATATTAGTGATGGTGAAAAAGAGATGGTGACTGTTGGTAGACGCATATGTAAGATTAACAGAAAGTAAGTTTGCCGCCTGTGTGGTCGAGTGATCAACGTCGTTGTCTTCGTTTACGGAGGTCACGGGTTCGAATCCCAGTACGGACAGTTTTATAATATTATTTTTTCAATCGATTTATGAATTTCTGCTCGAAGGCATAAATGTATGTGATGTCTTGAATTCCCCCTCCCACCTATTCTATCCTATGAACGAGGTGTATCGAGAGCGATGAGCTAACCACTAGTCCTATCCTAGCCTTATCCTTCTATCCCTACTCTCTTTGGAAAAAGAGAGGTTGAGCAACTGAGTAACAAGCAGTTTTCATAGAAACACTTATGTTGAGATAAACTCCATTAGGAGTCCATTGGGAGCGGACATGGTAAAAAAAAAAGGTTCAACGGAAATTAAGTCAAAGTTGTTTTTTTTACCCTACATGACAGCTTTTGATAGAGCAACAAATCCCGTATTGATATTAATTCCATGATATATTTTCATTTAAATATATTATGCACACCAAATACATTGTCAACAACTTCGCGGGTGTGACTTGAGTTTGACATTAGTCCAAAAAATATGTATAATCGAATACAAAGCAATCTGATTATATCTATTACAACACTGAGATCGAGTACCACCGTTTCTTATGATATTAAAATGTTACGTATGAATGAACGTTAACCAATCAAATGTTTAGTAATCATAAGGAAAATTTATTTGAAATCTTGGTTGAGTTTTTTTATGAAATTGTTTGCAATGAAGTCTTTATTAAATTTGGTCATAGATATAATATAGTAAAAACTCGTTTTTAATATACCTGTGTTGAAAAAGGGGTGTACTTGATTGAGAATGCAGTTAATCATAGTATTATAATTATTATGAATGAATAATAAAATGTGTAACAATGACAAAAATCCCCAATGCCCTCCATAAAATTCTTAATCGTCCACTAGTGGTCGGTTGGGATTATTTGCTTATTTGCCCTATTTTTAAGATATTATAAGAAAATAATAGAAAAAAAAATTCGATGGATTCGGCGGTAACTTTGTGGAAGTTCATTTTAATATAAAATAACGTAGATTATTCCAATATTATATTGAATAGTTTAGAATTTTTAGAAATAAATAAAAGTATGAATAATAAAGAAATATTATTAAATAATATTTAGAATAAAACAGGTGGTTTGCCACTGCTAAATTTATTTTCCAACGGTTTAACCCGTCTTAATTGATCCAACTCATTAGTTAATCATTTCTTAATGTAAATGTCATTTGTATTGCCATTACTGTTTGTCTGTTTTTCTATCATCCCCTCCTTGCTTCCCATTTTTATTAGGATATATCAGAATAGTAAAATTTAAATGATTCGTACTTGAGCAAGCATTTGTGAAAGTAAGTCTGTCTGAGGATGCCTCTGAAAGAGGCGAAACACGTGTCACAGGTTGTAGCACAATACGTGGAATAATCTAAGTTGTTTTATATGAAAATAAAATTGTTTACGATTGTTACATTTACAGTTACATTTACATTTTTAATTTGAGATTTTCTATATTATGAAGTTGGTGTAGTACCCTGTGCACTTTAATATTCTAGGAAGGTGAACAAGTCATACCGAGGAAGATCCTGCCCCATCGTAGTTCACTGCAGGTGAGCTTCAATTTCAATCAATGATTATAAATACAATAAAAATACTTTAGAAGATACAAGCTTTGAAATTAGTGTTCTAATAAAATAATAATTTACGTACAAGGCGATGAAAATGTATTTTTGCGGACTTGCATCGTTTTTTTAATCATGAAATAATGCAAATAATAAAATTTTATCTTGTTTTTGTTGTAAAACTTGCTTTTTGTATCTGCAATGATATCATATCGACTGTGGAAAGGAAAAAGGACGTAACTCACAGTTTTTCCAAAACAGTTTTTTTCAATAATCACAATGATACACGTTCTATCAAAATGGTGTAAGCTACAAATGCCAAAGTAGTATATAAATTTAGCTTTTAAGTTTGAAAAAAGATGAACTTGTGAAAATTGAAAGCAAGAAAAAAAAAGTGGTTTCCGAGATTATTTCTTAAATTAACATTAGATTATGTCAATTAATCATCAGTTTAGAAGTCGGCGTGCACTTCAAGGTTCTGTATATTTCAAAATTTTTCATATTACCCAAAATCGTCAAAACACGTTTTTCGTGCCTTCTGTAAAATTTGCTATGTGTGGGTTACGTCCTTTTTCCTTTCCACAGTCGATATCATATTTATGTGATCTGTTATTACATATTTGCACAATAATAATCCTTACTTCTTACTCGCAAGATAATAAAAAACTGAACTTTTATCAATTGTGTTTAAAAAAAAAATATTATCTCCGAATAACAAGCTAAGATTATACAAATATGTTTATATGACAAAGATTTTAAAATTTGTGACCAGAAGCTCGCAATCAAATTTTATCACTTTAGAACGGAAAAATAATTGTACAAAAAATACTTTGTATTCACCCAATTCACCCAGCCATAGAGATATCATTTTTGCATTTGAAATAACTGATGCATAAAAGTCAACATTCAATTTTGATACCAAGATACATTAATGTTTATTTTTTTTAATTTCATCTACTTCAGCCTAATTTATAATATAGCGTTAACAAAATATGTAATTTAATATTTTATTGACGGCAAAGATGATTAAAATTTTACTTTATATTTACTTAAAAATGGAATAACGCAGGACAACAAAAATCGAACTTTTTAAACGGTTAAAAGTGAAGTATATGCTAATGTTGAAGTTGGTAGAATTTTCAACGACTTTAATGTCTTGGGTACAAGAGTCAATAGGGGGGAAATATGTATCAACCATCACTAAAAATAATCAGTCATACGATCGAACTTTGTACATGATGATATAATTATTTTTTTAGTGACGGCGCAGGTCGAACTGGAACTTACTGCCTGATCGACATGGTGCTGAACCGCATGGCGAAGGGGGCAAAGGAAATCGACATTGCGGCCACACTTGAACACATTCGCGACCAGAGGCCTCACATGGTCACTACCAAGCAGCAATTTGAGTTTGTGCTGATGGCCGTAGCTGAAGAGGTTAGTGAACGTTATACGACTTAATGTATTTGAATTAACATATTGCTATTTTTTTACGGCTCACAGAAAGTTACTTTTAATATGATTGATAAAAGACGTTAATAACATTATTGCCATTTTGAAACTACTAGAAGATGCGTACGTACATTCACAATTAAGGCATTAAATCTCAGGGATTCAACATGCAACACAAAATCGTGTATAAATTGGGATTCGGGATTTTTCAAACAATTTCATGTAGATTTCAAAAACCCAGGAATTTGCGGATTTCCCAAAATGAACAGCGTGAGAGGTTTTTTTTATATCTTGCATGAATTTCAAATCATCATGGAACCTTTTTTTAGCGTTTCCAAGATTTACAAATTGAAATACCCAGGAATTTACGGATTTCCCAAAATATACCAAAACTTGTTGAGTTTCTGATTTGTAATAAAACTATTTGATTATGTTTTAAGTTAAAAGTATATTAAGATAAGACAATACATATACAGTTAAGAAATACGTGATGCCCGCTTGGCTTCTATCACTAGAAAGGGAAGAAGTGAGCCGCGTGTTAACTGACATGAAGTTCGGTTGACAGCTAACCGGATGAGCACCTTACATTACTTTCGAACCAATTGTTTTACTCGTAGCTAGCTTCATTTAATTGCTTATTCCAACACCCCCTCTCAATTCAATATTCCTAGATTCCTCCTCATTTCCATAAATAATACTCCTGATAGTCCTTTGGTCATGATATCAGCTAGTTGCTTATTTGATTGGATGTATGCTAATTTTACTCTCCCTTGTTGAATAGCTTCTCTGATGAAGTTATACTTGATGTCTATATGCTTCATACGTTTGTGTTCTCTCGGTTCCTCTGCAATACGTATGCAAGCTTGGTTGTCCTCATAGATTTTTATTGCTGTATTTTTCATCATATTGAGTTCTTCAAGTAAATTTCTCAGCCAGATTGCTTCACATGAAGCATGACATAGCGCAACATATTCAGCTTCTGTTGATGACAAACTGACAGATGCTTGTTTTTTAGTTGTCCAAGACACTGTTGAATTGAACACTTTAAAGACATATCCTGTAATAGATTTTCTGTCATTTATGTCATTTCCCCAGTCAGCATCCGCAAATCCAACTACCATTTCCTCATCTTTGGTTTGTTGAAACGTTAGTTTGAAATCTAAGGTTTCTTTTATATATCTTAGGTTTCGTTTTAAGTAGTTCCAGTGTTCCTCTGTTGCACAGCTTTGAAATCTGCTAAAAAAATTAACCGATGCACTTAAATCAGGTCTTGACGTGAGCATCACATACATGAGACAGCCTATTAACTCTCTGTATGGTTTGTCTGTTTGACTAGCATTTTTGTTAACTGGTAGTTGAAGACCAGGTTCCAGGGGAGAGCTAATACCTTTACAATCTTCCATACGAAACCTCCTAAGAATGTTTAAAAGATATTGTTTTTGGCTTAGTTTTAATATACCTTTTTCTGGATCTCGTTCCACGACAATTCCCAAGAAATGCTTTAATTCCTTTAAGTCTTTCATCTCAAATTCCTGTGTTAATTTACACTTAATTTCTTCAATTTCAGCTATATGATTACTGACCAGCATCAGATCATCCACATACAGCAATAAGTATATTTTTGTTTTTGTCTTATTTCTGACATACAAACAAGTATCAGAATTCATGCGTTGAAAACCGATTTTGACCACAAATTCATGAAATCTCTCGTTCCACATACGAGGTGCCTGTTTTAAACCATATAGAGCTTTGTTTAATCTACAAACAAAATTACCCTTTTCAAATCCTTCAGGCTGGTTCATATATATCTCCTCTTTTAAATCTCCATTTAAAAATGCTGACTTCACATCCATTTGATGAATGATGAGATTTTCTTGGTTAGCTATTGCTAGTATTACTCGCAATGTGGTCAATCTAGCTACAGGTGAGTACGTTTCCTCATAATCAAAACCTTTCCGTTGGGAGCAGCCTTTTGCTACCAATCGAGCTTTATATTTTTCTATGTTTCCAACATCATCTCGTTTTATTTTAAACACCCATTTACAGCTGATTGCCTTTCTTCCAGCAGGTAATTTAGTCAATGTCCATGTGTTGTTTTTCTTCAGTGCATTCAGTTCATCATGCACTGCTTCTGACCAGTATTTCCAGTCATTCCTGGTTTTTGATTCCTCCAGTGTGTTTGGTAGATCTTCCACAAAGCTTTCTGCATTCAATGCACATGCATTTGCTTCTGTGACATAGTCATCCATCCATTTAGGTTTTTGTCTAATTCTGGAACTTCTTCTCGTTCGTGTTACACTTAAATCCTCGTCACCAGTTTCATAAATTTCTTCCTCATCCGATTCGGAATGT
The DNA here is from genome assembly GCA_030503985.1 of Himalopsyche tibetana. NCBI lineage: Eukaryota > Metazoa > Arthropoda > Insecta > Trichoptera > Rhyacophilidae > Himalopsyche > Himalopsyche tibetana. The sequence continues at coordinate 27,355,924 of JAPJYX010000019.1, read as the reverse complement.
TGATTACCTGAATCTAAAGTAATTTCTGTAGAATCCTCAACTTCATCAGGTTGATGTTCTTCTTTTTCTTCTGTATAGAACTCTGGATTCGTTGATTTATATGGTTTTTCTTCAAATATTACGTCACGTCCAATTACAATTTGATTTGTTTCAGGATTCCATAGACGATATCCATTTGTTGAATATCCAACCATAATATGTTTTGAGGATTTTTCATCCAGTTTGCTTCTTTTTACACTTGGTGTGTGTAAATGACCTATACAACCAAAGGTTTTTAATTTGGATAAATTAGGTTTCTTACCAAACCACAATTCAGCAGGTGTGCTGTTTGCTAACGACAACTTGAGCGACCGTGTAGGGCTTCTATTAGTCAAGTATGCTGCACACTGCAATGCTTCATTCCATAGATTCTTTGGAATTCCAGAATCTACCAACATTGTTCTTGCCTTTTCCATTAGTGTGCGATTCATCCTTTCAGCAACTCCGTTTTGTTCTGGACTGTATGGCACTGTGTACTCTATGCGTATTCCCAGTTCATTGCACAACTTACGAAAAGCTTTTGAAGTATATTCGCCTCCATTATCACAGCGAAACCTTATAATTTTTCTTCCAAGTAGTGTAGTCGACGATGCTTGATATTCCTTGAAGACTTCTATGAACTCACTTTTTCTCGCCAAAATGTAAGTCTGCGTGAAGTGAGTATAGTCATCTACAAATGTGACCATGTATTTTTTTCCATTCCAAGCATCTGGTGTGATTGGTCCACATATATCACTATGTATCAATTCCAGTGGCTTTTCAGATCGGCTTCCATTGATTTCCTTAAATTGCTTTCTTGTTTGCTTTCCTTTTATACAAGGTTCACATATTTTTATATCCTTTTGAAAGATTTTTTCCACTCCACAAACCATTTCGTTATTTATTAATTTAATAACGTCTTTAGAATTTAAGTGCCCCAATCGTCTGTGCCACAATTCCAAGCTGTTTTTGCTTTCACACATTCCAGCTAGTTCTTGCACAACTTCCATTTCCAGCTCATACAATTTTCCATTCCTCTTTCCTTCCATAAAGACTTCGTTGTCTTTACATAGTTGAACTTTTCCATTCGTAAATACTACTTTGCAACCGTTGTCTTCTAACCTTCTTATCGAGAGTAAATTACATTTTAAATCTTTGATATATAAAACATTACCAATATCTATTTTCCGATTTATTCCATTAAATTTTGTTTCTCCTTTAATTTTTCCCAACTCTGTTGCATATAGGTTAACTCCGTTTTTGGCTACTGAGACTGTGATTTGATTTTCTAATTTCTTAAGTTCATAAAAGTGTCTTTTATCGTTTACCATGTGGTCTGACGCCCCAGAGTCCACATACCATACCATATGAGAATTAGTTTTATGGTTATGTTTATTACTGTTCGTTGAGAATGCGTATTCTTTTTCTGTGCTATGCACTTCATTTAACCTTGACGATATATTAGCTTGTTTTACAAACTTTTTTTTTTCTTTATTTCTGTTGCGACATTCTGATCGTTTATGCCCCAACTTTCCACATCCATAACATTTGAACTGTAATTTTGTAACACTGTTCATGGCCACGTTTTCATTTGCACTTTCACTAGAACTTTTTCCATTAGACACTATTCTTTTATAATTCACATCTAGTAATCTACTTTTTACACTTTCCATAGTTAGTTTTTCAGGATCTATTGTTTCCAGTGCGGTTATAGCAACTTCAAACGAACTCGGTAACGTTAGCAGGAGGTGACAGATTATGTCTGTATCTGCTATTATTGCACCTGTGCTCTTTAATTCCCTAACTATTTTATCAAACTTCAAAAAGTGTAACTGCAAGTCATCTTTTTCATGACACTTTAGTGTGAGTAACCTTTTCCTCAGTAGTATTTGGTTTGTAATGCTTTTTCGTTGAAACGTGGTTCTTAGTGTACTCAGTATTTCTTTCGGTGTTTTTTTATCCTTAATATATTCAAGATGGCTGTCGGCAATCTTTTGAATAATTAGTGACTTGCATTTTTTCTCTGACAAAATATTCGCGGCCACTATTTTTTCCTCACTGATACCCACATTTATATCTGCAGCGGTATCAATTGTGAATTTTAGTAAGTCCCGTTCATCTAGTAATGATTCTATGCGAAATTTCCAATTGTCAAAGTTATTTCCATCAAATAATGCAATCTTGTATTTTTCCTCTTCAAAAGTTTCCATTGTACCTGGGCCCGTAACCTGTTGAGTTTCTGATTTGTAATAAAACTATTTGATTATGTTTTAAGTTAAAAGTATATTAAGATAAGACAATACATATACAGTTAAGAAATACGTGATGCCCGCTTGGCTTCTATCACTAGAAAGGGAAGAAGTGAGCCGCGTGTTAACTGACATGAAGTTCGGTTGACAGCTAACCGGATGAGCACCTTACATTACTTTCGAACCAATTGTTTTACTCGTAGCTAGCTTCATTTAATTGCTTATTCCAACAAAACTTAGAGGCTTCTAATTTTTCATTTTTATAGAGCTCACTCATCTTTCTAATATATCCCTTACTTCTTGACAACATATTGAAAGACATATTTTAACGACGTATTACCTGGGAGGTGTTATAGAAGAAAATTACTATTACTAATAGGCATGATTTTTTAGGTGCACGCCATTTTGAAAGCGCTCCCAGCACAGCTCCAGCAACAACACGAGAAAAGAGAAAAAGAGCTAGCAGCGGAAAAAGAAAAACTAGAGAAACAAGAAAAGCCAGAAAAATAAGTTTCTCTTTCGACGCGACGGCAAACCGGCTATCCCAGGAAATCCGTAGTTAAATTATCACACGACCCCATGTTCTATTTACCGCGAACACCGCCATTTTTAACGATTCACAACGTATAAGGAACACATAACTTCAGATTAACTCAACCAAGTCTTGACCTTACGAGTATGATCTACCATCACTGCTCTATTCTGAAGATGGTTGAATTGTCTGCCGCTATTCAATGATACCATTCGGAATACTGCCGATATAACTCAAAATGAACACGGTAATTTCAACGATAAATTAATTGGATTGTTAAAACACATCACTAACATAATCGTTAATATTTAGCAGAATTATCTAATGTTTAATCAAATATTATTGTCTGACCTATGTCCAAGGTTTGTCTGTATTTAATACGGTATTGATTTTGATCTAAACGTTAAGATATCATTGAAAAAGTATATTAATATATAAATGCTGTCTAATTTATTTGCATGTGACATTCAACAAAATATAAGAATCACACATAAAATACTTGTTTTTGAAATTCCCGAAAATATTTTGTAACGGTTTTTAGGCTTTTACCTTTCGATTGTAAATAAGGCGGCAGAGTGATTTATAAATCATTTTTTAAAAATATTATATACATATGATGATGTGGCAGCTAAATAACATAATAAGGAACTACGAAAAAAAATACATTATATCAAATCAAATTAGATAATCTTTGGTGTCGCATGCAAAACAAAAACTGTTTTTTTTTTTGCATTCCAGCAATTAATTTAATGCTGAGTACTTATCTATTCTTATATAATATATTAAAAATACGTGTTATGCCTACATATTCTATCTATTCTTGAAGTATTTTTTATTTAAAATAAGATGTCAAGAAAACTATATTTATTAGATTACATACATAATATGAAAAGAAATATTGCATACAGCTCGTTGAAATTATGAATTTATATTTTTTAAATTTGTTTTAACAAAACATATTTTATTGAGTAGCACAAATACGTATTATTTTTCACATATAATATTTCTTAAAAAGAAAGCCTTTAAGTACAATATGAAACGTATCATTGTTGCCAACCTTTCAGTGATTTTAATAAATTAAAAATGTCATCGAGCATCTAAAACCAGATTTTAAAATTCGAATCATGGTTTTTAATTTGTACGTATTTTAAAGGTGACAGGTCAATTCAGCTGGTGGCTAAATTTTAATGATTTTATCGTAATGTTAAGAATATTATTGAAAATGTAATCAAAATATTTACAAAAAATGCATGAAAATATTTATACCTGACATAAGATATATAAAAAATACTAAAAATATATATTTTTAACGTAATTTTGGCGCGAATGACCATCGCTGCCCCCAGCCTCGCATCGATGGTCATTCTCGCAACACTATCATCCATTACTACAAATATTTATATTTTTATTGCCGTAGAATATAAATTATATAATATAAAACAACTTGTAAACATTTTAATTTATTGATATTTACTATCCTGTTACATTACATGACTATTTATTAAGTTATCCTATTCTTAATGATTTATTCCATTTATTTGAGACATTGAAAAAAAACATATTATGTCGTTACCTTTATTCAAATTTATATTGTGTAAAATTAACCAAATATTATTATATATAATAATTATTATAACTGTAATATGAATGAAAAAACTATCCATATTTCCATCAAATATAAAAAGTTTATAATGAACATTACTTTGACAGACTCACGTCCGTAAAAACATCACTATAGGTATACTTGCCTACAGACTTTGCATCATTAGAAAGAAGACATAATATACTTATATCAACAATATCATTGCATATTTAATTTGTAAATGTCTAATAAAAATTTAATCTGATGTCCGATACATAGGTATTAAAAGAACAACTAGTCACATATTATTATATATTTACTGTAATGTGAAAACAAAAAAATAATTATATTATATCGGACATTTCCACCTAAAATATAAATTGTATCTTTAGATCATAGTTGACTGTCAAAATTTATGTTGTAATATCAAGTAATTTATCTGAATAAAATGATAGATGAAATCTGAATACCAACTCGAGTTTTGCATTTATTTAATAACCACTTACAAAGATAATTTTTAAAAAATACTTTAAAAAAATGCTCCATCAGTGTCCTGAAATAAAAATTACAACATGTTCACAGAAATTTATCAGCACACTCCACTTTCGACGAGAATAGTAGTTACCTGGGGTTTTTTTTATGTTTGTTACAAATACTAATACAAATACTTTTAAAATTCGATTTGTGGTGACAATCATTTTCGACCACAAAACCTTGTTCAGCGATGAGACTCATTTATTGTTTATTGTTTAAAAATATCAAAATTACAGTACATGTCATTACAGCTGACGCCAGTTCGCCATGTACTTGACAAATAAAATGAGACAAAAAATAAATTTACATAATGCAACAAAATCAATAAATAAAAAGAAAAACTTAACGAACAGTTCACAAACACCATCACAAATAATGTCCAATTCTCTAGGCCAGGGTTTCCCAAACATTTTCTGGAATGGGACACTTCGCAAGTCAGGAAAATATAACGGAACACTTAGCTGAATTTTTAAGATTTTTTTAAACTGTGTTGCAGTGTATAAAACCATTCCAATTTTTTTCGGAACACCTACTCTTGCTCCGCGGAACACTGGTGTTCCGCGGAACATAGTTTGGGAAACCCTGCTCTAGGCAATGAGTTGATCAGTCGAACGGCCCTTGGAACTGGTGACTCATACGTCCTAAGCGAGGAACAAATTTTTAGAAATAAAAGCATTTGGTCATAGTTTCGCCCACGTAAGAATAAATTGGGAGCATGTAAATTAATAGTCATGAGAATTTCAGGATTATTAACTCGGCCCCGAAGAAGAAGAGAAAATTGCTTAAAGCTTGAAAAAGATCTTCGAGCTTCAAGAGAGTGAAACGATAACATTCCTAAAAGAAATTTGGTGGGGTAGTATTCCTTTAAGGCATTATCAAAGGGGAAGATTTTTTTTTTTTTTGAAATAATAATTTCTTAGAAATTTCTTTAATTGCAGCTTGTATAAACTTTCATATGGGCTCCAAATGATAGATCCATATTCAAGCGTACTTAAGACCAAAGAAACATAAAGCGTGCGAAACACAGTTGGGTTTTCAAATAGTTTGCTTTGTCTAACAATAAATCCAATACGTCAACAAGCGAAATTATTGCATTTGGAGAAGAGAAAATCTACAAGCCATTATTGAGACACCGTTATATCTACAAAAAGTTACTGTTTGGTGTATCTTATAGGCTGTTAGAATCATTGGTCTATATTTCTTCAAATATGATGTCGGCCGTAACATTACAGTCAATGAAGAGCGCTATATATTCATAATTACTGAAAGTTTCATTTCCCAATTGAATGGCATTCATGTGGAGTGCTGTGGTTTCAAAAAGACTGCGCAACATGTCACACAGCACGCGCCACGATCAATTTATTGAAGGAAACATTTAATGAGCGCATAATTTCGCGTAATGGACCCGTGAATTGGCCTCCAAGATCGTGTGATTTATTACCTTTGGACTATTTTCGGTGGGGATATGTGAAGAAGTCGCTGATCTACTTCAATAAACCAAAGACGAAAAACTGCATATAAGCCAACATTCGCCGCGTTATCGCCGACATACTGCTCTAAAAAGTGGTAGAAAATTGAGTTTCCAGCTTTCTTTGGGCCAGCCCAACGTCTATATGTCTAAAATAATATTTAAAGACTAATTGGATGTAGTTATATTTAAAAAAAAAACACATTATTCCTGTGTACTACTTCCACTTTAGTTTAGCAATATCAGAACCGGTTTTGCTCATGAGCATTACTAACATAATTATATTTCTAATATACCTAATACCATGACTCACGATGAAAAATAATATCCCGGCACTCGTAGTAATTCAGCTTGATTTGATTCGTGGTTATTTGCCAATTAAGGAGAATTAACAAACAGTCGAAGTATGAAAACCATGATAAATTTTCCTATTCATGTAAGTTAATTGCAATAAAGCTTAATAAAACATTGACAATGAAAAGATATCTTATTAGTCGATTAAAGCCAGTAAAAAATGCTTTCTAATCATAAAATGATTAAGAAATTTATGTTGGATTGTAAGTTATTTCAATAGCTTGGTATTAATTGCTTAACAGTAAGCAGCAAACGAAATAATACCCAATTTTTCGATTATTTTATTCTTGAGTCATAGTTTTTTTATTCGATTTTTAGTTGTTGTCTATGTTGATATTCTCTCAATATTATTTATTATCTGTGGTGGTTACTAACGTCCATAAACTAGTTTACGTTACTGACGTTTGTCACGTCTTGGGACGTGATTCCCGACGTTCTCTTTTTAATAGCTGAGTTGTGTTCTTTCAACCCACTGTTTACGAGTCATTGTATAAACGGCCTCAATTAGATTCATTGCACGCGGCGCCATTGTCTAGCGTTATATTGCAACTGATACAGTAATCTGTTATCGCAATCGAGTGTATTTTAGTAAAATATAAGTGTACTTCTTTAGTATCAGTCACTTTATTTTTTCAAAATGATTCGCGGTCGCGCGTTACACTTCGTTTTTAAAGTTGCCGACAGGACGAAGACGGCAAGCTTCTACAGAGATGTTCTCGGAATGAAGGTGTGTCTTGTGTTCGTTTTAAAAATGTTTTACTTCAATAATATGTAAGTGGTCACATTCTTATTGTCATGAATCTTGTGCACAAATAAGCGTGTTGTAGTGAAATCGTGCCGGTTCAAGAGACTGATTCGTAACAATGATTTGCGGTAAATATATGCTTTGCAACATGCAACTGTTTTTCTATATGAAAATTTACAATATGCCGATAATAACAATGCAGCTCTTTGGTAAATTAAATTACGAATAAGAAAATGCCAACTTATCATACATCGGAATTAGATAAACTTATAAATTACGCGAAATAAGAATATTATATCTGCATTAAAAAGTCAACACGATATGTTCAAATATGGCGACGAATTTTCGTAAAAATATTTCGTGACTTGCTCGAGTCGTCAGTTTGATTAATTCCAAATTTGGGTGTTCTTATATTTTCGTATTTGCTATTAAGCTTCCCAGACAACTGCATTGTTTTTTACGGGCTTTAATGAATTTTCAGGGAGAAAAAGAGTAGCATGTTGTAAAGCATATTTACCAAATTGGCTACATCTTAGAAAAAATATTTCTATTCTCGTATTTTATAACATTTTTGATCGATTGAACTATGTTTACATGCTTTTAAGAATATACTTAGTATGAATTGCATGTTGATAATCACCCCCGTTATTAAATATAGCTGACTTGTAACAATTATTGTTTAAATGGGCCCATTAGAGGTGAAATGAGCCAACTAGTAAAATGGTAAAACTTTCTTCTTGAACTTTTTAATACTGCCACAACTTAAATTATTGCTTTAGTGGATTGCATATTTTTATTTTAAGGAGATAACAATTGCAATGTGTATTAACTGAGGTTACTTCACTTTTACTATACCTTAAAATGTATAGAATATTACAACATATCTAACACTTTTTTTTCTAAAATTCCACTTAGCTCACTTCACCTCTAATGGGCCCAAATACACAATATCATTTCCATTGAAAAATATAATATCTGACCAAAAAAAAAGTTTTTTTTCAGATGACAATGTATAGTATAATTTGCCAGATGACAATGTAATTTATAGTATAAGCCCTGTTTTTTTTTTTAAATATTAATTATTTTAGAAATATTTAAAGTGATGGATTAAGCACTTGGGAAGTCCCAGGCGCAGTAAATTTTAGAGGCCCTGTTATTCGAATAACTAAAACCAAAATTCTTTCTAAATGACATCACATGTTCAACAACCCCCCACCCTGCCCCCTCACATATCACCAAATTTTCTTTGAAAGGGAATGTCATGTCATATATGAACAGCCCTTTGTAATTATGTTGATGGTTCATATTCACTTCAATTACGATTAACTTTTTTCCAGGTACTCCGTCATGAAGAATTCACTGAAGGTTGTGAGGCAGCCTGCAATGGGTGAGTTGGAAATTTTATAAACATAAATTTCGCAGACTTGTCTTTCTACGTCTAGACTGTGTGACTCAAGTTTTCGTTGTAATTGATTTTGTTCTTCAAATGTCGAATCATTTATACCAAAATGTCACTATTGTTTTATTCATGCATAATAAATAAAACAGAAAATAAGGTAAAACTAATCTTAAAATCTTTATGATATTTTAACATAAAAACCATTTGATTGCATGAAATTTAGCCAAAAAATATTCAAAATCTTTTTACTCATTACTATAATATTTTTTTTGTAAAAACATCCGCATTGTATAAGCTGAGTGAAAAATAATTATGCAGCTTTAAAATGTATGCACCGTGTTTCTCTTCCTACACATCGTATTATATTTATAGCATGACCTGTCTGAGGTGTTGGTGAAAGTGACAGCCAACATTTGTCAGTTATGTGAGTAAAATCCCATTTTTTTTTCAGACCATATGCCAATCGATGGAGCAAAACAATGGTCGGCTATGGTCCAGAAGATTCCCATTTTGTGGTGGAACTGACATATAATTATGGTGTGACATCTTATAAGAAGGGAAATGATTTTCTGGGCATCACTATCAAGTCGAAGGAAGCTCTAGAGCGAGCGGCTAAAGTTGGTTGGCCCATTCAAGAAGAAGACGGCAAGAAAGTTTTGGAAGCTCCTGGGGGATACAAATTTTACTTAATCAATGAGGCCCAGCCTTCTGACTCAGGTAGATAACTCAAATAACTGTCATTAAAATATTCATTCATAAAACAGTTTTGATAATGAACTACAATTATTACATTTTATTTTGGGGAATCAAATGTTCAAAGCATAAATTTTTGATTCATTATAAATGTTAATAAGTCATTTTTAAACATGGTACCAAAAGATATGAAATTTAAACTTATTGACGTATTGTTATTAATATTATTAAAAAGTTCCGCTCTCACAAAATTTATATGAACAGCCTCCGAAACCATGACAGACGTGATATTTTGATGGTTATAATATAAAGTAAAATGATGTTGGTACTCAGTACTGTCGCCTGCTGTGGCCCAGTTGGTTAGAGCTTGCTCTACCGATCATGCAGGCCTGCGTTCGATTCCCGGTAAGATCACAGTGAATTTTAAAATTACTCAATTCAAAGTTGTGATCTAAGACAGGGTGTTTGTGATGTCAATTCACATCATTTCCTGTCCTCTCATCCTTCTGATCCTTTTATAAGTGGGTGTAGCAATAGCGATTAGTCAACCACTAGTCTTGTTGTAGCCTTATCCTTCATTCCTAACTACTCATTTCGAAAAAAAGTTAGGTTGAGTGACTGAGTAACAAACAGTTCTCATAGAAAATAATTATGTTGAGATACCTCCATTAGAAGGTCATATGCTCCACATTGGGAGTGGACATGGAATAAAAAAAAACTCAGTACTGATAACCTACCATTGATTATTTCACATATTATCCTGAATTCAAATGATTGCAATAACATGATAGAATGATACATTTGAATGAATATTGGAGGTATAAAAAAATCATTGATGACAAATAAGTAAAGCTTTAAGTTCTGTCATATTTTAAATTCTCCAATTCGTGTTGCTGAGATTTTGTCTTGAAACTTACAGGTGTTACAATATTCACACTCCGTGAGACTGCCACACAGATGCGAACTTTGTGAATGTGCGATGGTACTTTTATGTTATAACAAATGTGAATGCATCCATAGAAGTCTCATATTTGAAAATGTATAATGTGCTTTTTTTACAGACCCTGTTACAAAAGTATCACTAGCCAGCTCCAATATTCATCAGTCGATAGCCTATTGGAATGGACTATTAGGAATGGATATCTATGAAAAGAAAGCAAAATCAGCCATATTTGGCTTTGGCAATACTCAAGCAAAACTGGAGCTACACGATATTGGTAATTATTTTTTATATAACTTATAATATTGTCATAAAGTGGGTTTTAACTAGTAACAGCTATGTAACAATCAGATGTTTTTGATTCGGGCTGAACAGGCGTGAATAAAGACTCAGCTATTTAAATAGCAATCTTCAGCGATTTATACAGTCATGAAATTCCAATTACTGGAGACTTGGATATTGCAGATTCAGCAACTTTATATACAGTTACTGATTTTTTTTCTTTGCAGTAATAATTATTATGGATTACATAAGTCGCGGTCAGTAAAATATGTGGTAATCTTTTGATGTCTGATTGCATTTGGCAAAAGATTTACAACGGTTGGCTGGGAATATTTATTGTAATGATTTGAAAAATAGGATACCAATCTTATTACAGTGGAAAGAATTTTGTTTTGAACCAAATATATGTATATTTTAAAAGTTTGACCCTTTGTTTTACATTGCATTACGATTTGTTTCAAATTGTGTCCGGATGCATTTATTTATAAATTCAAAGAAAGTTCAAGCAATTCGTAGTACTTTATTCATAAAATGTTACCCTTGTTATTCACCCTACGGCAAGTGTTTTGCAATCAAATGAAATACTGTATATTCCTTTCCAGGTGTACCTGTCGATCATGCAGACGCATACGGTAGAATTGCTTTCGCCTGTCCATTTGAGCAGCAGCCCTTGATTGATTCGAGGATTAAGGAATCGAACCAGAAAATACTCACACCCCTTATCTCTCTCGACACCCCTGGCAAAGCTACAGTCCGAGTGATCATCCTCGCAGATCCGGACGGTCACGAAATTTGCTTTGTGGATGAAGAAGCTTTCAAACAATTATCTGAAGTCGATCCGGAAGGAGAGAAACTTCTCACTCGCTACATCAAACTTGATAAGTCCAGAGACTGAGTCTCTCGTAATATGTGATATATGAATCTATAGCTTTTAACTGGATGATAATAAATATATTAAGTTTAAAATTGAGTATTAAAGGTTGCAGGGGTATGTAGCAACTAAGAAAAATCCCTTTTTGTTTTGTTTATGTTTTGATATTATATGAAAATGATATTTTTATACAATAAAGTACACAAATGTTTTGATTAACTATTTTTTTAATGACTTTCTTGCCTTTACGACAATGGAATATTAAATATTATTTAGTTATCATTGATAAATCTTAATTAATCAATTTTTTTAAATTATTTAAGATAAATTATGTGGAGTACACAACACCCCCAGTGCGTCGCTCACTCACCAACTCCACCCTGGTCTTGCCAATGTCCGTTAGGTTCGCCCAATAAGTAGTATCCATTTAAATTCTAGAATATCAACCTTGGTCATTTATGTGTATAAGAACCTCTACTTAAGTACTTGTGCATGGAACACATATGGTTAGTTAACCCTTTGGTTGCCAACTACCCATAAATCAGCTTTTGCTACTCTCGCAATAATTACCAAACCCAATCGGTTCTGACTTCATCATCGAACTTTAATATTCGACATATCTTCAACATTCTGTATGATATTATTTCAGAGCTACAAGTAATTTTTTCCAAAAAAGATTTTTTTTTAATAAGTAACTAATACATCGATATTAGAAATTATTTCTATATCGTATGAGTATGCCTGCCCCCTTCCCAAGATCTTAACTAAAAGGTGCATTTCAAATGTCATATTGACAATCTTTAATATACGGAAGGAATTTCCCATTGGTTGTGAGCCTCTACTTTAGTTCATGTCTTAAAAACAATTTATATCAAACCTACACTAACTTCGACTAACGGGTAATATCCTAAGGCACGGGTTCCCAACCTGGGGGTCGCAAAAAGTTTTTTGGGGGGTCAATCGCCAATTTTTTCGATTTTGAAATCGAACATTTCAAATTCCAAGGTGAGCTAAAAAAAAGGAGTTTCGGGGAAAAAGTATAGCAAATCAAGGATTTGAAATTCCTCGGTGAGCCAAAAAAAAAATGGAGTTTCGGAGACAATCCGGGGAAGAAGTTTAGTAAATCGAGGATTTCAAATTCCTCGAGGGAGTCGCCTAGTCACATGGCTTTTATAAAAAAGGGTCGCCACCCGAAAAAGGTTAGGAACCTATGTTCTAATGAATAAACAATAATGAAGATTTCAAAAAATACTTTATTCAAAAACAACATTAAATTCAACACTAAGAAAGAATTATCTGTGTAAGGTACGAATAATTATTGTATTTGAATGTAGAATTATAAATCACTTCATTTAAAACACTGCCAAGACTTTGATACTTCTTCAAATACAATATTACAAAATATATCGGCAATACCTTCTATTGTGAAATCAATTTTATATATAAACATTCAAGAAATTTATTTCAATTATTACACTAGTACCTTTATTATTAATCTTCTTCGGATTCCACGCACAGTTCATTGTCTACCTCTATTCTCAACGGGCTTCGTTGCTGGTGACTTTTTTTTCCAAGCCGAGATCGCAAGTCGACCTTTTCGAATCCCGGTCTGGCGGAAGGCTCAATACTAGGTTTAGACAGAGTGGCTTTGACATCAACGGCAATTTCTTCTTCATAGTCTGAACCAGAGTAGGAACGATCTTTTCTGGAATTTTCCGATGTATCCAGACGAGACCAAACGGTTGAAGAAATAGACGGCTTCTGTCGAACTGAAGACTTCACTTTATTTATCACACTCGATCTCCCCTGACAATTGTCAGAGGAGTCATCATCGCTTTCACTTTCAAAAGAATCCCTTCGAACTCCTAAACGAGACCTCAAATCTGGCTTAGAATTTGTTTTATTTAATCTACCATTAGAGAATTCATTACCGAGACGCTCCTTTATACTAGGCGGGTCAGAGGTGACGGGGCGTTCATTTTTAACCTGGACCGTTATATTGTTAATATCTTCGTCATCATATGACCTCTGGGGAATATTTATTCTGTCTCTGACTTTGTTTATTTTTTCTTGTTCGTCATCCGCGTGCATTCTCATTCTTGGAAATTTATTTTTCTTGGTCCAATCTTCGTCGCTGCTATTCTCTTCTTCGTCACTGTTGGATTCGTCAACTACAGGGGTACTTCTAGGGTTTTGCCGTTTTCCAAGCCGAAACCTAAGACCGTTCTGTTCATTTTCCTTTTTGGGCATCATGAGTCTTTCACTGATAGGCACTCGATCGTGCGCAATTGATTTCGGACCACCGGTGTCAGCATTTTGTTTTCTGGGATTTCTTAACCGCTGCGAACTAGTGTCGATTGTTTCTACACCGAAAACTTCTTGAGAGTCATAAATACCCCACGTTTCACACAATTCTCCCCAAGGATTTTTGCCTTTTTCTTCGTCCATTTCGTTGAAGTCTTTTTCTATCGCCTTTATTTTTGATTTCATTGATTCTGAAATTATTCCCGATTGCAATTTATGATTTGGGTCTTTGTATTTTTTCGAATAGACCTTGAGTTTCTCGGTTCCGCTAGCTTGATTATCACTTTTGTTGGCGAATCGTAAAAATAAGTATTCGGCTTTCGGGTGAGGGGCGCCAAATCTCCATTTACCGGGAGGCAAAGGTACAGGTATATCGGTAATATTGATTACGCCACCCCATTTTTCAGAAGACTCCGGGTCTTCCATATCGACGTCACTATCGTTATCACGGTCGCCAGTCATAGTTGAATCATTCTTTTCTCTTATCATTTTTGAGTAAAATACCATAGCTCGGGCCGCAGACATGTCATCTTTCCATACAACGTTACCTAAAGAAAAAAAATTAAAACATTAATGGTAAAAATATTAAAATTTATCCCTTGTGTTTGTGGGATATTGTATTTAAGGTTCATACACGACAAGTAGTGATTAATACGACACTGCTAAATCTTGGTTTTTGTTTTGCACATTTTAAAAAGTAGCTAGCATGTACAGTGGAACCACATTCCATTATTTTCATGATAATTGTTCATATTACTCGTTAACCATTATATAAAATTTGTGCACTGTGAGCCACCCTAAATAATCTCCTAAAAATGACATTGTAACAGATATACAATGTTGTCGATTTATATTTGGTATAGTCATGACATCATCAGTTGAAAACTCTCCTCAAAATTAATTTTGAACATTGGATAAAATTGTTTTTATGTCCCTAGTAAAATAGTCGAGAAAGATACGAGTTAAGCTCGGTGAAATTGTTGTACGAAAGAAAACTGCACACGAAAAAACATCGAATGATATGAAAAAATTCGTATATTATCGAAGTTGACTGAGAAAAGATTAACCCTTTGAACCCTAGAGGCCGGTTTACCAGCCTGAGCATCATTACCCTATGAACCACTGGAATATAGTTACGAGTTATCTCGTCAATAACTAATTAAATTAATAGTTGAAAATTATAGCTGTCGTGCTAGGTAATTACTATTAATTATCTACGGCAGCTAAAAGGCTAATTCTTAATAGGTAAATATGCTTTACAACATGCACTTTTTCTCCCTGAATATAAACCAAAACCCTCAAAAAACAATGTGAGAGTCTGGTAAGCTTAATTGTAGATACGAAAAAGAAACAAATTAAATGGTCAGAATTTAAATCAATTTTTGGTAACAGAATAAAAATATGAACAGTTAGAATAAAAATACGGTCAGAATATGTAATAACAATTTTGGTTAGTAGGTTAGGTTTTTTTTTTAATTTCATCTAAATTAAGACTATTTATTCTGACTGATATATTATGACCATTTAATATAAATTCAAACCAATGTTATTTAAATTCTGACCAGAAAAATTCGAGCCATACGAAAATATCAAAAAACCCATTTTTAGAATCAAAAAAACTGATAATTAATCCGAATTATGAAATATTTTTACCAAAAAGTCATATTTCAAATAACCTCTATGGCAGGGGGGGGCAAACTTTTCGGATGGAGGGCCAAATTCAGGAATTCAAAATGAGCGCCGGGCCGCAAGTAAAATACCATTTTTGTATGTACACTATTTATCATGAAAAAAAAACAATCTAATGAGAGGAATGGAACTGTTTTACGTATATTAACATTGTTTAAAATTCAAATTTTGCAGTTGAGATTCTAAATGTTCATCAGTGATGTTTGATCGTAAAGAGTTTTTATTGAGGTTCAGGATTGAAGATATTTGTTCACATATATAGGTAGATTGATTTAAAAATAACGATTATTATATTTATGTTCAATTTTTTTAAAAATGCTTTAAAAGATAAAAACATGAATCTTTTTCAAGAAAATAATATCGCTTTATCGCAGAAAAATACGGGCCTCAGTTTGCCCGTGCCTGCTCTATGGTATGTTCTAAGAAGTTCCATTTGACATGTAATGTTGATATTTTCTTAATGATATTAGATTCCTACAGAACTGCATTGTTATGAGTGGCATTTAGTTCATTTTCAGGTAGAAAAATAGTAGCAAGTTGTAAAACATTTTACCTTTATTTATGCCAATATAATTCTGATCTGTCAATACATGAATTAGTGGGCCATGGATTGTGAAACAAGTAAAAAAAGAGTGGGTCGATCTCGGGTGGTCGCGTTTTTTCACAACCCTGATGAAATATTTATCAAGACTAACATCTAACAGAATTCGTCGAACAAAATGAAAGTAACTTACAGGAATTGTCATTAATCCATTCCAAAAATATTGGTTTGTGTGTAAAAAAGTATTCAAATACGTCATTTGTGTTCATTTTTTCAGTTCCATGTAAATAAATAGAATCAAATCTCGTATGACGCATGACCTGTTCATCTGTTATGGATAAACTTTTATATAATTCTTTCAATTCTACATCGAGTTGTGCTGTATCGCTGGCTTTATTCAATCCAAAACGTCGAGCTGTCTCTTCCATTTTAGCGAGATCGCCATCGCCGAATATTGAGTGTACTGTGTTGTTAGCTTCAGTTGTGTAAACCTGAAAGTATGAATCTATCAATAAATTGATTTTATGACAGAAAACCAAGACAAATTAAAGAAACAGACATTCGAAATAACCTTTTTTTCTGTTGCATGCCTTCTAGGATGCGTATCATTCGAATCAGAATCATTAATTTCACCGTCTTCCGAACCGCTAAGAAGTCCTTTATCGTCGGCCATTTCAAAATCTTCATCCATTATTATACGTAATTTTTATAAATTCACTTATGCTTTAAAAATTATCAATACGGCTACAATACTTAGAATAAAGCCACAATATTTCACCTAATGCAGACAAATTTCTTGAACCTGTCAAAAGGTATCATAGACCTTATATTAACGACTATCTATAGACAAATTAAGAAATATGTGATCAGTATCTAATCAAATTATAGAGAAAGACACTAAAGGCTTATACTTTCAGTTTTTTCAGATTAGAGCTCCTGTGCGTGTATTTATTTAAAAACATCCTGAAAATTTGTACAACGGATTTTCTGATGTACTTGTTAAATAAGCAATCGTGCGGTTGGCCATTGTAACAAAACACGAAACAGCTGTATTTCATGAACATACAATATAAGCATTTTAGAGCCTCAAAGACTTGGACGCTCCAAGCGCGCCTTGGGCGTTAAAAGGGTAATTCTCCGACTGGGTAATGTTTAATAAAACTAAAAAGAACTTCTACACACTATTTTTTGCTCTTAAGCATACGCAACTACTTAATTGCATATGACAGCGTTTGCGTATCTAGTTTGCTATTGTATACAATAGTAAAAGTTTTTGTGACTACCTATATAATGATGAAAAATATTTGTGTTAATATTTAGGTAGTTATTGTTTGGAACGAATGAAAAATGTTTTTTTTTCATACACAGAATAATATATTAATAAATATAATAAAATTGCTCAATAGCGGGTTTTACACACATAAAGCTTTTGATGCGATTATTTGGTTGCTAATGCCTTCAAACAAACAAAAAAGTTTGCAGTCGAAGTGTGTAAAAATCCTTTTACGTTTTACAGAACAAAAACTACCATAGCTTTCTATCAGTATACCAAGAAGTGATAAAAAGCTCTTGACACGTTTCATTTGCACTAATTTTATTTCTTTTTAAAGTCTACATTTTACTTAAACGTAAGTGAAAGCACGTGTATATAAAGCCGGCTATTAGTAAAATAGTACAATTCATAGAGTGTCATATACATACACTAATTGTCTTTGACTTTTTTGGTTCCTGACTTTTGACACTTCGTTCAAAATTATAGAAATGGCCGGGTTGGGCGATATCACTGTAATAAAATATGTATTATTGCTTTATTAGATTGAACTTAACCAATTTTTTCCATCATTCATAAGACACCGCAACAATATTGTTTTTTTCAGACTCGCATTCATTCACTGTTACGTGCACCGCTGCACAATCGGGTTAACGAGCTGAGTCTACTTGTGGATCGGTTGGCATTCAAAGACTTACAGGCAGTTTTCCCACAGATCGTTGGAAGTATATTTGGAAATGGAGGCTCGTCAGAAGACTGGGGACTTAGAACTATCACTATGCAAAATAACTCTTACAACTTTGAATTGCTATTAAATTTTCTAGTGCCAACAGGTCCATTGTTTAAAATATGTTACAAACTTATCAGTGATCCCCAGCTTAAGTATGTGTTTCCTACCCGTTTGTTGCCGGTAAGTCTATCCATTTTGTATACATATCTGGAAATACTTTGTATATATATGTAGATAAGCTAGTAATATTATAGATAGATAACATGTTTAATATAGCATGTATGTGGCTTTGCCTTAGAGATTTTAAATTTATGACATTGAAATATCATGAGAACAATTTTTGATTTTAATATGGATTAAACCCAAAACTAATCTGTTTATTGGCAATACTGTCAATGAATATTAAAACATTTTAGGTCGCCAAAGAAACATGCCATCTCTAATAGCATGTAAGAGTAGCTGATATCATCACACTTTTGATTTATTCATTAAATTGTTATTTTACTGGAAATTCAATGGGCTAAATAGTGTGTTATTTGGTTTATATGTTTTTCTTACTTTTTTGAAAAATAAACATGCATGTTCTTTCTTCATTGCAGTTGGATGTTTTTCAAATGTTAGAAAGTGGACGAGTATCTCAATTTTATGTTGACCTGTTGAACATTGATCCTCACACCCGACAAATTATTTCACTCAGCCTCAGTATCCTTTTATTTGTATTAAAATATATTGTTTGTTGTTTAAGTGTAATATGACACCTATAGACAATCGGAGAAATAAAAAGACAATGATTATATATCTGGGGTGCCAGGCGTTCTGGTATCCCAGACGGGACATTTCTGGTACACAATAAGGGAACATTGAAAATTTTTGGTTTTAGATAAACTTTCATCGAGAAAAAGCAATTAATTAAGATAAAAATAGAAAACAATTATTTTAACCTAACTTAACCCAACACTTTGATTTTGGAAAAATTCAAGAGTGTATTCAACATCAATAGAATATATATATTTTTTGAAAGTATACTCGATGAATCCAATAATAAATTGTATGTTTTTGAACATCCATCAGTGGTGTACAGTAAATGTTGATTTTGGGTGTGCTGTGTCGATTTTTTTTCTTTTTTAATCCATGTTCATTCCCAATGTGGAGCATATGGCCTCTTAATGGAGGTGTCTCAACAGATTTTTTTCTAAGAGAACTGTTTGTTACTCAGTCGCTCAAGCTCTTTTTTTCCAAAGAGAGTCGTAGAGATAGAAGGATAAGGTTAGGACAGGACTAGTGGTTAACTAATCGTTCTCACTACGCCCAGTTATTGAAGGATAGGAAGGGTGGGAGGGATATTAAGACATCACAAACACCAACAGAAATCACAATCTGTTCGTACTGAGACTCGAATCCGTGAGATCTGGCATGGAAGCCAACAACGCTAACCGCTGCCCCATAGGACCCTAAATATATCGCCTCATGTTCTAGATTTTGCAGGTGTATATTCAGTGTTGCAGCGCACACCTTCCACAGCCTGTATATACGCACCTGATATCCATTCTTCAGAGTGATGCGGTTAAATGGGCATTCAACAATACAAAATTATTTTATTTTGTGCGCTTCTGTCGGCACGTTTAAGTCCCACTTGCTTAAGCTCTTACTCTCAATATTTAATTGGAAAGGAATTTTATTCAAAGAATAAAACACTCATTTGTACTAATTCCACTTTTATTTTATATGATCAATTGATCATCAGTTGATAATGCTCAAAATGAGATCATATTAAATAAAAGTGGAATTAATACAAATGAGTATTTTATTCTTTGAATATCAAATATTGATTAATGTAATGTGCTTATAATGGCCATTATTTTAACCCTTAGATTATTATTGCTGTGCATTTATCAGTAGATATGTAGTTATCTACCGATGTTGGTTAAAGGAAGGGTATTAAGTAGAAATAGAATTTACGCTAAATATATGGCTACCGATTTATAATTAGAATTATCTGATTAATATTTATATGTTTTTTTCTATGACTACTTTCAGTATCGATATTAATCCTTATATATTTATCAGATCCGTTTGATTACTTTATTTTCCATTTCGCTGTCCACTTATTTAACACATCATACAGTAGAGGGATCTCCGACTCATGGAATACTGTATATTACACACTGTCCTGTGAATACTTGTTGCACTTTTTACCCAGTGACCCCAATGCAGCAGTGTTACCACACATAGCTTACTTCACTGGGAAAACTCCCGCTGTGTCACCTATGCAAACAGCAAATAGGTATAGATTTCGCTTGATTATTCTACTATGCATGAATATTTCTAGGTGATGTGTGGTATTTTTTTTTCGATACATATAAGATTCTTCGGAGGGCAGTGAATATTGAATTTAATTTAAAATTATTAACTTGCACAATTTTCATGTTTGATATTTTGTTTCAATGACTGCAAATTTTAATTTTCAATAGTCTAAAACAGTGATGCACAACCTTTACCTTTTAGTGAGCCGCATAAAACAAATTATCGTGGGTTCGGGCCGCAAAGAAAACATTGATTTTAAGTACGCTCATATGTACGTTCCATGTAAAACAGTCTTACAAAAAAACCGTGTAAAAAAGATCAAGTGAATTTAGATAAATGAATGATAGGTTCTATTCCAATATTTTGACCGTGGCATTTCGAAAACGTGAACATAAATAAACCACGCAAAAAAAGATTATGAGTATTTATGTTTCATTTATATGTAATTCAAAAGTTAATGCGATCTTGGTCTTGGTTAATTTTTAACTTTTTTTTAAATTTTAGATACTATTTGTAAGCCAGTTTCTATGAACTGATTTATTCTCCATCATTGAAGATAAAGCTTGCTTACATTTATAATATAAATGTTTTACGTGAAAAAATATGTTAGAGAAAAAGATTTGAGGGCCGCCACAAAATTAAAAAAGGGCCGCATGCTCGCGTTTTCAAGTTTTCCCGCGATTGACTTCTAAATTTTAAATGCGAAATACATATCATTAGATAGGTATGTGTTCACAAAATAATTAAATTTTAGTATTTTTGTATATTTTATATTTAAATTATATATTTTTTCGAAATTCGCGGAAGCTTTCGGGATCGACCAAATTTTGCTTTGAGATCAACCGGTCGATCGTGATCTACCGGTTGGACACCCATGGTCTAAAAGAAACTACACAATTTCTATATGTTTTATTCCCCTATCTTAATTACTTCATAATTATTGTATATTTACTAATGATTAATTTCAGGTGAAATTTTTTCATTAAATATAATATTTACATAAAAAAAGATACAATAATGTTTTAATTACTTGATAAAAAAAACAGGCTAGTGTTGTCACATTTTATACAATCCCATTTTTATCACATCTTTGATTATCATCACAATTTTATATCATCATGTGATCTAAGACTTATTCTTCTGAAAGCATTTTATTTCTCCAAAAAATGATATATAATTTCAAAAAATGCCACTACGTATATTCAAATAAAATAAAAGATATCTACAATTTATGTTTAGGCATACCCAGTTTCCATCCTTGCTGATGTGCCAAGACCTAGCCTCAAGTCCCGGAGTAGGAAGCGGTGCCAGCAGTCAACTGCATCCTCGCGGTGAAGTGTGGCGATCTGAAACTGTACTCCAAGTATTTATCGACATCTGGTTAAGCACATCGACACAATCGGACGCATCACAAAATGGATCGAATTCTGTGTTTTCCGTCACTGTGAGCATTCCCTCATTTCAGAGAATATAATATATATATTTATTTTCACATCTGTTGATTATTAATAATTTTTGATGACACTAGAAAAGCGTACTCCCGAATTGGTCGATGGATTAAATTAATAATGTTTTCGTGTTTCTAGAGCACCTATCCTGTGAGCGAACATGTCCGCATCGCTCGATCCTTGATAAAACAATGTCACGGTTTTTGGGTAAGCGGAGAAGGAGACCCGACCAGCTTGGGAGAATTGAGAAGGGCGGCTTCGGCTGTTCTGTCTCCAACGGCTTATTCCCACATAAGACATCTAATGCAGACATGGCCTCTGGATTCGTCATTCAGATTGGTTTTAGAACTCTGGTTCAGCTTCATACAACCGTGGCGATATATGAACTTTAACTATGAGCGATTCGGGTATGCATATCATAATGAATATATTTAATTAGGCACAGGTAGTACATAATAAATGAAAAACCATACAGCAGATTTTTGAGCAGAAAGCTGCCGCGCACTCATTCCGGGTCAGCGCGCACTCCATTACAACTATTCAAATAATATTTTTGTAAAATGGATTAACCCCAATTGACCAAAATAAATTAGAAATTGAACATTTAGATAATTCAACTAGATTTAAGCTCTTATATTGTATAATGTAATTGATCTTAACGGATTATATAATATAAGTATTAGTTGAAAGGAACGATGTAAAAAGGTAGAATTCTTATTGCGCCTGGGGCCTCCCATGTGCATAATTTGCCACTTTTTTTTTCTAGGAGTCGCAATCGTCTGGAGGCACCAATAGAAGAAGCCAACAGACCAGCTATTATAGATCAATCATTTCTATCATTTATTTCGGAAAATCTTCTCGCTTACACCGAAATATTTCAGCTGGTCGTTCCTCGATTTTTGAGACTTGACCTAACCGTTCCTAAAAATGCCATAATGCTTTTTCGCCTCACAAAGGTAAGCTAAGATTAGTCCTAATATAAGATCTAAGAAATGATTTATTGTTAATTGTTAATTCCAATTTAGACCTTTTCTTATGTTACTCTACCTATTTTTCTTCTAGGTGTTTTCCCAGTCAAATCTCATTCAGTTTTTGACAGAAATAGAAAATTCATACACATCTGAAGGAGAAGGGGTCGCTGTATCTTTCTCATCTCAAATATATTCATATTCTCCTTCCACTTTTATCAACTCAAACTCAATATGCCTCGATAGAAGTAACAGTATGGATAATAGGTAATTGCCAAAATTATTAAATAACAATGCCTTTCCTCACTAAAATTTGTCATCATATATAACACATTCTATTGTTATTTTACAGTTTCAACACAAGCTACTCAAAAAACCTGCAAATGGGAACTTCGACTCTTAAAGCTTCAACGTGGGATCGGGACAGCTCATCAGAAGTCTGCCCTGCGACTGAATATAGACCGCTGTTTCTTGGGAACGGAAAACCTATGGCTCTCGATCTTCTTTGTCATGCGCAAAAAGCCTGCAACCAAGCTATTCAGTTGATTCAAACCAGAGAAGAACAGACGAGGTTGCAGCAGAGAGGTATTAAAGATTTAAATTGTTCCTCAAATCGAAGATATATTAGATAGAAGCCAACAACTAAAATCTTTTTTCATACTTACGTGATTATTTCCAATTTCTATCTTTTAACCCCACAATGCATAGGGACCCAAATTTACGACACACGTATATTATTAAACTACAATTAATATAGTGGCATTATTTTTTTAAAACATTATAAATTTTACTTCAAAGTTTAAATTATAATTTACAAATACTCTTTTAAAATTGACTTAATGATGAATCTTTAAATGTAAGGTATCCTATTAAAAATGTTTTTTTAATAAAAAGCTTTAATAATTCATCTACTGTTGGGCATCTGTTTGCATCTTAGCAACTTAATTATAAAACTGAAATTACTACCAACTCTCTGTACTTGGAATCTGTCTAATGGTGTTTTTTTTAATATTTCAGGCTTTTTTGGTTTCATATCTTACTGGTTTATGGGGGAAAATGAGTCAGGTGATGAAATATCTCTTGAAGAAATGAAGAAAGTTCCTGTATATATTCAATCGTCAATACAACAACTGGCTGAGATATTTTCAGTATGTTTTTTATGGTTTTTTTTACCATCATAAAAAATATTTAACACAATGGTTTATAATACATAATTATGTTAGATGCCTTAAAAACTCACGTTAATTGAATTGTGTTCTGTATTCATTTTTGATTGAAATGATATTAGGTCATTGGAATCGTGAAAAAAAAGTGACTCCGACTCTGGCATTTACAAGTGGTCTGACTACAAAAAAAGATGTAAAATTGTTTGCACTTTTTAAGTTTAAATTTAGAGTCACCTTTTTTTTACGAGTCCACCCAAAACACCTTGTGGCTGACTTCACAACCCTGAAATATATCCAATATAAACTAAATGACCCATTGTTTTGTTGGCAAAGCTCGGTGACTAACAAAATCCTCTAATTGCAGCACCATATCAGAAATCAGAATGAGACATTGTTAGTCCTTGATAGAATGCACTCGATTATTATCTGATTTGCTTTTTTAGTTGGATACAGCCACTCAAAATTCTCAGTTGTATAGAGAGAGGAGTTTTTCGGACAGCTATTCAAACAGTTCTAGTTCGAGAAGTCGACAAAATGTTTCCAGATTTAGCGTTGCAATATCTCCAAAACAGGTAAATAAAAAAAATACATTTCACACAACTTGGTTTCATCAGTACGATTGTATAGAATTAAATTAAAAACATCCTCTTGCAAGGCTTGTAACACTGAATGTAGCATTTTCTTTCTCCACTATCTAAAAAAATGTAAGACCCATAATTTACCCATACGGCCTATAGATATGACGTATAATAGGTTCGTTGAAAGGATTTTGTTCTCTGCTGTCCTATTTCTTCATTCGTACATAACGATTTAATGAGAAAATTTATATTGTGGTAGTATTTTTATGAATGTGGCAAATCATCTTGGTATGATTTTGATTAAAAACTTGCTATCTTGTTTACTCTCAGATAAATTATTGAGTTTATTATTAAATAACTACAGATAGCTTACCTTTATAGTTCAATAATATTTTATGCATGCATGGTACAGGTTATACATATTTATAATCAAGTTTTGTTAAATGAACTCCCTAGAAAACCAGGCCCGTTGTTAGTCGATGTAAATAGCATGCTGTGTGAATATTTTTTAACATATTTGAATGTTTTTAAGCTGTAAATTACTTGTGTAATAAATTATATATTCTTGGTGAGTTAAACAAACCAGCTGTGGTCTAATGGTGTTTTACCGATTTCTTGCAGGCAAAGGAGAGATCAAATCATATTAAATATATGGGTGATCCAGATTTACAACCTATCAAATCAAACGAAAATGGGTTTTTAGTAAGACTATTACAACAAATATCTTCAAGAATAAACGAAATAGTGAGCATTTATTGTATTATTATCATCATATAGCAAACAACCTTAATGTAGTAACTCAGACATTTCACATTTTTGAAGAAATGAGTTATTATATTTTACACGATCTTACATATTGATGTACTGAAAAAGCTACCTTTGTTTAACAGAAGACATTACACAACTTTTAAATCATCAATTTTGAAAAGAGGCACTCTACTAAAAACAAACTTAAGCTGTTTCTGCATTTAATTATTTACAAAAAAATTTGCTGCACCAAAACACAAAAGTCCTTTTATCTGATAATGATTTTGTTGAAAATTTGAAGTTAAATTTATTTATTGATAACTTATTTGTCTTCAATATAATGCTATTATAATTGATGTACTTTTTGTTATAGTATTGTGAAGAAATGAAAACTCTCTGGGAGAAAGAGGACTTAATTGGAATATTGAGTAGAGAAGTTTTACAAGGTCCACGAGAGATCCACAAGTTTTCCAAAGGGGGCTCTTTCGATGGAGAGTTAATCCGACAGACGCTATCTCCGCGACTCTCTTTAAGATCGTTTGCCTCCCATGCCACCATCTTTTGGTTTATTATATTTTGTATTATTTCTCACTTGTTAGGTTATGGTGTCTCACTTTTTGTACTGTTTGTCGTCAGTGTATGGATATTCCTGATTATTTTCAAAGGTCTCCTGAAATGGGTGACAGGTTCCCCGAGTAGACCAAGCAGGCATCTCAATTTGCCACTAGATCCTAACGCTTTGGATAATACTGATGACAGTCGATTTCTCAGTAGATAATGTGATTCAATTATTTATTATTTCTCTTTTTAATGTTCCATAAATATTTTATGATACTGAAAATAAAAACTTGTTTATATGTTTTCCTAAATTCTCTTTTCATCTCCTCCTATTCTTCATCTTGTTGTATAACAACCATGTGTAACAATTCATGTTTTATATTATCAACTTGCGTAGATTGATAAAACAGTATTTCAACAATCATTCATTGATAATTTGGATACAGGTTGAAGGTGTTTTTTTTTGTTGTCGCACACTAATTCCTCTCCGATCTTTCCCAGTCCCTGATGAACTGAGTAACTCAATGAGCAGAAACAGTTGCGTAAGAAGAGGGTGCAGTGCTTGATTCTGTTAATTTAATTAGGTATTGACGAGATAACTCGTCTGGTGTGTTGAGCACTGAAAATTTTAAGATATCTCATCTGTGACAGTTAGGGGTTGCTAGATGTCCCGGATTGGCCGGGATTGTCCCGGAATTCAGAATCGCTTTCCCGTATCCTGGATGAGTACTAAATTTTCCCGGAAATTTAGAGAAAAGATAACTAATTAATTCCTGGGTTTTTGGATTCGAAAGTCTCGGAAGAGCTAAAAAAAATACAAGTCACGCTGGTATTATGGGCAAATCAGTAAATTTCTGGGTTTTTGGATTCAAAAGTCAGCAAATCGGACAAATGACCCGGATCGGGCCATATTGAATTCACAGGTAACTTATATTTTTAGCAGAAATCATAAAACTGTTGTATAGAAATGACACACGACCAGTAGTGTGCTGCTATGGAATCGCACCGGCTCTTATAAGCCGTTTCCTAAAATAGTCTCGGTTCGGAGAGCTGGTTCTTAAGCCCGTCAAAGTTATTAGTATATTAGTAAATATCTGTGATTTTGGATCCGAAAATTCTCGGAAGATCTAAAAAAACGAGTCACGTTGATAAATCGGCAAATTCCTAGGTTTTTGGATTCGGAAATTCGCCGATCAAGGTGCGAGCCACTGCGCATGACCATATGGTCACACAAACATTCGGGGTTGAAATATAGCTAAATGTGAAATGTTAAAAAATATATACAATCCTGTATACCTATTTAGATCAACATAATTTTAATACAATTATAATAGCAGGAGTAGTGTAAATAATTCAAAACTTTGATAATAATTGGAAGTTGTGAATTTAGTGGTCTGTGAGCACAAAAAGTTTTCCGACCGCTGTCATAGATAATATCCCCGCATTGCACATGGCATGGCTGTCATATTACGAAAATACTGTTCTCGTCTATGGTCAAAATCAAATGTCACAATTCATAATAGTGTCTGGTATTTTTTTACCGGTGTCAGAGTTCTATTTGTGTTAGATTCTATAAAGTTAGTTAAATTAATCCAATAATATTAGATTTCAAACTCCGTTTGATAATTAATGAAGCACTTAATTCTACTCGTTACATGCGCGTAGAGGTTATCGTAACATCATACCAATATTAAGTAATGTCTTAGGTTAAATACCACAATTATTGTAATATTAAAAAAAATATGGGTGAATTAAAAGGAGAGTTTTCGAAAGATTGGTGTAGCGACCCAAAATTATTGCGACAGCCCATAAAAGTTTTGGAGGTTAGTAGCTTACTACTTACGAATACTATTATGCTATAAATTTTGCACATCTGACGGATCACAGAGACTAATTTAAGTTGAAATTATTTCCAGGATAAATACAAATTAGTTCCTGCATTTCTTCAAGTGAAAGGATTGGTAAAACAGCATATAGACTCATTCAATTATTTTATAAACTTTGAGATAAAGAAAATAGTTCAAGCGAATGAAAAGGTTCTTAGCGATGCTGATCCCCTCTTTTATGTTAAATACCTGAATGCCTATGTGGGGACTCCCGATGTTGAGGAAGGATTCAATATTACAAAGCCAACCACTCCTCATGAATGCCGTCTCAGAGATATGACCTACTCTGCGCCGATCACCGTAGATATAGAATACACACGAGGAAATCAACGAGTCATACGAAACAACCTAATGATAGGAAGGTAAGATGTAATCTTTTACAATGTTTGGTTCAATATGTATCACCACCTCAATAATAGTACAACTAGGCAACTTGATTTTGGTAAATATGCTTTACAACATGCTACCAGTTTTCTTTCTAAAAATTAATGAAATGCCACTAATAACATTACAGTTCTGTAAAAAATTCAATTACAAATAGATAAACGCCAAATAAGCATACATGGGAATCAGGAAATTGCGAATATAATATCAGTATGAAAAAATCAACATAACATTTCAAATGGAACTTCTTGAAACAAATAATCGAGAAAATTGTGAAGAATTTTCGTAATAATATTTTGTGATTTGCAGAAATTGATTGGTTTCCTTAACACATGAAATATGGGATGGGTATTAATACCCATTTCTCTGACTGATGGTTAAATACGAGAAGGGTATTTTTACCATCATGAGCTCTGGAGATTGTCGTTACGGGTTAGGATTTCTCAATTTGACATTCAATGGCCACATCATCGTCTTTGTTGAGCACAGCTTCCACAATATCATTTTCTGTAGGAAGCCCAGAAGTTAACAAGTCCTCATTAACTAGACCGTTCCCGGCGGCATCAGTCTAGTTAACTGCCTGGTCTGATTTTATTGCTTAGGGTCGAAAATTTTGTTTTTAAACAATCGACACATTAACAGTTTTAAGAAAAACATTGACAATATTTTTGCTCTGTCTGCCTGAGAAGTAGCTCGTTTTAAAAGTGAGTAAATGTATGGAGAAAACCATAAACTGTCAACGAATGTTTCCTCATTACATCAGAGATCTCACTATTTTGTATATATATATTTTGTTTGAATAAGCAATAAGCATTTAGTTTTTTTTTTATTTTATGATATTAACCTTTGCTTACCGCTGATATGTATTTACTACAATTCGACTCAAATAACGTGATTTTCTATATGAAATATAATAGATACGGGGTTCAGAATTTATGTATTCCTCCGTAATATAGTTACGAATTACTTAAAAAAAATATTTTGTATAATTATTCATCTGGAGAGAAGGAAAAAAATATTTTCTTGACAAATCGGGGATAAACGCACCAATACATAAATGTTTTCCAGCACACTTCGTCTGTGTGCGCGTGTATGCGCACCTGTTTGACCTCGCCTGGTGCGAAAGGGACTATTTTCTCTCTCGTATTGTTTACGTCACCAGTTAGAGACTGTCTGGAATGACCCGTATACAGTGGCTCTCAAGCGATTGGTGATTATTTTTTATATCGTTACTCTAAAGTAACAGTGGGATAAGATTATGAAAATACGAGTTTGGAAATATTTAAGGTCGACAAGAAGATGGCCTTTTCGCATATTTATGGAGATTTTAGATATAGCAGATAATAGCAATAGTTGGTCCCCTGTGTGGTCGAGTGGTTAACATTGTTGGCTTCGGCTACGGAGGGCCCGGGTTCAAATCCCGGTACGGACAGTTTTTATAAATTGATTTTTCAATCGATTTATGAATTTCTGTTCAAAGGCATGGATGTATGTGATGTCTTGAATTCCCCCCTTTCACCCATCCTATCCTATGAACGGGGCGTACCGAGAGCGATTAGCTTACCACTAATCCTGTCCTAGCCCTATTCTTCTATCCCTACTCTCTTTGAAAAAAGAGAGGTTGAGCAACTGAGTAACAAGCAGTTCTCGTAGAAACACTTCTGTTGAGATAAACTCCATTAGGAGTCCATATGCTCCACATTGGGAGCGGACATGGTTTAAAAAAAAATAAAAAATAAAAAATTATGTAACTTGGACTATATTGACGTGTGTTAGTACTGTTTTTTTAGAATGCCCCTCATGCTGCGATCGTCAAACTGCGTACTCTCCAATAAATCTAATTTTGAGTTATCCAAACTAAATGAATGTCCACATGATCCCGGGGGCTATTTTATAGTCAGAGGTATTAATTTTCATTATTATTAAGTCAACATAAAATTAATCTTGTCAACTTTGTTACATACCGCCAAATCCATCGAAAAAAAATTGTTTTGTTGAGTTATTAAGTCTAAACAAAATATGCAGAAGATCATGGTTCAGCTGTTTAAAGTCTTATGTTTTATTCTGTCAAAAATCTTTAAATCGTATTTGGAGCTATTTACACAAAAATTACAAATACAACATTGATTTCTTCAGAACAGATAACTTTTTTTTGCCTGAATAATGATATATTTCATTCAATGAAAATGTGTACTAATGCACTGAATCCAATTTCTGTCTGTACTTCAATATGTTAAATTTAAAAGGAAATTTAAGGAAACCATTCGAGTTCTTAAACATGTATTGAGTGATTAAGATGAATTGCAACTTTCATTCAGACATTTTTCATTGCATGTATAAATAATTTTAGCACCACTATATAAAGTAATATTTGAATATTGGATATGATTTTCGTTTGATCATATTTAATTTGGTTTCAGGCCAAGAGAAAGTGATTTTGATTCAAGAGCAGCTGTCGAGGAATAGAATGATCGTAGATGAATTTAAAGGTGCCATCCAATGTCAAGTCACTAGCTCGACGCATGAAAAGAAATCGAGGACCAATGTGATCGTGAAGAACACAAAATATGTTTTGCGACACAATGCATTAGCAGATGTAAATTTTTTTTTTTATTTATATATTTTTATGAATTAATTTACTTTAATATTGTTAAAAATTCTTTTGTTTCTTTACTAGCTGAACATTCAGTAAAACCTTGATTATCTTGACACTCCATTAGGAGTACATATGCTCCACATTGGAGCAGACACAGTTAAATGTAATAAATATATACTCAAATACATACATTTTTGTATTCTAATTTAATTTTTAAAAAAGGATTCAAAGTTGCCCATTTTTTTACAACTCCGATCCAACAGCCCTCATTGCCTGCCTCTACTTCAAACTTTTTGAGAATTTGTATATTCGTATATGGATAATAAAATTGATCTGGAGTTTAGACATAATAGTGCAATTATTATAGACCACTGATCAATCAATTTTCTACGTATACTTTATAAAAACAATATGTCTTCCATTTTTGAATAGGATATTCCAATAGCTGTTATATTTAAAGCAATGGGTATATGCAGTGATCAAGAAATTATGCAATTGGTTGGAACTGATGGCAATTCCCTGAAAAAAATGTCGCCATGTCTAATGGATTGTCACAATTTGAAAATATTCACCCAGCAAAAGGCGTTAGAGTATATGGGATCTAAACTAAAAGTCAAAAGGTTAGTATCAAAAAGTGTTCTTTTGTAATAACATTCTTTTATAGATGAATAAATAAATTATCTACAGACAGCTCTCCCTTTAGGAACATCACAGCTAGCAGTGGCGGTTCTAGGTACTGGGCTAGGTGGGCTAAGCCCGACCTGCATTTTTCACCCAAAACTTGAGATGGCTGAATAAAAATGAACAGCAATTCGGCCGCTGAACAAAATAAATGCATTTATAAGCGTAACTAACCTTTCCCAAATGAATACAATATCTTTGTTTTGATTTTCCTCTGTCAATAGAAGACAATGCTATGTCTACCTACAATAATATTCTCGATTGTGTTTTGTATTACAATTTTAAACTGAGCCGGCATAAAAAAAACAATAACCCTATAAATACTTCATAGAAAACAGGCAACGTGACGTTAGTCTGGCAACACCTACGTATTAACGACTCAAGGTCTAGATTTTTCAAGCCCGCGATATTTCTCTACACTGGGGCGCAATCAAGCACGATTAGATTTTTTTTGTATTTGTATGTACGGAAACGACATCAAACACACACGACTGTGCTTCAAATTATCAAGCTTCTGTCATTCGTTGGGGGCTAAATTGAATCTGCCCATGACCCATACATTCAAACACAAATACCAATATCGTTGTATTGTATGAAAGTGACAGGTATTGACTCTCAGTGACAGCTCTGTATTGCTGTTTGTACTTGTTATTTCACTTTGAAAAAGACGAATTTAAGGTTATTATTTTATTATTTCTTACTTACATTAATTAGCATTGATTTTATTATATAGTAATTTATGCTTTGCAGTAGTGTCGTAATATTTTTTTTATTTGCTTTTAGATTAATGTATAACGTGAAGTGGAAAAATACACAATTTCGTAAATAGTATACAATGCTAAACTTTCCCCTAGCCCACCCAAGATTTTAGTTCAGGAACCGCCACTGACAGCTAATATGATAACACTAACCATCTGCGTCTTGGCTTAGTATAAGTTAATCTCTGTTGGAGTACCTACAACTTACTATTGAAAGCTTAAAAATGTCACTAACAAATCTGTTGGTTAGTGATAAAAAATATGAAAGCATTCGCAATTGAAATTATTCAACCGTGATAATGTTATTATTTTCAATTCTCTTAATAAACCAATAACTTCTTACAAAAATATATTTTACTGCCGATTTTAAATGAACATGCCGGGCTCTCCACTTTTATACCCTATATAAATATAATCATAAAACCTTTTCCGACAAACAAAAATAAATATAATTCTTAAAACTACTCACCATTCAAATCTGTGGGCATTCCCATTGGCCAATCCTTTTCGCCAGCAATGGCTTTAAACTCAATGATACATTTATTTCTTATATAAACACGAAACATTCATTTACTAAGCGTAAGTTCAAGCTCATCCGTGCACTTGAACGCCTGAAGATGCTAAAAGGCGAAACCCGGGTCGTTAGTGACAAAATTTGTGTGAATGTACATAATTTGAACTATTCAAATTTGCACATTTTGTTTTGGTGCGAAGAAAAACATTCAAATTAAAAACACGCTTTCAGATTTATATCAGCAGCCAGCAAGACCAAAACCCCCGCTGATGAAGCTCGTGATTTACTAGCTACGACAATTTTGGCCCACGTACCAGTTGAAAATTACAACTTTTATGTTAAGGCAGTTTACTTGTCATTGATGGTTCGGCGGGTGGTAGAAGCGGAGCTGAACAAATTCGCCATCGACGATCCCGATTATTACGGAAACAAAAGGCTGGAGCTGGCAGGTTCCTTGCTCGCACTTATGTTTGAAGATCTTTTTAAGAGATTCAATTGGGAACTCAAAATGATAGCCGACAAAATTATACCGAAGATCAAAGCTGCGCAATTCGACATCGTAAAACACATGCGTCCTGATCTCATTGCTAATGGATTGTTTACTGCAATAGCAAGCGTAAGGATAATATTCATTAATTCTAATTAAAGCCTTTTTTTTACTGAAAATAGACATGTGAAATTTTTCTATCTTGCTTAACTTTTATTCGATTCAATACATTCATAAATTGCCTATGATAACCTCTTAATCGGAGTGGATAATATATAAAGAATCTCAGTTGTATTCCCAAAACATTCCAGTTAAACGTGAATCTACTATATCGTCAAATTGACAAATTTAATCCAAGTCTTATTTTGTTAAGTAAAATTTTTGGTGTTGCCAACATGTTTTAATGCAATAATCTCTCAAAACAATGGATTTTTTATGGCCAGAAGAAGTGTTAAATTACTGAATATCCTCCGTATTAACGTAGATATGCATTCTCTTTACACTTAAGAATTTTTTTTCAGTTTTTCTTTTCATGTTTCACATATTTTTCTTTAATAAAAACACAATATTCCTTTGTACTTCATTCAACTTTATTAATTAGGTCAGGACCGGTTTCGTTCATTGTAAGCATTGTCAACTGATGCTCGCAATGAGCGAAACCGGTCCTGACCTAATTAATAAAGTGGAATGAAGTACAAAGGAATATTGTGTTTTTATTAATATAATGCCTTTCCACCAAGTATTGACAGTGAACACTCTAAAAGTGATATTTTTCTTTGTTAAATATAGGGAAATTGGACAATCAAAAGATTCAAAATGGAACGTCACGGCGTCACCCAAGTGCTCAGCCGATTAAGCTATATATCAGCCTTAGGTATGATGACGAGAGTTAACTCTCAATTTGAGAAGACTCGTAAGGTCTCCGGACCCAGATCTCTCCAGCCGTCTCAGTGGGGAATGCTGTGTCCCTCTGACACACCGGAAGGTGAAGCGTGCGGCCTAGTGAAAAATCTTGCCCTTATGACACACATTACCACCGATTGTAATGAGACACCTGTCGCTCGATTGGCCTGCAATGCTGGTGTCGAGGACATTCGGCTTTTAGGAGGGGAAGAAATCAATCATCCTGATGTCTATATGGTGTTCCTTAATGGTTAGTTAAAGAAAATTAAATTGTATAAACTGCGAATTAGAAACATATTTCCTTTTCAATATTTATTCACCATTGAATAACTGCATTCTATTTTTTGGGGTATTAGCCGTTTGGAAATGGGCTGTCAGAATTTTGTTTACTGCCCATTATTAAATACTTATGTATTACAAAGCTGACAAAATTTAAACCTATCATTTTTTTTTCCATTCCTGCATAAAGAAATATAAAGAAACAGAGTGGCCTCTGTCATTGTTTTGCACAATTTGTCAAAAATTAGTAACAGAAAAAATAAGCATGTTTCAATTGATCAGAGCTTTATTTTTACCACCCATATTGGTCGAGTAGGAGTCAACGGCATGAGTCAAAATTTTCTTTAAAAAGAGTTTTCTTGGATTGATTTCATAGATGGTACCTAAATAACGATTTATTAAAAATTTCCAATCTTGTTTTACAAAATGTTCTTTTTCTTTACTCACAGGTAACATTTTAGGAGTTGTGCGTAATTATAATAGGCTTATACTCGTCTTCCGCATGTTTCGTCGCAGGGGTCTAATCTCAGCTTTTATCTCAATCTACCCGAATCACAATCAACGGACTGTCTACATCTGCAGCGACGGCGGAAGATTGTGTCGTCCTTACATAATTGTGACAAAAGGAACCCCTCTGGTCGAACAGCACCACATCACAGAGCTTGACAGAGGCATCCGAAAGTTTCAAGATTTTCTCAACGACGGCTTGATCGAATACCTCGATGTGAATGAAGAAAATGACAGTCACATCGCTTGTCGGGAGTGCGAGATCGATTATCAGATGACGACGCATTTAGAAATAGAGCCGTTTACCATATTGGGTGTCTGCGCTGGACTCGTTCCGTATCCGCACAATAACCAAAGTCCTAGGAATACATATCAATGTGCTATGGGTAAACAGGCGATGGGTGAGTTTTATTCATCATTTTTAAATCTTAACAATTTTACAATTCTCCTTGTTGTGTAGCAATCGAATCTTGAATGATTGTTCTTCAGACACTCGAAAATCATTCAACCCAGTGAAATCTCGGTCTAAAACAAATTTCATCTGCTGCGTACAGCATTACTTGACGTTAGGTGTCTAAACATCTATACCAGGAGTGGGGAACCTTTTCATTGCTAAAGGTCACATTCATTTATCTTATTGAACATAAGGCTGGAGTAAAGAAAACATCGACACCCCCTCCTCCTTTTTTTTCGACTGCCGAACATATAATGGGTTGATTATGCTCTTTTTCCAAACGCTTGCTTAATCACAGTGAATATTTTGATCAAGTCAAAAGGCCGCATCAGAGTAGCCAAGAGGCCGCAGGTTTCCCTCCACTGATCTAGACTACACATGCAACGTGATAACGAGACCACACTAGTTCATGGTCATAGTAAGTAATCATCAGTCGCTAACGGGGACTCACTGTACGCGGACTATATTGTTAATTGTAGACCGGCACCACGCAATCTGCAATTATCAATTCTTGCTGTTTCAGTTTGTTAAAAATAAATTGCTCAATGCTCTTATTTTACAGACCCAATATAAGTCGTACAACTGTGGTGAATGGTAGTGTGTAACGTTTTGAATACCCTACGGATGCCGGAAATTGTGAAAGAATTGAAATTATTTTATTTGTCTAGAAAATAGTGCCTACTTTCATATTGTAAAGTTTGATTGTTTGTGTTGCAGGAACAATTGGATACAATCAGAGAAATCGAATCGACACGCTGATGTACAATTTAGTTTACCCTCAGTGCCCAATGGTAAAAACAAAAACAATAGAGCTTACCAATTTCGATAAACTGCCTGCCGGACAGAATGCCACAGTCGCTGTCATGAGTTACAGTGGATACGACATTGAAGATGCGCTCATATTAAACAAAGCATCTATAGATAGAGGCTATGGCCGTTGCTTAGTTTATAAAAGCATGAAAACTACTATGAAGCGATATGCAAACCAGACTTCTGACCGTATCCTCGGACCATCGAGAGATGCGGCCACAAACAAAGTCATCAAGACACACGATATC
Source organism: Himalopsyche tibetana (assembly GCA_030503985.1). Classification (NCBI taxonomy): domain Eukaryota; kingdom Metazoa; phylum Arthropoda; class Insecta; order Trichoptera; family Rhyacophilidae; genus Himalopsyche; species Himalopsyche tibetana. The sequence continues at coordinate 27,319,447 of JAPJYX010000019.1, read as the reverse complement.
CTAGACGCTGACGGGATCGCTGCACCCGGTGAAATGGTCGAGAATAGACAAGTTTTAATCAATAAGCAGATGCCGTCGGTCACTTTGAATCCAGTTGTGGCCGGTCAACCGCAGCAAGTCAACTATAAAGATGTCCCGTTGTGCTATAAATGCCCCGTTCCCGCATACGTCGAGAAAGTGATGGTGTCTTCCAATGCCGAAGAGGCTTTCCTCATAAAACTTCTGCTGAGACAAACCCGCGGGCCCGAGATCGGCGACAAGTTTAGTTCTCGGCACGGTCAAAAAGGTGTCACGGGTCTCATCGTCGATCAAGAAGACATGCCGTTTAACGATTACGGTATATGCCCTGACATGATCATGAACCCTCACGGGTTTCCTTCTCGTATGACAGTAGGAAAAACCATTGAATTGATAGGGGGCAAAGCAGGCTTGCTGGAGGGAAAATTCCATTATGGTACGCTCATTAATTATTACTAGCTGTAAGCCCGTTGCCCAGCAACGTGAGATTTTTGTTGCATTGTGTTTTGTTGCATTGTATTTTATTTTATTTTACTTTATTTTATTTTATTTTATTTTATGTTATGTTATGTTGTGTTATTTTATTTTATTTTATTTAATTTAATTTTATTTTATTTTATGTTATTTTATTTTATTTTATTTTATATTATTTTATTTTATGTTATTTTATTTTATGTTATTTTATTTTATTTTAATTTATTTTATTTTTATAGTAAGCAGAAATTTCGTAAATTATTGAATTTTTGGAATAATGTTCAAGTTTGCTTACAACCATTTTTCGTAGGAGCATAAATTTCGTAAATTATTTAATATTTGGAATAATGTTCAAGTTTGCTAACAACCATTTTTCGTAGTAGCATAAATTTCGTAAATTATTCAATTTTTGGAATAAAGTTTAAGTTTGCTAACAACCATTTTTCGTAGTAGCATAAATTTCGTAAATTATTTAATATTTGGAATAATGTTTAAGTTTGCTAACAACCATTTTTCGTAGTAGCATAAATTTCGTAAAAAATTCAACTTTTGGAATAAAGTTTAAGTTTGCTAACAACCATTTTTCGTAGTAGCATAAATTTCGTAACATATTCAATTTTTGGAATAAAGTTTGAGTTTGCTAACAACCATTTTTCGTAGTAGAATAAATTTCGTAAATTATTTAATATTTGGAATAATGTTTAAGTTTGCTAACAACCATTTTTCGTAGTAGCATAAATTTCGTAAATTATTGAACTTTTGGAATAATGTTTAAGTTTGCTAACAACCATTTTTCGTAGTAGCATAAATTTCGTAAAATATTCAATTTTTGGAATAAAGTTTAAGTTTGCTAACAACCATTTTTCGTAGTAGCATAAATTTCGTAAATTATTTAATATTTGGAATAATGTTTAAGTTTGCTAACAACCATTTTTCGTAGTAGCATAAATTTCGTAAAAAATTCAACTTTTGGAATAAAGTTTAAGTTTGCTAACAACCATTTTTCGTAGTAGCATAAATTTCGTAACATATTCAATTTTTGGAATAAAGTTTGAGTTTGCTAACAACCATTTTTCGTAGTAGAATAAATTTCGTAAATTATTTAATATTTGGAATAATGTTTAAGTTTGCTAACAACCATTTTTCGTAGTAGCATAAATTTCGTAAATTATTGAACTTTTGGAATAATGTTTAAGTTTGCTAACAACCATTTTTCGTAGTAGCATAAATTTCGTAAAATATTCAATTTTTGGAATAAAGTTTAAGTTTGCTAACAACCATTTTTCGTAGTAGCATAAATTTCGTAAATTATTTAATATTTGGAATAATGTTTAAGTTTGCTAACAACCATTTTTCGTAGTAGCATAAATTTCGTAAAAAATTCAACTTTTGGTACAAAGTTTAAATTTGCTAACAACCATTTTTCGTAGTAGCAGAAATTTCGTAAATTATTGAATTTTTGGAATAATGTGTAAGTTTGCTAACAACCATTTTTCGTAGTAGCATAAATTTCGTAAAAAATTCAACTTTTGGTACAAAGTTTAAATTTGCTAACAACCATTTTTCGTAGTAGCAGAAATTTCGTAAATTATTGAATTTTTGGAATAATGTTCAAGTTTGCTTACAACCATTTTTCGTAGGAGCATAAATTTCGTAAATTATTTAATATTTGGAATAATGTTCAAGTTTGCTAACAACCATTTTTCGTAGTAGCATAAATTTCGTAAATTATTCAATTTTTGGAATAAAGTTTAAGTTTGCTAACAACCATTTTTCGTAGTAGCATAAATTTCGTAAATTATTTAATATTTGGAATAATGTTTAAGTTTGCTAACAACCATTTTTCGTAGTAGCATAAATTTCGTAAAAAATTCAACTTTTGGAATAAAGTTTAAGTTTGCTAACAACCATTTTTCGTAGTAGCATAAATTTCGTAACATATTCAATTTTTGGAATAAAGTTTGAGTTTGCTAACAACCATTTTTCGTAGTAGAATAAATTTCGTAAATTATTTAATATTTGGAATAATGTTTAAGTTTGCTAACAACCATTTGTCGTAGTAGCATAAATTTCGTAAATTATTGAACTTTTGGAATAAAGTTTAAGTTTGCTAACAACCATTTTTCGTAGTAGCATAAATTTCGTAAATTATTGAACTTTTGGAATAAAGTTTGAGTTTGCTAACAACCATTTTTCGTAGTAGCATAAATTTCGTAAATTATTTAATATTTGGAATAATGTTTAAGTTTGCTAACAACCATTTTTCGTAGTAGCATAAATTTCGTAAATTACATATTGAACTTTTGGAATAAAGTTTAAGTTTGCTAACAACCATTTTTCGTAGTAGCAGAAATTTCGTAAATTATTGAATTTTTGGAATAAAGTTCAAGTTTGCTAACAACCATTTTTCGTAGTAGCATAAATTTCGTAAATTATTTAATATTTGGAATAATGTTCAAGTTTGCTAACAACCATTTTTCGTAGGAGCAGAAATTTCGTAAATTATTTAATATTTAGAATAATGTTCAAGTTTGCTAACAATCATTTTTCATAGTACCATAAATCGACCACGGCGCATATATCGACAGCCCTGCAGTTTTTAAATTGCAAATTATTGAATTATATTTTATTTCATTTCATTATCTATTAATTTGAAAATGTACGCAAACAAAATACATTTCGTAGAAGAAGAAGATGTCTCGAGGACATCATCAGTACGCACACATTTGTGAAAAGTGAAAAGCGAGTGATTATTTTATCGACTTTTAATATATAAATTTAGTATGAATAAAAAAGTGGAGACTGGAAGGTGTGAAATGGACGTCCAAACATACAGACACTCAGACCTTATCGGCTATTAATATATAGATAGTAGTCCTGTTATCTCGGTAAACTCGGATAGAAATATTTTTTTAAACTTCCTGCACTCAGTGAAAACTTTTATGGTATCCTAGATTAGTTTCTTCAACCTTTTTACATCCGCGGACCGGTAAAAATTTAAAAAATATCTCGCGGACCGGCGTCAACCAACATCACTCAATAAGTTCGTAGGATGGTGTATAAATCGAGCCACTATTGACAAATCCAAATGATTTTTAGAAAGTACCAACGTTAAAATAATACGTGTTAAAATTCCATAACAATCGACATTTATTTCACAAGTTACAGTGGCTTGAGTGACGTTAGTAATTTTTAAATCAATGAAAAATTTTGAATTTCGTCTGTCGATAAAGCATTGCTTTTTAATGAGAAAAAATACCGTAAAGCTCGCAAAGCAATGACTTGACGAGTGTTATTCGGACGCTGTTTCATTGAGACAAATGGTAGAGAAGTGGTTTGCTGATTTCTGAACAGACGTTCTGGTCGCCCAAATTCGGCAGTTGTTCCAGAAAACATAAAAAAGTCCACAAAATAGTTTTGACCAATCGTAAATTGAAGTTGTGTGACTGACACCTTAAAAATTAAAGATAAAGTTCATTCACCTTTTTGCATCAACATCGAGGAGATAATCAAGTCGAAAACTTTTCGAAACATAAAAGTCTTCGCGGACCGGTAATAAACTCTCGCGGACCATAGGTTGAAGAACACTGTCCTAGATAACTGATGATATATGACAAATTTTTAAAAATATGCTAGGATCAAACAGACATTGATTATTCAAGATTTCTATACCTTTAGTCTTCTCGAGTACTACACTTGTTCTAATTACCTAATGTTTATGGATGTATTCATCTTGCAGGAACAGCATTTGGGGGCTCAAAAGTTTCAGATATATGTGATGAATTGGCCAAAAATGGGTTTAATTATCACGGCAAGGACATATTCTACTCTGGAATAACTGGAGAACCACTGGAGGCATATATCTATTCCGGACCTGTAAGTATTAATTCAACAGTGTTGCAATTGAACACACAGGCATTTTGTGCGTTGTTAGTGTAATTTCACTTTTTTTTTGTACTACCCACTGTGTTTTCAAATTGTGGATATAATTTTTTCTATTACCATTAATTTTCTATATAAAAGGAGTTTGGTAATCATATTCGAAATACTGTTAAATTAGGGAATTGTCAAGATTAGAAAAATGAATAGAGCTCTACCATAAATTTTGGTCTGCATAATTCTTATTAAAAAGCTTATCATATAGAATTTATTATACTAGGTATATTATCAAAAGCTGAAGCACATGGTTCAGGATAAAATGCACGCACGAGCCAGGGGGCCTCGAGCTGTTCTCACCCGTCAACCGACTGAAGGCCGCTCTCGAGAAGGCGGACTTCGTCTCGGAGAGATGGAAAGAGATTGTCTCATTGGTTATGGAGCCAGGTAAAATAATGCTAATATCAAAAACTTTACATTAAATTGATCATTACTATATATTTAATTAGTATCCATAAACAATATTTGCGAGTGGTCGTTCGCCGTCACTTTAAGATCATCTATACTTACTGAGGCTTGAAGAAAGGTGAAACTCAAGTCATTGTGACTTTTGGAAATATAAATAATTTATATGGTGATAGTGATATTACTTTTTGTTCATTGTTGACAAAAATGCAAAATTTCACTGACTTATCACCAGTATGAAATTCAGTGTTAGGAAAGTCTACTTAAAATACAACTTTGCTATTCCAAATATTAAACCCAAATTACTAATCTATTAGTCCAATGACTAATACTAATAATCTTTAAATTATTTTGTTCCAGTATGCTGTTAATTGAGAGACTGATGATAGCATCAGATGCATTCAGTACTGACATCTGTAATGCGTGCGGTCGGTTAGCATATGATGGATGGTGTCACGCGTGCAGTAGCTCAGCCTCTGTCAGCACGATCGAAATACCTTACGCTTGCAAACTACTCTTCCAAGAACTGACAGCGATGAACATTGTCCCCCGACTTACTCTCAAAAAATACTGTGAATGATTACATGATATTGATTAAAATATAATATTTGATATAATAAAATATGAATATTGTATTGAATTTGACAGAGGCATTATGCAACAACTGTACATACATTAAATATTTTTTAATAAAAATATTGTCAACAAACCGGCTTATTTCATTTACACACCTTTCTTTTTTTTAAATCATGACTGCCTCCAATGTGGAAAATATGGATACCTAATGGAGGCATCTCAACTGAAGTTTATCTACCCGATCCACTTGTTATTTAACCGCTCATCCTCTATTTTTTCAGAGGAGAGTAAAAGAATGGGGCTAGTAGTTGGCTAATTACTCTCATGCGAAGTCCTATTAGTGACCCATGGGTGTGTTCATTTTAGATAACCGTGGTTTTGAACACAAATACATAATTTATAAAAAAAAGCATTCTTACTAATTCCACATATTTAATTAGGATACGGACCAGTTTCACTCATCACAAGCATTTTCTGATAAGAGAAACTGGTCTTGATTAAGTAGTACAATAGAATATTTTATTTTTGGTAATTTTGTCATGAGCCATAGCACGGACTATTAGGGCGAAAAACTTCACAGACTAAGCTTAAAACAACGCCACGATTTTAAATATTCATTGAAGCATCCCGGAAGCACGTTAAAATCACACATTATTATGAAGAACACTGATAAATAAATTGGTAAATATGTCATTTAGTAGCACCTCGACTATTGCCGCGCGCGCGGCCATTACGAATATTGGAGGCGAAGATTTCGTATTACGTATAATTTATCAGTGTTCTTCTTTTTATCATGTGGTTTTAACGCGATTATCAAGCCCTAAATAAAATATTTTAAATCGTGGCGTTGTTTTCAGCTTAGTTTGTGAATTTTTTCGCCGCAATAGTCGGTGCTACTTGGTGCTACTGAATGACATATTTACCAATTTATTTATCAGTGTTCTTCATAATAATGTGTGATTTTAACGTGCTTCCGGGATGCTTCAATGAATATTTAAAATCGTGGCGTTGTTTTTAGCTTAGTCTGTGAAGTTTTTCGCCCCAATAGTCCGTGCTATGGCTCATGACAAAATTACCTTATTTTTTAATATAATTCCTTTCCACCAAATATTGACAGCGAACACCTTAAACAGGACATATCCATAAATCAATTTATAAAATTGTTCTTGCTGGGATTTGCGCCTCTAAACGCCCCAATAGGAGTGTGCCAAATTCTTTTCACAAGTACATTTCCATAATTCAGGATTTACAATAGTTTAGTAATTTTGCTTTGAATGTGGAAGTGAATCACTCGTTTCTTTCTGTCAAGTAAATATTTATTGAATCAAATAATAATAGCCCCAAATAAAATGTATAAAAAAATCATAATAAGCGCTTGTTTATACGAGCCAAAGCGGTGAATTGACCATAGATCACAAAATACTCATAGATAAATATGTACTATTAGGAACTAATTATTAAAACATTTTTGCATCACATTACCAAATGAATACTTCATACTATTTATTATATCCTTTGCTTTTTTGATGGGATCATTTATGTCATCGCTATCGTGAACTGCGGGTGGCTTTTGGAAATTCGCGACACGTGAAAAGCGACCGTGGCAATATTACTGTTTATACCAAATCAGTGTTTTATTTATTAAAATAATTATTGACACCGTTTTTTCCTAAAATTAAACGTTTTTTTTTTCAAATAAAAATTATTGACAAAAAAAGTTTTGTTGTATGTACATTACCTAAAAGTATATTATCAAAATTGTTGGAAAACATATTTCTTCCGATTCTCATAAAGTATCCATTTTGAAATGTGATGCAAAAATGTTTTAAAAAGTTCTTGATAGTATATCATTTTTTTTTTAACATTATAATATGAGTGTTCTGCAATGGTCGTGATAGTTGTTATTGATTTTTATTGAATTGTAATGTTTTTTTGGTGCTGCATTTTATACACCAAAGACGCTGCTTGGATGAGTAAAATATGATATAAGCTAGAAAAAAAACGTTTTTCGATAGTTTGTAACAAAACACAAAATTAAAAATATCTTTACCGATACCGGTTACAAAATCACTACACATCTAATGTTGCCACTATAATAATTTATTTATTTATATTTTCCTTCGCTAGATGGTACCTTGACAAATGTCAAATATCCTATTATGGAACGCCTACACGCCATAAAACATTAGTCAACTTCATTGTGGTGTGTATTGTAAAGTTTTTCTCGGGAGTTTTGTGATTAACTTCTGTTATAATATGTCATTATTTTAAACGAATGTGGATGTAGTTCAAGTTTCCCTATTGGAAATCCTATCACTCTGCGGAGGAAGATTCACTCTAAGGTATGATTAACCTCTGCTTTAAGTTTTTATTGCTTTCAAGATAGGATTCACAGTTTATGTCCATATATAGAACACGGGTGTAGCTATATGTGTGCATTATTCAACAATACCAGTTTCCGTATCGCTTTTTATATACTTTAAGAAAACATCATTAAACTTGCGATTTTCCTCCACACTGTTAAGAAGATATTTTTATATTATCACAATAAACTCACCTTAGAATATTTTCATCTATATGTATAAGTTATCAAAACTTAATTGCACAAAATTTCTAGGTTGTGTATTACTTATAGTGGGTTAAATCCAATAATTTTATAGCGCCTATAGTATTATATATTTTTTTTACTGCCCTTTCATATGCGGTGGGGTCGTCTTCAGCACTGACTGCTGCGAATTCGTCTTTCAGTTCCGACTGAAACCGACATTATTTCTTTATCAGACTGCATCTATCATGTCTCGGTAGTCATTATTCATGCTAGATCTATTAACCACCATACATAGTCAATCTGGTGCAATCAATTTTTAAAAAATGAGTTCACGACAAATGGAGGCTTACAGGAATCTTCACAAGCTCCTGCCCCTCTTGCAATGTGCAATATGTCTTACCTTGACACACACCTTGTAGTATAGTTATGTATTTGTTTATTGATTCATTGTTTTATATCATGTATTGTGCCTAATTATAAGGCTAACCTATCGGACAAGTAGTCAAACTCCACGATCCAGTCACTAGTTAATAGTAAATCTGACTAATGTTTTTCATTATAAATCAGTTTAAAATCAAATTTGAAGCAACGTGATGACAACTGTATGTAGTCGAAAGTTGCCATTTATAGTGCGTGTTGTTATGGGTATCTCCTTTAACAGTTGAGTACCCGAACGTCGAAAATAAAATCAAGGAGCGATGTAGTACAAAGTGTTTCCAGACAATATTTGCATTGCATCTATTTGGGGTATTATTGAAGATTACAATAAATGTCAGCAGGATATTTTTTGTATTCAGCGAATGGTTGAAATAAGAATTTTTCAATGTGAATGACCCCACTAAGATGTCCAAGGTTAAATTATGTGTTAAATATAATCATTATTAGAGTATCATCACATATTCTATGCTTAAACAATGACTGTACCAACCGTGAAGAAGTAGGTAAGCCTTGTTTTTGTCAAAATCAAGTTAAGTATAAGGTGAGGTAGGTGTTTTGTGTTGGCAAGCTTAGAATAATCGATTATGTCAATAAGTATCAATCTGACAACGTTATAGAAAACTGTATTTTTATTCATCTCGTAAAATGTCTAAACAAAACAATTTATTCAATTGTTTAAAGAAAGTAAGTAAAATATAACTTAATCATAAAACCGTACCATTGAATTTGTTTGTATAATTAAGTCAAGAGGTTCTAATGAAAATTAATAAAATTTAATATCGGTCTCCTGAACCATTCTTGTGTAGTTACCTACCACTTCATGGTTGGTATTAATGATGTAGAATTATTTAAGAATAAGTATTAAATTCTTCTTGTTTTATTTCATGAAGTCTTTTGAGATTATTCCTTATCATTTCATTATAATTACCATTAAATAAATATTTAATGATAACGTTTTTCTCTAAAAAACATTTTTATTCAAATAAATATGTTATAGTAACCTATCATAATGTATTATTGATACTGTCAATCCTCGTTGAAGTCACATTAAACATATTGAAACCAATATCAGTATGTATTCTTTTTACAATTCCATTAAACATTAGTTACTTACTCTGATAATACAATATTACTGGGATATTCTTATCTACGCCTTCTATATCTATACAACCTCTAAAGGAGAAGGTGGAGTGGTTTAGTCAGAATCATGTTAAACCATGTATATATAAATATTTACATACTTAAGTTTACGGTGAAATTTTTTAGTTATTATTGAAATATTTTTTTATCTCTACTCACAATGTATGATGATAATATGATTTGATCTAATTTTGTTAAGAATATTTCGATATTCTTAAAATAGACTAACTCGTCCACTCGCTACTACTCTATTCATTTATACAGGGCGTATCCAGCAGCGCTATCAACGTTGATGAGTATCTCAATGCACATGCAACATGGCTTGATTACCTATGTGTGAAGAATATCTCTGTCTAGATGTTTAGTATATAATAATACATTTTACATTTGAGGAGTGAGTTAATTTTTACTGAATTAGGTTTTTTTCTTATATTTTAATTATTTGTAGTATTGCCGCACACAAAAATAAAAATAAAAAATTCTGGGAAGAATATTAATTATTTTTTTTGAATTATAAAACGCATAGTTAAAAATTTTAAGTGAACTATTTTTTTTTCTAGAAAATAATTCGATTTTGATTCGATTAGATTAGATCATTTTTATTTATTATATGGCTACCGATTTGTTTACAAATTTTAATCTTTTAAAAAATATATTTTATTCATTTGCAACACATAAAAAAAAATGTGTCTCCCAAAAATCACTGATGTATATGTCTACTTAGTGTCCATATCTGAAGAAATAACAAAAAATAAATAAAAACAATAGAGAATGGTCATAGATAATAGATGACAAGATACTTTGACGCACCGGTACGGGGATACTCATTAAATGGTTGCTAAACTGTGTTCCGCTGTTTCTTTTTGTCTGCCTCTTAAAATCACAATACATGTCAGCATTTACCGGCATAAATAGGATAACACAAGTTTGATGTTATGGAGTACATACTTTGTACCCGAATTCGTGAATCAAATTCATTATCTCAAGCAAACCAATTCAATTAATAGAGCTGTAATTCAAACAATCCTTGGCAGCGTATTATATAGTTTCTTGTATAGAAAACATTAATGTTTGTCCCCTTACAAAAAAATATTTGCCAACCCCTGATCAAAGGTCTTTTCCCAGTATACCACCACAGTCCTTTCAAACCGAAACCTTGATATGTCGCCATCAGTGCAATAAATTCTTAGCTGTGAATTTTGTTTTCAGTTAATTCACAATCTATTTGGATTTAATGCCGTCTATGGCGCTCGGATTTGTTATTTTTAAATCAACATGATAATATTATTTACTCCTACGCATACATACCTGACAATCAAAAATATCTCATAATGTGTATGTATGCGTGTGTATCTGTTTAGTGTAGGTGTACGATGTTGAGAGCATGCTTTTCCAGAGGTGTATTTATGTTTTTTAATGCCTTAAATATGATCATGTTTCTTTAGTTGCCCTTGCCATGTTTCACAATAAGATGTACCGATAACAAAGCTTAAAAACAACACAAATGAGAGATTAATCGGATGCAATGAAAACAGCACAAAACCCAGCAAATTGCTAAATAAATATATTTATTGAAACACACATACAGTAAGTCCTTAATTCGTTTCGAAGGTTTTTGCGGTGTCGGAGACAACAAGCAGCCGACATCCAGGACTCGACCTGCAGTATACTGACGTGTGCGCCCAATATGATTTTTATATGAGAGAAAAAAACGGTGACCGCCGAGATGCCGGCTGCGGCTGATAAATGTTGCTCGTGTATTTGTTCAGGCCTTAATCGAGCAGTTTTTGAAATAGTATGCGCTAGTTTTAAAAGATAGATAATTTATAAATAGACAAAACGAAGTCATTATTTATTCAGATAAATACACACATACTTATTGTACAAACGCGTACGAACATTTAAGTACAAAACACCTATTTGCAGCAACTTTGTTGCTCATTTCCGTTGATTACTCTTAATTAAATTGTTTTCTTCTGGATGTACATATGTTATGTCCAGTTTTTTGTTTATTTTGACTGTCACTAATAACATTGTCAATTCTTCATTTCACACACTTTCCCTGACCAATTGAAGAGTGAGCTTATTCCGTACGTTATTCATTTGAGTTTAAGAAGATATCATCAATTTTTTTAACAGCTTTATAAATATAATACTTGCGTTAAAGATTTGCCGTTTTGTCCATCAATAGTTTTTATTACCTGTCTAAATGTGTTTAGTTGGTAATACTATCTATTGGTTGTATGATGGGACACAACTCTCACACATAAACATATTTTTTATTATTATTTTAACCCATGCGCAGCGGAATAAAAAGTAGCTAAATAATAAAAAAACGAAATCGGTGACTATACATTTATATAAATATTCAAATTTCAATCTTTTTTCTGACGCAGAAAGAAAACGCGAAACTCGGAATTTTGATCATTGCTTTGCACAGTCATTCTTGTCATATTACAGTGTAATTTTGGAAATAGGAAATGAGATAATTACGCTAAAAATATATATATTATTACGTGGATAACGTAGAAAGGGAAAACTTTGAATAAAAATGTATACATATTTACTTTGCACCGTTGCCGTTATATTATTTATAAAATTAAAATATACATCGATAACCACCGCGATTAGAAACCGCTAAGCATATCGTTACCGGCTTTTCTATAATGCATCATCGAATTATCATTTTTTTTTTGCTCTTCGCCTGCAGCAAGCCAATCGTTATTTAAACTGCAATATTTGTTTAGCGAAAATAATTTTGATATTAGGCCGCTATCAATGAATCATATTTACGATTCCTTGAATGCGTTTTTTTACCGAATTTAAACAGACGTGTGTTCAATGATGCGTCATACTATTGCATATACATTCACGTAACCAATGCGTTCAGCTATGACACCATGTTTATAAGTATGTATGTGACTTTTTATTATTAAAAATCATATTTTTTTATATTTTAAACAGATGTGTGCAATATTTTATTCATCTCTAGGCTTCGACGTTTTATCTAGAACGCGATAGTGTTGGGTGTATTCGTACTTGTCCGTAATCGCAATATTATCATAACTCAGAAAATGTTTATATTCGATTAATCACTTGTGTTTTCGTATTAGAGAGATTCGTATGTTATACACGTTGGTTTTTGGTTTGAATTATTAATTATATTTTCACACAGTGCTATTTAAATATTTTTGAATGGCTAAACACATTAGCTCTGTTCTTCTGCGTACTACTGACGGCTCGCAAACTGTTTTTCGAATTATAATCGAATTGAAAGCTTTTAGATTCTAGTTCGAAAACGGTTTGCAAACCGTCAGATGTACGCAGAAGAACAGAGCTAATATATAACAGACACTGCGGAGACACAATAGGTAGAATGATTCATGTCGGCTATTGAAGTTTTATCAATTAAAATAGTACAGAACTCTGTATGTCATAAAATTGTATTCATTTGGGTTCGTACATATGAATTGTATCCAGTGAAATAAGTAATAAATTGTGTTGAGGAATGATTGGGCTACGAAGAAATATGTTGCATTATTGGAGGTGATCTTATAAGATTTTTTTGGCGATGCTTCTCTACATCTTTTAAAGTTACTGCCAGTCGAGCCCAGTGAGTGTTTGATGTTGGTGGTGGCTTGGATATTTCTGTTTGCTTACTAAACTTGTTGATAAGAGAGATCATTCTGTTGGGCGTCTCGAAGGCGACTCACTTCCTCCCACGCCTTAAATTTACACAATTGCATCCGATCCCCTCGCTCACCTGCATCTGGCCGAACCGCTCACCAGATAAGCCCAGGCTTGAGATGTGTGTACCTACGTAATAGATATTAATTTTAGTACACATTGCCTTTCGTTTTACGTTCAAAAATTCAACAACATTTACGCTGCTATCGTAATTTCTTTTCCAGCTGTACAGTCAGGGCCGCACTGTAGTGAAGTAAGTATATTCATATGAAACTTTTTCAGACCACTGTGCCAATTGTATACCTGTATTAACCTTTTTTGACGCCTGTTGTGGCCCAGTTGGTTAGAGCTTGCTCTACCGATCACGCAGGTCTGGGTTCGATTTCCGGTCCGATCACAGTGAATTTGAGAATTATTCAATTCAAAGTTGTAATCGACGACTGTGCGTGTTTGTGATGTCAATTCGCAGTATTTCCTTTCGTCTCGTCCTTCTAATCCTTTAATAACCGGGTGTAGCAATAGCGATTAGTCAACCACTAGTCTTGTTCTAGCCTTATCCTTCTTTCTTTACTACTTACCTTGAAAAAGTGAGGTTGAGCGGCTGAGTAACAAACAGTTCTCGTAGAAAACTTCTATTGAGATACCTCCATTAGGAGGACATATGCTCCACATTGGGAGCAGACATGTATTAAAAAAAAACCTTTATAGGAGTATGGTCGTACGTCGGCGTCATTTTTCTTTAAATGAGTATGGACGCACTTTTAACTCAACACATGAGTGTCTGTCTGTGAGCATATATTATATGCTTTAAGTATGAAAGTATAGGAAAAAATCACACAATTGTCATGTTAAGAAATGTCAATAAAGTAAAGTAATGTCAGTAAAGGTCTTTTCACTCCTCAAAGTTTAAATACTTAAGCCTCATCTAGACCAAGCAAGTACGCGACCGAGCAAATATTTTGACTGAATTAGCGTTTACAAGCATATATATATTTTAGATATTCAGTTATGTTTACGTGCGTTTCGTCCGATTCAAAAACAATTATCAAAACCCTGTTTAGACACGTCAATAACGTGAGCGTGGGCGTGCTATAGGCGGTGGGCGTATCCACTCGGCCGAGGAAATAGAAACGGTTTCTATTCACTCGCTCACTCGAATCACTCGTCGGATCGCTCGGTCAAATCCCATCTGTCGCGTTCAGATTGTTTTGTATTCGGCCGAGTACACTCTCTCGGCTGCGTACTCGGTGGTTGGTCTAAATAAGACACGACTCGTGCTTCTTTCGTGTGCCAGGTAATGAGATAAGATATAGATTGTTTACTAGACGCTGGGAACAGATATAAATGCTTCAGCTGTAAGAACAATATACACACTATGATGAAAAAGGATAAAAAAAAAACCTTCATACAGGGTAGGAAAACAAAATGTCAGAAAATCGAGTTCTCACATACCAGGCTCTAATACTGATGGCAGTAGTCAATGTCATGTGGTCGTCGATAAAACTTTGAATTTCGTGTTAAATAAACAAGCCATGTCGTGTCAAATGACAATAAGTTAATCTAAAATTGTTATTCTATCCGAAAATTTCCACGAACATAAATTGACTTCATTAACATACATTATTGTAAATTCGCATTCAGCGTCCGCCCAATCTCGACGACTCTACGCGCCATCTCGTCGCATTTCTTGCGTACATAAAATTGTTCGGCTTTTTTTCGTCACGAATCAGTTTCGAGATCACTGCTCGGAAGATAAACGGAAACATGTGTGGCGCCAAGAGTGCATCGGCGTAAAACCAATGGAATACTGTGTACTCAAAATAAACATACGGGGCTATTCTCAATGTAATAAAATTTAGACACTAATTATGGGGATGTCTATTTTACTCAGTATGATTTTTGTATTAGGTTTCACATTTTGTGCAACTTAAGCGTAATAGTTGCGGCTATATTCACTGTTGTCATAGCCCATCTGTCAAACGCTATAAAATAGAATATTGGTATATTCTTTCAAGTTGTTTTTATGTCTGATGTATCATTTCCACTCGCTATACGTATTAAAATTGATTTCGATGAGATAAATATACTTAACGACATGTTACTCGACAAACTTGCGTTAATTTTGTTTTAAAGTAACCTCATTCTAACGCTCTCTTTTGGTTGGTCGAATAAATCATAAAATGCCGACCATAACAACAGTGAACTTAGCCGACATTATAACAGTTGTGTTCTACCAACCGTAAACCGTCAACATTGTGAAAATCACAAAAGAATTTTGATATTCGGCATAATAGACCAGACCGGCACATAGTTAGGAACGTTGCGGCTTTTACTGGCGTTGTAAATTTCTCCAAAATGGACTGATCTTTCTACACCGGAATCGGAGCGTATCACAGTGGTACTCGAGCCCACTAATAATTAATTATAAATCCCAATAAAAACTATGAAACATATTTAATGCTTAGGTAATCTTCAGCCACTGTTGATAAATAAAAATTGTAAAATGAGGTAGTGAAGCATGATAAAAAAATGTCAACATAATCTTATCAGTTATTGAAGTCATCGAAGTAAATTTATTATCAAATATTCATGGAAAGCGTACTAGGAATTCACATTTTCACGGTATTTGGGTGTAATTCCAATAGTCCTTTTTCGTCAAAGCACAGTTAATACCCGCATGTTTTACATTTGAAGGTAAATAAAATTGATGACCTTTATAGCTATTCGACTTACTTTGATGTCAACGGTCGTACACGACCTAATACCTTCAAATGACTTGTATGAACAGCATTTTTTAAACCATGTCCGCTCCCATTGTGGAGCATATGGACTCCTAATGGAGTTTATCTCAACAGAAGTGTTTCTACGAGAACAGCTTGTTACTCAGTTGCTCAACCTCTCTTTTTTCAAAGAGAGTAGGGATAGAAGAATAGGGCTAGGACAGGATTAGTGGTAAGCTAATCGCTCTCGGTACGCCCCGTTCATAGGATAGGATGGGTGAAAGGGAGGAATTCAAGACATCACATACATCCATGCCTTTGAACAGAAATTAATAAATCGATTGAAAAATCAATTTATAAAAACTGTCCGTACCGGGATTTGAACCCGGGCCCTCCGTAGCCGAAGCCAACAACGTTAACCACTCGACCACACAGGGGTTTTTTACGCTTATTGACAGGACTCAAAATAGAGTAAACACGTAGAATGTGGGCGTAGATTTTTTTTTTTAAATTAAAAAAAAAAAGCAAAAAGATTTATTTCTACTTTCTATGCTATTCATTTAATATAAAATTACCGTTTGATATTAAATGAACAGCATAGAAAGTAGAAATCAATCTTTTTGCTTTTTTTTAAATTTAAAAAATCTACGCCCACATTCTACGTGTTTACTCTATTTTGAGTCCTGTCAATAAACGTAAAACGGAGTGTTTATTTTAAATAATTACCAGGGCGTTAGGAAACGCGATCCATATATCATTTTCACTGGTAGAAACGAAATATTGACATTGGTCCCCGGGACATTGTATCCTTAGTATGTACACCTTTTAAAAAAATTAACCGTTCCGGTGCTATTTGCCGAATGGCTTTAGAATTTGATATTCTGATTTATAGAGCCGTCTTCAAAAGCATGTATGGACGTAGTGTTTTGTTTCCATAACTTCCGCTCCTGAAAACAGAGGGTAGAAACAACGACTAGCTTACTACTCGTCTTACCCAATCACCATCCTTCAAAAAATCCTAACCACCTCGAAGTTCAGTTAAGAGACTGATCTACGAATTTCTCGTAAAAACAAATCATGTTGAGATACTCCACAGTCCACGAGATCGCTCTACCTACATTAAGTGATATTTCAAATATTAAAATTAACATCATCTACTGACATTCGTCAACCTTCAAATGAATTGTGTCTTATTTTAGTGCATTCGGTGGATCTATATTTTACTGGCTCAATATGCCAAATAGTGAAAATAGAGTTTTAAAAACCGAATTTTTAGCTAAATTTGCGACATTCGAATGCGAATTGCGACATTGGTAACCCGGTTTCAATTACTTGAAAGCATCTTGCTTTTATCATTATTAAATTTAAAAAAAAACTAAATATGTTTGCTTAAAACCGATATAGCAAAAGAAATGCAATGAAATATGTAGTTAAATAGTGAGTACAATTAATGCATGCGCCGAAAATACTATAGTTAGATATATTTGAAAGTATCTTTATTGTGAATTTTGATTCATGTTTAGGCATACTTATGTTTTATACGCTATTTTATTGTAGTTATCCCGTTTTTGTTAAACTTCGAAAAGCTTAGGAAATATTGTAATTCACAAACCGGTTTTTTTATAATTTAGTTTTTTTTATAAGCCCTATGTGAATTCCACTCCATAAATTATTGAACCCGTAAATGCTCTATATTTTGTCAAATGTACTTCCTGTTGAGCGTCACTGACTTTTGTATCCATCATAAAAAAAAACTCGTCACTTATTGCGGATTTCGGACGGGGTGAGTGAAGAGTGTCAGGTGTTTGTGGTTTGGGTGGTGACCTGGTAAATCGGGGAAGGTATCGATCCTCCGGGGGCGAGACATTTTCGACCGCACCTCTCGAAAAATAAGGTGCTTTACTTGGCAGAAACCGACTCGCCGAGTCCATTAGTGCAACACAGCATGCACGAATGACCGAAATTTCGGCCACGAAGGGGTGTCGACGGAATCGTCTCTTTCGTGCAATTGTAACATTTATTGATTTTTTGCACAACATTTTGACATTGTCTTCCGAATCACTGTTAGTTTATTTTATTATTGACAGCGGTAAAATACCGACTATAAAATAATAATTTAAATAAAAACATTGAAACACTTTTGTACTAATTCCACAATTTATTAAGATCATGACCGGTTTCTATTTTTTACTAGAATGCCTTACCACCAAAGATTGACAGTAAACACATTAAAATTTAATGTAAAATAGGTAAATTATTTACTTAATTTGGTCCTATTCAAACTGTTCATTAATAAAAACTTATATTTAATCGCTTATTATTAAAGGGAACAAATTAAATAGTCAGAAATTAAATCATTTTTTTTGTCAGAATATTTTATAACCAATTTCATTTAAATTATAACTATTTACACTGACCATTTAATATAAATTCTGACCGGAAAAATACTAGCCATTAATAAATAGTTAAATGGACAGTATTTAATTTTTTGCTAATGGTCAGTATAAGCTTTATATTTCGTCAGTATAAATAGGTGTTATGTTTCATTGTCAACCTAAAACAGGCTTTTACTATCCAAAAGTTTATTCATATACTAATCAGAAATTACAAACCACTTATAAATGTATTTTTAGTAAATTCGCGTTGTAAAAATACAAATTGAAAAATTTTCACACTAAATTCAGTAAGATTTCGACAAATCAACAATGTTATTAGATTCTGACTGGAATGGTTTAATATTACGTATATTCTCTCGTATGGGCGTTTCTATAAAAAAATATTAAGAATTGAATAATCAAAATTTACCGCATTTTAAAATGTACATGTTATTTTGACCGCATTTTTTATTTTATTCTTGAAGGTTTTTTTACCGAAGTTGACGTCACGCTGTCAGTCAGTTTTTTATCAACAAAAACTGGTTTAAAATTACCGGTAATGTCATGATGACCGCCATGAGTAAACAGACGTTTATTTAGAATCATGTCGACTGTTTCTTCGAAGCAATGAAGGAATGGCGTCATTTTTCATATCGAGTTCTGACTCATTTTCGACTCATTCAGTAAAATCACTTCATATTGTTATGGTGTCGCACACGTCCGCTGTAAAATGCCAATTCTGAATGTTGTTTAATCATTGCCAGTCCAGTCGATTTGGGAGATATTTCAAAACAGATTCATCGATCGCCTCGCGAGTGTCTTGTCGCTTGAGTCATTTCTAAACTTACACCGTGAACGTCTTCTCTTCTTTAAAAATAATTCTTCGTCCGCGGACATTTTCACCTAGTGCCGCAACTATTTTAAAATCGGAAGTGATGTGAAAATAAATACGGTGTGTCAAAATAACAAAACAACATTACGCGACTGGCGGGAAACTAGGAAGTTAGTGTCAGTTGTTTTTTTTTTCGAATCGTTCCAATTTATGTCCAAAGAATAATAATTGTGTAAACTTCGATGCGTGTGTTTGTGTGGGTGTACGACAGTGATACAACTACTCGGTAGGTATTCATATAACAGGTGGATGATGCAAATGTGTCAGTGTGTTAGACATGATAATTATTTTGATTGGACGTTTTTGAACATTTAATCCATGTGTGTTCATGATGCCGTGAGGTATTAAATTGACTTGTTTTTGCAACTTCAATTTGCGATAATTTCGTGTAAGATTCCAATTGGAATGTCTTATTTTATGACAATTTAGATACCACCTGTTAAATATTAAACCTGCAGTGAGAGGAGGGACGTCTTACTCATATTATAAAATAACTATGTATTGTGATCTCACTTGGAATGCTGGAGGTTAAAGCATTTTATGACATGTTTTAAAAATGACTACAACCTCACCTTTCTGACAGTGCTAGTAAATAATTTTTGCCATTACCAGCAAGTAAATTTTTAAAAAAAGAAGATTATTAGCAGTGGCGGTTCCTGAACTAAAATCTTGGGTGGGCTAGAGGAAAGTTTAGCATTGTATGCTATTTATGAAATTGTGTATGTTTCCACTTCACCTTGTACATTAATCTACAAGCAAATTAACAAATAATACGACACAAATAATACGAAATAATGCAAAGCATAAATTACTATATAATAAAATCAATTCTTATGTACGTAAGAAATAATAGAATAATAATACGGGACCTTAAATTCGTCTCTTTCAAAGTGAAATAACAAGTACAAAAAGCAATACAGAGCTGTCACTGAGAGTCAATACTTGTCACTTTCATACAATACAACGATATTGGTATTTGTGTTTGAACGTTGGAGGGCAGGGGCAGATTCGATTTAGCCCCCAACGAATGACAGAAGCTTGATAATTTAAAGCACAGTCGTGTGAATTTAGATGACGTTTCCGTGCATACAAATACAAAAAAATCTAATCATGCTTGATTGCGCCCCAGTGTAAAGAAAGAATCTATATTATCTCTGAAAAGAACTCAGGTTTGAAAGATCTAGCCCCTGAGTCGTTAATACGCAGGTGTTGCCAGACTGACGTCACGTTGCCTGTTCTCTATGAAGTATTTATAAGGTTATTGGTTTTTTATGCCGGCTTGGTTTAAAATTGTAATACAAAACACAATCGAAAATATTCTTGTAGGTAGACATAGCATTGTCTTATATTGACAGAGGAAAATCAAAACAAAGATATTGTATTAATTTGAGAAAGGTTAGTTACCCTTATAAATGTATTTATTTTGTTCAGTGGCCGAATTGCTCCTCATTTTTATTCAGCCATCTAAAGTTTTGGGTGAAAAATGCAGCTTGGGCTTAGCCCACCTAGCCCAGTACCTAGAACCGCCACTGATTATTAGCCATGTTACCACACATGAATGTACTTTGTATTTTTACTGAGATGTGGAAATTAGTAATTAAATTACCAATCACTTATATGTTATATTAATATATTGAATTCCCCCCTTCCACCCATCCTATCCTATGAACGTGGTGTATCGAGAGCGATTAGCTAACCACTAGTCCTGTCCTAGCCCTATCTTTATATTCCTACTCTCTTAGGAAAAAGAGAGATTGAGCAACTCATTAACAAGCAGTTATCGTAGAAATACTTCTGTTGAGATAAACTCCATTAGGAGTCCATATGCTCCATATTGGGAGCGGATATAACCTTTTGTTGTATTATGCATGTATCTGTCGTCAATTCGCAATAAAATGATTTTCGGCAATTACGACAGTCGATTTACCGATAATGCAAGCCCTACTGATGACTAGCAAAACTGATAAAAATAAGTTAACCGCTTCAGTTCTGTAAGGCCACTGGTGGCCGCTACATACGAACTGCATGAATACCTTAAATCCACTGAAGAACACGAATGTAACTTGAAATTATTAAACCATATATTAGGTAAAACGGAAAGAAATGACATTTTTTCAGGCACGTCACTTTAAAATCATTTTGTCAATAGTTGCCGTTGAGCTAGCACGTCGTGGTTGGTATCATTTTGAAGCTCTGTGTGTACTCTTTATATTTCAACATATTTTTTTGCCATTGTAGAAAAATGGAGAAGCCTGAGATTGAAGAAACACATTTGCGCTATTTTATGCTGTTTTTATACGATACAGGATTAAAACCAAAAGAAGCTACGCAGACCATTTGCGACATTAACGGTGACGTCTTGAAACTTCGAATGGTTTAGATGGTTAAGATGGTTTTAAAAGTTCAAAAATGATGATAGGGAGTTAAAGGACAAACCAAAAACAGGAAGACCCCTCAAAATCGATGATGACGTCCTAAAATCACTGGTGGAAGCTGATCCTCGCAAAACAGTGAAGTAATTGTCACACGACCTTCGCTGTCCAATAAAAACTGCAAATTATCTGAAAAGGTTGTGAAAAAAAAACAGGCAAGGAATTTGGGTACCACATAATCTCTCAAACGGCCTTGGAGCAACGCGTGACCATCTGTGCTTCCCTATTGTCCAGGCACGTAACGGATCCATTTATCAGAAAGATAATTACCGGGGACGAGAAATGGGTCCTTTACAGTAAAACTAGGAGAAAAAAACAATGGCTATCAAATCAAGTACCTGTGCCTACTCCTCGGCCAACATTGACGTTAAAAAAAGTTTTGTTGTGTGTTTGGTGGGATGTTTCAGGGATAATACATTTTGAATTGTTGAAATCTGGTCAAAGAGTTACCGCAGAGCTATACTATGCCCAACTAAAACGATTAAAAGCAGAGTTATTAAAAAAACAATCTGTTTTGGTCAATAACAATAGGCGGATTTTACAACATGACAATGCGAGACCTCATGCGGCAAAAATTACTCAGCAAAAAATAGGAGAACTTGATTTCGAACTTCTAGCACATCCTCCATATTCGCCTGACATAGCACCTTTGGATTATTATCTCTTCAAGTCGATGGAGCATTCACTTCATGGCAAAAAAATTGCAAACGCTGACCAGGTGAAAAATCACCTCTATTCGTATTTTGCCAGTAAGTCACCAGAGTTTTACGAAAAGGGTATCAAAAAGTTGCCTCTTTTATGGAGGAAGATAATCGACAACGAGGGAAATTATTTAACAGAATAATATTGTATAATTTAAGAAAAAAAAAGATTTTTGTCACGATGACAAAGTATGTCATTTCTTTCCGTTTCATTTTCATTTTCTGTTTACTCAGAACAGTCGATCTGTTATTTACCAACATCTGCCAGAAAGGTGACGAAACATAACTTTTGATTTTTTCTAGATTCATCGAACACGTTCCTTTGCCTTTATAGCATTTTAATGTCCCCCAATCAATCAGCTAAATATGTACCTGCCGTACAAACGAATTCAATGTGATTTTCTATATTTCAGATAAAATGGAGCCTTCAAATTGGCTGCATGTAGCAGTTCTCTGCATTCTCGTCTCATCGTGCGTCTCCCAGCAGGCGGAGAAGCTGACCGCCCAGAACCCGTGTGTGGCAAAGAATACTTGTCATGAGTGCATCCAAACCAAATCGTGCGCGTGGTGCTTTCAGGAAGACTTTGGAGACAGAGCGCGTTGTTTCCAACCGAGCATGACACAAGTGTCAGGAAGTTGTCCTGAACAATTCACTTACAATCCTAGCAATGTAGTTGACTTCAATCAGAATGATGCGCTTTCTAAAGGTAAGTTTTTCTATTGTGTAGAAATGTGAAGGTATATAATTTGTATGACCAACACTCCATTTCAGAACTCTAAAAGGGAAATATGAATTTCTTTCAGAATGGAATTTCAACAATTTTTGAAGCTTATTTCAATCAAAAAGTTTTATGATGACCGACTTCTAATTAGAAAATTAATTAGAATTTTGGTTGGTGTTTTATTTTTTCGATATTTTTATACGTGGAAGGATAAAAAAATTGGTAAAAGACTACCTGAATGTCAAAAATTATTTGACGTTTAATCCAATATGGCCGTCATGTCAGTGCTGCCAATACAAAAACATAAGTCACTCGTCAATTATTATTTTTAATTATTATACATACCTAAGAAATGTAATTCTCTCTGATTACCCTTAGAAATACTCAAAAAACACTGCCTGGGGAGAGAAACGAATTCCTTAATACAAATTCATCCAAATAGGACGCGAATAAGCCCCTACTTGTGCCAAATTGGCGTTTCAGCTTTCATTTCGCTTGCATCCACATACCCTCAACTTTTTGGGTATGTAATTTGTTATCGTTTGGATCCACAAAGTAATCTTGGTGAACCACAAACGAATGCGTGTATGATGTGTGTATCAGACAGTACATGTCGAATTATTTATTTTTGAAAATTTATTGTTATTATTATCGTTACACTTCTTGCACTCTTATTGGCCATATTGGATTAAACATCAAATAATATTCGACGTTCAGGTAGTCCTTTACCAAAATATCAAATAGTCATTATAAGGATCGACCTTGATTTAACCATTATCAGCCTGTGCGAGATAGGAGTAGTTTACTGCCCAAACATTTTGCATGCATAGTCACAAAATAACTATCTCAAAAACCACTGTACATATTAGGTTTGAATAATAAGCTTTATAAAGAATGTTTACATTGGAAACACAGAAATATTATATTAAAAAGTATTTACAGTAATAAATGAGTTAATATATTTTTGTTTAATACAATCTATCGAAGCAATGATCCATGTCTGTTGATAACGCACAGGTCGGTTAGAAACAGAAAATTTGGTTGCCCGTCAGTAACCCCATTTCCTTGTGTTATGGTGTAAATAAAAACTGAGTAATTAACCTTGAAGCAACGTAAACATACTCATTTTAAATTAGTCAATTAGATGTAAATATTTATAGAAAAATAAAATGTTGATCATTATGATTATTACGTTGAAGACATTACCTCTATTATTTAACATCTGTATTTGGTATACTGTTATTGTAAATTAATGTTAACCATTGTATAGAAAAGCCGCATCACCTTTATAGACCCCGTGTAATATTGTGCATGGACAGCGTTAAGGACGAGCATAACCATATGGTCATACAAACATTCGGGGTTGAAATATAGCTAAATGTAAAATTTCATTTAAAAAATAAAATACACATTTGTACTAATTCCCACTTACGTTTAATAAGATCAGGATAATAGCGAAACCGGTCTAATTAAATAAACGTAGGAATTAGTACACCCAGTATTGACAGTGAACACCCTAAAAGTGATTAACCTTTTGACTGCGGCTCGGATCCAGATCGGTTCAGATTGGGCTGCTATAGCAGTCAACCGCGGTCTAAGGGTTAATGTGAAATATTAAAAAATATTTACAATTTGACCTCTTTATGTAGTGTAAATATTTAAAATCTTTAATAAAATAATAACAATTAAAAGAAGTCCATTTTTAATCATCGAAAATATCGTATGTGCTTTTGGTTGTTATTTCCGTCCTCGCGACTGATGAATAGATGAAGTCTGTATTTTTTTAAATCAAAATTGAGTGAAGGCAACGATATTTAGGTAGAAAAAGGATGAATAGTGGGATCAATATACAACGGTGTTTACTGTGACCATAATATGGTCATGCTCGTCATTGGAGGGTTAATGTTATTACAACATTTTTTTTTGATTCTTGAAGCAAGCTCAGTTAAGTGGGTGTCCAAGTAATATATATTACTTGTGTTCAAATATCTGAACATAAATAATTAATTATTCTTGGATTGGTTTATATAAAATGTTAAATCAATCTCATCAAAAGTGATACATACAATGTTTTTTCCAGGGCAGTACAGCCAATCCGGCTTCGCAGCTGGCATGGCAGCGGGCTCAGCCTCAGGGATGGCTTCAGGCTCTAGCTACGGTGAAGGATCTTACGGGCACGCCGCTGAAGTTGTGCAAATACGTCCTCAGAGAGTCAGCCTCCATCTTAGATTGAGTAAGAAATTGTCTCATATTGTCCACTTGATACCAAATATCACACACAGCGAGTTTTTTATTCTAGACTTCTTATTATGATTGCTTGTCTTATATTGTGTAAATTAAATAATAAAATGAGTTTCAAAATACCGCAGATAGTTTCTGCCAGAAGCCCAGAAAGTAGATAAAGTCAAAAGGAAATGTAGTACTTGTATAATAAACAATCTCTTTTTCTTACAAAATTCATAAGGTTTGGTATTTTATTATATATTGTTATAATACAATCAGACTTGAAGTTTCCTGTGTTGTGATGTAATATTGCACCTCCTTCTGCTTTCGGAATGATAATACAATGCTCCTGGTCCTTGTTTAAAGTTTTGATGTTGTCTAGTCGAGCATGTGATTGGATAAAATATTTCATACGATGTTTTGTATTTCAGATGAAGTGCAGAAACTGAGCGTTTCCTACGCACAGGCCGAGGACTATCCAGTGGATCTTTATTATTTGATGGATCTCAGTAAGTCTATGGAAGACGATAAGGAAAAATTGTCCGCCCTGGGTGACCTCCTGTCAGACTCTATGAGAAATATCACTTCGAACTTTAAGCTCGGATTCGGGTCCTTCGTAGACAAAGTTGTCATGCCATACGTGTCGACGGTTCCCAGCAAGTAAGTTATTTGCTTTGTGAAGTTGAGTTTGATGCTGTTAAAATTGTGTCGTACTGTGGAACCTCGTTATTTTATGAGGATAGTTACGGATTCATGAAATATAAATTTTGAAATAAAATATGAACTTTTCGTCGGAATTGCTCTTGTATTCTTAAAAATAAATTGAAATTATTAAAAAAGTATGTACCCATGGGGGAAAAATTGAATTCGAATTTATGAGGTAACATTATCACCTGTACGATAGATGTAGGGTGTGGAGATAATGAGATGAAATAATGATGTGTGAAATTCACACATCCATTCACCCAGGACAGGGGTCGCCAAGTTTTCAAGTGAGAAGAGCCAAGTTGTTATGGAAACCGGATAGAAAAGGTATCAGAGAGTCATAAATATTCCATATATATAAGGGTTTTAAGGGTAAAAAAAACATGATAAGTTCACGAGTCGATATGTGATAAACTGCAAACAGTCGTGGAAAGAGCCGCATGTGGCTTGCGAGCGGCAGTTTGCCGACCCATAACCCAGGAAGTCGTAATCCATATGTACATACAGTATTAGAAAGCCAAATGTATTCCAAAATTAACCTATTCATCGGTGAAATAATTACTGTATGTGCTGGAAGAATGGGAAATGAAAAATTACCCTTTCAAAATTCATTTTTACTGTTGTTTTCAGCTGATTTCAGAGCTGGGGTAGGAATCAGAGTCGTGTTTTAATTTAAGGTCGGATTCGTTTTATTTTTTAACAACTCTACAACCCTGGATAGGATTATATTTTGTTCTGTTAATTATCAATAAATTTCAATTTTTAAAATAAGAGTGGAATAAAAAATTTCTACATTGAAATGGAATGAAAATAATGTGTACTAAAAAAATGCTCGATCGCAACCTGCCGGAAGAGCCGAGAAGAAATTCTTAATTTTGGCGGTTTTTGTTTAGATTGCTGAAGCCGTGCGACCTTTGCGAAGCCCCATACGGTTACCGTAACCACATGCCTCTTAGTTCAGATACCAATTTGTTCTCTGTAAGTTGAGTATGGGTATATTTTCAGGAATGTTGTCTATCGGTAGTTTTCCATGTCGATTAAAATTAAATCAGTGTTCTGCATCATATGTCAATTTGAACAACGCAAATCACTCGTACTTATTAAACTTCACACTAAAATGCAAAGCATCTACTCGCCATCATATTCAATCATAAAACTACATTTTTTTTTACACACGATTTTCTGTCGATCAGCAATTATTGTTTGATTATTTAGATTGACGTATATCTTGCAGAATACTTTCCTCTTGTTCTAACATCTATTTTGCGGGATATTACTGGATGGATTGCGTAGCTACTGCATTTGTTCTGTATGCATTTTTTATGCTCTTCGATTGATTATGATATTGCGTATTACTTCTAGCATTGTAGTCCTGGGAGATTCACATTGCGGTATTTTATATTGAAAACTATTATATTGGAAGAGTTCCAGAAGTGTTATCAAATGCTGGAATAAATGTTTGTTATAATCTTTCGTATTTGATAGTACTTTCTGAATTCGGTGTAGAATTTTGAGTATGTATTTATATTGATATATAAAAGGTATCAGTAGTCCGTTGTTTTGTACCGCATGCTTCAAATTTGGTTGACTGTTATATTTTATATATTGCCGCAATGATATACATTTTATTATTTGTTAGCGTGTGGATGTATTGAACGATAATTCAGTAAATTATTATTCATATAGAACATATTATTATTATATTTTTAACTCATTTCAGTATTTTCAGTCATTTATATATATTTTATATATACAACGAAAGATCAGAGATTACGCCATACATGTTACAGATGTGTGCTAGACATTTTTTTAATATCATTGATGTAATTTGATCTCGAAATCAGTCTTTTTAAGTACTCTAGTAGATAAATCAATTCTATGCTTATGCTCAAACATTTGTTATGTTGTCAACCCAGAATGTAAAGATTAGAACCTTCATAAACTATGAGGTTACATAAAAACATGATTAATCGTTGCAAATTTTCCAGAAGAGATAATAAATGTGAACACTTTTTTTTGCAATAGTGTGACGGTTATCTTACAGTATTTTTTTTAGTTTGACATTAAAATTAATTTGATTAAAGTATTGAAATTCTTTGAAATTTATATTGAAAAAAATAAGCTTCGAATGGCCTATACATCTCATTTCTAGACTGTTAACACATTGCAGAACTATCAATACTGAGAGAATTTTTACCACAGAAGTATGTTATATGATGTATTTCTTTCATTCGTATATGTAAATTATCTAAATATAACATTCAAATCTTCCTCTGTCATCTGAAGTAAAAAAAATTATGTCAAAATTTAAAATGTATTTGTCAATGATTAGACAAAATGAGAGAAGATATATAATTTACAGGCGACTTGTCAATATCATCTCTTTTATTAACATTGAGATTAATCTAACCGTTATTTTACCATGTAGAAGACTACGATTTCGAGGTTTGCTATATTTAATACTTTCAATGGATTCGGCGGTAACTTCGTGGAAGTTCATTTTAATATTAAATAACATAGATTATTCCACGTATTGTGTAACAAAATGTGACACGTGTTTCGCCTCTTTCAGAGGCATCTTCAGACAACTACTTTCCCAAATGCTTGCTTAAGTACGAATGATTTTAATTTTACTATTCTGATATACTATAATAAAAATCAAATAAAAATAAAATAAATCTGTCTAAAAAGTAACAATTTTTCAGAGTTTGCCAATCATCTAAACGAAAACAAACGTAATTTGAATCATAACAGTAACGTAGAAATACTCCATCGAGTAAATAAAAAAGGCTTAAAAATGAATAGTTTAGAATTTTTAGAAATAAATAAAAGCATTAACAATAAAGAAATATTATTAAATAATATCTTGAATAAAACAGGCGGTTCGCTACTGTTTAATATATTTTCTAACGGTTTAACCCGTCCTAATTGATGCAACTCATTAGTTAATCATTTCTTAATGTAAATGTCATTTGTATTACCATTATTGTTTGTTTGTTTTTCTACCATCCCCTCCTTGCCTCCCATTTTTATTTTTATTTGATTTTTATTATAGTATATCAGTATAGTAAAATTAAAATCATTCGTACTTAAGCAAGCATTTGCGAAAGTAGTTGTCTGAGGATGTCTCTGAAAGAGGCGAAACACGTGTCACATTTTGTAACACAATACGTGGAATAATCTAAGTTATTTTATTTTATATTTGCTATATTTATTTACTGTTATGTATTATTGTTTATTATCTATCGGGCATGTAGTAATGTGCAGGACTGTTTAGTTTGATAGAGCCCTGCCCGAGATGCGCTGCACCGTACGGTTACCGCAACGTCATGAAACTTGATGTAGATACATATAAATTTGCCGTAAGTCTATATATTTAGGCCCATGGCGTATATGTTTTGGTCTTAGTTTTGGTTCAAAGTAATTGCATGGGAATTTTTTTTTAAATATTAACAACTAGTGATGTAGTTTTAATCTGTTTTTGCATTTTGACTAATATCGGTTTTTGCATTGGTATACCTACTTAGCTTATTTTGTAAAATGTGCTGTATTAAAGTGTCACGTAGCGAATGAATAAGTTAAGTTATTTTGCTTCAGCAAATATTTGTTTTTGTCGAGCTCCTTTTTAATTGCTTCTAACTTATAGTCTAGTCTGGCTTAAAACTACACAAACCTTTTTTTGTTTAATACTTTTATTATATTCATTTGAATAAATAAAATGTATTAAACTACCTTCTATAAGTGGAACGATTAAAAGCCCATCTCGTGCACAGTCAATATTATCAATTTGATATGAAACCGACGTAATTAATTTCATCATTTATATAACATACTTATCTTATATTTTATTTTAACAGGACCGGTTCTGCTGAGCGGAAGATCATTTTTAACCAATCTCACTGTCAATGCTTACTAACTAAAAGCAAATCCAGTCTTAACACTTCTTAGGCGGGCCACGACCAAAGTCGTTTTTAGCTGATTGTACGTAGAATGCGGATCACGGCAAAAGTCGTTTTTAGCGTATTGTCGGTAGAATGCGGATCACGGCATAATATGTTTTTTTTATATCGTCGCTTGTTTGCGGGACACATAATATCACGGGTTTGTTTGTCGGCGTTAAATAAAATGCCGCAACTAATTAACATTAGTCCTAATTCTTTGCTAGATTATAAGGGTGTAATTACGCTGTAATTTTTACGGCATTAGATTTTACACTTCCAGTGGTAGTCAAGTTGTAGGAATGGCGATTATATATTATAATTATTCATATAATTATAAAATATTGATAAATATGCTATTTTGTTATATAGAATGTTTTGAATATTTAATATTTATAACATGCGGAGTGCTATCTACTAAATTGATAACAGGTTTTATATTCAGCTTTGAAACATAGTGAAATTATGATGATATCGAAATGTTCTAATTTTATTTTTAATGATTAGATGTCACGTATGATTTGTTTTTAAATTTCAATCGAAAATATCGTTTGGCTTAGAAGTTGTGTTGATTTTAAGAATGTAATATATTTGTGCGCTAATCACTAAAAAACGCCCGCTACAGACTTGAGTCTATTTTTTGAAGCGCCCGACTAAGAAGTGTTAATATCAAAATATGTTGTGGAATAAATATAAATAGAAATATTATTTCATGAATATTCTTATTTTTACATTAAAAATACACAATTAACATTTTAGTACATAGTAAGTTTATTGGCATTTTCCTTAATATACAGTAGCGGGATTTTGTTCAATAACCTCTATTATAACCCAAAAAAAACATTTGGTGCAGCTTAATGTGTGTTGTTTATAATATTTTATTTGACACCGCTTAAACGATATTCCTTCTGCCTAGAATTCAAACTCTGAATTTATGACTGTGTGTAAGGGATATTGATAGTGTCAAATTTTGTTTCTGTAAACAATCAAGTGGCTTTTTCACTAATATTATAATATATATTAGATATAGTGGTGGGCGGTACATGGATCCCCCTTATTTATAAACACTCCTGATTGAAAAGTCACCACCCGCTATTGATATACTTATAGGAAACAAAGGCGGCAATTTTCATAATCATAAAACTTTTGAAAAATGTACTGTTGAATATTCTTATTAGTATTCTCTTGCTATTTTTATATAATTAACGTTGCTTTTAAAATCCGCTCAATAACTGCCACATTTGTTATACGGAACTATGTAAACTGCCGCTGTTATTACTTACTCGATTTTAATTCTTTAAAAATGTACATCCTGGATTTTTTTTTTTTTTTTTAATTGCTACCATATGTGAAATATCCAGCTCTACACGATGACGTATCCAACTCATCTTCTATAAAACATGTAAACTGCCGTCTTTGTTTCCAGTGCCTTCAAATTATTTGATTACTATTTCTTTGATTTGTGTATATAAAAAAAAACATTTCTCTTTGATATGAAAATATATATAATTTATGTGTATTTCTTTTGTATTAGCATGCACCTTGAAAAAAAATCAATATTCTCTATGGTTACTTTTATAATTTTCATTAGGAATCTCGTTGGCTATATATTGCTTTTTTGTCTGCATTATCTATAGATAAATGAAACTAACATTATTTGAATTAGGTTCATTTTAACAATGTTTGATGAAATATATACATATATATTGTATTTTTTTTTGTTATGTCACTAAATTTATTTGTAGCAGCTATATTAATATTGTTGTTCTTACACTCTTTATTTTTAGCCTAGCCTTTTTTTGTTGTGATTAACTATCCAAATTCATTTCTAATACAAACCTGTCCTAAATTAACCTATTTTATATTAAAAACTAATATAGTATTTTGTGAATGTAAATCACAACAATTATTATATATTTTATAAGGTATGTAACGTTTTTTATGCCCATAAATTTCAATAACAATGTATAACATTAACACGAGAATTATACAGTTGTCTTAGTGCAAAGATTGTTCGAGTTTTTGTGCCGAATTTGAGTTAACATAGACATACAAAATGTCCGTCCGCATTATTATTTATTGTATGTTGATAAAGAGTATTTAAAAACTATTGTTTCATTCGAAAACATAGTATGTCCATTTCAGCAATATTTATTCATGCAGAAAAGTTTTTCAAATTCGGTTTTATTTTGATACTTGACAATATCTTTGCACTAAACCACCAATTCATTTTTCAATTAAGTTGCCCATTACTGGTCTAGATTGAACCAGGCAAAAAAGATGTCACTACATCCATAAATTACTGCATCTACAATCAAAAAAACTTAAATCATTTCATAAAACCATTAATTTATTCAATTTTTTTAATTTAACAATGAAACTTAAATTATTAGTTCTTATTAAATATAATTTAAGATTTCGACTGAAGGTGCTTGGTGGAATTTCAATATTAAATTTG
The DNA here is from genome assembly GCA_030503985.1 of Himalopsyche tibetana. Classification (NCBI taxonomy): domain Eukaryota; kingdom Metazoa; phylum Arthropoda; class Insecta; order Trichoptera; family Rhyacophilidae; genus Himalopsyche; species Himalopsyche tibetana. The sequence goes on along the minus strand of JAPJYX010000019.1, from coordinate 27,287,059 downwards.
AATCATTCAAATTATGTACATTCACACAAGTCACTAACGACCCAGGTTTCGCCTTTCGGCATCTTCAGGCGTTCAAGTGCACGAATGAACTTGAACCGTTAGTGACAAAACTTGTGTGAATGTACATAATTTGAATGATTCAAATTTCTTATTAAATAAATAATAACTGACTAACTTGATATTGTTTTCTGAGTATTGTATATAAATTGCCTTTTTAATTATAGTTTTTTTCTTCTCACATCAAACCGTGTAAACCGTTTAACATGAAAAATATTATAACATTCCTGATGACGTTCTATGTCTACTGTAAAAAGATTTTGTAAATCAGAAGTGAAAATAACACCTGCCGTGTTGTCGATTTTGATGTCTGCAGGACTTTATATTGACCGTTTCAGTAATTAGTAAATTACATAAGCTTGCCAATCGTTGCATTCTATCCTTAAACGGATTGTGTTACTCGGCGATACCTAACCTCACACTTAAACTATAATTTTAAAACATTCTAATAACCGTCTTCCTATTAATACAGTCAAAATTTCTCCAACCGTTGTGACTTATAAGATTTTTTTATTTCTATCCTCATGTGGGATAAGACATTATTCTTAGTTAGCTAATTTCTAAATACCGGAAGTTGTCAATCCAATACCATAATACTGATTTAAACACAAAAAGTATAAGATTCATTACGGTTGCATGTTTAACAGTTTCCTCTGTATATTTTTATTGAAAGTCTAGTGGCGGTTCTATGACTATTGCAAATGCAGTCAAACTATTTTTCTCAATTTAAAAAAAAAACAATTTTGAAGTGTTCAATAATCTTAAACTTCATTTATACCCAACTGTGGCCATCAAATTATGTTTGAAATAATCTTGGGTATCCATAGCATTTGAGTATTGTATGTTTTAAATTAATTTTACTCAAATACAGGGTGAAGTGCGCAATGCGTCCGTATCCGGAAACTTGGATGCTCCTGAAGGAGGATTTGATGCAATAATGCAGGCAGTGGTGTGCCGACAGGAAATCGGATGGAGAGAGAAGGCTCGACGACTCCTCGTTTTCTCAACGGACGCCGGATTCCATTACGCTGGAGATGGCAAGGTAATTTGACTTTTACTTCTTCATCAAAACACCTTCGGTAGGTGTATCACAGTGTTTTTCATTGAAAGTAATTTGTCTTAAAGAACAAAAGTAAGTCAAAGCGAACAAGACAATACAACTTAAAATGTTTTCAATTATTTTGATATTGAAAATATTTAAAAAATGGCAGTTTTTTTTTGTAAAATTACTACAAAAATAAACGCTGATGATGCTTCCCAAAGAGGCGAACGGCTTGTCACAATTAAAAACACAATACGTAAAATAACAAAGCTGTCAATTTAAATTTTATATGAACATTTCAGTTGGGAGGAATTGTAAAACCGAACGACGGCAGATGTCACCTGGACGGAAGTGGAATGTATACTCATTCCTCTTTCCAAGACTATCCGAGTATTTCACAAGTCAATCTCAAGGTAATTAATTGTCATTTGGTGTCTATTTTATGATGTATATGTAACCAAGCCTCATTGCTTTAACACAATATATAAACATTGCAAAGTTTAAACATAAGACTTATAGGTTATTTCTTAACAAATCATTTTAATTTTGAATGCAAGTTTTTAAAATAATACTACATTACTGGAAAGGTCAGTAATAAATAAAATTCATTTAAATTTGAGATCTTGGATCACGAGTGCTTGTCATATTATTGCTTCTCGGGTTGATCTGGATTGCAAGAAAAAAATTCTCACTAAATTTTTCTCATGTAATTAGGATTCACAAAAAATTGTCATCTTTGCAATTATCAGCAGCAATTGCAAAAAGTTTTTGTTCCTCACTCAATAATTTCTTTATGCTATATTTTCTATTTAACTAGGTGAAAGAGAATGCTATCAACGTTATATTCGCTGTAACCGCCGAGCAAATATCTGTGTATGAAAGATTGGGAAAACACATAGAAGGCGCGTCGGCCGGTATACTGTCTGCCGATTCCAGCAACGTTGTGGACCTCGTCAAGGAGCAATATGATGTACGTGTTCGATTTGTTCAATGCTTATTCATTGCTGAACAATTATCTGCTTCATCGTGTGCCACAGTGTGCTATCCCGTTTGTTGCAATATCTGATTCACTATTGTGTTCAATTAACCTTTGAAAGCAGAACTCAAATCACTTAACACATTTTAGTGAAATAATTTACTCCCAACTTATCAGTAGTGAACGTAGCGTGTTACACCTTCAATTATCACTGAAAACTGTCAAAAATGGCTTACAGTATATTTATAGCATTCAGCCAATAATCTTGTAAATTATCTAAAAACAAATAATCCCTCCGTCTTAACTTAATCATAAATGAATTTTGGCTGTTCAAACCTAAGGTCAAAGAGAAGAGATTGATAAAAGTGACATCATTTGTTTTTTTTTTTAGAAAATTTCTTCATCCGTGGAAATGCGTGACAACTCGACAAGTGCAGTCCGCGTGAATTACTACTCGTCCTGCAAAGGAGGCAATGCTCCTGAACTCACCAACAAGTGTGACGATTTGAAGGTTCGTTTTTGTGCTCTTATTATCTCTACAAAAGTCGCTCGTGTTTGCGAGAAATATCGTTTTATACTTCGATACATTGTTTTCAGACACTTAATTTTAAATATACAGTATGAAATTTATCATCATCGTTGTTGCTTGTACAGGTTGGAGATGTCGTAGAGTTCACAGCGGAGATAATGGTGACTTCCTGCCCGACTAATAGTGACGATTGGAACCAAGTGTTCCAAATTTATCCCGTGGGCATCAATGAATCTCTCATCATTAATTTAGAGATGCTGTGCAAATGCCCGTGCGAAGATACTACAGACAAAGTAAGGTTTCTATAATTTTAGTGTAATTCCAAATTCACTCACCAATTTAAAATAAAATGAAATGAGTAGAAGAGTTAAGTAGTATTATAGATTGATGAAAAACGTGGCAGTGTCAACCATAGATAATATTCTATTAGATACTTCGTTGACCACTTTAAGCAGCTTCACGCAATCATCTTTCCGTTGTGCGGGATGTCTTTTTCTGTCTAGTAATATTATTTATCGCTTTTCATAATACATCAATGGTTCGTCATCTATTGATCTATCAATATTACGAAAGATTACTACAGAAATCCGTCGCAATATTTCAAATTTACTCAACGACGTGTTCTAAGAAGTTTCGTTGAACATGTTATTACATATTGTTGAATTTTTCTTACTGATATTATGTTTGTATTTCGTGTAAATTATCGACTCCCCTGATTTGTATGTATGATAATTTTGCATTTTCCTCTATGTAAAAACAATTTGTAATTTAACTTCATATCTGCTTTGTTATTAGTAGCATTTAGTCAACTTTCAGGTAGATTAAGATTAACATGTTGTAAAGCATGTTTATCAAAATTTTAATTTTGGAATGTTCAACTTTGTAGTATATCATCTATGGTTAATGTTAGAAAATTAGTGTATTGTCTATGGTTTACAATTATACCAACAATGTTCTTACACATAGGGGCACTTGTTATTTATTTGTCAATGTACTGAAATTTTTTCGTAAGAAAATAAAACACATGTAGTTTGTATTTTGGTTTATTGAATTTGGACGATCAATGCATGTTTTACGAATCAGACCGTGTGTAGACATAATTTCGAATCTACGTCGTCAAGTGCAGTGGCCAAAATCAATAATGCATTTTTCTAGAGGAGCCAGGCATAGACTCTTTAAGGTTGCCAGATGGGAATTCAGGCATTGGTAGAATTTTAGGGAATGACAAAACCTATTCAACATTTATTATCAAGTGTGCTTTTTGAAATGAACATGTATTGATGAGATAATTTGATGTTACGCAAACAGGATAGGTTTTCCCCTAAGTGCAACGGATTCGGAACCTACATGTGTGGAGTTTGCGAGTGTGAAGATTTCCACTTTGGTCGTCAGTGCGAGTGTTCAGCGCAGGACGTGCACGGCAGCGGTTTTGGTGGTGCGGGAGTCGGCAGCTGCCGCCCTGATAATTTCACAACTGTAGATTGTTCCGGAAGAGGTACCTGTGTTTGCGGACAGTGCGAATGCGAGAGGAGAGCCACTTCAGACGAGGTAAATTTTTAACACTTGCAGATTTTGATTTCTAAAATTATTCATTAAAAACAAGACTGGTTATTTTGTTGAAATTCATATTATATATATAAAAAGTAAAATTACCCATAGGTTTTTTTCATCACGTAATTATCAATGTTGTATCGTTAAAGCGCATATCCGGAAAGTTCTGCGAGTGCGACAACTTCTCGTGTGACCGTCACAACGGGCTTCTGTGCTCCGGAGAAGACAGGGGAGAATGCATATGCGGAAATTGCGAATGCCGAGACGGCTGGACTGGATCCGCCTGCGATTGCCGGGCCTCCAACGATACCTGCATTCCCCCAGGTTTGCATTCTTTCTTTACTAATATTCACATATTAAAATATATTTAACCAGCAAGCAATAATTGAAAGGGATCATTGAAAAATCTTAGGAGGCGGTGAAGTTTGTAGCGGCCACGGAGAATGCGTCTGCGGCCAGTGTGTCTGCGGAGTAGGTGATGAAGGAAGATACTCTGGACGGTTCTGCGACAAGTGCCCGGTAATTGTTAATTTCTTTTTCTTACTAATGCATACCATTATCACACGGATGGCTAGTACATATTCAAATAATAATTATAGAAACCAGAGAAAGGGATAATGACTAATTTTTAGTTAAAAATGCGAAGGTTCTCATGAGGTTATTATGTTTTGTATAGACTTGCCCGGGTCGCTGCGCCGAATTCAAAGAATGCGTACAATGCCAGATGTACCACAATGGCCCGTACACCGAAAGCGAATGCAGCAACTGCACCTTCACTCCCATCACCGTTCAAGTCGTCGAAGGTTTGCCTTTGTTTGAATGTTTATTTAAATTAACAATCAGGCAGTGTTGTCACACTGTATAATATGAAGTCATCAAAACAGTTCACCAATTGAGTATCAAATAAGTTTTTGATGATATTGTAAGTTGAAATTGAACCTATGGTCCATCATTTTTCACATAGTAACATTCCCGACAAAGTCGTCATTTCAATAATTTATTTTTAAGTCAAAGTCAATTTTTTTTATCTAAAAATTCATAATAAAAATAGGTCTAACAAATGTTGCCATGCATGTTTCTGTTGTCTATCTGTTCTCGCAGTAATTTAATTGGATTCATTATTTCCTACATTTATGGATTGGTTCAATTGGTCCCTTCAAAAGTGATATATCTTTAAGAGATATTTCTGAATGTTTATATGGCATGTTATTTGAACAGACTGAGCCTGTATATTTTAAAAAAATATCTATGTAAATCAATTTGTTCTTCTATTCTACCCTTGTATTTATTATAATTAGTCTTCTTGTAAATTCTTGTTTTCTTGCAGCAAATGAAGAGAAAGACGAAAACCTCTGCGCCTATTATGATGAGGACGATTGCAGATTCGCATACGTGTATGCGTATGATGAAAACGAAAAAGTGGTGATAAGAGCGCAAGAAAAACCAGACTGCCCTGCGCAGGTAATGTAATCATTTCGCCTTCATCGTGTCAGCATCATTCACATCGGTTCACATTCACATCAAACACATTTTCGTCACATTTCTGTAAGAATTCACAATCAAAATTATAAAGGGTATTTTTTTTAAAGATATAGACTTAAAAAAATGAAATAAAACACAACAAATGTTGTACTGGTCACGTTAGTCTATCTTTGTACTATTCGAAAGATAATTTTATGCAATTAATGTATAAAAATGATTTCGGGCATATGAGCGCAGGCTTGAAGAAAATGCTCTCCAATGATTCTTCCAGCCCATTAAGCACACCAAACTGTGACTTTTTGTGGATTGAAGATTGTCTTCACTCCAAATGCGACAATTTTCCTTATTCAACCAAAAATGAGCCTCACCTGCAATAAATTTTTTCGATTGATGAAATGATTAAACCACTATTTTCAAAAAGAAAAACTGCACACATTACACTCTGCACAATTTGCAAGCGTTGTTCTGGCGTTAGTCTTTCATGATGGCAAACCAAACTGAGCACAAATCAGCTGTCAAATTGACTGTCGCTGGAAAAAAATGCTGCTAATTTGGGAAATAATCCTGTAAAAAACTGGATTTCTAAAATGGAACAGACAAAGAAGGAATTGGTTTTGAATGATGAACCGATGGATTGACAATCAGAATACTACCAGTGCACACATTACACATGTATAATCTGTGTATTTATTCCACAGGTGTTTATGTTTGGTATTGTAATGGGAGTGATAGCTGCAATTGTGCTCATCGGTCTTGCACTACTCCTTCTCTGGAAAATGGTAACGACCATTCACGACCGCAGAGAATTTGCTCGCTTTGAGAAGGAAAGAATGATGGCAAAATGGGATACGGTAATATTATTTATCCAGAAACTATTGACTAACAACATAATCTTACAACTGGTGTAAAGATATAGTTAAATTGCTATTATTATAATTACTACTATACTTAGGCTTGTAATATAATGAACTTTTGTTTCGATCATTTTCACTTTCATAATAATTATTTTCACACATGATAAATGTATCGCACAAATAACAAATATTCAAACTTTGAAAAAATATACTGCACTTTGCAATGGATAGTTTGCACTATAAAACAGTTAAATCCCACTTAGTTTTTAACTACTTCTAACATTGCATTGGCACTCGCCATATACTTGAATTCATCCACATAACCCGTAGACTAATATTATACCTACCTAGCTAACCTCATTTAATTGTTGTCAGAGTGCTGATATCCCCGTGTTTGATATTAAACATGAATAATTTCTTATAAAAATCTTTTATTTTATTTTTATTCTTTCGCTTGTACAAATATATATGGTCCAGTCCGTCCACAAAATATCTTTTTGTGGACGGACTGGAATTTTTTTTCTTCCCAATTAACCCGAATGTCATTTAGGATCATTAAATTGCTATTTTAGTAATTGTTTTTGACATTAACTACTAATTATATTTTTTAAATTTCCCATTTGATATTTTTTTGAAGGAACATTTTAGCCCATTATAGGTACATTTCTTACCATATTTATTTTAATCTGACATCAATTTTATTCATTCATGTATCAATTGTATCATATTTATTTTACTAATTATTTGTTATTGTTATTTTCTAACCTATGTTTGTGAATAACCCTGTGATTTATATTTCCATCAGTTAATAACACTTGTGATGAGTGAAACCGGTAAAAGGTATTTTTGAGTGAAAATCTAGCAAAAAAACTAATCTAAATTTTAACTTTTTAAGCGCTGTCCAACTTCTTTTAGGCTGTGGGCCACTTTTTCTTTAGCAAAAATTTTTTTAGGCTAAGAGTATAAGTAAATTAAAGTCAATTTGCTGTAAAATGTGCAGCTCGAGGGCCGCAAAAAAAATCTTTTATCCTTTTTGTCGCTGTAACCTTAACATTCTAGAATATTTTCAAGGCCGTCCTTTTGTAGTAACATAGTAATGTTATATGTACCATGTAACACATGTTACGCTTAAATTCCAAAACTACAGCTGTTTGCATTTTACTTGCGTCAGGTTACAATTAACTCTGTCTGCCACAGATGAGATATCTCGTAAAAATTTTCGTGCTCACGCAAGAGACGAGTTATCTCATCGATAACTAATTAAATTAATAGTAGAAAATTACTATTAATTATTTACGGCAGCTAAAAGGCTAACAGTTCATATTATCTATTTTAATTATGGATACAATTTTTAGAAATGCTCTTAATTCTTGCGCCTTGCCCAGAATTCTTTGAGGCCCTTCCAGCTACAACTTACTAAATTTCTACAAAAATGTGCTTATTCATGTGTTTTTCTTTGAATAATATTACTAACTTATCATTTCTTCGTATGTATGTAATAATACGATATATTTTTATTGTCTTTCAGGGAGAAAATCCAATCTACAAGCAGGCAACGTCGACATTCAAAAATCCAACATATGCCGGAAAATAAAAAAAATAAAATATCATTTTAAATTATTTTACGCACTTTGAATGAGTGCAATATATTTTTCTGATATTATTTTTCCAATACCGTCGTCTTCCTTCAACTAATCCATCAATTATTTATATGTATTATTAACGTTTCATTAAAAAAAACATATTAACTCGTATGTGTAAAGATGTCAACTGCAATATTTTTTTTAAGTTTGTAAACGTTTTTTTGACGTTTCAATTGTTTTGACCGAAACTCGTGAATTTTTCATGTACTTCTAGCAAGTGAAATATATTATCAAACATGATTATAATTCTGTATTTGGTAAGGCAAATGATACAGAATGTTAAATGATCGTACAGCAAGCCTTGAGAAGTCGTCCCGTCCAATTGTACCAAAAAGGAGCCTTTAAAATATGAAAACAGTTTAATAAAAAAATATTACAATTTTCTGATACATGTCATTTTATAAACATGAATAAAATTGATCAAATAATGTAATCATAAGGTTTACTGTTAAACTTTTTATTACATTAATTGGAAGTCACAATATAACTAAAAATTTAATCTTTTAACACTTTATCTGCGGGCTATTTTTTTGCAAATATGCAAAATTTTATAGTATTTCATTAAAATAATTATTTATATAAATTTATATTAAAATAATAATTTCATTGAATGTCGTAATTCAATGAATATTTTTTTATTTTTACTCGAATATTTTCGAATAATCCAATTACACTAAGAATTGTATCAAAATCACCATTGTTTTTTTTTTAAATAAATGTATACGTTAATTTATTGTGAATTGTACACTTGACTGTGGAAGAATCAGTTGATTTTTAAGAATCGTGACATTTGTAAGAAAAGGTGATGCAATTTTAAATTCACATATAAATAAAGATTCAATCAAAATTTCATAACAACGAGTCGACTATTTTCATTCTAAAAATCAAATTTGGAATTCGATTCAACCCTGAATGATAATTTTTGGTTACAAAATAACCCAAAAACAAAAAATTAAACCAAAACTTTGCATCTCGCATAATTACCATAATGTTTTCAAAGGACCCATAGTCATAAAAAAACAAAAGAGGTTCTTTTACACTCGTCTGGTACATTGCCTGAATGCATAGGAAAAAATATCAAGAAAATATCAGCTGATTTTTTTACGGACAATGTGAATAATTTGTGCACAATCTAGTATGTATAATACTTATACAGTTAAAATAACTAATAAATACAGTTTTAAATATTTGCTTAGAATAAGCCTTCCGTAACAGATGACGTAGCTTCAATGTTTTCTTAGAAGTAAAGAATGATCCCTGCCAATAACGCACAGGCGATTAAAAAAGGGAAGTTTCTGTAGACCGCAGACAAAGTGTTAATGTAACCAATTTTCGTTTCAATTCTGTAAATGTGTTTTTTATATTTACGTTATTTAAAAAAAAAAAACTAGTTTCTGAATCAAATACTCCAATTGTATGCAATTTTTTGACAAACTACCTAAAAACTTCCAATATAATCATTTTGATATATTTTTTTTATCGGGATTAGGATTGTTTATTCTATATTTGTAGGTGACTGCCGTTGAAAGTAATAATAATTAAAAAATCTAATATATATATATATTTTCATATACTTTAAAATAAAAAGCCAAAGATATTGATTGATTGGTCGTATTTTATATTCTTTTTCTCACAGCTCTAATGAAATGATTACTGTTATTTATATGCTTTGAAATAAAATGTCTGTATTAAAAATCATTCATAAAAAATGTTCTGAATAACTTCTACGTCTCTACATTTATAAGACATCATTATTATTTCGAAACATTAACAAAAATTGACACAGTTGCGGCGTTTCCGTTTGAATTGTATAATTGTCCACAACTTGCCATGGAAGTGTCCACAAGTTGTCTTGTGTCCTTATTAATTAAATAATACCCCCCCTTCAAAGACGACATGATTTAATGCATGTGAAATATTTAATATCGATAAATAACTCTTGAACTGAACACTTACATTATTGAAAGTGCTGAATATATTATATTGATATATTGCTGTAAATGAATTTCACATCTTACATTTTACTTAAAGTAACTTTGTGACTTATTTTATTCATCTTGATAATATTATATATTAGTAAATAATACTATGTGTAGGTGTGTAGTTAGTTTTGTCTATGACGTGTAATGTAGAACGTGCCTTTTGGATAGCCTTTAATGTGCCATTTTAAATATTAATCTGTACTCGTCCAATTAAGACATTATACACTTAATTGCCTTTGTGTGTTCATAAAGATGAGCCGTGTTTTTATATTTCCACTATTTGAACCTAAAGGGTTTTTAAAATCAGTAAACTACGCTTACTTTTAAGACAAAATGAAATATATATGCAAATAATTTTGTACATTTTTTTGATAATTATGTCGGTCTATTTTCATTGTCCGTTTCAATATGATAGTTCAATTTACTAAATTTAATACTTGTTTAACTCACATCAGCTTTGTATAATTTAATGCATTTTTATTAAAACAAATACAAATTAAAACAATGAATTGAATGACTTTTTCTTGTACTATTTACAAACACTAGGAAACTAAGTGTGCACGTGACAGCACGCACCGTCGATGACTGGACCACAAATGCATTAAAAATTATACTATAGGTTGACTGAGAGGCCTATGCAAAGGGATGCTACACCAGAGCAACGTTCCCTCTAAGCCGAAGGGTTAGCTGCGCGGAAATTTCAAAGACTGAGCGGACCGATCAAATATTAATTGAGCAACTGTCTTGTAGTGCGCACCAACCCGGAATGAGTGCGCGGGTGCTTCCCAACTGCTGCGCGGCCGCGCACGTGCGCAGCTTAGAGGGAACGTTGCACCAGAGTAGATTTCACAGTCGGAATCATAAATGATTATTAACTTCTGAATTTTATACTGATTAAAGGTAAGCCAGTATAAAAAATAAATGAAACAGCTGGAAGTTGACCCAGTAATAACACTACCTTGGCCAATTCTGTTGATATCTTCTTGATCAAGCATAAACACACCATACCTTGTAGTTTCTCCACCATTTCTATTTCTAAACACGGCTTCTGATACAGAATCTAAACTGAAGTTGTGAGAACAGCCTTTTTTTCAATCACTACCTCTCGTTTGATAGAGTAATGGTAGAAATATGGGGATAATATTAGTAATCTGTTAATTGCTCTCCATATGCCCTCTTTTTTAGGACTGGATCGGTGGGGAGGAATGTAGACATCTATGCCTTAAACTACAAATCGATATAAGAAAATGTCTGCACTGGGATATATAGACCATTGGGTAAATGTTCATTTTTCATCAGTTGGTGAACAAGGAGTCTTCCATTTAATCCGAATTGCTAAGGGTTAGAGAAACTCATAAGTTGTTGACAAATATTCATATTCGTGAGCAATAATCAGTACTTTTTTCCCCATGTGACACGGTGGAACAGCATTCTGGCACCTTTTTTCTTGGCATCATATTTAATTTGACTGATTGTTTACACCTTCAAATATGCTTTCAAAAAAGTTTTTACATTGCTGCATTGAATGACCCTGTAAATTTTTATATTTTCTTTAAATTTGGAGAGCCCACAGTGAAAGCCTAATAAAGATTTTCAACCCTTTATAATAATTAGTCTCATAAAAAACATCGAATCAGATTATTTCTTATTCATATTTTATACATCATACGACATCATTGAAACGTGTCTTATAGTTAAGATAGATAGACAAACTCCAACCCGCAATAAAGTATATAATTTAAATCTCTTGTATTTAAAAAATATTATATTTACGGAAAAATAATCATTTAGCGCAAAATTAAAAAAACTCCGACGAAGTTGGCAAAAAAAATAGTTCTGGAGTGGAGATAGTCAATATAAATTTCCAAAATAAGATGAATCATTATGAATAAATAAATCAATATTTTATTATGCATGTATCCCTTTTTTACAAGTTGTGCGTTGGTATTTCATGTTACAACACTTTCCCATGCTGTCAAATATTTGGCTACGCTATGACAGAAGGTCGTTGCTGTTTCCATTCACTAATATTAGTGTGGCTACGGAATTAAACCATCCGACACACTATCGAAATTTATGCAAGCCGTAAAGAAACAATTATGGACGGGCAAGTCTTTCTGATAGATTCTGGTTACCTCAATAATTTCATGGTGGCTATTCAAAACAATAGCTCCTCCGGGAAATACAATACTGGTGGCATCGAGACGCCTTATCCTTGCGATTACATCGAGGAATCAGCTAATTCGGCCTCTTACGAAAACACTGAAATAATAATTGAATCTCAAGAAGATTCAGAATCGTCGGCAATCGATGATATTAACAATGAGTCTAATATATTTGTTTCTTACGCGAATGAGGAAAAAGTCGAAGGAGAGCATAACGTCGGCGGGCTATCTCGCTTTGACTCGGACGGTATTGAAACGGTCGAGTATACTAACAATTTCTCATTTAATAACATAGATGCCGTCGACGATCGATATTCTTCTACACCTTTCAGGTTCGCGAACGCTTTACCGAAAGCGAAAATCCTCACACCTGACGCCTCCTGTTCGACTCCACTGCGAATTAAAAATAAAACCGTTTACAATTCATCAACTCGCAAACGATCTGAGAGAACAAATTATGCCGATGAACGCTATTCAATATATTCAGGTTCAAAGAATTGTCTAAGAAATCGTATGAAGAGCGATACTGTGACTATCATTCCGCCGAAAATATTTAAAAGACAATTGCTAGATTTTTCGGATACGGTCCGACCGGCATTAAGAATGCCGGCCACCAAAGAAGGAATGAATTATTTGGAATGGACTGTTCCCCGAGCATTCTCTCGTCCAGTCGCCCCAACGTGCGATCGGTTGACCGAAATATTTACGAAAAACTGCAACACTCGTCATGAACCAGACAGTCAAAACATCGACGACATAGGACTGATGCCGATAGGGTTTCAAAAGACGATAGACAAATCAAAAATCAGACGAATCACCAGGCGACGAAAGAATCCTTCATCAAAAATGATAGTCATTCAAAAAATTCTTGAAAACTGCCAAAAGAAAACGTTACCTACAAGAATTAATTCCTTATCAGATTACATCGTTTCCAATGGGACCGAGACAGACTGTTCACCGTCAGACATGAGATTGTCTGAAGGACGATTGCAAGTTTATGTGGATTCCCAACAGGAAGAATGTTTTTTATATTCCGCTGAATGCGAAAACGTCATTGATGATGAATCGCAGCAAATAATTCTGATTCATGACGAAGGAGTCACGCAGACTGCGGACGGAAATATCCGTGTCTTATTAGCTGCCGCTGCCCAACGGCAGGCCCCCTCTTCTGATTATTTCATCTGTCATGATTCATCTGAAAAGGAAATTATTGTGGAGACTGATGAGAATTGTTTGCCGCCGCCTCATTCTGTGTTCTATGTCGATGATACCTATACTGAAGAATCTGATAACGCATAGATATAGCTTTTGTAATAAAGAATATTTTCAAAGCCTTGATATTTTATTACATTAAAAAACCTATGGAGTGCAGCTCTGTAAACTGTAACATTATGGAACAGTATGTTAACCCTTTTGGAACGTTATACCTGAAATAGATTTTGAATAGAGCTTCTTCTGCTATTCATATGCAATAAATATCGTGTGAATGAGCCGTGCCTCACATGAATGAATAAATTTAAATAAAAAATGTTTTTTTTTTTGCTTGAAACATTTCTGGCGATAGTAAATAATTTTGACACTGGTGGTTTGTAAGTTTTTTTTATTTTAAGTTATTACTCTCAGACAGATGCTTTAGTGCTAAATGTTAATGCTAAAATGCTCCAGTCCATCTCCATTTTTCAACCAAGTACAGTAAAACCCCCATTTACACTAAAGTCAGGATAGTGTAATTGGGGGTGTGAATCTCATACAAAATTAAGGATTTGGTTTTTTTTCGCAAAGATTTCCCTTAGTTTTCCAAAACAAAAATATGGACGAAATATTTAGTTACTAAGAGATAAAATGCTAAGCGCGCGAAAATCCAACACAGACAGTCGCCCGGATATACGTGTATAGCCTGGCACGTGTTGAATACACAGACGCTAGCTAACATTTGAAAGTATGCGTCGCACAGACGACCGTCTCGTAGCAACGACAATGGAATGTGACAGTGCAATTGGGGGATTTGCGGCGAATATTTCAAGCCAGCGCGTAATTCGGGGTAGTGTAATTGGGGGTTCTACTGTATCTGTTTTTCAATGTTAAATTTGTAAAGTGCCACAATTTCTTTCTTATTGTATAAAAAAATTCATCAGTATTAGTTAAATTAAATAAAAATACTTATTACATACAACAAAATAAAGATATACTCGAGTACAAATAAAAAATATATATATTCACTGTTACATCAGTTGGGGTGTGGATTACCTGTCTGAGCGAGCTCGAAACTCAGACTAAATTAAGAGTGGCTCGCTTCATAACAGTGGCAATATAAATAGTTTGTGTATGTGGCAATTTTTTTTTTGTTTCTATCGACAATTGTAGTTTATGAATACGCTTTGATTCTAATCAAATTCACTACAGCAGAATAAATAAAAAAATGATATTTTAACTTTGTTAAAATACATTTGTTTTTCTAGTTCTTAAAATGCTCAGAGTACCACTTGTGTAGTATACTCAATCATTTAAATACTGTCAGAGTCAAAGCGAGATAGCCCGTAGGCATCACTGCTTTAGATGTAAACTGCTCACTTAAAACTTATTTATTGGTTATTGATTTTACCAAAAATATGTTATAATTTGCTGCCTCAACTCTTTTAACGTCAGCACCAATTGATACAATACTTAAACCCACAGGGGCAATCTAGCAATTCCAACTTTTGTGAATGTCAATTAAATTGTTATTTAATTATTTTTCATATGATAAATCAAAGTTTCCATCGATAGAACGGTGCTTTGAGACTAAAAGAATGAAATAATTTTACTCACTTTAACACTGTGATTACTTTTCAAATAAACGATAATTATAATAGTGATTATAGTGAGTAATGATAACTTATAATATTTGAAATATTTGTGGGTCATAAATAATGATAAGCATGTAAAAAAAAAACACTCGCTATTCCCTGAAAAGAAATGTTGTTGACTGCCATACTTTCTTGAGATTTTAACTGTTCATTAAACAAATCGCCATAAGAAGCGGACCATTTTAGAACTGGATATATTAACTCAATTTAAATTGAGATTGTTTGAAAATGGCTAGTCGGCAAGATTTGGATCTTTTTCAATATGGTGTGGTATAATTTACAATATTTTCACTAAATATTGAAAAAATCACGCCGTCATCTCATAAGGAGTGATTTTTTTTATTGCAGTGGTTTACAGGGCAATTCGTAGGTATATAGAGCAATAACACCAATACATTATGGACTACCAACAGTGGTTGAATCACTAATTGTTAAAAAAATAATACAGTACAATGCCATATAATTTATTTTTACAATGAATAAACAATTGGAAGTGGAACTTTCATTTTATGTTTTGAACATTTTTGAGTTTTGGTCTTTTCACTTTAGGCCAGGGTTCTCCAAACTACGACGCAATGTGATGGGTATGATAACTCGGAGATTAGGGAATGTACATTACATTAGTGGTCATGGCTGGCATGTCGTTAGAACTGGCTGATTCACGTGCAGCAGATGCCTCTTCTTTCCACTGCTGGGACTCCGGCTTCCTGGATGACCGTCAGGTACTATTCATAGGATATACTCGGCAGAACTGAGGAACGCTGGCATGTCATGGGAGGAAGCAAAGTAATTGAGACAGTGAATCATGGTGATCTTATGCTCCACATAAGAAGTGAGTATGGTCAAATAAGAAAGAAAGTATGGTATACTAGGCCTTGACCCAAATCTTTTTCTCGAATCATGATTGGCTAATTTTTGACATTCTGCTGTTTCAGGCAGTCATAAAATAAAAACTGAAACTTGATCGAACTTATGAGATGCATTTCCCGTGCAGCGCTTTCAATAGGTTGTAACAGTAACCATGCATGAAAGACTTAACATCAGAGACACACACACAAGTTGGTTGTTGAGCATCCCACCACCACCCGTTATGTGTATGCAGCCGCATTTTCACGGCCGCCTTCCATAACGCAATGCGATCAAGAAAAGAATTTATTCGTCATATTTTTTGGCTCGATACAGAGCTGCACGGGACCTATCTTTTAACCATGCACTGTTGTGCTTAAAAGATAAAGATAGAAAGAAAAAAGAGAATGTGACTTGTTCAGTCATTTAATTAAGTGATATTAAGTATTCGTACACTGAGAATCCGTCGTGACGGAAGAGTTTAATCTACTCTGCGTTGAATTTAAAGAGGAATCAAGAATATCCTGTTCCCCATATGATTTTGCAAATTTATCGAATGCCTCAAAATTGGCCTTGGTTGAGATCAGGTCAGCGTGGCCTATTGGGCCCGTATGAGGTCGGACCACAGCAAACAGCTCCGCTCGTTCGGCATTCATCTCAGGGCAGTCCCACAGTACGTGATAGGCGTCCTGGCGGTTGTGCCCGCAAGTGCAATCCGGCCGTTCAACCAACTTGCCCAGCCCAAATAGTTTACCGTTGAATTTGCCATGGCCGGTTATAAACTGGCAAACCCAGTGTCTAGGTGCGAGTGACTTCACCTTGAGCCTCCAAGTCACGTCTGGAAAAAAAAGATATGTTTGACACCCTTTGGTGGATGTAGACCACCTAGTTTGCCAGACTGCTAAAGCCGTTTTGTACGTCAACTCGTATTCGAAAGAACAATAAGTGTGAGGCTCGTGTATATTTTCTGGTAAGGGGGGCGTCAGAGGAACGCCTTCAATATCCGTGCTAATGCCCTTTAACAAGAGAGTTATAGAACCGCGTATTTGTATGTGTAAGTCCAGCGGTAGCAAGCCAGCCAGAACTGGTAGAGCGTCCATTGAAGTTGTCCTGTTTTTTTTTGCTCTAGTATGCCATACGCTAGCTGCGTATCCTGCTATTCCCATAAAAATTGCACCATATGCTATTATAAGCGCGCGAGTTTTGAAACCCCAGTTTTTACCAGCCAATCTCGACATACAAAGATAGGTGATGTTAGCCTTTTCTACGATTGTCTTGGCGTGTTGCTGAAATGACAATTTGTCATCAAGAATGACGCCTAGGTACTTGACTTGTTAATAGACACGTATAGAGAAATCAGCCATACGGATAGCATCAGAGACAATATAATTTACAATGAATAGCAAAGCTCTAATACAGTGATGAGCAACCTTATTTTGCAGCGGGAGAATACGAGAATACAGAGCGGCCATAGAATTCTCTTTTAAGTAAATTAAATTGCATACATTGTACGACGCTTTAATAAAAATAATTGAACCATTTGACTTTTACTTCTAGTGTTTGTGTAAGTACTTACTGAACTTAACCAATATTAGATCTTTAAAATAATTTAATAAATGAACTGTATAATTTTTGGTGTGGCTCGCTGATTACCTGACATTGGGCAGCCCTGCTGTTAGAACTGCCAAAAATGTGTTTCTGAATTGTAGTCATTCGAATTTCAAAAATTGTCATATTTATTTATTGAAACTTAATTTTTGAATATGTAATTCTTTAAATCAATTTGAATAGTTTGTATTGAAGTGTGCGCCAACCCGAGATGAGTGAGCAGGGGTTCTAAAACTGTTGTGATTAGAGGGAACACTTTTAGGGTGTTCACTGTCAATACTTGGTGGAAAGGCACTATATAAAAAAAACACAATATTCCTATGTAATTTTATTAGTATTATATCAATTGATAATGATCACCATGAGCGAAACCGGTCCTGCTCTTGGTAAATAAAAGTGGAAATAAGTACAAAGTAATATTGTGTTTTTCTTAATTAGAGGGAACATACAGATACATTGAAATTTTAGCTTCTGATATTCTGTAAATCATATTTCATAGTGGAAAGTAAATTTGACCAATTGTCTGGTGATGAAAAGACAAAACACTCGCAAAATAAGTGATAGGTCTTCTTTTCCATGTTTTTTTTACCTTTTCCTATGGGTCACACTGAAAAAAGATATTTACAGCACTTATGCTATATTGAAAAACCTTAAAAAGTGTTACTAATTCACTTATTCTACTTGTCTTAAAAATTGAATAAGTTTTAGTGTTTTTTTTTGCTGGAGAAATACATATGATTGAGGGGATGGACAGTCGGAGAGTTACAGGACAGGTATGAAAATAAAACAGTATTTTATTGTGGAATATATAATGATATTCTATTTCACCCCATCAGATAGTACTCGTATACCTGCACATGTCAGACTTAGAGTAATTGTTATGTACAAGTCAAGTTTCTTATCAAAACTAATTACAAAAAATGATCTTTCCGTGTGTACACTGATACATTGTACAATATTTTATCATAATGCTATTAAAATTTCCAATAACAAACACATAATATACAATAAAAATCTAACTCGTATAAACAAAAATGAAACGAAGGGCCGGCGGTCCTCCCGGAAAGGGGGCGAAGGCTCCGCCGACCGCTCTTATTGCATTCCTAAGTTTGGCACTGTGTCAATTATCATTCCAAGCGGCCGACGGTTGCGGCGGCTCCGTTTTGCGCGACAGCGAAGACGCATTTTTAAAATAGGCCGAAAGAGGGCATCCGAATTGAGAGAGGCCGTGTCTCCGAACGGAGAAAGTTCGCCCCCGAGATAAAAATATACGGCAAGAAATCAAAAGACGGCCGAATCGTTCAGAGCGGGGAGATATATATCAGTCTTAAAAATTTGAATAATTTCAATTGCGGACGTCGCCCCGGATGACAGGCGGACCGCTGCGGATTTAAAATTAGTTTAATTCACTTTCATGACGGCGAGTGGGACCTCCGGACCGCAAGCGCGGCACCCGCATTTATAAATAATTAGAACATGATTATGCATAAATAAAAACATTTAAAAGCGACCAGTGTAAAGGCACAATTTTTCAATCATTGAAACCGTTCGCCTTCGGTCGTCTCCGAGACGATCGTTCCGCATTGCCGATCATCTAGCGGAAGACAGCTCGGACGCGACGGACCGACGCGGTCTCGTCAGAGACGATACGGAGGTTCAACGCCCGGAGACCCGCAACATGACGCGCTGCCACTCCCGACGCGGGTTCGTTATATAACTAGTGGGATTTCTAGTAACGCATTCCTTCGCTGCCGAACGTTACTAAAAATTTATTACTGATTATACATAACAATTTATTAATGATTTTAAAAATACACGCATGCACATTTTCAGGATTTAATAAAAATAAATTATATCTCCTTCGAAATTGTTCTGTCATTCAATTCAAACACCTGTGTGGAAGCGGCAGTTCCGCTTCGTACCTTTGTTTTAACGGAGCGGGAATGCGGACCCGCCCCGGTCGCTTCGCGGAATTTAAATGCGGATCGGAAGTCTCGGACGAGAGTGCGATCGTCGGTAAACAAAATATATTCATACACCCCTATCTCTAAATTTAGTCTATATTGTAATTTTTAAAAATGACAGAAAATACGGGGAGCAGAACGGGAAGGGGAGAACGGGGCACGATCAACGGCGAGGTCCCCAGGCGGAAGCGGACGCGGCTCCGGCGTTCTCGGACATACCGAAGGCTGGGAAGTCTTGCGTCGACGCTGTATCTGGAGCGCGCTGCTGCTCCCAAGGAGCACCCGGCACCACAAAGCCTGCAGACTCTCCTTCGCCTTTCTTGCTTTTGCCTTTGGGTTCTCCTTTCTCAGGGGGAGAAGTAGGCTCATCATCGGCTACGCTCTGAGAAGCGTTAGCGTTTGAACGGTAGCTGTCTCTCTCTTCCGCATCTTGAATATCTTGCAGCTGAAAAAAGCAGCCGCGGTGAACAAAACACAATGATTCAATTACATATCACAGCTCATGCGTTATCTGAAGTTCAAATGATGAAAAAAGAAATAGGCATCATCAATAAACATTTGAATAGTTGGATTGAATTAGGTTTCTGTGAAATATTGATAAATACTCACGTATTCTTCTTGCATGTGCTCAAGTTCATTCTTAGCATCGTCTACATTTTTAGCATCAGTGCCGATGATGGTCACCAGATCGGGATTGCTGGCGCCGTTGCGGGGAAGGCGAATATCAACTTTGTATTCATTCATGAACTTTCGAATATTTCGACCGCCGGAACCAATCAGGCGCGAGTAGACCCTCGAGTCGATTATTACTTCTTCCTTTATCTGACTATTCTGTAAAGCCAAAATATGTTTTTGTAAATAAATTGAATATTCAGTGATTATCAAATTATTATTTATTATAGGTATATTATTACTAACCAAACTGTCCACCACTTTCATGATGTCGGTTCGGGCCCCGAGCACGTCTTCTTTGAATCCTTGAATGATGAAGATGTTCTCTTCCGGATCTCCCTTTTTAGGAATGGTAATCTGGACATTACGGCCGCCCCTGATTTTGGTTATGACAGCTCCCTTTGTCCCGATGACTTTAGGATGGTGGTCGGGATCCACTTCCAATCTTTCCTCGTAGACCTTCAGACTTCTCTCTTCGATGACTATTCTCGCTTTCTCTACGTTTGCAGGTGCGCCAGTTATCTGTATCAAAATGCTCATTCTTTAGACAGCAGCATGTTTTTAAGAATGAAAACTAAGCACACAGACATAACACTGGTCGGCCAAAGATGATCTTAAATTAATAATACAATTAACAAAAGGATTATGAAAAATGCCTTTTCAACTGCGACACAGAAAAAACAACCTCTGCGAGAGCAAGAATTGTGTTTGAATCAGAAATTAAAAATGACTTCTTGATACTATAAATTTAACAAGATTTATTTCAGGTTCTTCGTTTATAAAATTTGTTGGTTTCTTGTTTACTCATTAGCTTGAACCTCAAGTAAATTAAATGCTTATTAAAATTAAAGCAAGTCATGTTTATTGAAATAAAATCAGTTACAAAAAATATGACTCTGTTATAAGTAATTTAAATTATATAAAAATTAAAAATTTCATACTCGGATGACATCCATTTCTTCATCGGAGGCCGAAAGAATAATGTGAACGTCATAGTTCTCCATAAAATCTCTAACATCCTGTCCTCTTGAGCCGACAATGAAGCGATGGCTAAATTGAGGTTTCACTACGTCAATGGAAACTGGAACCTATAAAAATGAAAAATAAAATGAAAAATATAAAACACACTTTAAATAAACATAATTTATAGATTACCTGTGTCATTTAAAATGAGCTGACTTAAGTCCCTCATTCATTTGGGGACCACAATTCGACTGTGGAAATGAAAAAGGACGTAACCCACACAGCAAATTTTACAGGGGGCACAAAAACATGTTGAAATATACACAACCTAGAAGTGCACGGAGACTTCTAAACTGGTGTTTAATTGACACAATCTAATATTAATTAAAGAAATTGTCTAGGAAAAACCTTTTTTACAGTCTTTCCTCTTCAATTTTCACTAGCTCATCTTTTTTCAAACTTAAAAGCTAAATTTAGATACTAATTCGGCATTTGCAGCTTACATCCTTTTGATAAGACGTGTATCAAGTTTGATACATTGTGATTATCAAAAAAAATCTGTTTTAAAAAAACTGTATGTTACGTCCTCTTTCCTTTCCACAGTCGATATGCTCCTTAACATGACATGCAGCATAGTCTATGTGACACTGTAACGTGCGTAATTTTTACATGAAGCGGGATATGTATATGTTGAGGCTCCGGTACCGAGCACATCGGTCATGCGTAAATAACTACGTAACTTGTCGTTTAACATGAGACCAGTATAAGGAAACGAGATTATTCTACAATCGGAAATATGTTTGAAAGAAATGTGAAGAATGGTGAATGTAAACCAATTGAAATATGTTAAAAATCAAATCTTTATTATTACGATGCAGGAATGTTTCACTGTATCATAAATTAGAAAGAACCATGTAAATTACCTGATTTAAAAGTGCCTGCTTGGCAGCATTGCAATTTTCTAAGCGGCCGTGTATCCGAATAATATCAGCGGGGTCGGGTTTTGTGGGATCTTTCTCGACTTCCGGTTGCTGGTAGCCGTTGACTTCGGTGCCCCCGTTGGGGAGTTGGCCACGAGCGCCACCGGCGAATCGATCGGGGAATTTGATTTGAACATCGTGTTCAGCCGTGATGGTCTGCACTTTGAATCCCTTGGCCCCCATCACACTGCGATGGTGCTTTTGAGAGATGACACATTCCACGGTGACCTGGATGGAAATTAATTTATAACAAACATTTAATGTTTTTTCTTAACCCTTAGAAGTTCTATGTCGAGCTGGACTCGACATTACAGATTTGGCAATGTTTTTTAATAATATAAGTTTTTTTTCATCCAAATATTACCAATACGCATTATGCGCAAGATAAATTTTGCTATACTGAAACATTCAAAATGTCTTTAATTATAATTATATGATAATAAATTAATTAAAGACGAATTAATGTGAAAACATATTTCAATTAAGAACTGCAAAGGGTTAATACTCATAGTTAAAAATAAACACTGTAAAATTAGTAAGCAATAGTATAATAACCTGAGAATCTAGATCGTTGACCACATCAGCGATTCGCTGGATAGCAAGAGTGATGCAATCCTTAGGCCCCTTGAGAATGACACGATCAGAAACAACTCCGTGACGTGGGAAAGAGATCTGTACTCCACCGCACTCTTCCGAGATACGGTTTAGAACTTCACCTCTCCTCGCGACAAAGTGCCGGTGGTGTTTGGGATCAACTTCCGTCTCACCCTCGACAATCTTGTCAATGTCCCGGATGCTGGCCTCCAGCCGCACTCTCGCTTCCTCCACAGCCTCTTTGCTGCCTGAGTAAATGAATGATTGAATTAACATATTAGTATCACAAAATTGTATTAATTAGTCGGAAACCGAAAACTAAACTGAAATATATATCCAGATTAAAATAATAATTTCATACGTTTTGCAAGGAAAGTAACCTACCGATAACGGTGATGGCTTCTCTGTCGCCGTCCTGCTCTGAAGGGAAGACTATACGAGCACCGGTCTGTTCTCGGAGCTTCTTGATATTGACACCGTTCTTTCCAATGAGGAACTTATGATGCTTGGGGTTGGCGCGGACCTCGCAAGAGAAAGAATTTTGCTGGCGCTCCGAAGCCAGTTCGAGAAGCTGCTGCCGAGCTCGGGCGACTTCGTCAGCGGGACCGCGAATCACCACGCGGTCACTGTTGCTCTCGGCGGTCGGGAATTTGACACTCACACCCCCGCACTCTTCCATGATAGCGTGGATGAGCTTTCCGCCAGCTCCGATGAGGGAGTTGTAGAATTTGGGGTGAATAGAGACCTCCTCGGTGACTACATTGGCCAGTTCCTCGTTGATTTTGCGGATCCTCTTGATTGCCTCTTCCACGTTCTCCCGCTTACCGGTGACAGTGATGGCTTCGCTGGTGTCGCCTTCCGCAGGCAAGTCGATCTTGGTCTGGGTCTCGTCGCGGATCTTGCGGATATTTGCACCACCCTTACCAATTACGAACTTGTGGAACTGCTTGAAGATTGGAACCTCGCGAACGTGAGATGCTTCGGTCAGTTCTTTAACCACTTCCAGTAGATACTTGTGGCAGCGGTCTACGTCCTCCGTGGGCCCTCTGAGTTTAACAATGTCGCGTTTCTCGCTGTGACTGGGGACAAGAATCTGAACTCTGTTATCGAACTTGGCTTTGATTTCTTTGATGTTCTCTCCTTTGGTGCCAATTAAGCTGCGGAAATATCTGTGGTCGATTATGACATCTCGTTCCTTTTCGTTTTCCATTTTGCTAATTTTGTCAATCAATTCTTTCTTGACTGCAGCTACCCCCTCGTGACTACCCTCAATGCGGATGTTGTCACCTATGTTGATGTTGACTCCGTGCTCTTCTTTTAAGCGATTCACTAAAAAAACACAAACAACAAAAAGCTTGTTTAAAACAATCTCACTAATGGCATATAATGTGATGCATGACGAAATAAACCAAGTCTTACCATTGGCTCCAGCTTTTCCCACTATGTGCTTGAGATGTTTCATGTCGAGGCTGATTTCGGCAAAAGTGATCGTTTCTTGTAGGTTTTGAACGATGGTGAGAAGTTCCGCTTGCGCTTTGTCCACTTCTTCGGGAGGCCCTTCGATTTTTATTTTGTCTTCTCCGTCGGGAAATTCGAGATGGACCTGAATTATTTAATTTTGATTAGTCAGATATGCGCTGTATAAAAATATTGCAATGAAACGACCGTGCAATTTATAATGTTCGGTTTATGTTTTAACTGACCTTAGGGAAATCTTGGGTGAGTTGCTTGATCTTGGCACCCTTTTTGCCAATGATGTATTTGTAAATCCATGCGGGAGCCGGTACGTAAGTGGCGCATTGTGAGTTGGCCTTCTCGCAAACCTTCGAGAGGGCTAAAAGAAAAAAAATAATGTATAAAATTCTACATTAATATCAAAATACACTGACGTAAAATGTTGATAAAATTGTTAATTAGAATTACCCAAGCCTAGCTTTTCATGCGGTCCTCTGAGGTTGATTGTTCCGGTGGCGGAATCCGCAGGAGGCATCTCGACGGAGACGCCCGTCTCTTTGAGGATTTCTTGAATGGTGGCCCCGCGAGTTCCGATTACATATTTATGTTGGGACTTGGGTACCTCCACGCTCACAATGGTACATTTCCTCTTCTAAAAACACAAAAATATTTCTTTAGTTTGCAAATTTCAGTAGTCAGAGACGAGGCATGTTTTCCAATGCACCCTTTTATAACAAGATTGACACGATTTATATTCGAATTTCGACAGAAAATATAATGCATAATTCAACTCAGCCCTGAATTTATTTTAAAAAGTAATTCAGTCGGCTGTGATATAAATATTTACACTGTGAAATCCCGGTTCTTGTAAAAACAAAGGACCGTATTAAAACAACGAATAATGCGGGATATCTTCAAATACCAAAAATATTTAATTTTCAACTAACTTATTTATTTCACTTTTTTCATTAAAAATATATAAATTTATTCTTTAATTGCTTAATACATAATAAGTTAATTAATTGTAATTTGGCACTTAAATTTTGACAGCTCCCCTTCAAACTCGCGTACTTTACTAAATTAACTTTTTTGCTATGTCGACTCGTTTTTCTCCTAGATTTTTTTCAATGCATTGAATTGTTTTCAGTTTCTCAGCTAGGGTTCTAGTTTTCTTTATAAGGCATTTTAGTTTTGACTTTTGAGTTTGAAACGAGAAAGAAACAAAATTCGAAAAACCAGATGCGATGTAAGACGAAATAAGCGAAAAAAGAAATATTCAACAAAAACAGTCAATCGGGAAATGATTAACGTGGAATTATTAAATATTGTTATTACGGGGTCAGAGTAGAGTAAAAAATAAATGATATTAAAAGAAGATCGAGGTTCCCGCTGAAAAAAAAGCCCGAAACAAGATGCGAGGCGAGAATATTTATGATAAATATTCAACGAAAACGGTCAATCGGTATAATATTTGTGACGGGACCAAATTATTTAAACGATAGATCGAGGAAAATGGTAAATCAGGGAATGATTAATGCGGGATTATTTTACATTGTTCTTATGGGTGTTTGGCCGGGACTATTAAGAATAAACAATCCATGCGGGAAAACGAACAATGCGAGAATGGTCGATTGGGGTTCCACTGTACTTAAAGTATGCGCTTGTAATGATTTTCATATTATATGATAATTTTAATACATACAATACTCAATGACTTATGTGTACATGTTATGATTAAGCATAGTCTAGATAAATTTATTTTAGCAACGTACCATCTCCTTGTGGATCGCGTCGATCTTGGCTTTAGCTGCGAGAACGCCTTCCTTTTCTCCGGCGATAACGATCTCATCTTTCATTACGGAGGGTGGTGGAATATTGATTCTTGCCCCGGTTTCGCTAGTCATCGCGGTCAAGTTTTCGTTGTATGCGCCGAAAATGAATGGATGATAGATTTTAGGCACAGAAATGCGCTCCACTGCTTTTCTGGACTAATAGGATAGGAGAAAAAACACAAATTAAGCAATAAAATATACAGCAACAATAAGCTAGCTAGATTCACAAGTATTTGATTTTATCTCATTCTATGAATAGTTTTTCATGATGTCTTTGGATTGATTTAGATTAGCTGTATTAGGTATCTCTTTAAACAACTAAGCTCTTCCAAGAGGTGTGAAGCTGAAATAACTTTCAATTGAATACACCCATACCTCGCTTTGCGGCC
This sequence comes from Himalopsyche tibetana, assembly GCA_030503985.1. Lineage (NCBI taxonomy): Eukaryota > Metazoa > Arthropoda > Insecta > Trichoptera > Rhyacophilidae > Himalopsyche > Himalopsyche tibetana. The sequence goes on along the minus strand of JAPJYX010000019.1, from coordinate 27,260,629 downwards.
TAGATACGTTCCAAGAAACTTGGCCGCAAAGCTAAAAGCCGTATAAGGAATCAATTATTCTAACACAATTCATACAAATTTAATGGGATCGGTTCCAAATTTTTTATATATGTAAAATGGTTTATCATTCAAAATGCATTTTATCTTTTGGCGTGTTAATCTTGAGATATTGAAAGGTGTAGCAGATTGCAAATATGTTTTAATGTCTTCTTTTTTATCGCGAATAGTTTGAATGGTAGATTTCGCAAGTCCAATTGCCTTGCAAATTTCTACAATTTTCTCTCCAGCTTCTATACGTTATACTTCTAGTTTAGTTTCTAGCGTGACTGATTTTCGGCATCTCTTTTTATCAGTCTCCGAAGTCGATAATTTTTTCGATGAATGAAATTATTAAATAAAAATATACATATTAAAAAAAAATAATTTGTACATACATACATAATATGTACTTATGTACCAAAATGTCCCTAATCGTTTCCAATTTTTTTCAGGTAATGTGTAACAATCAGTAATAAATATGTATGTACATAAAACACTCACATCGACATCGAAAAAAAGTTTTTTTTTGCCGTTGTAGCGAAACATTTTAGGCCGAAAATCGAAAACGTGCCTTAATTGAAGAGGGCCGTTATAGCGAAATGCCATATAAAGAGCGGCCGTATAGCGAGGTATGGGTGTATCACGAAAAAATTCAAAAACCAAGTGCAGTGTTTTTGACGATATTATAATGAAATTCTACCAAATCAATGTCAATTCATATGTTTCAATTTCTCACTTGTTCATCGGAGAGGACGACAATCTCGTGTTCGGCGTTTTCGATTCCTTTCTTGGTTCCAATGATGGTGATAATTTCACTTGGATCATCTATACCCGGGACGACGATCTTAGTAGCGGTTTGCTGTTCCAAATCTTTTCTTCTCTGGCCCTGTTTGCCCAAAATCATACCGTGATGCTCCTTAGGAATGGTGATCTGCTTGCTAGCCTGATGGTAAAAAATAAATATTATACAGATATCCATTTTTGAATTTACATACATATATCCGATCAACAGTTGTACGGGATCGATCTCTCACCTGAGTTTGAAAACTTGTCCGAATGCGGCGGCAAGCGTCCAGAACGGTCGACTTCTTTCCGGTAACGACAAAAGTCAGACTCTGATCGCGGCTGCCTGAGATTTCAATGTGTGCGCCAGTTTCTTTCATGATACTCTGACATATGCGGAGCGATTCACCTTCTCCGAATTTATCGGAATGGTCTTGTTTGCGCTCCGATGACGGAACAACAAAGACCTACAAGAAATTAACAGTGTTTCTTTTAAATAGTTTTCTTTCACACTTCTAGTTTTTTAAGTTTAACGTATTCACTGCCATTTGAATCATGTGTATATTTAGGTCAGACAAAAAGGCACTAAATAACTAATCACGATAAAAGACCGTACTGAAAGCTTAAGGAACACGACGCTGAGTTGTTTTGTGAGGGGCACTCAGGCAATATAGTGAGATATGAACACCCAGCACATCACACCATGTCAAGTCTGAATTTGTTGTTTTGCAGGAGATTTTGAAGTTCTCCAACATGTAATGATTTGATGTTTGATGATTTTTTAATTACCTGTTAGAGGTGTTTAACATTTTAATTTGTGGTATTTTAGAGTCTACTGTAAATTGTAAATTCTTTTCAATGCCAATTGTTTCTTACACCTTTTTATTTCAATTTGTTTTCGTATAAATAACACTGTTTAATTCTATTTCTTATCAGTTGACAATGCTCGCCGTTAGCGAAATCGGTCCTGATCTTGATAAATAAAAGTGGAGATAAGTATAAAGGAATATTGTGCTTTTCTTAATATAATGCCTTTCCATCAAGTATTGACAGTGAACATCCTAAAAGTGAGCAATCTCTAAATATAATAATCATACTATGCAAATTGCAACTATCTTGATGTCAATAATAATTAAATGCCTCTGGCATTGAAAGCTTCTGTGAATTAATAAATACTCTTTGCCTTTCTTTCGATTGTATATGATTTTTTTTGTTAATATGTAAGATGTTATCTTGGCATTGACGTTGCTTGTTTCATAACAAAAAACAAAATCAACGTCATGTTCTACGCTGTGTACGCATTTTATTTGTAATGAATAAATTTAATATGCACTCGATCTGGTATTGAATAAAGATTGTTATTGAATATTTGTTACAGTATCTGAAACGTACAATATTTCTTATCATAAGACATTTATAAATAAATGAGTTTACCTGATAAAAGATATAATTATTAATAAATTTACACTGTAGCCACAGATTGTTATGTAATAAGGTGAATGCGGGGTCAAAAAAAGTTATCTACATCAATCTGCGGCTGAGTAAATGCGCCGAGAGACTTCGACATGTGGAAAATAATATCAATTTAATAATCAAAAGAAATCTTTGCCGATTTAAATTGCAGCGGTTGCCAACACGCCACTTGTGGAGCTACCGCTATTGGAAGCAGAATTAAAATAGCTTATGTTAGATAATATTAATAGTAAATAATTATCTGGGAATTCAAAGTAATTTAGATTATAAAGATGGCTCCCATTATTGTTTGGAAAACAATCATGTTAAGCAATCACAGTCAATTTATAGACATATTTCTTCAATCTACAACATGTTAACTAAGTAATGCGCATCCTATCAGGTCATCGAAATCTATAATCTAAATAAGAGGTGGATCTGCCGACATGCAGTTTACAAGTAAAACAAATTTAATAATTTAGGCTCTGAGATTAGTTAAAGTAGGACTGACATTAGTTAGGGTGGAGGAATCCAGACGCATGGTGTCATTGATGTTGGCAATGGCCTGCGATGGGGCAGAGACAGGCAGGGCGGGAAAGAGATCCTCGTAGGTGTGGACCGGAGGTTCAGGTTGATAGGCATGGTCGTGGAGGACCGGTTCGGATTGCCCCATCTCTTCTCCTTCCGGAACGCCCTGCGCTTGCCATTCTTCTCCTGGCGCCTGCGCTTCTTCCGTCTGTTGCATCATGTTAGCGCTCGAGCGAGTGTCCTTGGTCGTGCTAAGTCGTTACAGTAACACTGAAAAAAACAACATTAAGCTGATAAGTCTCATTTATGCATTACATTTTACACTTACACTTTTGTCAAACTAACTCAATATTTACAATATTTTTTGAAGATCTATTTGGGTAGTTTATTCTAGAATGGGATTCAATGTAATAAATATATGAATACTATATTTTTACTGGTAAAATGGGCTAAACGTGGCCTATAAAGGAGTTAATTCATTTGGACATTCTTATATGGTCAAAACAACAAACGTATTCAAAGTATTTATTGTCATATAATATAAAATTTATATAGTAACAATTAGTCGCAAATTGAATATTTAATAAATACTATCAAAGGTGACATAATTAATCTTACAAACATTTTACCTGCAAAAAAATTGCGACAATAATAAATATAGATATTTCTTTGGCTAAAGATGGAATATATAATTTTATTTGTTTTGATATATATTTGTCTATCTATCTGCAAGCCACAGCAGAACACTTCACTTGTTGAATTGTGTATGTGAAGACATTAATTTAGCAAATTTTGACATGTGGGACTGTCATCTGGTGTAAGTTGTTAATAGTAATTTAATAATAATACATGTATTCAAAATGATGCATCGTTTATGGGTTGCCCATTAACAATTGAAGTTTTTGAAAGATAATACATATTTTTGGTATTGTGAATATGTATTTGTTTCTGAATCAGCGCTATATGGAAATGCTTTTATAAAATGGCAGTTAAAATGAAGTATATTCATCATCACCTGTAAATCATCACTTTTGAAGCATGGGCTATTTTTACAAATTTCATAATTACGAGTTGATGATTTATAAGTGTTGATAGCCCAATAAAAATTATGATCAGAAGTGAAATACTTAAGTATGCAAGCAATAAATTAAGTCGTAAATAATCCATTCATTGACATATGCAAGTAATATACAAAGTATTTCAGAAAGCTCGTCATAAAAACAAAACAACCAATGTGTGTGGCTGGAATTATCAACATTGTATAGCTAATATATAATACAGTAATTTTACTAAAATCTTTTGGTATTAATGTTGCATATTTCGTTTAAGGTATTAGTCATTCACATACCTTTTCAATGAACGACTGTCAAAGAACAAGTGCAATTTAATTGCCAACGATAATTTACTATTTGACAAATTTTCAGCGGAGCTGAAAAATATATATCTAGTATAGTTTTTTTTTCATCAAATAATGAATTATGAAATGATTTCTTTTCAAATAAAAATCTAAATATTTTGTAAATAATTAATTGTTTATGTCGGGTCGTAGTGCAGTGGTCAACGTCGTTGGCTACCCTGGCCGACTTAACGGGTTCGAATACCAGTACAAACAGTATTCTTCAATCGAAAAATCGATTTCTGTTTGAAGGTATGGACGTTTGTGATGTCTAAAAATTATCAACCACCCTTCCAATCCTAAAATAACAGGACGTAGCAAGAGTAATTAGCTTACCACTAGTCCTGTCTTAGCTTTATCCAGTATTCTATCAGTACTCTCTTCGGAAAAGCGAGAGATTGAGCGACTAACTAGCATCTTTCGTAGAAAAACTTCTATTAAGATACCTCCATAAGGATGCCATATGCTCCACATTGGGAGCGGTAATGGATTTATGTATTGCGTATCAGTGTCCACTCCCAATGTGGAGCATATGGCATCATAATTAAGGTATCTCAACAGACGTTTTTTTTATGAGAACTGTTAGTAGTTCAGTCGCTCAACCTCTCTTTTCCAAAAAGAGTAGTAGGGATAGAAGGATAAGGCTAGGACAGAACTAGTGGTTAGCTAATCGCTCTCGCTACGCTCGGTTATTGAAGGATCGGAATGGTGGGAGGGAATTTTAATACATTACAAACACCCATGCCTTCGAACAGAAAACAGTTAATCAAACGAAAAAATGCTGTTCGTACTGGGACTCGAAACCGTGAGTTCCGGCACGGAAGTTAGCCGCTGCGCCATAAGACCTGACATAAAAATATATATTTAAGATAAATCTAAGAAGCATTATTATACATTTTTCGTTTTTTATTTTAAATATTTGGACAGTCAGTGATTATTTTAAATGCTAAAGATCGAAAATTTGAAATTTAGATTGCATTGTTGCTTAATTATGATAAAAAAAGTGATGATTAACTTTTTACTGATGATAAAAATTTTCTGAACTACACTTATTGCTTATTTTAAAGTGTCCAATCGTATCATATTGATTTTTAATAATGTGGAGCATTGTGTAGTAATAACCACTCACATTAAGTTAAGACTATATGTATATATTGTTGTATGGTGAAGTTAAAACGTTGCAATCGATGAAATGCCATCAATTGAAATAAAATGCTTTGTAAGTAAATAAGGTATTAATATTTGGATTACATATTTCATCATCAGTAAACTCCGATACACTTGCGTACATAAAATGAAAAGATATCCAATAACACTTGCATAAATATTAGCTGAGAAGTGAGTATTAAGCATTTATTATTAAACTTGATTGGATTGGCAGATTTTTATTTGCGCAAGAATTGATAATTTACAATTTTAAAAAATGCAAGCTTTGGCCAAATAAGCTATAATTATGTAAAATAAAAAGTAATACGGCAAAATCAGCAATAATTCCTCACACCAATTTTAATACGTAAAGAAAATTGTGATACAGGTATTGGTTTGAGAGCTAAGTTGCTTTTCAACAGCACCGAGAACTAATTAGAATGTTGGACACAATGCAATTCAAACATAAGTATTTGCAGTGCTTTTTTTTGAAAAAGAAAGGTGCCAGACTCAACTCTTGTCAAGATTTTAATAATCCATGCCTGATCTTTATGTGGTGCATATGAGTTTCTAATCGAGGTATTTCAACAGTGGTTTTTACGAGAACTGATTGTTACTCAGTTGCTCAAATTATCTTTTTGTTTTCTGAAATGAAACTCTATTAAACCTTTATCGTCTACAGCAGCTGCAGAACGGTCCAAATTATGTTTCCTCTTTTCAAAAACGTGATCTAGCGCATTTATTTTTTTATTTGTAATATTAAGGTTTACAGTGACATAAAAGTTAAAATCTTGCAGGTCTAAATGTAATTCTGACAGTTAGCGGAAAGTGTGGCACAATGTGAATATCAAAAGTTTTTAAAGCAGAATATTTTTTTTTTGCGAATATTGATTTGAAACATTAAAAAATGCAATGAAAAAGGTGCCGGAATGCTGCTCGACTGCAAAAAGAGCACCTTCAAGTCAAATAAAAATCGACATAAGGAATTATAAATGAAAGTAAATAATTTAAGTTATTCCCAATATTAATACTGAAAATTTAACGTTCAGTGAAAACTTCAAAGCTATGGCAACAAGAGAATTACTATACGAATCTTGTTGAATTTTGCATCAAAATTTGTGGCAGTTAATTTGTATGTCAAGAGTGTATATAGTTACTTTTTGACTGAAAGTGACTTAGATCCATCAGCTATGACAAAACTTTCAAACTATATATTATAAAATAAGATATCACATTAAAATTTTGTTTCAATTTTATAGTCATAGTCACGATAGAAGATAAACGGTTGAAAAACAGAAAATAAAAATAAGTTTAGATTGAATACCATATGTTTCGGATGAATTAAAGTAAGCACGGCATGTTGAAAGAAATATATATATATTCAATAATGTAACATCCTGTTAACTTCGACTATTCAAAAAAATATATAAAATTAATATCCGCGATAATACCAGACTTGTTCAATATGCAATGATGACTGAAGAAGTTATATGTCATAATTATGCTGACAGATCAACCTGTACATTGTCTGAGAATAGATTAAATAGCTTTCGCAGAACTTTATATTGCTCACTATCTTAATAATACTCAAAAAAGATCGTATGACATAAAAATCCACAGAGCCTCATGTTGACAGAACACATCGAGAAGTTCAGTTATTGTTGATAACTACCTACCGAACGCAAAACATATGGAAAAGTATTTCATAATTCTTAACCGGTGTTTGAAGAAAATTGAAAAGGAAACACTGTTAATTAATGCCAAACGATCTGTTTCGATATATTCCAAGATATCGAACAGGCTTTCGATCAGCACGCATTAGCCTACGTGTCACCTTTTCAGCAGACCGATTTGACGTGGAGTCCATTCACCTTCAATAAATACATAAAATCCACTTACTGTACTGTAATTAAGAAGATCAGGCTTATGTTGGTTGGCGTAATTGCTCCAGTTTTACGTTAAGTCTGAAAAACTCGAGAAAAATACGACTCCTTGATTTCAAAGAATACCACGCAGAGCAGTAAAAAACACGCCACACGACATCCAAATCTGAAATGGCTTAGACAACCATAGAATATTGTGCAGATAGATAAGTGTCAAAAAGTCTTATTAGAAAAGAGCACCAAAAACAATATTGAATATTATTAGGAATACTTAGTTATTGTAAATGTAGATGGCTGGCTAGCAAACCGAGTAAATAAAATAATCGTTTTTAATTAACTTATTATTATGTACGCGTTTGTGAAATTCATCTGAAAATTATGCTTTTATTTTTGTGTTGTCAATGTTAATTTTTAGTGACTTATCTGCCTAAAACAGTAACATTTAATTTATTTGCTCGATTCACATTACTTGCACTAGTTTGGCTTATGTTATTTTGCAGGTCCTAAAATCGCTGACTGCTTGATGACTACTCCAAATCCGTTAACTAACCGTAGAATGAGGAAATTTGCATTTAACAACCACCAAATATAGTAAATATTTGATTTATTATTTTACGTAGAGATATATTTTCGTAGTTCCAAGAATTAGGCTATAATAAAACCAATAGAAATAAATATAAGAAACCTATTCTAAAAAAAGTGTGTACAATATAATTATGGTAAGTAAAGATCGTAAAATGAAAAAGTATACACGTGTAAATATGAATGTCGGTTCATAAAAATATTACGATGAACATCTGTTTACTATATAATATCTAAGATCGGTATTTTTAAATATTGTTAGAGAGTAAAAAGCTAGGGTCTATTACTTTCGATGGACTCGGTGGTAACTTTGTGGAAGTTCATTTTAATAAAAGTATAAAAAAACTAAGATTATTTCACGTATTGTGCTACAAATTGTGACACGTGTTTCGCCTCTTTCAGAGGCATCCTCAGACAGACTAACTTTCACAAATACTTTCTTAAGTAAGTTAATTTATTATAATCCATGTATTAAAAATTAGGGTAGTGGGAAAAGCTCACATTACCAGTGCTGTCATAAAAACACACACGTACAGGGAACGCTGTGTTCTCACAAATGTGGGGCATGGAATAGTTAGGCTCATTTTGAATTTATCCAACTATAAACAATAGAACCATTTTCATCTCTGTGGTCATTTTCACTCTTGCAACATACTTTCGATTATTCTTGAAAAGTACCTCGTCCAACCCGCGACTGACACCTTCTTTAGGAGTCGTTTAGTTACTAGTATTTTGTAGTAATTGACTGAAATTGTTATCGTGTAGGCAATTGTAATATCGAAAATGTTGAAATTACGGAATATTTCAAGCCTACGCACTACGTTTCTTCTTTTTACTCTTGTAAGTTTCTTAAGAATTTAACCATTCAATCAAATGTCACCAACATTGTATGCCACGACATTCCGGCTTCCCAGTATTGTTTAAATAAGCGTTAAAATCATGTTTTCGTTAAAAACTATTGCAGTCGTCGGAATTCATTACTGGAAATGATAAAAATACACATTTAATATGCATTAATATATGCGATAGCAATAAAATTGCATTATGACAATTTTTGTCGCAAGCATTTCCTATTTACTATCGTACCCTCTGTAGCTTATCGACGTATTGAGATTGTTTACAATTTGTAATTTGTTTCAGATATGTCATGTCTTTTACAACCCAACGGATAGTGGTGCCGTACATTTGACTCAGAGTAATCTGGATATGACATTAGGTATGGGTTTTTTTTAAAAAGCTTACAATCCTTTTTATTTATACTATCGATCAAGTTACCCAATGTATTTCAAATTAAATATAGATAAAAAAAGTGTATATATTTTTTTGCATGTAAGTTAACTGTAAGTATAATCATAAAAATAAACACGTCCTATGACCTGATGGCTGTGTAAAAGATTATTGAGTATGCTGGAACATAAACAGCACAATGCAATTATACTCACTGGTGTTTATCGCTGTAGTGCATCGAATTGATTTCAGATATGAAAATGCAATGTAATATATATATTGTGTGAAGAAGAAAAAATCATCCTGCCATCAGCTTACTCATTATTTTATAAAAATATTGTTTGCTGTGTTTTTCATACCATAATAGTTTGTGACGGAAAAATAATGTCAATCCGTTAGATTGATGCTGTTTTGGTGTGAGTTTTCAAATTTATGTTTCACAGCCATTAGAGGTGTAACAGAAGTGCATCTATGATTGAATGAAAATTGTCTATGATCTCTTAGAGCTGACAAAAAGCATTTGTTTCTTCCGAATAATGTATTCTTTATAAATATATTTTGTCAATAAAAAAAACTTCAACTACAATTTTATTCTATGTATGGTCTGAAAAAAAACAATATATATTTTCTCTGCATATTTATTACAGTAACTATTTTTATCACTCATTTGATCAGTGTTGGCAATCCATACTCGATTGTTGGTGAGATTCTGCTCTTCTATTTTCAAAATTTGAGATGATTTTCCTATAACATTGCACTGCCATCTTAATATTAGTTCTCATCTCCTCTGCTTTTCTGATCATTTCATGGTTTAAAAAATGAAAGTAGACGCAAGTGTTTATTATCTGAGTACCCATAATTCAATTTCACAGTGAAAAAAAGAAAAATAATGAAATATTGATATGGCTTCTAGGTTTTTGCTTGCCTGCTCCTTCCTTTTTTAATCTCATCTCAGTATTTGGTGGGCTTTATCAATCAAGCTGTGAATTTGGATTTCTTTTGACCAAATTAGAAGCATGAAATTTTTTCACAATTTAGCTATAATGGCTGTTTTAACATGCAAGAATCTTATCTTTGCTTTACTTTTGATTTATCAGGCTCTCTCGCCACAAGATAATGTGTAATTGTGACATTGAACAAAAAAACTGTCATATCTGTTTTATCATGCAACTTAATATCATGATCTTATCCTTCATCAATGAGTTAAAATACCTCTTGGATTGAAACTGATATTTAAGACCGATAGATCAGATAAAAAAAAATTGAAGCTTAAACATTCATTAGAGAATTTTTTTTTTGAATTATTTTTATTCTGTACACTTCCTTAAATTTGTCGATAACGACCCGGGTTTCGCCTTTCGGCATCTTCTCAGTTTAAGTGCAATGGTGCACTAGATAAAACCAGAAGTTGCCGAAAGGCGAAACCCTGGTCTTAATCGACAAAATTTATGGAAATGTACAGAATAAAAATAATTCAAATTTGACATTAAATTTCCATCAAGCACCTTCAGTCGAAATTCTAAATCATTCTTTAGAGAGTTTAAAGAAACGAGTAGTGGGCTGGGGAAGAATGAAAATATCACTGACATCCATTGCATTGAATAGAAATCCACGAATAAATTTTAAATATCAATATATAGATGTTTTGTAGAACCTGTGACCCGCAACCAAGTAGAATGTTGACCACTCTGTTATGGGACTGTTTTATTTATTCCAAATAAATTTTCAGTCAAAAACTGTTTTTAAAATCTGAGTTTGGTAGAACTATTTCAGTGGATTAACCCTCCAGAGACGAGAGCTTTTTTCCGATAAAAAGAATATTTTCTAAGCCATATTGAAGTCACGGATAACTTTTATTCCTATCCAAAATTAAAAAAAAAAAAAACGCATAGTCGTTGTATAGAAACCCCGCATGACTATATGATCATGCTCATCCTTTTATTACCGTGTAATATTGAGTACGGACAGTAGTAAGGACAAAAGTGACCGTATGGGCTTGCAAACATTCGGGGTTGAAATATAGCTAAACGTGATTTTTTTTAAAATATTTACAATTTGATCTCTTTAGATCAACATAATTTCAAAACAAATATATTAGCAAAATAACTGTAAATAATTTTATGTTTTATAAAAAAATATCTAACAGTTTCAAAAAGTAAATTAAAAAAAACGGAAATTCAAAAAATCACATGTGCTTTTGGAGACCGTTCCTGTTCCTACGGCTGATGACTTACTGTAGTCCGTACCCTTCTTAACCAAATATGAGCAAAAGCAACGATATTCAGGTAGAAAAAGTATGAATAGTGGGATCAATAGACAACGGTGTTTTGTGTGACCATATGGTGACGCTCGTCCTTGGAGGGTTAATGCAACAATTAACACATATTTCAGCATCCAATGAATTGGTATTCATAAATTTCTATGCCGAGTGGTGCCGCTTCAGTAACATGTTGCAGCCGATATTTGACGATGCGGCAGATAAAGTGGTAGCAGAGTTTCCAGATGCCGGCAGAGTCGTCATGGGGAAAGTGGATTGCGATAAAGAAAACTCGATCGCAACACGCTTTCACATCTCTAAATATCCCACACTGAAGGTTATCCGGAACGGCCAGCCAACAAAGAGAGAATACCGAGGTACTATATGACTTTCAATAAATAATCATAAATATCAGGGCTGTGGAGTCGGAGTCGTGGAGTTGCGGTATTTTGGCCGGAGTCGGAGTCGTAAATATTGAGCGGCTCAAATTTTTTTTGAATAATATATTTAATGATGTGTATTCAAACAAAATAAGTGTTGGCATTACATGCTTGGCTGACTAAAGATGATCTGATGGAATACATATAGAGTGGAACCCCCAATCGGACTACCCCGAAATATGCGCTCGCTCTAAATATTTGCCGCAAATCCCCCAATTGCATTGTCACATTCCATTGTTGTTGCTACGAAACGGTCGTCTGTGCGGTGCATACAGTCAAATGTTGGCTAGCGTCTGTGTATTCAACACGTGCCAGGCTATACACGTATTGATGGGCGATTGTCTATGTATTTGAATCGGCACAGTTTGCATTTTATCACTTAGTAACTAAATATTTCGTTAATATTTTTTTTTTTGAAAAATTAAGGGAAATCTTAGTTTTGCATTTTTTGCGGAAAAAACCGAATCCCTAATTTTGTATGAGATTCACTCCTCCAATTACACTACCCCTAATTGCATTGTCCTGACTAGTGTATATGGGGATTTTACTGTATATAAGTTAAAATGAAATTTTTAAAAAATTTCCTCGGCGTCGTTTTTTTATTTTAAAGCTGGAGTCAGAGTCGTCCTTTTTTTTACATGAATCCACAGCCCTGCTTTTTTTTTATTTAGATTTCCTTATTCAGCTGCATTTATAGTTCATTTTCATAAGCCCAAACAATGGAGAAGAAGCTGTAAAATGACAAAAATAAAATGTATTTTGCAGGTCAGAGGTCCATCGAAGCATTCACGCAGTTTGTCAAAAAGCAGTTAGAAGATCCGATCAAGGAATTCCATTCTTTGAAAGAATTGACTGACCTGGAGTCAAACAAACGGATGATGATAGGTTACTTCGATCGGAGGGATATGCCCGAATATAACATCTTTAGGAGAGTAGCTACGGCCCTGAAGGAGGACTGCCAGTTCCATGTTGGTTTTGGCGAAGTGTCAGCCCAGATGCATCCACCTGGTAACTATAATTTAAATTGACATTCTTACGACATAAAATATTACACTTGTACAAACAGTGCTTAAAAAAATTATTTAATGAGAAATATACTGAATTCTCGACTACAAGTTTGATATTTTTTGCAGGTGCTTATGGTAATCAATAATCAAAGTAATTTTGTTCACATTTAAGCGTACTGTAATTTAAAGGTTATTACTTATTCATTGAAATGTGAATGTGTTAATTATGATATAATCTTAGAATTCTGTAAAATAGAACTGGCTGTGAATAATTTGTTATTTACACTATGTGATTGTTCTTTTACAATTCGATCCAGCATATTGAATTAATTTTTGTTATCTCTAATGCTTAATAATTTTAACAGCTTAACGACTGCGGACGCGTATTTGAGTCTTTGAAAAACAAAGGTTGCTGGCCAGCGGACTCATATATGCGTATAGGCGAAGTATCTGTAAGCTAAGAAAATTAAATTTGGTAAAGATATCTCAATTTGTTTACAAATTATATTGAATTTAGTAAAATTACAATTTTTCGCAATTTTTCTTTTCGCCAGGTGATTTTTTTTTAAAAAAAGTGCGGTCGTTAAGCTGTTAAGTTTATTCTATAAAACACAGATGTAATACTTGTGCCACAGTTTTACAAAATTATCATCATCAGTTTTGCTCGGCAAATGAGCATTTTTAACCGCTTAACCGCTTTCTATAAATAATTTATTACATTTAACTTTAAAACGACCAAAGAATCTTTTCTTAAAACTGAATGAATTAAAATAACAAGCTTTTGTATTTTTAAAAATCTTGATTAAGCCGTTTCCGGTTATGGAGAGCGGGGTCTTGCTGTTATTGAGATTCACTTGGCTACAAAATCTCCGTAAATAAATCAACATCCTCAGCATTGGGATTATAATATGACTGGTATAGAAAAGATAGGCATATTGTGAATTTACAGACAACCTTTGATAGAAGACAACATCTTAAGACGCGATAAATTAATTAACAGATACTTCTGTTTTACAAATTCATTGAAACATATTATTTATGTTAAATGGTATTTATTAATATAAACAATTAAACGATAACCGCTACTGCCAATGTGAATGTAAAATCTTGAAAGTCAACCACTATAACTTGGCCATTTAGCAAGGGCGCTAGTGTTAAAATAGGAATGTTGGCATACTACTTTACGGGGCCTCCAAGGGAGCGGTTTTCGATGGAACAATCGATTCTTTTTGAATCTTTTCATTTTCAAAGCATTAGACATATTAAATAATTTAATATTGAAATTCCACCAAGCACCATCAGTCAAAATCTTAAATTACGCTAGAAATATCATTTGCCATTCATATTTATATTCACATATAAAAAAGCTTCCATGACACTTATGTTTGAATTTACGTTTGACAGCTCCTAGCCCTCTATTGAATATTTTAGTTCCGAATTCTGCCGTCAGCCTTGTTATAATGATACGTCGGTTTGTTCATTTTTTTTTGCTAATAAAAAGTACTATTTCTTACTAAATAGTGATGTTTTTGTTTCACAGGACACCCTATAATTGTTTTCCGTGCCGATAAAACCCGCTCCAATGAGGCCGATGAAACGTTTATGGGAAATCTAAACAATTTCGATGAAGCGCACATCTGGGTGCAAGAGAAGTGTGTGCCGCTAGTCAGGGAGATAACGTTTGAGAATGCCGAAGAATTGACCGAAGAGGGATTGCCATTCCTGATTCTGTTTCACACACCCGGAGACACTTCAATTGTCAAGAAATATAATGATCTCGTCATGAATGAATTGTTGTCAGAAAAGCGTAAGTTTATTATAATTACAATCCAACTACCCTTTACTGAAATGTTAGAATTTTAATTTTTTTTATTTAGAAAAGTGTGTTTAATATAAGTGACAGTTAGATATTAATGTTTCTTCTGAAGGAAACCGTTCATGAGACTTGAATTATTTGATATTCGCTGATTCACGTCAATTAACGTTTGATTTTTGTTTTCAGAGAGCATAAACTTCTTAACAGCCGACGGAAAGAAGTTTGAACATCCTCTTCACCATCTCGGCAAGGGCTCGGCCGATTTACCTCTCATTGCTATCGACTCCTTCAGACACATGTATCTATTCCCTGATATCAAGGATATGGATAAACCTGGAAAGCTTAAAGAGTTCTTACAGGATCTTTACTCGGGTAAATTGCATAGGTGAGTTTCTAAGTTTTTTTTTAAATGTTACATTATGTTATTGCTGTGCACTTTTTAATAATTTAACAATCTCTCACTGGTACTCTGCATTGGTTATGTTAACCATCTTACTTTAAAAGATTTTAGATGGCTGTATAAAGCTAAAACGAACATGACCATGTTTACAGAGCTAAAAACTAAATATTCACATTTTCCAATTGATCAAAAAATCAGTATGATAGATATCTTTGGCAGTAAAATTGTAAATATTTAGCAGTTTATTTTCGGTGAAACCATAAATCTGTTCAAAAAATACTGTAATATGAGACGTTGATTTGCCTCATAAGCCTAAAAGCTTGTGAAACATTTTGTATATTACTTACAGACGTCAATAGATAAATTAGTTATGGCTTGATTTATTGCTTGCATCTCCGTTATATTTTAGGTTGTCACTGAGTCATTTGGTTTTGGGCGCATATCAGATTTCAAAATTAGTTTTTAAAATATAAATAATTAATTTACAATTATGAACCACAATGGTATGGATGAATACAGCTTTATGTATGTGTCACTTTTAAAGTTATGATGATTGGTGTACAGGTCATTGAAATGCTGCCGAATCTGCAATCAAACCATTTTCATATAGCGCTGAAGATCGACAGTTAGAGAATAAATGGTTTAATGTAGAAATTATTGGTAAAAAATTTGGGTCTCGATTGCATGCACAAATTGAGTTGATGTATCATATAATCATTTAGTGTATAATTATAGCACTATACAGGACAGCTCAGTTAACAAGTACTGAAATTTTGGATTTGTACTCTATTTTAAATGAATGTTTTTGTGTTGGAAAGAGCCCTTTTGACCGTTAGGATTGGTTACGCTCTGCTACCTGCCTTTTTGAAAGCCACGGTTTTTTGTGATTTTTTTTCAAGTACCCATTTCATCCCATCACAAAATGTCTTTCTCCCAAGAGTGACAGACATTTATTTTCTGAAACAGAATTTAAGACGCATGCGTAGAAACCTCATTTTTTTCACTCATATGTGTCAGGTCTGCGTGTGTAAGTGAGGCTGTGCAGATATTGATAGTAAACTTCCGCAAGCGGCCGGTTCACTGACCCACAGATAACCCTTAGAGAAATGCCCGTATAAAGGTGTTATTATTAATTTATTCCATTGTTTTTATAATGAAAAGTAAACAATTCTCTTATCATTATTTTTGTGATATTGAATAGCACATATAAGCCTTGTTTACACATGCAATTTTTATCTTTGGTGCTTTGGTGGGACCTGCACCTGATTGTCGAGAACAGTTTACCGATTGCATATAAAATTTAATTGCTTTTTATAACACTTGTTGTGTTAACCGTTACTTTTTAAATTATTTACTACGTAGTACAATATGTTGAAAATGAATTTCTAATATGTAGCCATCGAATCAATCAAAATGACTTAAATTTAAATTTGTCATAAGTTAATCATTTTTTTTTACCATTTGTAAAGATGTAATATTTTGCTGATATAATATCTTTTTTATATATAACACCTTTGGGCTTTTACAATTGACACTCGCTAAGATTTGTAACTAATTTAAAAATCATTTATAAATGTAACTCTTTGGTAATATGGTGATTCTGATTACTATTCTATTTTATTGATATTCTTAAATAAATTGATGTCTAAACTACAGTTGTATCAATTATTATTGCAATCTATAAAAAAATGTGAATTTGCAACATTGCAATAGAATACGTAAACATTATTTTGTTTTACCATTTTTCAGAGAATTCCACTACGGTCCGGAAGAGTCTGCCAACAATCTTATCGATTCGGGTGAGAAGAAGACCACCAAGCCCCCAGAGTCGACATTCAGAAAGTTAGCGCCTTCAAAAAATAGATACACTTTATTACGGGACGAATTATAAACATTAGTTTGTGAATGAAATAAAGCATAGCGCGCTTACTTAAACAGTTTTAACATTTATTAAACACTCCAGATCCTTTTGTGTATTTTAGATGTCTGTAGTAGTAGATGATTTCAGCTGTTTGGTTTGGTCTGATTGTAGAAAAATAGTCAAAATTGTCGATAATAATTGAATATGTGCTGAGGACGATAAAGGAACCATTATATTCGTAGAACTGAAAACAAATCACGGTCAGTTGGGGGATTATGAAAAAGAAAAATGATTTTTGAATCTTAATAATCCCATTCAAGGCAACTTGCTTCAGAAAGCTGGTCTGCCTGAGCCATTCAATTAAATAACAGAATAAACCTTTGCTTATGTACTTAAAAACATACAGAAAGGATAAATCCAGAAGTAGTTCTAAAACTTTTTCAGTGTTCAATATTATTCGGCACACATATTCAATATTATTGCATATAGTGGTGCTTTAAAAAATTGAAAATACTACGTTATGTTCAATAAGGTAATTTTTGTAATGGTTTTCTCTAAGTGCTCGTAGGAACCGATGACAATGTTTAAAAAAAACTTATCATCGTCTTACTTCCCTCTAAATTGTTTTTGGCAATGCCGTGCTATTATTTTTGGTATTAAAGTATAACATCGATTTACAATTGTATCAGTTGAATGCGCAACATGATGGATAGAATAGTTATTGGAAACAAAATCACATTCCATTTCTTGTACAAAAAAACCATTGTTTATTGCTGCACCCAAAAATCTTGAACATGTGTAGATGCCACCATGTCTGCTACTAGTTACGTTCTGTCTAGGTGATTCTCTTTAATTATTAGACTACTTTGGTTTCTTCCATTATCTTCGAACAGTGACACTTACAATACTTTTGATTTATATGAGGAAAATTATTTAATCTTTGTAAATATGCACTTTAAGATTATATGAGTCGTCTGGTATCAAAAGCAGAACTGTTCCATACATGATCTATGGAACAGTTCCGCTTTTGATACCAGACGACTCGTATGTATTAATAGATATCTGATTGTAAAAATGTACACCACTCTCTTAAGAGGAATTGGAATTTTCGTATTGTTACATTTTCTTTCTGAATTATTTTCGTAACCGATTGAAATCGAAAAATATCGAGTATGATATAATGTAAAGCGGAATTGATTACTTGATCCATATTGCCGCATTCATCGGTTTATTTTCACTCGTCCTGTTATTGATCGATAATCTAATGCAGTCCTTCAAATACTTTATGTAAATAGCATAGATAAGGTCTTTTTAAAATAAATTAAAGTCTACATAGTTAGGTCATTTTGAAAAATTTTACAACAGAAAATACCTTGTTGAGTAGGTTTTTATAGAAAGAAAAAACCATTATTAAATAATTATTTTGATGAAAAATATGGAAGTGCATTACAAAAGAAATAATTTTTATTTATTTTCGTTTTAATCTTGCGATTTTCCTTACATTTTGTAAAAGCATTAGTGTATATATTTTTGATGTTCAAATCAGTTTGGTTGTATCTAGAGAATGTCGAGTGGTACATGAATATTACATTATTCTGTTATTTTATGCACAGTTATATATTCTAGGTGTGAGAAAATTTAATCTAAAACTTCGTTTTCCGATCTATCTGAGACACTTGAATCATTGGAGATATTGAACAGTATCGTTCATTACCACTTAAAATCAATTTGATTAGTTATCTTTGTAATTATATAGATTTAGTCTTGATTGCGGACTGTTTCTAAAATTTATCTTTGTCTTTGAATTGAATGGAAGATAGAATTTCAATTTATGAAAAAATAAAATGCCTAAAATTATCAGATATACCTGTGCTTTAACCGATCATTACGGGTAATCTTTGATGATAATATTGATGTTCATCATTTTTATGATGCATAACATAAATTTCAATATGTTTAAATTATTATTGTTTATTTCAAATTGCCATCAAAATATTGTCAGTATGTTTCAGTAATATTCCAGCAAAATTTATGTGATGATAATTATTTATGATTTACATAAATGTGAGAAAATATCTTGGCCGTTTTTAATTGGGCGATGTAATGTTTTTTTTGGACATTTTTAATATTTTTCAATAACATTTTATATGATACATCACAACTCATCATTATGATTACGACTCATTTTCAAAATTGTCTTTTTTTAGTGGTCGAAATACAGGATTTAATAAAATTACGCTTTCAGTCGTTCATAATAAAATACAATATTATAAATATATAATAATTGCCAATCAAAACGGATAGGTAAGTAAGTCACTCAAAATAACTTGACCGAGATCTCAAAATTTTATTGAAGAAATTAATTTGCCCTCGCTGGGATTCCAACCCAAACCGATCTGATAGACGACAATATGAATATCGACTGTCATATTTCTTGGTTTCAATTTGCATATTTATTAAGTTTTTTTTGTGCTTGAATTCGTTCTAATAGAGCAGTGTTAGCTGTTTGTAAGACGTGCTTCTGTTTGATTGTTGTAATTTATTTTGTATATTAATTTACAAAATATTTCAAAAGCAGTAGAGTAGTAGGTAGAAATAAGTTATTCCTACTACCAAAGCCAATCTACCTGTAAATAGTTTCTATTGTAATGCCTTTTGTAATACTTATATTGTGAAAAAAAAATAAGGTGATCGCTGCGGCAGGCTCTTCATCAAGTTGGCAGACCTTCTTAATAAAGTAGGTCTCGTGAACCAAATTCATATGTTTATATATTATTAGCCGTAGTGGAAATAAACTGAATTTAAATAATTATAATCATCCACTCTCCGATTTGAAGTGGTTTCAATAAAATTATTCTGTAAAAAAAAAGTATAATAAATAATAGAAATCATTGTAACTGTTTTATAACTGCACCGGTTGTAAATTATTCATCATAGATACTGTGGTCTCATTTTTCTTGTCTTATTAATAAAATCCTGATTTATGAAAATATTCCTTATTCAAGCAGCTTTTAATCATGTTGATATCTCAAATTGTTTCCGAATGTCATTTTGAGGAACAAATACGAGTTTATATTATTGAATGTGAACAATGAATTATGAAAATTTAGGAATTTACTAACATGTCTTGGAATATTGAGCTAATGACTGTGTCTATTCTGTTTTAAACAATAATAATTTCTCTATATCTGGCTTTATTTCAAACAAGTTTTCTTAAAGCAGCTGCAAATATGAGGCTTGAATCTCCATGCAATGTTCGTAACTTGTGTGCTGGTCATTTGCGGGGAAAAGGTTAAATATTTCTATACTGCATTGGTTTTGTCATAATTCTTTTACTTATCAAATCATTTGTACGAGACAAAACAAATACTGAATATCTAGCATGGAATTTTATTTTTTTCTGTCAATTACTTCAGTAACTTGTTAAATAAATATGCACATATTAGAATAAAATAATGGTCAATGAAAAACTTATTTTTTCTACTGAATAAATCAATGCTGCCTTTACCTAATAAAAACCACTTTTAATTAAGAAAAAAACGAAATACAAGTTTAACCATCTTTATTAATAAATGGAGTTTTTTTTTGTGTATAGATTGGATAAATAAATATACATAATTTGGCTTTCTATTGTGTTTGCTTTTCTCATTTGCCTATATAATAGCAATTTACCTTTTATTTATTATTTTATATGCACGTCGTCGTAATAAATTATGTTTCTATTTTACAAAGTTATATTACCAATTCTTTTTATTATATTTATGATAAAATAAAGACACTTGAGAAAAATAATAACTATTGAATATTGTCAGCCACGAATGCAAAGCTCGTTACAACGTAGATATCAACATTACAAGGTAGCGTACAATATCCAAATATACATTGCTCATTTCGTATTCCAGTTTAAAATTAGGCAGCTAGATTTTTTTATGATTTTAAGTATCCAGATTTTTTTTTTCAATTGTTTTATATCTACAGGTCTGTTGATAAAAAAGATAAATTTTTAAAGCTACATATTCACACTCAAGGCGGACAATATGCTTTTTCAAATATTCTATAAATATATTTACAAATGTGTTGTTTTATTTTGTTTGTCATATTTTAACGGAAACAGGTTTTTTGGGTTTTCGAAAACTTTTGCATCTTGAAGTCATGGGTATTTTTTCTATATTAAATTGGAAGTTGAAGAAAACTTTTTCCTAGCTAATTTTTCATTCTATTGAAAAAGAAATTAGTGGTAAGAGATATTCGTAAGGAGAGAAAAAAAGTTTTGTGTTTGGTCTACCTATCTTTATTTAATTATGGTAAATAAAAATGGAACTGCTACAATGTTGAAATTGCCAATTGGTTGTGGTTTTAATCAACGAAAGTATGTTACTATAACATACAATTTAAAGTCTTGATGTCAAACAACACTAACTACAAAAGTGTAACTTTATAGAATAGCCAAAAAACAGAGCGCATAAGAATAAATGTTTTGTTAAAAAACTTTATCAGTCGCTTTTTTTCGATTTTCCGTGTGACAAGAGCACCTTTATATGTTAGTGTTAAATTTTACTGACAATTTAAGAAGGAACTAGAAAAGATTGAAAAATGTTGTTTAATTTTAAAACATTGTTTGATGGGAAAAAACACTTTTTAAGGCCATGAATCGTACATCTATGTCCATCCATAAAGAAACTTGCTATTATAAAATATAAAATTCTTTAGGACGTCTTTTACCCAAATAGTTCAAAAATAATTCACTGGTTATTTATTTCCCCATATTATATTCACTAATTTACGAAGAACTATTTGTAATTCACAAAAATATTGAGATGTATTTTCCTACATGCAAATCACTTTTTTTCACATATTATCTCAATTGAATTTTTGATTTGATGTACAAGTTTTATAAAATTACTTACTGTGTTTAATGTATGTAATGAAGTTTGGTGTTAACTTAGATGTAAATAAACTATAATAACTTTGATACTGTTTATAATACATTTCTACGCATAGAATAATTATCGTCCGCTTCTTGAACTGCATACCTAATTATTTGGGAAATTCAATAAATATGGATTTACCCTTTGATGGTTATTTCGAGTGTTGAAACTTATTTATGATTTGAACTGGCATATGCACTTTTTAGTTATCAATAAAAATAATGAAAAAGTATTAGTGAGTGTGTTTTATTACCTGATTTTATTTGTGTTCATAATTTTGTCTATCGCTTGCGAGGTGGAATTATAAAGTTCTGCGATAATGATTAAATAAATTTAAACCGTGTACTGGGCGTCTAGAATTGGAGCGCCAACTATTGGATGTAAGGTGGCTTGATGTTTCTTGATTCTTTTACTTCATTGTCATACGTTTGTCAGAGCCGTAAACAATCTCTCGTGATGAAAAAAATATGGGAACAAATTAAATGGTCAGAATTTAAATCAATATTTGGTCAGAATAAAAATATTATATGGTCAGAATATTTTATAACAATTTTGGTTAGGTTAGGTTTTTTTTTAAATTTCATTAAAATTATGACTATTCTGACTGATTGACATATTATGACCATTTAATATAAATTCTGACCGGAAAAATATGAGCCAAAAAATATTAATACTTCTATAAACAGTAAGCTAAACGAAGTTACAAGGGTGGTGAATAATATAATTATGTGTAAAAGAAACAAACTTTCAATCGAGCATGTGTCATGTTTAATGATTATTAATTAAGATGTTCACTGTCAATACTTGATTGAAAGAAGGTATGCACAATCTTTTTTTATTTAGGGGCCGCAAAAAAAAGCCAAATTATGATGGTTTTGGGCTGCAAATAAAAATGAAATTCGAAGTACCCTCAATCCTCTTTTCACAAGGGGATACGTTTTGTGCAAAATAGCAGTGTGAAAAAACATTGTATAATAGATAAATGAGAGATAGTTTCCATTAGATTCGACTGTGTGATTTAGAAATCGTGCAAAAGAAGATTATTTGTACTTATTTACAAAAAATGTTTGAATTGAATGCATGTTGTATTCATAATTCAATAGTTAATGTCAAAATCTTTGTCTGTAAATTTAAAAAAAAATATTTAGAATTTCCCTTAATATGTGTAGTATTGAGTTGAAAAATTAAAGAGAATTTTTATATCAGTAATCTTATTTTTATAAACTGATTTATTTTGCTTCTTCAGCAAAATGCAGCGGTGCTGTGCTAACTAAAAAAGTCTAGGAGCGCTGATTAATTATAATATTTTAATGCTCTCTAACGGCAGGGATCCAATTTCCGCACTAATAAGTTTCCAACAAATTTTCTTCCAATAAAATATTACAAAAAATATTTCATCATATTTACGTAAATAAACACTTATCGTAAAATTTCCAAATAGTCTAGTAAAGTTGTGGGAGCGCTGACCCCACGCGCCCCCGCCCCACTACACTACTGGCTAAAGGCTTGTTTTTTTTATTGTGAAATGCTTAGCAATACCTGTTGTATTTATAACTTTAAAGTTAATGTGATCTTTGGATTCATTAAATTAAAACTAATTCATAAGGCTTTGGCTTAAAATTGGTATTATTAAGTTGCAAAATCAGTAAATATATTTCTATGAATTGATTTATTTCGCATCGATAACGTAAAACGTCGTCAAACGGCGTATTAAATTAAAAAATTTACTAGAATAAAACATGCACTACATATATTTAATTTTAAAATGAAACATTCTGGGGAACAAACTCATATTGGCAGCCCACCGCTGGTTACCGAAATGTTTGGAAACAGCATTTGACAATTTTTCTTATTAAAAGATGTCGCTATAGGTAGACAATTTTATTCACCTTTGATAATTTGGCAGATAGATTGTTGACTTAAAAACTAAAAGGTAAATGATTCGACCAGCGTAGGCCTACTTATACAAGAATAAATACGAAGTTTTTTTTAAATACGCTCAGTGGCGTAGCAAGGGCGGAACGCCCCGGGAGGCACATTTTTGGGGTCGGCATTTTCAAAAATAAATACAATACTTTTCGAAAAATTATATTTATACTTAAAAAAATTAAGCCACCTGTAGCAAAATCTCCTAGTTCTTAGTTAAAAAGTTAGCAGAAGTGGTTAAAAACAAAAATAGAGGAAATATTGGGGGAGGCAAGATCCCATCCCTACGACACTGGATACAGTATAAGAAATCGAATATTATGGCTTAAGACCTACGGTAATTATATTATTCACTAATGTTACCACACGATGAATACTTAATATTTTCTTAAATAAGAGAAAAAGGTTTCTAAATTTAAAATTGATGAAAATTTAAAAAAAAAATAAAAGCGTTCGAATATTTATTATACCTAAGTATAGGTAGGTAATCCGATTTAAAACTATTTTTTATGCGGAAAAATGATACGGTTATTATTGAATAGCGCAAAAGGATTTTGTTAACACTTGGATTGAAAAGCACAGTAAAAAATATGCAACTAGAGATTGCCAATGGCGCGAGGTAATGCAATACTCGTGATACTTCTTCAACAAAATCACACAAAGGAAGAAATCTGAAGATTGCGGGCACTTAAAAAGACAGGAAGTTAAGTAGAATCATCGATCTTTACTCGTGCGATTGTGATCTCAAAATGAAACATACAATTAGCCCAACTTCAGCGGAAATGCAATGCGCATTGATAAAAAATGAGAAGGTCGCCCGTGAAATGATTTTGTTTTTATTTCTGACAAGCCAAATAAAATAATATGTATGTAGTTCATGTTGATGTAGCCCTTCGCCGGAATAAAATGTAAACGAAACTACGAGTAAATACTTATTTCAGATATTTTTTTTTGTAGGGATTAAGAACCGCTTCTCTCAGCGATCGGTGATTTTAAGAATATAATCGATTTTAAATGAATTACTAGTATTTATTATAAACTAGCGAATACCCGGCACTCAATGAATAAACGTGTTCTTGTTTTAATTGTGTTTATTGAAGTGCTTTTGGATACACAATATAGTATTGTATATAATTGCATAGGGGTGAAAACAAAACTCACTGCTTCCCCAGAACACCGAGAATTACTTTGATAAAGCAAGCTTTATTGTTAAAGTATTAGCATTCCACCGCTAGCTCTACTAATTGAGAAACCTTCGCGGGCGTCCGCACTATGACTCACTAAAGTTTTATCGCAATTGGATGAACGGTATAGGAACGCATACGGGACAAGCAAACTAACATTATTTTTTATATATATAAATTAAAATACGTTATTAGCTTTTCCTTGGTGAACCAATATTTTTTAAATCCTTTTTATTAGCCTTTACGTCAAATAAAACATAATATGTTATGTGAATGTCTTCACATATTGTATGTGTATGTTATAAATAAATTATATCAAATTAATAATAATAAATTATTCATCTAAAACTTTTGTCTTAAGCTTTATTTCAATCTTTTTTAATGTTTAAAACTTTTCCTACCTTAATCAATAATGAAAAAAGACGTTTATGGAAGTGAATAAGATTTAATCTTCTAATAAACTAATATTTTTATATATAATATTCGAAATTTAAATAATTACGATGTTGCAACAAAGAAGTAAAACTTTTTCCAGTATCATAAGTATTTGAAAAAATGTTTTCTCTGGATATAATATAATATTTTAAGTATGTGCTTCATTTTTTAACAGAAAAATAAAATAACAATAAAAAGCTTTGCCGCTTGAAGCCGCCATTGTTTGGACGCGTCGCTCTGGCAAAGGCACACACAAAAAAAAACATTGAATCCATAAAATCCACATAAAGAGTATTCACTCAAAATCGAAGCGTTGTTCCTTACAAATTGTGTACTTTATATTGCTTTATGCAACCTGCTACAATAACATATTACCCTATTTGATAATATGCGTTTCTAAAGAATCTATTCTTTAGAAAAGGGCATCATGATTTTTTTTGGTATGTTAGGATGCCCGAAGAATGTATGGTTTTGTAAAAATTAGCAAAACGTTTTATCGCCAATAAAATAGTATTAGAAATGTTTTGTTTGCTAAAATGATTTATGCGTTATCAAATAAAATCGCAAAACAAACGAATGTCGATTCTTTTTATACACATTTGAATAATATGATCAGTGACGGAAGCACGTGGGAGGCCCTGGTTTTCTGATAACATAAAAACGGCAGAAAATTCCATGTAAAATAGAGCACATATATACAAATCTGAACATGAAGTATATGGGTTATATTATGTAAGCTATTTTTGAGGCCCCTAAGATTCGGGGGCCCTAAGCGCGCGCCCCATTTGCTAATAAGATAAACCGCCACTGAATATGATTAATTTTACTAGTTTTCTATAACAATATATCGATTTTGGAAAGGAATAAGGACTTAACCCACAGTTTTTTCAAAACAGCTTTTTTTCGATAATCACAATGTATCAAACTTGATACACGTTCTATTAAAAGGATGCAAGATGCAAATGCCGATTTAGTATCTAAATTTAGCTTTTAAGTTTGAAAAAGATGACCTTGTAAAAAATTAAAACCAAGAAAAAAGACTGAAATAAAGGTTTTTCCTAAATAATTTCTTTAATTAATATTAGATTATGTCGATTAAACACCAGTTTAGAAGTCTCCGTGCACTTCAAGGATGTGTATAATTCATAATTTGCATATGGTCCAAAATCATCAAAACACATTTTTTGCGCCTCCTGTAAAATTTGTGGCGTATGTCCTTTTTCCTTTCCATAGTCGATATTAATTTAAACTTTTCTAATCAGATAGTCAACAAAATATATTAGATTGTATCGTTTTCATTTATTTTCATTGTTCTCAAAAGGAAGCATGTATTTCATAAGTATAAATGTTAAAACTATATTAATAAATATAAAAAAATGGAGCTCTATCAAATAATTTAATCAATTGATTTTAATAATTTGTATGCTAATAATTTTCCCGTATATTAAGAAGGTTAAAAACATACAAACAGCATTCATCAATGTTGTGAGCGAAAATCAAAATTTCCAAACTTGTCACATAACGTAACTGGATTTTACAGGGTGTTGGAAGATTGATGTCAAAAGTTCTTTCGCGTGCTTACGGCATGTTTACATGGGAATCAAATATGCCGACGAGTGAGCTTTTGGATTGAAAAAAAACTTGCAAATGAACAAAAAATGACAACATTCATCAGACTTTCGCTTCAGTTGCACGTTAAAATGATACAATAGCACGCCGTCGATGGATTTGGGATT
Source organism: Himalopsyche tibetana (assembly GCA_030503985.1). Lineage (NCBI taxonomy): Eukaryota > Metazoa > Arthropoda > Insecta > Trichoptera > Rhyacophilidae > Himalopsyche > Himalopsyche tibetana. The sequence continues at coordinate 27,233,603 of JAPJYX010000019.1, read as the reverse complement.
CAGGTTGAAAAAACCGACACTGGTCACTCGACGTGTCGCTTTGTCAAAATTTTTGCATCCCGCTGGTATACGACTTTGACAGTGATACCAACCAAAAAACCTTTGACAGACGAAAGCCCGCCATAAAAGCGTATTTAGGATTTTACACAGGTCCTCTAACTGGAAATTTATCATTGCAGTATACTGCGAAAAGAATATTTATTTTATTTCAGAATCCATCTATTCAATTAATAAAATAATTAATAATTCATAGACAATGTTTTGCAAAGAATTGTTGTAGCTGTATTAAGTTTGTCTCGTAGCTGAGTTGTAGAGCTAATTGGGCTTTGTTCAACTCGGTTGCGTGGACACTGGTTCAAATTCCCGAATGGCATTATTCGTGTATAATTATTAATTCAGTTGTTTTGAATCCAAATTCTGTGAAATTTTAATATCTAACCAGCCAGCCACTTTACCGTTATGGGTTGTAGAAAGAGAGAGAGAGAGAGAGAGAGAGAGAGAGAGAAAGTGTGATTGGCTTACTTCTACTACTTCTACAATCAGTTCTCGTTAACTGAATTCTGTAGATTTTAAGAGTCGACGTAAGTATACTTCTCATTGCATAGATACATTGGAGCTGACATAATAAAAAAGTTATAATAAATCACTTTCAATAAATAATATAAAAATCGTTTTTTTTTGTATCTACGACAAAAAATATGCAGTTGAAATAAATAAAGATTTTCCCGGAAAAGTCTTGTTTTAACAAATTTAATATAAAATATTGATTTTTTTTACTTTTCCATATATGCATTTATGAGTCGTCTGGTATCGAAAGCAGAACTGTTACATCATGTATGGAATGGTTCTGCTTTGATACCAGACGACTCGTATGTAATATATAAATATTATATGAACACTCGAGTTAATTGAAACTTTGAAAAATATCTTATATTCAATTTGGACTACATTTTAAACTCGCATCGAATCTAGAGAGCAATTATGAACATAAATAACATTGTAATAAAAATAATAAAACATTTTTAGTACTTTTTCCACATAAAATTTATTAGATCAGGGCCGGTTTCGCTCATGATGAGCATTGTCAACTGATAAGGAAAACAATAAAACAGTGATATGTATACAAAAGTTAAGTGATAAAAACAAGGTATGACAAACAATTGGTATTACAACCTAGCAAAAGAATTGAAGCAAAATACAAGGAAAATAAACTATAAATAAAAAGTTGAAGACCACTTAGCAATGAAAACTATTACAACAAAAACCGATTAGGTATGAATTATCATTAACAAAGTAAAAACCAACAATTAGTGTATATAATAAATAAATCTTAATGTCTGTCAACCAAAATTGAGTTTGGAAAATCCAGTAGAGTTCAATCCGACAAAATTGATTCCTGCAAAAAGAATAAAGGCAATATCAATTCTTACAAAATAAAAGCAAACTGAGAAAATTAAAATTCTAAAGAAATAAAACAGCATATATATTATAATGCCATTCCACAGTGAACACCTTAAAAGTGAACATAACATTGTTTAATACTCAAATATTCTACATCAATTTATTCCAATCTACTTACTTATTGATGACTTATCAGATTTTTTGTCAGCTGATGCCGATGCAATACGCTCTGCTAGTATATAAGCAAGCACCTTACTGAAACTGTAGTTTTTTTTGGTTGTTTCCTTCATTTTGACTTTAAGTAAATTTGTAAAGAGACAAGATTTACGATCGGTTTCGTCAAAGCGTACTGATCATCGCTCATTATGTTTAGTTATTATGTGACGCAGCGTGCTCCCGTCGATAAGTCTGTCGTTGCAGCAACGGACAATGCAAAATGCAATGACAGGAGAGTAGCGTAGAAATTTTACTATCGACAGAAGGGGCAATTATTATATTTAAGAATTTGCTATGATCGATAGTTTTAGTCAAATAACTGACTTGCATGAAATGCACGAATATTAACCTAATTATATTAACTATTCATTGTTTAATTAAAAAAAAAACTGGATTGTGTGTCACAGGACTTAAAAGACGTACTGCTGGGTTCATCGATTGGTGTAGAAAAGTAGCAACTGGGAGAAAAGCAAATGGAATTGATTGATTGTGGTGAGTAAAGTAGCAAGATTCACCACGGACTGTACTATCAGAGAAGAAGAAGAGGAAAGTACATATTATTATATGGCGGTATGATAAAGCAAATATCTTGCATTCAAAACAGGTGAACTAAATATTTAAGAATTAAGTCCGAGAATGTCGACCTTTTGCAAAATTAAAAAAAAACAGTTGTTGAATTCTTGAGATCGGTGTATTTCCTGATTGTTCTGCGTAAAAAAAATAATGGTTTGCCAGTCACATAAAATTATCACACTCAAAACTCATAAAATGGATAAATATTGAGTAATAAATGCGTGCTACTGTAGTCATAAGATTTTGTTTTATTTAAAATACTTATTTTTTTGCATTTCTGAAAGTTTTTAGACCTATAAAGAGAGATTAAATTATTCTCAATGACTTTGTAAGTTTTGACTTTTTTTTTTATAAATATCTGCAAACGATTTTTTTTATGCCCCGTTTTCGTTAGAACGAGAGCGACATATCATTATAAACAAAATTTAAAAAATCGTAGTTCCCTATTACATCACATAAACAAAAAATAATAGTGCTAGTCGCCATTGAAGTATAAAGCACAACAAGCTGTGTGTTGAATAAGTTGGATATAATATGAAAAATATTCCTGGATTCAGATCGAATATCTAATAAAAATAAATGTTTTTTTTTTGAGCAAACGAAAAGTTTCATTCCAATAGTGTTAATTATTCTAAAGCGCGCCACTGAAGCGTACAAAAAAAAACATTCAATAGATATTTTCAGTTCTACTTGCAGCAAAATTTACAGTCCTGTTTCACTTGCTGTGCATTATTCGTTGACAAAGAGCGTAAATGGATTTCCCACGCATCCCTGATTTTGTGAGATGCAACTTACAATAAAGTGTGAAACAAAAAATTACACTGTGACAAATTCTTCGGCTACTTATTTTTTTTTGCACATTCCTCGATGTTCATTGAATTAATTTGTCCAATTGGTTATGCCGTATATTATTTAACTTATTGTCAATACTACTACAGATTTGAAAACGTAATATTATGATTCTTATTTTGTAAAAAAACAAAAAAACAAAAGAACATTAATACTTATTCCATAATTTTATATACTAATTCAAATCATTGTATAACAATTTGTAAGTGTGGAACACTTTTTAATGTTTCTGAAAAATACAAAAACTGTTTTCCTTAAAAATAATGATATCAATACAATGAAAATCCTTATAGTTTTTATTATTAATAATCATTATAATATGTATGTTATAAAATTGTAGGTAAATTGAAATTTTATTTTACGACTTTATTTCTGTTCGTAAAACAAAATCTTGTGTTTGCTTTTAGGTAATCTCTACGCATCATTTTCATTTGATGTTAAAAAAAAGGTATAGAGAAACAATAATTGAAAGATTGTCTGATGGTCATTCATTCGAAATAAATAAAATATAGTTTAACAAAAAGTGATCAAAACGAATATACAGATGCTCTATTTTGGACCAGTTTTATAATCTATTTAAATTTTTCTGCTATTTTTATTATAGTTATTGCCACCGACTAAGATTTCATCGCTTAATTCGTATATGTAAATTGATTTATCCCATACGACCCATAGCTATATAATAATTTGCAATTATCTGTAGTAGATATATGAAAAAATAACATAGTTTTAACCACGTATAAGAGAACATTGGATTATTTTTTATCTATACTTGTTTTATACATTTGAATATTTGATCTAAGTCTATCGTAATTTATTCCCGGATATTTTGTGTTGATGTACTGTATATGTGTCACAGATTATTTTTGATTCGAATTGACTATGTATGTCTATTGAGATAATATTGATTATTTAATTAACGAAGAAAAATAGTATACAGATATTAATAAGTCCTTTTTGAAGTTAATATTTATTGTCATCGCTACGGTATTTATATAACTGCACGTTCTAATAATTTAGCTTCTGTTCGATTGAAGTTCTGAGAGATAAAACTATTGTAAATATACATCCAAATTATTTTATGCATTCAAGTATGTTGACGAAAGTCCAGCCAGTTTTAATAATGTTAATTGGCTGGCAAATATTTCGCATATGATATGTCACGTGTGTACTCTGGTAAGGGGCGAAATCTCTCCCATCTCGTTCGCTGTTACCTGTGCCACGTCAAAAATGTTTGGGGACCCGACCGAACCCAACCCCCGTGCGTTATGGGTCCCTTTCCCCGCGGGCACCCCGCCCCGCCTTCTCGCTCAAAGCCGGTCGTTAACGTCTTGCGCTCCATTAGCCAGGATAATACCATCTGGACAACTAATAGCACGGTCCAATCTCCAGGATAATGTCTTTTGTAGTCGGTCTCTTTGAAGCTTTATTTTTGGTATTTCCCGAAATATTTCCGGGGCATAATTTTACAATAGTGCACTTAAGGGATTAAAAAATGCAATAATTTTTTTAAATATGAAAATTACAGTAGAGAGCTGCCTTATATGTTGATTTTAATAATATTTGAAGTCTTTACCTGCTTTGTATAAATAAGTTAGTTGTTTTATCTGGAAAGGCTGTATCCACATCTTGTGGGCGTTAGAGTTGTATGAAGTGTTGTGACCATCATTTTATTAAGTGAAGGAAAAAGCAATTTCAACGAAATATATTTTTGACTACCATGAATCACTTGAACAAATTTTTACAGAATATAGTGATAACGATGCGTTCAGTTGATATAAGTGCACTATATGGTGACATAGTAAATAAAAATGTTGGTCATTTTTAAATTTCTGTTATGATACTTTAGAAAGCTTCCAAAATCACAGTTATAATGATGATTTATTTTTTATTTGATAATTTTGACATCATATATATTTTAATAATAAAAATACATATTTGAGCAAAGTCAGACTATGGGTATATTAATTCGCTTTTTTCACATTTCGCTTCCTTAACGATACATATTTGTATACGTTCTGACCTGATTCATGATTACATCATGAATTGTTTTCAATTTATTTAATAATTTATCTAATCCAACTCCGGGAGCTGAATTCCACTTTGAGAAAAAAGCTTTAATTGAAGACGGGAGAAACTATTTCATGTCTAAAAATAATCAAATGCTTCTTGCTTGAAATGAAAAACGAATTGTTACCATGTAAACAAATAACGATAATATTGTAAAAAGAGCCGGCTGCGTGGCAAGTGGTCAATGTTCGGGTTTGGTTACGGAGGTCACTGGTTCGAATCCCAGTACTGACAGCTAATAAAATTTATAAGCTGTCAGCACTGGGACAATAATTAATTTTATACAATCGATTTATGGATTTCTGTTTGGAGACATAAACGTATATGATGTTTTGAATTCTTACCTATCACCTATCACATCATACAAAACGGAGTGAGAGCGATTAGCGTGAGTGTGTTCGAATAAAATACAATGAAAAGGGACATTGTATTTTTGTAAAACTTATGGCAACGTTATTTATATGAAAAACTTTCAGAAACACCGAGTATTTCTAAACATCAATATTGTTATCTATTCCAGCCTTTTGGGATGATCTTACATTGTTTCCAACATTGACTTCGAGGAAGTAATCAATATAAAACAAAATTTTAACCAATAATAGCAAACTGTAGGTACTATATTTTTTAAGAAGGACTGCTAGCATAATGCGATTGGGTAGGAATGTCGGTACGTTGTAAAATTAATTACCCCAAAGACGGGCGATGTCTGTTCTTGGACCCTCACACAATACGGTGGTCGTAAAAACGTTCATGCTAAAATATTTCTAAAGTAAATCGATAATAAAACCCCATTTTTTTCAAAATATCGCCTTAAATAATACAAGAATGGTTTATTTTACAATCCGTGATAGCTTAGTGAATATTTTAGCTCAAATTAGTGGAATTTAATTACGTTTTCGAAGAAAATTATACCAAATATGATACGCGTTATTATGGTCACCATTGGAGCTACACAGATTGTCTCAAAAATACGTTTGACTTTTTGTTTAAAACCGTACTCAATTTGCTGGTAATACGAGTAAAATCTGGACCTAGAGTAGACTATTGGTATTGAGTAAATCTAGTGAGAGTGCAAAGTGTTAAGGAACCAAAGGCAGTTATTAAAAACGTCTTGGAGCGATAGGTGCGTCGTCTGTAATTAAATATGTGTTCGCGACTCACCGTCCCTCGATAGTCGATACCTCAACTGCTCTGCGCCGGAAAATTCTCTGTGGAAATTTGAAATTGGAAGCGTTCCATTTGACGTGTCACGCTTTTATTTTTAATTAGTTTTATGGCTAATGAATTTGATTCGATTTCGACATTTTTACGCATATCTGAATTTTGTGGATTTTATTTTTAATAATCAACGAAGTGGTAAATAAAATTAAAACCGAGTGACCGAAGTTATACTGAATGTTTAGAAGAAAATTTTCGAGCACTTTTTAAAACTTTAAAAACACTTGAGTACGTCTAGTTGATTTTTTTACCTGTACCGAATTGCTTAAGTTCTTGATAATGGATTGTCTGGGAATGACGCAGCATTGTTACAGCATGCAGTATGGACAGCCTCAACCACAACAGGTGGGTGATCTTCTTTCATTGTTGTGGCGATAAGTGATATCATTACCGCGGGCCGTCCATTATTAATTTTTGTTCATTTTTACAATGTAACGTTGCGGATTTATAGACCAGTTATATTGATGTCTGATATTGACAAATCTGTAACTTAATTATATTATTGTCTTGGTAGACGATTCTAAATCAAACTTATCGCTAAGTGATAAGTTTGAATTATTTTAACCAGTTTAATCAAATTTTGAGAAAAAAATTGTCTTCTTATCACACTTTGATTTTTTCCAAAGCTGATTTTTCAAAAAATAAGTATGCCTTGATTTTTTCTAAAATACCATTTGTTTTAACATTCAATTAATTTTATTATATTTTAAAGTTTCATTCTTGTGCAAATCGTATATGTATGTATGTATATTTTCGATACATAATTTATATTGTAATTTTTTAACTTTAAATATCACTAATTCAATTCAATTGATATGCAAATACGAAGTAGTTTGTGTTTTCTTAATTTCATTGTAAAAGCGTCTTTTTACATTTTATAATTTATCAATGTCATTTAACATATTTATATATTTTTTAATAAACGTTCCAACATTTCGTTTTTTCATACTTTTGATATCATTACGGAAATCAATAAAGATTTGGAATCTTTTATTCTATTCTTTTTGGTTTGATAAATATTTAAGTAAAATCTGTTACGTTTTTTTTTCGTCTTTAATTTTTTATTGGATTGCAATATGGAAATAGTTATTTTGGACTTGATTAGGAAAAGTGTTATTAAATCATTATTCGTGAGCTGATATATTATGCAAACGTAGTTTCAATTAGTGTTTTGAATTTTAAGTATTTTGAATATTTATATATTTTGACTAGTTTTTCTTGCCTCAAATAATATTCACGAAACATTGCTAAAATGCTAAATTTATTTAAATGTTTTGTGCAGATGCCGTATATGGGTGGAATGGGTTACACCACAGTATGCGAACTGTCGCCGGCTTCATCCGCGAGTCCTACAATGACCGGCTGGTCTCCGTGGGCGGCAGGTCCACCGCGTACACCACAGATGCATTCCCACCAGTTTGCGCCCATAACTCCCGCCCTGACGACAGCAGCCCAAAGGCGCTGCGCTCGATGCAGGTGTCCAAACTGTCTCACCGAGGCGGCCGGTCTTACACCCGCGTACTCCAAAGACAAGTCGAAGAGAGAGCATTCTTGTCATATTCCAGGTTGCGGAAAAGTCTATGGAAAAACATCTCACTTGAAAGCGCATCTACGTTGGCATACAGGAGAACGACCGTTCATCTGCAATTGGCTATTCTGCGGAAAACGTTTTACTAGATCCGATGAACTGCAGAGACACCTTCGAACACACACTGGAGAAAAACGTTTCGCTTGTCAGCTTTGCACTAAGCGATTTATGCGGTCCGATCATTTAGCAAAACATATAAAAACACACGCTAGCAGCACAAGAAAAAATCGCAAAGTCGCGCCTGTAACAACAAAAGAAGCGAACTCCACAATCTCCAACGAGGAAGTCGCTCAAGAAATGACTGCCAGTGAAACAGACACCAGTAGTCCTGCACCAGATTTCAGCGCCCAAAAAGACTACACTCATTACGAATATCCTAATACCTTCGCCAATACAGTTCAGCCGCCTATTGAGTATTCTGATCGATCAGGATTACGAGATTCTTCCTGTTACGCCAATAAGTCTCCAGCGTATTATCCTTGCAAAGACAGTTATCCTAGTTATTATCCATATTCGAATGCGATGGGATATCAGTGTGCTGCGAAAGAAAATTACAACGTGTTTCAGCATCATTATGTAATGAGTCAACCGTTGGCTATGGGACAATGATAACTGTGAGATATTATATTAATTTGACTTTAATGTTACGAACATTTTTTAAATACATGTTTTTTTTAGTTTTTAACTGTACATTCCAAGCTTTTATATGTTTATCAGTAAATTTAAATTGAAATATCTTACATGTTTTTCTCGTTGTAGAGTTACATGTAATATGCTGACCAGTTCATTATAATCACGCTAATTCTAATTGAAATACCAATTGTTTTCTGAAAACCTACATATAAAGCGATCGATTTGAATCTAGTTTTCAATTTGTATGTGAAATATAAGTGTATTTTTCAGATTGCTGTTAATTTTAAAAATACACATTTTCTCTCCTGTTCATGTTAAAATAATTTGTTATTAATTTATATTACAATACTATGTCAATATAGCGATCTTTGTATCAAGTGATAGAGCTTAATTAAGCCCTGATCCGTTTCGAGATCAGGCTTTGAAAAGAAAATTTACACACTTTCATTTTTTCACTTAATCGATCAATAAATTTTTACCTTTACCCGTATGTGATGTCTTAAACCCAGTCTCTCCTTTCAATCATCTTAGACGTAGTGCGGGTAGAGAAAAAGCGCTCACCCTCTCAACCTGATCCTTCGATCCTCACCCTCTCTGAAAAGAGAGGCTATCTATGATCCATACTTTTTGTTTAAATACAATACTTATAGAGTTTAAATTAAACATGTTGACAGTCAACATTGTTAAACATTCATAATATACTGTTGTATCAATTTAATGTAAATAATTTAGTCTAAGGGACATATAATGTGAATTGTCTTTTAAGCTTCCTTCAAACATTTTTTTTATAGATTTGTACTCTAAAAAAAACCGACAATTTTATAGAAGTATTGTATACATGATATTTGTTATGTTATTTATATTGATGTAAAGAGTGCCTTGTTATATATATATAATAAGATTTGTAAAAGATAAGCATTTTTGAGCTTTAATACGGAATATTAAAAAAATGTAGAAAATATTATTTGCTGTTTGATATCATAACATTTATATTTCCCTATTTAGATTTTTACCCGTAGACATTATACTTAATCTTCACGAAAGTGTTAGATATTTAATATTTTTACACAAACGGAATAATTTTTGATTTTTTATGTAGCGTGATTTTTTGTTGTTGTTGTAATTATTTTTTAAACTGCTTCGTTTTATAAAGTTTTTTTTTGTTATCTCAAAAACGTTGTTTTTACGTTTGCGGTGAAAAATATGCGAAGACAAACATAGTAAATGAGAACATTTAGATGCATTCTAATTTTTTTCAATGTTTATTACTTCGACGTTTTTTATTTATACTCGTCTTTCTGCCTACCATAAAAAAGTTAAATTATAAAAAAGCTCTTCTGGAAATCATTGTTAAATAAATAAACTATAATTATTTATTGTCATTCAAATATTTAAAAAGTAATAATTGTTGAGCAATGAATACATAATACGAATCTATTAATAAAACTCAAACATAACAAATCAGAAATGTGTTTCTGCATATTTTTGACATTTGTTTTTTAATGAATTATTCAGGTGTTTTGTCAGAGTTTGTAAAAGAGGATATTTTAGTATTAATTACTTAAAGTAAATGTGGCCCAGTTGGTCACGCAGGTTTGGGTTCGATTCCCGGAAAGATCGCAGTGAATTTGAGAATCATTCAATTCAAACTTGTGATCGAAGACTGGGTGTCTGTGATGTCAATCCACACTATTTCTTCTCCTCGCATCCTTCTGACACTTTAATAACTGGGTGTAGCAATAGCGATTAGTTAACCACTAGTCATGTTCTAGCCTTATATTTATTTCCCTACTACACTTTGAAAAAATAAAATAAAAGTGAGGTTGAGCGACTGAGTAACAGTTCTCGTAGAAAAAAACTTATGTTGAAATGACTCAACTAGGAGGCCATATGCTCCACATTGGGAGCAGACATAGATAAAATGAAAAAAAAACAACTTTCTTGAGTTTGTTGCTCAGCCGAAAACAATATTTGATAATAAGAACAATTAATTAATAAAAACACAATATTCCTTTGCACTTCATTCCACTTTATTTAATAGGTCAGGACCGGTTTCACTCATTGCGAGCATTGTCAACTGATAAGAAATATAATTTAACAATGCTATTTATACAAAAATGTAAAGTCTTTAACCACAATTGGCATTGAATAGAAATTACCAATTACTAGTTAATTTGGGAAATTTTAATTATGTTTGTAATTACTTTCAGTCACCACTCTAAATTTATTAGTCTTGGATGACTTTTTAATTATATGTCAGATTTGTTAAACATTTTAATTTTGTGTTATTTTAGAATCACTTATAATGTAATTGGTAATTTCTTTTCAGTGCCAATTGTTGCTTACAACTTTTCATTTTTGTGTAAATAGCGTTGTAAAATTATATTTCTTATCAGTTGACAATGCTCGCAATGATTGAAACCGGTCCTGACCTCTTAAATAAAGTGGAATGAAGTAGAAAGGAATATTGTGTTTTTATTAATATAATGCCTTTTCACCAAATATTGACAGTGAATACCCTAAAAGTGAAAAACAGTTAACTTTGAAGATGAATGATTCAATCAGTTTGAAGCAGAATCTGACGAATCTAAAAAAAGGTAGTGTGTCTCCGCTAAAGATATATGAAATTTATTCATCGAATAAAACATCTATCGGTGCGCTGTCGAGGCTTCGCGGGCAGATGTAAAGCGGGCGGGTGACTCCGCTCGCCTCGGACGAGAGGGCTATTAAATGGGCGGGCTGCAGTCGCGCCGCCCAGCTCCACGGCCGCCCCCGCCTTCCGCGGCCCGCGATCCGCAAACCGCGATCCAGTCACCACCGGCGAACCATCGCCGAGACAAGTGCCACGCGACTCACGACGCGATTGCTACCTGCTAGTCGCGACCTGTGACGCCGGCTCCACGCGACCCCCGCGCGGAAAACGCCGCTTTTCTCAACCCCGTTTTCGGACCGCCGACCGTGCACCCGAAACCCGCGTTTCGGCCAGTGTCTCTCAGACCATGTGGCATTTTCTAAACAGTGTAAAGAATTTAATCACGGATCCCAATAAGTACCGATTTAACTTGAATTTGATCTTCGGGTAGGTACACATCAAAACAGTTTTTTTTTGTAAATATTTAAATTCAACGAACAATAGATATAACTACGATATGTTTATTTCATGTGTAAAATTATCAGATGATTGTCAAGAATATTGATGGCATTATGCTAACGAGCCTACTAATAGACATTGGGGATGTTTTTGTGTCGTTCAATTTCAAATACACTTAACATGTCCTTTTTAAGGCTGTAAGTGACGCATTCGCGAGGAAAGAAAGGGGGAGTTATCGGTAGCGATGATTGATTGGTTTTTATAACAATTTTTACTATTATCATCAAATTAATACTGATATACGAAGTATTAACTGTCAAATAACTGATAATGTTTTTGTAATGAAAACTATGGCTTTTGGCAATAATTTAGTATGTAGCACAACTTTCATTATTATTAACTTTAATAAATACCATAAATCATAAAACCAACAGTTAAGCAATGATACTTAATATAATAATAAAATTAAATTTGTTTTTTTTTTGTTTTTACTAAAAACTGATAAAAACACAATTAGATAAAAATGACAGCACGTGATTTGGAACATTATTTATATTGATTACAGAAGCCTTGATAATTTTCAAATGATATTACAATACAAACACATTTAATGTAGACATAAGTTGACTCGAAAGGAAAAATATACACCTGCATGCGACGGCAACTTAAATATAAATAACTACAATGCTGTTGTTGTCTAAAAGTTGTTTGAAGAATATTTCACGTAAAGCATTGATAAAAAATTGAAAATATTTGCGAAGTTTATTCATGTATGTATGTTTATGGAAAATTTTTCAAACATGTTATCTGTCAGATGAGAAATTAAAAATACTCATAATGCCGTTACGTTTCTTCACTTCACTTGTGATACCAATTTCTATGCACACACCTTTTATAATATTTAATACAAAAAGCAATAATTGATTAGCACAACTATACGTATTGAAATTTTGTCGTTAACGCTGTTAGTAAAATTTATATACTGTTTCTATATTTAAGCATTCTTTCATTAGGTGTTGAAGCTTATATTAAATAAAAAACAAAAGTTATTCATGTAGTACATACTCGAAAAGATGTTGATAAACTCTAGTAAAACAACTCAAAGGCCACCCCCTGGCTTTGTCGAGTTGAAATAATGACTATTCAAACATAAGAAGACGTACCTATTGTAAAAGGAAGAGACTTTGACAATAAAAACATGGTATCAGTGTTTTAGTGACAGCAGTGTTTTATTCCCATAAGTGAAATACAGAAGTCCAATAATTGGCTGTTTTTAATGACAACTATTCACTTGTTACAAACATGAGCGGGAAAAATCACGGTTCACCCGATCTACTATTGAATGTAAGTACATATACTAATAATTGTTTTACGTGTATTTTTTGACAATGTGGAAGAAGAAAACTGTTTTTTTGTTTAACCTATGAAACTAACAAGTCAAATTGTGTGTATTATATTAATATGACAATATATCAATCCGGGAATGATATTAGTATATACAATTAAAATGTATGCGAAACCGAATGACATATTCAATATAAAGTTATCATTATACTAAATGGGTCAAAGTGAGACATTTAAAACAAACAATAGATTAGATTCGACAGATTAGATAAGATGGTTTTGCATTTTATTCTTAGCGACATTGTTTTTCCAATTGATTCAGTGCCTTACAGAGGTATTTTTTATTGTTTTTGGGGAGATTTTTCGGTCGATTTTTTTTTTTATATGATGAATGTTTCATCAAATAAATATTTGCGAAAGGGGTGTTAAATCAAGTTAACATTGTCTACAATCTACACTAGATTAAATACCAAAGAATCATAAAAATAAGTGTGTGTCAAGGTGCACTATTGAATTATAGTTATTATCAGAGTTGTTTGTAATTGTTATATCTTGTCGAAAAATTCTTTATTTGATGTTTAAAAGAATCTAAATTTATTAAACTTCGCAGTTTTATTTATATTAAACCATGTCCGTTTCCAATGTGTATAGCATATCATGGAATATTTACGAAAGTATTTTCTTCGACGAAAACTGATTGTTACTTAGTTACACAACCTCTTTTTTTAGTTGGGTAGGGATATAAAAAATAAAGCTAAAACAGGACTAGTGGTTAGCTAATCACTCTCACTACGCCCCGTTTTTTTTATGATTGTAAGGGTGTGAGAAGACTTTAAGATGTCACAAAAATTCAGGTCTTCGAATAGAAATAGATAAATCGATTGAAAAAAAATCTATCCGTAAGATTTGAGGCCGTAGGATCCGCTTCAGAAGCCAGTGACGTTGACCACAGTAAAACAAATCCGACTTTTAAATATATATAAAAAGTAAAGTTCGTATGATCTTTTAATCATCTATAATATATACAAAACCATCATAAACAAATCATATATTTAAAATTGAATTCAATAAAACAATGTAACAACTTACAGCCAGTGTTGTAAATAAATAAAAAATAGCGGCGTGCGTTTCATGGCACTATTATTAATTGAAAATGATGATGACGTCTTGTAACATTTTGCCCTTTATAAAAGCTCTGAGTAGCTAGCTGGTAGCGGTCTCCTACTTCACACAAGGGCTCGTTCCAGCGACGGCTAGGCGCCAATGCATTTTACCAGCGGAACCTACAGATAAATTTATTGTCTATCCGAAAATTTCCCGGTAAATTAAATTTCAAGCGGAACAGGAGTTGGCCTTTCTTTGCGGCTGGTCGATATTAATTACTTCGCGGTGGCTTTTACCATTTCAAATGACAGCTTGAAATGGTTATTAAGTATTATTGTTAATAACGTGGCCGATAAATTTTAATAGGAGCATGATGGATGTTATTTTGTTTTAATAAAAGTGTGATAGTTTTGGGAATTCACGCGTCATTGAAGCGGTTTTAGAACGGAATGAAGATAGTCAAATTTCATCAATGATTATTCAAAAGAATATATTCTTGAGAGCGTCATATTCAAAGAAAATATTGAAACGGACATTGCTTTATCATTATAACAGCTTAACGAGCGTACGTTTTTTTTTATAAAATTTCACCTGATGAAATAAAATTTTGCAAAAAATTCGCAAAAATTATAATTTATAATTTGTAAGCAAATTGAGATATCTTTACAAAATTTAATTTTCTTAGCTTCCAGATACTTCGTCTATACGCATATATGTGTCCGCCGGCCAGCAACCTTTGTTTTTCAAAGACTCAAATACGCGTCCACGGTCGTTAAGCTGTTTTAAAATGCTCGCGACGAGATTAACCGGTCTTGAACATAATTTAAATTTGTGAAATTAGAACAAAAAAATGTGTATTATTTTACTAAAAAGATTTCTCACTTTTGTATTGAATTAAATTGAGGTTAAATAATAAATAACATAAGTTTGCTGAGTTATTCAAACGCCATGAAAATATTATTAATATATTACTTTAACCACATCTTTTGTAAATAGACTCTTTAATATTAACAGCTTAACGACCGTGGACGCGTATTTGAGTCTTTGAAAAACAAAAGTTGCTGGCCGGCGGACACATATATGCGTATAGGCGAAGTATCTGGAAGCTAAGAAAATTAAATTTTGTAAAGATATCTCAATTTGCTTACTAATTATTATAGTGAATTTAGTAAAATTATAATTTTAGCTGTTAAGTTTTTTGCTAGTGACACATGTCTACTTTGAATATTACAAATTATATTCTTTTTGCCGCTGAATCACTCTGTGTTTTGTCAAATAATTATAACATAATCTAGATTTAGGAAGATTTTTAATAATAATTCAAAGATGTATATTGCAAAAAAATAGGAAATCAATAAATCGTAATAAATCTCTAAATCAGTGATTCTCAACCTCTTCGGATTCACAGTATACGTTTGATTACAAGATTTTTTTTCGGACATAAAATTTATTACAAATTAAACAGATAACAAAAGTTAAAGACAAAATAAATAAAGAAAGGATCTTTACATATGTAAAAACTGTAAACAAAATTACCCTTAACTAATTGGAAGTTATTTTATGTGAAAATAATATGATAGGCTAGTTCTGACGATGGCGTATGCCGAAATAGCTATCAACGCATAAAATTATTAAAAACTGTAGAACTAAAATACTTTGATATTTTTAATCTGTGATAGAAGAGCTTGTTGGATTTTTACAGATTCTCTTAATTCTTTGTAAAAGCTTTCTCGCTTTTATTGTTTATTTTTTCGGCTTTAATTATTTCGCAAATTTGTCTGCTTTTATAATTTTTTCATGAGACTTTGCAAAACAAGCTCGCGGTGCACCAGTGCTACACTGTGCATCGGTTAAGAACCACTGCTTTTAGCAATACATTTACTTATTTATATAGATATGGCAAATAAACTTAGATTGTTTAATGGTTGATTTTGAAGTATAGATTTTGTAGAAAAAATGTTTGTAGCAAAGGATAAAATAAAATAAAACATATTAATAATATAATTAATTATGTTCGATCTTTTATAATAATTTATTAAAAACGAACACCTTTGTTAGGGCTAATAATAAAATGAAAAGACGTTAAGTACTAATTGACAGCTTCTGAGGGCTGAGTAAGCCAAGGGGAGATTCCCGCAGGCACTTGAATCCTACATGCTCTCCTCTTTGTGTGTAGTTATGTATACAAATAAGCCTGGACCCTAATGGGTCTAATAGGGCAACAATGGGGCAAAAATGGTGTTCGGTGATGGTATTTGGCTTACTTTTCTTCATGCCTGTCTAATTTGTTACATATATTTTTGTGCCTACACATAATACAATACAAGAGAATGTATACAAATTTCGTACTTGGTTATCTGGGACACTTTATAATATAAAAATGAGAATTGTTGGTGCCAGTTAATAAGTAATACGCAGTGGCGGATTTTGCTATAAATGAATGAAGCGCGCGCTTGGGGCCTCCGAATATTAGGGGCCTCAAAAATGTCTTATATAATACAACCTATAGAATTATGGAAAGAAATCCAATACGTATTATTTTATTTTTCATTCTGCACACAGTAGTGCATGCAAACAAGTCTTGAAGAATTTCTTCTCGGGGCATCCCTAGAAAAACTTTGAACACGAATAACGTTGTTACACTGCAAGATGAGTGTAAAGCCGTTGCGAGTGGTCGTGGGTACAATTTTAAGTACTCCAGAGAATTAAAAATAGATCCATATAATTTTTAATATTTCAGATTGAATTTTCTGGCGTTTTTATTAGGGTATCCAATCCCGGGATTTTGGGATTGATCCCCTTTTTTTCGGGATCCCGGGATTGTGATTTTCTTACCGAGAAATTTGAAATCCTCAATTCGTTATACTTTTCCCCAGAATCTCACCGAAACTCGTTTTTTTTTTTTTTAGCTCACCGAGGAATTTGAAATCTCCGATTTGGTATACTTTTTCCCAGAATCTCACAAAACCTCGTTTTTTTTTTTTAGCTCACCGATTTACCAATTTCGTGTAAATTATCGGGTTTTCCTCCAAATTTCTCAATCCCGAAATCCCGGGATCGCGGCTATCTCAATCCCGGAATTTCGGGATCAGAAAATTGAACGGGATCCCGGGATTGGATGCCCTAGTTTTTATACTATCAGAAAAACAGGGCCTCCAAACCTAATTGTGCCTGAGGCCTCCCATGTGTTTAATTCGCCACTGCAGGTACTATTATTTTTTGTGCCCATGTCCGTTCCCAAAGTGAATCATGTGGACTCGTATTCTCAACTGCTCTTAGTTAACTGCTAAACCTTTAAATTTATAAGAAAGTAAGAATAGAAAGATTGTAATGTACCAAGGCTAGTGGTAAATTCACCGCTCTCGTTTCACTATACTTTAAAGAGGGAATTTCAGATATTACAGACATCCATGTCAGAAATCCATAAATTGATTGAAAAATGTATCCGTACTGGAGTAAGAAGCCGTTAACTCTACGTCCGAAACTAACGATGTGAACTAACCGACAATGTTAACACTTAGGTCCTAGATTATACAAAAAATCTACGATGATCTTTAAGTAAGTGCAAAATTGTTTCAGCGATCTTTTTGCAATGCACTTACTATGCGGTTAACTTGGATCAATTCACCCTCCATTGAAACGTTGATGGATCAAGTGGCTTTGAGTCCCTGAGGGGTACTTAGTGAAAATAAGGAGGGTGAGTTGACTTGAATGAATCAGAAGCTCGTTCTAAGCTCGTTTTCGATAGTCTCAAGGGATTATTTTGCAGTAATACTGTATGAATAACAAATCAAACATAACAGATTTTCCACTTACATACATATTATGTAATTATTTTTATGCGACTAGAATCATTTGATTTGAAGAGAGCCGTAATGAAAAAATATGCAAATAATTAAATTAACGAATCAATTCTGAAGTACGGCGATGAATTTTTTAATACATATTTGTATTTTGGGTATATTTAATGCCATAACTAATAACCAAACTGGTTAAATAAAAAAATGACATGTTTGATATTATGTTAAGTATATTTTTGTAGCCATAAAAGATATATTATGGACAGCACTAATATTTCCTCTAATCTGCGCGCGCGCGGCACTCACTCCGGGTTGGCGCACCTCCAATACTAAATATTCAAATATTGTTTTTTATTAAATTGGAATAACTTTTAAGATAATTTAATTAAGATAATTTAATCAACTATCAGAAAAAGAAAATGATCTAATTGGAGTGGATGAAATACTGTAGAGATTAGTTGGAAAGAACGACGTAAAAAGCTAGAAAATTTATAAAATATGTTAATAACGTATTGATTGCGAGTTAAGACTATTTGTTTCATTCTGTTTTTTTCTTATTTGTGCTTGATTTTATTTTTTGTAAAAGAAATATAAAAATTTGTGTTATTTCTTAAATTTTATCAAAACAAAAAAACATCTGTTTTTTTTTTATATAAATATGAAAAATTATGCCGCGCATTTGTTGAATTGGCCCGCGTAGTCTTTGAATTTTCCGCGCTGCTAAATTATGTTATTAGAGGGAACATTAAACAGGACTATTGATTGACAGAAGTCAATTCAAAAACTATCTTCTCATGTCAAATATTTATATTGTTTTCCTGATTAATATTTTAAATATGTAACTGGGTACTATGGTGCACGAGAAAACAATGGTTAGGAAAGAATGTTATGGACATATACGACAAGATGTTTGGGAAAAATTATATGAAGAGAATGGCTACACGGAAAGATTGGATGTGAGATAAATTAAGAATTTTGTTTGTTCTGTTTTATCCTTTCTCCTTGCTGGACTACTATGATAAATTTCTAATACAAAACAATTGATAAAGTGGTCTTTCCAACGTAAAACAATAAGATTTCCATTGAAATATAGTTAAAAATTACATTATTCGTTTGAGTACAAATATAAGATTTCGATGCTAATTGTATGCCACGTGTAAAACGTTCTTTCATTAAATAAGTAATTTATTCATACATTACCAAACGACTGTCAAGAGAATTGCCGCCCACAAAAATGAAATAACACACAAATTAAATTAGTTATATTAACATTTTTGTAATTTATTCCATGACAACTTGGAATACATAGATATATTTAGCAGAAAACGCTTTTTATGAATACATTACCATTTAGTAATTGCGATACATTTTTATTAAAACTGACAGCACAGAAAATACAAAACATAGTTTTTTAATGAAGGAAATATGTAAGTATGCTTTCTTTGTTAGGGAATTTTTTGAGTTTTGAGCAGTGACGGCCGTTCAATGTGGCATTGGATCAATGGACCCCTTGTATATGCAGGGGTGGTTATATTTCATGAAATAATATTCAAACATAAGATTTATCCATTCACTCATTTTAAATTCTTCATGTATTTATTGTCTAAAATAAAATAAAATAACATGTTCTAATATATTTATTATAGAAAATAGCCCACCCCTGACAATCAAGCAAACCTTGATTTCTCCAACACTCAAATCATCATTTCCCGAGCTCTGTATTTGTGTAACGAATCACTTTTTCAATGTTTGTTCCTCATGTTATATATTTATAAATTTTTACTTTTAATCTTTTTAAGACTGGTTGATTCAAAAATACAATAGTTTTGTGTTCGAAACCAGTTCTCCTCAAAGTGTGCATTCTGGATAAGGCATTCTAAGCGAGTCGAGCTAATGCGCCGGCGTCTGTGCGGCTGATCTAATAATTAATAAAGGAAACGGAAGACCTCTGTTGATTAACGAGTTGAAAAGTCATTAGTTTCGGCCAACCGAAGCGGCCTTAAGGTCCTGTAGGAGGTCAGCAAAAAATCATCGAACAGATGAAATATACCTACGTCATATTTTTTGTAAAACTGTATTTAAGTGTACAGGGCAGTGTTTCTTAAACATTTATTGCATAACTTATACTCCATAATATACATATAATTATATAACATACAATAATGAATAATTTATACGTGAATAAAATGATTTACGATGATAAGAATTTTCAATAAGAAATAAACTGACAGAAGGCGACAAGTCAAAAAACCTTGTTTTGGGAAAATCGTTATTTTCAATAGTGTAATTATTACTTATCGTTTTAAAAACTTCATAAAATTTGATGATGCTAAACGAATTCGATTCCCATATTCAAAAGCTTTAAGTTATTTAAAGTTTTTTTTGTTATGTAAAAATACACAAAATATGGTTAAACTTGTTTTCTTAGAAAATACGATCTATATCTGCATTCATCATTCAAAACAGCCGGTTTTTGATTTAACACTTTCTGCCAGCATACCGTAGACGAATAAGATTAAAGATTATAAAAGGATTAAGTAAATATTTGACAGTTGAATTTTTTTTGAATAAAATATGTTTAGATTACTTATAACTCTTTTTTTACACAATTTTATCATTTTTAATAGCATAATTTATAATCAGAGGGCGTAACGATCAATTCGAAAGAGTTGTCTCAATCTTGATGTGAATTACGCGAAAAAATCTTATCTATAAAATATAAGAATACTCTACTTTTCCATTACACGAACGATAAGCTCTCGCTTTATAAATTAAAAGCGTATTGGCCTTGATAAATTTTAATAAACATATTTTTTTCAGCTCGCTACATCCATCCATTGCTTAATTTTAAGTAAGTTACCTTTACTATTCAAATTTTAGTCTGGTCAGCGAGCCCCTTGTTAAATAAAAGAAAATAGTATTCTCAAATAAAATCAGTATTTAAATGCAATTTCTGTAGATGTTTTAAATGTATAATATTATGAAACAAAATAAATGCCTTTTGAAATTTCAATGTTACTGTAATTTTTATATTTTATTATATGCGATTTAAAAAATAATGTTTTGATATTGATAAAAAAATCAGCTCTTCCTCCAAAACACCGTGAATAGTTCTGATACTAAGCGCGCCCCTTGCTAACGTATTGAGAGCCCACCGCTACATTAACCGCTTGAATACCGCGGAAATAAATCATTAATATGTCCCAGAGATACTGCGTGTTTTTGAGAAAAATAATTTTGCCTAATATACACTCGAATTCGATATTTTAAAAACCTGTATTGACTCAGTATAGATAGCACTACACATATTAATCGAAATATTGCTTATATTCTGTTAGAATACCAAGTATTTAATTTTTTAAATGTCTTGGACATCCGTGTTCGCTTGCATATGTTCCGGACACCGGTGGCCGCTTGGTATTCAAGTGGTTAATTGAGAAATAACATACTAATGGTAATAAAAAAATCTAATGAAAGTATCTTTATTTTGAACGTGTATTCCCGTTTTCGTTACGTGTCCAAGCAAGCTATGGAAATTCTGACATCGATTTTATATCGGATGTTTCAAATCCAAGGTGATAAGTTTTGTTATATCGCGGTTAATAAATACATATTTTCTAATACAGATAATGTGAAACGTTTTTGTTAATGTAAATGGTTTTCGGTGGGAAGGTAGACGTAAAAAAACAAAGTTAATAATGATTTTGCGGCAAAACTAACAGAGTTTAGGCACGCTAGCCAGTAGAGAAGAGATATCAAACCTTTTCCCGACCGCCAACAATTTATCTTACTGTATTTTTGTATGATTTAAAATTAATGTGATTGATTTCAAACTAAGAATTTACTAGCAATTTTCAAATCGATTTTCGTGTAGATATTTTTATTTTATGCAAGAAATTAGATTTTACATCGGTATTACCATATTTTAATTGAAGACTTAAAAAAGATTACGTTTAAATTTATAATTTATTTGGATAGCAAAACGTATAGGAAAATCCCAATCAACAATCATAACAAATAAAATAATTTATACTCGAATTTTGGCGAATACGAGCTATGATTAAAGGCTATTTTTTTATTTTTATTTTTCATATTATTGAAAAAAAATGTGCATAACTTTAAGTTTTATTCTAATATCATTTAGAATTCAAAATTAATAACAATGTAAATGTTGAGTATATAGGCGATACGAAGTTTAATTAAAAATGGTTTGGTTAATTAATCAATTTTCCCAGTAGATTTCGACTCTTGCATCAAGAGCAATTTTTCAAAAGTCAAGTGGCCGTTTTTTGATTCAATACGCGAATTTCAAAAATCTATATGAAAAGAGAAGTTTCTGATACGTTTTCTTAGAAAGGACATCATTCATTATATAGTAAAAACATGAATATCGCTGGAAATAACGTTTGGTCCACTTTGATGATAAACTATTACGGTTGTCATAATTTAAATTTGTTCTCAAACAAAGTGTATTGGTTGATATGAATGTTTATTATGATAGTGTTTTATAGTGTAAAATAATCATTTTTAAAAGTTGAAGATAAATTAATAAAAATAAAAAAACAGTGTACTATCATTCGTTTGCCGACATTTCTACACCCCTGACATATTGGACGTGTGGAGCGTAAAACTAGATATGGGTCCATTTATGCTTTACACAGGCGGTCGGCAGATCTTCTCTGAGTAATTAACCGCTGTGGCAAGTCAGTTTCGGGACTTGAGACATGGCAAAGAATAACAAAAAAAAAATGATTTCATTCTGTCTACATAAATTCGCAAAAACCATGTGGATGTTCGGCAAATGAAGCGACAAAGAAATTTGATGAATGCCAAAAGACCGCCGAGCAATGGACAATAACAAAAACGGTCACAATTCGAATTGTCTTAAGTCGTTCATTGTCGATTCTTGTTGGAAAGCCATAGTATCGAAAAAAAACTCTTTTGGGTACCCACCGGACAGGAATTGAGTTTCATTAAAAAAATATATTTTTAAGATTTCGACTGAAGGTGCTTGGTGTAATTTCAATATTAAATTTGAATCGTCCAAATTGTGTACAATGTGTTACACAAGCTTTGTCACTAACGACCGGGTTTCGCATTTCGGCATCTTCAGGCGTTCAAGTGCACGGATGAACTTGAATTGACGCTTAGTAAATGAATGTATCGTGTTTATATAAGAAATCAATGTATCACTAAGCATAAAGGCATCGCTGGTGAAAAAGATTAACCCATGGGCAGTGGCGGCCGGTCAATGCACCCCTTGTATATGCAGGAAATAATATTCAAACATACAATTTATACCATTCACACATTTTAAATTCAATAAAAAAAAATATTCTAAAACATTTATTATAGACAATAAATACATGAAGAATTTTAAATGAGTGAGTGGTGTAAATGCTATGTTTGAATATTATTTCATGAAATATAACCGCCCCTGCATATACAAGGGGTGGACTGATCCAATGCCACATTGATCGGCCGCCACTGCCCATGGGAATGCCTACAGATTTGACAGTCTACAGATGGTGGGTAATTTTAAGAATTAAATTTATTTTTGTTTGTCAGAAAAGTGTTAATGATTATATTTACTCGCATATAGTGGAGGATTTGAAAGTGGACGTTTATTATATAAACACGTCTTTTTTGGTAAGCGTCAGTTCAAGTTCATCCGTGCACTTGAACGCATGAAGATGCCAAAAGGCGCAACCCGGGTCGTTAGTGACAAAGCTTGTGTGAATGTACACAATTTGAACGATTCAAAATTAAATAAATACTTCTTTTATCAATTATTTGTCCCACTTTGTTAATTAAAAAAATATCTTAGAAGTTGTTTACATGTGACACAAACACATCTTTTTTTCTGTAAAATAAACGTAATATTCTTCCGCTTTCTTTTAATACTATAATAATAGTGTTTATCGTAAGTTTTTGTTATGTAACCATAAACGAAATAAAAAAGAAAAATTCCTTGCGGTACTTTGCAAGAGAACAGGAAGTATGTAAATTTGAAGAAATTTATTCGTGGATGCTCCGGACAAGCATCAATCGATTAGTTGGATGTAAATTTGAATATGAAATTACCTTCATGAAAGCGAAACAGCCACCTTTCACACTAATTTCAATATTATTTGGTTTTACAAGGGTGTAAGGCTAAGCGTTATGCAATTTATTGACAACAGGCATTTTGGGTGTTTTATGAGAGGCTACTTATAAACATAACCACATATTGTTAATATTTAAACCTAATTTGTTGTTGTTTTTGTAAAAAAGCACTAAGCGTTATTAGCAATTGAGATAAAACTCGAAAAAACTCCTCCCACACAGTGGCGGATTAAAACCTAGCGAGGTCTCAGATGCTATGATATTGAAGAGGCCCTGTCTTTCGTATTTTTTTTTATTCGATTAACTTGTTTTTTTTTCCTTTCTGCATCAAACCGAAGATGATATCTCCTCAATGATACAGTTAAGATACATTTTATTTAGATACAATTTGATAGGCAATAACAAATAATAATTACAAATATATAGATATTAATAAAAGTTAATTAAATACAAAGAATTGGTATAATTACAAGTAAAAAAAAAAAACCAATTAAATAATAATAAGCAAGAATGTTAGTTAATGGCACTAATAAAATAACCTTGTCTTTCGTATTACTTAAAAGCGTTGCGAAATTCCATGAACAGTAAAAATTAATACAGAAAAGTTAATTTAAAGATTATTGATTATTTGCCATATGAGCTATTTTTAGACCACTAAGATTCGGAAGCCCCAATCGTGCGCCTCATTAGCTTACAAGGCAAACTGCCACTGCTTCTGCACCTTAAATCGATGGCTGCCACAGACGAGATATCTCGTAAAAATTTTCATGCCCAACACGCCAGAGACGAGTCATCTCGTCAATAAGTAATCACACTAATAGTTGCAAAGTATAGCCGGCGTGCTAGGTAATTACTATTCATTATCTACGCCAACTACAAGGCCTAAGAAATACGTCTGCAGAAATTGTATAAAATACATCAGCTTCCATTTCCTAAGACCTTGATGACTGTAGTCTAGTATATGACATCAATATTAAAATTTTGTAGTTTCAAGTTCTAGTGGGCACCTGTATATACTGTGGAATCTTCCCGCTGACCTTTCCACCATGCATCACCGTTGACAGTGATCTCAGCGGATAGTCTCAATATACGACACAGATAATAGGTGTGTAGAGTTATAGATTATAAGAATCTAACATCATAATCTGCTTATATGTGGCATCATAATTGTATTAGGCTGAAACTACCTGAAGAGATCAGCATCAGAGTTTGGTTGGATTCTTTACCGTTGGATTTCTTCAACCGATCCAAGTATTCATAATATACTATCAAATTCCAAATATTTAAATAATCTTTTCTCTGTGATACTTCATTTTCATATCTCACACCAGTTACTCCTTCACTGTTCAAGTGTTTGTTGAAAGATCGCTTTTTATATCTGACAGCAGTTTGGATCTGAAATATACCAAGGCTACTGTCGTCTATGTTGTGGAGTTGTTGTAAAAAATATGACTTTGACTTAGTTTAGAGAATGTCACAAAATTGACAGATGACATAACCGTTAACGGCTGGTAAAAATAATATTAAAGAGAGCAAATGAAATATATTTGTTCAATTCTTGAATTAAGAAAACACGCCAATGTTCGATATTGTCGATACTAACAGCTTCTTTACACTCAAATTGCTTAGTTATTAAATATATGTTCAGAACTCTTTTGTTTTACCCATAACCCGCCCCTTGAAATAACGTAACCGGATAAAACAGAACATGAAAAAACAGAACATCACAAAACGTACAATATATCTTTAGAAAACACAAGTATTGATATGTTTTACAATCAATTAGTAATCTCTATGTCGTATTAGATACAATAAATAAAACAGCAATCGTGCATATCAATAACACTTTCAATCTGAAATTGTGTAAATACACTTATATTTGACGATTATAATAGTCACCATTGACTGATAAAGTAAAGCGCACGTTATAACATACTGCTCTGAAATAATTACCTGTATGATATTCAATTAATCTATAATATTTTTCCAATAAATAGTTAAGAAGAAACAAGTATCATTCCACTAAAAATTGAATGTGTTCTGAATTGTCTATGTTGTATGTTCTCATGTTCTGTTTTATCGTGTTCTGTTTATTCATGGAACCGAAATAACATATATCGGTTATTTTTTTTTATTCATCATAAAGCGGATATAAAAATGGCGATAAAACCATCGACTGGAATGTAGTCGTCAATACAAAGAACACAGTACATATTCACATCGACTGTGGAAAGGAAAAAGGACGTAACCCACAGTTTTTTTCGATAATCACAGTGTATCAAACTTGATGCACGTTCTATCAAAAGGATGCAAGCTGCAAATGCAGAATTAGCATGTAAATTTAGCTTTTAAGTTTGAAAAAGACGACCTTGTAAAAAAATAAAGCCAAGAAAAAAGACTGAAAAAAAGGTCTTTCCTGGACAATTTCTTTAATAAATATTAGATTATGTCAATTAAACACCAGCTTAGAAGCCTCCGTGCAATTCAAGGTTGTGTATAATTCATAATTTGCATATTGCCCAAAATCATCAAAACACGTTTTTTACGTCCTTTTTCCTTTCCACAGTCGACATAATTTTTGAAAACTAAACGCTTTGATATTTTTACCTTTTTTACAATTTCATTCTTCCTTGAAAATGACAATTAAATTAACAAATTCACGATTCAAGATTTTAACTAGCTTTAATGTAATGGTATAATTTAAACTGTTCGCTGAGTTTTGACACAATTCAGATCACGCTATAAGTATTACATTAACATCCGTATGCTGTAAAACTTTCATATCGATTGGCTTAAGTTCGAATAGGTAAACTAATCAACATGTCGTTATACATAATAATTGGTACAAGAGCATGAATAAAAAGTACACCTTGAACTTTGGTTATTGCTTACTTTTATGGTAATTTGATAATAACCATAATTATTGCCGAACGAGGCATGTGTTAAAAATAAGGCCACGTACTTGTTCACTCTGCAGATACGCTTCAAAAATATTATTATACGAAACATGGAGTTGTATTAAAATCATATTGGATCGATTTGAATAGCGATACATATCCATCCACCTGCTGTAGGGAAAGATTCTGTTAAAGGCAGTGCTTTTTTTGTAAAAAAAATAGGTACAGGAACTCACTTATTGTCAAGCTTTTCACTTAGATCATTCTCATCATTGTCCGTTCCTAACGGAGGTATCACAAAATAAGTTCTTTTACGAGGACTACTTGTTAGTCAGTTGCTCAACCTCTATTTTATTCTAGGGTTAGGGCAGGAGTATGTTCCCTCAAAGCTGCGCGCGTTGGTGGCCGCGTAGTAGCTTGAAAACACCCGCGAACTCATTGCAGGTTAGCGTGCGCTCCAATACCAGTGGTGTAGTGGGGCCAGGTCGGCGACTTGGCAGCTGAAAATGAGTCAGGGCGCCGCCCTGCCACCTTTTTGACTTATAACTAATTTAATATATTCAAAATTTGTATTTTCAAAAAAATGTTTTCATTACCAAAAATTTACTCTCGGTCTGTGCATCAAGTGTCTGGATCTGCATTTTTTTTTTGGTTTATTTGAAAGTTTTTGTATTTTTATCATCAAATGCATCGTGCGAGAAGTGAGTAGAGTTTTTTTTTTTTTTTAAATAATTGCGCGTTTTTTTATTGATTTAATTGTTAAAACTTGTGGTTTTTTAACATCGGACGTATATGTAAAAATAAATAGGGATTAAATCAATGACCGACCTGGTACCTATTTATTTACCACTACATCACTGTCCAATACATCTGTTCAAATAATAAATTAAAGTTAAGTTATTGACCAAAATTAATTATAAATTGAACATTATGACAATTTAACTAGAATTATGTTCTTATCTATTATCAAAACAAGAAATTCATCTGACTTCGTGTATAATATCACGAGTTATTGGTTTTAAGGAACGACGTGGAAAATTATAAAATTTTAAATAAATCATTGAAAAATGCTAATAACTTAAAAAAACGACTGATTTTATTTTATGAAAAACATTTTTTTTTAAATCCTGCTTTATTATGTTTATAAAATAATATACGTCATCGTTTGAGCTATGAAACATAGTAATTATATAAACATATCGCTACCCTAAAGGAACAGTGGGATAAGTCAAAAATACTAGTTTAGAGATAATTGAACTTTAACGTCTTGCGCTCCATTAGCCAGGATACTACCATCTGGACAACTAATAGCACGGTCGAATCGCCATGATACTGTCTTTTGAAGTCGGTCTCTTTGAAGCTTTATTTTTGGTATTTCCCGAAATATTTCCGAGGTTTAATTTTACAATAGTAAACTTAAGGGATTAAAAAATGCAATAAATTTTTTAAATATGGTGTGAGTTGTACTTTTTAAATAGAAAATTATAGTTTTATTTAGTTTTTTTTAATGGTTTACGATAGAAGATAATAGTACGTTTCTTTGTGTCTTTTATCGGTATCTAGTTACAGGGCAATATCAATAATTGTAAATGTAAGATTATTCTTTTAAATAAAAATATTTTAGTGTTCACCTTTCAGCAATCGATTGGTATACTCATCTTAAAATTGTCTTTTTTCACTTTATCTCACTGTTGCTTTATGGTAAAGAAATATGTTAGAGTGAATCATCACTTGAAAATGAGTTTATTACTTGAAAACTTGGCTCATTTCAAAGTTGTTGAAACATGAACCATGAATGTAAGTTATTAAATAAAAATAATTTTTGAAAGCATTTTTAGATATCAGTCTCAAACATGGCTTGACAACATCCAAAATATCATTCCAAAGTAATATAAGAATAAAAATACTTTTATAACGTACATTGTTTTTCAAAATGAAATCAAGTTTCATTTTGTAACCATTTTCGAATAAGCCGTGTTTGAAATTAATACCCTCAAATCATACTTTTCTACACACATACCTGTCTTGGTTTATTCTTGAAGAATATCTATGCTTCCGGTACGCAATTTGTCATCAACCTTGACGCCAAGAAAATGAAGTAGCCACAAGTGGGTACATCGTGGGACACTTAATACGTCACCCAGTGGGAGAGAACCACACGCACTCCTCAGTCCACTTCGCGCTTATCTTTTTGTGCCCGGACTTTTCGCCAATCATCGGCACGCGATGCCATGAGATTTGCTCGTACCCAAACTGGTCCGCGGCGGATGAGGTCACAATTATTACTCCAGGGAAGAGTTGTAACCAGGAATATTACGAATGCTATCAAAGGTTTGAAGAAGCCGGTAAACGCAGCGCCATCAAGGTAGGAGAGGATTCTTCCGAAACAATAATAAACTGTTGAAACACCAGCTATTAGAATATTTTTATTAAATGAGACATATTTTATCCACTGTGGTCTAGTTGGTTGATGCTTGATCTACCGATTAGGCGGGTCTGTGTTTGATTCCCGATAAGATCAATCGTAAATTTAAATTTGAGACCTAAGACGTGGGTTTTTGTGATGTCAATTCACGTCGAGTTTTTCTCTATTCTCTTATATATGTATATTATTTATAAAAAAATCAGCCAAAACTGCTAATAGTTACCGTATCGCCCTCTAAATCTGTGAATTGATTGAAAAATAAATTTGTTCCAGGATTTCGGGATTGAACATTCGCAATAAAATCGTGTAAAAATTCAGGATTGAAAAATTTTTGCTCGGTGATTTTGAAATCCTGGGAAAACCCAAAAATTTGCTTTTGGTCTGGTTGCCTATTTTCAGCAACTTTTAAAAATTTTTGCACTTGTCCTCAATCCTTGAAAATTGAACGGAATCCCGGGATTTCGGGATCCCAGGATTGGAGGCCCTAATTGCAAGCATCCAAAAGCAATGACCCCTGTGCAACAACAATATTGTTAATTATCATAAGTACTTTTATATAAAACGCTTTATTATTAATTGTATTAAAAATAAATCTTAAAAAAATAAATAAAGATAAGTGCGTTGAAATGATCATGAGTTTTTGAGACATGCAATAGTAAAAGAAGTTAAATTACCGAATAAGTTTTCAAGTCAACTACTTGTATTATTTTATGAGTTTGTCTAATGATATCATTAATTTACTTACCGCAAGTCATATGTCATAATCATGATAGGAAACATTAAGATACAAAAAATATGGTACGTGCCCATAGACAAAAAGGTGCCATAATGCTATTATAATTATTTAATCATTGCATGGTTATCACAGTGTTTGAAAAATTATACTTGTAACATTGGGGTATTTACATTTAATCTTTTTAATTTGTATGACAACAAAGACACGTACAACTATGTTCGTCCAGGATTTATATGTTAACTAGAATTTTTTTACCCGGCTTTGCATGAGATAGATTTAAACTCATTCTGTTACTACAAATTTATTTCAATATTTTACATGGCTGTAATCAATATTTCGAGTCCATGTTTGATCAGTATAGTTCAAAGCAGTGCTCCTCATGTAACGTGGTGAAACGGCGTTACGGCGCTTTTTTTCTCAACATTTTTGATGTTTTCAATACATATTCACTACATTTTATTTTCATTTTCATTTTAATTCCATTTAAAAAAAAAAAAAGAATTATAAGTAATAAGATAGATTTCTGTTCGAAGGCGTTGGTATTTGTGATATATATTCCTCACACTTCTAAATCCTACAATTGACAGGACAACCATTAGTCCTGTTCCAGTCCTATCTTTCTATTCTTGATCTCTTTAAAAAAATATGTTGAGGAACTTAGTAATAAACAATTTTTAGTAAAAAAAATCTTCTGTTGTGGTACCTTCATTATTAGGCCATATGCTCCACATTGAAAGCGGACATGGATTAAAATAAATACATAATTGATCGCACTGTTCTGGTGTGATGGCTTAAAAGCTCTTCTAATAAAACAAGCAACAAATATATTTTGATGACATTCTAACAGAGTTATATCAATTTAATCAAATGGTTAAAACGATGTTATTTAAATCGATAATTTAAAATTCAATTTAATAAAAAAATATGCATGTATGTCTGTGGAAAGGAAAAAGGACGTAACCTCACACTTTTTTCAAAACAGCTTTTTTTTCTCGATAATCACAATGTATCTAACTTGATACACGTTCTATCAAAAGGATGTAAGCTGCAAATACCGAATTATTAACTTAATATAACTTTTATGTTTGAAAAAAGTTGGGCTTGTAAAAATTTAATCCAAGAAAAATACTGAAAAAAAGGTTTTCCCTAGTCAATTTCATAAATTAATATTAGATTATGTCAATTTAACACCAGTTTAGAAGTCTCCGTGCACTTAAATGTTGTATTCATTTCATAATTTGTATATGGCCGAAAATCATCAAAACACGTTTTTTGTGTCTCCTGTAAAATTTGTTATGTATGGGCTACGTCCTTTTTCCTTTCCACAGTCGATATTTATTGTAAATATGTCAATAGAAACGGCTCAATTCTTCGTTACTATGTTGATGAGCTTGGTGAAAGAATGCAAGCTCACTCTACAGACTGTATTAGAAAAGGCATTCATCGGAGTGTCTTTGATCTTTATTAACAGCACTACCGATTAGTAAACGTGCAGCCAGGGTATGCAAATGTCTAATTCAGATGCAAATGGCATACACGAAGATCGATTTCCCGGTGCCGCTTAATCGACAGTGGTTGAAACACACCGACGTAGAAGAGACCAGCCGTCATGGCGGGATTGGATTCTGTCATTTCCCACTCGGCGAGTCTGTTAATCAAAGAGCTGGTTGACATTTGCATCGGGGGTGCCTCATCAAAGGCAGTTTCCATTCCGTGCGGGCGACTGCACGGTGCTCGGCGGACAAGGCCTCTCGCTTATGCTAATATTGGTTTTCTCTCGCCGCTAAATACACCTATTAGCTTTTTATTTGCACGTCGTATATTTGCCCCGGGGTCCCAGGCCTGATTCATTAAGTTTATCTTGACGTATATAATGTGAAACAAGCGAATTATGCACGTGAATTATTATGCTTCTTTTACATTGTTTTGGATGCAACATTCATCTGCTTTAAAAGATCAGTTTGATAGTCATAAATACATAATTTATAGCTACAAATTTTCACCAGCTTAATTCTTTTCGATAAACACGACGTTTGTTTTGAATAAAAAACGTATTCCCGAAACGGTGAGAATTTTTTCACTAAAATGGAATATTAATAATAGCTACTTGCTCCACGAATCAATAAACTATTTATGAAACTAGAAATTCTACAATTTCTATAAGCAAAAGTTAGCTTCTGCAGTAAAATAAATTACAGTCAAACGTTATTATGATCACGGAAATCTCGGATGTAATACGCAAACATCCGTTGACATTTTAGTTTGTGGTTTTCTCCATAAATTTATTCACTTTTATAACGAGCTACTTCTCGGGCAAACCGAGCAAAAATATCGTCAAAATTTTTCACGAGAGCTCATGATATACAAGCTAGTCGAATCTTTTGCACAGAGCACTGATACCACCCAAGAGTCTTTTAATGGGTTGAGTGCTTTGAGGTGCAAATTAAGAACAATGAGAGTGAAAATAATGTCACAAGCATCAATCTTAAATTTTATAAGAAAAGTGGATTGACAGATAAATAAAATATGTGTGTAAAGGGTTTATAAATAAATTCGAGTTATTGTGTTATGTGACCGCTCCAGATACTTCATTTTATTTTATTTATTTATTTAATTAACATTGCACAAGGTTGACAAATTATAAATTTAAAACTTTTACAATAGAGAAAAAAATAGTATAATTTAATATTAAAAGCAGTAAAAAAAACGTGGCAAGAAAGTCAACTGAGTAAGCTCCGACGAACTCTATTTTAATACATAAAAAATAGTATTCGTCGGAACTCACCCACGTCTACGTGGAATATGTCGACATCCGAAGCAATATTGTTGGACACCATTAAAGCTCTCCCCAGTGGCATCCCCATGTCTTCATGTGATGAGTACGTTTGTAAGCATTAAAAATACCTATTCTCTGATATAACGATTAATGTTTATAACGAGCAAATTTAAGTTTGGTCCCGTCTTTCTCGTAATAACCATGTTTGACTGTATTATAATGTTTAAACGTAGGACTACTGAACGTTACAGTGAAAAATATTTCATCATACTTCAACAGTCAGTTAAAATAAAGTAAAGATAATTATATAATAATAAATATACTGACATTAATTACAACATTGACGTAAAAACAATAATTAACTTTTAAACATGATACTAGCGAAAATTGTACCACGTTTTTACTTCGAATGACAATGTATGTATGTGCATGTATGTAGTGGCGGATTAAACGCATGCGAGCCCCCAGGCGAAATAAAATTTGGATGTCCTGTTTTTCGGATAACATAAGAACGTTAGAAAATCCTAAAAAAAAAAATACAAATCTAAACAAAAGTATATGAAATATATAATTTAAGCTATTTTCGATGTCCTTAAAATTCGGAAGCCTTAAGCACTATAGGATAATCCGCCACTGTGTGTATGTGATAGAGTATACAGTATATTACAGTACATTAATTAATTAGATAACCGACCATAACTAAAAAAGTACCATGTAGAAACGATCTGAATCAATATTTAATGCCTTAAAAAATTGTATTGTGTTTTAGGTAAATTGATAAATTATTATGAATAATTGATTGATAGTCAAAAAATATAGTACTATAGCAACGTGATCAATCAAAATGAAAAAAATAAAATACGTATTTAACAAAATATTTGATTAAACTGTGTATCAAACAAAGTGCTTTCGTTAGCCATTTAACCGATAAATGGCGAATAAAGATGGAATGATTAAAGCACAACTAGTGATAACATCTTTCATCAAAATTAAAAGTAAATTAAAATCGTCGGCCCACCTCTTTGTAAACCGCTTACTAAGTTTATTAAAAACAAATTAGCTGTCGTTCGATCAACAGCGTAGTTAAATAAATGTCAATTATATTTTAGTGATAATGAAAAACTGTAAAAAATAAATGTATTATGGAACAGCCACAAACAGTTCGTCGTAAGTAGAATTGAGTATCATGATATTATTAATGTGCTCAATAAACTATGGCTTTTGTCATACTATGTTGTATGGTCTTGTGTTTTGAATACATGAATGAAAACTGAATGATCGATTTATGGTTTTTTATACAAAGGTATGAATGTATTAATAAAACACAATATTTTATTTAATTTATTCCATTTTGTTTAAAAGGTCAGGACCAACGTTCCCTCTAAGCTGCGCGCGCGGGCAGCCGCGCAGCAGTTGGGAAACCCCCGCGCAATCATTCCGGGTTGGTGCGCACTATAAGACAGTTATTCAATTAATATTTGATCGGTTCGCGCAGCTTTTGAAATTTCCGTGCACCTAACCTCTTGTCTTAAAGAGGGAGAGCATTGGTCAGGACCGGTTTCGCACATTGCAAGCATTGCCAACTGATAAGAAGTATAATTTAAAAGCGTTATTTATACAAAAATAAATTGAAATGAAAAGGTTTTAGCAACAATTGTTATTGAAAAGAAATTACAGTGAAGATTTAATTCCTCTCCATCCAGAGTCTAAAAAATTCTTAAAATATATCGTAGAAAGAGCGATTAGTTTTCCAATTTTATTTTAACATTTCAATAATCATTAATATTAAGAGTATGTACGCTTCCATTAATCTTGTCGCTAACGACCCGAGTTTCACCTTCGGCATCTCAGGCATTTCAAGTACATGAGTGTACTTGAACTGACATTCATGTTGTTGAAAAGCATGAAGATGCCGAAAGACGAAACCCGGGTCGTTAGCGACAAGATTAATGGAAGAGTACAGCATTCAGACAATTTAAATTTGAAATTGAAATTGAAATTCGAAATTCTAAATGAAGAGTATATATTTAATACATTAAAAGCAAACAAAATACAATATATGTGGTTTCAAACAAAATACTATATATGTATCTTCGTTGCGTTTTCAAAATCGGATTGTTGCATTAAAAAAAATATAATAATTCACTAGCAAAGAAGAAAGAACGATTGTGATATACGTAAGTCGTTGCATCATAGATTGCTTTAAAAGTATCTGGATTTTGTCGAGAACAGACAATGTATAGTAATTCGTATCGTATTTTAACATGTTTTGAGACAGCATGAATGTTTTGAAAAAAACATAGCGGATTTTTAAAGAGCGACGACGATATATACTAGGGTAGGAGTGGGGAACCTTTTATTCTCTAAAGGCCGCATTATTTTTTCTGATTCGACATAAGGCCGCATTAAACATTGACTAGGGAATTTGACGAACATTGGGAACATTGACTAGACTTGAAGGTCAGAATATGTCAGGAATTTGCGAATTTATATAAATTCACACAATGACAGAATTACCCAGAAGGCCGCACCAGAGTAGTCAAAAGGCCGCGGGTTCCTCACGCCTGTACTAGGTTATCCAATCCCGAAGCCTTTTTCCAATTTCGGGATTGATTAATTTTCAATCCCAGGATCCCGGGATTGGGATTTGCTCACCGAAGATTTTGAAATCCTCAATTCGCTATACTTTTTCCTCGGATTATCTACAAACCTCGTTTATTTTTTTTAGCTCACCGAGGAATTTGAAAACCTCGATTTGGAATACCTTTCCCAGATTGTCACAGAACCTTGTTTTTTTTTTTGGCTCACCGAGGAATCTGAAATTCTTGATTTGTTAGTTTCGTATCAATCCCAGGATTTCTGGAATTTAACGGGAAAATTGGATGCCCTAATATATACCCATTGAAGTGAAATAGTATTGACGTAAAATAATCCAGTTGCCTACCAATTTTTATTATTCAGAAAATGTTTTCCAATTGATCTTAATCAAAGACACATAGTATTTTGAAATCGCATGGGATAGACTCACTCGATGATGATTTTTCATGTTACTCGAATCAACTCGATGAGAAATAGCATTACAAACACTCATGTAAAAGACTTTAAATGTCAATTTAGTATTGAAAGGAAACCCAGCATGAATTAAGCTCACACTGCCTGAGTTTGGCAGTACTTTTATCAGAGTTTTTCAATCGTCACTCATGCAATAGACTTATGTATATTTTTTAACAACTCATTTTAAAATGCTCTGGTAGAGGTTTATCTTATTTAACAATTTTAAATCATGTCATCGATTAACTATATGGTTTGAAAATTAAACAAATACAATGTGTCTAGGCGAAAATTAGGGCGTTATGTGGTAAAGGTCTTATACAATCCAAAACCGATTTGACTGTCCAATTAATTTTGCAACCCAAACAGAAAGTGTATGAGGAACTCTTGATGATGTTAGTGGCGTAGTGTTAGTCTGACGTTGACATTGGTTTCTCAAACTTTAAACGATAGTTTTTTTCGACTGATTTAAGTACATTTTTTAAAGACTTTTTCAAAATACAGACAAATGTAAAATTATATTATTACAAAATACACTTTTTTCATTACTTCTTTATAAAGTACGATTAATATAAATAGGAATAAATTATAAGCTAGTTTATTAATTATGGCTAGAGTATTCAATACCAGACCCTTAATGTAATTCCAGGATTTCCGGACTCAATTTTTTTTCAATCCCGGTATTCCGGGATTGAACATTAACCATTTAATTGTGAACGAATTCGGAATTTTTAAGTTTCCTCATTGGCCATTTTCTGAATGCCAAGAGTTCACGGAATTCTCAAAACGAAAAAATGTGTGACCTTTTTCTAAGCTCTCGTGCGGGTTTCTGATTTGTCCACAGTGCCCGATTTCAAAAATCCAGTAATTTACGGATTTCTAAAAATGACAAGAATTATGACATTTTTTTCTTTATTGGGTCTCACGCGGATCTTTTTTTTTTTTCTTATTACCTGTTTTCAAAAAGTTTTCGACAATTTTGCACTACTTATCCTCAATCCCAAAATCCCGGGGCTGGAAGCCCTATTTTTGTCTCTCTAATCGTATGCTAAAAAATAAGTTGAATGGAAAGATTATAAACATCATTACCTTTGGATGCACACCGAATAAAATGATTGAACAATGTCCCTTCTTGGATTCGTGGAAATATTTCGCGATTTAAAAAAACTAACTTAATGATTAACCAACAATTTTTGTACAAAACTTTTTATAAATAATTAAAAATTCAAATATCAGCGGGAATTTTGCATTATCTGTAACATTTTATGTCACACCCCTTTTAAGTGAGCTTTTTTCGATTATTTCATAAAAAAAGATATTCACCATCATATTTTAATTTTCAACAATGGTGATTTGATTTATTTATGGAAGAAAAAAATACAAAAAACAAATGAACGTCGATAACTATTGTTAATTTATTCGGCACAAAAGAGATGAACTGACAGCCATGTGGAATTTTATTTTATTTAGTCAAATACAGTTCCGTTCCATGTCATATCGTTTCAAAAACAGAAAGCTAGTGTTTAATTGATTGAATAATATGTCAAGCTATTTTCATGCGATGCTTATTTGCATATGGCAATACATAAAAATATTTGTTTCCATTTTTACACTTTGAATATATGTAACTTGATAATACAGTTTGGAATTCTTAACCCTGTTTGTAGTAATTGCTCGTAATATTCTTTCCCGCTGCAAGTGGCCAGCAATTTAGTTTAATGGCGCTACCAAAGACCGGTTGGTCTGCAGTTTGCACGGAGACGACTGACGACGCCATTTGTGTCTCAAACATTGCTCTCTTAGTCAAAGGACACAAGTGTTATTAAAATTTATTGTATTTGCTTTGTCCCTTTGACGAGTGAATGATTGTAGGAAATTGTGAGCCTTACAATAATTGAGATGGTCTGTGACAGAAGCTGAACTTCACTGTTCCAAATTTGAAATTAGATTAGTTAATTGTTTATTGTTTTGTTTTACAATCAAGATTTTCGTGAATTGTAAACGATTTGACAGCTCTTGATGAAACGGAGATAATAATAAGTTTTTATTGTAGTTAATGAAGTGTCATTAAAATTAGAAACAAATGATATAATTTATATATTATCAAGTATAATAAAAACAGTATGTGATTCAAATATTATAAATCATAATGTCTTGTAATCAAATAGCTTGTTTTAAGATAGCCTGACGTAAACGTTACAAACAATATGAAATGAAAAGATTGTCAATAATGACTTCCTATATATTAATGGGAACAAATTAAATGGTCAGAATTTAAATCATTTTTTGGTCAGAATAGAAATATTATGCAGTCAGAATATGTTATAACCATTTTGGTTAGGTTAGGTTAGATTCTTTTTTGATATCATTTGAATTATGACTATTTATTCTGACCGATATATTATGAGTTATGAAAAATTAATATAAATTCTGACCGGAAAAATACTAGCTTATATTAATTATATAGTTGATTAAAGGAGTGTAAAAGTTGAAATGACAGTAAACATTTACTCATAGTTGAAAACAGGTTTCTCAGAAAGTGATTGCACTTGTATTCATAAAAAAATCGATATAAATAATATGTTAAAAATATAGAAACAAAATTATCATTTTTAGAATATTCACGACGATATTAATCATTATGTTCTACGTGGTATGGTTATGGTAAAAAAATGACTTAAAAGAAAAACGGCAATTTTTTAAAAGTAGATAATTATCATAAATAACTTTTTTAAATTTCAAACAGATACTTTTAGCAAGTAGATAATTGGCTCTCGTAAAGAAATTACTCGGTTCATTTAAAGTATGTATTTATGTTATTACAATGTTGTTACAAGATTCGAGTATTGCATTCTGAAAATAATACAAGCAGAGCGACATCTTGGCAACGAGTGGGTTGAGAATTTTTTTACGAAGACAAGTTTAACAGAGAAATAATATTATTTATATCTCGGGGCGGATCGCGTGTCATTGGGAAAATAAATACAGTAAACGTTTCTCGCTAAAACTGACCTCCAAGCTGGTGAATTCTTCCAGCTGAAGGAGGGTGCACTGTACACCTTGTATTATCCGTATTAAGTTCATTAACTTCGTATACCCATGGTTAGTGGAGTCATACCAGGCTTGACGTAGATGAAGATGCTTCTAAAAGAAAGAAACACGTATTATAATCAGTAAGACAACCTTTTTTTTCACATGAACATTGAAAAAGATTGACAAATTATAAATTTATATTTTTTACAACGAAAAAAAAAACAGAAAATAATTGAACATTCAAAAGTAGTATTTTTTATTATTTAAAAGTAGCCGGTAAACGTTGCAATGCCACTCAAAGAAAGAAAGTGTTTGTGTTTTAATTGTGTTTATTGAAGTGCATGTTTTCTTTTTTTGTCTGTTTGAAGTTTGACGTTTGCTGCCGATTTTCTATGGTAAAAAAAACACGCGCCATCTACTGTAACTTAATTGTACTATAACCTTCGCGTAAGTGCAACCATACTTTGTGAAAATGAACTGTATGGCAGACATACAAAAATTGATTTTTTTATATAAGATCTGCTGTAAGTTAATTTTACTATGCCTATAACCTTCCCGGAAGTGCAAGCAAAAAGTTTGTAAAAGTTTTATTACAATCTGATGAGCGGTGTGGGAGCGCATAAAGTACGAACAAGCAAACATTCAAATTTGAATTATTTTTATTCTGTACACTTCCATAAATTTTGTCGATAACATTAATTTTAAGTTAAGTTATCAATATCAAATTC
Organism: Himalopsyche tibetana; assembly: GCA_030503985.1. Taxonomy (NCBI): domain Eukaryota; kingdom Metazoa; phylum Arthropoda; class Insecta; order Trichoptera; family Rhyacophilidae; genus Himalopsyche; species Himalopsyche tibetana. The sequence goes on along the minus strand of JAPJYX010000019.1, from coordinate 27,193,965 downwards.
TTTCTGACAGAACGCCAGTTTATGCGTTTAATCTACGCATAATCAGCATAACAAGTAATGTTACCGAAAGAGGAAAGGGTTATAATTAACAGGTCAGTAACTGGCAATGAAATAATTGACGAGATATGGAAGTGCCAATAAAAAACTAGCTGTCAAGTGACCGGCAGTCAGTCGTCGAGATCGATCGATCGATCGACAAGTCACACGTTTCAATAATAATTATACCAACAGTCTCAATTTATGCAACGTCTCGCCGGGAGGCGACTTTTAAGCTGCTGCAGCAATTATCATCATGGAATTATGACGAAGTTTCCTCGTCTTCCGGCGCTTTGGCTGGAGGGTACGTCGTTTTATCTGATGTCATCGCTTCACCTGAATGTAACGTATTTTTAAATACAAAATTTTCGGAAACGTCTTAGATTGCAGATAAATAAAAAGTAACTACAATATAAAATAAGTAGATTGCATTGACACCTTTCAGCCAGAGGTTGGGCTAGAGGGGGCTCAGAAAACTCAAGAGGAAAAAATATTCTCAGATAAAATTAGCATATAATTGCAATTTCTAATTTGTATATTATCTACGACAGCTTCAGTAAACACAATAGTAAATTTTTATTTATTTACATTGATAAGTTTACAGTAAATTTCATATTGTATTTATTTATTTTATTTATTTAATTAACATTGCACAAGGTTGACCAATTATAAATTTAAAACTAATATTAAAAGCAGTAGAAAAAAATGGCAAGGAAGTCAACTGAGTAAGCTCCGACGAACTCTACTTTAATACATAAAAAATAGTATTCGTCGGAACTCACCCACGTCTACGTGGAATATGTCGACACCCGAAGCAATATTGTTGAACACCGTCAAAGCTCTTCCCAGTGGCATCCCCATTGACAGGCTGGTTCTACAACTTAGGAGAACAAACAATTCATGTCCACGATTTCTCAAAAAATAATCAGGAACATTTAGATTCACATTCTCAAGAATGGTGGAATTCTCATTTTGGCCTCGTATAAGTCGAGAAAGAAATGTATGGCCAGATGCATTTCTCTTAGAACGTTCAAGCTATTGAAGTTAAGCATATTGTTACATATTATAAGTGTATTATGAAACAATCGATTGCTTATTTAAGTATTGCATATAATTGCATACGAGCGATTAGAAAATTCACTCCTTCCTCAGAACACCGAGGATTGCTTTGAGATTAAGCGAGCGACTTGTTAACGCATTGGTAGCCCACTACTGCTTTCAGCATTTACTCAAGACGTTTGATGCGAAAAATGCACGGTGAGTGAAAGATTGTGGGTGTTTTGAAAACACACCAATATTTAAAAAAACTTTGATTCTTACGTCCACACACACACAAGTTTTTTCTTTGTAAGAACATTCGCATAGAAAGAGTGTTTGTTTGTATGATAAGTCAAAAAACATATAAATCAAGTATATTTACACAAGTATTCGTATTTAGTTAACTGTCAACCCATGGATTAATTAAACTATAATGCATAATTTAAAACTTGTATTATATAATAGCTGACTTGAGATAAGCATTGTCTTGCATTGCATTTAATACGATGACACAGTGTTATCAATGAAATGAACGATAACGTATAATGTACCTGTTTCACTTTTGAGCGTAAATAGAAACTTAAATACATACGGTAAAGATTTATCAATTATCTCATTACTATGTCATAATTCTAGATCAGTTTTTAGCATCTTTTGTCGTGAGCAAAAAAAAATATACACGGGCTACCCAAACCTTGATACATCTCTTTGCAGAACGACTTTGATTGACAGGTTGAAGAGAGATCATGCCAATTATGATGTCCATCACACCTCTGCGGGTGCTTTTCTTGTCTTCTTCTTTTTATTACATCCCACTGTATCGTTTATATAAACTTAAGTAAGAAATGTATTGTGTAAAAAATAATATCAAAATTTTATTAAAAATATTTCGGTTATTATTAATTTTAAAACTGTTAACTATAGATAAAACTTAATGAAAACAAATGTAAACTATATGACCGATTTCACTCAGCTGATGTGCGTTTTTTACTAAAACGATTAGCTGGTTAGCTAAAAGAAGCCTGTCATTTTTTTGTACAACTGTATTATTTATACAGTACTAGTCGGCTCCCAGCAAGCGATGCAATGCCACTCAAAGAATGAAAGTGTTTGTGTTTTAATTGTGTTTATTGAAGTGCATGTTTTCTTTTTCTGTCTGTTTGACGTTTGCTGCCGATTATATATGTTACGTTACACGCGCTTTCTACTGTAAGTTAATTGTACTATAACCTTCGCGCAAGTGCAAGTATACGTTGTCAAAATGAGCTGTACGGCAGACATACAAACATTGATTTTTAACTATAAGACCTACTGTAACCTAATTTTACTTTGCCTTAAACTTTCCCAGAAGTGCAAGCAAAAATTCTGTCAATGTTTAATTGCAATCGGATGAGCGGTGTGGGAGCGCATAAAGTACGAACAAGCAAACATTATTTTTTATATATTATATAATATCTATGCGTTAATAATTAACAGAGTTGAGAATATCGAAATTCATGAAATTATCGTCCATATATTGTGGACATATCCTCTGCTTACGTGAAGCGTATGGCCAACACGCGACACCTGAAAAAGTATCGTTCATCTGTTAATCACATTATTTTTTTGTTTGCATGTCATGCCAGTATCCTTTGGCTCTCCAGACGATCGTCCAGGACGCCGGAGTCCCATATTTAATCTGCAGGTTAAAAATAAAGGATTACAATGATTGTGTAAATAATAAATTCTCCTAGCTTTATATTTGTTTCATATGATAACCGTGACATAAGGAGGTTTAACGTTTCATCGTTAAAACAAAATGAAAACTTCATAAGGTATCTGTAGAAATGTTCTACGTGGGATCGAATATGTTAATAATGCCCTAGTGAATATTAACATCGAGCCACTTTAAAATAATTAACAATGTATTTACATTGTAAAATGCATGTTTTTTTTTCGTAAAACTCTTGTTTTGGCATGTTTGCAGTAACATGCAAGTTGCCGTGCTGTGTTGTGGTACAATTCACTTTATTTATTGCATTTTTTCACAAAATGGATCACTTATTCAGTAGCTCTCAATATTGTATATTAAAGTAAAATCCCCATTTACACTTAAGTCGAGACAGTGTTATTCGGGGTAGTGTAATTGGGGGTGTGAATCTCATACAAAGTTAGGGATTTGGCATTTTCCGCAAAAAATGCAAAACGAGGATTTCTCTTCGTTTTTCAAAAAATAAATACTGACGAAATATTTAATTACCAAGTGATAAAATGCAAAGGACGCCAAAATCCCACACATAATAAGTCGCCCGCTATACGTGTATAGCCTGACACGTGTTGAATACAGAGACGCTAGCCAACATTTGACTGTATGCGCGCCACAGCGACCGTCTCGTAGTAGGGTATCCAATCCCTGGATTTCGTTATTGATTAATTTTGAATCTCGGGATTGAGATTTTCTCACCGAGGAATTTAAAATCCTCAATTCGCTATACTTTTTTTTTTTTTTAACTCACCGAGGAATATGAAATTCTCGATTTGCCAATTTCGTGTCAATTTTCGGAATTTGGTCAAAATTTCTCAATCCCGAAATCTCGGGATCGCAGCAGTATCAATCCCAGAATTTCGGGATCAGAAAATTTAACGGGATCCCGGGATTGGATGCCCTATCTTGTAGTAACGACAGTGGAATGCAATTAGGGGATTTGCGGTGAATATTTCAAGCCAGCACGTAATTCGGGGTAGTGTAATTGGGGGTTCCACTGTACTATCAAAACAGACGTGTATTTTGATAAAACATCAACACAAACGTTTACTGGTTTTACGTATTAGCCCACAAATATTATTCTTTTTTTAAAAAAATAGGATAAGACAATCAAACTGTTTATTTTGATAGTAACTTGAGGAAAAAAAACCATCGCCAATTCCCATGCCCGAGGTCTGTAAATTTGATATTCATCTCGCGAAGACTTTTGGTATAATGGATCTGATTGCCAGGGTACAATAACTCTTACGTTATCAAGTTGTGTCCAGTCAATTACGTTTTAGTGTAAGTCGTATACATATATAATATTGTTAAAACTATTCGTATTTTAAAAATGCAAACTGAGCTTCTTGTCCGCTCCCAATGCGAAGCATATTGACTCCAAATGTCCAAATAGAGTTTATTTTAACAAAAGATTTTCTTATATAATTGTTTGTTACTCAGTTTTTTAACTTTGTTTGCTGAAGAGAGTAGGGATAAATAGATAGTGCTACGAAATGACTGATGCTTAGATAATTGCTCTCACTATGCCTCATTTTTGGGATCGAGTGAAGAGAGTGAATTTTAAACATCACAGGCATGTCGTCGAACAAAAAATTGATTGAAAAATCAATTTATAAAACTGTCCGGACTGGGATTTGAGCCCGTGAGAACCACAATCAAAGTCATCGTCGATGCCACTCGACTGTGGATCCGAGTTTGTTTATTTAACAGCTGTTGTACGCGAGTCGGTCGATCATGAATTTTAGCAGATATCCGATGCTTAGATAGTGCAAAGTTACAAAAAATATATAAAAATGAATGAGTTATATTTATCTATCACACTTTACAAGCCCTGCAAATCTCCTACTGTTAAAAACAACAGCAAATATCGATACACGGATAAGAAATTGTTAATAATTTGTTATTTTTTAAATCTCCTTTTCCCTAGTATCATAAAATCATTTATCCTCCTTTCCCTAATATGAAAATACAGCCTGTATTGGCATGGATTTTTCTTGTGCCATAAATCAATGCTTCTCAACCGGGGGTCCACAGGCTTTTCGCAGGGGTCCACGAAAATTTTCATTCATTTAACATTCTTTGTGATAATATATGGAGTTGTGAAATAAAAAAAAATCGGGAGTCCGCAGATTATTGTTTTGAGATTTAGGGGTCCGTGACATGAAAAAAGTTGGGAAGCACTGCTATAATTCATCACCTAGAATTACCGTAATATTCAGTGAGAGACCCGAGGGAAAGAAATACACACATTCTATGTCTGTACTTACACTAGCAACGAATTACACAGTATTTTTGTGATTTTCTACACCCTTTTCGTCACAAATCATCATTATATATATATGAAACCAGATGTAGTGATGCCTGGAATGAATGTCGTTCATGTAGCACTGCCCTGTGTCTTTTTAAATAAACTGAAACACAGTTTAAGAATTCACTGACACACCATTTGGTATACATGTTGTCTCACCGCGCACCACAATGGTGTGTTGCGGAAAGTAATGAGTATTGTAAGCACTTCAAAGCACAACAATAGATGGCGATATTTTCGAGTCGATTTTTGACAGCTCGTGACGTCGGTTTCGTTCTGGACATCACGTTATCATTATTGTTATTCGCAGTAAGAAATATTCAGGAATTTGGACCAGTCAGTTTGACAGGTGACGATTCTGTCAATGGTACAAGTGTACACTATTCAGCTTTAGGATACATTAGCAGATGTCGTTTATTGTATGTAAAATTATATGTACGTCAAAATAATTTAAATTTGGAACATGTGGACTACGAATTTATTACTCACACATTCAAGCCGTCTTTGTGAACAATTGTAATTAGGCGTTTACCTGGAAAATTTAGTACTCTCAGCAGTGCTAGATTAAGCATACGAGAGGCCTCAGGCGCAATCAAATTTGGAGATCCTGTTTTTCGAATACCATAAAAACGTCAGAAAAATCCAAAATAGTCAAAATATGTACAAATCTGAATGGGTTATATTATATAATTTATTTTTGAGGACCCCAAGATTTAGGGGCCTTAAGCACGCGCCTCGTTTGCTTATATGATAGTCCGCCACTGACTCTCAGTAATTTTATTATAGCATTGGTGGTATGTGAAGTTGCATCGTTTTTTGGAACCGCATTTTAATCAAGCACAAAGAAAATAATACCAATTGTGTTACGATAACGTTATCCATTAAAAGTTTCAGTAACGCCACGTTAATCTTCAAGAAAGTAAAAGCCAATGATTCATCTTGTCTAGACCGCATAGCGCACCATATTGTCACTTTTAATGAAAGCAAAGATGATTGAATATTAATTTGAAGATTTTCTATGGCCCAGAACCAAACATTTTGTTTATTAGCGTATCCATTTAAATGGAAATGGATCTCATCAATCATTGCGATCAAAATAAGGGTTATCATGAACAAGCTGTAGCATCTTATTGGTATATGTACACCGTCGTAAATGGTCTTTTGTCAATTGAATTTTAAATGGAAACAAATGGAAATCTTGTGCATAATTTTTCACGAAGCTGTTGCCTTCAGCCCAATTTCTTGAGCATAGTGTCGAGTTGACGTTAATGAATTGCTTTGAACACTTTCTTATAAAGCAGTAATGATTTAAGCTGATCTTCTTGTAAGTTAAGGCTTGTGTTTATCTGCTACAAAGCCTCTTACTTCCAAATCATTCACTAAATGATATTATATATAGCAAATTAATATAAAAAATATTACGCATTTTTTTAATCGCCACAATAATTAATGATTGACTTTAATAAAATCTTTTTACGATTAATACACATTGGTTTAATAAAAATAATAAAACATTTTCAGTATTTTTTCCACATAAAATTTATTGGATCTGGACCGGTTTCGCTCATGGTGAGCATTTTCAACTGATATTAAGTACAATGAAACAGTGATACTTGCATTTCTTATCAGTTGACAATGCTCACCATGAGCGAAACCGGTCCTGATTCAATAAATTTTATGTGGAAAAAGTACTAAATATGTTTTATTATTTTTATTATAATGCCGTTCCACCAAGTATTGACAGTGAACACCTTAAAAGTGAACACATTGGCTGATTGAATATTTTTCCATAATAAATTTGACATTTGTATACTTCACTAATGTAAAATATGAGCTGTCAAAATTCATGTTTACCAAAATGGCGACCGAACAAAGTAGTTAACTTTCCAGATAATCAGATTAATACTATTATAGATAGCAATCACTAATTTAAAATAAATAAAAATTGTCGATAAAACTGCAATGGAGTGATATATTTATTAATAAAGAAGATTAAACGTATTGAATACGATATTTTTATTTCATTCAAACGTAAATGACGTTAATGACAATGCGGTAAAAAACAAATGGAGAATTAGATTTTGAAGTGTTGGGGGCGGCTTTAGTCACATCTGATAATTTATTTATCGAAAATATCAAAGGATTCTATTCATATTTAGTTCACGCTTTGCAGGCAGCCATTTACACGGGCTCATAAGATTACAATATTAAATCGCAAGTGTATCTCAAAATCTAGTCCACCTTATCATTTAATAGGTATTATTATGTATGCACCACTCAATGTTTTCAATTATTAAACAAATTAAAGTAATATTATATAACACTTCTTATATAAAAAATCATTGCCGATTTTATCTATCATACAACATAGTTTAGGTTTAAAAAAATGTACATAACATATTTAATTATTAAACTACTTTATAAGATTCATGTTACAATTTAATATCAGTTTTTTTTGTTGCTAAGAAACTAATTTAAATTGATTTTAAAAGTGTCTATTTTTAATTTGACAGAAATATTTCGTATTTTTTTTGCAATTATGTTTTATTTAATACAGGCTTTCACAATCTTTTTTTAAGAGGCCGTAAAAATTTATAAAAAAAACGTTTTAATTTTTTTCCGCAATTCAGTGACACCAAAAAAATTGGAAAAAAAACATGCGTCTTACAATTGTAGGGTTGTAATGCAAAACTCCAACTTTTCGGTAGAGTCAAATTCTATAACGAATAACACAAACAAAATAACATTTGCATACAAATATGATTTCCAATTTGAAAACGACAGTCTTTTAGACATTTTATATTAAAACTAATATGACCAGTCGATTCCTTAGTGTATCTTAGAGGTCTGCACGGACCGAAATTTTATAATTTTACCCGGTTCGAGCCCTAAAAACTCAGGCCCGACCCGGCCCGGGCCCTAGTCTAATACCGCACTTGTTACCCGAACCCGGCCCGAATCCCCGATTTATACTCCTCAGCCCGAAAAAAACCCATTTTTTACGATTCACTATAGAACTGGTTATAATTAAAATCATCATGGCTGACTTAAGGCACGAACGTAGTCTGAAATATTTTTCTGAATAAATAAATTCTTTACGCAGGCCCGGCCCGAGCCCGAATCTCAATTGCGCTTACCCGCCAAAACCGGCCAGCGGGCCGGACCGGGTAAAGATTCGGGCCCGTGCAGACCTCTAGTGTATCTGCATACCCAACTCAATATCGCTCACATTAGAAATAGTACGTTTTGCATTATAACCCCACAGTTGAAGAAATACGGTATTCGCTTTGACTTGAGGTTTCAAAATAGTATTCAATTTAGCATTATTCACAAAAATCTTCGAAAAGATCTATCTAGAAACACGAATGTACTAAAACTAGTTCTGAATTGAAAACTATTACTATCTTGCAATTGATAACCTGGTTATTATTTTATTATTTATGCACTAAGCAACAGTCACTTAAACATCTTTATTTCAAAATGTTATTGCTCGGTTAATTACGTCAAGTTGATCGAAAATCCGTCACAGGTAATTCATCTGAGACATGGACCGTACACCTACATCCAAAGCATGGTTCGGCCTTGACTTGACCTCTATATGTCGAGTTTTTTAGATGCCGATTATAATACATACTTGGATATCACGAACTTATGAACGAGGTGCATGCATGAACCTTATCATATTCGTGAATTATTATGGTCATTACGTGAAATATTTAAATTCGATAAACGGTTTTCAAAATGCTCTCATCATAATATAAACAATAAAAAAATATTCAACGAATTTTTTGAAGGGAATCAATTGTTTGAATTTAGTCAACATTTAATGAATAAAACATATCGACTGTGGAAAGGAAAAAGGACATATCAAATTTTACAGGAGGTGCTAAAAACGTGTTTTGATGATTTTGTGACATATGCAAATTATGAATTATACACAACCTTGAAGTGCACGGATACTTCTGAACTGGTGTTTAATTGACATAATCTAATATTGATTAAATAAATTGTCTCGTAAAAACCTTTATTTCAGTGTTTTTTCTTGGTTTTAATTTTATACAAGGTCATCCTTTTCAAACTTAAATGCTAAATTTAGATACTAATTCGGCATTTTCAGCTTCCATCCTTTTGGTAGAATGTGTGTCAAGTTATATACATTGTGATTATCGAAAAAAAGCTGTTTTGGAAAATTGAGGGTTACGTCCTTTTTCCTTTCCACAGTCGATATAGATATTCTTGTCCTGTACATACAGTGGCGGATTATCTTAAAAGCGGATGAGGGGCGCGCTTGGGGCCTTCAAATCTAAGGGGCCTCAAAAATGCCTTTTTTATATAGCTCATACACTTTTTGTTCAGATTTGTATACATTTTTATTATTTTACATGATTTTTTTAAAAACATTAAATGTTACCTGAATTTTATTGCGCCTGGGGCGGAGCCTCTCGTGTGCCTAATTCTTAACTGTTTACATATTATGTTGACTTGCTGGATTTAAAACACCCTCTGCGTAGCTATTCTCGAATTTATTAGCACATATAGTACACTAAATAAGGCGTGCCTCAAAAATACTACATGATTTTTGTATTTGGTTTTTACGGTTGATCTAACTTGCATGTGGTAATTGTGGATATGTTTACTGTTGTTATAGATGATTTTTTCGACAAGTAAAAATATTGCGTTAGAAAGAAGTTTTTCTGAAACATAGGATAAACATGCAAAGCTCGTAAAGCATGCATACTTATATCGTTATATCGTTACAGTTACAACCACTCTTATACGTAAAGCGAGTGGAATTGATTATTCATATACAGTGGTAGATTAAGCGCACGAGAGGCCCAAAGCGCAATAAAATTTGGAGGCCCTGTTTTTCGGATAATATAAAGTGCAGAAATTGTATCATTGCGGTTAGAGAGCGTTAAAATAATGTAATTAATTAGCCGTCTTAGACTTTTTTAGTTAAAAATACACCACTGAAAGGATGTAATCTATGAAAAGACTAGAAAGTTAATCAATTAATCTTTCTAATGTATATTTTAAGAGTCGGATAGGAGGTAATTGGTAAAGAGTGTAGACGTTCATACAATTCATCCAAATTTATACATCAGTAATTGAGAAAACAATATTTAAAGGTTTCCAATCTAGGGTTTGAACTCGTTCCCCTACAACCAAATAAGAAAGTCAAAAAAGACTTCCCATGCTTGATATACAACAGAGTTTCCCAAACTATTTACCGCGGACCACTGGTGTTCCACAGAACCTGAATAAGTGTTCCACGAACATCTACATAACTTAAAAAAAGTTATTTTTCGACGTTTTCCGAAAAATTATGATTCCTTGGTGTGGAATCCATTTCCCGTAACACCAAAACAAGCATGCTTAAGTCAGCGCAAGTGATAATGAAAATTTGACTGATTTTACCAGTGATTTTGATATAAATGTCATTAAATTCTTTCTTGGCGAGCTTGTCAGAAGAATCCACCAATTCTGCAATGAAGTCAAAGCTTGAGAAGAGGCTCGACGTCACACCAAGGGTGAGCTTGAAAGGGCTCGCGCGAGCCCCTTGTTCAATTTTATTAAGTCCGGCGAGCCCCTTGTTAAATTAAAAAAATGTTCTCAGATCAACAGTAATTGCGGTATATAGTTTATTTGTATGATAAAAAAAGACATTTATTTCGGGTGCTTAAAAATGATACCTTGGTGTTTTTGTAAAATATAAAGAACCATATTTTTACATGATAAACGCAAATTGAGTAAAATTCGATTGCTTTAAAAATGATTGTGAATCATTATATAAGAGTGATAAAAAAATCCACCACTTCTCAGGAACACTGCGAATAGCTCTCAGATTAGCCGAGCCCCTTGTTAATATTTGGAAAGTCCATCGCTGAGTCATACCATTTTTAAAAAAATAAGTGTTTTATTAACATTTTTTTTTATTTATAGTATTATGAATTACCCAAGTGTTCCTTTAAAATTTCTGGTTTTGCGAAGTGTTTTATTGCAGAGAAGATTGAGAAACCCTGATAGACAATATAGCAGATACCGATTTATCGACGACCACGGTGTGAAAGCTAATTTGATATTGTGTATAAAATCATAGATCAGCAAATCGTTCATCTTTTATGACACCGGTGCAAACAATACGCCATAAATGGTAGCGATTATCTCTTTTGTAAAGAGGCAGACGAGTAATGTAAGCGAAAGCTCACCATATTAGCTGTTAACCTGCCCGCACTCTATTTACAACAACTGCTGCAACGCGAAATTCCCCTGGCTGATGCAGTCCAGTCGCTCGTCATATGAATATGATGCAGTTATGATGTTAATCTTAAGACTGCATCAACTAGACGACTGACGAGATAGAATATTCACGTGGTATTCAAGTATGCACTGAGCTTTTCAAACTTTTAATCACGAAAGTTCACTCTCTGTTCTAAAGCAATGACACCAATAAAAAATAATTACCCAAATATGAATAAGGCTCACATTTAACCAGTCTGAATTTTAATACAGTTTCGGTCGTAATTTTTATCGCATTGCTCTGAATTTATATTACATTGGTCAGAATTTATATTGAATGGTTATAATATATCGGCCAGTCTACAGAAGTTAGAATAAATAAATAATGGTCAGAATTTATATAAAATAGTCATAATTTAAATGAAACTAAAAAAAAAACCTAACCTAACCAGAATGGTTATAAAATATTCTGACTGCATAATATTTTTATTATGACCAAAAAATGATTTAAATTCTGACTATTTAATTTGTTCCCATTAATATATAGGAAGTCATTATTGACAATCTTTTAATTTCATATTGTTTATAACGTTTACGTCAGGCTATCTTAAAACAAGCTATTTGATTACAAGATATTATGATTTATAATATTTAAATCACATACTGTTTTTATTATACTTGATAATATATAAATTATATCATAATAGTTATTATAATATTATTATAATTAAAACAAGTTTATCTGTAATCATAATAATTATAACAAGTTTATTTGAATTTTTGAATAGTCAATATAATAAATTGCGAGAGAGGGCCTTGCATGACGTTTGTATTAGGTCCACAAATTTCTAGCTACACCACTGCGAGTAACCCTTTCTTTATATAGGCTGAAAACCGTGTTATATTATTTATTTATTTACATTGTTTCAATACTTTAAACTTCAATTCAATTTCCTACATATATGACTGTAAAAATGCGATTTCATATATAATAATACAAATTTTCGACTGTGAACCCACGATTTTCTATTTTGAATTTATGTTTCTAAATGTATATTTGTGTGTAACCATTTAAGCAAATAATAATACTGCAGCTGCAGAGTCGGAAAATGAGAGCCAATTAAATACTGTTTTTTTTTTATTTCAATTCATAACATTAAATGTAAAAATATTCAGGAGCTTTCATATAAGCTTTATTACAGGAACCAAAGCTCAGTTCGCCAAGTTCGCGCAAGAAGTACGCATGTGAGATGAAAATACAATTGTAGAGAAGGGGGTAGGCATGCAGGTACATATCACTGGCAGGTCGTGCGCGAGTAATAATAATAATGGATGTAATTTTTTAAACATCTGAAGTGGAGGTGAGGTTGTTTATCGCCGTGCGCCAGTGGTTTCCAAACTTCATGTAACTACGCCTCCCTTTCAAAAAAAATATATCGTCGTGCCTCCTTACTGGCAAAAATAGTGTCGAATTGATTCCAGAATTACTCTCAACACGAAGATACATGAAAATGCCAGGTCCTATGGCGTAGTGGTTAGCGTTGTTGACTTTCGTGCCGGATTTCATAGGTTCGAGTACGAATACATTTTTTTTCGATCGATTTATCGATTTCTGTTCGAAGACATGAGTGTTTGTAATGTCTAAAAGTTTCCTCCCACCATTTCCGATCATTTATCAATTGGGCGTAGTGAGAGCTATTAGTTAGCTACTAGTCCTGTTCTAGCCTTATCCTACTATCCCAACATTTCCTAATACTCTTTTTTTCTATGATTTCTGTTCAAAATCATGGGTGTTTGTGATGTCTAAAAGTTCCCTCCCACCATTTTTGATCATTTAACAATTGGGCGTAGTAAGAGCGATTAGTTAATCACTGGACCTGTCTTCGCATTATCCTTATATCTTTACTACTCTATTTAGAAAAGAGAGGTTGAGTGACTGAGTAACAAACAGTTCTCGTAAAAAAACTGCTGCCAGAAGCCTCCATTAGAAGGCCACATGTTCCACATTGGAACTGGACATGAAGAAAAAATGACTTCTCTCAGTGACTAAGTGTTCCTGTTTTCGCCTCCCTTGGTAACTCCACGCCTCTCAGTTTGGAAATCGCAGCCATACGCAATACGCATTCAGAGACGTGCTAAAATTTGACAATTGTAAAAAAATACAAATAAAAATTAATTTATAATTCATTGCAAATGAGCCGGTAAAAGTCACAGTGGTGTTAGTAATATTTTCTTTATTTTGGGAAACAACGAGATTTAATGGAAACGCTGAAATATAATACATAGCTTTGGTATCTATGTTTTCGATAGAATCACGATTGCTTTATTTAGTTAACTGTCTCTGGAATATTTGAACACCGTAAACCAAAATTTGTTGGTTATTTACTAAGAACAAACATAGGTACTGATATTTAGCATTTTTTAACAAAGAGTTCGACGAGCTCTCCTTTATTTGATGACTATTGGTTTGCACCGCCACTGCTATAATACTGCGGCCAGATTTATGTATATAACATATTCAAAATAATGCAATGTATTATAATTTAAAATATGTGCGTAATTTACTAATACGAATTTGTCTAGTTTTACCACAGTTTGGATAAAATATATTATTGATAATCAATATCTTATTCAGTTTTCATTAAATCTAATGGTATGATCATATGTTAAAAGCTATAGTATAGCAGTTTGATTGGGTCCGAGTAAATTTAGATTTTTTCAATATAACATTACTTGTGATCCTGGGTATGGGTATATTTGGTGTGTTTTCTCCTCACACTGAACGTCAGTGGACTTACTGGAAAATATTTTTACCACTTCTATAATACTTGTGGTCTTTTCCAAAAATATAATCGATTCTCAAAGACAATTATTTTATATATTTTTATGAATTGCTGTTTTATGTTTACAGTAGGTGTAAATCTTAAAAAGAGGCAGGGAAAAAAAACATCCATTTACATGTTATCACAAATACTACATTTGAAAAGCTTTAATTAACATATGAAATTAAAAAGTGTGTAGTGAATGAAAACAGTAGTTTTTTAGACTTAGCCTGGAGGTTGTACATGCTAAGACATCAAATCCCGAATCTTTTCCGTGATTCCGGGATTTCAGAATTCACAATTTAAGTCGATGACTGATTTCAAAAATTTTCTCTCGCTGGCTGATTTTAAAAATCTGAGAAATTACAGATTTCACAATTATTGAAAAATGTGAGAGCTTTTTTTTATCTCCATCCTTATCCATTGTTATCATGAATTCCGAAATCCCGGGATAATTACTAACAGAATCCCGAGATTACAAGATCACAAAATTTGACGGGACTGAAGGCACTAGTACATGCGAATCTAGGCCGCAGGTTGCCCCCCATGTCTAAAGCTTAAATTTTTAGTTACTGACTATAGTGTAGCTTTTTCAATTCGTATATTTATATTCAGTTAGTGCATATGTATAGCCATTTGGCCGCATAGATAAACAATGACGGTCACGTTAAAAATAAAACGGCATTGAAAAGTTTTAATTTATCAACTCGGCAGACTAATCAATTTTAAGAGCGTGTGATTTTGTAATGGCTTCGAGATGAAAAAATCTTTTTCAATATTACCCTACCTTATTGGAAGGCAGTACACGCGCTCGCCCGATAGATTGTTCAATTTTAAATCCAATTAATTTACTCATTAAACTCGAGATTATAATACGAGATAAAAATACTTTTATGGCATTTCGGATGATTCAGTTTGGAGGAATTATGTGTTATTAAAATAAAATAGCTTATCCGATGTGAAAATATCCCGCTGCCCCGCGCACCATCACTCCCGGTCCGCTGCTAAGCGCGGCCCGGACAAAACCGGTGGAGATAATAATTCGTGAACACCAGATTATCGATAGATAAGTTTGGGATGCTATTAAAACTGCTTTTATGCCAGGATTACACATGCCAGTGGTTCGGCCTATTAAATATGGGTATTCAAGTACACCTGTCAGTTATGCAATGTTTCTTATATAATTATCATACTTAAAATCTTATTGGCATTGAATATTTTTTGTAACACACATAAACACGAATAAATTCATGGTAAATAAATATGAAGTTGCTTATAATTTGTATTGCCAGTAGTGATAAGAAATATTTGTATTCTGTTATGTTTTACAACCTTGCGATCAGTTTGAATTCATTTATTTTTAATTTTTAACTCTATATTATTATTTTTCACTGTGTTTGCCTGTAGTTGAAAAATGTAGCTTTTCATGTGTCCAGATAGAAAGCAAAACGACTGTTGTTAAAAATTGAAATTGAGAACATATCATTTGGTTCTAAAAATATTTTATCAGTAAAATAATAAATAATTATTAACTTTATAATATATGTAGCATTTTATATCACATTGTCAAAAAAATCACAAATTTTATTTATGCCTGTAATTACTGTCAGTCACCACTTGAAATTTATTAATCTTTGGTGATTTTTTAATTATATGTTAGATGTGTTAAACATTTTAATTTAGTGTAAATATAGAATCACTTTTACTATAATTTGTAATTTCTTTTCAATGTCAAATGTAGTATACACCTTTCCATTTCAATTTATTTTTGTATAAATAGTACTGTTAAATTATATTCATTAAATTTTATCAGTTGACAATGCTCGCAATGAGCGAAACCGGTCCTGACCTTTTAAATAAAGTGGAATAAAGTACAAAGTAATATTGTGTTTTTATTAAGTAATATAACGATTTATATTATTATAATAAGATAATGAAATCATTTAATTTATTATGTAGGTTTAGCTAAATAGATTTTATGTCAGGCGTAAAAGAAATTCTCAAAGAAGATATGATAATCACCATTTGTTTTCAAATAAATTGTGGAACAGGGTCTGATAAATCTCAGTCCCAGTTTGAAATGTATTGATTTTGATTGTAAAGCATAAATATTAGTGTGGTCTTGCCTGCCATTTAAACATTTATTTTTATTTCACTTTAAAAAGCTAAGTCAGGGATGGGGAACCTCTTCTTCTATAAAGGCCGCATTCATTTTTCTGATTCGACATAAGGCCGCAGTAAACATTGACATGGGAATCCTTGGTTGGAAACAAGAATTTACGGTTAGATTATGTCAGGAATTTACATCAATTTATAGAATAACAGAATTTCTAGAAGGCCGCACTAGAGTAGCCAAACGGCCGCAAGTTCCCCACGCATTTTTTTGGTAAATACGTTTGTTGTTAACTCCATCCAAAATGCACACGTCTCTAGTGAATATTATGGATTATCGTTTTCAAGAACGTTAGAATTTTATAAATTGGAAGACCATGTAGGTGTTATTTCTGATTCCCCGAATAAATCAATTAAATAATTATATTAATGTAGAATTATATAATATTTCTTATGTATATATATAATATTCCTTTTGTGATAAGATTATGACCTTTTAATACCAATAGTTTAATTTAAAAAATATATTTATTAAACTAAGAAAAGCAATCTAATGCTCCAAAATAGAATAAGTATAAAAAAAACCGTAAAAGCAATCACAGTCGCGCTACGTCATCGTCAAAATAATGCTACGAGCGTTCACCCTCGTAGCGGTCGTAGAACGAGTTCGGTGTGGCGTAGAATTCACAAGCGATCTACTTTAAAATTCGCTGATTTCGCCCAAAAAGCGACATTTTACGATTATTTGACTCTCTGGCTCATTGCGCTCGAGTTCAGTCAAGTAATGGGGAACTCGTGGTGTGTTTATTAAACTTAAATCTACTTGAATCAAGTTAAGCGTACGTTTTGGATTTTTGACAATGTTATCAAATGCATATGAACACTGGCGGATTGACCTTATAATTGACCAATAGGCAGAGATGGGCTGAAGGGGGCTCTTTGTTGAATTTTATTAAGGCCAGCGAGCCCCTTGTTAACTTAAGAGAAAACAATATTCTCAGATCAAATCAGTATATAACTGCAATTTTTAATTTATTTATTATCTACGGCAGATTCAGTATACACAATAGTACATTTTTATTTATTAAAATTGATAAGTTTACGGTAAATTTCATGTTGTTGAATATTATTAGTGTATTAAGTAACAATCAATTGCTTATTTAAGTATTGCATAGGAGTGATACAAATATTCACTCCTTCCCCAGAACACTGAGAATTGATTCGAGATTAAGCGAGCCTACTCACCGCTGCCAATATGTGATGCCGTTTATAAATCTACATTGGTTTAACATCACAACCTTAACTCAGTATTGTTTTTTTTCTTTTCAAAACTTTAAAACAAAGATTTGTACTTTTTTCTGTCGTGAGTAATTGTGGTATTTCTGTTTTAACACTTTGCACTCTCACTAGATTTACTCAATACCAATAGTCTACTCTGGGTCCAGATTTTACTCGTATTACCAGCAAATTGAGTACGGTTTTAAACAAAAAGTCAAACGTATTTTTGAGACAATCTGTGTAGCTCCAATGGTGACCATAATAACGCGTATCATATTTGGTATAATTTTCTTCGAAAACGTAATTAAATTCCACTAATTTGAGCTAAAATATTCACTAAGCTATCACGGATTGTAAAATAAACCATTCTTGTATTATTTAAGGCGATATTTTGAAAAAAATGGGGTTTTATTATCGATTTACTTTAGAAATATTTTAGCATGAACGTTTTTACGACCACCGTATTGTGTGAGGGTCCAAGAACAGACATCGCCCGTCTTTGGGGTAATTAATTTTACAACGTACCGACATTCCTACCCAATCGCATTATGCTAGCAGTCCTTCTTAAAAAATATAGTACCTACAGTTTGCTATTATTGGTTAAAATTTTGTTTTATATTGATTACTTCCTCGAAGTCAATGTTGGAAACAATGTAAGATCATCCCAAAAGGCTGGAATAGATAACAATATTGATGTTTAGAAATACTCGGTGTTTCTGAAAGTTTTTCATATAAATAACGTTGCCATAAGTTTTACAAAAATACAATGTCCCTTTTCATTGTATTTTATTCGAACACACTCACGCTAATCGCTCTCACTCCGTTTTGTATGATGTGATAGGTGATAGGTAAGAATTCAAAACATCATATACGTTTATGTCTCCAAACAGAAATCCATAAATCGATTGTATAAAATTAATTATTGTCCCAGTGCTGACAGCTTATAAATTTTATTAGCTGTCAGTACTGGGATTCGAACCAGTGACCTCCGTAACCAAACCCGAACATTGACCACTTACCACGCAGCCGGCTCTTTTTACAATATTATCGTTATTTGTTTACATGGTAACAATTCGTTTTTCATTTCAAGCAAGAAGCATTTGATTATTTTTTAGACATGAAATAGTTTCTCCCGTCTTCAATTAAAGCTTTTTTCTCAAAGTGGAATTCAGCTCCCGGAGTTGGATTAGATAAATTATTAAATAAATTGAAAACAATTCATGATGTAATCATGAATCAGGTCAGAACGTATACAAATATGTATCGTTAAGGAAGCGAAATGTGAAAAAAGCGAATTAATATACCCATAGTCTGACTTTGCTCAAATATGTATTTTTATTATTAAAATATATATGATGTCAAAATTATCAAATAAAAAATAAATCATCATTATAACTGTGATTTTGGAAGCTTTCTAAAGTATCATAACAGAAATTTAAAAATGACCAACATTTTTATTTACTATGTCACCATATAGTGCACTTATATCAACTGAACGCATCGTTATCACTATATTCTGTAAAAATTTGTTCAAGTGATTCATGGTAGTCAAAAATATATTTCGTTGAAATTGCTTTTTCCTTCACTTAATAAAATGATGGTCACAACACTTCATACAACTCTAACGCCCACAAGATGTGGATACAGCCTTTCCAGATAAAACAACTAACTTATTTATACAAAGCAGGTAAAGACTTCAAATATTATTAAAATCAACATATAAGGCAGCTCTCTACTGTAATTTTCATATTTAAAAAAATTATTGCATTTTTTAATCCCTTAAGTGCACTATTGTAAAATTATGCCCCGGAAATATTTCGGGAAATACCAAAAATAAAGCTTCAAAGAGACCGACTACAAAAGACATTATCCTGGAGATTGGACCGTGCTATTAGTTGTCCAGATGGTATTATCCTGGCTAATGGAGCGCAAGACGTTAAATTCACGATGCGTGTATTATGACTCAATGTTCATTTAAATGATGAAACCATAATGTAAAAGTTAAATATAAATCGGTGTATCTCCATTTGCTAAAATATCTACAAACATAAGATACAAAAAATGATGTCTTACGAATATGGCTAGATGACATTAGGATTTTATTGAATACAAAGCTTAGTAAGCGGCTCTTGTAATATGAAATCTATAAAGTAACGCAAGAAAATTTATAACTACTCACCAAAATGGCCTAAAAAGATTATGAAGAAATAATAAAGAAACAAATATACTTTGCACGTTGTAATAATTATTGATGACATGAAAAGTTTCTTTATTTTCATAGACAATAATAATTTACAAGGACGCGTATATGTGGCATTTAGGGTATCCGGGATTGATTAATTCTCAATTGGGCACTCGTCGTGAAGTCGTGTATAATTTAAGCAAAGTTTTGGTGAGTCGTTTTTTTTTTTAGCTCACCGAGGAATTTGATATCCTCAAATCTCTATACTTTTTCCCCAGAATATCTCCGAAACTAGTTTTTCTTTTTTAGCTCACCAACGAATTTGAAATCCTCAATTGACTATACTTTTTCCAAAATCCTATAAATTTTCGGCATTTGCTCAATCCCGAAATTGGACGGGATCCCGGGATAACGGGATTAAAGACCTTAGTGGCAATATTCTTTATGGTTTCACAGACTGCAGTTGAACGAATGTGGCCATACCACTAAAATGTTAATTAACTATGTTTTTAAATGCTATTAAAAAGAAGAATCTTTATGTTTTCATTGATAATTTAACTATGTGATTGTTTAAATATTGTTATATTGTAATTGCTGTATGTTTTTAAAAATCCCGCGCAAAACAAAATTAAACCGTTATTAAGGTATGTTTGAGCGCGTCGAAAATATCAGTATCTTACGTAAAACGCACTTTTATTCACTTATTCAGCGTGGACTTAATAAAGAGGCGTTAATCACGCCGTTGATGATACCTTCCGCTTAAATAAAACCAACTTAATAACATAGAATTTGCCTTTCAAAATGTTTTAAATGTCATGCGACGCTATTATAGGAAGGCCAAAGCTCGCATGCGTGTGTTAGTTAACAGGACCGGCGATAGGAGATTATTAGCCATATAAGAAATTCAAACACGAGACAAATAACTGTGTTTTTTTTGTTCAAATAAAATCGATACAAATTAAGCTTATTTGCTACATAAGAAAATAAAACTCATTAGATATTTACATTTTTTTTAAACCATGTCCGCTCCCAATGTGGAGCATATGGACTCCTAATGGAGTTTACCTCAACAGATGTGTTTCTACGAGAACTGCTTGTTACTCAGTTGCTCAACTTTTCTTTTTCCAAAGAGAGTAGGGATAGAAAGATAGAGCTAGGACAGGATTAGTGGTAAGCTAATTGCTCTCGATACGCCCCGTTCATAGGATAGGATGGGTGAGAGGGGGAAATTCAAGACATCACATACATCCATGCCTTTGAACATAAATTCATAAATCGATTTATAAAATTGTCCGTACCGGGATTTCAACCCGGGCCCTCCGTAGCTGAAGCCAACAACGTTGACCATTCGACCACACAGGCGGCAAATTTGGATATTTACATACTTTTTGTTATATTATTACGGTAATGTAGTAATGATAAATAATTCACGTTAAAGTTTTTGGGACACAGTAGTTAATTTAATACAATTATACGTATAGCTGTGTGAACTGCGTGTTATAGAAATTTATCTTCATAAAATAAAAATAATTTGTGTAAAAGCCAAGATATACAAATTTTAATTATTGATATATGACAGTGCTTATTCGTTGTCTTAAATCAATGTCCACTCCGTTTCCAATTTGAAGCAATAACCTATAATGGAAGTATCTCAACAGATTTTTTTTCTACGAGAAATGTTTGTTTGATTTGTAATATTTGAATGCTTTTTAATTGAAGTGATCCAATTTTTGCACCTACAAGTTTCCAACAAAATGTTCTTCCAGTTCATTATTACAAAATTCATTTTATTACATTTACGTAAAGATAAACATTAATCGCAAAATTTTCTAAAAATAGTCAAAAAAAAAGTGTGTGAATGCCGACCCCACACGTGATCGTCCCACTACACTACTGGTTATTAGTCGCAATGCCAAATAATCTTTTGGTGTTGTTATTATGGACGGTTTTGCAAATTATTTCGTCATACCGTCCAGCTCTGTTCGCTGAGACAAGATAAGTTTGATCCGGCCTGGTATAATGGCTGCAGTTGTCGCCCGCGGGTCCGTCCAGCCGACACGCGGTCCCCGGTTCGATCCCGACGAGGATAATGCAATGCCGACCGCACAATATTACCCATTCCAGGCGACGACCATTAAAAGACCATCAGTTTTTCCGCGTATCCTCAGCTTTTACACACAAGTTATGGTGCTCGACTACTGACTGCAGGTGAATGAATGATGAAAAGAAATAATAAATTATATCATGTTTCGATAAAAGCTGAAAAGCGGTTAATGTATGGATGCTTTTTGTGAATTATTATTGTTTCAATTGGATTTATTTGAGACGTGTCTTTTTTTATTTTTCATTCCGTCATTATTAGGGCATCCATTTTTGCAACACAGGAATTAACCATTTGCCATCATTCCATGTATCATTTTATATATCCTTAATTTCAATAAAAATATATATATGGCATTACAGATAAGAGCCAAGGTGAAAGTTAATTTTTATTTTTAAGCACAGTTGCTTGAGATCAATTTGAAAAGAACATATAACACCCATGATATCTGTAACCATTAATAGCTGAAATTGTCATCATACTTACTGTATATATTCTAATAAATTTGAGAATAACCCAGTTGTGAGCTGCCGATACGTTAACAAGGGGCTCGCTCAATCTCAAAGCAATTCTCGATGTTCTGCGGAAGGAGTGTTTTTTTTATCACTCCTGTGAAATTGTACACAATACCTAAACACGCTATCGATTTATACTTAATACACTTATAATGTAATTTACCGCAAACTTATCAATGTAAATGGCTAAAAATGTACTACTGTGTATATTGAAGCTGTCGTAGATAATATACATATCGACTGTGGAAAGGAAAACGGACGTAACCCACACATATCAATTTTTACAGGAGGCGCTAAAAACGTGTTTTGATGATTTTGTGACATATGAAAATTACGAATTAAACACAACCTTGAAGTGCACGGAGACTTCTAAACTGGTGTTTAATTGACATAATCTAATATTAATTCAAGAATTACTCTAGGAAAAACCTTTATTTCAGTCTTTTTTCTTAGTTTTAATTTTTTACAAGGTCATCTTTTTCAAACTTAAAAGCTTAATTTTATTATTTTATTTTTAATTTTGGTATTTTCAGCTTCCATCCTTTTTTTTCACTAAACGTCAGTTCAAGTTCATCCGTGCACTTGAACGCCTGAAGATGCCGAAAGGCGAAACCCAGGTCGTTAGTGACAAAATCTGTGAGAATGTACATAGTTTGAACAATTCAAATTCCATCCTTTTGATAGAATGTGTGTCAAGCTGTATACATTGTGATTATCGAAAAAACCAGTTTTGGAAAATTGAGGGTTACGTCCTATTTCCTTTCCACAGTCGATATATATATGTCGGAAATTGCAGGTATATAGTAACTTAAAATATGTTTTTTTCTTAAATTAACAAAGGTCTCGCCGGAATAGCCCTGCAGTTTTTGTAAGCAACTTTTAATGGTATGTTTAATTCTGGATTTATAATGATTAATGCTCCGAATTGGAGACGAGCAAAGTTAAATAAAAATATATCAAAACATAAATTAGCAGTTATTGTAATGCAAATAAGCAGACATTTTAAAAATCAATAAGGGACTTTCTTCTTGCACATAATATACGATACTTACTAATGTTGTGAACGTTTCATCTTTAGCTGAATGTGCTCACATCCCTTTAAAAGTCCGCCCATTGGTGCTTTTTTTTTAATCTACTTCGTTTGCAAGAAACTGGATAGTTGGTCGTATTTTGACGAAATAAGGTTAAGCGTATATTAAGATGAAACTTTGCGAGAATTAATAAGAAAAAATAACAGTTAAAATTCATCAGGTGATTATTTATTGGATCTTTGAAATTGATATTTTAATAGATATTAAAAACAAAACGTTAAGTAGGGTTAGCACCGATTTAGACCGCATAAATTGATGAAATATAATGAAAAGTGATAGTATTTTTTATGTAATTTTTGAGGTATAGTTTTTACGGATTAAAATTAATATTGTTTAAAAAAACTTTTATTATAAGTATTATTATGAACTATCTTTAAAAAAATCTTACTGTAAAATTGAAACAAAACAGACAGGTGAGTTGCAGGAAGCTCGGAAGGCCTCGCACGAACAATTTGACTTGGACCTGTTTTTATTTGTTTGTTTCATATACGGATTGTTAATGAACCGCTTTTAAAATCTAAACTTTATTTATGTCACTCAGTCTTTTAACCACTCTTTTTCCAAAGGGAGTTGTAGGGATAGAATAATAAAGACTAGTGTTTAACTAATCGCTCTCGGTACACTCAGGATCGGAAGAGTGGGACAAAATTAAGACATAACATGCCTTCGAACAGAAGTCGATAAATCTAACGAAACAATGCTGTTCATACTGGAACTCGAACCCGAATATTTACTTAGTAATGAACAAAATATTTGGATCTGTAAATTTATAATTCTACCTTTTTATTCGGGGTCTTTGAAAATTGGCATTACTACAAATGAATGTCTGGCGACGGAATGCGACACCCAGACACAAATTTAGTAATGCATTTTTCCAATAACGGCCACACAAAACCTTCAATAGGGCATGCTTGATTTAGTGTCTCCTGAACAATTATGTTTTTGTCACATGGGAGTTTTTTTCGCGGAGACGACGATGTTTCATTATGTGTTCAAATGTTTGACATTGGTAGTAGAGATATTGCAATTCTCGTGATAGTGTACCAACGAGATGCCTAGCCTGTCTTAGACGTGCGCAGCTTTTAATTCTGCCGTCATAATAATGCGAGGCTACAAATCATTTTCTTGCTTCCTTCAGTTGGTCTTGTTGGTTCGATGTCTCGGCAATTATGTTTAATAGCGCTTAATTGGTCAAGCGACGATAACTAAAAAATGTGAACGAAGAAAAAAAACATTGTAGATGGTCCACCGCTCTAAAATATCGTTTTATAAAACGTATTTTTTGTACGTGGATCGAGTGGCGAAAAAAATAAATCGATTTATGTTGCGTCATTCGACGTAACGGAGATTCCAACTTTTAACCAATTTGCCAAGACGACCTTTGGCTTAAATGTCGTTAATTTGATTAGTTTTTTCTTATCTATTATATAACGTATATTTTTTAATATTCTGGCTGCAGTATATCTATTAATTTCAGTTTAATAATATAGTAAGTAGTAACAAATTTAAAACGAGATATGTAATTCATGAGAACGATATCTTGCTTTTATCTCTGCATTATAACTGTGGAAAACGAACATTTATTTTTCCTTAGAAACAGTAACTCTTAATTCAATAGAGAAGATTTTTTTATTTATATTTTGTGAATGTGCCTTGCGAAAATTAACATATTTTTTAAAAAATCTTTGCCGAACACAAGTTTAACATCGTCAACTTATCATGATATGTTTCAATATATATATATATAGTCAGTGGTGTAGTGCTAACTAAAAATGTCTGGGAGCATTTATTAATTCATATATTGTAATGCTCTCTAACCGTAGTGATCCAATTTCCAGAATTTTTATTACATAAATCATTTTATTATATTTACACAAAAATAATTGCATATCGCAAAACTTCCAAATCAGCTAGAAATGGTATAACCAACCCTTCCCTCTACATCACTGTATATAGTCCTTAAAAATTTATATCAGCGTTCATCTCCCACTACGCACAATCAATCAGGTAAAAAAAAAGTATGAAATATTAGGAACAACGCCTTGCAATTATTTATTATAAGTCTCAATTAATCCATACTGAGTGTAAGCTGCTCATCATATAACTTATTGGGCATGTTTCTAAAACACATATTAGTTAACCACTAATGAAATCGCATACTCGTAAAAAATGTTCCCTCTAAGATGAAAGGTTAGCAGCGCGACACAATCAAAGAATGCGCGGCCCAATCCAACGAATGCGCGGCATAATTTGTCATATTTGATGTGAAAAAATAGTGTTTTATTTTGCTTTGATTTGCATAAATAATAAATGGGAACAATTCAAACCAATTTTTGGTCAGAATAAAAATTTGAACGGTCAGAATAGAAATATTATACGGTAAGAATATTTTATAATCATTTTGGTTAGGTTATGTTTTTTATTTATTCTGACTGATATATCATGACAATTTAATAGAAATTCTGATCGGAAAATATGAGCCATAATAAATATTATCATTTGATTATCTATAATTCCTTTTAACTCATTCTATTTTTTTTCATGAAATAAAATCAAGTACACACAATAAAAATAAGCATAGCAAAACACATAATCAGTCGATAATAAAATTATTAATTATTATAGATTTAATTATTGTTAAATTATCTTAATTTTCAATTAATAATTTATTTCGGTCAATTAAGGTTATTCCAATTTAAAAAAATATTATTTGAATAGTTGTATTAGAGTGCGTGCCAAACAGGAATAAGTGCGCGGGGGTCTTCAAGCTGCTACGCGGTCTTGCGCGCGCGTAGCTTTGAGGGAATATTTCTCGTAAATATCATATAATAAATTTGAACATGTGTTAGTATGTTTAAATATTTATTTCTTGATTTTGACTTACCGTACCTTTGAACAATAAGGCAACGTTCTTCTTCGGTAATGGCTGACCAGCGTGGCTTCGTCTGCAAAGCGCTGACTCATATTTTTAAATCCACACGCCGTCTTGTTTACTCCACGCGCGTACAAATAAATTGGATAATTTTCCACCGACAATAATCACAAATGTTTCATTCGATTTAAGTGGCAGTTACCTACTCTTCGAGAACGAACCAATTCGGACATTTTTGTAGCATTGTGTATTCAATGTTTTGGTTTGTTTCGTTAATTTAAGTAATTGTGATAGTTATTCTACAATTGAAAACATCCCTTAAAATATGTGTCACGTAATTGTGAACCTCATATTAACATATCATTTACGGCACATCGCCCAGTGTGGTCTAGTTGATTAGAGCTTGCTCTACCGATCAGGTGGGTCTGGGTTCGATTCCCGGTGAGGTCAATGTCAAATTGGATATTTTCAATTTTTTCAATTAAGATCTAAGACATGGGTGTTTGTGACGTCAATTCTCCTTGTGTTAATCTCATGTGACATGAGAAAAATTCTCATTCGAGTATATCTCGTATGATCTTTAAAAATATTTTTTTCAAATATTTGACGCATTGGCGTAAGCTGTAAATGTTAAATATTTTTTTTTAAATAAAAAAAATATGCTCGCAATCAGTTCTTGGTGTTATTATATTAAAAAATGTAACTATTTGTTGTTCTAACTCCACATTTTTAATTAAGACCAACACTGATTTTGTTTATTACAAACAATACCATCTGATATGTATATTAAAACATGCAGAATTTGTACAAAAGTGTGCTTTGTTTATAAAATACAAAAAATCATTTGTTTTTAGTCACATTTTCATGCCATAATTGTATCGATTTACTACTTGCCGTAGTTCAAAAGATGGCGATAAGTATTTCCTATACATAATTGGACTATTCGAAAATAAGAAAATAACTAAATTTTAAAAATAAAACATATATAAAAGGGTGAGATTTGAAATTTTACATGTTCAATGTAAAACTTGTATCTTAAATATTACTTGAATTTTAATGTATGTGTCAAGACTTGAGAGCAATGCAAGAAATTAAGAATTATTTGCTTAAATCTTGTATTATTCAATTTTTATCACTTTAAATTACTACAAGTGTCACAATATGGTTGGATAATGTAAATTATTCCTAAAGTATTTTCGATGAAAGATTTTTTAACGATGAATAAGTTCTCGTGCAAGTTTTAAAATGTAACGAGTCAATATTTCAATTTCTATCTACGTTTGATAATAATAAACTAAAATTTAAGTTTAAAAAAATCTTTACAAAGCAGATGATTTATAAATTTACAGACAATGATATGTATATCGATCAGTAACTCATCTTAGTTTTGAAGAATACTTACTGAAAGAACAGAAAAAATATAGTATAACGAATCCATGACATATTGAAAATTTGATGGTACAATCAATAAAGTTTACTTAACTCGGTTCCGGGTATTCCCGCTAGTCCACAACCTTACCCCATCCGCACCCCATACCCCTAAGCCTGCGCAATTATCGTGTCACATTTGAATAAAAGTAACATATTTCGAGGGTTATGCATGGAGATGTATGGAGATGCGGCCAAGGCGGACTGGACTGACCACACCGACCATGATTTATTCGGCGATAAGCGACCGGGCCAGCCCAGTGGGGCCTCGTCTCAAAAACACCGAATAATGAAAAAAACTAATATGATTTTTAATATGATCTTTCTTTTCGAATCACACCGTTTTGTCTTGATGACAATTGTGAGGCTATAATGCAAGACGTACTATATCGATAATAAGTCAGGTATGCAGGTAGGGTAATTTAAACCTAAGTAATCGATTGGTCCTATTAATTTAAATATAAAATGTTTAAAATACTGTCGTTTTAAAATTGGAAATTATATTTTTATACAAATGTTATTTTGTTTGTGTTTTCCGTTATAGTATTTGACTCTACTAAAAAGTTCATTTTTTGGAAATAGTACGTTTTGTATTATAAGCCCACAATTTTAAAATTGAATTTGATTTCATAAATGATAATATAAATTCAATTTTATCAATGTTTGAATTACTATTCATCATCAAAAGTTTTTTTAAATAATTAATTGATAGCGTAGGATGTTTCAATGTAAAAAAATCGTTAATGACTGACACAAAAGCAATTAAAAAAACAACACATTAATCGCTTGTAATTAATTAATATCTAATAGTAGCTTTTAAATATATAGTGTGCAAATAATTCATTCAATATTTTGTAAACAATTAAATTGATAAATAAAAATTCTATATTTAGTGGAAGTACTGAAACAATTTTTTTCAAAATGTACAGCAAATAGGAATTCAGAAGTTGACTATTTCAAAATATCATCGTCGGAATTGTGCGTTTTGTTAACGTTACACGTCAAAATAAAAATCTAAAATTTAAATTAAATACTTCGGCAATTAAAACTATTTTTGAATCAAGACAAATTTAATATTAATTAAATAATTTGTCTAGAAAAAACCTTTATTTCAGTCTTTTTTCTTGGTTTGAATTTTTTACAAGGTCATCTTTTTCAAACATAAAAGCTAAATTTAGATACTAATTCGACATTTGCAGCTTGCATCCTTTTGATAGAAATTACATATATTAAGTTTGATACATTGGGATTATCGAAAAAAAGCTGTTTTGAAAAAACTGTGGGTTACGTCCTTTTTCCTTTCCACAGTCGATATAATTATGTATTCAAATTAAATAATGCAGATTAAACTCTACAAATAATAGTGTTTATTTTTACTGTAAAAAGCATTAAAAACAATATAAATAAAATCTTACCAGGCTTCTGTAAAAGATGATAGTCACTAATAAAGTTATGTAGTGACGAAATAAATTATTCACAAAATCAATCAAACAGATTTTCACACAAAACTTTGTCCCGATAATTATAACCTTAAAAAATAATTACAATGATTTAGGTGCACCCCCTTGCATTAGCGGGTGGAGCGCTGGCCCGCGGGCACAGCAGCCTGTTATTATCGCCCCCCCTGCCCCTCCGATGATTTAAACTGACGTAGATTTGGTCGTCCAGCATGTTCCATGTTCCACACACACTCGTCCCTAATTGGAGATTTATGTACGAATTTTAATCGAGCGGCGGTCGGTACGAACTCACCGGCGCAATATGTCAGAAGATCGCGTCGTTTGCGCGTCGCGGTTGTGTGTACCGTGTATTTTGCCTGTCGTATGGATCAACCCATGTAAACAACCAGGCATCATAATAATCAGCTAATACCAAAATGCGAAGGTCGTTTTTATTGATACTATTCGGTCCTTTAACTTCCGTTGTTACCTACAAAGAACTTATTCGTGATGCCGTCAATTTCAGCGCCATGCGTTTGATTTATTCAATATTTACATAAATGAAATTGAAATTCTAACGAAGCTTACTTTTTTTTTTAAACCATGTCCCACCATGTCCGCTCCCAATGTGGAGCATATGGACTCCTAATGGAGTTTATCTCAACAGAAGTGTTTCTACGAGAACTGCTTGTTACTCAGTTGCTCAACCTCTCTTTTTCCAAAGAGAGTAGGGATAGAAGGATAGGGCTAGGACAGGATTAGTGGTAAGCTAATCGCTCTCGATACGCCCCGTTCATAGGATAGGATGGGTGAGAGGGGGGAATTCAAGACATCACATACATCTATGCCTTTGAACAGAAATTCATAAATCGATTGAAAAATCAATTTATAAAACTGTCCGTACCGGGATTTGAACCCGGGCCCTCCGTGGCCGAAGCCAACAACGTTGACCACCCGACCACACAGGCGGCTTACTTTTATAAGAATTAATTTATCTTAAAACTAGAAGATGTCAAATGGCGGAACCCGGGTCGTTATCGACAAAATTTATGGAAGAGTACAGAATCAAAATAATTCAAATTTTATATGAAAGTTCCATCAAGTATCTTCAGCCGAAGTTCTAAATTATATTAATTTATGTTTTTTTTTGTTCATGTTCGTTCGTAACGTGGAGGATATAGCTTCTTAATGGTAGTATTTCAACAGAATTTTTTCTATGAGAATTGTTTTTTACTCAGTCGCTTAATTAACCTCTCTTTTTCAAAGAGGGTAGTAGAGATATAAAGATAAAGCTAGAACAGAACTAGTGATACACTTATCTCTCTCGTTACGCCCAGTTGTTAAAACTTCCCCTACAGTGCTAAAAAATACTTTTGATATGTTTCTGATTTTTAAAGAAAATAAATTGCTGCCTCTTTGATGGACGGTAAAAACCTACGACGTATATTTAAAAAAAGCATGTTTCCAATTCCAATGGCCAGCCACATATTGGAAGTATTTTTTAAGCACCGTGTTAAAGGATCGGAAATGTTGGGAGGGAACTTTAAGACATCACAAACACCACTGCTTTTGAAAAAAAAACAATCAATAAATGCTGTTCGTACTGGAACTCGAAACCGTGAGGTCTGGCACGGAAGCCGTCAACGTCATGCATTTGGCGTATCCAATATTTTCTTAGACGAAATTGGTATTTAAATAAAGATTATTTTTACAAGAATAAATTTATATTTTTATAAAATAAATCAAAATGTTGTTACGAAAACCTTCAGCTCTTGTGTTAGTATTTTTTTGCCTATTCATTCAACAATAATCCACCATTCCTTTTGTATTAGGGATACATACTGCTATACGCTTTTCAAAATCACTAATCAGATGAAAATTTAAAATAAAATCGCGTAAGTTTCTAAAATGTACCATTCAAAAGAAATGTTTACGTTAGTTTTATTAAATTCTTTCAAGCTTAACAACTAAAAACATCTTTGTGTATATTAATTTCTAATTGTATATGTACTCTAATAAAGTATTTTTTACAAAATCTAATAATGGTAATGTAACTCAAATTACATTTTTAAATAAAAACAACACTGTATTGAAGGAATTAAAGAGTTGAGAGTAAATCGTTCTTTTTAAGAGAAATATGTCAGCAAATTTTTTCGTAGTCTTTGTTGTTAATAATATTATATTTTGTAATGAAATATATACATATTAATAAATGTGTACGTACTTGCTATACCAGGAATCAAGTACTAATTTCCTTATATTTTTTTCTCACAACTTTAATTAATTTAATTATTATTTTAGTAACAATCAAAAATTTGTTCGTGTCGCGTTTGATTTATAAACCAAACCGCCTTCGATATAAATTTGCCCGAGAAGCAATCAATATATTAATTTATTAAGTAATTGATAATTTCTTTCGGTTATTGGATGTGTTCCTTTAGTTCTCACGGCTAACCTGCAGAGTGGGGTTACTCGTGGAAGGAGTAATTAACGAGTCGGGCGGGGTCTTTTGTTTTAGGCCCCTAATGCTTTTGGGATATAGGAGGATACTTCTTTGAAATGACCGTATTTTATAAAAACAAAACAAAAAATAATGTTTTTTTTCCACACTTTTAATTAAATGGATATTAAGCCTGATTCGTTAAAAAAACTACTATAAAATTATCAAACTATATTGTATAATATCTTTATATGCAACATGATGCAACGTTTCAATGTATATACATATGTATTATACGAAAATAAAAACATTGATACAATATAAGTCATTCTAAGCATTTTGTAGTGTGAAATAAAAAATAATAAAAGAAACCTATGTTCCAATTCTTAGATTGAATTTGGATCAATTGAAAATGCTCAATGGGAGACTTCCCATACATTAAGTTGTGTTTTATTTTAAAAATATAAATAATATCAATAATAATTAACAAAAAAATATGGAATTAAAAAAAAATCTAAATTTAAAATGCAGATGTAATGATTCGCAAAAATTAACCAATTTCAATATTGATACGCTTATCATATACATTTCTGTCTTACACTCATTTTGCTATGAAATTTAGTGTAAAATAATAAATAATATAATTGAAAAAAATCTTTACAAATTAGTTTAATTTATGTATGCTATATATTAAAGTAGAATATTGTGTTTCGTAACGAATTTGTCAAATGAGCAATAATTTTGTCACATGACTTTTTGTATTTGAAAATACGTTTCGAGTAAAGTTTTTTTTACTAATATGTCAACTCACAAGCTGAAGAACTTTTAGCTCTATGATTCTGCATTTATAGATTTAAAAACATTTTTTTCTTCTTTGATTCTGACCCTGATTCTGGGCATAATGATACAACTATATGAAATAGCTATTTGATTTATTTAATAGTCTGTTTGAAGGATAACATCGAATACTCACGACAACATTCATTGTTATCAGGTATTTTGTATCACGTGTGAGGTTATATTGTATTTTTTTTTATCGATACACTGAAATCCATAATTAAGCAGACAGTCAATTGGTATGGATAAATTTAGATCATCATTTGTTACCTGACGTAGTTACTCTGATTTGATGAAGTGCCAATTTTCAGTAATATTGAAAAAATATTCAATAGAGAGCTCTTTAAAATTTTGTGAATAAGTTTTCATTACATTAAGTTAGATGCGAAATTAGAAATAAAAAATATTAGAACGGCCACTTCTTAACAGAACAATAAGACATAGTAAACATAAAACATCAGTGATTAAAAATCAATATTAGATTTCAAACGTTAAACTCAAGATAATTGTGATAATTGAAATTTCTTTCTTTTCATGTTAACGTTTCTTACGTACAGCACATGAATCAATCGTCAGCAGCCTTCTAAGACGACGAAATCCATCCTAGAAGATGATGATTATAGTTAAAGATAGTCTGTGGCACAATCCCCAGCCAGGACTGACTTTCAATTTTTGATGTCATAAATAATGGTATACTAAAGACAATAGCGTTATATTGTTTAGTGTTTGTTTTTTTTAAACATGTTATTAAAAAAACGCGTTAAGCAAGATACAGTAAAGTACATTCCTGTGTACACACCCAAGTCAAATATTGTTGTCGATAATTATTCTCTTGGGACAGATTAAAACAGATCCTTGTATTCTCGTTTCGATTCGCTGAAGTTCTTCTATGCAAATATTCCGTACGTGGGATGTAATAGCGATTAGAATATTTTATAAAGCTAATACGCCTTCACAGCATATAGAAATCGAATCTTAAAGTCAGCATTGATCGAGCTTGTTTCGGAATGCTGAGATGCGATTGTTGAGTTGATATTTATTCACTCGGGGCGATGCTACAACAGCTATTTGAGATTTAATTCAACATAAAATTGAAAATTAAAATTATAATGACCGATAATCATTGGTTTATTATTTGCGTTAGTAAATTCGCACTGCGAATCAGATACTTAATTAATGACATATACCTCTCTCGATCTAGAAGTTTATCACTATATCTTTATTAAGACTGGAAAGCCAAAACAAGTAATATTCAAGCAAAAAATTCACTCGTTGAACTACTTGCAATATCAGTTTTAATTAAATTATCAAATAATGATGATGGCTCGTAAGGATGTCATATTATGTTTTATGTACTAATAGCCGGTTCCCGGCAAGCGTTGCAATGTCAAAGAAAGAAAGTGTTGGTGATTTACTTGTGTTAAATGAAGTGCATGTTTTATTTTTCTGTCTGACGATTGAAGTTTGCTGTCGATTGTCTATGGTACAACACACGCGCCACCTACTGTAAATTAATCGTACTGTAACCTTCGCGCAAGTGCAAGCATACGTTGTCAAAATGAACTGTATGGCAGACATACAAACATTATTCTTTATATATAAGACAAACTGTAAGTTAATTTTACTATGCCTATAACCTTCCCGGAAGTGCAAGCAAATTTTTTGTCAAAGTTTTATTTCAATCGGATGAGCGGTGTGGCAACGCATAAAATACTAACAAACAAACATTCATTTTTAAATATATTTTAAATATTGATGGCTAAATGAAAAATTTTGCAACACAGCATAACAGCATGTTATATCTACGACAGCCAGCGGTGGGTTGCCAATAGGTAACCATGTTATCAATTCGCTTAATATCAAAGCAATTCTAGGTGTTCAGAGAAAGAAATGAACTCCTATGCAATTATATGCACTACTTAAATAAGCGATCGATTGTTACTTAATACACTTATAATATGTAACAATATACAATTTACCGTAAACTTATCAATGTAAATGGCTAAAAATGTATTACTGTGTATACTGAAACTGTCGTTGATAATAAATAAGTCAGACATTACAGTTATATACTTAGTTGATCTGAGAATATTGTTTTCTCTTAAATTAACAAGGAGCTCGCATAAAACCCTTCTCTGAAGTCAGCAATATTTATGTTCAATTAACTTTCTCAAGAATCCTGATATTAAGTGTGTTTTATGGTCATCTTGTTAGTTAATATATTTTTTATTTGATAAATTAACTCTGTAAATACTACTCTCAAAATGTGCGATGTGTGATATATTTCACATTTAACGAAAAATAAAAAATAAAATATTATTCACAGTAGCGGCAACACAGCCCTGCTGTAATCATGATCCAACTTTGCTCTTAGAGTGGTAAAATATTGTATGAAAAACGAAAATGTGAAAAGTAATTCAGTGTTCACATAAATAAAATGTTACACGATTCAAAGAGATAAATAATAAATAACATAAATGTTAGTAATTAAAAAATGTTTTCTTATCTAAAGCATAAATTTGTAGAGTTTTTATACGGCGTAATATTATATTATAGTGTACTGTCACGAGATTCCGCTATAAAAGCAGGGCGTCCTGACAGTGAATCACCCCATAAGACTGACCATGAATATCATATGACCATTTAACACATTCGGTGCGTAAACGCGTAAAAGGTATGTGAATATTGCGGTACTTCGCATGGAAAGAAGTTTTAAAAAAAATCATCCATCAACGTGTTTATTAAGTTATTTGGTTTTGTAAACTAAGCGATTTGTCGATAAAAAACAAACATAACTATTTTTTTTTAAATCCATGTCCGCTCCTAGTGTAGAGCATATGGCCTCCTAATGGAGGTATCTATTTGTAAGTCACTCACTCAACCTCTCTTTTTAAAAGAGGGTAGTAAGGATAGAAGAATAAGGCTAGAACAGAACTAGTGGTTAGCTAATCGCTCTCGCTACGGCTGACGACTAATTTGATATGAGAATATTGTTTTCTTTTAAATTAACAAGGGCTTGCTGGCCTTATTAAAATTTAGCAAAGGGCTAGCTCGAACCCCACCGAGCCCCCTCCAGCCCACCCCTGGATCAACCAGGATTCACTTCATGAAAGAACAGCAAAATTAAAAAAGGCCAAAGCTCAAGTCATCATGAAGTTTAATTACTGATATGGATAATTACCTGGTCAACCAAATTTACTATTGTATAAATGAAACACAATATACGGTGGAATTGAAGTGTTAAGAATGCATTCGATAACTCACGACCGCCTGCCTGCCCCCCGAGTCAAAACAATAAAATATTTCATAGAAACTCCTGCAGAAAGGTTTCATCCATTGGATAGAATTAAAAATCTGCTTATAATACCTATTTCTATGACCCCATTGCTGTATTTTAATTTATTGGGATTTTTCCACAGATTTATTTTTATATATGTTATACTTTTGAGTCAATGATATATGCTTGGATGCAAGACGCTAATAAACGATAAGCAATGAAAATTATTATGAAATAATTTTCTTATGCTAATAATAATTGTGGTTGATTGGTATAAATAGTAAAAAAGAATTATCTAACAAATGTGCGTTTTTTAAAGGAAATTATGCATAGTCAAATATTGTATAAGCAGTCAACATAAAAACATATTATCTGGGAATATTTAATTAATATAAAAAAAATAATAAAAAATATTGTGAATTTATATAAACATTTAGATGACATATTATAAAGTAAAAAAATATACGAAGAAATATTATGCAATCTAAGTATATATATTAAACAGTTTTAATTATATAAAATCATTGATTTTTCTATTTTAAGCGAAATTATAGCATTGAGTTGATTCAGTGATAAAAACAATCTGCCTTACACAATATATTATATATTATATGATTAATTGCATAAAAGTGAAAAAACATGAATGTAATTTGTTTTTTAATTTTTTAAACCATGTCCGCTCCCAATATGGAATATATGGACTCCTGGTGGAGTTTATCTCAACAGAAGTGTTTCTACGAGAATTACTTGTTACTCAGTCAACGACGTTGACCACTCGACAACACAGGCGGCAAAATGATCTTGAAAATTGAGGTGAATTAGTGGTAAAAAACGATCTGCCTTACACAATATATATGATTAGTGGCATAAAAGTGGAAAAACATGAATGTATTTTTTTACATTATGTTTATTTGTTCGTGAATATGGCTGACTTCGATATAAAGCATTTTTTGTACTGTTCTTTGATTTTATAATGTAAATGAAAATTGATTTTCTTTTAAATACATAGCGAAGCTTTATTAACCCTAAAGCAACAAAGTATTATGTAGAATGATATTCCATATAAAATATAATTTGATAAATTTGTTATTTCACGTGCGTGATTAAAAGTAAATCGCTGATGATGACATCGGTTTCAATAATAGCACGGTTCATTCACATCAGAGAGTCATTGTTTTGTATTACCGTGCTTTATACAAAATTTCAAGATATAAAACACAGGAGGCCTCGACCGGGGCATAGGCGGCGGTGAGTGCGGGCAAGGGCGGCAAGATTTATGTCCCCAGCCCCGCCCACAAGCGCCTCTCTCCGCTGGCATATCCTTCCTTGCCCCTTCTTTGCCCTACGCCCCTGCGTTTGGTAACTGATGATGCCTATCATCAGATATATTCATCGAGCGATCTGATAACGCGATTAAAACTTGAAATATTTTGTAACAGACATATATTTTTTTCAAGGCAGTCTTCTTGGAATTATATTTCGGTCTTCAATGAAACACTCGCGCAAAACGATAACTCTCGATTGTTTCTAGTTATCGCATTTTGACCAGAGTGGAACTGTACAGCTCTATTTGCTCTTTACCACTATCTTCTACTCAAAAGTTTTAAATTAATTTACAATTTTTACATATCGACTTTGGAAAGGAAAAGGGACGTGACCCACAGCTTTTTTTATATACACGATTTACTTGATACACGCTTTATTAAAAAGATGTAAGCTGCAAATGCCGAATTAGTATCTAAATTTAATTTTTAAGTTTGAAAAAAGATGGGCTTGTGAAAATTGAAATCAAGAAAAAAGACTGAAAAAAAGGTTTTTACTCGACAATTTCTTTAATTAATATTAGAATATGTCAATAAAACACCAGTTTAGAAGTCTGCGTGCACTTCAAAGTTGTGTTTATTTCATAATTTGCATATGGTCGAAAAACGTTTTTTATGCCTCCTGTAAAATTTGGTGTGTGGGTAACGTCCTTTTTCCTTTCCACAATCTATATATTTAAGACAGATCCTAAGTTTTGAGTCCATTTCAAAGTGTATTTAAAAACCATGCAACGTATACATTTAGAAAGATGTGGAACCGTTATTTATTATAGGTACCAAAAGAAAATAAATGAATTGCCACCAAATATAGAATGAGCAAAACTGTACACATATCTTAGTAAAATTAACGTTAGTCAAATAATAATAATAATTAGATAAAGCAAATACCTTGAATACCACTGAGATAACAGGCATGTAACTATTCGTAGCGGTTTAGACACCGTAGGCCTACGCCGCCGTAGACCACTTCACACAGAGTTAACTACTATCGGTTGTCTACGCTGGAACGTTAAGTTGTGTGTGCTAGTAATATATCACAAAGGGTCACTGTATCTGGTACTCCACTCAGTATTTATAATGTGTAGGCTTAGGATGGGGAAAATGTATATCAATACATCGAAACTAAATTGTATTTATGGACTAAGCTTACAAACTTGGATATGAAAGTATTCAATAATACGCTAAACGAAGTGTAGTCTGCAATCAAATATTGGAAAAATCTTCTTTACGTTGTATTGCATTTTATTAAATTAAATTTATTAACATTGCCAGTTTGTACTTACTGTAGTGTTTTAATTGATCCAATTCAAAAAATCACAATTGGTTGAGTGAACGAGCAACTCTTGCGGCAAATAACAAAGATATGGATCATTTAAACTTCTCAATTCAAAATCAATCATTGGTCCACTGCATCTTTTCAAATCTATCGACTGTGTAACAAACGAAGACGAAGCAACAAAATGTTAAGCTCATTGGATCTTCCTGGCTTGCCACTGCACAATTTACAACTGAAAGTTGGCTCGGTAGTCATCATGCTTCAAGTTATCAAATTCACCAAAAATTTATTGATTCTAAGGTGGTACGAAGTTCGTCGGGTCAGCTAGTATTTATACAAAACTTGAAGACACCACTGATGCGCTTGTATCCATCACTAGATATTTATCGACTTTTCAGTCTAGAGTTATAGCGAGAGGAA
This sequence comes from Himalopsyche tibetana, assembly GCA_030503985.1. Lineage (NCBI taxonomy): Eukaryota > Metazoa > Arthropoda > Insecta > Trichoptera > Rhyacophilidae > Himalopsyche > Himalopsyche tibetana. Next base: position 27,155,184 of record JAPJYX010000019.1, on the reverse strand, counting down.
GTGGGAATTATATACATATACCTCACACTGCGGTTTTGACAGGAGAAAATAATATGCTTTATTGAATTTGAATCGATCAAATTTTGTACATTGACATAAGTTTTATCACTAGCGATCCGGGTTTCGTATTTCGCACCAAGTTCGTTCGTGCACTTGAACGCTTGAATATGTCAAAAGGTGAATCCCGGGACGTTAGTTACAAAATTTGAATGAATATACAACATTTAACTACTCAAATTTAAAATTGAAATTTCACCAAGCATCTTCAGTTTAAATTTTAAATATACAACATTATACTTGTCCTCCTTTTTGACGAAATCTAGAAGTCAGCCCAAGGAAATACACTGCTTTTTTTAGAAGCAATATTCGGTTTAAATACAATTGTAATTTTATGTATAAGAACAAAAATAAAATGTATTATAACTAATTAAAAAAATAGATTTGCTATATTACTTAATCCTCTGACAAACTTTCGATATTTATGATTCTACAAACATCTTCGACTTTTGAATATTTCATTGCTGTAGAGTGGATATATGGCAATATAACAAACTTTTTATAAAAATTCATTGCGCACTGCAATACAATTATAGATTTAATGGCATAGAAATGCGAAATGATTGTATAATTATAGCAAATTTAAGCCTGTATCAGCAGCAAATGTCCACTAATTATGGTAAGGAATGCATGCTTATTTTTTTATTTATTGTAACTGTTATAAATATTTGCAATATTTTAAGCCTTAAAATTGTTGAAATGACCAAAGGTATCAGAGTCATAACACTTTTTCATGATTACTTTTAAGATATATCAATTCATGTATCTTACTATTTAAGCCCTACTTAATCCATGATTCGTCTACTTTTATTATTTATTGTTAGAATACTACTGTAGCTAATTTTAAATATCCACAATTCACATATTAAATCAACTGTGGAAAGGAAAAAGGACGCAACCCACACATAGCAATTTTTACAAGAGGCACAAACAACGTTTTTGGTGATTTTGAAATAAACAAAACCTTGAAGCGCACGGATACTTCTAAGCTGGTGTTGACATAATATAATATTAATTAAATAAATTGTTCAGGAAAAACCTTTTTTTATGTCTTTTTTCTTGGTTTAAATTTTCACAGGCCTATCTTTTTTCAAACATAAAAGCTATATTTTGATACTAATTCGACATTTTCAGCATACATCCTTTTGACAGAACGTTGGATACATTGTGATTATCGAAAAAAAAACTCTGGGTTACGTTCTTTTTCCTTTATACAGTCGATATAAATAAAACAAGTACTTCTTGAAGTGTTTTACCAAAGCACGCTAAAAAAAGAAATAAAAATACATCGTCCCTTCGATGGATTTGGCTGTGACTTTGTGGAAGTTTTTCCTTACCACAGTCGATATGTATATTGTACAATGCTTTAAAAGCAAATGTTATTTAATCGAATATCACTTGGTATATATTTCAGATTCATTTAAAACATACGGAAGATGTAAATTTTCTTTAAATTTAAAAGAAGTTCGTTGAAGATTTATAACGCTAATAAAATTTTAATAACTCTTGAATTATGTAAAAAAAAAATTACATGCCAACGACCTTTGTCTATCATGTTTTAACTGAATTTAAAAACATTTATTTTTATTAAACAAGCATCTGTCTTTTTATTATTCGTTTCCAATAAATAAAATTAGCTTTTGTATACAAGAAGTAAGAGGTTATTAAAATAATTTATAGATTTTGTCAGTTGGTATTCGACATCAAATTAATTTTAACACTTAATTATATGGTTATCAATGACATAAAAAAATAACGAGATACTGTCCGCTGTTTTAAATATTTCCGTCTACGAATGACAAAATATCTTTTCAGTATTGTGTAATTTAATATTGTATAAAATTTCGATATGAGCCACGCCTAACTGAATATTGTTAGAATATTAGCAGCAATAAATATCAATGGTTTTTGATTATTTGTCGTTATAAGATAAAACCAAAAGATACTTCGGATTTTAATAATAGGTAACATAAACAACAGAATAAACATTAATAAATTATTAACAATCTGATTGTTTAAAACAATCACTGTTGTTAATCAAATACAAATCTTAGTTCAATAAACAAAACATAAAATCATGTAATAATAACCGTAGTAAGTAATTACCATTTTCATGATAACTCACTAAAGCTGTTTTGATTATTAATTAAAACACTTCACAGCCACTGTAGCTTAAACATAAGGTTCTAGGATAAAATTTTCCTGGTAATGTTAATGCTATATAATATTTTTTTCAGCTTGAAATAATCTTTCATTGTCTGAAATGAATAATTGATTTAAACAATGATACAGATAATTTTAGAAAATGCATTTTTAAATTGAATATTAAAAAATATTTTCAGACACAGTTGACCATCTATTTTTTTCTCTGACGTTTTAAAATATCTTCAGTTCATCTCCAAGTTATAAAACTATTGCGTTCTTGTGCGGTGTCCTTCCTAAAATAAAAAATACACATTAGTAATAATTCGAAATCCATTGATTAAATACGGTTTTCTTTGTTATATTATATTTATGAAACTAAATGAATAAGAACATTGTACCAGCGGTGGGCTGCCAATACGTTACCAAGGGACTCGCTCAATCTCAAAGCAATTCTCGATACGGTTTTCTTTGTTATATTATATTTATGAAACTGAATGAATAAGAACATTGTACCAGCGGTGGGCTGCCAATACGTTACCAAGGGACTCGCTCAATCTCAAAGCAATTCTCGGTATTCTTGGGAAAAAGTGATTTTTTTTTGTTTTTTTCTTAAACTAACAAGAAACTCGGCGGCCTTAGTATAATTTAACAAAAGACTCTCGCGAGCCCCCCCCCCTGCATTGTAGTATTTAATACAAATTTAAATATGTATTTTTATTTAATTCGTAATTTGATAAATTATCTCTTGAATTTGGAAAGAAAACGAGATACACACATTAAAGCCCTTTTTTTTCGAACATCGGGAATTTGGATGTTTCCATTCTTCAAAATGTCATGTCATTTCCTCCGTGGCATTCGTCTCTTTATACAGAGGGAATATATTAGGGGAGTAAGGACGCGCCGAGTGCATAAAATATTTACTCACTTGATGTCAATGTCCCTCCCGGATGGCGACTCGTATTTATGACCGCTTGTTTTCTACCAAAAGGGAATCGGAGTTGTGATATGGGCCATTTTGAAAGATTGAATGAAATATGGCAACACCATTTTAATGGCTCTCATGATATTGTCTATCTATGACATTGAACAATATTTTAATATTATTCTTGCTATCAATATGATAATTTAATTCTATCGAAACAACCATGTCTTAATTTCTTTAAAATATGTGAGCCCTCGAGAGGTGAAGTGAGACAACTAGTAAAATGGTAAAACTTTAAAAGTAGAATCACGCAGTGGCGGCCGGTCAATGTGGCATTGGATCAATGCACCTCTTATATTTGCAGAGGAGGTTATATTTCATAAAATAATAAATTCTTCATTTATTTTATTATCTATAATAAATATTTTAGAACATTTTATTTTATTTTATTTTAGAAAAAACATGAAGAATTAAAAATGAATGAATGGTTAAGTATAATTAAGTATTTCGGCTGAGGATGCTTGATGGAATTAGTGATCTACTTATATTTTTGTTTATAAACGATACAAACTGTTTACTACGCGTCAGTTCAAGTACATCCGTGCACTTGGAATGCCTGAAGATGCCGAAAGGCGAAACCCGGGTCGTTAGCGACAAAACTCATGGAAAAGTACAAAATTCAAACAATTCAAATTTGAGTGAATGGTATACATATTATTTTTGAATATTATTTCATGAAATATAACCTCCCCTGCATATAAAAGAGGTGCATTGATCCAATGCCAGATTGACCGGCTGCCACTGCAATCACGTCTTCACTTGGTGTTTTGGTGGATTGCATATTTTTATTTTACGAAGATTACACTATTGTTATGTGTATTAACTGAAGTAAGTTCGCTTTTACAATACTTAACACTTTGCACTCTCACTAGATTTACTCAATACCAATAGTCTACTCTGGGTCCAGATTTTACTCGTATTACCAGCAAATTGAGTACGGTTTTAAACAAAAAGTCAAACGTATTTTTGAGACAATCTGTGTAGCTCCAATGGTGACCATAATAACGCGTATCATATTTGGTATAATTTTCTTCGAAAACGTAATTAAATTCCACTAATTTGAGCTAAAATATTCACTAAGCTATCACGGATTGTAAAATAAACCATTCTTGTATTATTTAAGGCGATATTTTGAAAAAAATGGGGTTTTATTATCGATTTACTTTAGAAATATTTTAGCATGAACGTTTTTACGACCACCGTATTGTGTGAGGGTCCAAGAACAGACATCGCCCGTCTTTGGGGTAATTAATTTTACAACGTACCGACATTCCTACCCAATCGCATTATGCTAGCAGTCCTTCTTAAAAAATATAGTACCTACAGTTTGCTATTATTGGTTAAAATTTTGTTTTATATTGATTACTTCCTCGAAGTCAATGTTGGAAACAATGTAAGATCATCCCAAAAGGCTGGAATAGATAACAATATTGATGTTTAGAAATACTCGGTGTTTCTGAAAGTTTTTCATATAAATAACGTTGCCATAAGTTTTACAAAAATACAATGTCCCTTTTCATTGTATTTTATTCGAACACACTCACGCTAATCGCTCTCACTCCGTTTTGTATGATGTGATAGGTGATAGGTAAGAATTCAAAACATCATATACGTTTATGTCTCCAAACAGAAATCCATAAATCGATTGTATAAAATTAATTATTGTCCCAGTGCTGACAGCTTATAAATTTTATTAGCTGTCAGTACTGGGATTCGAACAGTGACCTCCGTAACCAAACCCGAACATTGACCACTTACCACGCAGCCGGCTCTTTTTACAATATTATCGTTATTTGTTTACATGGTAACAATTCGTTTTTCATTTCAAGCAAGAAGCATTTGATTATTTTTTAGACATGAAATAGTTTCTCCCGTCTTCAATTAAAGCTTTTTTCTCAAAGTGGAATTCAGCTCCCGGAGTTGGATTAGATAAATTATTAAATAAATTGAAAACAATTCATGATGTAATCATGAATCAGGTCAGAACGTATACAAATATGTATCGTTAAGGAAGCGAAATGTGAAAAAAGCGAATTAATATACCCATAGTCTGACTTTGCTCAAATATGTATTTTTATTATTAAAATATATATGATGTCAAAATTATCAAATAAAAAATAAATCATCATTATAACTGTGATTTTGGAAGCTTTCTAAAGTATCATAACAGAAATTTAAAAATGACCAACATTTTTATTTACTATGTCACCATATAGTGCACTTATATCAACTGAACGCATCATTATCACTATATTCTGTAAAAATTTGTTCAAGTGATTCATGGTAGTCAAAAATATATTTCGTTGAAATTGCTTTTTTCTTCACATAATAAAATGATGGTCACAACACTTCATACAACTCTAACGCCCACAAGATGTGGATACAGCCTTTCCATATAAAACAACTAACTTATTTATACAAAGCAGGTAAAGACTTCAAATATTATTAAAATCAACATATAAGGCAGCTCTCTACTGTAATTTTCATATTTAAAAAAAATATTGCATTTTTTAATCCCTTAACACTTTGCACTCTCACTAGATTTACTCAATACCAATAGTCTACTCTGGGTCCAGATTTTACTCGTATTACCAGCAAATTGAGTACGGTTTTAAACAAAAAGTCAAACGTATTTTTGAGACAATCTGTGTAGCTCCAATGGTGACCATAATAACGCGTATCATATTTGGTATAATTTTCTTCGAAAACGTAATTAAATTCCACTAATTTGAGCTAAAATATTCACTAAGCTATCACGGATTGTAAAATAAACCATTCTTGTATTATTTAAGGCGATATTTTGAAAAAAATGGGGTTTTATTATCGATTTACTTTAGAAATATTTTAGCATGAACGTTTTTACGACCACCGTATTGTGTGAGGGTCCAAGAACAGACATCGCCCGTCTTTGGGGTAATTAATTTTACAACGTACCGACATTCCTACCCAATCGCATTATGCTAGCAGTCCTTCTTAAAAAATATAGTACCTACAGTTTGCTATTATTGGTTAAAATTTTGTTTTATATTGATTACTTCCTCGAAGTCAATGTTGGAAACAATGTAAGATCATCCCAAAAGGCTGGAATAGATAACAATATTGATGTTTAGAAATACTCGGTGTTTCTGAAAGTTTTTCATATAAATAACGTTGCCATAAGTTTTACAAAAATACAATGTCCCTTTTCATTGTATTTTATTCGAACACACTCACGCTAATCGCTCTCACTCCGTTTTGTATGATGTGATAGGTGATAGGTAAGAATTCAAAACATCATATACGTTTATGTCTCCAAACAGAAATCCATAAATCGACTGTATAAAATTAATTATTGTCCCAGTGCTGACAGCTTATAAATTTTATTAGCTGTCAGTACTGGGATTCGAACAGTGACCTCCGTAACCAAACCCGAACATTGACCACTTACCACGCAGCCGGCTCTTTTTACAATATTATCGTTATTTGTTTACATGGTAACAATTCGTTTTTCATTTCAAGCAAGAAGCATTTGATTATTTTTTAGACATGAAATAGTTTCTCCCGTCTTCAATTAAAGCTTTTTTCTCAAGTGGAATTCAGCTCCCGGAGTTGGATTAGATAAATTATTAAATAAATTGAAAACAATTCATGATGTAATCATGAATCAGGTCAGAACGTATACAAATATGTATCGTTAAGGAAGCGAAATGTGAAAAAAGCGAATTAATATACCCATAGTCTGACTTTGCTCAAATATGTATTTTTATTATTAAAATATATATGATGTCAAAATTATCAAATAAAAAATAAATCATCATTATAACTGTGATTTTGGAAGCTTTCTAAAGTATCATAACAGAAATTTAAAAATGACCAACATTTTTATTTACTATGTCACCATATAGTGCACTTATATTAACTGAACGCATCGTTATCACTATATTCTGTAAAAAATTGTTCAAGTGATTCATGGTAGTCAAAAATATATTTCGTTGAAATTGCTTTTTCCTTCACTTAATAAAATGATGGTCACAACACTTCATACAACTAACGCCCACAAGATGTGGATACAGCCTTTCCAGATAAAACAACTAACTTATTTATACAAAGCAGGTAAAGACTTCAAATATTATTAAAATCAACATATAAGGCAGCTCTCTACTGTAATTTTCATATTTAAAAAAATTATTGCATTTTTTAATCCCTTAAGTGCACTATTGTAAAATTATGCCCCGGAAATATTTCGGGAAATACCAAAAATAAAGCTTCAAAGAGACCGACTACAAAAGACATTATCCTGGAGATTGGACCGTGCTATTAGTTGTCCAGATGGTATTATCCTGGCTAATGGAGCGCAAGACGTTAAGTGCACTATTGTAAAATTATGCCCCGGAAATATTTCGGGAAATACCAAAAATAAAGCTTCAAAGAGACCGACTACAAAAGACATTATCCTGGAGATTGGACCGTGCTATTAGTTGTCCAGATGGTATTATCCTGGCTAATGGAGCGCAAGACGTTAAAGACGTTTAGAATATTACAACTTATTTTGTTTTCTATAATACCACTTGGCTTACTTCGCCTCTAATGGGCTCGTGTGTAAAGCTAAAGTGAGCTAATTAACGTCTTGCGCTCCGTCAAAGATGGGTTAAATATGTATATTAAAAAAAAATACTGTAAAAAAAGTATGGATGAATTTTCTTTGTCCGATTTGTTAGGCGGCCGAAATTTCGTCTAAGTCGGTTGCAAATTGATTTCAAGAATAAATTTATACTTGTATATTAAATACATCGAGAATTTCTGTGAATTTTTGTTTTTTTAAACTAACCTTATTCGATCCATAAAACGAGTCGTAGAGCAAACAACGAGTTAATTTATAGTAATTTCATTGAGAGATTTCATTAATCTATTTGTATCCTATTCGAAAAAAGAGATTGAGATGTTAACATAATAACCAGAACTATTAAAATAACTTTTGATGAAATTCACCACCAAGAAAGAGTCCAGAATTTAAACATTCTAATTAATAAAATAATGATAATTTTGTTTGCAATATCAAATACTTATATTATACAAGAAACTGATCCATGTACTGTTATCCAATGATGATTATAATAAACACTATTGTCACAATAATACATGAAATTTTGCGTACATTAAATTCTATATTGAAAAAGATGACATGAATACACAGGTATAACAAATGAATTACACGATTTAAATTTATTTGAAAAAAGAATGCTCAAAAGTGTGACCACTGTCAAAAAAAAAATCTTCGTATTATGTAGGTATTTTGTATACCTACACGGAGGTGTTCAGTATATATATATTTTTAATTTTGCAAAATATTTGTGGCGTAAAGATTATTATTTATCGTCGATTAATTCAGGTCGTAATAATATGTTGTAGCGTGGTGATTTATGAATTAAAAGATTGCGTCGATGATTTATTGCTTTGTATTTGTTTTATGGAACTCCAAACAAAATAATATTTTTTTGAATAAAGAACGTCTCGGGCTAAGCGTCTCGGATTATTTTTGTGATCGCAATCAAAAACGCCGGCCTAAAATAGTAAAATAAGTTACATACGTCAATGGACCCATATGCATAAAGTATTCAGATAAGAATTCAAAAGCAATAAACATGCATGATTGAACAATTTTCGACATAAAATACATAACAATTGCGCAGAACGCTATCATTTACAATAACACATGATAAATAAAAAAACGTCAGTTCCGTTATTTAAGTATAGTTATTCGTTCGGACAATTATTGTTTCTTTTTATTTTTAAATATTTTAAAAATACACAATTATTTGTGCTACGATAGATATGTTAAATAGTCTTTTAAAAGCAACAAGATAATTACCATTATTTAAAACACTAATTACTAAAAGGAATAATCAACATCGTGATAACATATAATGATACTGTAAAATATCTCCAATAATTTATATCTTTTTCTAAGTCGGTAATACCGACGTCGAAAGTATATCATTTATACACAGTGGTGTAGTGGGGCCAGGTCGGCGACCTGACACCTGGAAATAAGGAAGGCGCCCTGCCACCTTTTTGACTTGTTACTTAATTTTCAAGTAAAAACATATATTCAAAATCGTTTTTTTTTATTGATTTAATTATTAAAACTTGTTTTTTTTTTATTTTGGACATATATTAAAAAAAAAAAGCAAAAAAATAGGAAAGAAATCAATGACCGACCTGGTACCTATTTATTTACCACTTCACCACTAAGCAAACATACATAAGCAAAGTTCATGTATTTTTTTTTATTAATCTAATTTTTATTATGTGTAATACAATAATTTATAACTGTTCTTTATTCTGTTTGATCACTATGTAATTTTTACATTGACATGTCGCGACCCGAGTACTACAAGGTTCTATGTGAAAATTTTTGACGAAACAGAAGTAACAATGCGGCAGTCTTCCAAGTACCATTATTGGTAAACATTGCTATTTTTGCTTCGTCAAAATTTTTCACATATAACCTTGTAGTACTCAGGTTGCGATGTGTTAATTGATTTTATATTTGGCTCTTTGTAAAAACAGCTTGAAGTAGCGTGTCAGCGATTGAGATACATATATTAAAGTATTGAAAACATTATAAAGAATCTTAAAAATGGAAAGAAGTACATTAAAAAATAATGGAATTAATACATCTTCAATTCAATAACAATCAATCCGTGTTGTTGACATGTTTTCAACAAATACATCTTCGCATTGATACACATATGTTTTACGAGTAGACACTTTCCACAGCTAATGTTTAAATTATGGTATAAGTTATATTTTCATTTCATTTCACTTATTTTATTTCACTTTTTATTATCTACTACATACTGCGAAGACATTTTATTTAAATTTATTCGTTCAAATAACCATATTTCAATTCAAATTAAACTGTAGCCAGCTGTATTCATAATTTACCATTTAATGTGATTAAGATTTTAACTTTATTTATTCTAAGTCTTAGAAAACAGCTTTCTGAATATTCATATCGATTAAAAAGCGATGCCACGAATTAAAAAGGAAACGCTGGGCCGTTTATCAAATGATTTTGAACGATGTGGTCCCTCCTCCGTGTCTTTTGAAACCCCAAAAATGTTGTTTTTTCATATTATTTATTTTGTTTTGATAGAGAGAGCTGGTCATACGGTTCAGCCCCTTAATAATTAAGTACCGAATGAGTGCGTTACGATATTAATGATAAGGGTTGGATAAAATGATATAAATACTTCAATTCTGTCTTATTCAATTAATTGTATTTATGATGTTCAACTTTGTTCGTTTTCGTAACTATCACAACTAAAGTTCACAAATATATTTATTATGTGTTCCTTTATAATATATTACATTTAGTAAAAGGGTTATGTAGCAAAAACGGGAAACAAACGGGACCATGACGACCAAAGAAATAACGTCGCCATTGATTTTATTTCACAGACTACAAGATATCTCTAAATTTGAAATATTAAATCACAAAAATTCAGTTATGCGTAGTTGAACGTGCGATTTGATTAACTTGGCCAAGGTGTTAATCGTGGATATTATGTATTTCAGCTTTTTTAAAAGAGAGGGCATAACTTGCTATTTTTCATTTCGTCTTTATGTGAAAGCAAGCGCAGCAAAGAATTAACGAAATATATTTACTATATTTCTTAAAATTCAGGAAGAGTAAATTAGCGCAACATATCTATATTAAAAGTAGTATTAACGTTCTTCCAGATGAAACAACAATAAATAAGTGTGTTAGTTCTTTACTCACGGAGAAAAAGAAAATGATATCCTTTAACAATTACAAGATACAAAAAGGTTATAACAATATAAAAACATAGCAGAACTCTCACTTTGAAAACATCTAATAATATTCAGATAACTTTCATTAAAACAGTCATTGAGTAGAACAAACGTTTTTATAAATATTATATTTGTTCTTTTAGTCATCAGACGCATAATATACATAAAAAAAACAAATCAAATCATGATTGAGTTAATGAAAAAGCTGTCTACTTATTCAAGCAATTGGTACACATTCGCGATTTCCAAACAAAAAAAAAACCGATTACTGAGTGTCATTTGTTCTGGAATTGAGACACTTTTAGTTACGCCCTTTTTAAATGAATTGAAGACACTCTTGTGTTTTGTTCTATTTTTATTACATAGATAAAATAATGAGCCACAGAGACTTGTTTCACTTAATTTATTAGACAATTAATTGTGTAGCTATTAAACTTTGTCTGAAAACCGTTCGAAAAATGATACTTTATTTGAAATGGAAAGTAGTAGTGTCTATGGTGTATTATACAAAACAGTGGAAAAGCAATAATTCGATACATTGGAATGTTTTGTCATCATAAACAATGTCAGTTTCTCATGTACTTTTTTCGAAAAATAATTAATGGTAACGAGATATTTTTTGTATGTTTTCGTTATAAAATTGATTATTTTTTAATTATCTTTTAAGCTAATTTTAACTCGCTTAAGATCAACGTGCATAACTCAACTTTCATAGTCAATTTTTAGAAGGTAATTAAAAAATCATAATTTTCTAAGACTTTAAGATTATGTAAAAACAAAGTTTATTTGTTATTATTTTTCTATGATACTATATGCAAGAAGTGACGTTCGATTATTAATTTAAAATTAATCCAGATTATTCTTGAATATAGATAAATAAACGCAGACGTCAATTTTACTTTTAGTTCACTATCAATACTTGGTGGAAAAGCATTATATATATTAAGAAAAACATAATATTCCTTTGTACTTATTTCCATGTTTATTTACCAAGATCAGGACAGGTTTCACTGATGGCGAGCATTATCAACTGTAATAAGGTAAAAATATTAACGTATTTTAGTTCTACAGTTTTTAATATTTACGCTTTGGTAGCTATTTCGGCTTTCGCCATCGTCACAACTATGTTTAAATAAGTTTAAACATAGTTCTGACGATGGTGAAAGCCGAAATAGCTATCAATTCATAAATATTAAAAACTGTAGAAATAAAATACGTTGATATTTTTACTCTAGTATAATGGAGTTCTACCAAGTAAATGCTAAATCGATAAATAAATTATCAACTTTTATCAGTTGATAATGCTTGTGAGTGAAAACGGTCCCGATCTTGGTAAATAACAGTGGAAATAAGTACAAAGGAATTTATGTTTTTCTTAATAAAACGCAGACATTTTCAAAACATTTGTTTGAACATGAATATACTACATATTACAATGTCTTAATATATTTACTAAGAATGATTATTTATGATTTTATGGTTATTAGTAACTAGATTAACGATAGCTCATGTCTAAAGCACAGTCGTTTAAATTAAATAACAATATTAGTACTATTGTGTATGTAATATAAATAAATCTTTCCACCATGGGAAAAGTTTACAACGCCATATCAATTAAAAGAAGTAAAAAACCGGAGATGTTTGTATTTTATACCTCTCTCTGCCTACATACACAATAATAAATCTTCACACAAAGAACATGTTTTGTTTATTCGAAAAAAAAAAAGAAAAGTATTCCCCTCTCGCTTCTCTCGAACGAAATGCGTTATCTTCGTCATTGTCTCGCTGAGTTTTTTGGGGTGACCGGAGGTTTATAGAGGGTCGCGAGATAAGATATCGTGGTTGTATTATGAGCATTGGATTGGTTCTGCCACGCCCACAGCCAGCTGGCGACCAACCGTCGATCGACTATTCTAAAGCGTTCCGAATTTAAAAAATTCAATAAAACTCAATTCAGCTTTTGTTGTCATTCTTCCTTCCTCACAATGCGACTGCCTTCTGCTATATAGATAAAAAAACAATATTAAAAAAAAAAAACAAGCGGTATTGAAAATCATCTGCACAATTTACCTTCTTGATTAAAAACATTTCATACCTTGCATAGTATTTTTATAAAATATTGCAACATTAAGTTATAAGTTATAACTGCATCGTTTAACAACCCATATCAGAGTCATAATTCTAGCAAAAACAAGTATTCTAGATTATAACCTAATCTATTGGCGATGTCTATTTTTCTAGACTTGATCTTGAGGATCTTAAAATTCTTTTAGTGATTAAAAAGTATCACAGTATCTTTCGCATCGGGATTTTTCAATATGAAATATAAAGCACTTTGGAGTTAAAGATATATAAAAATGTTTTCCATTTATTGTTTTCACAAATCAATTGCTTACTTAAACTTCGTAATCATTTCAATTAAGTATTTTTTAAAAAGTAAATCGTATTCATTCACACATAAAGATAACCTGATTTTCAAATCATTTATTTGAAAAATAAATTCGGTGTGCTTTTTTATAATTATTAGTAGTAATGACTTTATTAATTAGATAGCACTTTATAATAATCAGAAAAAAATACTTTGTATTAATTTTTTAAAACAATTCATCATGCCGCTTTGTGAAATAAGTACAAAATAATGTCTTATTATTTTTTAATCATCATATTTCCGTTAAGAAAAAATGACGTTGTTTTTTTTAAATTTCACTTAATGAAGATCTCAACAAGAAATGTCAAGATTTTTCGTGTTAAAAGCAAATAAAACAATGCAATTACATTTTTTTAGATAAAATTACTATGTAAGTTAAAAATTAAAAAAAATCAAAACAAATATAGTGCAGTAAGTGAGTGGGCGAGTTTTGCAAAATCTGAAAGATCCAACTATGTGGCAATGATGATGAATTTCGATTAACGTTTAAAATTCACTAATGCTTAAATTATAAATTGAATCTGGTTGGATTCTGCAAATAATTCATTAAAATGTAACTGCAAAGAAAGAATCAAGACAGGCAAAGTTTGTAAAATTATGTGGAAAATTTTAAATGTTCTAATTTTGTTTCTGTATAGCAGATTAGTAAAAATCCTGTCAGGGTTAACCGTTTGAATACCGCGCAATAAATCATTTATATGTCCCAGAGATACTGCGTGTTTTTGAGAAAAACAATATAGACAGCACTACATATATTCATCAAAATATTGCTTATATTCAATTAGAATACCAAGTATTTGATTTTTTAAATGTCTTCAACGAATCAAATTTAAATGTTGTTTATTTTTAATTGTGCATGTTTTATATAAAAAAAATGGTTTACGGTAATGGTACCCAGAGACGATTCTGTCGGTTTTTCTGATTGGAAAGTTATGACAAGTTTTGAGGTTATTAATGATTCTTATTTCGGTCATAAAATAATGCTAAAAATTATTTTAATCAACAAATACCTGCAAGTTAGTAAGCTTTATTCGTGAGAGTTGTAATCCGGATTTTTTTATTCTTTTGAGAATCTGATAAATTTGTTGTTAATGCAATACGATTTAAAGAAAAAATAGATCACTTGGTGTCTAACGTTGGTTACTTAATTAAGTATAATGATAATGTGTCAAATGATCATGGCATCACTTATTTCTACCGCAAATCGCAGCCGTGAGTGGGTTCGTGTTGCAATGGTGCCATTTCGACATTTTTATTAACACATTTGACGTAGTACTTAGTTTCCTCGATAATTCAAAACCAGGTGAAGCGACACAGTAGGATGACCACCGACACTCAAACATTTTCACATCAAATATAATTTGAAACATGTTTTAATGATATTTATATAATATCATATAAAAAGCACATTTGTAAACATAAAGTACAAATATATTAAAAGATATTAAAAGACAAATACAAACAAAAACATGATCAGTTATTATTTTTTGAATACTCTTAATTTTATGTTTTTTTTTAATTCATCATGTCCAATCCCAATGTAGAGCATATGACTTCCTAATAAAGGTGTTTCAACAGAAGTTTTCTACAAGAACTGCTTGTTACTCAGTCGCTTAACCTCTCCTTTTCAATGAGAGTAGTAGGGAAAGAGGTATAAGGCAATGACAAAACTGTGGTTATCTAATCTTTATCGTTACGCCCAGTTATCAAAGGATCTGAAAGGTGGGAGTGGAGGACATTTTAAACATCACAAACACCCATGTCTTCGAGCAGAAATCGATAAATCACCTGAAAAAAATGCTATACTATACTATAGTATTAAAATTATAACTAATGCTAATCCATATTTAGTAGCAAAAGATGACGCAGTGATAAAAACTGGACTTATTTCCGTATTTTCTGCCCCAAATTTTTATTAGTTTTGAAAAGCTCTGAGTTGCAGGTAAAGCCAACACCTGTACGTCAATTAGTCTGACGGCACACGTGAACAGAGCATTATTGCGGTCACTCATTATACCGCCATACACGCATGCACTTTTTTACGGACCTCACTGTTTGTTTTCATACATAATATCTATAATATGGTAAAACATAATATTGAAAACAAAGATGAGTGTATCACGTAATGTTACATCACTCAATATAATCTCTAAGAGAATTTATACCCTTACCTTGCCACAAAGCAATATTTTATACACATATTTGAATAAAGTAAAGCAGTTTTTCTTAATCAATTTTTCAATTAGTTACTCTATGTATCAGTATAAAAATTTAGTGAATTTCACATAAATGTATTCAATATGTTATGTGATTTAAAATAATTTGTCGGTGACATGTGGCTAAGCGCGCGTCAGACCATTAACCTGTAATCGTTCAAGCTGTCGTAGCTGCATGATCACGTGCTTATCATACGCAGAACATTGTTTACTAACCATAGATATAAAATTCAAGCAACCGTACTAAAAACAGAATGTTTTTACAATTGTCAAATGTATACATATCTGATGTATTGATATTTGTTGACTATCATAAGGGAAATTTCAAGGGTATATTTATATTTGTTTTAACTCTCGCGGCTCGGAGACTAGAAAAATACTTCTCTGCCGATGGGGTCGTTTAGGGACCCCAGTGGTTTCTTCATTATTGGCATTATTCTTATGAATTTCAAAAAAAAAAGTAGTCTAAGGGCTTTAAAATATCTCTCTGCATCATTCCTCATACATTTTTTTTTATATATAAAAATCCGTGTTTTTTTAATAAATAATAATATTTTAAGTTGCGCGTAAAAAAGACGTCATCCTAGCCAATGTTCCCTCTAAGCCGAAGGGTTGGCTGCGCGGAAATTTCAAAGGCTGCGCGGACCGATCAAATATTAATTGAACAACTGTCTTGTAGTGCGCGCCAACCCGAAATATGTGCGCGGGGGCTTCTCAACTGCTGCGCAGCCAGGCACGCGCGCAACTTAGAGGGAACGTTGATCCCAGCACACATGAAATTGTAACTGACGAGTTTAGCGCAGCTATCTTACGAACGATCGCTTATCGCGTTATCGCGTATTTATATAAACTACAAAAGGTCCAAAAAACTATGATATAAGAATACCTTAATTATAAACATTGTATCACCCATATTAAAATAAATATTTAAGAAAATGTGGGTATTGGGGTCGCATTTCTTGAGCTTAGAACCGGAAAAGTTAATCAATGTTCGCTCCCAATATTTATCATATGAATTCCTAATAGAGGTATCTCGACATAAGTTTTTATTTGAGAAATGCTTATAGCTCAGACACTCAATCTCTCTTTTAGAACGTAGGAAAGAGTAGGGATAGAAGGATAAGGCTAGAACAGGACTGGCGGTTTTCTAAGCGCTCTCGCTATGTCCCGTTATTTAAAGAATGGAAGGTTGAAAAAGGAATTTTAATCGACACAAATAACTACATCTTCGAACAGAAATCGCTCAAAAAATTGCTGTTTGTACTGGGACTCGAACTCGTGAGGACCCGATCAATACTTGTACAATATATATACTAGTTTCTAAATCCACCAATCTACACAGTGGTGGAATATCTTATAAGAAAATGAGGCGCGCTTTTGGGGCCTTTGAATTTTGGGGGCTTCAAATATGACTTATATAATATAACCCATATACTTACGGTACATATTTTTACAATTTTAAACGTTTTTATACTATCCGTAAAACATGGCCTCCAAATTTTACTGTGTCTGAAGCCTTCCATGTGCTTAATCCGCCACTTTATCTTCATATCACTAAATAAAAGTTTTTACCATGTATGGCGGAGGATTGTTGCCCCGAGCTCTGGGCATTGTGAGACATTCGTTTGTCTTTGGATTAGACGTGTCTCTGTCCGTGACACTCTCCATTATTATGATTTTTACATTTAGTGCTGTTAAATGCAAAATTAGTAAGCTGCATCATTCATTGCCTTCGGTGGTCTGACATTTGTGTTTAATTACAATTAAATACTGCATTCACGCGAACTTTCTAAAGTTTTTTTTATAAAAAAGGTAATAAGGCCTTTTTATGAAAAATGACTACTTCAATTTCAGTGAAGCACCGATCATGTGCTTAAAAACAATATAACTGGTACTGTTAAGGCAGCTTAACATGATTAGCTATTGCTAGATTAAATTATATATTATTATTGTAACTTGACAAAATGAATACAACTCTTTATCGTGAATATCTGATTTTAAATATTTTTATTCATCGCGAATGGTTTTTGTTAAAATATGTGATGGTTTTTTTAAGATTCAATGCTCGATTTTGGTAAACCTTCAATTTTTATTTTTTTTCGATTTCAAAATATCGGTATCTTTTCGTTTTAAAATGTTGGTTGTAAACTATTATATCAACGTTTTGTTTTCCGCAATATAAAGAGTATGTTATATGAATATAAATTGAAACAGATGTCTATTTTTTTAATTGATTCGAAAATTCATTCTTGAGTCGCAGACAGCTAATGATTTAAAAAATAATTGCGGTAAATTTAAAATTAGTAAAGACAATAGCTGTTTGGATTTCATATCAAAATTTCTGTTGGCTCCAATCTAAATAACATTCACTGTTTCTCCTATTTTTTAGCTACCACTCAACAGCCTATTGTCGATTCAGCATACGTGAGTATAAATCGACGAATATATAATATAAACTAGAAACTGACGCCTCTTCATTAATAACTCAGTATGTAATGACCACTTTGGTTTATTTTTAAAAGCTGAGTGTCACATACATATACCATATAAATTGTAATAATTCTCACTTAAACTCGTACCGTCTATTTTAAATAAATTCTTGGACGTTTTGCATGATTTAAATTAAACAGCTCACACCAATAAAAAAATACGAATAAAATGTGTCTCAGTTTTTACCTAGATTGATTATATTATTTTATATGTCTTTTGATTTTAAACAGTATTCCAGCGCTCAATAAAAAATAATACCCCCTTTATGAGTTGACAAATGAGTATCCAAATTATTAAGGGGGATGGACGTGTCTCTCAATAAATAGTAATGTAATCAAATAATCCAGTATGGCTATTTTATTGTTGGAAAGAAAATACGTTTAAAACTGAATTTCATTACAACGTTCAATTCCAAAATTGATTTCGTTTTCTTTTATTTCTATCGTTAGCTATATGATGTTTGAATAAATTTTATTTAATTAGATCACTCTAACATCCTAATTCAAATTGTAATTATAATTATAATTAGGATGTTAGAGTGAATAACTTGATGCATTGTGTATCTCTTCAGAGCCAGTATATATAGCTGAGAAAAATATAAGTTTAAACATAATTCTGACGATGGCGAAAGCCATGAAATATAAAAAATGAATATGTTGATATTAATTACAACGAACGTCAGTGCATTGAAAAAAGTATTATTTGACTTAAGTAATATGATTAAATAAAAGTTAGGAAAGTATTAAATTATAATTATAAATCACTTTTAGGGTGTTCACTGTCAATAATTAATGGATAGGCATTATATTAAGAAAAACACAATATTCCTTTGTACTTATTTGCATTTTTATTTACCAAGATCTTGTTAAATTGTAACACTGTTAAATTCTATTTCTTACCAGTTGACAATGCTCGCCATAAGAAAACCGGTCCTGATCATAATAAATAAAAGTGGAAATAAGTACAAAGGAATATTGTGTTTCTCTTAATATAATTATATGTACGTATTAAAGAAATCGGCTAGTTGTCAGTTGACGAATATTTTCAAATTATTTATTTAGTTTTACATATTTAAATTATATTTAGATAATAAGTTGATTCACGGCACGCTACAATTGTTTAAATGATATTTTACGCAAGGTATTTCTTGTTATATTTAAAAAAAAGTTTTATTAGTATTATTAAAAAATAGTTCTGAAACTTTTGTTGGGACTAAGCGAGAAATAATTTATGACATATCATTTGATATTGGCAGTTTTTCACATATTTTTCTCATTTTTTCTCATACGTACATCTAAAAAAACGTAAAAGTAAGACATCTTTTATACTGAAGGAAATTTTCCGATAATTCGGACTTCGGCCACTTTGAAGATATGTTTCTGTACAGAAATAGACAGAGCATGTACAAAATAAATAAATCGACGCCGAAGACCGACGCCGCTCGAGTGAATGATCGTTCCATTGATAGGCGTCGCGACGCGCCACGCCCTTTCGCCGGATCTACCGCGTATCTCGAGATGCTGCGAAATCCGGGCGCGCCAACATATCTCCTTTAGTGACGGTTTTCTATGTTGTGAGTTTTACCGGTCACCTTTGCTGCTGCCCTGTGATTTATAAGTGTAAACTTCAGTATTGGATCAGATATTGAAGATGACAATCATTAATAATTAATAAAATCTGCTGTTGCAGAGAAAAGAGGTTAAGTTATCTAGTGCCATCTAGTACAAGGTCCCACGGAACACTGGTGTTCCGTGGGACCTAAATAGGTGTTACGCAAAAATTTGGAATGGTAACATACGCTGCAACAAATTTGAGCATCTTCTACTTCGTATCAAACACCGAGTGATAGTGAATCTCCAGTGATGTTAAAAACGTCAAATATCTAGGTACAGGCGGAGATTTTTAATCACTATGAACTTTGTTCACTTATATTTGTATGTAATATGTTTTAAAGATAATTAATCAATACATAATACGTGGTTTATTAACTAATATTTTTACGATTAAAAATTACCTGACCTAAAAATAAAGCTGTGTTCCGGTAACATTTCCAGATTTGACAAGTGTTCCATCACAGAATAAGTTTGGGAAATCCTGATCTAGTAGACTGCGTTATAAAAAAATATAGACACTATTTCGCTATCCACTTGCGTAATATTTTGGTGTTACAGATTCCATTAAAATAGTAATACTTTTTTTAAGTTAAAGCTTCTTTATTTCGATTGAAAATTTTGTCATGTTCCCAATGCAGCACTGGCCAATAAAATATGTCGGTGACCAGGCGTCGAGCCGCGGTTTTGAAGTGACAGGTGAACTGTCTATGTCGACCACAGACACGCCTTCTTTGTGATAATGTTTGTGGGAATATATACAACTAAATACACACAATACTGTAACATTAAGTTGAGTGTGTGTTGCATGTCAATGGAGCTTGTTTGACTTTGAATGTTTTGGAAGAATGTCCAATTGAATGTTTGCGTTTTAGCGTTTTACTGTTAAATTCTTTTTAATTTATAAATTTACTGAAATACTTTATGATGTTTTGTCACTAACTGTGTTTGTTTATACAATACTAACATTAGTTTTATTTTGATTCTAAATTGAATAAAAATATTATCTTTAAGCACTAATTCTTACCTAATATATAAAAATAAATGTTTGTTTGTTCGTACTTTATGCGTTACCACACCGCTCATCCGATTGCAATACAATTTTAACAAACTTTTTTTTTCCACTTTCGGGAAGGTTATAGGCATTGTATAATTAACTTACAGTAGGTCTTATATATAAAAATCAATGTCTGCCATAAAGTTCATTTTGACAACAAATGCTTAAACTTGCGCGAAGGTTATAGTACAACTAACTTATTCCTCTGGCTGCCTGAGATTGGAGATAATATACAAATCGCTTATTATTTACGTCAAAAACCCGGATCACATGAACTGTATTCCACCTAAACATTCTTAAGTGTTTCCTTTATTGAAATTTCAAAGATTTAATTATATATTTTCATGTCATAAGCTGACATATTTCAGATATTTTACTCATCTCACGCATTTCAACAAATCTCTTGCAATATAAAATAGAATTTTCTCTCAAGACTGAACGAGTTATTCTGACTTTTCTGTAGAAGCAACTTACTATTTTTAATTTGTGTAATTATTTGATGTGTGATTGAAAACAGAATTTAAATTTACTCAAAATGTGTATTTTTACAGACGATAATTGAAACCTCCCCACCAATATAAATTTGGACGTTTTGAGCAAATCTAATTTAATTATTTTATAAAGAAAAAAATATTTATAATAAATATTGCAATGCATGTATATTTTTTTGACCTTTATTCAGACTTTTTGCATTGGTACTAATGGAAACTCTCGTGCCATAGTTCATTTTGACAGTGCACAGGCTAATTTTGCAGGTAGGCTAAAGGATAAAGGATTAAAAACAAGCAACCCAATGCTACCAGTTAAAAACTTAATACACAAAAAAAGACAATTTGATGCAGATCATTGCTGTATATTAAGTTAAAACTGCTAACTTTTAATATAGATTATTATTAATAAGAGGCTTCAATTTTCAAAAAAAGCAAACATTTATGTATTATGTTTGATAGTTGACAATGCAGGGGTGGGTTGGAGGGGGCTCAGTGGGGCTCACGCGAGCCTCTTGTTAAATTTTACTAATGCCGAGAAGCCCCTTGTTAAATTACGAAAAAAAATATTGCATATATGTAGTTGCATAGGAGTAATAACAAAATCAGAACACTGAGAATTGCTTTGAGATTACGCAAGACACTTGTTAACGTATCAGCAGCCCACCTCTGTGACAAAGTGATTACATTTAATTGTATATCTAGTGTAGTTTATTGTTTAAATTTTACAACTTTATATTTACTATATGATTGACAAAACATGTCTCATAAAAGTAATATTGTGGGTATTTGATCAAATAATTACAGTCGTTTTCAATTTACGAACACGACGCCATCGTGCTATTTTCGTAAAGAATCAGGTTTCATTTCACACCAGCATTTAAAATTGTAGGTGTATGGAGTATTCGAAAGCACAGTGTGCAGTGTGCACAATTTCATCGTTGTATTTCATGCTGGCAAAATAAGCTCGCAGTTTGCTCAGTTTGTTGTAATAAACATTGCACTTAACGATAAATTACCCGCTGCAAAGTTCATTGGAATTAATCTGACGATCGTAGTAAAGCCGGTTACTCACTAACTCACTTCGTAGAGAAATCGGGATCCCACTGACCCCGAGGGTAAAGTAAGATGCAAGCTTCCAACCGGTGCACAAAATACGTCGTCGTGAAAATATTGTTACCGATATCGCTCGACGAAGACACGGCCCAGTGAAGTAACTTAGCTACAAATATTATATTTTAAATCGTTAAAAATATAATACTTAGTAAAAACGGTGTAAAAATGAGAATGACACAGTCTTGATCAGTGGTGTAGTGAAGCAAGGGCGCGTGGGGTCGGTGCTCCCACACCTTTACAAGACGATTTAGAAATTTCGCGATGAATATTTCTTTTATCGTTAATATAACACAGCTATTTATGTAATCATGTAGTGGAAGAATGTTTTATTGGCAGCTAAGAGCATTGAAATATTATAACTAATTGGCGCTTCCAGACTGTTTTAGTTAGTACTACAACACTGGTCTTGATTAGCACGATTATTATAGTAGTTAAACCAAAATATATGGTGCTCTTTTTGCACTTCGAAAAATCAACAATGTTATTATATAAAACGCATGGTATTACGAAACACGACGTATAACATCATAAATAATTGTCATATTTGGTTTAATTTACTAAAAAATGGTTAAAGGCTGCAATTTCAATAGTTTCTTTGTTTATTTTATCAATTGTTATAGCTTAAGCGCCATTTTCTATAATTTACTATAATCGACTGTGGGAAAGAAAAATGACGTAACCCACATGATTTTTTTCGATGATCAAAATGTATCAAACTTGATACACGTTCTATCAAAAGGATGCAAGCTGCAGATGCCAAATTAGTATCTAAATTTAGCTTTTAAGTATGAAAAAGATGACCTTGTAAAAAATTAAAACCAAGAAAAAAGACTGAAATAAAGGCTTTTTCTAGACAACTTCTTTAATTAATATTAGATTATGTCAATTTAACACCAGTTTAGAAGTCTCCGTGCACTTTAAGGTTGTGCCTAATTCATAATTTACATATGTACCAAAATCATCAAAACACGTTTTTAGCGCCTCCTGTAAAATTTGATATGTGTGGGTTACGTCCTTTTCCCTTTCCAAAGTCAATATGCATATAAGTTCTTCGACTTCATAATTATTTCGATAAAAAATATATTTGAAAATGTGTAAATGCGAATAAACTTATTACGAATTCCAAGTTTATCCCTGCATGTTTAAATTTTTCTTTTAAATTCATTTTGAATATTACTTTATTCGTGCATGTGAAGAAAAACTGCAGTTGACGATAGTATTTCAAACTAAAACTGGGCAGTTTTCAATTATTAACCTAGTATTTAATGTGAAATTTGAATCGTTCAAATTCTGTACATTCACACAGATTTTGTCACTAACGACCCGGGTTTCGCCTTTCGACATCTTCAGGCGTTCAAGTGCACGGATGACGCTTAGTAAATTAATGTTTCGTGTTTATATAATAAATAAATGTATCATTGAGTTTAAAACCATTGCTTGCGAAAAGGATAAGCCCATGGGAATGCCCACAGATTTGAGTAGTAAGTAGTTTTTAAGAATTATATTTATGAATTATATTTATTTGTTTGTCGGAAGAAGGTTTTATGATTATATTTATATAGTGTATATGAGTGGAGACCCCGGCATGTTAAGTATTTCATTTAAAATCGGAAGGCTGTTCAATTGCGCTCTGTTTATTTCCGAAATTTCCTGGAAAAAGAGCTTATGAGAGTCCGTATTTCCGGTGAAAATTTTTTATCCCTTGTTCCTGATTGAACATGTGTCTTTCCGAAATTAAGTGATAAGCAAAAGTAGACGTGTCTTTTTTCAATCTAAAAGCTGCCATGTGCTCTGATAAACTTTCATTCAGAAACTCACCTTCAGTCGAAATCTTAAATTATATTATATGTGAGTTAAGAAATATGAATTAAAGCTTGTTTAGAATAAAATTATAGTGTGCGTTATAAATTCAGTGATTAAATTAGGATTTAATTGGTGTAAATGTTTCATTATAAAGTTTGTAGGCATCAGATAAATCTGATAATAGTTTGATGCTGAAAAATCTACTGTTTACTTAGCTAAAACTTACCTACTTAATACGTTTAATATTTTTTCACTTTTTACAAGATATATATTTCACGGATTATTTATTATACAAAAAGCAAACAAATGTAATGACAACATCTCTCTTTATCAAAATAAAATCAATACTATTTATATATTGACTTGCTGCACTGATCTTGATCACTGATAATTCGTGTAATTTCCTCAAAAGACTTCCGTATTCAGGAAGCTTTCTACCGGCAGTGATTGGGGCACTTACCTTGACAAGAGAATCTGCCGTCTGGAGAGATCGACCCGACCAACATCTGATAGACAAATAAATTACTGTTATCAAACCTCCCCAGTGAATCTCGCTTCTCCGCTGCAAATAAAATTAGTCAGCAAACCTCATTGATGCAAACGTCGAGGCTTTGTATTTAAATAAACAATGCAATACATCATCGGATTATATTGGTCTGATTTTGCACGGTTGTATTTTACGACTTTCATTTCTTGACAACTTCTTTGTCATATGTCTCTGCCAATACGTTCAACTTTGTCATATCTCTGCCAATACGTTCACGGCTCGCTTAATCTCAAAGCAATTCTCGGTGTTCTGGGAAAGGAGTGGATTTTTTATCACTTCTATGCAATTATATGCAAACTTTAAATAAGCAATCGATTGTTACGTAGTACAAGTGTACTACGTAACAATCGAAATAAATCGAAAATCATCGTAAATAAATCGTAAATCGAAAATTAATCGTGCGGGAGTGAAAAAATGTGGATGTTTATGAGTGAATTGTTCAAATTGGTCCTAAAAGTTGCCCAGCAAACAAATACCCAGTATAATATGAATGGAAACTCAATTTCGATAGATTCAGTATCGAATGTCATTACAAATAATTGTAGTAAAACAATCGTGTCAAACGACGACATAGTCTTCACGATTTACTGTTCACAGTCAATAGCTTTGTTCTCTGTTTTGACATATCAGCATACTTCAGTTCTATCGAGCAATCTTATAAATAGTACACAACGTTTGTCCAGGATATCATAATCATACAAGGGACAAGAAGGGACAAGCAAGATTGTGGCTATCTCCAAACTCTCCAGACTTTACCCGTATGTGAAGATCTCATAGATAAGGGAACGAATCTAGCAGCCCTCTGTTACTTCAAGGTGTGAGACATTGTATGAAAAAGATATATATTTTTTCCTTGTTCTGCCGATATAGATGTCTAATAGGGTATCTTTGCAAAAGTTTTACACATATAATTGTATCTGTTGAAGTCAGTTGTTATTGTTGACATGAAAGAATCAAATCAGGATCAAGGAATAGTGAATATATTACCAATAATATTTAAATTAAATGTCAATTTTAATCTTTAATATCAAGATATGCATGCGGTGGAAAAGATGTTTAAATATATTCCCGGCGAGAGTTGCAGTGTCACTCAAAGAAAGTGTTTGTTTTTTAATTGTGTTTATTGAAGTGCATGTTTTCTTTTCTGTCTGTTTGACGATTGATGCCGATTGTCTATGGTACGACACACGCGCCAACTGCTGTAAGTTAATTTTACTATAACCTTCGCGCAAGTGTAAGCATACGTTGTCAAAATTAACTGTATGACATACATATAAAACTATATTTTTACATATAAGACCTACTGTAAGCTTATTTTACTATGCTTATAACCTTCCCGGAAGTGTAAGAAAAAAAGTTGTCAAAGTTTTATTGCAATCGGATGAGCGATGTGGCAACGTATAAAGTACGAAAATTCATTTTTATATATTAGATATTATCATGTCCTGTGAAAGATGTTTATTTACCAGTCTTTGAAATAATGTGAATAGTCATTCTTATTTAGTTTTAAAAATATTATATTCAAATCTAAATGAAACACGGTAAAATTATAATAATTCTTTTGTTCCAACTGGATTATAAATCCACATATGAATAACTTTGTTTAAAGTGTGGATTGAATATCGAAATTCGCACTCGCAAAGTTTTACGACGTTCACACATTCAAGATAATTTTACGATGCTGTGTTCAATCTGCTTAACAATGTTGATATCGCGCTTTCAACGACTTGCCACAATCATAATATTACAGCTATCCTTCCGACATTATTGGTTCTTCGATACAGCGAAATCTCTGTTCGAGATAATACAAGTAAATAATATTATTATGATATCCAGACAATGAACGCTTCAACGCAAACAGTTCGTCTCTAAACTTTCATCAAAACGTAAACAAATTTATTAACAATATCAATGTGTTGAATGTAAAAAAAAATATCGTTATTAATCCCCTTTTGGACTGAAATTTGCATTAACGATCACAAGGACTATGATAATTTTTGTCAACAAAATAAATAATGTAGTGGTGGTGAGTAAGTAAGTAACTCTTCTTTTCTTTTCAAATAGGATAACGAAATAATCATAAGGTTAGGGGAGGAATAGAAATAATTAATTATTTGATATATGCCGACACGTCATTGTAGGGATGGAAAGACAAGACTATAATATAAATGGGAGCCGGTAAATTGCTCGAATTACAAATTATTCGAATTGCTTGGTTATTTAAAGGATTTTTCACGACTTTTTCTTCGAATTTCATTTTTATCTTGTGTGACACTTGTTTAGAGAGTGAAATATAAAAATAATTTTCGTAAGTATTTATTTTAACCGTGTTCGCTCCAAATGTTGAACATATGATCTTTTAATGGAGTTTATCTCAACAGAAGTGTTTCTACGAGAACTGCTTATTAATTAGTTACTTAAACTATTTCTATATATTTCAAGAAAACATGGAAGACTAGGGCTAAGACAGAACAAACGGAAACAAATTGATTATCTTGTTATTTGAGCAATTTCCATTCGAGCAATTTACCGGGAACCAATATAAATATACATATCGACCCGTAATATGCAAAATATCGTAACTAAACAGTCATAAATTTTACAGGAGAATTTTTAGGAAGAGAAGGAAAAAAGAATTCCTTAATTGCGGTTACTAAAAAAATTAATATGCTCAATGTATAATATATCTTGAAATTATAATGCTATTGTCAGACTATTTTCAGTTCTCGAGATCAGCGTTTCTCAAACGGGGTCTAAGTAGTCAAAAAAACACTAAAATACACAGGTCCTAAAAAAGATCAGGCGAATGAGATAACGCTCTAAAAATTATGTCACTAACGCCTTGGGCGATATTGTACAAATTTTGGCTTAAATTGTATCACTTAAGTTAATTTGCCGATTATGGATCGATATGTCAGCATGGGAATTTAAGCTTTTAACAAGGCCAGAAAGCAAGACATGAGTCATTTTCAACCATTGCTGACTTCACAATCGTCCTTCGCGAACGTACATCATAGGCTTTTTTTCTCTCTTCAATCATTTGTTAACAGTTAAAATTTATGCAAAGGCATACATTTTTTCTAGGACCGAATGTGTATTAGGGTCTATCACATAGTTATTATTTCTAAGCATCTAACCTGCGGCGTTCTGGCCAATTCTGTAATTCTGTACATTTTTAAATTCGTAAATACCTGAGATTTTTCACACTGGTAATTTTGCGAAATCCGCAAATTTCTAGGTTGTAGAAATTGGCACGAAATTGCTTCCGGCCAAAGATTCCCTAGACAATGTTTACTGCGGCCTCATGTCGAATCAGAAAAATGAATGCGGCCTTCATAGAAAAAACGGTTCCCCAACCCCGATCTAAACGAAAAACCTGTACTTAAAAATCTGAACATTCTTGCTCTCAATATTATTCGAAGATCTCAGCGTTGTGAATATAAATATAAAATAGCTTTTGTTTTCCTTAGTCAGTATAAATATTTGTCGTAGAATTTTCATCTCAGACATAGATTGACCAGTGTGTCTTGAATGTGGATTTCGAGCATTTAAGTGATGAATTGTGTGTGCGCGACTGTGAGGTGTGCCGTTGGGCAAGTCGTGATAATTACAGTTATTTGTGAAGGAAGCGGCTTCTCCAGCTACTTGCCGCGATTACTACTCGCCTGGTGCTTTATTTCGCAAACAGTGCGAAGTGTGCACGTGCAACAAACAGCCAACAAGCAACACGAAAAACATAATTTTAGTTATCAAGACCAGCGATGGACTGCCAATACATTATCAAGGAGCTTGCTTAACCACTTGAATACCAAGCGGACACAGGTGTCCGGAACATATGCAAGCGAAAACGGATGTCTGAGACATTTAAAAAAATAAAATACTTGGTATTCTAATAGAATGTAAGCAATATTTTGATGAATATGAGTAGTGCTATCTAAACTGAGTCAATATAGGTTTTTAAAATATCGCATTAGAGTGTATATTAGGCAAACTTATTTTTCTCAAAAACACACAGTATCTCTGGGACATATTAATGATTTATTTGCGCGGTATTCAAACGGTTAATCTCAAAGCAATTCTCGGTGTTCTGTGGAACGAGTTAATTTTATTATCACTCCTACTAAATTATGTGCAATACTAAAATAAGCAATCGATTGTTACTTAATACACTTATAATATATAAGATTATGCAATTTACCGTAAACTTATCAATGTAAATAGCTAAATATGTACTACTGTGTGTACTGGAACTGTCATAGATAATATATACATATGTAAGTAAAAAACAGTCATATACTTATTTGATCTGAGAATATTGTTTTCTCTTAAATTCAACAAAGGGTTCGCGCGAGCCCCCTCCAGCCCACCCCTGACTAAGACTTATGCATTTTGTAAATCATTAAAATATCCTTTTTATCCAATTCCGCTCCCAATGAAGGATTGGATAGGTGGGAGGGAATTTTTAGACATCACAAACACCCATGCCTACGAACAAAATTCCAACGTCTTAATAGTGTAACTCACATTATTGTTACCCCACTATTAAGACCTCTTAATTTAGTTTGAGAAGAATGTCCAAAACAGGCAATTTATAGTCAATGAATATTAAACTAACATTGGCTGTGACATACGACGTCTTAATTTCATGTTAGAAAATAAACATCAATCTTTCAATGCGTTAAAAAATATACATATTTTGGCTGAAAAGAGAGAATGAGAAACTAAGTAACAAGCAGTTATCGTAAAAAAATGTATGTTAACAAAATTCTAATAGTAATCCATATGCTAGACATTGTAAACGGACATTGGTGAGAAAAAAATCTTTACTAAAATGCTTGACAAGATGTGAGTTCTAGCATTTAAAAAAAAACACTGATATAAAGTATTAAAAGTCAGACCAATAGACTAATTCTCGTTGGAAGCATAGATAATACGCGTAAATAGCTTCTGTTATTTCGTTTAAATAACCGTATTAATTAGATAGTTAGTTTATTTGGCCCGGTTTAGTCTCGATTTAACGGGCGTGCAATTTGGCGACCGTTCAGCCTCGAATGAAACGTTGGCTGTCAAACGTACGCTAGGTCGATCAGCTGATATTCTGATGGACTGCCAAATAAACGCATGCGGGATGCATAATAACAATAATCAAACGTCTTGCGACGCCTTCGCTCCTCTTAATAGACAACTTTTGCCTGACAGCGCGGGAAATTTGAAAAATGCAGTGGTGGACTAAGTGAGTACTACTAAGCTTGGTGTGTTTTGATAGAGTGCTTTAAATACTGAATTATTTATTAATTCTGCCTGTTTAGACGTGGTATTATTATATATTTATTGTTTTTAAAGTAATTGATCATCTAATTCAGAGTTTCTCAAGCAGAGTAATTAAAGCAAAATTCTGATAAATTTTAAAATGTGCCACTAACTCGGTTAAAAGGTTGTAAATAATTGATTTAGTCTGGATAATGTTGAAAAGTGTATTTTTGTCTTTTAATGTTCTAAAAATATAAATCTTCATTTTGAATGGCATGAAAGGTGTAATAGTCAATTATTATGAATTACAGCTGTGAATAAAAAAATGGTACCTTTGTTTTATTTTAGGTTTGGTAAGACAGTCAAAAACAATTATCTCAATTGCTTTTATTGTTTTTTTTATCCATGTCCGCTCAGAATGACAGAAGTTTTTCTACAATAACTGTTTGTTATTCAGTCGCTTATTTTCTCTTTTTCCAAAGAGAGTATTAAGGATAGAAGGAAAAAGCTAGGAAAGGACTAGTGATTAACTTATCGCTCTAACTACGCCCAGTTATTGAAGGATCGGAAGGGTTAGAGGAAATTTTTAGAAAAATGCTGTTCGTACTGGGATTCGAACCTGTAAGGTCCGGCACTAAAGCCAACAACGCACCCGACAATTACTCATAGAAGTTTGTTATATATGGTTGCAGCATTTTACTTTAACAAGTCAATTAAATAAATGTGTAGAAATGTCATTTCAAGTTCATCCGTGCACTTGAACGCCTGAAGATGCCAGAAGGCGAAACCCGGGTTGTTAGTGAGAAAATCTGTGTGAATGTACATAATTTGAACGATTAAAATGTAGTGTAAAAAATGCGTTTGAATGCTCGAAAAATTCCTTCACATTTGCCCGATCCTAAAAACGCAACAAAGGTAGAAATAGTCGGCTGTTATCTCTGAACTGACATCCTTAATCAAAAGCTCGACTTGGGAGTGTATATGGCTAAAAATGAAAACATACATTATTTTTTAAATTTCGCTGGCGATTCCGTGGCGTTATTATGTCCACGTACAGCTCTGATGTGAACGCTATCGAAAACGTTAGATGTTTGGTTAGGCATGCGAGATGCGAGTTACGAATCACATGTGATTGATTTATACCAGGTTGGGTGTAATTATAGGCCGCATGTGAATCGATTCTGTTTGAGTAACAGCTGAATTACCTACTAAAATTACTAAAGAGTAAAAATAATAATCGGTGATTGATGAGCTGGTTGTTGAGCCCAGTGAGTTATGATCTCCAATTTGAGGAACACGATTTATGATCGATCGCAAGTTAATTTGAATCGCTTTGAAGTATTCAAAAACGTTATTTGATTTATCGCTGTTTTATCGCAAAAATTTAAGCACCGCTACACAACCTGACCCCCCCTCAAAAACAGGAATGCGGTAAAATTGTGATGTGTCTTTTATTATGTTCTTTGGATTTGATGAACGAAAAAGAATGTATATACCGTTATCTTGACTTGTATTTTAAATAAACAGTAAAGGAATAACGTAGGTACATATTTTTTTTTATCTACAAGATAACTTTTCAGGTTTAAAAATCCCTCTTAAATATCGACTGTGGAAAGAAAAAAGGACGTAACCCACAGTTTTTTTTTCGATAATCATAATGTATCAAACATTATACACGTTTTATCAAAAGGATGCAAGCTGCAAATGCCGAATTAGTATCTAAATTTAGTTAAGTTTTAAAAATATGACCTTATAAAAAAAAAACCAAGAAAAAAGACTGAAATAAAGATTTTTTCTAGACAATTTCCTAATCTTTAATTAATATTAGATTATGTCAATTAAACACCAGTTGAGAAGTCTTCGTGCACTTCAAGAATGTATATAATTCATAATTTGCATATTGCCCAAAATCATTAAAATACGTTTTTTGCACCTCCTGTAAAATTTGATGTATGGTTTTCGTCCTTTTTCCTTTCCACAGTCGATATTTTATGGTAACTGGAAAAATCATAACGTTATTGTTTTGGCATAATATTAAAATTGATTGACGCAAGATTGTTATTTTTCAACTTATCCTCGTTTCATTACAATATTCTATTGGCGA
Organism: Himalopsyche tibetana; assembly: GCA_030503985.1. Taxonomy (NCBI): domain Eukaryota; kingdom Metazoa; phylum Arthropoda; class Insecta; order Trichoptera; family Rhyacophilidae; genus Himalopsyche; species Himalopsyche tibetana. The sequence continues at coordinate 27,123,094 of JAPJYX010000019.1, read as the reverse complement.
AATAAGATGAAAGAACACGACAAAACTAGAAACTATCTTTATATTTGGAATATTTATATTTTTTATGAGGTGAAGCTGTACTCTACTGCTATGTTGAATTTATGTATTTTTTTATTCAAATGAATTAAAATCGTGATAACATTTTAATAATGCAAACAAAATATCTATCCCCATGGATGCTTATTAAATCCTCTACGATTAAAATCAATTTTCGAAATATATCATACATTTGAGAGAACAAATGATGACTGTTAGAATTTAAATAAATTCTTTAACATTATATAATTTTGTCATTTTAATATATTGACCGATAATCGGCAAAACATCTTTAAGGGAAATTGCGTTTTGAACCAATTATTTTTCAATGATTGATATTGATTATTCAATATAAATTATTTATTCGCCTGATTTTTTTTAATGCCTGTGCATTTTCGAGTTTTTACTTGTTATCGTTTGTTCCACGTGGACCCCGGTTGAAAAACGCTGATCTAAACAGCAGGGGAGCAAGGAAGGGGGTGTAGAATCGAAATAAAGCAAATAAATAAATAATGATACTAATGAGTTGCAATCAATCAGATTGGGATTTTTACTTTTTAAGGAAAGCAAGGAAGGAATTATAAAATCGAAACAAAGAAAATAAATGTAATCATACTACTAATGACGTTAAACATTACAAACTATTAAACTAATGAGCTGCAATCAATCAGATAGGTTGGATACTCAAAGGAAATCCTTAAAAGGAAAAAAAACCCAAACTCCATTTTGTAATTTCATAATTTTAAAATGTTAGAATCAATCTTGCTTCATTACTTAAGCAAACTTTGCGATAGTAAGTCTGAAGATGACTCTGAAAGAGGCGAAACACGTGTCACAGTTAGTAATACGATACGTGGAATAATCAAAGTTAATTTAAATTTTCTATTAGGTAGTATAATATCAGGATAGGCATTGACCATATATTACTATTTAATAACCGCATTTAAGTAATCCTTTATCGAACTTAGTGCGAGAGTAATTTTAAAAAACTTTCTAATCGAAAATTTATAAACTATCGGCAACAGTTTTCTGCCTATTATGGGTCAATGTATTAAAAGAGCAAACTAATCTCAGTTCTTATTATCTGTAAAGAGTAAAATTTTGATATAAAAAAATATTGGTCTCTTTATTACAATAGTTATGGCAGATTTTTATGTTTGTATACAATCATACGAATATTGTGTATTAAATTAGATATATAAAAAATACTAGATATGATATATTACATTCAGCCAAGGTGTAATTCATAAGAGCCGTTATTTTTCATCCCCAAAAATGAGCCCGGTCGACACGCGACACCCGACACCCCTGCGCTAAACATTTTCCGGCCCTTTGTCATGCCGTACTTTTATTTCCTGTTCTTACATTGTCTGCGGACCGGGGTGATGCTTTCGAAACATGGGATACAAACTGGAATGAAATATGTCTTTTGATTCCCTTCGGGTAAAGCAACATTAAAAATATCTGTTTTTTATTGATGGGGTATCTTTGAAACACAATTTTCTGCGATCAAAGATACTAAAACCCACATTAAAGTGAGTCCTTATTTATTTACGTCGTTTTCGTTCGTAAGTGTAACATAAATAATATTTTAACTTCACGTGATATCACTAGAACCGGTTGGTAGTCGTTTTGATCAAATTATCACATATTGGATAGCAGTAATCAACTTTTAAAATAATTTCACATTAATATGTGAGAATGTTTTTAAGGTCGTTATTTGGCACAGTTTAAGAAAGTCTATATTAATATGGAAGGTTTATAAAAGATATTTGGAGTTGATGGTTTAAAATTATGATATTTGAATACCAGTTGCAAGTAAATTACGTTAACAATGAATTTTGTGCGACTGCAAATTTTAAAAAAGAAAAAACTTTAAAAATAAATGACTTAATAAAAATTGTCGAACAGTTTTATGTTGTCTAAAACATAAATAATTCCTTTTAATTTTGAATTTAGACTGAAAGTGCTAGATGAAATTTCAAAACCGAAACTGAATCGTTCAAATTTTATTAAATATCAGTAACTATCGTAAAAGTATAATAAATTTGCCGAGCGATTAATATAATCTAATTCTTAAAATTATTGCTGCCAATCATCAACCAAGTGTTTGTGAGATGATGTCTTAAAATATGACATCTACTGAAAAAGTGGATTGTTTCAATGTTTATTACAGCCGAAAAGAAATACTGTTTGATTTTACATGTATTCATAATATCATCACCTTTCTGGTATAAGAAAAATGAGATAAGTAGACAAAGAGATCTTTTGATCTCAATTCATTATCTCGAATAACTCAGTTGGCGCCATTGATTATACTATTTTGACAAAAAAAGAATTCATTTCAATAGGCAATTATTACTAATGCTGGTTTAAAGGCAGAAAGAAACCTGTCTCTAAATGTGTATATCAATGTGTATATCAGATCGGCATTAATGCATCTATATTTTGATATAATAATTATCGTTGCATCATAAAATACCGATATGTACTGGAGACTTTATTCTAAAAGCTGAAATTGTTCGTTTGTTGCTAACTCAGAACATGTTACTTACCAACTTTTGCCAAAGTAGTAAAGATATATAGGTTATGCAACTAAATAAGTGATCACAATTTAAAAAAAATAAACATTTACACAATAAGAAACGGATACAAGTAAAAAATAATTAATATTAAATATCTATAGAATTAGAAAAATATGAGGTTATATGTTTGACGTTCTATATTTTTATTAAATCAATCGTATAATTAATTATAAGTTATGAGAAACGGTTTTTTTTAATGGTAAATTATGTCTAAATTGTAGCCATATTAAATATGTAATTTCAGTAACCTGTTCTCGCTGAAATAAGAATTAAACGTTTGATTAAAATATTGCTTAGCTTTATAATAAGCAATTTAATAAAATGTTTCTCAGCAAAATAACTGTTGTTCATACGAAATTAATAACACGAGGTAAGCAGGAAAAGACAAATTATGCCTGTGCAAGTATTAATAAGATTATTTTAATTTGAGCACGATTATTATTGCTATTATGGTCCGAAATATCATTTAAATTTTAATGACAGCACTTATCAGGATCAAAAGTGATATCCAACGTTTCACTCGATTCAGTTTTGGTATTTTTTCAAAGATAACTGACTCATTAATATATATTTTTTGAAAGTATTCACTAGGCCAGCACGGCATTTACAAATGGTCCAACCTTGATTTCAAAGGATGCAAAATTGTATGTACAAACTAGGGCATCCAATCCCGGGATCCGGGATCCCGTAATCCCGGGATCCCGTTCAATTTTCTGATCCCGAAATTCCGGGATTGAGATGGCCGCGATCCCGGGATTTCGGGATTGAGAAATTTCTAGCAAATTCTCGAAATTTATACGAAATTGGCAAATCGGGGATTTCAAATTCCTCGGTGAGCTAAAAAAAAAAAAAACGAGTTTTTGTGAGATTCTGGGAAAAAGTATATCAAATCGGAGATTTCAAATTCCTCGGTGAGCTAAAAAAAAAAAAAACGAGTTTCTGTGAGATTCTGGGAAAAAGTATACCAAATCGGAGATTTCAAATTCCTCGGTGAGCTAAAAAAAAAAAAAACGAGTTTCTGTGAGATTCTGGGAAAAAGTATACCAAATCGGAGATTTCAAATTCCTCGGTGAGCTAAAAAAAAAAAAAACGAGTTTCTGTGAGATTCTGGAAAAAAGTATAGCAAATTGAGGATTTCAAATTCCTCGATCCCGGGATTCAAAATAATTCAATCCCGAAATCCCGGGATTGGAAAAAGGCTTCGGGATTGGATACCCTAGTACAAACTGTGGAATATTTTTTAAATATTAATATCTGCTTATGGAGGTATCTCAACGAGATTTTCACGAGAACTGTTTGTTACTCAGTCGTTCAACCTCTGTTTTTCTAAGTATATGAATATAAAAAATATTTTTATTACTCAATTTATGCGCCCCTTAATGATTTGCGCCCTAGGCGATTGATTATTTCGCCTGTATGTTGGTGCCAGCCCTGGAGGTACGATACGTACAGTGAGAGTGTCTTTAGAGAACTACTGTGTTCGTACCAATGTTCCCTCTAATCAGTGGTGTAGTGGGGCCAGGTCTTCAAATATTCAAAATCGTCTTTTTTGTTGATTTAACTGTTAAAACTGATGTTTTTTTTAACTTCGGACGGATATAAAAAAAAAACTAAAAAAATAATTGGGAAGACATCAATGACCGACCTGGCACTTATTTATTTATCACTATACCACTGCCTCTAATTTTCCAATGGTTATGTGCGCAAAAGACATTGGCTGTGCAGCTTTATAAAAGGAAATCAAAAAAATTGTGCGCCACATAGCGGTATTTAAACCTACTAAACGTAATGGTAAATTGTTAATAATGACAATAATTAACAACACTATATAATATCAATTAATTTATTCTGGTGGTGGTATTTATAACTGGTGTAACTTTTGTGCGATATGTTGTAATGTATGTGCGCGCGCTCACACGCGCACAGCTTAGAGGGTACGCTGGTTCGTACCATTTACGGGCTTAGCAGTCAACGTGTTAAAAAAAACTTGAGACTGCAAGTAAATTCAATAATTAGCCATATTACATTACAATTAATTATTGTACACGAGAATTAGACAGGCGTAAATACGATACGCTCGAAAACGAACCAGCGAACCAAACAAAATATAAACAGCTTTTAATTAATTAACGAAACTAACTCGAGTATAATTGACTCTAAATTCCCATTTCCCATACAGGAGAGGGGGAGGCTATAAATATGACAGGCATGAAAATATTCCTGCGTCGCGGTTAAGCTTACACGCCCATTTTCTCGTCTATTTTCTGGTGACTAATGAACTAAATACGACCAAGGGAGCAGAAAAGCGAGAGTGTATTGGGAGTAATGCGTGTTTCGCTTATTACATACACATCTACATTGGGTAACAAATCGTAATTTATATCTGATGCCCCGCTACAAATACATTTTAGAAAAAGTATAATAAAATCAAACATCGTAGAATTCTCAGATATTTTTTTATTTTACTATTTCTGTTTATCAATTCGATCGCTTCGGTTGTTTGAATTAAGGCTAGTATTTAACCGGTCTGAATTTTAATACAGTTTCGGTCATGATTTTTTTCACATTGGTCTGAATTTACATTACATTGGTCATAATATATCGGTCAGTGTACAGAGGGCAGAATAAATAATTTATGGTCAGAATTTATATAAAATAGTCATAATTTAAATTAAATTTAAAAAAGCCTAACCTAACATAACCTTACCAAAATGGTTATAAAATCTGACCGCATAATATTTTTATTCTGCCTTTTTTATTTACAAAAAAAAATGGTTTAAGCTCTGACCATTTATTTTGTTAAATTAATAGATACTTTTAGTATTTTTGAATGATCATGCTCAATATATAAACAAATATTAATATTGTAATGATATGCAATTAAGTATTGTAAATTGAACAGATGTTCATTGGAGAACTCATTTCGCTTAAAATAGTAAAAAAACTGGCAATTCCAAGATATTATTTGATATTGGTTATCATCATAAATATTATATTACTAATTATGTATGCCTCAATCCTGCCTGCCTCTTCTTTCGACCGGTGGGATTCCGGCGTCCTGGACGTCCGTCGGGTACCATCCATAGGATGTACTCGGCGGAACTGAGGGATGCTGGCATGTCATGGGAGGAAGCAAAGCTATTGGCGGGAGACAAGGAAACATGGAAGTGCCGCGTGGCGGCCATATGCTTCACATAGGGAGCGAACATGGTCAAAGAAGAAGAATTATGTATGTCCTTTTTTTTACTAATAATGTATTATAAATTCAAAAATCAGAACCGATTTTATTCTTTGCTCATTTGATAGTGATAACGATAACTGAAACCGTTTCGATATTTGAATATATTTTGACGAATGAGTAAAAGAAAGACTATTATGATCAATTGATAAAACACAAAGTTCAAGTTGAAAAAAATCAAACGTATTCGAAAATAAAAATAATTGCTCTCTGTGGACGCCATAGACTCTTTATGCAGCATAAGCTTAGTGGAATAGCAATATAAGCAAAGTCATAATTGAATGAAACGATTAAATATTATAGGCACTAGACTTAAACAATTTTTAAAATTTTCGCCATCGTTTCCTCATTATTAGATGTCAATTCCACAGAAACTTCAATATTTAACTATAAATAAAAGTCATACCTGAATCATAAAATCTTAATAAATAAATGACATTAAAGTAGTAAAAAAAAAAATCAACTATTTGGAGATGAATCAAATTGCAAATGTCAAAGCTATATTTTTTAAAAATAAGAATGTTAACGTTTGACCAATTTTCCCGTGGAAATACGAATATAATATATGATAATTTGAATATTTTTATGTGACATTTTTTAAGAATTTACCAAATAAAAAGATAGAAATAAATCAAGAACATGAAATAATGAAACTTGAATTTCATTTTTAAAAATATTGTACATTTTAAAAGTATTTTTAGTTGTACACTACTTAAGAATGATATTTTGGATGTTTTTAAGTTGTTGAGACTGATTTCTAAAAAAAAATCAAAATTTATTTTTATTTTTATTTACTAAATTACATTAATGTTTCAACAACTTTGGAATAAACCAGTTTTGCAAGTAATACCCTCAAATATCCCTGATGTATATGTGAAGATGAATAAATATAAATGATACACGGAAAAAGTTTGGCGCAGTGGAAAATCGTGTATAATGTAAAAACACTATTAAATAAGCGAGGGAAATAAAAATTCCACTTACCTTCCGCTCGAGTGAGATCACATTACGAATACAAAAAAGGACACCTCAAAAGTTTTCCAATAAAGAAAAGCGAGTTCGGTTTGTGCTTGGTGGGGTTCCAGTATGATGAGGAAGGGTCCCGTCACCATGGGAACGCCGCCCTTCGCAATGGGCGTGTCTGAGGCCGCCTTCTCCCTCTGAACCCTCGCCCTTGGTATCTACAATCCGCCTACAGCACGTGCCAAAGATCGTATGTATATTATGCCGAGAATGCTGAAACCTTGCTTCGTTTCATCTGCTGGAATTGTCTGAAATTATCGATTGCTCTGTAGTAGAATGTTTCGAAACGGAATAATTTTGATCGATATACACCAAACAGTCATTTTGAACTGAATATACGTTTCGGGCACCGCAGTTCAAGATAGGTATACTAATTATTTTTATATGATAGATAGGTTCAGCGGTGGGCTGCCAATACGCTTACAAGAAGCTCGCTTAATCTCAAAGCAATTCTCGGTGTTATGTTGAAGGAGTGATCTTTTTTTATCAATAATATACAATTACATGCAATAGTTAAATAAGCAATCGATTGTTACCCAAAGCACTTATAATATGTAAGATTATGCACAGCATGTTATATCCACGACAGCCAGCGGTGGGTTGTCAATACGTTTACAAGTTATCATCTCGCTTAATCTCAAAGCAATTCTTGGTGTTCTGGGGAAGTAGTGAACTTTTTTGATTACTCAATTATATGTAATACTTAAATAAGCCATTGATTGTTACTTAATACACTTATAATAAGTAAGATTATGCTATTTGTTTGTCAAAGTTTTATTGCAATCGGATGAGCGGTGTGGCCGCAGACAAACATTCATTTTTATATATTAGATTATTATAGTGTGTCCGAATGTTGTGAATGAATAATTCGTATAGAATATAATATAATATGAAGTCCATTTCTTTTTCGAGCAATCAAGCTTCCTATTTAGCAGCTGTCACGGAGTGGAGACAGTAATATCATTAAAATCGCTTATTGAAATATTCTTTATCATTTATTATTACCGAGTTGCCGCCCACATTACGTCTGTCTTAATAATGAACTGAGCAATATTTTTCATCGAGGGTGACAGGCGAGGGCGGCGACGTGTCACACTCACACCAAGCCGGCTGTCTATTCCAATGTGTCAAAACACGTGGCTTAAAATCATATTTAGAAATTTCTATCGTTTCGTTTTGTCGGCTACTTATCATTAGCAAAATATAGGCCACGAAAATATATACACAATAATAATCTTTCTTAAATGAAGTCTTAGTTTTGTCGACTAGTGCAAAAGTGCCAAGTAAAAAAGAGACGATGATGTTATAGCAGCGTGTAAAACAGTCCAAATGTATTTTTAAGTCGGAAAAATAATTATTAATTCTTATTTTTCATATAACAAACATTTGTCACTCAGATTTTTGCGAAGAAACTTGGTATATAGGAAAAATTACATCCATAAAATGCTGTATTATTAACTGCAAACAACATGTAAGTATCCTTTATAACGGAGCAGATAAATCAATCTACATTTTTCATAAAAAAGTATTTAAATTATTGCAATTTTTATATATGAACTGTTAACCGGTAGCAAATATATCACAACAAGTTTGCGTGGTCTCCCTATGAGATACTTAACCACTTTGCAATGGAGATTCTCCGACAGTCTGTAATAATTCACAATAGATTATAAAACGACTGTTTACAATTTCCTCGGAATAATAGACGACGCGTGACCGGCATCGAAGAACGGATGTCTGATCATCCATCTTCAGTTGACGGCCAAACACCTCCGTCTCGACTCTTGACTCTTCAAGCATCCAACATTGGAAGGTGCACATTTTACGTGGGTCGTTATTTGTCATCAATTACTTTATGATAAATGAACGAAAATAAACAATAATTTAAAATCTTAATTCGACTGTGAAAAGGAAAAATATACATTTTACAGGAGATACAAAAACGATTTTGGGCCAAAGACAAATTATGAAATATATACAACCTTAAAGTGCATGGAGACTGAAAATCTGGTTTTTAATTTACTTTATTTTATATTATTTTAATCAATGTTTCGAAGTATTTTTCATGATCGCAATTTTTACAGCTCTTTATTTTTTCAAACTTAAAAGCTTAATCAATATACTTATTCGGCATTTTTAGCTAACATCCTTTTGATATAACATGCATTAAGTTATATCATAGCAGTCTTAAGTCTCAACTATAGGGGGCTTTGGTTATATACATTATGATTATCGAAAAAAAGTTGTTTTGAAACAACTGTGGGTTACGTCCTTTTTCCTTTCCACTGTCGTTATATTCACATTATTCTTGGGTTTTTATCACATATTTTTTAGTTTAGTTTTACGTATAATATATAATGTTATTTTACATTTTGCATCAATTTCAAGTTTGTTTCAAAAGTCGTTTTAGATAATCTCTTAATTTAAATACCTCTAATATTATATAGTTTTGAGTATTTTTTATAGGAGCAGTGTTACGTTTTATTTTTCTTAAATATAAAGATATAAGATACAAAGATAAATAAATTTAAACGAAAATTCCTTGCCACGACAAGTTATTTAGATTCCTAGAAAAAAACGTAAGAAAAAGTTGCATACGTGTTTGCCGCTTCTCGGAAACATTTAATTTGTTTTTTTTTTAAGAAAATTGCTATCACGATTATTTCCAAAATTATATGGAAAAAAATATCGATGGCTTGTTATATTATTGTTCGATCTGTAAACTTCTGTCGGTACCTATAGATGACGAAATTAATAAATTGGAAAATTATAATTCTTTTTAATATAATCCAAAACTGTACAGTCTGTCTTTTTTTAGATTCAATTAGTTGAAACATAAAAATCATTAATACTTTTAAAAAATAATTAATATTAAGGAAAAACACAATATTCTTTTGTACTTAATTTCCACTTTAATTTATTAAGATCAGAACCGGTTTCGCTCATAGCGAGCATTTTCAACTGATAAGAAATACAATTTAACAGTGCTATTTATACAACAAAAAAATGAAATAAAAAAGTGTTATGAAGAATTGACACTGAAAATAATTTACAAATGAATTAGAAATTATCAATTAGTGACTCTAAAATCACACAAATTAAAAAGTGGTGAATAATGGTAATTACTAACATAATTATAAATTCAGACATTTCAGCATGTTGTTTTAATCAGAATTAAAGTCGCGGTTTTTTTCAACACTCTACAGCCCTTATATAAAAATAATAAATGGCTTTATTAATCTATAAAAGAAAAATACTTTGTTTTATTTAAATTTTAAATATTTTGCAATAAATAATGTTGATTGGTTAAGATACACGTTGTAGGTTCGTAGCGCAGTGGTAAACGTCATTGGTTTCCGTGACGGATCACACGGAATCGATTCCAAATACGAACAGCAGTTTTTAATCGATTTCTGTTCGAATGCATTATATTTGTGATGTCTTAAAATTACTTCACACTTTTTCAATCCTAAAAATATCGAGACGTAGTGAAAGCGATTAGTTAACCACTATTCTTGTCCTGGCCTTATCCTGCTGTCTTTAACGCGTGCAGCCCAGATGTAACATGGCTTAGAAGCTAGGATTTGAATATCGAGTATTTGTTATAATAGCATTTTATTGCAGATGATTTTATATGTTTATTTCAGCAATAAATAAATATAATGAAGGTGAGAATGATACTTTGGATATATTTCCAATCAAATATATATATAAACATTTGTAAAAAGGTTTAAATACTGTTTTAATAGTGACAATTGAAAACTAAGACTCAGTTAACAGTATGGCGTTTAACCTGATTTTTTATCACGGCTGGTTAAGGGTTAAGCAACTGAGTAACCAACTGTTTTCGAATAAAAAATTCTTTTGCAATATCTCCATTAGGAAGCCGTATGCTTCATATTGGGAGCGGACATGTACAAAAAAAAACATACAAAACATCACGTAACAACAAATTGTTATATTACATTATCGATTTAAATGTTCTAGCATTATTAAACGCACATACAAAAACATTCATAGGTATAGGCTCTAGGCTCTTTAAAATATCGTTTGATAACAAGTTTAATTTAAGGTTCTATCATTATTTAATATTTACACTCGTTTATGAGACCGTTAACGTTTATGTCGTTTTAATTTATATTTTAAAATAGTACACGTGCTTATTATGTCTGTATCTTAAATTATAATATTGCTAGAGCAAAGTAGCGTGTCGAAAGAGTGACAGGAAGTAAACAAAGCTTTTAACTTACATTGATACTGCCTGACAGGTGACACTTGAGAAGTCATACAGAAAGCTTTGAAATTGAAACACTATGCATATTTTTACTGAATATAATATTTAGAAGTGAAGAGAGTGAACTAGCAAACCAGTCAATCTTTGTTATAAAACGTTTTAGTACAATCACGTTTTCATTTAGTGTTTATGTGGATTGCATATGTATTTTTATTTTTGAAAGAAAACACTAGCGCAGTGAGTATTAATTATATAAGACTTTACTTGTACGATACTTTAAATCAGGGTTTCGCAAACTATGTTCCGCGTAACACTGGTGTTCTGTGGGACCTAAATGGGTTTTCCGCGAAAATCTGCATTAGTAATATATGTACGCTGCAATACATTTAAGCATCTTCCACTCAGGACCGGCGCCACCATACAGGCAAAATAGGCAACCGCCTAGGGCGCATAAATGGGGAAGAAAAATATTTTTTTATACTTAAATAATATTAAATATATATGCAATGAGTTTTAAGCAGTAGATAAAAAACTTGAACCTATACCATCAAAAAAAGTACTGCCCAAGTGCAACAAAATTCAGCAAGACAGAAAAAAAAATTCCCAATATTTTTCATTTTGGGAGGGGATTTGAAATAGGAAATTCAGGGAAGAGCTCAAAATAAGTCACACATTTTTCGTTCAGAAAATCTGTAAATTTCAAAATCGTCGGTAATTTCTCAACACCGAAGTTCTACATGATGATATGGTGAATGTTGCCTAGAGCGACAAATATCCTCGCGCCGGCACTGCTTCCACTTCATATTAAAAATCGAGTGATGGAAAATCTCCACTGATCTTTAAAACGTTAAATATCTAGGTTCAGGCGGAGATTTTGAGTCACTCATTTCTCTATGTAACATGTTTTAAAATTAGTAATCAATAAATAATAAGTGATTAATAACATATATTTTTTTCAATATTTTTACTATTGTAAATTACCAAGCATAAAAATAAGCTGTGTTCCGGTAACATTTCCAGATTTGTGGGGTGTTCCATTGCACAATAAGTTTGTGAAACCCTGCTTTAAATCATGTAAAATATCACTACGCATTGAATTCGATGTTTCCTAAAATATCACTTGACTATGTTCACTTTCCAGGGACTCGTATTATTTATTGTAAATTAAATATAAATTTCTAAATATTATTATTGTTTTATAAAATCTCGAAAGCTTTATTGTCCCTAGCTGTGGTCTAGTTGGTTAGTGTTTGCCTACCGACTAGGCGGGTCCGGGTTCGATTCCCGGTAAGGTTAATGTCAAATTTAGATTTTTCAATTTAAATTTGAGACCCAAAACATAGGTATTTGTGATGTCAATATACATATATACCTCGAGTTGACTTATAATAAATTTTTATCGAGTTTTACTCGTATGATCTTTCAACTTAAAAATATTTGGCGCATTGGCAAACACTACTACAGCAGTACTACATATAATTGTCATGATTCACTCCCGTTTGCCTGATGTGTAACGGCTACACAGCTCAGGAGCTTGTGCTTTTTTTGCATAGTAGGGGAAAGGTTAATTAAAAAATTGAAAATTATTAAATTATAATTTATTATTATATCCTAGTTACATTTACTATTCCCATATATAAACAAATTATGTTTTGTTTTTTTTTGGTAATAGACAGTTTTAAAAAGTTTTCTATTGTTAGATCGTTAAAATTTGTTCAGTTCATATTTTTTTTCTAATTTTTTTAAAAACTCTCAATCTTTATTATGTATTGAAAGATGTTTTTGGAAAAAAAAACCTTTATACTATTTTTAAATTTATTCAATAATCTAACGTATTTTTTGTTTTTGTTTCAGCCGGTAAGTTCATTAACCCTATGAAGACTTGCGAGAAACAACAAATGGTTTGATATTGGTAAGTCATCATATAAAAAGCTAAAACGAAGTTTATCAGATTTATTATATTAAGATATACGCTGATTAAAATAATATAATATATTTTAAATCAACAGTATGTCTCTGAAATATGAGTGAAGTACATTGGCAATATTAAAAAACATACTTTGATGAAGTATATGTATGTTTTGTTGTGTATTATAGATTTCTAGTTATTCCTCCTCCATTTCAATGATATGAAGTGAAGGCATTGGCTATAGCAGGGACGGGGAACCTTTTCTTCTCTAAAGGCCGCATTCATTTTTATGATTCGACATAAGGCCTCAGTAAATATTGACTAGGGAATCTTTGGTCGAAAACAGGAATTTACGGTCAGAAAATGTCGGTAATTTACATAAATTCACAGAATTGGCCAGAAGGCCGCACTAGAGTAGCCAAAAGGCAGCAGGTTCCTCACGCCTTGGCTATAGGATATTTACTGAATTTAAATGGGATCTAATCAAGGGATGTGAGATGCATACAGCAGTTAAACAAATGACTTACTCAATCGGTGGTTATATCCAGTTATTGTCTAAATTGACTAAACATGTAGTTAATATTCGTTTACACTATTTCATTAAGCTGTAAAGTTATGGTAGCTCAAAAAGCGTATCTGAGAAAATATTGTATCTTTAAAATGATTATTATGCCCAGTTCACCAATATGTATTATACAAAAAAGGTTTTCTAATTCAAAGTAATTAAAACATGCTAGGTGTTTTAAACCAAAATTATCATAAGATATATAAATTTTGTATTGCAATTATAAAACAAGGCTAAGTTGTATGAATTGGAATCACTTGTTACAGATCTCTACTACCAATATTGAACACACTTTTCATTATTATATTTTAATATAATATTTAGCATGTACAATAATTATCCAGTTGAATTTAACGATCTTTAAAGTATGATTAACTACAGCAGCATCAGCCTACATAACATTATTAAACTGTAATAAAAAAATCCACTAACAACATCGAATTGAAAGAAAATTGGTCAGGCTGATCCTATAATATAATAATACGAACTTATTTAAAACAATACCGGTTTAGAAAACTCCGTTTTCGTGGCTAGTATATTTAATTCATTCAGCGTCAAGGAGATGCGCACCTATTTATTTATGCTTGGGTTAATTGGAGTATTAAAACATAACAACGTAGTTATATTCCACAATTTCGGACGTGGGAACTTCCATTATATTTTTTTATGTCGAGGAGATAGTTAAAAGTTCAGTTAGCGCGAGTCGATTAATTTGACGATCAAAATAGGAACCGCTTTTAGAAAAACGATTAAAACAGAAGACACCAACCCGAAGATTTTTATTTTTTTCTATAATGAGTAAAGTTACTTTGAAAAAATATATCCGTTGATTGTTAAATTAAAATCAATCAAAATCAATCTTAAAAGAGAATCTATACAAAACAACTTTAGAACATTAATACTGCCTTGCCAGTAGGGCCTCCAATCCCAGAATCCCTGGATGGTGATAATACTAATCCCAGGATTTCGGGTATGGAATTAAGAATTGAAAAATTCTCGAAAAGTTTTTGAAAAAAGGCAAATTTTTAGATTTTGGGAAATCCTTAAATTTATGACTTTTTAATAAAAATAATAAAACATTTTTAGTACTTTTTCCACATAAAATTTATTAGATCAGGACCGGTTTCGCTCATGATGAGCATTGTCAACTGATAAGAAAAACAATAAAACAGTGATATTTATACTAAAGTTAAGTGATAAAAACAAGGTATGACAAACAATTGGTATTGTAACCTAGCATAAATTTTATGTGTAAAAAGTACTTAAAATGTTTTATTATTTTTATTATAATGCCATTCCACCAAGTATTAACAGTGAACACCTTAAAAGTTATGATTTTTTTTAAAAATCGGGCAGTGACAGTGAAATCTGCGAAAAAGCTTAAAAAATGTCCCACTTTTTTCATTTTATAAAATCCGTAAATTTACAGGATTTTAAAAATTGGCGAGATTTTTTTTAAAATCTTCCAGCGACCTACAATTATTTATCCACGACACGATTTTATCTTGAATAATCGATACCGGAATTTAAGAATTGGAAAAATTGTGAAGCCCAAAATCCCGGGATTACAAAAAGGTCCGGGATTGGATGCCCTAATTGCGAGTCATTTCTAGGGATTGCAATACCGTACGAATCCATCAATAGTAGTAATATTAAATACCGATGTGGTAAATATAAATACCGGTATTAAAAAAATGACAGAAAAATGGGATCGCAAAGCCATGCGAGTAAATATAAATTGAAATTGATATTTTATCATATCAGATTCGAATCTGCAGTATTTAATAGTACTTAAAAAGAAGGCTTCTTACAATTGTTCCAAACCCTTTTAATATCATAATAAATAAACAATGAATGTCTAAATAAAATAATTAAAATCATTTTTTATAAGGAATGTAAAAAACTACACTATACTGTATCACATATAATATATTTAGCTAATTTTTCATTGTTTACCTCCCCTGAATAACAAGCTTCTCCAGACTGCATTAAAATGTCTTGAAGAATCGATTTCATACTTTTTTTGTTCTAAAATATTGATTACTACAAGTTCCTGTTATGGGTATAAGCATTAGAATCAAATATGAACATTTTTAACCGCAATTAGGTGGACGTTCAAAAAACGTATATTTTTAGACAGGTGGACAAAATATCTTTCTTGAAAATACAAAAACAGGTTTTTTTATAGCTCCACTTCTAAAATATGTGAGTTACCGCGAAGGCACTGAGGTTTTTTGTACACGTAACATTATTGTAGATAATATTGAACAATTCTCGCAAAAAAAAGTTTTGTTTTTGCCAGCGCAAAAATATCTTCAATTTATTTATAATTGGATATTGTTTAAAACCGTTTATACACTCAATATAATGATGTGTTATTTGGTACTGGTGTAATAATACGCTAGCACCAGAAGAACGATGATTAAATTTAAATGTTTAAATAAATATTATGTAATGAATAATGAAAAAGTTTTGGAAACAAATATTCAACAAAGATAGCATTTATTTACAAAACATACTAATAAGGTGAAATATGTCGATGTATTTTAGTTATACATTTTTTTGTTTATACAGTTGATAGATAATTCAGTTTTATGCCTTCGTCTAACGAGAGTGTAAAGCTGAAATACTTATATTTGTTTATATTTATGGTAGAAATAAAATGAATTAATATTTTTCCACTTCATTATTTATGTTTTAAATTTAAAACTTAATATTTAGCATTACAGCTAATGCCAATGCGCCTAATATTTGAAAGTTGAAAAATCATACGAGAGAAACTTGACGAGAATTTTTTGTAAGTCACTCGAGATTAATTTGAGGAAAATTAACATCACAAAGACCCAAAATCTAAATTTCACATTGACCGTACCGGGAATCAAACCCAGACCCAACTGATCGTTAGAGCAAGCTATGAAAACAACTAAACCATATCAGGCTAGTTCTACTAAGTAAATGCCAATTAAATCATTGTAATACTAACGTTTGTCATTTGTGAAAAACTTTGTAACTTTTGTAAGAAATAAAGAAAAGTTTCATGCTCATTTCAATACTGTATTGAAAAAAAAAAAATATTCAAAAGTATCAAGCAGAGATATTTCTGGCATTATATTTTTTTTACAGATTCAAAAGTAATACGGACGTATCTATATGATTTTTTCAGTGTGCTACGTTCTTTTTTTGAGCGAATCATAATTCCGGGCAACACCGAGCTATAACGCTAGTAATTCCGTAAAAACAAACTCAAGTAATGCTTCAATTAATATTTAAATATTACAACATTATAAATCAACAATTAAGTGTAACGATTATTAGCAAATAAATAAAAAAGAATTATAACTGTGTCATAAATTTGATAAATGAATATGTTAACGACAGCTGCTGACGCGTTCAGTAAAATATATCATACAAATTCAAAATAGGCGTCATATTTTATACTACCATTTTGTGTTCATTTAACATCTTAATATCATGCAAATAAATTCTCATGAGTCGTAAATTATTTGTTATTAAAAAGGTGAGCTTTTCTCTGCGTATGTAAATAATGACAGAGCTTTGAATATAAACGATCGACAGGTGAATATCGGAACAGATGCTTCCGAAAGATACATTTGAATTAGGTCATATCATTTTTATTGAAGGACCTACACTCGGATACAGACATGCAATATAATTGTTAACCTTAAAAAATTCTTTAATGTATAATGACAGTCCATAATATCGTCAATATACTGGTATAAAATGAACGTTAACAAACGCATTTGAGTTTTATGTGAACAGAACTGTTTGGATAAATTTTCAATTAAATCTACGGCAATAATTCTAACAGACATTTCATTTTCATTAAGAAAAACTGTTATTTGAATTTCAACGAAGTTGCAATTAAAATTGTTATTTTGGATTTTGACTACTTACATTTATATAGTTTACAAAAGTGTTTCATAAGTAAGAAATTGGAGAAATTGAAACAAATAATTTTAAAGTAAAACATGAATATTGTAGGTTTGTATATAGCTAGAGAGTATTGAAGAAACACTTTTTTTAAATATAAACTCAACTCTTTTTTACGCTATACATATTTCACAAAAAAACGTGTTATTTAAAGAAAAAGCAACGTTTTGATATAGACAATCGTTTAAAAAGTTAATAATGAAGACCCAATTTTATTCCTAATATGTATTATAATTAAGAAAAAATAATACTATTAATCGCACATAAATAGCTTCCATCGTTAGGAATGTATGACACTCTTAGTGTGTTAGGATCTAATGAAACCTTTTGTTTATTATTACTGTTGTGTTGTTGACTTTTGTTATGAAGAAATCCGCTATCCGCTTTTGTTTTTTTTTTGGTTTCTGAGAATCGTGTATTTGTTCTTTTTAGTGAACCATGCTATTTCGATGGTCTTTTAAATGCATACATTATTAGCCGAAAAAATGTGTACAAAAATGTTGCCACAATAAACTAATAATAGTTGAAGTGTTTCAACTTTTTAAGCGACTAAATATAGCAGATAGATAGTGTTGAAGCAGTCATATTTTTTTAAATATCTCTAACATGACATTCCGTGTTACAACGTATTTACCAATGCATAGTAACACACTTTTGAGTGGTAGAACTGGCACAAAACACTGCAGACGAGGTGCATCTATATTATTAATTGCATGTAATTTAGCAGTGGAAAATTGTTCTTATTTGCAACGTTAATTACGAGGCGGCATCGACTTGAGAACCGTTATGTGACGATCACTGAACAAACATTATTCATCTCGCATCCATATGAAAAGTGTTATTCAAATTCAGACACCACATGCCGAAAATAATCATTCAGGTTTGTCGGGTTTATTTGGTGGTATGGTATATATTTTTTATTTTAACTTAAAATTTAACAACGTATTAATTCATCACAAAGTATGGTAGCTTTTCGTACATGCTCTTCCAAAGTAAGTTAACTTATAAAAGCGATAGAATATGTCTAGGGATGAGATATTTGACACAGACTGGCAAGCCTCTAGTTAAATTAACCCGTAACATGCCATCCTAAAAAATCACGTTCCCTGCCATGATGGCATCTCAGTTTCACTGTTTATTGACAGTATTTAAACCTATGTTAGAAGCTAAAAATAATTATGTATAATAAAAAATGTATATATGCTTGAAAATATATTCTAGGTCTAATTTTCACCCTCATTTTACTTACAAATGCTTAAAATGCTTGAATGATTTATTGGCTCAACTAGCTATGAATGCATCATGAACATGGAGGAGTTAAGAAAAAACAATATTCTTAGATCAAATATGTATTATGTGCGACTGTCTAACGATGCAGTTGTAAATTTTTAGTTTTCGATATACTGCCCATTGTTACATAACATTAGACGTATATTATTTAGAATAACAATAGTTTGCCTAAAAAATACTTTGTATAATTAATTGTATATATGAGTGATGAAAAAATCAACCCCTTCTCTAGAACTGGGCTTCTCAAAAAATGTTCCGTGGGACCTAAATAAGTGTTCCGGAAAAATTTGGAATGGTGAAATAAACTGACACACATTTAAGCATCATTTACTTTACAATAAAAATCAAGTGATGATAAATCTTAACTGATGTTTAGGACGTCAAATTTTGGATCACTAAGAGCTTTATTTACGCAATTTTTTATTTAACATGTTTTAAAAGTAATTAAGTAATTTAATAACACATATATTTTTTAATAGTTTTACTAGTTTCAATAACCGAGCAAAAAAAAGCTGTGTTCCGGTAACATTTCCAGATTTGTGAAGTGTTCCATTGCACAATATGCAGTACCGGCGCGAGGTTATTTGACGCCCTAGGCAACAGCTATTGCCGCGCCCTTTTCAACACATCGTCTCATTTTTTTCGAAATAATAAAAAAAAATTTTGGAATCATTATGTATTTTTTTATATATAAAGCCATGTCTGCTCCCAATGTGAAGCATATAGCCTCCTAATGGAGATATCCCAACAGAAGTTTTTCTACGTGAACTGTTCTTACTCAATCGCTCAACCACTCTTTATCGAATCATATAGAATACGATACATAATTACAACGAGCAAATACAACCATTAAAATAAAGTATAACTTACTATTATTTATTATTATTAGAGTAAATAAAAATAATTCTAACACTCCATTTTCGCGACCCCTAATGGTTTGCGCCCTAGGCGGTTGCCTATTTTGCCTGTATGGTGGCGCCGGCCCTGATGTTTTAGAAACCCTGCTCTAGAACAGCGTTCGGTAAATTTTAGGACGTCACAAATCACTAAATTCATAATTTTTAAAAATGCGAACTACGATTAAGCTTTTTTAAACTGTTAAATGTATTAAAAAAAAGTTATAAAGATTGAGATTTTTTCATGCATATCGTATCGTTCATTCGTGTAAGTCATTTTTTTCGTAGTTTTCTGTCGATTCATACAAGTAAAACATTTTCACATTTCTTTGCAAACTATCACTTTGCCTACCGCTACTCTATAAGACTACAAAAAGCTTTGAAAATTAGCGATGCAATTATTAAATTAGAAATGACAGACCATCAATGAGTATGTGTTCATTTTCTAGAAGTATTACAAGATTATAGAAATATTCTCTGGTAATCATCAGGGGTGAATTATACACCAAAGATAATTCGAATAGTTGTAAAAACGAATGAAATATTATATAACGTAAGAATAAAGAGCGAATAATTTTCACAAAGAAAGTGAAATAAAATGCTTTTCGTTATTTTCGAATCAAATTTTAGTGCAAAGCTATCAAAACTTTGATAATTGCTTTTGTAACGATGCTGGTGATAATTCATAGTGTTAAGGGATTCAATTCCTAGTAGATGTTGGCGTGTACATCTTTGTGTACTCTGGCGACATATACATATCGACTGTGGAAAGGAAAAAAGGATGTAACTCACACATAGAAAATTTTACAGGAGGCACAAAAAGCGTGTTTTGATAATTTTGGGCCATATGCAAATTATAAAATAAACACAACTTGCACAGAGACTTCTAAACTGGTATTTAATTGACATGCACTAATATTAATTAAAGAAATTGTCTAAGAAAAACCTTTTTTTTGTATTTTTTCTTGGTTTCAATTTTCACAAGCTCATCTTTTTTCAAACTTTAAAGCTAAATTTGATCCTAATTTGGCATTTGCAGCTTACATCCTTGTGATAGAATGTGTATCAAGTTTGATACATTGTGATTATCGAAAAAAACCTGTTTTGAGAAAACTATGGGCTACGTCCTTTTTCCTTTCCACAGTCGATATGTATTATAATCATTAAAAAAAGGCTGTGTTATTTCATTTCATATATATGTCGGTTACCATGTTCGTTTTCAATTACCAATGATTAGAAGTAATCAATTCAATTCAATTCAATCGATAATATAACATAAATCAGCCCAAATGTATTTATGTCGGAAGAGTGTCTTTTTTCGCACATTAACGCCCACCTTCTATCTTGCCGCAAAATTTTAATCGAATTCCAATTACCTTGGAAATGATTTAATATTACGAAGTTAATATACCAAGATTAAAAGTTTGTCTTGAAAAAATAACATTAAATTTTATCGAGCATATCATACACACTATTATATGCTAATCGTGTTCTAAAATACCACGTGTTGCTGCGAACAGCGAGATAAAGTATTTTTTAATTGTAATTATAAACTTCGTTAAGGCAGACGATAGTTTTGATAATTTTAAAATTATTTTTATCACTTCTCCTCTGAATTATTGTAAGACAATCTTTAACATCAATTTATAAAGATGTAGTAAGTTTTCTTTAGTTATTATAGAATATTATTTCTTAAGCAACAATGAAGATTTACTAACCAATCAGTTCATTCAATATTAAAAATAATACCTTCCTTGGTTTAAACTTGATTTTACCAAAGTTCAAAATAATACTATACACTGGTCCAAAAAATTCCGTCCGTGCACTCAATCGCTTGGAAATGCTAAAAGGCGAAACCCAAGTCGTTAGTGACAAAAATTGTGTACACAATTAAATTGTTGAACTAAAGAACACGATGTTTTTTTGTCTTTAACCACCTTTTTAAATATTGCCGATGTATTTGATTTTTTTTATTATATTACGATTTTAACCATTTCCTCAACTCCAGCTTAAATTCATCCGTGCATTAAAGCGTAAAATGCCAAAAAAACCCAGGCTGGTAGATAAATACGAAAATGAAACATTATTTAATATAAGAATGACAATAATTTTATATTAAAATTGATTAAAAGATATATTTTTATTTACTTCAGGTTATCTTAAGTTTTATCGAAACCGCCGGCTGAAAAAATATGTATTAAAATATCTAAAATCATAGTGATTTGCTAGAATTTGAGCCTTTAGCACCTTAAGTAAATGTTACTGATATATGATTTTTAAATCAACTTGCTATTTTTTTTACAAGTGACAGATGTTTTTTTAAACATTCGATTGCAAAACAAAAATAAGTTATAATTTAAGATTTCGACTGAAGGTGCTTGGTGGAATTTCAATGTTAAATTTAAATCGTTCAAACTATGTACATTCTCACAGATTTTGTCACTAACGACCCAGGTTTCGCCTTCCGGCATCTTCAGGCGTTCAAGTGCACGGATGAACTTAAACTGACGCTTTGTAAGTTTTATATCGGCAAAACAGAAAGGACACTGAACATCCGAGTTTTAGAACATATGGCAGCCTTTAGATTGAAAAAAGACACGTCTACTTTTGCTAATCACTTAATTTCGGAAGAACACGTGTTCAATCAGGAACAAGGGATAAAAATGTTACACCTAAATACGGACAGTCATAAGCTCTTTTTCCAGGAAATTTTGGAAATAAATAGAGCACAACTGCATAGTCTTCCAATTTTAAATGAAATATTAAGCCTACCGGGATCTCCACTTCTATACCCTATATAATCATAAAATCATATAATCATAAAATCATATAATCATAAAACCTTTGCCGACAAACAAATAAATATAATTCTTGAAACTACTTACTACTCAAATCTGTTGGCATTCCCATGAGCTTATCCTTTTCGCCAGCAATGGCTTTGTACTCAGTAATGCATTTATATCTTATATAAACACGAAACTTTCATTTACTAAGCGTCAGTTCAAGTTCATCCGTGCACTTGAACGCCTGAAGATGCCGAAAGGCGAAACCCAGGTCGTTAGTGACAAAATCTGTGTGAATGTACATAGTTTGAACGATTCAAATTTAAAATAAGTTACTTTAATCGAATTTAGAATAAGTGAAATTTACGATGTACAATTCTTGTCAAAATGCTAAATGTATTTTTTTATAAACTTCAAATGTTTTTTTTGTGTGAGAGCGAACCTTCTTTTGCATATCACGTGCCAAGATTGATATCGCTATTCACAGCGAAAAATTCATCGAAGTTTAGCAATCACGTCATGTTGTTTGGAGCAGTAGCGTGCAAATGCATTTAAACAAAACATCTCTTAAAAAAATAGCAGATAATGTTTTATTATTTGAGTTTCTTTCTAACTTCAGTATATATTATTCTATCTAGTAAACAGCAAGCACGCTATTTGAAACAAGTATTGCTTTCGATTTAATTTTAGTAAATAAATGCTTTTTATTTAACTAACTTATTTAAATTTGAATCGTTCAAACTATGTACATTCTCACAAATTTTGTCACTAACGACCCGGGTTTCGCCTTTCGGCATCTTCAGGCATTCAAGTGCACGGATGAACTTGAACTGATCGTTAGTGACAAAATTTGTGAGAATGTACATAGTTTGAACGATTCAAATTTAATATTGAAATTCCACCAAGCACCTTCAGTCGAAATCTTAAATTAACTTATTTAACCTTTTCTTTTTTACGAAAAAAGTGTTATTTGGTTAAAAAAATAT
The DNA here is from genome assembly GCA_030503985.1 of Himalopsyche tibetana. Classification (NCBI taxonomy): domain Eukaryota; kingdom Metazoa; phylum Arthropoda; class Insecta; order Trichoptera; family Rhyacophilidae; genus Himalopsyche; species Himalopsyche tibetana. The sequence continues at coordinate 27,099,598 of JAPJYX010000019.1, read as the reverse complement.
ATCTGAAACTTCTTCTAAAGAAAAGATGTAAATGATAAATATTGACACCTCTTACGTAAACTATTGTAAAGAGTGATTTAAAGAGACAAAGCCTTCATTAAGTCAAGCTTTTGAACAATTTGCACCAAATCTCTAATGTTAACTGTCAAATTATAAATAAAGGTTTGTGCAACATGACTCACACTAAGTGACATGGCTTAACGTCTTGCGCTCCATTAGCCAGGATAATACCATCTGGACAACTAATAGCACGGTCCAATCTCCAGGATAATGTCTTTTGTAGTCGGTCTCTTTGAAGCTTTATTTTTGGTATTTCCCGAAATATTTCCGGGGCATAATTTTACAATAGTGCACTTAAGGGATTAAAAAATGCAATATTTTTTTTAAATATGAAAATTACAGTAGAGAGCTGCCTTATATGTTGATTTTAATAATATTTGAAGTCTTTACCTGCTTTGTATAAATAAGTTAGTTGTTTTATATGGAAAGGCTGTATCCACATCTTGTGGGCGTTAGAGTTGTATGAAGTGTTGTGACCATCATTTTATTATGTGAAGAAAAAAGCAATTTCAACGAAATATATTTTTGACTACCATGAATCACTTGAACAAATTTTTACAGAATATAGTGATAATGATGCGTTCAGTTGATATAAGTGCACTATATGGTGACATAGTAAATAAAAATGTTGGTCATTTTTAAATTTCTGTTATGATACTTTAGAAAGCTTCCAAAATCACAGTTATAATGATGATTTATTTTTTATTTGATAATTTTGACATCATATATATTTTAATAATAAAAATACATATTTGAGCAAAGTCAGACTATGGGTATATTAATTCGCTTTTTTCACATTTCGCTTCCTTAACGATACATATTTGTATACGTTCTGACCTGATTCATGATTACATCATGAATTGTTTTCAATTTATTTAATAATTTATCTAATCCAACTCCGGGAGCTGAATTCCACTTTGAGAAAAAAGCTTTAATTGAAGACGGGAGAAACTATTTCATGTCTAAAAAATAATCAAATGCTTCTTGCTTGAAATGAAAAACGAATTGTTACCATGTAAACAAATAACGATAATATTGTAAAAAGAGCCGGCTGCGTGGTAAGTGGTCAATGTTCGGGTTTGGTTACGGAGGTCACTGTTCGAATCCCAGTACTGACAGCTAATAAAATTTATAAGCTGTCAGCACTGGGACAATAATTAATTTTATACAATCGATTTATGGATTTCTGTTTGGAGACATAAACGTATATGATGTTTTGAATTCTTACCTATCACCTATCACATCATACAAAACGGAGTGAGAGCGATTAGCGTGAGTGTGTTCGAATAAAATACAATGAAAAGGGACATTGTATTTTTGTAAAACTTATGGCAACGTTATTTATATGAAAAACTTTCAGAAACACCGAGTATTTCTAAACATCAATATTGTTATCTATTCCAGCCTTTTGGGATGATCTTACATTGTTTCCAACATTGACTTCGAGGAAGTAATCAATATAAAACAAAATTTTAACCAATAATAGCAAACTGTAGGTACTATATTTTTTAAGAAGGACTGCTAGCATAATGCGATTGGGTAGGAATGTCGGTACGTTGTAAAATTAATTACCCCAAAGACGGGCGATGTCTGTTCTTGGACCCTCACACAATACGGTGGTCGTAAAAACGTTCATGCTAAAATATTTCTAAAGTAAATCGATAATAAAACCCCATTTTTTTCAAAATATCGCCTTAAATAATACAAGAATGGTTTATTTTACAATCCGTGATAGCTTAGTGAATATTTTAGCTCAAATTAGTGGAATTTAATTACGTTTTCGAAGAAAATTATACCAAATATGATACGCGTTATTATGGTCACCATTGGAGCTACACAGATTGTCTCAAAAATACGTTTGACTTTTTGTTTAAAACCGTACTCAATTTGCTGGTAATACGAGTAAAATCTGGACCCAGAGTAGACTATTGGTATTGAGTAAATCTAGTGAGAGTGCAAAGTGTTAAAGATTCTCTTTCTATGTGCCGAACGCACGCCCGTACAGCAACGACAATGAAACGAAAAAAAAAACAATCGTGAATCTTTCTGGAATTCGCGCAATTCGAATTCATGTAAACGAGGGATCACTGTATATGTAGATATGTGGAAAATTGTCGAGAACGATAAAGGCTATGCAATTCTCATTATAAACCACTGCAAGTTGTTAAATCACTGCCTAATGTCACTGATATGTAATTGTTTATGATACTAATAATGAAATCTTCAACTTTTACAATGTTCAAAACGAAGCTGCGCTACTGACGATTTTGTATATACATAGTAATAAATACCGGACGAGCAATGGCTGTTTCACATTTCCATCGATACGTCATATCCGGAAAGTGGGTACATAATAACCACCATGGTAATTAAGACATTAAAACGCTATTAATATTAATTTTATTAGTCGGCTGTGGGTACATTCCACACCCAGCGATGCGTGGCTTTGCATTTTTACGGCATTAATGCGTAAATGATTTACATCGTGCCGGCAACAGCGAATGATGCCCGCTGTCAGCAAAATAATATGACCTGTTAATCTAAGTATAGGTATTGTTTAAGTACTATTTACAGAGTTTAATTTGTAATAGAATATCAAGAAACGCGAGAGTATAATAGAGAGATGAGACTGCAGTGCAAGTAGTAAGCTCATACATACGCCTCTAATGTCAAGAATTCTGACATGGTTAGTTGACGGACATTCAACTTTGGGTTGTGTTTCTATCGTTTATGAAACCAGCGGTGTACTGCCAATGCGCCAACCAGAGGCCTGGTTAATCTTAAAGCTGTAAGCAGTGTTATGAGGGAAAGGTGTGTTTTTGTTATTTTTATTTACAATAATTATTAAAGTATCCAATGTTACTATATACAAATGTTGGGCTTTATCATCCGTACCACCAGAGCCTTTTCGGGAGTTAAATTCTAATATTAATGTACAACGCTTTGGTTCGAAGCAGACTCGAGAGTGGGTAAATTGTTTGGGCCCCAAGATGCTCGAAATATATATACCCTTATGTGGAGAAGATTCAGAAGAAATTTTTGAGACTTCTCTATATGAGGGTGTATGGATATTACCCATGGCTTTATCCAACTGACTTTCTCTTAGGCATGCTTAACTTCAATAGCTTGAACGTTCGAAGAGAAATGTATCTGGCCATATATTTCTTTCGACTTATACGAGACCAAAATGAAAATTCCACCATTCTTGAGAATGTGAATCTAAATGTTCCTAATTATTTTTTGAGAGATCGTGGACATGAATTGTTTGTTCTCCCAAAGTGTAGCACCAGCCTGCCAATGGGGATGTCACTGGAGAGAGCTTTAACAATGTTCAACAATATTGCTTCGGATGTCGACATATTCCATGTAGACGTGGGTGAGTTCCGACGAATACTATTTTTTACGTATTAGAGTAGAGTTCGTTGGAGCTTACTCAGTTGACTTCCTTGCCATTTTTTTAAACTGCTTTTAATATTAAATTATACTATTTTTTTCTCCATTGTAAAAGTTTTAAATTTTAAATTTGTCAACCATGTGCAATGTTAATTAAATAAATAAATATAAATAAAAGGTCTTTCGATAGGGACGCTCGAAATTTGTTAGGCTGCAGCCATCTTGTTAAAGTGACATCAGTCAATTTTGCTGTCAATTGTTTAGTTGAGTACGGCACTATGTCGACAATTCAACGTTTGGTGGCCAAATTCGAGTCAACTGGCTCGGTAATAAATAATAAAAAGACTACTTATGAGGTCAAAAAAACTAGAAATGATGTACCTGAATTAATAATTAAATAATGTAATTTATTTTGAGATAAGTAGTAAATTCAAATAACTTTTTATGTATTCAACTCGTATTTTACTAAATTTTCGGCCAAGCATTAGAATAATGATGACTTAATATTTTCCTATTTACAAAATGCACACAATTTGCCGAGTCTTATGGCGCAGCGGTTAGAGCTATGGGCTTCCGTGTCGGATCTTACGGGTTCGAGACTCAGTACGAACAGCATTTTTTCGATTGATTGTTTCATAAGAATGGGTGTTTGTGATGCCTTAAAATTCCCTCCCACCCTTTCCGATTCTTTAATAACTGGGCGTAGCGAGAGCGATTAGATAACCACTAGCCCTGTCCTAACCTTATCCTTCTATTTCGACTACTTTCTTTGAAAAAGAGAAGTTGAGCGACAAACAGTTCTCGTAGAAAAACTTCTGCTGAGATACCTCCATTATGGCCTCTAAATTGGGATCGGAGATGGATAAAAAATGCATACTCAGTAAATTAATTTACAAATAGTTTTGTCAATAAATATATTTTGTTCGGGTCAGATAATAAGAATTTCTTGAAATAAAAGCCAGATAATTGATATAAAACCTAGGCAATAATACTTTTTTACTTGTACTTTAAAAAAAATGATGGTACCCAAAAACTTGTAATTGATATTTTCAGTATCCATATCCCAGTTTTGTCTATAAATATCATAAAAATGGGCGAGATGTTCTTTTGTCATAATAATCTAATAATCAATTAACAATCTCACAAGTTTGTGAAAAAAAAATGTTAAACTATGAATGGTCATAAAAGCTCCAAAATGAATAAATGATTTGGAACTTTTCTGTGTCACTTTTCGCAATCAATATTCAATTTATTTCGAATAAACTAATAAAACATTTTACTTTGGAATAAAATCATGGCACACTGTTTTAGTGCAATCTTAATTGTTCTAAGAATGTTAGTTTATACTCCTACGTTATATTATTTAAATGCCTACTGTGAGAAATGTAATAATAATCTTGAAGTCATAAACAAAAGATAAGTACATACTATTTTGAAAGCCATATTATTATTGACAGTCAAAAAGTTGAATTATATTTATATAAAATACGGATCTTACTGAGTTAATTAAACATTACTTTTATTATGTGGCCCACGTAACTTACAAACGCCTTTTTTTATTATGTAAACATTTATTAATTGACAGGTGCATTAATATAAAATTTACACCACTCTTAAATTAGTCAAGATGTCATTTGTTAATTAAGCAAACCAGAAATCATGCTGTAAATTATTTCAGAGTATTGTCATGCGCTCACTATCCAGTACAGGTGAGTAAGTGGACTGGCTTGTTTCCTTGACAGGTAGTAATTAGCGATTCAAAGGTTAAAAAAAACGTACGCCAGAAAGTGAAAAAGCGAATGGTTGCATTTGTAAAAAAGCTTAAGTGGATCAGAGCGGAGTTGACAAGTGATATTGTTTGACTGACAACCATTGTAAATTTTAATATAAATATATACCCTTAATTAGAGCACACATTGTTCTATTTCGTAAAATATATTAACAATAGAATATTATTATGTTGCAATTTATAGGTATCAGTTCTTTATATCATTATCGAAGTTATATATTCAGCTATTCTTTCTAGAACTCTTTGATATTCAAACACAATAATATGATCAAGAACTGTTCCGCTGGCTGAAAAGGTGAACATAATTGTAATGTTTTCTTTTGATGATGTTTACTCTGTTTTATTGTGTGAAAAAAGTTTTAATTATTGGTTATCAAAACTAGAATTATGGGCCAGGTGGCCAACATTTATATAGGATTGTCCGAAAAATCTGATAAATACATGGGATAAATAATAGTCTCAAAATACTATTTTCGAAATAAAATTGAACATTTTACTTATAAGTCATATATTGTATGTAATAGAAATTCTGCAAAAAAATGTTTTTTTTCAAATATTTGACATAACAGTTTACGCCAATGCGTCAAATATTTTTAAGTTGAAAGATCATACGAGATATACTGGATGAGAATTTTTGAAAGTCACATAAGATAAACTCAAGGAGAATTGACTTCACAAACACCCATGTCTTAGATCTCAATTTAAAATTGAAAAAATCTAATTTTAACATTGACCTTACCGGGAATCAAACCCATACCCACCTGGTCGGCAATGCAAGCTCTAACCAACTAGACCACAGCGGGTAACAAGTTATTGGCCACCACCACAATAACTTTTAAAAAAAATATATCAAATTCAATCAGTGAATGATTTCTAAATACACCAAAGACAAAGTATGAAAATCAATTTTAAATCAATTTAATGAATATATAAATGTTTAACGTACCTTTTCACGAAAGTCAAATCCTTGTGATTTTTACAACAAATCTTACTTCTTTCACGGCAACGCTCCAACAGTAAGTTTTAAATCAGATTTTAGTTTATTTAACAATGCTTTTAAATGATAGTTATCTGCTATATCAACGGAGGAATACTTAATGAACTTCCTTTTAAGTCAACGAGTGGTAATGTTAGTTTCATATCTTACAAAACTAGACTTTATCTGCAAGTGGCCAATAATTGAAGATGGCCAATAATAGTAGGTTTTATCCTATAATAAAAACATGGTACAATATTCCTATTCAGATGTAATGATTATGGATTCAAGTTACTGTACCAACACTTTCATAAATCAATTTTTCGCTAACGTATTTCTGTTGAATTGTCATTCTAAATCATCTTCTGAATTGTCCATGTTTGATAATATATATCAAATCTTTACTTAATTATTTTATGCGAACGGAATTAAAGTTAATTATAGTAAGATTTATCAATCTATAAATATAACATATATTATTTCCTAATAACGATTAATTCAACAACACAATAAGATTCTAACACGTGTCAAGACATTAATAGTGACGAAAGCGATCGGTGTCTCATATAAGTCTCCGTATGTAATCAATTAGCGATGAAAAGTATTATTTTTTCTCAACAATAATACTATTTTGTGTAATTTACTTATTACGTTTTTTACACAATTTTCTATACAAAATATTGTACTTTTTTCATATATCATAGTTTTTTAAATGCACGAAACAAATGTCAAATTATTATATTAATTCAATCACTTTTTTTTAAATCGAGTTGAGTGTACTCAATATAACAAATTGTGTGGGGGGGGGGGGGAGCATGTGTGAAGTTTGCACGAGGGCCTCAAATTTATAGCCACGCCACTGGCTACCAAGAATTTCAAAGAATAAATTTACTATATAGTAAAAAATGTTTTTCCGTTCTATTTCTTATAACTGCCTTGTTTTAGCAAAAAAAAAACTATCTAAAAATTTGCAAGTCGATCTATTTCCCAACACATTTCTTTGTATTAATTATTTGACGCCAAAGAATGCAGAAAAATGGTAATATACTTCGAGCAGTGGACAGGCGTCGCAAGTCACTTATTACTTCTAGCTGATAGCGCCAATACATAGTTTAATGTATGCTTCTATACGCACTGATGAGTGAGAACAAGATTTATGCGTATTTAATATAATTGTAAAAATCCTGCGCCGTCTTACACATTGCGGGTTAATTAGTGTTATTAAACGTAGAATATTTATTAGACAGTGAGTGGTTATCTGTTTCCGCACATTACAACTTTACTTACAAGCTGTGTGTGTTTGTAACACGTGAGAAATGTAAACGTCAGTCATTATTCTAACTACAAAAGTTCATGTTGAATTCTACTCAAACTGTCAGCAGTCATATAGCTTATTTAATAGATAATTATGAAAGTTCATATTGTCTTTGGTAAATGTCAAACCGCTAAGTTGCCGATATGTGCTATGAAGACTGAATTATGAATGTTTTTTTTTGTTGTTTATTTAATGAATACGTATCCATGGTTACGTTTGTTTGTAGTTATGCAAATTTCATAAACTTACATTGGAAAATGCATATTGCAAATGATCAAAGCATACTATGCAGTAAATCAAAGATTACCAATTCATACTTGGTAGTTATATTGAATTTAAAGATTGTATCGATGTTATGCTATTAAATATTTGTAAATAGCTGTGTAACGATTGACACATTATTTCTCAAAATAATTGAAGAAATTGATTCGATAGTCTTTTTTGAACATAACAACAGTATTTAAAAATATAATAAAGCTTTTGTTTATTAAAATTCTTACATTTTTGTTTCAGAGTTGTTTGTAAAGGATTGTAAAAGGTTTTAAAACGGACAAAATATACTCTTGTTTTTAGGACGTTAAATTCTTATTAATCAATAATTAAATGAACGTTTTTTTCGGTTAGTTCAATCTGAAGACACATCTTATAGAGTCGAAAACGTTTTCCTCTTTACACCAATCCAATAAATGCAAGAATAAAGTTATCAGTCACATACAACATACATATTAAGAGATGTATTGAATAGAATAAACTACATAATATATCGAAACCACCAACGAACAGAGCAGTTAATCACATTCAGTAGTTTTGTGACACAGAAAAATTCTGGTTTTTTTAATCCATGTCCGCTCCCAACGTAGAGAATAAAGCTTCTTAATGAAGGTGTCTCGTTAAAAGATTTTCAACGCACGTCACTCAGTTTCTCGACCTATTTTTTTGGAAGAATACATACTAACTTATCTCGTGTTTTGCCTTGAAAATAATACGTATTTATGGCTCTCTGATACCTTTGCTATCCTATTTCCATGTCAACTTGCCTCTTTTTATTTGATTTTTTTTAGACTACTGAGGTAGAAATATGACTAGTAGATAAAACGATTGAAACTATACTTTTCGTAATGGTACTTAAGCCCGTGGCGTGGAAGCCAATGACGCTGACCACTGACCCAACATTATTCAAACCGATCGACTAAAAATTAATAATCTTTGACATCATTAATTATTTTTTTTAGTAGATAACGTTGTGTCAATCTTGTTAATATATTATTGTGTTAAAATACAATTTATATATTAAAAAACGGATCATATTAAGAAGCATTTCAACATGTGAATTGTCGTATAACCTCTTCAAAGTAAGCAAAAAGACACGTCCTGTTAAAGAAATACAAGTATGCTTTTGAGACACGTATCAAAATTATTGTGATATACTGTAAGGACTTTCACAAAAAAAGATGATGCTCTCAAAATAAATTACCAAGACATAGTTCCGATCCCATGAAGGATAATCGTGAGAAGAATTTCAGCCGTTATTATAATGCATAATGATGTTTATATATTATAAGAAGGATAATTTCGGGGTGTTTTTGTGTTAGCTAGACCCTCGGGCTGTCTTCAACAATTTTATTTTGACGGAACAATGTTGTATCGTTGTAGGACTCGGCCATTTTACGAATCATTACCAGTCAGCGCGAGAATATTTTTTTTTATTAATTTTATCCAAGATGCGATATGGCAAATGATTCACCTTGAAATCGGTTGGGATATTTTGAAATATAAGAATTCAAAGAATCAATAATATTAAGTTTTTGATTACAAAAAGAAAACATTTCAATCGAAGACTCTACAAAATTGTTCAATATAGGTACAAGAGAACAAAATATAATCAAGCGCACATTGGGCCCATACGAGGTGAAGTGAGCTCCTAGAAAAAAAAAATTAGGTGCGTTGTAATATTTATTCTACACGTCTTAAAGTATCGTAAAAGTGAAGTAACCTCAGTGAATACACATTGAAATAGTGTTATTTCTGTAAAATAAAAACATGCAATCCACCAAAACACCAAATAAAAACGTGATTGTACAAGTAAAAGATACTTTTTTCCCATTTTACTAGTTGGCTCACTTGACCTTTAGAGGTTCCATATAATATATACAGTAAAAACTATTTTTTTTTTACTTACAATTAAATATTAAACATTGATGTATTTTTTTAAAAATTGTTTTACTAATTTGTTCGTAGAAGTATGTGATATGTTATATAAAATAAATTCAAAATAAAAAATGGATTATCTGTATCTTGAATGATCTTACAACTTATAAGTACTTGGCGCATTAGCATTCAGTGTAATGCAAATAATTTTCATTCAATTCATTAAGAAAATGATAGCCGTAAATGCGTTTTTTGCCGTCATAAAAGCATTTAATTAATATAATGCCTTTCCACCAAGTATTGACAGCGAAGACCCCAACAGTGAAATTATTTAACATTGTTCTTATGGTCGCTTTGCCGAGGCTATTACAATTCAACTATCCGTGCGGGAAAACGCATAATGCGAGAACTGTAGGTCAGGGTTCCACTGTATATAAAAAGAGTTTAACCGAAATGAGAAAAAACAAATATGGTATAATATTATGTAAAAATATCATAAAACGTCCACACTTTTTAAGATTTGAATATACATAAATAATGCGATATCTCTTAACTGAAACGGCTGTATGGAGAGATTAAATTATTAATCGCCTTGTGGTGTAAAAAAGCATCAACGAATCTGACCTTACTTTATGAGGGCTCGACAATTTGCCATGATAGCTTTTTGTCGTGTCGACCGTCTGATGGATCGCTCGATATTAATCTTTTATACCTGCATCAAATGATGTCGTATTAGAGGTAGTTTTGGTACTGACATTTTATGTTTTAAGCGATGTGAATTCTTATCTTACGAACATATTGAATAGCTTTCGTAAAGCAAACAAAAAAAATGTACATTAAAAGGTCAATTTTGTTTCATTAAACTTTGATGAACATTTTTCATGGCGGTTGCGTATTTAATATTGAGACTTACTATCTAGATTCAGATCGAAATTAAAAATCGTTGCGTATTTTATAAACCACTAACCGGTTCCCGTCAAGCGTTGCTAGGCCACTCAAAAAAAGAAAATGTTTGTGTTTCAATTGTGTTTATTGAAGTGCATGTTTTCTTTTTCTGTTTGTTTGAAGTTTGCTGCCGATTGTCTATGGTACAACACACGCGCCACCTACTGTAATTTAACTGTACTATAACCTTCGCGCAAGTGCAAGCATACGTTGTCAAAATTAACTGTATGGCAGACATACAAACATTGATTTTTGTATATAAGACCTACTGTAAGTTAATTTTACTATGCTTATAACCTTTCCGGAAGTGCAAGCAAAACGTTTGTAAAAGTTTTATTGCAATCGGATGAGCGGCGTGGTAACGCATAAAATACGAACAAACAAACATTCATTTTTATATATTAGATTTTAATTTGTGTATTATGGAAATATAATGGAATCCACTATATATAAGTTTAGTCAGCACACTGTACTGCATGCAACCAAGTCTTGATGAATTTTCTCTCGGGATATCCCTGGGAAAACTTTGAAAACAAATAACGTTGTTATTTTTTACTTAATTACAATGTATTTGTACCAAGTAAATGCCAATTCAATCAACGAATAACGTTGTTACGTTATGGAATACACCATGTAAGAATAGTGTAAAGCCGTAGCGGATGATGGTGGGTATAGCGATGAGGGGAGCCGGTAAATTGCTCGAATGGAAATTGCTCGAATTACAAATTATTCGAATTGCTTGGTTATTTAAACGATTTTTCACGACTTTTTCTACGAATTTCATTTTTATCTTGTGCGACACTTGCTTAGAGAGTGAAATATAAAAATAGTTTTCGTATGTATTTATTTTAACCGTGTTCGCTCCAAATGTGGAACATATGATCTTTTAATGGAGTTAATCTCAACAGAAGTGTTTCTACGAGAACTGCTTATTAATTAGTAACTCAAACTGTTTCTATATATTTCCAGAAAACAGAAGACTAGGGCTAAAACAGAACAAACGGAAACAAATTGATTATCTTGTTATTCGAGCAATTTACCGGGAACCAACGACGAGTACCTTAAAGGATTAAAAAAATCATTTGATAGTTCTTAAAAAAGTTTTATATTGCAGTTCAAACGGGCTTGACGGGCTACGATAAATGACCCCAATTATTATAAATGTATTCCTTGCCAAAACGATAAAAGCGTGAAAATTACTTGGCCGCACTTTGATTTAAACATTTGGTTAATAAAAATATAATTTGATTTCAGATATATAATTTACTCTTGTTAAGTTATTTTGATTTTCATTTAAAAAAAATATGGTATAAAGTAATTACTGTGTTTTTATCTTGAAATTAAAACCATGCAATACTTGAATGAATGAATTTAATTTGAAACAATTGTCTCTATAATCTAAACAAACGTCGCTAAGTGTGTACGTAATATCCTGCCAAGTCAGCCTTATCACATTAGGGGTGAATTATTGCCAAAAATTCAGTCGCGAACCCCAAAGCAATTCGCTCATGATTTCCGTTCGACGGGTTTTGAAGACCACCCTAATTGAACGAACTGGATAATTGGTTTGTGCCTGCGGCCAAAATCAAAACTTTTCATCGGGTTCACCCGCACCCCTTTGTGATGCCCACGGTCTGTAGTCTGTACCCCTCGCGAAGACGACTTGCACCCTCTATAAAACCATTGCATTTAATGCAAACAATAAATATCGCTACCGATTTAGCGGATAGTTGATTGCGAAATAAGTCAATGTTCTTATTTGATTTGAATAACATTTATATTTCTGAATGTGCTTATGACAAAACTAGATTCTAATATTTTAAAGTAAACATTTAAGATTTACTTTTAATGATCAGTATTAATTATTATTAATCATACATTTTTGTTTTATTTGTTAATTGATTAAACAATATTTACATTATTAAAATTTATTTTAAAATTATATACAAGAATATTTTTTTAAAATCTTTCAATGAAATTGATTGTACTTCATATCTACATAATAAATTATTTCCGTTACTTAAAAATATTGTTTTCAAACCAATTCCAAATTTTATAATGATCAAGTTCAGTTTCATTCATTGATATCATTATCATTTATCAATTAACGACTGATATATATAATTTACATTTAATACCTCACAATAAAAACCATCCTCAACATAAATACGCTTAAAGCCGAGCCAAACGTTTTTTTTTTTTTAATCTATTTAAAATTAATAATTAAAAATAAGGGACCGCTTTCGATCATAACGAGCATTATCAAATGATGAAAACATTCCATATACAAGCAGTATGATCGATAAAGTACTATCAATAAAAAAATAATTTATGTAGCTATTCTTCCATAAATTCGATAAAAAATATTTAAGATAAGGTAAAAGATATATTTTGAAAAAAAATGCATGTAGTCATTTTTGTAATCGTGAATCAAACTATTCAAAATAGGGAGTGCTTTTATACATGCGCTGTGATCAAATACAAGGAAATCAAACGATCATTTGATAAATGCACTTGGAGCCAGATTAATGCAGCTTTATTCAATTACTGGGAACATATCAGAGGCAGAGGCGGTGGTCCATGGTGGGTGGCAGGCGACTTGGGTCTGGAGGGTAGCAGAATCTCCGCCAGGGAGTTAACTGTGTCGAGGCTATGTTTTGGCAATGTTGTCACCCCTGTTGACTCTATAAGGGTCTTCCAAGATAGTTTGGTGCGAGGGTGTGTGATACAGAAAATAACAAAGTAAATATAAATACGTGACCATTTTTTTTAAATATTAAATAAAATAATATTTCGTGAATTTATGGATATAAAGCTCTTTAATATTTACTATTAGCACGCATATAAATACAGCACTTGATGACGTTATTCGGATTTATCACTATTATAATAAGAATTTACTAGCTATAAGCCCGTTGACCTCAACAAGGGGATTTTTGTTGCATTTTTAAGTAGTCAGAAAATTTACTGTTAAATTACAAACCTATTTATTGAATTAGCCAGAAATTCTAAAAGTAAAAGAAATATATCTCGGGGCACATACCGACAGCCCTGCCCTGCAGTATTTAAATTGTATATAATATAATTTTTAGAATAATTGAAATTTTAAGTTTGCTAACAGTCATTTTTCGAAGTAGCAGAAATATACCTCGGGGCATACATCGACAGCCCTGCAGTATTTTAATTGTAAATTATTTAATTTTTGGAATAATGTTTAAGTTTGCTAACAATCATTTTTCGTAGTAGCAGAAATAAACCTCGGTGCATGCATCGACAGCCCTGCAGTATTTTAATTGTAAATTATTTAATTTTTGGAATAATGTTTAAGTTTGCTAACAATCATTTTTCGTAGTAGCAGAAATAGACCTCGGGGCATACATCGACAGCCCTGCAGTATTTTAATTGTAAACTATTTAATTTTTGGAATAATGTTTAAGTTTGCTAACAATCATTTTTCGTAGTAGCGGAAATATACCTCTATTATATATATCAGAAATAGACCTCCATTATATAAAATATATACAATATATATTTTATTTAACTAATTTTCAAGTACGCTAACAAATATATTTCGTAGAAGAAGAAAAAGACCCGAGGACATTAGTACGAACATATTTGTGATTTGTGATTTGTTATCATTTTATCGACTATTAATATATAGATAATAGCAAAAATAATTGCTAATAAGCTGATTATTATTTTGGAGAAGTAAAGTCAATTAAAATAGTCACCTTTTAATATAATGAATTGTTCAAATTATAAAATAGTTTAACTGTCTTTAATATGAAATTTCAGTATTTTTTAAATGTTTTAAATTTAAGTAAGAAATATTTTTATATTGATTGTTGATAATGCTCGTCTTGGCCGAAATCATTCCTGATCTTATTGAATAAAAGTTGAATTGTTTGAAGTTAAATATTTTTTTGGTGAGATGGAATACATACATAGACAATAAAATACGAATTCATATTTCATTGTAAGTAAATATTATATCCAAAATATTGATAGTACTGTACAGGATCTTGTTATCGCTCTGCTAAAATGCTCGTTTACTTATTAATATTTTCAAAACCGAATCTTAGTAAGATGAAATTTAATTTTAATCTAATATATCTTCGGTTTTAGAATGGTATAGTCACGTGCTTGGGTAAAAAAGAATGGACATAGAATATACCAAACAGGAGCAGCGCAAGGGAAAGAAATTGGGGGAGTACAATCGTGGGAGACCTCTCCAGTCATACGGGCAATGAATTATTATTTTATGGCTGAAAGATGAATAAATATATTCCCATCCCTCTAACCGTGACCTCCGTCCATGCGAAACAAATGGTAGAACTTTTTCGCAAAATATATTCCTCGAGGGGATGATTTATTTAAAGAGTAATATTTTGATTCAACTAAAATTTGGTCAGTTTGATTTTAGTATTAAGTTACTGAAAGTTTTATCAACATTATACTTAAAAAAAAAAAAGTGTTTTATTATTGTTATTGTTGTGAAAAAAAATCGATAATATATGCACTAATAATTGAATTATCACGTTTACGTTGATTGGATTGCTAAACAAAAATACTATTGAAAATAATAAAATAAATTCTCTGCTTTTAATGATAAGTTAGAGTACAGAGTAATGGAATCGTGGAGTAGGGTGTTTTTCCAGAAACAGATAAATCTTACGACTGCAAACTATTTTTAAAACGTTTCATATTGATTGGTGAAATGATGACAACGTAGTAGATTTGAGTCGATCATTTCCAAAATTCAACTTATCCATTTTCATTTTTTTGATCATACCTACAAAATAACATGTCGGAAACCCATTATATTGACATAATAACCATATTTTCTTTAATCCAATTAAAGAAAATATTATCTATTTTAATTTTATTTACTAAAATATTGTTATTTTAAAATGTAGATGGTTTCCTACACGTTTTTTTGTGAGTGTTTCTAAAATAATGAAAATAGACAAAGTGAATTTTGGCAATGGGTGACTCAATTAATCTAATCAATTTACTAAATTGATCTGATGGTATACACTATACTGGTTTATATGTAAGTTAAACAGAAATGAGTCCAAAATCAATTCAGAACTAAAGACGGATTTTTATTTAAATGAAAGTCGTTTTTTTACCCGATTTAACAGCCTCGATTAATTGTAGTTATTTTATATTTTCCACGTGGCTTAGAAACGAAGCTTGATTTTTTCAAAATTCAATATTCTTATCACATATCAAAATTGTTCCTTTAATACTATTTCATATAGTAAGTCTATATTATTTTTGAGTTGCGATTGACGTTGCTCGGAAAATCAATTACATGTAATTATTACGATGTTGTTCACAGCCAAAAATAAAGCTCTGTATTTGTAAAAAGTTGGTAGTTTTTTTTTAAATTAAAGCAACTTATGGCTTGGTTATTAAGCCATGACACTATATTTATTAAATATGCTATGTAAATAAACAACTGTTAAGCAGCAATTATAACCAATATTTCAAACACACGCTCCGTTGAATAAATCCATATTAAATTGTATTAGAGGTATCGAATTATTGTTTTGTTTCACGTCTTGTATCCTTTAGACACAAGTGCGGCGTTTGTGTGATGTAAAATTAATACTGAATAGTAAGTGCCTAGTTTTAAAATGGAAACTATTTATAGTTGCGCAATTCAAAGGAACCGCCCAGCATTGTGATGGCTAATAAAATCTAAATACAATGACAGCTAATATGCATTCGTCCTATTATCGCATAGCTGCATACTGAAGTCTGTATTGCTTTGTACCTAATGGGTATAATGCGCGGCATCGATTGTCCGTTACGTTAATTTAGCGAAGATTCAAACCTACTCGTACTTTATCCTGACGTGGTTTTCCAACAGTTCGTGCACTGGATTATCAGATAATAATTAAAACGTGAAATAGTTCACGGAAAACCGACATCGGAAAATTGACAGTGAAAAGTCGCTAACGTCGACTGCAGTTGCGTTAAAAACATATTATTGTAAGCAAAAATCTTTCTGATAAAAAATTCACGTAATTTTCTTTCGTAGTTTTGGAAAAAATATCTTTTTTTATTGTTAATATGTTCTTCATTTCAAGTTTCGGTAATCAACGTCAGCTGGTTTTGTGTTAAAAAAAAATAGGATACCGAACGGAATAGAGTGCTTATCATGCTGGAATCATAGTTATATTTATGTAAATATCAACACGTAATAGGCAGAAAATCATAACCGACAATGTATCAAGTTTACAGAAGGTTTTTTTTTTAAATTACTCTCGTACTAAGTTTGAAGAAGGAATTCTTTAAATGCAGTTAGTTAACGGTAATATATGTTTATCCTGATATTATACTAACTAATTTTAGTTCTCTAGATCAGCGATTCTAATCCGGGGTCCACGTGGAACAAGCGGTAACAAGTCAAAACACTAAAATGCACAGGCCCTAAAAAAGATCTGCGGAATGAGATAACGTTCTAAAATTTTGCCATTTGTCCTAGGTGATATTGAACAATTGTTGGCTTAAAACACAATTTACCAAATGTTGTCGATTATAGGTCGATAGTCCGATCAGGGATTCGAAACCATTTTACTTTAACAGCATGACAAAAGACAAAGACCTCTAACCACTATGCTAAAAGTTCAGCATGTTGGTATATTATAAATTTCAAAGTTAATATTAGTATGTATTGTTCATATTTCATCTTGTATTGTACCGTCAATAATTGTAAAAATATACCATACGGCAAAAATAAATATTACGTAACACAGACTATATTTTCAACAATTATTAGATATTTGATTGACACATTGTTTTAAGACTTTAAATAAAATCAAGCAGTAAAGTTTGAATGTTAAATGATAGTTTGTTTTTAATTGCTCAGATTATACCGAATTTCGTGATCTGTTATTTCACTTTACGACAGTATTATAGTCAGCCTCCACTGAAATAGCAGTCATTATAAATATACAGTTTTTATATAGACAATTATGTAAAAGATTTAGATTTCTGTGCAGAGTTTAAGTCGATGATGAACTGGTTGGTTATTTATGTTTTTATATGAGTGCGAGATGTGACTAATAACATGCCGGCGAGTTAAAAAGCTGTGGCCCATTCATCACCGGGGAAAAGTCACTTTCCATCCAAAAGGCGGAGGAATCATATGATGTTGTAAACTTGCCCGATACGAGAAACTAAACGTATGTCTACGTAGCACGTAGGAGAGACTTAGACACATAAGTCATAATCTTGAAAAATCTTGTTTTGAGAAAATCGCAAAAAACTACAAAGGCACAATTTTTATAAAGATCACTATTGGTGTTTAAATTAATAATATGACATGACGAAAAATAATCAATCGGCGATCAGTATTTTTTATGGCTTAATAGTATATTTTACATCTTATATAATTTTCTATTGTGGTAAATATTCATGGTAATTTAAAACATTTTTTTATGTTTACAGAAAATTGTGCTACTTTGTTTTTTTGTGATTTTCTCAAAACTAGATTTTTGGAGATGATGTGTTATGACACTAAGCCCCTCATTTTTATGAATAGTTTAATCCTTTTAATCTGTATTATATATAAACTATTACGATTCGCGAAACTATTCGAAGACAAATCAACAAAATATGTAAGTTTTAATTTTTTTTAATGTGTTGTTTCGGATAAAGGAAATGAACCATCATTGATTAGAATAACAACACATATTTTTTTCAATTCAGCTTGTCCAAAGACGTTATTCATACAAATAAAACAGTTGTATATTTGTTGTGTTCGAAGATTTATTTTTTTCATTTAATTTTGAAAGAGAAACTTATTTTTAGCACTGTATTACTATTCTTTATACCCGTGGGTCGTAGTAGTCTATTGAGTTTGCATCGTATACCTAGGAATAAACTTTCTCATATATATAAGTTCTGATTTTTAATAGATTTATGATTGAAAAAAAAACATCTTCAAATATCAGTTACATTTTTCTAGCTTTACTATCATTTGAAACGATATATTGAAAAAAATATGCTATAAATTAGGAATATAATTCTATCATTCCGTTGTAAAAACATGTAATGGCTAAGATAACAAAAGTAGTTATCAATTTGCGAATGAGCTGATGCTGTTTTAATTTTAATTTAGTTTTATTTATTATTTTAATTGAAACTAGAATTAAAATGATTATGAATTTATATATAAACTTCCGTATAAACTTGTGAAATGTTATCATCTTAAAAAAAATCTATATGCAACCAACAAAGTTGGCTGTATGTTTTCAACGCAAACAAACCACGTCTTCAAAAATAATCACGCATGTAAATGTAATAGCTAACAGGTGTTGTGGCGAGAGATGTAATAATATGCGCGTCGTAGAAATTTCTTCAAAAGCTCTCGGCCTCTGTGCTTTACTTAGCGGAGCTTTTGCAAGTATAATCAGGGTAAGGGCGCGCCCGTTAGGCCGCCCCCGTAAAGCCTCCATTATCTTCATGTGCGCCTTACCACCTGGCCGTTATTTGCAAGCCACGATTATTATGAGTATAGTCTTCATACGTGCTTTCTAAGCTATGCGTACATGTTATTAGTGAACGCTGTTTTAAGCACAAGTAAGTAGGTGGCAATACCAATATAAATAATGAGTATGTTTGCTTAATTTGTGCAACATTTCAAAACAAATTTTAAATAAAACACAATAATATAATTGCTCGATGTGATCTAGTTGGTAAGAGCTTGCTCTACCGATCAGGTGTGTCTGGGTTTGATTCCCAGTAAGGTCAATGTCACAAATTTAATATTTTCAATTTTTCAATTGAGATCTAAGACATGGGTGTTTGTGACGTCAATTCTCATTGAGTATTTCTTGTATGATCTTTCAACTTAAAATTTTCAAATATTTGATGCATTGGCGTAAGCTGTAATGTCAAATATTTTTTTTAAATTAGGAAAATAAATATGAAAAATAAAAGCAAAATAATTTTGTTGTAAGCTTAGATGATTGTTTTATTAGTTGACATTAATCAGCAGTATCTTTTCATTGATATATAGACCCTCGAAAGGTGAAGTGAGCCAACTAGTAAAACGTTAAAACTTTTTTCTTGGACATTTATGCACAGTCTCGTCTTTATTTGGTGTTTTGATGAATTGTATATTTTTATTTAACTATTGCAATGTGTATTATTAACTGAGGTTACTTCACTTTTACGATACTTTGAGACTTGTAGAATATTGCAACGCGTCCAACTATTTTCTCTGAAATATCACTTGGCTCACTTCATCTCTTATGGGCCCAGTGACGTTCCTAGGTTATGTGCCGCCCCTAGGCAGACCCCTAAAATAGCGCCCATTATCTTTCATTCCTTACCATTATTCTAGAAGTTCGATTCCTCTACTCACTTACACATACTCAAACAAATCTTTTGTCACTTATTCCGTTTTGCTTTCAGGTGATTCATTGTATGTACCTTATTGACAAAGATCCTCACAAATAAATATGATTCAAAGCCCACATTATTTTCAATAATTAAGAAAAAATAACTTTTACCTTCATTACACATCGTAAAAAATAATTTAAACTTTAAATGCACATAAATAATATAAGTATCGAATCTTGATTTGGTATTTTGTTAATCAAAGACATTGAGGCATCATATCTATTCTAAATCAAATTCGTGTCAAAAATATTTAGTCAAAAATCTGTTATCATTTGCCGCTCCCTAGGACTTGCCGCCCCTAGGCAACTGTCTACTCGCCTATGCCCTCGGGACGTCCCTGAATGGGCCCATATGTTTTTGTAATGAGGAATATTAATTTACTGTTATCAAACTTTTTACGTCAAATTCATTTCACAGTTGAAATGTTCAAAATGCTGTAAATAAATGCTTGTTATTATTAAATAAACAAACCATAATAAATATCTTGCCAAATATACTGGATTTCCTTGATAAAAAAATATAAAATTGTATTATTCTACCGTGACAATCTGAGGTCTAGTTAGTATGACTCTTGTCCAAGCGACCAAGATCGGTCTGGGTTCCCAGTTCCAGTAACGTCAATATCATGATTAGATTTGAGACTTTAAATATCTCGATTCTCATCGAGGCTAAGTTGGCTGGATGAGGCTAGTAGGGTCTTGCGCGAGCTCTTTGTAAAATCTTACTTCAGCCAACGAGCCTCTTAATATAAAAAAAACAGTATTCTCAGATCAAACAGTACCAACCTGCAATTTCTGTCGTAGTAGTTCATTTGAAGTAATTTTTAATTATTATTGTATATTGCGTATTGTAACATAATATATATCTAGTAACATTACTAGATTTAATAGCTTTGAGACAAGCCAGCCCCTTGTTCAGTGACGTTTCTAGGGTATGTACCGCCCTTAGGCAGAGTTTAAAATATAACCCTTACTATTTTTCGATCACCCATGCTTTTGCTATTATAACCCAGGTCATTTATTTTCGGCTTTATTAATTTACGTGAAAGCTACCACTTATAGTGACGCCATATTGAAATATTTAAAGAAGATTTTTACGATAATGTTAAGAACTGTATATCCATCTGTCATAATGTTATTACTATTGGAAATGGATTTTTCGGTATTTTTATATTCATATTTACTTTCAGCAAAATTCTGGTGTCAAAAATAATTATTGTTTTTCAAAAAATCATTTGCCGCTCGTTAGGACTTGGCGCTTCTAAGCAACTGCCTACTCACCTATGCCCACTGGACGTCCCTGACATTGTTAACGCAATGGTTACCCACCGTCTATAATATCGCGTATTTTTTTCAATTTTAAAAGAATTTACACACTAACACAAGCTTTTATATATATATTTTTAATTGCTTACGTAAATTTTTGAAGGAAAAAATAACTAAGGCTGAGCGGCGTTTGAGCGGATTGAAATATTACTTTAAACGTTTTAAATGATCTTCATTTCTCTCAGTCGTAAAAAAACGCTGAGAATATCTTCGTTAATTTTCAAAAACTTGACTTACCCTTTGAAACTGTGAAACGCAAGCGGCGCGAGCGTTCTAAAAAAGCCTTCACGCATTTCAGCGCAAGACAGCTGACGATTAATCATCGCGTCTTTTCTTTCACGAACAAACCTTGACGAAAAAAATAATTTAAACCCACAACCCCAATTTTCCGCGCTTTATTTAACCCTTGAAATATCATCCCTTGCAGTATGTTCGGATTGAACGAGGCACGGCTACTTAGCGCCCCACAAATTTATAATAATCCGCTACGCTTATCACCTACAGAAAGGGTTTAAACGGAACCAATCTATTGTTTTCCTTGCCACTTAGTTTTCACAGAAATAATGGATAATTTTATGCTTACAAACTCTCTAAATCTATCCAAAAGATATAATTATATACATATGTATGCAATTGATTAAAAACTTATATTATTTATTCAAATATATTATATTTTGCTGTAGAATCTTGTTAATAAAGAATTAGATTTTTTAATACTAAAATTTAAATAATAAAATACTTTTTAAAAAGGTTTATGCATATAGTTATTTTTTTGTGTTCCCATTAATTTAATTTATTATTTTATCTAATTAAATTGATTTACTGATAAAAAATACTTTTCATACTAAATTAAATTGATACCTTTCTTAAGTTATATTATTACATTAAAAAAACGTATTTACAAACTAAAATTTATATTTGAAAGTGATTAAGAATGACCAGGAAGCAAGCATTTATTAATTTTCTTTGGTTTATGAATAAGCTCATGATAAAATTTAAAATTCTATATAATCATTCATTAGTAGGTATAATTTTAAGCTGGCTGCTTAATATATCATATGATAAATTTGAATCGTTAAAATTATGTACATTCACACAAACTTTGTCACTAACGACCCGGGTTGCGCCTTTCGGCATCTTCAGGCGTTCAAGTGAACTTGAACTGACGCGTATTAAATGAATTTTTCGTGTTTATATAAGAAATAAATGTATCATTGAGTTTAATGCCATTGCTGGCGAAAAGAATTAGCTCATGGTAATGCCCACAGATTTGAATGGTGAATAGTTTTAAGAATGGTATTTATTTTTGTTTGTTGGAAAAGGTTTTATGATTATGTTTTAGAGTGTAGAAAAGTGGAGAACCCGGCATATGTAGCTATTGATATTGAGATATTGAAATTCCACCAAGCACCTTCAGTCGAAATCTTAAATTATTATATGATACATAGATAATTTTTCTTAAAATACAAAATATATACGCTAAAAAGCTATATTCAATAACAGTAATAGCCCGCTTTACGCGAAGGATACGTTCCGAAAAAAATCGCGTTAACTGAAATTCGCGTATATCGAGGTTTATGATTAAACATAGTCAAAATTTAATAAAAAAAAATACAAATCATTTTAATCAATCACTTTAATTCTAAGAACACTTTATGCAATACATACTCTTATTTTTTACGGAAAAATACATCTATTGTCTTTTGGGTAGCGTTTTGTTTACGTTCTTGTAAAATACGTTCATAACACCCAACACTGTTTTTAATTGTTTGACACACGGTCAAGACACGGTCATCATTATTGTCTATACTCTGCAATATGTCCAAACCTGAATAAATTCGCGTTATAGTGAAACCACGCTTAACGGGGTCGCGCTAAGCGGGGTATTACTGTATATGTGTATGGATTCAATCTAAATATGTTGATTTTAGAGATATTTTAAATTTAAAAAAAAAAAACATAAAAACGATCTATGTATTTTTTATAATACAATTTGTATTTAAAAGTATGGAACTGGAAAAGAAAATATTAAAATATTGTAGTGTCTAATAATTATTATGTTTTTTTTTAAAACAGTCTTATAACAATTAAAAATGTGAAAAAATGTAAGTCTGTGATGAAACAATATTGACTGTAAAAAAATACGATAAAGATTCGATGTTCATTTATTTTTTTAATTTAATAACACATTTTGAATAAAATTAGGGAACTTGTAATGCCGAGATGTGATTATTATGGAGGTATTCAGTTGAATTGACGGAATGGTTATGCTTTTAATTAAATTTAATAATTGTAATTTGAGAGCGTTAGTTGTAAAAATTAACGAGACTCGCAGTGTGAGAATGCGAAGACAGACACACTTAGTCAATTTGTATATCAAAAAAGTTCAACTGGCTCCTTCCTTCATAACTAAAATGCATAGTCAGAAGCCATCAACTATGAATGTCGACAGAGTAAACGGGATCAATTTTATTTTGCGTATATTATTTCATAACCTATCCAATAGGTTTCTTTTCATAACATTTCGGCAATAACTTTATAGATTTTATTTTAATATAAAGTTAAATTTGATAAACTTCGTTACTTTTTCGTTCGCTTTTTTAAGAAGCATCAACAGACAGAGCGAATAAATTACGTTTATTAGCAAACCTTGTGATCTATTTTCTAATAATGCTTGTCAAAGAGGCAAAATACGTGTCACAGTGTGTTACATAACAATTGGAGTAACAATTTGAATTGTTTGAATTTTGTACTTTTCCATGAGTTTTGTCGCTAACGACCCGGGTTTCGCCTTTCGGCATCTTCAGGCATTCCAAGTGCACGGATGTACTTGAACTGACGCATAGTAACAGTTTGTATCGTTTATAAACAAAAATATAAGTAGATCACTAAGTTAAAAGGCTATTAAAATGTAAATTAGCGAAAATTGAATGTATACAACTTTCAATGGATTAAGTGGGTTTGTTATAATTATGGGGATTTTTTGAAAATATTAATGACCAGATAATAACATAGGAATGTTTAAAATAAATCTAGGGTCAGTTCAAGTACATCCGTGCACTTGGAATGCCTGAAGATGCCGAAAGGCGAAACCCGGGTCGTTAGCGACAAAACTCATGGAAAAGTACAAAATTCAAACAATTCAAATTTGATATTGAAATTCCATCAAGCACCCTCAGTCGAAATACTTAATGGAGTAACAATGTTGATATGCATTTATTTAATATTCTTAGAATGAGTTTTCTTGAAGAGTTGCTCGTGGAAAGCATGAAGATAATATGGAAATGGCAGTCTTCATAGTTTTGAAAAATATAATATGAATAAAACTATCTATAAAATTTATTAGAATTGATTATATTTAAAAATGAATGGCTGCTCTGAATTGTAGAGATTTTTTAAACGAAAACCGATAAAAAATCAGTTAGTCAAACTGTCTTATTTTGCTGAATGTAAAAAATTAAGGATAATACTAAAACTGAGGATTTGTATTCAGTTAATTTCTCTTGCTTTTTCTCTATCTTAGGATTGGTCGAGAAGTAGTAAATCGTATACATGAATTATTTGTTCTTCCAAGGTACAGTCTGTCAATGAAGATGAAACTAGAGAGAGCTTTAAAAGTAATAAACAAAATTGCTTCGGGCGTCTGTCTACATATTTCGCGTGAACGCGTTCAGAAGTTCAGACGAATACTATTTTTTTATGTATTAAATTGGACTATGTCGAAGTTTACTCAGTTGAACTCCTTGCCTATTTCTAATCATTTTCTTTCGACTGGTTTTTTCTCAATATTATTTACACAGTAAAAGCGATGTATAATTTGTAATTATTTTGTAATTTATATCGACTGTGGAAAAGAAAAAGGACGTAACATACACATATAAAATTTTACAAGAGGCGCTAAAAACGTGTTTTGATGATTTTAGGCCATATGCAAATTATGAATTATGCACAACCTTGAAGTGCACGGAGACTTCTAAACTGGTGTTTAATTGACATAATTAAATATTAATTAAAGTAATTGTCTAGGAATAACTTTTATTTTAGTCTTTTTTCTTGGTTAAAATTTTTTACAAGGTCATCTTTTTCAAACTTAAAAGCTTCATTTAGATACTAATTCGGCATTTGCAGCTTGCATCCTTTTGATAGAACGTGTATCAGGTTTGATACATTGTGATTATCGAAAAAAACCTGTTTTGAGAAAACTGTGGGCTACGTCATTTTTCCTTTCCAAAGTCGATATTTAAATTGATTAATAAATCTATGTCTTAATATTCATTCATACCCTTGAATACAAATCCATAAATCGACTGAAAATCTATTTATTGTCCGCAATGGGATTCGAGTTGTTTTTTTTAATCTAGAAGCTTTTTACACTTTTTCCATAAATTGAAAAATTAAAATAATCATATTATTAATTGAGTGACTCTTTCAGAAGCCAGTTTCATAGCGATATTCGAAGTTACAGGACCACTGAGATAGTCAAAATAATAAATTTAAATATAATAGTGAAGTTAGGCACATGTAGTCTTTTTCGTAATTTTTAATTAAAACTGTGAGCTAATAGCCCCCCGTGCTCAGCGAACCACCGTCAATGGCCGTGCACAGAAATAATTTTGATTAATTTGAATATTTTGAAGTATTTAAATGCAATTAAGATAAAAAAAGGTAACGCAATTCCGAACAAGTTATTTGAAATAAAAAAACACATTTTTTTATATCTGATATAAAATCTAAGCATCGTGTCGTGTTTTTTATTAGTTATGTGATATTTTATGCATGGTTTTTTTTTATTTAAGCTTTTTTTCAACTGGAAACGTTCTTCTAGTAAGCAAGCTTTAAATTTATTGGTTTTCAAATAGTAAAAAAAACCAGCAAAGAAATTAGACGTACTTACTAGGGTTTTTCAATTCCGGGATTTCGAACAATTTTTCAATCCTCAAACATTTTTAGCGCCGAGTCACTGGCAATCGTAATTCTTTGAAACGATGGAGTAACAAAAAGGCGTTAAATTTTTCAATATCTTTGGAAACCATGATTTTGGTATCGGGATACCAGGATTGAAAAAAATGTGAATTTCGAAATTGCTCCTCAATTTCATGTTTACTCAGAACTATCAATCTGTTACTTGTTAACTTCTGCCAGAATAGTGACGAAATTTTAATACATATCGACTGTGGAAAAGAAAAAGGACGTAGCCCACATTTTTTTCAAAACAGGTTTTTTTTGATAATTACAATGTATCAAACCTGATACACGTTCTATCGAAAGGATGCAAGCTGCAAATACCGAATTAGTATCTAAATTAAGCTTTTAAGTATGAAAAAGATGACCTTGTAAAAAATTTTAACCAAGAAAAAAGACTGAAATCCTTCCTAGACAATTTCTTTAATTAATATTAGATTATGTCATGTTAAACACCAATTAAGAAGTCTCAGTGCACTTAAAGTTTGTGTATAATTCATAATTTGCATATGGCCCAAAATCATCAAAACACGTTTTTGCGCCTCCTGTAAAATTTGACATGTGTGGGTTACGTCTTTTTTCACACGGTCGATATGTAGATACATTATTTTTTACATTTTGTACAGCATTGTTCTTGTGCGACTTTGTCTTGTTTGCGTCCGTGTTGTTGCTTTCGCGATATTTTATGACACAAGCTTTATGTATCAAATCAGTATCACAAAGATACATGGCTTATCAAAATAGTCTACATCCATAAAAGCATTGCTCACAATCAGTGACGTAACAAGTCTATGTGCCGCCTCTAAGCAGAGCTCTAAAAGAGCGCCCATGTTTTTCATTATTTCCTATTATTCTAAGAATACATATACAACTATATAAATTCGAATTATTTACTCACCTACGTACTCAAACAAATGTTTTGACACCTTTTCCGTTTTGCTTTCAGGTGATTCATAATATATGTGAACCTTATTGACAAAGATTTTCACAAATAAATATGATCCAAAAGTCCATATTATTGTTCAATAATTATATAAAAATAAAGATTAACTTCACTACACATCGTAAAATATAATTTGAATTTAAAATACACTAACATTACAACGGGTCATATGGCGCAGTGGTTAGCGTTGTTGGCTTTCGTTACGTATCTCACGGGTTCGAGTCGCAGTAAGAACGGCATATTTTCGATAAATTTTCAATTTCTGCTCAAAAGTATGGGTTTGTGTGATGACTAAAAATTCCCTTCCACCCTTTCGATCCTTCAATAACTGGGCGTAGCGAGAGCGATTAGTTAACCACCATTCCCATCCTAGTCTTATCCTTCTAACCCTTCTACTCTCCTTAAAAAAAAAGACTGAGTAACAAACAGTTCTCGTGGAAAAACTTCTGTTAAGATATTTATTCTAAGCAAATTCGTGTCAAAAATATTTAAAAAAAAATCTGTTATCATTTGCCGCTCCTTAGGACTTGCCGCCCCTAGGCAACTGCCCACTCGCCTATGCCCTCGGAACGTCCCTGCACACAATTCGCATTCGATGTTCATATTAAAGATACTTAAATAATATTGCGCAATCACTGAACAATCACTTTTTAGCGTTTGTAAGTAGGCAATATCGTTGGCGCGTTGAAATATGGTGTGGTGATTGAGCCCGGTGATTGCCAGCCGACTCCGCCTTCTTGTAAACGGTTCAGAAACATCATGAACCGTGAAGATATGAAACAAAATCACACCTTCAGCTCGAATCGTGATACATCTTTGCCAGACGATTTGGAATGGGGTTATTGCAATAATTTTTAGAATTCGTTTCAACTATCGTAATCGGAGAATTGCCTCATTGAATGATCGATTAACAACACAATGCATTTCATCTTAACTGCTGTCCGTTATGTGGATTTGGTTAAAATGTGTATTTAACTGGATGGCTGCCACAGACGAGTATCTCTTCAAAATTTTCGTAATCGACACGCCAGAGACAGCAAATTATAGCCGGCATGCTAGGTACAAATGTACGTTTTTCTACGGCAGCCAAAAGATTAAAATGTAAAAGTTAAGCCCATCTAATAAAGTATTTTTATATATTTAACGTCCAAAGAAATATCGATACTTTCTTTCATTTTAATGCATATATGTTAAGGTTTAACATGTTGTGAAACTATTCTAGAAGACAAATATGCTGATATGCTAAATTAAATATTTATATTGCCAAATGTTTAGAAAGCTTACTATAAATATAAAATTGGTGATAAAAAAAACAATCTGTTAGTATTGCGCCATGAAATCATTACATATTATACAATACAATCCAATTTACAATAGTCTTTATTTTAGCACACTTTAGTATAAGATAACTGCTTCTACGACACTACTTGCAACCATTCAAGTCGTTTAACTCTGCTGTGTAACGTGATACGTCTGGAATGATATGTAAATCCATAGCACGTAGTAGTGAGTACAAAGTTGTGTACCTTGATATGAAATATTTGGAAGAATAAGATGAGCCATCTGGTATCGTTCCAAGATGGGCATCGAATCTAACAGTGTACTAACTACATATAAATAAATGACTTGTGGTCATCCTCTCTCTCATATTTTGTAGCGGTCATAGACGGGAACAGGTAGCTTTTTTCATAATTTTATACAAAATTCAGTTGTAACCATCTTTTTTTAAGTTGATATAATAGCTTTTTCAATTTTGATTTGAAATCTTGGATACAGGTGTTTGCAGTAGCGAATTGATCACAAGAGAGACCCCAAGCGCAATACAATTTGGAGGCCCTATTTTTCAAACAACATATAATCGGAAAATTTAATTTATTTTAAAATTTTAACAAAAACTATATGGTTTATATAATATAAGTTATTTCTGAAGCCCCTAAAATTCAAAGGCCACAAGCGCGTGCCTCATTCGCTTATGGGTCAATCCCCCACTTTGTGATTGTAATATATTTTCTATTCCTATTGATTTGAAGAAACTGAGATTGAAGAGCAAAAAATCTGCCGAATAGATCGTAGCTGTATTGCCAGCTATTTCTTGTATTAAAATTAGCGATATGTAAACAAATGAAAGCCCGGGATCCCGAAATTTAATGGTACATTGTTAATTTTAATTAATTTTTTATTACATAGTTTTACTAAAATAATGGGAAACATAACAGTGTGTTTAGTTCGTTAAAGCTTGACAAATATTTTGATAGTTTCTCTGCTTCAAGCTATTAACCGACAAACAATGATGACTGTTGCGTGCTGTATTTTCTGTAAATTTATTTTTTATAGACTAAATGTTTCGATATCGTTTGATAAGTTGGAAGCGATGTTTTCCGTTAATCTTACAATTACGTAGCTCCGCTGTCTAAGTAACTATGCCCTGCTCGGCGATGTATATGAATTTCCTTATCATTATCAAGTGACGGGATGTTTGCACATGCACACGACTACATGCCACTACTGTAATTAGGGCTTAGCGAAATTGCCAGCCAGATAGGCTCTACGTGAGTTCGCTGTGAAGATTTCCAATAGGGAACTTGTGTGCCTCACCGACCTTTACGCTGAAGCCTACGATAAGTGATGTTGTTCGTTGGACGAGGCGGATTATGATAATGAAACACATCATTCATTTAATTTTGTTATTCCCTCAAAACAACATTGTCGTAATGACAAAAAAATGTGAAAGAAAAATTCGAATAAATCGTTTTTGAACATTTGTGGACTTAACCAAACTCCATAAAGGTATTGTTGTTTCAATATAATAAAAATAGTCACTGATAATTAAGTCTCTGTTTATTTTAAAATCTTTATTGTACAAATGTAATTTTGATTAATTGCGACATTGGTAAAATTAAATGACAAAGCGTGAGTTTTCAAAAAGAGAACTTTCTGAAATATTTACGAGACAACCTGTTTTTTTAGACTAAATATTTATAAACTACAAATCACAATATCCAAATGATATTTTTTAAATTTATTGGTATACTGTAATTCTATATCGCGCGATTGTAATATATATAAAGAAATGATGAGCATTACTCATAGTGATACGATAATAAAATATTTTCTCATTGAGTCATCCCAAAAGAGTAATAATAGCTATTGTTTTCCTTGCTTTCATACCTGCTCCGCATTCACCTGGGCATTGGATGTAAGTCTTCAAACATGGCAAACAAAATAAACGCATGCCGAGGGAACGTTAGTCTCGCATAATAAAAAATATTTCTACATATTGTATGACGCTTGGCCCACTGAAGAACGATCGGAGACCCAGTCCAGAAATTTACTGGCCCTAATTACAGGGTTGGAGCATTTAATTACACGGGTCGGGCCCCTCAGGGCCGCACGGGGCGAGACCGCGGACGGACGGGACTTATGGCTCTTGCGACGAGCTTTTTACTCAAGGCTAATAACGTACAAGTTGATTCAGCACTTTAAGCGATGTCGTGGATTTTTGTTACCAATGAAACGGACTTATTTAATTTATTATATCTACAACTTATGTACAATACAACAAAAATATGTAAATTTTAAATTTTTTAATATACTTTATTGCAAACTACGATTCAAATGAAATTTATATCTTACAATGATTTGAAACTAGTTATTATCTATTACAAGTTGTAACACTCATAATTTACCATAGACAATATGTATTAATGATAAAATTCTACGTGTATGATAGTCAACTACCCTATTCGATTCAAGAACAATGCTGAATTGCTATTATATTTAATTAAATTATTTATGGGGATAAATCATTTAGACTTTAATTTTGCTGACGTAAACGCATAATTTTAAATATTGAGCAAGTCGATAAAATAAGAAAAGTCTTTTTTTTAAATTGAAAATTATACTATTGTACATATGTTCAAAATGTTTGATAATAATCGTCTTTTCGAATTAAGTAATCTGACCATTTTTAATACTAGCGAATAAATTACCAATTCTAAAGATATTTTTCTTTTTTTATATAAAAAAGATTCTGTTAGTAATCATATTTAAAAAATATATTTTTATAAGCTCCGACTATTAAACACCTTTATTGTATATTATAAAACACAAATTATGGCAATTATATTACCATCGGCACAATGGTCAACGTTGTTGGCTTTCATGCCGGACCTCAAGAGCTCGAATTACAGTACAAAAGCATTTTCCAATCTTCGATTTTCTGTTCAATAAAGGAATGTAGCGAGAGTGATTAGCTAACACTAGTCCTGTACTAGCACTATCAGTTCTATTGAAAAAAAAGATAGAATGGGCAATTTAGTGATAATTGATTGTCGTAGAAAAAAAACTTCTGTTGAGACACCTTTATTAGAAAGCAATATGCTCCACATTGGGAGAGTATATGGATTTAAAAAAAAAACAATTTTACATGAGGTATGTATCGTCAATCTGCTAACGTCTAATTATATTAAAATAAATGTTTTGATTATGATAAATGGGATTGAGTCTTAGATAATTTTGATGTTTCAAAAAATATTCTCCCAAAATGCCCTTCCTTATAAATAGACAAAAAAATGTTAATAAATTGTTATTTTTTTAATTAGTTTCTATGTTTTAATTCGGATTCGTTAACTGGAAGATGTTTCTCTAACTTCTGACAAAGCCTGGGGCGAGAACGTGGAATAATATATTTTAAGTAAAAGAATATTTTTGAAAACGATTGTGTAAGATGCGCATTTAATTGTAGGGTTAAAGTCAAACTAACCGCCAATTAAAAATAATGAAAATTCTTTGATCATTATCATTTCCATAGTTTTGCAAAGCATGAGCTTTCAAATATAATAAGTTGATTATGATTAACAAAGCTTTAATTCTAATAAAAAAAAATCGACATCATTCAACTATCATGTACATTTCGACTGTGGAAAGGAAAAAGGACGTAACCCTCAATTTTAAAAAAAAGAGCTTTTTTTCGATAATCACAATTTTTATAACTTGACACACATTCTATCAAAAGGATGGAAGCTGAAAATGCCGAATAAGTATCTAAATTTAGCTTTTAAGTTTGAAAAAGATGACCTTGTAAAAAATTAAAACCAAGAAAAAACACTGAAATAAAAGTTTTTCCGAGACAATTTCTTTAATTAATATTAGGTTATGTCAATTAAACACCAGTTGTGAAGTCTTCGTGCACTTCAAGGTTGTGTATAATTCATAATTTGCATATGTCACAAAATCATCAAAATACGTTTTTAGCGCCTCCTGTAAAATTCGATATGTATGGGTTACGTCCTTTTTCCTTTCCACAGTCGATATGTAGGTTGTTTTTTTAATTAAATAATCACGAGCAAAGCTCTTATTTTCATGCCCATTCCCAACGTGGAACATATGGAATCTTAATGGAGCTTATCTCAACAGAAGTGTTTTCACGATAACTTCTTTCGCTCAGTTGCTCAACCTCTTTTTTTCAAAGATAGTAGGGATGGTAGGGTAAGGCTAAGACTTGACAAGTTGTTAGCTAATAGCTCAAGATACACACCGTTTTTTTAAGCTAGTTGTCTGCTATGTTCTAGTTTATTACCGTTGCTCTACCAATCCGTGGGTAGTTCGATTCCCAGTAAAGTCAATGTCAAATTTTAAATTGTTTAAATTAAAATTTAAGACGTGGTTGTTATTCTTCTCAAGTAGATCTCGAGTGACTTACAAACAATATTCAGATCATTCTCCTTTAAAATATTTGGCGCATTGTCTTTTGCTGTAATGCTTTGGGTGTATTAATTATAACTATTTCACGTGGAAATATTAAAGATTGGAGGTTAAAATAATCTTAAAATATTTATAAAATTACGATACGACATATCTTATTTTAAAAAGAATTTTATTATAATATATTTAAAATATAAATTTATAAACTTCGTCTTTTGAATAACGGTGCTACTTTTTCACATTTTTTAAATCCATTTCTGCTCCCATTGTGGAGCATATGGCCTACTAGTGGAGGTATCTCAAGAGAAGTATTTGCTACAAGAACTGTTTGTTACTCAACCTCACTTTTTTTCAAAGAGAGTAGTATGGAAATAAGGATAAGGCTAGAACAGGACTGGTGGTTAATTAATCGCTATTGCTACACCCAGTTATTAGGGGATCAGAAGGATGGTAGGAGAGAAAATAATGTGAATTGACATCACAAACACCCAGTCTTCGAACACAATTTTGAATTGAATAATTCCCAAATTCACTGTGATCTTACGGGGAATCGAACCAAGAGCTGTGTGATCGGTACAGCAAGCTCTAATCAACTGGGCCATAGCAGGTGACAAACACAATTAATTAAACTAAAAAATTATTCTTATAAATAGTTAATAGCTATCGTGAGTGTATTAAGTAAGATCAGTCAGAAGATATTTTTTAATCGTATTTGAAGCTAACATTGAAAATCGCTGAAATACAATCGGCAATTATTATATATTAAATATTTCGTGAAAATATGTTTGAACATGACAAGAAGGGTTACAGAATACATGATTGATATTGATGTTTAGCAAGAGTGGTATTTATCTGGATGTTCATGTTTACAAGTTTGATTAATGGATGGAATTGATTCACTATTTGACTGTGTGAAAAATCCTGCATTACTTAAGGAGAAACACCTTTTCGCAAGATATAGTTTCATTAATTACACACCGATCTCAAAGCGAAATATATATAATTAAATGTATACCAAAATGTATGGTGTATTTATAAGGGTGCTGTGCTTTTTAGATGTGAGATTAGATATAACAGATGAATTAGGCATCCATAAATCACCAGCATTTAGTTTCTTTTAATCTGAAGGCTGTTACATAAATCAGGTCTTTGGGACTAAAACAAAATAAAAAGGTATTTATAAATAAATATTCAGTTTACTAAGAAATTATGTTATTGGTTTATTGTATAACATAATAAAAATAAGTTTATGAAAGAAAAAATCTACATGTACAATCCTACTTTTGATATTACAAGCGGTGTTATTTGAAAACGTTTATCTGTCGTATCATTGAATTACAAAAAAGATAACTGAAAAATAAACGTACATGCAAAAATGAACGACTATACGAAAAAAACGTGCCGTATGAGTTGAATACTGTATGACCAAAGAGTGGGGAAGCTTTTCATTTTTAAGAGCCACGTTCATTTATCTGATTCAACATAAGGCCGCAGTAAAGAAAACGTTGACACTACCCCCCCCCCCTTTTTTCGACTGTCGAACACATAACGCTTGCGTATAATTTTTTGATCAAAGTGAATATTCTGATCAAAAGGCCACATCAGAGTAGCCAAGAGGTCGCAAGTTCCATTCTACTGGTATAATCCATAGTTTCTTAAAAAATTTGTAACTCGTGACCCCTTTTGAGTGTCATATTTCAGACGATATAAATTCATGTACATTTTCTAGATCTTCTTTATTATAATTATATTAAAATTTTCGCCCGCTGTAGTCCAGTTGGTTAGAGCTTGCTTTACCGATCAGGTGGGTCTGGGTGCGATTCCCGGTAAGATCAATGTCAAAAATTGGATTTCTTAAATTTTTTAATTGAGATCTAAGACATGGGTGTTTGTGACGTTAATTATCCTAGAGTTAATTAATCTCATGTGACTTACAAAAATTCTCATCGAGTATATATCGTATGATCTTTCAACTTAAAACTTTCAAATATTTGACGCATTGGCGTTAGCTGTAATGTCAAATATTTTTTAAAAAAAATCTTCACTAAGCACTATCAATTTGTATTTATCCGAATTCCGCCAGTTTGTTGACAATGTGCAATTTTAATGATAGCAGTTAAACTTTTTTCAGCTTGAAATTTGTTCATCAAAAATGATTTAATGAAATGAAAACGATTTCTCTTATTGGTCAAAGATGATCATGAGCTTCCTGTGATGTGGAGGAACCAAAAACGATGACCGAATTAAAAACTCAGATTAGCAATCAAAACGAAAACGATATAAGAAGACTATAAAACATTACCTCCAATTGAGTTGTGACCACGTACAGACGTTTGGTTGCATTCGTTTAATTACGAACATCATTGGCCGCTCGAATAAAAAAAAAAGTGAACGCGTTGGAAACATCGAGATGTGAGCGAAATAAAATAAAATAAAATCGGAACCAAGCCAAACGCAAAGCCGAACAAAAGCTCAATATATCAAAGTGGTGTAGAGCTGGCTTTATAAAATATGGTTTTACAGACGTTTTAATCGCGATAATAATTATGATTTATAAAGGCGGTGTTTCGTGTTACACTGGACTCGGCTTCCTCTACGCCAGGCCTGTCGAATCGAGCGGCAAGAAAAATGTTTCGATGCGGTTTTATCAACATTTTCAATAATCGTTGACAAAGTTGATGAGCAAACATTCAAAAAATGATTTGTCACACTTCGCTTGGAAAATGATGATTTGAGAAAGTTGGAGAAATCACAGTTTGCTTGAATGCGTCAACTTTATGATTTAATTTTAATTGAAGAAAATCTTTCTTGGACACTTATTGTGATTTCTGTTCATAAACATTATTATTGCCGCCATGTACACAGTGAAATTCCTAGATATCTATCCATTGTTTTTGTGACAGTTTGACAAAAGCATTTTTTCAGTAATTATTTTTGACGCAGATTTAAAGGCAGGCAATTATCCCTCCCTATGAATTCCATACTTTATTGTCAGATAGGCATTAATGCATCTAAATTTTGATACTATAAGTATCTATGTGACATTAAATATCGAGCCTTTATTATAAAGGCTCTAATCTAAGCTCTCGCCGCCTGCGTGGTCGAGTGTTCATTGTCGTTGGCTTCGGTTACGGAGGTCACGGAGGTCACGGGCTTGAATCCTAGTACGTTTTATTTCCATTAAAATCGAGATTCCCGTCTAAGTAATACCGGTATTGCAATCAGTGGCGGCCGGTCAATGCACCCCTTGTATATGCAGGGGCGGTTATATTTCATGAAATAATATTCAAATATAACATTTATACCATTCACTTATTTTTAATTCTTCATGTATTTATTGTCGAAGCGTGTTTATTAGTTATCGATTTCCAAAATATTTATTATAGACAATAAATACATAATATGCAATCGATTGTTACTTAATACACTTATAATATGTAAGATTATGCAATTTACTGTAAACTTATCATTGTAAATGGCTAAAAATGTACTACTGTGTATACCTGAAGCTGTCGTAGATAATATATAAGTCAGAAATTGCAGTTGTATAATAATTTGATCTGAGAATATTGTTTTATCCTAATTTAAGAAAGGGCTCTCCGGACTTCTAACAAATTGACAAGAGGCTCATGCGGGCCTTTCCGATAACCTCTCCAGCCCACCCCTGTTTGATTCCTACTGTAATGGTTTTGGTGCAGAGCAAGTTTAATCAATTATACGTTAGTCTCCAAGTCAACAGATTATTCAATTAAAAACAAATCGTTGCTTTTTTGAACTCGTGGCATAAATATTCACACAGCCCTCACTTTCGACACCTCTGGCGTTAAAAGCAGAGCAAGTGGTCGGCAGGCACTTATTATCGTTCCAACGCATGAATTTTCCCGTAATACTCTGAGGAAATATTGTATATTTGGAAAAATCTTTGCTCTCGATTGTTTATTAAAATACCTTTGATATCGCAAATGTAAAAACATTATTACAAATTACGGGGCACTATCGTCTTATTTATTATGATATTGAAACACTCGTTACGATTTATTTCCTTTTGGCTTTAGATAACACGAGAATAATGTCAATGGTGCTGTTTTATTCAATAGAATTATATTACAAATATTATGGAAATGATAATTTAACAAACGTAACAAGTTATTCTATTGCTAAGCACTTTTTAAAAAATGAATTATTAATTGTTTTGTTTTAATGGATTCAAAACGTCTTAATAGTTCACTGTTAATACTTGGTGGAAAGATATTATTCATTATTATAAAGGCATGAGCGAAACCGGCTCTGATCATAATAAATAAAAGTAGGAATTAGAAAAAATGTATATATTTTTTAAATACGACTGCTTAAAAAGTATCACATATCAAGTTTACATCAACTCTACTTCATCGATTTATATATAACTGTTACGTTTTTGGATTGTAATAATTTTGAATAAAAAATATTTTGAAAACAAAAAAAAGATTGCAAGCTTAAAATTATAATTTACAAGAATATTGTATGCTTAATAATCATTCAAATTGATCATTTCCGATGTCAATATTTTGAATCGGAATTTCTTCTGTGCTGTTTTATTCAATTTTAGTATCTTATTTCAAACATTAAATTATTATGCAATCCTTGTCACTTTTAAAATGAATTTGAAATGAAGCCAAACGTTTGTCATGTTGCTATGCCAACGATAACCAGTGTCACTTAACAACATGCTTTTGTTTAAGTATAGTTTGAATTATACAATTCTAATACGTGCTTAAATTGTTTTTTATTATTTTATATTTTGAAATTACTGTTTGAATAAAATCGTGTTTTAGCTGCTAGCCGAGATAGCTGCACATTTGTTATAGATAAAAGATAATTGGAATTCCATAAATCACAACAGATGCATCTAAACCAAAAAAACAATGGAACAGTAAAATAATTCAAGACAGATGTCTGAAAAAAATTATCACGTCACAATTATTAAAACAACACGGAAGAATTTTTATTGCTGCCAATTAAAATAATTGGAAAACTTCTATCTCACTCTAAGATAACCAAACTACATTTGTTGATCTCCATTAGGATTTATTAGGCTTTCGTTAACATATTACTTAATTGGTCAAAACCATTTTACGCATTTAACTTGGATTTAATCGATTATTCGACCTGACTGAGGATTGCACCTTATGTCAGTATGGAAGACATAAAAATAATAGTAAATTGTATTGTTTTTTAGCCTTACTAATGAAGAGCAAACATTAAAAAATGCCGTTTAATGTCAGTTCTGTTAAGTATCTTTTTGTAATGTCTTTTTAAATAATCGACAACTTAAGTATGATTTAATGTTTCTTTTTACTATATTACAGAATATGAAAATCTTTATATACTGTGGATAAAAGTATTCAAATATTTAAACCAAAAAATTAAGCATACTTCAAAGTTTTGATTTAGTGTACATTATCTATACAGGTAGAATCTAAATACTTATAGCGTAATGTAGCTTCGCAAGTGCCTTTCAATTTAATTACCGTGAGCAATTAATTTTGATTAAATTCCCAACCAGTTTAATATGAAACTCAAGAAGAACTGTACGACTCACAGGACTTTCATTCAAAGGTTAACAATTTCAACAATATATTTTAAATAACATTAATTGCATATTTAACACAATGAACAATAAATGATGTTTGTTATTCGAAATAATGATCGATTTCTGTCAACGATTCGACGAAACAATACAACTACCAAAATCGTAGACATGTGGCTACGATTTTTTTCGTAATAATACTATCACGTAAGTGACATTGCCAAAAAAAAAAAACTTTTTGTACTAATTCCATTTTTATTTAATATGATCAGGACGGCTCGGACAAGCGGAACAGGTCATGATCATATCAAATAAATTTTTAATTAGTGCAAAAAAGTATTTATTTATTTAAAATATAGTGCCTTTTCTTCAAGTATTTGATAGTGAACAACTTAAAACTGAAGTATTAATTTATTCATATGTTTGTATTCAATGAGACTAAGGGTGGACTGAAGAGGGCTGGGACAGGCTGACGCGAGCCTCTTGTTAAATTACAAAAATCATTATTTTCAGATCAAATTAGTACCAAACTGCTATTTCTGCTGATGGTGTTTAATTGTATTATGAAACGTAAGACTTTGTTGACTATTCAAATTGTTTGTAAAATGCATTTACTTTGAGTTCAAAATAAAAAAAATACCTAGCCGTTTGTTGTCTATTGTCAAAAAATGCATTCAAGCTGTGATTAAACGAAACTCTTGTTAACATATTGGCAGATCATCGTTGTCAAAGACCCCATGAACCCCAACACCTATCTGCCCCCGGCGTAAAAGAAGCGATAATTGAACAGTTAAGACTTTCCAAATGTGATGATTTTTTCCTTATTGTTCTCTCTAAAGCAGCGATTTCCAATCTGGGAGGCGTGGAATATTGCAAAAGGAGACGCGAAAAGTCAAAATATTAATTTACCATTTAAACGTGTCTTTATTACTATATGAACTAAATGATGGGGAGGCGCGAAGATATTTTTCTTCAAAGGGAGGCGTAGTAAAATACAGGATGGAAACCACTGCTCTAAAGAGCTTTTTAAACGACTGATTTTAGTTTTCGCGAAGCAATACTTCGTTACGTTAACCCTCGAGAGACGAGAGCTTTTTTCCGATAAAAAAATATTTTCTAAGCCATATTGAAGTCACGGATAACTTTTATTCCTATCCAAAATTAAAAAGAAAAAAAAACGCAAATTCGTTTTATAGAAACCCTGCATGACTATATGGTCATGCTCATCCTTTTATTACCGTGTAATATTGAGTACGGACATTAGTAAGGACAAAAGTGACTGTATGGGCTCGCAAACATTCGGGATTGAAATATAGCTAAACGTGATTTTTTAAAAAATATTTACAATTTGACTTCTTTAGATCAACATAATTTCAATACAAATAAATTAGCAAAATAAATGTAAATAATTTGATGTTTTTATAAAAAAATAACTAACAGTTTCAAAAAGTAAATAATAAAAAACGGAAATTCAAAAAATCACATGTGCTTTTGGAGGCCGTTTCTGTCCCCACGGCTGATGACTAACTGTAGTCTGTACCCTCCTTAACCAAATATGAGCGAAAGCAACGATATTCAGGTAGAAAAAGGATGAATAGTGGGATCAATAGACAACGGTGTTTACTGTGACCAATATGGTGACGCTCGTCCTTAGAGGGTTTTAAAATATATAAGTTAAAAAGATATCGGCGATACATTTATTTCGTCCATATTACTGCATCAAAGATATTTAATACTTTCGACAAGAGAAGATTCAAATGTTCATAGTGTTATATTGAAAATAAATTGCAATTTCTGTTTCTCCGTCTTCTCAGATCCGTTGCTGCGGTAGTCGGTCGTCGGTTTGCAGAAGTTTTGGATTAATTTGAAATATGTACAAATTATATTTTATGTGGAGGGAGCAAGGTACCTAACAGATAAAACAAAATATAATTAAAGGTGGGCGGGGTCGACTCAGAGCCAGTTTCGGACGCTGATATTATATCGAGAACATTGCATTATGATGTGGAAGGTATAAGTATGCTCAATACGGGAACTAATTAATTAATACCAGGTGGGTAGCTAGCTAGATACAAGCGAATATCACCGTATGAGACCGTACACGAAAAGGCTTGCACATATTATTGTCTGGAGAAAATTGAAAAAAATGTTTAATTGTGATTGATTGAATCTTAAATATTGATTATAAGCAGCGGTGGTCTGCCAACAAGTGAACAAGAGGCTCGCTTATTCTCAGAGCTCTTTGTGGTGTTCTGAGTAAAAAGCGATTTTTATTTGATGATCACTCTTATAAAAGTAAACACAAT
This sequence comes from Himalopsyche tibetana, assembly GCA_030503985.1. Classification (NCBI taxonomy): domain Eukaryota; kingdom Metazoa; phylum Arthropoda; class Insecta; order Trichoptera; family Rhyacophilidae; genus Himalopsyche; species Himalopsyche tibetana. The sequence goes on along the minus strand of JAPJYX010000019.1, from coordinate 27,058,744 downwards.
AATTTTTGAGGCAATCGAATGTATGCATACTTCTTTATAGTTTAACTGTCGTACATGATATATATATATATATATATATACAGTGGCGGATTACCCCATAAGCGCAAGAGGCGCGCCCTTGGGGCCTCCTAATGATAGGGGCCTCAAAAATAGCATAAATTATAAAAACATTTTTATTTTAATTTCTGTTTTTAATATTCATTATTATTTTACGAAGAGTTTTATAACACATGTTATTCGAAAAACAGGGCCTCCAAGTGCTTAACCCGCCACTGTGTATATATATTTATTTATATATGTCAGAGAGTGTAGCGTAGTAATGATTCGATTTGGGAATATTGTTTTTATTCACTTTAAAAAGGGGCTCGGAGGCCTGAGTCAAATTAAACAAGGGGCTCGCGCGAGCCCCCTCCAGCCCATCCCTGATTATAAGAAGATACATGTAATACAAATCAAATTTGAATCGTTCAAATTATAAACATTCACAAAAGTTTTGTTACTAACGACCCAGGTTTCACCCTTTGGCATCTTCAGGCGTTCAAGTACACGGATGAACTTGAGCTGACGTTTAGTAAATAAATGTATCACTAAGTTTAAGGCCATTGCTGGCGAAATGGATTCACCCATGGGAATGCCTACAGATTTGAATGGTGAGTAAATTTCAAGAACTGTATTTACTCTGTTTGCTGGAAAAATTTTGATTATATTTACTCACATAACGGATACAAGACTGGGGATTTGGCAAATTTACCTGCTCATTCAAAATTTGTAGACTATTTAACTTTGCTTTATTTATTTCTAAAATTTGCTGGAAAAACAACTTATGCACATCCGTGTTTGAGTATAGCATTCTAATACTTTCATTTGCATTGAACACATGATTTTCTGACATAAAGTGATTGACGAAAGTCAACGTATCTTTTTATAATCTAAAAGCGCCAATGTGTTCCTAAATTCTAGTTTTTAAGGTTCGTTCTTTTTTTCCGATATTGAATTTAAGTGACAAAACTTGTGTCAATGTACATAATTTGAACGATTCAAATTTTATATTTAAATTTCACCAAGCACCTTCAGTAAAAATCGTTAATTATATAATACTAATCAATTTATTACATATAATTATATTAACTACTAATACTTGAAAGACATTGAGAATTTTCAACTGGTTAGAAAGTTTTCTTGCTGAGCCCAGTAAGATCTTAAAACAAAAAACGTACCTTTATTTTTTGTTTAAAAATTTAAAAAAGTGAATATTTAAAATACAATATTTTGCAATATTTACATTCAAAAATAAGTTTGCATAAACTTTGAGTTATATACAGTGTTCATTCATAGAATTATTTTGTAATAAAAAATATTACATCCGCGAAAAATTCCCGGGACATGACAATGTTATGTCTCGTGTCCTGGGACATAAAAAAGCCGAGACTTTTGAATCCCTAATGACAACACGACACTGACACTACACAATTCGAACTTATGTATTGGGAAATCTACCAAAGATTCATTAGAACAAACTTTAATCATAGATGTTCTTGATAAATATTTTTGTTTTTATCGTATGGGTCGAGCATTTTAGTCAAGTATTCTCCCCGTGGAAGTATTTTCGGCGCGGCTTTTATTGCATCCAGCATATATTTAATTAACAAAACGACAATTTAAATTAGTTAAAACGATTTATGTGAATATTAACTGCATTATCTTAAAAAAAATATTTCATTTTCATGACATGGAGAGATTTTACCGAGCTGATTACGAAACGAATAGCGGGCTATGAATTTAAAATACACAATTAGTTTTTACATATTTAATTTATTGCGTTTGCTGTTTTAAGGGAATTAACTACATTTGGGTAAATTGAATTATATCGTAGTAAATTTATATAAGATAACAATGATGGATAATGAATAAAATATTTAATATATCTAGTATATGTAAAAGGTGCTGCTAGATACACGATGGTCATTGTTCTTATTAACTAACTGGGATATCTCAAATATCTGTTTTGTCCATGGTAATAAATAATTTTGTACAATTATGATTTTTTTACAATAAAAATCTAAAAGTATTTTTTATGTTGATACTATCTATTAAATAGTTCAAATTGTATCTCATATTTTTCTATAATATATGAACGCTTCTTCTTTAATATTTGTATTCTTGCATTGTGGTATTATTACATTTTACAATATTAACTTAGTACATTAATGATGTCAAACACAAATTACGAAAAAAAGTATATTTTCTCCAATAATAGTGATCACATTAAATGTCTTCCATAGAATTCTTTTTATTTTATATATAAAGCGTAAGTAAGTTTTTTTAATCACTTGTGATTTCATACAAATTTCAGTTAGAACCTTGTAGCACTCGGTTCGCACCTTGTTAACGTATTGTCAGCATACTGCTGACTTTGAACTGCAAAAAAAATACAAAACCTTCACTATTTCATATTGAAAATATAATTACTTAGAAGCGAAAAGATTTGTCAGGAATTAACAAAATATCAATTATATTATTCCAGGAAAGATGGATACATAATTCTCCTCAGTGCTGAACAACATTTGCGTGTTACTTAATTAACCAAGAGACAGTTGGTAGTTAGCATTTTTTTAATTGATCACAAAACACAGAGAGCGAATTCATTAATTTAAAAATCAAATTACGATTGAATTGCAATTCATCGAGTTGAATTGAAAAACACTTGAGTGTTTCTCTTATTGCATTTATTAGGGTTTAATTGGATATGTTTGCGTGCAAGCAACAGCTTCTTGAATAATGCTAGAACGATAGACATATTACTGTGATTATTATGATCTCGTTCAATTGATTGTTGTAAAAGAAACGTCAGATAAAATATGATGGTTTTCAATTTTGGCCAATATATGCCATTATTTTCGATAACCCAATAAAACTTTTCGATGTAATAATACATTTTTTTTATAATGAATTGTCAATTTTTCATCAATTAGCTATTGTTTTATTTAATAAAAACAGCCTTGAAACATAAGTATTTTTGAGAAACGTTGCATTGATTCCTTATTTAATAAAGTGATAATCTTTTGTTAAATATCATGAATAATTGTATAATATTTGTCCTAATTGTATCTAAACAAAATGGTGGGCCTGTAAAATGTTACGATTTAAATAAAAATATTTTGTTTGATTATTTATTTAATTAACATTGTACAAGGTTGACAAATTATAAATTTAAAACTTTTACAATGGAGAAAAAAAAATTGGCAAGGAAGTCAACTGAGTAAGCTCCGACGAACTCTACTTTAAAACATAAAAAATAGTATTCGTCGGAACTCACCCACGTCGACGTAGAATATGTCGACATGCGAAGCAATATTATTGAACACCGTTAAAGCTCTCCCCAGTGGCATCCCCATTGGCAGGCTGATTCTACACCTTGGGAGAACAAACAATTCATGTCCACGATTTCTCAAAAAATAATCAGGAACATTTAGATTCATATTCTCAAGAATGGTGGAATTCTCATTTTGGCCTTGTATAAGTCGAAAGAAATATATGGCCAGATATATTTCTCTTCGAACGTTCAAGCTATTAAAGTTAAGCATGCCTAAGAGAAAGTCAGTTGGATAAAGCCATGGGTAATATCCATACACCCTCATATAGAGAAGTCTCAAAAATTTCTTCTGAATCTTCTCCACCATAAGGGTATATTTCGAGCATCTTGGGGCCCAAACTAGTAAAATTGACAACGTTAATATTGTTAAAAAAGAGTTGAAGATAAAAAGGATATTTTTTATTCACTAGCAAAACTCTCCATATTATAATTGTATTACTTCCTTTGTTTTCACTGGCAATACACTAAAATAATAAAATATTTTTTTGTACTAATCTTAACATTAATAGCCGATAAGGTCCGTCTGTAAGGACGTCCGCAGTAAGGTACAGACCAATGATTTCGATTTATTCTGAACAGCACATTTTTGAAATGTTGTTCTATCCAATGGGAGCGGCTTATTTTAAACCGGGCGTGAATGTTCTGATATCGCCACGTTTGAAAATTTGATATTTCTTGGTGTAGAGCTAAAGTATTGTATCACCATACATCATAATATTCGAATAATCAAAGACTTTAATTCGACTATTGCAAACTATGATTATAGGGCTATCGAAATGAATCGTTTGATCGTGTGAGTCGATGTGAGACTAATATTTTTTGGAGCGGATTTGATCAATTGAATCATAATGATGAATCTTTTCACGTCTGACCTTGAAAATCTGTTAGAATTCTTTAATACATTAAGAATATTCAAATTATGATATGGATATATCATAGAATAATATTTTGCTTTTTTCATACACTTGGACAAAATGTGCAACTGATTTTTTATTGAAAAATTGGATTTGATCTTTTGATTTTTATTGGAAATAATTGTTAAATAATTTAAAATCCGAAAAATGGTTGTAAGCAAACTTGAACATTATTCCAATAATTCAATAATTTACGAAATTTCTGCTACTACGAAAAATGGTTGTTAGCAAACTTCAACATTATTCCAAAAATTAAATAATTTACGAAATTTCTGCTACTACGAAAAATGGTTGTTAGCAAACTTGGACATTATTCCAAAAATTCAATAATTTACGAAATTTCTGCTCCTACGAAAAATGGTTGTTAGCAAACTTGGACATTATTCCAAAAATTCAATAATTTACGAAATTTCTGCTACTACGAAAAATGGTTGTTAGCAAACTTAAACTTTATTCCAAAAATTCAATAATTTACGAAATTTCGGCTACTACGAAAAATGGTTGTTAGCAAACTTGAACATTATTCCAAAAATTCAATAATTTACGAAATTTCTGCTCCTACGAAAAATGGTTGTTAGCAAACTTGAACATTATTCCAAAAATTCAATAATTTACGAAATTTCGGCTACTATGAAAAATGGTTGTTAGTAAACTTAAACTTTATTCCAAAAATTGAATATTTTACGAAATTTCTGCTACTACGAAAAATGGTTGTTATCAAACTTAAACTTTATTCCAAAAAATCAATAATTTACGAAATTTCGGCTACTACGAAAAATGGTTGTTAGCAAACTTTTTTTTTATTCCAAAAATTCAATAATTCACGAAATTTCTGCTCCTACGAAATATGGTTGTTAGCAAACTTGAAAATTATTCGAAAAATTAAATATTTTACGAAATTTATGCTACTACGAAAAATGGTTGTTAGCAAACTTGAACATTATTCCAAATATTACATAATTTACGAAATTTCTGCTCCTACGAAAAATGGTTGTTAGCAAACTTGAACATTATTCCAAAAATTCAATAATTTACGAAATTTCTGCTACTACGAAAAATAGTTGTTAGCAAACTTAAACTTTATTCCAAAAAATCAATAATTTACGAAATTTCTGCTACTACGAAAAATAGTTGTCAGCAAACTTGAACATTATTCTAAAAATTAAGTAATTTCCGAAGTTTCTGCTACTACGAAAAATTGTTGTTAGCAAACTTAAACATTATTCCAAATATTAAATAATTTACGAAATTTCTGCTAACTATAAAAATAAAATAAATTAAAATAAAATAAAATAAAATAAAATAAAATAAAATAAAATAAAATAAAATAAAATAAAATAAAATAAAATAAAATAAAATAAAATAAAATAAAATAAAATAAAATAAAATAAAATAAAATAAAATAAAATAAAATAAAATAAAATAAAATAAAATAAAATAAAATAAAATAAAATAAAATAAAATAAAATAAAATAAAATAAAATAAAATAAAATAAAATAAAATAAAATAACATAGAATAACATAGAATAAAATAAAATTAAATAAAATAAAATTAAATTAAATTAAATTAAATTAAATACCATAAAATAAAATAACATTAAATTAAATACTATGCAACAAAAATCTCACGTTGCTGGGCAACGGGCTTACAGCTAGTTTCATTTAATTCAAAACAAATTTCGCTCATCACTAGTATTTACAATTAACGAAATCATTAGAAAAGAGTGATTTATTTAAAAAAAAATATAATTCTATATTCCAGAGAAACAAACTAAATTTTGTTACAATTTTTCACATGCCCGTATGATAATTTTAATTAACTTGGTAGAAAATTCGAGATTGATTTATATGTTCTTATCGATAGATTTATAATATATAAATATATGATTTCATTCGATTTTTTCATTGTAACACGTCTTAATCAAATAAAAGGAACACTGCAGATTTTTTTTTGTATCTTATGGATGTTCTCTGATGAAACAATTTTATATGAAGTGTGTTTAGATTTAAATTCAACCTAAATATAACGTTGAATAAAAAACGTTATTAATAGCTATTTTGGCATCACGCTATCATTAGAAAAACTCTGATATCAAAATTAGTTTTGATGATGGTGTGGTGTTAAAAGATCTACAAATAATGTTTATTAATTTATGTAAAAGTGTATACAAATTATCTAAGAAATTTATTTTATGAAGCTCTATCAAGTAAGGTGACGTAAATTCTAACAAATAAAATTCTATAAAAAAAGGTTTGACGTTTGCTGCTGATTGTCTATGGTACGACACACGCCCCACCTACTGTAAGTTAATTGTACTATAACCTTCACGCAAGTGTAATCATACGTTGTCAAAATTAACTCAAAATATAAGACCTACTGTAAGTTAATTTTACTATGCCTATAACCTTCCTGAAAGTGTAAGCAAAAAGTTCGTCAAAGTTTTATTACAATCGAATGAGCGGTGTGTCAACGCATAAAATACGAACAAAAAAACATTCATTTTCATATATTAGATCAGGGTTTCCCAAAATATGTTCCGCGGAATACTGGTGTTCCGTGGGACCTAAATAGGTGCTCCGCGAAAATTTGGAATGGTAACATACGATGCAACACATTTAAGCATCTTCTACTTCATATCGAAAATCGAGTCATAGTCAATCTCCAGTGATGTTAAAAACGTCAAATATCTAGGTACTGGCGGAGATTTTTAATCACTATGAACTTTTTTTACTCATATTTTTATGTAAAATGTTTTAAACATAATTAATAAATACATAATAAGTGGTTTAATAACTAATATTTTTACTATTAAGAATTACCCGACCAAAAAAAGCTGTGTTCCGGTCACATTTCCAGATTTGACAAGTGTTCCATCCCAGAATAAGTTAGGGAAACCCTGTATTAGATAATGTAATCTGAAAATTCTACCTAAATGTACAAATAAGTTTTTGGTTAACAGAATATTGCTAAATGTCACATTTACATAACCGATTTAAAAGAAACAATGGCGAATTTCCTATATTAAATAATAAAAAGCATAAATAACACAACAAAGGCAAGTGTAGAAAAAACTTTCTTTCTTCGCCCCTTGTTTGCGGGTCACGTGGCCCTGTGTTTCCACCCGAAAATCTGTACGATACCAAACGCTAAAAGCTTTTGCAACCTGTAATTTTCACGGTCTCTTTGCCCCTACGTCGCCTCCCCAAACATCACCGTGTTATTGTCGAGCACTAAATACGGCATTATTACAATTTTCTCGCGCTGTTCCCTTTCATTTTTTCATTGTGGACGCATTATTTATTGAAACTTATTGAATTATAACCCCACCCCGTGTGAGCGCATTATTGTATTAGTCAGTGGCACTGGGCGGTTTTTGCCCCCCCGTGGGAGCTTTATGAGAGGCGCGAATAAGCTCTTGGACCATTGTGAGCCGATAATCCTCTCGCTCATAAATCTATGCTGCACTTTGTTGGCAAAGCTTTCACGGTATCTATTTGTTTGCTATTATAGCAGTAGAACAATTGAATTTGAAACGTTCCGTTGAAGCTGTTTACTTGTAAACCAAAACATGGCTTGGTTCGTTAAATACTGCAATGTTTACTCAACTCATTTGAAATAAATATTCGTGTACTGGTAGGAAATAAAAAGATATGAATTATGGTTGTATATAGATGCAATATAACGGTTATTTATAAGTTTTTATTTAAATATGACCGTGAAAAAAGCTTAGTACAAATAAATAACATCAAATGAAAAAAAATAGTCAAAACTAATCTGTTGAATAAGCAATACATGTTTGCAGTTTTTTTGAATTTGTTTCCGAGTTTAAAAATGACAACGAAAAAGGTTATTAATACTATTTAGAAATTCTTTAATAACATTATTGAATAATATTAATAGTCGATAATGTCCGAAGGATGTCCCCGATTTCCCCTCCCCCTGCCCCTCACCCTCCTCCACTCCAGCACCACTGTCTCAATTTTTTTATTCATACTAAAGACATATGTATTTCGATTATGTCAATGTCAAAGGTCGATTTATGCTACTATGAAAAATGGTTGTTAGCAAACTTAAACATAATTCCAAAAATTAAATAATTTACGAAATTTCTGCTACTACGAAAAATGGTTGTTAGCAAACTTAAACATTATTCCAAAAATTAAATAATTTACAATTGAAATACTGCAGGGCAGGGCTGTCGATATATGCCCCGAGACATATTTCTTTTACTATCAGAATTTCTGGCTTATTCAATAAATAGGTTTGTAATTTATTTTTCACGCCAGTAAAATAAGATAAATCGAAAAAGCAACTGGCCATTAGATTTTTTTTTTTTTAACCATGTCCGCTTCCAACATGGAGCATGTGGACTCCTAATGGAGTTTATCTCAACAGAAGTGTTTCTACGAGAACTGCTTATTACTCAGTTGCTCAACCTCTCTTTTTCCAAAGAGAGTAGGGATAGAAGGATAGAGCTAGGACAGGATTAGTGGTAAGCTATTCGCTCTCGATATGCCCCGTTCATAGGATAGGATGGGTGAGAGGGGGGAATTCAAGACATCACATACATCCATGCCTTTGAACAGAAATTCATAAATCGATTGAAAAGTCAATTTATAAAACTGTCCGTACCGGGATTTGAACCCGGGCCTTCCGTAGCTGAAGCCAACAACGTTGATCACTCGACCACACAGGCGTAATAGTATTTGATAATAAATAGTCTTAGTAATTGACTCACAGCTAGTATTTTTGAAGTTTATGGAAGAATGAGGTTTTTATTCTGTAAATAAAAATTCTTAAAGAAATAACGTCTTAATACTTTTAATCGATTCGGCGGTAATTTTGTGGAAGTTCATCAAAATATAAAGAAGCGTCTTAATTAAATATCAGCGGTTGAAAAAAGATACTTCTTTTCGTTGATTTTTTAAGGTTTTGAAAAAATTTACATATTTATTTTTTTTTCAGCTTGACAAGTCATTTATTAAAGTGTTTTTTTTTTTTAAATATTGTAATATTAGGTTTCATTTCTTAAATGATGATAACATCAAACAAAATCTATTACATTAGTATTATATTATATATCGTGTAACATAAGTTGTTTTTGATAATATTTTAAATAAGAATCAGAAACTTTTTACCGAATTATTAATTAGGTAATTCCGAGAAATGAACAAAGATCCTACTAATTCAAGGCTGCTAAAATTCTAGACAGTGTAATTAATAAAATAAATTTCCTTTGATTAATTAGTTTACGATTTTTGTTTGGAAGCTTTCGTGATTCAAAAGCTTACGTCATATAGTTGGGTAGGCTTTACGAATAATGGTTTTAGTTTTCAGTTCGAATGATTGAGTTTTCATGACAGTATGTCGTAAAAACATTTTTACGAACAACCACGAGCAGTTTCTCGATTATGCTGTGATTTTAGGCGCCAAGAAAGCGGTAAAAAATATTTTTACATTTCGGTTGTAAACAATGTCAAAATGTTTTACCGCCATTTAATGCGTATTAATAATAGTACATTAAATGTTTAAAATTATCCAATGCTAATCATTGGTATCACAGTATATGAATCAAATGAAATACATTGCGTCGATTCTTAAAAAATGATCAAAATTTGAATGCGTTTCAGTAAAAAAAAACAATTTTAACTCTTATATAAAAACAGTATTGTTATTTTTTTTACATGATTTTTAAACCAAAAATAAGATTAAATTTGAATCGTTCAAACTATGTACATTCTCACAGATTTTGTCACTAACGACCCGGGTTTCACCTTTCGGCATCTTCAGGCGTTCAAGTGCACGGATAGTTTGAACGATTCAAATTTAATATTGAAATTCCACCAAGCACCTTCAGTCGAAATCTTAAATTAAAAATAAGATTTATTATAGGATCGCAAAAATCAATTGAGTACGTTTTATATGACGATTTATACGTAATCAGTTTTATATAAAACTTGTAAAAAAAGAAAATATGCTCCACATTGGGAGCGGATATGGTAAAAAAAAAAAAATAATATTAAAAATAACATACAATTGTGTTTTTCTAAATGATCTACTTATATTAAAATATATCCGATGAAATTATAAGATGTTGATTCGACATATTTATAATTCAGTATTACCTGCGACGCAAAGTAGAGTATTGAATGAATCCCATACAACGGAGGCATCAACGCCTCTTTTTTGGTTCGCTTTACAAGTATCCAAGCTAACCCCGTGTTGTGCGGCATCCACCCGAATGAATGGGCGACAATGGCGCTCACCGGAAAAGGGTATTTGATTACAGTCGGTAAATCCCGGGCGCGTTTCCCACCCCGCGCAGCCATTGAAACAACCCTGCGGTACAATGGGCAAGGAGTGAGACCGGCAGAACAATGTGTATCATTTTTTTTTTCTTTTGCAACCACGTGAAAGGCCGTCACGAAGTGATGGGAGATTTTATTACATTTGCAGTTTTTTCGCTTTTGCGTAACTTTGCTCTGGTCTGTTTCTAGATTTAAACTTATAGCTTATAAGCTTATAATTTTTGTAGGCTAAAATTAATATATTTTACAATTAAACTTCGGTCACGTAAGCAGGCTGGAGATGGCTCAGACGAGCTCGCGCGAGCCCTAATTATTTTAAAAGAACACAATATTCTCAGATCAAATGAGAATATACAGGGGTGGGCTGGAAGGTGCTCGGAGAGCCTCGTGCGAGCCCTTTGTTAAATTTTACTAAGGCCGGCGAGCCCCTTGTTAATTTAAAAGAAAACAATATCCTCAGATCAAATTAGTATATAACTGAAATTTCTGACATATATATTATCTACGACAGCTTCAGTATACACCGTCAGTGGTGGCTGGTCAATGTGACATTGGATCAATGCACCTCTTGTATATGCAGGGGCGGTTAAATTTCATGAAATAATATTCAAACATAGCATTTATACCATTCTCTTATTTTAAATTCTTCATGTTTTTATTGTCTAAAATAAAATGAATTGTTAAAAAAAAAATCATTATAGACAATAAATATTGCATTGATCCAATGCCACATTGACCGGCCGCCACTGTACACAGTAGTACAATTTTAGTCATTTACATTAATAATTTTATGGTAAATTGCATTTGCTTCATATTTTAAGTGTATTAAGTAAAAATTGATTGCTTATTTAAGTATTGTATATAATTGCATAGTAGTGATAAAAAAATCACTCCTTCCCCAGAACCCTGAAAATTGCTTTGAGATTAAGCGGGCCCCTAGTTAACATATTGGCAGCCCACCGCTGAGTATATAGCTACAATTTCTGACTTATATATTATATACGACAGCTTCAGTATGCACAGTAGTACATTTTTGGCCATTAACATTGATAAGTTTACGGTAAATTGCATATTTTTACATATTGAGTAACAGTTCACTGCTTATTTAAGTATTCAATTGGAGTGATACAAAAACTCACTGCTTTCCCAGAACACCGAGAATTGCTTTGATATAAATCGAGCCTCTTGTTAACGTATTAGCAGCCTACCGCTGAAGCAACAGTTTGGGGTTAATCCTGACTGTCTAACATGTCTTCTCTACCATGCTCGGTCCTCTGCCTTTCTACGTTAAAAGCTGATCTCCAGCACAAGTCTTGTGACTGCATTTCCATTCATATTATTTATTATAGATTAAAAAAAGAGTCCAAAATGAAGTCGTTGAAGCCATCGACGATAAAATCAGCTGTTCTGTCTTTAAAAATGCTATCGGCATTTTCTAATAATAAAATAATTGCCAGTAAAATAAATCAAACTATTTAATCTATGATATCAAAAAATAATGAATGCCCCGAATCAATCGCAAATCGTAACGGCTCGTGTTATGTTCATCTGTCCCTTTTGTTTGGGGGTAGTAAAGCAGAGGGCGTAGGTGAAACACGAGAAACTTTTCCGGAACAGGGAGTGGCCGGAACACTGGAACACTGGGACATTGCGTTTGGGACATCGGGGAGGATGGCCAGGGTGGTGTGCCACCTGGAGCAGCTGCGTCGGGTGGGAGGGGCGAGCGCATGCCCACCTCATTATCCAGATCGTGTTTTGTTGCTATTTATGATTATTTATGACTACAATTGTGAGGCATTCTTCGATTGAGTGATGAATCGACCGTTTAGCCTTCCAGCGCCAACCTAGCACCATATATCAGTGTTTCTGAACATTTTTGCAACCTACAATAAATTATAATATCATAATTTATTTATTTTTTTATTTTTATTATTTTAAAAAAAATATTTGACATTACAGCTTACGCCAATGCGTCAAATACTTTTAAGTTGAAAGATCATACGAGACATACTCGATGAGAATTTTTAAAAGTCACATGAGATAAGCTCAAGGAGAATTGACTTCACAAACACCCATGTCTTATATCTCAAATTAAAATTGAAAAAAATCCAATTTTGACATTGACCTTACCGGGAATCGAACCTAGACCCACCTGGTCGGTAAAGCAAGCTCTAACCAACTAGACCACAGCGGGCGATAATATATTCTTGATACTATTTCAAATTACATCGTTACGTTGAAATGATACAAAAACACTGTTTATGCTAAAGCTTAGCTTTCTGTTTTTTTTTTAATTTTTCTCAACAAGCTTTTTCATTACAATATGTCATAAAACCAATAAAACATAAACAGTTTTACACAAGTAGGGCATTTTTGCCAGGCCCATGGGACAGTGGTCAACGTCGTTGGCTTCCATGTCAGACCGCACTGCTTCGAATCCCAGTACAAAAAACATTTTTTTTCAATCGATTTTTAGATTTCTGTTCGAAGGCATAAGTGTTTGTGATGCATACAAATTATTCTTCACCATTTTAATTCTAAAACAAACTGGATGTACTGAGAGTGAATCGCACGCCACTAGTGCCGTCCTAGCTCTATCCTTGATATCTCTACTCTCTTCGAAAAAAGAAAAATTAAGCAACTAAGTCAGTGGTGGGTTGCCAATACTATAACAAGGGGCTTGCTTAATATCACAGCAATTCTCAGTGTTCTGGAGTAGGAGTGAAGTTTTTTCATAAGCAATCGATTTTTAGTTGATACACTTATAATTGGTAACAATATGAAATTTACAGTTAACTTATTGATCTAAATGCCTAAAAATGTACAACTGTGTATACTGAATTTGTCTTAGCTAATACACAAATTGAAAATTGCAGTTATACACTTATTTGATCAGAGTAAAGTTTTATCTCAAATCAACAAGGGGCTCGTGCGAGCCCTTCCGAGTCCCCTCCAGCCCATCCCTGAACTAAGTAAGAAGCAGTTCTCGTAATAAAAACTTCCGTTGTGATACCCTTCCAGTCATATGCTTTACATTGGAAATGGGCATGGATTAAACAGCAACAACAACAATTAGGTGATAATGATTTAGTTAGTAACATTAAGACCCCTCGAGATGCAAAGTGAGCCAAGTAGCAAAATGATGAAACTTATATTGAACGGATTATTCTATAAGCAAATGAAGCGCGCGCTTGGGTCATCCGAATTTTAAAGGGCTCAAAAATTGCTTTTATAATATAAACCCATACACTTTTGATTCAGAGTTTTATATATTTTTAATATTTTAGTAGTAATTTTCTGACGTTTTTGTGTTATGCGTAAAGCAAAGCTTTTAAATTATATTGCGCCTGCGGCCTCTCACGTGCTTAAGTGTTTTTGTGGTATATATATGTTTATGTTAGAAAGATAGCACAATTGCAGTGAATATTTACTTGGCTTACTTTACTTTTAATATAATTTAAGTTTAATTAAAGCGTGTATAATATTGCCTGTGTGGTCGAGTGGTCAACGTTGTTGGCTTCGGCTACGGAGGGCCCGGGTTCAAATCTCGGTACGGAAAGTTTTATAAATTTATTTTTCAATCGATTTATGAATTTCTATTCAAAGGCATGGATGTATGTGATGTCTTGAATTCCCCCCTCTCACCCATCCTATCCTATAAACAGGGCATATCGAGAGCGATTAGCTTACCACTAATCCTGTCCTAGCTCTATCCTTCTATCCCTACTCTCTTTGGAAAAAGAGAGGTTGAGCAACTGAGTAACAAGCAGTTCTCGTAGAAACACTTCTGTTGAGATAAACTCCATTAGGAGTCCATATGCTTCACATTGGGAGCGGACATGGTTAAAATAATAAAAAAAATATATATTACAACGGATCAAACCAAATGTTTCCTAAAATACCACTTGGTTTACCTCACTTTTCATTAGCTAATTTTTCGTGTAGTTTTTTGAGCGAATGTAAAAGGTATCGCTTAATTATAATGTACATACTATTAAACACAGTCATTTTAGGTATCAAAGGGGTTAATTACATAGTTAAATGTCACCCATATCATTGACGAATTAAATTTTCTATTTGAAGATATTTTATTTCATATTGTCATGCCATATCGATTCCAGAACGCAAAACCAGTAATGCATACTGAGAGTGTTCATGTGTTTATTAGATTTTGAAAGTGGAAAACGTGTTTTAATCGCTGTTGATTGGATAGTCATTGTAGGCGTCAACCAATGAGGTCGCGGGGAGGAGTCGTCAAGGGTTACGAGTGATAAAATAAATTTACAAAGAAAATAAATTAATTTCATTTTGTATATTTCAAAACTGTTTTTTTGTACCTCATTAATTTAATTACCTATTCTAAACCAGCTTCATACTAGCGGTAATATACATTTAAAATAAGTATCATTTAATTATTAGATATAATAAAGAATTTTTCATTATTATTAACGTAGTTACCTATACAGCCGTAACGCCCGCAACTATAGATGCACTCGATCGTAGCGCTGAATGTTGTTAGCAGTAAACCCTTGGTGAAAAGACATTATATATGTTCAGTATTTAGTACTTTTGAATTCCATAATCTTTTAAATATATTAATACCGATTTCTATGTAAAATACAATCTTGACAAACTGTTTATACATAATTATTAACAATTTATCAATTATATCGAATAGCGCAAAAAATAGTTGCTTATGAATGTAAAATTAAATAACTGATTATTTAATTAATGCAAAAAAAACATTCTCAATTTTTCGTTCGTTTGATAATTAATTAATCATTGTTTATTTGTGAGCTTAAAATATGATTTAAACTAAAAAAAAAAAGTATACTTTAACCACAACATAATGCTATGGAAAGTTTCCAAGACCTAAAAAAATATTATGCACTATTTAATTAATTTAGAAACCTGTTTATTACAAACAAAAAAAATAGATTTTAACACATATTCTTAAATAAATATGAACAAAAAGTGTTTGACTTTATATCTCTTCGTGTATATATTAATTTCGAACGTGAAGAGTTTTGTTAGTTGGTTTGAAGATTTGAAGACAAGCTTCTAGTTCAATTATATATTTAAACTACTATAATTTACGGAGAGACGTTGGAACTGGCTGGGTCACGTGCTGCGGATGCCTCCGGAAAGCCTTAATCCTGCCTGCCTCTTCTTTCGACTGGTGGGATTCCGGCGTCCTGGACGTCCGTCGGGTACTATCCATGGGATGAACTCGGCGGAACTGAGGGATGCTGGCATGTCATGGGAGGAAGCAAAGCTATTGGCGGGAGACAGGGAAATATGGAGGTGCCGCGTGGCGGCCATATGCTCCACATGGGGAGCGAACATGGCCAAAGAAGAAGAAGTAACAGAATTTACGGTTAATAAAGGTCTAAATAGATATCTATAGTTCTAAGAAACAATAAAATGTGTCACCGTTAGATTATTATGAATATGTTGTTTTGATAAATAATTGATTTTCAATATTGAAATTACGTCAGATTATCACTCATACTATTTCCTAAGAATAATGACACAATTTTATAATACACAATATAGTGAGCTTACACTGCTCTGACAATGGAACATGTTATCTAAATCCGTTAGGTTAAAAAGTTATTTTTTGAATTTGAATTTAATATGGTCAAAAGTTAGTGTTTGATTCTGGTGGCGGATTAGGCGCATACGATGCCCCAGACGTAATAAAATTATGAGACTGTTTTTCGGATAACTTAAAAACATTTGAAAATTCCATGTAAAATAATAAAAATATATTATGCTATTTTGAATCCCCTAAGATACGGAGGCCCAAAGCGCGCGCTTCATTCGATTCAAAAATAATCTACCATTGTTTGATTCAATGCTAGTTTCACAACAAATCACTTTTTATTAATTGATTTGGCATTTACTTGGTAGAACTCCATTTATAACAGATTAAAAATAACAAAGTATTTTAGTTCTACAGTTTTTCATAATTTTATGCGTTGATAGCCGAAATAGCTATCAACGCATAAAATTATTAAAAACTGTAGAGCTAAAATACTTTGTTATTTTTAATCTGTTATAAATAGCTTTTTAATAAAAAAATATGCTTTTGTAGCTATACTAAAATACTATGTTAAAAAGCACAAAATTTACGTTTGAACGCTTATTTTTTAGGATTTGCATGTTTGTATAATTATAATAAGACAAAGTAAATACATGAATATATTTAATTGCAAAACTACAAAAGATAATTACTGTATGTCTATATTGTATCCTTTGTGTACTGCCAGTCCCCTCTCACTGCTCGTTCCCCCGCGCACCTCCTCACCCACACAACGTCCTTCCTATACTACAATAAAATTATTATTAGTCTCGAAGTTTCCTCGCGAGCGGTTTAATTGCTGACGTTCATGTGTGCAGCTTTTCAATTATTTTAAGCAAACTCATTTTCCGGCCGCCTAAAAATAATTTACCTACCTATTTATGATTTACGTTGGTAATAAAATATTGTGACTAACTACTAAGTGATTTATATATATGGCGTTATCGATATGATTTTTTTTTTAATTTACCACAAAGCAAACAATAAGGATATTAAAAAAAGTTTATCATTTTGTTGTATGCAATAAAACAACGCGTTGAATAAATGTAAAACAGACACTTTTTCCAGCAAATTGTATATAATAATAATCATACACACATAAATATCAGTAAATATACTCAAATTATTGTGCTATTTTTTATTCAAACATAAATATATAAATATGAAAATTAAAACGAAAATAAATATTAAGTGTGTTTAAATAAATTTCAAAGTAAAATATTATAGAAGTATTACAACGTTTTTATATACATATACCATAATTTAAAAAAAAAACTAATTTGTAGCATAATTGTTGTTCACCATTTAATTAAACTATGTATAAAAATAATTGTTATCTATGATTGCTTATAAGTAGTCCTGTTCTTAATTTGAAAATCATCTTCGGTGTTGCCACAATTCATACATGCGTTTTCCATCCGTGCGACGCGATATTGTGTCAGAATGTGTTAATTGAGACATCAAGTTTTTGATCGTATTTATTATGCGATTATAATTATAATTATCTAACGATGAATTGCACATATTACCATCAACAGAGAGGTGGGCGTGTGCCGCAGCCCGTTATGAATACACCACACAATTATACGGAGGTGAGAGTGAAAATTAATATTGTCTAAATATGTCAAAAAAACATCGACTGTAGAAATAAATATTAAAAAAAAAAACATTTTTTATCCTACAATATAATTAAGAATGAATTGTATAATAGAAATTCTATACTGTTAAAAGTATACGAATAAAGTAATGAGAAAAATATATCAACTTTAAGCAGCGGTGGGCTGCTGAATCTTAAAGCTATGCGTGGTGTTCCGAAAAGGGGTGATTTTTTTTACTACTTTTACACAATTATACGCAATAATTATTTAAGCTATCGAATTTTACTATACATATCGACTTTGGAAAGGAAAAAGGACGTAACCCACACATATCAAATTTTACAGGAGGCGCTAAAAACGTATTTTGATGATTTTGTGACATATGCAAATTATGAATTATACACAACTTTGAAGTGCACGGATACTTTTAAACTGGTGGTAATTGACATATCCTAATATTAATTAAAGAAGTTGTCTCGGAAAAACCTTTATTTCTGTGTTTTTTCTTGGTTTTAATTTTTTACAAGGTCATCTTGTTCAAACTTAAAAGCTAAATTTAGATACTTATTCGGCATTTTCAGCTTCCATCCTTTTGATAGAATGTGTCAAGTTGTAAACATTGTGATTATCGAAAAAAAGCTGTTTTGGAAAATTGAGGGTTACGTTCTTTTTCCTTCCCACAGTCGATATACTAATATTATGTAACAATCATATTTAATTAATGCTAAAAGATGAAAAGATTGCAAAAGTGAGTTCAGAGATTGACACAGAAATAATTTATATTATTTTCGCTCCAATCGCATGTTTTATGTATGTCAGAAACACTACAAGCAATGTTCCCGCTAAGGTGTGCGCGTGTGCGCGCGCACACCTCCCAAAATGTGCCCGCACACATTTTTCCCATCGCCGCACGAGGCTGCACATAGAAATCTTGTAAAAAAAAGTTTGTTTCACCAAATTTTTATATTTGCGCACATTTTTTATTTTGCTGAAAATTTACTACTCACGGAAGTTGATGGTTTGCACACACAATAGAAAAAATAGAGGGAACGTTGACTACAAGCACATCGATTTGCTCTTAAACTTAATTACAATACAAATTTAAACATTATATAACGCATCGATTTGAGAATATTGTTTTTCTCAACTTAACAAGGGGCTCGCCGGCGTTTCACTGTTTTATACTTTCGACCATTATTGTTTGTATCTAACCTCGTTCCTGTCCAAAGTGAACATCCATAGTGTAATTAAAATTTTTATTATCTACGTCCGCTCCTAATGGCGTCCAAATGGAGGTATCTCAACAGAAGTTTTCTACGAGAACTGTTAGTTACTCATTCGCTCAACCTCTCTTTTTGAATGAGAGTAGTATGGATTGAAGGTTAGGGGTAGAACAGGATTAGTGTATAACTAACCGCTCTCGTTACACTGCGTTATTTGAGGATCGGAAGGGTGGTCGGCAATATTTATACATTTCTTCGAACAGAAATCGATACATCGATTAAAAAATGCTATTCGTACTGGGAGACAAACTCGTGAGATCCATAACGGATGCCAACGACGTTGACCGCTGCGCCATGGACCCGAATCATTATTTATAATTTAAGAATAATAATCAATGTTTAGTTTACACGTAAATAGCTGTATGATAGTTTGTCGGAAGATGCTTCTCTAAAAAGCGAAATACGTGTCCCAAATTGTTACACGATCTGTGGAATAATAATAAAGTTTGCAAATTAAATGAATTTTTTGATACATGTTTAAATTAAGGGTAAGAAAAATCTAAATAAGTTTGTGTATTTTTTACCAAAGAAAGAAAACAAAAAAAAACAGGGATAGTACTAGGGCATCCAATCCCGGGATCCCGTTCAATTTTCTGATCCCGGAATCCGGGATTGAGATGGCCGCGATCCCGGGATTGAGAAATTTTGAGGAAATTCCGTAAATTTACACGAAATTGGCAAATTCAAGATTTAAAATAAAAAAAAAAACGAGTTTCTGTGAGATTCCGGGAAAAAGTATACCAAATCGGAGATTTCAAATTCCTCGGTGAGCTAAAAAAAAAAAGAAAGAAAAAACGAGGTTCTGTGAGAATCCAAGGAAAAAGTATAGCGAATTGAGGATTTCAAACTCCTCGGTGAGAAAATCTCAATCCCGGGATTCAAAATAAATCAATCCCGAAATCCCGGGATTGGAAAAAGGCTCCGGGAGTGGATACCCTAAATAGTACGAAGTAAGACCAAAATACTGCTAAAAAAACTAATGGCCTTAATTGTAACAACATCAGTTTTAAAATTTCTATTCAAATACCAATCTTGCCAGCTGATCTTGATCAGTTGAAAATGATCGCAATGAGCGAAACCGGTCCTGACCTGTAAAATAAAGTGGAATAAAGTACAAAGGAATATTGTGTTTTATTGATATAATGTCCTTCTACCAAGTATTGAAAGTGAACACCCAAAAAGTGATTAATTATGCAGTCGAAAACAAGTATAATGGATCATTGAACAACAAAATTATCAAGGAATCGCGTTCTAATTAAAAAATGTCTCGACCTTTTTTTGCATACTTTATATGCAATGGTAACGATCGTTGCTCACTAAAATAATTACTATTTAATTAATACTTCGCATTGCTGATTAAAGTGTAGTTGTGTAAAAAGTAATATTAATTTAATTAAAATACTTCAAAATAAATATTTTGATCACACCATTATTTACCTAAGCCTTACAATTTTAACCGGCCGTTTGTGATAAAATTCCAACAGCCGGTTAATAGCGATTGCGAGCAGAAAAAAAATCATTTTTCAAATTAGGAACTGAAAAGCAATTTGAAAAATAAGGTCTTCAGTGCCATCTAGATCTGTTATGTACAGCCACCGAGAGACAGAGCCGGAGAGCGGCAGTGGACCGGCCAACTTGGCGCCAGATTGTAATTAGCGGGCCTGGGATAATTACAGGGCGGACGAGTCCAACTGCACTCCGCTGAGGGGTGCGAGGGAAGCGATGTTCCCGAAAAAAAACATAGGGATTTTTATATTTTACGAGTGTGGGATTTTTTTGAAACGGCAACGTTCGCGAAATTTCCAGATGCTTATTTTTTGCAATGAAAACATAATTACGTGAAAGAAATGTAGTAATTAAAAATGTTAGCTTTAATATTAATAATATGCCTGTCGTTTTGACAGAAAAAAAAACATCCAGATCATTTGTAGCGAATTGTTTTTCAAAAATAATAATTAAAATTGGCCATCGGGTCTCTGATAGAATAGAACACATTATTTGAATCACGTCATTTTCGATTCGCATTTGTTTTTGACGTTTGACAGTTTAAACATATTTTATTATCCTCTACGATTAAAACGTATTGAAAAAAAACTGTCCTTCTTGCATCAGATTACTGTTTGCCGCGGTTCAAATGATGGTTGACAATTTAAAAAAAAATGAGAAAATATGTCCTAACTCACTTAAGCAACTCAAAAAGAGTTGTGACTTAAAATTTTACATATAAACATTGAACTTACATTGCCCATATATTTCTATTGAGAATAAATATAAACAAAGTAACCAGGGTCGTACCTGTAGTCAAGTGGTTTAAGTAGCTGTTTTCAGTCGTAGTGTACACGTGCCCAAAATCCTAGTACGAACTATTTAATAAAAATAATTTTACAATCGTTTTGTAAATTTCTGTTTGGAGACATCTGAATTTCTTCGTACCTATCTGATTCTTAAAACAAGTATAAGGACAACACAAAGCTTAGCTAGTATTGCTCTAGTCTTACACTCCTACCTAACTCTTTCCAATAATGTGATGGGTGAGCGATTGAGTAACAGGCAGTTCTTATAGAAGAATTTCTGTTGATATAAATTGAGTTCACACAATAACAAAAAAAAAATCATCGAGTTAATTGGTATTTTATTTGTTATTTCTTTCTACTGAGAGATCATTTTATTAAATTATGACACTTTATTTATATTGTTTCCTTATTGTTTCCAGGTGAGTACAGAGAGCGGTCGAATAATCAAGGTGGAACCGTCAGAGATGGAGAGGTCGCAGCGCAATATCTTCGAAACGGAGGACTCGTTTGATTGGGTAATTGGCTTTCATGACTATTGCACGACGCATTCCCATCTAATAAAAAACATATTTACCCTTCTTATTAACCAAACATCGCTTCTATTCGTAAAGGTAACGAATAATACGAAAATTTTAACCCAAGCAATTTGATGACAAAATACTTATCATTTATGACGTTAAATCCTATTTAAATATTAAAAGAAAATATTTTCATACTTCTTCTAAGTTTATTTGACATATTATGTATCAAAAAAATATCGTAAAACTAGTAAAAGCCGAATTTATTTTAATTATATATTCAAATCATGTAAGGTCGCAAGTTTCGTTAGGAAATTATGTATAAGAAAAAGACGATGCTGTAAAAGAGTTGTACTATCACAAATCCAATCCAATGCCACATTGATCGACCGCCACTTTATCAAAATAAACAGACAACCATATCACACCTGTTTTGCGTATTTAAACTACAATATTTGACTTAGATTGTAAAATTTAGTTTTAAACATACAATTGTATAACTCACATGGCGGAATTTTTTTTTTGCTAGAAATAATTAATCAGACTTTAAGAGTTATAATAGTTTATATTTAGTTGGTGGCCTGTCAAAAAAAAAATATTTAAAAATTGTACCTTTGACGGAAAAGTTTGTGAACCCCTGATATCATCGTGTAAAGCTAGAAATTACGCATATATATTAAGCATTTTTTTTTAAATAATAAGGATCATTAACGAAAAACTAAAATCTAGTTTGTAACAAAACCAGCGATAACATAATCATTTGGCTAGAGCAAACACGGCAGTTATTCAACGTATTTCACAAAACAATGTATGTACTTACAACATTAATCTTTTCCAGACGTTTTATTTATAAGAAAAATAAACGTTTAAATTAATTAGCCAACAAAACTGCCAGTTATTTTTCACTTTATCTATAACGAAGTCGAATAATGACATCAACACAATCGTAATAAAGTTTTTCCAAAACTATACAGATGGCAGCTGTTGTGTGGACCCGTCAAGGGCGTGAAATTAAGGGTGGCTTGGGCGGAAATAGAAAACGCCCTTCCATTGAGTAAAATGAGAAAAGTGAAATGAATGAATAAAAAATGTATTTCATTCAGCTGATAATTAAATGTCACGCTACCTAAATTACTAACTCCGGATTGAATTTAAATTGGATGTTTGACTGCGTCGATTTATTTTACTTAAAGTAAAAGTAATTAGTATTGCTTTATCTTCAATATATTATACTTAGATTCTTTACTATTTTATAACCTTCTATTATAAATTATAATTATCTAATATTAAGTTACACATACATTCTTATTATTTTACCACTTGTAATATTACAACGCATCTAAAATATAGTTTTTTACAATACCACTTAGCTTACTTCACCTCTAATGCGCCGATATAATGTATGATCAATCAAGTGCATGTAGCCAGTCAAGTTTTTATTTTAAATAATACTTTGAAAAGAAAACGATTAGCAATATCAATTGTTTCGAAAAAAAATAGTTGAAATGTATGGAAGATTATTTTAAAGTCCGACGGTAATATTATGGGAAAACGACAACATTACCCCCGTGACACTGGCGCCCTCTTCAATCGGACAACTTATAATCGTCGATCTTTATTCTATACCGTATCATTTGAAAATATAATGTTCGTTTGCGTTTCAGTGTCTCGGCACACAATGCGATATTTAGAAAGCGAGAAAAAAATACAAAAACAATATAATATCACATTAGCATATCGGCCGCATACGGAGAATCGACATCTTCTAAAATCGGCACACTAAACATTTATCAAACGCTCATGCACTTTTATCTTGGCTCATCGGGCAAAACAATGAGGCGATTGTTCGCGGAATCTCTCGGGCTGGAGGAGGTAGGCGGCCGCGGACAATACTCGTCTTGCTCGGGCCGGATTGTGGTCGACCTCCCACGCCTTCCGCCCATGTCCGCCTCGAGGACCATATGTTTCCACATTGTCGCGTACTTTCGCTACATATCGCGGGAGGTTCAATCTTTTGCGCGGAAAATATTAAATGTGTATTTTTTTTTATTAAATTATATATATAATGTGTTTAATTAAAAAACTGTACTACTATAATAATTGTTAAAAGAAAAACACAACATATGATGACATTTCTAATGACGCCAAGTGACAAATATAATTTTGAGAGTAAATATGAGCTTTAGGAGAATCGAGGGAGATATAATCGAAAATATAGCGAAAAAATTGCATTCGTCAATTTATTGGCGAAAATGGGTAAATATGGTAATTAATTTAGAGCTTTATTTGAACATAACTATTCTTTAGTAACTGATAATATGAAATATTTTGATGTTATTATAAATTAAAAAAATAGATCAACGGTGGGCTTCCAATACGTTAAAAAATACGTTATTCTCGGTGTTCTGAGGAAGGAGTGAATTTTTTTTTATCAATCGTATGCTATAAATAGGCAATCAGTTGTTACTTAATACACTTATATTATGTATTAATATGCAATTTATCGTTGACTTATCAATGTAAATGGCTAAACATGTACAACTGTGTATACCAGGCGTCGGCAACCTGCGGCCCGCAAGATTCTCGCCGCAACGCACGTGCGGCCTGCACTAATCCCCACGTAACATATTTGGCAATTTTACAACAAAAAGTTGCCGACCCTCGGTGTCTACTGAAGCTGTCGTAGATAATAAATAAGTCAGAAATTGCAATTATATACTAATCTGATCTAAAAATATTGTTTTCTTTAAAATTAACAAAAGGCTCGACGGCCTTAGTAAAATTGAAGAAGAGGCTCACCAGAGCCCCTCCGAGCCCTTTCCAGCCTACCCCAGGCTTTAGGTGAATCGAGGGAGACAATAGAAAATATAGCGTAAGAATTGCATTCGTTAATTTATTGGCGAAAATGGATAACTATGGTATTTGATTTAAAGCTTTATTTGAATATAACTATTCTGTAGTACCTGATAATATGAGATATTTTGATGTTCTTACGAATCTAAATTAGATGTTTATTTTGTATTTTTTTCTTAAAATACTATTAAGGTACTTAGAGTTAAAGGGTCAATATTGTGCCTGCATTATTGATACTTTTAATAAAAAATATTAGCTTAAACATATTTTGACAAATTTAGCGTAACTACATGTGATTAAATTACTATAATATTGTGTTAACCATAATGGTTTGTATGTAAGTTAGTGATGAAATTTTAACCGCACAAACACCTCATTTTTAAAAAGGTATAAACAAACATACATTATACATTGCGTCAACTTATTCTTAGTTTATGACAAACGTGATCATTTATTGTCTTCCCTATTTGATAAATGATATGTTTATGTCACATTCATAAATTTTGCAAATATTAAATACCAGCCAATACGTTCAGGTAGAATACTATACAAATTCTAAGATAAAATAAAACATTTCGGTTTAAGGAATTGAAAAAAAATGTATTTAGCTCAGCGTTGGGCTGCCAATAAGCTAACAAGAGACTCGGTTAATCTCAAAGCAATTCTCGGTATTCTGGGGACGAAGTGAATTTTTTTATCAATACAATACGTAAAAATCAATCGATTGTTACTTAATACACAACAATATGAAATTTACCGTAAACTAATTAATGTAAATAGCTACAAATGTACTACTGCATATACTGAGGCTGTCGTAGATAATATATAAGTCAGAAATTGCAGTAGTTATATGCAAATTCGATCTGAGAATATTGTGTTATCTTAAATTAACAAGGGGCTAGCCGGCCTTAGTAAAAATTAGCCCCCTCCGGTCCACCTCCGATTTAGCATTCACAAGAGTACGTCCAAGTCAAATGAAAATAAAATAAAACAAAAAAATAAAAAAAATATTAACCAAGGTTCTCGAAAATTAAAAAAAAAACATCAATATTATTTTTAACGTTTTTTTTTATAGGAGAAGCTCAAAAGATTAATAATGTTGCGAATAAATTTGTATTGTGAGTCAAGACGTCGTGCAAAAGAGTCTAACTGACCTAAAATTCAATAAAAATAATTGCGTAATAACCACAATAATGGCTCATTGAGAACTATCGATTGAAGAAAAAAAACTAGATTTAACTCAACCTCACTCGTTAGAGGTATGCATTGCAATTAAATTAAATTAACACTCTGAAATCATATGTTTCTGTTTTATATAGACTCCAATTGCTATAATGGCCGACCGCAAAGACTTGAGATCTTTTAACGCGTTCAGGCTCGGGGCACATTTTTACTAATCAATATTTTCTTACATTATTATTATTTATATTAATAATAATAATTACCATGTCCGCTCCCAATATGGAGCATATGGATCCTAACGGAGTTTGTCTCAACAGAAAATGTTTCTACGAGAACTGCTTGTTACTCAGTTGCTCAACCTCTCTTTTTTCAAAGAGAGTAAGAATATAAGGAAAAAGGCTATTATTATTAAGTTCAAGTACATCCGTGCACTTGGAATGCCTGAAGATGCCGAAAGGCGAAACCCGGGTCGTTAGCGACAAAACTCATGGAAAAGTACAAAATTCAAACAATTCAAATTCTATATTGAAATTCCATCAAGCACCCTCAGTCGAAATACTTAATGCTATTATTATTATTATTTATAGGAAACAAATTAAATGGTCATAATTTAAATCAATTTTCGGTCAGAATGAAAATATGAACGGTCAGAATAAAAATATTATACGGTCAGATTATTTAATAGAAATTTTGGTTAGTAGGTTAGGTTAAGTTAGGTTTTTTTTTCAAATTTAATTTAAATTATGACTATTTATTCTGTCCGATAAATTATGACAATTAAATATAAATTCTGACCAGAAAAAGACGACCCGTTATATATAAGGCTTATCATAAGAAAATGGACTGACAGATGAGCTATCAAAAATTCATGCACGTTCTGTGTAACAGTCAAAAAATATTTACTTCGTCTTATCTCTTATTCAAAGATATTATTGCCCACATATGTATCTTTCGTTGCTTTTTATTTAAAGCCATCAAAACAGAAACAAGTATTGCACTAGTTTATTTATATATGCGAATATTAGTTGGTCAGTATTTAAATAGTTTTATGGTCAGTATTTAAGTAAGCGAATTGTCAGTATAAATATTTTATTTGATCTGTATTAACATTGTAATGTGAGTATTTCTTTTAAATTTAATCAATATGTATGATAATAAAAATCTTATTGTGTACGGTTTGGTTGACGACATATAAAAGATTAAAAGGCATTGATATTAACTATATATCTACAGCACAATCATTCAGTCGTTAATTATATATATAGTTTACTATGTCCGCTCCCAATGTGGAGCATGTGAACTTCCCAATGGATATGACGGAATTCAAGACATCACTTCCTCCTACCAACCGACATTGCTCCTGGGGGGGCCTCCGAATTTTCTGCCGTTGTTACGTTATCCGAAAAACGGGGACTCCAAATTATATTTTGTACTTGGGGCCTCCCATGCAGGGGTGGGCTGGAGAAGGCTTGGAGGGGCTCGCGCGAGTCTCTGGATAAATTTTACTAATGCTGGAGAGCCTCTTTTTAATTTAAGAGAAAGCAATATTCTCAGATCAAACTAGTATAAAACTGGAACTTCTGACTTACATATTATCTAAGACAGCTTCAGTATATACAGTAGTATAATTTTAGCCATTTTGATTGATAAGTTTAAGGTGAATTACATATTGTTACATGTAATAAGTGTAATAACCTTTCCGTTTCTAAGCTCAAGAAATGCGACCCCAATACCAACATTTTCGTAAATATCTATTTTAATATGGGTGATACGATGTTTATAATTAAGGTATTCTTATATCATAGTTTTTTGGACCTTTTGTAGTTTATATAAATACGCGATAACGCTTATCAGCTGATTAGCGCCCGCGATAACGATTGTTCGTATGATAATTTGGAACGCTCTTCAGTAGTCAATTCATATGTGTGCTGACATGACGTCTTTTTTACGCGCAACATAAAATATTATTATTTATTAAAAAAACACAGATTTTTATAAAAAAATGTATGAGGAATGATGCAAAGAGATATTTTTAAGCCCTTGGACTATTTTTTTTTTTGAAATTCATAAGAATAAGGCTAATAATGAGGAAACCACTGGGGTCAAAAAAGACCCCCATCGGCTGAGAAGCATTTTTCTAGTCTCCGAGCCGCAAGAGTTAAGTAACAATCGATTGCTTATTTATGCATTGCATATAATTGTATAGGAGTATCACTCCTTCCCCATACTAACGAAAATTGCTTTGACGTATTGGCAACCCACCGCTGCTCTCGTGTGCCTAATCCGTCATTGCTTATTCAACTATTTTGTTGTATGAAAAGAAATTTCGAAATTTATATTTTAATAAAAATAGGTATTGAAAGATGTTGGTTCTGAATGTGTCAATCGATAGTTCTTAAAAAAGGCTCTCTGTCTAAAATCACGTATCTAATCTTACCAATGACATAATTTGATAATGCATGACCATTTGGGATTGGTGCGGCTCGATCGAACAAAATATTTGGGCGATTACGCAACCCGTATTATAATAATAATCACGAATCATTCACCGACCAAAAAATATTATAATAATGCTCAACTATGTAGTCGATATTATTTCGGCTGACTGTGCTCCATTAGCTTACACAGGTCATTTCATTTGATCGACATTATTGAACTTCTCAAATAGTTCATTATTTATTTGCCATTTTCTATTCAAACTCATGCTTGGTTTATCTCTTAATTCGAGAAAACTTCACAAAGCATCTATTCTATGTATATGTTAATCTCGTTGAAACATATCACAACATTGAAATGTTTTTGAAACATGATTAAAGAAATATTTGTCATAATATTTTCTAATTTCCGTAGGAAATTTTGCATGGACACGTAACAAAAACAGGAATAAACGTTCAAAATAAAGATACTTTCATTAGATTTCTTACTTCTCCAAATATATTTTACTATTATCTATAATACATTATCCACTTGAATACCAAGCGGACACCGGTGTTTGGAACATATGCAAGCGAACACGGATGTCCAAGACATTTAAAAAATTAAATACTTGGTATTCTAATAGAATATAAGCAATATTTTTTATGGATATGTGTAGTGCTATCTATATTGAGTCAATATAGGTTTATAAAATATCGAATTCGAGTGTATATTAGGCAAAATTATTTTTCTCAAAAAAACGCAGTATCTCTGGGACATGTTAATGATTTATTTGCGCGGTGTTCAAGCGGTTAAGAAATATTTGTCGTCATATTTTGGCTTAACTTTTGATATTAACTGAATTTACGACAGGAAAACAGATTTAAACAAACTAATATCGACGCTATATGATTTTATATTTCTTCATATACCCTAAATTTACAGCGAAATCATTTCGTTATATAACATACATGACAATTATTATTAATTGAATGTTTTCTTCATCAGTTGTTAATGCTCGCCATGAGCAAAACCGGTTCTGATCAAATTAAATAAAATAAATGAAATGAGTTTTTGTTTTTTTAATTTAATACCTTTCCAGCAAGCATTGGCAGTGAGTATACATATATCCTAAACGTTTATCAATCAAATCAAATTAAACTTTCTATTCGAAATGAACTTCCACAAAGTCACCGACGAATCCATCGAAAGGACGATGTGTATTTATTTCTTTCTTTTAGCGTGTTTTTGTAAAACATTTTAAGAAGTACCTTTTTCATTTATATGTATTCCTATAAATATATACTTTTTATGAGTGTGTCCATGAATGATAATGCCATATTTTAAACCAGACTTTCATTTTTAACGACTTCGAAGTTCTGTTTGATAGCCATTTACAGCTGCTGCAGTTTTATAGCGATCGTTAAACACATCATCAATTTAAATTTATGAAAATACGGAAAAAAAAATACGCGCTATATAATCGAATGCATACGGATATTGTCGTTAAATATCTTAGCAATAATGATGACGGTATATTGTAACAATTTACAATAAAGCTCGTAGTTATAAGCTCTCTTGTCAATTAATATTAAAAAAACAATAATATATATAATCGAGTCGAGTATTGAAACTAATCACCAGTCAAGTCCACTAGAATCAGGCAATTGGTAAAATGTAGGCTCATTATTCTAATGTCCTTTTTTGTTCGAGAATACGATTTCGCTTATTCATTGTGTTGTAGTGACTGCGTCGACGAATTATAATTTCTCGATAGAAATAAAAATAATATCTATCTCTGAAACAATGATACTTTTACAAATGGAATTATGTTTTTTTTCTCTTCATCTCGCACGAGTTGGAAGGCTATTTTTTATATGTACTTAATACTAATATCCTTAATGTAAGTAGATATTTACAGGTGGTATAAAATGCAAACAAAATCATGCATTATTCTTTTAATCTCAGTATTTTTGTAAAATATTTTGTAACATTAATTTATTTGATGATGTCATAATATTCATCATTCAGTGAAATTACGTTAACTAATTATATACATTAACAAAATCTTCAAATGATAATTCAAATAATACTTAAATAGTGTGAGATAATAATAAAAAAAACAACAACAATTTAATTATGTCTATAGATATTGGATAGTCATAAACAAGAATTCTTTGAGAAAAGAAGTGGACATTTTAAGTGACGATATTTGTGAAGTTTCACTGTTTTATTTCTTGATTTTATGTTGTTTTATTTTATATTTTGTCTCATTATATTTGTCAAGTGCATGGCGAATTGGCGTTAGCTGTAACGTCATGTGCTGTAATTTTAATTTGTAAGCAACAAAGGGCAGCACATACTGCAATATCAAGAGGCAAAAGGAAATCACATTAAAATTTCCATTTACAACTAATAAGAGATACAGCTGTAAGATGTACTGCAATTTGTTTCTCAACTTTTCATAGACCGTTGCAATATGATCGACAGCTACTTCAGCTTCATGCCATCGTCAGGATTAGATAGTTATATAGTTATATTGTATTACAATGGGTTTTTTAACGTTAAATAAATAAGAATAAACGCTACCAATTGATTCGATATATATCTACGTAATAGAGCGGCCATAAAAAGTGAAAATATATTTCATATTATTTAGGAATTATCAAAAAGTATCCGTCAAATATATCACTATGAATATTTTATTATCTACAATATGTATAGTTTATATTATTTGTGTACAATATGTTCACAATCTGGGCGTACAAGACGTTTACCCTTAGGTAAATTACTTTGTAGTTGATATATCATCACTAGAGAGTAGAAATCTATATTTTTAGTATTTAATTTTTAGTTTAAGAGTTTTATAATATTAAATTTGTTTTATTTCTCGATAGCTATCAATTTTAATACATTTTAAAGTTTGAATCGTTCAAACTATGTACATTCTCACAGATTTTGTCACTAACGACCGGGGTTTCGCCTTTCGGCATATTCGGGCATTCAAGTGCACGGATGAACTTGAACTGACAGTGACAAAATCTGTGAGAATGTACATAGTTTGAACGATTCAAATTTAATATTGAAATTCCACCAAGCACCCTCAGTCGAAATCTTAAATTAAAAAACATTAAAAAATATTTACAACATTGTTATACAAAGTAATTTATTAACATATAAAAAACGACAAAACCATAGAGAAAATACAGAGACTGAAACATTTATACATTCAGTATAATTTTTAATAATTATTTATGAAGCTATGTAAAAGACGTGTTTCTACAGTTGATTAGTGCAATTTATTGCAACTGGACTGAATTTGCAGCACAACCAAACTCATGAATCGATTCGTATTGGGTGACATGTTGTTTAGGCTTAACAGCTTAACCAGCATAATAATGTGGCCATAACGCTAAATAAAATACCCATAGACACAATAGATAGTTACACATCTGTATAATAACAACTTTCTTCTGAAAATAAAACGGTTATTTTATAATTTTGGCAAATGTGTTATGAATTTTAACATCTATCACAAAATGCAAAAATACGCATCGGTAATTATCGACAAGATAAGTGACGGAGATGATGATTTAGACGTCATCTCTCTTGACCTACCCTGATAGTGTAGTCATCTGAAACCGCACCGGCCCGTTTGACACGCTAAAATCGCAAAGCTCGTGCGTGATCAATCCGCGGGGTCTTTGAAACACCGCCCGGCATCTTTACGCATAATTAGATATTAACACATATAGGTCCGCAGATTTGCATACTAAAAGATGCGCGGGAGCCGGCCGAATTTTGGGGAAATGGAACATTTTTTGCGCTCACGTTTAAATTGCGATAACTATTTAACCGATTGATGTATATTTTTTTTTCTTTCAGAAAAGCGTTAGTATGGTTTTATACATATAAATATATGATAAAATCAGTGTTTCTCAACCGAGGGTTTCATATAGAGTCTTAACAACTTAAAAATAAAGTTATTTAGTAAGAAATGGCTATAAAGAGTTGCAATAATATACACTAATTTAAAATAAAGTTACTGGTTACTAACCCCCCCCCCCCCCCATCTCCTTCTTCTCAGCAACGACAACTATTTTAGTTTTTTGGAGGTATTGTAAAACCGAAAATAAACATCTGTTCTATATCATAAGGTTTTATTCGCAACTCTCAGATATTTTTTAAATAATTCTTGTTATATTTCAATCATTTAAATATTTTAAATCTTTGAGAATCGTTTGTTTTTGTTAGAATGGTGCAGGTATATGCTATTAATGAATGGTGGCCATTCATATGTGTAATAATTATGAAGCATTAGGGTCACATTTTTTTCACAGCAGAGCCATAAACTTTACAGAAAAAATAGCTCCTTGTCAACAGCGTCTCGAAAAGGGCATTAAGAATTACATAATTTATTGCTATTGGCAAGCCAAACACATATTGAGTAAAAGCGGTGCTTTGTTCGAAGTAAAATAATGATTTCATTTCTTTGAATTTAGGGTTGTCTTTCCAACAAGAATTAGTTGCAAAATGTCTACAAAAGAAAAAAAGGATACAGATGTAAAATGAATCTGAGACAATGGATCTGTGTTATATAATTATTGTCATGACTAATTTCACTTTCGTAAAAGTCCCATAGAACAAACACTTATTTTTTTTAAAGAATTGTGAAGCGGCCAAAGAAGCAATAAATAAACTTATCCGAAAATTTAACCCATATTTATATACGTAAACGAAGCAAAAGATCTAACAAAAAAAGATGCATTTTTCCATTAAAATAATATTACACCAAACGTTAAACGTTATACAAAAAATATTATTCACTAGGTGATACTGTGGAATTACTTCTATATTTACGATTAAAAAAAAATATATTTTTAATATATTTGTTTGACATTATCAATTTCAATATTACTGGCAACCTTGATGTTAAATGTGAAGAAAAAAAATCATCACACAAAGTACCTTTTTTTTGTGTAAACTTACACTCGGCAAAACGAACAGATATGTTCGCGCGGACTCCTGCGCACTAAAAGTGAGATGCACACATATGTTCGCCCGGACTCCTGAGTGTTAAGCATTATCATTGTCCATGGCAAGCATTACGGGGACAGCGTGCCAACGAGAGGTTGGCGAAGAAATGTTACCATTACATACGTATTTGCATCTCGCATGATAGTAGAAGCAATGTCGCAAAGTTGAATGGATTATAATATGAAGCCCACAAGAAGGATTGGATAATTTAAGATTTCAGACCAATCAGCGGTGGGCTGTCAATACGTTAATAAATCGCTCGCTTAATCTCAATGCAAATCTCGGTGTTCTGGGAAGGAGTGAATTTTTTTTATCACTTCTATGCAATGTTAAAATAAACAATCAATTGTTACTTAATTTTTTTTTTAAACGAGAGCTGCTTGTTACTCAGTTGCTCAACCTCTCTTTTTCCAAAGAGAGTAGGGATAGAAGGATAGGGGCTAGGACAGGGTTAGTCGTAAGCTAATCGCTCTCGATACGCCCCGTTCGTAGGATAGGATGGGTGAGAGGGGGGAATTCAAGACATCACATACACCCATGCCATTGAACAGAAATTCATAAATCGATTGAAAAATCAATTTATAAAAACCGTCTGTACCGGGATTTGAAACCGGGCCCTCCGTAGCCGAAGCCAACAACGTTGACCACTCGACCACACAGGCGGTACTTAATACACTTATAATATGTAACAATATGCAATTTAACGTAAACTAATCAATATAAATGGCTAAAAATGTACCATTGTATATACTGAAACTGACGTGGATAATAAGTATGTTAGAAATTGCAGTTATGTCTTATTTTATTTGAGAATATTTTTTTTCTAAAATTATCAAGGGGCTCGCCGGCCTTCGTAAAATTTGGCAAGGGGCTCGGGCGAGCCCCTCTGAGACCCCTCCAGTCCACCCCTGAATATGTATCATGTAGCAAATAATATACTAAATATATCCTACAAGTTTGTAAGAATATTGTATGGCAAAAGTTTATCTAATTTCATTGAACAATGGTAGGTACTTAAATGAAAAGGTCAAGTGCTCTTGTATTTTGTTTCATTGAATCGAATAATATTATTTCATAACCAGGAAACACATTCCTCCAAGACCAATCCCTTCTCATTGTTAGAAAACAAATTGTCTATGCGATGATTGCTGTAATAGACACCAAATTAACTACACCGATAATAATTATTATATCTATAATTTTATTTGGAATTTTTTGTCACTGTGTTTTTAGTGTGTGCTCTTTTTTAGTTTTGCGTCATTCTTTTTTCAATATCATACATTTTTTCATACGTTATTTAGAGCATTTAAGTACAACTGTTATGTCATTTAAATGTATCGCCGGTCTAGTGAAAATCTCACGTTGGAAATCTGTACTAGTTTTTAGTAAACAATAAATTCGTCACAAATATATTAATTATCTTACTGAAATCACAATCACATGCTTTATGCCTTTCGCCGCTTTGATATATTTACTGTCATTTATTTAACTGTTCCGGTTCTAAGCTTAAGAAATGCCGATTGAAATTCCTTTTTCAACCTTCCATTCATTAAATATCGGAGCGTAGCGAGAGCGCTTAGTAAACCGCTAGTCCTGCTCTAGCCTTATCCTTCTATCCCTACTCTTTCCTACGTTCTAAAAGAGAGATTAAGTGTCTGAGCTATAAGCATTTCTCAAATAAAAACTTATGTCGAGATACCTCCATTAGGAATTCATATGATAAATATTGGGAGCGAACATTGATTAACTTTTCCGGTTCTAAGCTCAAGAAATGCGACCCCAATACCCACATTTTCTTAAATATCTATTTTAATATGGGTGATACAATGTTTATGATTAAGTTATTCTTATATCATAGTTTTTTGGACCATTTGTAGTTTATATAAATACACGATAACGTGATTAGCGCCCGCGATAAGCAATCGTTCGTAAGATAGCTGGGAAAAATTGTCAGTTGCAATTTCGTATGTGTGCTGGAATGACGTCTTTTTTACGCGCAACTTAAAATATGATTATTTATTAAAAAACACGGATTTTTATAAAAAAAAATGTATGAGGAATGATGCAGAGAGATATTTTAAAGCCCTTTTTTTAAAGACTATTTTTGTTTTGAAATTCATAAGAAATAAAGCCAATAATGAGGAAACCACTGGGGTCAGAGAAGTATTTTTCTAATCTCCGAGCCACGAGAGTTAAAAAAAAAACTTAACCTTACCTAACCTAACCTACAAACCAAAATTGTTGTTAAATATTCTGACCGTATAATATTTTTATAAAAATATAATATAAAAATATGTATGAGGAATGATGCAGAGATATATTTTAAGGCCCTTAGACTATTTTTTTTTTGAAATTCATAAGAATAAGGCCAATAATGAGGAAACCACTGGGGTCCCTAAACGACCCCATCGGATGAGAAGTATTTTTCTAGTCCCCGAGCCGCGAGAGTTAAAGAAGTCGTATACAACATAATGGTATCATCATTGTTTTGGAAACAAAAAGTAATGCTATTAATAAATAATACACTTTTTGAGTAATTAAATGTTGAACATCTATGTTCTCTGACTCAATTTATTTTGAAACGTTTTGAAAATCAGCAAACCACTTCTTTACCATGTCTCGATAGAGCAGAGTCGTTCGAATAACACCTGTCAAGCCATTACTTTCTCATAAACAAGTAATGCTTTATCAACTCATAAAATTCAGATGTTTTTATTGCTTTGAAAATTATTAAAATAGTGTCTCTAAAACCGCTGTAACTTTTGAAATAAACGTCAAATTGTTATGAAATTTTGACATGTATTATTTGAAAATTGGTACTTGGTTAGAATTGTATGGATTTATCAATATTGGCACCATCTATATGTCATCCTTCGAACTTATCGAGTGATGTGTTATAATATGCTCGTCCCATATATACAGATATTAAAACATAATTCAGTAATCAATTAATCATATTATGGATGTGTCTCACTATTATGTGAGTTAATACTTTATAGTGTAGCAATAATTATATAAACATCTAATTCGGAAAACACCTGGTGATTTTGAATAGGTTTCTCGCGATCGTAAATCTACAAGGCATATAACTCGATAAGGTTTTATCCGGTTCATTCGCCCCTTGACTATTATTATCTTATCTAATAAATAACGCTCGTATGGTAAAGCCTAGGTTATACGTACTCGACAAACTATAAAGCCTATAGTACTTATTGTCTTTTGACATACAACTAAAGAAAAAAATACGAGCTCGCCATTCGTTTAGGAATGGCTGGAGCCACATTCAACTCAATGCGGACTGTCTGGGACACACAGCTGTACTCGATTAAAACCAAATGCCACTTGTTCAACGCTTGCATTCTACCGGTAATGCTTTACGGTTGCGAATCATGGCACCTGACGAAGACTCAGAAAAACCGTATACTGAGCTTCGAGAACAGATGCTTGCGTCGGATAATGGGGGTGAGGTGGTTTGATTTTGCGAGGAATTCAGAGATAAGGGAGCGTACAAGACAGCGTCCCGTCACGTCGGTGGTTGTGGAGAGACGTTGGAACTGGCTGGGTTACGTGTTGCGGATGCCTCCGGAAAGCCTCAATCCTGCCTGCCTCTTCTTTCGACCGGTGGGATTCCGGCGTCCTGGACGTCCGTCGGGTACTATCCATAGGATGTACTCGGCGGAACTGAGGGATGCTGGCATGTCATGGGAGGAAGCAAAGCTATTGGCGGGAGACAGGGAAACATGGAGGTGACGCGTGGCGGCCATATGCTCCACATAGGGAGCGAACATGGCCAAAGAAGAGAAGAAGAAAGAAAAAAATAATAAAACCTGTCGGCGTATATAAGTAAGATCAAATAATTATTACATTGTTATCGAACAGAAAACAGTGCTTTAAAAAATGCTTCATTGCTATAAGGGTTAGTAATCCATGGTAAAGCCAGTTGGTTCGTCTCGTATTATAATTAAAGTATTCTGTATAAATAAATAAACAGGATAAATTCACCAATGGT
Source organism: Himalopsyche tibetana (assembly GCA_030503985.1). Lineage (NCBI taxonomy): Eukaryota > Metazoa > Arthropoda > Insecta > Trichoptera > Rhyacophilidae > Himalopsyche > Himalopsyche tibetana. The sequence continues at coordinate 27,021,374 of JAPJYX010000019.1, read as the reverse complement.
ATGATTGTGAAAATTGCGGAAGTAAATGCCGAAGGAAGTAGTTATATTTTTTTATACAAATTACATTAATAAAAACTCTAACGTTCTAACTTCACTCGAGTACAACCCTGGTCGTTTGATTTCATATATATGTATATACCCAAAGCAATGGAACGGCGTTCCGGCACCCTTTTCTAGTAATTTTAAATGTTTCAAATCAATATTCGTAAAATTTTATTTTTCTTTGAAAATTTTTGTTTTTATTTCTTGAAAACCATTGGTTGTTTGTCGCCAACTTAGATACCTTAACACTCGTTAGTAAATAGTATAATTCAAAACAATGCCAGGTCCATAGACTTACTCTCTGACTACAAGGGTCTAATGCTCGATGTATTGTTTTTTTAAAAATCTGCTGAGAAATCTCCATTAAAAAGCCATATGCTCTTTATTGGAAACTGAATTGGATTAGCAAAAAAAATGTCAGTTAAAAGCGTGGCAAAAAATAAGTTCTGGCACCTTTTTTTTAAAAGAAAACACTATACAACTAATCATTTTTTACGCGATACATTGGTTCCATAAAGTGGCGCGTAAAAAAAACTTATTTTCATATAATTTGATAAATCGGTTCCAAATCCGCGTAAAAAAGTGTCTACAATGTATGAAAAACGTAACGGTGCTGTCCAAAAAAGTCGCTTGTAATCGAAATCGCGTAAAAAAAAGGATTGGGCGTATGCACCTAAATGTTGCGTTGATTTTAAATTAATTAGTTTCATTACTTTTTTAAAGAATGGTTTATTAATATTTACAATGAATTATGTACATTTCATTTAAAGTGAAGTCAAAGTACTTTCATGCAAACTTACATTCAGCGTAATTCATAGTTCAGCTTTGGATTATTTTATATTAAACTCATATCACATGTTTTATTGTGTTTTATTTAAAGATACGATATATTTAATTTATCTAGGTATGCTCTGGCATTAGCTAAGTATATAAATATGGCATATCATATATCACAGCATCAACAAAGGAGTAGGTAACACCAGACCGATCTCTTTGAAGAGCTTTCATTGTATGCAAATTAGCCACGATCGTTTAATTCTGACAAGTCTTTAAAGAAAACGGATTGAAAAAAATACAACAACATAACACTTTACACGGAGATAATATCAACACGATGACAATTTACACTACAAAGAGTTAGTGTGGCGATGACTGGCGTTTTCGGTGATCACTATCGGTCACCACCCGCGACTTTTTTCCGCATGGGACAAACCCGAAATCATTGTGGCCCTGTGCATATCCAATGGGACTATTCATATTCATTTAACGCAATGACGTATCGTGTGGTGCTTAAGCAGTTGAAAAAATGATATTTTACACTCGCCAGTGTAGAATAATCTTATCTACTTTTAAATATTTTTTGAAATTAATTCTAACATATAAATATAAGATATTTATCACTTAAAAAGTGTTCACTGTCAATACTTGATGGAAAGGCATTACATATATCCAGTGCCGGTGTGAGGTTGTTTGGCGCCCTAGGCAAAGGTTATTGGTACGCCCCATTGTTAGCTAATCGTTCCATTTTTTTTCGAAACAATTCGAAATCATTACACATTTTGTTTTTTAGAAAACCATGTCCGCTCTCAATGTGGCGCATATAGCTTCCCAATGGAGGTATGTCAACAGAAGTTTTTTACGTGAACTGTTTTTTACTGAGTCACTCAATCTCTCTTTTTCGTATCATATGTAATACGATACATAATTTACAACAAACAATTACAAACATCAAAATAAAATATAACGTACTATTATTTATTATTATTAGAGAATATAAAATAATTTCAATACTCTATATATGCGCCCTAGGCGGTTGCCTATTTCGCCTGTATGGTGGCGCCGGCCCTGCATATATCGACTGTGGAAAGGAAAAATGACGTAGTCCACACATAGCAAGTTATACTGAATGCACAAAAAACGTGTTTTGATGATTTTGGGCCATATGCAAATTATGAATTATACATAACCTTCAAGTGCACGGAGACTTCTTAGCTGGTGTTTAATTAACATAATCTAATATTAATTAAAATTATTGTATATGAAAAACCTTTTTTTCGTTCTTTTTTTAGTTTCAATTTTCACAAGCGCATCTTTTTCAGACTTAAAAATTTAATTTAGATACTAATTCGGCATTTGCAGCTAACATACTTTTGATAGAACGTGTATCATGTTGAATACATTGTGATTTTCGAAAAAAGCTGTTTTGAAAAAACTGTAGGTTACGTCCTTTCTCCTTTCCACAGTCGATATGTTAAAACAATAAAAAACTCATTTTTACTGTCCCATAAAAATGAGAATCAGTACAAATGAGTATTTTATTTTTTGAATATTGAAGAATATTGTATTAGTAGCTTTTTACTAATTTCACATTTATTTAATATGATCACGACCGGTTTCGCAGAATGAGGAAGTTTAAAATGATTGTTATGAGCGAGTCCAACTAGTATTGACAGTGAACACCAGAAAGTGTTTTCGATGGATTCAGAAAGGCTTTGGTCGAGGAATTATCTTCACAATAAGATTTATTAGTTAACGAAGAAATATTTATATGGTGTTCGATAACGTTTCGGTTGACAGCAGCCAATCGCAAAGTTATATATTTTGGATGTTTCTAAATTTGCGTTATAGACTGACAACTTTGCTGCATGTATTTTAAAAATTATAATCGAAAGGGAAAAATTCGGATATCCCTAAAGTTAGATTCGAATCATTCTCACGTCGAATAAATCGTCCGAGTACCACACCCTTGCCCGTCCACCTTCCTCCAGGTCCGTGTTTTATTGTAATAAGATACCAGTCACGCGTGCCAATGGGACATCAAGAGGGCGTACGGCAGGCAGGAGAGGCAAGGGGGATAGCAGGGTCACGAGGATTAATATCACCTCCTGGATTAAAAAAAGCTCGGCCCGCCCAGCCGTGAGCTTTCAGACCGAAAAGCACGGAAAATTTCATTTGGAAAGTGAATCGGTTGATTGAATACTCGATAATGCATTGCTTTACAGCTTTTCTGACTCATCGTATTATTTTCATTTTGATAAATTATGGTTTATATTTCAGATATTAGATAAAGAGATAATAGTTTACTAACCTATGGTTAGTTTTTCTTTTATACTATACTAATCGGTTCGCGGTTAGCATTGCACTGCCATTTAAATAAATAAAGTTTTACCTGTGTTTATTGAAATGCATGTTTTCTTTTGTGCTGCCGATTGTCTATGGTACGACACACGCGCCACTCACTGTAAGTTAATTGTACTATAAACTTCGCGCAAGTACAAGCATACGTTGTCAAAATGAACTGTATGCCAGACATACAATGATTTTTATATATAAGACCTACTGTAAGTTCATTTTACTATGCCTATATAAAGTTTATATACTATAAAAAGTTTTTCAAAGTTTTATTGCAATCGGATGAGCGATGTGTCAACGCATAAAGTACGAACAAACAAACATTCATATATATGTTATATATATGATTTATATAGAAGAAACAATTGAGCATCGATCGTCGAGACAGGTTATGAAAAATAAAGAGTACATTTATCAGAATGGAGAAACAAAATAATTGTATTTATATAGTTTTCAATGGTAAAAAAAATGAATGAGTCAGAAAGTGAATGTTGTTTCTTAGAAGCTAAAATCTGTTTGATATTATGATAAATGTAGCGGTTAGAATCAAAACTCACATTTTGTAATTTTTTAGTTAAGTATGCCAAATGATGAAGGATTCAAATTTGATTCTAAATGCGTCAATACATGTATTAAAAAATAGTTGTGTTCTAAAAAATACTCAAAACAATGTTACAACCACTGCCAAAGATCACCATAGGTGTCGAGCTCACATTTTTAAATTAATAAAATAAACCAAATATCGATCTGTATTTTTGATAGTTTAATTGCATTTTAAAAGAAGTCGTACGTTTTATTCGGAATAATGGAATAAAGGTTTATAGTAATAAGTATAACTTCTTTAAAACTACAAAAAGTAGTGATACTATGGTTTTTTGCGATTTTCTCATAATTCAATTTTTGTAGAATGTGAGTTATGATTCTAAGTTTCTAAAATGTTTAAGATCTTGATAAATTTAAATGCATTATTTTATCATATCGACTGTGGAAAAGAAAAAGGACGTAACCCACACATATCAAATTTTACAGGAGGCGCTATAAACGTGTTTTGATGATTTTGTGACATATGCAAATTATGAATTATACACAACCTTGAAGTGCACGTATACTTCTAAACTGGTGTTTAATTGGCATAATCTAATATTAAATAAAGAAGTTGTTTCGGAAAAACCTTTATTTCAGTGTTTTTTCTTGGTTTTAATTTTTTACAAGGTCATCTTTTTCAAACTTATAAGCTAAATTTAGATACTAATTCGGCATTTTCAGCTTCCATCCTTTTGATAGAAAGTGTGTCAAGTTGTAAACATTGTGATTATCGAAAAAAAGCTGTATTGGAAAATTGAGGGTTACGTCCTTTTTCCTTTCCACAGTCGATATAATAAGTGTTTATGTTATATCTGTATATAACCTAGGAAATACGAGGGCAACAAATAAGGCGTATAACAGATAAAAATAAAATAGTTGACACTTTTAACTAATTGTGATACACAAATAATATTTTGCAATTAAATATTTTTCTCGTTCTTAAATAATTTAACAAAGAACGAAATGCTTAATCAACGATGTCATGTGGGGTAGCAGTGGCTTGGCTTTCGCCTACTCTGATTTTGAAAAACACACATGTATGTATTCCTTACTTACTGCACTATTTTGGAAAAAAATACACTCAAAAATCTTTTCGTAAAATATTTTGTTTCGCATTGTCAGAATATCAATATTCCACAAATCATGAAAATATGAAAGTATTTGTGTATATGAGTTATTAAAATAAAATAATTTAGCATAATTTATTAATTACAATAAACAAAATGTTTTTTTTTCGGTATCGTAAATAATAAATCTTCAGCGTGCAACAAACGATGTTGTTTGGTGGTGCTGTTGGGTTTTTAATTTTTAGAAAAGGTTTTTAGCTTTATAAACAGCAAAAGAACACGAGAGAAAGTATGTTCATGCAGCATATTTTGATGGTGCTTCCCTCTACTTGCCCAGCCCGCCTCTGGAGTGGATATTTTATGAGAAAAACCGCCCAACAATGTTTTGGGGTAATAGAATACAAGTGCCTCACCCTGGAAAACAGGGTAACTCTTACAAATATTATGAAATTCCATTTCATTAATGATCATGATCTGACTTTTTGATATAATATATAGCATTAACATAAATATTTTACCCAACGTGTGATTTATTTAGTGGTATATTTGCAAATAATAAATAACATCGATGAAAATATTACATTTTTTGACTTTATACGTAAATCAACAATTAACGTTAAATAAAGAAGGATATAAAAGCTCAAAGTAACGAGACATACATTATGGTTTCAATGATAATTCAATGGTCTACTTTCATAGGATGACAAGTCAAAAATTTGATGTTTTTACTTAAACTACCCATTATATGTATACAAATACTCGAAAAATAGTTTGCTAGTTTTCTCTTAGTAGGCAGAAGTTGTATATGGAAATAAATAAATATAAACAACCTTCTTTCAAGTGCGTATAAATACAGCTTAACATACCGTTTTGTCAACGTTGCCATAAATTTGTTTTGGATTGAGATAAATGAAAATATGATTCACTAAAAACATGAGACAAATATAACTTTAACTCAGTTTAAATGCGGTAAAACTTTGGTCAACCGTCTTTCAAAATCAACAATTTCTGGTTGTAGCACTATTGAACTAAGACATTGATATTTCTTATTGTTTTATCAATTGTTTTAATAAAGTTATAAACAATGGTTTGCTTACTAGGTACAAAGAAATGATAATACATATTTTTGAAACATATACGTCAGATTATGTTTTTAATTGATTCTTTAATAATATGCACCTACATAAATAAATGTTTATTAAAAGTATGATTTGGCGTGTTGACAAATCAATCTGAAAAATTATTATAATGGTAGTACAATCAACTTGATGACAGAAAAATAAATATTTTTTACGTTCTTGCGTTGTTACATCCCTGTTTCATTGTACTTAACAATTTTCCGAGCTTTAAACCTCTGATACGAAGGCATTTTCCAAACGCTGTACAAAACATGAAGGTGAGCTTAACACCTTTTATATAACACGTTTATAAACCATTATTATTTTTTAATAACGGTGGTTTCGGGATTAATGGTTACGTAACGATTTTGAGTAATGTTTACGCAATAATGGGCAGGTGTTTTTTTTATTTTATTTAGCGGTGATTTGTGAAATCATAGAGTTTGTGTATAACGTACCATAAACAAGTAACGATTTTTACAGAAACTAGTTAACTGTTATATTATTACTCATATCATTCTTAATCACACTTAACTTTTATGTTAAGCGCTTAACTAAGATGAAACAATGGTTTTCATATCGACTGTGGAAAGGAAAAAGGACGTAGCCCACACAAAGCAAATTTTACAGGAGGCACAAAAAACGTGTTTTGATGATTTTGGGCCATATGCAAATTATGAAATATACACAACCTAGAAGTGGATGAGACTTCTAAACTGGTGTTTAATTGACATAATCTAATATTAATTAAAGAAACTATCTAGGAAAAACCTTTTCTTTAGTCTTTTTTCTTCAAGCTCATCTTTTTTCAAACTGAATAGCTAAATTTAGATACTAATTCGACATTTGCAGCTTACATTCTTTTAATAGAACGTGTATCAAGTTTGATGCATTGTGATTATGATTTTAAAAAAGCTGTGGGCTACGTTCTTTTTTCCTTTCCACAGTCGATATTAGATGCACTGGATTCGATAACCGGTGTGATCAAATTTAAATTTAATTATTACATATTTTAAATTATGACCAAAGATTACCAAGGAGCTAAATAATATATTAAAAAAATTAATCACATCAGATGATTTTTTTTATATGTCACTCGAGATATATAAGATAGTAAATGACACCACAAATACCTTTGTATCAGTTACCAAATGTGAATTTAAGCAATATTTATAATAGAGGACTGTTTGTTATTCAGTTACTCAACTTATTTTTTAGAGAGAGAGATATCAATGATAGGGTTAAAATAAGACTAGTGGTTGGGTAATCGCTCACACTACGAAACGTTATTTTAGGATTGAAAATGTGGGACGTAATTATTAGACATCACAATCATCTATACTTTCGAATAGAAATCTATCTAAAAAAATGTTGTTCGTACTGGGGTTTGAGCCCGTAAGATCCGTTGCAGAAGCCAACAACGCTGACACGACCTTGCCAGGGCTTGAATCCAGACCTATCTGATCGTTAGGGTAAACATCTGACCAGTAAACCACTGAGAACTAGGGCATCCTATTCCGGACCTTTTTTGTGATCCCGGGAATTCCGGATTAACAATTTTTCCAATCCTGGGATTAAACATTTAATATAAAATACATAGTGTAAAAAATGGGATTTTGGATTTAGAAATTTTTACTCAGCAATTTTAAAATCCTGAGATTTTTCATAAAGAAAATTTAAATTGTCTGAATGCTGTACTCTTCCATTAATCTTGTCACTCACTATCCGGGTTTTGCCTTTCGGCATCTTTAGACTTTTCAAGTACCGACGCGAATGTACTTGAACTGAAAAATGGCTCGTCAGCGACATGATTAATGAGAGAGAACATCATTTAGCCAATTCAAATTTGATATTGAAATTCCATCAAGCACCTTCAGTCAAAATTCAAAATAATTTCACGCAGCTTTCAAAAACCCAGGAATTTGCGAATTTCCCAAAATTGTAAGCGTGAGAGCTTTTTTTTTTTAACAAATTTACAAATTGAAAAACCCAAAAATACAAAAATTTCGAAGGTACGTATTTTTCTTTTTTTTTACACCTCGCCCAACTTTCTCTAATGTTCTCAATCCCACAGAATTAAAATGGGATCCCGGGATTGGGGATCTATTCAAGAACGTCATTATATCAGTAGCGACCGGTCAATGTGGCATTTATTCAATGCACCCCTTGTATATGCAGGGGCGGCTATATTTCATGAAATATGGCCGCCATCATTTTTTAGCAGAGCACTAATAATAATGACCTATTGAAAAAAATGCTGTTTTGCCACGCATGTACAATAAATGAACTGTTTTACTCAACAATGTTATTTTTGAATATTATTTCATGAAATATAGCCGCCCCTGCATATACAAGGGGTGCATTGATCAAATGCTACATTGACCGGCTGCTACTACATTATACATATATATGACTTTTCCGACGTTCACCGCAAATACCTTCAAAACTAGTGAAGTTACATTGTTGTCTATTTTCACCGCCAAAACGAGATAATGTCTTCTACCTTCCCCACTAACACCAATTATTTTTTGTTACAATACACACGGCGGCTTACTATTGAGATGGTTTGGTTGGTAGCCTCGTGGCTATTAAGCGAGCGTCTGATTGAGTATTAGGATGGCATGTTGAAGTTATTAGTATTAAGTGGATAGTCCTAAAAGGCCAGGGAGACGCGAACGCGCACACTGGGCCCTGGCCTCGGTGAGCACGATTCTTGCAAGTCATGCACCGCGCCGCGCCGTCCGCCGCCGCTCAAACCTAATCTAATCTTATTCATCTAGTTTGTTTTGTAGTGGATTTAAATGATTTTATTTTGTTACTCTTTGCCAGTCTAGACTAGAGTAAATAGTGCGTGAAAATTTAACGATTTTACGCTGAGATATCGTCACCCTACTGGCAAAGTCAGTTAAGTAAACAGTGAGATTCTCGGATGTCAATTTTTTGTTGAGTAAAACAGTAAAACAGTGCATTTATTGTACATGTGTGGCAAAAACAGCATTTTTTTCAATAGGTCATTATTATTAGTGCTCTGCAAAAAAACAATGTTTCTGGTTATATTGCAATGTAGGTGAATTTTAGTTTTTCTTATCATAATATGGTTTAAGTAGAATTGTTGAAATGTTTCGGCTTCATCTTGAATATGATGGTTATATTATAATCAATCTATTAACTCAACGAAATTGAAAAAAACATTCGAAGCTGTATTGAAATGTTTGTTTTATGTGTTTTTACTTAAAATGAAGTATCAATATTTGATTAATATATAATATTTGTTATTTATAAACACTGTTTTTTTCTGATAAATAATACATATATATGTTACACATCTAAATTAGTGGGGAACATTTCCTCATACTCACCAAAGAAATGCCTTCTTTCATGTTTTTACTTAGTAGGCCAATAATGCAATTTGTGACTCGATAAAGATTTTATGTGTAAAATTTTAAATCACCGAAATCGCAAAGTTTTGTAAATTAATTTTCAGCCCTTTTACCATGTTTTCTCAAAAAAATGTTTCTCCGAGAACTGCTTGTTACCCAGTTGCTCAACCTTTCCTTATTTTCGAAGAGAGTTGCGTAAGTGTTGATAGGTCTAAAACAGGGCTAGTAGTTAGCAAATCGCTTTCGCTACTGCCCGTTTTTAGGATGGAGGAAATTCAAGATGTTACTTAGCCTTTTAGCTGCCGTAGAAAAAAGTACGTAATTACCTAGCATGCCGGCTATAATTTAATTAGTTATTGACGAGTTAACTCGTAACTGGCATGTTGAGCACAGACAATGTTTACGAGCTATCTCGTCCGTGCCAGCCATCGAGTTAATACATGCCCTCGAACAGAAATTTATAAATCAATTAATCAAAAGTATCCATCTGGGATTCGAACCCGTGACCTCCGTAGCTGAAACCAACGACGTTGAACACTCGACCACGCAGCTGGCAGAATCAAAGCTCAGTAAATGCCAAGTGTGAGTTATATTCCATGAATTACGTGTTGATGTTGTAAGCGAGAATTTGTCTTAATCCAATGATTAAATAGGTGATTTCATAATCAATATGTAAATGTAAAAATTTGCATTTTCTAAGTTGCCAAAAGTCACCGTTAGTAGCGAAATTATCACATGCGACATTGATATTCCATTTCTAGGATTCGAACCCAGTGATACACGATGTAGTTTACACGGGTAGTGATGCCAAAATCAATCACCCAACTGGTCCATTGATAATTTGAATCACGATTTTTAAAACGCTGTATTTTTTATATTTACATTGAGTAAGTACATAAAATACATTCATTAATGGGTTTGAGTAAGTTGTGCGCTAATTGTCTAGCTATTTGAAATAAATCGACGAATTTCAGCACATTTCACTCGGTAACAGTAATTATAAAAACCGGTAGAGGCATGAAGTCAGCCTTCGTTGCACGTCACTGCAACTGCTGTTCTGTTATACCGAATCGTCGTGTCGGATAGGTGCAATTAATCGAATTGCATCCTAGTCGAAATGTGCAATTCAAATGCCGGGTGACTGTAAATAAATGCAACACATATTGACAGGCTCAATAGAGAGGTATTTTTTTGTTATATCTACATAATAAGTTGGCTTAGAAATGTTATTTTAAAATAACATAATGGATACAGTAGAACCTCGATTATCCGGACTGATTGGGGATGATGGTAGTCCGGATAAGGAAAAATCCGGATAGTCGAAAAATCACAATTTACATGTCACATTCAGCACTTTTTCACAAATTGGTGCTACTGCTTCCACAATGTCTCTTAACCCTCCAGAGACGAGAGCTTTTTTTCGATAAAAAAAATATTTCTTTAGCCCATATTGAAGTCACGGATAACTTTTATTCCTAATAAAATTTAAAAAAAAAAAGCCAAGTCGTTGTATAGAAACCCTGCATGACTATATGATCATGCTCATCCTTTTACTACCGTTTAATATTGTGTACAGACAGTTGCAAGGACAAAAGTGACCGTATGGTCTCGCAAACATTCGGGGTTGAACTATAGCTAAATGTGAATTTTTTAAAATATTTACAATTTGACCTATTTAGATCAACATAATTTCAATACATACAATAAATATATTAGAAAAATAATTGTAAATAATTTGATGTTTTGATAAAAAAAGGAGCTAACGGTTTCAAAAAGTCCATTAAAAAAAACGGAAATTCAAAAAATCGCATGTGCTTTTGGTGGTCGTTTCTGTCCCGCGGCTGATGATTAACTAAAGTCTGTACCCTTCTTAACCAAATATGAGTAAAAGCAACGATATTTAGGTAGAAAAAGGATGAATAGTGGGATCAATAGACAACAGTGTTTACTGTTACCATATGGTCACGCTCATCCTTGGAGGGTTAATAAAAAAATAGTTTTTTTACTTGAACTTTCTAATAGTCATTTCAAGATTTGTGTTCCATAATTTTCCTAATTAACACTAATTAGTGCATTCGCGTACTGATTAGTACCGGAAGATGCCGAGAGGCGAAACCCAGGTCGTGTTAGACCAAGAATTTTATGGAAGTGTACAAAATGAAAATAATTCTAAATTAGTCATAATTTAAATGAAATTTAAAAAAAGCCTTACCTTACCTAACCTAACCTACTAACCAAAATTGTTATTAAATATTCTGACCGTATAATATTTTTATTCTGACCAAAAATTGATTTAAATTCTTACCATTTAATTTGTTTCCATTTATTTATACGAATGAATTTTCACTTTTATTTTGGTCATTTAATAGGCAGGTACCAACATCGTTCGGCGTATTATAAAAAATCTGTAAAATAGACAACGAAGTACCTGCGAGATTGTTCTGTTGTAATACATTAAAAACACCATCTATCGAACACCCTGTAGTTTATGTACGAGATATAGAAGTTGGCAGTAGGTTTGGCTGCACCCGGGTGCAACAAGCCCCGCAATTACATCATTACTGCTTACGCGATGATTAAACCCTCTCCCGGGATCCCCGCACGGTCTTCCCCTTGATCTCTGCGACGACCATCTTGATTGCCAGGCGAGAGCTGCATCTCGGGGAGGTAAATAATACCACAGAGATACTGTAGATAAGTCAGTATTTATATAATGTCTCAAGGTGTTTGTCAATCATTATTTTTTTTATAAAAATGTTAAATTTCTATTCTAAAAAACGTTTTTAGCTAAAGAAGCAACCAGATAGTGATAAGGTCGTGTCAGAAATAACACACCAACTGTATAGTAAATAGACGTCAACATTTTTATTCAAAACCTTAATATTCATTGAAAACCATATATATTTCTAAAACAAAAAAAATAAACAATGGCTTTATTTGTAAATCTTCATCTAAATGATATTCACAAGTCATAAAAATAATATATTTTCAGTCTTTCGTTGTATGCAGTGCCGGTGCAATGTCATTTGGCGCCCTAGGAAACGGTAATTGGCGCGCCCCATTTTCCACAAATAGTCCCATTTTTTCGAAATAATGAAAAAATCGGAATCATTAAAAATATTTTTTAATATATCCATGACCGCTCCCAATGTGGATCATATGGCCTCCTAATGGATGTATCTCAAAATATTTGTTACTCAGTCGCCCAACCTCTTTTTTAGAATCATATAGAAATAGATACATAATTACAACGAACAAATACAAACGTCAAAAAAAAATTGACTACACATTATTTATTATTATCAGTGTATATAAAAAAAATAATACTCCACTTATGCGCCCCCTAATTATTAGCGCCCTAGGCGGTTGCCTATTTCGCCTGTATGGTGGCGCCGGCCCTGGTTGTATGTACTGTACCCAGAGGTGGACTGCAGGAGGCTTGGAGGGGCTCGCACAAGCCCCTTCTTAATTTAAGAGAAAACAATGTTCTCAGATCGAATTAGTATATAACTGCAATTTCTGACATATTATTATTTACGACACTTTCAGTATACACAGTAGAAAATTGTTAGCCATTTAGATTAATAAGTTTACGGTAAATTTTATATTGTTACATATTATAAGTGTTCATATTAAGTAACAATCGCTTGCTTATTTAACCGTTTGCCCGCGTCACCAAATTTAGCAAGCATGCTCTGTACGCGGCTGTTTTTTGCGGATTTGGTTACCGCGTTTTCTACTATAAATATAGGTTGTAATATTTTTTCTAATCAAATATGTTAATTGCCCCCCAAAGTAACTTTTTCAATAATAAAATACAATATATTTCTTGCATTTTCGGTTTAATTCATTAATAATCATTCTTCGTACAATTGCGGCGTGACGTCGCCATTTTGCAAAATACCGCCAAGCGTGATCGAGACCACTGCGCCACCACCATATCATGCTTATAATATTAAATTCTCGGAAAAATTTCAATTTCACCCGCACTCGATCGCTTATTTACATTATCCAAAATCTTGCATTGGTGACGTATGTTCACGGCGTGTTCCAGAAATAAATTATTTTAGTCTATATTGAATCTTTTTTGACTAATTCCATCTATTGAATTTGGTAAAATATACATTAAGTAATATTTTCAACAAAGTTATACAATTTTACAAAATATATAGCTCTTATATAGGGTTTGAAATTTCCATGACACCTATACGTGTCACGCGCGTTGAGGGCATGTTCGCTAGGACATTTATAGCAGTCATACGCGGTGAGAAGGTTATGTATGGCGTATAATTGCATATGAGTGATTAAAAAAAAACACTTCTTTTCCATAACACCGAGAATTGCTTTGAGATTAAGCGAGCTTCTTGTTAACGCATTGGCAGCTCATAGCTGATTGTACCTTCTTAATAAACATATAATACAATATATAGAATACAAAAATAATATACTGAAGATTCAGGTGATTTTAACCATTGGCTCTTATTAAGTGAATTACGTCATATTGTGATGTATAGATTTATTTACGCAGGGTAGTTTAGGTTAGGTTAGGTTAGGTCACAAATGGTTGCCTATTTTACATAAATTGGGACCGATGGAAATATGTTTTGACAATTAATTTAGATGTCGGCGTGTTCTGCGACTCGAGCACAAATCATGGGATCAATCAAGTCAAACTCAATCTCAATCCAAACACCAACATAATCATGACGTCTCCCCAATCTCTCTTTGTTCAACCACCTAAACAAGTCTCTAGCTACTCGTCACCGTTTGTTTTTTTGTGAGCAGTGGCAATTTAATAATAGTAAAAAAAAATATGTATTGATTTCATAGGAGTACTTTATTCCAGGGCTGTAGAGTCGGAGTCGTAAAAAATGAGCGGCTCAAATTTTTTTTGGAAAAATATATTAAATGATCTGTATTAAAACAAAATAGTCAAAAGTGTCGACATTTCATGCTTGGCTGACTAAAGATGGTCTGATGGTATATATATAAATTAAAATGAAATTATTTATTTATATATATATTTATTAATTAGCGATTAGAATAACATTTTTTAACACACTAACATTTTTTTATTCTTCTGCGGGAAGGGAATCTTTAATTCTTTTTCAACATCTATACTTCTATTTCTGTTTATCTACATCAGAGTTTCTCAACGGGAAGACACAGCGTGTTCCAAGGGAGCCACAGATTTTTTTTCTATAGGGGAGCCACAATACAGCTTAGGGGGTACACGGGAAAATTTTCAGAAATTCGTAAATTGTTGTGCTAAAAAAATTGGAATGTCTGAGAAGAGCTAAAAAAAATGTCTGACAGTGTTAATTTGAAGAAATTCGTAAATTTCTGGGATTGTGGATTTGAAATGATTGGAAGAGCTAAGAGAACATCTCGCGCTGTTCATTTTGGGAAATCCGTAAATTTCTAAGATTTTAGATTTGAAATTCTTGGAAAAAAGTACAAAACAGGTATGGAGGCCACAGACAAATAAAGACACTTAAAAGAAGCCACGGGACCAAAAACGTTGAGAAACACTGATATACATGACCGACAATATATTTAATTGAAATAGCTAAGCTAATCAAAGTTTTGTACCAATGTAAGTTTTTGCGAAAATTCAAAACTAAAACACAGTCCTATTGAAAATAAAGCTTAAAAATTTATACATTACAATACCATTGATATATACTTTTTGGTTATATTTTTTTTACTGATTCGTGTATAGAGATTTATAGCATGTTCCTCAAATTCGGTCTCCGTCCAGAAAATGTTCAAATTATGTAATTTTTTAAAGATCATGTTGTTATAATATAGTGATATATATTTTTAAATATTGTTCCTATATTTATTTATTTATTCTTTGTATTTGATGTCTCCATTTTTATCAATTTAAAAAGAAAAATATGACTATTTTCAATTACTCGATATTATTTGTTAATGAGTTTTTAGTCATTTGCAATTGAGTCATTAATGATTTGTAAACATGATTTTTTTTACCAGATCTAACCTAAATTAGCATATCTAAGCAGCGGCAGTGATAGGCATCGCGTATTGTTTAATATGTGCCTGATAGACCTCCAAAATTGGAAAAAACCATTTTTCCTTTTTTGCCAATCGAAAAAATGATTTTTATTATTTATAAATAAACTAAGAGGCGGTACAAATTAAGCTTCTCAAATAAGTCACGTAAACAAAAATCGCGGTTTTCGGGTAATTTGGAATTATAATTAATGGCGACGGTAAACGTGCTCGAGCGTTACAAAAATATGCGTTTTTGATTAGTTTAAATGAATTTTCCGGCGGTCAATGTCTCGAGAACGTATTTTCCAGACACTCAATGGTCACAAGACCGAAAAACAGGCCTGTTAATAAATTCCCCCCACCCTGGTCTCCCTCTCGCAGTGTCAGGGCGTGGTGGGGGCGGAAAAGGCCCGCCATTGGGCGAGGCGACGCAACTACGCCTCGAGACCGCCCTCCCCGCCCTACTCTGCCCTCTCCCGCCCATGGGCCGGTTCGGGCAATCATTACAAAGATCAATCAGTTCTCGGCGGGGTGTCGTCCCGAGTGTTTGCTTCTCGTTGACGCTCTTTTGTTTTAATCGTTGACAACAATAAATAATCGGCTCACCAGGGTGCCGAGCGCTTTCAACTGTTTCTTTCCAATCGAGTAATTCAAATCCGCGACATCGATTTTGCAACGCAACTTTGACAGCGTTTCCCCGTCATGTTAATGTGTCATTGAACACAAAGCTATTAGTTTGACATGCATCCAATTAATACCAAAAACAATTTTAGTTATTCACAGTCGTATACTGTTAATTACCCTCAATATATTTTAACGTCACGTTGATAGCTTGATGGACGAATCCGAAATTGACAAATCCATCTTGCCGTCGCTCACACAGTGAACTGACAATCAAACAATCCACGATGTTGACGGTTGAATTGAACATTCCTGTTTTTTAAAACAATATGGCGAATAATCGCAGTCGTTGATTCTGTTTGAAGTGTGAAAGACTTGTAAAATCTGTGTATCCATTGACAATACATTTATACTCTAATGTGCGGTGCAAGTGATTGCTGACAACGTTTGAAAATGATCACCGATATGAGTCCGGTCGGGCTCTATTCGCAGGTCCCTGCAATGTCAAACATCACCAAGTCTATTGTAAGTAAAAGTGTTTTTTTCCAAGCCTCTTAATTCAGAATTTCACAGTATTTTTTTATTAATATTGATTATACAAGCAATGCTTTAGTAAACACAAGAGCATGTGCATAAAAGATATTATTAATATATTTTTTACAAATGTATATTTTGCTGTTTTAAACCTTAATGGTTTTGTCAATAAAATGTTTTTTTTCTATATTTGTATTGATAAATAAAGTACACCAATATACAATAAAAAGCCTAAGTGAAAATAAATAGTACACAAACCTTCAAATACAAACAAAATATTTTTAATTGCGTATTATTTTTATATAATTTTTTTAATGTGGTTCTTTTATAAAGAGTAAAATAAAACTTGTAGTAAAGTAACGATTTTCTAATATGGTCAAGACACATTTTGCTTAACGTCATTTCTGTGGTTTTAGACTTTAGGGTAAAAGTCTTAAATCATATTTTGTTAAAAATTACACATTAACGTCATTGTATTGCATACCTTCTACTGTACGTGTCTCTCAAACTGTAAACTCCATTGTTATAGCGGGTGAACAAAAAGCTTTTTTATAAAATCATTTAATAGTAGAATTAGCCACAGAAATTATGGTGTAAACACTGTAAACTGCCATGTTTTCGAGGAAAGGCAATACACCACAACTATTCCTTTTATTGATCAATTAAAAAAATCGTATCTTAAATACAAAAAATGTGTTTCAGTTTTTTACATGAATTAGTTACTTGAAAGTTCCGAAATATTTACTAAGCAATGTATTTTAATTGTAATTGATCTTACCTTTTGGTCAACGTGAAATGATTAATTAGATCAACACAAGAACAGTTGTTATTGTGTTAATAAAAAAACACAATATTCCTTTGTACTTAATTTCCAATTTTATTTATTGTCAACTGAGATATGAGCGAAACCTATCCTGATCTTGATAAATAAAATGGAAATTAACTACAAAGGAATACTGTTTTTTTAATATAATGATTTTTCACCAAGTATTGCCAGTAAACACTCTGAAAGTTATTATTGTAACTATATGTAATTTTGTATTAATCATCCGTTTAGTAAATTCTTGTGTATAATTAAAAAAATACATCATTTTATAAAACTATACTTTGGAATACTCAATAACTTGCTGACCGTCGTTTAGAATTGACAACAAAAAGTGTCCAAAAATGTGTAACGAACACACTTTGGCGAGCGATAAAAAGAACTTGTTGACAGGATGGTCCAGAACTGTCCGTAAATCTGCACAGCGGCCGCAGATAAAGGAAGCGACGGCATGAAAAGACCATTCGGCCTCTTGGGGCATTCAATGCAACGGCATCCCCTACAAAGCGCCTTTGTAGGGGTCCTCTTTAGTTCCGACGCCGATTATTGTGAGCGGCTTCTTTGTCCGACACTCCACACGATAACAGATTAGCTACGAAATTTTGATATTGTAAATCGCGAATATAATATTATATAGAAGTACTTCAAGGCGCTTCTTTTTTTATTTAACAGTATAATAACAATACACACAATATTATAACACTGTCAATCTCAGCGGTATATGACACTTTTGGTAATTAGAAGACTAATGGTTTCTTAGACCCCCAACGTAGTCAAATTACATACAATCGATGATACATATATACATCGACTGTGGAAAGGAAAAAGGACGTAACCCACACATATCAGATTTTACAGGAGGCGCAGAAAACGTGTTTTGATTATTTTGGGCCATATGCAAATTATGAATTATACACAACCTTTAAGTGCACGAAGACTTCTAAACTGGTGTTTAATTGACATAATCTAATAGTAATTTTAAAAATTGTATAGGAAAAACTTTTATTTCAGTCTTTTTTTTGGTATTAATTTTTTATAAGGTTATCTTTTTCAAACTTAAAAGTTAAATTTAGATACTAATTTGGCATTTGTAGCTTAAATCCTTTTGATAGAACATGTACATGTTTGATACATTGTGATTATCGAAAAAAATATTTATGGATTACGTCTTTTTTCCTTTCCACAGTCGACATACTTTTAATCCTTTTATTTTTATGGAATTTCTAGCGTAGTTTTTTATCGAAACAAATATCTCAAGTAAATTTGGTAAATGAATATAATAAAAAAGGATTAGAAGTAAATGAACTTTCGGTTGAATCTTTTGCACTTATAGTGTAGTTCCCCAGTTAGCTTGGCTTCAAATAAAATATTATATGCACGGATGGTTGTGATAACAAGTTTAAAATATGTATTTTGTGTCGTATATTTTCAACAAAATCAAGTTCACTTGCACTAGTGAAAACCATCCAATCCACAAGTGCAATTATTTTAAACCCTAGTAAAAACTATACCATGTAAAGATCAATGATAAAATTCTGAGTATTTTAATTTGCAATGTAATAATACAATAAAAAAAGAAGGTACAGATATAAGGTTGGGCAAGTATTGCAGAATTTAATATAGAATAATGGTTTTTTGTCAACAATTCATTTGACTAGTAAGAAAGATTGTAACAACATATGTGTTGGAAAAACTGGAAATTAAATTTATAGTAATGGCAACATATAATATGTTTTAGAGCTGTTGCTCTCGTATGTATTAATGCATAAAACATTTTTTTAACGACAAAACGTAGATCTTTAATTCAGTACCAATGCGTAAAATAAGAAAATCCAAAATCCATTACTGAGTTGGTCTCAAAGATTGCATCTGATGTTTTAAAAAAAATATATAATTTAAAACATGTACTTGCATGTTTATTTGATTATCATTTGATCAACTATATTATGTTATCAAAAAAATGCACTGTGCGAAATCGTCAAATTACATTTTAGTCTTAAAATTGCATTTAAATCGCAGAACATGCAACTAAACAATATTCTCAACAAAAACTAAACTGTTACATATTTTTTTGTTGAAATCCATTATCGCATATTAATCCTCATTATCACCATGCTGTGAATTTCCGTTGTGTGAAAAAACTGGCAAAGTGCAAGCGAAATAAATGAGCATCGTTGCAACAATGGCCCCCCCGGAACGGCCCCCGGCGGCTGCGATTGTGATTGACTGACAAGAGGTCCACGGGCATTTTTGTACATTGTGTCGGTTTTTGAAAATAATGTTATGCGACATCCAGGGCCGTCCAATCTGCGATTTGTTATGATATTGACCAAATGGTGTTCTAAATTAAATCAATTACAATTGAAATATCAACTGACTTACTTTAGGAATAATAACAAATAAATTCCTGCTCATTGGTCTTTTGAGTATAGTGTGAAAGACTGTTTGTTACTAGTAATTTTGTGCAAGGACATATTAATCAGGGCTGAGGAGTCGGAGACGGAAAAACCGGAGAAAAATAATTAAATTCTATTGAAAAATTATTAATCTATTCAAAGAATAAAATAAACACTTGTGCTTATTCCCACTTTTGATGATTGAGATCAGAACCGGTTTTCTCATGACGGTCATTTTTATCAGTTTCTAAAAGTAGACAATATTCGATTGAAGAGTTGAGATTGAACAATAACGCGTCTACAAAAGTACAAAACAATAATTCTTACCGTAAATTTTCAACTTTAATAATGAATAAAAAGTCACAAAAAAAGGCTGGCATTTTTACTTTTAAAATTATTATTTTGCACATTTGCATCCGCACGCATTGCTCTTATGTCGTCCACCCGTGACAATGGACGTGTCAGGGTAATTTTTGGTGTTTATAGGACACAAATTTGACATGTCGGGCTTGAAGTGGGACTGTGAAAGGTTTTCCTTCAAATACCCGCTGACGCCATTGTTCAAAAATAATATGAAGGATGTCACAAAATATTGACAGATCTAATACCCAACCTAAGTATTTTTTTTACAACAATACTAAACAGCTAAAATGTATACATCAATAAAAGTCTTGATAAGCCATTTTAAAAATGAGAATGCTATTAATGTAATGAAGTATTACAGTTGAGTTGATTGATATTCGTTAATTGCTATGCGATATTATCATGACTGTCAAATGGTTCAATGACATAAACGCATATTTTAACAAATGCCTAAAGTAAAAAGCTTTATTTTGAAGAGAATAAAACAAACATATGTTTTATTATTACGCAGTAAAATCTGAATTTTTTATTTCGAAAATTGCTTTAATTAAAATCATCCCATTTTGTTTCGATTCTTGTTGTCCTTTCTAGTATTCTTAAAAGCAGGTGTATGGAGTCGTGAAGAAATGTAACGACTCCGACTCCGAACTTAGCTTAATACACGGCTTGGATTATTGGTAGCATGCAGTGGCACTTTTGACCGTAATGGTTTGAATAAACAATGAAATAGTGGTACACATTTTGTTAGTTAAAACGGAGATAAATTACAAAGGAATATTGTGTTTTTATAAATTATTAGTTTTATTCGAATAATATTCCAGTTAATACAATCCGACTCCACACCCTGCTTAAAATGACATGCCGTTGAAAGAATCATAATTTGGTTGTTCTACACAGTTTCACGGAATATCATCGTTTTGAAGAAATTGATATTCGATTGTTTTGATTAATTAATTAATTGCTCATGCACGCCTTTTTCAATTGTTTCGCGTATTCAAAAACCGTGGAAGAATATTGTCTCGAAACATTTTTGTTAGGTATAATGTTCTATTGTTGCACGATTTTTTTTCTTTTGGTAGAAGAGCTCAAATTGTTATGAAAGTATATCCGTTCATTTGATATCTTCATCCTTAGGATTATTCAACGCTGTTTACATACGTATGACATAAACACAATACCTCTTTGAGATAACAATAAAAGACTCATTTTTTGGCTTTATCATCCATATAACGATTTACAAGTCGTTGATACAAATCTCTATAGAAAAAAATAGGAAAAGATCAGATGACAGACATCGGATATATTCCGTGCAAGTGTAATAAAGGTGTCAAATTCGATGTAGCTAAAGTGAACAAAGTCTTTTTCAATTCAGGAAAGGTATTTTCTCAGTTTTATTGTAGATCTTATACAAAAAGAACAGTCAAGTACCTGGATACAAAATGATTTAACCGGATGGAGATTTAGTTGCAAACCACCTTTTGGTTTTCATATACAGTACATAGGTACTTATTATTTATTTTGTGGTGTAATTTAGTTTTGCTGTGCGTTTTTTTAATTATTTTATTTTGTTTTTGGAATTAAGATTTCACCTTGTTTAATCGTAGATTTTTGTGTTGTTTGTTAAATTTACTATTTGTAACGTTAATAGTTTATCTCTATCTTCTCTTAATTTCTCATACGCACAATAATAAAACAGTTATTATCAATTCTAACAAAATAGAAAATTAATAGAATATATAAGGCTATTATTTGCATGCCCGGCACATTCCGAAATTGTTGAAACATGAACCATGAATGTAATTTAGTAAATAAATATATTTTTTGAAAGTATTTTTATAAAAAAGTCTCAAAAATTGCTTTAAAATATACAAAATATCATTCCAAAGTAATGTAAAACTGAAAATACCTTTAGAAATTAATATTTTTTTACAAAATGAAATTCAAGATTCATTTTTTAACCATTTTGGAATGTGTCGTGTTTGCAAATAATACTCTCATATAAGCACCTATTTAAACAATATTTATAAATATTTAATGTAAAAATGCAGCTCAACGAAACAAAATATGTGTTACACATAAATTTAGCCACAGAAACAAGAAAATATTTTTAATTTAAATACCCGAGGTTGAACAAAAGAAAAATGACATTTTATTTGAAACATAACAGTAAAATCATTAAAATCAGTGTTTAACTTTCTCGGTTGGTTAAAATATACGTTACCAATCAAACCAATTTAATCATTGTTAATATTATTTTACAATAAAATTACCTGCAATATTATTAAAATAAAGCCCACACATTAAAATTTGAAAACAATGTTCGTATGGCGTACCATTTTAATTCATTCTAATAAACGTATTTATATTCAAATGTCACCGTTTTCTTTTTAAGTGTTGCCATTGTGTGGTAAATATTTTGAATCTAATAATCTACCTAGTGTTACTTAGATAAAACAAGCATTGACAAAAATGACTTTGGAACAGTTTTCAAATTTGAATATTAGCTGTCAAAAATTCGGTACTCATTTATTTCATCACACGGATATTTTATTTCGATTCTGTTGGACGAAGTAGAAATTTTTGAATGAAATATTTTAATCTTCGTTTTGAATGAACTGTGGTACAATTGGTAGAATATACTCATTGAATATCATAGTATATGAAGCATTGGATATAATATCGACGACAATGCCCAAGCACATTGCTTTATCCAAACGTCAGAGCATTGTTCATCTAACAACAATCAAACTTATGACACGTTTACATGATTGCAATGATAGAATACTTCTTGTAGCATGGCATACCTATTATTTATATACTAAAGGTATTGTATCTAATAATTTTGCTCGATTCTTACGTTTTAAATTTGGATTGTAATGTCAATGCTTAGTAAAAAAACAGAATTAATAAATATTTTTTAATTTACAATCATGTTAAATAGTATTTTTATATTTACAAGCAGAGGTTCACGCGAGCCCATTGTTAAAATTGTCTTGGGCCTGTAAGCCCCTTGTTAAATTAAGAAAAACAATATTATCAGTAATATTCGTTATATAATGAATAAATATTAATTAAAAAAAAAAAATACAACACAGTGATGTAAATTTGATGTATCTAGTATAAATATGTTAAAATAATATTACATACGATGATTTTAGTATAAATTTTAACATAAAAAGAATATAACCTATTTCTTTGTCAATTATTTGAGAATAATGGAAAAACCCTTTCTGCGTAACGCTTCAAATAGCTTTGTTAGAGTAGTGGCAGCCCACCGCTTTTTATAATACGGCTATATAACGGTAAAAATATGGTAAAGTAAATTTATTTTATGCAAAATATCCATCTTAAATATACTTCCAAATATATTATATAATGTCATTTTGATGTTTATGTTTCAATGTTTTTATTTTTCAATAGTGATATTTATTATAAAAGTAACATAAATTTATTAATAAATTAAATAAATGGTTAAGCAATTCTTTTTACACGACGGGAAAGACCACTCAAGATTTTGGTAGTTCAGTTATACAAAAGAAATGAACGATGGCGTCTTTAATATTATATTTTCATGCCAATAATCTCTGTACTTATGTTTAAGCCTATTTAGCGTATTCCTAATCCTCCAATTGACAGGACCATCCATTGATCTTTTCGTGTCCTGTTGTATCCACTCGGCGTAATAATGCTTTACATGCTAAATATTTGTGAAGATTCAGGATAAGTAAATTTCGTGTTGACATACTTAAAAGATTATCGCTTTATTAAAAGAGCAGTTTTATGTTATATCTTTCAAAGTGTAAAGCATCTTTTATGGCCAAGGATATTTTATAATAATAAAAGGAGATTAACGTATTATTGAGCAAATTCATTTTAGTATAATATTTTATTGTGCTGAAATATTTGTTATAGGTGTGTTATTCAATGCATAGGCATGTGTGAAATATAGTTTTTTTATTGCGTAACAAAACTATAAACAGAAACGTTTTTATACTTATATCAATAATTAATTTCACTTTTAGGGTGTTCACTGTCAATAATTGGTGGAAAGGCATTATATTAATAAAAACACAATACTCCTTTGTACTTTATTCCACTTTATTTAATAGGTCAGGACCGGTTTCGCTCATTGCGAGCATTGTCAACTGATAAGAAAAATATATAAAGTGGTATTTATACAAAATTAAATTGAAATAAAAGGTGTAATGTAATTTGTAAATTCTTTTCATTTTCAATTATTGTTTACACCTTTTATTTCAATTTAATTTTGTATAAATAGCACTGTTTATATATATTTTTCTTATCAGTTGACAATGCTCGCAATGAACGAAACCGGTCCTGACCTATTAACTAAATTGAAATAAAGTACAAAGCAATATTGTGTTTTTATTAAAATAATTAATTTTATGACTGATTTTAATTAATTGAAACGCAAATAATTATTTTATTTATCAAGGTTTGTAAACGTGATTTGGTCGAGCTAAAAAGTGTCCATATATATTTATTGGAAATAGATTGTGTACTCGTTGACATTTTTTTAAAGAAATAAAGTTTTTTTATATTATTTAGTACGCTTTGTTTGCTTTCTATTATTTTGTAATGTAATTTTCCAACATTAGTTAATAATGTAGGGTGCAATAAGCGTAAATAAAACATGTGTTTATAAAATAAATAAGAAAGAATCTTTTACTTTTGAAAATGGTATTGTTTTAATATGACTTCAATTGATGATGTACACAGCTTATTAAACAGTTCATATATATATATATATATATATATATACATAAAGTTTTTGTACGTAAAAAGCAAAGTCTTATGTCTGTATGTTATCTTGCAGTATTAATTCAATGCGTAGCTGATTTAAATACATAATTACCTTCATCCTGTATGGCTCTTAATACGTTATAACTAAATAATAAAAAAAACTTTCCTTTACTAATTCCATACATAAATATCACGATCAGAAACTGATTCTGATCCCAATAATCAGATGTAGCATTAAAAAAAATCATTTATTTATTTAATTTCTTTATGATACTTTATGATATCCATAATATTTCTCACAATCGAGTTTTATATGTGGTGCTGAATATTTTTAATTAACTGTGTTTTTTGTCATATAAATAAATTGATTGTCAAAACATATTTTAGTCAAACCTTGTTTATAATTCCCGCAGAGATTCGATTCGATGTATATTTTGATGACTTAATTTGATTTGAATACGGTAAAAACAGCAACGTATTAAGTTATACAGTTTTTTTTAATATTTATTAGTTGATAGCTATTTCGGCTGTTGCCATCGTCAGAACTATGATTAAACTTACATTTTTCTCAGCTTTATATACGGGCTCCGAAGAGATACACAATGCATCATGTGATTCACTCTTAACATCCCAATTCATATTATAATTATAATATTACACTTATTAAATATGACTAGTGTTTCGAAAAACGATAAGCGAAGTATAGAACGAAGTATAATATATAGTTGACAAAAATTTAAGTTTAATCATAGTTCTGACGATGGCAAAAGCCGAAATAGCTATAAACTAATAAATATAAAAAAACTGTAGAACTAAATACGTTACTATTTTTACCCTATTATAATGGAGTTCTACCAAGTAAATGCCAAGTCAATAAATTAATTTTATTTCTTATTTAGATTTTTTTGTGATTGGTTTTTGGGTATTATAATTTTGCAGCGATTTTTATCTAAGAAGTATCAGGGGAGTTTATATATTAAATTTATTTAATTGCCATCGTTGATATTTTCTTATTATTATAATTGCTGCTATTTTTGTCGATGAGAGTTTCAGTCGGTAAAGTAGAAAACGTTTAAATAATTTACGGCTCCATTTATTCCTGGCTATAAGAAAGTTTAAAAGACAAATAATGTTGGCGCGTGACCCGTCCTAAAGGATTCTCTCATTCCTGTCTCGCTAAATTAATTCTGTGAACGTAGCAATTTTCAAATTCTCAGAACTGTTAAATTAATTAAACTTTCAAATAAAGTTTACACCGTTTTTAATTAAGAAATAAATTACAATCTTTACAAAATAATACCGAAATTTGGAGATCGAAATGTATCGAAAACTTATTCGTACTCAAATATTAATGTGAAATAAAATGGATCGTGTTTTACCGCATATTAATTCGAGTTGGTTATTTAAATAAGTCGTATGTTTTCAAAACTATCCAAAGTGAGATTTTATCACAAAATTAATGTGTTTTTTTTAATTTTGTCTGGAAAATACGTCACAAAAAAGGCATGCGAAACCCTTGTTAGTTTAAGAGAAAACAATATTCTCAGATCGAATGAGCAATTTCTGACTTATATATTTTCTAGGACGAGCTTCAGTATACACAGTAATATATTTTTGACCATTTACATTGATACGTTTACGGTAAATTGCATATTGTTACATATCGACTGTGTAAAGGAAAAAGGACATCACCCATACATAGCAAATTTTACAGGAGGCATAAAAAACGTGTTTTAATGATTTTGGGCCATATGCAAATTATGAAATATACATAACCTTGAAGTGCACGGACACTTCTAAACTAATTTTTAATTGACATAATCTAATATAACTTAAATAAATTGTCTAGGAAAAACGTTTTTTTCAATCTTTTTCTTGATTTCAATTTTCACAACTTCATATTTTTTCAAACTTGAAAGCTTAATTTAGATACAAATTCGGCATTTGCAGCTTACATCCGTTTGATAGAACGTGTATTATGTTTCATATATTGTGATTAAGTAACTGTGGGTTACGTTCTTTTTCCTTTCCACGGTCGATAGTATAAGTGTATTAAGTAACAATCGATTGCTTATTTAAGTCACTTTTAAGGTGTTCACTGTCAATACTTGGTGGAATGGCATTATAATAAAAATATTAAAACATTTTTAGTACTCGTTTTATATTTAGTACTAGTTTTATCAGTTGACAATGCTCATCATGAGCGAAACCGGTCCTGATCTAATAAATTTTATGTGGAAAAAGTACTAAAAATGTTTTATTATTTTGCTTATTTAAGTATTACATATAATTCCATCGGAGTGATTAAAAAATTCACTGCTTCCCCAGAACACCGAGATTGCTTTGATATAAAGAGAGCTACATGCTAACGTATTGGCAGCTCACCCTGAAAATGATCTATTTGTATTAATATTTTTTTTAAACCATTTCCGCTCCCAATGTGGATCATATGGACTCCTAATGGAGTTTATCTCAACAGAAGTGTTTCTACGAGAACTGCTTGTTACTCAGTTGCTCAACCTCTCTTTTTCCAAAGAGAGTAGGGATAGAAGGATAAGGCTAAGACAGGATTAGTGGTAAACTAATCGCTCTCGATACGCCCCGTTCATAGGATAGGATGGGTGAGAGGGGGGAATTCAAGACATCACATACATCCTGCCTTTGAACAGAAATTCATAAATCGATTGAAAAATCAATTTATAAAACT
Organism: Himalopsyche tibetana; assembly: GCA_030503985.1. Lineage (NCBI taxonomy): Eukaryota > Metazoa > Arthropoda > Insecta > Trichoptera > Rhyacophilidae > Himalopsyche > Himalopsyche tibetana. Next base: position 26,993,824 of record JAPJYX010000019.1, on the reverse strand, counting down.
GTCCGTACCGGGATTTGAACCCGGGCCCTCCGTAGCCGAAGCCAACAACGTTGACCACTCGACCACACAGGCGACATTTTAGTTTAACATTATTATATTATCAATAAATCATCCAATTAGCTCACTTATATGTGATGAAGTATTGTTATAAAACATAATTATTGCAGTGTAAAAAAACAATTAATTATGTTGATAAAAATCGTGTACCATTTCAGTGGTGCGTTGAATATTAAATGCGCCAGTCGGTAAAATAATAAAGCTATCTTATTAGGAGCATATGTTCTTGGTGGATGTCAAAAAATGTGAATAAATCACCCGCGCCTAACACACGTGGTTTGCTAAAATACGACTTCAAAATGGATCGGTCTGCGGCAACATTTAGAAGTGTTGAGTCGAGATTACAAGATGACACGAGAGACAAAGTAGGGTCAAATAAATCTTCGGTACTGGATATAAATAAAAGACAGCGTCGATAAATTTGTCGAAGATAAGATGCCTTTGCAGTACTCGGAGATAATACGAATACTCTATGGAAATTAACAAAGTTGTTAGGTATACTTATGGAGATAAATTGTGTTATTATAATTCATTTGTTTTTTCTAAGTAATAATTTATTTTGTCTCTTATAAATTTGGCAGTGAAATCAAAATTAATTGAAATGATAAGTGCTGCTAATATGTCACACGTTTTATTAGTTTATTGAACGTTTTATACGCACATTTTTTGTCGTTTGACTGTCGCTCACTTTACAAATATAATAGTTAAAAATGAAACTTGAATTTTGTAAAACAATATACATTTAAAAAATAATTTTAGTTTTACAGTACTTTGGAATAATAGTTTGTATGTTATCAAGCCATTTTTTAAAACTGATTTCTAAAAGTACTTTCAAATTTTATATTTATTTACTAAATTACATTCATACTTCATTTTTTAACAACTTTGGAGCAAGCTGGGCTTGCAAATAATAGCCTCATGTAATATATATAAGATTTATATGAATGTTACCATTATTAAAATTTGTCGGTGTGATTATTTTTACTATTAAATCCCATCTTTATCATTTGAAATTCGTATAGCTTAGTACATTTTTTAAAGAGATATCTTTTTTGTCCTGCAGAAATAATCGTGATGGTCCTATCGGCTATCAGACACTCATATCTCCTTTTTTGGAGAAAAAGTTTACATTCTTTGCCTTTTATAATACTATTTAATCGGTGTGATTATTATTAACTAATGCCACCCAAAGAAAGTTAATTGTGTTTCAATAAGTGCATGTCATATTTTTTCTGTCTGATGAAGTTTGAGACGTTTGCTGCCGTTTGTCTATGTCTATGATACGAGACATGCGCCACCTACTGTAAGTTGATTGTAATATAACCTTCACGTAAGTGCAATCATACGTTGTCAAAATGATCTGTATGGCCGACCTTTTTCCTTTCCACAGTCGATATAATAGATTGATTACTTTACCGTGTACTGTGAAAAATAAGCTTTGTTGTTGCCGTTATAAAAATATGAATAAATGTACAACGAGCATCATATATCAGGCTTGATCTTTGGTAAGATGCAAAGATGTTTTGCGAATATATAATAAAAAACATTATTTTTCAAAATTTATTTGTATCAAACTAAAGATTGTGGTACCAGGGCTGTTTTGGCTTGGATGGAAGCGGGTAGGAGTGTTGTATAGGAAACCATTAGCGAAGATATATTGCGCAGCAAATGACGCGTGTAGGAGAGGCAGAGCTCAACTGCCGTCGCATCGTCATGCCTCTTTAGCGCGACCCGCAAAAACTGTTCCACTCTTTTCAATGAAAAGAAGGATGTAGACGCTTAGAATTCTTACAGTGAGAATCTTATACAAACTTAAATTTAAGAGACCATGGAATGACGTCGTTAAATGTAAGATTTTTATTCTGAAGTTGTTTATTTAATATAACTATTGTGATGTTTTATAACTCAAAAGATTAAACAAAATACGCCATTGTTAATTCATTGTATTTTAGAGAATTTATGTGGTTACAATTTTTAAGCACATGTTTGCATCTTCTTTTTGTACCTTTTTTACTTCTGTAAACAAAACTTTTCATGGCTACCAATGAGGAACATATGGTCTCATAATGGAGGTAGAAGTTTTTCTACGAAAACTGTTTGTTACTCAGTCGTTCAACCTCTCTTTTTCAAAGATATTTTAAAGGATAGAAAGATAAGGCTATGATAGAACTAGCGGTTAAATAATCGCTTTTGCTACGCCCAGGATTCAAAGGGTATGAAGGATTTTTTAAACATCACAAACACCCATGCCTTCGGACAGTAATCGATCTGTCATACTGAGACTCGAACCCGTAAGATCCGGTATGAAAGCCCACAACGCTAGCCACTGCGCTATACTTTAACTATTATACAATCAAATCAGACGAAAATAAATGGTGAATCCTTGTTTTTCGAGAAAGATTTTAATTTTTACAATCATTTTTTCGCATTGAATAATAATACTGAAATATAGTAATTTTGTTAAAGATTAACGCTTTTGATCCGCGTCTAAAATATGTTTATTTTTTCACGTCTCTAGATTTGAGCTTTCGTGCGTCTGTGTGAAGCTACGCAAAATTGCAAAAAAATGTTTCGCTTTTTTTCCGATTCCATTTTGACGCAATATATGCCGCCAAATCGGCGGAAAAAACATGATTTTCAGGAAGAAAAGGAAACGCCGCTATCGTTTGACGCATACATTACCGGCGAGTAGTGGTCCCCAAACGTTTCCGGTTAGAGGAAATAGTACATTTATTTGTCTAAAAACAGGATAAAATGTACATCTAAAGGTTTTTTTTTTATAAAATGTTTTTCTAACAGAATGCTAGTGAATTTATTTGCTTATGAAGAACTGTGATATTGTGATAGTTTCCAGCAAATAAATGAATAAATACGATACAATATGACATATTATTTACCTTTACTTTCTCTTTGACTTACTTAGATATGAATTAGTAAAGACAATTTTATTCATACTGAAAAAAATACTTAATATCGAGTAAATGACTGTTATCGCCTGCTGTAACCCAGTTGGCAAGAGCTTACTTTAGCGATCACGCAGGTCTGGGTTCGATTCCCGGTCAGATCACAGTGAACTATTCAATTCAAAGTTGTGATCGAAGACTGGGTGTTTGTGATGTCAATTCACATTATTTCCTCTCCTCCCATCCTTCTGATCCTTTAATAACTGGGTGTAGCAATAGCGAATAGTCAACCACTAGTCTTGTTCTAACCTTATATTTCTCTACCTACTACTCACTTTGAAAAAAGTAAAGTTGAGCGACTGAGTAACAAACAGTTCTCGTAGAAAAAACTTCTGTTGAGATACCTTTATTAGGAGGCCACATGCTCCACACTGGGAGCGAACATGGGTAAAATAAAAATGACTGTATTCCAGATTGACAATTCAGAGTTTAGTAAAACGTTTCTCATTTCTGTGTCTAAGTGAATGCACTTTTAATATGTAAATTGAAGTATCAATGAAGGAAAGAAACTTAACGTCCATCTTTTACGATGCAAATTTTCTTTGATGACGCAAGAAATAACTACATTTAATACTTTTTATGAAATTGTGGAGAACATTTGCAAAACTTACTGTCAACACTCTTTCTATTATTTAATTAAATATATATAACCCTTGCGGTGTTAGGTAGAAACGATCATATAAACATGAGATATCTACGTACAATAAATCTACACTTAATATTGTGAAACTAACACCGCTCTGCTGGGTAGATGAGATGAACAAATTTGTACTGAATTTTAAATTACAATGACTGTTACTTAGTCGCACAATGTCTTAAATGAATTTAAATATTTTTTCTAGAGTGGTATTATTCCCGTGGTATTCAATCTCAAAACCGGCTATATGTAAATCGCATTTTTTTTATTTAAATACTATATTTATTTAATTTTTGTTAGTAAAAAAATTGTAAATCTTACAACATTTTTTTCCCTTTTTCATGACAGTGCGTTCCAATAACCTTCTCATAGCTTTTATGGAACAAAAATAATAAAATTTAAAATCTTAAAAGTTTGTGTCATTCATTGCTGCAATAACTTTTTCAAAAAAATATATTGCAGAAAATTCATATCTTTTTTGGCTATGATGTACCTACATTTTTTAAAAATATATAATACGTTATATTTATATAAGACAAACTTAATAAAACATATAGATAGAAAAGGTAGATGCTTTTTTAAACAGTAATATATAACACATCGTATCTAGATTTTTCCAGTTATGAGATATTGCAGTTTTATTAAAATTCACATCTCAAGAGATATTTTTTTTTTGTAAATAAAGTTAAATTTCTGCACATATTAACCTTATTTTCAACAATCCTTGACCCAAAAGGACAAATATGTAATTTTAGTAAAACTGTCAATATCTGGATACGTCCTTATTAATCCATGTCCGCTCCCAATGTGGAGCATATGGCCCCCCCAATGGAAAATCTTACCAAAACTTTTCTATGAGAACTGTTTACTACTTAGTCGCTCAACTTCTCTTTTTCAAAGAGATTAGTAGGGATAGATAACTCTTGTTACGCCCAGTTATTATATGATCGGAAAAGGTGGAAGGGAATTTTTTAAAAAATCACAACACCCATGACTTCTAGCAGAAATCAATCGAAAAAATATTGTTTGCACTGGGCTTCGAACCCGTGAGATCCGGCACGGAAGCCCACCGCTGCACCATACGACCGGGCATATGTATGTTATTTAGCATGCGATATATAATGCCTTCTTGAAAATTGTTTATTTAGAAACATTGAAAAACAATATTATATTTTTGAAATAGGTTGAAGATAGCCACCTCACGGGGGTATTAAAATGACAACAAAGGTGGATAACAATAATTGAATCTGTCGAGTCAGAGGCAAAGGTGATATTGGTGTAAGGTGTTGGACCATTCATAGTTTTTATTTCTTCCTAACAACATTTCGCGGCGGGGAATCAAACGGCAGACCCCCGCGATTCAATTTCAATAAACCATTGCCACACTCCTCGAGCGCCCATCACACTACAAGGAATGAACAATTTAATTTGCAATATTGTATAAATTTAATTCGTGCAATTTTAAGAAGAAAAAAGACAAAGAACGTTTTTTATAAATACGAATCAGTGCTCTATTGTAATACAAAGCCCCGGCAAATACGAAAAAAATATATTCAAAGTGATTACCAAAGCCGCTATATTGGCTATTAGAGTCGAATGTCGGTCCCCGATGCCAGTATATCAGTTATTGGAGTGCAATACGTTAATTACAAAATATTTCATTTTCAATGTATGTATTATATTTGCCGCCTGTGTGGTCGAATGGTCAACTTGGTTAATTAGCTACATCACAGTTCAGATTCAGACCTTGTTTATGCATCAAGCACCTGCATAAAATATTTCTACAATAGATGCAGATGCGGGTCATCCATTATGCTTACCAGTTGCCTTGAAAGATTGATGACCTGTTCATGTGTTATTACTTTAGAATATATTCATAACAAAACACAAATAAAACGGTTTTTGTTATAAATTTTACTAAGCAGTCGCCCGATCGCAAAATAAACGGAGTTTTATTATACTTAACATTTATTGAAGCATATTGTGTGATGTTTACCCGGAGGCAGGCGAGATACATTTCCCGATCGAGGTGGGCATCACACCGAGCCCCGCGGGGCGTCAGATCGCGACGGGGGCGCGACCTCCGACTGTGTCCACGCGTGCTAAGGAGACTCTCTTGCACTTTCATCATTTGATTACAGATAGATAATAAAATGAGAAAAAAATGTTTTATTTCCGAGAGGATTGCGCGGAAAGTTACAGTAGGTTGTTCCAAAAGTTTTTGCTTGCTACGAGACAAAAAATATGCATCAAAACATATTCGAAATTTAAATGAAAAAACTGTTGCATTATCCGTGAAATAAAACGAGAGAGATTTTATAATATAATACTTTTGGCTTGATTAACAAATAAATTTTATAACATTTCCTTATCTTAAAATTTTATTTGTTTCAAGTTTATTAAGTTGCTAATAAAAATTGATCTTCACAGAGTGTTATCAAAGCATTTAGCTAGGCACTCAAAGAAGATTTGTGTCGAGAATTAAATATCGTCGGTTTAATTCTAACATCACGTAAGTCATTTTTTTAGAACTTCAAGTTTTAGTGATTTTGGTTAAAAAAATATCAACGCATCTATTTTATTAATAAAAACACAATATTCTTTTGTTAATCCTTAAAAATCTGTAATTCCTTATTAATCTTGGATGACTTTTTAATTATATGTTAAACGTGTTAAACATTTTAATTTTGTGTAATTTTAGAATCACTTATAAGGTAATTTCTTTTCAATCTCAATTGCTGTTAACAACTTTTCATTTAAATTTATTTTTGAATAAATATCATTGTTAAATTATATTTCTTATCAGTTGACAATGTTCGCAATGAGTGAAACCGGCCCTGACCTTTTAAATAAAGTGGAATAAAGTACAAAGGAATATTGTGTTTTTATTAATATAATGCCTTTCCACCAAGCATTGACAGTGAACACCCTAAAAGGCATTTATTTTATTCGTTTAATATCCAAATTTGCAAGTGAGAAGGGTCAAAAAGCAAACAACACAATATAACGTATCGCTTCTTATGTTTATCTATGTTTTTTTTCCACGTCTTAAAATTTAAAGATAATTAAGAGCTATTTTATAAATTAATTAATCATAAATGTCTTTTTGAAATTTGAGAGTTAATGTAAAATATATGCTGAAGATTTCGAGATATAAATGGTTAGTATTGGATGTATTGAAATTGGATTAAATTCTTCGCTAGACCCTCCATTGAAGGCTGTGCAGTCGACACGGCGTCAAAACGTAAATCATCCGCTGCATGTAGGACAAGTCATTCATCGCTTGTAAGTTGGCTCGTTCCCCTTTTCATATCGATTACCGATCCATACGTCATCTGAATCGACGGCGCCATGCTGAGCATCATCAAATGAACGTCAATCACGAGGCGTTGCGTCCATTTATATATACATACTATGTTTGTACGTGCATGACGTTTGAGAATTTGAATTCGGAACATGTCGCTTGAAAAACATTTTTATTCGATTATAAAATGTTACCATACAAATAAATGAGACGATTATTTAACAATAAAGCGAGGAACGTTTTGAGTTTAAAATCGGAATATCTCACTACCATAGATAATCGAAACATATTTTTAGGCAAGAGAGAAATAAGAACACGTTAGAGAGGTAGAAAATAATTAAAATAATTCACCTCAAATGAAAAAATATTTATTTTAATTATACTATATAGTTATTTTAAAAATATATTAGTAGTAAAAAGTTTACTAAGCTAAACTTTTTGACGACGTTTCAATAATTCGAAATAACTTAGGGAACTGGTTATTACGATAGAAAAGGGCTGCCTGTTAGTCAATCATTCAACTGCCATCAAATTAACAAGATCTTCGTATATAATAATATTTAATCTTACATATATACCCGCATAATTTATTAACTGAAAATCAATTTTATTTACAAGCGTACCTTATTAAAAAGGTTTTAATAATGGTATTGTGATGGCTATTTGTGTTACTAAATCTATACGTTTTATTTTACATGATTATGCAAAAAAATAATCTCTGTTAATAATAATAAAAAGAAATACAAAACTGTCAAAGCGCCTTTAAAAGCTCTTCAACAGTCATCCGTCAATTGTCAGGTTTTTTCTCTGTCAAGTTGCCGGCGAGGTGCTTTCATTTTTTTTTTCATATTGCAACTCAGGAATGACATGCGTAAACTGATGTTCACAAAAGCTCGGCTGTCAAATTAATAATGAGTAATTTCGTATAGGCTTCAAGAGCATTGAAAAACAGTTCGTAAAAACAAATATGCTTAGGAAAAGAATTGCTTATATTGAACGGAAGCAATCGACCACGAGCTTTAATTTGTATTAAAAATTCAAACGATTTTTAAATGGGTTGTTACGATAACGAAGAGCTATTTGCTAGTTAATTCTTAACCCGATTCTTGCACATAACTCAAATATCAACCAGTTCTTGTAAAACATATTAGAACAATGCTAGCCCTTTCTACGTTTCAGTGCATTGGGTACATTGCAACCGACCAGAGAGAACATGCAGTGTGACAATTACATGATATCATTCAATATCGAGTGCATTCGTGAGCATGCCGCTATTAAATGTATATTTGTATACACATTTGATTTTTTGTAAACATATTGTACATACGTTATAAAGTACTATTGCAGTATTGGACAGTCAGTCATTCCGCCATACCCTTCCATCATTTTAAAATAAAAGCAAATTTTAATTATGACAGTTCGTCAATATCTATCATGCAAGTTTAATTTTATTTGTATGCGTAGAGTATCTTTGAATAAAGTACACTTCATTCAATTCAAATCAGGCTTGAGAAAAATGTTTTCACACAACAAACAATAGGAAACTATCGCCAAAAGTTACCGTACGCAAAAATAACAAAGCCCCACATTTCGAAATAATTAAACGTTCAGTGTTGCCTAACGGTCAGTGTTTAATTTGAAATAGCTACCCATATTATGTGACGACACCGACCTAACAGAGGCGGTTTTGGATTTTGAAAAAGGAACTGTTTAAACGTGGAAAAGTTCATTAACGGCTCTTATGTAAATTTGGTATCCCTAAACGCTCTCAAGAGTGTTTCGGGTTCTTTATGAGAATTTGTTGTATCTTTTATTTTTTACTTACATATATATATATATATATACACACAAAAGTATTGACGTATTGATGATTTGAATTAAAATTGTAACAAGTTAAGCTTAAATGATTTAGATACCATTATAAATAAGCGATAAAATAATTGTACCATAATTCCTTGAGGAGTTTGGGTTAAAAAAATGCCATATCCACTTTTCAAACGATTTTAATATAATGTCATATTTTGAGCCTTTATGGCATAGAAACTATGTTTTTTTTAGCGACGTAAAAAAATAAGTAGGGTTCTATAGCGCAGCGGTTAGCGTTCTTGGCTTCAGTGCCGGATCTCACGGATTCGAGTTCCAGTACGAACAGCATTTTTCCGATTTCTGTTCGAAGGCATGTTGGGTGTTTGTGATGTCTAAAAATTTCCTCTCACACTTCCGATCCTTTAATAACTGGACGTAGTGAGAGCGATAAGTCGCGTTTATTTATATTGAAAAAGCGAGGTTGAGCGACTGAGTAACAAACAGCTCTCGTAAAAAAAACTTCGGTTAAGATACCACCATTAGGATGCCATTTGCTCCAAATTGGGAGCGGACATGGATTAAAAAAATAATAAAATAATTTCTGTATTTGACTACACTTGAGAATTAAGCTTACAATGGTTGGGAAACGTTGAATTTTTACTAACACCATTCGTAAAAATGTTCAATATAATAATGAAGCCGTTAAAAATATTATGCTAGTGATTTTTGTCGTGGCATTAAAATTTGATAACGAATGTTAAATTAAAAAAAAAAACACTTTACTTAGGTGGTTAAGTGTACAATGATTCAATACAATCCTTATTTTTATCCAATATTTGACTCTGGATTGTTTTTCTAAATTAATGTATATGTTCTTATTGTCTATTGGTTACATTTGAAATGTTCAACTAGCTACTGCCCCGTATTCTGGGTATCAATAAAACGCCTCTACTCTACGTCTTATATGTATCAAATAAAATCTAAATCATAACCAACAGATTCCAAGCGTTCATTGTTCACGATGAAACAGTAGCGGTAAAGTTAGAATGTTACCGATATAATTAGCCCTGGCCTAAGAAAGCCGCCAATCCTGGCCGCTGACAGATTGACAGGACAAAAGAGCGGGAAAGTTGATGGAGATAGAGCCGAATATCTATGGCGGGAATTTCGAAAAGAGAACGGGAAAACAATACGTCGACGTCGTTTTTTTGTAGTATTTTTAATAATGGCACCTCCATATTGAGAGCGTTTATAATGGTGGCTATTATATTTTAAGTAATCATATTATAAATCAATAAAAAATAATTTACCTTTAACAATTCAATGAGGCCACATTAGAAGTTTCGCCGAATCGATTTGTAAAACAAATGTTTTAAATACAACTCCTCAACATAGTTCTATAGAGTTTTTCTCTGCTTCAAATTATTTATATTAATTATTTCATGATTTATAAATCGTGTTATAATTAAATTTTATGATTGAAGTTCCTTGATATTTTAAATTCAATTATTTTAATAACTTTTGTTTCTTCGATCGTTATTTAGGGCACGGTTTCTCAACCGGGTGTCACAGAGAAAAATAATTTTGGAACAACATAACAGTTTTGGAGGGCCACGGGCAAATCTTCAAACTCATTTTTAAAATCAGTCAGGTCTCCCAGGTCTTGCGTCTTTTCATTTTGGGATTTACGAACGAGAAATTTTTTTAAGAGACAGAACGTTATGAATATCAACTTACTATACATTAAAATCATGGAAGTGTATGATTTTTAAACAGTTTTATATGTATTCGTCAATCTGGATTGTAATGTATCTTAATATTTATGAACTGAAATGGTAGGAAGAAGGAAGGGTGTTTGAGGAATGTTGATTGTTCAACTATCCTTTTTAGAACTATACGTTTTGATGTCTAAATACGGCATAACGAGCAACATCATTGTTTCTTAAAATTCTGTTGATGATTAATTGAAAAAAAAACTATTTATCTCCGTAACCAAGTGGGAAACTACTAAGTTTCCGTTTCTCAATCCAAATCACAAAGACCCGTTTAAGAAGCCTTCCATGTACCGACTTTCACACTTTTTTAGGTTCCTATGATAGTAATTTATTTAAATTGTTAAACCTTTTTAATATGTCTCAATGGCCACCTTTTGTAGATAATATTTTAGTGTAAAATTCCTGAAATAGTTTCGAATTTAACGAAATGTGACACATTCCAGACAATAAATATCTAGTAGGCAGGGTTAAATACGTAATAAATTCATCGAGAATGTGGCGTTAGTCAAATAAAATGGGTAAACAAACAATTCTAACATCGGTGGGCGTGCTTAACGACTATTAGTTTCATTATCACCATAGGACGACGTTTGCTCCTTGCGCAAGAGAGTCATAAAGGACAACGGACTCTTCGGTGCGTTTGACAGAGGTAGGTGAGTTATCACCTGTTCGGGCGAGTCGGCCCGTTTAAGTCCTCAGAAGGATGCATCCCGAATGTGCTCATGATGAGCCATGTTGCTGCAGGTCATGTTATTATGTAATTAGTTCCGTGAAATAATAAATAACACTTAAATGACGGCTGATTTTTCAGTGTATTTTTTTTAACGCCTAGCATAGAATTTTAACGACAGGCAATTAATAAATATTTTTGTAAATTCCACGAATAAATTTGTAATTATTTGACAATTACAACATGGGTTTTTTTTTGTCAGACTCTGATAGATATTATTTCAAAAGAAAACATATTTGTTCTATAATAATAATAAAACAAATCCCGATGTGATTTTTTTTATTTTTCTGTATTGTCAAAAAAACAAATCATAATCTATCATTTTGAGGCTTAATAATATATTTTATTTTCTCCAATTTTTATTTATTATGATTACCAGTTTTAAACTTCAATTATTCATAATATACAACATTCCCAATATTTTATGAAATATATGCAATTTTTCAAAAATGTATTTGATAATTTGCTTGCAGGATAAATAAATAAATATATCGTAAAAGAAAAGTCTCTTCGGATATCGGAAATACAATATATACCTGGAATCGGGATAAACCCGGAAAATTGAGATGTCTGGCAACCCTAGACTTAACACAATATGTATTGGGTCATTCGTCAATTCGTCAATTAAATAAATAAAATTACTTTTTGTTAAAAAAATTAATACTCCAAAGAAGTTCATATTATAATAAAATAGATAATATTTCATGTAACGTTAATCTATCAAAGATATAAACATTTAAATACAATATATAAAAGCTTTCTTTTCGTTCGGTTTCAATTTATTTCTAAAACCACTTATAATTGCCACAATTAATTATAATAATAAATGCCGTTTGCAAATTATAATTGTACAAAATAGCAAGCAAGAAAACCAACTTTTTTTTAAAAAAAAGTCGTTAAGATATATATTATTTTATGTTTTGTTTGCAAAAATAAAAAAAACGTACATAATACTTTCAAACAATCTATTGTAATTAGTAGATAAGTAAGTGGAAGGATAAACATTTGCTAGAATATTACAACTTGCAATACAATAAGCTTTTAGTTAATTACTCTTTATCGATGATTATAAAAAAATGACATTCCCTTCCGGATGGAGGTGCAATTATAACTGCACACAAGTCACATTGGCACTAGTTATATTGTTAGCTTTCCAGTGGCTTAGAAATAAAAGGTGCATACAAATCTATAAAAGTCCGCGAATGGATCATACCTTGGCAGCATGTGTTAAACAGTCATTTTTTTTTATAATCCGTGTCCGTTCTCAATTTCAAACACATGACCTCCTAATGGAATTATCTCAAAAGAAGTTTTTCTATGAAAACTGTTTGTTACTCAGTCGCTCAACCACTCTTTTTCAAAGAAAGTAGTAGGGATAAAAGAATACAACTAGAACAAGACTAGTGTTTAACTAATCGCTCTCACTACGCCCAGTTGTTAAAGGATCGCAAATGGCGGAAGGGAACTTTTAGACATCACAAACACCCATGCTTTAGATTTACAGGGTTTCCCAAACTATGTTCCGCGAAAATTTGAAAGATATTCATTTACTTATATTTTTATGTAACATGCTTTAAAAATAATTAATTAATAAATGATTTGTGATCTTTTAACACATATTTTTTCTTTATTACCGACCTAAACCCTGCTTTAGAATAAAAAAGTCAAATAAAGTATCAAAAAGTATGTTATTTAACTATGTTTTTGTTGTTTTTTTCGTACCAGCATTCTTTTCAATAACGTAAAAAAAGAATGATAGTGTTAAAAAAACCTTAGTTGTTGGTTTTTCCGTATTTTTAGACACTTTTTTCAGGATTAAGGGAGGAAAAATATAAAAAATACATGCATGGCTTTGTGGACAAATATATTCTTGAAATATCAATTTAAGAATGTTTTAATAGGACAATTGAAATCTATGGCATTACTTGCTATTTATTGATTGTGAGTTTATTTAACTCTTAGGCTTAAACAATTAGAAACATTAATGATTTGTGTGCATGCTTACAAATATTAATTAAAATATGGCGATCAAAGCCTACGTCACTGGATATATACCTTTATATTGTATGAGAATGGGTAGAGGAAATGTTGTTTGAACTAAATGCAGTCAGTTGCAACCCTCGTGTGCATACCGGTTGCTTGTTGCAGATAATAATAATGATAAGAAAATGCATTCGTCACATACTCAAAGCATGTTAACTGCATTCTGCTGTTATTAGTCTATTATTACAGTCTTTCAATGTAGCAATAATTAACCGATTACTTAACGACAAAATTATTCAAAATTTGACTAAGCCAGATAAAAATTAAATTCATAATAGTTACTGTGTAATGTTTAAATTCATTTCTTAAAAATACGACAACTCTGATAGATTTGATTATATTATATTGTTTTAACAATCACCGCTACAAATTTGTTATTTTTATTTATAAGGAAGAATTCAAAATATTATTTTCAAGCCAAGTCTTTTGTTAAAGAAATACGATCATGTCTGTCAGTAAACTTAGGCGTAAATAGGTGAAGCGTGTTTTTTTTGTGGTTTCGTAGCAAGCTATCCAAGACACACATGCAAGTCAGCGGTCAGAGGTGCAATTATCGTGACTATTACGCGGTCAGATGCGGTGTTTAATTCGTTAACGACACCCGCCCTTGCCTGGGGACATAGGGGGCGGTAAATGGAACGGTGGGCGGATAAACAGGGTAACACATCGCATGCACTCTATAAAAGTAATCATTATGTTATAACTTATAACACTAACACCGAATCTGGATTACATAGATTAGAATATTACTAATTGAATTGTATGCCGCTCAGGGAAAATTACACTTACGTTAGATTGTGATGTATTTATTACAGCGAACCTATTTTTACAAGAAACAAAATGTTTTCATTCAAACGTTTGAAGTTACAGTAATTAATTTTAAGGAAGCCAGCAAAATATCGTAGACAAAATATTAGATTTTTTATTCTCAGAGTATTAATATAAATGATCACTCGACAGGTGAAGTGAGCCAAGTAGTAAAATGGTAAATCTTTTCCATTGGACTTTTAAGTACAATCACGTCTTTACTTGGTGTTTTGGTGGATTGATTATTTTTATTTTGGGCCGACAGCAGCTTAAATTAACTGATTTTACTTCACTTTTATGATACTTTAAGACAGAGGTTCACAAAAATTTTCGCCAAAGGGACAAAATTGAAATCAAAGAATTTATTTTTTGTAAATATTTTCTGTTTATCGAAAACATAAGGCAAAAAATATGTCGTTGTTATTTTTGACTTACTTACGTACACTCTTTTTTACTCTTTTTGATAAACTTTTTTTTTAACCATTTGATTTATGCAAGTGTTCGTTTACTTCGAAACTAAATCCTGCAACCTATTCTAAAATTGTGTGGTTTGAATACCAAAAACAAATGCGATATGGTTGTCTGTTAATTTTTATTCAAATGCTCAACGTAGAAAATGTTTTTTAGTGCAAATATAGGTAAGTAATTCCAGCAGATGAGTATGATTAAAAAAATATTTAAATTTCAGACTATTAGTTACTGCCAGAAAATATTTTAAATAATTTTCAATATTAAGTACAAAAAAAACATAAATAATATGCAGATTTAACAAAAATCTTGCGGAAAACTTCAAAAAGTCACGCGAGACACACTTTGTGAACCCCTGCTTTAAGACATGTAAAGTACAATACGACACCCAAGTATATTTTCCTAAATTACGTCTTGGCTCACTTCACCTCTCAAAGCAACATCAAAATACACCAGATGAAAGGGAAATTAGAGCTCGGCTACACCAGCCCCAGAATTTGATGTATAGACTCAATAAAATCAACTCTCTTAGGTTCAAATATTGTACATTGTGTAATAACATTTTTACAATATTTGGATGTATAATATAACTGGAAAAGGTTGCAAGTATTGACATTTCAGTATAAACAATTACTTTTGGAATTTGCATTGAAGGTCACAAACGAATTAAAACAATTTGGACATCCCTATCAAATATTTTAATCATTATTATTTTCTATCTGTACTTGGAATATGCTACGTTTGGTGAGCAGACATGAAAATACCGTGTGAAATCGAGACACTGTTCATTGAATGATATTTTCGATGACTAAATCACTTTCATAAAAAAAAAATATTTGCCTTATAATGCTGTTTTTATCCGTGCATTTATGACGGTGGTAAAATACAAGGGGGTCGTCAAACGGTGGCTCGTATGCGGTCTGGTGTCGTAAAATTATTTATGGCCCAATTTAAAATCTCTGATTTTATGCGTTTGTTTGTGTATTTGATTGAGGGATATTTCTTTCATTATAATAATTCGATCCAATCATGACGGACGTCTTGTGAAAAATGTTTTTATGTATAATAAATGTATTATTTATTTAAATACATTTTAATGGTTTCTTATTACTAGCTTAGCCCCACATTATTTTAACATGTTAACAGTAGTAAATTAATAAAGCATTTTTTTTAAAAATCGTGTTTATTGAAAAAAAAACCAATATTAAGAACCCCTTTGATATGTTTCATCTCTTTTTTACATATTGTATTCACTTTTTTGTCACCTCACCACTGTCATTATATAACTGATAGCTAAGGTTTGCAATCCCTACTGCTATTTATTCTATGAGTACATACCTATATACTCGGGATATAATAACAAAATCTTATTACAGAATTTTCTGATTCAAATACCGCTAAAATGGGCGAAGCGAGAGCGATTAGCTGACCACTAGTCCTGTCCTAGTCTTATCTTTCTATTCTTACTGTCCTTGAAAAAGAGAGGTTGAGAAGCTGAGTTACAAACAGTTCTCGTATAAAAATGGATTTAAAAATGTTTGAAATATAATAACTTTACATTGTAGGTAACGAACGTTTTAGGTAAAAATAGTAAATTTTAGATAATTATTGTTCAATTGAATACTTACCTTGAAAGGTTGTTAAAAATAATGTATTGAATTTGTAGTTATTTTTTTTTCTTCATTGATACAAAAATATTTAAATCCCGATAAAGGGAAAGTTTTCCAGAGTTGCCTTCCCTAAAACTGAACTGCGTTTTATTAAACATGAGTTATATCGTTTTAAAAATAAAACGTTAATTATTTTAATCATTTTATTTCTTTATTATTTAACATATAAATGTTTTTCTGTAGCAAGATGCGAGAGTCGTTTCCGAAATGATAAACTCTAATGACTTCAACAGAAGCAATCAACACCCAACCAATTATATGATTCTTGTAAAAGAGCTCGGTATTATTCGTGTTGGGTTTCATCGCTTCTCTGACTTGCTTACCCAGTGTCCTCTTAACTCTACAACAACCATGACTTTATCAATAATACTGTCAATATTGTAATAGTTTTATTAACATTAGATTATCTGCTTTTTTTAAATATATTTATTGCGATACAAGAAAAGAGGTTGATGGTTATTAACATACAAATGCCAAAATTTGAATCGCTTAAATTGTGTACGTTATCATCGTCATGTTACAATCTGAAATATTTTCATTGACATTAATTCAAATCACAGTCAATAACCTTGTTTTTTTTTAAATATATTTTTTCGTTTATGTTCATCTCTGCAATTGAATAAGCCAAAGGGTAACACCCGAATCGTCATTGACGAAACGTATGGTAGTGTACAAAATTTGAATGATTCAAATTTAACACAAATTCTTTCATTAAAAAAGACGATTCAATATCAAACTAAACAATTGTCAGCTTATATATATAATCTAAATGTGACGTTGGTTGTTAACGTGTTTTATTGATTATTGTTTAAAGATATGATATATTTCATATATTTAGGTATGCTATGGCATTAATTAAATATACAAATATAACACAACATAATTCACAGCCTCAACAATTCAGATATCAAAAACCGCTTTCGAATTTAACCTGAACCTGAAAATTTGCGTTTGTGGAATGAAGAATATTACCCGTTTCGTTTCCATTTAATTATTGGAGACTTATTTCAATTGTTATGCAGCCTAAATATTTTTTGCAAAATAATGCTTTAACCCAGGCGTGGGGAACCTGCGGCTACTCTGGTGTGGCCTTCTGACCAATTCTGTAATTAAATTCCTGACATATTCTGACCGTAAATTCTTGTTTCCGGCCAAAGATTCCCTAGTCAATGTCGAATGTCTTATGTCGAATCAGAAAAATGAATGCGGCTTTTAGAGAAGAAACGGTTCCCCACCCCTGGTTTAACCACTTGAATACCAAGCGGACACAGGTATACCTATACACAGGTCCGGAACATATGCAAGCGAACACGGATATACAAGACATTTGAAAAATCAAATACTTGGTATTCTAATACAATATAAGCAATATGTTGATGAATATGTGTATGTGAGTCAATATAGGTTCTTAAAATATTGAATTCGAGTGTATATTAGGGAAAATTATTTTTCTCAAAAACACGCAGCATCTATGGGACATATTAATGATTTATTTGCGCGGCATTCAAGCGGTTAAAATACATTTTCTATCGTCACTTCTTCTCCTTAAAAAAGAAAAATAATTAGGTGCCTGAACGCCGTTCTACCGCGTTACATGAAAAAAAAAACACTGATAAAAGTTTAAGTATTAAAAATTACAAGATAGATACCAAAGGGGTTTATTTAATTTTAATCTGCCTAATTATATTTAATATTTTGTCCTCATTTTTAGTTCGATAATTAGCAAACTAAATGTACGGCTTAACCTTCGCGTTTCGGAGCGGGGTACAATTGTGCCCCTAAATTCTTATTTTACCAACCATTTGTTAAATATCGGTAATATCTAGCTGATATTTATTGTAATCTACAAACATATCCTACTGAATACAATGCAAAAAAAAATCTGAAAAATTGTAGAAAATAAAATAGATATTCACGTTTTTCGTTAACAAATGGTATTTGGGTCACATATACACGTTGCGTTTGAGTGTGTGCGTGTGCCGAGCGCAAACTCCACACACCTGATGTCATCGTACCCTGCGCCCGCGCCGGGAGAACGACGACGCTTTACGATTAGTTCAGTCTGCTCTCGCCGCTTCTATACGCCTGACGTATCGTCAACGCAATATGATATGAATGATTCAAAGAGACAAATTGTCTCTTAATTTTGACAGGGCATGCTCAAAATCAACATTCGAACTGCTGACATTTATTATTTTAATTTTTACTTCGTTAAATGAGAAAAATTCTGGGGGGTACAATTGCACCCCGCTCCGGAACCCGTGTGATTTTTCAAGATATAGGTACTCGAAGGTTAAAACACTTATTTGTTGTATACAATATATTATATTTGAAATTATGATAGGTTTGCCTGCGAGGTACAGCAATTAAAAATGACATAATGGAACATGCAGGCAAGGTACGCGACTGTGTAAGGCAGATATATTTACCTGTAAATTGCTCCAATTTATTCCCATCTGACAAGTAAGGTCAGTTATATAATAGCGTGGTAGTACTCACCTATAATACCTCTACCAATTTACGGAGTATTTGAAAATTGTTTATAGGTTTGTGTTTCGGTAATTTTAGGTTATCTAGTTTTAAAACAGACTTGTCTTTTTGGTAGGCGCAGTTGGCTTTCGAGCTGGATCTCACGGGTTCTAGTCCCAGTACTAACAGTTTTTTTTCGATCGATTTCTGTTCGAAGGCATGTATATTTGTGTTTTTTTAATTTCTCTCCCACACTTTATATCCTTCAATAAATGGGCTTGGCGAGAGCGATTAATCTTGCTCTAGCCTTATATTTCGGCTCGTATTTTTCCGGTCTGAATTTTAATACAGTTTCGGTCATAATTTTTACCACATTGGTCTGAATTTGTATTACATCGGTCATAATTTATATTAAATGGTCAGTGTACAGAGGGCAGAATAAATAATTAATGGTCAGAATTTGAATAAAATAGTCATAATTTATTCATTTGAAATTGAAAAAAAAATCTTATCAAACCTAACCAAAATGGTTATTAAAATCTGACCATTTAATTTGTTCCCTTATCTTTCTATCTCTTCTACTTTCTTAAAAAAAAGTTGAGCGAATGACTAACAAACAGTTCTCGTAGAAAAAATCTTTTGAGATACCTTCATTAGTAGGCCATATTGGCTCCGTTCTGGGAGCGGACATGGATTTTTTTATAAAAGTGCTTTGCTTACCAAACAGCATATTAACCATCCATATGTTGTTTTTTAGCAAACTTTCGTCAATGTTTTTCATATGGAGAAGAATCGGCAGAATATAAGTAATTAAAAACCAATTGATTTCTACATATTTTTTAAATTTCAATTCTTTTTTGAAATAAATTAATTCATTCTCAAACTAAATGTGTCAAAAAGTAGATTTATGTCTAAAAACTTGACCTTGCAATGAAAAATTTCAGTCATAGGTCATAGATAATGCTAATTTTTGATGAAATATTTATTTTTAAATAAAGTGAACGTTATTTTATACACTTAGAAAACAAGTTTTTTAACTTGAATACTCACGCGAGAAGGCCAACGCCTCAGGCTGACGCCATTACTGTGTCAGACCTTCTTGTAACGTTTTTTTTCTCTTGTATGCATTTCAAAGTCAAAACCACGTAAATTTTATATCCATCTAACCGTAAAAAACAAGCTCTGTCTCAACACAAAAAAAGCAATCACTCCTCGTGGTTGTTTTCTCAAATATTTGTATTTTTACCACTGGTTTTTGTCATTGAATACCTCAATTCAAAACAATAACATATACACAACATAATGCTGAACTCTAGTACTATACATATTATCATTGTATGTCGTTTTAAAACCTACTAATTGCAACTGTTATTATAATTTAAAAAGGGCTAGTTTTTTTTTGTAATTCTAAATCATTATTGTAAGCAATGATGATACTTAAATATATTTATATACAGTCGAACGAGGAAGATGGGACCGACTGAATTTTCTCGTTATGTGCATTACTCGTTATATTAAAGAATATGTATTTTTAAATGTTCACAAACAACCCATCACATTAGACATGAAGTATCTGGAGTGGTTTCATAATACAAAAAGTCGCAATTCAAACAAAAATATACAATTAGAATTTATTTACACACATATTACATTTTTCTTTCAATACAATTTTCTTATAAAATTTGAAATTGAACTTGTTTCATTGTTTCAAATTGTTGACGATATTTTTGCTCGGTATGCCCGAGAAGTAGCACGTTATAAAAGTGAATAAATGTATAAAGAAAACCATAAACTACAATTTTGTCAGCGAATTTTTCCTCATTACATCCGAGATCTCGCTATTTTCCTGATCGTAATAACCGAGTTTGGTTGTACATATATTGATGGATCACGATTAAATTGATGTAATTTAATCTAATTGATTCACTAATATACAAATACAATTTGATTGGAAAAAGAATCCGATGACCCGAACTTCACCTAATATAATATTAATCACGACTTGTACACAAAATTTCAATTAAAATCGATCTCCTTTATACAATTTTCAACCGAACAATATTTTGTCTTCAATTAATTTTAGATGCAATACATATTAAAACACTACCCGGTTTTTGCTGAATCGCTTTTTTATTTGGCTGTCACTTCGTCACAAGTCGTTATTTTATTTATTAAAAGACAACAACTCAAAGATCAATAGCTTCTATGAACATGTACACATATACTATATTTGCCAAATAATACACTTTATATCTGTCATATATTCTTTTTTTATATTATTTCTTCTTGTATACTAAGCAAATCTGTTTTTCTGTGGATCTTAGATGATGTCGAGGAGTAACACGATGGCTGCTTGTATGAACGAACATGTGAGATTGAGTTTTTATTATCTTTGTATTCTGTAGCATATACTATCTAATTATTGTCTAATTTAATTATCGTACATGTTTTGTAGTAATAGATAAATGATTTCATACATTTATAAAGCCACATAAAAGTTTGAAAATGTATTTGATCCTGGAGTAAATCTATGCAGAATCAATAATTGAGGAGCAAACATTCAAAAAGTGTTTTGTCACAAATTTTGAAAAATGGCATTTTATATCAATTCTGATAGCCCATAATAAAACCTATGAATAGAAATCAAAACTAGTGTTCAAAAAGGTATTTTTTCATATTAAAATGAAATCATAAAGTTGACACATTCATACAAACCGTCACTTTTGCAACACTTAAATCATCATTTTCCAAGCTTTGTATTTGTGTGACAAAACACTTTTTGAATGTTTGCTCCTCAATTTATAAAAATACGAATCACGGGGCTTATAACAGGGGTAAGCTCAGAACGCTCGCAAGCCCTATGTTCAATTTTACTAAGGCCAGCGAGCCCCTTGTTAATTAAAGAGAAAACAATATTCTCAGATCAAATTAGTACATAACTGCAATTTCTGACTAATATATTATCTAGGCCAGCTTCAGTATACCTACACAGTAGTACATTTATGGTAATTTACATTGATAAGTTTACGGTAAATTGCATATTGTTACATTTTATAAGTGTATTAAGTACCAATTGATTGATTATTTAAGTAATGAATTTAATTCCATCGGAGTGATAAAAAAACTAACTGCTTCCCCAGAACACCGATAATTGCTTTGATATAAAGGAAGCCCCTTATATTGTTAACGTATTGGTAGCCCACCGCTGTGGCTTACTATATAATACATACACTGAAAATGAATTATTTATTGATGAAACATTACAATGATTCTAACCATATGCAACACCAAAACATCAAACAAATTTGAACAGTTGTCTTAAATTAACTTTTGACTTTATTGTTTTTAATAAGTTTTTCATTATTGTTGATGTTCCCCTTTCTCTGTTCAAATAAGTCATCAAAGTCTACTTTGGTTACACATAATATAACATTAGGTTACAAATATGACGCCATATGGAAGCGTGAAACGACATCGATTTCACGCTATTGGGACTCATTCGATCGTAAACATGAATATATATTATTAAGGGTAAAAACAAAGGCATTACTCCCAAGGGGTAGTTTGATTACAACGAAAACCTAGCCTTTTACTGACTTCTCAATGAAAATTTGTCATATTGCAACTTTATTTTTCTTTTTAACTTTTTACTTCAATTAAGTAGAATAATATTTTACCTAATTACAGAAACATTATTGGATCAATTAGAACTGAAGTGACCCAACTATTTAAAGGGTAAAACTTTTTAACCTTTTCAGTACTAACACGTTTTTAATTTGTACTTTGGTAGATCACATATTTTTATTTTACGGAGATAGCACTATTGCAATGTGTGTTAATTAACAGAAGTAACTTCACATATGCGATACTTGAAGACGTGTAGAATATTCAAACGTATTTTTTCTCAAATACCACTTGCTCACTTCACCTCTAACGTGCCCATAAAATAGTTCGATACATCGGTTTCAAAGTATAAAAAGTCCTAAATGATAGTTTTAAGTTACGTGGGAAACACGATTTTGGGCATGCTTAAACTTCAAACACTTTTTTGCAGATTTTTATGCGATTCTAAGACTCATATTTATAATATTAGAAACGTAATATTTTTATACAGATATAAATAATTAATATCATTGCCATTAACAGCCTTTTGTTACATTTTGGAACTAGTAGATATTGTTATTCTATGCTTTCCTTGTACTCAACTCAAACGTTAAAACAATATTTAGGTATCGTATTTAATGAATATCAGGAGAAGCGCAAACTCGGCCTTGCAGTTTGAATAAATGAGGTATATTAACTAATAATAATGTAGTTTTTTTTACCAAAACCATTTGTAATAGCAAAAGCTTTATTTTTAAAAATACGGCCGATTAATATATTCACCAATCCTCCTAATAACGATACGTGAATGAAAACAGTTTTTTTTTTTAAAAAAAACTTTACTATTCAGCTTTGTACAGTATTGTGTGAAACCCCAAAGTGGTCAAAGAGTTCCGATAGATTCCGAATCGCCGCGAACAATTTCCCACTTCCGGTTGCTGGCGCCCACAGTGTCAAAGCTCACTGTGACGTAATCAAACAGTCACACCCTTCATTGTTTTAAAGAGGGGGGTCACGAGTCGAAACCGCATCCCGCTGACTGCGGCTTTCTAATTAACTTGCACAGGGTGCCGACAACCCAGTGCTTCAGTGGCGCTTTATAAAACAGCAGATTAAATTATCATTAAATAATTGAATCATCTTTACGTATTACAAAATTACTTTGAAAAATATATGAAACATTCTACTCTATAGTATGATTTATTATACTAAGGTGGGGAACCTTTGCATATAGAATAGTCGCATTCGATATAATGAGAAGTACATTAAAAGTATCAGCTCTATATTTTTTCTATATATATATTTTTAAAAACAGTTTATACCAACTGAAGATATTATACATATAAAAAATAATGATAGCAATTCTCTTCGTATTTCTAAATCCGCGTTATTTTTATATCTTTGGGCAGAAGTAGGTATTTTAAATTTTCTCTTAAGATCCACATGGAAAAAGTAAAGAAGTTGTATTTTAGTGTTAAAAATCTACCTTATATATTATAATTTTTACCAAAGTCGTCAAAATACATTCTCAGATATAATTTTAAGCAGGATAGCTTTTACCATTTATTTATTTCATTTTTACTGATGTTTTCTGTATAGTTTTTATTTTGATTTGTTTGGCTGAAACCTTCAAATTAATGCTCATATATTTTTTTAAATTATTGTTGTGGCATATCAATAAAGTAAATTGTCACGAGAATTACTTCCAACACAAATCACATAATACTTTTGTTTTTAGTGCCTTTTTCAACTTATTAAAATAAGTAAAATTCGTACACTTCAGGCACTGTTATTTGGTGGGTTCCATCAAAAATTAACTTCCCTTTATTTAGGTCGTAGGTACAAAGAGCCAGCTGGGATTCGTGGGCAAGCGATGGTGGAACGCAAATCGAGAGCCGCAGGGCTTGGGCGATAATAATAATTGTTCAATCGATCAGACCTAATTCGATTTTTGGGATAGTTTATGAATTGGTTATTGCTTGTACGGATGAACGAACGGCGTGAGAAACATGGCGTATTACAAAATTGTTATTGTATTAAATTATTCGATAGGAAGCGTTTAGTTTTAATGAAGAAAAGGGGATGGTTTACGGTTTATTGCAACATTGCTTTAATGAAAAATAAAACGGTTTCATCATAACGTGTCATCTATTATAACAACAGACACTTTTTTTGATACAGAATACATGATTTTTTTGCTAACAAGAGATTTCGTAATACAATGTTTATGTATAATTAATAACATAGTAAGAATCGTTCAAATTATGTACATTCACACAAGTTTTTTTTCATTAACCCGGGTTTTGCATTTCGGCATATTCAGGCGTTCAAGTGCAAGGATGAACGTCAGTTCAAGTTCATCAACACTTGTGCAAATGTACAGAATTTGAATGATTCAAATTTAATATTGAAATTCCACCAAGAACCTTCAGTCGAAATTTTAAATTATACATACATAGTAAGAGTTTTTTTACATCTTACACTGATTTATTTATTATATATATATTTTGGAAGATTTTTTAAAATAATAATTATCATTTAAGTTTGAACAATAAAGTTGCATAATATGTATAATAAAAAAGCATGAATTTTACAAAATATTATGACCCCCAGCCCCAGGTTATTGTTGTTTTTTTTTACCATTTTACTACATACTACAAAAAAAATAGTTGTTTGGTGGTCCTTTTTCTTTCTTTTTAAGATTGGATGGAGTAGAAAGTCTTGGAAATATCGTTGATTTTGATTCCCTTATATTTACACTAAAAAGTAATTTATGCTACAAACCATTGACCGCGAAACCTTTTGGAAAGACCTTATAAAGTGTTAATTAATCAGCAACTACGATTAATACTATAATATACATAATAAATATTTAAAAAAATATAATATTTCATTTCAAATCTGAGCGCAACGTGAAGTATTCGATTGTATACTAGTTTAAATTCAAAATAATAGAAAATTAAAAATTGTTTATGTATATTAATTTATAATTAAAAGATACATGTCGCTTCTCAGTGTAGGAATAAATCTTCCATAGTAGACTGTACTATTCTCTTGCTCATTTTGTAATGAACTCGTTCGCTGAGGGAGTCATTTAACCCCCGAACTGCGGCCCGCCGACAAAGGCCAAATTGCTAGCATAATTACGTCGCATGATTTAATTGACAGAGGACACCCGACGCGAGGAGGCTCGCATCTCGCGTCCCATCACAGCCAGACGAGAGGGTCGTTTGCATCGCCAATATAATTTGAAACAGTATTCAAAACTATGCATTTATATTTGGATACAGAATGAGTCAATGTTTAATTTTAATGCCATCAAGGATCTTTTAACAAGATTCAATATGACAACATATCTTAAAACGATTTGGTTAAATGTAAAAATAGAAGGTAGCTAAAATAAATTTCATTTAATAGAACTTTTGCTTTGTAATCTTGATAATTGGCATACTATCCAAGGTGTTGATCAACTTAATGATTCAACACGCCTGCTTGGTCCAGTATAGAGTCTTCCATATATTTTATGATTTTGTATGTTGATTTTAATGTATTGTGTTAATTTTTTTCTCTCGTTATACTAGTGCATGGCGAATTGGCGTCAGCTGTTATGTCATGTACTGTACTTTTCATTTTTAAACAATAAATAAATAACTGTGCAAATTAAGATACAAAACTATGTTACTATGGTTCCAAAGTAAGAAAAATCTTGGAACCTTATTATTTTATAAAATAGTACACATGAATTTTAAAATGCTGAAAATGGATTGAGAGTGTTGCAGTTTTATGTTATTGCAAAAAAATGAAGGATTCGAAAGGTTGGATATAAAGGAAAGACGCTGTGATGTAGTAAAGAAACGAGTCCGCGATGGGATACATAAACCTTATACTTTTTGAGATAGTAATTTTTAATGTGTCAATTGTCAATTCCTAATAGAAAAGCTTTATATTATTTTAAAAAAAAAAATTCTCAAAATGATCACCACTAACTTAATCGTCATTAAATTATGCTATTTTTTTTTTAAATCAGATCAGATTTTCCAGATTTCAAAAATCACAGATCGGGACATTCACTAAGATTTTTACACAAGTTCACATTTTCTTGAGTCAGGATTTTTAAAGAGACTTGCAATGTGGAACTCGGAATTTGTCTATTGACCTCGGGACAATATTAGATAGACCAACTTTTCATTCTTGTTTCATCGTGATAAAAAATATTCCTCGATTAATAATAGAGTATTTGCTTACGTGTGAAAAAAACAATTACAAAATGCAGCATACCGATTTGGAGAGGAAGTTGTGTAGCATGAATATTATTTATTTTCTGGTTATAGAAAGTTGTTATTTCCAAATTCATTACCACGGCAGTTAAATGTTATAAGTTATTTTAGTTGTATAATAATAATATAAATTTTACGATCAATGACAAAGAGTAGTGCAACATTTGATAAATATCGAAAATGGCTTGCTTGTTGTAGAACTGATGAACTGTGATAAAAAAAAACGATGCACAAAAGTCACACAAATAAGAGAACGGTAAAATATTTTTAAAAGTTACATTACAGAGTATAGTTAAACATGTTATACCAAGTTAAAATAAATATAAATTCGATACTAACTAAATATTATTTATTGTGCTTTTCGGTGGTAAAATTTATTTAAATTCATATTATAATAGACAGATTAATTTGTCATAGTTAAAATGATTGGGACATGACGTGAACGCGTTAAAAACTTTACTGCTAATAGCTGACGAATGATTATTGTACTAAACAATTCACAAAACATGAATCATGACGTCACTCACTTAATTACAGTTATTATTATCAATAAAATTTGCCTAATCGTTTTCATGAAAGAGTATTCTTGCGCTATACTTAGCGGCCTATACATATAGCGGTTGTACCTATATTAATTTTAAAAATAATCTTTTTTTATTAAACACATACCTTACATTATTACGTTTTTTGTTTTATAATTGACAATATTTGAAGAGATTGAAAAGATAAGACGTAGTAAATATTTCTCGACTTTTACACAGAGCTTGTATGAATTTTTGATAGCTATTTGTCAGTCCGTTTTCTTATGATAAGCCTAATATATAACTGCTCGTATTTTTCTGGTCAGAATTTAAATAAAATTGCTCAGAATTTATATTAAATGGTCATAATATATCGGTCAGAATAAATAGTCATAATTTAAATGAAATTTAAAAAAAACTAACCTAACCTACAAACCAAAATTGTTATTAAATATTCTGACCGTTTATATTTTTATTCTGAGCAAACATTGATTTAAATTTTGATCATTTAATTTGTTTCCATATATAACGCAACTAAACAGTACTTTTTTCCCATGTTACGTGGTGGAATGGCGTTCCAGCATCTTTTTATCTGCATTTTTAATGTTTAAATCAATATTTGCAAAAATGTATTTTCATTCTGCTTTAAAAACTGTTGATTTTTGGATCTTCTATTGATGTGTTACGCCTTTGAAAATTTTTCAGAACTAAATTTAGACATTAAAGATCTGAACTGCAATATCAGTTCTTTATATTACAAAACAAAAAAATGCACTAGTTTTTGAAGAGAGGAAACATAATTTGGACCCTTTTACAAATGTTCTGCAGCTGCTGTAGGCGATCGGAGTTTTCGTTGAGTAACAATTCAGCAGTCAAAAAGAGAGTGAGAAACGTTGTTCTCATAAAAAAACACTATTGAAATACCTCAATTAGTAAGCCATATGCTCCATGTTAGGATTGGGTAAAGATTTAAAAAAAATGACACGAAGAAGCACTGGTAATAACATTTATTTATTTATTATATTATATTTCATAATCAAGCCATCGCGTAACTCTTTCGAATAGATCTCACCGTCGTAGAATCGGTTCGTACCATGTAGGCGTTTCGTATTTGGGCACACGCTTAAATTGTAACATTTTCATGGGCTTAATTCTTAGTTAGCTAATACCTAAGCTGTATTTATCAATTACGAGATGGTAAATATTAACGAAACACACAATCATTTTGATGCGAAACTAATTGAGTCATTAATAATGGAGTCAATTTGTCTGTCAATTAAAATTAGCTCTACGATGCTGACAGGCAAACCTCTACGCCTCTACGTCACTCAAAATGGTTCCGAATAATCATAGTATAAATTTATGGAATATATTTATCATTGCTTTAATAGTATACTATTTTGACTATACATAGTTGATTCAATACACACAGACGTTTTATTAGGTACAGTAGATTACAGTATAATAGTCTAACGTTAAAGCATTATTTTCTTGTTACACAAAGCAATTGTTTCCGATTAATTCCCAACAATACTTACAGCAATAAATTTCTCATATATTGCGATGTGATAGCGATTTTTTACTAAGCTTATAGAAATAGAAACGTATTTAGTTATACAGTTTTTAAAACGCCTAATGTAATTGATAATAAATATCTGTTTAGTTTATCTTAATTTACCTTGAAAAATCCTACATTGCTTATCGTTTTTCGAAAAACTAAAGTCATATTTAATAACTGTAATACTATTAT
This sequence comes from Himalopsyche tibetana, assembly GCA_030503985.1. Classification (NCBI taxonomy): domain Eukaryota; kingdom Metazoa; phylum Arthropoda; class Insecta; order Trichoptera; family Rhyacophilidae; genus Himalopsyche; species Himalopsyche tibetana. The sequence goes on along the minus strand of JAPJYX010000019.1, from coordinate 26,964,944 downwards.
AATTTTAATATAAATTAGGATTTTAGAGTGAATAACAAGATGTATTGTGTATCACTTTGGAGCCAGTATATAAAGATGAACAAAATGTAAGTTTAAACATAGTTCTGACGATGGCGTAAGCCGAAATAGCTATAAACTAATATCACTTTTAGGGTGTTCACTGTCAATACTTGGTGGAAAGGCATTATATTAATAAAAACAATAATCCTTTGTACTTCATTCCACTTTATTTAATATGTCAGGACCGGTTTCGCTCATTGCGAGCATTGTCAACTGATAAGAAATATAATTTAACAATGCTATTTATACAAAATTGAAAAGTTATACACAACAGTTGGCATTGAAAAGAAATTGCCAATTACATTAAAGTGATTCTAAAATAACACAAAATTAAAATGTTCAACACAACTAACATATAATTAAAAAGTCATCCCAGATTCATAAATTCAGAATGCGATTGAAAGTAATTACAAACATAATTAAAATTTGGGAAATTTTTGACAAAGTGATAAAATGTTACAATAATAAAGTGAATATGCTTAATGATATGAATATGCTTAATGATAGTTTTATGTTTTCCCCGCTTCCAAGTAGTTGGTGTGTTCATTCATCACTTAAACAAAATCGACAGCCAGGAAGATTCTGAAAAACAAATTTTTCAAAGACTATATCAATTCTAACAAAAGAAATCTATATTTATTTTATTTTATTTTTTAATTTATATAAAATAATAGTTAACAAGGGCTAATGCAATGGATAAAGTAACGGGGAACTAGCAAAAATTATTTGATCGTTTTCATATTTCACATAAATTAGCCTCCTTCCATTGTTTTATTCATCGACTTCTAATGATTCCGATGACTAAAGCAAATTTTGATTTAGAATTAGAGACCATTAAACAAATAGCAGTTAACAATGGTTATGCTACGGATATAATAGATCGTCTTTTAATTAAAAAAACTAAAAAACTTGCACTCTTAAATGTTAGCTCTGGCCTGGTGTTGGATAAACCTGTTGTTATAAAACAGTGGGTTAAATTAAATTACTTGGGTAGAGTTACAAAAAAAATCGCTAGGAAAATTGATAGAAATAAATTTAATGTAACCTTTTATAACACACTCAACTTGAGTCGTGTTTTAGTTAATTCTAAAGATAAATTAAACTTTTTGAACCAAAGCGGTATTTATTTACTCAATTGCGACTCCTGTAACGCCAAATATATTGGTCAAACAGGTAGATCGTTTAATATTAGAATCAAAGAGCATTTGAATTGTGCTAAGAAAGGGGATGAACAGTCTTCATTTGGAAACCATCTGTTTCAAAATAAACACACTTTCGATATTGGTAGAAACTTTAAAGTTCTACATTTAAATAACAAGTCTGTCAAACTAGACAAGCAAGAAATCCTAGAAATCAATAGATTCAAATTTTTACCTGATTCAGATCTTTTAAACGATCAAATAATTTTTGCTAGTTCCCCGTTACTTTATCCATTGCATTAGCCCTTGTTAACTATTATTTTATATAAATTAAAAAATAAAATAAAATAAATATAGATTTCTTTTGTTAGAATTGATATAGTCTTTGAAAAATTTGTTTTTCAGAATCTTCCTGGCTGTCGATTTTGTTTAAGTGATGAATGAACACACCAACTACTTGGAAGCGGGGAAAACATAAAACTATCATTAAGCATATTCATATCATTAAGCATATTCACTTTATTATTGTAACATTTTATCACTTTGTCAAAAATTTCCCAAATTTTAATTATGTTTGTAATTACTTTCAATCGCATTCTGAATTTATGAATCTGGGATGACTTTTTAATTATATGTTAGTTGTGTTGAACATTTTAATTTTGTGTTATTTTAGAATCACTTTAATGTAATTGGCAATTTCTTTTCAATGCCAACTGTTGTGTATAACTTTTCAATTTTGTATAAATAGCATTGTTAAATTATATTTCTTATCAGTTGACAATGCTCGCAATGAGCGAAACCGGTCCTGACATATTAAATAAAGTGGAATGAAGTACAAAGGATTATTGTTTTTATTAATAAACTAATATTTTTAAAAAAAACTGTAGAACTTAATACGTTGCTGTTTTCACCCCACTATAATGGAGTTCTACCAAGTAAATGCCAATTCAAATGAAAAAATATTTTTAATATAAATTCTCTTCTCCATTGGTAAGAATTTGCCCTAGCAATCAGGCCCGTCTGATTTCAAGTAAGTAAGTAAGGCCGAAATATTTTTTAAATTCTTTCTATTAAAATTTGAAATCTTAGAAATGTTCGTTTCCTGTGGTTGATCTCAAACGACTTGTAAAATTTTCATCGTATGTATTTCGTAACATGTTCTAATTTCAAAAATATTTGACGTATTGTCATAAACTGTCATGTCGAAAAGTTGTCAATTTTAATATTACGTAAATATACATATTTTTTGTATCAAACTGTGAACATGCATTAGTTATCAACATTTAAAGTGAAATTCTAAAACAAAATTGTATCACTTATTGTTGTAATGTCATGATGTAATGACCAACAATGTAATACTTTTTATTGATCACAAATCACAAAAGGATTTTAAGAAACACGATGCCAACTAACCGGCTGGCGATAACGTCACACGACACGCGACAATTTTCCTACCCTTGACCACAAGGGAACATGACCATCCGTTTCATTATAATCCGAACTATTTACGGTCATCCAATTAGGTTTTATTAGTGCCCATTGAAAGCCGTTAGTGTCAACGTTTGTTTAACTAACGAAGTAACGGGTTGACTAACGGATTTATCGCCTGGGGATACGTTCGCATTATAATCTAGTATCTATGGTTTATCGATTCTTAGCTTATTACGTTGGCTGTACTTGCAAACTGTTATGCTTCGATTGTCACAGCTCTGAAGGTAGTCATTGTTTACCGCTTATCTTGTTAAGTTAACAGATTGTTGTTTTTGTTTTGGTCGTTATAATAATGTTCCGTAAACATCGTAAAAAGTGTCTGTTGATAAATTCATATTTTATTTAAGTAAGAAGAAGTAATTGTATTCTATTATATTTATTATTGTCATTATATTCAAAAGATCTTGTTCAATATTTTTTCATTATTATACAAACTGTAAAATATGTTTATTTATGATATCTTTTACAATGTTAGTCTTGTGTTTGGCTATTTTAAGTACATTCACGTGTTTACTTGGTGTTTTGGTGGGTTGAATATTTTTTTATTTTACGAAGATACAACTACTACACTGTGTATTAATAAACTATATAATATTACAACGCATCTAACTCATTTTGTTTCTTAAATACCACTTGGCTCACTTCAACTCTAATGGGCCCAATTGTTATATTGTTTATTTGTCATCCCCCGATGCCCACTAAATAAAATACATCATCTTACACTCCTATCATCGCGTACATTAATGATTAAAATAACATGTTATTATATTCATTTAGATTAAGCTCTAAACTTTACACAAAAAAAAGATGTATTGCAAAATAGTTCGTTATTTGACTCATTTTTTCTTTATATTTATTTATTCTCAAAAAAAGTAATGGCAATAAATTTATTATTTACATAAAACGTATTCACGTAATTACGTGCAAGCATATTTGTAGAGTGCAGTGATTGAAATAATAAACCAATGCTGCATGTATTCCCTATCGACATCTTATTCAATTAACCTGCAGCTGAAATAGGTAATAACATGACTTTTGTGGTTCGCTTGCAGGATTATTTGAGCATTGTCGTCGGAAAATGGCGACCGGGCGTCGCATGCAATGTGCAATAAAATTCCATCATTCAGCAATCTGCAGCCCCGCCATACATCAGACATTTCAATTTAGGAACATGCATTAGCGAATAACAAATGCGGTCGTCAACCAGTTTTTTGGTAAACGAATCAAGAAACATGTCATCTTCAGCATAGACGCAAAAATATTGACCGACTAAACGAAGACATGTTTTTGGTATTAATTAAATTAAGATATGAATTTACATATTTAAAAGCTTAACTTTCATGATGAATTTAAATAAACATTTTTTTTTGTGATTGATTTTTTTTGGCTCGTATTTTTCAGAATTTATATTAAATGGTCATAATTTAAATGAAATTTAAAAAAACTTAACCTAACCTAATCAAAGTGGTTTCAAAATATTCTGACCGTATAATATTTTTAATCTGTCCAAAAATAGATTCTAAAATTAAATTCTGACCATTTAATTTGTTCCCATTTTTTATTACGCATTTCATAAGTAATTTTATTTTCTATGCAGTTGAAATATATTGTTTTTTTAATGAAATAAATTTAATGACATGTAAGTGTTAAAATCAAATATTGCTCTCGATGGGTGTAGACATGAAAAATAAATACATAAATTTATAACACCGACATCCAAAACATGAATTCAGAACAGTATCAGAAATCTTCTTTCAAAACACGATTTTTAGGCATTCATCACAGAATAAAAACAGTTCTGGAAATATACTAAAACTTGAGTTTTAAATGAATTATAAAATCTCTATATTGTCGTATAAGTGATTTAGAAATCATGACTAACAAAAACATCATTTAGTTATGGTTTCGTATGCCTGACGCATGCTGTCGCGTGTTGAGCTATATTATTCCAAATTCAAATAATATTCCCGCGTATTTTTTGTCGCCGACCCTCCTCGACCTCTCGTTGGCGGGAGACAAACAGCCCAAAGTCATTTTTCGTAATAAATTTTCAAATTGCATTTCTGCGAATATGACATGCATGCGACTGATTTGAATGCCGCGATCCGTTTCCTGTGCTCGAATAGCGTTCCTTTTTTGAATTCAAATAAATTATAGCCACCATAAACAAGAAACATTCTCATATCAATCAATAGACAAAGCTTGATAATTTAGACTGCATTTGGAGAATATCGTATTGATATCTATGGCAACATTTGTGGCTAATAGGCACAGGTTAACATAACCTCTACGTTTCATCTTGTTTTGGCACTTGACTATTTCATACTTCAGAAAAATAAATAAGCACGTAATATTATGAAGGATAATTTACCCTTGTTTGCACTTAAGATTCGTCAGATTAATTCTATTTCTCCACACGTATTTTGGCAACCTTTTCTATTTAGCTGGGCAACTGGTCGTCTTGTATATGACGAATGGTTGTTAATTTTAATTTTATTGGCAGAATAAAGGAAGAAAACACATTTGACGTATTCGTCCCGCCTTTAGAGATGAAAATAAATGTAGTACTAAGCATGGAAGATCGCAAAGTAGCGTAAGGAACAACAACGCTTAACGAATCCCTGAGTAAACTTACATATTCTTAATTAAGCATGACTTCTTTCATAAATATACAATTTTTTATAGAAATTAAATAACAATTTCATTTCGTGAAAAAATAATTGTTTATATACGACATAAGTTACAATTTATAGGTGAGATGGACCTATTTTTTTTTAAAAAATATGTATTTTTAATCCATGTCCGCTCTCAATGTGGACTCTATAATATTTCAAAAGAAGATTTGTATACAAGAACTGATTGTTACTCAGATACTCAATCTCTCTTTTTTTTCGAAGAGAGTGGAGATATCAAGGATAGAGCTTGGACAGGACTAGTTGTTGGCTTATCACTCTTGCTACACTTCGTTATATTTGTACCTTTCTGTTTTTTTTTATTCAAAAACAAAAAATTCTTAAATCGATGATGTCATTTTTTTGGGTAAGTACTAGCTATACGTATTTATGTCTAAATTTTCCATGTCATGATTTCCAATAATTACCTACCTATTAATTCGCTAAATATTCCTTTTAGCTATGTTAAAGAGGTTATGTCATACTATTAAAATTCCAGTCCCAAATTCATCATTATGCAATTTCCTGCAACCGTTTAATAAACAGGAAAAAAAGTTTAAATATTTCAAAATTGGAACACTTTTAAAAAGTTCGTGTTCGAAGAATCAGTTCCATTTCCAAAAACCGTCAAACATATTTTGTAAATTGAAAAAAAATGGCAATCCCTTTATATATTTCTAAAAGAGGTTTAATGATTTTGATTGCGTGACATTTTTGTTTCGTTAGTCTTTTTAACGCTCGAGGGGTTTTTGGTTTTGATTCATAAAAACCCTTATAAATAATGACAAAAACTAAACGAATAGAAAAACAAATTAAATATAACAATAAACGTTTTTGGATTTTCTCGGGAATCAAATGTTTTTTTATATGCGATTGATAGTCAATCAAAAACCTTATATTTTTTCGTCTAAAATGAGATTTTATTCTACGGAATCATACATTAGACATTTGACATATTATATCGACTGCGGAAAAGAAAAAGGACGTAACCCGCAGTTTTTTTTCGATAATAACAATGTATCAAACATGAAACACGTTCTATCAAAAGGATGCAAGCTGCAAATGCCGAATCAATATCTAAATTTAGCTTTTAAATTTGAAAAAGATGACCTTGTAAAAAATTAAAACCAAGAAAAAAACTGAAATAAAAGTTTTTCCTAGACAATTTCTTTAATTAATATTAGATTATGTCAATTAAACACCAGTCAAGAAGTCTCGGCGCACTTCAAGGTTGTGTATAATTCATAATTTGCATATGGCTCAAAATCATCAAAACACGTTACACATGCGCCTTCTGTAAAATTTGATATGTGTGGGTTGCGTCCTTTGTCTTTTGATTAAATATGTAAAATGTCAAAAGTTTAGTCATATATTGATTAAGCCGCTTAAATATTTCTCTGAATATATAAAATATAATATTGGTAATGATTTTAATGAAATCTTTCCTATATTTATGTTCTTACTGTTGGGAACAAGTAATATTGAACTCCAATTCACCATTTATTTTTGTGATCAACATATACCATATGTTCAAGATATATTATTAAACTTTGCAAACAAAAGCCACTAAAAATTATATTGACTCTTTTATCGATATTGCTACTAAAATACTTTTACGATTTAGAAAGCTTGTTGTAAGAAGTGGTGAATTCTCACAAGTTTTGCCGATTTATTACATTCCCTAAAACAAATATAAAATAACATGATTCTGTGTCAATATAATTTATTAAATTTAAATGATGCTTGTAACTTATTACTTGTGGATTAGAACGTTTATGAGTGGTAAATTTACATCACTCAATGTAAAAAAAATATAATATATTTCCGTATACTAATGTTTTGTCTGTCATATGTACGACTAAATATTTTTTTTAATGTGTGGGTTAACAGATAGTAACAATGCGTTAAATATTTAGAAATTGGAAAACCATACGAGATCAACTTAAAGAAAAATTACGTCACATGAACCGGTGTACAATATTTAACTCGTTTTTTTTTATATTGACATTGTCAGGAGTTAAGCCCAGACCCACCTGATCGCTAGACTAAGCTCTAACTACTAGCCCATAAAGTCATATATGACAGCGGTGGGCTGCCAATACGTTAACAAGGGGCTCGCTAAATCTCAATGCAATTCTCGGTGTTCTGGGGAAGCAGTGATTTTTTTTATTGCTCCTATGCAATTATATGCAATACTTAAATAAGTAATCGATTGTTACTTAATACACCTTTAATATGTAACAGTATGCAATTAACCGTAAACTAACCAATGTAAATGGGTAAAATTTACTAATGTGTGTACTAAAGCTGTCGTATATAATATATAAATAATAAATTGTATTCATGTACTAATTTGATCTGAAAATATTGTTTTCTCTCAATTTAACAATGGGATCGCGAGAGCGCCTCCGAGCCCCCTCCAGCCCACCTCTGTCTATTAGATCTTATTATAGATTCGCACGCATTTATTACTCAAATTCAATAAAAAAAATATCAACATTGGTTTACTCAACACAAGTTTTTCGGACGTAACGTTTTCTTCCATAAAAAAACAACGTTTCATAAATTCAAGTTTTGTGTGTATATAATGTTACGTGTATGTCAATGAGTCACTCCAACCATTCAACGAATACAGAACGGGAATTAAATAGCCGTCCTTCAACTAGCCGCGAAGGTCTCGTCGAGGCGCGTAATGAGGGTCCAGGACCAGCTCGAACCTGATTCACTCGTGAGCGGGAAATTATAAAAGGATCCGTCCCTGCTCCTTGATTAGTTGTCGGCGTCTTCTCCCTCATTTTTTTAATGTAATACTATTTCTTTTTTCCCTTTTTACCCGTCCGAGGAAAAAAGCCATCAACAATGTAATGGAAGGTGGCGCCGCTGCGGCGGCAGGCTCCCGAAACACGCATCGAGCATTACAGCGCCACCGCACGAATGTGGAAACTCCGTTTTTTGACAGATTTTTTTACTTCGTGGAGCTAAGAAGGTCAACATAAAGCATTTTTTAAATCAAATTATTTGTACAATACGTAAAAGAGGTTGTCGTTTGTTCAGACATAGTATTAATACACACCATAGCTAACAGAAAGTGCAGGAAAACAGGCGCATAATTAACACAACTTTATGACAAAAAATGACCAAAAAGATTAGATGAAAATGATAATTTCATGCAGTTTATTTAAATTTTTCTCTTATTGTATAAAAATAAATCATCTCATTTCTACTATTGTAAGAAGGAAATTATATTATTGTATACAACACCAACGTCCATTTATTTATTTTTTAATTTAAGATTTGAAAGGTTGAATGCTTGGTGGAATTTCAATATTAAATTTGAATCATTCAAACTATGTACATTCACACAGATTTTGTCACTAACGACCCAGGTTTCGCCTTTTCGCCACGATATATTTTTTCATATAAACACGAAACATTCATTTACTAAGCGTCAGTTAAAGTTCATCCGTTCAATTGAACGCCTTAAGATACCGAAAGGCGAAATCTGGGTCGTTAGTGACAAAATCTGTGCGAATGTACATAGTTTAACGATTCAAATTTAAAAAAATGTTTTTGTAAAATTGAATTTTGCTGCATTTGACGATCATATAAAACTCATAATTTTATGACCATAAAATTACTTACAAATCATGTTCGCAAATATCATTACAAATTACATTTAATTGATAAATTATAGGTGTATTTATACATAATTCGCTGAATAGATTATAATTTATTTGTGACAGGTGTCCAATATTTTATCGATAAATTTCATAAATGTATTATATTGCATTTCTGGACTTGAGTGTGTGTTCCTCGCCAGCGCTGTAGATAATATTTTTTTATGACACGGATGGAGAAAGGGCAAGAGACTTTTGATTATAATTGGAAATAGACCGAAGCAGAGAGGCCATTATTGGGACTCTTTCTAGCTCGCCCTGTGCATGGGGCGAAGTCAATTTAATATTAATTTCTCACCTTCGAAAAGGATATTTTGTGCACATGTCAATGGTTGAAACATTCGCTGATTTATATAAGATAATAAGTAAATATTAAATTTTAAAAAAAAAGTTTATATGAAAAAAAAGAATACAACTTTTAAAGAAAACAATTGAGTAGCAGATTTTAAATATTAAGCGTACTTATTAACCCTTCAAGTATTATAAATATTTGTATCCATTTTGTTAGTTGGTATATTTTAATAGGGTTAAACAAATATCAAAGTACTTTAGATATTCAAATATTATTTTCTACATATATGCTTGATAGCTATTTTGGCATATGCCTTTATCAAAACCAACATGCCATACCAGTAAGTAAGCCAAAATAACTAACAATCATTTAATGTATTATGGGCCCTGTAGAGGTGAAGTGAACCGACTATAATAGTAAAATGGTTAAAACAAATCTTGGACTATTAAGTGAAATCACGTCTTTATTTGCTGTTTTTGGTGGATTGCTTATTTTTTATTTTACGGATATATCACTATTGCTATGTGTTTCAACTGAGGTTACTTCACTTTTAAGATACTCAGTGGCGGATTACACCAGTAGCGCAAGAGGCGTGCGCTTGGGGGCTTCAAATCTTGGGGGCCTCAAAGATAGCATATATTATATAAACCTTTACATTTTAATTTCAGTTTTCAATATTCATTATTATTCTACGAAGAGGTTTGCAGCACTTTTATGTTATTCGAAATGCAAATATTATGACAAGCCGCCATACAAAGTGTCAATTATATTTTATTCATAACTTTAAATTATCAGACCCAGTTTTTACTAATTGCCTAACATTTTTAACTGGCTTAATTCAGTATTTAAGTAACTCAATTATGTTTGATCTTCTTTTGTTTATTAAGTAAATAAAAACAAATTTAAATCTAATATTGACAGCTTCCGAACAAACAATTGAAGAAGTGATTTCTATAATAACGTCATTACTGTACTCGCGCCTCAGAATTGTGACATTGCTTGTTACCTGTCCACCATTAAGCGCTATAATTTGGGAAACAAATCGCCTGACTCCAAGAAGTCACTTCAGTTTGGATTGCAGCAGTGTTGATAATATTACACTGACTAAACTACTCATTCTCCCTGCTTCTGATTGTTTAATAAAAACCTGGTATTTCTGAATCGAGTATAATGCCTTCCACAGATAAGTAGTCTTAACTCAATGATGTCTCTATCTCTGTAAAGCATTCTCTATTATTTACTGATTGCAATTTAAATGTCTCTATTTTACAATTGTATCGTTACACAGGAGCGAAGCATTTAAACATAATGAAATGCTTTTTTACTCTGCTCGCTTCGGATATTTCGGATTAATTTATTTTCAGCTTGTAATTGTATAATATTTTGTGATTTATGTCAAAACAAACGCAATCTATGTGACAAATAACAATATGTATACACGTGAGGGTATTACTTGCAAACACGGCTTATTCCAAAATGGTTAATAGAAAATGAAACTTGAATTTCATGTCAAGCCATGTTTGAGACTGATTTCTAAAAATACATTCAAAGTTTATTTTTATCTACTCAATTACATTCATGGTTCATGTTTAAACAACTTTTGAATGAGCCGGGTTTGCAAGTAATACCCTCACATAAAAGCTAGTAAAAAAATGACAATGTAGTAAAAATTTCAGATGAGTTAATTATTGGATTACGTGATAGACAATTTTTAGAAAACGTTAGATACATTTAATCGTAAAAAATAGTCTGGTCCTATGGCGCAGCGGTTAACGTTGTGAGCTTCCGTGCCGGACTTCACGGGTTCGAGTCGAACCGTACGAAAGTACGAACAGTATTTTATCGATTTATGTTCGAAGGCATGAGTGTTTGTGATGTCTAAAAATTCTCTTCCACGTTTCCGTTCCTTCAATAACTGCAAGAGCGATTAGTTAACCACCATTTCTGTCCTAACCTTATTATTTTATCCTTTCCACTCTCTTTGGAAAAAGAGAGGTTGAACGACTGAGTAACAAACAGTTCTCGTAGACAAAGTTCTGTTGAGATACCTCCATTTCGAGGCCATATGCTTCAAATTTTGAACAGACATGGATTTTTAAAAAAATCGAGTTTGTTGGAGTTGTCGATTGTTTGAATTGGAGTCGAAAAAAACTCATAACTTCTAAGATGTTAAGGCTAAAAGTGGCGCCAATGTATGCTACCAAGTCTAAAACAATAATTAAAATCGTGTTTTAAGCCAGGGTTTCCCAAATTTATTGTGTAATGGAACACTTTGCTGCAAACCTAAAAATGTAACCGGAACACAGCAAATTTTTTAGGTCGGGTAATTCATAAAAGTAAAAATACTGAAAAAAAATATATGTCATTAAATCACTTATTATTTGTTGATTAATTATTTTTAAAACATGTTACATAAAAATATAAATAAACAAAGCTATTAGTGATTAAAAATCTCCGCCTGTGTCTAAATATTTGACGTTTTAAACATCAGTGAAGATTTACTATCACTCAATTTTTTATATGAAGTAGAAGATGTTTAAATGTGCTGCAGCGTATATCATCATTCCAAATTTTCGCTGAACACTTATTGAGTTTCCACAAAACACTAGTGTTCCGCGGAACATAGTTTGGTAAACCCTGTTTTAAGCTATGGACAGATTCGTCATATTTCTAGACTACTTCATAGCGATAAAAACAAACATTGTTAAATAGATTTCCTAAGATATAATTTTTTTCATAAAACAAAAGATCACCTGCTTCATTATCCATTTTCTAAAACGTAATTAATAATATCTGTTTATTTTTTAAACTAATTTAACGGCAGGGTGAAAGGTGTGACGCAAACTACTTGAAAACGTTTGTCGGTTTGTTAGAAATAATAAAAAAGATAAGGCTGTCCATGCAAACGATACCTTTTCCATTGTCTTAGCCGCAGGAAGTTAAGGGATGAATTGGGCCGCGGGTAGCGGCAAGGGATGACAATCGATACTGCAGTAAAGGGGGTTGTCCGCCAATCAGAGCGAGGGGCGTGTTCACGAAATGCCAGCTGTCACTGGGGCTACATTGTCTCCAGGGGTTGATTCTAGCACATTGATTCAAACTTGGATTAAAAGTTTTTCAAAAATAATCTCACTTAAAATGTTTATTCAATTTAAAATTTGATCAAATTTCATACATAGAATCTCAATTGAGTAATCGTATTAAAAGAGAATATAAGCAATATTTTGATGAATATGTGTAGTGCTATCTATACTGGGTCAATATAGGTTTTAAAAATATCGAATACGGATGTTTATTAGGCAAAAATATTTTTCTCAAAAACACGCAGTATCCCTGGGACATATTAATGATTTATTTGCGCGGTATTCAAGCGGTCAAAGTATATTTATAACGTTAAATTTAATAAAAGTCCCCTTGATAACTTTGGTGGGATTAATACGAGATAAAAATAATTAAAAACGTTCCTTACCTAGTTATAGGTAGATTTTTAATTAAAATGTAGTAATTAACGTTGAGTTCAAGTGCTACTGCTTTATTACCATAAATTAGGAAATCGATTGAATAATATTTTACCATGTAAATCTATCGTATTTTGTTATGCGGCTCTAATTAACGGATAAAAAAACCATGCAGCTTCGCTTAATTGACTTGATTTAAATATTGATGCGTCATAAAAATAGATTAGAACAATTTATAACAATGTCAAAAAGATGCTTTTAGTTCAAATTAACGCCGGTCGAAAACAGTAGCATCTTCGAAATCAATGGTCTGTTGGCCAGGATATAAATCGACTTTTGTATAATGAAGTTTTTCACTGCGCATTTGCTCGGCGGTATTCAATTACTATTCGATAGCCCTAGGACTAAAGCAATAAACAACGCCTTTGCGACTGTTCGCTTAATTAATCGAAACCAAAAGTGGGCAGTTAATTTGAATACGAAGAAGACGCTTACTGCCTGCTCGCTGGGAGGATTTTGAGAACCTCTGGACCAGAGCCAGATTTATCGGAAACTTTCTGAAAAAAAAAATAGATAAAAGAATATACTATTTTTGTCTATTGTCGGGTCAGTGATACAATGGTCGACGTCATTGCGTTCCGTTACAGAACTCGTGAGTTCAAGTCCTTGTAGGAAAGCACCTTTTCAACCCTAAATTAACGGCGTAGCGAGAGCGTTTAGCTAACCACTATTCATGTCCTAGCCAAATCCTTTTAATAGCACTTTCTTCAATAAAGAGTGGTAGAGTGCTTCAATTACAAGTGGTTCTCGTAGAAAAACTTCTTTTGAGATACCTCCAAGTGGTCAAGGAGAAAAAATATATATCAAACCCATTTTTTACAACTGTTTATTTTGTTTAAAAAAAGGTTATTTCTGTCCACTCTATAGTATTGATATTTATTATTGGATTCCGAAATAAAATCAGGTTAAAAAACGGATTATATTATACAATATAATAAATTGATACAACTTAAATTTTTGTTTTAATTATTGTGTAATTTAATTATTTGCGGTACTGGAAGAAAGCATTTTCCCCATTTCTCTTCCCATTAATAATAATGAACTGTCAAACTTCACCTAATTAAAAAAAAATGCTAAAACTTCGTTAGGTATTAAGCTTTAGAGAGGTTGCTGAAAATTTAATGCTTTTTGACTTTTACACTGTTGGTCAAAAGTTAAATTTTATTATTCAATTGTTTTATGAGTGTCCAAATGCACGGCTGTTTATCCACCCTCTCTCTGATTCTGAAAACAATGTGTAGAATGAATGATTAGCGTGGATGATAGTAGGCTGGCAAGACTGATTCATTGATTGTTATTCTAATTGAAAATTCATATATGTAGGTTCAATTCAACGCGAACGAGTAAAAACCATACTGGCCGTGAAAAACTTCCGCTGTGCCTGTACAAATGTTCTGCCTCCTTGTTTGTAAAAGGACAATGAAAATATAATGCGATTCGAGAAGTGGAACAGAACCTATTAAAAGCTCATCCCGAAACCGGTAGCTTTGAATATTAATAAAGCCTTCGGGGCAAGCCAGTGATGATACGATGCGTGAGAAAAGAGGTCTGCCAAAGCGTCTAATTTATACTTCACTGTTAGAAGTGGCCGAGAATATTTATTGACTGAGAAGCTATTGTAGTATAGAGGAAAAATATCAATATTATTTAATAAATATTTAAATTTTTAAACCATTAATGACCGCTAGTTTTTACGTTGTTAAGAAAGTTAAATGGATTGCTTGTATGACGTGTTCTCTCTATTTAAATATACCGTTAACACTGCCGTGTTCTGAACAGTTAGTGTATACAGAAGTCTACCAAAACATGCTGGAACCGCTTCCACCAATTACAATTATTAGTTTTATAATATTATTTTAAATAAGTGACTTTCTTAATTATTGAAGAATATTGACATGGGAGGACTCGTTTTGCATGGAAATGGTCATCAGACCGGTCTAGAAGAATGTTCAAATCGATTATAAAGTTTAGTTCTTTAAATTAATATTGACTGAGCGATCTTTAGTGTGATAAAATCTTATACACAAATATTCGTTTATGATTTGAAAATTGTTGTTTGAATATTAATTATCTACAAGTAATTCATTAATTGTTAGCGCTACTGGACCAACTAAATCTCATTGCTATTCACATTATAAGAAAAATTACAAAACGAGTCAATTAATAAAATTATGTAATATTTCGTCTAGTATAGTGGAGGGGAAAACGCGGCCTTTTGGCTACTCTGGTGCGGCCTTTTGGGAATCCTGCTATTTTTTGTAAGCTCCTGAAATTTCGGAAGATTAAAAAAAAGGTCTCTCGCTGTTAGTTTTGGGAAATCCGCAAATTCTAATTGGCATGAAATTGTTTCAATTCTAGTGTCAATGTTTTCTTTACTGCGGTCTTCTGTTGAATCAGATAAATGAATTTGGCTTTTAGGAAAGAAAATTTTCCCCACCCCTGGTCTAGTATATTGGAAAGTGTGTACTTTACAGGATTTTACTAATTAAGCTAAATCAAAATAGAATCATTGTATTGTTAAAATAAATCAAATCTTTTATTTAAAAAATTGCTGAAGATTGGCAAAATTGTCTCTGTTTACTCACTTTAAGTAACGAATGAAAATTTTATTTTTTAAATATAATGAAAAGGCTTTTAAAACATTTTACACCGAAATATTAATTTCACATTTTTTTTTCTATATAAAAAAAAACAATATTTAATTATTGTGTTTACTGATCATTTTAAAAAAGATTTTTAAAAATATGTGTTTAGTAACTGTGTTCACTTCGAACACTATTCAATGATTAGAATTAAATTATAGATTTATTTAAAATTATTTTGCCGGATTCAATATGATATGCATTTTGATAAAAAAAAAACCTGTTCACTTGTTTGTAGATACACAAGTAGATAACAACGCCATTTTACATGGAATGCCGTGGATAGTTTTATATCTATTCAAACATTACTAGATTATAATAACTATTTATTAAATTATTGTTTTGTCCCGATTGACTAATACTCAATTTATTTAAATATATCATCAAAAATAAAATGAAGTCGTTAATCGTAGAACTGCAGAGATTTTTTTTTATCCAGATGTCGATAGTACAGCTATATGGACAAAAAAACCTAGCTTATACTATTTATATGCAAACATACGTCTATTTTTTAGAATTTTTAAAAAAATGACATTACAGCTTACGCCAATGCGTCAAATACTTTGAAGTCGAAAGATCATACGAGATATACTCGATGAGAATTTTTGAATGTCACATAAGATTTACTCAAGGAGAATTGACTTCACAAACACCCAAATCTTTGATCTCAAATTAAAATTGAAAAAAATCCGATTTGACATTGACCTTACCGGGAATCGAACCCAGACCCACCTGATCGGTAGAGCAAGCTCTAACCAACTACACCACAGCGGGCGATTATAATATTCCATTATAGTAACCAAAAACCACCACCAAAACACCAAATAAAGATGTGATTGTACTTTGTAATTGTACCAAGAAAAATGTTTTACCATTTTACTAGTTCTAGAGCATAGGTTCCCAACCTTTTCGGGTGGCGACCCCTTTTCATAAAATCTATGTGACTCGCGACCCCCCATACAATCCATTTTCAGTCATTTTCAACATTTGATTGGTTTCTTACTTTTGTTTTTAAATAAAAAAGCGTTGAAAATCCACTTTCGCAGAGATATGTAGAAACAAATGGAACTTTGGATGGATTTTTTTAGTTGACTGTATAAGTTGGCGACCCCCAGGTTGGGAACCTATGTTCTAGAGGGTCCAATTAATGTAACTCAACATTTTTTGTTTGCGGATTCACAGCTGTTTAAATACTTCAATGTTATATGTTACTTGTTCTGCATTACAAAATATATGGACATACATACATGCATATTATTAAGTTATTTTAGTATTTAGTATTTCAATAACTTTCATCTGTAGTCGTAGTAAATAATTATTATAGTACAAAACCGTGTTTTTAGGACAGTGCTTTTTTTACTCAACAAAATCTAAGAATGAATGTCAAATCAATAATCTATAAAATAACCAACAGCGGTAATTCAACTCGAACATGATTATTTTCTTCTATTTCTCTCATTTGTCGATGGTCATTGGATTGGGTAACTTATGAAAGGATATCAACACATCACGTCGCACGCTTTATCATCTTGTCAATGGAGTATATTAATATTATCTGAACACAGCATCCGCGGCAGCTATCGGCGATCGGCTACCTGTTGTAAGGACAGGGGATTAATTGGTCGGGGTTTGACTCCCGGTAGCTACGTCGGCCGCCTACGCTCTTTCGCCAGTCATCCGTTATTATATTAATATAAAATTGACTTCTATATTTGATTTCATAGAGGCGGCACCTTTTGTTTTCATACAAAGAACGAATCGGTTAGTCATCTTTAGTATAAGTACCGAATCTAATCTCTGAACCACACTATCGCAAGCAAAAACTTGTCAATTACAGTCGAACTCGGTTATTACCAGCGGTGAGTTGCCAATACGTTAGCAAAGTGCTCGCTTAATCTCAAAGCAATTCTCGGTGCTCTGTGGAAGGAGTTATTTTTTTTATCAATCCTATGCAATTGTATTAAATATTTAAATGAGCAAACGATTGTTACTTAATACACTTATAATCAGTTGTGTTGTGGGGCCAGGTCGGCGACCTGGCACCTGAAAATAAGCCCTGCCAACTTTTTGACTTGCAACTTAATTTTAAAGTACATACATACACATATTCAAAATATTGTTCATAAAATTTGACAGCATTACCCGATGGATTTTACAAAAATAAATAAAACCGTACAAGAAGTGAGTACAGTTTTTAAGAAAATAATTATTACGCGTTTTTTTCATTGATTAATTGTTAAAACTTGTGGTTTTTTAACTTCAGACGGATATAAAAAAAAATGTGAAGAAATCAATGACGGACCTGGTAACTATTTATTTACCACTACCCCACTGCTTATAATATGTAACAATATGTAATTTACCGTAAACTTGCCAATCTAAATGGCTAAAAATGTACTACTGTGTATACTGAAGCTGTCGTAGATAATATATGACAGAAATTGCAGATATATACTAATTTGATCTGGGAATATTGTTTTTTCTTAAAATAACAAGGGGCTCGCCGGCTTTGGTAAAATTCAACAAAAGGCTCCATCGAGGCCCTCCGATCCCCCTCCAGCTCAATCCTAGTTATTACGATCACAAAAATAGCGAGATCTCGAATGTAATGATGAAACATTCGTTATTTTAGTTTATGGTTTTCTCAATATATTTATTCATTTATATAATGAGCAATAAACACCAGTTTAGAAGTCTCCGTGCACTTCAAGGTTGTGTTTATTTCATAATTTGCATATGGCCGAAAATCTTTTTTGTGCCTGTGTGTGGGTTACGTCCTTTTTTATTTCCACAGTCGATATATTATATATATAAAAATAAGTAAATAACAGTTTTTAAAGGCTAATAATCTTTAAAACTAAATAGTGACGCATTTCTTGAGTGGAAAGGATACTTCCAGTTTCCGGTCGCCTGGGGTAGGCGGGTCAGTCAGATTGCTTCCGGAAGTTCTTCCAGCCGCCCATCGCCCGCCCATACTGTCACCCGTCCGCCCTAGTATGACTGTGACATATTATTATATGTTGTATCCAACAAGTCTGCATATCATATCATACAAGTTTTCTCATCGCAATTTAATTATAAAACTAATATATCACGTTACCAAAATTTTGATAATAAATCGGCCACATTTAATATTTAAAAAAATAATAATGTTTACTTTATGCTTCGAAATTATTTATTATACTATCGATAATTAAATACTAGTTCAGAATAAAGGATTAAGTTTATGTTATCGCTTAAAAATCGCATCATTTTTGTCCATAAGTGAAGAGAGCTTTATGAGCTTTTAACCAACGAACTTCGTATTGTATTTTGCAATTCTCTAATGTAGTGCTTCCAGAAAATTTCATGGAACTGCCCCTGGTTTGGGAAGCACTTTTCTAATGAGTATTTATGTATATATATTTTTAATAGCTTCAATTATATGTATCCAAGGTATGGTGTGGCATTTTTATCAGAGCTATGGAGTCGGAGTCTGAAGCAGTGTTCCCTCTAAGCTGTGCGCGTGTGCAGGCACATACATTACAACAGAGCGTACAAAAGTTACACCAGTTATACGTACCACCAGAAGAATAAACTAATTGACATTATATAGTGTTGTTAATTATTATCATTATTAAAAAATACCGTTGCGCATTACCTACTAAAAGGTCTAAATATTGTTATGTGGCGCACAATTTTTTTAATTTCCTTTTAAAGTTGCACAGCCAATATCTTTTGCGCACATAACCATTGTCAAATAAGAGGGAACATTAGTCTGGAGTCTTGGAGTCAGCTGTTTTTCGAAGGTGGAGATAGAAAGTAAATATAATTTAAAGATATTGAAAAAATATTATTCTATTCATCATATTGATTGGTGAAATCTACTAGAATTATTCTAGTAACTAAAATGATCTAATTGTATACAGATATGTTAGTTAAACGGAAATGTTTCGAAAAATCATTTCGGAGTAGGTTTTTTTTTATTTAAAGCCGGAATCGGAGTCGTTTTCTTTTACCCGACTTCACAGCCTTAGTTTTTATGTCTTTTACCTCATCATAAAATATCTCAAAAATAAAACAAAACCTAGTACTATCATTTATTAGTATACATTGTCTTTTCTTGAAATAAAGATTGTGTGGCTAACTTCAAATTATTCTTTCTCGTTAAATATATACTGTTGAAGTGTACCTTTACCAATTAAACTAATGCTAATCACTGTGTGCAAACATAGGTAAATATGACAAATATAAAATCAAATTAGTTGGTAATGAAATAGTGTCTTGAATTATAAAACTTCAAATGTAAAAAAGGAAAGTAGTCCTAGTCACATATTAAAAATTCATTACGCATATATGATATAAACCGGTTCTGGATCGTCTCTGTGATAAAGCATAGTAGTGACAATTTTTCCTCGGTATTAAAATATGTTGTGATATTGTTTTCAACTTTTAATATCACTTAAGTACTTGTATACGTCGTCTAGTCTAGTCATCATTAACAAAAGACGATCGCCCAAAAAAAAGTTATATTATGAACCGATAACAAACCTAATTTGTAAGTGTTTATAGAAAATTCAGTAATCGTCCTAAATCATCATTTAATTCGCTCATTCACAAAAAGGGCGTTCGGGAAATTGCGCAAACTTCCTATTAATGATAAAATCAAATTATACCCCAGGACACTCCCTCTGCGGAGCAGTGATTTTGGGGGGCGCCACCGTTCAGGAGTGGCGCAGGCTCCCGACAAAGGTCTTCTCATTATATAATGACCCTAGGCAACGGTTGTCCAGACAGTAATTTCCTGTCCCTGTCCCCGAAGTACCAGCTACCTGTGATTTGAGCTTTAAGTTATACCTGTGCTTTTTTTAAACTTATGATGTGAAGCTCACACTTTTTCGTTATGTCGTAAACTGTACGTACTATATAACATAAATATAAACATTAGTTGCATACAAAAAGTAATAAGACATACTTTGGTTTTGAGTTAATCGGTTCTCAATGTTTTTGTGTCTTATACTTGTATAAAAAGAATCGTTAAAATTAAAAATTAAAAAATAGTAATGAATGCTTGCGAATCTTGTTTCATGATTCTTAGTCTGTACTCTAGAGTCTAGATATAGGATAAGAGCTCTCTCTACCTCAACGATCATATAGTTACGGGCTCAACTCCTGACAATGTCAATACCATATAAGGTAGATTCGAGATAATTTCTCGCTGTCGATTTTATAACAAT
The DNA here is from genome assembly GCA_030503985.1 of Himalopsyche tibetana. Classification (NCBI taxonomy): domain Eukaryota; kingdom Metazoa; phylum Arthropoda; class Insecta; order Trichoptera; family Rhyacophilidae; genus Himalopsyche; species Himalopsyche tibetana. Next base: position 26,944,237 of record JAPJYX010000019.1, on the reverse strand, counting down.
ATAAAGAGCTTACCTCAATTGATTTTTTTAATTTAGAATTTCAACTGAAGGTTCTTGATGAAACTTCAATATTAAATTTGAATTGTTTGAATTTTGTACATTTCCTTGTGATTTCGCTAACGACCCGGGATTCACCTTTCGGCATCAGTTCAAGTAAATTCGTGCACTTAAAATACCCGGGTCGTTAGCGACAAAACTCACGGAAAAGTACAAAATTCAAACAATTCAAATTGTATGTTATTAAAAAATAGCGCATTAGAAATGAGCTGCAATGCCAAATTTCAGTTAAATCTTATATTTTTTATGTTACTATATCATCATGAATAATGAACTAGAACATTTCGGTTTTTAAGCTCTTAACCGTGTAATCAAGTATAATGCCCGCTGTGGTCTAGTTGGTTAGAGCTTTCTTTACTGATCAGGTGGGTTTGGGCTCGATTCCCGGTAAGGTCAATGTCAAATTGGAGTTTTTCAATTTTAATTTGAGATCTAAGACATGGGTGTGAAGTTAATTCTCATCGAGTATATCTCGTATCATCTTTTAACTTCAAAATATTTGACGCATTGGCGTAAGCTGTAATGTCATTTTTTTTAAGTTCTAAAAAATAGACGTATGTTTGCATATAAATAGTATAAGCTAGGTTTTTTTTGTCCATATAGCTGTACTATCGACATTTGGATAAAAAAAATCTCTGCAGTTCTACGATTAACGACTTCATTTTATTTTTGATGATATATTTAAATAAATTGAGTATTAGTCAATCGGGACAAAACAATAATTTAATAAATAGTTATTATAATCTAGTAATGTTTGAATAGATATAAAACTATCCACGGCATTCCATGTAAAATGGCGTTGTTATCTACTTGTGTATCTACAAACAAGTGAACAGGTTTTTTTTTTATCAAAATGCATAACATATTGAATCCGGCAAAATAATTTTAAATAAATCTATAATTTAATTCTAATCATTGAATAGTGTTCGAAGTGAACACAGTTACTAAACACATATTTTTAAAAATCTTTTTTAAAATGATATAAGTTCTAAGAAATCCATCTCAGTAAACACAATAATTAAATATTGTTTTTTTTTATATAGAAAAAAAATTGTGAAATTAATATTTCGGTGTAAAATGTTTTAAAAGTCTTTTCTTATTCTTTTAAAAAATTAAAAGAATAAAGCTTTACCACACGACTACGGAACGTAATGTGAAATATTATTATACTTAGATATTGTACGTGATTCAGTTAACATACAGTACAATGTTTAAACAAGTATTTTATTATTGTTCATTTGAATTTAAATAGCGATTCCTTTTGTCGGCTTATTCCAGTTGGTCAATTAATTAAATAATACATTATGTTTATACCTGCTGAAAATTAAAAAAATAATATGTTTAACACATAAAAATCAGTCACAGTTTGAAGAATCATCAGGGGGATAGAATCTGCCAAAAGCAAATTGCCTTTTTTTCGTTGTGGGTATTATTTATTTATTTTTTAATGGCGTTTATAAGTCGTTAACCTGGCGCAAAGGAAGCTTGCCGAATCTTTTTTAAATAACCGCTTAATTTTCATTGATAAATGGATCCTGCCTAGTGCCCGGGTCTCAGTCAGGGCTCATCCAGATATTGGTTTTAACAATGGATGTCTATGGGTCGTTAAATACATTGTCTGTATCAACAAACATAAAAACTGTCCGAAAGTATATCCCACTCAACATTTTAAATTAGCGCAAAAAGCAATTCGATGGTTTTTATTGCCTCGTATGTTATTTTTGTTAATTATTTAAATACAAATGGTACCTATGTGTCTACGCTGATTCATCTTAAAAATAATTAAAATTAATATGATGACAGTACCAGTATGATATGTGTATGTGAAAAATTGCATTAAAATACTTTATTATTTGAATCACAAATCATTGTATTATAAATAGATTGGTGTAGTATTGATATTGAATAAATGAACCGTAGTGATTGAATTATTTCGCTGTTGTTAATGTTTTTCTTTTCTTTGTCAACAGGAACATCCCAGTCTACGCGGAACTCCGCTGGCAATGCTTGCGGCGCAGTGCAACAAACTGTCGAGCAAGTCTCCGCCGCCTTTGGCCGATGCTGCCGTCGGCAAAGGATTTCATCCCTGGAAGAAGAGTCCTCAGGGTGGATCGCCGGGACCGGGGGCCGGTTCGGGAGGCGGGCGCGGAGGCCCTCCGACCTCGTCTGCCCCTTGCTATTCCAGACCACCCGCCTCCTGCGCCGCTCCGACGCCGCCAGCCTACGGAGGAGATCTTTATTTTCCGGGAGCCGGATCAGCGCAGGTGGATCATCAAGCGCTGTTGGGCAAGGTCGAGCAGCACGGTCTCGGATCCGTTTACTCTAGGCATCCGTATGAGTCGTGGCCGTTTAACGCGGTCGCGGGTGGCGCTCACCACGGCGTGCTGAAGGGAGGCGATGTGAACGCGGGCGCCGGGTGGTGGGACGTCCACGGAGCGGCAGGTGGCTGGCTCGACGTCGGCGGCGCGGCAAACATGCACGCGGCTCAAATGGCGGCAAATTATGCGGCCGGGTCCGACTACTCGTCGCTGGGTCATTCCCTGGCAGCCGGAAACACGGCGCATCACTTATTATCCTCGGGACAACACTTATTACAGGACACTTATAAGTCAATGCTCCCGACCCAAGGTTTCGGCTTACACTCTTCAGCGCCTGCTCCGGCTCCTACGCTCCCGCCAGCTCCTTCTCCGCGGTCTCAGAGAAGATACACCGGAAGGGCGACGTGCGACTGTCCGAACTGCCAAGAAGCAGAAAGACTGGGCCCCGCTGGGGTTCACCTGCGTAAGAAAAACATACACAGTTGTCATATACCGGGCTGCGGTAAGGTTTACGGGAAGACGTCTCACTTGAAGGCGCATCTGAGGTGGCACACCGGCGAGCGCCCTTTCGTCTGCAATTGGCTGTTCTGCGGCAAGAGGTTCACCAGGTCGGACGAACTGCAGCGGCACCTGCGAACGCACACGGGGGAGAAGCGCTTCGCCTGCCCCGTGTGCAACAAGAGGTTCATGAGGTCGGACCATTTGGCGAAGCACGTGAAGACCCACAACGGAGGGGGCAGCAAGAAGGGCAGCAGCGAGTCCTGCAGCGACAGCGAGGAGAACAGCCAGGGAGAGCTGGCGAACAGCCCCGGGCCGGGGGGTCCGGCGGGCCCTGGCGTCCGAGGCAGGTCCCCTCCGATGGGGCTGGAGCTGGCGGGTCTCGACGTCAAGCCTCCCGGGCTGGCGTGAGCGAGGTGGGGGCCGGCGCTGCTCTATCCGCAGTACCGCCCCTAACCGAAGAAGCGATGCGGGAATTCGTCCGGGAAAGAGTCAGCGCGTACGGTGCGGACGCCTTCCGAAGGAGCACTCCGCGAGAGGACTCGGCTAGGCGAGACGACCAATAAATTGTGAATAGTGATTTGTGATTGTACGTGATGATTTTTTATATTATATTTGTAAATAATAAGTACTATTGATACATATCAAAAGATTGTCGAGCGAAATGATGATTCGTCATTTTATAAACACTGAGAGTGAAAAATATTATGAATTCTATAATCGAATCGTATGCATCACTGATAAGGTACCACTAGTGTAAAGTGTAAGAAGTCTGGTGGGTGAATAACTATGTATGTACGCAAAATGAACAATTTCCGATCATTTATTTATTGGTATTTGCATTTAAATAATGTCGCTAATATGATCTGATTAAATAACTAACATGAAACTACATTTATACCCGTTCATATAAGCTTAAGAAAAAAATCAATTAAACAAAAAAAATCACAATAATCAGCAATGAAGTCATTATTAATTTATATTATTAGAGTAGGAAAATTGACTGGCCAGATACATTATTAAATTCGTAAAAAAAAACACACCCCCACATCGAAGTCTCTTAATTTTCTCAAAAAATCTAAATACTATATTTCTGTCTCTTATTTTTGGCTGTATTATTATAACGAAAAAAAATGTTTGCAATGCTGCGCGAGTCTGTAGATGATTGTACAATACTATAATATAAAATCTATAATATAATGTCTATTAAATATACTTGATTTCATTCTATAAATTTATATATTAGAAAAATAAATAATGAATATACATATATATATATATTATAAAACAATTGTATAATTTTACGCTTTTGTGACAAAAAACACATTGAAATTTATAAAAATTAAATATAAAATATTTTCCCGGAGGACATTGTCGTTTTATTTACAATTATTTTTCACCACAATGTGTACATAATATGACATCAAAATAATCATGATTTTGAAAGATGGCTGTTTGCATAGATAGCTAAATATACCATTTACAAGCGGGGATTTATGGAAGCTCAATTCGTAACATGAACCGTAATTTATTTTTTACGGTTAGTATAATTTAAATATAAAAACAGAATTTTGTTTTACTCTTTCAATTTGTTTTTATGTCTGAGTAATCATATTTATTCGCATTTTTAATTTATGAGCGATTGTAATAGAATAAATTGTCTAACAGCATGCTACTTGACGAACTTGTGCTAATTTTGACAGTTTTTTAGAAATAACCGCTTCCCAACCAACTCTTTTGATTGGTCGAATAAATAAGTGAACATAACCGAAATTATTAAATTTATCTATACCAACCGTAAAAAATAAATACAAAAACCACGTTGAGTATTAGAAGCCAATACATCTGAGAATAGCCGAGCAGGATCTACTAAATTAGACATAAAGGTGAGTATTAAATGTATTTGTGCTAATTATTTATCTGTCACAAAATAGCACACATACCAAATAAATCATGCGCATCAAAATTACAATGCGCAACATATCTATTTTGACTGGTGGCATTGTCAACTGGTTATGTAAGCAAACTTTTTAAACAAGATTTTAAAATACAAATATTTTTATTTAATGTCACAAATTATTAAATTATAATTAAATCTCTAATAAAAATATAGATCAAGTTAATTAAAATTTTATAAGATAACTTGGAAGGTAAGTTTAGAGTGATATGAAATGTGATTGGACAGTATAGTATATAACTACATACACACCAAGAAGAGGTATTGTGTCACGTATCAGCATAGACCAAATTAAAAACTGTTCAACTTTTCGTTGTTGGAATAATTATTAAAGATTGCAATGGAGAAAGGTTTGTACTAGAATACTTTATTGTTTATTGATAAAACCGACATTAAAAAACTAAGTAAGATTTATAAGAAATGTAAGTAATAAGCTCATAATTTCAAAACTATTCGTCATACTTTGAGGTAATTTGTTCTAAATATTCCTTATTTTTGTTTGGTCATATCGCTCCTTATTCAAATCAAACACACTATGTCGAAATTACCTAAGATTCTCAACCCTCATATACAACACAAAGATGGTCAACAGAAGTTTTCCAAGACCGCAGGTTTTCCTGAAGCATCTACAGCATTTTCTCAAGCCAGGTCCACAGCACATTTAAAAAAATCGCTTTAAGAGCAATATAGTCTATGCTAAGAATTCTGAAAAAAACAAACTAAGATAAACCAAGTATCCATACTGTGGCAGTACACGATTCTTATGAGTTGTCGTATGTAACTACGGCTCAAAGTTTGCAATCGTAAAACAGCATAGCAAGAATAAATATGAATAAATTATGAGAATTTGTTTAAATTGTCTAATTCTATCTAACTAATTCATTCATTCGAGTTGTGTTACTGTGTAACGGAAATAAATTACTCGAGTTTCAATTGTAGTTGGATTCTCCGCGAGACACTTGTTTTTTTCATTGTTGCTGCTATAAGAAAAGTGTTCAACGATTCTAATACTCGTGAGAATTATGAATTATAGATAAAGAATTATATATAATAATTTATTATCAAACGTAACTAAAGTTGTAAACAATATTATTTTCGACTATTATATAATACAAATAATAAGATTCTTTTTTCTTTCAAATATTCAATACTAGCCAAGTAAACTGTCGATACCCATTTGGTATGGTTATAATATTTATTACACTTCTACTTTTTCTAACTAACTACATATACTATGTTCCGTTGCTTATTTCAACGATGCCTAGTCTCTTCACTTTCAATTTTATTTTTTGATTATTATACCTACTGTTAGATATCATCATCCTTACAAATGACTCTCGCTTTGACCGCGGGTGGTCCCCGTTGATTAAAACTGGATACTCTGCCAACGTAATCAAACCCAGATGAGTTTAGGGGAATACCCTCTTTAGTCGCTATTTTACACTAGAGTTGATACAGAATATAATTTTCAAATAGAGAACTTCGACTTCAATTCTTTGACGTCAAGTTTTTTATTATTTTCAGAAAAAAAAATGTATAGTAAATATACACAAGAAGTATTAATTAAATTTACGATAAGCTTTTATTTAAAAAAAAATATAATCTAATAATAAATACCTACACATTATAAGAAGCTACTAGTGTTAAAGTAAATATAAGACATTTCTAACTATGATAAATTCTGTTTGAAAAATAAGGTGAAAAAAGTATTAAACTCATTTTAATGGAACTCGTCTTTGAGAATGTCATATTAATCTAAGAGAATTTAACTAATTCATTAGCTCTTGCGACCCCTTTTGTTAGACTTAAATAAAGTCAGCGAGTCCTTTGTTAAATTAAGAAAACAATATTCTCAGATCAATTGAATTTACTGTTTATGGTAAGTATAAAAGTAAATTGTCGCCTTTGGAAATTTCTAGTAAATACATAAATTTTGAAATAATTAAGTATAAAATAACATATCATTATAGTTTATCAAATAATTATTAAGGCGAGCTTCCAGTTAACGTATTGCATGTCCACTAGCTAAATTATGGTAAATTGTTTTCAATTTGCTATTAGATAGTCTTAATTCTTACGATTTACGACTAAATATCATATGTTTTTCATTAACGACTCAATAAACATTCAAATATAAAATTCAACTTTAACCATGGAAAACTTTCTTCAGTCAAAATAATAAAAGACTCGTTTAGTACTAATTTAAGTTATTTTAACTTACTGGTGATCTTGATATTATCGTTCATTTATGTATAAAAAAAACATATCCACTATCTAAAAACTATATAATATAATCTAGATCAAATATCGATACAAAAAACAATGATTTATATACTTAAATTAAGTATTTCTAATTCTCCTTTATTAATTTTAAAATACTGAACCCCACTTTGTGAAATTAAACATTAAATTGTACGATTAACAATTTCCTTGAATCAGTACTTAGTGAAAAGCTTTTAGCGACTAATTCGGCAATAAATTTTAAACTTCCCTACGAGAGTCACGTGGCGCGAACGGTGGCGAAAGCTCCCTTCATCTCTTCAGTGGACGTGCTACGCCACGCATCGATTCTCACATCCCTAAATAACATATTCAACAGACACTGCAGGAGAAAATAAGAGCCCATCATTATGCACAAGCTGATATTCTACATTGAAGTATTTATTATTGATAAAGTTGTTATATTTTGCTACGAAAATAGCTATATGAAGTCTGGACACAATGTAGGTTGTACCAAAGAGGTAAGTAAAGATAACAAGTTAATGAGAGTTTTTATATAAGCTTCGCTTTGTCCAAACATAACAATGAAAAAAAGTGATCTGAATCTGAGTATCATATTATCGTCGTATTTACAAAAATATTTTCAACAAGAAGTATTTATTTTTCAGAATAATCATTAATATTGAATAATACCAATATATTAATAACTTTAGAAAGAAGAATAGGTAAGCAGTATTTATAATAATACTGCAACCCAGCGGGAAGAAAGAGTTCTGCTTGCAAAACAATAAATAAATATGTTTTTTTTAAATCACACAATGGATTTTTTGCATAAATTTATGCGTTTGCATAATGTATTTTTCTACTTTCGATGGTTTCGGCGGTAACTTTGTGGAAGTTCATTTTAATAGAAAATTTAAATTAACTTTGATTATTCCACGTATTGTGTAACTAACTGTGACACGTGTTTCGCCTCTTTCAGAGGCATCTTCAGACTTACTATCGCAAAGTTTGCTTAAGTAATGAAGCAAGATTGATTCTAACATTTTAAAATTATAAAATTACAAAATGGATTGGGTTTTTTTCCTTTTAAGAGGAGCAAGGAGGGGGTGTAGAATCGAAATAAAGCAAACAGATAATGATACTAATTTTACTAATGAGTTGTAAACAATCAGAATGGGATTTTTCCTTTTTAATGGAAGCAAAGAGGGGATTATAAAATGCAAACAAATTTAATCATACTACTAATGACGTTAAACATTACAAACATTACAAACTATTAAAACTAATGAGCTACAATCAATCATCTAGGTTTGTGATTACTCTATTAAGTGGAAACAATTTGAGTAACGGGGAACCGCCTGTGCTATTAAGAATATTATTTAATAATATTTCTTTTTTGTTAAGAGTTTTATTAATTTCTAAAAATTCTAAGCTATTCATCTTTAAACCCTTTTTATTTACTCGGTGGAGTATTTCTAAATTACAAATCTGATTAAAATTATGATTATTTTCTATTAAATGATTGGCAAACTCAGAAAAATTGTTACTTTTTAGACATCTTATATGTTCTTTAATTCTAATATTAAAGTTTCTACCTGTCTGTCCAACATAAGACGCTTGACAGTCTCCACAAGAGAGTCGATAGATACCACTCTGTGACGATGAATCTACGCGATCTTTACTGTTCAATAAAATTTTACCTAAATTATTTACTGTATAAAACGCGGGTTCTATATTGTCTGGCAAAAATTTAACTATCTTTGACGAGATGTCTCCTAAATAAATAATTCTACGCCAGTTTTTAATATTATCGTTTGCTTTCTTCTCTCCTGAAAAAATAATTTTAATCAGATTTGTAATTTAGAAATACTCCACCGAGTAAATAAAAAGGGTTTAAAGATGAATAGCTTAGAATTTTTAGAAATTAATAAAACTCTTAACAAAAAAGAAATATTATTAAATAATATTCTTAATAGCACAGGCGGTTCCCCGTTACTCAAATTGTTTCCACTTAATAGAGTAATCACAAACCTAGATGATTGATTGTAGCTCATTAGTTTTAATAGTTTGTAATGTTTGTAATGTTTAACGTCATTAGTAGTATGATTAAATTTGTTTGCATTTTATAATCCCCTCTTTGCTTCCATTAAAAAGGAAAAATCCCATTCTGATTGTTTACAACTCATTAGTAAAATTAGTATCATTATCTGTTTGCTTTATTTCGATTCTACACCCCCTCCTTGCTCCTCTTAAAAGGAAAAAAACCCAATCCATTTTGTAATTTTATAATTTTAAAATGTTAGAATCAATCTTGCTTCATTACTTAAGCAAACTTTGCGATAGTAAGTCTGAAGATGCCTCTGAAAGAGGCGAAACACGTGTCACAGTTAGTTACACAATACGTGGAATAATCAAAGTTAATTTAAATTTTCTATTAAAATGTATTTTTCCATTGATGGACATACTGCAATTTTAGCTTAGAATTTATAGAAAGTGTAGTTAAGAAAAGAAGTAAGTTATTTTAATAAAAATAGATAAGTACTATTTAAAAAAGTGCTTTTGAACTAATTACAAATTTATTTATTTATATTAGTAGCGGTTATATAAGCGGTATTATAAGCCGATTGAAAGTGTCCAGATCCTAATAAATTAATATGGAATTAGTACAAGAAATTTTTACATTTTTTTAACACGTTGGATCCCTTTCCATCAAATATTGACAGTGAACTCTTTAAAGTAAGGTAAGTTGGGTAAGGTATTAGGTAGTAGGTAAGGTATTGTGTCCTTTGTCAATACACACTTCAATATTGTAATCATTCCTCTTTTAACTATTTTAAATTTTCGATGTCTAAATAGAAGGTTGGTTTGTATAAGTGACAATCTTGTATTTTGTAGTCTAGATAAACATAAATTGTTTTTCACTTAGATTAGCTACTAAAGACTCAGTTGATAAATTAAGTAATAAACAAAGATCTTATAAAGTCCACTTACCTTCGAAAATATTTTTGAGTATATTGATATATGTATATATTATATATATTTTTTTAAACCATGTCCGCTCCCAATGTGGAGCATATATACTCCTAATGGAGTTTATCTCAACAGAAGTGTTTCTACGAGAACTGCTTGTTACTCAGTTGCTCAACCTCTCTTTTTCCAAAGAGAGTAAGGATAGAAGGATAGGACTAAGACAGGATTAGTGGTAAGCTAATCGCTCTCGATACGCCCCATTCATAGGATAGAATAGGTGATAGGGGGGAATTCAAGACATCAGATACATCTATGCTTTTGAAACGAAATTCATAAATCGATTGAACAATCAATTTATAAAACTGTCCGTACCGGGATTTGAACCCGGGCCCTCCGTAGCCGAAGCCAACAACGTTGACCACTCGACAACACAGGCGGCTATATAACAGTATAATATTACGTGATTGAATTTTTAAATAAAGAATTTAATATAATTTAATACTTTTAACGTCTTTGATCCGTTAGCCAGCATACTGCCATCGGGACAACCTATAGTCTGCTCGCATAGCCGGTATATACCGTCATTGGTAGTCGATCTCTTTAAGCCGTTGACAAATCTACGCATTGCTTGAAAAACCTCAATTTAGTAATTTTTAGTTTATTTGTGAATAACTTTTCGATAGTTTGTTTTAACATTCTTCTCAGAATGTTAAAACACGTCTCATATTTTTTTACACAACCTTTTTATTAATTACCAATTTAAATTTTACATTTAAAATATAATCCATTAAACTATGCCAATAATAATGAATTAAATTTAATAAACAAACAAATATTTAATTTACAAGTATTTATTTCGTTACTGAAAAAAATGTGACGGCTAATAAAAATGAATTTATCATATAATTTACTTATCTGGAATGTCTCAGAGATTCCGACTGCCGACTCTGTTTATTACACGAGAGGGTGTATGATATCATTATGTGAAATAAAATGCGAGGGACTATTTATCAAAGCATTTTTGTACTTAACTGTAACATCGTCACACAACAAACCACAAATCACTTCTAACCCCATAAAACACCCGGACACTGACTTGTTTGCTATTTCGGTTGTACAGACGATCCTCTTTTGTAAAATTAATTCGACTTTCGTACAATCCGTTGCTTCGTAATTTATGAAAAATCAAATTATTTCCGATAGTAACTGTCATACAAAAATTAACGTTGTATTTCGCCACTGTTTTGGCGGAAGTTGGAGAGTAACAGATTGATAGTTCCGAGGAAACAGCAAATGAAAAATAAGAGCCTTTTGGATAAAGCATCGATATTCTATGTTACATAGATAATTATAATATCAAAATTTAGATTTGTTTAAGCCAACCTGACACAAATACGAGCTAATAATTAATAGACAAGAGCTAGTGAATGTTTTTGAAACAGCATTAATAATAATAGCATTTTAAATCTTTCTTTTTAACAGAATTAAGTCGAATAGTTTAAAAAGGTGTTTAAGTATTTTCATCAAAATTGACTTGCATTTTAATCTACAAGATAATGAAAATATATTATAACGTTTACGTTTGACCAGCAATTTCTCGACGACAACTGAAATTGTAAACAGGGTGAATTCATTTGACTGAATTAAGACACATTTCAAATAAAGATGGTTGCCTGGGCTGAAATAAGACAACTGACGAGTGGCAGATGAAAAGGAATCAATATAAGTATAAAGGAGTTACGACTGAATACCAGTGGCGGTTCCTGACCTGAAATCTTGGGTGGGCTAGAGAAAAGCATAGCATTGTATACTATTTACGAAATTTTGCATGCTTCCACTTCATCTTATACATTAATCTACAAGAAAATTAACAAATACTACGACACTACTGCAAAGCATAAATTACTATATAATACAATCAATGCTAATGTAAGTAAGAAATAATAATACGTGACCTTAAATTTGTCTCTTTCAAAGTGAAATAACAAGTAAAAAAAGCAATACAGAACTGTCACTGAGATTCGATACCTGTCACTTTCATAGAATACAAAGATATTGGTATGTTTGTATGGGCCATGGACTAATTTCAATTTAGCCCCCGATGAATGACAGAAGCCAGTAAATTTGAAATACAGTCCTGTGTGTTTGATGACGTTTCCGTACATACAAATACAAACAAAATCGAATCGTGCTAGATTGCGTTCCAGTGTAAAGAAATATTGTCTATGGTTTTGGGCTAGAAAGCCGCAGCCCCTGACCAATATCATGTACATAGGTGTTACCAGACTGACGTCACGTTGAATGTTCTCTATGAATTATTTATAGGGTTATTGTTTTTTTTATGCCGGCTCAGCTTAAAATTGTAATAAAAAACAATCGAAAATATTATTGTAGGTAGACATGCCATTGTCTTATATTGATAGAGGAAAATTTAAACAAAGATATTATATTCATTTGGGGAAGGTTAGTGACGCTTATAAATGTATTTATTTTGTTCAGCGGCCGAATTGCTGTTCATTTTTATTCAGCCATCTAAAGTTTTGGGTGAAAAATGCAGGTCGGGCTTAGCCCACCTAGCCCAGTACCTAGAACCGCCACTGCTGAATACATAGATGAGAGTCAGAGGTAAATTTGCCATATAAATAAAACACAATTAATTCTTCATACACTACACTAACAACAACACATGTCAAAGTCTGTTTTCGTCAGAATTTTAGGAAAAATGGAATGTTACCAATCCCATTATCCCGAAAGCCCGAACCCTGAAAAAAAATGTAAATCCACAAATCCCGGGAATCAAAAAAAGAGTGCGGGATTGTATGCTTTACTTACAATTTCATCAGTTGAAATATCTCACACGCTGCGTCTGAAACTGAAAGTATTTTTTTTCACAAACATTATGTCTTTCAACCAATAATTGATAATTAAAAGTGTTAATACCATTCAATAAAATTTCTCACACTGTTAATCATCGTAAAAAGACAAAGTGTTTTATGTTATTTATCAGTGAATTCCCAAGATCTTTACGAATGGGAATATCTGTGAGCACTATAATTTTTTGAAATGTTTTTTATGTTGTTATTTGCTCTTACATCAGGTCTCCGCTTTGAATTTAAAAGTTTTTGTTACTGTAATATTTTTGAATTTCTTAATTAACTTAGTCTAATTTGAATTGTTTGCATTTTGTACTTTTCCATGAGTTTTGTCGCTAACGACCCGGGTTTCGCCTTTCGGCATCTTCAGGCATTCCAAGTGCACGGATGTACTTGAACTCACGCGTAGTAAACAGTTTGTATCGTTTATATACAAAATTATTAGTAGATCACTAAGTTAAAAGGCTATTAAAATGTAAATTTGCGAAAATTGAATGTATACAAGTTTTTATGAATTAAGTGGGTTTGTTATAACTATGGGGATTTTTTGAAAATATTAATGACCAGATAATAACATAGGAATGTTTAAAATAAATCTAGGGTTTTATCCGACTTATTATTAATGAGTTGATTGATTTTAAGCCTTTGAATTAATATTTAATGATAGTAAGTGCTTGAATTATTAATAAATGACAATTATTTAAAACTGAAAATTATTTAAAAGGGGTAGTACAACAATGGCGTATTTGGTAAATACATTTGCTCGAAATACTCTATTATATTAACTTTTTTTTTTAACCATGTCCGCTCCCAATGTGGAGCATATGGACTCCTTATGGAGTTTATCTCAACAGAAGTATTTCTACGAGAACTGCTTGTTACTCAGTTGCTCAACCTCTCTTTTTCTAAAGAGAGTAGGGATAGAAGGATAAGGCTAGGACAGGATCAGTGGTAAGCCAATCGCTCTCGATACGCCCCGTTCATAGGATAGGATAGGTGAGAGAGGGGAATTCAAGACATCACATACATCCATGTCTTTGAACAGAAATTCATAAATCGATTGAAAAATCAATTTATAAAACTGTCCGTACTGGGATTTGAACCCGGGCCCTCCGTAGCCCAAGCCAACAACGTTGACCACTCGACCACTCAGGCGACAACTTAGTCTAGCTTTATGATTTGTCGAAAAATTGGACGTAAGATTAAAAACCTGTACAATAATGCAACCTTTTATTAAAAAATATTATGAATATTTTAAAAAAGTGATTGTAAAAAGTAATAAAAAATTATACGATTTTTTGCAGAAAAAAATAGAATACTTCTTGTTATGACTACTGTAGAAACAGTGCTTTACAAACTTAATATTCTCAATCCACTCCAGAGACACTGAACATAGTAGTGTACTACATGTTCGACAGCAAGTAACTGTTGTCGAGTCCGTCTTTGGCTTCCAGATCGAACAGTATTTTGTCAATGGATTTATCGACTTCTGTTTGAAAGCATGGGTGTTTGTGGTGTCTTAAGATCCTCTCTCTTCAGCGGTGGGCTGCCAATACAATAACAAGGGGCTCGCTCAAATTAAAAGCAATTATCGGTGTTCTGGGGAAGGAATGATTTTTTTATCACTCCTATGCAATTATATGCAATACTTAAATAAAAAAAAAACGATTTTTACACAATACACTTATAATATGTAACAATAATGGCTAAAAATGTACTACTGTGTATACTGAAGCTGTCGTAGATTATATACGAGTCAGAAATTGCAGTTATATACTAATTTTCTCTGAGAATATTGTTTTCCCTTTGATTAACAAGAGGCTTGCCGGCTTTTATACAATTTAACAAGGGGCTCGCGTAGGCCCCTCCGAGCCCTCTCCAGCCCACCCTTGTCTCTCTTCCATCCGATCGTAAAATAATAATGATTAGTTAACCACTAGCTTTGTCCCAGCCCTATCAATCTATTCATACAATTTTCTTTGTAAAAAAGAGTTTTAGCAACTGAGAAAAAAAATCAGCTGAGAAAACTCCATTAGGAGTCTATATGCTCCACATTGGAAGAGGAGACGGCTAAAAATATAACAATGAAATGTTTTTTCACCTTGCCGCTTGCGAATGACAACGGCATACAACTAAATTAAGTACCATATATCCGCGATTATTTTCGATCATATTTCACCTCGAAAACTTTTTACCAAAACACATTTAAAAATAAAATATTACCTTTGCTGGAATCACAGTTTGAACAACCCTCAACTCAGTGCGTAAGTCTACCCTTATTCCAGCAACTGTTTTTCTAATGCGATATATTCATCCCGCGATAACGACCCAGAAACAAACCGACAAATTGAATTACACCCTATAAAGAGCTTTGGGATTATGATTAAAGCAAATATTTAATATTAGTGTTTTTATTTTTTACGAATCAACTTTATAGTGATGAAAATAACACCATTGCTAGCGAAAATGGTCATAAGGTCTTGAAGTGAAATAATAATTATATACATTGAAGTTTTATTGAAATTTCAAGATGTGTAGTACCCGAATAAAAAGTATATTATGCAGCGAGAGCGATTAGATAGATAATCACAAGTCTTGCCATCTTTCAATCCCTACTCTTTAACAAAAAGTTCTCGTAGAAAAGCTTCTGCTTAGATAAACTCCATTAAAAGTTTATATGATCCATATTGGCAGCCGTGTATGGTTAAAAAAACATATAATGCAAATTGTTATAGTTAAAGAATTGCATAATAATCAATATATGCTAAAAAAAAAAATCAACATGAATATATAATGTCATTTTAGATATCGAAAAAAACGCGGTTGCCATTTATTTGTATTACTTAAGAAAATTTTATTTTTAACGATTTTGTAGAAATACAATCTTCTAATATCTTATTTCTAAATGTAATTTAACAAAATAAACTTACGTAATAACTGTTTAATAATATTTTCGATGGATTCCGCGGTAATTTTAAGCAAATCTATTTTCAAAATAAAATGAACTTTGATAAAGTTATTTCACATATTGTGTTACAAAATGTGAAACAGTATTGAATTGTTATAAACGATAACTGTTTAAAGCACTTACTTACACTGTATTTTTCTTGTATGCATGCGTTACGAGGACACAATATTGTCAGTTTTATCTAACTACCATACGGAAAGAAAAGGGGGAGAGTTATAATGATTAAAAAATCTCTGGCATGTAACTTACGGCGGTGATAAAAAGGCGAACATTATTCGGCAATAAGTTGATAGGAGAGCATTAGATTTTACTCTGAAGAGGGATGACGGAGCATACTAATAAAAATGATCCCGCAACCCCAAAAGCGCTGAACTAACGACCGTATATCCAGTGCATTTGTGTGCAGACTCTCCAGGGTGAATAAAATTATACAGCCTCCCCAGATTTATAATTTTGTTAAGGAAACATATTGTCAAAGTTAACTGGTACATTGAATACAATATATTTTGTATGTGCTCTAAAATTCTTAGTGATATAGGAACATAATATTATAAGATAAGGCATACTTCATTTAGATTTTTTTTTAAATGTTCATTAATGTCGGGTTTTTAATCGAATTTTTTAATAAATAACTATGCACAAGAATTTAAATCAGGAGTGGGCTGGAAGAGGCTCGCGCGAGCCCCTTATTAATATGAAAAAAATATTCCTAAATCGAATCAGTATTTAAATACAATTTCTGACATTTAAATATATCACTTTTAGGGTGTTCACTGTCAATACTTGTTGGAAAGGTATTATATTAATAAAAACACAATAATCCTTTGTACTTCATTCCACTTTATTTAATATGTCAGGACCGGTTTCACTCATCAGTTGACAATGCTCGCAATGAGCGAAACCGGTCCTGACATATTAAATAAAGTGGAATGAAGTACAAAGGATTATTGTGTTTTTATTAATTTAAATATATATATATGTAGTATGTACGATGGTCTAACTATACAGCAGTATACTTTCAGTTATCAATATATATTAGTTTACGCTTCTTTACTTTTCGTTACATAACGACTGTGAAAAGGAAAAAGGACGTAACCCACAGTTTTTTCAAAACAGCTTTTTTTCGACAATCACAATGTTTCCAACTTGATACACGATCTATCAAAAGGATGTAAGCTTCAAATGCTGAATTAGCATCTAAATTTAGCTTTTAAGTTTGGAAAAGATGTGTTTGTGAAAATTGAAACCAAAAAAAAAGACTGAATATACGGTTTTTCCTAGACAATTTCATAAATTAACATTAGATTATGTCAATTAAACACCAGGTTAGCTTAGAAATCTCCGTGCACTTCAAGGTTGTTTTTATTTCATAATTTGAATACGGCCAAAAATCATCAAAACGCGTTTTTCGTGCCTACTGTAAAATTTGATATGTGTGAGTTACGTCATTTTTCCTTTCCACAGTCGATAATATAAGTTTATTGACTAACATTCGATTGCCTAAAATTATTGTGCTTAATTGTATAAGAGCGATCATCAAATAAAAACACCACTTAATCAGAACACCGCAAATAGCTCTGAAATTATGCGAGCCCCTTTTTAACTTATTGGCAGCTCACCGCTGGTTCAAATCTCAGTAAAAGCACTGAATAGTTTAATTATTTTTTTTAATCGATTTGTGTTTGATTGCATGGGTGTCTGTGATGTCTTAGATTCTCTATCACCCATCCGATTTTAAAAAACAGTCTATAATAGAAGCTATTAGCTAACCACTAGTACTGCTTTAGCCCGAAAGAGAAGGATTGAGCAACTAAGTAAGTAACATTTTTCGTAAAAATATTTATGTTGAGATAAGCACAGAAAATTATGTTTAAATTGGTATGATGTCATTTAAAGTAAATAATTAGTACTTTCCTATAAGCGTAATGTGTCTTAAAATTAAATGTTTAATCTAAAACATTATTGCTTAATTTATGTCTCTTAAAATAAAACTTTTATATCTTACTATCAGAGCAGTGATATTATATTTAAAGTGGTGTCCGCAAATAGGCCAAGAACTTATTCAACTGTCGTCACAATATACACAAAGTCGTTCTTATTATTCAAATTTTACAACACATTAATAATTTTTGGTTCTGTGAGCTGTCGTCTCCTAGTAAATAAATGACCCTTCATAACTTCTGTCACCCTGCCTTTAAAAGTCCTAACAAAATATTTCAAGAATATTCTAACTAAGGCAGTCTTAGCTATGCTACATTTAAACAATTAACTTCTCGTTTAAGGTTAGCTATTGTATTCTTAGTAATTAGAGAAATTATATATTTAAAATTACATATTTTAAATTTATATCGTCTTTCAAGGTGGCTCAAAAACTATGAATCAGAGAAAAAAATGAACGAGAGAACGATAGATACTGTAAAATAACTAAGATTAGACCTACAAAATCATTTTCTGTTCGAAGGCGTTGGTATTTGTGATATATATTCCTCTCACTCTTATAATCCTAATATTAACAAAGTAAAGCGAAAGCAATTAGTTAACCATTAGTCATGTACAACGTTCCCTCTAAGCCGAAGGGTTACCTGCGCGGAAATTTCAAATGCTGCGCGGACCAATCAAATATTAATTGAGTAACTGTCTTGTAGTGCGCGGCAACCCGGAATGGGTGCGCGGGGATTTCTCAACTGCTGCGCGGCCGCGCACGCGCTCAGCTTAGAGGGAACGTTGGTCATGTACCAGCCCTATCTTTCTATCTTTACTCTATTTAACCGTTTGAATACCGCGCAAATAAATCATTAATATGTCTCAGAGATACTGCGTGTTTTTGAGAAAAATAATTTTGCCTAATATACACTCGACTTTGATATTTTAAAAACCTATATTGACTCAGTATAGATAGCACTACACATATTCATCAAAATATTGCTTAAATTCTATTAGAATAACAAGTATTTGATTTTTTTAAATGTCTTGGAATTCGCGTTCGCTTGCATATGTTCCTGACACCTGTGTCCGCTTGGTATTCGAGTGGTTAAAAAGGGAGGTTGAGCAACTGACTAACAAGTAGTTCACGTCAAATAACTCTGTTAAGATACCTCCATTAAGAATCTATACCACCACATTGACGACATGAATCAGAAAAAAAAAGAATTGAGTTCCGACACCTTTTTTTGTATGAATAAGGCAATCCGTGTACGTTGTAATTTTAATTTCATGTCATATCGCAGACACATGTTTGCTCTTGTACTAAAATCAATTTAAGCGTTTGAGTGTATGAATTTTTATTAATATTAATCTGAGAGCATGCTTTTGTGACGCCGCAGACCTATAAAATGAATGATTCCTAGAAAAACAAATGTCGGCAAGCCGTCTTGAGAAGTTTGCGCAAACTCGAGTCGTAAATATTCGCAGACATTGTATGTAATGCGATCCCTTTTTTGATTTATCGTTTCACAAAAATAATACATTTAAAGCGCTGCACAACATCAATTTGACCAATGTTTAGTTTTGGTCATAAAAGTTTTCGGCGGTTTTTAGTTTTTGAATATACGATATCATGTAAATATTATATATTAATGGTTATTTCATAAAAACTTTGAAGTTTATCTACAATCAAGTAAATAGTTAACGTTATTTTCTGTATGTATATGAATAAGTAACTTGATTCAAATCGTTTAATTATTAAACTTGAATCTTTAAAATTATGTACATTTAAACTTGATCTGAATGTACATAATTTGAACGATTCAAATTTAATATTGAAATTTCATCAAGCACCTTCAGTCGAAATCTTAAATTATTTTAATTTTTATATTAAACTTCTTAAACAGCTTAATTAATTTAAAATATGAATGAATCGGAACGGAGAATTTGTTATGATTCTATTTACTCAGATTAACCTATATCTGAATAAATAGAATCATAAAAATTTCTCCGATAAACAAAAATACAAATAATTCATAAAATTATCCACCATTCAAATCTGTAGGAATTCCCATGGGTAAATCCTTTTCGTCAGCAATGGCTTTAAGTCTAGTGATACATTTATTTCTTATTTAAACATGATACACTCATTTACTAAACGTCAGTTCAATTTCATTCTGAAGATGCTGAAAGGCGAAACCCAGGTCGTTAGTGACGAAAGTTGTGTGAATGTACATAATTTGAACGATTCAAATTTAATATTGAAATTCCACCAAGCACATTCAGTCGAAATCTTAAATTAGATTGACATGACAATAAATGAAAAAGTTATACTGTGGATTTACAATGTATCATGTATTAAAAAATGATAAGGAAAGAACAATGAGTTGATAATGGCACAGGAGTTTTGTTTTGTTTATATAACTGCACTTTTATATCCGGCAGTTAACTTTATTACGTGCGCGTTCACTCAGCAAATGCAGCATCTGGAATCTATTAGGGTGGGTTATATCTTTACAGTTTGGCCCTCTTCTCTTTGAGGTTACCCCATAATGCTGCACAGAGTACAGTTCAAACCCTCACTACATGGTCGGTGGTGGAATGGCTTGAGAAATCGGAGCTACGATGTCCCATTAGCAGGATTATTTATCACATCAACCCTAAATGGTTTACAGAGCAGATAAATGGTTCCGAAATTGATTTTTAGTTACAGGAATATACTGAACTTGTATAATATAATAAAATTAATATATCTACTTTATTTTAGTGCTCATTATGTATATGACAAATAATAGTAGTTAATTACTATGTCACTCTACTCATATGAGTGACTTACTATCAAAAACTAACTAATTCCACGAATCAAATTGTTCACAAAGTGAAAAAAATGCTGTCGGCTAAATTAATGACAACAATACAAATAATTTGAATAGGTTAAATGAAGACATAAATAATAGATACTATTTTTCATTTGCAAAGTTATTCATTGTTTTAAAATGTACTGATATAGTTTTTGCAACTGTGGATTAGAGTAGGTTTTGAATGTTAAATAATTAAGATTTAAGTTAAGACAAATTCATTTAACAGACTTAAAGAAAATTTATACCAGGAGACAACATTTCTTTATATTGTCCTGATTGGACGAAAAAATAATATGGCGATTTTTTCTCTCATTTCATTGATTGTTTGCAGTGCCAGCTCGTGACGTGTGCTAAGAGTGCTTAGACTTACGCAATATCCTTTCGTTTAGATCTAGTTTTTCGAGACACCTCGCACACAGGCACACAAATCCTTCAGCTGGCCTTAATTGTATGGATATAAACTGAATCATTTTCGATTTGATTAGGTTTTAAAACAAAATGCTTTATTTTCGTGCATCGCTCTGTATTTAGAGAGGTTTTGAAAGTAAGCGATTATTAATTGTAAAGATATTGAAATAAAGAACAGTTTGTCATCAAAAAAACAACAATGGTCGTTGGGTAGCTCTTTAAAGTAAGCTCCTCATATCTCTTTCGTCATAAGTATGGACAAAATATTGTTAACTCTTCGAAAAATCAGTCATCTAATTGTCTATCGCAGGGGTGGAGAACCTTTTCTTCTTTAAAGGCCGCATTCATTTTTCTGATTTGACATAAAGCCGCAGTAAACATTGAGTAGGAAATCTTTGGCCGGAAACAATTTCACGCCAATTTCTAAAGCAAAGAAATTTGCAGATTTCCCAAAATTACCAGCGTGGGACCTTTTTTTTTAGGTCTTCCAAGGATTTTGACATCGAAAGAAAATCCCAAGAATTTACGGATTTGCCCAAATTAGCATCGTAGTACCTTTGTTTTAGGTCTTCCAGGAATTAACGAATTTAAAAAAAATACTTTTGGCCAGAAGGCCGCACTAGAGTTGCCAAAAAGCCGCAGGTTCCCCACGCCTGGTATATCACGTAGGTGATGTTGAAAAAATGTTACGACCAAAGAAGAACGCTAGTACCCAACACAACACAGCTAGGGCATCCAATCCCAGGAGCCCGTTCAATTTTCTGATCCTGGGATTGCAAAAAGGCTCCGGGATTGGATACCCTAAACACAGCACAGGTAAGCATTGAATACAAATTCTTCATAAAATTACATTTACAGTTAGGGCCATCAATATGTATGTTTCTGTATGTTAATGATTATTTAGTCAAAATAATAATAAAAAATAAAGAAACGCAGAACTTTCACTGATGTGAAAGGAGTATGATACTCTATGTGTCAGCATATTTATGATTTTAAACTTTAATTCAACTCGATTAAATATCAATGCGTGGAATAAACAGAGACTATTTTATTTTAAATAAATCATTGAGATCTGGCTTTTCCAATTAACCAAAATTAACCCATCCTTTACTATGCAAAAAAAGCACAATCTCCTGAGCTGTGTAGCCGTTACACATCAGGCAAACGGGAGTGAATCATGACAATTATATGTAGTACAGCTGTAGTAGTGTTTTATAGCTGTATTTTGCATAGTAAGGGAAGCGTTAAACATCTTTTTAGAGTTAACAAAAAAATGTCTCCGTTTCGTCTCGGATGTTTCGTGGAATGTTAGTTTTTTTTTTACTCAAATAATGTTTACCCTCACTGCGACCAGTGACTAGCATGAAAAAATTAAATGATACCAAATGAATCAAATTACGAGGTATGAAATTATTTTAGCTTTTGAAGAGATTCTCTTGTCTACGATGTCCCTCTTACTTGCTGGTGGCTTAAGGTGATGGTATATAATTCGACTGGTGTACATAAATATTATATTATGGTTATTTGATAGACATAAAAATATAATTCTTTTTTTATAAACTACATAGATTTGTTTTACCATTAGATAATTTTTGTTATTTTATTATTTTTTTATGAAAATAATACGATGTATATATTGACTGTGGAAAGGAAAAATGACGTAACCCACACATGGGCTGTCAAAACGTTAGCAAGGGGCTCGCTTAATCTCAAAGCAATTCTCGGTATTCTGGGGAAGAAGTGAATTTATTCACTTCCTTGAAATTGTATGCAATAATTAAATAAGCAATCAATTGTTACTTAATACATATCGACTCTACAAAGGAAAGAAGACGTAACCCACACATAGCAAATTTTACAGGAGGCACAAAAAACGTGTTCTGATGATTTTGGGCCATATGCAAAATATGAATTAACACAACAATAAAAATAATAAAACATTTTTAGTACTTTTTCCACATAAAATTTATTAGATCAGGACCGGTTTCGCTCATCGCGAGCATTATCAACTGATAAGAAAAATACAAAAACAGTGATATTTATACAAATTTAAATTGAAATAAAAAGGTGTAAGCAACTATTAACAATTTAAAGGATTAGCAAATTACATTATAATTACACAAAATTAAAATGCTTAACACCCATAACAATTAAAAACTCATCATCAAAGAATAATAAATCTAAGTGGCAAACGATATCAATTATAAACACAATTAAAATTTGGGAAATTTTTACACAAAGTGAAACACTACATTACTAAAGTAAATATCCTAATGATGATTTGGTGTTTTTCCCGTTTCCAAGCAATGATGTACTTCAACAAAATCGGCAGTAATGAAGATTCTGAAAAAGACATTTTTAAAAACCATATCAATTCTTACAAAAGGAATAAATTTTGAAAAACATATAAATAATATAGAAGAGCAGTTAACATAGGTTAGAATTAGATTAATGAAACGGATATAATAAAGGTGATGATGCAAATACAACCTGTTCGTTTAATAAATTAGAGTTAGGTAAAATTTTTTGTCTATTTATTTCTAAGATCTCTTGTTTATCAAGTTTTAACGATTTATTGTTGACATGCAGGATTCTAAAGTTTTTAGAGATATCAAATGTATGCTTATTTAGGAACAAATGGTTCCCAAATGAAGATAATTCATTCCCTTTACGGGAGCAGGCTAGATGTTCTTTAAATCTGATATTAAAAGCTCTTCCCGTTTGACCAATATACCTGGCTCCACAAGAGTCGCAATCAATTAAATAAATGCCACTTTGGTTAAGAATATTAAGTTTATCTTTAGAATTTACTAAAATGCGTTGCAAGTTAAAAGAATTATAAAAAATTACATTAAAAAGGTTTTTGTTGAATTTTCTTGAAATCTTTTCTGAAACTCTACCCAGGTAGCTCAATTTGCCGTTGAGAAACAGTGGGTGTAAAAGTAAAAGTGTGTAAAAATTTCCCAAATTTTAATTGTGTTTATAATTGATATCGTTTGCCACTTAGATTTATTATTCTTTGATGATGAGTTTTTAATTGTTATGGGTGTTAAGCATTTTAATTTTGTGTAATTATAATGTAATTTGCTAATCCTTTAAATTGTTAATAGTTGCTTACACCTTTTTATTTCAATTTAAATTTGTATAAATATCACTGTTTTTGTATTTTTCTTATCAGTTGATAATGCTCGCGATGAGCGAAACCGGTCCTGATCTAATAAATTTTATGTGGAAAAAGTACTAAAAATGTTTTATTATTTTTATTATAATGCCATTCCACCAAGTATTGACAGTGAACACCTTAAAAGTAATTAACACAACCTTGAAGTGCACGGAGACTTTTAAACTGGTGTTTAATTGACATAATCTAATTAAAATTAATGAAAGAAATTGTCTAGGAAAAACCTTTATTTTAGTCTTTTTTCTTGGTTTTATTCATTTACAAGGTTATCTTTTTCAAACATAAAAGCTAAATTTACATACTAATTCGACATTTTCAGCTTGCTTCCTTTTGAAAGAACGTGTATCAAGTTTGATACATTGTGATTATCGAAAAAAAGCTTTTTTGAAAAAACTGTTGGGTACGTCCTTTTTCATTTCCACAGTACAGTTGATAGACTAATAATTTTTCAATATCATTAAATTATTTTATTTTCAAGACTCCACAACTCCCAACTTTAACTCCGACTCACAGCCCTTGTTCGATTTTTTTTTAATAATTACATATGAAAATGCTTATATAGCAAAATTTAAAAATAGCAATGACTTAAAAAATATATTTAATTATTTTCAAAAAAAAAATTGATTTCAAAAATTTCAAAAATTTGGTTTTATTTTTATACAAGGTCATCTTTTTCAAACTTAAAAGCTAAATTTAGATACTAATTCGACATTTTCAGCTTGCTTCCTTTTGAAAGAACGTGTATCAAGTTTGATACATTGTGATTATCGAAAAAAAGCTGTTTTGAAAAAACTGTGGGTTACGTCCTTTTTCATTCCACAATCGATATAATACTGCATTTTTAAGTAATTTCAGTAACTCTTGAAATTAATAAAAAAATAGTCGATTTACTTCTTTGTTAATTCGTTATTTTTCTTCAATTACAGGTTAACAAATTACTACCTTAAAATTTTCATATAAATGAGATAAAAATCGAAACAAAGTTTTCATTACAGTCATTGTAATATGCAGTTAACTTTTTTTATCTTACCATACAAAAAAACAGCCCGAACTTCCGTTTTGGAGAGGAAAGTCTGCAACTTAAACGTTCTCATTAAACGTGTGATTTATTTCTGACACCAACATACCTTTTTTATATTTGTGACATTTTCGCAATGTGTTAAGTCAAATGACAATAAATAAAAAAATGTTTTAACTGTATTAGTTAAAAGTGTTATTTAGATTTTTGAAAATAATTAAATATATATTTTAAGTCATTGCTATTTTTAAATTTTGCTATATAAGCACTTTGCGAAGCATTTTCATATGTTATTAAAAAAATAAAATCGAACAAGGGCTGTGAGTCGGAGTTAAAGTCGGGAGTTGTGGAGTCTTGAAAATAAAATAATTTAATGATATTGAAAAATTATTAGTCTATTCATCATATCAACTGTACTGTGGAAAGGGAAAAGGACGTAACCCACAGTTTTTTCAAAACAGCTTTTATTTCGACAATCACAATGTATCAAACTTAATACATGTTCTATCAAAAGAATGAAAGCTGAAAATGTCGAATAAGTATCTAAATTTAGCTTTTAAGTTTGAAAAAAATATGAGCACGTGAACATTGAAACCAAGAAAATAGACTGAAAAAACGATTATAGATTATGTCATCTAAACACCAGCTTAGAAGTCTCCGTGTACTTCAAAGTTGTGTATATTTCATAGTTTGCATATGGCCCAAAATCATCGAAACACGTTTTTCATACCTCCTGTAAAATTTGCTATGTGTGGGTTACATCCCTTTTCCTTTCTACAGTCGATATAATGCAAAATGTTATTGTTAAAAAAAAAAAATCGAACCAGGACTGTGAGTCGGAGTTAAAGTCGGGAGTTGTGGAGTCGGAAAAACCGGAGAAAAATAATTTAAAGATATTGAAAATTTATTAGTCTCTTCATCATATCGATTAGTGAAATCTACTACAAACTATTCTAGTATCTTTTCTAGTGATCCGATGATATACAGATTACAGATATGTTTGTTAATCGGAAATATTTGAAAAAATCAATTCAGACTCGTCTCTTTTTACAGGAATCTATATATTAATAGCCGATAATGTTGGCTGTCTGAATGGCTGACTGAGTGTATGTTTGTAGGTCCGGGATTTCGCCTTTTTTCCGATTTTCATGGTGCCGTCTAAAAAAGATGGCAAAATATTAATACTGCAGGGCTGTCGGTATATGTCCCGGGGTCTTCTTCTTCTTCTCCAAAATATAATTGTTTGCATACTTGAAACATTTGAATTATTCTAAAATTTATTAAAACACGAATACTCCAGGGCTGTTGATATATGCCCCGGGGTCTTCTTCTTCTTCTCCGAAATATATTTGTTTGCATACTTGAAACATTTGACTTATTCTAAAAATTATAAAATATGACTACTGCAGGGCTTTCGATATTGGATATAGCAGCTCAGCAGGGCAGCTCAATTATGATTTTTATAAATATATATTCTTATATTCGCTATTTGAATATTTTGTTTTTCAATACTGGTGTATTTTAGTTCTTTTAGTAAGAGAATTGGGTGTATTCCTAAAAAAAATCTATTTAGAGAATTAATTACTTTTTGGCTTATTCAATACATAGGTTTGCAGTTTATTTTTCAAGCCAGTAAATTTGCTGACTATTTAAAAATGCAAAAAATGTTCCCACTATTGAATGCAACGGGCTTACAGCTAGTAATGATTAATTAGACATACAATAATTAATTATAATACGGTGAACTTTCACAAAATCTACCTACCTTTACATACAGAGGTAAGCAGTAGATTATCTTCATTGAATAACCATTCATTAAAAATAATAAACCTTGACATATTTCTTCTCTTATGTTTTCATATAAATCACAAAAGAAAGTCTTAAGTTATTAAGCCGAAGCTTAGCAGAGCTTTCAACACATAAATATTACGAGAGATAGGTTTATAAAAATAACCAGTAGTGGCATGTATTATAACTTAGTTAATGAACTCTCACTGAGGAAGCACGCCTTACTAAGCATTCCCCGTCATAATTCTCAAAGAAACAGATACAAGGCATTAATTTCAAAACATAATTTGTCACTGATGAAAAATATCTTGTCATATTTTTTTAGACGCCGGTGTTTTTTGTATGACAGGCGTTCTCAATTTAGCAAGCGGACTATTTTTAATAAAGTTACTATAACTTACAGCACATAGTCGACGATTCTAATAAAATACGTCACCGGTTGAATAGGCACTCAATTCGTAAAACTCTTTCATAATAAAGTTTTAAAAAAAAGTATTATGTAATAATTACTGATATTTAAAAAAAAATATATTTGAAATTACAGCTTACGCCAATGCATCAAATATTTTGAAGTTGAAAGATCATACGAGATATGCTCGATGAGAATTTTTGAAAGTCACATGAGATTAACTCAAGGAGAATTGAATTCACAAACACCCATGTCTTAGATCTCAAATTAAAATTGAAAAAATTCCAATTTGACATTGACCTTACCGGGAATCGGACCCAGACTCACCTGATCGGTAGAGCAAGCTCTAACCAACAAGACCACAGCGGGTGACGATATAATTGTCCGTGATGCAGATAATGGATCTTACAGGTTCAAGTCCCAGTATGTACAGTTTTTTTTTTCAATTGATTTATCGATTTCTGTTTGAAGGCATGAGTGTTTGTGATGTCGAAAAATTTCTTGCCACCTTTCGAGAGCGATTAACTAACCAATAATTATACCCTAGCCCAGGGATGGCGAACCTTTTTGGGTCCACGTGCCAAAAATCCACAAATATTATTTCTCGATTGTGTGGAGTGCCCAAGCAGTATTTTTTTAATAACAAAATAGAAAAAATAAAACTTGATTTTTAAAACATAATTAAAAATATAATTTTTAAACATGGAAATCGTTCGCGTGCCATCCAAATTCTCAAACGTGCCGCTTCAGGCACGCATGCCATAGGTTCGCCATCCCTGCCCTAGCCCAATTCTTCAATCTTTAATTTCTTCTAAAAAATAAACGTTGAGTAACTGAGTAACAACCAGTTCTCTACAAAAAACTGTTAAGAAACCACAATAAGAAGAAAATATAATATATACTAGACGGCAGTGCATCCCGTCAATATTTATTAGGCACAGATGCACGCGCGGGGAGATAGAGAGTGGGTGTGTGTGCTGCGTCACAGACAGGCTGATACATCTAATATATGCAATATTGTATGTGTATGTTATATGAATGCTCTATTGGTTCGCTATTCTGATAAACCAAATTAAAAATATTAGAATAGATATACACCTTGTGTCGTATATTAATCTTACGTTTTTATATAACAAGATAAACCAAACTCTTTTCAATGAATATGGTGGTCAATTTTAAATTACAGCACAACCAGTGGAATAACAAAAGTATCAATTTGAAGTTAAATTCACATAAATAAATGACGCGTGAAATATCTGTAAATTTTAAATACTTTATACGTATACCTTTGCTTTTTTATATTTAAATGTGATTTTATTATTTTTATTAAATACTAAGATCCACTCGGGCTTCTTGTTAAATTTTACTAAGGCCAGCGAGCCCCTTGTTAAATTAACCCTCCAAGGACGAGCGTGACCATATGGTAACAGTAAACACCGTTGTCTATTGATCCCCTCTATCCATGCCTTTTCTACCTGAATATCGGTTCTGTTACTCATATTTGGTTAAGAAGGGTACAGGCTTCAGTTAATCATCAGCCGCGGGGACAGAAACGGCCACCAAAAGCACATGAAATTTTTTGAATTTCCGTTTTTTTAATGGACTTTTTGAAACTATTAGTTATTATTTTATCAAAACATCAAATTATTTACAGTTCTTTTGCTAATATATTGTTATTGAAATTATGTTGATCTAAAGAGCTTAAATTGTAAATATTTAAAAAAAAAAAACACATTTAGCTATATTTCAACCCCGAATGTTTGCGAGCCCATACGGTCATTTTTGTCCTTACAACTGTCCGTACTTAATATTACAGGGTAATGAAAGGATGAGCATGACCATATAGTCATGCGGGGTTTCTATACAACGACTTGGCGTTTTTTTTTTAAAAATTTTATTATGAATAAAAGTTATTCGTGACTTCAATATGGCTTAACAAATATTTTTTTATCGAAAAAAAGCTCTCGTCTCTGGAGGGTTAAGAGAAAACAATGTTCTCAGATCAAATTATTATATAAATGCAATTTCTGACTTATATATTATATTATCTACGACACCTTCAGTATACACAATAGTAAATTTTTAACCATTTAGATTGACAAGTTTACGGTAAATTGCATATTGTTACAAATTATAAGTGTATTAAGTGTTTTTAAGTAACGATCGATCGCTTATTTAAAAATTTCACATAATTACATAGGAGTGATTAAAAGTTCCACAGAACACCGAGAATTGCTTTGAGATTAATCAAGCCACTTGTTAACGTATTAGCAGCCTACCGCTGAGTAAATCTATGTTAGCTGTTGTGTACACTTAGTGGAATAATACGAATTTTAATAATATATATAAACATCAGGTGAATCATGATCAAAAAAATAATTTCCGGAATATATATTTGGAGAAGCTTACTTCGCCGTGTTTATGACGCCGAAAAGAAGTGGCACTTCATAAATCAGTGTTGGTTGTAGCGATGAAAGATAGCCCATCACCCATCACATCACAACGAGGACTCGGGACTCATCTTGAGACATCTGATCCGACGCGACGCTGCTTTGGCTCTAAATCCTCGCGCCAAATGACTCGAATCATTTTCAAAGCAAATATATACAAACGTAATTAATTATTTAACCGTTTTAATAACCGCTGTGCTACAAATTGTTGACATAATTCATGTTGAGTTACGGCATAATATTTTGATATAGAGTTTGGGAAACAAGGGCGGGATTTATAACATGCAGCTCATCACGAGAGCGAATTGAAAAAGGGAATATTTTCCGTCAATAACTTGAAAAAATTCATCGCGTTTTGATTCACAAGGAAGACAATAGTAATTGCTAATATTGTAAATTTTAATGAAAATCTAACGTATCTAACCATTTTAACCCTTATGTGAAGCATATGACTTCTTAATTAAGATTTTCCTTCAAGAACAGCTTGTTACTCAGTTACTCAATCTATATTTTTCAAAGAGAGTAGGAATAGAAAAATAAGACTAGGTAAAAACTAATCGTTCTCGCTACGCCTATCTTAGGGTAGAATGAGTGGGAGGTAATTCAATAAATCACAGAAATCCATAAATCGATTATAAAATAAATCTGTCTGTACTGTGAAATATTAGATGAATGAAACATTAAAAACATCCAAATATTTAAAACAAATCTACATCAATTAAGTGAGTAAAACACAAAGCTTTGTATGTAACTGGGCATTTGCCACTTGGTCCTGTAATATTAAATTACAACAAATGGTGATAAGTCATAATGAATATTCAAATTAATATGAATGTACGACATACTGCTCAATGAACATTGTGTTATAGAGAAGTATTGTGCTAACATACTTATTTGTACATGTAAATTCAATTCGGTGTTGAAATGATCATGCGTCGTCGCGGCGCTGGCGACGCCGTTTTGCACCGCGTCGACATTCTGCCGAAGCTTATTTGGTTTATTTAAAGGCAGGCGTCGAGCAAGACTTTTCAATTCAATGCTAATTCTAATTGTACCGCTCGAACTTCAAAGGAGCTTTGGTATTACACGTTATAGCAGGGGCTATTCAATTTAATTTGGATGTAATATGTAACGCATTTTATTAGCTACAAACTATGTCATCAGTATGAACGTTGTTATTGAAAATTTCGGCTACAAATATTTTATAAAGAAGCTTTTACTGTCATACATGTGTCAACTTTTTTACTGGATATTGTTGAAATTAAAATTTCGCTAATATTGTCATCACTAATACCATTTTTATTTTTTTAATTCAACGGATATAAACTAATACTCTATTCTCAGAAATCATTTGTCAAAATTACATACATTTTTTATTCATGTTCAAAGTACAAAGCGTAAAGATTCTTTGGGATTCTTAGAGTTTTATAAAAATATGCTTACAATAATCACTTTGATTTTGTTTACATCTGTCCTTACGCCCGTTATAGAATAGAATGAGAGGAAGGCAATTCAAGACAACACAATAAGCTATGCATTCGGACAGAAAATAATAAATGGATTGAAAAATCAATGTATAAAAACTGTCCATACTGAGATTCGAACCTGTGACATCCGTATTCTTAATCAACGACGTTGACACTCTACCACGCAGCCGGTTACAATAAAGATAATTAAACCAAATTTCTTCATGCAAGGAATAAAGTGGTTAAAATCATTTTTGATGGGCGAAATTTCGCAAGATTGTGTGTTTTAAAAACTCATTTTCGTCAAAATCGTATGCCGCGAGGTATTTATTGTTCCATCATAAACGTTGTATTTAAATTTGAATCGTTCAAACTATTTACATTCTCACATATTTTGTCACTAACGACCCGGGTTTCGCCATTCGTTAAAATACGTTTAAAATTTTTCACGTATTAATTATCTATAAAATTTAATTACCACGATTGAAAGTGGCTGCAAATTGTATTGACATAATTGTCATACCACCCCGCTGATGTCACAATTCAGTCAAAGGAAAGCATTAAGATATAACGTAGTATGTCACGATCATGCTGAATTCTATAGTGAGTTGGTAATTGAGTTCGACAGCATATAGTAGATGTAATTAAATGTAATTTTTATTTTTTAATATAACATCGTACATTATTACTATAGTTAGAAACTGAAACATCGGATAAAAATATCAATACCAGTATATCCAGCAGTGGACTGCCAATACGTTAACAATAGACTCGCGTAATATCAAAGCAATTCTCGGTGTTCTGAGGAAGGAGTGATTTTTTATCACTATTATACAATATTTAAGTAAGCAATCGATTTTTACTTAAAACGCTTGTAATATATAAAAATATGCAATTAACAGTAAATTTATAAATCGAAATGGCTAAAAATATAACTACTTTTGTGTATACTGAAGCTGTCGTAGATAATTATATATTATATAAGTTAGAAATTGCAATTATGTACTAATTTGATCTGAGAATATTGTTTTCTCTCAAATAAACAAAGGGCTCGACGGCCGTAGTATAATTTAAGAAGGGGCTCGCGAAAGCCCCTCCGAGCCCCCTCCAGCCCACCCCTAGGTCTTTTTGTAATGCTGGAGTTGGATTCTCGTCATTTTTCTCAACTCCACAGACCTGCTTATAACTAAATGCATCGGTTAGATATTATTGTTGTTTTGTCAAAACTGGTTTTACAAGCGTTTTTTCAGAACAGTGACAGTATTGTTTTGTAAATATGTCTTTTTGAAAAATGTACATTTTTTTTTAATAACAGCAATAAAAAATACTGCATTACGCTTTATAAAAGCTCACTTAAAAAACTACCGTAAAGATATAATTTAAATACATAAGTTATGCTTGTCACGTGTCTTCCTGTAAAGCTTCGAGGGCGTGCGGAATTCAATAGACATGTGAGCTTTCATCTTTGTAGCTCACTGCAACACTGTTCTGAATATTCAAATGACAATAGATTTAGTATTAAGCTAATGATTTTTTTTTTAAAATATGTAGTATTTCTCCATGCGTAGGAAGCTGACGCTGAAGCGGCCAGTCAGTAAATATAGGGTTTGGTAAGAACTAATAGTTATCACATCAATGATGAAAATCTATATTATCATCGACTGTGGAAAGGAAAAAGGACGTCACTCACACATAGCAAATTTTACAGGACGCACAAAAAAATGTGTTTTCATGATTTTGGGCCATTTTCAAATTATGAAATATACACAAACTTGAAGTGCACGAAGACTTCTAAACTGGTGTTTAATTGACATAATCTAATATTAATTTTAAAAATTGTCTAGGAAAAACTTTTTTTAAATCTTTTTTCTTAGTTTCAATTTTCACAAGCTTGTCTTTTTTCATACTTTAAAGATAAATTAAGATATCAATTCGATATTTGCAGCTTACATTCTTTTGATAAAACGTGTATCAAGTTTGATACATTGTGATTATCGAAAAAAAGCTTTTTTTGCAGTCGTTATGAACCCGTCTACTGTGGTTTGGTAAGTTAAAGCTTTGTCCCGGTCCTGGTAAAGTAAGTGTAACATTAGGATATTTCTAATTTAAATTTGAGATAAGGTTTTCATGGAAACACATAAAGAAAGTTTTCATATAATGTAAGACAATATAAATATAAAATAGTGTTTAAAACAGCTTATGATGGCATACATAAAAGATCATTCATTTTACTAAAAAAACGTTCATTGATTCTAAATTACCATGCCTTTGTGATGCAGATATATCTAGATGTGAATGCAAATAAACACGTGGTGAGGGGTGGGTGTTCAAACAGAAAGTCGTGTGCAGTCTTTATATTGTATCCACAGCGCATTGCATATTATAATGAATACAGATTGAATGGCTAATGAAAACAGGAGATAGTGACTGTATGCATTACCACTGAATCGAAATGATCACTGGGTGATACTTTTGCGTGAGGGAGGATTCGAAAGAGGGGCGACTCTGTTGTGACAGATTCACGAGAATTTTCATTAAGTTGATGTAAATAAACTCCTATTATTATATAGCACATCTAACTATGTCTTAAAGATGGATGAATTGAAAAATTTTTTGGACTCTTATGAGATTTACTCAATAGCAGTAGACTACTTTGGGTTCTGATTTTACTAATAGAATCAGGAAATTGATCCTCTACAAACAGTCACATATCCGGTTAACCCCTTTACTGTACAGTTTAATATTTTCATTTTATATTGAAACGCGTGCATGTTGCCAAAGTACAATAATGATTTAACGAAATCTAAATAACGTCACAAATATTTACGACTTATTTTTTTTAAAGAATATACAGATATATAAATCTTACTTTCATATATAGCATTGAATATAATTGACACGTGTTAAAGCAGGCGTTCATCTATTCTTCCGTCATAAATTACGACATACAGCGTTAAAATATTCACTCCATCGAGAAGATAGCACGTCATTACTAATGGTCGGTCATCATGGTGTAAATTTTCGTTCACTTTTGGTATTAAGTTACACACTTTGAATAACTTCAGGGTAAATGATTCGTAACTTATTGGATATTTACGCAGCGATGCGTGTGCAATGCCATTTTTTTATACACTTCCTTAGCGCCACATTTTCGCCATAAATTTTCTTGGCATTGTGTGTAATGAATGGGTGGGAGGATATGGATGTAGGTATACCAAAACCTGTAACCTTTATTATTATATATGGTTAGAATTTGATAGTTAAAGAAACATTTTTATATGTTTACGGATTGCGCAGAATTATATGTTTACTCTGTTGAAGTATAAACAACTAATAATAACTCTTTAAGAAGGATTATCAGACAGAACTCGTTAAGAGGTGAAAAAAGTTTCATAATTTTGATTGAAGAGTGAAAAATTTGATATATTATTATTATACGATAAAGGTGACAATAAAACATAACGATGCAAGCTGTTGTTGTCAATATAAGACATTCGATATGTTAGTGAACTCTTTATGTCAATTGAAATCTTTTTTTGAAGGTACGGAATGATTTTTAATGAATCAGAGATATAATCAAACATTAAATTTATAGTCCCTTAGCCGATAAAGAAATATTTCAGTTTAATAGGTACTTAGCTCAAATTATATACATTTTCTTACAGACATTTGGTTTGAAATTTCAAACCACATTCTTGAGCGTAGAAGTGTGAATTTACCACCATTTTATTACATTCTTAAAATAGTACAAAATTTGGAGATGAATTATTTTAACGTGAGATAAATGTATTATTTACTTTGATTAAATTACTAAAAATCATTTATGAATAATCAAATACATTGTATAAGCATGCAAAAACTCTCCCTTTTTTATATTTAAAGAAGACTTACTTACTAGCCAGTTTTCAAAACATAATATATTTTGAAAAATCCACTTAAATAGAGGGTAGTATGTTAATCTTTAGTAGGAAAACATTGGATCGTTAATAAATAATTTCAAAGTTATGAATGCTTTTGCGAATGGTAATTAAAAACAATACCACAATAACCAAGCCACGAAGATAATGTTTTCATCCTTATGTTGGTACCAAATGTATCAAAAATATTCTATATTTATTGTCGAAGCAGTCTCCTAATGGCTCTTTTTTGACTTGAAAGACTGTGTTAAATTAATATACCTAATTTCCAAAATATTTCCAAGTATTAACCGGTAATAAATCTACGTGTCTAACGTTTTCACACGTGTTTGAAATAGTGTAACTCAAGTAAAAAAAAAACGACCTAATCATGGGTTGAATTCTCTGTTGAAACTCGACACCCGGGTGCCTTCTCTCCATGGTGCCCGTCGCTCCCTCTTTGACTCCCGACACGTGGCAGGGTAAACTTTAACCTGATCCTTTAATGACACACTAAAAGTCCTTAATTAACTATTGATTGGTGAAATATTGCTTCACAGAATTAACGGAGTCGACTGGCTGTCTTTGATATCCAAGCTGGGAGCTAGCTTGGTTGCTAGGTAGATTTTACAGATAAACAAAACGATTATGACAACAACAACGTTTTCATAGAAGCTTGTGATAATTAAAAGTTTTTTTTAGAATAATTGATGGCAAATCGAAAAACTGGTTCTGATTTCTAACTAAAGAAGACAACGTGCTATGGCTGGAAAATATAAAGAGAGTCATAGAGATTTACGGAAACCTTCAAAACCTGAATGGAGATAGTAGAAGACCATGAGATACTTCGTGGATTGCAGCATATGATTGAATGTCTATTGTTCGAATTTTAAAGGGATTTGATGCGAACAAAGTTCATTCATTTTACCTAAGATAATTATTTGAAACCTGCACATGATTAACCACTTGAATACCAAGCGGACACAGGTGTCCGGAACATATGCAAGCGAACACGAATTCCAAGACATTTAAAAAATCAAATAGAATATAAGCATAGCATAATAGAATATAAGCAATATTTTGATGAATATGTGTAGTGCTATTTATACCAAGTCAATATAGGTTTTTAAAATATCGAATTCGAGTGTATATTAGGCAAAATTATTTTTCTCAAAAACACGCAGTATCTCTGGGACATATTAATGATTTATTTGCGTGGTATTCAAACGGTTAATACATCCATTCTTTCATTATTAAAATCCTTGAATATGAAGCCTGTAACGTTTTCGGAACGTCAGTAATTAACCACCAACCACAAACTGGTCTCTTTCCATGTAAAGAATAACGGAAATGATAACAAAGTCTTGAGTATAAATATTAATAAAACACAAATGAGGGTATTATTTGCAAACACGGCTCATTCCAAAAATGGTTAAAGAATGAAACTTGAATTCATTTAAAAAAACAATATACATTTTAAAAGATTTTTTAGATTTACATTACTTTGGAATGATATAGTTTATTAATTAATTGATTTGGCATTTACTTGGTAGAACTCCATTTATAACAGATTAAAAATAACAAAGTATTTTAATTTTACAGTTTTCAATAATATTATGCGTTGATAGCTATTTCGGCTTGCGCCATCGTCAGAACTATGTTTAAACTAATATTTTGCTCAGCTATATATACTGGCTCTGAAGAGATACACAATGCATCAAGTTATTCACTCTAACATCCTAATTATAATTACAATATTACATTTATCAAATGTGATTCTAGTTTTTCAAAGACCGATTAACAATCTGGGTTTATTTCTTAAAACATTAATTAGGATCTTGTGTATGTTATCAAGCGATATCTGAGACTGATTTCTAAAAATACTTTCAAAATTAATTTTTATATATTAAATTACATACATTTATGGTTCATGTTTCAACAATTTTGAAATGAGCCAGGCAATAATATGTACTCTTAAATATTGGTTACTGTTACATTCTAGTGTACTAGCATTGTTTCAATAAATAAATCACTTTTGTATAAATTCTTTTTTTAATCCATGCCCGCTCCCAATGCGGAGAATATGGCCATCTAATGCAGATATCTCAACAAAAGTTATTTTCTACGAGAATCGCTTGTCACTCACTTGCTCAACCTCTCCTTTTCGAGCAGAGTAGTAGGGATAGAAAGATAGGGTTAGGACAGGACTATAAGTCAATAAATCGCTCTTGCTACGCTCTGTTAATTTTGGGATTGGAATTGTGAAAAGCTAATTTTTAGACTTCACCGTAATTGAATAATCTTTCGAAAAAATGCTGTTTCTATTGGGACTCGATCGACGTTCCCTCTAAGCTGCGCGCGTGCGCGGCCGCGCAGCAGTTGAGAAGTCCCCGCGCACTCATTCTGGGTTGGCGCGCACTACAAGACAGCTGCTCAATTGATATTTGATCGGTCCGCGCAGCCTCCACGCATATAAACCTTCGGCTTAGAGCATAGGCTCCCAACCTTTTTCGGGTGGCGACCCCTTTTCATAAAATCTATGTGACTCGCGACCCCCCATACAATCCAAAAGTCATTTATGTCATGTCATTTTCAACATTTATTTGGTTTCTTACTTTTGTTTTTAAATAAAAAAGCGTTGAAAATCCACTTTCGCAGAGATATGTAGAAACAAATGGAACTTTGGATGGATTTTTTTAGTTGACTGTATAAGTTGGCGACCCCCCGAAAACCCCTTCGCGACCCCAGGTTGGAAACCTATGGCTTAGAGGGAACGTTGGACTCGATCCCGTGAGATCCGTCACGGAAGCCAACGAATTTGACTACCACGCTACGGAATCGATGATATTTTTTGTGGCTATCTAACTTAAAATCATAGTTTCAGTTAGCAAAATAATATTATACGCTTATTTAAATACATGTTTTAAAATGAATCTTTATTGCAAACACATGTTTTTGAATAGTTTGATAAAAAAATACCAGGAAAAAGTATCGAATAAATATATACGAGATACATACAAAAAAATATGAAGATGTGAATTTTTTGAATTCCTTCCATTTCAACTGCTGGATTATTATGAGGAACGGAATGGCAAACCACGCGCCGAAAATCCCGCCCACTGTCACAGCGTTTCAGTCAGCATCGGCTGTGGGCGGACCGTAATTCGTCAGTCACTCGGCAATATTATTGTGATGTCAATTTGGTTGACTGACGCAATTCCCGCTCCGGTGCAAATTCCTAAGCGTTGATCAATTTACTTTGAAGAAAGCTATGCGGACTTTCTCTGATGAAGTAGGACAAGTGAATCGAATTAAAAAAAATTATCAATAATATTGATATTTGCAATTAAATCACAATATATCTCAACACCTAACTTACATTTATGTATAAATATTTACAAAAAAATATTTTAGGAAGTGGTAAGACACAAATATTGATTTTACAAAACCCTGTTTTTTTTTAAATTTAATATACTCAGTTGATTGTGCAACCATAGGGACAGACAGCCACTTTACATGCACAATAATATTCAAGTAAATAAATGATTTACTTCTCATGCTATTAGACCGATGCCAAGCTGCACGGGACCAATGCTGCAACCATGCAATTTTAAATTACGTGGTCCGTGATAAGTGGAATAAAAAAGGACTTTTGAATATATCAAAAAATATTGAAATGCTTTTGTACGTATAAATAATTTTTATTGCACACGTGGACGTAAATAGTGCCCACTGGTAGGTTAATACCAGTGGTGAAGTGGTAAATAAATAGGTACCAGGTCGATCATTGTTTCTTCCCTATTTTTTTTTATATCCGTCTGAAGTTTAAAAAAACACAAGTTTTAACAATTAAATCAATAAAAAAACGATTTTTTTATATATGTATGTATACATAAATGAAAATTAAGTTATAAGTCAAAAAGGTGGCAGGGCGCCTTCCTCATTTTCAGGTGCCAGGTCGCCGACCTGGCCCCACTACAACACTGGTTAATACTATTGGGACTGGATAAAGAAATGAAGCAATCTTTCTCCTATCTTCAAAATTATTTTGACGGCTCCTAGAAATAAAAAAAGATTTAATTTTTGTCGCACGTTTCAAAAACTAGTGTCTAAAAACAAAACACAATAGAAACTAAAGCAAAGTATGTAGGTTCATAATTATGTTCCATTTCAAAAAAATATTGGCAATGCTCTTTATTAAATAGCGATTAACGTTTTAAGTATTTTTTTTTCTTTGTCTAAAAAATAAAACTTTTAATAATGTCATTTGGTTCATAATCAGTCTGCAAAATGCATGCCATTAATTGCTAATATATTTTGTTTCAACGTAAAGATGTCTGACTAATGTACTGGATGATCGATACTCAGAAGTAATCAACAGTAATACTATAGTCAGCTGTTTAAAATAATAATCAAAAGAATTATTCTCATTTTAAAAACAGTAAAAAACAATCCATATGATTTGATGTTAGAAATCAAACGGCTTTTAAAATATTTATTCATGCGCGTGAAATATTCACGCCTCTCATATGGTTTCAATTAAAAAAATATTTGTGTTTAAATTTAACGAAGCAAAAAATATTTCGTGGTCTGTTTTGTTTGTAAATATACCCTAGTCAGAAAAATCACTCAAACATATGATTCGATAAATCTTTTTGTAAGAGCGTTTTTAAAAATCACAAATCCGTGAAAATAATAATTGAATGTCGCTTAAAACAATGTGCGTTAATTAATATATTCGTAAACAAACAAATTGAATTACGTTCGCCTGAAAAAAAACTTTCAATTGTTTTTATTGAAAAACAAAAGAGAGCGAATGCTTTGCTTGAACGGTACACTCGTAAAACAACTGCATTCAATAATTAATCTGCTCTTTAATACATTGAGGGTTAAATAAAATTATAAAAATATTTAAGGTTTTATGATTTTTTTTTTAAATAATTACTGGCATGGTATTAATAAGTTTTTTTTTGCTTAAATAGGAGTCCAATATTACATATTATCATTTAGACATGCACCAATTGTTATCGAACCATTCAAGATACCATTCTAGAATGTTCTCAAATCACTCGTTCCCTCATTGTTACACAGATTTATCAATGTAAGAAAACAAATGAGTGGCCAAGAATCTAATTTGATTTTAACCGTGAGTCATTATTTTTCATTACGAAGTGACACGTATCAAATGAACAAATTGTAGAGTGACTTCGACATCTTTATATAGATTTATTTTCCATTTAACTGGTATTCTTCTGGAATACAATCTCAGCATAAATATTTGCAAATTTTTCTGTGGTTTTTTTTTAAATAAAAACAAACCCGTTAAACAGTTCTTTTATTCCCGAGGTCGCTTATTTTATAGCATGGGTATATTGTGCTTACAAAGGCGTCCGCGGAAATCTCAACAAAGGGGTAAATCCGGCCATTGTATAAAAACAATGCCAACTCTCTTGTGGAAAAGTTATCATGCTTTTATTCTATTCATTTTCCGCTCGGGCCACGCCTCTGCGAATGCTTTTTATTGTTGCGGTGGTATGCTCGTACGCGGCATAATATTTCATTTTAATTCAAGAAAACAAGTCAATATTTATTTTTTATTAATTAAGCCTCATTGTTTGACAATCAAACAAGCGAGGCATCGTTAGATAAAAAAAAAACATTTTTTTTGTGTTGAGAATTGAAAACTAAAAATATCCATTTTTATATATTTTAAAGTATGTCTAAATTCATTACTACATTTTTATTATGATATTAAAATTAGCTTTAAGCACTGTGAAAACCACTGCCTAAGATCACTATTAAGTATCGAGCTTACATTTGTCATAATAAGATATTTCTAGAAAGAATTTTTCATGGTATAATAGTATATTTCTAATCTTAATAATAAAGTGCTTCTTTTGACTTTTAACTTTTTTTACAATTCCGAAAAATTTTGCTCCTGTGGTTTTTTTCCGATTTTATTAAAACTCGATATTTTAAAAATGTGTGTTATGATACTAGGCTTCTCAAATATTGTTCAATGAAATATTTATATACAAGTATGTATAGCTTACCTTATACCTACGTCAGATTGTGTCGTTTCATTTGAGACTATTTTACAAATATATCAATACACAGACAATTCTGTCGCAACGGTATATAAAATCCTAGACAAAATGTTTGAAGCATTTAAAATCTAGACAAAAATAATAAGTGTGTATTTTTTTCATCTTTTAATGCACAGTTATAGACTGGAGTAATAAAATATGATATAAAACGAACGAAAAATTCATTGGTTTTCTCTCAAACGTATCGCAACTTTTTATAGTATTGTACTAACATCTAGCGACAAACGTTGAAAGTTCTCAAAAGTAAAATGTTTTAAAAATGTTGTTTTTAGGGCGCGTAAAAATAAAACGGCTCAATTATTTTGAAAATATTTTTATTTTTCTTTTTTTCATGTTATATTTATTATTTTTCTTCAGTATAAATCAGAATTTTTTCAAGCTTCTACGATTGCCGCCGATTCAAATTGGCAGCACTTCCCGTAAGCCAATAGAGAAATAAATAAAAATAAATGCTTTATATTTATAGCGGACCTAAAAAAATATTTAAATTCAATATATAATATCAAATATGTTTAGAATTATAATTTATAACGGTATCTTTATAAATAAATATTATGTCCGTTTATGTGCGGCAGATCTAATATTTAAAAAAAAACAAATGCAGTGAAAAAGTAAGTTTCCAAAAAAAAAAAATTTAAGCTTGGTATATTTAATTAATAAAAAACCGCAACTATTTTTTTATTTTTTTTATAAATATTAATTTTTAATCAATTTGGCCATTAAAGAATCTATCGACAATTTGCAACCCTACAACCATATCTTCAAAATCAAAGTGTAAAAAAAACGGAAACGTACATACGAATTAAATCAAAAATAATTTAATCTCCAATGACAAAATATAAATTGTGGTAACAAAACAACAATAATTATAACACCATCCGTTTCGGGGCAGATGTCCATGAAATTATTTCTTTACCAAATGCCATTTTTTATGGTAAAACAGCTCAGAAGCGAAATGTTTGCATTTTCAAAACGGGAGTGAGACATCAGCGCCACGCGAAACATGTGGCCGTTTATCGAACTAAATTTGACGATTAATTTGAACAATTCATTTTTGCGAGTCGCGGTTAACATTTTTGAGACATATGGTGGATGGATAAACAACTAAATATGATAATCATGCATATAAGTTGAAAGATATTATTTTTTTGACAGTTAAATTTGCAAATGTCAATATAGTGAAGGGTTATTTTGACAAATTATAGTAAAATCTGTGCTCAAAAGGGCTTCGAAGATTTACTTGAAGTAAAATATGTAGTTAAAAAAACCTATGGTTATCTTAAAGAATAGCGTCGTGAAACATTTGACGTTTAATCGAAATTGCCGCCAACACAGAAATCTTTTGTGAATTATTTGATTTGATTAATTATACAAATCTAAGAAGCGTTATGATCTTTGATTACTGTCAGAATAAATGAAAAAAATAAATGTATATTCAATCGTATCCTAACTAAGATGTATAAGTAGTTACACACAGTTTCCAATATTAATCGAGAAATCGATACGATTGAATATACATTTATTTTTTCATTTATTCTGACAGTAATTAAAGATCATAACGCTTCTAAGATTTGTATAATTAATTAAAACAAATAATTCACGAACGATTTCTGTGTTGGCGGCAATTTAGATTAAATGTCAAATGTTTCACGACGCTATTCTTTAAGAAAACCAAACCTATATATTTCATAAATTAAAACTCAATTGATTACTAAAATTATCGTAGACAAAATTAATATATACAAAATAAAGTAAATACATTGGTAAGTTAATAGAAAACAAACATAAAAATTACAATTAGATTAGGAATTTTATTATATGAGCCCTTGAGAGGTGAAGTGAGTCAACTAGTAAAACTGTAAAACGTTTTTCTTGGATGTTTAAGAACAATCACGTGTTTACTTGGTGTTTTGGTAGATTGTATATTTTTATTTTACTGAGATAAGACTATTGCAATGTGCATTAACGTCACTTTTACGATACTTAAATTAAGACGTGTAGAATATTACAACGTATCTAACTTATTTTTTTATAAAATACCACTTGGCTCACTTCACCTCTATTGGGCATAATCACTCTTTGTATGTATCGTAATATTATATAAAAAAGTAAGTAACCATAAAAAGTATTAAAATTCTATAAAAAATAAACAAATATAGTAAATTCTATTTTTTATCTTTTCACTGATCCAGAAAAATGTGTTTTTTATTTTTTGGATATTACTCAATTATAAACATTTATTTTAACCTCAAAATCCTTTTTTTTCTAACATTCGTAATAGTATTTTCTAGAAGCAGAAGCTTTTTCCTTGTAAAAAAATGGATCAATGTAAAAATATTATAACTTCTTCTATGTATGTTCTTCCTCAATAAGCAAAGGAATGAATAGAAGTATATACTTTATTTCGGTGGTGTCCAACCTTTATGTTACTACGCATCCATTCGAAAAAATATATATCTTCGCGCATCCCCATCTTTTATTAAA
Organism: Himalopsyche tibetana; assembly: GCA_030503985.1. Classification (NCBI taxonomy): domain Eukaryota; kingdom Metazoa; phylum Arthropoda; class Insecta; order Trichoptera; family Rhyacophilidae; genus Himalopsyche; species Himalopsyche tibetana. Next base: position 26,900,382 of record JAPJYX010000019.1, on the reverse strand, counting down.
CATAATAATAAAGACACTTTTTAAAGGGTAAATAAACATTTTAAGCTGTTCGCGCCTCCCTTTGCAATAGTCCACGACTTCCCAAGGAGGAGCGGAGCACCTCCCAGGTTAGAAACCGCCGCTTTATTTAATACAGAGCAATAATAATTCATATGAGAACGTAAAGAATAGTTTCTGGATACAAAATGCTGTCGATAACAAACTTACAACAAAAATGTTTAGTGCACAACATAAATAGACCAGGAAAATACAAATGATTGTTGATCACAATTATTAGTCAACTAGCAACTATATTATGTTCAAAATTTAACGGGGAAACTTCTTCAACGACTTTTCGTAAAAAGTTTAGTGTGGTTTTAAACGACAAAATTAAAGACGTTACTGGCACGTGACATCAAAGACATGATCCGTGTCGCGTGTCTAAATTGCAATTTGATTAAATTGAGCCTTTATTCTTTGTAATTACTTAATTTGGCTATTATGTCGCAATTTTCCATATTATTAATTTCCACCATTTCATTAAAGTTACTGATTGCGTGTCTTATCCATAAATAGCAGTGGCGGTTTGTGAAGTAGAATCTTTGGTGGGCTAATGAAATGTTTAGCATTGTATACTATTTACGAAATTGTGCATGGTTTTACTTCACCTTATACATTAATCTACAAGAAAATTATCAAATACACTACTGCGAAGCATAAATTATTGTATAATAAAATCAAAGCTAATGTTAGTGTGAAATGAATTTGAATAGTAAAAACTGGACCTCAAATTCGTCTGCTTCAACTGTTTTGTTTCATACAATACAACGAACTTTATTTTTTAACGAACAGGGATTGGTACGATCGATTTTCAATGTTTGGGCTAGTTTGAATTAAAACACAATCGAGAGTATTATTGTAGGTAGACATAGCATTGTTTTATATTGACAGAGGAAAGTCAAAACAAAGATAAGTATAAATTTGGGAAAGGTTAGGAACGTTTAGAAATGTATTTATTTTTTTCAGCGGCCGAATTGCATTTTTATTCAGCCATCTAAAGTTTTTTTCTACACATTTTGGGTGAAAAATGCAGGTCGGGCTAAGCCCACCTAGCCCAGTACGTAGAACCGCCACTGGACTCGTAACTAACTAATTATAAAAGGTGGCTTACGACTCATTCATGTTTGACAAAAGTTGACAAACAAATCAATACCTAAATGACTTACTTTGAGAGACAGATTGAGGAAAGTGACGATTGATTTTAGCCGACTGAATATATTATAGTATACATAAAACAATCACAAATTCACCATTCAGAAAATTACACAAACTATTTCGATCATGCTCGCTCACAAAGTGGATCATATGGATAACATTTTTAATGCCATATTTGAAAAGATAACGAGTACATAATTTGTGGTTATTAAAAGTCTTACTTTTTTTCAGTTTATTTTTTTTCACTTCGACATTTATATTTTAGAATAATTTTATGAATAGATTGTAAAAGTTTTTACTATCTACATATAATATGAATAAATATTTATTTTGTTATCCAGAATTTTTTCTAAATGTAACGCAATGGAACGGCGTTCCGGCACCTTTTTATCGGCGGCATTCTTAATAATAAATAAAATCAATATTCACAAAAGTTTATTTATATTTTGCTTTGAAAACTTTTGTTTTTTTTTTCTTCTTAAAAACCATTGACTGTTTGTCGCCAAATAAGGTTCCTTTTTAATTTTATGTGACAGGTACCGTAACACACACAAGTTAATGTCTTAATACCAAACAAAACCAGGTCCATAGACTTACTCTATGACCAGAACTTAGGGTCTAATGCTTGATGTATTGTTATTAAAAAAAGAGGTTGAGTAGCAAGCAGTTCTCTTGTGTTTATTTATGAACCTTGTGTTTATTTATAAACCTCTATTAGAAAGCCATATGATATGCCCCACATTGGTAACGAACATGGCTTAGAAAAAAAAATGATAATAAATTTGGGTAGAAGTGAATTCCATCACCTTTATTTTCCAAAAAAACCACTGTTGTTATGTAAATTTCAGGTAATCTGATTCTCTTATTTTATATTTATTATATATAAATTATAAGATATCATAAGAATAAAACTTGTCATTCAATGATAAATAATTGTTCCTATATTCTTGTTTCTTTTGTGCCTGAAAAAAAATCTACGGAATGTTTAATATGTTTATTTATTTATTTGCTCTCCACAACAATTGAATGCTATTTGCCAAACATACAAAACAGCTTTCATCCTCCGAATCGATAAAAGCTCCTTCTCATTGACAACTTGTATTATTTATTTATCTCGAAAATGTGTGCTTTTCGTTAAATAAAAACAGCTTAACTTATTATTGCGACAAATACCTTTTGTTGAATCACAAAGAGTTTGCACAAAAGTTTGGTCGAATCTGTAAGAAATAAGAATGTAAAGCAAACAAACAGCAATTTAACAAAATAAATATTATGTTTATTATTTCTCACATATAAGAATCCAAAAAATCGACTAGTGTGAAAACTGAAAATATCATTCTTATAAATATACAATGGTAAATTACTAAGTACACGATTTATAAGTCAGTTTCGTAGACAAGTAGGGTTTTTGTTTATTCGATTTCGCGGTCAAACACACTATACAGCGTTAACTTTAAATCGAAAAATCATTTGTCCCTCACTATGTTTTATCCTGACAATATAGGCTATAGAGAGACAATCAGCTAACCTCTACTTCAATCCTAATCTTATTCCCTTTATATTTATTTTATTTAAGAAGAGAGAAGACATAAAATTGTCTACAATCAGATCAATTCATATTTGCCTTCGTTGTTTGTACGAATCACCATCTCTGATTTGATGTTTCTTTAATACTTTTTTCATACTGCAATTAAACGGTTATATTTATGTTGAGTTACATTATCACTAGTCGTTTCGATTCCGATTATTTATTGCATTAATTTAAAAAATAAAGCCTAAAAATGAACAATTAATTTCTTAAGCGGTATTAATAGTTAATTAATAGTTTAAGCCTGCATTTACTCAGCTATAAATAATGGCGTAGAAAAAATACACAATACGTCATATTATTTACTCATCCTAATTTATTTTACAATTATAGTAAAACATTTATTAATGATGACTTTAGTGTTTTAAAGAACGGTAAATTTGTTTAAATTAACGGTTTTAGCAACGGTGGTGGATTGATGATTGGTATTTAACATCAATATATTTTTTTTCTAAAATTAACATTGATGTGGCTAATTTAACAAGTAAAACCAGGGTCTTCATTTTGTATTGATTCAGAAGAAAATTCCGTCGATTATTTAAGATATAATAATTAAGTTATAGTATACTGAAATGATGAAAAAGCTATATTCTAAGTATATTTTGTAAAACAGATTGAGAAATTATAAAAATCGTCGCCAAAATTAGTCGTTCTTAATTCATTGTATTTTGTTAAGTCATAAATATGATATTATTTATGATAATATATTTATATACGTATAGGTTAATGCTGAATTCTAAATACTACAGTCTAAAAATTAGCTTGATAACGCTGAAAAGATACATGGAAAAATTGAATTTGTATTTCAATAGATCTTTCATTGTTAGTTTGTGACTATTTTTCGCCATTCATCGATTCCGCTTGCCTTTTTGACTTTGATTTATGCGTTTTTTATTCTGCCAACAAAAGGTTTTTTGAATTATTCCCCTGTTGTAAAATCAAACTGATATTCTCCAAGTATCGCTCAGTAAATAATTAAAACAGGACTATTTTGTGACAGGTTAATAAAGTTAAAATAATTAATCTTAAAGTGCTTGTTTAAACCTTTATAACAGTTGATAAATACTTTTTAGGAAACCAATTAAAAAAAAAAGATTACAAAGAGTTGTTATAACTGATATTAAAAGCTTCGTTGACAAAATGCTTTTATCAAAAGGTAAATTTTTAGTAGCTTTCTTGGTAAATTTCCTTTATCTGAAAAAAGCATGCTCTCGTTACAAGTTTCATTTAGGCAGCATAAACCTTTATTCGATTCCCATCATTCATTTTAGACGAATAATAATTGAACAAAATATTTTCTAGTTAAGGATATTTAAAGACGTTGTTACCAAGCTCTTAAAGTCTTCGATAATTCATTCTCCGTCAATACTAGAACATATTAAAAATACATACATTTTTAATTTATCCTATCCTATGACTGTTTTATTAAAAAGAAAAATTACACAAGGCTCTGTTGTAACTAGAATATGTTATATTTGCTAAAATACATTAAACTTACTGATTTTTTGACGTGGGCTTAAAAAATGCTGAAAAAAGATTCATTTTACACACAAGTCTATACAATATGTAACTTGGATAAGAAAAGTTGATATCTGTTGAATATTTTGGACTTTTACGGCTTATCAAAGTAACTCACCAATAAAAAGGTGTTATAATAAGGGGAAATTTAACGTTTGAGATGCCATGGGTATTATATGTAAAGGGTTGTACGTTCCATTGATATGATAAAGTTGAATGATTTAGATAGATTGTTCGCAACAATCATGTCGCAGCCTGTCAACAACCCCTTCGCTTTAAGGACAATAAAAATTTAGTTTCATCAGGGTTATCCATTAATCCATAACATAAAATAAATTTATTTTATTTTTTGACTTTCTTTGCATGATGAAAACTATGATGGTTAATAAATTCGATAATCAGGATAAAATTTGTTTTGAATAATTGAAAATATTCCTTTTTTAGGGTCTTCACTGTCAATACTAAGTGTATTATATTAATACAAACAATGAACGAAACCGGTCCTGACCTATTAAATAAAGTGGAATAAAGTACAAAGGATTATTGTGTTTTTATTAATTGAAAATATTATTTCATTAATCTTGGACATTATTTTATGTAATCACTTACTGATATCGACCTATTTTTTATTCCGGTAACGGGTAAAGTAATCTCATACTAGCGTTATATTGTTTGTCAACGAGACTATGGTTGTTTTGCTAAAAGACTGATTTATATATATATATACATGTATTTACCTTTAATTTCAAATACAATGTCATGCTTATTGCTTAAAATAATAACAAATTTGCAAATTTAAGTAGTAAAACGGAATCGGAACGATATATAACTTTAATAATAATAGAATATGTTAAATAATAGTAATACAAATGTTATAATTAAATGAAATGACAACAGTTGCAAGTTGAAAATGCATAGCTATTAGCAAGAAAATTATTATTTTACCGTGATGCTTTTAATGACTCACTAACAGCTATAATTATATTACAAACAAATGCATACACTTATTTATCTCTGAAAAATAAAAATAAAATACGTTTAACAACCCTAATATGGCAACGCAATAGTTATTTCCGTGAAAATAGTGCAAATTCGTATATTTTAAACTTTTTTGTCATTCTTTGTCAAACCGTTGAGTAATTATGATAAATTGATGTATTTCTGACAATTGTACACTTATATTATTCAGGTGAGCGTTCCTTCTAAGCTGGTAACCCCCGCGCACACTCTTTGGTTGACGCACACTCCAATGCTATTCAAATAATAAAGTTATATTAAAAAATATATATAAGTTTTCTTGAAGTCCGCGTTTCATTTTCATAAAATTCTTTCAGAAGAAATTCAGTTTGAAAACATCAGTGAAAATAGCAATGTATTTAGTTCTACATTTTTTTATAAGATGAGTGTATAGCTATTTAGGCATGCGCCATCGACAGATCTATGTTTAAACTTGCATATTTTTTTTCCATGTCTGCTCTCAATGTGGAGCATATGAACTCCTAATGGAGTTTATCTCAACAGAAGTGTTTCTACGAAAACTGCTTGTAACTCAGTTGCTCAACCTCTCTTTTTTGTAAAGAAAGTATGAATAGAAGGATATGACTAGGACAGGACTAATGGTTAGCTGACCGCTCTCGATACGCCCCGTTTATAGGATAGGATGAGTGGGAGAGGCAAATTCAAAACAACACATACATCCATGCCTTCGAACAGAAATTCATAAATCGATTGAAAAATCAATTTATAAAACTGCCCGTACTGGGATTCGAACCTGTGACCTCCGTAACCGAAGCCAACGACATTGACCACTCGACCACACAGGCGGCAAACTTACATTACTGACTTAGAAGAGATGCACAGTAAATCTTGTTATTTGCTCCAACATGCTAGTTTATATTACTATTATTACATTTATTAAACTTGACTTTAGTATTACTAAAAACGATAACAAGTATGGGGTTATTCAAGGTAAATTAGTTTAAATTAAACGGGTATTTATTAGCTGTTACGTTAAGGGGTTTTTTAACGGTGATGGATTGATGATTGCTTGTTCATTTAAGATGTCGTTAGCTTGATTATGCCTGCTAATTTCTCGGGTAAATTTAATTTGGACCTTTATGACCTTTTGTCGCCCGCTGTGGTCTAGTTGGTTAGAGCTTGCTCTACCGATCAGTTGGGTCTGGGTTCGATTCCCGGTAAGGTCAATGTCAAATTGTATTTTTTCAATTTTAATTTGAGATCTAAGACATGGGTGTTTGTGAAATTAATTCTCCACGAGTTAATATCATGTGACTTTCAAAAATTCTCTCCGAGTATATCTCGTATTATTGAACGCATTGGCGTAAGCTATAATGTCAAATTTATTTTTTATTTTAAAAAATAAATATTAATGACAAAGATGTAAACAAATTGGCATTGAATTCAAATTTTTGTCATGAGATTCTGTAATAAAATTGTTTGCAAATTGTGAGTCTGATTTTTATATTATAATGAAGTAAATGCAAATTCAATCAATCTAGTAACTATGCTGATTTATATTTCACAATTCGTTTTGAAGCATACTAAATTCTGACCTTCTGACCGTGAATCTCTACGAAATCTCCAATGATAGTATGTCATTAACAACCCTTTATCATCAAAGCTTCGTCGGTGAGTTGGTAAGGTTCCATATGTTTTCACAGGCAATAAAGCAGCACGCGAAGCTTCGTTTACTGCTTCCTGTGACAATAAAGCCAAAAAGCTCATTATTTGACGACATTACGAAGCGACGTAACACGTGTTTTGACACATCGCAAGCTGTAATCTGTGATGCAGCGGTGTGTATAGTGTACACGTGTAAAAAACATATTATATTTGTACATGCACTAAATGAATTTATGTATCTTGTGACACGCTAACGTTCTTAGTTACCGACAAAATAAAAGCTTTTGTTTTATATTTAACGTAATGCTAAGTAAAAAATATTATCGTCTGAATAAATATCTTTACTAAAATTATAGTTTAATAGTTATATATTATGATAATTGATAGTATCATTGTTAATAACAATACGTTTCATCTAATTTATTCATAAATGAAACCATGTTCAATTTTAATTTCGAAAGGGCTTTACTGAAGATATTTAAAATTTGAATTATTTTTATTCTGTACACTTCCATAAATTTTGTCGATAACGACCCGGGTTTCGCCTTTCGCCTTAAATTTCCATCATGCACCTTCAGTAGAAGTTCTTAAAAATGATGATTTTTCAGCAGTAATGTAAAACCTCGATATAACATGAAGATAGTGTTGATAACATGGTGTCTGTTAAAGCCTTAAGTCTGTAATATAAAAGTAGTGTTTTCGACCTTCTTTTATACGTTTTCTGTGATTAATATTCGCTCATACATCTCATACAAACGTCATTTGTTTATTTTAATGTTTTCATGTCTGAAATCAATTTTGTAATGCCGTTATTGATCACGTATTCGTCAGATCAACACTCCAGACTACTAGTTAACGTTTAGCCACCACCATAACGACTGTGGAAAGAAAAAAGGACGTAACCCACATATATCAAATTTTACAGGAGGCGCTAAAAACGTGTTTTGATGATTTTGTGACATTATGAATTATACACAACCTTGAACTACGCGTAGACTTCTAAGCTAGTGTTTAATTGACATAATCTAATGATAATTCAAGAATTTGTCTAGAAAAAACCATTTTTTCAGTCTTTTTTCTTGGTTTTAATTTTTTACAAGGTCATCTTTTTCAAATTTAAAAGCTAAATTTAGATACTAATTTGGAATTTGCAGCTTGCATCCCTTTGATAGAACGTGTATCAAGTTTGATATATTGTGATTGTCGAAAAAAAACTGTGGGTAACGTCCTTTTTCCTTTCCACAGTCAATAAGTATTGCAATATGCTTACTTCACTGTATTCAAGTGATAGGTGAATTAAAAACAATATTTTTTTAATTACTTGTAATATCACCAGTTAATTTATAAATGTAAATAATCGTAAAAGGAATCATAACATTAAAACAAAGACATTTTTATTTCCTTTACATTACCGAGAGAGAACATTTCTTTTATACATAAAATTATGCAAACTTTTACTTTATCAAAGTAAGTGGTTATTATAGTGTCATAAAGTTTGGTTACCACTCCTAAGTCAATTTGCGTTGCACGTCGACCAGCCGGAGGCACTTCATTGTTTGATCAAGCCTCTTTGGTACACTTCCTCAAATATTTCTGCCATAATCCATGTCAGCCAGATGTCGTACTTACGGTTATTTAATATAATGCAGTACTTTTATACATAATAATAAATGCAGTTAAGTATCCCTGTCACGACTTATATCACGAAAGATATGAAATCTGCACTGTAAATAATTTCATCCAATTTAATTTGCGTTAGCTGTTAAGGTTTGAATTTTAATTTTTTAGTATAATCATTTTGTAACAATCTAATATATAAAAATGAATGTTTGTTCGCACTTTATGCGCTGCTACGCCGCTTATCCGATTGCAATAAAACTTTGACAAACTTTTTGCTTGCACTTCCGTGTATACGTATATTAAAATTTACTTACAGTAGGTCTTATATATCAAAATCAATGTCCGTATGTCTACCGTTCATGAAATTCAACTGTCAACCGTCGACTGGCGATTAAAGAGCATTCAGACAATTCAAAATTGACGTTCGATTGTTTGTATTCAAAATTTAAAAATGGAATATTTCAAATCTGTCAAATCGTGTGCTCTACATTTTGACATTCCGTTTAAATGTGTTACGTGCATTAGGTGTGATTGTTTTTTCGTATTGTATGTGTTGCCACACCGCTCATCCGATTGCAATAAAACTTAGACAAACTTTTTGCTTGCACTTCCGGGAAGGTTATAGGCATAGTAAAATTAGCTATAAAAATCAATGTATGTATACCTGCTATACATTTCATTTTAACAACGTATGCTTGCTTTTGCGCGAATGTTATAGTACAATTAACTGACAGTAGGTGGCGCGTATGCCATACCATATACAATCGGCAGCAAACGTCAAACAGACAGAAAAAGAAAACATGCACTTCAATAAACACAATTAAAAGACAAACACTTTCTTTCTTTGAGTGGCATTGCAACGCTTGCCGGAAACTAGCTAGTATATTATAAAAGTTTGTCAGTAACATATTGACGATTCTGATAAAACAACAATTGAACAATTTGAGCTTTTATGATATCTAGCTTAAATGTTTTTTGTTACATATTAAGTAATTTAAACAAAATTGTAATGTAATTAATAGACAGAGAACGTGTCGTGCCTAATATATTGTTTTTTCTTAGTTTAACAAGGGGCTCGCCGAGCTGAGTCAATATAACAAAGAGCTTACGCAAGCTCCCTTCAGCCGAACACTATAAATATAAAGCTACGAATGAATTAATTGTTAGCTGTTCGTTCAGTGTACATTTCATTTCTAATTAAGATAGAAAAGAACGAGTAAAAATAATAACATCTCAAGTATCAATTTCTTTTTTTTAATCAATTAATTTTGAATCGTTCAAATTATGTACATTCACACAAGTTTTGTCACTAACGATCCGGGTTTCTCCTTTCAGCATCTTCAGCCGTTCAAGTGTACGGATGAACTTGAACTGAAACTTAGTAAATGAATGTATCGTGTTTATATAAGAAATACATGTACTATTAAGTTTATAGCCATTGGTGGCGAAACGGATTAACAAATGGGAGTGTCTACAGATTTGAATGGTGAGTAATTTTAAGAATTATATTTATTTTTGTCTGAAGATGCCGAAAGGCGTAACCCGGGTCGGTAGTGACAAAAATTGTGTGAATGTACATAATTTGAACGATTCAAATTTAATATTGGAATTACACCAAGTACCTTCAGTCGAAATCTTAAAGTAATCAATTTATTGTTAAAAAGAATATTATCCCTAAAATTTGAATGCTCAGTTTAGGTACTAGAAAAAGTATGTGTAATGTTCTCAAAAAGCGTGTATAAAAAAACTGTTTTATTAGTCGATGTCAATAATTTGTCTTCAATAAAACGACCCCTAAGTTAAAAAGAATTCCAAATAAAAGCTTATTTCAGGGATGAAATGGAAAATATTCTTTTATCACACCATATCCCCAGAAGACATTTACAAATGTGATTTATTTTTGATTCACAAGATCACTGCAAATAAAATCTAACCTCTTTAAAGTCATTCTCCTATTTATTGCCGTTGTAAATTCACAGATAGCAGATAAGTATTGTTACCGCATACGTTTAGTCATTGAAAAGAGGCGATCTATTCATCAGGGGATCCATTCACGGCATCGTCCATTGTTGGGAGATAATGGATGAAGCCACAACCGCATCGTCAGCAGTATGGCTGAGCCTTGGATATTATTTTATTGATGATTATTATACTCGTAACAATGGTACATTTAGGTTGTTGCTGTCAGAGCCCGACAGTCTTGTCAAATGTTTGCTTACAATTATTAATACCGCGTCTGACCGCTTATAAAATGATAGCGCGTTACTTTATTTAGATTTAGACTTTACTTAAGAGCATAAAACTATATTTTATACTGTGCTAGCCGGTTCCCGGCAAGCGTTGCAATGCCACTCAAAGAAAGAAAGTCTGTTTTAATTGTGTTTATTCTTCAATAAATGCATGTCTTCTTTTTTTTCTGTAGTTTTGACGTTTGAAGTTTGCTACCGATTTTCTATGGTACGACACACGTGTCACCTACTGTAATTTAATTGTTCTACACCTATAACCTTCGCGCAAGTTGCCTGAACGGTATGGCTTACATACAAACATTGATTTGTATATATAAGACCTACTGTAAGTTAATTTTAATACGCCTATAGCCTTCCCGGAAGTGCAAACAAAAAGTTTGTCAAAGTTTTATTGCAATCGGATGAGCGGTGTGGCAACGCATAAAGTACGAATGAACAAACATTCATTTTTATATATTAGATTTATTTGCTCAGTATTTGTATCAATCTTTCAACAGTATTTGAATCGTCATTGCTCTGACAGAAGTAACTCATTGATAGTTTTGAGTAAACAGCAGATGAAAAAAATCAGTTTTGCTAATAAACAACCTTCAAAACAGTTATTATATGTTACATTTATAATTATAATATCAAAATATAGATGCATTAATGCTGATATGACACTAATACGAGTTTTAAATAAACAGACCAAGAAGAATTTCCTGTCTAATTGATAATAGTTGTCTTATTGTAAATGCTTTTTTTGTAAAAACTGATATTAGGCATTGAGTTATTCCAGAAGAAAAATTTATATCACAGAATGTCTTTGTACACCAATCTATGTTTATACTGACCATTTGATTACCAAAATACAGACAAACAATTTAAATACTGACGTATTAAATATACGCTACATTTTATGTCTGAATTTTCTACATTGAGTATGGCATCAATATAATGATGTTGACTATCTCTGTTTTTTTTTAAATAATTTTAGTTGCATAAATTACATGCGTACATTTCGACTGTGGAAAGGAAAAAGGACGTTACCCACACATGAGAAACTTTACAGGAGGCACAAAAAACGTGTTTTGGTGATTTTGGGCCATATGTAAATTATGAAATATACACAACCTGGAAGTGGACGGAGACTTCTAAACTGGTGTTTAATTGACATAATTTAATATTAATTAAAGAAACTGTCTAGGAAAAACCTTTTAAAGCCAAATTAAGATACTAATTCGACATTTGCAGCTTACATCCTTTGGGTAGAACGTGTATCAAGTTTGATACATTGTGGTTATCGAAAAAAAGCTGTTTTGACTGTGAGCTACGTCCTTTTTCCTTTCCACAGTCAATTTGTTTACAGTAGGTACTGTTACAATTTGTCGGCTCCTATGGCGCAGCGGTAAGCGTTGTGGGCTTTTGTGCCGGACTTTCCGGGCTCTAGTACCAGTTCGAGCAACATTTTTTTCGATCGATTTATCGATTTCTGTTCGAAGTGATGGGTGTTTGTGATGTCTAAAAATTCCCTTCCACCCTTTCCGATCCTTCAGTAACTTTGTGTAGTGAGAGCGATTAGTTAACCACTAGTCCTGTCCTGGCCTTATCCTTCTATTCCTACTACTCTTTGTGAAGAAGAGAGGTTGAGCTACTGAGTAACAAACAGTTCTTGTGTAAAAACTTCTTTTGAACATCTTCATAAGGAGGCCATATGCGCCATATTGAGATCAGAAATAAATAAAAAAAGAATATTATATTTTATATAGATAAATTTATATTGTAAATATCAAAGTTGGAAGGATATCGGTAGAAAGGACCAATACTAAACTAACGGCTCACACTATGCCCAGTTTTTACGATCTGATGACTGAGATGAGAATTTTAATATCATAGATTAGTATGCTAAAAGTAAACTTTTAATATTGTTTGTATAGAAACTCGAGACTGTATACAACGCAACTGAATTCAGATAACAACCAATCGCGTTGAACACTTAGCTACAAGGCTGCAGTCAATATTCATTACAAAGTAAATTAATTTAATCGACATTTAAAATTAACCATCGTTAAGTTAAATTTCTCCCCAATAATTACAAAAGGTTTATGCATGAAAATTGAGAGTCACTGCTCTAGTGCATGGTAATAATATTTTTTAAAGTGCACGTTGCGAACCGCATCCAATGGGCCGGAGTGGGAGCATGGGCGCGACAAATGTGCCATAAAATTACTTGAATTACCTTCTTTTCCACCATATAAGGCACTCTCTGTACTGCATCGAATTATACGGACAATGTTGCAGGCGATAATATCCTGATGCCCCCTGATGGATGCGGTCACTTGCTAAACGTATTCTTAAAAATATCAATCTGAAATGTTTTTATAGAATAATGAATAACAAAATACGATCAAACAAACATAAAAGTAATTCTTCAATCTCTTAATTAACATGTTGAATCTCGGTGCCGTATTTTCACGTGGTATGTTAGCCATGCGTTGAACCACGTAACTGTTTTTTCACGCGATTTTCTAGCGTTTTAAATAGAGTCGTAATTGTGAGGTTATAATACATAACGTAATATTTCCAAAAGTCAAACATTTCAGTAGAGTCAAATACTATTGAGAAAAACACAAACAAAATAAAATTTGCAAATAAAATATGATTTTCGATTTGAAAACGGCAGTGTTTTAGACATTTTATATTAAAACTAATATGACGAGTCGATTTCTTAGGCTTGAATTACCCTACCTGCATACTTAACTCAATATCACTAATTTTGGAAAGAGTACGTTTTGCATTATAGCCCCACAATTGTGTAATTTAGAATTTCTTTACAAAACACATTCGTTCAGTTAATATTTTCATCTAAAATAGTTATCGATTTGATCAATCAAAATTTAAAGTTATCTTTATTCATTTGTCTTTATGAAGACCACATGGTGGAGCAGTCACCGAATTCATTTTAAATTGTAAATTTAGATAATAAACTTTTATTTGATACTAATAGCAACAGAAAAAAGTAAATAAACCTAGAAGATAGAGCCTGCAAGGAAAAAAGGAGTAAAACTAGATAAATGTATGTGTAAACATTGTAATATGACTCACAATCACAGGCATATACATATAATATTATACAAAATTGAATATTTTTTAGTATTTAAAACAAACAGCAAACAGTTTAAATTAATTTTCCTCTGTGGATATATAGTTATAGCATTGTAAGAAAGTCTTTAAGAAAAAATGCAATTCTTCAAAAATAGTCTTGGTACACGTGATAATTTCACCTGATTTGGATCAGAGCCGAAAGTGTTAATAAAAAAAATTATAATTTTTTAGAATTTTTTTTTTAAAAAATGCACTTTATTTAACTATTATAAGCGAAATCGAATACCAGGAGAATTATCAATTATTGACAATATATATCGTGCACAAATGATCGTTTAAAAAGAATGTGGAATTAGTACAGCAATGATTTTGGTTTTTGTTTTTAGTGTTTTGCAAAGTTAACAGTGAACATTTTAAATGTGTTAGAAAATTGTCTGATCTTCCTATTGTTTTTTTAGATAAATCTTGTTACGCAGAAAAAAAATCAGACATTACAAACACCCATGCTTTCGAACATACTATAATATTAAAGTATATAAATATCTTAGTATTAAATTATTCGCTTAAAATATTTTTTTCACTGATTTTTTTTATTTAATACTAGCCGGTAAAACAATATATTATAGGCACGACACGTTCTTTGCGCATAATTACTTTTATATTTCGTTTTAATTACTTAATATGTAACAAAATATGTTGAAGCTCTAGAGACTTTATCGTAAAAGCTAAAATTTTTCATTTGCTGTTTTATCAGAATTGTCAATATGTTACTGACACACATTTTTTAAAAATATACTATCTGGCAAGCGTTGCAATGCCACTCAAAGAAAGAAAGTGTTAATATTTTAATTGTGTTTATTAAAATATATTTTTTTCTGTCTGCTAGGCGTTTGCTGCTGATTGTCTATGGTACGACACACACGCCACCTACTGTAAGTTAATTGTACTATAACCTTCGCGAAAATGCTAGCATACGTTGCTAAAATTAACGGTATGGCAGAAATACAAACATTGATTTTTATATATAAGAATTACTGTAAGTTAATTTTAATATGCCTATAACCTTCCCGGAAGTGCAAGAAAAAGGTTTGTCAAAGTTTTATTGCAATCGGACGAGCGGTGTGGCAACGCATAATGTGCGAAAAAACAAACATTCATTTTTATACATAAGATTATTTGGCAGAAAAAACACCAATTTATAAGCGAAAAATATTAAATATGCATCAATTGATTTGGCATTTACTTGGTAGAACTCCACTATAACAGATTTAAAATATCAAAGTATTTTAGTTCTACAGTATTAATAATTTATGCGTTGATAGTTATTTCGGCTTGCGCCATCGTCAGAACTATGTTTAAACTTGCATCAAGTTATTCACTCTAACATCCTAATTATAATTACAATATTACACTTATCAAATGTGATTCTAGTGTTTCAAAGAACGATTAACAATCTGGGTTGATGCATTGTGTATCTCTTCAGAGCCAGTATATATAGCTGAGCAAAACATAAGTTTAAACATAGTTCTGACGATGGCGCAAGCCGAAATAGCTATCAACCCATAAATTATTTAAACTGTAGAACTAAAATACTTTGATATTTTAAATCTATTAAATATGCACATTTCATGTCAAATACATCAAAAACAAAAACAAAACGTCTCTTTAACAAGCGAAAAATTTTGAGGGCTTAAAATTACTATCGTTACACTTAGTGCTTAGTAATTTAAAAAAATATAAAGCATGGATTCTACAAACACCTTCGGGGGATGGCACCGATTTCCGCATTATCATTATCGATCAAGAGTTTTTCGCAGAATGTCACAGTAATGGCGTAAAAACGGAAACTGCGAGCAACAAAGATACTATCTTCTTTATTGATGATTATATGTATTTAGCGACAAACTATTTTATACAAATTTTATAACAGTAATTCCCGTTGCGGTGTTTTGCTTCAATAATGGTTGTTTTCAGAATCAGTTATCGTGTATAATTATTTCCATTTTATAAGTACAGGTATATCGTTTTAAATAAACTACAATTATCTTGTTGTATTATAACTGTTAGTTGAACATAACGTGTTATCTGTTATTTAAAATCAAGATAGTTATTCAATTCTTTATAAAAATGGTGATGTGTATTATTTAGATAATCTTTCTATGTAAAATTCAATTATAATCTTCAATAAAGAGTTTGCTTACTGATCAAACCTAATGTTAATTTATACATTATATCATGTTATAATTTTTAATGATAAATTTCATATTAAATAATATATCGTTCTTAGAAACACTAAAATCATGTTTAACTCTAGCGGCTCGGAGACTAGAAAAATACTTTTCTGCCGATGGGGATCTTTTGCGACCCCAGTGGTTTCGTCATTATTGGTCTTATTCTTATGAATTTAAAAAAAACAAATAGTCTAAGGGCTTTAAAATATCTCTCTGCGTCATTCCTCATACATTTTTTTATAAAAATCCGTGGTTTTTTAATAAATAATCATATTTTAAGTTGCGCGTAAAAAAGACGTCATCCCAGCAAACATATGAATTTACAACTGACGAGTGTTCTCAGCTATCTTATGAACGATCGTTATCGCGGGCGTTTATCGCCTGATAGTGTTATCGCGTTATCGCGTTTTTATATAAACTACAAAAGGTCCAAAAAACTATGATATAAGAATACCTTAATTATAAACATTGTATCACCCATATTAAAATAGATATTTAAGAAAATGTTGGTATTGGGGTCGCATTTCTTGAGCTTAGAACCGGAAAAGTTAATAAATGTAATACAATTTTTTTTTAAATATAAATTAGGATAACTTAAATACAGTAATATTTGACATGTTATTTTATTTACAAACTTATATGTTAAATTAATATGTTTATTTTTGCGATCATGCTTTGAAATTATTTCTAAAAATAATAGAATGTATTGTGTATCTCTTTTAAGCCAGTATACATATCGACTGTGGAAAGGAAAAAAGACGTAATTCACACATATCAAATTTTACAGGAGGCGTAAAAAACGTGGTTTGATGATTTTGAGCCATATGCAAATTGTGAATTATACACAACCTTGAAGTGCACGGAGACTTCTAAACTGGTGTTTAATTGTCATAATTTAATATTAATTTAAGAAATTGTCTAAGGAAAAACCGTTTTTTCAGTCTTTTTTCTTGGTTTCAATTTTCGCAAGCTCATCTTTTTTCAAATTTAAAAGCTTAATTTAGATACTAATTCGGTTTTACAGCTTACATTCTTTTGATAGAACGTGTATTAAATTTGATACATTGTGATTATCGAAAAAAAGCTGTTTTTAAAAACTGTGGGTTACGTCCTTTTCCCTTTCCACAGTCGATATATAGCTGAGTAAATGTAGGTGATGAAGGCGTACGCTGAAATAGCTGTCAACTGAAATTCAAAAAAATGTAGAAAACAACCTGAAACAACCTGAAGCAACCAGAGCTGTGGAGTCGTTAAGAAATAAGATGCATGCGACCTTGACTTTAATTATTTTTTAAGACTTAATAGCATGCAGGGGTGCAAACTTTTGACCCAAGCGATTTGAATACACACTTTTTTTTAAAGACTCGAAATGATTAGTTTTTTTAGAGTTCGAGCTTAGCTAAAACGCTCTGAAACCAACCCCATAGCCTTGAATACAATAGCACAACATCGTAGATAGCATTTGTTTTAGGCTGATTTTATCAACGGTGTTACAAATTAGCGATAACTGTATAATAATGGGGTTAAGAAAGGAACTCATTGCCCCACTTTTCAAAAGGTCAGAAAATCTCCTTCTGGTACCCTTAGAGGTACTGATAGACAGGAGTGGACTGGAGGGGGCTCGGAGGGGCTCGCGCGAGCCCCTTGATAAATTTCACTAAAGCCGGCGAACCCCTTGTTAAATTAAGAGAAAACAATATTCTCATATCATATGAATAAATAGCTGCTATTTCTGACTTATATATTATCTATGACAGCTTCAGTATACACAATAGTACATTTTTAGCCATTTACATTGATAAGATTACGGTAAATTGCATTTTGTTATATATTATAAGTGTATTAAGTGATAATCGTTTGCTTATTTAAGTATTGCATATAATTGCATTGGGGCAGTGGCGTAAGAAGAGGTCCTGCCGCCCGGGGCTGTCCTTGAATTTGCCACCCCCAATATTTTCTCTAATTTTGTTTTTAAATCATTATTACTATGTTTTACAATGAACTAGAAATTTTTACCACAGGTGGCTTAATTTTGTTGATGTATAAATAAATATAATTTCTCGAAAAATATTGTACTTATTTTTGAAAATGCCGCCCCCAAAAATAGTGCCGTCTGGGGAAGTCCGCCCCCACCGCACCCCCCCTTGCTACGCCACTGCATTGGAGTGATTCACCCCTTCCACAGAACATCGAGAATGGTTTTGAGATTAAGCGAGACTCTTGTTAACGTATTGGCAGACCACCGCTGCTGATAGACCCACTTTGGGAACTTATGACCTGCTGTATACTAAATTTATTAAGCAAGGTATGCACCGCAAAGTATCGCGTACATCCCTTATTAGAGATCAAAATATATTATGAGCGGTGAGACTAGTTACAGGGGTTGAATTGTCCGCCCTGCCGATGGGCGAACGGTTGAATGCGCATACAGGGTGAAGCTGCAAACAACAAAAGCGCGAAGGGAGAAATTTGTCATTGTTCAACATAAAGGAAAATCTGTTCTCACAAAGTTGACAAATTTTATGACTAATGTAAAGCCCTCGTGTGACAATACACGTGACGGATCGCTCAACGCGGTATAGTGAAAAAAATACAACAGCGTTTCCTTCCTTATAAGCAACCGATCACCTATATTTTAGTAAAACCGATTCTACTTAAGGGTAAGTGTCACGGTCTACAGAGACACATTTAATTAAAAGAAGTTATTAAATTGCTTATTCACAAAAAATCGTTTAATTGATAGAATCTAGCTTAATAGAATTTTCAAATCGTGATAAGCATTTCTTATTATCATATCGACTGTGAAAAGAAAAAGGACGTAACCCACAATTTTACAGGAGGCGCTAAAAACGTGTTTTGA
This sequence comes from Himalopsyche tibetana, assembly GCA_030503985.1. Classification (NCBI taxonomy): domain Eukaryota; kingdom Metazoa; phylum Arthropoda; class Insecta; order Trichoptera; family Rhyacophilidae; genus Himalopsyche; species Himalopsyche tibetana. The sequence goes on along the minus strand of JAPJYX010000019.1, from coordinate 26,881,395 downwards.
TGATTTTGGGACATATGCAAATTATGAATTATACACAACCTTAAAGTGGACGGAGACTTCTAAACTGGTGTTTAATTGACATAATATAATAATAATTAAATAAATTGTCTAGGAAAAACTTTTATTTCATTCTTTTTTCTTCGTTTTATTTTTTCACAAGGTCATCTTTTTCAAACTTAAAAGCTAATTCGGCATTTTCAGCTTGCATCCTTTTGATAGAACGTGTATCAAGTTTGATACATTGTGATTATCGAAAACAGCCTGTTTTGAAAAAAATGTTGGTTACGTCCTTTTTTCATTCCACAGTCGATATTGTAATAAATTTTGTTCGTAAAAAATGAACAGGGAGTCAGTGGCGTGCTTAATCAGAGACCTCATATTTTTATTCAAGAATTCGCATCTCAACCAATACGCATTTTTTAATTTTTAAAAAAATATCAAACATTAGCAAAATCAAATTTAGCAATAATTAGAATATTTTTTTTCAACTTTTATTGGACATTCATACCTTTTTAAATTTTGAAATAGTATCTGTCAAATGGTAAATTAATCAAAAAAAACTGAATTTAATTATTGATTTTGCTAAAGTTTGTTTTTTTTTTCAAAAATAAATAGGATTTCGGGTCCTATGGCACAGCGGTTAACGTTGTTGGCTTTCATGCTGGATCTCAAGGGTTCGGGTCCAAATAACGGCATTTTTTCGTTTTATTTATCGATTTCTGTTCGGAGACTTGGGTCTTTGTGACGTCTAAAATGTCCTCCCCTCTTACCCTTCCGATCCTTTAATAACTGGGCGTAGCGAGAGCGATTAGTTAACCACTTGAATTGTTTCAGCCTTATCCTTCTTTCCTAGGGTGGGCCGGAGGGGGCTCGGAGGGGCTCGCGCGAGCCCCTTATTAAATTTTACAAAAGCAGGCGAGCCCGTTGTTAATTTAAGAGAAAACAAAATTAGTATATAACTTATATGTATATAATCTTCGACAGCTTCAGTATACACAGTAAAACATTTTAGCCATTTAGATTGATAAGTTTACGATAAATAAGTGTATTAATTAACAATCGATTCCTTATTTAAGCATTGCATATAATTTCATAGGAGTGATAAAAAAAATTCAATCCGTCCCCAGAAAACCGAGAATTACTTTGAAATTAAGTGAGGCCCTTGTTAACGTATTGGCAGCCCACCGCCGCTTCCGATCTTTTAATAAATGGACGTACTGAGAGCGATTAGTTAGCCTATAGTCCTGTCCTAGCCTTACCCTTCTTTTCCACTACTCTCTTTCAAAAAAAGTTCTTGCAGAACACTCTTCAGATTTATTTATCACCGGACACGGTGCGGTTATTGCCAAGTTACATAAATTTAAAATCAAACTTAACCCACACTGCCGTTGTGGTGACAGTTATCAAGATTAAGAGCATACTAGCTGTAAGCCCGTTGCCCAGCAACGTGAGATTTTTGTTGCATTGTGTTTTGTTGCATTGTATTTTATTTTATTTTACTTTATTTTATTTTATTTTATTTTATTTTATGTTATGTTATGTTGTGTTATTTTATTTTATTTTATTTTATTTTATTTTATTTTATTTTATTTTATTTTATTTTATTTTATTTTATTTTATTTTATTTTATTTTATTTTATTTTATTTTATTTTATTTTATTTTATTTTATTTTATTTAATTTAATTTAATTTAATTTTATGTTATTTTATTTTATTTTATATTATTTTATTTTATGTTATTTTATTTTATTTTATTTTATTTTAATTTATTTTATTTTTATAGTAAGCAGAAATTTCGTAAATTATTTAATATTTGGAATAAAGTTTAAGTTTGCTAACAACCATTTTTCGTAGTAGCATAAATTTCGTAAAATAATTAATTTTTGGAATAATTTTTAAGTTTGCTAACAACCATTTTTCGTAGTAGCATAAATTTCGTAAAATATTCAATTTTTGGAATAAAGTTTAAGTTTGCTAACAACCATATTTCGTAGTAGCCGAAATTTCGTAAATTATTGACTTTTTGGAATAAAGTTTAAGTTTGCTAACAACAATTTTTCGTAGTAGCATAAATTTCGTAAAATATTCAATTTTTGGAATAAAGTTTAAGTTTGCTAACAACCATTTTTCGTAGTAGCATAAATTTCGTAAATTATTTAATATTTGGAATAATGTTTAAGTTTGCTTACAACCATTTTTCGTAGTATCATAAATTTCGTAAGAAATTCAACTTTTGGAATAAAGTTTAAGTTTGCTAACAACCATTTTTCGTAGTAGCAGAAATTTCGTAAATTATTGAATTTTTGGAATAATGTTCAAGTTTGCTAACAACCATTTTTCGTAGTAGCAGAAATTTCGTAAATTATTGAATTTTTGGAATAATGTTCAAGTTTGCTTACAACCATTTTTCGTAGGAGCAGAAATTTCGTAAATTATTTAATATCTGGAATAATGTTCAAGTTTGCTAACAACCATTTTTCGTAGTAGCATAAATTTCGTAAAATATTCAATTTTCGGAATAAAGTTTAAGTTTGCTAACAACCATTTTTCGTAGTAGCATAAATTTCGTAAATTATTTAATATTTGGAATAAAGTTTAAGTTTGCTAACAACCATTTTTCGTAGTAGCAGAAATTTCGTAAATTATTGAATTTTTGGAATAATGTTCAAGTTTGCTTACAACCATTTTTCGTAGGAGCAGAAATATCGTAAATTATTTAATATTTGGAATAATGTTCAAGTTTTCTAACAACCATTTTTCGTAGTAGCAGAAATTTCGTAAAATATTTAATTTTTGGAATAATGTTTAAGTTTGCTAACAACCATTTTTCGTAGTAGCATAAATTTCGTAAATTATTTAATATTTGGAATAATGTTTAAGTTTGCTAACAACCATTTTTCGTAGTAGCATAAATTTCGTAAAAAATTCAACTTTTGGAATAAAGTTTAAGTTTGCTAACAACCATTTTTCGTAGTAGCATAAATTTCGTAACATATTCAATTTTTGGAATAAAGTTTGAGTTTGCTAACAACCATTTTTCGTAGTAGAATAAATTTCGTAAATTATTTAATATTTGGAATAATGTTTAAGTTTGCTAACAACCATTTTTCGTAGTAGCATAAATTTCGTAAATTATTGAACTTTTGGAATAAAGTTTAAGTTTGCTAACAACCATTTTTCGTAGTAGCATAAATTTCGTAAAATATTCAATTTTTGGAATAAAGTTTAAGTTTGCTAACAACCATTTTTCGTAGTAGCATAAATTTCGTAAATTATTTAATATTTGGAATAATGTTTAAGTTTGCTAACAACCATTTTTCGTAGTAGCATAAATTTCGTAAAAAATTAAACTTTTGGAACAAAGTTTAAATTTGCTAACAACCATTTTTCGTAGTAGCAGAAATTTCGTAAATTATTGAATTTTTGGAATAATGTTCAAGTTTGCTTACAACCATTTTTCGTAGGAGCAGAAATTTCGTAAATTATTTAATATTTGGAATAATGTTCAAGTTTGCTAACAACCATTTTTCGTAGTAGCATAAATTTCGTAAATTATTCAATTTTTGGAATAAAGTTTAAGTTTGCTAACAACCATTTTTCGTAGTTGCAGAAATTTCGTAAATTATTGAATTTTTGGAATAAAGTTCAAGTTTGCTAACAACCATTTTCGTAGTAGCATAAATTTCGTAAATTATTTAATATTTGGAATAATGTTTAAGTTTGCTAACAACCATTTTTCGTAGTAGCATAAATTTCGTAAAATATTGAATTTTTGGAATAAAGTTTAAGTTTGCTAACAACCATTTTTCGTAGTAGCATAAATTTCGTAAATTATTTAATTTTTGGAATAATTTTTAAGTTTGCTAACAACCATTTTTCGTAGTAGCATAAATTTCGTAAAATATTCAATTTTTGAAATCAAGTTTAAGTTTGCTAACAACCATTTTTCGTAGGAGCAGAAATTTCGTAAATTATTTAATATTTAGAATAATGTTCAAGTTTGCTAACAATCATTTTTCATAGTACCATAAATCGACCACGGCGCATATATCGACAGCCCTGCAGTTTTTAAATTGCAAATTATTGAATTATATTTTATTTCATTTCATCTATATATTAATAGCCGATAAAATAATCACAATTCACAAATCACAACCCACAAATGTGTGCGTACTGATGTCACAAAATTAAAAAATTTACGACATCTGTTCTGCTACTACTGCGAAAATTCGATAATTCACGAAATTTCTGCTACTACGAAAAATGGTTGTTAGCAAACTTGAACATTATTCCAAATATTAAATAATTTACGTAATTTCTGCTCCTACGAAAAATGGTTGTTAGCAAACTTGGACATTATTCCAAATATTAAATAATTTACGAAATTTCTGCTCCTACGAAAAATGGTTGTTAGCAAACTTGAACATTATTCCAAATATTAAATCATTTACGAAATTTCTGCTCCTACGAAAAATGGTTGTTAGCAAACTTGAACATTATTCCAAATATTAAATAATTTACGAAATTTCTGCTCCTACGAAAAATGGTTGTTAGCAAACTTGAACATTATTCCAAAAATTCAATAATTTACGAAATTTCTGATCCTACGAAAAATGGTTGTTAGCAAACTTGAACATTATTCCAAATATTAAATAATTTACGTAATTTCTGCTCCTACGAAAAATGGTTGTTAGCAAACTTGGACATTATTCCAAATATTAAATAATTTACGAAATTTCTGCTCCTACGAAAAATGGTTGTTAGCAAACTTGAACATTATTCCAAATATTAAATCATTTACGAAATTTCTGCTCCTACGAAAAATGGTTGTTAGCAAACTTGAACATTATTCCAAATATTAAATAATTTACGAAATTTCTGCTCCTACGAAAAATGGTTGTTAGCAAACTTAAACATTATTCCAAAAATTCAATAATTTACGAAATTTCTGATCCTACGAAAAATGGTTGTTAGCAAACTTGAACATTATTCCAAATATTAAATAATTTACTAAATTTCTGCTCCTACGAAAAATGGTTGTTAGCAAACTTGAACATTATTCCAAAAATTCAATAATTTACGAAATTTCTGCTACTACGAAAAATGGTTGTTAGCAAACTTGAACATTATTCCAAATATTAAATAATTTACTAAATTTCTGCTCCTACGAAAAATGGTTGTTAGCAAACTTGAACTTTATTCCAAAAATTCAATAATTTACGATATTTCGGCTACTACGACAAATGGTTGTTAGCAAACTTAAACTTTATTCCAAAAATTTAATAATTTACGATATTTCTGCTCCTACGAAAAATGGTTGTTAGCAAACTTGAACATTATTCCAAAAATTCAATAATTTACGAAATTTCTGCTACTACGAAAAATGGTTGTTAGCAAACTTGAACATTATTCCAAATATTAAATAATTTACTAAATTTCTGCTCCTACGAAAAATGGTTGTTAGCAAACTTAAACTTTATTCCAAAAATTCAATAATTTACGATATTTCGGCTACTACGAAAAATGGTTGTTAGCAAACTTAAACATTATTTCAAATATTAAATATTTTACGAAATTTCTACTCCTACGAAAAATGGTTGTTAGCAAACATGAACATTATTCTAAATATTAAATAATTTACGAAATTTCGGCTACTACGAAAAATGGTTGTTAGCAAACTTAAACATTATTTCAAATATTAAATATTTTACAAAATTTCTACTCCTACGAAAAATGGTTGTTAGCAAACTTGAACATTATTCCAAATATTAAATAATTTACGAAATTTCTGCTTCTACGAAAAATGGTTGTTAGCAAACTTGAACATTATTCCAAAAATTCAATAATTTACGAAATTTCTGCTACTACGAAAAATGGTTGTTAGCAAACTTGAACATTATTCCAAATACTAAATAATTTACTAAATTTCTGCTCCTACGAAAAATGGTTGTTAGCAAACTTAAACTTTATTCCAAAAATTGAATATTTTACGAAATTTATGCTTCTACGAAAAATGGTTGTTAGCAAACTTAAACTTTATTCCAAAAATTCAATAATTTACGAAATTTTTGCTACTACGAAAAATGATTGTTAGCAATCTTGAACATTATTCTAAAAATTAAATAATTTACGAAATTTCTGCTACTATGAAAAATGGTTGTTAGCAAACTTAAACATTATTCCAAAAATTAAATAATTTACGAAATTTCTGCTACTACGAAAAATGGTTGTTAGCAAACCTAAACATTATTCCAACAATTCAATAATTTACGAAATTTCTGCTACTACGAAAAATGGTTGTTAGCAAACTTAAAAGTTATTCCAAAATATAATAATTTACGAAATTTCTGCTATTACGAAAAATGGTTGTTAGCAAACTTAAACATTATTCCAAATATTAAATAATTTACGAAATTTCTGCTACTACGAAAAATGGTTGTTAGCAAACTCAAACATTATTTCAAATATTAAATAATTTACGAAATTTCTGCTCCTACGAAAAATGGTTGTTAGCAAACTCAAACATTATTTCAAATATTAAATAATTTACGAAATTTCGGCTACTACGAAAAATGGTTGTTAGCAAACTTGAACATTATTCCAAATATTAAATAATTTACGAAATTTCTGCTACTACGAAAAATGGTTGTTAGCAAACTTGAACATTATTCCAAATATTAAATAATTTACTAAATTTCTGCTCCTACGAAAAATGGTTGTTAGCAAACTTGAACTTTATTCCGAAAATTCAATAATTTACGATATTTCGGCTATTACGAAAAATGGTTGTTAGCAAACTTAAACTTTATTCCAAAAATTCAATAATTTACGATATTTCGGCTACTACGAAAAATGGTTGTTAGCAAACTTGAACATTATTCCAAAAATTCAATAATTTACGAAATTTCTGCTACTACGAAAAATGGTTGTTAGCAAACTTGAACATTATTCCAAATATTAAATAATTTACTAAATTTCTGCTCCTACGAAAAATGGTTGTTAGCAAACTTGAACTTTATTCCAAAAATTCAATAATTTACGATATTCCGGCTACTACGAAAAATGGTTGTTAGCAAACTTAAACATTATTTCAAATATTAAATATTTTACGAAATTTCTACTCCTACGAAAAATGGTTGTTAGCAAACTTGAACATTATTCCAAATATTAAATAATTTACGAAATTTCTGCTTCTACGAAAAATGGTTGTTAGCAAACTTGAACATTATTCCAAAAATTCAATAATTTACGAAATTTCTGCTACTACGAAAAATGGTTGTTAGCAAACTTGAACATTATTCCAAATACTAAATAATTTACTAAATTTCTGCTCCTACGAAAAATGGTTGTTAGCAAACTTAAACTTTATTCCAAAAATTGAATATTTTACGAAATTTATGCTTCTACGAAAAATGGTTGTTAGCAAACTTAAACTTTAATCCAAAAATTCAATAATTTACGAAATTTTTGCTACTACGACAAATGATTGTTAGCAAACTTGAACATTATTCTAAAAATTAAATAATTTACGAAATTTCTGCTACTATGAAAAATGGTTGTTAGCAAACTTAAACATTATTCCAAAAATTAAATAATTTACGAAATTTCTGCTACTACGAAAAATGGTTGTTAGCAAACCTAAACATTATTCCAACAATTCAATAATTTACGAAATTTCTGCTACTACGAAAAATGGTTGTTAGCAAACTTGGACATTATTCCAAATATTAAATAATTTACGAAATTTCTGCTCCTACGAAAAATGGTTGTTAGCAAACTTGAACATTATTCCAAATATTAAATAATTTACGTAATTTCTGCTCCTACGAAAAATGGTTGTTAGCAAACTTGGACATTATTCCAAATATTAAATAATTTACGAAATTTCTGCTCCTACGAAAAATGGTTGTTAGCAAACTTGAACATTATTCCAAATATTAAATCATTTACGAAATTTCTGCTCCTACGAAAAATGGTTGTTAGCAAACTTGAACATTATTCCAAATATTAAATAATTTACGAAATTTCTGCTCCTACGAAAAATGGTTGTTAGCAAACTTGAACATTATTCCAAATATTAAATCATTTACGAAATTTCTGCTCCTACGAAAAATGGTTGTTAGCAAACTTGAACATTATTCCAAATATTAAATAATTTACGAAATTTCTGCTCCTACGAAAAATGGTTGTTAGCAAACTTGAACATTATTCCGAAAATTCAATAATTTACGAAATTTCTGATCCTACGAAAAATGGTTGTTAGCAAACTTGAACATTATTCCAAATATTAAATAATTTACGAAATTTCTGCTCCTACGAAAAATGGTTGTTAGCAAACTTGAACATTATTCCAAAAATTCAATAATTTACGAAATTTCTGCTACTACGAAAAATGGTTGTTAGCAAACTTGAACATTATTCCAAATATTAAATAATTTACTAAATTTCTGCTCCTACGAAAAATGGTTGTTAGCAAACTTGAACTTTATTCCAAAAATTCAATAATTTACGATATTTCGGCTACTACGACAAATGGTTGTTAGCAAACTTAAACTTTATTCCAAAAATTTAATAATTTACGATATTTCTGCTCCTACGAAAAATGGTTGTTAGCAAACTTGAACTTTATTCCGAAAATTCAATAATTTACGATATTTCGGCTATTACGAAAAATGGTTGTTAGCAAACTTAAACTTTATTCAAAAAATTCAATAATTTACGATATTTCGGCTACTACGAAAAATGGTTGTTAGCAAACTTAAACATTATTTCAAATATTAAATATTTTACGAAATTTCTACTCCTACGAAAAATGGTTGTTAGCAAACATGAACATTATTCTAAATATTAAATAATTTACGAAATTTCGGCTACTACGAAAAATGGTTGTTAGCAAACTTAAACATTATTTCAAATATTAAATATTTTACAAAATTTCTACTCCTACGAAAAATGGTTGTTAGCAAACTTGAACATTATTCCAAAAATTCAATAATTTACGAAATTTCTGCTACTACGAAAAATGGTTGTTAGCAAACTTGAACATTATTCCAAATATTAAATAATTTACTAAATTTCTGCTCCTACGAAAAATGGTTGTTAGCAAACTTGAACTTTATTCCAAAAATTCAATAATTTACGATATTTCGGCTACTACGACAAATGGTTGTTAGCAAACTTAAACTTTATTCCAAAAATTTAAGAATTTACGATATTTCGGCTACTACGAAAAATGGTTGTTAGCAAACTTGAACTTTATTCCAAAAATTCAATAATTCACGAAATTTCTGCTACTACGAAAAATGGTTGTTAGCAAACTTAAACATTATTCCAAAAATTGAATATTTTACGAAATTTATGCTTCTACGAAAAATGGTTGTTAGCAAACTTAAACATTACTCCAAAAATTAAATATTTTACGAAATTTCTGCTACTACGAAAAATGGTTGTTAGCAAACATAAACATTATTCCAAAAATTAAATAATTTACGAAATTTCTGGTAACTATAAAAATAAAATAAATAAAAATTAAATGAAATAAAATAAAATAAAATAAAATACCATAAAATAAAATTAAAATTAATACTATGCAACAAAAATCTCACGTTGCTGGGCAACGGGCTTACAGCTAGTTATCTATTAATTTGAAAATGTACGCAAACAAAATACATTTCGTAGAAGAAGAAGATGTCTCGAGGACATCATCAGTACGCACACATTTGTGAAAAGTGAAAAGCGAGTGATTATTTTATCGACTTTTAATATATAAATTTAGTATGAATAAAAAAGTGGAGACTGGAAGGTGTGAAATGGACGTCCAAACATACAGACACTCAGACCTTATCGGCTATTAATATATAGATTATATAGAATCGTCCGATTATGTCCGTAGAAAGAGGTATATTGTTTTCATTATGTAGGAACAACCATGATGGTCCTATCGGGCATCCAGATCTAGTTTTGTCTCGAGAAAAATTCAAAAAAATTTCCACTTCTTTTTGAGAAAAAATTTACGTTCCCTGCCCCTCACCATTCAATCCTTAATCACATCTGTTTCAAAATTAAAAGTTATTTTATTAGTGCCATTAACTATCATTCTTGCTTATTATTATTTAATTGATTTACTTGTAGTTATACCAATTCTATGTATTTAATTAACCTTTATTAATATCTATATATTTTTAATTATTATTTATTGTTGCCTATCATATTGTATCTTAACTGTATCATTGAGGAGATATCATCTTCGGTTTGATGCAGAAAGGAAAGAAAACAAGTTTATCGAATAAAAAAAATAATAATAAAAAAAGAACACTCCTCTGTTGAGATACCTCCACTAGGAGGCCATATGTTCCACATTTGGAGCGGACATAAAATAAAAAATATATAAATATTATGGAAACGAAAAAGGTGTTGTTCAATTGCGTAATATACAAATTCTATTACATCGACAGAATCAAATCAAAACTCACTACGATAGCTATTGTCGCGCGGTTTTAACAAAGGTGTTGGAAATATATTTTGTGCTATTCTGGTAGGTGTGTCATGGCATTCAATGGGGTCCCGAACAGAGGCTACGGTTTATTTGTAAAATCATGGTTGTTGTATGAAATGAAAAATAATCGGCGCGAGCGAAGGCGGCGGCGGTGGGCGGCGTAGACTCGGCGTAGGGCGGCGATGGATCCGCCCAACTTTTTTCAGCCTTCCATTGTGCTGCATATCAATAATTATTGTAAAAAAAATCAGCAGCTTTCATTGAATCATTCGACGTGTGTAAGTATAACGTATTGTTTGTTTCTGGCTACCTAGTAGGCTTCTAGTGAACGAAATAATATGGAATTATATTTTTAATCCAATATATACTGTTTTTCTTTTATTTTTTTTACTGTTTCGGAGTAACAACGTTTTTTACTAAAATTCAACAATATTTCAAAAGAAAATTATTATAATATTTTAATAAAACATTTACTATTACAATACGTATGTATTATATAATGTGAATCATTAAGTTGCAAATAAAGCCTTCAATTCCGAGATTTCATCCAATTTTGTGATCCCGGAATCTCGGGATTTGAATAGTTCTAATCTCAGGAGTTCATTATTTAAATTAGAAGCCGTGGCAGAGATAAAAAAAGGTTTCGCGAATTTTCATTTTGGGAAGTCAATAAGTTCCCGTGTTCTTGAATTTTAAAGTTATGGGAAAAGCTTAAAAAAGGTATCGCGTCGTTTTATTTTGAAAATTACGCAAATTCCTTGTGTCGAAAATTCCCAAAATCGACTAAAGTTTTTTAAAATGTAAAACATAAAAAAACATTCAAAGTTCATTTTGCAACTCAATGTTTCATACCTATATATAATCAATACTATCCAATTCGCTCATACATTACAATTTAGAATTGTATAAAACCAAGATTATTACCGTCTAAAAGTCAAATAACTGCATTAAATAGTTAAAATTGTATTTAAAAAAGAAGCAAATGATTTAGTTTTACACGAATGATGTTATTTTACAACAATATTTATTTAAGATCAGATCTGGTGTTGCCCAATCTGAGCATTATCAACAGATCGTGATCAGATTATAGTCAATGCTAATGATCGTATGGAATAAGAAAAAAGTTTTTTTTTAAATATTGGCCACAATGAATTAACCGTTGACACTTTTAACGATTGATTAACTTTCGCAGCGACATTGCTTTCAATTTTACGTATATCGTCCGCTGTGTTTTCGTTGGTCAGAGCATGGCTCTACGGCGGGTCTGAATTCAATTCCCGGGAAAGTCAATATCAAGTTTTATTAGAGATCTTTTGGGTGTTTGTGATGTCAATTCTCATTGAATTGATCTCGATTGACTTTCAGTAAAATTTCATAGAGTATATCTCGAATAACCTTTGAACTTAGAAATATTTGGCGCATTGTCATTAGAATAATAAAACTTAAAAATAAATTTAATCAAAATAACCATCTCCGTTATCAGTACAGAGCATATTTACGATGACTATTTGTTGTTCAACTCGCGCTTTTTTTATTGATGGTAATGATAAAACATCGAAGACTATTACAATGAAGAGAAATTCTGAACATTAATACAGGGGAGGGCAAACTTTTCGGATGGAGGGTCAAATTCTGAAGATCAAAATGAGCGGCGGGCCGCAAGTAAAATACCATTTTTATATGTACACTATTTGTTATCGTGAAAAGGAATGGAACTGATTTACGTCTTATAACATTTTTTTTAAATTCAGGTGCTAATAATGGTTGAACAAAAAATAACGATTATTACATTTATTTTCAATTTTTTTAAACAGGTGTTAAAAGATAAAAACGTGAATAGATTGAAAAGTCAATCTACGAACCTGTCCGCTTAGGAATTTTAGCCTGTGGGTTTTTTAATCAAAAAGTTGAACTCCAAGAGCATTTACCACTAGGCCACACATATTTTTTATTTTAACCAATATCAAACAACACAAAATAATTGACACGGCTTTACTTAATTATTATTTATAATTCCTAAATGGAATACTACCCTACCAAATTTCTTTTAGGAATGCTATCATTTCACTCTCTTGTAGCTCAAAGATCATTTTCAAGTTTAAAGCATTTTTCTCTTCTTCTTCGGGAGTGAGTTAATAATCCTGAAATTCTAATGATCATTATTAACTTACATGCTCGCAATTTATTTTTACGTGGGCGAAACATTACCCAAAAAATATTTTATAAAAACTCGTGTAGGACGTATGAGTTGCCAGTTCCATGGGCTGTTCGACTGATCAACTCATTGCTTAGAGCAGGGTTTCCCAAACTTATTTTGCAATGGAACACTTTGCGAATCTGGAAATATTACTGTAACACAGCTTATATTTTGTTGGGTAATTGATGATGGTAAACATATTGAAAAAAATATGTGTTTTTAAATCATTAATTATTTTGAAAACGTGCAAATATGAGTAAATAAAGCTCTCAGTGATTCAAAATCTCCTTCTGTACCAAAATATTTGACGTTTTAAGCATGAGTTGAGATTTACCACCACTCGATTTTAAATATGAAGTAGAGCAGGGTTTCCCAAACTATGTTGCGTGGAGCCTCAATAGGTGTTCCGCGAACATTTGGATGGTAATCTACGCTGCAACACATTTAAACATCTTGTAGGTACTTCATATTCAAAATCGACTGATGTTGAATGATGTTTGAAGCCTTAAATATCTAGTTACAAGTAGAGATTTTGAATCACTAAGAGCTTAATGTACTCATATTTTTAGGTACCATATTATAATTATAATAATAATTAATTAATAAATAATATGATTTAATAACATATATTTTTTTCAAAATTTTCACTATTATGAATTACCCGTCCTAAAATATAAGCTGTGTTCCATTGAACAATAAGTTTAGGAAACCCTGAAGTAGAGGATGCTTGAATTTATTTCAGTGTATATTGCCATTCCAAATTTTACACCTATTTAGGTCCCGCGGGACATAGTTTGGGAAACCCTGGCATAGAGAAAGGTACATTTTCAGTAATAGTATTTGTGAACTGTTAGATTTTACTTTTTTATTTCTTTATTATATTTATTTATTTAAATTATATTTGTCAAGCGCATGACGAATTGGCGTCAGCTGTCATGTCATGTACTGTACTTTTGATTGTTAAACAATTAATAAATAAATACATTATCATAAAAAAATAATTTCATCATTTGATGGGTACAAAATAATGATGGCCATTTTTGAGCTGACACCTATATTATTATGCCTTAGTAACGCAAAATACATAAAAGCCTTTAACGACTTCCGACCTGTAGAAGACGTCATGAAAGCAGACGATTCTATCTGAGGAAACCGCAAGAGAGTGTTAATGCACTTTTGTATGCAATTCTTACCTCATAAAAGTCTACGTGTCAGCCAAGTTTTGTGAGTACAGGTCCGGCCTAGGTTTTATTTAAGTATTAAGTTGCAAAAAAGCATATGTTGCGAATGAATGACATTTTTGAAACAGTTGATTAGTTTCCACAAAATTTTAATTATAATATCTTTTTTATCCATGTCCGATCCCAATGTGGAGCATATGGCTTCCTAATGTAGGTATCTCAACATAAGTTTTTCTACGAGAAATGTTTTTTACACACTTCTCTTTTAACCCTCCAAGGACGAGCGTGACCATTTGGTAACAGTAAACACCGTTGTCTATTGATCCCACTATTCATCCCTTTTCTACCTGAATATCGTTTCTTTTACTCATATTTGGTTAAGAAGGGTACAGACTTTAGTTAATCATCAGCCGCGGGGACAGAAATGACCACCAAAAGCACATGTGATTTTTTTAATTTCCGTTTTTTTTAATGGACTTTTTGAAACTATTAGTTATTTTTTTATCAAAACATCAAATTATTTACAGTTCTTTTGCTAATATATTGGTATTGAAATTATGTTGGTCTAAAGAGGTCAAATTGTAAATATTTTAAAAAAATTCACGTTTAGTTATATTTCAACCCAGAATGTTTCGAGCCCATACGGTCACTTTTGTCCTTACAACTGTCCGTACACAATATTACACGGTATTAAAAGGATGAGCATGGCCATATAGTCATGCGGGGTTTCTATACAACGACATTGCGTTTTTTTTTTTTTTAATTTTGTTAGGAATAAAAGTTATCCGTGACTTCAATATGGCTTAACAAATATTTTTTTTATCGAAAAAAAGCTCTCGTCTATAGAGGGTTAAAATAAAAATTGCAGTAGGGTAGAAGGATACGGCTTGGACAGGACTAGTGGTAAACTAATCGCTCTCGCTATACTCGGTTGTTAAAGGATCGGAAATTGTGGTGGGAAATCGATAAATTAATCGAAAAAATGCTGTTCATACTGGTACTCGAACCCGTATGGTGTGGCACGGAAGCTCACAAGACTAACCGCTGCGCCATAGGACCTGACTGAATTGAATGAAACGAATTATAATATAATATATAGTTTTTTAATTAAACATATGTTTTACTATATATCCGCTCCCTACACGGAGCATATGGTTACCACATGGTTCTTCGGAGATTTTCTGTCCCCCGCCAGTCTTTTTGCTACTTCCCGCTGAGTACATCTCATCATCAGCCTTCCACGTCGTCAGGCTCCACTCGGTTGGCAAAAGAATCTAGCAGGGTTCAGGCTCTCTTGTCTATTATAATGTACTTATGTAATACCCCAGAAAGGGCGTTGCAGTTTTCAATCTTCAATGCGCCAGATATTTAAAATCAAATTATAGAAACTCAATTCGAATATTTTTAAGTTACTCAAGATCAACTCAACGAGAGAAGAAAGCACGTAAAAAAAAGTGGGGTAGTGTAAATGGGGTTTTGATTGTACATTGATAGCGTACATATTTACAATAAGTCACCTGACTAGTACCTCAAATAAAAATAAAAGATTTTTTGTAAATAATAATTATAATTTCGAACTTCCCGGATCTGGATAACGTTCGCCCAAGATACAAGTCAATACTTGCGGCGGAAGTGGATCCTGAATAAGAAATCCACAAAGTGGCAACATTTCAAACGCACCGAATTTATTCATTGATGTATAGTTAGGTTGGGTGCATGTACAACTTACTGTATAACATGTCGACTTGCATACAATCGACGGAGTATTTCTAAAGAGAGCGGGCTATTATTACAAAAATAAGAAAACAGATGTCATCCGGTCTCTTCATTTCATTATTCATCCCAAAAGTGGATCGTTTAATAAGAAACAATATACTGATATTTGAATAACGTAAGTAAGATGGTTGCATGTTTTTATACACTTAATTATAATAAGACCGTTGAAATGTAGAGTCCATGGAACATAGGTGAACATCGGTGGCTTCTATGCTGGACCTCACGGCTCGAATTTCAGTACGGACAGCGTTTTATCAATCAATGTATCGATTTCTGTTCGAAGAGATCGATGTTTTTGATGTTTAAAATAAAAAGAGCGTAGTAAGAACGATGAGCTTACCACTAATCTTGTTTTAACCATATCGTTTATATCCAGCGATGGGCTGCCAATACGTTAGTAAGAGGCTCGCTTAATCTTAAAGTAATTCTCCTTGTTCTGGGGAAGGAGTGATTATATTTATTACTAAGGGGCTTAGGATCAAAAACACTAAAAAGTATGACATATCTATAGTATTGGAGTACTGATTCAAAAGAGCAGAATTTATTTTTTAGCGTCGCCAAGAACCTTGTCGCCTGCTGTAGCCCAGTTGGTTAGGTTAGGTTAGGTTGCGATCGAAGACTGGGTGTTTGTGATGTAGATCCACATTATTTCCTCTCCTCCAATCCTTCCGATCCTTTAATAACTGGGTGTAGCGATAGCGATTAGTCAACCACTAGTCCTGTTCTAGCGTTATCCTTATTTCCCTACTATTCACTTTGAAAAAAGTGAGGTTGAGCGACTGAGTAACAAACAGTTATCGTAGAAAAAACTTCTGCTGAGATACCTCCACAAGAAGGCCATATGGTCCACATTGGAAGCGGACATCGATAAAAAAAGAACCTTGTAGCACCCTTGCTATAAATGTTCAAAAATGTCATTGTAACCAAAACTATCTTAGTTTTTATAGGAAAAGTGTGCTTTTCTCTGTTCTGGAAAAACTGGTGGCAATCGGTCATTTTAAATCATTATTTTTCTTTATTAAATTACGAATTAAATTTTACGTCATTATTATTTGATAGCTTTTAGTTTGTGAAAACAAAACGTACATTTTGACTTTTGTTTTAAACGTGTCACAATGTGGTTTTGTGTATGATGCAATAGTTTATTTCAGGCACCTTCGTGTGCGGCAGGTGTATGAAAAAACAATACATAGGAAGTACTATGAAAACATTTCATTACATAGATTTAATGGCTTTCCGTTAGTATTAATTCGAAAATCATGCTCCAAATGACAAAGTTTTTTTGCCAACATTCTTGTGATACAAAAACTCATAGTTACACATGTCGAAGTACACCTTTTTCTTGTATTATCTTTCATTCAGCGGTAATTATAGACTATGGCAATAAAAAGCAGTTTTTCGAAATATTACGTCGCATGATTACACTGAAACAACGTCAAATTAATTTAATCTTTCCTTATATCATTCAGAGTAACTTTTTTACAACAAGTTATAGGAGTATTTATGATGAGTGAGCAACAAATTTCAAATAACCTTAAATGAGGTGCAAACATTCAAAATGTGACCTGTCACAAATTATGAAAAAATACATTTAACACTCGAGTACCAAAACGTCTAAAATAGGATTTTCAAAGTGACCTGAGACAAATGTATGTAATATTTGCATTGCATTGATAAAAGTATCATTGTAGATTACAATAAATATCAGCTAGATATTATTGGTATTTGGTGAATGGTTGAAATAAAAGAAGAATTTTTCAATGCGAATGAACCCCATAGGAACCCGAAGGTTAATATCAGCTCTGATAGTCCATAATTAAATCTACACAATAAGTGTTCAAAAAAGCTATAAACATTTATTCATAAAATTGACACATTTAAACGAACCGTGATTTCTTCAACACTCACATCATCATTTTCCAAGCTCAGTATATGTGTGACAAATCACTTTTTGAATGTTTGCTCCTCAAATATAAATCGGTTTTTTTTCAATTTCAACTGCTTATTGCTCAGTAGCTCAAACTCTAATTTTTTTTTTTGAAGATAAGAAGGAAGCAAACAATAAAGCTAAAAAGAACTAGTGGTCAGCTAATCGCTATCGCTGCGCTCCGTTATTTTAAGATTACAACGGTGGGAAAGAATTTCTGGCATCACAAACAGTCATACATTCGAACAAAACTCTGTAAATCAATTTAAAAAAAAATGTTTGTACTGGGGTTTGAACCCGTAAGATCTGTCACGGAAGTAACCGTCGTTGACATTTGCACTACGTACCCGATTATTATTTAAATATTGCAATCTAAAAATTAAAATTTTGAGTCATGTAAAGAAGATTTTATATAAAAAAGAGCTGTCGTATTCCATTTATAGCACGACCTGTCTGGCGCGTTTGTGTTAAGTGACGGTCTACATCTTCTTGTCGTCGTTCTGATGTATCGTTTTTCGTCGCCCCCTCTCGCTATGTTGCTTATATTCATCGTGAATTTTATTTATTATTTTTAATTCTGCTTTTAATAAATCTTGCGTTATAACTAAATTTACAAATTTTTAAGCTAATACGTTATATAGTTTGTATATATTTTAAATAACACGTACATAACGTGTAATGCAATGAGATACTAGAAATTTAAACATGTTGTCATTTTTTACCACCGGTCCTGATCTTAAACAAATAATGTGGAATTAGTGCAAACAGCTTTTTAATCTTAATGCTTTTTTTTGTCAAGAATCGACAGTGAACAGTTTAAAAATGATGAATGTTATGAAGTATTCAAAATAAATGAAAACAAGCAAGGTAAAATTTATAGTTTTATATATCTTGCAAACCTAGATTTTTAAAGCCTTTTTTACGAATATACATTTGTCAGCGAAGGTACGATGGTATTTGTTTATAATTAAAAATAAACTTAGTAGCTATTACTCAAGTTTCGTAGTCTCAACTATAAGTATGGGCTAATAACATTAAAATATATAGTTCTTTACGAGGCGTACTATTTGCGGCGACACCGGTCACTCCATTTTATTAGTGGTATTTTTTGTCGAAATCTAAAAGCTCTGTTCCTGCCGTTGCCTTCATTAAGTCAATCATTCATGAATCTGGACACGAACAAAAAATAGGAAATTATAGTAATTCATAATCGAGAAGCCAACATTAAAAATGAGCCACAGCACAACACACGGGGTCCCATTCATTTGGATAATCTTAGGTAATAAAACGTCACATTTGGAATCTAACGTAAATGGCGATTCACGAAAAACTACCGCTGCAACAACAACACGAAATGATATGTATTTCATTTATCCATATCCTCTCCTAATGTGGAGTACATAGCCTTCTAATGGAGGTAGGACTTAAACAAAAACCGAATGAATTGAAAGTCAATATTGTTCGAAAACCGGTTATATCCGGCTTTTGAAGTTTTAAAAGAAAAAGTTCATTTTTTTATGTTGCTTATTTATATAAATAATAATACACAACAAGAAATTATTTGGTGTTACTCCTCAAAAAATATGATTTAATTAAGAAAACACAAAGCGTCCACCGATCGTTTTGTAACAAAATTTCCTGATATCAAAAATACCCTTTCGCCGGGTAATGATGTGGGGCATATGGTCTTTAAGCCATCAAATAAAGGATATCTGAAGATTTTGTTTATAGACTCATTTATGGAAAATTTGGCACAACCGGTTACGAAGTTGAAAGACCGGTTTTTAAAAACCAAGGGTGGGAGGGAATTTTCAGACATCACGAACACCCATGCTTGTGAAAAGGAATCGATACATCTATTGAAAAAATGTTGTTTGTACTTGGGGCATGAAGCCGTGCGATCTGTCACGGAAGCCAACGACGTTGACCACTGCGCTACAGACTCGACATACATATGTTTCAATTTGATAAGATGTTTATTACAAAATAAAACATTTTTATTTTTAATTCGAATTGTTATAAAACAAATAGCTAATGATATTATGTTTGTTTTATTACAACACATGATATAAAAAACAGCAATGATTTTAGCTCGTGAAGTGTAAAGGGTATTTGTGAAGTGAATTTTATTATTTTCATTTCAAAATACAACAGACTTAAAAGTAGAGGAAGGGATTGTTCGTTAAAACCGTAAACTTGTAATATAATACAGTTTGAAATTGTATAGTTACTTCGGAAAGATTCCTATAGTTATCAAAATTTAATATTCCGTTATATTGTAGTTACTAATAACTAATTCATTGAATGTGTCTTCTTATTTGAACCACGATTATCAGTCTGTTCTGAAAATCTGATTGCTTTTTATTCTATGTCTGGTCAATAAACGTTATTTTGTATCTCCTATACTGATGTGAAGATGAGTTAAAATTTGTTTTAAAAATGCGCTCAGCTATCGAAAACTTTCCCAAATCGCATCAACCTATATTATTTCTTCAGCGAACCGATTGAGTTTTTTGTCGCGTTTTTTTCTCCCCAAATTTTGTGACTGTAACATGGCAGATCAAAGAATATTTTTTTTCCACAGAGAAGTTTTTTGACATTTAGCTTTTTGAATGATCCAGCTAATAATTTTGCCATTGGATACCTTTGTATTGAAGTTAATGCCTGGAGGTAAAAGGTGTTTAGGAAGCTATTATTTGAAATTACCCAAATTATTTGCACCTTAATAAAACAACAATGGATTCTCTGTTTTCCGTTATTTTTAAATATTTATTTCAATAAATATCAAGAAAACGCTATTATACGATTCGAATACAAAAAATGTACACGAGGTAATATTTATTAGCATTAATGTAAGGTTTATTTTAATTTAACCTTTCGGACCAGAAATGAAATGGAGAGAGTTCAGAAGGCCGCACACGAGCCTATTGTTAAATTCGATTTAGTCTGACAAGCCGCTTGTTAAGTTAAGAACGAATAATATTCAGAGTATAACTGCAAATGTTGACATATATATGAGGCTCTTATTTGCAAACCCGGCTTGTTCCAAAATGGTTAAAAAATAAGTACTAAACGTCATTTTGTAAAACAGTATACATTTTAAAAGTATTTTAAGTTTTACATTACTTTGGAATGATATTGTGTATGTTATCAAGCCAGGTTTGACTGCTTTCTAAAAATATTTAAAATATATATTTTTATTTACTAAATTACATTCATAATAAATCTTTCACCGATTTTGGAACAAGCCGGGCTTGCAAGTAATAGCCTCATATGTTAGTTATCCTAAGATGGTTAAAATATATATTTTGAAACATTGAATCAAAGCAAAAAATATATCATAATATGTTAGTACCAATTTCTTTGCCAATCTTGGAATAATTTACGCTTGCAAGATGTGGTACACAAATAAATTTTTCAGCTATTGTTATTAATTATTGTACAGCTTACTGCTTATTGTTACTAAAATAGTAACATTCGACTAGTTTAATAATTATTGCGTACAATCACTTAAGAATTATAAAAAAATCGCCTCCTCTCCAAAACACTGCGAAAAGATCTGAGATGTATTGGCAGCCCACAACTGTACAAGATTATAGTTCTAGGATTGAATATAACTTTACGGCATATTTAGAATATCACAAAGTATGTAAAAATGATAAATATATAATAACTTTATTGCATATAAATAATTGACAGTAATCATTAGTGATTATTTTCATTGAAAAATAAGCTAACTCTTGCGGCTCGGAGACTAGAAAAATACTTGTCAGCCGATGGGGGTCTTTTTTTGACCCCAGTGGTTTCCTCATTATTGGCCTTATTCTTATGAATTTCAAAAAAAAATAGTCCAAGGGCTTAAAAATATCTCTTTGCATCATTCCTCATACATTTTTGTATAAAAATCTGTGGTTTTTTTAATAAATAATCATATTTTAAGTTGCGCGTAAAAAAGACGTCATCCCAGCTCACATATGAATTGACTACTGACGAGTGTTCTCAGCGTTCTAAGTTATCTTACGAACAATCGTTATCGCGGGCGCTAATCACCTAATAAGCGTTATCGCGTATTTATATAAACTACAAACGGTCCAAAAAACTATGATATAAGAATACCTTAATTATAAACATTGCATCACCTATATTAAAATAGATATTTAAGAAAATGTTGGTATTGGGGTCGCATTTCTTGAGCTTAGAAACGGAAAAGCTAACCTCTATGTATTATTTTTTATATTATTTAACCATTTAAAAACGCTAAAAATATTTTAAAAACATATTATTTACGTTTAATTCTTGCTGGAAATTCTTATTATATAATATAAAGGAGTGGTGAAAAATACATATTTTTTGTTAGATAAAAAAAATATTAGCGGTTAGAAAAACACGAGAACATAGAACATAGGTTGTCTTGTTGGTATATCAAACATTTTTAGAACCATACACATCTATTTTACAACTTTAATAAAATACATATTTATTTTAATTCATTGAAAATGGCATGGATATAATGATTTTTTACGGTGATTACAAATAGAATTGCGAACGCCTTCATTTGTTAGTTATCCATAGTTATTACAATGTAATATATCATCGATCTAGTTTCCATAACGTATTTTTACATAATTAAAAATATACATGCATACTTATTGAAGTGTATGAATTGATTTTTGTCTAAGTACGGACGCACTGTAAAAATTACATATTGAAGACTAATCGAGTAAAAAGAGCTTGTTTCTTCATTTATTCAACCGTTGATTATGTGATTTGAGTTCTCGTATAAGTTATAATTTCTGTACTCTTTTCAACAGATTCATTGTTTTGATTTCGATATATGTAAGTGGCTCACAGTATTTTCATTTTAGGATTTAATATAATCAAATTTTATTGTTTGATTCTTATCGATCAATATCAATTGTATCCCATTTTACTTAAGAAATAATATTTCCTAAGTAAGATAAAAACATACATATGTATTATGTAAATATATATATTGCCTGTGGAAAAGAAAAAGGACATAACCCTCAGTTTTTCCAAAACAGCTTTTTTCGATAATCACAATGTATACAACTCGACACACGTTCTATCAAAAGTATGGAAGCTAAAAATGCCGAATTAGTATCTAAATTAAGCTTTTAAGTTTGGAAAAAGAAAGGCTTGTTAAAATTGCAACCAAGAAAAAGTTTTTCTTGAGCATTTTAATTAATATTAAGCTAAGTCAATAAAACAAACCAGTTTATCAGTCACTGTGCACTTCAGAGTTGTGTATATTTCATAATTTGCTTTTAGCCTAAAATCATCGATTTTTTGTTTCTACTGTAAAATTTGAGATGTATGGGCTACGTCCTTTTTCCTTTCCACAGTCGATATAGAGAAAGACGTAAGAACATGTAAGAACTTATCAATATTTCATTTTTTCTTAGGATTATCTATCCCTCGCCAATCTCTTTGATGCATCCTAGGTTATTCTGCCGACTACATCGTGTGGTCGTCAGTGGTCTTTCAATTCGAAGGAATCCATCCGCTTGGTTCTAGAGACTGGAAGATTTCAGACTCTCTTGAGGAATCTCTTATCTCAAGAAGCTCTTTACAGCAGCAATGACAGTCACATTAATTTTCATAAAAACACGCATTTTAGTGTTAAATGAGATACCACCAATAAACTTAGTAGTTTGAAATGCGGATACATCAGTAACAGAGAAGGTACAGGTCAATCATTTCAACTTATGTTCCAGATTTTAAGTAAATGTCTTGTTATTTATGAGGCATATTATCATCATCATCAGTTGCCACGTTTACGTGAGGAAGAGATTTGCATTCGAATAAGATTAAAAGGTGCCAAGACAAATCGGAAAAATCATAAGCTCGATGATCGCAGTTAGTCTATGGGAGAAATCGTATTCGCGCCAGTGACGTGGGGGATTTGAAAATTTTATTGAATTATGCTACAACGTTTTTACAACTTATTAAATTGATAATATTTCTGTAAAAAAAATAAAGAATATTTATAATTTTACCAATAAATAATTTATTCTAAGACTGCTGCCTACTTGGAGTAACTTAGGTTCTATGAAATAATATATGGGCCCATTAGAGGTGAAGTGAGCCAAATGATATTTAAAAAAAAGGTAAAATGCGTTGTAATATTCTACACGTATTAAAAGTATCGTGATAGTGAAGTAACCTCAGTTAATACACTTTTCAATAGTGTTATATCCGTAAAAAAAATATACGATTTACAAAAACACCAATTAAAGACGTGATGAAAAGTCCAGATTTTTTTTACCATTTGACTAGTCAAGAATTATTTTTAATAAATCTTAAAAATATATTAAGAAATTTATTAGCGACTGAATTATTGTTTCATTCTGCTTATTTTCTTAATTTATGCTTGATTTTATTTATGTACAAAAAAATAAAAAAATAGTTTTGTAATTTATTATTTTTTGTTTAACCCTTCCTTTAATATGCAAAAAATCACAAGCTCCTGAGCTGTGTATCCGTAACACATCAGGCAAACGGGAGTGAATCATGACAATTATATAACACTACAACAGCAGTACTACATATAATTGTCATGATTCACTCCCGTTTGCCTGATGTGTAACGACTACACAGCTCAGGAGCTTGTGCTTTTTTTGCATAGTAAGGGAAGGGTTAATACACTTATTAGTAAATTATCAAATGATAAAAATATTTATAATTTAAATCAAAACACTATTTGTATATCAAATATGACAAATTATGCCGCGCATTATTGTCTTAGAGAGCATTGGATACAACCAAGCCAACATGAGATCTATCATCTTCTTCTTGACCAGATAATTCATAACTGACCATGTAAAGAGGCAATAAGTTGTCGAAAAATAAATTAATTTTTTATAGTCTTTATAGGCTGTTCCTATGGGGTACGCCATTGGATGAAATCTCTAGTCATCATCATATTATTCCGCCATCGACTATACTTAGCCATTAGTCATGATTCGACTTAGTGCATGTCTTACGGCGAAATTTTCAACCGTTTTCATAACCCTGACGTTTATTTTAATGAATAGTCAGCTTCTACGCCCGTGGCTCTATGTAATTGTCGCTGAGACAATACTTTACCATTACGTAAAGAAAGCTACGATCAATGGACAAATTACTCATATCTAATCATGTGCAATGTTCTGCCTGAGAATTGTGTGGGTTAATGCGTTTGGTAAATGTTTTTATATCAATACTTACTATAAAATAAAGGCAGCATATTTGACATTTAATTAATTAAAATATTTATTATCTTTGTATAAAAGAATAATTTAAAAAAAAAATAGCGTATTATATTTAATGAAACCATTAAAAACTCCCTTAAGAGGAACTCATTTGTAAAGCTACTGTGATTTATCGTCGAATACAAAAAGACACGGGATAAAATATTGGAATTTCACAAACATTCTTCTTTAGGGTATAACTGTACACAGAAATTAAATTAATTACTATTTTTTTACGTTTTTCTCGAAACAAGTTCCAATGGTGTCTTTGCTTTTAACTCTCTCTTATATCCTAATCTATTCTAAGAATAAAAAAATGTTTGAATTGTATTTTACTGTTACAGTTTTTGTATTACAAACCATTATTCTTCAAAATTACTATCCTTATTAATATGCATGTATTATTCTTGGCAGTTATACGTAGCTTAAGTTCTTTTAAATGATACTTTGTTTTCACGGTATATTAATTACCAA
This sequence comes from Himalopsyche tibetana, assembly GCA_030503985.1. Taxonomy (NCBI): domain Eukaryota; kingdom Metazoa; phylum Arthropoda; class Insecta; order Trichoptera; family Rhyacophilidae; genus Himalopsyche; species Himalopsyche tibetana. Next base: position 26,856,095 of record JAPJYX010000019.1, on the reverse strand, counting down.
TTATAAAAGTTAAAACTATTTTAATTTTGAATACGAATAATTTTCTAATAAGATACTTAACGACAACGAGGAAGATGAACCGTTTGTATTATTAGGTATTTTTTTCTCATTACATTTTTTGGTAATCCACTTCTACATTTGAATAAATGAAATACTTTAAATTATGGAAACATTTATGCAAAGACTTGATGGCAGTTGATGTTTTAAAGATAGAAGTTTTCTATTGTACGAATGTGAGACAGAATAATAATTACGTCCTAGAAAAAATCCATTAAAGAACAAAAACAATTAAAAAATATTCGATAAGATTATCGTTTCATTTTGTAACACATCGGACACGCTGACTTGCTTACATCCATGACAAACTATGTAACAAGGGCTATAAAAAATCCATTATCCAATGTCCAATAAGTCTAAATGAATAAGAAAATGATCATGATCCACCGTACCTGATTCTGATAACAAAGAGGGATAACGATTAGCTTACTATTGCAATAGACGCAGTGGGATATAAAGCCATTGTAAGGCCCCAGGCGCATTATAATTTGGAGGCCCTATTTTTCAGATAGCATAAAAGCGTCGCAAAATTATATGTACAATAGAAATACACATTGAAGACAGAAATAAAAACATATGGAATATTTTTAATATTAACTTTTTTGAGACCCCTAAGATTCAGAGGCCCAAAGCGCACGTCTCAATTTGCTTATAGGGTAATCCGCCACAGAATAGGGGAGCCGGTAAATTGCTCGAATGCAATAGCTCGAATGGAAATTGCTGGAATAACAAAATCCTCGAATAACCAATTCCTCGAACGTCAAATGCTCGAATTACAAATTGCTCGAATTGCTTGGTTATTTAACGACACTATCGCTACGCCCAATTTTTAGTAAGAATGGGTGAGGGTTTCAAGAAATTACATATATGTGTGCCTTTAAACAGAAATCCATAAATAGTTTGAAAAATAATTGATTAAAAAGTGTACGAATTAAGATTCAAGCCCGTGACCTCCGAAAACAAAACCAACGACCTTTTCCACTCGACCACTAGCAACTTAAATAAAAAATACTTTTTTATTATGACTTTTTTTTGTTTTATGGTTTTTATTTCCTGACTTGCATAAATATTCTTTTAAAGAATGAGTAATTAATGTTTAAACTTTTATAAAAATTTTCGAGCAATTTGTAGTTCGAGCATTTGACGTTCGGGGAATTGTTTATTCGAGGATTTCGTTAGTTCGAGCGATTGCATTCGAGCAATTTACCGGAACCACAGAATAGACCTTTACTAAGCCTATCTTTCAAAAACTAACTTTCTAAAAAAGATTTTGTACTACCGATTGTAAACAAGTTTTTGGCAAACTTCTTCCGTCAAAGTACGACACATCCAGAAAATAATAATAATATTGCTAAAGAAACTTATGAGAATTTGTCGTAGCACGTAGAGGCGTAGATGAAAACATCTACGTTTTAAAGTTGTACTAAGTAATACTGTACGAATTTTAAGCTTCGATACTTTTATACATATTTGTGTGTGTTTTTAATGTATTTTTAATAAATTATATCACGATATAAGAGAATATGAATACATTTAAGGAAGCCCAGTCCTCCGCAACACATCTATAATAACAACGGAATGGGTAGAAATTTGAAATGGCCAGTTAGACATTTATTATAATAGGCGGGGGCGGGCCGTGTTGTCCCGGAAGGCACCGCCTACAGCATGCATGGCTATCCGCTGTAATTCGCCTCCATTTACGGCATTCGATGTTCGCGTACATAGACTCGGTGTACCATCACATTGTTTTGTTACCCCTGGTGGATGCGTGCGGGTGAAATCCGGACGTCTAACATCATCTATGACTATAAAATAAAAGTCTTTTTTTATATATATATTTGGTATTACAGCTTATGCCAATGCGTCAAATATTTTAAAGTTGAAAGATCATTTTAAACCATGTCCGCTCCCAATGTGGAGCATATGGATTCCTAATGTAGTTTATCTCAACAGAAGTGTTTGCTTGTTACTCAGTTGCTCAACCTCTCTTTTTCCAAAGAGAGTAGGGATAGAAGGATAGGGCTAGGACAGGATTAGTGGTAAGCTAATCGCTTTCGATACGCCCCATTCATAGGGTAGGATGGGTGAGAGCGGGGAATTCAAGACATCACATACATCCATGCCTTTGAACAGAAATTCATAAATCGATTGAAAAATCAATTTATAAAACTGTCCGTACCGGGATTTGAACCCGGGCCCTCTGTAGCCGAAGCCAATAACGTTGACCACTCGACCACACAGGCGGGTCATGAAAGATCATACGAGAAAAAATTCAATGAGAATTTTTAGTAATGTAAGTCACGTGAGATAAATTGGTATCACAAACACCCATGTCTTGGGTCTCAAATTTAAAATTGAAAACTCTTAATTTGACATTGAACTTACTGGGAATCGATCCCAGACCCACTTGGTCGGTAGAGCAAGCTCTAACCAACTAGACCACAGATGCAAAGCACAAGCACTAATCAAGATAACAAAACAAAGTAGTCAAATACTTAGTGATGCTTTAATTGAATTTAATGCAACTACTCGAGTGAAAATGAGTGTCTAAATAATTCAGTTTTGAAATAAGGCGAGCTCTTTATTAACGTATTGGCAGCTCATCGCCGCCTTGTGCATAAACCAAACACCACCGTAACGCGCAGCAGTATTTACTGGTACCACCCTTTTGGCATATTTTTAACTATATATTGTGATTTGGCTGGTGGGGGATCGAAAAGGCTCACGCGAGCCCCTTGTTAAATTTTGACAATTTAAACGAACTCCTTGTCAATTTAAGAGAGAACAATGATCTAAAGTCAGTGGTGAGCTGCCAATACGCGAACAAATGGTTTGCTTCATCTCAAATCAATTCTCAATGTTCTGGTGAAAGAGTGATTATTTGTCACGCATATGCAATTATTATATATGAAATACCTACTTAAATAAGCAATCGATTGTTACTTAATGCGTTTATAATATGTAACAATATGCAATTTATCGTAAACTTAAATCAAATCAAAGTAAATGGCTAAAAGTATACAATTGTGTATACTGAAGCTGTCTTAGATAATATACAAGTCATAAATTGCAAATATATACGAATTTGATCTGAAAATATTGTTTTCACTTAAATTAACAGGGGGCTCGCCGGACAAAGAGTTCGATCGAGCCCCCCAAAGCCCCCATAGTTGTTTTAATATGCCCATTATAAGATTGAAAAGTAATCTAAAGTTATAATGAATAATATTACGTTGCTGAAACGATCATGATATTTCTGAACAGAAAAAAACAGTTTTTGTTTATTGAATGTTTTACAATTTAAAAGCGCGATTCAAGCATGTAATTAGTTTTCATGATGAATTCTAATTGAGATAAGCACATACATTTAGCATCATTTATATGTAAATATACATCGTGGACGCAGATTTCATTTTAAATTATCGTACGGAGCAACATCACTAGTCATAATGCTAATACCGCATTCTAATACCCAGCTACTTTATATTCAATTACATACATAGTGCACCATAATATTATAAATGAAATACTAATTACTGCAAGCAACTTGCAACTCTCAACCAGTCCCCTTTCTACAGACTTCATATTTCATGCAATAAAATCGATTTGCAACATCCCACTTGCAATATTACGGATTAGCGGGTATATTTACCGTAAAATGGTTATATTATTCAAAATGAGATTTATTTATTTTTAAACACAATATACAGTAACATATTAGCTGACAATATTTTAGATCGAAGACTTTATTAATATGTAGACTCCAAAATCTATATATTAATAGTCGATAAAATAATCACAAATAATCACTCATTATTTTTCACGCCAGTAAATTTTCTGACTACTTAAAAATACAACAAAAATCCCCCCGTTGGGGTCAACGGGCTTACAGATAGTCTCTATATTTTAATAGTCGATAAAATAATCACAAATATGTCCTTACTAATGTCCTCGGGTCTTTTTCTTCTTCTACGAAATATAATTGTTAGCGTACTTGAAAATTGGTTGAATAAAATATATATACTACGAAAAATGGTTGTTAGCAAACTTGAACATTATTCCAAATATTTAATAATTTACAATTTAAAAACTGCAGGGCTGTCGATATTTGCGCCGAGGTCGATTTCTGTTACTACGAAAAATGATTGTTAGTAAACTTAAACATTATTCCAAAAATTAAATAATTTACGAGGTCTATTTCTGCTACTACGAAAAATAATTGTTAGCAAACTCAAACATTATTCCAAAAATTAAGTTATTTACGAGGTCTATTTCTGCTACTACGAAAAATAATTGTTGGCAAACTCAAACATTATTCCAAAAATTAAGTAATTTACGAGGTCTATTTCTGCTAATATGAAAAATAGTTGTTAGCAAACTTGAACATTATTCCAAAAATTAAATAATTTACAATTTAAATACTGCAGGGCAGGGCTGTTGATATATGCCCCGAGATATATTTCTTTTACTATCAGAATTTCTGGCTTATTCAATAAATAGGTTTGTAATTTATATTTCACGACAGTAAATTTTCTGACTACTTAAAAATGCAACAAAAATCGCCCTGTTGGGGTCAACGGGCTTACAGCCAGTTGGTATAATTCTGTTAAAAAAAACGTACAACGAATTTTACAGGAGATTCAAAAAACGATTTTTTATTTTGATTTTGGGCCAAAGGTAAATTATTTTATATACACAGCCTGGAAGCAATGTTCTCGCTAAGGTGTGCAAGTGTGCGCGCGCACATTTTTAAAAATGTGGCCGCACACATTTTTATATTTCCAGCACAGGCCGCATACAGAAACATTAGAAAAATAAGTTTGTTTTACCATAGTTTTACTAAATTTTTGTTGCCAAGACAAATAAATATTAAAGTTGAGTATTGTTTTTTAAAGAAATATGCAAATAATGGGCTGACTGACTGTATTTTAATGGGATAAGGCACCAAGCAATCGGGTCTTTATATTTAATATATGTATGTACACGAAATACCATTTAATGAAAAAAGAATCAAACAAGTTTGAATTATTTTTATTCTTTTCGATAAACGGGCAGGATGATTTGTTTTCAAATCTTTGGGGGTCTGGAAGAAAAACATTCTTATTAGAATCACATTAGAATTTAAGCGAAATAAATATTTTACACAAGTGAAATATTTCAGATCCAGTTTAACGTTTTTCGAAAAGTTTGGTTACCTCTGATTTAAATGATTCATATTTTCAAATATATTTACTGTTTTGACGAACGGCTTAGAACAGTGCTTCCCAACTTTTTTAATGTTACGGCCCCCAAAATTTGAAAAAATAATCTGCGGACCCCCGATTTTTTTTTATTTCACATGCTTATATTTTATCACAAAGAATGTTGAAAGAATGAAAATTTGTAACGTTAAACTTTGCTAAAGTTTAACATAGTTTTATTGTAATAATAATAAAAACACAATAATCCTTTTTACTTCATTCCACTTTATTTAATATGTCAGGACCGGTTTCGCTCATTGCGAGCATTGTCAACTGATTAATATAATGCCTTTCCACCAGGTATTGACAGTGAACACCCTAAAATAGTTTTATTGTATTTATTTCAACTCATTTTGACGAATACATAAAGTAAGATAAAAGAAATTAATATAAAATAGAATTTTTATTACTTCTACACGACTTAAAAATAAAAATGCTATTTACAGACTATCAAGTTCCAAATTCAAAAAAAGGATGCCCTCTATTCTAACGGCTATAAAAAGATTTAAAAAAAATACTGGTATTTTCGTTATCACGTGCATGTTATACTTTTTAGGATATCAATCATTATTTTATCTGATACGTACAATTATTTTTACTGTTATGCATTATTACGGTGAGTAAATTTTCCCTACGTTTACACAACACAATAGTCAATATTTCCTTCGCCAGCGAACACCATTCCCAACGCAAATCGTCCACTCGCTTTTCAGTACATGCTTTATTATCTAATTGAGAATAATTATAACAATTTTTGGTCCACTTACATGCAGAGAGGGCGTGGACTGTGTTATTTCATGACTGGCCGCCGCCATTGTTTGTATTAGTTTGTGCATCGTAGCATAACATTTGCCACAGCGAGTTAACGCGACCATTAACGAATTTCAATTGGCAATTAAAAAAGGCGCATATTACGAAAAGCAATTGAATGTCTTATGAGAATTATGAGTCTTATGAAATGAAATTATTCTTTTTAATTGATTGTATGTTATCCTTCAAAAATAGTATCATCACAGACAAAAAGCTTTTCAACAATTTTACCATTTCATATCAGTAAAGTTATTCATCATCCTTTTGACACTACAACTGCGTTATCATTTGTGCTTTTACTACATAAAATCGACCAAAAAAAACTGAAAAAATGATCAATACTTTCAATGGATTTGGCAGTAACTTTGTGGAAGCTCATTTTAATATAAAATAACTTAGATTATTCCACGTATTGTGCTACAAACTGTGAACAACGAATGCTTGCTTCGTATTTAAGCAAGAATGTGAAAGTAAGTCTGTCTGAGGATGCCTCTGAAAGAGGCGAAATACGTGTCACAGTTTGTAGCACAATACGTGTAATAATCTAAGTTAGTTTATATTAAAATTATCAGTTTACAAATGATTGACAATTAATTATATAGTATCAATCAAAGAAACTATCTTCTTTTTATAACACAGTTTTATGATGTGATAACTTGCTTCGAATAAAATTGAGCAAGCCGACTTATCTGCCATATTGTTAATGTAAATTGCGAAACGTAAATAGGAAATGTTTTACTCGCGGGACATCTTATCGCAAATTTGAGCCTCAGCCTACTTCACTCATAATAATAGATAATAAGCTTATCGTCAATCTCCTTAACAATCTATCTAACTGTTCCGTACATTATTTCGAGTACACACTCTCTGCAATTAGACATCTCGTCTGACTGTGGAGTACTTGCCTGTGTACGTCTAGCGCTGCCCACCGGGTTGATTAGACAGGAGATTATTTTAAACTAAATTGGCAGGTGAGGCACCTTGTTAATTATTCCCACTCACTAAAATTAGCGCCAATTACTGCTTCGCATGTAAATTGTTTTCAATTGTGTTAGACACAAGTAGGCGTGACTTTAGAATTCTCTTTTCTTTGACGAAATAGCGAGATATTTATTTGAAAACCAAGTACCTATGTAAAACATGATGTTTAAATTAATAAAACTTTTTTTTTGAAACTATTTGTGCGTATATCTCAACTAGGGCATTTTTATGATCATGGGATTTCAAAATCGTGTATAAATTCAGGATTCAGGATTGAGAAATTTTTGCTCGGCGATTTAAAAAAATATGTGATTCATAAAACCCAAAAATTCACGGAATTCCCAAAACGAAGAGACGAAATAGCTTTTCTTAGTAAAATTTTCTCAATCCCGAAATTCCTGGATTACTACTATCACTATCCCAAAATTGGACGAGATCCCGGGAATAATCCCTAATCTCAAAAAAAATACTTTTTACGGCAACTGGTTTTGCGTCAATTTCTATTTCTTTTTCTTGATAATGTAAATATATAAAGGCAAAAATACTAGTTATCCTATCATTTATTTAATGATTAGATTCAGTATTGAATACAGTTAGAAAAAAGAGATTAAAATATGCTGATTACTTATTGATTTTTTTGTTTAAAATGTGTTATTTGAGAAACGAACATTTGAACAGGAAGAACGAGTGTCCTAAAGCGTTACCAACTCGTATAAGTTCCAAAATATTTCGCAATTTATACTTTGCAAAATGTAAGCATTAACTTCTCTCTACTTCTTCTTTTTGATTCTTATGACTATGTATTATAATATGAGCTTTCAGTAATTCTCAGACTACTTTGATAAGTGTATAATTTTGGTTCCTTGAAGTAAGGACTTGAATTTCCGAATCCAGCAACACTTTACGACACATTTATTACATTTGATTAAAATAAACTTATTTTTTTATGATACTTTTAAAAAATACAGCTGAAATAAAATTGATCAGCACAAGACCGATTTTTAATTAATAAAGTGAAAGTAAAATATGTGTTTATAGTCCTTATTTTTTGTTAAAATATTATATTATTTTGAAAATTCACCTAAATTATTTCTCATATTGTTCGATATTTTATATAAAGCAGCGTTGGTTTTGGCATGGAAAAGTATTGCGGAATCATCCTTTTTGCCTCTCTTTTCAAACAAATAGACTGTTGACTTGGGAGGCTGCTGATTATCAAAAATATTATATAACTGCTAAAACTATGAGACATTGAAAAGAAGTAAATATGCTAACGAATCTTGAAGGCACCATTTTAAACTGAGTGAAAATATACAAAAAAAGAGAAAGCTAGAAATAAATTCACCTAATAAGCAGTGGTATAATGAGGCAAGAGTGCGTGGCGTCGGCGCCCCCACACATTTTCTAGACGATTTGGAAATTTTGCGATACATGTAAAATTTTACGTTTATAAAATAATAAAATGATTTTTATAATTACGTATTGAATGAACGTTTTGATGGAAACTTGTAGGTGAAAAAATCAATAACGGCAGTTGGAGAGCATTAATATATTATAATTAATCAGCGCTCTGACATTTTTAGTAAGAATTATACCACTGAAATAAGGCAATTATTATTGGTTTAACATAATACAAATTAATTGAAATTTATCTGGGTTAATAACTAATGAAAATCTCAATATTAAATTATACCATTGCTAACAATCAATTGGTATGTACAAAATATTCCAGTATCATTATTTCTTTTCAACCACCATGCCAATCTCGGCGAACTATAAATAACAATTTCAAATACACTTCGTACTCTACTTGCAACGACTGCATTTTCCGCTGCATTAAAATATGTAAGTATTATTCGACCGACTTGTAACTGCTACTCAAAATTATTTAATATAAACGAAGCTAGCGATATATTTGACATGCTTTCATCAAATAAAATTGTAGAAAGTGTAGAAAACGATAGTAAAATTAGTTAGTCTAATACCAATTAAACCATGTATTTGAATACATTAAAAAAAAGACACTACACATTATAATAAAATAATGATTTTTATATTAAAATGTGGGGAGTATTCTGTGTGCGGAAGGTTTTGAGTTCGAAAGAATCGGTGTACGGAGAATTTGTGCTCGGAATAATCATGTTCGGAAGAATCTCCAAACCATTGGCAAACGGTCGATGAAAAAAAAAATTGTATACTAAATGTTCATGAGCTTTAATACTTTCGATGGATTCGGTGGTAACTTTGTGGAAGTTCATTTTGATATAATAGTGGAATAATCTGAGTTATTTTATATTAAATAAAAGTATTAACAATAAATAAATATTATTAAATAATGTCTTATATAAAACAAGTTATTCGCCACTGCTAAATTTATTTTCCAATAACCCTTCCCAATTGATGCAACTAGTTAATTATTTCTTAACGTGAATGTCATTTGTATTATCATTATTGTTTGTTTGTTTTTTTATCATCCCCTCTTTGCCTGTCGTTTTTATTTTATTTATAAAATATAGCAGAATAGTAAAATTAAAATCATTCGTACTTAAACAAGCATTTGTGAAATAATATTGTCTGAGGATGCCCCTGAAAGAGGCAAAACACGTGTCACAGTTTGTATCACAATCAGTGGCGGATTAAGCAATTTGGAAACCCTAAGCGCAGTAAATTTTGCAAGCCCTGTTTTTCAAATAAAATAAAAGTGTTACAAAACTCTCCGTAGAATAATGATGAATATTGAAAACTTAAAATAAAATATAAGGGTTTATATAATTTATGCTATTTTTGAGGCCCCTACGATTTGGAGGCCCCAGGCGGGCGCCTCTTGCGCTTATGAGATTATCCGCCACTGAGCACAATACGTGGAATAAAGTTATTTTATATCGTTCATGTGCTTGTTTAAACTAGTTATACTGTACTAAAAGTTTCCATTTTGACATGTGTCTGTTAGGCCGAGCTCGTATAGCTTTCTGTGAAATGATATCAACTGCAACTACCTGCTTATTGTGATAAAGACAGTGTTCTTCGGAATTATCCTAGTCACAAAGTGGAAAGCAATAATTATCGCCGGGGACAGTCATGCGTGCAATTCGCTTTCATATTCCGCCATTGTTGTGTCGGCTTTTATGCAGTTGGATCAATTACCATGGGACGCATCGTTTTCCCAGATGTCATTTCAATTAGATACCCGCCATAAATAGCTATGCACCAACTGTAGAGGAAGTTCCTTAACGTCCTACTACTCTACGTAATAACACACATCAAATAATCGTACTAACTATTTACGTAACTACGCACTGACAACTTAAGCCACGGTTTTCGATACGTCGACTATTGCCTTTTATTTGACCACGTCTGTTTCCAATGTGAAGAATATTGAATCTTGATACTATATCAACATAGCTTGTTTCCAAAAGAAGTCGTTGTTAGATTATCGCTTTGCCTTTCTCTTCAGACACGAGGTGGGAAAAAGGAAAGTTTTATTAAAAAGGATGCATCATTTTAAGTAATGAAAAGATATGTGTTGTTAAAAATCATTTAATGAAAGTTTTCAACCCACTATTCGAGCAAGGGAAGCATAAAAGTCTTCCAAAACCACTCCACAATAAAAATGAGATAAATATGTAAATAAATTTATATTCCTGTGCAATGGCGGATTACCCTATAAGCGCACGAGGTGCTCGCTTGGGGTCTCCGAATCTTGGGGGCCTCAAAAATAGTTCATATTATGTATATAATGTATTTTTATTATTTTACATGGAATTATTTTCTGACGTTTTAATACTATCCGAAAAAGAGGGCCTCCAAATTTTACTGCGGCTGGGGCCTCTCAAGTGCTTAATCCGCCACTGTAATCCCGTGTAAATAAAATTGCAATAAATATTCTGAAATTGGTTTATGTATATTTACATATACAGTGCTTTTCCCCCATGTGACGCGGTGGAACGGAATTCCGGCACCTTTTTTCTCGTTATTATTAACGTTTCAAATCAATATTTGTAAAATTTTATTTTTATTTTCCTTTCAAAACTTTTCATTTTTTCATACCGAAAGACGTTCAAAAACATTTTTTTTAATCATGATTTTCCAGAAAAGTAATAGCAGTAAAAAAATAATAATCAAAACTAAGATAAGACTTCGATTTCTGTTCAAAAGCGTTGGTATGTGATATATATCCCTCCCACTCTTCCATACCGAAAATGAACAGGGCAAAACGAGAGCGATTAGTTATTTTCTGTACCAGCCCTATCTTTCTATACTAGCTTTCTTTAAAAAAGGGAGGTTAACAACTGACTAACATGCAGTTCTAGTAATTTTGTTGTTGTTGAGATACCTTCCATTAGGAAGCCATATTGAGGACGAACGTGAATTACAAAGAAAAGAAAAACCTTGATTGAGATTTGTGGAGGTTATAATGTAAAACGTAATATTTAAAAAATGAGCGATATCGAGTTAGGTATGCAGACAGGCAACGTTCCCTCTTAGCCGAAGGGTTAGCTGCGCGGAAATTTCAAAGGCTGCGCGGACCGATCAAATATTATTTGAGCAACTGTGTTGTAGTGCGCGCCAACCCGGAATGAGTGCGCGGGGGCTTCCCAACTTCTGCGCGGCCGCGCACGCGCGCAGCTTAGAAGGAACGTTGCAGACAGGGTAATTCAAGCCTAAGAAATCGACTGGTCCTATTGGTTTTAAGATTAAATGTCTAAAACACTGTCGTTTTTCAATTTGAAATCGTATTTTTATACTAATGTTATAGTTTTTTGACTCTACTGAAAAGTTTGTTTTTTGTGAATAGTACGTTTTGCATAATAGACCTTATTTTTTTTTTTTAAAAAAGCACAGCCTGCGTATGTTGCAAATGCTTATTAATCGAAGTGATGAGTTATTTTTTTCATTAGTTGAATTTTCAATTTATTTTCTGTATTAAATATTTTATCACATTTTTTTTTCAGTAATCGTAGGGAAAACTGTGCTACGCCGTAGACGTACAATGTGTTTTAGTCCATTTTCTTTGATGAAAATCCATAATTTATCAATGTATCAAAAACTCCATTCCGGTATTGGAGTCCGTTACTAAGTGGACGAAGCTTAAAAGAGTCTATCGGTCGATTTTGTGACCGGTAGATACAATTTTAACATTTAACTATTTACAATATTTTTAAACTTAAACTTTTAAAACTAATAACAATGATGATGAATTTTAAAGGTATCTTATAACATTACATTTGATTTTCCGGTATAATTCCAATGTCCCTAATTGTGTGTGGCAACTCTGATTGCATTTATTTAATTGAAGTTTAATAATATATAAAGATCTTAGTCACGGATCCATTATGCCTTCTGCTCAATCAAAATAGTTCAGGGGCGTTTTTTGCTCGGGACTTATCATTAAGAATACATTGTACGTAATTAGAGCACATATAATATTCTGTAATTACATATTTCGCTACATTTAATGATTAAACATGATTACTCAATGCAGTGTCATTAAAATAATATATAACAATCTGTTTTTATTTTTGTTTTTTTTGATACACGCTTTAAAGTTAGATTGTACTTTGCACGCGTTTATTTTTTGGCTTAAAATGTCAAATGTATGCTGCTAAAATTCTATTTCTATAATTTAAATAATGTATCCACGATTATTATCTTGAACAAAAATAGTTTAACAACATTAAATATTCACTATAAAAAAAACCGTATACTGAGCTTCAAGAACAGATGCTTACGTCGGATAATAGGGGTGAGGTGGTTTGATTTTGTGAGGAATTCGGAGATATGGGAACGTACAAGACAGCGCCCTTTTACGTCAGTGGTTGTGGAGAGACGTTGGAACTGGCTGGGTTACGTGCTGCGGATGCCTCCGGAAAGCTTCAATCCTGCCTGTCTCTTCTTTCGACCGGTGGGATTCCGGCGCCCGGGACGTCCGTCGGATACTATCCATAGGATATACTCGGTGGAACTGAAGGATGCCGGCATGTCATGGGAGGAAGCAAAGCAATTGGAGTAAGACATGGAAACATGGAGGTGCCGCGTGGCGGCCATATGCTCCACATAAGGAGCGAATATGGTCAAAGAAAAAGAAATATTTTCAGCGTAGACATATCTAAATTGGAGTATTTATATTTCTAAGATTGTTGTCGTACTGATAATTAATAATCACAATGAAATTTAGAATATTTCCTAAATAAAAAAATCTGATGTTGGTCTAAAATGTATTTAGATATACAAACATAAATTTTTGGCACCCGTACAAAACCACTGAACAAAAACCGACGGCAAAAAGAAATAATATAATTTTTAGTTTTACAAATTGCTTATCAATACAAATTTATATACTAAGGATAATAAGTGAATTTTTAAATTTATTGCGTCACTGTGAAAATATATAAATTTAAAACTAACGTCTACACTGTTAACGCTTGTGTATTATATGTTAGTATGTATAATTAAGAATATTTAAAAAGACTAGGGTACAATATTAAAATTTAATTTAAAATAAATTATATTTTAAGCGCACGTCTGTAGATCATGATTTTTAATGTTTTTCTTATATATTTACATTTTAAATATAATATTATTCACAAATCAATAAAAAAAATCGTCTTATATATTTATAACAATTTAATTAGTATTTTTTGTTGGCAGTTTTCTTGGGACTTCACATTTTTTTCATCAAACATTTGTTCTATTAATTACAAATGTACTTCATATGTAGAATAATTATATCCATTTATATGACTGTTTTTTTTATCTTCAACCGTGATTTGATAGCAAATTAAATAAAGTAGCATTTTTCAGAAAACATAATAAATATTAATGATGACCATTCCGTTTCCAAATCAGAATTCGTCTTTGTGAATCGAGTATCGTGGGTTGATTCGATTATTATCCTATGAAAGAGAAGAAGATTCAAATCAATTGATGACACCATAAAATGCTGTAGACAAGTCCCTAAATTAACACTTGAAAAAACAGGCTCTAATATTTAAAAAAACATATTAGAGTGAGTATCCCAAATATGATGCGATGACTTTATATTTAAAACTGAAACAAAAGAAAAAAACTGTGAATTAATAATAACGAATATTTTCTGACATGTTCATCTGGAGCAAAAAAATACTAATATTTCCACAGCAATAAACGTGCGCTCTAAACCATTTTAATTTTTTTTTATTGGGCTTATTGTACTTCCAGTTTATAGTTTGTAAATAGTTTATCAGTATCTGCAACGGGTACATCGATGCTGTTTTATGGCGTTACTTTAATAAATTAAATATGCATCAAAATAATGAAAATACGACAGCTTATATATAAAAGTATATTATTTCAAATATTAACGTAAAAATGATGATTACCTGCTGACGGATATATGAGGAGCAAACATTCAAAAAGTGTTTTGTCACACAAATACGAAGCTTGGAAAATGATGATTTAAGTGTTGCAAAAGTGACGGTTTGTATGAATGTGTCAACTTTATGTTTTCATTTTAATATGAAAAAAAACCTTTTTGAACACTAATTTTGATTTCCATTCATAGGTTTTATTATGGGCTATCAGAATTGATATAAAACGCCATTTTTCAAAATTTGTGACAAAACACTTTTTGAATGTTTGCTCCTCATATATTGAACTAACGAAATGTATAAAAAAGCAAGCGGCTTGTGTCAAGTATGAAAAAACGTACTGCAAGTTTGCATTACAATTTTCAAATTAAATTCATATTACCAGGTGCTTTATTTTGAAGTATGAACATCCTGCCGATAAATGTCTGTCAGTTTATTATATTGTTATTGTTAGTATGTAACAATGACTGTTTTCGTTATTCGCATTTTATAGTAATATTATGAATTATACGTGTTATTAGGTGACCATTTGTTATGAGTAATATAAAGACATTAAGCTTCTGCCTCTGGTATCCTCAATTTTAAGCACAATAAATTATTAGACGCTGCCCGCTGTGCATTGGGGAATGAATGTCTTTTAAATAGGCCCATTAGAAGTGAAGTGAGTCAAGTGATATTTGAGAAAAAAAAAGTTAGATGCGTTGCAATATTCTACACATCTAAAACTATCCTTAAAAGTGAAGTAACCCCAGTTAATACACATTGCAATAGTTATCCACCAAAACACCAAATAAAGACGTGATTGTACTTAAAAGTCAAAGAAAAAAGTTTACCATTTTACATGTTGGCTCACTTCACCTCTCGAGGGCCCATTATTAAGAGCTTAACTAACGCACATTTTTTTTATAAAATTTCACCTGGCGAAATAAAATTTTGTAATTTTACTAAATTCACTATAATTTGTTAACAAATTGAGATATCTTTACAAAATTTAATTTTCTTAGCTTCTAGATACTTCGCCTATACGCATAAATGAGTCCGCTGGCCAGCAACCTTTGTTTTTAAAGACTCAAATACGCGTCCGCGGTCGTTAAGCTGTTAATATAAAAAAATCCATAGTTTTTTACTACAATCAATATCGATTTTCATTTATAATGTTTGGATATACCTACATATATTTTTAAAATCGTTTTATGTACCTACTTAATAATTTAACAATTCCCAATAAAAAAATAAAGTTTTTCATCCATGAAATAAATTTCTAACGCGAAAAGATGTTTTCTATAACATATTTCAACAACGTCCAACATTTTTTTCATTATAGAAAATTTGTAAATTCGCAGGATATCAAAATCACCGTGAATTTTTTTTCAATCCCGAATTTATAATAAATGTTGCATAGGTCGCCAAATAGTCTCGCGCCGGCATTGGGTGGAAGTTTAATATAATACAGCAATAATTTTGAAAGTATTTTGTTGGACAGACACTAGTTATATTTATGCTTGTATTTAAAATCATCACTTGGACGAAGTTTAGACTTACACCAAAGTAAAATGATTCTTATTAAAACATTTGTGATAGCCCTAAAATAACTAAATTTACACGTTTATCCAATTAAACTACAAAGTCGTGTGTTGTGTTTTAAAATGCGTGCAATGTAAAATGGCGTTTGGCAGATAAAACTTTTCCATCAATAAGTGTAATTGTTAGCTTGCTAACATATCAGGAACATTAATAATTACGAGTCTATACTTATGGACGCGTAACGGACGCTACTTTGTATAGAGATCGCTCACAATTTAGCATACTACTTTTTAAGCTTTAAACTATTAAATATTACTGAACATGTTTCTTGGACTACATTGTTTTTACTTACACAAGATGGGAGTTACAATAAAATTGCACATCGCCTTCTTTAATTAAACTAATTGATAATTTGAATTGAAATGAAATAGCTGATACGCTGAAACAGCCACGTTGGTATTATCTACAATTACAGATGATTATTGAAACACATTTTTAAAAATATGTTAAATTAATTAATGCAGCGTTGATATGTGTTATTAATCACATAAGCACAATTACGAGTTGAATAATTGATTTTATTTATAACAAAGTTTTACTTCGATATTTCAGTGTGCGCACTTAACACGTTGGTTTTAATGATACCACCTGCGTGTAGTAGCAGGGTTGATACAAGTTTATGCACACAATTCGGTGTTAAGTGATTCTAAACATCAGTGGGCTGCTAAAACGTTGTAAGGGGCTCACTTAATCCCAAAGCAATTCTCGGTATTCTGAGGAAGAAGTGAATTTATTCACACTCTTGCAATTGTGTGCAATAATTAAATAAGCAATCAATTGTTATTTAATACATATCGACTGTGGAAAGGAAAGAGGACGTAGCCCACACATAGCAAATTTTACAGGAGGCACAAAAAACGTGTTTTTATGATTTTGGGCCATATGAAAATTATGAAATATACAAAACCTTGAAGTGCATGGAGAATTCAAAACTGGTGTTTAATTGACATAATCTAATATTTATTTAAGAAATTGTCTAGGAAAAACCTATTTTTCGGTCTTTTTTCTTGGTTTCAATTTTCACAAGCTCATCTTTTTTTCAAAATTAAAAGCTAAATTTAAATACTAATTCTGCATTTACAGCTTACATCCTTTTGATAGAACGTGTATCAAGTTTGATACATTGTGATTATCGTAAAAAGCTGTTTTGAAAAAACTGTGGGTTACGTATTTTTTTCCTTTCCACAGTCGATGTCATGTATTAATATAAAAAGGGTCACATCGCACAATTGAGAGAGGTAAAGAAAGTGGTTTCCGTTGTACAACCCTTTGTTACTGACGATCGCTTATTGTCACTACCGTGTCATTATCTTTGTTATATTATTAAAATATTTTTTGTTACGACTCCTACGTATTGTATTTCATTAATGCTCCTACCATTGATATGTTTCGTTATTGGCCATATTGTAAAAAGCATATGGCTAAGGGTTAACGGAATTATAATATCTTCTAACATATACAATTATTTATATTAGCTAGGTCTTCAATCATGAAATATGTTTTGCTCCACTCCTTTTTTACACTCTCAAAACAATGCAAACATGCAAAAAATCCGTTAGCACATATTGGAACACGCTCAATAAATAATATTTTAGTTTCTCCTTCTTCTTTGACCATATTCTCTTCCTATGTGAAGCATATAGCCGCCCAGCGGCACGTCAATGTTTCACTGTCTCCCACCAATTTATTTGGTTCCTCCCATGACAAGCCAGCATCCCTTAGTTCCGTTGGGTACATCCGACGGTCGTCCAAGAAGCTGGAATCCCACCGGTCAGAAGAAGAGTCAGCCAAGATTGAGGCTTTCCGGAGGCATCTTCAGCATGTAACCCAGCCAGTTAAGGTACCGATATTGCTCATTTCTGGCTGAAAACAAATACAATATATTATGGAGGATATTTTATATGCATTAAAACCTACATCTGTTATTATGTTTTTACACGATTTTTTTGACTTCTTCTTCAATGCTTGTAAATGTGATGTCTTGAATTCCTCTTTTCCGCCCATCTATATTTAAAAAAAGGGAATAGTGAGAGCGATAAGCTGACCACTAGTCATAGCTCTATCCTTCTATCTCTACTCTCTAAAAGGTTAAGCAACTGAGAAACGAGCAGTTCTCGTAGAAACTCTTATGTTAGATAAAGTAAAATAAAAAAATGCTTTTGGTAATTTCACAAATTAACTAATTATTTGGAAGTTTTATCAAATGATTATTTAAAGCAGTCTTTTAAACAAATCAAGAACACTTGTTTTTTGACAGATTTTTAAAAGTACACACCTACTTCATACGGCTCTGTGCTTACAGAATCTTTTAATTATCATTTCTTGAAGTAAGAAAGAGGGTTTAAATACGAGAGCAATAAAACCCAAAAAGAAACAAGGAAAAGACCCCATTTTTGTTTCCCTGGATAAAAGGTACTAGACAAAATGGAAAAATTCAAACCGATGTCGATATATAATATGTTTTAATTAGTTATTAAATTGCTCTCAACTAACGCGTTGCTATTAATTTAAATAATACAGAGTCAATTAATTAGCCATAAAGCTATTAAGGTAGTAATTTTCTGCTTATCGAAGCAGCCTGCGACGATTATGATGTCGCCAGGTGTAAATTTACAAGAAACTCGACACCGTACAAGCATTATTTATAATATAAGTTATCAGTTAAAAAGGCATAATATACATTATGTTTTATTTATTATGAAATTCATCACCCATAAAGATATTCAACGAGTTATCTAATAAAAATAAAGTGTATATTTACTTGTTTGTGTTTATTATATAGACGTTGATACTTATTTATTTCGTCATAGGTAATTATTGTTTTGTAATATTTCAGAGGGAATAATTTGATTTAACTCATAGCTGATTCAGCTTTTTTATACACCTTTAATAGTGAAAAACTGACGTAATATTTTTAGCCACGACACAAATCAATTATTTTTTTTGTCTTACACGCAAAAATTAAGATTAATAACCACTTACCGGCGAATTATTTTTGCAAAAATGTTACAAAAAAAAACTATTTTTATTTTCTTTCAATTTGAAGCATATAAATATTATTTTTATTAAAAAAAAAAATTTAACCCTTCAATCTATTTTTTTTTTATTAAAGATTTTCCTCCCGAATTTTTATATAAAATATACGAATTCCACAAAGCTAATTCATATAAATTGAATATTGTGAAATTGTATGAAACACGTATTTGCGTGAACGCCGAAAATCAAATAACGATTTTAAAATGTTTATATGGGCGCGCTTCGATTATCACACGCATTTGCGTGAGCGCCGAAATTGGAACACTTTTTTTTACACGTATTCGTGTGAACGCCGGGAAAGTGGTTAATAGAACTGTCAAATATTAAAAACAAATGCATATAGTAGAATAAGATATTCAAATAATATGTTTCATTCCATTCGTTCGAAAAGCGAGTTGTATATATTTGAATAAAACAAATTAACGTGTTATTCTGGAAGATTGTCAGAGCATGTACACTCAGGTCTTTTTTAACACGATATCTAAATAACACGGTTTACTAAAAAGAACAAATGTATACTAATTATTTGTTACGACACGATTCTTAGACATGAAAAAACACAAACGCGGTTAACGGATTTCCTAATAACAAGTAATTCCCCAACACAAGAGAGTACGACTTATGTCCAGTCCCTCATAAAAGTCTCCGAATGTAATCAAGTAGTAATGAATAATATTATTTTTTCTTAATCAAAATACGTTTTAAGAATGATATTTTGTGTAATTTACTCATTGGGTTATTTATTAATTACGTTTTTTTTTACCACAATGTTGGTATTTTTGCAAATGACGTTTTTATTAATTCAGGATACCTTTCTTTGTTTTATTAATTATACCACTTTTTTATCGGTTATTTGTGGAACGTGTCCAGCGGTGGGCTGCAAATACGTTAACGAAAGGCTAATAATGATACTAATAATGATACTAATGAACTGCAATCAATGAGATTGGGATTTTTCCTTTTTAAGGGAAGCAAGGAGGGGGTTATAGAATCGAAACAAAGCAAACAAATATAATCATACTACTAATGACGTTAATTAAACATTAAAAACTATTAAACTAATGAGCTGCAATGATAGTAAGTCTGAAGATGCCTCTGAAAGAGGCGAAACACGTGTCACAGTTAGTAACACAATACGTGGAATAATCAAAGTTATTTTAAATTTTCGGCCCCGGCCCAAATCAAGTAAAATTATCTCGTGTGCCCGGCTTATTTTTGAATAATTGAATTTTTTCTTAATGACTTACTAAAAAGGCTATAAATGTGAAACCACAAAGTCAAATCAAATGAAGTGGTTGCTTGAAAGACTATTACTATTGAATTATGTATGGTAGTATTGCTATAATTTTCTGATATAGAAAGCTATATTACAATGTTTGCACATGTACCGATTCCTACTTCATATTTTGCTTGGCGCCCACCTTGCATGTTCAATTGGGCTTAGTTATTTTTTCTTGCTGCTATTAGTAACAAAATATTTATAGAAATGCTTTTTGACATTCTTTTTCATAGAATATTTAAAGCTTAAATTGAAAATGAGTTCAGTGACTGCACCATCATGTAATCTTCAATAGGAAAAATTGACACATCAAATGCGTTATGATATCCTTAAATTTTGGTTGGTAAAATCAGTTACTATTTTTAATAAAAGTAATAATTAAAAGACTGATTTAGAATAATTTGAGTATCTGTTATAATGATTATACTGAGTCTTCTATACAAAATGTTGCTTGATACCACAATGATGGCTTTACTTTAAAGCATAGCCCATCACGTGAAAACACGGTTACGGGACTCAACGCTCGGCTAGCTTATCACGTGAAAACACGGCTCCGGGATCCAACGTGTTAAAATGAATTTCCACAAAGTTACCGCCGAAACCATCGAAAGACACTAGACATATTCATAAAAAAAATTCTTATATTCTATTAGAATACCAAGTATTTGATTTTTTAAATGTCTTGGACATCCGTGTTCGCTTGTATATGTTCCGGACACCTGTGTCCGCTTGGTATTCAAGTGGTTAAAATCTGTTTGGTAGAAGAAAAAAATAGGTAAGGTAGAAACAATAGAAAAAATCTCAGCCAGAAGCTGTTCGTTTTTTAAATATGCAAGAATGTTGCCATACCACGTCCTCCGTAATTATTATAATGGCATCAATTTCTTCTTTTAATACATCGATGTCTCGGCATAATTTTCGCATCAGGCAACTTGCGACGTCGAAAAAATCTTAATGGAAGGAATCCGGTCACGAAGTGTACGATAAAGACTCTTAATTTTCCATTTGAAATGAGCAGCTTTTCCACGGCGTGCCTTCGAGACTCGGCCCGCGCCTGCCAATAACAATTTTATTCCTGGAAGCGGCGGCTACCAATGTAATGTTATAATAACATAACAACATCAAACGCTGCGGCCATTTTATTTAATCGCCGAGCCCGACAGGGGTGTAGCAAGTTAATAATAATGATCGCTTGACCGTGGAGAGTTATTTATTTTATACAGTTATTGTTTTGTCGTCATAACAAACAGTGGCGT
The DNA here is from genome assembly GCA_030503985.1 of Himalopsyche tibetana. Lineage (NCBI taxonomy): Eukaryota > Metazoa > Arthropoda > Insecta > Trichoptera > Rhyacophilidae > Himalopsyche > Himalopsyche tibetana. The sequence continues at coordinate 26,834,506 of JAPJYX010000019.1, read as the reverse complement.
TATTGGAACCTATTTATTACATCATAAAATTTATTCGGTTGGATGTTTCTAAGAAAAAAACAAGTTATATAGATATTTTGAAATGGCTTGTAAATTTTAGTTTTTTTTTATCCATGTCCGCTCCGAATGTGGAGCATCTCAATAGAAGTTTTTTCTGCGAGAACTGTTTTTTAGTCGCTCAACCTCACTTTTTTCAAAGTGAGTAGGTAAGGAAGGATAACGTTAGAACAAGACTAGTGGTTGACTAATCGCTATTGCTACACCCATTTATTAAAGGATCGGAAGGATGTGAGGAGAGGAAATAATGTGAACTGACATCAAAAACACCCAGACTTTGATCACAACTTTGAATTGAATAATTCTCAAATTCATTGTGATCCGACCGGGAATTGAACCCAGACCTACGTGACCGGTAGAAAATGCTCTAACCAACTGGGCTACAGCAGGCGACATAATAATTTCTACTCTTTTGAATCCGTACTCCAATACTATAGATATGTCATATACAAGAAAAAAATTGTACGCTATATGCATATCGACTGTGGAAAGGAAAAAGGACGTAACCCTCAATTTTCCAAAACAGCTTTTTTTGATATTCACAATGTATACAACTTGAAACACATTCGATCGAAAGGATAGAAGCTGAAAATGCCGAATAAGTATCTAAATTTAGCTTTTAAGTTTGAAAAATATGACCTTGTAAAAAATTAAAACCAAGAAAAAACACTGAAATAAAGGTTTTTCCGAGACAATTTATTTAATTAATATTAGGTTATGTCAATTAAACACACGTTTAGAAGTATCTGTGTACTTCAAGGTTGTGTATAATTCATAATTTGCATATGTCACAAAATCATCAAAACACGTTTTTAGCGCCTCCTGTAAAATTTAATATGTTTGGGTTACTTCTTACGTTACAGTTGATATAATACTACATTACGAACAATTCCCGGAAAGAATTGATGAATTTCGCTAACTGAAAAATCACAACCAGTATTCGTAAAGGGGTTTTCTTGTTTTTTTTTACTTATTCAAATCCTTCAGCTGAAAAAAACTTTTATAATGCAGTAGTAACTTACTCACTAAGAATAAATTTCGAGGGCTTAAAGTAAATAAATGTTTGAAAATATTATTTTTTATTTCCGGCTACATGACAGTCAAACAATGTAAGTATTTTATAGTTTCTTTTAAAATTACTAGTATAGTTTAACGTTACCTACATATTTCAGTTTATTTTTTACCATATACGGTCCCAATATACAGCATATGGAGTTTATCTCAACATAAAAGTTTCTACAAGAACTGCATGCTAATCAGTTGCTCAACCTCTCTTAGAAAAGAGGGATATAAAGATAGAGCTAGGACAGGACTAGTAGTTAGCTAATAGCTTTCCCTGTTTTTTGAGAATAAGATGGGTGGGAGGGTGAATTCAAGACATCACATACATCCATACCTTCGAACAAAAATATATAAAGCTGTCCGTACTAAGATTCGAATTCGTGACTTCCGTGTCCTATGCCAACGACATTGATACTCGACCACGCAGCCGGTTAAAACATAAAAATGCCAGTGTTTAATATTTTTTAAGACCATACATAAAAAAAAAAAAATTGGTTCTTTTGTAAAGCTGCAATTTTGTAAATAGTGTTGTTAAACTTTCAACCCTTGAAATGCGGAAAATATAAAGTTACTAGTCGGGAAACGGAGAGATGGACTCTTCATAATTTCAGTTGGTTAATTTAGGCAGAATAAATATATGTACATACGTTTACATATCGACTGGGAAAAAGAAAAAGAACGTAACCCACACGTAACAAATTTTACAGGAGACACAAAAAACGTTATTTGATGATTTTGGGCCAAAGGCAAATTATAAAATATATACACCATTGAAGTGCATGGAGACTGATAAACTGGTTTTTAATTGACTTTATAACTTTTCTCAAAATAAACCATTTTTTCCTGATAGCAATTTCTACAGGCCTTTCTTTTCTCAAACATAAAAGTTAAATTTAGATACTAATTCGGCATTTTTAGCTTACATCGTTTTGATAGCACGTGAATCAAGTCGTGTAAATTGTTATTATCGAAAAAAAAGTGCTTTGCAAAAACTATGAGTTTCGTCCTTTTTAATTTCCACAGTCGATATGGTAATGTTCAGTTGCAATGTTAACAATTCATATTGTTGGATATTTCTAACAAAAGGTATCCAATTATGATAGACTATTAGTCTATGATTTCTTGGCGATAAATTACCTCGATACGGCACTCGTATTATCGTCTAGCTACCTACCACTTGTTCAAACGCAATGGCGATCCTTCGTGATAAAAGTCGATAAATCAAAAGGTGACTTCCTTGGAAGCCGAGCCAGCGGTCGATCCGCGTCGCTATTTCGTTGATCGCCCTTTCCCCGCGGCCGCCGGCGGGGGCGTGTCCTCCATTGTTTAGTCCAATCGCGGGAGGCGTGGGTGATCGTCGAGAGCCAATCGCGACCGCCATCGAACGTTCGAACTTTTGAATCTCGCGGAAATTCTCCGAGGAAAAATCATACGACAGTTTTGACAGAGACAACTTTTACCAAACTAAAACGTCATAATGAAATGTACAAATATGCGAAAGAAATCTTCTACAAATAGGAAATCATATTGTTCCCTTCCAACAAATTGCAAAGAAAATAAAAAAGTAAAAATAATAATTTTCAATAGTGTTGAGTTTTTTCGGCTTTTATCTCAATGCTTCATACTAGTATTTATAAATAATGGACTTCTATTATGGTATCATATCGACTGTGGAAAGGAAAAAGGACGGAACCCACAGCTTTTTCAAAACAGCGTTTTTTCGATAATCACAATTTATGAAACTTTATACACGTTATATTAAAAAGATGTAAGCTTCAAATGCCGAAGTAAGTATTTAAGTTTGAAAAAAGATAAGCTTCTGAAAATTAAAATCAAGGAAAAAGACTTAAAAAAAGGTTTTTCCTAGAAAATTTCTTTAATTAATAATACATTATGTCAATTAAACACCAGTTTAGAAGTCTCCATGCAATTCAAAGTTGTGTATATGGCCCAAAATCATCAAAACACATTTTTGTGAGTTACGTCCTTTTTCTAAAACACAGTCGATATAAAGGTAACCGTAGTAGGTACATATAATTTTGTAAATATTCCATACGAGACTATTTTTGGAAAATAATAAAAATCAATGCGGATAAGCCAATGAGTCAAGATATTCGAATGTTTTTAATTTTGTATTGTTTTGTAAATATATATGAGGAGTTTAGGGTCAAACATAGTCAGTCATAAACTTTTTCATGACCAGATAAGAACACAATATTCTTGTAAAAACTTAGACATTTTTGACCAAAAAGTCATATTTTGACTCTTAACACATTGGATGTCGGAGCCGTGTTTTTTTTAAATATTTGGCATGACAGCTAATAACAATGCGCCAAATATTTTAAAGTTGAAAGATCATACGAGAAAAACTCGATTAGAATAGATGGTATGATAAGAGGTAAATTCACATCACAAACACCCATGTCTTAGGTATCAAATTTAAATTTTAAAAATCTAAATTTGGTATTGAACTTACCAGGGATCGAACCCAGACCCATCTGGTCGGTAGAGCAAGCTCTAACTATCTATACCACAGCGGGCGATGTCATGCGCTATGCTTTCAAAAAGAGCTATACTTGCTTTTTTTTATCAAAGACTCAGTATAAACTATTATAGCAGATACTCAATTCATTCTAAATCAGTCTTTTGAAATAGTTACTGATTTAACCAACCAAAATTTAAGGATACCATAAGGAATTTGAGGATATCATAAGGACTAATTTTCAATTGTAAATTTAAATATTGTGTAAAAAAAGATATCAAAAAGCATTTTTTTTTTTTAATATTTTGTTACTTTTAGCAACAGCATAAAATAAATAAGTCCTATTGAACCTCAAGGTGTGTGCCAAGCAAAAAAAAAAGTAAGACTCGGTACCAGTGTTCCCTCTAAGCTGTGCGCGTGTGCGCGCGCACACAACTCGCCGAGCGCGCGCACATACATTACAACAGAGCGTACAAAAGATACATCAGCTATACCACCACCAGAATAAATTAATTGAGATTATATAGTTTTGTTAATTATTGTCATTATTAAAAATCAATCTTTTCGTTTAGTATGTCTAAATATCGTTGTGTGGCGCACAATTTTTTTTATTTTTTGTCAAAGTTGCACAACCAATGTCTTCCGCGCACATAACCTTCCGAAAATTAGAGGGAAAATTGCTCGGTACATGTGCAAACATTGTAATATGGCTTTCGATTGCAGAAAATTATGGCAATAATACCATCAATTATTGAATAAATATACTCTTTCAAACAACCACAAAAGGTTTCATTTGATTTTACTTTGTGATTTCACAGTTCACTTTGAGAAAGTAATTAAGAAAAAACTCAATTCTTAAAAAATAAACCAGGCACACGGGATAGTTTTGGGATTTGGGTCGGGGCCGAAATTAATCGCAAGAAAACTACGAGGTGTTTGGCTACGTTAAGAAATGAATTCTGTTCTTTTGAATCAATACTTCAATATATATTCAGTGTTATTTCATTTATTCTCAAAAAATAATTTGGACGTGTTTGATCCCAAGTTCCTCATACAAAGAGAGGGCTCAATTCAAATTAAGAAGTACTTGTAATCAACGTTTCCTCTTATTTTTATATTGTGTGTGCGGACCATCAACTTCTTTGTGCAGTTAATTTTCAGCAGAAACAAAAAATGTGCCCAAGTATAAAAGTAAATAGTCACTGACACTTGATTAATCAATTTGTCATATCAGACTGCTAAAAATACTCTTGGAATCAATGAAGTTTATGAAAATTGTATAATATTTTAACTCGATTGCTTGGTGCTTTATTCCATTAGAGTCCAGTCAGTCAACCTATTATTTACATTACTTCATTCAATTATTTAAAAAATATAGCAAAAAAAAGATGACTTAAAATTTAGTAAGACTTTGGTGAATCAAACATCTTTTTACAATATTTCTGTGTGCGGTAAGTGCGGGAGATGGAAAAATGTGTGCGGCCACATTTTGGGAAGTGTGCACGCGCACACACGCACACATAAGCGGGAAAGTTGCTTGTAATGAAATGTATCAATTAAATTAAAATGTACAAATTACAATTATTAAATATTGATATAAAATTCACCAAAAAGCACACAATAAGCAACGCCAAACCAGGCGTGTCAAAGTCGAAACAAACCGCCACAATACCAAAACGATCCGGCTCTAATTCCATATCTTTTACAGCAAATCATAGCTTTTCGTTGGGCTTTATGGATTTTTTCACATGCCTACCCACACATTACGTGATATCTAATTTTGGAAACATTTGCCATACAGTTGCTGAGGACTTAAGTGCTACGATTAACTGCTACGCCTTTGCCTCGAGGAAGTTTGCGATAGCAGTTTTAGAGAAGTCGGTAGCATTTATGGGTTGAAAATGTATTTAATTCAATAGATTTGCTTGGGAACCATTGCTTTAAGTTAATCGACAAAATATATATTCTTTAAAATTGGTGGGATTGCTTTTTTATCAATTGGCCCGCACGGAATACAAACGTTCAAAAAACTAATAACATGTCAGTTATGCAATTATAACATTCTAAAAAATATTTTTTTAAATGCACAAAAGTAAATTTAAAGTACATTTTTTTTTCAATCACTAAGAGTGTAATATTTCCAATGGATTCACAAATTGGTTCATTGATTTTATTGCCTCCCATCTGACCTTATTTTTCCTTAAATTAGGATATTGAAAAAGCAACAATCTAATTATGCCTTTGTTTTGATGCTGAATATCGTTCTCTGTCTAATTGGCAAGAGCTTGGCTCTATCGATCTTGCGAGTGTGGTTTCGACTCCTGGCAAAATTATCATTTTAGATCGTGGTTGTTAGTGACGTCAATTCTCCTCGAGTTGATCTCGAGTGACAGACAAAAAAGTCTCAACGAGTTTATTTCGCGTGATCTTTCAATTTAATAATATTTGGCGCATTGGTTAAAGCTGCGTTGCCAAATATTTCAATTTTAATTACCATCAGTCTTAAAAATGTCAAACGTTCTATTAGATTAATTACTTAACCACAATACGGGTAGCCGAGTCCGTAGCATAGTGGTAAACTTCGTTGGCTTCTGTAACGTATCTCACGGTCTCGAGTCCCAATATGAACAGCATTTTTGTCAATCGGTTTTTTTCTTATTTCTGTTCAAAGTCTCTTAAAATTTTCTTCCCACAAATCCAATCTTAAAATTAACGGAGCAGAGCGAGAGTAAATTATTTAAAAATTGTCCTGTCTTAGCACAATCTTTCTATCTCTAATTTCTTCGAAAAAGAGAGGTTAAGTAACCGAGTAATACGCAGTTCTCGCAGAAAAAAATAATAATTTGAGATACCTTTATTATTATAGTAGGCCATATTTGGGTAGCTGTGTGGTGAAGTGTTAACGTTGTTTACTTAAAACACGAAGGTCACGGGTGCAAATCCCAGTACGGACAGTTTTTATAAACTGATTTTTTAATAAATTTATGCATTTCTGTCCGAAGAATCAAAGTGATGTCTTGAATTCCCTCCCACTCATCCTATCCTTAAATCGAGTAGAGCGAAAACGATTAGCTAACCACTAGTCCTGTCCTAGTCTTATCCTTCTATCCCTACTCTCTTAAAAAAGGGAGGTTTCTCAGCTGAGTAACAAACAGTCCATATGCTCCACATTGGGAGCGGACATGGATTAAAATAAATAAATATTAGGAGGCCATATAATGAAGGGACATGGACTAAAAATAAATGCCCATTTTGGCTGCTGGTCGTGCAACTGATTTACAAATAGTTGTCATTAGATGGACAAACATAACACTTCCAACAGATTAAAAATATCAAAGTATTAGAATAACTAGTTCTGACGATGGCGCAAGCCGAAATAGCTATCAACACATAAAATCATTATAAAACTGTAGAACTAAAATACTTTGATATTTTTAATCTGTTATAATGGAGTTCTACCAAGTAAATGCCAAATCAATTAATAACACTTCCATACTGAGGGTAAAACTACATTTTGTTGAAATATATGAATAGTAAAAACCAAGTCATAAAAACCTAAACTTGATTTGGAATACCCAAGTGGCCTTTACAATAAAAGTTTCTGACCAAACATAATGAGGGTAGTTTGAGGGAGGACCGCTCTCAGATAGTGGATAATGAACCGAACAATTTGCATGCATTAACTGCACCGCACTGCACCGCACTGCGCATCCAATGAATCCGAAACCGACGAACCGGGGAGATACGTCATCACTGTTTCATTGGGGTGCCGCACGATATTAGCGTAATTGAATCAAATACAAAAATAATTGGATTAAAGATAAGTCTCTGTGGTCGCCGTAGAGGTCAGGTAGTTTTGAAAACGTCAATATCGAACATTATTTATTGTTCAAGTTTACATTTGATATTTTCCAGTGCTTGTAATGTTATTTAAAAGGTACTAGCTCGGGAAATCGGGGACAATCATACAGACGGACGGACGGACGGACATTATCGACTATTAATATATAGATTTTTTTAAATTACAAAATTATTTTTTATTTAAATAATCAATGGAGACATCTCAAGAGTTTTTTTAAGAGAACTGTTTGTAAGTCATTTGCTCAATCTACTTTTTTTACCAGTGGTTAACTAATCGCTCTCGCTTTCCCCTTCTTGTAGAGTTTAATCTAAGTTCTGAGAGTTGTTTTTTTTTTTAACTTTTATTACTTTTTATTGATTTAAAAAAATATAAAAAGTTTTCAAAGAAAAATAAAAATAAGACTTTGCAAATGTTGATTTGATACATTAAGAATGACGCAAAAAAGGGTGCCGCAACGCCGTTCCACCAAGTTACACGAGGAAAAAACTGTATATATGTATATACAGGGGTGGGCTAGAGGAGGCTTGCAGGGGCTCGCGCGAGCCCCTTGTTAAATTTTACTTAGGCCGGCGAGCCCCTTGTTAAATTTAGAAAGACAAGATTCTTAGATCGATGCGTTATATAATGTTTAAATATGTATAAAAATTGACTTTAAGAACGAACTTATTTTTGTGTCAACCTTGGAACACTTTTGCGATTTAGTGTAGGTCAATATATTTTTCAAGTTTTGATATTAATTAAATATGATTATTACATAATATTAGTATATCTAGTAACATTCGTTAGCTGTAGTTATTATATGTACGTTTAACTGTATAAAAGTAATAAAAAAACACCCCTTTTCTGGAACACCACGAATAGTTTTGAGATTTAGCAAGCCCCTTGTTTAAGTATTGGCAGCCCACCGCTGTGTATATATATTAGAAATTTCAAGTGGTAGGTAATGATTTGATCTGAGAATATTGTTCTTTCTTAATTTAACATGGGGCTCGCAAAAGCCCTCTTCAGCCCACCCCGATTCGTACGCTTCAACGAAATAAGTCCGATTAAGTATTTCGACTGAGGGTGCTTGATGGAATTTCAATATCAAATTTAAATTGCTTGAATTTTGTACTTTTCCATGAGTTTTGTCGCTAGCCCATTTTAATAGCCTTTTAACTTGGTGATCTACTTATATTTTTGTATATAAACGATACAAATAATAATTTTAAATCATGACGTTGTTTTAAGCTTAGTTTGTGAAATTTGAATCGTTCAAACTATGTACAAATGTACATTGAGTATAAAACCATTGCTGGCGAAAAGGATAAGCTCATTACTTACATAAATTACTTACTACTCAAATCTGTGGGCATTCCCATGAGCTTATCCTTTTCGCCAGCAATGGCTTTAAACTCAATGATACATTTATTTCTTATGTAAACACGAAATATTCATTTACTACGCGTCAGTTCAAGTACATCTGTGCACTTGAAATGCCCGAAGATGCCGAAAGGCGAAACCCGGGTCGTTAGCGACAAAACTCATGGAAAAGTACAAAATTCAAACAATTCAAAGTCCGTTTTTTTTCTGTATTAAAAAAAAGTAATACGTTCGTATGTGCATACACGTCAATATCGAATCGCTAACACCAATACAATACTCGGTGTATTGACCCTAATTATTTGAATTACAATACGAATGCCACTGGGGCCTTCTTTTCAGGCGTCGACCAAACCCGAAATACGTACGCCAGCCAGCAAAGACCTCTATAATTATCCTCAGTATGGAAATACAATTATTTATCCTGGCTGGAAACCGAACCGAGAATGCCTTGTATGGTAATAATATAATGATGATGACAAATTGGTCTGTGCGATTCACCAGAATCTGGTCATTAACGTTTCCACGACGCAGTTATTTACACTTGATCCGAGCTATGAGGGTTACAGGTAGTAAAGTATAATTCAATTATGATCCAAATCTATTTTAATTCGATCATGTCGCTGTAACCATAAAAATCATTTGCTATGTTGCTACATCACACTACGAATGCATTACACGACTTGCATATAAATATTCAATTCGTAGTTCTATCAAGAACTGTCGAATGTTTATTGCTTATTTTAAAAAAAAAACTTTTGTCTAGAGCAGGGGTCACCAAACTTTTTGAGAAGCGGGCCGGATTGAATTTTTTTAAAAACTAAGGGGGCCGTTCGACAAATAAATTCTTATTGGAACCCAATCAGAACATTATTTCATTTTATGTTGTTACATAATAATTAGAATGTAAGCAAATGTTTGCCCTTCTTATAATTTCAATAAATGAGAATATTCGAGAATTTTTTCAGTAAACGAACATCTGGTCGTCTCGCCTCCAATTTCTATCCAACTTTCTTCACTTTGAGTCCCCTACCAGATAGTTGTATGACAATTGATGATTTTAAATAAATAGTTCTTATATGAATAATTTCTATGCAAAAATCCAGAACTTTTCGCGGGCCGGATGAAAATCTTCGGCGGGCTGAACCCGGCCCGCGGGCCGTAGTTTGGTGACCGCTGGCTTAGAGTCGCTCACATCCTCACGGTATATCGACCCATCATCGGCAAAAGAACTTAAGCGACACAATTCAGTGAATTGCGTTTTAAGCCAATGATTGTTTAATATCGATTAAGGCGTCAGTGACAAAAATTTTAGAGCGTTATCATTCGTCTAATCTTTTTTAGAGACTGTACATTTTAGTGTTTTGACTTGTTATCGTTTGTTTTACGTAGACCCCGGTTGAGAAACACTGATCTAGAGAAATGAAAGTTTAATTTAATATCAGGATAATAATTGACCATATATTACTATTTACTGACCGTACTTAAAGTGCTCATTTTTCGGACAAAATTAAAAAAACCTTTTCCTGTAAAGTGTAAAAATTGTCGGTTACAATTTTCTGCCTATCACGGGTCGATATGTTGAAGTGGCATCACTATTAACTGAGAAAAACAATTCATAATATGAATTTCTATTATTCACGATTTTTCTTATCCATATAGATATGAATCTATTTACCACTGAAAAAGAAACACTTTTCATTTAATTGTAAAAGCTTGTAATTAACATAACTTGTCCTGATAATTACACAAAAGATAGTTTTATTTTCATAAATATATTGTATTTCAACCAAAAATAGTTGCATATTATAAGTGGTAAATATCGAAGATGATCTAATTCGCATTTTTGCTTCGTATAATCCGAAAGAATTACTCGCCCAGGTAGACCTATAATGTTATGTAGTTGAATTAATAATTATCTTCCTTTCAAAACTTCTGTTAAAATGACCTCCATTGGGAGTCATCCATTATTCACTTTGGGAACAAACATGGCTTAAAAAATAGTTCTTGTTGTTTCGAAAAAAATAGCATGCGTAAAAAAGCAACATAGTTTAAAAAAACAACATATTTTAACTTTATTAAATCATTGACAAATAATACGTCCTTCTTGTCTCGTCAAACAAAATTGCAAATATACTAATTTGGGGCATTATTTTAAAATACTAAATATTATCGATACATACGTAGGTATTGAGTTGTTTTTAATATACAGCAATCATAATAATGTTGTGAGAACGCAAACCGACACAACTATAAAAACCGTTTAACGATCAAAATTAAAATAATCACCCAAAAGAGTTCGTTCCGTCGAACGCTGGGCGCTCCGCCCTCCTCACACCAGAGCCCCTCGAGGCGGTTAGGCCCCTTTCATTTAAAGGAGTGCTCGTTTTTGATTCGGCTCTAAAAAAAACTCACCGACGAATATTTTACTCAAAAATCTACATACTTGCGGACGTTAAAATCGATATATTCAAATTGTTATGTATTTTATTGTTACTCGTTCCACAGAACTCCTCGGGTCTTTTTGCATCCGATGAAATTATGATGGACGCATTAATTTAATGATACTTTTGATTATATACTTTGACGTTCAGAAAATCTCGCGGCCATTTTGAACGAATGAGAAGTCTAATAGGAAAACCTTCGTATTCAAATGCCGGATTTTAGTCATCAGCAATTTACTACAGCTTAGAAACATTTTTGTATCAAACAAACCGATTAAATCGGTCATCTCATTTGCATTTCTATACGGTTAAACTTAAATACAGTCAGCAGTAATGGCCTCGTATAATTTCTTTTAAAAAAATCGATACGTTGGTCATAATAACTAATGATCGCTGATCAGAACGAATCAATAGGTTAAAACAGCTTTATTTCACATTCTATGCTATAGCGTAAAATCACAGAATAAAAACCGTGAAACATAGTTTAAAAAAATTGTCTTCAAGTGGAAAATTATAAATACATAAAAAGTCAGTACCCAAATCTTTATTTCTAACACTGTTGATTAAAAAAAAAAACAAAATTGTATACCTCTATAGGCAGTGGTGTTATTAGCTCTGTTCTTCTGCGTACGGTTTGCAAACCATCAGCAACCGTCAGAAGTACGCAGAAGAACAGAGCTATAGTAAATAAATAGGTACCAGTTCGGTCATTGATTTCTTCTATTTTTTTTTGTTATGTCCGTCCGAAATTTAAAAACCACAAGTTTTAACAATTAAATTAATAAAAAAAAAATATTATTTAAAACTGTACTCACTTTACGCCAAGTAAGAGGGATGGTATTTCTTCACGTTACATGTGTACATTTATTTTTTTTAAATCCGTCGGGTAGATCAATTTTGATATAATGCTTTTAAATTTTATGAACAGTTTTTTGAATATATGTATGTACTTGAAAATTAAGTTGAAAAAGGTGGCAAGGTGTCGCCCCGGCTCATTTTCAGGTTCCAGGTCGCCGACCTGACCCCACTACACCACTGTTTATAGGATAAGAAAAGTTGTATTTTTTTAAAAAAATGTAGATATCACAGTTAAGATTGCTCTTAATATTGCAGTTAAGATCAGTTGATAATGCTCGCGATGAGCGAAACCGGTCCTGATCTAATAAATTGTGTGTGGAAAAAGTACTAAAAATCTTTTATTATTTTTATTACAGTTAAGATTATCAATTCTTGGCGGAGAATCATTATATGTATCGAAATAAAACACAATCTTGAGATTAAATTCCAAATGTATGTCCATATTCATAATCCATTTATCAATTGATTAGAATTTTTTAACCCATGTTCGTTTACAATGTGGAGCAAGCGACCTCCTAATGGAGGTTTTTAATAGATTTTTTTTCTACGATAACTGTTTGTTACTCAGTTGTCCTACATTTATTTTTTGATGAGAGTAGAACGGGGAGTGAAGGATAAAGCTAAGACAATTTCTAAAGAAGGCCATTAATTTTTCCGCGCTTTTCACGTGAATTTGTTTAAAGAAATATTTGAATACAATTTAAATATCCGGTTGAATTTGCCTACGAGCTATTACATCGTTATATTCGAGTACCCATTGATTGATTATTGCAATACAGTGTCAACAAAAGTAAGTGTCATGATGTTACTAATGCGTTTTCTAATTTATTATTGTACCCGTGCATCCTCATTTTCAATCTCTTCTAGTTGACAGAAACGATCGAACGAGTCCCATAGACTTTTCTGTGGCAACCTTGTTCTTCGAAAAAAACTCTCACTACTACAATTATTGTACTAAGAACACAAAATATAGCATTGTAATAGATCTAACAAACAGTAATGTATTAATTTAGCTTAACAATTTACAAAAATAATTCATGTCGAACCATTTTTTTTGTTTCAATCTACATCAGCTCTCAATGTGGAGCATTTGGCCTCCTTATAAAGGTATCTCAAAAGAAGATTTTCTATGAGAACTGTTTGTTACTCATTCGCTTAACCTCTCTTCGTCAAAGAGAGATATAAGGATAAGGACAGGACTACTTGCCAGCTCTCGCTACGCCCAGTTATTAAAAGATCAGAAAATGTGGGACGGATTTTTTCCGACATCACAAACATCAATGCTAACGAACACCAAACGATAAATCGATCGAAAAAATGCTGTTCGTACTGGGGATCAAACCCGTGAGATCCGTCCCGGAAGCCCACAACGCTAACTTCTGCGCCATAGGAATATTTTATACATTCCACTTTTACAATCAGTTTTAAATTGTCAAAATAAAGTGCAGTAAAATGCTTCTTAATGAGTCTATAATTTTATAAGCCCAACATTGAAAACAACATGGTTAAAAAATAAAGAAGAAATCGTAAAAAAGTTAAATTCATAATGTAAGTAAAAAATGTGTACACTCGAAACCCTTCCATATTTGCAATATAACGGTAACAAAATACGTCGAATTCACCCTTCTCCATACTTTAATAAAGATTATAGTAATTTACACGTCACACATCAGCCCTCCTGTTGTCAATTTGGCAGGGCTACATTATATTCTTAAGTAACATGCATTGTAAGACGATATTGAATGAGAAATGGCATTGTATTTAGGGCATATTGAAGTCAAATCACAGTATCAAAACAATGGCGCCCTTTCTTAGGCGATTTTCGCGCCGGCGGGAAACGACCGGAAGCAACACGCGCGAGCCGCTCATTAAAACCGCGGGAAACCTCCACGTGGCACCTCAAATCTTCTTTGTTACTGTAACTTGAAGTCGAAGCACGTGATATTGAATTATTGTTCCTGATCGAAAGGATACACCTCTAAAATGAAATGAATAAGGAAAATTATACATCAAAGAGAAGGGCTGGCGACAATTTGCGACCTATTGTAGTAATGGGCGAGTAAGATGTTTAAAATTTGGCAACACAATGCTTCTGAAAAGATTTTTATGTGAAATAAATAGTTAAGAGAAATTTGAACTTTTTATTTATTTGGTTTCGCGTCTGTAACATAGTCTACATCAGCAGCGAGAGAGCTTTTTGGATGGCATACTGATAGAAACTATTTGAAGAATAATGATATGGTAAATATTTGACTAGCGTTAAGAAAATTAGTATCTAGCCACACTAGTAACGTTTTACGATCTATACGGTAGCAAGCGGTGGCTAAGATGAGAGTTTTTTGTTAGTTTTCCTACTTTCAATTATTTTTGTACAGCTAAAATAATGATTATTGATTTACTGTAAGATGGAAACTTTTCAGAACGATATGTAGTAACGCCACTAGCTACTGTGTTTTAAAATTATGCATATAATGTCTTGTTAGTAAAAATATGAGGTAGTCAAAAGCAAAGACAGCATTCTACCACTGAAGCTACTTAACTGACTATACGTGAAAAAAAAAAAAGTATTACTAATTAATGTCGCTTGCTGTGGCCCAGTTGTTTAGAGCTTGCTCTACCGATCACGCAGCTCTGGGTTCGATTCCCGGTCAGATCACATTGAATTTGAGAATTATCCAAAAAGTACATATTTATTAGGTTTTATTTTTTTAAAGAAAATCACGGCCCTACATGCACGGCCATATTAATACCGCACGGCACAGATCAGGTTAAAACATAAAAATATCATTATATACTAAATCTGTACAAGAATTAAAAATTAATCCAAATGTTCATTAGAAAGATAAGAGCCTGCTCTGAAACGTAACCACTTGCCTAGGGCCACCGATGATTCTCAGTTGGGGTTCTATCATTATTCCTTCTTACGGTGTAGTGAGTAAGATTATGAACTCATAAAATTATTCAGCGATTTGACCTCTGTGCCACGAAATTTTACAATATAGATAACTACGTTTGGCGGCATTTCGCGGCGGCGTAGAAGTGAACTAACCTCTTATTCACTGCCGCAATAAATTTAGTAATGACACGTAACGACCTATCTGGCGAGATAATAAGCAACAGCTACGTGCATCAAAGATTTCCTTTCAAAACGTCATCGTAAATTAGCTTACGTTTTATTAGGATTATGTAAAAAAAAGACTATTAATATGCGTGTTTGCTGCTAAGAAAATAATGTCAAATCAAACATGGCCGTATTGTTTTTAGACGTCAACTTAAACGCTTCATTTCGAAATGTTGAAAAATCCATACCTGTACAGTGGAACCCCGATCTACCGTTCTCGCATTGTTCGTTTTCCCGTATGAATCGTTTATTTTTCACAGTCCCGGCCAAACACCTATAAGAACAATGTAAAAGAATCCCGCATTAATCGTTCCCCGATTTACCGTTTTCCTCGATCTATCGTTTAAATATTTTGGTCTTGTCAGTGGAACTCTCGATCTACTATATCGTTTTTTTTTGCATAACTCGTATATTTTTTACTCGACCAAGCGAAACCGATAATCGCAAATCTTCAAATAATATTTCAAAAAGATAAATTATTTCCAAAAACTGATTTATCGATTAACTATCATCTAAAACTATTATCGTTTTTGTAGTCAAATAGTTTTACATCGCATTTAGTTACATAAATAAATAAGTTTTTTGGAAAACTAAACATTTTTTGAAATATTATTTGAAGATTTGCCGCATTATCGGTTTCCCGCATTGTTCGTTAATTTATTACGGTTCCTTGAAAAACGTAGAATCGAGGTTCCACTGTATATTTTTAAATTAAAAGTACAGTAAACGACGTTACAGCTGACGCCAATTCGCCATGCACTTGACAAATATAATGAAAAAATAAATTTAAAAAACTGTACATAATACATCAAAATCAACATACAAAATCAAGAAATAAAAAAGTAAAACCTAACAAACAGTTCACAAATACTGTCACTGAAAATGTTCAATTCTCTAGGGGGAATGAGTTGATCAGTCGAACAGCCATTGGTACTGGCGTCCTCGAGGAACACGTTTTTAGAAACAAAAGTTTTTAGTTATAGTTTCGCCCACGTAAGAATAAATTTGGAGCATGTAAGTTAATAGTCATAAGAATTTCAGGATTATTAACTAGGCCCCGAAGAAGAAGCTTAAAGCATTTTTTATAAAGCACTATTCAATCTGCTCCCCATTCCTGAAATAAATATGGTCAAACAAACTTCTTTTAATCTTTTTGATTTCTACCAATTCATACAAGATTCCCGTACTTCCATCGTCATCATTAACGGCCATCCAAAATGTCAAAATTCATTCAGTTGGAGCAAGGGCTCGGGTGAGCCCCTTGTTAAATTCAACTAAGGCTGCCAAGCCCCCTTGTTAATGTATCGGCAGCCCACCGCTGGGTAAAGTACACGCTCCTATTTTATTACAAACAATGTTTAAAAATTATCGGTGCCCTAATTTGGCATTACAGCTAATGTCAATGAGCTAAATATTTTAAAGTTGAAAAATCATACGAGAAAAACTCGATGAGAGTTTATAGTAAGAGGTAAACTCAATGAAAATTGACATCACACACAGTCATGTCTTAGGTCTCAAATTAAAATTCGACATTGACCTTACCGGGAATCGAACCCAGACCCTCCTGGTCAGTAGAGTAATCTCTAAGCAACTAGACCACAACGGGCGACAAAACTATATTAAACTGTAACCTTCTGTTATCATTATTGTAACGTTTGAATTTAGAACAACTGCAGACAGAATATGTTTTTGTTTAAAATTATATCATTTGTTAGATTTTAAAACGGAGCAAATTATTTTTTGTGAAATTTAAATGAGTCAAGTGTTTTTTAATGTTGCCAAGATTTATCTTTCGCGTTTTATTACGAATTATGAACCTGCAACAGTTTTAACTATTCTACCTGGAACATAATAAGACGAAGCGCTTTTTAAACGCGATTTTCCAAAGCACCCTGTTAAATTTTATGAGAACCAACATTGTTGTATTGTGTTTTTAGTGAGTGGTGTTTATTTTGAAATCTAAATGACATTTTGATGACCATTGGCTACCGCCTCACAGGACCGCAATCCAGTTACGCTTGGGTATTATTTTATAAAATAATTTTGTAAAAAATTCTACTTTCATAAGAATATATATTAGTGCTTTTATAAAGTAAAATAAAGGTGCCGGAACTCACTTCTTGCCAAGCTTTTTACTAAAGGTTTTTCTTTTAATCCATATCTGTTCCAATGTGGAGCATACGGCTTTCGGCGATAGTATAAAATATATTAGACAATTTTCAAAATTGCACATCGACTGTGGAAAGGAAAAATATCCCACACATAATAAATTTTAAAAGAGACACAAAAAACGTTCTTTGATGATTTTGTGTCAAACGTAAATTATGAAATATACACAACTTTGAAGTCCACGGTGACTAATCAACTAGTTTTATATTGACTTAGCGTAATAATAATTTAATAAATTGTCCAAAAGAAACCTTTTTTTTAATTCCTTTTTCTAGGTCGCAATTTTCACGTGCCCTTCTTTTTTCAAACATAAAAGCTAAACTTGGCACTAATTTGACATTTTCAGCTTACATCCTTTTGAAAGAACGTGTATCAAGTTGTATACATTGTGATTATCGAAAAAAGTTGTTTTGGAAAAACTGTAGGCTACGTCCTTTTTCCTTTCCACAGTCAATATGATATTAGGTTGAAATTTGTCTTAGTAAGTTATCTCAGTTCCATTATTTATTGTTCACGTATTATTTAATGAAGTAATGAAGATTCTTGAACATTGAAAACTTTGTATGGCCAAATCTTCACCAGTCCAGCCCTGGCCGATTTTTTCACCAAACGACTTCAATTTAAATGCCATTTGGAAGGTTTACATTATCGCAGTAAATTATTCATATTGGTCAATTCATTCTAAATGTGGACAATACCACGCCCCGTCCAGCCGATAGAAAAAAATATAATTAATTCGTAAATATATGGGTGGCACTTAATTAATTATCTCGATAACGCTTTTTGTATTACTCACAATAAACAGGAGGTTGGTAGCTATATGGCCAATGGACACCGTAATTTGTCGCCGTGCCTTACGTAACATCATTTGTCAGCATTATTATCGATGATGGAAGTGGGATTTTTTACATAGTTTTATTGTGTAGTCAAATTTTGTAGCTCGTTAATGGAGAATGGACTGTTAATTGCATTTTAATGTTCGTAATTTCATTAAAGTGTTACATACATAGATTTAAAAAGATATCTTCATAATAACTAGACCAGGCGTGGGGAACCTGCGGCATTTTGGCTACTCTGGTGCGGCCTTCTGGCTAATTCTGTAAATTTTTGTAAATTCCTGAGATTTTGGATTTGATAATTTTTGGAAGACAAAAAAAGGTGCTACGCTGGTAATTTTGGGAATCCGCAAATTTCTGAGTTTAAGAAAATGGCATTAAATTGTTTCCGTCTAAAGATTCCCTAGTCAATGTTTACTGCGGCCTTATGTTGAATCAGACAAATGAATGTGGCATTTAGATAGAAAAAGGTTCACCATCCCTGAAATAGCCGAATAAAATTACACGATTGAAACTAAATCACATTTTATTATAACAAATCTCTTATTTAAATCTCAAATCTCTTATTATCTCAAATCTCTATTATATGTTATTACTTAACATAACTATGCCATATCAAAAGCGATATAATTTTCTCAATCCTGAAAAACTGTTTAACTTTCCATTTATATTTTTCTTACTAGCTGACTGGTGTGATGTCCAAATCCGGATGATATAACATATTATTCAATCAAATAGTCGATTTTCATTATTTTTTGTTATACATTTGATATTTTTGTTTTATATTATTAAGCAGTGTAAAAATATTATTATTTATTTACCATGCCTGCATCGAATTAATATGTGCTGTGGATCAAAATATGACGACAATTATTATCTGTATTCAACATATTTAAAAGGTGGAATATGGATTAGAAATTTATCAAGAAATTCAATAAATGAAACAATTTAAAATTCTAAATGTATTCACAAGTAACTGCTTTTCAATTATTCTATTTACAGACATTGCAAGACAGTGATTGCTTTTAATGTTAAAATGGAAAAATTAAATAAAAAATAATTATAGAAATCACAATAGTAAATTAAAACTGAGTCTGATAATTTATTTATTTAATTTCTTATGTATTTTCAGCAATAAGAATAGTAGTCCGACGGAAAAATAGAGTAAATACTCCGACCAAAAAGACAAGTTACTCCGACGGTAAAATAGCGTTAACGAAGATAAATTATAGTGCTTTGTTAAATTTGAATCGTTTAAATTATGTAAATTAACACAAGTTTTGTAACTCACGACCCGGGATACGTCTTTCAGCGTCTTCATGTGTCCAAGCGTCAAAGATGGACTTGAACTGACGCTTAGTAAATGAATATATCGAGCTCAACATATTTATGTAAGAGTGCTTTGTATTCATTCAGGAGATTTATTCAGAGAATATTTTTTTATTATTTTTGTTGGACAAGCAAATTTCAATCACGAAACAAATAGGTAATATGTAATCTTTGGTTTCAGTAATGAAGGTTGAACACTCTTTTTAAAAATGTATGCGTTATAAAAGTTGTAAATTATTGTAATGGTAGTATTTTGATTTTGTGGGGAACTCAGAGATTAAAGAATGTTCAAGACAGCTCCATCTTACGTCAGTCTTCACGAAGAGACGTTGGAACTGGCTGAGTCACGTCGTGTAGATGGCTTAGCTGAGCTTCAATGTTGTTTTCCTCTTCTTCCAACGAGTTGAATTGTATGGCAGAACTGAGGTATAGTAACATGTCACAGTAAGAAGTAAAACAAATGATGTGAGACGAGAAACCAAGAAGGTGCCACGTGGCGGTCATATGCTCCACATAAAAAGCGGATATGACGAATGAAAAGATAAGATGAATATTTATGGTCTATTTTGAAATATACAATTTTTCATGTATTGAATTGGTATTAACTGAGTAGAATCATTTTATAATTAGGTAACAGATTGTTACCAAATACACGTAGTACTGTGTGTGTGTTTTTTTTTTTATCCCAATATCATAAATTATTTATTTTTACACCTGATAAATCAAAATTGGCAATAAAACAAGAAAATTTCCACTCACTCGTTTGATGACATAGAGCTACAATAAACATGCGATTAATAAATGTACAGCCCCAAACCTTCTTTTAAAAAAGACTATATGGGCTCATTGCATGTGAAGTGAGCCAAGTGGTATTTCGGAAAATAATAAATAAGATGCACTGTAATATTCTTCACACTTTAAGTATTGCAAAAGTCAAGTAACTTCAGTTAAAACACATTACAATAGAGTTATCTCCGTAAAATAAAAATATGCAATTCATAAAAACGTGATTATACTTAAAAGTCCTAGAATAGAGTTTCACCATATTACTAGTCAGCTCACTTCACCTCTCAAGGGCTCATACGATATGTACCTATTCTAATAATGGAAATTTAGGTTGATGCGATAAGGGTAGTGGAAAATGAGAAAAATTAAAGAAAATGTGTTTACAGCTGTGATACAGAATAAAAACATGATTTTCAAAAGTAAAATGCCACCTAATTTATTAATGATGACGCCCACATTTTTTTTATTTGAATAAACACAAAACCACATGATTTTCCCAGATTTTCTCGTGCCGTAAATTCAAAAATGTACAAAGCCTTTCCCCCGTTTTGTCGTCGATTTTGTTATGGATCCAAGATCCGGCCCCGTGTTCAAATCCAGAGGCGTTTTCAAAGGCCATAACTCCTCTGACCATTGTGATAGCTTTGCCGCATAAAAACCTCTACTATATTATTTATTGCAAACTTTTGCCGGCGAGAGGTCCGGCTCCAGTCCTTTGTGGAACGGAGAATACTCCAAGAGAACCGAAATATATTATAATATTAGTGTAAGCATTATTTGCAAAGGGAGACCAAAGGAAACTTTGCAAAACGAATGCATGAATAATATGGCAAGTGGGATATGAAATATTGCCGTTTCCAATACAAAATAAAGCTTCAAACTTATAAATAACTTATTGACTTATGAATAAGTAATGCATACATATTATACATATAAATCGACTGCTAGGTGTGTATTGGTTAGTAACAAAAAAAGATCAACTAAAATATTTGAGCATTGTCTGAAATGATTCAACGAGAAAATTACACATTTTAAACAAGAAACGTATTGTGCAGGTGTATGATGGAGTTTGTTTAATTTAATTTTACTAAGGTCGGCGATCTCCTTGTTTATTTAAGAGAAAACAATATTATAAGATCAAATTAGTATATAACTGCAATTTCTGAATTATGTATTATTTTCTACGCCAGCTTCAGTATACACAGTAGTACATTTTAAGCCATTAAGATTGATAATTTCAAGACAAATTGCATATTGTTACATATTGTTAGTGTATTAAGTAACAATCGATTGATTATTAGTACATTATAGAGGTGATAAAAAAAATCACTCCGCCATAAAACCGAGAATTGCTTTGAGATTAAGCGAGCCCCTTGTTGCGTACTGGCAGCCCACCGCTGGTATTATGTATTACGTTTTGTAAGTTTACAAAAAACTTATCAAATCAAAAAGCGTACCCAAAATTTGCTACATTACTATATATATAAAATTTGATTTTTTTTAATGGGCTGAGTCTCACTTCTTGTCAAGCTTTTTATTAAGTTTTTTTCTAATCTGTGTCTGTTCCTAAAGTGAACCGTTAATTTACAACAACTGCTTGTTAATTCAAGAAAAGACAATATACTCAATCCAAATAAGTATATAATTTATCTGCAATTTCTGACATATATTATCTACGACAGTTTCAGTATACACAGTAGTAAATTTGTATCCACTTACATTGATAAGTTTACGGTAAATTGCATATTATAAATGTATTAACTAACAATTACATAGGAGTGTAAAAAAAATCACTTCTTCCCCATAACACCGAGAATTGTTTTGAGATTAAGCGAGCTCTTTTTAACGTATCGGTAGCCCACCGCTGAGATTATCCTAATATAAAATGTTACAAGTTTGACCTCCTTAACACTAATAAAATAAGCACCCGAAACAAAAATTTGTGAGGTAAATATGTCATTTAGCGTGTCATGGAATCCGGAACATTTCATATTCCATAGTGAAGTTTACATACTAAAATATTTTGCATAATTCATCAGTGTCCTTCATATGAATGTGCAATTTCAACGCGATTATCAAGCTCTCAAAAAATAATATAATAATTTTAAATCGTGGCGTTGTTTTAAGCTTAGTTTGTGAAATTTGAATCGTTCAAACTATGTACAAATGTATCATTGAGCTTAAAACCATTGCTGGCGAAAAGGATAAGCTCATTACTTACATAAATTACTTACTACTCAAATCTGTGGGCATTCCCATGAGCTTATCCATTTTGCCAGCAATGGCTTTAAACTCAATGATACATTTATTTCTTATGTAAACACGAAACATTCATTTGCTAAGCGTCAGTTCAAGTTCATCCGTGCACTTGAACGCCCGAAGATGCCGAAAGGCGAAACCCGGGTCGTTAGTGACAAAATCTGTGAGAATGTACATAGTTTGAACGATTCAAATTTAATATTGAAATTCCACCAAGCATCTTCAGTCGAAATCTTAAATTAGTTTGTGAAGTTTTTCGCCGAAATAATCCATGACACGCTTAATAACATACGCGACGGCAAGTATTAAAATGACCGTATATAAAGTGGTGTTTTTTTACAGCAATTGATAATCAATTTGATTTTATTTTCAACGCTTATACGCTACTGCAGAACATAGAACAGGGAGGTACTTCTGTCGAATACAAGCCAATGGCGTACGTCAGAGGTCCAAGTCACGCAAGTAGCCAACAACTTGAGCATATTATCTTTTTGCTTTGCCTCTCGCTACCCTCCAAACGTTACGGACCGAGAGTAAAAAGGAAGGAAAGTTCAATTCACCATAGCGCGTGCATACGTTACGAAGCAGGTCTCATGAATATGCTAAGCAGAAAAAACCACAGGAATATTAAAGCACGACATAGGTGGGGATTTACCTCGACGGCAATAAAGGTAAACGTTCCTTTTGATGTGTTTGGCTGGGGTTTTCTTTATCGTATCTAAGATCAAAGGTGTTCGATGCAAAAAAGAAAATGTTCAATTCAGAAATCACAGAAAAACGTCTTGTGAAAATGTTTAAGTATTCATGTAAATTCGTAAGTTTAATGCTATCAAGGTACTCAAATTGATTTTCTAAATGTGGCTGGCATTTATTTTTACCTTTGTTGCTCTATTTCAGTGATGCACAACCTTTACCTTCTAGCGGGCCGTATAAAACAAATTATCGTGGATTCGGGCCGCAAAGAAAAAAAATATTTAAAGTACGCTCAATCCTCTTTTGTGCAGAAATTATGTACGTTCCATGTAAAACAGCCTTAAAATCGTGTAAAAAAGATTATTTGAATTTAGATAAATGAGTAATAGGTTCCATTATATTATTTTGACCGTGTTATTTCAAAAATAAATAAACCATGCAAAAAAAGAATTTGCTTATTAAAAATCGTTTCATTGAGAAATATTTTCGTTTCATTTATAAGCAAATCATAAGTTAATACGTTGTTGGTCTTCGTTAATTTTTAACTATTATTTTGAATTTGTCATAATATTTTTAAGCCTATTTCTATTCAGATTTATTCTCCTTCATTGCAGAAAAAGCTTGCTTACATTTATTAAATAAATGTTTTACGTGAAAAAAATATGTTTGAGAAAAAGATTTAAGGGCCGCCACAAAATTCAAAAAGGGACGCATGCGGCCCGCGGGCCGTGGTTTGTGCATCACTGCTCTATTTAAACCAAGTTGTTAAAAAATACCTGATAACAATTCATAAAACGTAACTTTAAATATAGCAAACATTAAACGTCATTTTGAATTCAATAATACCTTAGTCAAGGGTTGATTATTTTTAATTACTTAGTAGGTTTTTTCAATTGACATTTGAACGCCTTAGTTTCAAAACGTACTAAAAACTCCAAACTCCAAAAACCAAAATTGTTTGGCAAAGTGCAAAAAACTGCTGTGAGCTTTTTAGATTTCAGTAGGTTTTGAGACTAACCACGATTTTTAAAAATCGTTTTCTCTGTATTTATTTGAAATCGGAAAATTGGCATCAAAAGAATGATATGAGAACAAGTTGACATCAAAATTTGAAAACAATCAAAAATGGTCTGTAGGTAGGTTTTGAAATTGAGATGTGTATCAATAAGTTAATTAAAGTAGGTATGTAAAAATACTGTGAAAGTGGATTTTCAATATTTAACAGAACTATACGCATGATATTTTCTTTCAATATAATCAAAAATATCGAGCCTATTACAATACTCAATTGTTCTAAATATCAAAATACACATTAAATGATAAACTGTTTATATACATTAAAAAATAAAAATTTTGCTTTTTCCATTCTGAAAAGCGAAATATTCTATGGACGGAAGGTTCAGTGTACAAAAAAATCGGTGTACGGAGAATTTCTATGTGACACTATGGTTATCAAAAAGTCATACGTCAGGCTAATTCTGATGTGCTTTTTAATTTTAAAATATTACTTTTACGTGGTGCTTAAAAAATGTATTTATATTAAAACGCACAATGAGCCATCACTATTTCATTAAACACTATACTGGATTACAGTTAACGTGTAACAAATTTAAGTCATCTTTAATTAAGCAACCGGTGTAAAACTATTATGTTGTATTGATAAAATTGAATTATCTGAAACATGTACTCTTCCATGAGTCTTGTCGCTAACAACCTGAGTTTTGCACATTCGGCACCTTCAAGCTTTTCAAGTGCACGAATGTACTTGAACTGTCCCAGGTCGTTAGCGACAAGATTCACGGAACAGTACAGGATTCAGACAATTCAAATTCAAACACCTTCGGTCGAAATTCTACATTGTATTGATACATATTTGATATAATATAATATTAAAAGAAGAATAATTTTGGTTTGTGATATAATAATATTATTATATTAAAAAAAAAACAGAGAGAATTTAATTAATGTGTATGATCAAATTTAACACAAGTAAATAAATTATAACTATATTAATGTTGCTATCTGAAAAAGATATTCATATAATCTAACGTCACATTTATGATCGAGCTAAAAAGAAAGCTTAAGCTAAAAGTTTAATAGTAAAATCATAACATACAAAATGCTGTGAGAGGGTATGTTAGTATATTCCTTGGTTTTTGACAAATGATTTGATTTGGTAATAAAAACATACAATACGAAATTGTGAGAATAATTGACTGGTTGTAAGCATCTGCAATGAAAAGATCAGCTCAAATATTTTGATACCAATGCGTAGTCTACTCCATCGGCCTCAATAATTGGTCGGTCAATCCTAAAAACTCTTCAGATTATTGTTATTATGCTTTGGCTAGACGTTGTGTGAAATAACAGAGCGCAAGCATGGTTGCCTTCAGGGAAACTTCTTGCATTTAATTTAGGCCGCTTAAATATGCTTACATTAATGTTGAGTTAAATATGCATAAATAAAATTTGTTTTTATAATAATAGTGGGGTTACTTCAGATACATACCCTTACAATTTTACCTGTAATTCAAACCACACAACATTGTTTTACTTTCATTGAATCGTGGGTTTACTTGACACTTTTAATTTGATGATTAAAATATCAATAATTGTCAAATTTAGTCACTGCTTTTCGGCTTTTTTGCAGCGTTGATCTTTCTTTTGGATAACTAACTTAATTAACTGTGTTTATGTAAAAGGGACCAACCCACAACGATTTTGGGAAAATCAAAATTCAAATTATTAAATAAACACAACGTTGAAGTGCAAAAAGACTTTTTATGAAGGCTCTTTTTCGTGGTTACAATTTTCACATGCCCTTCTTTTTGACAAACTTCAAAGCTAAATTTCGATATTTATTCGGCACCTGCGGCTATGGTTCCTTTGACAGATGGTGTATTAAGTTGTAAACATCGTGATTATCAAATAAAACTACTTTTTAACGATTGAAGATTGATCTCTTTTATCTAAGCACAGTCGAGGTAAAACCATCCCTTGTGTCTGGTTGATTGTAGAAGAATTGCATTTTTCTCAAGACTTTACAAGTACAGTAACTGTGAAACTACTAGGTCAAATGAAATAAAACATTTTGTAAATGTTTGAAAGACTATAATATTATTCAATGTCGTTTTTTATTATTACCAGTTTTTTTCTGTTATGGAGAACCATATGATAAATTGTGTACATGTACCAAGCTTATTTTGGTTAGAGCACACCTTGGAGGTTTTACAAGGCTTATATATTTTTTGCTGTATTAACATATTTTTTGATACACCTTTTTACATTTCCCGTTGTGAACTAAATTCCAAATTTAAAATTTAAAATAGACTCGATGACTGCACCACCATGAAGTCTTTTGAAAGACAAGTTAACACATAAAATGAGTAATAATTAAAATGATGAATTTAATTATTTTTAATATTCAAAGAGTTCCAGAATAGATAATTCTTTCTATGATGCATTAGTATTTTAAGAAACTGTCAGTCATTGATGAAAATCACTCGTTTATAATAATGATATTCTTTTAATGACATAAATTTCTTAAGTAATATCGAAATAATTTATATTGATTTACTCGCTCGGTTTTGCGACACCAATTGACTGTATTTTTTATTTACATTACCAGTATTAATATATTTGTTCGTTATTGCAATCTATAGTCACTGCCATTTGATTATGTGTAATTCTTTTCATGGCGATTTTGGGTTCATTCATCCAGCAATGGACACGCACGACTGATAAAAAATGGCGACTAATATGGATGTACAATAATTGTGTGTACTAGATGCATCCTTACGTAAGTAAGTTCAATTAGAGATGGGAGTTGGCGGCCATTACCAACAAAGTACGACGTTTTATTCCAGGAATCGGTTAAAATAATAACAACTAAGTAGAAACGATGTTATTTTTTCCATACAGAAACACAAAACGCAGTGGTAGAAAAAAAGACCTGCACGCGAAACTGCAATAAAATTGCATGCACTCTTCCGACAAATTATTTGTAATTTGCATTCTAGCTATATTCAACTGAGAGCCTGTAGATTGATAAATAGAGTACGTAAGCATTCACATTCACTATTTTATTATGTTTAACGGAAACAGACAAACTTTTACATTTTAAAGAGACTAGCTGTACGCCCGTTGACCTCAACGGGGGGATTTTTGTTGCATTTTTAAGTAGTCAGAAAATTTACTGGCGTGGAAAATAAATTGTAAATTGTAAATAATATAATTTTTAGAATATTTTTTAAGTTTACTAACAATTATTTTTCGTAGTACAAGAAATAGACCTCGGGGCATATATCGACATCCCTGCAGTATTTAAATTGTAAATTATTTAATTTTTAAAATAATGTTTAAGTTTGCCAACAATTATTTTTCGTAGTAGAAGATTTTAAAATAAAAGTCGAAATATAGCTCTATAAAATATCCATACCGTCATTAGAATATTCCTAATGCATGTAAGAAATTAAAATAATTTTCAAGGCCAGATGCAAAATATAACCATACCTTCCAATAATCGAATCAATGACACTGATCAAAATCTGTCAAATCAGCTCCAAAAAATCTTGAAATTGTAAATTATTTAATTTTTAGAATAATGTTTAAGTTTGCTAACAATCATTTTTCCTAGTAGAAGATTTTAAAATAAAAGTCAAAATACAGTTCTTTAAAATATCCATACTGTCATTAGAATATTCCTAATGTCATAATGAATATTCCCCTGTCAAATCAGCTCCAAAAAATCTTTTCCCAGCCCTATAATTATAGCTTCAAAAAATCGAATTAGTATATTTGATTATTTAAAAAACTTCGTAGCGATGCAAACTTTCAAATAAAGTTATCTCAATATTATTACGATGCTTCAGTTCTAAGCCAGGAAATTTGAATTTTGAATATAAAAAAAAGTCTATTCCAATTGGACGAATGAAAAATTCAAAAATATGCGATTCAAAATAAACCGTTAGCATTGGTCGATAAATGTGATGTTCAAAATAAACAGTTATCATTGGGCGAAGAGGACAGTGTGACGAACATATTTTATTAGCTATTAATGTGAAGATACAATCCCGGATTACCAGGCAGTGGTGAGCTGTCAATGCGTTAACAAAATGCGCTTTATATCAAGAAAATTCTCGGGTTTCTGCGGAAGGAGTGAGTTTTTTTTATCACTCCTATTCAATTATATGAAATACTTACATAAGCAATCGATTGTTACTTAATACACTTATATAGCTAAAAAATTATTATTGTATATACTGAAGCTGTCGTAGATAATTTGTAAGTCAGAAATTGCAGTGATGTACTAATTTGATCTGAGAATATTGTTTTCTCTTAAATTACAAAAGGGCTCGTAAGCCATAGTAAAATTGAGCCCATCCGAGCCCCCTCTAACCCATCGGCCACCCCCTTTCCCAGGGCTTGTTTTCTTAATTAATATCTTAACATCAACCAGTATTGTCCGACGACATACCTTTAAAGTAATTATGTTACATTCCATGCACATACTTTCTAGTATTCTTGAAAGACATCATAAACAAGCTTGTCATCGTTAATTTTCTACCAACACCTATCTCAATTTTTGTCAGTTTTGAGTGTTTTTAATGTAATACATTGAGAATTTCAATACACCCATACTACATTCACTTGTATCGTATTCCAATAAACACATTAATTCATGTTTTATTTAACCTAATATAAAAACGTTGGCAAAACAATAATTTGGAAAATAACATTAAGGCATGGATGGAAACGTTTTTGCTTCCTTCCTAACTAACTTTCTTTAACCCTCCAGAGACGAGAGCTTTTTTTCGATAAAAAAAATATTTGTTTAGCCATATTGAAGTCACGGATAACTTTTATTCCTATAATATTTTAAAAAAATACCGCCAATTCGTTGTATAGAAACCCCGCATGATTATACGATCATGCTCATCCTTTTATTACCTTGTAATATTGTGTACGGACAATTGTAAGGATAAAAGTGACCGCATGGGCTCGCAAACATTCGGGGTTGAACTATAGCTCAATGTGATTTTTTTTTGAATATTTACAATTTTACAAATAATATTAGATTAAATACAAATATGTTAGCAAAATAACTGTAAATAATTTGATGTTTTGATAAAAAAATAACTAACAGTTTCAAAAAGTCCATTAAAACAACGGAAATTCAAAAAATCGCATGTGGTTTTGGTGGCCTTTTCTGTGCCTGTGGCTGATGACTAACTGAGGGCTGTACCCTTCTTAACCAAATATGAGTAAAAGCAACGATATTCAGGTAGAAAAAGGATGAATAGTGGGATCAATAGACAACGGTGTTTACTGTTACCATATGGTCACGCTCGTCCTTGGAGGGTTAAGATATTGAAGAAAAGTCCATTCTAGTGGTGTTTTATAATGATACATATAAATCGATAGCGGTAGAATAAAATACATTTTTTTTTGTCTCTTGAAAACTGGTATATTTTGAGATACGTGACCGTAGAAAATTACTGACGTTATGTCATTCTTGCAAAATACATTTCACTGACGTTTTGCATCAAATTGACAAATAATGTAGTATATGTTACAGAAGAAGAGCATGGCTGAGAAACTTCATCATAAATTGTTCTTTATGTGATTAAAAATTAAACAATTATTCAGTTAAATAATATTAAACAATATAAGAGTCATAACAAGTTTATGTTTGTTATTGACGATCAATAAAATATGCCTATAAAAACTGTTTGCATTCAGTAAAATTACAGTTTTTAATGTGTATCTCGCAGTAAAGTTACACAACATTAATCCGCTCACAGGTCGCGAGAACGTGATATGGCAAAAAAAAACATTATAATTATTTATTCATATTGCAGCAAACAAAATAACTTCTTTATCCGTTACAGAGAAATATTATTAAATACACTTCAGGCAGGGGAGATCAAATAGACCGACAAATCAAGCTCAAAACCTCCTCCGTGGTACCTGAGAAATAAGGAATGATTGCTCTCAAATTTATACTTGCATAAAATGCCTATTTAAATTGGATAATACTATAATAATATAAAATGATACGTTTGATCCCTGACCGATACTTTTATTATTCGACCAAAACCATTGGCGTACATAATATTATAATAATAATAAAATATAAATGTAAAATTTAAATTAACTTTGATTTAACTATCTTTGACGAGATGTCTCCTAAATAAATAATTCTACGCCAGTTTTTAATATTATCGTTTGCTTTCTTCTCTCCTAAAAAAATGTTTTTTACTATGAGTTGTTTAACTTGCTTACGCTTAAGTAAGTTAACTACTACGTCTGTGTTGTAACCATTATTTACAGCTATCTGTTTAATAATGTTTAACTCTAATTCAAAGTTGACTTTAGTGAGAGGGATGTTAACTAATCTATTAATCATTGCATGGAATGATGAGAGCTTTTGCAACCACGGGTGAACTGATTGATGGTGAATGACAACATCTGTATAAGTAGGCTTCCTGTAAATGGCAAATTCTAATCTGTTGCTATTATTTATCTTTATTGTTATGTCAAGAAAATTTAAGGTTTTTTGCTGCTCGATCTCTAGTGTGAATTTAATATTTGTATGCAATGAATTTAAAAACCCAAACTTCATTTTGTAATTTCAAGCAAACTTTGCGATAGTAAGTCTCTAAGATAGATGCCTCTGAAAGAGGCGAAACACGTGTCACAGTTAGTAACACAATACGTGGAATAATCAAAGTTAATTTATATTTTCTATTAAAATGAACTTCCACAAAGTTACCGCCGAAACCATCGAAAGTATTAAATATAAATGTATTTAACCACTTGAATGCCAAGCGGACACCGGTGTCGGGAACATATGCAAGCGATCACGGATGTCCAAGACATTTAAAAAATCAAAAACTTGGTATTTTAATAGAATATAAGCAATATGTTGATGAATATGTGTAGTGCTATCTCTACTGAGTCAATATAGGTTTTTAAAATATCGAATTCGAGTGTATATTAGTGTATAAAATTATTTTTCAGTAAATGCATTAATGATTTATTTGCGCGGTATTCAAGCGGTTAAGGATAGTCCGTTAGGGTTTTGAGTGTTTCGACATTATTACCTGTATGATATTCAAGTAACCTATAATATTTTTTCAATAAATAGTTTTAAAAAAGCAGGTATAATGAACTAAATATTTAATGTGTTTTGTATTGTATATGTTAATAAAAACACAATATTCCTTTGTACTTTATTAAAATTCATTTAAAAGGCCAGGATCGGTTTCGCTCATTGCGAGCATTGTCAACTGATAAGAAACATTTTTAAACAGTGTTATTTGTACAAACATAAATTGAAATAAAAAGGTGTAAACAGAAATTGACATTGAAAAGAGTTTAAACATTACAGTGTAAGAGACTCTATTATTACACAAAATTTAAATGCTTAACACCTCTAACATATGATTAAAAAAATCATCAAAGATTAATAAATTTTCAAGTGGACATAAAATTCTACTTCTTAAATTGTCTATGTTTTGTTTTTTTCATGTACTTTTTATGCAAGTTCGCTGTTCTGTTTTGTCATAGTTCTGTTTTACCATGTTCTATTTTATCATTTTTCTATTTAATGACGTTCTGTTTATTGGTGTTCTGTTTTATCATGTTCGTTTATTCATGGAACCGTTTTTTTATTAATAGCCACCAAAGAGTCGTCTTAAATGAAATGCCATGTTTCGTTTATGTACAACAGATATACTACACTGTATTATTAAACGTCAACAAAAGTACATAATTAAATCGACGTGTCAATTTTCTCTTAAATATAAAATTTCTGATGTTTTATATGTGATATTTCAATCAAGTATTTATTGCGTTGATTCAAAGCTAAACGTTAAACTTAAATCACCCTGTCCTACCTTCCTACGTCCAGTAAAAAATGACAAACCCGGACTTGTATTTTGTAATTTATAAGTTTAGAATTAGAATCAATTTTTAATTTATTCGTAAACCTTGCGATATTATGTCTGAAGATGCTTCTCAAAGAGGCGAAACATGTGTCACATTTTTTAACACAGCATGTGGAATAACAAAGTTATCAAATTTAATTATATATTAAAAATGAACTGCCTTAAACCTATCGTCGAATCCATCGAAAATATTAAACCATACAGGCAAAGTTTTATAATATTTCATTTGATTCATCACAACGAATTGTGGCAGGCTATCTTTTATAATATGAATACGGTACATAATATTATATTCAGTGAAAAGTGGTTACAATATTTTAAGAATAATTATCGAATCAATTGTGGGCTTATTACATAAAATATGGATAATTGTATTTTTTTATACTTCACCTTTCACATTATACGACCCTGAAAGCATTGCTTTGAGAGGACAATAAAGTTATTAATACTTATTCGCTATTTATTTATTTTTAATCCATGTTCGCTCCCATTGTGGAGCACATGGCCTCTTAATTGAGGTATCTGAACAGAAGTTTTTTTTCTACGAGAACTACTCAGTCGCTTTTTTTCAATTTGAGTTGTTGGGAAAGAAGGTTAAGGTTAGAACAGGACTTGTGGTTGACTAATCGCTATTGCTACACCCAGTTATTAAATGATCAGAAGGATGGGAGGAGAGGAAATAATGTGAATTGACATCACAAACCCAGTCTTCGATCACAACTTTAAATTGAATATTTCTCAAATTCACTGTGATTTTACCAGGACCAAACCTGCAAGATCGACTGACCAACTGAGCCACAGCAGGCGACAAGCTTCTTATGTGAGGAAGGAACCCGATTCATGCGGTGATTGATTCTTAAAACTACAAATTTTTCTTGGTATAGTTTAAAATAAAAATGCAAAAAAAACAATGCCAGAAAGCAGTATTTGTACGCCACTGTTATGAAGTAATAAAGTCTTATAATATTATTATTTCAACGCTACTCTGAAACCTAACAGTCGTATCGTTGTTAGATAGGCGATTTTATGCAAATCAGATAAAAATATGACTTATACATGTCTCACCATAACAAAATGAGTTTTATTCTTTTCAATATGATTATAATAATTTGCAATTGAGTGAGACAGAAAGGCTCTATTTTACGCTTTAACTCTTTAAGATCACGATTGGCTATAGCAACATATTTTTTTTTTGATAAATAGCCAATGATTTACTTACCACCTTTCTGACTAAAATAAAATGTGACAGTTTCCACTAAGCTGATTGATTTGTGTTTCAAATATATGCAGTGCATAATAAAAATTATTTTCATTTTAGGAAATTAATTTTAAGAAATCTACCCCTTGTTTACAGGAATGTTAAAGGTAACCCACCCTAAACAAGATAAAAGCATTTCAGACATACACACCATCCAGTAAGTAGATTGAAAAATTTCATTCGTAGGTTTGATTCTATGCGTTATCTATTGACAGAACGTTACTTGAAAAAAGGACTAAAGTCTTGAACTTTTTGTAAACCATGATTCTATCCGAATATTTTGTGCATCTATAAGACCTTCAGAACTTATCAATTTAACAATTAATTATTATTATTAGGTACGGACTATTGCAGCGATGAAAGGCTCGTTCAATTTCAGAGCTATTCGCGGTGATCGGAGAAACTGGCTGATTTTTGTATTGCTCCTATATTATACAGAATAATTTTTAAGGCAATCAAAATTTATAATATATACTAACGTAATGTAAAAACATGTAATATACCTTAAAATATTAAATATTATAAACAGTGTACTTGCTAATAACTTACTTAGGAAGAGTGAGGAGTTCCAAGATTGTCGCAGAAATATATACTATTCTTTTCACTCCAATTCCATGCTTCAAATATCATAGTCATAGCCTTAGTAGATAACATATACCCATCGGAAATTGAAGTAAGCTACTGATTTGACCTGAAAATATATTTTTTTTCTAATTTAAGAAAGGGCTTGCCGGCTAAAGTTAAACATCCAGCCCATTCGTAGATTATTGCTTATTACAAACATATTCTCGCTGATTACAAACTACTTCATAGTAAATTCATAGTAAGTAACATATCGACTGTGGAAAGGAAAAAGGACCCCACAGTTTTTTCAAAACAGATTTTTTTCGATAATCACAATGTATCAAACTTGATACACGTTCTATCAAAAGGATGCAAGCTGCAAATTCCGAATTAGTATCTAAATTTAGTTTTTAAGTTTGAAAAATATGACCTTGTAAAAAATTAAAACCAAGCAAAAAAACCGAAATAAAAGTTTTTCCTGCATATGGTCCAAAATCATCAAAACACGTTTTTTTGCGCCTCCTGTAAAATTTGTTATGTGTGGGTTACGTCCTTTTTCCTTTTCACAGTAGATATGTTAAAATCATTGGGCTATTGATTTTATATGAGTACAGAATTCCCATCGCCCACGGTAACTTACATATATGCTTCTGGAAAATGCGTTGAAACTGTTTTAACGCGTACGTATTCTCTCCGTATAGAAACTATGATAAAAGTAAAAAAAACAATTCTTATATTTTTCCGTCATTTCCAAGAAAATTTTGGCCATTTATGTTATTATACGAGGCAAAAAAAAATACAGTGCTCTATAAAACCCGGACCACGTGTGAGTATTTACCAAACCTGGCATGTAAGAATCTTCTCATAAATTCCTGTAATGATGAGACACATTTCGAGATAATAATATCAATAATTGAACGTAGGAACCTGTAAACAAATTTTTGACCCTTTCGGTCCCACGAGCGGATAGTTTGTTGCGGTGATGCGCGGCGCGCGCCCGACCGTCAATTTAATATGAAATTATTATAATTCGCTGTGAACTTAAAATTGGTATTGTGTGGTACCGGCCGTCACTCGTTTACCTACGTATTATATTACCGTGACCATTTCTTTACTAAGCCACGGGATTATATTCTTCAATATGTATTTATTTACCTGCCATTTGAAAATAATTAGTGATAAACGAACATTTAAAACTCATACTGATTATTCAAATGTCCCAATATATATTTGGTGACTGTTACAATCTGTATGATCCAGTATTCCAGATTCAACGACATTCATTTAACAAGTTGTCATTAATCCTTCTCGAAACCACCGATTTGTACTATAATAAATAACAATCAGCGATGGGCTGCCGATACATTAAGAAGACGCTCGATTAATCTCAAAACAATTTTAGATGTTCTGCGGAAGGAGTGAATTTGTATAGCACTCCTGTGAAATTATATGCAATACTTAAATAGGCAATCGATTATTACTTAATACACTTATAATATGTAACAATATGCCGTAATTTACCGTAAACTTATCAATGAATATGGCTAAAAAATGTACTACCGTGTATACTGAAACACTCGTAGATAATATATAAGTCAGAAATTGCATTAATTTACTAATTTGATTTGAGAATTTTATTTTATCTTAAATTAATAGAGGGATCGCGAGAGCCCCTCCGAGCCCCCTCCAGCCCATCCATGATAACAACATTTATAAAAATAAATACAATAATGAATCATCTACAAAGAGACTTATTTGACCGAGTGTCGCTTAGTCAATCACTGTTGTAAAATAAAATAAATAACCAATGGCTAAATTATACTAAAATTTTGATAAACGTACCTTGGAGAGAGTGCCATAAGCGCACGAGGCGTGCGCCGGGGCCTCAAAAAAAGCTTCTTCTTAACCCAATCTAATAATATCGCAACAATTGTTTTTGTCGAATAAATAATTCCCATTGCAAAAAAATATAACAACGCCTTCGATATAAATAATGAGATATTTGTGATCGGATAAGATTGCAAAAAGATTTTTCCATTTATTTTATGTATGAAAATCTTTTTTGATAGTCAAAAAACAGGGCCTCAAATATTAGTTTCGAGCAAGGGTTCTCTCGAGTGCCTGATCCGCCATTGCTTCGAGACATTATAATTCTCCAAGAGTACAATAATTAATTAATAAGTCCGGTTATAAAAATGATAATTGTCGACAACACACTCACCACTTCTCATTATATCAATTGTCAAGAAAAACATGGACCTCATTCTACGTATATTTCTCGGAGTGTCTTTCTCGTAGAGAGATGTACGGCTACGACTCAAGAATGACGATTTTTTTGCCGTAGCATTGCTATCGAATATTACCTTTATGCAGACAGTGTTAAAGACTATCACGTACATAGATATTCTAAGCCAATTTTTGTAGCTCAACCTACTTAATCTGCAAACTTCTCTCTCTTCTTGGCTGAGTAACATGCATTTGAACTGATCATTTCAACAGTTTTTTTATACACGATAACTATCAGCCAACTGTACAACGTAATATGTTTTAGAAAATATAATACGTTATTCATTCAGTGAGGATGTGAAATCAAGTTTTTTGCTATCGTCTCGTTTGTCATGTTTACATTTTCATTGTTTTCTCCGTGTGATTTCCTTTTCATGTCATTGTTGATCTGTAATTAAATTTAAAAAAGAAATGATGCCGTGGTAATACGTATACTACTGAAAATTTTAAATATATTTGATGCTACGTCATAAAGAGCGGTTGATTTATTTTGCTGTCATTTTGAAGTATATCGACTGTGGAAAGGAAAAGGGACGTAATCTACACATATCAAATTATACAAGAGGAGCAAAAAACGTCTTATGATTATTTCGGGCCATATGCATATTATGAATTATACACAACCTTGAAGTGCACGGAGACTTCTAAACTGGTGTTTAATTGACATAATCTAATATTAATTAAAGAAACTGTCTAGGAAAAGCCTTTATTTCACTCTTTTTTCTTGGTTTTATTTTTTTAAAAGCTCATATTTTTCAATCTTAAAAGCTAAATTTAGATATTAATTCGGCATTTGCAGCTTACACCCTTTTGATAGAACGTGTACCAAGTTCGATACATTGTGATTATCGAAAAAAACTGTGGGTTACGTTTGTTTTCCTTACCACTTTCGAATCTTATGTAGCTCAATAAATTTTAATCGGCAATAAACTATCACAGTAATCTTAAATGTGCTTTCTCAATAAAAAAAAAAAAATGTATTATATTATATAATGTACGATACATACTCAATAGTAGATGTTTATGACTTATTATATGGTTGGCTGAATAAATTTAATGCACCCTATTTTTCAATGTAACAGCATCCCGGGAAATTGTTCAGAAAATTTGAATACCTGACTGCTCGTACAGTCACGTAGCAGGGGGGGGTTACCGGTCCAAAAGAAGCCCTGCATCATCAGAGGATTCCTCGGCGTGTTGCCTCGTGGCGGGAATTATCCTCGAGTGAGGTAGGCGGAGTCGTCTTGCCCATTACTTCATATTATAATAGGATAATAATCGCAATACCGATTTTATTTAGTTTAAAATGGTTCCGAGTAAACACGAATCCATTTTTTATTCAGAACATAGGCGATACACTAATTTTTTCAATAAGTGTATATTATTATGAATGTGAGAAATTTGTATTCATAATCCACATTACTATCGACATTTCTAATGATTATCATATATGTATAGGCTTACATATATACAACATGCTACTCTTTGTCTCTCCTAGAGTTTATTAAACCTCGCTAATAACAATGCAATTCTCTCGAAAGCTTAATTGCGGATAAAATCACAGCATTAAACCCAACTTTGGAATCAAGAAACCCGATAATTTATGTGAATTATGTAATATTTTCAAGAAAATTCGGCGGCCATATTTCAATTTTCGTTTGTTGTAAACAGTTACATTTCAAAATTTAAGTTGACTTTGTCATAGTGATATTATATTCGTATTTCGCGTAAATTATCAATTAACCTGATTCCCATGTATGATAGTTTGCTATTTTCCTATTTGTAAATAAATTTCCTACAGAGCTGCATTGTAAATTGACGAATTTTCAGGTATGAAAAAAGTAGTATGTTCTAAAGCATATTTCTCCAACTTTTAAACATATTTTTAATTGATGAAATTCAGCCTCTATAATATGTAATGCTTTCTGATAGTTATATTTCCAATTAATCTCTGTTTATCTACCACGACATTAATTGTCATAAAAAAAAATGATATTATGAATTACAATAACCCAATAATTCAAAGATGCCTCTTGCACATTGGGTTTTCCCACTGCAATTAGATATATCAGATTTTGTAGCTAATGTGTTTTATATAGATTTTTTCATTTATTTAAAGAATACATTTGACTCACAAATCCACATTTTTTCTTTATTTATTCATGCTAGTTCCTAAAATGAAGCATCTGAATTCCTACAGAAATCACTAAAACTTCTGCATTACGGAGTATTTCGTTTGCTTAACACTCTCTTCGTCTCATTTTATTCTTGTATATTGGCATGGATCTATAAATCAATTGAAAACCAAATGTGAGTGCAAACGTAGTAGACGTAGGACTGAAGCCGTAGGGCGTAGACTATTTGAAAACGAACATTAGCGAAATCAGTCAAAAATATTCTGTTTCATTCCAAATAATTATAGAACACGAAAAAGAAGAGACACTTACTTTGGACTCATTTTTAGGTGGCTATATTTTCTAAAATACTTATAAATAAAATAAATACTTAACACCATGCCTAGTATTTCCATAATAAAAAAAAAATTCTGAAGTCTTGAATTTCCAATAGGCCATAACAATATTGTTTACAGCAGGAGTCTGAAAAGAAAAAAATATATAAAATTGACGTATCTTTCTGTGAGATTTTAAAACAAAAAAAAACTCTGCAACGTTTCTTTTTAAAAAATATTTTGGTTGGATGAAAGCAAAATGGTTTGCATAATACCTAGTAAAAATATGGCTTTGGTTAAAGACCATAAAATATTTATATATAATTTTGATAATGTATTTACAACTTTAACGTGCGAAAGAATGTTTGTATATCTGTACATATCTTTTGTGAACTACATACATACATACACTTCGCTACGATTTCACAAAAAGTCATGCGTATTAATAATATTTTCTCAAAAGAACAAAAATGCTATTTTCATCCAAAATATGTTATGTAAGCGGTTTTAATAAAGTAATGTGGCGACGTGCAGGCGGCGTCTTATTCGATGCACTTCGTAGGTATGCTAATCTACGCTTAAGTACCTTTAAATACGGTGGGATAGCTGGCGAAACACGAATCATCCCATTAAATGGTTCCAACTATCTCCAAATAGGTACGTACCGTAAAGCTCGGCCCAACTAAAAGACGAATTATCAAATTAAATAATATACGAAAGCAATTCTTTTGACCTTATCCAAATTAGAGACTGCGGTGACTGGCCGATCGATGTGTGTTTTGTGAGGGACTAATATTTTCTCAGAATATTTATTTATCTATGGAATGATGACAATTTCTGGGAAGATCCATTTTATAACACTTTATTTAATTTCAATAATACTTCATTCTTTTCGTATAATAATATATGTTTTAGATAAATTATTTATGGTTCGAAATGGTGTGGTTATTTTTTAAAATACTGCTTAAATCTTCATCATCAATATAAGCTGTGAGTCGTTTAACCCGAAACAATTCAGACATATACATTAAGAAAAATAGCGTATGGGGTAATAAAACTACACATAATGAATTCGCGATGTGATAAATCTTCAAACGATAGGCTTTTTGTTTCAAATTAAGATAATAAACTTATTGAAGATCGGAACCAATTCAACCAATCTACAATACTTAAATAGTAGCAGTAAAAAAAACGGTTATTTTAATGAATATTTTCAGCTTGATCTAGCAATTTAAATCCAAAACATTTAACGAATAATATTCGTACTTTTGTCAATTAGTAAAATAGATAAATTCGTAAATTCATATATTGTAATAAAATCATGAATATTTTATTATATACTATATATTGAAATTAAGTCAATAGTAAATAGAATTCGTTCAATGTGTCAATAATTAATATTGTGATAAAGACAAATCTATTATATTTTATTCAAAACTTTATTCATTATTTAAAATAAAGTTTATTAAATGAGACTTCTTATTATATTGCGATGAGAAGACTTGTGTCATTGCCCTAAATTGTTCATAAAAAGACTCATTCAACATGGTCTTCACTAACAGGGTAAGAATAATAATATTTATGTCGAAGGAAAGATGAATAGTCCCTATTATAAACTAACGAGAAAAACTTGCTTGGAAATCACACACAGAGTTTTGATTAATCATATCAATTTGTTGCAAAAATAACTGCCATCGTTAAAATAATTGAAAACGTTTCATATATAATACTTGTTTACTACGTGAAGTTTCAAATATGATTTTAAAATAATGCCGCGATATCTTTTTGTCAGTCGGTAAGGTAGATAGATCACAGCGATATAAAATGAGAAGCATGTCGGTAAAACAGCGGCCACATGGTAAGTTTCTAATAAAAATCTGTAAACCACGTTAGTGGTTTTGACAGAAAGTGTTTAATTGATTTTTTTAAATTACTTTCTACAGCAATCAGTGAAAGGTGACTATATAAACTTTATAATCTAAATTTCTATTAATTTAATAGTTTTTTCAATTATCTTAAACTGGTATATGAGTTGTTTTAGGTTATGATTTTGACGTATAGAATTCTCAATATGCCGGTGTCTTTATTATATATAGACCATTTTAAAATTCACAGTAAATAGAAAATAGTGAGGACAGTCAGTGTCGATAACTTTAATTATCTTTGAAGAGATTTTTCTAGTATCATAAATTTTCCACTCTGGTTCAAAATTTTAATCGAACGACAAGTTAAAACGTCAAACTATATTTATTTATATCTTGCCTATTTTCAGCTATGGTTTCGGCGGCTAATGTAATTTATTATGTTTAATTTCATCGTAGCAGTATCTTCAAGTAATTGCATTACAGAAAAATTTAGCTTAGAATTTTATTTGCAAAATTAATGACCGACTTCTGCTTGTATTCCGTGAAAACCATAATAACCGAAAATGATATTTTGCTGTAGTTCTTGTAATTACATACCACAAATAATACACAATTTATTTGTATTTAATATACCAATATCTTTACAATTCATTTTAGGTGAATCACCATGCCACCAAAAAAAGTTGACGAACCAGAAAAGAAGCCTCTCATTGGTCGC
Organism: Himalopsyche tibetana; assembly: GCA_030503985.1. Lineage (NCBI taxonomy): Eukaryota > Metazoa > Arthropoda > Insecta > Trichoptera > Rhyacophilidae > Himalopsyche > Himalopsyche tibetana. The sequence goes on along the minus strand of JAPJYX010000019.1, from coordinate 26,793,095 downwards.
GTTGGCACCAATTTGAAGGTGGGAATAGTCGGTATTCCCAATGTCGGCAAGTCTACCTTTTTCAATGTTCTCACCAAGAGTCAAGCTGCTGCTGAAAACTTTCCCTTCTGCACCATCGATCCTAATGAAAATAAGTATTTTTTTATATATACCCTAACAGTAATATTACATTTGTAAGAAAATATATCTGAATAATGCAGTTGTAAATTTAAATTGCATTTAGGAAATCATTTTCACCAATCGAATCTTTTATATTTATTTTTAGAAATTTATCATAGAAATATGATGTCCTGATGAAACTTAAGTTGAGATAACTAACACTATTCCAGTTAATTTCTTCTTTGAGCACTGGTTACATCTTATCAGGAAGTCGTTATCAATATGAATATTCCCACAAATAAAGCATGTTACCACATACTTATAAAGCATAAATATTTGTTTCGTTTTCCGTACCAATATGAAGCTCTCTGATCTATCGTATTTTATCCAAGTAATCTCCATCAACTTGTTGAAACTACACAATGTCTATCACTTACCTGGTATTAAATTTTAGTATCTCATCAACATATTGAATCAATTTTTTTAAACTCATGCCTGTCAAATTTGAATATAAACAAAAACATCAATAAGAATTCCATATTCAAATGCTTTTTCTAAGTTCAACTGTTTTTTTGCATTTATCAAATGTCAATATATATAGTCACTATAAAAAATCGTTTTTATTATTCAATCAATTTGATTGCAATAATTCTACGATGACTGATAAATATAACAGAACATTTATCCACGTTTTGTATGATGGCAAAAGGAAAAAGGCTTCGAAAGTTTCAAGCTTGGGTTGTTTTACTAAATTTGATGCCCAACAGAGATATCTGTCCACAAAACCTGTCTGCTTCATTATTTATGGTAAACCTGGTCTACCGACGAGAGATCTTGGCAATAAACTTGCACATTACTGGAAATGTGTACATATTAACCCTCAGGAATTGATAGAAGAACAAATAAAACTCAACAGTGATACTGGGAGATGTATACAATTCAATTTGCGCTGTGGAAACATTATCGATACAGACGTTGTGCTTGCACTCGTGAACGCAAAAATACATTCGGACATTGTAAAACATAGAGGCTACGTGTTATCAGAGGTTCCGTTAATCAGTACTTCTGAAGGGAATAAATCGCACTATGGACAATTTTATTCAGAATATTTATTTTTGCCTGTTGAAAATTTTCTAAATGATTGGATTAACAAAACCCTAATGGCTGCCAATTTTATTGAAGAATTAATGCTAAATGTGACTTCAAACGATTATCCAAACTACGATACTGTTTCATCATCAAAGTCTTCTACAAATAATATTTATATTTCGTTTGATAATTTATCAAAATTTTCAAATATTATAACTGTTAAAAACAACCAACGTACAGTTGATAAATCTTTCGACTTACATAATGTTATAAAGTGGACAGTTAATCTGGAAGCTGATTTTGTTATTCACTTAACATGTCCGACAGAAGATATTATATCTGTAAAAAATAAAAATATAACAACAACTCCATCTCTGTTTAAAATACAGACAACTGATATCTCGGTGGATGAATTAAACAATATTGATAATGTTTATAGTGAAGAAGGAACCAATTCATTAGATCACAATAAAGATTATTGTTTTAAAAGGCCATGTGATTTCCCTGATACGGTTCATTCTCAATGTGAATTATTCGACAGCATATTACCTGTGATAGAAAAAGAATTAATGACACGGGAATGTGGGTTTGGAATAAAAATGGATGGTCGTTTCAATATAGACACATTGCTCGACAAAATAATCACATGTATTTCTTTGTTACCAATTTACCCCGTACTGCTACCTGTTCAATATAAAAACATATATTCTAAGGATTCATTTGAAAACTTTTCGGAAGACGCATCTAATCTATCGCCGAGAACTTTTTTGGATTCTTTTAATAAAAATGCTTCTTTAGAGCCAGATTTATCTCTCTCTGAATCATTATGGACTACAAAGTGTCCTGTTGGACTAAGTGAAGGAAAATGTACTACAGGGTGTGTAGAAAATGCAGTAGTGTTTTTGGGTAATATTTTTTTACTTTCAACGTCTGACGCAGTGGATTTGTTTTGTAGAAACCCACGTCCTTATTTAAATTGCAAAAATTTAAAACCAACATGTAGAATTGCAGTATTGGGTATGAAAGCGTCTGAAAAGACAATACTGGCAAGATGCTTATCCTGGTTGCTTGGTGGTGAAATAGTAACATTAGAAGATGTTAAAAATTGTGTATTGGTTGATAAAAAAAATGAAATTATGAAAAAAGTTTGCCAAAAAGCTTTGTTGCTTATTACAGAATCCAGAAAAAAGAATTGTAGCCGTGAAGATAATCTTAGAAAAGAAAAGTTGGACTTTTGGAAAAAAGAATCATTAAATCTAATTGAATGTTATATCAATAAACAATATAATAAAAAAACTGAACCAAATGATCCGTCAGTTTCCGGTTTTTCGGTTAATGCTAAAAATGAATCTAACACTTCTTTAAATACAAAATCTTCTAAATCAGTACATAAAAAAAATAATGTTCTAAGTGATGGACCCCGATCAAATATTGTGTCCAATAACTCACTATTAAAATCGAAGTTATCCATTTCAAAGGGCGTAAACAAATCACAGAGTCGTCTTCAAAATAATGGATCTACAACCGCAAAATTACTCTCAACCGATTCGATAAATACAGATGAATGGCTGTACTCTGAAATAAAAAAAATATTTCGATTTGATATTGTATCTTTAAATATTGTAGAAGCTTGCAGAAATGTTTTGTTCGAGCCTGAAAGTATTTTGAAGTATGCACCACATTCCTTAACAACACCAGTTGAATTAAAAGTACCAAAAGAAACAGATGACGATGTCGTGGTACTTGCCAAAAAACTTGCTAATGATAGTAATATGTTAGATGATATTAATATAACAGATGAAGAAATTGCCAACAAATTGGTTTTTGTTATCAAAGAAATTGAAAAGAATCGAGCAACAGTAAATCCTGACAAGAAATATGGCGGTTGGATTATAGATAGTATGACACTAGATCCAAATTATTGGGATATTTTAAGCAAGATGGACTGCTTACCTGATGATATATTTTCACTTTACGATACTGAAAACTTTGATCATTCATCGTTTATAAAATACAAGTCGAGGATTAAAAACTGTGGTAAATCCATGAAGGATATTTTTGAAACAATTCACGATCCTTGGGATCAAACTAGCTTTGCTGAGATACGCACCCGGCCAATGGTAGTTTCAAACGTTTCAAAAATTGTTTCTGATTTGTTAGAAAATGAATATTTTCAAGACTTAGATATTCACGGCTCGTCATCAATATCTGTGAAATCTACTGAAACTTCTCCTGATTATATAGCGATAAAAAAAGATTTTGAGGAATTCAAAGAAGATTGGATTAATCTGAAAATATTTCTTGATGATATCCCTGTTCAACCAATGGAGCTGAATGTTAATAACTACGATTCCGTGTCAGAACTCTTGGCAGAGTGCTTAAAACTTCTAAGATATCGTTATAGTGTAGGTTGTAAAGTATATGAAGGAAATGACGGTACGTCAGATACATCCGAGAATTTTATTTATGAGACTGATAATGAAAGCCTATATATCGATTTAAGTAAGCTAGAAGACAGTAAAGTGTTTGGGGAAACAAATCTTTTTTGTCCTATTGTATTTGGAAAATACAATGTTCTATGGAGAGGAAAACGAGAGTTCCAAACGAAATTCAAAGAATTAATTTATATGTTATCATCTTTAAGTGCTTTCGATGATTTCAAATCAGACCCGGAATCGTTTCTCCAATTTGAAAAACCGATAAGATTCAATTTACCTCCAAGGATTTGCATTACTGGTCCAAAAAATAACGCATCTGTGGAAGTTTGTAAATTATTTGCCGATAAAACAGGATTGATTTACATAAACTTCTTGAATTTCGCATTGCATTTCGAAATGTTACCAGAAAACTCAGACACTTCCCGTCAATTTTACGATTTGCTGGATCACAGTGATTTAGATTTGTTGAAGAAGACGAATGAAGATACATTTGGGTATGATGATGAAACAACGAAAAGCATTGGCAATTATTTCATTCATAACCATCCCATGCCTGCAAATTTTCTTGCACGATTAATAACGAAGATTTGGTTTACGGAACCATTTCGTAGTCGAGGATTCGTATTACACGGGTTTCCCAGAATACCGTCTGATCTTGATGTCATCAAGGAACACTTTGCAATTCCAGATATGGTAATTGAGCTTCGTCCTGATATTATATTAGCGAATGAAAATATGATCAACGATCTTTTTGATGAGTGGAAATCGGACCAAAACGATCGAAAGAGTAGGTGTCTAATAAACAATCAAAAAGCAATTGATAAATGGAAACTAGACCGAGAATCACGATTTATCGGTGTATCGTTGTTCCGAAAAATATTTCGAGATGCGGTAAGTGAATCCGAAAAAGATACTTTAAGAGTACCGATTACACCCAAAAGTTCTCGGGGGTCTTCATTAGGAAGAAGTTCAATACAAACAAAAAGAACTTCATCAAAAAGTATAATGAAACAAACAAACTCTAATATTGTCAGATTGTCACTATCGGAAGAAGAATGGACGAAATATGTATTTGAAGAACTGGACCAAGAAATACCTGAACCGGTATTTGAGGATGAATGGGAAAGTGATTCGAGAGCAAAAGAACGTATTTCAGATCATGTAAATGAGTGGTTTACTTCAGACTTAAAACTGTTAAAATCTGTGAAATATATGAGTAAAAAAGACTTAATTCCGTGGGTAGGCATCGATGATAATTATTCAGTTCGAAAAACTTTGAAAGAAATTTTAAAAGCGACTAAAGACGTTAGAAATAGAAATCAATCGTTTTTCGAGCAAACTTTGCAAATGCACACAGATTCTGCCGAGAAGATGATTAAAAGCGGATTGGTATTTATCAGCGAATTCGGTGTTGATTGTCCTGTTTTAGTTTATGAACACGATTTTCCATTACCAACTTATTTTACTGATGTATCAAATAACAATATATTTCCCGTTCTTCATCGAAATTACGTGTACTACTGCAGTGGTATGGATAACTGTAGACAATTTTGCGCTGACCCGTTGAAATATATTTCATCGTTCAATTCGGAGAAGACTATTCACATACCGTTAAAAGTGTCTATTGTAGGACCTCCGAACTGTGGCAAAACAACTCTGTCAAGAAGATTTGAGAACTATTTGGGTGCGAAAGTTTTAACAAAGATTCAGTCAGTTGATTTCGTTCTTGAAAATTTCCCTTGGACTTGTTTAGCCGAGCAAATTAAAGAAATTTTGCAAAGAGGAGACGTATTAAATAAGCAATTAATAGTACAAGCCGTTAAAGTAGCTGCATCTGATGTTAAGTGTATACATCAAGGGTTTGTTTTGGACGGTTTCCCGGAAGACGAAGACGAAACGCTAGCTCTTATCGCTGCCGATTTATTCCCACATGTTATTATTGATCTACAATGTGATAAAAATATATCCACTGAATATCTTGTAGATGGTGGTACACGTAATAAAAATTCTGAGAGCCTTAATCATTCTGTTGAATATTTATCACATTTTTATATAAATTGGGAAAAAGGCAACACGGAATTCAGAAAGTCGCTTGAAGATAATTATCAAAATCTTGCAACCATTGACGCTTCGAATTCAAAATGGAGATGTTGGTGGGATGCACAGACAATAATACACGCGCGTATGAAAGATTTTCAATTGTTTCTTAAATCTTATTCTTCTTGTGCATCCTTAAAATATCTTAGCATAACTTTTGAAGAGTTTCAAAAACGGTCAAGTAATTTAAAAGACTATTGTCCTACTTGTTTGAAAGAAGGATTTCTGCTTAATAGTGATGAGCGATTAAATAGAAACGGATTGGTTAAGTTTGCAAAGTATTTTTATTGGTTTTGTGAAAAACACGTAGAACAGTTTATCAGATCGCCGTATGATTTGGATCAAAAATTGCCAAAACATTTACCGGAAAAAATTTCACATTATCTGAATAAAGAAATTGTACACGAAAACGGAAAATGCATTGTTACATTTGTATCTAATTTCCCATCAAGAAAAGTGGTCCAAGGTAACTCTTCATTCGCAGTTCGCTATAAAGACAAAATCTATGTTTTCGCCGACGAAGAAAAAAGAAGTAAATTTATGGCGGAACCTGAAAAGTATTGCAATTTTAAAATTAACTACAAGTATGACGAATTATTCTCTAAATCAAATCTATTGAATCTTTCTAATAAGGGTTACTACGAACAACATTTGCAGGATATTCTGGCAAAGGCTGCCATAAACACTGCTAAAATAAGACCCAAATATCCTGGATTGGATGCACGCACTTCTGCAGCTATACATATGGCGCTATATCTTAAAATAAACGATCCTGATGCAACACCCGATGACGTTAAACATTATAAAAATGTCAACGAAGACTTCGAACAAAAATGTCAACTCGTACGGAGGACACTGGATGTGATGAAGAACATGAATAATCCATGGCTTGAAGATTCAAATCATAATATTTCTTCGGATTTATTAGAAGCTTCTCATAGTAAAAACAAAGAAATGTGAATTATAACCACGTATGATTTTTGGAGGTTTAAATTAAAAAGAACACGTGTATTTCTTCTACAAAAATAATAGCACCTTTTCTAACGTTTCAAAAACGCTTATTACCAAAATAGTTTGTAAATACTTCTTATTAAAAAAATAGATACCGCTCATCTTTTACGATAAATTAAAATAACAAAAATATCGACTCTGTAAAGGAAAAATAACGTAACCTACAGTTTTTTCAGAACAGCTTTTTTTTCGATAATCACAGTGTATCAAACTTGATACACGTTCTATCAAAAGGATGTTAGCTGCAAATGTCGAATTAGTATCGAAATTTAGCTTTTAAGTTTGAAAAAAGATGAGCTTGTGAAAATCGAAACCATGAACAAAGACTGAAAAAAAGGTTTTTCCTAGACAACTTCTTTAATTAATATTAGTACAAATCTCCATGCACTTCATTGCTTGTGTATAATTTGCATATGGCCAAAAAACATCAAAACACGTTTTTTGTGCCTCTTGTAAAATTTTCTTTGTGTGGGTTACGTCCTTTATCCTTTCCACACTCGGTATGAAACAGTAGTTACTGTAACACATTTATTTACCTGGATACACGAATTATCAAACCAAATTTCTATGCCTAAAAGAGATTAACATTTGATACTAATATTTAAAAAAAAAAAACACATTTTGTATAAAAAATACCTGCTTGACTGACTAATGAAATCGAGTTATTAGCTTGTGATCCTAACTTATAAATAAATAATTCATCCACTTTTAATAAGTTTATATCTACACATATAATTAGCATAAGACTGAATAAACATTTAACGATTTTTACTATACCTTACGTTGGCAAGATGTATAAAATATAAATCTTCAAAACATTTAATCTAATTGATAAATCCAGCATTTATTATACACTTTGTTAGCTATTTATCTTCGCGGCCGAAAGTGTTCGTATCCAAGGCAGAAAATAATCAAATTAGCAACCAATGTTGTTTAATTCATAGCTTAAACCCAGATGTATTGACCGAGGTGTTTTTTTCAGTACGTAGGGTTCCCGTACCAGATGAGAGATTCGACTACCTATGCCAGTTCCACAAACCCATGAGGTAAGATGTCTTTTTGTTGCCATGCCAAAATCTCTGGCGTGTCTTGAGTCATGAAAAAGAACAAAACAATTGAGTGTCGTATTAATCGTGTTGTTTTTAAAAGAATTCGGCTGACTGCCGATGCGAAGATATCTTAATTAATAATTTGAAATCACTAGTTCAATTCCCAATCAATTATTTGGTAATAGACTTTTCGGAGTTTAAACCTGGAACAGTCTGATAGATAAGTGTTCTTTTATAAACGCCATACATTTTGTTCTGCTCTTTTTCCGTGTGCAATCTGGCTCTAATCATATTATTCTAAATAATATTTAATATCATTAAACTTAATGGATAGTACAAAAAGATAATATGTCGTAATTATTTAGGTATTCCATTATTTGCAATGTTTTTTTTTCTCCATGTAACGGTGTTCCGAGACTTTTTCTTGCCATTTTTAACCCTCCAGAGACGAGAGCTTTTTGTCGATAAAAAAAATATTTGTTTAGCCATATTGAAGTCACGGATTACTTTTATTCCTAATAAAATTAAAAAAAAAAAAAACGCCAAGTCGTTGTATAGAAACCCCGCATGACTATATGATCATGCTTATTCTTTTATTACCGTGTAATATTGTGTACGGACAGTTGTAAGGACAATAGTGACCGTATGGGCTCGCAAACATTCGGGGTTGAAATATAGCTAAATGTGAATTTTTTTAAATTATTTACGATTTGACCTCTTTAGATCAACATAATTTCAATACAAATATATTAGCAAAATAATTTGATGTTTTGATAAAAAAATAACGTAACAGTTTCAAAAAATTCATTAAAAAAAAACGGAAATTCAAAAAAATGCATGTGCTTTTGTTGGCCGTTTTTGTCCCCGCGGCTGATGAATAACTGTAAGTAAGTTTGTACCCTTCTTAACCAAATATAAGTAAAAGCAACGATATTCAGGTAGAAGAAGGATGAATAGTGGGATCAATAGACAACGGTGTTTACTGTTACCATATGGTCACGTTCGTCCTTGGAGGGTTAATGCTCCAAATCTATATCCGCAAAAAAAATATTTTTATTCAGCTCTCAGCAGGCAATCTAAGTTTTCGTGGAGTTACACTTCAGAAGACAAAAAGAGAGTTTGAGTAACAAGCAGTTCTCGTAAAAAAACACTGTTGAAATACCTCCATAAGAAAGCCTTAAAAAAAGGACTGGCAACTTATCCGGGACTTCTAGGGTCATAAAAAGCGGTTTCGTTTTTCTACGCGCAAATCGGGAAAGAGGTTTTGCTGTAGGACGTATTTGCATAACGTTAGATGGGTTGACTGATTTGTATATTCTATCGAGTCTTCAGCGAAGCATTTGAAGAAAATCGACGTGTGTGTACGTATTGTAGGCAAATTTAGTACCTAATAGCTTGTAATAATAATGCCGCGAATGATGTCAATTCACGCGTGGCACTACGCAAATGATTGCCTTCCTTTATTCAACACGCAGGGGGTTCGAATTGAAAGCTCTTTTTTTTCAATATTTCAAACATATGAAGATGTCTTCTCATTTTTTTCAAAGTTTATATCCCATTTTCTGCTCCATGTTGGTATTACCGCTCTTATAGGAAAAACTAGATATTTACAGGAATATTCAATAACGACGGACCTCACAAAAACGCGTATGAAATCAGAGCAATTTAAAAAAAAAATCATTTTTTATTTAATAATTGGGCCCATTAGAGGTGAAGTGAAAACGTGGTATTTTAGAAAGAAAGAAATGTTCGATGCGATGTAATATTCTACACGTCGTAAAGTATAGTAAATGTGAAGTAACCTCAGTTAATACACATTGCAACCAATGCAAGACAAGAGGTTTGCTGCGCGGACCGATCAAATATTAATTGAATTACTGTATTGTAGTCCGCGCCAGCCCGGAATGAGTGCGCGTGGGCTTCCCAACTGCTGCGCGGCCGCGGCCGCGCACGCACGCAGCTTAGAAGGAACCTTGATTGCAACAGTGTTATCTCCGTAAAATAAAAATATTCAACCCACCAAAACACCAAATAAAGATGTGATTGTAAAATTTAAAAAGAAATTTCTTGTAAAATAATAAAAATATATTAAAACATGAACAAAAAGTATATATATGTAGGCTATATAATATAAGCCATTTTTGAGGCCCCAAGCGCGCGCCTAGTTTGCTTATAGGTTAATCCGCACTATTTATTGGAGTGAATAATAAGAAAGTTCGAAAAAGAATAGCCGGGACTGCACCTCGGCCACTGCATAAAATGATATTTTTAAGGATTAATTTTACGGCTTCGAAATTGTACGATCAAATGTAATTCAATTTATCTTTTATTTCTATTTTTACATGTAATGTATCGCCATATAAAAACAGGATGCGTATATAATATAATATGTACATATATTCTTAAAATGGTTTTCGTTATGTTCAATTGAACACACCTGTATCAAAGACCGCACAGAATGTAGTCGGCATTTGAATTGCTAATTTTGCTTTGCACGAGGTGCCGCTTTGCGACCCCTGCGACTCAATTTGCGTCGACAGCTACCCCTTTTGACGATCCCGCACAGTACCTAACTTCGCGTTCCTTTGAATTTGTATGCTAAATTACGTTTTTTCTGCCGATGCTGCTGTTCTTCGCCCCCAAATGTACATTCCATCTTTGACTATCTGGCGGCACTTTACTTTTGCTACTGAACGTTTTCCCACCTTTTTTCGACATTTGTATTTTTTGACGGAATCTATTTGAATTTTTCTACTTTAAAATTCCGTGTTTACCAAAAAAAAAATGTCATATGTAGATTACTTTCGCAAAATGTTCGATTCCATCACAAGAAACTTCTTGGATAAAACTATTATTAATGTTTCGATTATGATAACAAAGTTAACAACCATAATTTGTAAACGCTTAATTACGATGTCTTAACGTCCTAGGGAAGAGGTGGAAAACGGCTTATTTTTACTCAGTTTCAAAATTGCGCAGTCTAATGCAATAGAACCTAATTTACCTATGTTAACTTCACCTTTATTTCTGGACTGTATTACCCGTGTAAAGAGAAGATTACGTTAATAAATGAAAACTGTAAAATATCTTCATTCAGCTGCGAGACATAGATTCCTTCCTTGTGTCATAGTGCATATCATTGATTTGAATATGGAATAACCTTCCATTATAATATGATATACATTTAACACGTAAAAGCGCGAAACTTCAACGGTAATGTTCAATTCTTAATAGATCACCAACCGGTATCGCTAGAAGACCACTACATACTAACATATTAATAACAAAAAATGGAAACCAGTAAAACGTAATATCAACAGTTCTGAATTCATTAACAATATAGTAGAACCTCGATATGTATAACGGTCATATGCTGGTGTAGGGGTGTCCGTTAAAGCTCAAAGTCCGTTCTATAAAAACGCATGTTTTCCGAATACGTATTTTCTATATAAAAAAAAAACTACACTAAGGATATGATTGCGACGATATGTTTAGTGAATTGATTTGAAAATACATGCATTCGATATAAGTAAATAAATTAAACTGCTCTGCAGCTATGCGAATCGGCGACCAGCGTTGCACGCGTCATTGTTATTGTTGTTATTACTCGTATTGAGTGCGAGACGTTAAACGATATTATCATCCGCAGAACATTGTTTACGATATTTTTCCGTCGTACCGAGTTTCTACTGTATATATTGATATGTATTTAAATAAACTCTTTATATGTTTCTTCCATCAACAGCAAAGTTCCTGCTTTCCTGAACATCGTTGACATTGCTGGACTCGTCAAAGGAGCATCAGAAGGCCAAGGTTTAGGGAATGCCTTTTTGTCTCATATCAAAGCCTGCGACGCTATCTTCAATCTATGCCGTAAGTTTCTACATTTCTTCATTACTTTAATTATGCAAATATAAAATTAAAAATGATTTATTTGTTATGGAATGTGATACTTTTACCGCTTTTTTGGGAAGCATCGTATAAAATACGGTCATTAAAAAATACATAATAAATAATAAACACTTGATTTTCATAAATAACTTACGGTTTCTTAAAAAATATATATCATTGAAATTCTCATGAATTCTAGAACCTATAATGTATTGATGCAACTCTAAGCATATTTAAAATATTTATTTTTTTCCGGGGGAAAACCGGGAAATCGGTATAGAAAAAATCAAGGTTGTGAAGTCGTGTAAAAAAAAAAGACGACTCCGACTCAAATTGATTTTTTCAAATATTTTCGTTTAACTAACATATCTGCATACTATCAGATCATTCTAAGTTACTTGAATAATTTTATAATAGTGTATTGCGCAAATCAACATGATGAATAGACTAATTATCTTTCAATATATTTAAATTATTTTTTACGGTTTTCTTGACTCCCTGGAAATCTCGGAATCTCGGCTTGTGTAATATGTACCGAAATTGCAATCTCTAAACCAGAGACCGTGCAAGTGTTCCTTTTATCTGTATAAAAATTACAATTCAACAACATGTTGGTTGAAATGTACCGCCGTAATTCTGATTTTCTCTTGTCAACAAACAAGAAACGTGAATATTATAGATATGCGCGTAGGTATGTATAGTGGCGTCTTTTTTTTTCCGCGAAAACCGCACCGTCACCTCGCAAATAAACATCGCAAATTGGTGTCGCGACAAAACTCACGATCCTCGACCGCAAACGTGGATTGACCTACCCCTTTATTTGCTCGTTTACTTCTAAATTGCAACCGGGCACGTCTGCAGAATTTTGCGCGAATTTTGCGGTTTTTACGAACTTCTCCAACGTCGGCGAATTCAAAAACAAAAAATGTCTTTTTTGGCGCTATTTTGTGCCGCCTTCGATTATTAAAGAACCTACGTGATTGTCTAGTAACAAGCCAATATATACCTCTATGAACTTTTTTTTTAATTTACGCGTCCGTTCATAAAGCCTTATCTGGCAGTTTTTATTATTCGAAGTTATTAGTTTTTTTCGTGCAGTTACTCTAGTTAACACGGTCCGACTCCACAGCCCTGTTTATAAGGGAAATTCCACTAATATGCAATTATACTACCTTGGTCTTCCAATGACACATTGATTGCAGCAAACTCTTCACATCGACTATCGAAAATTTTAGACCAATCGATTTGGTCCAGGATCATAAATATTATTTTTCTCACGTCATTTTTGTTCTTGATATTAGGTGCTTTTGAAGACGATGATGTGATCCACATAGAAGGAGAAGTAAACCCTATTCGGGATCTTGAAATCATTGGTGAAGAACTCCGTCTGAAGGATGAAGAGTTTCTTTTGCAAGCCTTAGATAAACTGGAGAGAAATGTTGGACGAGGAACGGACAAGAAACTCAAACCGGAATTTGTAAGTTATCATTTATAATCTTGTATTGGGAATTCGACAGTCAAGTTATCTGACTAAAAGGAAAGTTTGAATATCTTTCTTTTTAAAATTTTCGCGTCTTTTGTTTCACTACCCACTGTGGTTTATTTAACCTTTGTCTACTGTTTGTAGTTTGTATTAGTCTTCGAGAATATTACAACGGTTTATGATGGGTGTCGGTATCTGCTTAAATTTGACCCCACAATCTTTTTTTCTTTATTTCAGGATGCACTCCAGCGCGTTAAGACTGTTTTAATAGAAGAGAAGAAACACATCAGGTTTGGAGATTGGAGCATGGCTGAGGTTTGTCCACAACTTAAAATTAATATTCGTCCAAATCGTAACATATGTACAATTTAAGGTACAATTCAGAACTTAATATGATTTTTATTTTTCAATTAGCTTAGATATAAATGATTTTTTACTGGAGGCTTGGGTATTTGGTATTTAAAATTTATTAGTTTTATATCTTTATTTTCTTTTATCAATTATGTACAAATTTTTAACAACCTTCGGTGATATTACCAGTAAAATAATTACTATAAATATATTTACATATACATGCTTATATAATACAAAAGCAGTATATCTGATTTTAAATATATATTTTTATAAATTAAATTTAAATGGTATTATTATGATATGAAATTAAATTTCATGACTTTATTATTCCACTTGATGTGTCACAAAATGTGACACGTGTTTCGTCTCTTTGAGAAGCATCAGACATAACATCGCAAGGTTCCTTGCGATTCTTGTACGTGTATTATAACTGATGATGCTTCTCAAAGAGGCGAAACACGTGTCACATTTTGTGGAATACCGAAATATCATTATTTTTTTTTATTCGAAATAAACTTCCACAATGTTACCATCGAAGATATGTTATTACTATGTTTAATTTTGCTTTTAGATTGAAGTTTTAAACAAGCATCTTTTTATCACATCAAAACCAGCCATGTACCTTGTCAATCTATCAGAAAAGGATTATATTAGGAAAAAGAACAAATGGTCAGTAAACTTCTATCAATTTTATAATAGTACTCTTAAAAAATGCTCTGATTTTGACATTTAATTATTTTTCTTGCGATATTGTTGATAGGCTCATGAAACTGAAAGAGTGGGTGGATAAGAATGATCCCGGAGCGCTGCTCATCCCATTTTCGGGCGTCTTCGAAAACAAGATTGCTGATATGGAACCGGACGATAAGGCCAAGTACCTCAAAGAAAATAACATCACCAGGTTAGACTCTGAATGTTATCCAGATTTCTAAATGACGTGTTATATAATATATAGAATAGATAATTGTCATTACTTTCTACATACTGTAGATACCATACTTCATCAAACTATTATATCCCTAGCTATAACTACCCCTTCCCCTCCTCCAAAGTCGCTTGTTACTAGGGTTTATACAAAAACCGACTTTTGAAAAAACCGGTTTTATCCGGTTTTCAAAGTTTTACAAAAAATAGATAATTCAATTCAAATAGCGAGAAAATGTTCAATTTTTTATGTTTATTTATATATGTACATAATAATACACAACAAGAAATAATTTTGCGTTACTCTTCAAAAAATATGATTTAGGAAACACAAAGCGTCCACTGATCGTTTTGTAACAAAATTTCATGATATCGAAAATACCCTTTCGCTGGGTAATAATGTGGGGCATATGGTCTTAAGCCATTAAATAAAATATCCAAATTTTCTGTCATTTTGTGTATAGACTCGTTTATGGGAAATTCGGCACAACCGGTTACGAAGTTGAAAAACCGGTTTTCGAATGTCACAAATTTTGCAAAAAAAAAAACGGTTTTTGAAAACCGACAAGCCCTACTTGTTACATCACTGTAGATATATACCCTGCTGTGGTTATTTTTTTATGGTATAGTTACACTTGTTATGATAATAAGATGCATCACTGTAATCTATTTTTGTATTGTTATCTCTAAGATTGGAATAAATTATTCTTAGAAAATATTCAAATGATGTTCGCGCAAACGCCATAAAACCGCGCCACGTTTGATGGAATATTTAATAATAATGAAAAAAAATGGACGACTTTCCAACGAGGGTGAATGCTAAAAAAAGAGTATTCATACGTAATCGCCCTGTAATTTGACATCTCGAATTACCATCCAGTCGAATTCGGAGAGCGGCTCTTTTTAAACCGCCAAAAAGGTATTCGATTTTAATGTTTTCGAACAGACGGTGTCAAGCTTTTTCGAACACGTATAAAATAAGATTGTTAACGTCACTATTTAACAAGGCGTCTAATTTCAAAATTTTGTAGTGATGGGTATAAATAAAAAATAAGTAAATATTATTTTGTGACAGAGATAGAAATACTTTAATCATTCAGATATGCGTTCATTAGTTTTTGTCGCCGACGCAGGAATCCATTACAGAGTCATTATCCATACATTATTTTATTTAAAGTTATTTAAAAAAAATGAGTCGATATTCTCAGTGGTGCAACTACAAAATCTAAGCTCATATGCAATAAATATCGAAAGCACCCACTAACTTTTTTGTTACTAAAATAAAATGTATGGAAAGAAAAGAACGACTTCAATTCCTGACTAAATTCCCAACTGTCTATGGACTAAAGACAGTATAAATTAGTATTTTCCCGATATTTTTTTGCTGGCGATAACAAAAAACGGACGAAAAAGGCCCACACCATTAACTGGTTTGGCAGGTACTATCTATAATATTCACTTTGATTTTTGATTTTTTGAAAATTTCAATATGGATATAAATTTGGGGTCCCCTTATGCGTCGCATTGGTCCCGTTGTGTGGTTGTTACGCCACTGGATATTCCGCCGGTGATTCCACAATGTCCGCTCCGATATGTATGAACAATAAGAATTATAATACGGATAATATATTTTCTTCGAAAGTTTATACTTACTTAACTCTGATAGCCATCTTGTAACATGTCAATTTAGGTCCTTCCAGTCTCTTTCTCTGAGCTGATTTGTTAACAGAATCAATGGAACAAGTGTACTGTAAATATTGTTTTTCTGCGATTTCAGATAGTATAAGTCTATCTCTAGTTCATGTCTAACAATATTTGGCAAAATAACGTAAGCAACACAATTCGGTAAATTGCGTTTTAAACCAATCTATATATTAATAGCCGATAATGTCAGTCTGAGTGTAAGGTGTCCTCGACCTTCCAGTCTCCACTTTTTTAAATAAAATAAAATCTATAATAATCACTTTTTACTTTTCACTTTTCACAAATGTGTGCGTACTGATGTCATCGGGTCTTTTTCTTCTTTTACGAAATTTATTTGTTAGCGTATTTGAAAATTATTTGAATAAAATATATATACTACGAAAAATGATTGTTAGCAAACGTGAACATTATTCCAAAAATTCAATAATTTGCAATTTAAAAACTGCAGGGCTGTCGATATATGCGCCGAGGTCGATTTATGGTACTATGAAAAATGATTGTTAGCAAACTTGAACATTATTCCAAAGATTTAATAATTTACGAAATTTCTGCTACAACGAAAAATGGTTGTTAGCAAACTTCAACATTATTCCAAAAATTAAATAATTTACGAAATTTCTGCTACTACGAAAAATGGTTGTTAGCAAACTTGAACATTATTCCAAATATTAAATAATTTACAATTAAAAAACTGCAAGGCTGTCGATATATGCGCAAAATTAAATAATTTACGAAATTTCTGCTCCTACGAAAAATGGTTGTTAGCAAACTTGGACATTATTCCAAATATTAAATAATTTACGAAATTTCTGCTCCAACGAAAAATGGTTGTTAGCAAACTTGAACATTATTCCAAAAATTCAATAATTTACGAAATTTCTGCTACTACGAAAAATGGTTGTTAGCAAACTTCAACATTATTCCAAAAATTAAATAATTTACGAAATTTCTGCTACTACGAAAAATGGTTGTTAGCAAACTTGGACATTATTCCGAAAATTCAATAATTTACGAAATTTCTGCTACTACGAAAAATGGTTGTTAAACTTTATTCCAAAAATTGAATATTTTACGAAATTTATGCTACTACGAAAAATGGTTGTTAGCAAACTTAAACATTATTCCAAATATTGAATAATTTACGAAATTTATGCTACTACGAAAAATGGTTGTTAGCAAACTTAAACATTATTCTAAAAATTAAATATTTTACGAAATTTCTGCTACTACGAAAAATGGTTGTTAGCAAACTTAAACTTTATTCCAAAAATTCAATAATTTACGAAATTTCTGCTCCTACGAAAAATGGTTGTTAGCAAACATAAACTTTATTCCAAAAATTCAATAATTTACGAAATTTCGGCTACTACGAAAAATGTTTGTTAGCAAACTTAAACTTTATACCAAAAATTGAATATTTTACGAAATTTATGCTACTACGAAAAATGGTTGTTAGCAAACTTAAAAATTATTCCAAAAATTAAATATTTTACGAAATTTCTGCTCCTACGAAAAATGGTTGTTAGCAAACTTGAACATTATTCCAAAAATTCAATAATTTACGAAATTTCTGCTACTACGAAAAATGGTTGTTAGGAAACTTGAACATTATTCCAAAAATTCAATAATTTACGAAATTTCTGCTCCTACGAAAAATGGTTGTTAGCAAACTTGAACATTATTCCAAAAATTCAATAATTTACGAAATTTCTGCTACTACGAAAAATGGTTGTTAGCAAACTTAAACTTTATTCCAAAAATTGAATATTTTACGAAATTTAAGCTACTACGAAAAATGGTTGTTAGCAAACTTGAACATTATTCCAAATATTAAATAATTTACGAAATTTCTGCTCCTACGAAAAATGGTTGTTAGCAAACTTTAAAAATTATTCCAAAAATTCAATAATTTACGAAATTTCTGCTACTACGAAAAATGGTTGTTAGCAAACTTAAACTTTATTCCAAAAATTCAATAATTTACGAAATTTCGGCTACTACGAAAAATGGTTGTTAGCAAACTTAAACTTTATTCCAAAAATTGAATATTTTACGAAATTTATGCTACTACGAAAAATGGTTGTTAGCAAACTTAAAAATTATTCCAAAAATTAAATATTTTACGAAATTTATGCTACTACGAAAAATGGTTGTTAGCAAACTTGAACATTATTCCAAAAATTCAATAATTTACGAAATTTCTGCTACTACGAAAAATGGTTGTTAGCAAACTTAAACTTTATTCCAAAAATTCAATAATTTACGAAATTTCGGCTACTACGAAAAATGGTTGTTAGCAAACTTAAACTTTATTCCAAAAATTGAATATTTTACGAAATTTATGCTACTACGAAAAATGGTTGTTAGCAAACTTGAACATTATTCCAAATATTAAATAATTTACGAAATTTCTGCTCCTACGAAAAATGGTTGTTAGCAAACTTGAACATTATTCCAAAAATTCAATAATTTACGAAATTTATGCTACTACGAAAAATGGTTGTTAGCAAACTTCAAAATTATTCCAAAAATTAAATATTTTACGAAATTTATGCTACTACGAAAAATGGTTGTTAGCAAACTTAAACTTTATTCCAAAAATTGAATATTTTACGAAATTCATGCTACTACGAAAAATGGTTGTTAGCAAACTTAAAAATTATTCCAAAAATTAAATATTTTACGAAATTTATGCTACTACGAAAAATGGTTGTTAGCAAACTTTTTTTTTATTCCAAAAATTCAATAATTCACGAAATTTCTGCTCCTACGAAAAATGGTTGTTAGCAAACTTGAACATTATTCCAAAAATTAAATATTTTACGAAATTTATGCTACTACGAAAAATGGTTGTTAGCAAACTTAAACTTTATTCCAAAAAATCAATAATTTACGAAATTTCTGCTACTACGAAAAATAGTTGTCAGCAAACTTGAACATTATTCTAAAAATTAAGTAATTTCCGAAGTTTCTGCTACTACGAAAAATTGTTGTTAGCAAACTTAAACATTATTCCAAATATTAAATAATTTACGAAATTTCTGCTCCTACGAAAAATGGTTGTTAGCAAACTTGAACATTATTCCAAAAATTCAATAATTTACGAAATTTCTGCTACTACGAAAAATGGTTGTTAGCAAACTTAAACTTTATTCCAAAAAATCAATAATTTACGAAATTTCTGCTACTACGAAAAATAGTTGTCAGCAAACTTGAACATTATTCTAAAAATTAAGTAATTTCCGAAGTTTCTGCTACTACGAAAAATTGTTGTTAGCAAACTTAAACATTATTCCAAATATTAAATAATTTACGAAATTTCTGCTAACTATAAAAATAAAATAAAATAAAATAACATAAAATAAAATAAAATAAAATTAAATTAAATACCATAAAATAAAATAACATAAAATTAAATTAAATTAAATACCATGCAACAAAAATCTCACGTTGCTGGGCAACGGGCTTACAGCTAGTAACTATTTAATACGTTATTTAAAATCTTTGCAATTGGTGTCGAAATGCAGTGCTAATGCAATACTCCAAATAGCTGATTTTGTACATTATACCCACTTGCATTATTACTATTTAAGAAATGGGTTCGAATTTCGAAACATCGATCGCTATTGACATCCACAATGGCCGAGTCGAGAGTATGAAGGGACAAATTCATTTGTTTTTTTAATTGTTATTGCATTATGAAAGACGGCTATTGAATCATAGCAGTATTCATAAAACCTGTGATGGCAGGGCAACCAACGTGTGCTGATAAAACCATGTTAACTGTTTCATTTATTATTTTGTGAGAATTTTAAATTCTTGAGAGCTTCTGCTAAGTGAAGTTTCATCCAGTGTATATCCATCTCATCGTATGTTAATCAAATGAGAGAGACGGAAGACTCGGGATGCGCACGTTGTTTCAATACAATCGTAATAATCGACAGTCGAAAATAATGACAATAATGCCGAATGATAAGATGAAATGGAGGTTGGATGCGTCATTTGTCTGCAGCCCTCTGTGTTTATGTTTTATACCTGTTTATAGCCTTTTGGTGGTTTTATTTATCGAATGGGACGACCTGTGGGCGTTGCGTGGTGACAACCGTAGAATTATTCAATTTGACTCGAAATTTGAAATGATTCCCGTGTGTTTCGATAAGTGCAATAATTGCTCGCTGCAAATTAAACCTCTATTAAACGAATGAAACTACCCATTTGAAATACTAAAATTCAGTTATAGCATGATCTATATTGGTTAATATCCGTTTTAATTTGCTCATAAATATAAAAACGTTGTCATATATTTCAGTTGATTCGCGATTTACTATTTTTCAAAAGTGGTACGCGGTAACACGATTATTAGAGACTTGTCAACTCCTTATTATAAGTTCTCGCTACCATATTATTGATAACTTATTGAAATTAACATTAAATTAAAAAAAACAATGTTGCTAACTCAAATATTCTATTTCTAAAACATAGCAAAAATATTCCCGTTATATTTAATCCAGACGCTCTACTGTTAAATAAATATTAAGTCTGGATGTTGAAAGGATAGCATTCACAGTATTTTACCAGTATTAAAATTTCGTATACCAAACAAAACTCAACATCGTTGCGGGAAAACTATGTTTAGATTTTGCGTACTTTTTATGGTTTTATTTTCGGACCCAGCAAAACGTGTGACCACCATGAATAGACAGTTAAATGATAAGCTTTTTAGTCCGCTATTTTAAAAAAAATATATAGGCTACAAAGCTCTTAAAAGTAGGCAATGAATTTTGAGCTATTTTAACATATTATCTAACAATTACATTACGTATTTAAATATTTAAAAACTGAAATAATTCTTGTTTCTTCGAGCATAGACATATTAATAGCTTAATAATATAATTTAAAATAGTTCTTTTCTTTAGTCTATGACTATCGAATTTTTAAATTTGAATATCGAATAAATGAACGATTCCTTTTTCCGTGGCGCCAGTGTCGTCCGCGCGGCATGCCTGCCGCCCTAATTACAATAATCATCCCGAATATTATTTTATTTTCATCGGATGGTCAAGAATCAAGACTATAGACGTGCTATTATTGTTTTATATCCAAATTTGTTTCATAGATATAATTTTGTTAGATGATAATAATGTTTTATTCGGAGGTAATCGGGGAATTTCATCTAGTGTGCGTTTCGAAAATATTGCACTTTAAATAATGAATTCCACTATTCTTATTATTTTGAAGTTTTTTTTAACTAAAATTTGAAAATTAATCTAACATCAATTTACAATATATTTTTTTACTAGATTTTAAATTCTACTTTTGCGTGAATTTTATACCTGATTTCCAAACATGTCTTGAGTAAAAAATAGAAATAAGGAATATCATGCTGTAAATTCATTTGTTTTATTTGAATCATAATATTGTATGTTTTTTATTAAATGCTAATTTTGCTAAATGAAATCACTTAAAAAAAAAATATTCTCGCAAATAATTTTCACATTTTTTTTTACCATGTCCACTTGTAATGCGGGGCTTGGCTCGTTGACTAATAATGGAGCATGTTCATAGAATTTGTTTAACGATAATTGGTTATTATTAATTAGTCTATTTTCAATTTTTTAAAGCGTGGATGGAAAAATGGATAAGCCTAAGATAGATCTTGTAGTTAGCTAATCGTTTGCTCTCGACACCCCATTTTAGGATAGTAAGATATGAATGTGGATTTATAGAAAAATCAAAGTATGGAAGTATTTGTTAGGAAATTCTATCCTGTGACTCTGAATATAACCAATGTCCAAAAGTGTCGACCACTCAGCTACTACAAGAACTGGTGAAAGATCAAGCACAAAATATTTATCTCTTTCATCAAATATTTTCTTAAACTTCTGATATTGTAAAATTATATTGTATAAAGTAGTATCTAATAGATACTTTCTATACATAGAAGTAGTATTATAGGCAGGGCTGTGGAATCATGAAATAAAATCGCGGCCCTGACCCTGGAATTTAAAAATGATCCAACTCCAATTTAAAAAAGATACAAAATTACATGCATCTTTGTGTATTTTTCTTATATCTACTAAAAAAACAGTTTTAAACGACCAGACCGACTCCACTGTCCTGATTATAGCAAAAAAAACAACTAATGAAATTATTATCTCTTTCAGTGCTCTGGATAAAATCATAGTCCAAGGATACAAAGCGTTGCAGTTGGAATATTTCTTCACCGCGGGAGTTGATGAAGTGAAAGCGTGGACTGTTCAGGTAAGGAATATTTGTATTTTTTTTGTCACCATGTCCGTTTTCAAAGCATAGCACATATACTCCTAATGGTGCTTATCTCAACGGAAGTTGTTCTAAGAAACTTGCTCGTTATTTAGTTGCTCAAGTTTCCTTGCTTGGAATGAGTATGGAAAGAAGGATGTGGCTAAGATAAGAATAGTTCTTAGGTTATCGCCCTTGCTGCGAGACTCAAATCGGTGATAAAAGCTATATAATAGATAACGCTGGTCACTCGTTAGCTTATTGAATTTAATCTAGTTTTTTCAATCTGTTCAAAGATGTATCAGATTGATTAGTGATGTACATATCAGATTAGATTTATAGGTATTCAGATTCTATAAAATATTATTTCATATTATAACCGGCATCCAAATGATGTTGATTTTTTTTAAATGTAAAACAAACCTCCATACACTAAAATACTATTATATATTGTCCTCCCTGCCCTGTTCATTGCAAAGTATTTTTCTACCAGCTTTCTATCAGTGCGAAAATTGGCCTAGTGATATTTTGTATCGCGGGAAAAAAGTACAACAAAATTTTTAATCTGTTTCACTTAACTCGGGTATTTTAAAGTATATTAGGGAATAGTGGACAGATGAATTTATCCAGTTTTCATCAACACTTTGAAATACATACGTTTTTAATTTTGTGTTTAATTAAAACCTTTAACTATTCAAATAAAACAATTCTTCGCAATCGTTACGACTATTCATTTTTCAAACGTCTATATGATACATTATATAGGCGTTTGAAAATGCTATTGTGCACGAGAGATAATTTCGTTTCCTCATAACTGTGATATATTGTATCATTTGGTCACTTAGACACTCTTCGTATTACAGACACAATATGTATTACATAAATGTTACGTAAACCATGCTTAAAAATTTTGGATTTTTAATATAAGTGTCGCAATGAAAACATTATGATATGATGGTGTGTCATCATAACTAAGTGCGAATCAATATGGAGAAATCCAACTGTTCATTCATAGATCATTTTTAGGGTGTTCTGACTTTTTAATTATATGTTAGATGTGTTAAACATTTTAATTTTGTGTTATTTTAGAATCACTTATAATATAATTGGTAATTTCTTTTCAATGCCAATTGTTATTTACACCTTTTCATTTTTGTATAAATAGCATTGTTAAATTATATTTCTTATCAGTTGACGATGCTCGCAATGAGCGAAACCGGTCCTGACCTATTAAATAAAGTGGAATGAAGTACAAAGGAATATTGTGCTTTCATTAATAGTTCATTTATAGCTTCTTCTCAAATTACGTACAAATAAAAGTATATGAGACTGACAATTAAATAAATAAATTATAAATAATATTTTCAGAAAGGAACGAAGGCACCCCAAGCTGCTGGGCGTATTCACACAGACTTTGAAAAAGGTTTCATAATGGCTGAAGTTATGCACTTCAAAGATTTTAAGGAGGAAGGCACTGAAGCCGCTGCGAAGGCTGCAGGAAAATACAGGCAACAAGGTATATCCCAAGTTATCATTATTGTTTATTACTACAAAACACCGATGTGTTCAATACATTACCTTTATCTTCTGTCACCACAGCTATAGAGAATTAATAAACACTATTCATAAACAAAACTTGCCACTAAATAAGTCAATTCAATTTAAATATTATTCAGTAAACAGTTTGAAGGTGCTTACCGAAGTGATAAAAACTTATTTGTGTGCAATCCCAACTTGTAGTGAATTTATAATTGAAAGATACATATCGACTGTGGAAAGGAAAAAGGATGTAACCCACATTTTTTTCAAAACAGTGATAATCACAATGTATCAAACTTGATACACGTTCTATCAAAAGGATGCAAGCTACAAATGAAGAAACTACTGAAATAAAGGTTTTTCCTAGACAATTTCTATAATAAATATTAGATTATGTCAATTAAACACCAGTTTAGAAGTCTCCGTGCACTTCAAGGTTGTGTATAATTCATAATTTGCATATGGCCCGAAATCATCAAAACACTTTTTGCGCCTCCTGTAAAATTTTATATGTGTGGGTTACGTCCTTTTTCCTTTCCACAGTCGATATTTTAAACAACAATATTAATAATCTTTTCATTATTAGGACGGAATTACACTGTTGAAGATGGCGACATTATCTTCTTCAAATTCAACGCAGGCGCAGGTTTGAAGGAAAAGGATCCCAAGAAGAAATGACGGGACAAAGTTATGCTGATGCTGGTACACTTGCTCTATCTCAACATGCTTCTATTTTTTATGCATGCCGTACCCTAATAAAATTATTTGAACTCGTCAAATCCTTGACAATACGACAGCATTAACAACAATATTCCACTATCTGAATTACTTCCAGCAGTGTATTTGATGTTATTATTTATTGAAACGTACTAACATGTCAGTAAGTCGTAGATCAATCGTAAAATTATACCTAATTTCACCATCTCAGTTTAATAATATCATGACAGTTAACGTCGTCTTATTATCAATATATTGCAACTGCCAGATTTCATTTTGAATCGTAATTGTTTAGTACCATAATAAACCATACATATATTAAAGTATATTTTCCCTTCTAAATTGAGAATTGTGTGCCGAAACACTTAATTTCACTTAATTAATAATATGCATCACAAAAATCATTTCACTCATAAAACTTATCAAGTGAAAAACTGATGATAATATGCCACTCCATCACCTGCTTAAAAAGTTTTTACACAAGCGTATTAATCTATCATTTTTTAACGAATTTTATAACACAACTTATTTCTATGTAATTGGTTTGTCTTAGATGGTTTTGTTTGCAAATTGCATAATGTCTGAAAGTGTTGAAATATATAAAAAATTATAATGTTAACTAGCTTTTGTGGTAATATTAATGAATAAGCTATAATTGTTTAACGATTTGTGTACACGATATATTTTTTAAATCGTTGCTATTTAAAATAACTGTGTCATGAAAGCATCGATGATTTGTCATATTTTTATTATTGTAATAATATTTGTATTCTTACTACTTATATAATGATTCTGATCCATGACCATTATTATCATTGTAATTTCTTTTAAGTGAATTGAAATGTGTCCTTTTTTAATACTCACAAACTTTCTAATTGTTGTAAGTGCGATGTTTATTTTTAAAACACATTTTTTCAGCGTCAAGATCTGCACAAATATTGTTGAGATAGCGTGAATGTTTCTAGTACGTAATGATTGATAATGAAATAAAGGATTTGAATGTAATATTTGTATGCACATTTCTTTAAACCTGTTCTTCGTATACTTCCTTTATTTTGATACATTTGATATATTATATTTTGTTAAATATGGTATTATAAATTTATTGAAATAAATAAACAATTAATTTAAAGATTTATTTATTTTAAAAAGTATTTTTAAAACTAAAATATATCCACAATATATACTCATCTAAATGAGTGTTTTAATCTTAATTTTGTACATACAAACATGTGTATTATTAAATTATAATTGATAAGATTTCTTGTTGTAAAACTATATTTTATACATTCAACAATCAAGGGAATTAAAACATTTATACATGTTTATTTATACAACAAAATGTGACATAACAAATTGTCATTTTAAATTTAAAATAAACTAACTACGCACATCACAACTACGTCACAACTAAATCATAGATAAAATACACACATTTGTTTGTAAATTTATATTAATCATCTATGCTATATATATATACTACACATAAACAGCTGCAGGTGTCAATGTATTCAAAACACATATTTAGTTGGTATCAGTATTTGGTATTTTATACAAACATTCAAAATATATACGGAAGTTCTAAATCGGTTACAATCAATATTTACTACTGACACACAAATCAAGATACAGAGCATTTAAGCTAAGCATTTACTGAGACGCAGCACAGAATTAGCAGATACAGGCAGGCGAAGCAGACATTTGTGACCAGCATATGCTGTGACAGTTGCATCGCTCAAATGTCAAAGTATGAAAATGTATATTTCTTTACAAAATGACATTCAAGATTCATTTGTTGACGATTAATTCAAATGAATACAAAAGCTACCACTGCGAAAAAAAACAATATTTGAGGTATGTAAAGCAGTGATCGCGCAAGTGACATATGAGCCCTCGAGAGGTGAAGTGAACCAGCTAGTAAGACGGTAAAACTATTTTCTTGGACCTTCAACTACAATCACGTCTCTACTTGGTGTTTTGGTGGATTGCATATTTTTAACAGTATTGCAATGTGTATTAACTGAGGTTACTTCACTTTCACAATACTTTACAATGTGTAGAATATTACAGCGCACCTAACTTATTTTATAATAAAATACTACATGGTTCACTTTACCTCTAATGGGCCCATATGTTATATGAATAACATATCACCATCCACAACAACTCTTAATGTCTTAAGAGCAGTTTACATGAGAAGTATAATATAAACAAAGTTCAGTTTGCACTAATTCATTAGTTTCACCGTCATATTTGCGGTGAAATCAAAATAACACGTCTAAACATGCACATGTCAAGCAGAAATCTGTGCTAGCACCACAGCGGAGTGCAGACGTACATATGCGTCACACATGTTTGCTAACAGCATAAGCAGGTGTGTGCTTTTTCGTGTCATACAAAATTTATGCTACCTTGCGTTGCGTCTCAGCAATAGCTCAACCTCTTTTAATGTGCACTGTCGTCAATTTGGATGGAAAGACATTATATTAAGAAATATTACAATTTTGTGCTTATTCCACATTTTTTAATATCAGAATTAGTTTGCCTTATGACAGTCAGAAGATAATGCTTGTAATAAAATCAAAACTTGTGTTCCACTATATTTACATAAATCTACAATATCACCATAAAAGTATTAAGTAAGTATCAAACCAAAAATAAGAAGTATTCAATTTACATTTGTGGACTTGTCTATCCAATTTTTTTTTCAATCAATATTACCTCGAACTTTGGAACATATTTTTTTTTATCGCGTAAAAGTAGGATTGGTTGTATTATGTAAATTTCACTAAATAAACTTTGTTCCTGAATAACACTGAAAAGGTTTCATAAGGAAGTGATCAGTACTGCAAGTGAAACATTTGCAATGCTTCTTACTGCCTTGCAAATACTTCCTGGACTTCTGTAGCTTCTAATTATTGACATTCGACAAGAGAGAGCTATGCAATGCACTGTTTGATAGTGTAAAGCTATATTTGAAGAATCTAGAAATTGAAGGCAACGAATTGGGCAAATGGAAGCAAAGCCATAAACAGGCTTAGACAAGATTAGGTTAATAAAGTGATAAGGCATAGAAAAAAATGCATGAAATAAAGTGTAATGAGAATAATATATGTGTGCAAAACGGAAGGTAAGTCTTAACAATTGAAAAATGAGTGGAATATCATTGCCAAAATGAGCACGATGCATGTATGAGTAAAAGAGAAGAGATTTTTTTATCAATGTTTTCAATAAAACCAATATAGTTTTGGTTCTGATATAAGACGTAACTGTCACTCGCTGTGGTCTAGTTGCTAAGAGCTTGGTTCTACCAATCAGGCATGTCTGGGTTCAATCCCTGGTAAAGTCAATGTCAATGTCAAATTTAAATTTCTTCTATTAAATTTGTGTTTGTGATTTCAATTCTCTTCAAGATGAAAATTCTCATTGAGTTTATCTAGTATGATCTGATTTGACGCATTGCCATAAACTGTAATGTCAAATATTTTTTCTAAATATAAAATATAACAACTTTACTAAACTATTTATATTAATCGCTTACTCACATGGTATTAATCTATACGAATTGACATTTTCAGTCAATGTTAAAAATCAGTTCTCGTTCAATGGAAGGTCTTAATTTTATTTATGGCTGCTCTATTTGGAAATTAACTAGATGATGTTTTGGTAGTGATTTTTTTTCATTATTTGAAGTATAGATGCGAATTTGATCAAATAATCGCGCTTTTATCCAGTAATAAAAATCATACTCTGCTGACAATACAGTCTTCAATTCAGTTTCGACATCTTTAGAGTACATTTTTTGTTTCCATTTCTTTCGCGATCCTGAAATAATACCATGTAATGGATCAAACAGATAATTTATTAAAAACTCAGCAGTAATCTTGTTGGCATAATAATTTCTAATACTTGTAACATTGTCAGAGCATATGTCTAAATATTTTCGATAGTAGAATTTCTTACTTGTCATTTTCTTGGAATAAATTTTCTGGGCCCCTTTGAAAAAGAATGACAACTTATTCTCAAGAAGCAATAATGTTTCATTCACATTCTCTAAAACTCCAACAACCGGAAAGAATCTTTCTACATTTTCCTTTGCTTTTTTTAGAGCCCATTTATTATTTAATTTCAAACAGTTATCATCGTGTCCACAAAAGAAAGGTATTGTATGTTGAAAAGAACTACTGTTTAGCATTTTACATTTCACTTGGTCAGGAGACCAGCATGTTGTGTCAACTTCTCCATTTGAAACACTAGAAAAATAAAAAGCACAACTTATTCATGTCGATTTATTAAATAGTTCTGAAAAAACTACAAAGAACATTTAAAAAATGTAATATTAGTTTCTAAACAGTTTTGTAGATGTCTCTGTATATCCATTAGAACAAATTTATCAGGTAGTTTACTAAGTCATCAAATTCTTAACAAACTGAATAAAAACATGTGCTTTCTATTGAACATTTTTTTAAACTAGTTAACTGTAGTCTTTTTAAATGGATTAGAATTCCAAGAACGTTATTGTACTATTTTTATCACAAGTCAACACGTTTTTGGTAAAGTGCCATTTCCTGAAACTGCTTCAAGCAAATAAAAATGTTTACAATATCTCTGCCAATGATTTAAGTAAAGTAATATCTTCTGTAACAGAATATGCTCTTCATAATAAAATGTCATTGTAGTAAGTAATATGACCTACAATTTATAAAATTCTAAAAATTCACGAAGCAGTAACTTTTACACATGCTATATACTGTTCCAAATCAATACCAATATTTACTGCACATTTCACTACTTCAAACAACAATTTATTTACCTGCTATAGTTATATAAACTAAAAAGATACAAACCACGAGATCCTTTATAAATTTACCATTACAGGTGGTCGGTCATCAATGCATATGACTAACACTGACAATAACTATTATATCCACTTTTATATTAAATTAAAAAAATGGTTATTGGGTGTATAATGTATAAAGTATATCATTATCTTTGATTCATGTATTTTGTTAATGAAAACTCTTGTAGCTAAAAATACATCGCATGGTTCGGAGAAACATGTCACCTATATTGATTTAGTCAAAGTTTTAGATTGAATTCAAAAACTATAGGCTTCAAACTGTTGTTAGTAATTACTAAGTTCAGAATTCTATTAGTTTATCCATTATTTTTTCTTATGTTTTAATTTAATACAAGAACTGCTATCAAGATTTTAATATTATAAAAATAGGTGTTAAATTTATTTTCACAAGAAATTTACTGCATTCAATAATTATTGCTTATTAAGTTCAGTTTCCTTCCCGTAGGTTAACATTTCAGTGATAACAAATTATTTATCATTACATAATATCCCAGTACGAACAGTATTTTTTCAATTGCTTTATCGATTTCAATTCGAAGGCATGGATGCTTATAATGTTTAACCTGATCTGTGCCGTGCGGTATTAATATGGCCGGAGGGCCGTGATTTTCTTAAAAAAAAAAAAAACCTAATAAATATGTACTTTTTGGACATATAATAATAGTAAATTACAAACACTTACCGTATAAATACACGATGGGTCATTTCCGCCATCATTTATCCAAAAATGTTTTAAAAACGAAAATTACCGCCATATTCTCTTAACCCTGCTAGCAACACATTTGAACACAACAAAAAAGCTTTTTTTAAAAATCGATGTATTATAGATTAAAAAACAATATCTTTAAAGTTTAAGTATCATACTATGATTGCAAGAGATGTCACTATATGCATGATATTTTAAAATTATTAAATACGTTTCTTGTGGCTTTTAAACCGCGTCTCAAATACCGCGTGTAAACACGCACATTTAGTATGGCCGGCCCTACGAGCACGACATTGTATGGCGTGTTAATACGTCCGTGGCAGAGAACCGGTTAAGAGAAGTACTGGTGTCTTGTAAATCAAGTATAAAGTAGAGCGTATTAAGATTGCGGCAGAGATCCGGTTAATAAATCCCCCGCACCATTCCAATACTTAAATAAAAGGAAGTAGCGAGAGTGATAGTCAACCCCTCGTCCTATCCCAGTCCTTTTAATTTATATCCCTTCTCTCTTCGAAAAAAAAGTGAGGTTGAGCGACTGAGTAACAAACATTTATAACTTGTGTTGAGATACCACCATAAGAAGGCTATATGCTCTACATTGGGAGCGGACATGCATAAAAAAAATGTTATCTTAAACAAAAAATTAATGAATTTGATTGATGCATTTTGTGTTTAACCTTCAGTTCAATCATTGAAAACATATTTTTATATACCTAAGTTATATTTATTAGTACCTGGCTAAATATTGATCAATGGGATCTCTCACCAAGTTGAAATACGTTGGGGATTGGCTACCGAACTGGGAAAAGTTGGTGAAATAAATGCTTTGGTCAAAACTTAATGGTATAGCCTCCAGTCTTATGGTGTTGGAAATGATATTTGAAAAGTCTTTCTGTGAAAAGAAAATATAATTAAAAGAAATCGTTCAATCAGCTTTCACTAATAATTCTTGAATTTCAACATTCTGAATTATCAATTTTAACAAGAAAATTGAATAGTAGGTGGGTACTTACTTCTGCTTGTTGTACATATATGTATTATTTCATATGAGAAAACAATCTAGTAATACAATATCAGAGTAAAATTTCAATGTACTTAATATTATGTTCATAATTAAACTTGAAAAGTATTTTAAGCAATATGCAGATTATTGCAGTACCTTATCATTGGAAGTGTAAGAAAATTTAGTATTGTTCATAAAATATTTAAAATAGTAGATGGAGTTACAACTTTTCTCCCTAAATACATTAGTCACGAGAAAAAGTAGTTTTGGCACTTTCAGCACCTTTGATTGATATCCACATCAAAATTAATTAATTTTGATTTTATAAAATATTATGTTAAGTCTATAATATTAAAAACGGTTAATTAAATACGAAATAAAAGGAAAGATATTTTTAGAATTTTGGTATTGTATCAAGTGTTGAAAATATTTTTGCTAATGTCATTTAAAATGCGCGCGAAATTTAAAAATGGAAACTTGTTATATCTCTTGGCGTATACAAACCTGCTGCGCGTGAGTCAACTTTCCAGATATCCCTCCTCCTAAACGTATATGCTTGAAGTTATTTCTTCCTTGTAACCATTGCAAAATCAAAACAAATATTTCACTGCCAGATCCTGGGATCCGATTGAACATCAAAATATGATCACTCAACGATGTACTTTTGGCAAGTTCAGATAGACTTTTCGTAACGTGCCTGACAATGGAGGTGTCTTTTGTTGGCCGAAGAACGTTTGTAAACAATGACAGTTCATCTTCGGATTTGGTCTTTGGTCTTGAGAATATTACGCTTTGAAAATAAACACACGAAATTGTAAACATGAACAAAAATACAAACAATATTTTGACTTGGGTATTAGTAAAAAATCGCATTGTTCGATCATCTTTTCATGTGAAAAGATACTCGCACTTAGCCGTGTGCCCACGTTAAATCGATCCGGTAGTGAAATGGAAAGTGACTGATATTCTTCGCAACATGCATGGGTAAAAGACTGACTACGCCGAGAGATAAGTTCACACTTTCATAATGTCAGTAGGTCAAAGATCTCTCGCAGCGCGTATCAATCTACCTGGAGTCTGGTTAAACTAAACGTTACAATGCATTCATTGAACAGATACTGGCTCTACCAGTATTTATGAAGTGATCTCACCAAAAATCAACCATTCATTCAAGGTTAAAGTTGTCACGAAATAAAGATGTATGTCTAAGGACAATTAGATGCCAATGGAATGTTAGAAATCATAGAATAACAATAAGCATGACCGCAAAGAACAAGTCTTTACCCTCTAGCTACCAGTATTTCTCAACCAGTGGTCCGCAGACTGGTGAAAATCCACCGAAATTTTCTGCTGGGATGCTAATAGTTTTAGCACATTTTATAACACGTAGTTATGCATGTGCGCGTTCATAATTTTATTTTGTTTCTGTTTTAAAAATAGATCACGAAATGTTGATGTGCCTATATCGACTGTGGAAAGGAAATAGGACGTAACCCCACACATGGCAAATTTTACAGGAGGCACAAAAAACATTTTTTGATGATTTTCGGCCATATGCAAACTATTAAATAAATACAACGTTGAAGTGCAAGGAGACTTCTAAACTGATTTTTAATTGACGTACTCTAATAGAACTTTAAGAAAAACCTTTTTTCAGTCTCTTTTTTTGGTTGCAATTTTAATAAGGCCTATTTTTTTTCAAACTTAAAAGCTAAATTTACATACTAATTTGGCATTTGAAGCTTACATCCTTTTGATAGAACGTGTATCAAGTTGGATACATTGTGATTATCGAAAAAAAACTGTTTTGAAAAAACTGTGGGTTACGTCCTTTTTCCTTTCCACAGTCGATATGTTAACACAATCAGCTATGTACGTATTTAAGTTAACAATATAACTATCATGTTATTTTTATTTATCATTTATGTATGTGCAATCCGAGTGTTACAATGTAAACATTTAAAACCAATTAGCACAATACTGCCCTGCTAAGTAAAAACACAGTATGTAATTACAAGTTCAACACTTGTAATCAGCATCAGACTTGTGTTGGCCTTTTAATATTTATACGTATGTATTTGTATATTGATTTATTGGGGTAATGAACTTAGTTGGCATGTCTTCTATTTACAAGGGATAGCAGAATACAATTTACTTACAAAACCGAAATTATTTACAAACATAATAAAGTATAAAAACATTTCGACTTTTTTAATACAAAATATAAGTTTTATTGCGTTTTGTCCTCTAAGATATTACAAAATTTTCACTTTATCATACTCTACGCTTAATTGAATTTCGTCATTTTTTTTAACTACTGTGTCTTTTTTTTTTTTAAACCATGTCCGCTCCCAATGTGGAGCATATGGACTCCTAATGTAGTTTATCTCAACAGAAGTGTTTCTTCGAGAACTGCTTGTTACTCAGTTGCTCAACCTCTCTTTTTCCAAAGTGAGTAGGGATAGAAGGATAGTGCTAAGACAGGATAAGTGGTAAGCTAATCGCTCTCGATACGCCCCGTTCATAGGATAGGATGGGTGAGAGGGAGGAATTCAATACATCACATACATCCATGCCTTTGAAAAGAAATTCATAAAGTGATTTTTTAGCAGGGTAAAATACTACTACATAAATAAATGGTTTTATTCCTACGTTAGTGGTCCGCAAAATGCTATTTTCTTATTTTTACCGTTCGACTGATGTAAAATAGTTGAGAAACACTGCTCTAGAGTGTAGACAAATTTTAAATTATTCAATGCGTCATACGACATTTAAGAAAATAAGTACGATTAAATCATTTTACAATAAAATATATAATTATCATAATATACATATTATGAAATTAAAAAAAAAACCAGCAAAAGCGAACGAAAAAATCTTAAAACGGAAATCACACGCAGAAACCGATAAATCCAATGCCGGTAAGTCAAATTCTATTTCGCTTATATGCATTGCAATATGTGGTTGTTTGGAAATATGGTGCGATGGAAAAAGTGAACTACCTGTGAAACAAAAACAAAATCATGAATCACAAAAACGTTGATTACTTCTAACACTGTTAAGTGGACATAACGGTTTTTGCTTTTAGATCCCTCAATATCTAATCGCACGCTATTCAACCAGTAAGTGGCGGTCTCTATATGAAAAATGAGGCATTTTAAAAAATTTAAAGGTCAAATAAATATGTTATCTTATTTACTCCTCTTTGTTCATAGTAATATAGATTTCTGGCCAGTGACGTAGCTACCTCAAAGCAGAGTAATGCAAGGTATGAGAGCCCAGCGAAAAGAGGGCCCCAAATTTTTACATACGCAGTACGGTGTAACCCCGATCTACCATCCTCGTGTTCATCGTTTTCCCACATAGATCGTTTATTTATTATCGTCCCATCACAAATATTATACCAATCGACCCCGTTTTTGTTGAATATTTTTTTTTTTGCTTATAAATAGTCTTGGTTTAAATATCGTTTCGCGAATTTTTCTAACTCACAACTAAAATGCCTAAATGGAGAATACTAGAACTCTAGCTGAGAAACTGAAAACAATTCAAAACATTGAAAACAACACGGAAGGAAAACGAATTAACGTAGCAAAAAGAATCAACTAAGAAAAGTACACGAGTTTGTAAGGCCTCTGTTGAAATTGAATTGCCAAATTGCAAATAGCCATGTTAGTATGTATAAAGCTTCAATAAAAAGTTTTTTTAATTAAACATTTATTTTGGTATTATGTTAAGTTTTACCGCATTATCAGTTTCCCGCAATTTTCATTTGTTTATTACGGTTCCTTGAGAAACTTAGAATCGGGTTTTTACTATACAACGAATTTCATGGGGGGGGGGGGGAGCTTGCGTGACGTTTGCATGAATGCCCCAAATTCTTAGCTACGCCACTGATTCTGGTGAAATATTTCTACGGTAAATATACGTGAGAGACTAATTATTTTAAATAAGTCACCCGATCTGTTGATAATCGTCGAAGGTCACCGTAATCAATCGATTATGATAATTTATAGATATAAGATTTGCAGTTAATTTTTTCCGTCGTTGTTTTATGGCTAGTCCTTCTTTTTCCTTGTGATTTTTTAATCTGTGGATACGAATCGATCTACGAAAATATTTGAAACAACAATGTACGAACATTGAAAGTAAGTCGGGAGGCGGGAAAACAATTTGAATTATCTACAGTTAATAATTTTTCATTAATGTATTATCATTATCGTTGCGTGTATCTCTTTTTCAATGATAATTACTGTTATTGTTTGTATACAAAGATTATTATTGAATTGATGACAACAATAATACATATTATCACTGATGACAATGGAAATTTAATGATCTACCTAATAATAATGGTGACTTAATCTGATTGATGAAAATATTAATTGTTTGTGAAATCATTTACATTTTAATGCGTATTATGTATTGCTAGATCTGAATTAGTAAACAAATTAACAAGCTTTCATAATAATATGAAGGATAATTGGTGCACTATGAAAATGCCTTAAAATGAATTATCTTTTAGGAAGAAATCTACATTGATAAATACAAGTTAATAGTATATTATACTTAGAGAATCTATTTTATTTGTAGAAATTGGTTTTAATGTTTAACATTACAAATTTGAATTCGTAGTTTCGGATTTTTAAACGTAGCGCGAATTTTTCACATCCGTCAATATCGTTTGGATTGTGCAGGGCTGTCAAAATTTGAAATACTTTTATAAAAGATAAGACAATCGAAATGTGTATGTAAGTTATGCTTGCAGTCAATACTCGGCGGAAAGGAGTTATATTCAGATAAAAATTATTGTGTATAGCTCGTATTTCAATCCATTTTAAGAAAGTCATCAATTTTAGAGTATGAAGAAAAAAAGGGATCTTTTCTATTTTCGGCATTGAAACAACCTAAGCTGACAAAAAATAAAACACTCGTTTGTTTTTCACATTCATAAAAGTGGAATAAGTAAAAAAGAGTGTTTGCGTGAAAGCTTAGTTTGTTTCAATGCTGAAAATAGAAAAGAGTCCTTTAATTTTTTTCATACACTAAAATTGATCACTTTTTTAGAATGGATTGAAATATGTAGATACGAGCAATATAAAATAATTATTCAATTTATTTATTGACAAGTGTTTTTCAAAAGTAACTGCCACGGTTGTGGAGAATGGATATGGAATAAGGACCAAGTTTTTATCAACAAATTGCAATTCGATAAGAAAATGTTCTAACATATTTGTACAAAAAAATCATAAGATATTATTATCATGATTTTACGGCAGCCCTTGTACCACTGCAATCATGTGACATAAGGAAGCAGCAGCCATTTGTAATCTGTCGACCAATGGAACGTTCTGGATTTAGCCGGCTACGTGTATGATCCTCGTTTGTTTTGTCAGCTGATTATTGTAGGCAAACAAAATTATCTACAATACATAAAATGGCAGCGCAGGTGCGTGATAAAGATTTCGAATTCACTCAGGGAGACATCGATCGGCTCTCTGACGCGTTAAAGGATAAAGAATTCAGGAAACTTCTGTCAGAATACTGTGAAGAAATACAAGATCCGGCGAATCGTGCTCTGTATCAATGTGAAATTACCGAGTTAGAAAAACAACGTGGTGTCGACGTGACTTTTATAAATCCATCGCCCGGTTATGTAATCAAATCGAGTGTCGGCGGCGACAAGAAAGCTTTCATCAATGTCTGTACTAATGAAAATATAGCGAAGCCTTCCTATTCAATACAAAAGTGTGGTCAGCGAGGGATCGATTGGCAGCTCCCCTTTTCCATAGCTCCCCCGCATGACGATCTCGATAAGAAGCGGAACCGTTGCGTTGTTTACGACGTAGTTTTCCATCCAAACACACTGCGCATGGCCGAGAAAAACGCCCAATTTAAAAATATGCTCGACGAGACCGCTTGCGACGCGGTCGAGTCCAATCACGGCGTCAATCTCGATAAGAGTAACTTAAAATTTCCCAAGCTTTCATACAAAGGAGTCGCCGTAGCGGCCGTTGTCAGAAAACCTGACCCAGATTATGATCCAGATTCGAAACCGGCAGAAGACCCTACGCTGCTCGACGAATTATATCCTCAGCGCAGTTATCCTTCGAACACTGCAGTAAACGTCAGTCATACGAAAACAAATAACATTGTTCCGAAAAAAATCGATAATTCTGGGTATGCTATTCCTAAGTATGTCATAAAGCAACGCAGAGATATTGACATCAAAGAGTTCACTTACGAAATAGACGCTAAAAAACACAGCGCAATACCGAGCTCTCTAATAATTGAAATAAACTTGCCCCTGTTGTCTTCATCGGCAGAGGCGATTTTAGATGTCAAAGATAAGGTGCTGTCGCTGGTATCTGAGAAACCCGCTCGTTATAAACTTGAGCTGACACTGCCTTATAAAGTAGACGATAATGCTGGATCAGCTAAGTTTGATCTGAGCAAACGCTTGTTAATCATCAACTTACCGGTGATACCTGAGAAAATGGACATAATGTGGAGGAGGAGGGATGACAGCGGAGTCGACAGTGATAGCAATTCACCTTGTGCAAGTGACGAAGACAACTCGCAATCCCACAGTCTCGTGACTGAGCTGTCCGAGTCTTCGAGTGCTGAAAATGATTATAAAAGTGACGGTTATCGGACTTCAGTAGAATCCAGTGATTTTCTTCTTCCTGATTTATCCTATTTCCTGCCTCCTTTTACGTGTAACGTGTTAGACAATACGATAGCGTTCACTTTGCATGTCAAGAACGTCGACCCCGACAGTGTGAAATCGGAAATGTTACCCGAAAACAATGGAATGAAATTAAAATTTTCTTCGATTGGCGCCGGCTTCTTTCCCATTCACCACGCTCTCTTTTTAAAATTTCCATTGATGTTTGAATGTGAAAAACCCGAGATAGAAGCCTGGGATAATAATGTCGTCATGCAGGTTGAAATAGTCAACGCCAACATGCCTGACCATTATTTAATTGGTCTTACGGAGGACGACCTGGAGAAGCAATTATTAAATGTGCAGGTCACTGAAGTAACTACTGCAGAAAAGTCGTCGGAAGTCAGCCCCGAATCAAACCAACCGATTGTAGAAGTATCAGCGAGAGGAAACAACGAGATGAGTATATCGCTCACCGTCGCCGATGCTGAAGATCAGACAACTGATAGTAATATCAATATCATTCCTAAAAGAGTCCAGGAAAACAGTTACGATTCCGGCTTAGCGTCCAGCAATGGTAGCTATAAAGGAATATTAAAATGCAGACCATCACGTATCGGCAGAAGTTACTCTGAATCCAGTGTCGATTTCATGGAGTATTCCTCGCCTGCTTATTCGTTGAGCTCTGCTGATTGTATACCGGAAGAAGAATCAGCCAGTTTGAAAAAAACTGTTAGATTCAGTAATGTTATCGCAAAACAAACATTTAGGTATATTAACTCATTTTTTATGTTTCTTTTAATAAATCTGGCATATATATTTTTAAGCAAGTATTCATAGGTATAACTAACTTCTTAGTAAAAGATTTAGCCTTAGTTTATCATTCATCGGAATAAGGAATGTATTTAGATTTATTTAAAGTAACTAGGTCAGGAAACCCAATTTCAATTGGGACCGAGTCCAATTATTTTTAAATTACTTTTTTTTCATCTTAGTTTCAGTCATTTTTTTGCTCATACTAGATTTTTTTTTTCTTGACAAGTTTATATAAAACATTAGAATTGTAATAATTACTTAATTCGGAGAGCATTCACCATATTTAACACAAATCTTACTACAAAAATATATGAAGATAAGTTGTCCCACTATTCACAAATACCGTGTTATTCACTCTATGATTTAACTTGAAAAGTATTTGTTTAAGCTTAATTATTTCTTCAGTCATATAATATTATCAAAACATTGTTTTTGTTCCTGTTTACGATTTTACAATTTATTTCCGGTACCGAAATTTTACATTCAAGTCACAATACATCTACACACCAGTTGAGCAAAATGGTGTACTTGATGATTAGTTTTTGAAGTCATTCTTTACATTTAACATTTGCAGCAATTATTTGAATGTAATATAATGAAAAAGTATATGTTTGTACAAGAAAACGTTGATTTTTCATGCTTTTCTTCCTCGGTGTAATGTTTCTAAAATTAGTATCGGCCATAAAACAGTTTTCTCTATACATTAGTTATCAACTCTTTACCGAAGCTCGAAAATTTTACTTGTAGTAGTTAAAAACTAAATGAAATATTTGTGTGATTGACATATTCAGGAAATCATTCATGCCAAGTGTAAATATTATGCATACATTTTAAATGGTTGTGCAATTATTATTATTAACAGTATCAATATAAAATTACACTTACAATTAGTCAGTTACTGCAAGCAAACAACAAATATTCCTTATCTAATTACTGATAAAATAATATTTTCTTTTTTATGGTTAAATAATATGTGCATACTTTGCGTTATCATTATATATATTTCCGTTCTATTAATAAATGAATATACCATTCTGAGTAAATGTATGTTAAGCCGCCGTGTAAAATTGTCTTATTCTACTGAATTTTGCTCAGTATGAATTTACAATTACAGATCAAACAGCAGTATTTTGGGGCAAAAATCTAAAAACCAACGGAAAAAGCGTAATAAAAAAAGAGCTCAAGAGAGAAGAGCCAGCGAGGGCGATCCAGAGGACGATGGCGAGGGAGAGGACTCGACAGAAACTCTTCATGATGATGTAATATATACCTTCAGTTACTATCATAAAACTTATCTTTACCTTGCCGTTGTTGGTAGTCAATTATTACTTCCTCGTTACACTGTATGAAGACTTATTATTCATTTTAATAACACTTTGAATAGTGACTTATTTTGATTAAGTAGGTCAATTTAGAAAGAATATTACTGATTATTTCAATTTATCAAAAGTGTAAATGAACCAATTCTAAGACCTAGACCTTTAATGCTTTCATCTGTGGGTATGAGGTCTTCACTGAAGTTAAATGCAAGAAAGAAATCACGCCGAAATTGAATGTGACACTCGAATGCATGAATTTATGAATGTGACGAAACAATTTCTCCATTTCAGGTATTCGCTAAGGATAGCAGCAGAGACTGCAACGGAAATAATGAAATGCATCGCAGAGATAGCGGAGTCGTAGACACCGAC
Source organism: Himalopsyche tibetana (assembly GCA_030503985.1). Lineage (NCBI taxonomy): Eukaryota > Metazoa > Arthropoda > Insecta > Trichoptera > Rhyacophilidae > Himalopsyche > Himalopsyche tibetana. The sequence continues at coordinate 26,752,695 of JAPJYX010000019.1, read as the reverse complement.
GATGGAGAGGCTGAGAAAGATGACTCTGCCTTCAAAGCGGCCCGGAAAGCGCACCAAAAGATTCGAGAAGTCCCTTCGTTTAACCATAAAAACGTTGGCAAGGGGAAATACCAGGAAGTCAACTTTAAAAACGATCTTATATTCGATTTGGACATGTGAAATGTCACACATTCATTATTACATTCACTTTAATTTGATATATATTAATCTGCATCATCATTATATCTTTAGTATATCTAAGTATTTAGAAATTTAGATGTATTAGAGTGTCATCAATCATCCATTTTAATATTCGCTGCTGTAGATATGCTTATTGCATCTATCGAACGGTATTTTGTATGCTGGGATTTATAAGTTAGATAAATTCAATCACTCATAGAACCATTCGATCACCCTTCCCAGTTTTTTTGTTTCGCAATCTTCATGTCTTGTTGAATTTCTTTTACAAACGCCTGGAATTCGATTAAAAACATTTGAACCAGTTATATTAATTGGGAAAAGTTTTATTACAAGATTTCTTCAGACATCTTTTAAATTTTCCGTTCCACTTCAGCAGACTTTACACTGCTGATGCGAAGTTCATTTATTTTTATTTATGTCTTCGTTGCTTATCAATACAATACATCGTAATATATTTAATCACATTGAGCTTGTTTTTAATTACATATATATTTTAATACTATCTAAACCAGGGTTTCCCAAACTATGTTCCGTAGAACCTAAATAGGTGTTCTGTGAAAATTTGGAATGGCACCACATTCAAGCATCTTCTACTTCATATTAAAAATCTAGCAATGGTGAATCTCCACTGATCTTTTAAACATCAACTATCTAGGTACAGGTGGGGTTTTGAATCACTAAGAGTTTTATTTATTCATATTTATATGTAGTACGTTTTTAAAATAATTAGTCATAAGTGATGAGTGATTTCATAACATATATTTTTTCGGTATTATTACCCAACCTAAAAAAAATGCGCTGTGTTCCGGTGACATTTCCAGATTTGCTAAGTGTTCCATTGCAAAATAAGTTTGGGAAACCCTGATCTAAACTGTGAAAACGTGATCCTCTAACAACGTACTAATGAATTACACGATCCTCTCATGTACTATTAAATTACCTATTATTATTGGCACAGAAATGATGTTACAATTAGATAAAAAGTTAAATTTTAATAAAATCAATGTGTTCATTTTTATAATCAAAACTTTTGCATTTCATGTCTGAGTACAATTTTACAAAATTTAAAAATTTGTATGAAACTTTTTAACGTACAGTGTACCTTATAAAATACTTATAATACGGTATTGTGTTAACAATGAAAATCTTAAACCTTAGTGATTATGTTAAGTGTTGTAGTAGTTATAAGAGATGTAGTACTATCATAAAACTGATGAATTTCCAACTTATTTTCGTTGAATTGAAATAATAAAACTACTAAAAAACGCCTTGTCAACTGGTTGCCAGGAAAACTTTTAATAGCTCTATTTTTTGGTGATAGTTTTTGAATTTTATTGACGCACGATTATTTTATATCTGAATGATAATAATTTTAGTGTCGCTTTCTTTGTTCTTGTGTTTATATAGTGTTCTGTTTTATTTTCAAAGTAGATTTTAGGAGATCGTCGACGACGCCTTCTGATTTCGTCTTTGCCGTACAAAAATTAATGAGTGGTGAATGTTGTGATCAAATTTCTTTAAGCACATGCTAGTTAATCGTTTAGACTTGTGTTTTATGTGCGGTTTAGTCAAAGCATGTAAAATGTTAGAGAGAACATTTCCTGAAGTGATAAATAAATGTTGCATATTTGCACATTTCTAGCGTAATATTTTTTTTAATGTATGATGAATTGTAGACTCGTCTGATTCCTATTAATTTTCAATAAATAGATATGTTTATTATTCTTATTTTCACTTTCCCTTTTACTTACCCTTCCAAGGCAATATTATGAATTATTGATAGCCATTCCGTGACTTTAACTGGCGTGAAAATATAACTAAGAAGTACTGTTGGTAATTGAATATAGCGAATTTTTACATATAATCAGTCAGTTTTTTCATATTTAAAAACTGTTAACAAACACAGTCCCAAATTGACTCCATCAAATTTGAATACTTTATAGACATGGGAAAACTAACTTTTCACTTTTAGTTTGTTACCCTGAAATTCATTCATTTGATTTGTATCTCTTAGTAATGTAAACAAATGATTTCAGTTTAAGATTTCGACTGAAGGAGCTTGGTGGAGTTTCAATATAAAATTTTGTCCATTCACACAAGTTTTGTCACTATCGACCCGAGTTTCGCCGTACGGCATCTTAAATAAAAAAAATGTATTGCTAAGTTCAAAGCTTTTGATGGTGACATGGATTAACTTTACTAATGATTTAATTTTAATTACAATCAATTAGCTGGGGAAATAATTAATCAAACAAATAAGTTTTTTAAAATTAAATGTGATTATCGTTAATCTCTTATAGCAAGGGAATGCCTACAGATTTAAATGGTGCGTAATTTCAAGAATTATGTTTATTTTATGAAATTTAATTATATTTACTTACATATAGGGTAAAGTAGTGGGGAATATGGTAGATTCACCTGCTTATTTAAAATTCGAAAAATATTATGTTATATTTATATTCCGATACAACAAAATTGTAATGATGTATGAACATTATTTAAAGGGAGCCAGGGGCAATAATATATTTGTATAAATAGGAGCAATCTTTATTAATTTATCAAATGTTTATTTAGATCAAATAACAATATTGCATTTATAAAAAAAGATGATAAAGATTTACAAATGAAATCAGCTTCTGTCAACTTCTGAAAATATGAATGAATCGGTCATAATTTATTGTTAATATTTACTAGTTTAGAATGCTTTTTATCTCAGCTGTGTATTGTGCAGCATCAGTAAAAATTGTGAATCGATAGGGATCACAGATGATCTCGTCTCTTTTGGCGATTCCAAGGGAAACGATTCCTCGAAGGTACCAGATTTCCTGTCCATCGGGGTCTCTCTTAGGGAAGTACATCCCACTCCCACTATCGCCATTACACACATTTGTACCTAAGGAAAACAATGCAATGCTTTATATAAGTATTTTTTTACTTAATTGTAGTTAACACTACCACTAACATCGCACTCATTTTATGATTACCAGCAGTCTTAAAAATCATGTTTATCCATTAAAACTTCTGAATCTTTGCTATATAAAAAAACACAGTTTTCAACCGTTCCAATATTATAGCTTTGTTTTTTCTCAATGAGACAGTGAGATGTTAGTAGTAGTGTATAACAGGAACAAAACCAATATAAGTAATATTACTATAGCAAATAATACGCAAAGCAGAAATCTATGATGGGAAGGAAAAACTAAATAACTGATCTTCTGAATTGTATAATAAAATTTCGGTAGGTATTTCAAAAAATATATTTACAATAAGATTTATTGATGCTAACAAATCTGTAAGCTATGAAAGGGGTCTTGATAAAATGAAATTGAAAAATGGATAATTTCCTAATGAAAAATATTAATTCTAAGATATGATTGTATTTATTGGTAATGTTACCACATATATAATACGACAGTAGCTATTTTTATGATAACTTTGTTGAATTTAATACTGGATGATAAGATATAATATTTATAGTTTTTTTTTAATAATTTCAAGTTAATTTTCAACAGATTCTCACACCAATGCAATGCAGATAAGGTTTTCGTGAAAAACATTACAGCCCACTTATGTAGTGATACATCGTTGTATAGAGACTGTCGTGAATAAACTCATCACAGACTGACTGGTAGCAAATTATTTGTCCATATTTCCAATAAAATTGAGGACTAAAACAATTGCAATATCAATTTCTATCTCTTGAAGAAGACTTAATGTCTTGTTCATAAATGGAATGTTTTATTTTGTTTTTTTGATTTTTTTTTTCAAATAGATGTCAGAGATGGCCACACCTTTCTTTCTAAGAGCGAATAGTTGACAAAATTATTGACGGCGGTCAGCAATAAAAATAGAATGATAAAAAAATCGTCCTTTATATTTCCTATATGATTATGTATTTTGAAAACAGATATTTTACATATAAAAAATAACAGTGTGGGAGTGGTCAATTATTGGGTTAATTTATTATATTTTTTAATCTATAAATTCTATCATCAGATTTTAATGTAAAAAAACACAATTAGATATTTAATAATAAATCCCATGTTGAATTACATCCAACAATACAAAAAAATCGGATTAACTGCAAAAATATAAGATGAATAGTATATAGGTGAAGTGAGAGAAAACATTTGTTGCAATGGTGCAGGAATTGAGACAGACAAAGTAAGAGAAAAGATAAGAACTAGTGAATTTTAGGAAGAAATAGTACGATATAATGTATGGCCATTCCTGGTTAATATACTATGTAATTTAATTTAGTGTTGAGGTCTTACCATTTCCATATCCAGCACAATATGTAGTATCAGTTAAAAATCTACTATAGAAAGAGGGATTAGTTTTGATACACAGTAAATCTGATTTTACTATCATGGTAGCGTGTTGCAGCTTTCGAGAAAATTTACTATTTTCAGTTGATCCCCATCCCACCACCTAAGGATTGAAAATTTAACTCTTTAGAACAGGAAATTAAAAATTATTACATAACAAAGTAATTGAATTCTGCTTATTCTCAAAATAAATAGTATGCAGTCAGTCAACAATTGGCAAAAAAATATTATTCTTTTCAGTCGGATAAAAGAGTAATCAATACTATATACTCAGATAGTTAATGGCAAATATAATAATTCAAATGGTTTATAATTATTATGTTACTATACTTGCAGAAGAAGGAGGCTTAATTTGATTATAATGTAACTCACATGTCCTATTTTCCCAAATATGTTGTACTCAACATCTAGTACATCCCACAAGCATATTGGTTGAACATAATCAGTGAGAGTCACTTCTGTAGCTAGAATCATAACTGCTATATCATTTGTGAGATTCGTTCGAATAAATTGCCAGTGAACCAATATCTGAAAGACCTGTAATACAAAAATTTTCATCACAACATTTCACGGCGGTGACATCTGTGTAATATTTTTTCAAAATATTAGCTTATTTAATTTAAATATAATAGTTTTTGTTACATATAATATGAACATAAAGTAAACATATAAGTCCAACAACTATAGGAATCAATTGAAAATATAAGTAAGTGTTTTGTATAAATTATCAAAGAATAATAAATTGGTTTAATCAAAAATAATAGCAAAGCATCAATCGGAAATGTTTTCTTATAAACCATATTAATAATCAAGATTATAATAATATTTTACATACTGTCTTTTCCTGTAGTCCGACATCGTCTCCGTAAAAATTGTTTTTTCCAAATGAAACCAACAATCTTTGTGCAAGAAGAACTGCTCCATTTTCAATAACACAATGCCCAGCTGTAACAAATATTTGTCAAGTTATGCAGATGCGTTTTATGTGTATATGATGATAAAAGTTTTTTTTGCATATTGCTTTCAGTTTTTTATGGATTCAGAGGTTACTTAGTGGTAAAAGTTATCGGAAATAGTTGAAATTGAAATGAAATATAATTATTTACTAGAAAACACATATCGCTCATGATAAAACAATACCTACTATTCTACACGATACATTTTTTATTTTACAAGACAAAAAAACTTTGTCGCAATTATTATTGCATAAATTCCGTTTTTTCGTATTGCCTTATGAAAATAATTGTCTAACACGAGGCAAACATCATTTTAACACAAAAATAACTCACATTTGCTCTGTTTATGTTGGATAAGAGCTCTTTTGCCTAAAAAAGTATCAATACATACAGTTAATCGTATTGCTTTGAAAAACCTAATATTTCTTTGAACGTTTTTCAACTGATTACTGATAGTTGACAATGCTCGCCATGAGTGAAACCAGTCAAGACCTTTATAAATAAAGTGGAAATAAAGTACAAAGGAATATTGTGTTTTTTCTTAATATAATGCCTTTCCGACATGTACTGACAATGAACACCCTAAAAGTGATTTATATTTTCTATTGAATGTATGAATAATTCTTGTTCTTACCAGTTAAAACTCGGGTTTTTGATATCAGTGTGCCTCCACAGATGTATTCTGGCTGGTAATCAGTAGATTTTAGCCTGTAAAGTGTACTGTGCCACGGCCAGTCGCCGGGCTTACTATCGTCACCATTAAAGATCATTCCTTCATGTTGAATCTGGCGTTGGCCACAAGTAATACCATTTTCGTCAAATTTATATTCCGACTCTTTTTTGCTAATCTTATTTGTTGAGTTATTTATATTGATTTTTGGTAAGATTTTTATGTATTTACTCCATATATCCTAACAAAAATTATTATAAAAATTATTGAACCTGGAATATATACTTTTAAGTAAAGACAATTACATATTTATTTAAAATATTATCAATATTGAAAATACATATTGTATATATTATTTTTCGCTTGCTGTGGCCCAGTTGGTTAGAGTTTGTTAAACCGATCACGCAGGTCTGAGTTCAAATCCCAGTAAGATCACAGTGAATTTTAGAATTATTCAATTCAAAGTTGTGATCGAGGACTGAGTTTTTGTGATGTCAATTCACATTATTTCCTCTCCTGCTATCCTTCTGATCCTTTAATAACTGGTTGTAGCAATAGCGATTTGTCAACCAGTTTGTCAACCAACTGTATTAGCCTTATCCTTCTTGCCCTACTACTCACTTTGAAAAAAAGTGAGGTTGAGTGACTGAGTAACAAACAGTTCGCGTAGAAAAAACCTCTGTTCAGATACCTCCATAAGGAGGCCATATGCTCCACATTGGGAGCGGACATTGATAAAAATAAATAAATATATTATTGAGCAAAAAAGAGTTTTTAAGGTCACTTTAAGACAAAAAAAATTTACACTCATTCTCCTGCATGAGCTTGGTTATATGTATGAACTTACAACAAATATTAAGTATTTTTTATTTATTTCACTTTAACCATGAACACACTACAATGTAGATGCATATTTTTTTAACCGCACCGCTCTGATGTGATGCAAATGACGTAGAGAACTTACTTTTTTAACACCATTGACGCACAATTCATCATTGTTGATTTTGACACTGAGTAAATTTGGGACAGACTCTTCCTCATGATACGACCGTATTTGGGTTGTAATATTTTCTTTATCTATAATCCTCAAACTTGATTCGATTGTTAACGAATCACTATATCCCCACGCAGCGTCGTAACTCTTCAAAAATAAAAATCAGGGGTATAAATTTGCAGTTAATAATACATAATGCTTTTTCACTGATATTGAATACTAAAAAGTTGTGTTTGGGACCAATACTATTGTATTATTGCGTATATACTCAATTATAAAGTAATATTATCCATCACACCGTGGTGTACGGTCTAGGCCAGTGGTGGCGAAACTATGACCCGCAGGTCAGTCACTGACCCATGAAGGCTTCCTTTCCTCCCACTTTCCAAGCGACGCCACTGAGTGACCCGCCGCTGGTATTTGAGAAAATAATGAGCAAAATACGACACACTCCTCAAAAAAGTTCGCCATCACTGTTCTAGGTTTTTAGAATTGGCAGGATTATATTGAATTATACATTTTTCATCAATTTTATTTAGACAAAAATATCAATTTTACTTATTTGATGAGATGTAGTGCCAAAGTTTATATAAAGTGACATCTTTTGATGTAAATATTTTATAATTGATCTTCAGTAAAAAAATTTAGGGTAAATATGGCATATAGTAGCACGTCGACTACTGCGGCGCAAAACTTCACAACTACGCTAAAAACAACGCCACGATTTAAAGTTATTTTTTGAGAACTTAATAATCGTGTTAAAACCACACATTATTACGAAGAACACTGATAAATTATGCGAAATACGAAATATTTTTCAGTACAGCGCCACTGTTTTCCATTTTGGCCGCGCGGCCAAAATGGAAAACAGTGGCGCTGTACTGAAAAATATTTCGTATTTCGCATAATTTATCAGTGTTCTTCGTAATAATGTGTGGTTTTAACACGATTATTAAGTTCTCAAAAAATAACTTTAAATCGTGGCGTTGTTTTTAGCGTAGTTGTGAAGTTTTTCGCCGCATTAGTCGACGTGCTACTATATGCCATATTTACCAATCTTTTTTTTTTCTTTAAATTATTGTATTGCTTTAGACATAAAATATTTAATGAAAAAGTGTAAAATTTTGCCCATACCCACCGACTATTTTATTTGCAGACAGTTACTGAAATTGTATTACATGTAATGGATTTATCAAATAAAACATTGTAATTATGTTTTACAATAACAGATGTCACTGTCGTGTCGTATAAAAAACAGAAATTATATTTTTTTTATTATATGTATTCAATAATAATTAAACTCACCCTAACAAAATTTGTCAATGAATCAAATTTTAGTTTCAAAATTAATTTCTTAGGGAAGTAGCTCTCGAAATTCGCTGGAACTATAGTTACGTTGTATACCCGAAAATCTGATGGATTGAATGATTCCACTACGCCTTTAATACCATTGCATGGGTATTCATACAAAGTGGTGGAATTGTTGTCTCCCGTTTGAAATAAATCTTCCAACTCCTTTTGACAAAATATTGCTCTAATAAATATGATAATAATAAAAAGGCGATGTAAATAGTGGCTCTCCATCTTTTTTATAGCTTCTCGAAAATCTGCAACAAGAAAGAATAATGATTGAAATTTGACATGCATCTATAATCAGTGCTTTGTTTGCATGCTTTTTAAATAAACATTAAAATTCCTGTAAAGATATAAATAGATATCCATTGATGTTTTCCACGTAACGCTGTAGAACGGCGTTCCGGCACATTTTTTATCGGCATTTTAATGTTTCTAATAAATATTAGCTAAAAAGAAAAATTTTGCTCCGAAAACTTTAACAGTTTAACGTTAGTAATAACAGCACACGCCTGTGTGGTCGAGTGGTCAACGTTGTTGGCTTCGGCTACGGAGGGTCCGGGTTCAAATCCCGGTACGGACAGTTTTTATAAATTGATTTTTCAATCAATTTATGAATTTCTGTTCAAAGGCATGGGTGTATGTGATGTCTTGAATTCCCCCCTCTCACCCATCCTATCCTACGAACGGGGCGTATCGAGAGCGATTAGCTTACCACTAATCCTGTCCTAGTCCCTATCCTTCTATCCCTACTCCCTTTGGAAAAAGAAAGGTTGAGCAACTGAGTAACAAGCAGTTCTCGTAGAAACACTTCTGTTGAGATAAACTCCATTAGGAGTCCATATGCTCCACATTGGGAGCGGACATGGCTTAAAAAAAAAAAAACAGCAAAAAATTCGAGCTGAATAATATAAATTAGCAAAGGAAAATCATTCTTTCAATGGGTTGAAAAGTGAAATAAATCTCCAAGAACTAAGTGGAAACGAAATGGGTCATATTCTTCATTCAACAAACGCAAATATTCAATCCAAATCCAAAAATTAACGGAGTAAAGCGAGAGCGGCTAGATCAGTCCTAGCCCTATCCTTTAAAATTAAAAAAAGATAATGTTGAGCAGCTGCTTCACAAGCGGTTCTCGTAAAATAAAGTTCTGTTGAGATACTTCCATTAGGAAGACATAAAAAGCTTGACAAGAATTGACTTCCGGCACCTTCTTTTTTTTAATGCAAAGCACTGAATATATTTTTAAGTATACATAGCTATCTTAGACTATTTAAAAAATATCAGAATCAACAATTCCATTTCTAAAATATAAAATATTCTAAAAAAATATATATATAATTTGAAAAAAAACAATATGATTTACTATAAAAGATATTTATATGACTGTATAATAACATCTTTGCGCCACTTATCGTGCTTAAAAAAAATAGTAATTTAGTATAATTATGAATAATTGAATCGTTGCAAATAAATATTACCTGATATTTATTATGTAGAACGTTTTAATACATTTCTTGTTGATAAAAAAACATTCAATTTACCGCATAAAAAACAACCAACTTTCTCACAATTTGACACTTGAAATGAAATAAACGAGGACAAATTTGCAAAATATTATTCCTTAGTATTTTAGTAAGGCCGAAAATCCGGTATTCCTTGGACATTGGACGCAAAGCGGTGACAAATATTAGCATACAATTAGGTATATGCTGTGCCTACATATTAACCCTCTAACTGCCGCGAGATATTAATATGGCGGTACCCAGTAGGCCGCAAATTTCATCGAATAATAAATCATAAAAAATATATTGCAAATTGAAAATATATTGAAAGTGTATCATAAAGGCTTACCAAATAAATATACAGTGTGTCATTTTTGCCGCCATGATCGTAGAAAAATCCCAAATTTAATAGTATATGTATAATACGTAATTGAAAACGTAACTTTACGACTTAACTAAAGAGGAAGTTAAGGTATTTCAAAATATTATATAGTCTACAAGCAGTAATGCATTTTCCATCCCAGAATAGCGGCGCATTTTGGTTGCCCGACGAAGCTCTTTTTTAAATCAATTTTATATTAGTAATATTTATAATTTGCCACTTCTAAGTATTTCATTATCATAGTTAGAGACGTCTGTGTGTGAGAAAAAATATATATTTTTTAATTACCGATCTTGGCCTAGTATAATGAGTTAATGTCGAGTGTGTAAAGACGCTCATTCTAGGCCGGCCCTGAGGGCACGGAATTATAGTGCGCGTAAACACGCTCGCGGCATAGATCGGGTTAAATCGAAATATTAGTTGAAACAGTAGATGTAGTCAGTTGTATTTATAAATATTCTAAAATCAATAGTACCTTACACAAATACATAATATTCGAACGATAAAAATCAGTATGAGAAATTTATCTCAGATAATCAATTTTTAGAAACCAAATTCACAAAGACTCAATAATAAATAAGAAAAATAAATATATTTTACAAAAAGTAGTACAGCATTTTTAACACTCTAGTGCAGCATAATTAATGATAAATATCAAATCGTGTTAATAGACCGTCTACGGTACGGCTTGTCGGCTTTCAAAGACCAAGATTGAAATACCATTTTTTTGGCAAACTTTGCGACGCTTGAAATATGCATAATTGTCCATTTATTTTAAAAAAAAACTTTATTATTTTGATTTAAATCTCCCATAGTTACAATTGAAATGATTTTTTTTATTTTACAATCGTATACCGTTCACAAGTACGTCATCAAACTTAAAAACTTAGAAATCAAAAAAACAAAAGAACAATTTAAAAAAATATACACCCTATTTATCTTTTATGTCTTATTTTTATACTTATAATGATATATATGATATTATATTATCGAGTTGTTATGATTTTATAAAAAAGTTTAACAATAATCGTTTTTAATATTATATTTAACAATTCCCCGTGTATACACAGGTCTGACGTATTCCTGTATAATTTTGCTGTTTTTGTAGAAAAAACCGATAAAACTTGTAATGGTGGAATTAAAAAAATATATTTCTAGACCAACAAAGACCGGCGAAGGTTTAAAAATAATTTACACTCACAAGGTGTTTGAAACAATGTTAAAATGAAAATAGTTCGAAGCGATACTAATTTCAAATACTTTTCCCATTGTTAAGCGGTGCCAAAATCGTTTACGAATACTGTACTAGCCTAGACGAGGGCCCGCCAAACTTTTCTAAATATAAGAGCTTTTAGAGCAGTGTTTCTTAACCTTTTCGAAGTCACGGTGCACTTTTGATCATGGAAAAAAGTGGCGGTGTACCAGAATTAAGAGGTCGAAAAAAATATGTGGACATAATTTTTATTACACATTTAAAAAAAATACTAGTTACATACAATGTTTTTAAGTTAAATTGTATAAAAAATTTTAAATATTGAAAATAAATTTAGTTAGTTAATTTTTCCCTAGTAAATTTTTATATTTATACGCGGTTTATTAAAAATATTTGTATTCATATCTGAAGGTGGTCTTTGGGTGGAAAATCTAGGGAGGGGGGGGGGCATTTTCGTCCCTATGTTCACCGAAAATGACGTCCCTGTTCAGCAAAATGGAATTTATATGATCAATCAAAAATCAATTAATGTGATACCAGATATATTAGGTTGAAAATTTCTCGTTTTTTTGTTTTCATATTAGTTATTGTTGAAAAACCAAGCTCACACAAATATGATGTTGAAAACTGTAACAAAATTTTCAGTGCCTTCGTGTAAAGAATTGGATATTCCTCTTGGACAGAAATCCAAAAGTCCTCCATGGTCATTTCGGAAAAAAGGTACGACCAGTCGACAATGAGGCTACTTCTTCTTCTTCTGCGTATGAAAATCCACAATACGATGTATCAATCGTAGCAAATGGATTTTGTATCCAGTCATAATTTTCTATATTTAAAGGAAAATAATGTGCAATCTATTCTTCTTTTTTTTTTTTACCATGTCCGCTCCCCAATGTGGAGCATATGGACTCCTAATGGAGTTTATATCAACAGAAGTGTTTATACGAGAACTACTTGTTACTCAGATGCTCAACCTCTCTTTTTTCCATAGAGAGTAGGGATAGAAGGATAGAGCCAGGACAGGATTAGTGGTAAGCTAATCGCTCTCGATACGCCCCGTTCATAGGAAAGGATGGGTGAGAGGGGAGAATTCAAGACATCACATACATCCATGCATTTGAGCAGAAATTCATAAATCGATTGAAAAATCAATTTATAAAACTGTCCGTACCGGGATTTGAACCCGGGCCCTCCGTAGCCGAAGCGAACAACGTTGACCACTCGACCACACAGGCGGCTATCTATTCTTCAAATAAAGTTAAATGTTTTATTATTGCGGAAATAATTCCTTCGGGGACGTTTTCGTTAGTAAGTAAAGGAAACATATCTACTTTTTTCTATTATCCGATTTTTCCAAAGATTTATTTTTTTCCGAAATGCTGTCAATTTGTCAATGGATGTCAATTTTTTTCCTTGAATGCTTGTGTTAACGCTATTTAAGTTATTACAAATATCTACTAAATATGCCGCTTTAGCATACCAATCATTATTATGAAGACATTTTACAAAATCATCCATACCTTCATTTCGAAAAAAGATTAACAATTCATTTTTAAGTTCTATGAATCGACATAAAACTTTACCTCTAGGTTAAACCACCTGACTTCAGAATGAAAAAGCAAACACTCGTACTTAGCTTCCATAGAAATGCAAAGTTTTTAAGCATGTGTGCTTTTAAAGGTCTTGATTTTGTGAAACTCAATATTTAAAATATTTACAACTTGATTTTGTACAGGTTTTAGTGCTCCTGGTAACGTTTTCGATTCTCTATATAAAAAACAGTGCATATATTTAATATTAGGGTTTCTTACACACGTGCTGAATCGAAATCACATTAACTCTTTCGACGAATTTCGCCAACGACTTTTAAGGTTTTCAGTATTTTGCGGATTTTTCGGTTTTTACTATTTTGCGGATTTTTTCGCGGTGCACCGGCTAAGAACCACTGTATTAGAGAGTCACAACATACAATGCCCATAGTTATGTATTTTTAAATATAACAGTCGATTAATAAATTAATTTTTGAATAATTCTTAAGTTAAATAAATATATATTGATTGACTTGACATTTACTTGGTAGAACTCCATTATAATAGGGTAAAAATAGGAACGTATTTAGTTCTACAGTTTTTATATATTTTTTTTTAAACCATGTCCGCTCCCAATGTGGAGCATATGGACTCCTAATGGAGTTTATCTCAACAGAAGTGTTTCTACGAGAACTGCTTGTTACTCAGTTGCTCAACCTCTCTTTTTCCAAAGAGAGTAGGGATAGAAGGATTGAGCTTGTCGCCTGTGTGGTCGAGTGGTCAACGGTGTTGGCTTCGGCTACAGAGGACCTGGGTTCAAATCCCAGTACGGACAGTTTTAGAAATTGATTTTTCAATCGATTTATGAATTTCTGTTCAAAGGCATGGATGTATGTGATGTCTTAAATTCCCCCCTCTCACCTTTCCTATCCTATGAATGGAGCGTATATTAATAAAAACACAATATTCCTTTGTACTTCATTCCACTTTATTTAATAGGTTAGAATCGGTTTCGCTCATTGCGAGCATTGTCAACTGATAAGACATAAAATTTAACAATGCTATTTATACAAAAATGAAAAGTTGTAAACAACAATTGGCATTAAAAAGAAATTACCAATTACATTATAAGTGATTCTAAAATAACACAAAATTAAAATGCTTAACACATCTAACATATAATTAAAAAGTCATCCAAGATTAATAAATTTAGATGAAGTACAAAGGAATATTGTGTTTTTATTAATATAATGCGTTTCCACCAAGTATTGACAGTAGACACCCTAAAAGTTTTTATATTTATTAGTTGATTTATTAGCTGAGAAAAATGTAAGTTATGACGATGGTGAAAGCCGAAATAGTTATCAACTAATAAATATAAAAACTGTACAACTAAATACGTTGCTATTTTTACCCCTTATATATAATATATAATACTAAATATATATTATTCAATTACATAATACAAAAAAATAAATAACAGACGTGAGTATCATTGTGTTTTATAATTTGAGACATGATTCCAAGTTCTTCCCGGTCATTTGGCTTCTCAATAAACTCTTTAGTTATTTTTTTTAATTATTGATTATTTAAATAATATGATACATTCAATCATCAGTGTGAAAAATGTGTGTTTTGGGTTATTATTGCAGAACGATAAATTTAAGCACGCTATTTCATCTGAAAAAATAAACTCATATTGTATTTATTTATTTAAATATTTAAACAGGTAATATACACTAAGTGCATTTAGTTGGCAGTTATTACTTGCAGGACCTTAAAAGTAATTTAACGTCTTTTAACTTAACAGATTTCTTTTTTCTACAGTTACCAAAAGACGATTAGATAATTCTATGTTTTTGAGCTGTAAACATTTTGGTCAATTGTTTTTTATTCATTTGTTTTGTTGTCAACTGTGACGGTGTATATCTCAAAACAGGGTTGTTTGACTACACAAACTTATTTTCACAAATAACCTCGATTCGAAAACGCCTGGCCTAGACAATGAGACACCGAAATATTAATTGAAACATATTTCTAAATAAAAAAAAAAATGATATTAACTTTTTTACTTGAATCTTCTTATTAACGATATACGTCTTTATGATCTCTTGTAAAAAAATCATTTCTGAAGATTTGTGTTCTAGACATACAATATTATTATTCATTTGAAAGAAAAGTTAATTTTACGCCTGTGTGGATGTCATCAATTATCCTTACTCTCAAGCAGGGGCTCACAACCTTAATTGGTACATTCCCCCCCGTTCACTATTTTTCAAAATATAGTTCCCACTTACTGACAGTCTACTTGGTGTTGAAACTCAATTATGATATGATTTTTGTTACTAGCTCGTAATAAGCATTCTAAATAAAATGAACCATATTTCAATAAACAAAGATTCCAGTTAAAAAGCAAGTAACTTCCAATCTACCAGTTGGAAGGAATTGCGAAAAAAATAATTAAAAATTGTTATTTTATTATTGTGTTTCGTATGAATTTAAAAGCTTGCATTGGTTTTGTGAGCTTCAAAGCGATAGGCAAAGGTCAGTAAAGATATTTTGTGTGAATGACTTTTTCCTTTGGTATTCTGCGAGCTTTAAAAAGCTCTCTTTGCATCGGTGTGGCTACTCCCCAAACGACTGAAAGGAAAAATGTATTTACCGCTGTGCAAAGATGAAATATTTCTTTCACTGGGAGATTTTTCTTTTGAAAATAACAGTTTTCAAACATGCTGCTATGTTGAGCAGAGTTAAAATAAAATATTTGATAATTTAAGTAAGTTGCTTTGCTTTTTAAAATGAATTCAAATAAACTAATATTTTTTTTACGATTGATACCAAAATATTAAGAATTCAAAATGTAATTTCATAATTAATTGTATTGACTGTAACTTGGTAGAGCTTCATTGTTATAAGATTCATTTTATCGTCAGGGATAATTTTGATGACGACATGAAGCCAAAATAGCTGTCAATTGAATCCCACAACACTATATATTGATATTAAGTATTTAAAGGCTCGTATTTTTCCGGTCTGAATTTTCATACAGTTTTGGTCATAATTTTTATCTCATTGGTCTGAATTTATACTAAATGGTCATAATATATCGGTCAGTGTACAGAGGGCAGAATAAATAATTAATGGTCAGAATTTATACAAAATAGTCATAATTTAAATGAAATTGACAAACGACAACCTAACCTAACCAAACTGGTTATAAAAATCTGACCGTATAATATTTTTATTCTGACCAAAAATTGATTTAACTTCTGATCATTTACTTTGTTTCCATATTTAAATACTACTTAAATTCAATAAAGCTAATCGCTCTCGATATTTCCCGTTCATAGGATAGAATGGGTGAGAAGGGGGAATTCAAGACATCACATACATCCATGACTTTGAACTGAAATTCATAAATCGATTGAAAAATCAATTTATAAAACTGTCCGTACCGGGAGCACCACATTGGGAGCGGACATGGTTTAAAAAAAATCAATTATAAATTTCAAATATCGTAACTTTTACATGGAAAATAGTATTTGTTCAATTAATGTAGGTTATACGTTTGATAACGAGTAGCACTGACAAGAGCAGAGTTTCCCATTTTTTCTGCAATGTAACACTTTGCGAATCCGGAAATTTTAACGGAACACTAGGTTGATGTTTTAGTCTGGATAATTCCGAATAGTACAAATATAAAAAAAGTTTATAAAATACGTATTATTTTCAAAAGGTGTAGCGTCGAATTTATCCCAGCTCTTTGACTTCATTGCAACGTAAAAATGAAATCCCGCTTCGCATAAATATGTTGTATAAAATGGAAGTATTATAAAACAATAATAACTTGGTTTGACACATTGGGGGATTCTTCCTGACTAATAAAATGGATTCCAAACGAAGGAATCATAATTGTTTGTTTTCAGAAAATATTGAAAAAGAACGGTTAATTTATGTGAGTGTTCGCGGAACACCTATTCAAGTGAACCACGCGGAACATAGTTTGGGAAATCCTGGACTATGGCATGCAATTTACCGCCATATTTCAATTGCCGGTAGAGAATTTCTCTCATTGCCGAGAAGTAATTTTGTACTGTTTTCCAAAGAAAGTTGATTACAGTTCTTCGAGTTACTATTTTTTATATTACCAACATAACGAACATTGATCAACTATACGAGGTTGCGATGATACGAGAATCTCTTTCCACTCATGACTCGGCTACCCCCTTTTCTTTTTTTTTGCTCAGTTGAAGTAATTCGTATTTTTCATTGCGGAAAATATGACACTCTGAAAGATCACAGTCTACAGCAGGCGTCGGCAACTTATAACCTGCGGATAATTTCAAGTGTACAAAATATTCACATTTTGGTTTATATTTACCCTAAGCCAAAAACTGCTGGTCTACAGCATAGCTAAGTAATATTATTATTGATATAATTTTCTGTAGACGACATTATTTTTACCAACTTTGTCTCAATCCAATTGAAATCGAAGACTTCATGTAAAAACATTCGATTTGGTGAAAAATGTTTACCCACTATTGACATACAGCTGTTTTTCTTTATCGTATAGGAACTATCAGCCTCCTTACCAAGCAAATATCAAAATCCTCAAAATAGGTTTAATGCACAATAATTGACAGATATGATTGCATCATTGCAGCAGACTTGAGAGTGGGTCAATTGTTTGGGCCCCAAGATGCTCGAAATATACCCTTATGGTGGAGAAGATTCAGAAGAAATTTTTGAGACTTCTCTATATAAGGGTGTATGGATATTACCCATGGCTTTATCAAACTGACTTTCTCTTAGGCATGCTTAACTTCAATAGCTTGAACGTTCGAAGAGAAATGTATCTGGCCATATATTTTTTTCGACTTATACGAGGCCAAAATGAGAATTTCACCATTCTTGAGAATGTGAATCTAAATGTTCCTGATTATTATTCCTAATTGTGGACATGAATTGTTTGTTCTCCCAAGGTGTAGAACCAGCCTGCCAATGTGGATGCCACTGGGGAGAGCTTTAACGGTGTTCAACAATATTGCTTCGGATGTCGACATATTTCACGAAGACGTGGGTGAATTCCGACGAATACTATTTTTTATGTATTAAAGTAGAGTTCGTCGGAGCTTCCTCAGTTGACTTCCTTGCTATTTTTTTTTTCTACAGCTTTTAATATTAAATTGTACTATTTTTTTTCTCCACTGTAAAAGTTTGAAATTAATAATTTGTCAACCTTGTATGTTAATTAAATAAATAAATAAATCATTGCAATATGCTTCGAGAATTTTAGCATCACATCCAAGGGTGGGTAGGAGTGGTCTCGAAGGGGGTGTTTCTTTTAAACAAATAAATAACAATATTCACAAGTCAAATCAGAACCAAACTGCAATTTCTGTCAAACATCATATATTATATTCCAAAAAATAAAATATACACTTATTTACACTTTCATTTATCAAGGTCATGACCGGTTTCGCTCGTCAAGAGTGTTATCAAGAATTATCATCAATTGATAATGCTTGTAATGAACGAAATCGGCCGTGATCTTAATAAATAAAAGCAGAAATAAGTACAAATGTTAATTTTATTTTTTGGAATATAATGCCTTTTCACCCAGTATTGACAGTAAACACCCTAAAAGTGACTGATAAGAATTTCAATAGAATATTAAGAAGTGGGGACCAATTGTCAGCAACTCAACTGAAGATACGAGCCCTATAAGATAGAGGTGAAGTGAGCCAATTGGTATTTTAGAATAAAAAAGTAGACATGTTGTCATATTCTACATTTCTTAATGTATATATTATATTTTCTATATCGAATCAGGTATGACGTTTGAAAAATGGAATTGTATCACTTTTTCAGCTATCGATACTAATTATTTTACGACATAATATTACGTATTGTTAATAACCATCATATAAAAGTGAAAAAAAAATTCACCCTTTTCCAGGCACATGTATTAACTTATTGGCTGCCCCCTCCCTACTGAGTGTATCCCAAATCTTAAAAAACTAAACCAGATTTTAAAAATATCTATACTAGTCGATAGTTTTCTTATGCAACGTCTAAATTACACAAGAAGTGTATGTCTTATCGAAACAAGCACTATCTTTTTATAAGAGCGATATAAATATCGACTTTGGGAAGGAAAAAGGACGTAACCCACAGGTTTTTTTGTGATAATTACAATGTATCAAATTTGATACACGTTCTTTCAAAAGGATGCATGCTGCAAATGCCGAATTAGTATCTAAATTTAGCTTTTAAGCTTAGAAAAAGATGAGCTTGTGAAAATTTTAACCAAGAAAAAAGACTGAAACAAAAGTTTTTCCTAGGCAATTTCTTTAATTAATATTAGTATATATTGATTAAACACCAGTTTAGAAGTGTCCACGCACTTGAAGGTTGTGTATAATTCATAATTTGCATATGGCCCAAAATGATCAAAACACGTTTTTTGCGTCTCCTGTAAAATTTTATATGTGTTGGTTACGTCCTTTTTCCTTTCCACAGTCGATATGATAATATTTAATATGTTTAAAAATGTGTATATTTTACTTTAGTAAGTTTATTTTACTAAAAGGTCTTTTTTTCATAATGTAAAAGCCATAGAATAAGTAAGAAATTACATTGACTGAGTAATATTTTCTGCTAAGCCGCTGGTCACGTTACCATACTATGTAGAAGATATTAGCATTAATGATAACATAAGATAGTTGACTGATGAACTATTTTAATTCAATAATAAATAATCGAAATTGTATTTAAGTTTTTCCAATCGTTTTCGATTCCATAGCGTATGATGTCAAAATCAAATTTTAAAAAAAAAAATTTTTTTAAATAAATTAACTCGCAACTATGTATCTTCGTTTATCTTATAGTATTATTTTAACTAGCTTTCCTGCGTCGTCAAATAGTCAACGTCGTTGGTTTTGGCTACAGGTGTCACATTGATTTGGCAATTTTTGTTTGAATGCATGGATGTTTGAATGTATGTATGGATAGACCTATCCTAAAAAAGGAGCGTAGCGAAAACTATTATCTAACCACTAGTCTAGTACTAGCTCAATTCTTCTATCACCACTGTCTTTGAAAAAAAAAGAGATAACAAGCAATTCTCGTAGAAATAAGTATGTTAAGATAAACTCCGTTATGAGTCCATATGCTCTACATTGGGAGCGGACATAGTAATATAAATATATATTGTTTGTAGGTATCCACAATTTTGTAATAAATTTTATAGGCTCCTATTTTTGAGGTCAGAATTTACATTGAATGGTCATAATATATCGGTCAGAATAAATAGTCATAATTTAAATGAAATTAAAAAAAAATAACCTAACCTATCCTATCCTAAACAAAATTGTTATAAAATATTCTGACCATTTAATTTGTTCCCATTTTTATATACATATTTGAAATAAAGACCTCACTGCAATTGGATCTACATAAATACTATATGCGTTAATTAATATAAAATTTCACATAAGCTTTGCTTCTTCAACAACAAGAAATTTAATTTCGAGAAAAACATTTACATCCTTCTTGCGGGTTATTTGAATTCTGAATTGTATACTTTGTATTTTTGGTTTGGTTTACGCTATAGAGAAAACACTCTCATAGATTTACATATGTAAAAGAAACAGAAAATTGATTTGTCTAAAATCATGTGGGAAATACTGATACAAATCTTTTTTCTAAGAATTAAGTATTTTTGGATATCAAAACTTCGATTCAAAGCAATCTTTTGAGTATAGCTTAAAAATGCGTCAAGTAAGAGATGAAAATAGTGTATATTTTTTGACGCATATATTCAAATCATTGGTACAAGTTTCAGAGCTTAAGATAAAAAAATACCTTGAAATTGTAATTATATACTATTTTCATAATCCCTCAGTAGATTTCCATTAATACCTACATTAGAAAATGGTAGATAATGAATTCATTCGTTTTTATTACAGTATACATTTCGTTAATAACTATAAACTCTTTAAGAGCATATTAAAAAGGCAGTTAAGATCTCGACGTGAAAATATTTCACAATTGCATTTATTATTTATACCAAAGTAGAATAATGTGACGTAATAAACTAAAAACTAAAATTATGCTAGCATGTTTGTTGTCATGTTAATTGATTTTTTCAAATGAGAGTCGTTTCCACTATACCTTTGTTTGGTACATATTTAAGTTTACAAATATACCACCACTTGTTTATGTGTAACCAGTAGCTAGTTTAGCGGCAGCTTTGCTGCAAGGAGAAAATAATAATTAAGATCTGAAATATTAAATTGAAAGAAAAACAAAGTTTGATTATGGTTTTCCAAGTATAATCATGGATGGCTCCCAGAATCTTGTGTTCGCATAGAGAAATGTAAAAGAATTATTCGAATTGTTTAAATTTTGCAAAAAATACGAATTTTCTGCTATGCAAGTGTTTACGGTTAAATTTCCTTCTGTCTGTGATAAAACAACATATTTCGTTGTAATTGAAACGTTTTAACACTAACATAGTAACAGATGCTTTGAAAATGAATGCTAGAAGACAAAAATAGTGAAGAAACCGTTATCAGTTTCCACAAACAAAACTTATACAAAATACTACATGGCAGCAGAGAGTTGGAATTAGTTCGATTTTGTCAATGACAAAATAATTTCATCATCAAAAGTTATATAAGAGACATCACAAAAGTAATACTACAATGTTCAATTTATTCTAAGTGCAACTATGAAAATGTCACCGTTTACTTCAATTTCAATACGAACGATACTGTATTCCAAATAATGAATGATGTGGAAACAATTAAAAAAATATCTGTCCTAGTGAAATAATGTCAAGAAGACGAAAAGTAAATTTACGATGAGAATATTTTCTCTACATATTTGTAGGCTTTTAACTGTTTAGATTCCGCTATAAATTGGTTCTAAATCATTGGACAAGACAATTTATGTATGTGTTTTAAAAGATGTCATGATTGGCTTGCTTCGAATAGAAATCTTTTAGAAAATATTAATTTAATTACTAATTAAAAAAATAATATGCATACTGAATTCACTTTTTCAATGAAAATAAAGATTTGTTCGACTATCCGGACTACTTTCATCCTCAATTCTACTGTACTTGAAATAGCCTTTTTAAGTGGTTATTATTTATCGCGCATGCAATTTACAAGCGTTTCTGGTAACGTAACTCTATCTGATATATAAATAATTATCACTTTACCGCTCATCTTTGTGGATCGCTTTCCTTTTGATAGTAGTCCCATTATATCCATTACTACCGTTTCTTTCATACGTCAAAGTAACAAAAGTCGCAGATCCTTTCAGACGAAACATTTCATCTACCGACTCGTTTTACATAACATCAAGCCGAACAAAATAATATTTAAATCATGAAATCTTATCTTGCTGCCGTTGTGATGGATGTTTTTACTACCGCGGAAGAGCTACAGGATAAATAAATATGTATAATCTTTATAATTTACAGAGTAATTTTTCAAAATATATTTAATCCATGTTCACTCCCAATGTACAGCTTATGGCCTTCTTATTGGTTGCTCAACATATCTTTTTTGGCATTGGAAGAGAGGAAGGAAATTTTTAGACTATTAATAGTTATTCGTTTTGTAACGTAAATGACATTTGTAGTATCATTATTGTTTGTTTGTTTTTCCATCCTCCCCTCCTTACTTCCCGTTTTTATTTTTATAATATGTTAGAATAGTAAAAATAAAATCATTCGTATGAGGATGGCCCTGAAAGAAGCAAAACACGTGTTACAGCTTGTAGCACAATACGTGGAATAATCTAAGTTATTTAAAATTTAAATTATTAATAGTCTTTTTAATTTGTTTTAAAGATTTTGTTCCTTGTCCTACGTTTTTAAATGTCCAATTACAATGTAGAGCATATGGCTTTCTAATAGAGAATCAAAGTTTCTTCTACGGGAGCTGTTTGTTATTTAGTTGCTTAACCTTTTTTTTCTCTTCTTTTTTTTGTTTTTTTCTCTTTAGTAGTAGGGATATAAGGATAAGGTATAAGGCACTTTCACTACGCCCTTTTATTTAAGAATCGGAAGGGGATTTTTCGACATCACAAAAAAACATGTCTTTGATAAGAAATCGCCAAATTTACGATCGCCTAGAAGTCTCAGTGACAAAATACACTCATCTCTCGATTTAAACGGTACCCATTTTACGCGGTTTCACTTTTACGCGGTCAGGAAAAAATCACATTTGAAAACTATTCAATCAATTTACTACGAAATTTGTTTTCTTTATGTCGCAAATAATTATGTATTTTTACCCCCAGGAATGTCTACTCGTATCTAAACTTCGGTAAATAATTTAAATTTAAATGGCAATTTTACTAAACATATACATATTTCGCGTTTTTCTTACCGAATATTTTTTTTATAATAATAACAATTTTAATCATTTACATCCCCAATTTGATACAATCATAGTTATATGTACCCTTAATAGAAATGTATTGTATTGTAAATATTATGCTACAGGAAAAAGGAAAGCCCTTAAAATTTTCAAGAAACTCTTTCCTTACCACGATGATACAAAATAAACTTATTTTTTTCACGTATTATAGCGAATATTTTTAGAGTTACATTTTGAAGCATGTCACACGTAAAGCATGCTCCCTTCTCAATTAAAATCGATGATTCACGAATCAGTGAGTTTTTCTTTCTTTCAAAGTGTTAATCATTTATAAAAAAGAGAGAAATACCACACATGACCTACTTCAAATTTATTTTCCTGTTTCCCTTGTAATACGAATATAAAGATAACGTGGAAAATTTGTCACACGAAATAAATACACAGGGTGGACAGAAAATTAGTGATCGAGTTTATCATTAGTGTCACTGTTAAGCTTTAATTATTTGTCATTTATTCTTATTCCAGCGAATACATCTTAAAATATAATGAAACGTATTTTATTATTATAATTTATTGATTATTTTATCCAAGCCTTGTTACGAATATCTTTGCATTTGATTCAGAAACATCCATACTATTCTACAGAAACAAAAATGGAATTTTGGTTCCAATAGTTAGTTAAGGTTTACTTAAAACATATATATCTGTTGTATGCAACGTCGGGCACAAGTTTTTATAATTTTTTGTTTTGAAATACACCACGCTTTTCACGTCAAACAAAAAATATGTTAAATACAAATTTCGCCATCCCTTTTAGAGCATTCACCGATTTCGACGTCTGAGCTTTTAAATGAAGTCAACATAAAATGATACAAGTAATCAAAAAACAGTAAGCGAACCGTCAGCAAACCGTCAGAAGTACGCAGAAGAACAATACTACAATAATTTAAGCTTTCGACCGAAAGTGCTTGGTAGAATTTCAATATTAAATTTGAATCGTTCAAATTATGTACATTAACACAGATTTTGTCACTAACACTGATTTTGTCACCAACGTGTTCAATCAAGATCAAGGGATAAAAATGTTGCTCCCAAATACGGACGCTCATAAACTCTTTTTCCAGGAAATTTTAGAAATAAAAAAAAGTGTAATTGAACAGTCTTCCGATTCCTGGCTCTCCACTTGTATACCCTATATAAATATAATCATAAAACCTTTTCTGAAAAAAAATAATATATAATTCTTAAAACTACTCACCATTCAAATTTGTGGGTTAATCTGTTTCGCCAGCAATGGACTTAAACTCAATGATACATTTATTTCTTATATAAATACGAAACATTCATTTACTAAGCGTCAGTTCAAGTTCATCCGTGCACTTGAACACCTGAAGATGCCGAAAGACGGGTCATTAGTGACAAAATCTGTCTGAATGTACATAATTTGAACGATTCGAATTTAAATAGTGGTATGTATCAAATAATTTTGAAAGTAATATTACTCTTCAACTCATAAATCCACTGCAACATGATTCCAACAATAATTATTTTATGACGTTTTATATAAAGATTGTAGAAGAGTTCACGCGTCAATCTTTCTTTGAATAATGGGATGCAGGAAGGAAAGATATGTGCACTGGAAATGTAAAAGAATCTACTCACTAGCGTAATATAAGAAGAAAATTGGTGACAAAATCTGTGTGAATGTACATAATTTAAACGATTCAAATTTAATACTACAATAGTATAAAATGTGTTTTGAGGAGTGTATTTAAAAAAAATGACGCTTATAGAAATCCTTTCTTATCAAGTAAATTATGGATGGCATTTTCGATCCATTCTGTAGGTGTGTGTATGTGGTTTTACCGAAACGGCAGAAGGTTCGCTTCACTTGAGTAACAAAGGGATGAATCTGAAAGCTTCTTCATTTCGTAAAAGGCCATATGATTGATTACGCATGGGGAGGTAAAGGTATCCCCGTGCCGTGTCGTATTCATCACATCAACCCGCGTCAACATTATTAAAGTTTGATAATAGAAGAGCGAAGTGACCTCTGTGAGTAATGACCGGAGACGATAAAAATAGAAAGCGATATTATGAACATTTAGGGGTTTTTGCTTTTCACCATTATATCCAAGTCGATGGCTATCTCGATTAAGTCCATGCAGTATATTTATTTAACTCGATGGTTGCCACAGACGAGATATCTCGTAAATTTTTTCGTGCTCAACACGCCAGAGACGAGTTATTTTGTCGATAACTAATTAAATTAATAGTTGCGAATTACAGCCGGCGTACTAGATAATTACTATTAATTATCTACGGCAGCTAAAATATTAATAAATACTTGCTGCATACCGTCATCGTTCTATAAAAAATAACAAATAATGTTGGTTTTGAGTATGGCATCCAATCCCGGATCCTTTTTGCAATCTCACGATTTCTGGATTGAAAATTCAACATAACATCGTGTATAAATTTAGATTCGGGATTGACAAAATTTTAACTCGGCGATTTTTCAAACAATTTCATATCGATATGAAAATCCCAGTAGTTTACAGATTTCCCAATATGAACAGCGTGAGACTTTTTTTTAGCTCTTTCGAGAATTTCGAATCCAAAATCCCAGGGATATACGGATTTTCTAAAATGTATAGTGTGACACCTTTTTTCATTTTTTTTACTTCTTCCAGGTTTGCAAATTGGAAAACCCGGGAATTTAAGGAATTCACTAAAAAATATCTACATTTTTCTTACATCTCGCTCAACTTTCTATCGTTTTTTTAATCCCGAAATCCTGGAATTGCTACTGTCACTATCCCGGGATTAAATACCCTTGTTTTGAGTTAATCATTGTTGTACAGTGATCCCCTGATGTAACGGGAGGAATGCAGACTGTGATAGGGTCATGTAAAAAATGAAAATTGAACTGAAAAAATTAGTAAACGTCAGTTCAAGTTCATCCGTGCACTTGAACGCCTGAAGATGCCGAAAGGCGAAACCCGGGTCGTTAGTGACAAAATCTGTGAGAATGTACATAGTTTGAACAATTCAAATTTAATATTGAAATTCCACCAAGCACCTTCAGTCGAAATCTTAAATTATGAAGTATTTTAGTATTTTAATACGTTCTCTTTGTTCAATAACCAATTGTGTATCCACATAATAACGGACTCTATAATACAACATGACAATTGACAAATGATTTTTTCAGATTCACATATAATCTCAGGAATTTTTCTATAAATTTTCTAATTTGTCTTCATTTATTAGTGAGTATTTATACCTATATAGAGGGATCTATAGCGCAGTGGTTAGCGCTGTTGGCTTCCGTACTGGATCTCACGGGTTCGAGTTCCAGTACGAACAGCATTTTTACGATCGGTTTCTGATTTCTAGAAAAACTTCTGTAGCATACCTCCACATGTTTTCAACCATTTCGGGATGAAATATTCTATTTGAATTTTGAATTTATTCTTTGAATGAAAAAAAAATCACTGCCGAGGCTCCACTACACCACTGGTTTTAATCACGAAAAATTCAACAATGAACGGCTTAAGCATCGTAAAAAATAGCTATCGAGGTGAAAAAATGTAGTTCATGTAAAAAATATTTCTTTTGAAAATGTATAAGATTCGCATTACCGTATTTTTTTAAAAAGTGTGTGTTTTTTTTGCTAGAACTGAGTCGACATGAAAATACCATTTTTATTTTTCAACAAATGAGTAGTTTTAAAATATTATTCTGATAGTAGATGCAGAAAACTAGTGGCCTAGGTAAAATAAAATGATTAAACTATACTACTAATATTATTTTTCGGTTAATAATTAGACTTCAAATATAATTTTGTAAACATTTACTTTAGATATTTAAGTCATTTTGACATTCTCAATCTTTTCATTCCTACAAGGAAACAAAGCGTTGTGAGAATCTTTAACATTAAAATAATTCTCCAATCTCCTTATTCTTCTAGAGATAAATCTAACTTTCAGCTAATTCTCGTAAATTATCTACAATCGTAGTATTTTATTTCAATTCCACATGTTTGCGCGAGTAATTTATCTTTTACAAAAATGTTTTTCATTATTTATAGGTTGGGATAACCCTTTTTTCACTGATAAAGAATAAATGTTCAGTCTTTAATTTATATTGGTTTTGAAACTGGTTTAAAAAGTATTTTGTGCGTAAAGTCTATAATATATTGTAAGCCGCCATTACAGTTGAATTTAATGAGTCTAGCGAGGAATCTAATTTACGGCGATTTCCAAATAAATTAGCAAATTTTTCAAATGCCCCGGCGTTGTAAAACAAAAGTGTTTTAATTTCTAAGTTAAAAAGATATGTGTACTTTTTTGATTAAATTATTTTTTATTTAGTGTTTTTAAGTTTGGGCATGTTAAAACTATTTAGATTAACCTGCCATTGATTCTATTATAAAACTTTGAGAGGTAAAAAAAAACATAATGCTGTAGCATTCATTATTAATTTCAAGTAAGAAGTTTGTTTTTCTACTGTTTTTGACGGTTCATAAATCTATTCAAGTGAACTAAGCATATAGCTTCTCGTAAACCGTAGGCCAGGCCTGTTTTCATAACAAATATTTAATATTTTTACCGTTGTATAAAAACTTTCTGATGAGCTCTGAGCTACTTTTAATAACACATGAAAATATAGTGAATGAGCTTATTTTTAAGTCTGAGCACACAGTGAAAATATGTATTTTAGTAGATAAATTTCGGCTTAACAATTTGAGTAAAACAATTAAGTGGAAAAAAGATTCTCACAATTCTAACAATCTGAGCATTTTTATGTTTATTTTTTTTGAGTAATGAACTACAAATCTTTAATTTGACATATGCAAAATTATTTTAACGGATTTCCGTTAAAAGTATTGCCGATGCTTATTGAAGCATTATTCTGATTTTAAATTTATTAGTTTCTTTGGTTAACGTTATCATCATTAACATAAAGAATAAATACAATTAAAAAAATAAAACGATCAATATTTAAATATTCTATGTATAATATTTTTAATAGTACCTAAGTTTTTAAATGGACCCTCTAGAGGTGAAGTGAGCCAAATAGTAAAATGTTAAAACCTTTTACTTGTACCTTTAAGTACAATCACGTCTTTATTTGATGTTTTGGTGAATTTCGTGTTTTTATTTTACGAAGAATAGCACTCAATATTGCAATGTGTATTATTAACTGAGGTTAGTTCACTTTTACGATAATTTAAGACGTGTAGAATATTACAACGCATCTAACGTTTTTTTAAATATAAAAAACCATTTCATCTCTAATGGTACCAAGTGTAATATTTTTTAGTAATTCAATAGTATTCAAGTAAGAGTTTTATAAAGTTAGTTATCTATGGTTCATTATAACAGCAAAATTCACGATGGTTCTTTTGCAATCTCGTGAAAGCTGAAGCAATATTGAATTTACTTATTATAAAGTATTAATATTTTTTTATTATAAATAAATATTTAAACAGAAATATACATTTGAATCGTTCAAACTATGTACATTCTCACAGATTTTGTCACTAACGACCCGGGTTTCGCCTTTCGGCATCTTCAGGCATTCAAGTGAATTACTAAAATCATATAATCATAAAACCTTTGCCGACAGACAAATAATATAATTCTTGAAACTACTTACTACTCAAATCTCTTGGCATTCCCATGAGCTCATCCTTTTCGCCAGCAATGGCTTTGGACTCAGTGATGCATTTATATCTTATATAAGCACGAAACTTTCATTTGCTAAGCGTCAGTTCAGGTTCATCCGTGCACTTGAATGCCTGAAGATGCCGAAAGGCGAAACCCGGGTCGTTAGTGACAAAATCTGTGAGAATGTACATAGTTTGAACGATTCAAATTTAATATTGAAATTCCACCAAGCACCTTCAGTCGAAATCTTAAATTATAGAAATATACATGTTATATTAATTTGATAGTTAATATAATAAACTAACAAAACACGATATAAATTCAAACTGAATTAATTATTATGTTTTGAATTTACAAAATTCCAAGAAGCGCACACAAAAGATAGTGGTTAGTAACATGTAAACATTTTGAAGTATATTATATCTAAGGAAAAATCTTTATTCGGGAAATGTATGAGTAGCATCGAACAATTGTGTTCAATGTCAGTTATACATCTTATAGAAAACGTAAAACATTTTACAAGTATAAAAAAATGTCAAAAAAACAGTCTTGGAAGAAGTTGAATGTAAAATAAACTTGAAATAGCTGTAAGCTCACAACTTGGGAACTTTTTATATTTTGGGATAACAAAAAAATATATATTACATTTCATTTATTTTTTACAACAAATATTCAGCTTACGTTTTTGAATACTGAAACTTATAGAAAATATTTTTTACAAACCACAATCATACAATATTGTCAGTAAAGTTAAAATGTTTCCACGTTTCTGAATCAGTGCTGTTATTTAATAAGAAGGCTATTTATTCATACTATTAGACCATGTTTTAAAATCAAATTTATATCATTATCTCAAGTCTCTCAATATTATCTAGAATTAAATTGAAAATTCGAGGGTGATGAGTTCTCAAGTCCAGATCATCGAATTCGGTTGAAGCAATGTATCATATTTAGATTCATTTACAATTCAAAATGATCGTCCATGTTTGGAAATAAACATTGAAATCTTCAAATATAATAATTCTCAATACAATTTGAATTCAATTAATTATTATGACGTATTGAATAAACACAAAAATAACAAAGCTTTCGTATGTAATTCATCATCTTGAGGAATTAATCTTTCAGTTAATGGATAAGATTATACATTAATTGTATAAATGTATAACAGTTAACAACATTTGTACAATAAAAACGTTACTTTCTTTTTAAATTGTCGTGAATTGATACTTACATTATTGTAATTTTAATTTTTTAAAAAATGGTTAATATTTTTACAATTACAAGTTAAGCATTTTCTACCCTTCAATAAAAATAACCCCAGACTCTTCCAAGTATACGTTTAGTTCTAAAAACGACCAATAATTTAGATTGTTACGATCAACATTTGGTGTTTTTTTTTCCATCTTTCTAAAAATTTAACTTAAATAACATTTACATTAATTTAACTGCATATTCAGAATGAAACTTTTTCTTCATTGTAACTACCAGTTGAATTTTATTAGGTCTAGTGAAGTGAATTTTTGATTAAGCTACGTTGAAGTAAGTGAATTCAATTTAATAAAATAAATGATAAACATCAAAATTGTGCTACGCTTTAAAATTTGATGGCATATTTTTCCCATTGTATTGAGATTTTTCGATTTAAATTATATTTCAAACCTTCGATTTATTTACAAACTATATTAATTGTTAATACTACACCTCTTTTTGCAAATAATTATTTTGTTGTAAATAAAAGCTAAAACAAATGTTTGTGTATTACCCCATCTCAGTAGAAAAAGACAAAACCCTGGATTTTATTTGTAATTTATAACTTAAGAATTATAATCAATTTTTAGTTTACTTGTTAACCTTGCGGTTTTGTCTGATGGTATTTATTTTTATTAGCGGTCGTATTAAGTTGTATACATTGCGATTGTCGAACAAATCTGTGGGTTACATCCTTTTGCTTTTCTAATTCAAATTATATATAAAATAAACGACAAAATTTTTTTGTAGCAATAATTTAATCATTTTTTTACGTGCTTCGAAATATTTTAAATCCAATTATTACTTATTTCCAAAATTTTTACTTATTTCATTGGTTTATTTAATTTGTAAAAAATAATACTTTTTATGCATTTTTAGATTACTTCACAGACTATAATCATCCTTGTATATAAAATCATCACGTTCATGGTTAAAATTATTTCGAATATAAAGTAATTCTTCTACCATTATAAATTTGTAGTACAACAAAAAATAGAATCAATATACCTTATTTTTAGATCCATTTTAAGTCATTTTTAGACGGTAGTTAATTATTTTTAAGACAAGCGAAAAACAAAATTATGAGTTTAGTATTGAAATGCATATTTGTTTAAAATACAATGAGTTTTATATCCAGCAACAGGAAAACTTTTAAAATCTTAACATCTTATGTGGGCTGCATTGTTGTTCTAAATTTTATTGCATTTTGCGGGCGCTCTCTCAATAAAACGGAAATTGTAAGAGGAAACTCCTCCAAGCATGTTGGTGGATAAAGAGATTCCAAAACGATGAATGGCAGGAACCTCGCTAAACAATTCAATTTTTAACAACACAAAAACATTTCTGTCGAATGAATATTGAAAAATAGTTTATTGATTTTATCCAATAAAGAATTGTTAAGCCCACATGAATGGTCAAAATTTTATGGCACTCTTGCCATAAAATTTGAGATGCCAAGTTGAAATTAAATATATTTAATTACTTCAGCGGTGGGCTGTCAATACGTTAACAAGGGTCTCACTTAATCTCGAAGCAATAGTGTTCTGAGGAACGAGTGAATTTTCTAATCACTCCTTTGCAATTATATGCAATACATACTTAAATAAGCAATCGATTTTTATTTAACTTTTCCGGTTCTAAGCTCAAGAAATGCGACCCCAACACCCACACTTTCTTAAATATCTATTTTAATACAGGTGATACAATGTTTATAATTAAGGTATTCTTATATCATAGTTTTTTGGACCTTATGTCGTTTATATAAAGACGCAATAACGCGATAACGCGATGAGGCGATAAGCGCCCGCGATAAGCGATCGTTCGTAAGATAGTTGCGCTAAACGAGTCAGTTGCAATTTCATATGTGTGCTGGGATGATGTCTTTTTACGCGCAACTTAAAATATGATTATTTATCAAAAAACCACGGATTTGTATAAAAAATGAATGAGGAATGATGCAGAGAGATATTGTAAAGCCCTTAAACTATTTTTTTTTTGAAATTCATAAGAATAAGGCCAATAATGAGGAAACCACTGGGGTCCCTAAACGACTCCCATAGGCAGAGAAGTATTTTTCTAGTTTCCGAGCCACGAGAGTTTTAATAATATGTAACAATATGTAATTTACCGTAAACTTTTCTCTAAATTTGTTTAACTCAAACATTTTCAGAATTAATTCTCGTCGTACATAATGTTTTATGTCACACCTCTGCTTAAATTATCTCAAGCTGAATTTTTTGAAATATTTTATTTAAATCTAGATTATATAAAATAGTCTTTTAGCTTGAGTTTCGGCGCATAGTAATTCAATGCAATTATAGCCGATAAAAGGGACGCATTTCAAATATTCAAAACAAATGAATATTGATTTTGTAATTATATATGACCATAAGTTCAAAGAGATTGTTAACTGGGCTGCGAATCTTAAATTTAAATACTTCAATAAATGAATTTATTCAATTTTCTTTTTTAACGAAAACGTTTAAGAAGTTATTTTGTTATAATAGGAAGACTGTATACACTGCACCGAGTCTCATAAAAAGTTTAAAAGCTTTCTCCGAGATCTAAAATTCATTTGATATGTAAAATTACAAAGTATTTATACAGTTGCCAACTCAAACTTAGCATATTGAAAGATTATCGAAAACTGACAAATTCTCTATTGGGATGAAATATAATATAACATTGTGTATAATATCTGCTTCTGACGTTACGGAGAAAGTTTTGTAGCTTCTTGGGTATTTATTTTTACAGCACCATACTCCACCATTTCGTAAGATCATGTTACACTTATAATATTATTTAATTAAACTTTATTACCCTAAACTATTTTCTTGCATTTATATATTTTCCTCATTTATCCTTATTTTTTTATTTTCCCTGTTAAGTACAGTACATTTGATACATTTTTCTAGCATTAAATTGTAATGTCTATTAACTCATTTCAGGGAAATATTTTTCTATTATAGTTTAGATTTTTTCCAATTCCGGACCCTCTTTGTGATTCCAGGATTTCGAGATTGACAATTTTTCCAATTCCAGATTCCGGGTTTGAACATTCATCATAAAATCGTGTGAGATTCGGATTGAAAAAAAAATACTCGGCGATTTTGAAATTCTGGGAATTTTCAAACAATTTGATGTCGATTTCAAAAAGCCAGGAATTTGCGGATTTCCCAAGACGAATCGACGTGAGACCTTTTTTTTTAGCTCTTCCAAGAATTTTGAAATTAAAAGACTTTTTTATACATGTCCGCTCTCAATGTGGATCATATGGCGTCCCGGTGGAGGAATCTCAACAAAAGTTGTCCTAGTAATGACCCCAACTCAATAAATACATTTAAAATTGGTATTTCAAAAATACCATATATTTTAACTCTGTTAATTAAACTGTAATTATTTTCATAATAAATAATATACATGCGACAGTGTATTCATTTTATTTGAATAGAAAAAAACAACAAATCTAAAAGTAAAAAATATACATTTCCAAAACGTATATTGCTTATAAATATGTTTTGTTTGTACATTAAATCGGACCATCTTTCCTTTTATGAGACAGTATTTTGTTGATGTTTTATTTTTATAAATCATATTTATCATTTGTTGCGAATATGATATGAACAATATTTCAAGAATTATCGCCTAACCGTTCAGCATCACACTGGCAATATATCACTGGATTCTTTTGTAGCTTTTCATCCATCAACTGTTCCTCGCATCATCTATTTATAAGAACCTCATACGGGGTTGGCTTAGACTGAGATTGAAGTCTTGACGGTAAAGCTTTCTAGCTCAAAGAAAAATACTTGAGATTTACCTTTCAGGCGACACTGCTCAAGTCAAGGGTGCATACCCTGGAATGAACTCACTCACCTAAATACAGGTAAATGTTATTTATAGAGGGAAAATTCTGCTAAAAGAACAACAGGTTTCCAATCATATCTGATTTTATTATCATTTTATTTGTTGAAATAACGCGAATTTCACATTTCTTTCAATACAAATTTTATAATTACGAAAAAATATTGTTTATTTCACAAATAATAAATATATATTATATAAGAATAGTTAATGCAATGGATAAAGTAAAGGGGAACTTGCAAAAATGATTTGATCATTCAATAATAGATCTGAATCAGGGAAGAAATTAAATCTAGTATATTTCTTATCAGTTGACGAAGCTCGCCGTGAGCGAAAATGGTTCTGACCTTTTTAAATAAAGTGGAAATAAATTACTCACAAGGAATATTGTGTTTTATTATTATTATAGCTAATTAACAACTAAATTTAAAATTGTTAAAACTACTTAAAAAAATAGTGTTTTAAGCCATCTTTTTATACTGACCTTATCTTGGTATTGACGAGATTGTTACCAGCGACGTTAAAATTCTATAATCCGCAATAGAATGTGGGATGAAACAGTCAATATGAAAATAGCCAACGTTTCAGCGATGGAAATAATTATTTCACGATGGTCAAATTTAATAACGTTTTTAACGACGACGCAAAGCGCGAAGTGTGAATTTATTGGAAAGTGTTCCGACTCTCGCCTCATGCATAGGCGGCAATATCGATAGGCGGATTTACGACGATGGCGATATCGTTGAAGCGTAGTTTAATATTCCGCCCACTATGCACCACTAAAGCGTTCAACTCAGTGACAATTCTACAAAATAAACGATATGTGACCGGCGAAAATAATTTATAGCTCTCAATAAATTGTATTTTGTTGATTACGGTTTAAAACGAGCGTATTATATATGACTTACGATAAAATATAAAGAAATTCCTAAAAAGAAAACTATTCCACCAAATTTATTTAAGAAATGCTATCAATCTACTTTCTTGAGGCTCGAAGATAATTTTAAAGCTTAAAGCCTTCTTCTCTTCTTCTTCGAGGCCGAGTTAATAATCATGAAATTCTCATGACTATTAACATACACTAGCTGTAAGCCCGTTGCCCAGCAACGTGAGATTTAGTATTTAATTTAAAGTATTTAATTTAATTTAATTTTATATTATTTTATGTTATTTTATTTTATTTTATTTTATTTTATTTTATTTTATTTTATTTTATTTTATTTCATTTTATTTTATTTTATTTAATTTTATTTAATTTAATTTAATTTAATTTAATTTAATTTAATTTTATTTTATTTAATTTTATTTAATTTTATTTAATTTTATTTTAATTTATTTTATTTTATTTTATTGTATTTTATTTTTATTTATTTTATTTGGAATAATATTTAAGTTTGCTAACAACCATTTTTCGTAGTAGCCGAAATTTCGTTTATATTTAATTTTTGGAATAATGTTCAAGTTTGCTAACAACCATTTTTCGTAGGAGCAGAAATTTCGTAAATTATTTAATATTTAGAATAATGTTCAAGATTGCTAACAACCATTTTTCGTAGTAGCAGAAATTTCGTAAATTATTTAATTTTTGAAATAATGTTTAAGTTTGCTAACAACCATTTTTCGTAGTAGCCGAAATTTCGTAAATTATTTAATTTTTGGAATAATGTTCAAGTTTGCTAACAACCATTTTTCGTAGGAGCAGAAATTTCGTAAATTATTTAATATTTAGAATAATGTTCAAGATTGCTAACAACCATTTTTCGTAGTAGTAGAAATTTCGTAAATTATTTAATTTTTGAAATAATGTTTAAGTTTGCTAACAACCATTTTTCGTAGTAGCCGAAATGTCTTAAATTATTTAATTTTTGAAATAATGTTCAAGTTTGCTAACAACCATTTTTCGTAGTAGCAGAAATTTCGTAAATTATTTAATTTTTGAAATAATGTTTAAGTTTGCTAACAACCATTTTTCGTAGGAGCAGAAATTTCGTAAATTATTTAATATTTGGAATAATGTTCAAGTTTGCTAACAACCATTTTTCGTAGGAGCAGAAATTTCGTAAATTATTTAATATTTGGAATAATGTTCAAGTTTGCTAACAACCATTTTTCGTAGGAGCAGAAATTTCGTAAATGATTTAATATTTGGAATAATGTTCAAGTTTGCTAACAACCATTTTTCGTAGGAGCAGAAATTTCGTAAATTATTTAATTTTTGAA
Organism: Himalopsyche tibetana; assembly: GCA_030503985.1. Taxonomy (NCBI): domain Eukaryota; kingdom Metazoa; phylum Arthropoda; class Insecta; order Trichoptera; family Rhyacophilidae; genus Himalopsyche; species Himalopsyche tibetana. The sequence continues at coordinate 26,716,178 of JAPJYX010000019.1, read as the reverse complement.
ATAATGTTCAAGTTTGCTAACAACCATTTTTCGTAGGAGCAGAAATTTCGTAAATTATTTAATATTTGGAATAATGTCCAAGTTTGCTAACAATCATTTTTCGTAGTAGCAGAAATTTCGTAAATTATTTAATATTTGGAATAATGTTCAAGTTTGCTAACAATCATTTTTCGTAGTAGCAGAAATATCGTAAATTATTATATTTTGGAATAATGTTTAAGTTTGCTAACAACCATTTTTCGTAGTAGCAGAAATTTCGTAAATTATTAAATCTTTGGAATAATGTTGAAGTTTGCTAACAACCATTTTTCGTGGTAGCAGAAATTTCGTAAATTATTATATCTTGGAATAATGTTTAAGTTTGCTAACAACCATTTTTCGTAAATTATTAAATCTTTGGAATAATGTTCAAGTTTGCTAACAATCATTTTTCGTAGTACCATAAATCGACCTCGGCGCATATATCGACAGCCCTGCAAAGGTTTCAAGTGTGCAAACAAATATATTTCGTAGAAAAAGAAAAATATCTTGGAATCATTTTTTTTGAATTGGCCACACTAAGTATTTGACATATTCTATTTTTGAATTTTCAATACAAACAAACAATCAAAGTCAAGTTTGAAATAGTTCTTTTTTCGAATGCTTAATATATATAATCTAATTTTGTCGCACCTGAAAGTTTGCCCTTTACCTCAGCGGTAAGACGTTCCGTTCATATTGCAAAGTTCCACGTTTCGAATCCGACCCGCGGCAGAAATAAAATGTGAAATAAAGTTTAGCGTTTTTTCACATTTAAAACTATGTGCTTCTTCAGCGTAATGAAAAAATACTTCTAGTATGAATAAAAAAAATGTCGACAGTCGGGCTGGGGATGAGGAGGGGGAGGGAAAATCGGTGACAATCATATCGACTGTGGAAAGGAAAAAGGACTTAACCCACACAAACCAAATTTTACAGGAGGCACGAAAAACGTTTTTTAAATGATTTTTAGCCCGAGTCAAAATATTAAATAGACATAACCTTGAAGCGCATACAGTTTAATAAACCGGTGTTTTATTTACGCTATTCGATAAAAAATAAAAAAGTTATTCAACAAAAACCAATAAAATTGATGGTTACGTCTTTTTTCCTCGACAAAAATGATCGGCCCCACTGAACTTAAGCAGCTTACCGCCTTTTTCCTCGCCAATTTTTAAATGACTTGATAATAAATGAAGACATACTATGGCACGATGACAGCTAGGAATTTGAATGACAATGAAAAATGTGTACAATAATCATTTAAAAGGTACAAAAAATAAATCTAAATAATAAAATATTGATATAGTATTGTAATAGCTACTACTTTATTATATTATCTCTAGTTGAATATCCAGAACGTCTTCCGACTTATTCCATGACCTTGTTTGTATTCCGCATGGTACTTCTTCGGGATTACATAATTCCACATCCATAATAATATTATCATCAATATCTCCATACAAGCTGTTAATCACAGAGGACATCTTCAGAATATGCGCACATCAAATTTGAGAATTAATATAGAAATAATGTTTGTTATAGTTATAACAACATGAGTCCACTAACAGCGTGCGGCTAGTGAAATTTAAGCACATTGAATTATGGCAACTATTGCTATTTTACTTTCAATTTCAAAACATAAAGTTGAGACATAGTTTATCATACACTATGCATCAAAAAAGAAGAGGAAGTATATATCAGTATTTAATATTTATTCCATTTTACTTGCAGTGTAATCTGAACTGTCCTTAAAAGTTATTTGCCAGTTAATAAAATATTATGCATCGTAAAATACAATAAATTCATTAAAGCCGTGAATAATAAAAATATTCACCCATTACATTGATTTGAATCATAAATACAAGTGAATTTAAAACAGTTTTATCAAAAACATTGACACTACACGACACTTAACCTAAAAACCGCACGGTGGTGTTTTTGATAAATATACCAAATATTATGGTAATTTTCTCAATTGAGATTAACACGAGATCATTGATCTATGATTTAAAGCATATTATGGTAGAAACAGGGTTGTTTTATAACAATTTAAATACAATTTACGATAACCCTTTGTAAAGGTGACATACAAATTTGAATACGTAATATTAAACACTTAGTTTTCTTATTTGTTTTGTTTATGACATCCAAGTTGTCACCACACATCTTTAGAATATTTTTGCTCCTTTATGTTGCCATTGTTATGTTATAATTTATATTTAAACAATTACTTTCATAAAGATCGTTGATATATGACTTTACCGGTAGAAGAGTTAGCAAAAAATTTAAGTGGCTTAAATCTTCTCGGTGGTCAAAACTGACACAAACGGCCGGCAGAGGTTGCTAAAACTGCAACGATTCCCATACATTTACGATGTAAGCTGCATACCGCTTTTTTCCTCGCCGTAAAATCTTACCTCAGCGACTAATAATGTCATTGATGTGGTTTAAGTCCTTTTTCCTCGACAAAAATTTCATAGGCCCTCCTTTTTAAAAAATGAAAAGCTTAATTTAGATATTAATTCGGCATTTATAGCTTATATCCTTTTGGTGGAACATGTATTAAGTTGTATACATAGTGATTATCGAATAAAAGCTATATTGAAAAAACTGAGGGTTAAGTCCTTTTTCCTTTCCACAGTCGATATAGAAGATGGATGACACTGAACAAAATCTGTCAAATCAGCTCCTAGCCCTATAATTATAGCTTTAAAAAATCGAATCAGTTCATTTGATTATTTAAAAAACTTCGTAGCCATGCAAATTTTGAAATAAAGTTCTCTCAATATTAATTACGATGCTTTAGTTCTAAGCCAGGAAATTTGAATTTTGAATATAAAAAGACGTCCATTCCAATTGGCCGAAAAATGTGATGTTCAAAATATGTTCAAAATAAATCGCTATCATTGGGCGAAGTGGACATCAGTACGCACACATTTGTGAAAAGTAAAAAGTGAAAAGTGAAAAGTGAAAACTTATTTTATCGGCTATTAATATATAGATTTATCGGCTATTAATATATAGATGCTCTCAACGTGGGCGAATTTTTAAATAAAAAAAAATGTTTCTGAAAACTTATTCCTCGCGTAAGACGTATGAGTTGCCAGTTGCAAAGGCTCTTTGACTGATTAACTCATTGCCTAGAGAAGTGGACATTTTTAGTGACAGTATTTGTGAACTGTTTGAGACATGGGTGTTTATGATGTCAATTTACCTTAAGTTTTTCACGTATGATCTTTCAACTTAAAAATATACGGCACATTGGCATTAACTGTAGTGCAAAATATTTTTGTTTAATTACGACAGATGGCAAAGGTAGTTAAAGCAGCGATACTTAAATGAATACTGAGGAATTTTCAACTTTTAAGCAACCTGATTTCTTGCAATGAAAATTCAAGGTAATTTAAATTACTTCTTATTCCCATAACATAAGTCAACCTTACACCGCACATACGAATATTATCGTATAAATTCATCTTATTAGATAAAACACTTAACTAATTAAATGTTTCTGGTAGACAATTATTGTGGAGTATAATATAATTCTTATACTACTTCTGATTGATTCAATTTTGAAGTAACGTGTTTAATTAAACAAAATAAATTATTTATGACCAAATATTTTTGTCGAACTCATCACATTTCATAATAAAACCAAACAAAATTCTTACAAAAAATAAGAATTTCTCTACAAACTTGCGACTTGTTTAATTCATAACAGATAAATGTAGACGAACGGAGTTTTTCTTGTTTGTAAATAAATTACTGTTTTATTACGGTTTTTTTATAACACTCAATTAAGGTGAACAACGGCACAAAGACGCCTAATACAGTTATGTATTCATTTGATGTTTGCCAACTCATTAAAATTCTATTAAATATTTTTATGATCAAGTATCTGATGTTGACATAAAAAAAATGTACAAAATGCACGCGACAGTTTATTTATAAGATACTATTATCATACTGTCGTATTTCTCTTGAAATTGTCATAATTTTATTACACGTACGTCGTATCTTTAATTGTGAAGTTATATTTATAAACTAACCATACATACCTTTTTTATAATTACTTAAAATTATTGTAAGTATTTTGAAACAAGAAACGCATTCCGTAATAATGGGTTGTGAAAATATATTTCAATAGAAAATTAAATTTGATAACATTGTTATTCCAATTTTTGTGGAATGATCTTAATCTTAGTAACCGCCGAATCTATCAAAAATATATTCTTTTAACGTGTAATAGTTTCTTTATATTTTATTGTTTCGTGAGACTAATTTACAAAGCAAGCGATGTTTACAAGGAACAAGAATTCTGTTGAATAAACTGATATTAATTTTAAGCGACTAACGATATTTAAGAGTTCAAGAGGTCAGTTCAAGTTCATCTGTGCACTTGAACGCCTGGAGATGTCGAAAATCGAAACCCGGGTCGTTAGTGACAAAATCTGTGTGAATGTACATAATTTGAACGATTCAAATTTAATATTGAAATTCAACCAAGCACCTTCAGTCGAAATCTTAAATTAAAAGATATGTAAGAGAATTTAAAAGTAGTAACTTTACTAACGACAGCTAGGTAGTATATTAACAGTTAATATGATCAGTTAATTGATCAATATATTTGCACTAGGGCTTCCAATCTCAGAATCCTAGATTTTGATCAATTTGACGCTCTCGTAATCTCGGGATCGTGCTAATACCAATCCCGGCATTTTGGGATTCACTATAATACATAAATAAATAAAATTTTAAATGTAAATACTTTATAAAATAAAAAGCTTTCATATACGAAAGAAACTCTTCTGGTGTTCTTATACTTATCATCCTTTGTAAAAGGTTGTCTTATTCTTGATAAACTTAATAATAAAAAAACAATTGCAGTTAATAATAATATATGTACAAATGTATCTATTTCTGTTCAAAGGCATGGGTGTTTGTGATGTATTAATTTACTTCTCACCTTCTCATTATTCAACAACTGGGCATATTAAGAGCGTTAGTTAACCATTAGTCCTGTTAAATAGCCTTACCCTTCTATCCCTACTACTCTATTTATTTGTTGAAGAGAAGCTGAGCGACTGACTAATAAACAGTTCCCGTAGAAAAAATCTGCTGAGATACCTCCATTAACCTTTTCACCGCGTATGACATCTATGCATGTTCTAGCGAACATGGCCTCAGCGCGAGTGACACGTATAGATGTCATGGAAATTTCAAACCCTATATAAGAGCTATCTATTGTGCTAAAATTGTATAACTTGGTTGAAAATATTACTAAATGTATATTTTACCAAATTCAATAGATGGCATTGGTCGAAAAGATTCAATATTTTTTTTTTTTTTTTTAACCATGTCCGCTCCCAATGTGGAGCATATGGACTCCTAATGGAGTTTATCTCAACAGAAGTGTTTCTACGAGAACTGCTTGTTACTCAGTTGCTCAACCTCTCTTTTTCCAAAGAGAGTAGGCTCAATATAGGCTAAAATAATTAATTTTTAGAACACGCCGTGAACATACGTCACCAATGCAAGATTTTGGATAATGTAAATAAGCGATCGAGTGCGGGTGAAATTGAAATTGTTCCGAGAATTTAATATTATAAGCATGGTATGGTAGTGGCGTAGTGTTCTCGGTCGCGTGTGGCGGTATTTTGCAATATGGCTACGTCACGCCGCAATTGTATGAAGAATGATTATTGTTGAATTAAACCAAAAATACAAGAAATATATTGTATTTTATTGTTGAAAAAGTTACTTTGAGTGGCAATTAACATATTTGATTAGTTAAAAAATATTACAACTTATATTTACAGTCGAAAACGCGATAACAAAATCCGAAAAAAAAGCAGCCGCGTACAGGGCATGTTCGCTAAATTTGGTGACGCGGGCAAAGGGTTAAGATGTCATATGCTCCACATTGGGAGCAAACATGGATTAAATAAATAAAAATGAGTACACAAATATTAAGCAAAGATTTATACAATATTTGTGATTCCGGTATTTTTTGCGAGAAAAAGACTTATTCTACACGGCTGTTTTCAGTATGGCCTTGCTACATTGTTTGTCATCGAGTTTGGTTTTCTAATCTGCCGAAAATGTAGTGATGCGTATACAAAGCGTAGATGATTGATGCTTATAAATTGATAGGCGATCTCTAAATGATTGGAAACCATTTGCTTAATTAATCAACGTGGAAAATAATTATTATCACAATGTTTACCAGGGGCTTTGTATCGCTTAGCAACTTGGCAGAGTTGCGTCAAACACACCGCAAGTAACGACACGGCACCATTGTAGTGTTAGGCAATATTTCTCTTATTATAATTTTCTAAATACCACGATAAAAAAAACACACCTAAAATTTTAATCTAAAAAGGTAAAAAACTTTCAAAATAAATAAAAAAGAAAAAATAAAATTCAACAATTATCAAACTTGCATCTTTAAAATGGACGTAACTTTATTCGGTAATTATAATTGTTGCTTGTTGAATAATATACGTACTTAAGATAAGAATTTTACAATTGAATGATATGTTGTTTCAGATTTTTATGAAGTTTTACATAATACTTTGTTTTACTCACGGCTGCTCCCAATGTGGAGCTTATGGTCTTCTAATGGAAGTATATCAACAGAATTATCAACAAACTAATCGCTCTTCCTAGCTGTTAAAGAATCGGAAGGGTGGCAGGGAATTTTTAGACATCACAAACACCCATATCTTCGAACAGAAATCGATAAATCAATCTAAAAAAATACTATTCATATTAGGACTCGAATCAGTGAGATCCAGCACAGAAGCCAATAACGCTAACCACTACGCCATAGGATGGTTGGTGTCTTACACTTGGTTGTAGGGCCTTATGGATTACTCCAATTGCCCTTTCGTCTGATGTTGGGGTTTCCCCTCTTTTTAGTGTTGGTTCCTGTCTCTTTTTATTTTTTTTTTTGATCCCATATTATTTTTTTTTTAAATATGAGTGAGACAGGATAGTCATGTGTATTGTATTGTTTTTTTTTTGTTTTTATTAGTTTTTTTGGGGTACAGGTGATACAGTTTACAAAAATAATGAAGAAGAGGATAGTACAATGAGCAAAAGTAGTAAGAAAAAGAGAAAAAGAATACAGTTAGAAAAGAGTACAGTAAAAATAGAAAAACAAAAATATAATGATAAAAGATAAAAGATAAAAGAAAGAAAAAGCTCCGTCATCAACTACATATAATGAAAAAAGTATTGAATTCTAGTAAGTTCTTTAAAATATTAAGTAAGAGGACATTTTTTTGAACTTTTTCTCACACAGAAGTAAAAATAAATTAGACTTAAACAGGCAGGAAATAAATAATACATACTGTTAGGTAAGAGATATTCTGATGCTTTACCAGTTTCATATTAATTTAAATTATTTTGTTATTTGATATATTTCCTGTTATTATTTTCAACTGTACCAATAGAACACGTGTAAGCATTTTGATAATAAACTTACCCATTAACTACGGCTTAATTTTCCAATATATTCTTGGGTTATTATAAATATTATGTAACTATGATATAAAACAAACAAGTAGATGTTTACCTGTTGCTCAACTAATTGCCTGCTGCGACAGAACTAATTAAAATCGCGTAGGTAATTCAATGAATATTAATAGTCTTTAGCATTTTCAAAAGCACCACGACAGACGATACGTGAACAAAATACTAAATAATTTATCATTCACTAAGTGAGACGTTACTTAGGAAAAACACTTTAAAACATCTTCATTAATCACGCAAACTGTGTAAGCTGTCAATTCTTAAATATTATATTTATATTAAGTGAAGCTCATTTTTAATTAGTTATGATTTGTGATATTCTATAACAAGATGAAGACCAGTTTCATCATGCGAGCGAGCACTGCTGTTTAAAACAAATAATTAAAGCATATCAGGTTTTTAAATGTACTCTAGTTCGATTCTCAATACGAAATGATTTATTTTCCGATCGAATTTTATATCTGTAATGCCTTAATTCACTACCATCTATGTTATGTAAAAAAAGCGATTAGCTTAAAGATATATTTAGAAACGGACTTCCATTAAGATAACATATATTAGAAGTTTCTATGATCTCCATTGTTAGCAAATATAGTTAAAAGGAAACAAATATTTTTACCTATGTTATGATATTATTCACGTAATTGCGTTTCAGAAGTTATTAACATTTATCAAAAAAAACACTTTTTTGTGTTTATTCTAAATTTTTAACCATAGATCAAGAGCATTTTTTTTTATCACGAGTAATACATATCAACTGATGAAACCGATTCTGATCTCAATTAAAAATGTAAAATCAGTCGAATAAATATTATTAACCTTTCCTCGATCACGAAAATCTGGTAGTGATAATATTATAGGCTTGTAGAATACTGCTTAAAGTAAAGTTATTAAGAATAAAGAAAGTGTTAAACCTGATTTTTTAAAAAAAATTAGCCCACAACAAACAACATCGTTAGCATGTTTTATGTTAAAGTAATTTATTACTGTTGTATAAACTCTGTGAAACTAGCTAAACTAAGTTTTTAAGCATGATTTGATTCAAAAGTGTCTTATCCAAAGCGTATACTTTTGTGCTTTGTGTTTTGTTTACTTAAAAGCGGTAGACGTAAAACTTTACAAAATCAACTTTTGTATATAATTCCCAAAACTGATTATCTAAAAATCTTAATGAAGACGTGGGTTTTTAATAGTCCTGATGTTATATTATATCTTATTATTTAGATTTTATTTTATCTCTCAATCGCGTACATATTACACGTTACGAGTGTCGTTGATGAGTTTAATCGTGATGGATGAATTTACAAGAATGTATTATTTTTTTCATAAAATACGATATGAAATCAAGTATTGAAATATTCATATTATTAACATTAGAAGACAGTATTGTATAGTTAACTTTTAACGTGTAAATTATCAATTAAAAATACATCATATTTACAAAAGAAGAACACATTTTTTTGTTACTATTTCCATAATTGTCACAGTGATCAAATGATTTTATGAAGCTTCATACCTCATTGTCGCCCACTGTGGTCTAGGTGGCTAGAGCTATCTCTATCGACCATGCGGGTCTGGGTTCGACCCTCAATAAGGTCAATGTCAAATTAAGATTTTTTCAATTTATATTTGTGATTTAAGACATGAGTGTTTGAGAGTGTTAATAAAATTCTCATCGAGTTTTTTTCGTATGACTTTTCAACATTAAAATATTTGAAGCATTAGCATAAGCTGTAATTCCAAATATTATTTGAATTTAAAAAATAGAAAATCATTAACTGATGAAAAACATATTTGATAAGGTTTATTTATAAAATAATGGTAAGGTATACAAAACAGTTTTTCCTGTATCTACAACAAAATATTTACATCTAAAATGTTGATATCATCTTAACAAAAAAATATTTATAATTCGTAATTTTTAATACAACAACATGTTTATAATTATAATAAGCATGTTTATATGAAATATCTACAAGGATTGTCAATTTTTATTGATAGATGACAAACATAGCAAAATTATATTATTATTATTTTGTAAACAACTATAATGTTATTTTACACAGTTAATCAATACAATTTGCGTGCTATCTTAATTTTCCTTTAAACATTTCAGGTAGAGGTATGAGCAAAAAAACAATTCAAAATTTGATCAGATAGCACTTCAAAATCGAAAACAAGACCAGAGCAAAATCGCTTTATTGGCGATTTTGTATAGAACCAACAACACTTTGGGTTTATAGCGGTCCTAGATGCCTAAAACCATTTAGATGACCAAAACAAAAACATTTTAGCATAAGAACCTTAAATAGAACATGGACTGAAAATAACGCTGGCGATAAATTACGTGCGTGGCCTTAGCTTTTCTCGAATGATTTTGCTAACAAGACTTTTTGTTTGTTTCAATAAATGCTTTCGCCTACGAAGCGTCACGGTCACAGAGATCGTAGCTAACGGCGTAGACAATACTGTAGTATCAGAATAGTGCGATCAAATGATATATTAAACAAAATAATAATATTTCATAGCAGATTTCGACTGAAGATGGTTGGTAGAATTTAAAAATTAAATTGGAATCGTTCAAATTATATACATTCACACAGATTTTGTCACTAACGAGTCGGGTTTTGCCTTTCGGCATCTTCAGGTGTTCAAGTGCACAGATGAACTTGAACTGACGCTTAGTAAATGAATGTGTCTGTGTATATAAGAAATAAATTTAAAATTGAGTTTAAGGCCGTTGCTAGCGAAAAAGATTAGCCCACAGATTTGAATGGTGAGTAGTTTTAAGAATTATATTTATTTTTGTTTGTCGGAAAAGGATTTTTGAATTTATTTATGTAGGGTATAAAAGCGGAGAGCCAGGCATGTGCAGCTGATTGCTTAAAATCGGAAGACTGCTCAATTTCGCTCTGTTTATTTCTAAAATTTCCTGGATAAAGAGTTTATGAGCGTCCGTATTTGGTTAGTAACAAAATCTGTGTGAATGTACATAATTTGAACGATTCAAATTCAAAATAATAATACTAAATTTGCAATTTTTTTTCACTGCTTCAAATGTGAGTTATGCTCTGTATGGCTGATAAAAAATCATCTACGCAGTATTGAGACATTCAGTAAACCAAAAAAGTAAAGAGAGGTCTACGCTTCAATACGTAGAAGGTGTTTGTTGGCTACGATTTGCGTGAATTCATACGTGAGTAGGCTGGGGAAGGCTTGGAAGGTCTCGCGCCAGCCCCTTGCTAAATTTTACTAAGACCGGTGAGCCCCTTGTTAGCGTAAACAAAATCACAGATCAACAGTAATTGTGGTATATGGTTTATATATAAATAACGAAACAAAAGATTTTTTGAATTTCGAAATTTCTCGTAAAATACATTTATTTCAGGTGTTTACTATATCATACTTTTAGTTTTTTATAATATTTTTTATATAACAGCATATTTTTTCATAATAAAAGCATATTAAGTAAAATTTGATTGCTTTCAATTTTGAATAATCAGGGTGATAAAAAAATCCACCCCTTCCCCGAAAGAACCCGAATAACTCTCAGATTAACCGAACCCCTTGTTAACATTTTGGCAACCCACCGCTGAATCAAACGACGTCTGATATTCAATATAACATATTAAATCTTAAGGCCAATAAGTTGAAAGGCAGTATTGGTTCAGTATAGATTCTTGATTAATATCGACTGTGGAAAGGAATAATGACGTAACCCACAGTTTTTTCAAAACAGCTTTTTTTCGATAATCACAAGGTACCAAACATGATACACGTTCTATCAAAAGGATGTAAGCTGCAAATTCCGAATTAGTATCTAAATTTAGCTTTTAAGTTTGAAAAAAGATGAGCTTGTGAAAATTTAAGCCAAGAAAAAAGACTGAAAAAAAGGTTTTCCCTAGACAAATTCTTTAATTAATATTAGATTATGACAATTAAAAACCAGCTTAGAAGTTTCCGTCCACTTCCAGGTAGTGTATATTTCATAATTTGTATACCACCCAAAATCATCAAAACACGTTTTCTGTCCCTCCTGTAAAATTTGATATGTGTGGGCTACGTCCATTTTCTTTTCCACAGTCGACATAGTTATGCTATTTAATATATTTCATAGCACCTTGACAACGCTTCATTAAGTTAAAACGTCTGGTCAATTATCGTAACATATTTCATGACACTCACATTCAAATTGAATGAATAACTGAATGAATTAAAAACAATGCATATTTTGCGGGGAACAAACACGAGGAATAAAAGGCTATGTTTTTCTACACGTGTCGATATCCAGTGTCTGTGAATCGTGCGTTAGGTACGTCAAGTGTCATAAAAGTCAAGGCCAAAAAACACGTCTGCTTGTAGAGCAGATTACCGATCCCTTTTGATCAGATTGATTTTAATCAAACCATATTTTATTTAAATACAACTGTATGACTTTAATCAATGTTAAATCTGTTTTAATTAAGAAGAGAAATTGTTCCATTAGTCAGCCAGTTACAGGACGGATGTTTTTTCGAAAGATATATTGAATTAATGAATGTATGTTTTTTCCACTGGTATTTCATAAAACATTAAAACAGTACCAAATAATGTGATCAAGTAAAAATAAATATAGATAATATCGTTCCTCACATAAAATAAGAACAGTTTTACAAAAAATTGCAAAAAATCTAGTACTCAGCCAACAAAAATCAGTAGTTAGCCTTTCATAGGCATTGACTTTTAGAAGTTAGTTAGGTCCAAATATACATTTTCAAGTCGTTAACTACCGACACACATTTAAGCAGTTCTGTGTAAATTTTTCAGTGTCAACACTATTATTCATGTTTAAGCTAAAAATTCTGACTTATGGACATGGCCGACTATAGGAACAGTCACCCTTTATAGAAATCTGGGCTTTTATCAGACCCCCGGGTAGGGATTACAATACCGAAATAACAATTCTGAAAATGAAAAAATACCGACATTTCGGTGTTGAAAATAATTCAAAATTTAATTGTTAATGTAAAAAAAGCAATCACATATTTTAATAAAATTGTTCCCGGTGAATTAATACAAAATATTTAAAATTTGATTATGTTGTTTTAATATTGACATATATAGCCGGCTAGAAAGTCACATAATCAAATCTCAGTATGGACAGTTTTAAAAGATTCATTTTTCAATCGATTTATGGATTTATATCTAAATGCATGGATGTATGTAATGTCTTGACTTCTTTTCCACTCATCATTTCCTAAAACCGGCGTAGCGAGAGCGATAAGTTAACCACTAGTTCTGTCCTAGTCTTATCTTCCTATCCCTACTATTTTTGAAAACAGTTCTCATAAAAGAATGACATAACTTACAGTTTTTTCAAAATATCTTTTATTCGATAGTCAAAATGTATGAACGAGTTGATACACGTTCTATCAAAAGTATGTAAACTGAAAATGCCGAATCAGTATCTAAATTTAGCTTTCAAGTTAGAAGAGTCTGTCCATATATAAATTCAAAATAGAAGTAGAAGCAGAGTGGAAAGTTTAATGAAATTGTAGTGAAATAATACCATATCGACTGTGGAAAGGAAAAAGGACGTAACCCACATATATCAAGTTTTACAGGAGGCATTAAAAACGTGTTTTGATGATTTTGTGACATATGCAAGTTATTTATTTATTGTTAAAAATTAAAATTACAGTACATGACATAACAGTTGACGCCAATTCGCCATGCACTTGAAAAATATAATAAGACAAAATATAAAATAAAAATACACAGTACATCAAATTCAACATAAAAAATCAAGAAATACAAAAGAAAAAATTATCAAACAGTTCACAAATACCATCACCAAAAATGTCCACTTCTATAGGCAATGCGTTGATTAGTCGAACGGCCCTTGGAACTGGTGACTCATACCTCCTAAGCGAGGTATAAGTTTTTAGAAATAAAAGTTTTTGCTCATTGTTTCGCCCACGTAAGAATAAATTGGGAGCATGTAAATTAATAGTCATGAGAATTTCAGGATTATTAACTCGGCCCCGAAGAAGAAGAGAAAAATGCTTTAAGCTTGAAAACGATCTTCGAGCTTCAAGTGAGTGAAATGATAACATTCCTAAAAGAAATTTGTTGGGGTAGTATTCCTTTAAGGAATTATCAAAGGGAAAGAATTTTTAATTTTTTGAAATAATAATATCTTAGAAATTTCTTATGGATGAATGGATGGATGAATGTTGTGTATAATTATGAATTATACACAACCTTGAAGTGCGCGGAGACTTCTTAACTGGTGTTTAATTGACATAATATAATATTAATTAACGAAGTTTTCAAAAAAAAGCCTTTATTTCAGTCTTTTTTCTTGATTTAAATTTTTTACAAAGTCATCTTTTTCATACTTAAAAGCTAAATTTAGATACTAATTCGGCATTTGCAGATTGCATCCTTTTGATAGAACGTGTATCAAATTTGATACATTGTAATTATCGAAAAAAAAATCTGTTTTGAAAAAACTGTGGGTTACGTTCTTTTTCCTTTCCACAGTCAATATAGTAAAGACAGTTTCAACGAAAAAAGGTATGCAAACAAAAATGTTACATCCATGAATTTTAATTACCCGTAGTGTAAACGTTGAAAAAGGTTCTCTTTATATTTTTAACAAATAAAAAAAATGTCCGTCAACATATTGCACTTTTATAACACACTCTCTTTGAAAACGTTTTCACTCCTATACACCGGATGAGCTAAATGCTGACGCCATTTATTTTATGCGCGGCTACACGTTCTGTGCACTTTTTTAGATTTCAATTACACGTCATCACTAATAGGTGTGTGCATGTGTGTGTTTATTGTCAACATAGGTCACAGCACGGATATAGATATTATACGATACATGACAGAAATTTCAAAGGCATAGTTTAACTATATATAAAATAAAAAAATCACTTAAAAGTTAACTATAATTGAAGACATTGTCGCGTCCTATGTCGCAGCGGTTAGCGTTGTTGGCTTCCGCGTTGGATATCACAGGTTTGAGTCCCAGTACGAACAGCATTTTTCGATCGATTTATCGATTTCTGTCCAAAAGCATGAGTGTTTTCCACCTTACCTATCCTTCAAAAACTAATTAGTTAAATACTATTCTTTTCTTAGTTTTATCCATCTACCCCTACTACTCTCTTTGCAAAAAAAAGAAAAGAGGCTGAGCGACTGAGTAACAAACAGTTCTCGTAGAAAAACATCTGTTGAAATACCTCCATTAGAAGACTACTTGATCCACATTGGGAATGGACATAGAAAAAAATAATTTAAGTGCTTAAGACCTCTTACAAAAATAAATCTACTAATTTTCGTCATATTAAAAAAAAAGTTATACATATAAATTATTTTTACATTTCTATTTTAAAGTGTTTGTATCACTCTTTCTTTCTTGATTTGTATCAATCAGGGCTGTGAAGTTGGAGTAGTGCTCGAAAAAGAACTAATAACTTCAAGTCTTTTTGGAAAAAAAACGTATTCAAATTTTTACGGACAATTGTGGTGACAATGCATGCTACTAAGCAAAAAAATAAAATTCAAGTAGTGTTTTAAGCTATGGTCGTAGTTGAATTTGTCACATTTCTTAAAAATTCACAGCCCTGATATAAATAGCTTTTTATCATTATTTTATTCTTTTATAAGTTGAAAATTCTTGTTAAGATTAAGACCAAAAGTAAAATTAGTTCAAAAGAGTGTTTTTTTTTTATTTTTCATCATTATTATAATGTAAAAATAATTACTATTTATATATTTTTGACGGATTTAGTTAATAAACAAAGCTTTGGTGTTTATAAACCGTATTTTGATTAAAAGTAAAGTACTTATTTGCAATTTAGTTGTAAAACATATTATTTCACAACGGTGCTTTTTTGGAAGGTTTAATGTGAGGTTTTTAAAAAAAATATACACCAATTTTACTCATAAATACAAATTTATCACTGCATATTCGTACACCAGCTTTCAAAACGGAAGCACATAGACGATCACTGGGACAGGAATTTACAATAAAGATTGTTTATAGCGCCCTTTTAATAAATAATCTATCCCTGTATGTGGTTGTATTTATTCAGTCATTGCAACACTGGTACTACCGATATCGGATATTGGTATTTTTTCAATACTTAAACACTCAATTTTAATTTACTAAAAAACGATATTTACATTTTTAAGATTGAACAAAATATAATTGGTGGCAAATGTTTTCAATTACTTTATGAATTAATTGATTTGGCATTTACTTGGTAGAACTCCATTTATAACAGATTAAAATAACAAAGTATTTTAGCTCTACAGTTTTTAATAATTTTATTCGTTGATAGCTATTTCGGCTTGCGCCATCGTCAGAACTATGTTTAAACTAATCTTTTGCTCAGCTATATATACTGGCTCTGAAGAGATACACAATGCATCAAGTTATTCACTCTAACATCCTAATTATAATTACAATATTACACTTATCAAATGTGATTCTAGTTTTTCAAAGAACGATTAACAATCTGGGTTTATTTCTTAAACAAAACATCTTAAACGAACAAACGATTATTAATCCATCACCGTTGTTAAAACCCTTATTGTAATTAATAATAAATAATAGTATAATTTATCCTAATTTACTTTGAAAAATCCCATATTGCTTATTGTTGTTCGAAACAATAAAGCCATAGTTAATAAATTGTATGTAATGTCATTAATAATAAATATCATTTTAATTTTATCCTAATTAATGTTTTAAGAAATAAACCCAGATTGTTAATCGTTCTTTGATAAGTGTAATATTGTAATTATAATTAGGATGTTAGAGTGAATAACTTGATGCATTGTGTATCTCTTCAGAGCCAGTATATATAGCTGAGCAAAAGATTAGTTTAAACATAGTTCTGACGATGGCGCAAGCCGAAATAGCTATCAACGAATAAAATTATTAAAAACTGTAGAGCTAAAATACTTTGTTATTTTAATCTGTTATACTTTATGAATCGTTTAATGTAAGAATACCTTGTCTGCAACTGAACTAATGTGCATGAAGATCCAATCAAGACTGACATTTGTGTGACCTAGCCTTTTAAATGACATATATTTCATACAAGCTGCAATTGGAGAAAGTCCATAAAAATTTTTAAGATATTTCAAAAAAAAAAATCTTTCCCTTCGATAATTTCTTAAAGGAATACTGCTCCACCAAACTTCTTTTATGAATGTTATCATTTCACTTTCTTGAAGCTCGAAGATCGTTTTCGAGTTTAAAGCATCTTTCTCTTCTTCTTGGGGCCAAGTTAATAATCCTGAAATTCTCATGACTATTAACTTACAAGCTCCCAATTTATTATTACGTGGGCGAAACTATGACCAAAAACTTTTGTTTTTAAAAACTTGTTCCTCGCGTAGAAAGTCGCCAGAGAAGTGGACATTTTCAGTGACAGTATTTGTGAACTGTTTGTTGTGCTTTACTTTTTTCTTTCTTGATTTTCTTAATGCATTATGTAGTGTTTTATTTATTATTTTTTCTCATTATATTTGTCAAGTGTACGGCAAATTGGCGTCATTTGTAATGTACTGTACTGTACTTTTAATTTTTATACAGTAAAAAAAAATATTTTAATTCACATATACAGCAAAAGAGCTGGTATGTATAAAAATGTACAATAAAATAAAATATTATATGTTTGGTCATATAAAGTGGACACGAAACCTAACTTCGAATATATAAAAATAAGGTCGTATGCTTCGCTTGTTCCCTATAGATTCACTCAGGATTGTAATAATTATCCCTCTGGAAGGGAAGTCCCTCGCGTTTATTTCACCTGTTTGAAGTCTCCACTCTTCCGGGTTCCTATTGTAACAAGATAGCCGAGGATAATTGTGTTCGGGAACGACCTCTGTCAACAGATTTTACTTTTAGAAATTTAATGTCAATATTTTATGTCGCCTGCATTGGCCTAGTTGGTTAGAGCTTGCTCCACCGATCACGCAGGTCTGGGTTCGATTCCCGGTCGTTTGACAGTAAATTTGAGAATTATTCAAATCAAAGTTGTGATCGAATACTGGGTGTTTGTGATGTCAATCCACATAATTTCCTCGCCTCCCATCCTTCTGATCTTTTAATAACTGGGTGTAGCAATAGCGATTAGCCAACCACGAGTCATGTTTTAGCCTTATCCTTCTCTCCCTACTACTCAATTTGAAACAAAAGTGAGATTGAGCGACTGAGTAAAAAAGAGTTTTCGTAGAAAAACTTCTATTAAGATACCTCCATTAAGAGGCCACATGCTCCACATTGGGAGCGGACATGGATAAAAAAAATTGTTAATGTTTTAATTTTTCAAAGATCTCTTGTGGCGAATTATCATAAAATTCTATAGAATCACATATAAGAGCTTGAGTTTTATATTGATTCTTTAGACCATAGGATCCTAACCTTTTTCGGGAGGCGATCTCTTTTTATAAAAGCCATGTGACCCGCGGCTCCAATGGAATTGAAAAAGGCATTTTTTTTCAATAAGGTTATTTTAGTTGACTGTAGTTTTAGTTTTGTTGTTCAAATCCAAAATCGAAAAAAGTTGGCGACCCATGGGTTGAAAACCCGTGCTTCGGACGTTCTCAGGTGGTGGATCTAATAATGATTATTTTTTTCCACGATCAAATAAATATAACAATAAATCTCTCGTAAATCAATAATTCTAATTTAAAGTAAACAGATGATTAATTCTCTACTCTAAACTAGTATTAAAAAAACAGAACAGGAAAGAAAATTCTTTCGATCATTTTGATTGTAAAAGAAAATAAACATTATTTTTATAATTTTCTCAGATTATAACAAGCTGGAGCGGTACAACGCTTTGTAGAGTAATTTCTAAATTCACATCAACACTATCAAAGAAATTTCCTGTTCAGACAAAGATGGAAATAAAAAAAAAGTGTAAACACGGTAAGTCAATTAGTTATGTAAAGAACTCTCAGATGATCTGGAGGGGTTCAAAAATAAAAGAACGTAGATTTTGTTTACATCTGTATAAAAAAATGACAAAGAGGTTAAATCTGATGACCAAATACTTGAAAATATCGACAAAAATGTTTTCCAACATTTTACAATGCTTTTACTGAAACTTATTCAAAGAAACAATAAAAGGTAAATCAAGTATTCAGAAATCAAAGAAGCAATAGTTTTGCTTTGCAAACACAGAAATTTCCTCTTCTTAAGCTCCACATAACTACATGATAGATAACATAACTCAAGACGTAGATCACGTTGTCAGATGTAATTAAATTCATTAAGTAGGATTAAGTACAATGATAATAGCAATGCAAGCCCAACCCTTGTTAGGGTTGCATTGCTAACCTCAATAGTACCTTAATTATTGTAGTGGGTGTTTACTGTATTTACTTAACTTTTAAGATACTTTAAGACATGTAGAGCATAATAATGCATCTAACTCAAGTTTTCCTAAAACATCACTTCACCTCTCATTATATAAAACTGAATGAAATATTATCACGCAATCACACCTTTTTTGTCCTAACGGTAATTCTCCAATATTGCCTTTATTTCGCTCTCGTCAAATTTGCACACAGCATATATAATACAAACATATCCGATATCCAATAAATTGCATGAATGTGGTGGATATGCAATGTGTTCTTCATATTATATTCAGGGTTCAATAGATTAGGCATCGCATATAGAAAATCAGAATATTATGCTCGCCAAAAATCAATACCTCGTACAGAGTTATCATTCGATACCAATGCCAAGTTTATCTTATCTATCGCTCATCTTTTTACAATCGATGCCATTTTTTTCCGCTAATAATATGTTAAGTGATGTAATATTTTTTACCAGCGTTCAATTTTCGTGCAAAAAATCATTTTACAAGCATAAAAATTCAAGGATAAAAATACTACCCAATTTTTAGAACTGTTATCTCATTTTTATAATATTTTCAACTGATTAGATACAAATAGTTCATCCCTTGACGATCCTAGGCTTTATCATACTTTGAATATATTATTGAGTCAATTTTTTCCCAGAGGCACGTCAATATAAGCTATTTAAGTTATCCGTCAAACTGTCTGATACAAAATATTATATATAAAAGAAACGTGACGTTAAACGTTAAAGACATTGCAAATAAGTGATAAATTATATTATACATTATTATATCGAATGTGGAAAGGAAAAAGACACGAATATACACAATTTTTTTTTATAGAAGGCATGAAAAACGTTTTTTTTTTATGATTTTGAGCCAAATGCAAATTATGAATACGCAATATCTTTAAGCACGGAGACTTATAAACTAGTCCAAGGGTGGAGAATTTTTTGTTTTCTAAAGGCAAAATTCATTTATCCTATTCAAGATAAGGTAGCAGTAAAGAAAACATTTACACTAAGGAATCTTTGGCCAGCGCTTTTGAAATAATGGGATTTTTGAAACAGTTTCTAATGCCCAGAAATTTGCGGATTTCTTAAGTCTTCCAAGAATTTTGAAATCCAAAATCACAAGAATATACGGATTTGCCGTAATAAACAGCGCGGGAGCTTTTTTTTTAGCTTTTTAAAATTTCCGAAATCTCAGGAATTTACGAATTCACAAAAAAAACATAATTGGCCGATCAAGTCTAAAAGCCGCACTAGAGCAGCCAAAAGGCCACGAGTTTCCCACCACTGAACTTTGTGTTTAATTGACTCCATCTAATTTTTATTTTATATATTTTTGAAGAAAAACCTTTTTTTTAGTAATTTTTCTTGATTACAATTTTCATATGACCTTCTTTTTGCAAACTTAAAGCTTAACCTTAGATACAAATTTGGCGTGTGCACCTTACATTCTTTTGATAGAAAGTGGATCAAGTTGTATACATTGTGATTATTTTAAAAAACTGTTTTGAAAAAAATTGGGTAACGTCCTTTTTCCTTCTCACAGTTGATATATTAAATTACTCTAAAGATTGATTATGGGATCGTTAAAATAATCAAGTCATTGACAAATAAGAAGGTTACATATTTAGTTTGTTACGCATCCACAAAATATCTTATGAGAATTTTTATATTCAAGTCTTCGAAGAATTTTCCCTTACAAAACTAAAATAAGAACGTGTCAAAAATAATGTTATATTTCGTTTTATTGATTGTATTGCAAAAGAAATATGACACTGTTTTAGATGTAAATAGGACAAAAATATCTTTTTATTACGTTCAAAAATACATTTCATTTTACGAGTCATGCTTCATGTATTTGTACCTAATATAATATAAATGTGTCTCTTGGGGCATTAAGAGAGAAACCTTAGTCACCTCGTAAATGTGACCTTTTACTAATACATTTTATTTACGGAAATGTAAGACGAGAGACCTGTCTTCACTTTAAACTGAAATAGTACCCGAGGAACGTAAAACTTTTTCAAAATACAGAACACAAACAACAATTAAACGAAAAATAAATCGAGACGATGTTTTACGTTAATACTAGGTACAATTAAGAACCATAATACTAAGAATTCTGAATTATTGGCTTTTAAAATATCCCAAGCAATGCAAGACAAGAGGTTAGGTGCGCGGGCCAATTCAGCGAATGCGCGGCATGATTTGTCATAAAAAAAGTGTTTCTTTGTGTTTTGATTTGTATATTTTAACATTATCATTTATTAAATTTGAATCGTTCGAACTATGTACATTATCACAGATTTTGTCACTAACGATCCGAGTTTCGCCTTTCGGCATCTTCAAGCGTTCAAGTACACGGATGAACTTGAACTGACTGACTGAAATCTGTGAGAATGTACATAGTTTGAACGATTCAAATTTAATATTGAAATTCCACCAAGCACCTTCAGTCGAAATCTTAAATTATCATTTATCACACAGAAAATTGTACGTTATTTAAAAATATTACTTATGCAAATCGACTGTCAAAATTTAAAACCTAACAAAAGAAAATTATTCAAAATTTTGTTTCATTGCAATATAGTTATAAATAATGTGCTTTTCCTATATCTATACATTTCATACAAAATATTTGGATATATTTAAGGTGACGTATTTTTTATGAATCACCTTAACTTTTCAACATATACCAGTCATATTATTTTCCGACATTATAAATCTAATTAATTTCATTTTCAAAAAAGAATTTATGTTGATTATATGTTCTATGGCGTCGAAATGATTATCTCCATCTAGTTTACTTCTGAGATTTTGAGTGATTAAAACTTTAAAACAGCTTTGTCTACCTTTGCAGATAGTTTTTCGTTTGCACCATGGCTGAATTGTGTTTGAAACTATTTCATTTATACAAACAACACTATTCAATAACAGTCAAATAAAATTTTAATTATTTTCAATGGGAAATCATTTTTGTGAAATGTTATAAATAATCTAATTACACTTGTACATCATTTGGGAATTTAATGTTTATTTCAAATATTTTTTAAGTACGGCTATCAATTTTCCGAAATACCTTATATTTCCCTGCTACAAAATTTACATCAAAGGCGGTGTCGAGTTTAGCTGAATAAATCAATTATTTCGATTAAAACGGAAGCTAAATCAAAAACAAATAGGAAACATTAGGTCGAGTAGAATTTTGTCAAAGTTGTGTTTGAGACCCAATATGTGCAGACAAAGAAATATAGAACACAAAGCGAAATAGTTTTCTGTTTCAATAAAATAATGTAATATTAAAATTCATTCAACTGTTACAAAGTTTTACGCTTAATTCTTTCCGTCTGTCTTTAAAAGAAAAGTGGTTCAAATAAAAAAATGTGTTGAGAGGTAGTTTTTGAAATATCTGAGACTTGTTGATGATGTTGCACTGAAAAACTTTCAATTTATCAATATCGAATGCTATTAACAAATCAACGGCTCCGTTTATGACGTAATTAATTTGCGAATGCCACAGACGAAACATCTCGTCAAATTGTGCGTGCTCAACACACCAGGGACAAGTTATCTTGTCAATATTAATTAAATTAATAATTGCAAATTATAGCTTACGTATTTTTTTCTACGACAGCTAAAAGGTTAAAATGATTTTAAATCATTTGATAAACATCACCATTTGCTATTAAAATATAAAAGTAATATAGTAGAAGGAATAACCTATATGAATATATGAAAAAATCTTCCGAGTCTACTACCTATATATTATACTTTCTAAGAAAAACAATACGGCATCACACATATATAATTATTTTATTTTAACGTTTTGCTAACTAAAATCACAAACAAATTTTATTCTTCCATAGAATTGTTTATTTTAAATTGAAATGTAAAATTTTTGTAAATATTCTTCAATAAACAGTACACTTTGTATGAGAAGGTAGCAGTTTTATTTAATAAAATATTTAATAAATTCCCGAGTGACACCTAGGATTGCCCGAGATTACGTTTTGTTTACGGCAAGCTGATACAATGCAATGAGATAGAGCTTTATTTGCACACACTGACACAACTTATATAAAAGATTGCATATGTGAGCGGGGCGAAAAGAATGAAAGGCTGGCGTAGAGTGTCGTAGTATATCTACGACGGTACTATAGAAACTCATATCGGGTCTACGGCTTGGGCTACGCGGAAAAAATATTACGTGTTGCTTTATTTTCACGTATTTGGTTGCCGTCACAACAAGTTTCCCGAGGCGAAAACGGACATAAAATTTCCTCATTTTAAATTGCAATATCCGCATTCGTTCACAACAATCTACAGGACTTGATGTATGAAAAATGTTTTCTTGATATTGTGTAAAGGTTTTATTAATAATATAAACTTTAAATAATAAAAGTAGAAACGCTTAAGATCATTCTAAATACTAGAGTTAATATCTCGAAATAAAAACATAACGTATTTATGATAACTTATAGTAAGTCAGTTGCGCAACTTTTGTTTTCATGTAGTGTTACAATAGAATGACGTAGTTTGGAAAGGAATCAACGTTAGGTATATAATATTTTTATACCAAAGCTTTCAATTCCGGGTTCTCGATCTATTCAGTGATTCTGTAATCCCGGGTTTTTGAAATTTCAAAACATTAAATCTAATATTTCCCGATTTACTTAATACGGTATATTTCTTAATAACATAATAATCAACTGTGAAACTCAAAATGGTATGTATGTATGTATATCCAATTGCAGCAAATAATAGACACAAATAAAATTTGTTACATATTTTTTTTGTTTACTTCTGTCGTCTAGTACAGTACTGCTCAAACTTTTTTGGGGTACGGGGAAGTGTACATTTTTTAGCCTAGCCTTGGAACTGGCTTTATTATGTAAATAAAATAAATCAATAATATTTACAGAGGAAAATAAATATGTAATATATACAATGTTGAGCGCGAACCAGTTTCTAATGGACTGCGAACCAGTATTCAAGTAGTACTAGTCTAGTGTAAAAAGCTTTAAGGGGTTGGTATCATGTCTCGAGAAGCTCAAAATCGAAAAGGATTTTTCCAATTTTAATTTGAGTTGTTGGACATATAAGCTTGTGGTGTTTTTTATTTTTTAATTCATCTAAAGCAACTGTGGTTTAAGACTTGTAAATAAATTGTCGGCTTAGCCGTAAGCTGTGATGTCAAATACGTTTTTGTATTAAAATTAAAGATACATAAAAAAAACACGAAACCACGGCAAATAATTAATCCCAGTATTTAAAATTTTGAATCGCAAAAACCCGGGATCACATAAAAATTGGGATCACGAAAATTTGAATGCTCTACTTTAGATCCCATTTTATAATTCAATAGGTGTCCATAAAACAAATAGAATTCTTACGCGTAAAAGTGTCAGAAAATGAGAACATAAAAGTTCCAATCCAGGACTCGAACCCGTGGTCCTGCAAACGTGTTGACGAAAGCCTTATAGCGGTTACAGTCCTACTACAGGATATTACATTTTCTATCTTTTTCATTATTAAAAAAAAATGAAAAATATTTATTTAAAAACTATATTTGTTTACCATAAATTATCCTATGTTATAAAATTATTATAAAATAATTATTCATATACACTTTTTGGTAAACTTAGAAGGTGTTGCGTTAAAACTTAAGGGAGCGAAGGGTGAGGTATCTAACTTGATATTCATACTACCCTAAGCGTCCCGGCGGGAATGGATGCATTCGAGCGACTTCGGTAGGCAGGGCTGTGTAAGGTCGGTCCGCGTTGTACTGGTCTTCAGTCAATTCTGATAGCTGAGAGGTGCATAAGGGGGTGCCCCGGGCCGGGGGCGAGGGGCGCAAGCGCTGCCCGGGCAGGATACCTAGTTTTTAACGGCGAATATCGGCGCACAGAGTTTCATCGCAAATATAAAACCGCATAAAAAGAACTTATGCTAATAGTGAAAAATGGAAAAAAGACAAGAGATTTAAAAACAATTGAGTGCTCGTTATTTTTATTTGTTTCAAAGAAAAAATCTAATAAAATTGGTAAATTATTAGGTATGTTATGGATTATAAACATTTCCATAGTCACTTTAAAATAGAAACTATTGAATAAAAATAATAAGTTTGTTTCAAATGGTCGTTGAGCTAGGTGTTAAGTGAGATTCTTATATGTATACATATTTTTTTTTAAATCACTAAGGTACTCAACATTGTATCCACCACCACCCACTACGGCTTGACACTCTTCTTACAGGGTGTATTCTGTAGCGTAACAACGTTAGTCGAGATGAAAGTTTTGGCAGGGATGTCCCGAGAAGAAAGTCCTCAAGACTGCATGCACTATAGTGTGCAGAATAATAATATATTAAATAATTAAGTGAAGTGAAATATAAAAGCTATCATCTATTAGATTCAATTATTTTTCCATAAGAAGCGGTAAATTTCTTATGTTTGAGAATTATCTTCAGATTTACAACTTCTTATAAAATCAAAGTTGTGTATCAAAAATACTTTTTCGTTATCCACCAAATCGGAGAAAAGTGTATGAACTGTTTAAAATAGTCTTTTGTTTAATATTAATTAATTCAAACAGTATTTATGATTTTATTTACTATTTCTGTTAAAGCGCTCATTGCCCCCTATACGATACGTGATCATACTTCCAGAATAACCCCGCACGGGTATAAGCGCTGATGGAAACTAGGTAGAAGCCCCGGCACATCGCATCCATCCCCACCCTCCTCGCATGGACCTGTGGATCTCGTCAGTTTCTCCGTCACTCTCACGACGAGCGGACGCATCCGCGATCGACGCCCTGCACCTCTCCGTCGCGACGCACGCGAGCGCAACAGATCACCCGCAGGTGTCCGTTGGCGACGCTCTGCGACTGCTTGCGGAACGTCGCGTCGGTTTTCGTACCGTTAAAGTTTGCGTCAACTCGTAGACCGCTCATTGTGTGTGCATCAAACTTTAGGGTGCGCTGCATCGTATACAATTTATTATGTATACATCACTTTTTTATTAGAAACTTTTTTCAATTCATTATTGTTTGTCAAACACATACCTACCCTTACATATATTACTGAATATGTCAATACATATATATATATGCATGTATTTTCAGTTTATAGAATTTACATATATGAACTTTTGACCTGGATTATTCGTTTTAATGTATTTTTAATATATATTACTTAAGATAAATTACGCGATGGCTTTAAAATACTTTATACGGATAAAACATTATTTTTAATATTATAGAACACTTTTTTACAGTTCGTTCTCTTTAGTTATTATTTTTATAGTAAAGTAATAAAAGTAATATATTTCTTTTATTTAGTAGGGCGATATAAGGATTAAGTTTAAATGTGTGTTAAATAAGACGTAGTATGCATTAATTTAAAATTAATTTTAAACCTTTTTTTAAATAATTTGTTAAAATTGAAAAGAAATATCATTTTTGAAAAAAAATGTTGTTGTCTTGAGAAATGTGTGCTATTTCGCATTAAATTAATAATGATATTTAACAGCTTACGTAAACAAGCTAGCCGTTGGACAGTGAGTTCATTGAGATTGTGTTAACTCATAACAAACTTTTTGGTTCAACGTTTTTTTTGCCAGACGGAACGATGTAAAGCTTGCTTTAGATTTAAATGAAATGTATTAAATAGTATACAATTTAAGAGAAAACAAATAATCATTTTGGATAACCATCGGTAGGTGAACAAACAATGAAATACAAATAAAAACTGTTCTTAGGAATATAAAATATTTCCTTTTTGTTTCTGTTTATTTATAAAATTGTGCAAAAATAATAAGTGATTTATCGATTGTTTATCAAAAGCAGTGAATTCAGTGGCTGGTAATACAATTAAATCGCTTTAAAACACCGTTGAAAAAACACACTATTTCATATTTTTTTCACAATCTTAGTTAATTATATTCAATATGGAAAACAATGAACTTACAATACCGTGATTTGGAAAGTAACATTGTTTGTGCCGAGGAGAATGTGAGTCCGATATTTCAACACCTGCTGTGATCAAACCCCGATAGGTAAATATTATTTTCTTTAGAATTTGATGTTTCGTTGAAATAAACATGTGCAATGTTACGACAGATGTTTTACAAGAAAACCATTTCATGTCTCAAATACGCGCTGTTTATTTTTACAAGAATATTTTAAATAATACCTATGCAAATTTAAAAAGTTAATCTCTTGTATGAAAATATGCTTTAGCGGTTGGAAATATCTAAAGGAACAGTCTTCGAAAGAGAAACGTGAATAATAATTGTGCGAATAGAATATATATGAGATGTAATGAGAAAATATGTTTTTACATTAAATAAATACACAAAAAGATATTTTTATTAAAACAAAAACAATTTCCATAATATATGTATTTGAAAACACAAGCTCAAGTTCATTATTTCATTAAATAAATATTGGTTCAACATGTCGTTTTATACAAAATAATGTATGATAACATTAATTTCGTGGTCACTTTTCGTTATATAGCTCAAAAGACAAGTAAATTATATCGTTATAATTTAATCTATCATAGTTTGTGCAGTGTTTCAATTCTCTCTCATAAATGAAATTTTGTTAAATTCATAGAGAATAAATGATCAATGATTCAAAATATTTGAAGTTTATCTTTCTGAATCTTTTTAACTAGGCACATGAATGATAAAAAACTCATGATGCCTTGCATGTATATTCTAAATACGTCACTGTATTTTAAAGTGGAATCAGTCAAACGTACTTAATGTCTATATCAAATAATGCCACATTCATTTATTACTTACAGTTAATTCTAACGATTTAATTTTAGGCGAGTACTAAAAATGCTAAAGTAATGTGCTCCAATTTTAAGTATTGTTCTATTTAGTTTATTTTTATTTCATAACTTTTAAATTTGTGTTTAGTTTAATCTCACATTATTATCTATTGACTGAAGAGTTGAAATAGACCAACCAAAGAGAAACTATTACAACAGTGGATCAAAAATCACTAATGAAAATGTGAAACTGTTTATATTTAATATTCAACATCACTATTTATTATTGTAAAAAGACAGTGATCATAATATATTATCATAGATTATTTTCTGATATAAGACATTGTGTTAACAATATTTCTTAAACGTATTGCACCTACTCATAAAAAATATCGTTTGATGACCACCTTAGTGTGAACTAAACATTTTCAAGCGAACAGATGGAAAAGATCACGCGCAGTGCAAATCCAGTGTAGGGAATATTAAAAAAATCTACCTTGTTTTTTTATAAATATAATCTAATTGTCAAATATTGACAGTTGGTAATAGTGATATTATTACTGTGATATCAAAGTGTCACCTTTATATACATACATTCGCAATCATTAAGTGCAGGAAGTAGAAAACTGTAATAAAGTGTGAATTTAAATTGTCATGAATATGTAAGTTTCATGATTTGAATGGATTTGTATTCTTTGCTCGCTATTAGTGTTTTTTTTACTAATCCATGTCCGTTCCCAATGTGGATCATATATATTTTTAATGGATGTTTTTCAACAAAAGTTTTTAACGAGAATTGTTTGTCAATCAACGTTTTTTTAAAAACAATATATCAAGCATTAGCCTTTTGGCTCTGGTCACATAGTAAGTATATGGACCTTGCATTGTTTTGTGTTACGGTACCCGTCACATAAAATTCAAAATGTTCCTTCGTTGAGGACAAATAGCTAAATTTTTCAAAGCAAAATAAAAACAAATTTTTGCAAATTTTGATTTGAAACATTAAAAATGGAGAGAAAAATGTGCTGGAATGCCTTTCCACCACGTTACATGAAAAAAGCTCTGTTAATAATGATACGTTATATGAACGTATTTCTTTCTAATTTTCATATATTTATGATCAAAATACGGTACATCTCAACGCAGATTGCGTGGAATTATTTATTACACCATCAAAAGCTACAAATTCATCAGGTGTCTAATATAATGTTTTTCCGAACAGCTTGAATTTTCTTACTCACGGCCAAAACACTGTTATCCAATCATTCGTGCCGACAAATGTATAACAATTTGTTTTCCATCAGAGTGGGAAATCAATTTATTTTCTCTTTTGCTTATTGAAAGCGTTCCCTCAAGGCATCTCGTACTAATAAACGAATTGAGGTAATAATTTATTTGGAAAGGTGAAACCATAGATTAACTCAAAAATTTTCCGTCAAAGTAAATTAAAATTATTAGCCCTTGGGGGATGTTAATGAAACGTGTTACTTAATATCATTTTTCTTTAATATATTACTTAGTTCATCTCAAGATCAGCAATATTACTAAACGTGTACGTAATCGTTACTGAAAATTTATTACGAAACTGTCCCATTCATTTTATTTAAATACTTAATTAACTTAAGGCCGATTTTTGTCCTTGCAGAGTAATAAAAGATCTTTTTTGAATTACTTTAATATACAAAGACTCTCTAGAGAATAATCGCAATTAATTTTAAAAACAAGTCTGGAATTAAATTAATAATTTCCCGTAATGGCGAAGTTATTAATATAACGCCAATATGAAGTTTTATACTTTTATTAGGTGTTTAAAATTATCCGCTGTTATTATTTAATAATACTACATACACAAACTAAATTTTTAATTTTTGCAAGATATATTCTTAGAAGTACAAAAGTTGAATTTACTAATACAATTTTATATAGTATCCCATTTGATGAATTCGGCGGTAACTTTGTGGAAGTTCATTTTAATATAAAATAACTTAGATTATTCCACTTATTGAGCTACAAACAGTGACACATTTTTCACATCTTTAGGAATAAATAATAGTACTAACAATAAAGAAATATTATTAATTAATTTCTTAAATAAAACAGGTTGTTTGCCACTGCTAAATTTATTTTCCAATGGCTTAACCTTTCCTAATTGATCATTAATTAATCATTTCTTAACGTAAATGTTATTTGTATAACCATTATTTTTTGTTTGATTTTCTATCATCCTCTCCTTGCCTCCCGTTTTTATTTTATTTTTATTTTTATAATATATCAGAATAGTAAAATTATAATCATTCGTACTTTAACAAGCATTTGTGAAAGTAAGATTGTCTAAGGATGCCTCTGAAAGAGGAATTGAATAATCTAAACTATTTTATACTTCAAACCTTAGTTATGTTTATAAGTTTTATATGTGTCAATTGTTTTTAATATAATTAAGGTCCAAATATGGTAGTCAAAAAATAACGTAAACAATACGTAACGCGTTATTGAAATGTTTAACAACTAAGTTTTGTTTGTTTTTATAAAGTAATTTTTCTCTTCTTAACGTAACTACAACAGGTGTTTTGGAATGAATTAAAAATAATGTACTATACGAATATGAAAACGATATGTTTTATTTATGTCTAAATTGAGTTCTATGATGTCTGACTTTCTCGTAAAACAAAACTTTTATCAATCTTAATCTATTTTATTATGTTTATATAAAGGGTAGATACTACTTTTTTTGAAAACAACTATAAAAACTCCCCCAAATATGTATTTACAGCTGTTTATTATTCTTCCTTATCCTGGCTACATATCTATCAATATTATCTGTGGATAATAAATACGACACGTGGCACATCAACGCATTCGGCAAAAGGTAATATATTATATTATACGCATCGGGAATACGTGAGTGTACTTTCAATATTGTTTCATAGATAAACTCTTCCAGCATTCCAAATTGTTGATAAATTCATAAAACATTATATATTACTTTTAAACTTGGGATATGGTATTTGGTGTATATAATTGGTCAAAATAGCCAAGTGGGTTTGTTCTTACTCAGTTAAATGATCAACGTTTCGAATGGAGAGCTTCGTTTAATTTACAATTGTTTAATGTATTTGTTTTCAAAGGCACGAGTGTCTGTTTTAATTTTTTGTTATATATCATACCGGAACAGGTATTATATATTATTTTTATATGATATTTTATTTTTGATGTTTGTACTGGTTTGCGGTCGAATTTTAATCGAAATAAATTTAAAGATTTGTTATATATAGCTTATATTAATAAATATAGTAAGAATGTCTTTTTCCTTAAAAGTTGGAATATTGTAGCTTTGTTGAAATCTTCTTCCAATACATATAATATACATGTTGCAGGGTAATTACTTCAAATGTCATTTTTTTAAACATTACACAATTATGTTTAATATCAACTGTAAACGTAAAAAAAAAATATTTTTTAAGTCACTTAATAATTTTGACATTTGATTTTTTTCCAAAACGTTGTTCTTTAAAAAATATCGAAATTGCAAAAAAGAATATTTAAGTGTTGAAAAATTTCAAATTCATTTAAAAAAAAATGGAAACAAAAAAAATGAGTGCCAACTATAAGTACTTCTTTGTCGAGTCCTAGATATTTATTGACTCCTAACCTAAATATAAATATAAAAATAAAAGCCTTAAAGTTATTCTCTTAAATCGATGAGAAAAACATTAAATATAAAGATATAATTATTTCATGTCCAACATTTAATGGCCTCTATATTTCCGCTCAAACTAAGATAAAAATTCTCCGTCTATGTCAGCGGTTCCCAATATTATTTCCAGTTATTCACAAATCCTACGAAAAGTATTGTAACATATCTTAACACTATAATTATCCTAATACTATATATTCACTTTCTTCTTGTCACGTTGTAGAAATGCAAGAAATAAATACCATGTCTTTCTCCACTTAAATATATTTACACTATATTTATTGTTTATATATATATATATTTGAAATAATTGTATCTTAAAAATTTATTATGTTATATAAATATTATAATATTAAAATGTTAATTGATATACGCCGATTTGATAAAAATAAAGAAATAACACAATAGAATGAGACAATTGCCTACCGTTAAAGGTTTAATAACTTTTCCGGTTCTAAGCTCAAGAAATGCGACCCCAATACTAACATTTTCTTAAATATCTATTTTAATATGGGTGATACAATGTTTATAATTAAGGTTTTCTTATATCATAGTTTTTTGGACCTTTTGTAGTTTATATAAATACGCGATACCGCGATAACGCTATTAGGCGATAAGCGCCCGCGATAACGATCGTTCGTAAGATAGCTGCGTTACACTCGTTAGTTGTAAATTTATATGTGTGCTGGGATGACGTATTTTTTACGCGCAACTTAAAATATGATTATTTATTAGAAAAAACACGGATTTTGATAAAAAAAAAATGCATGAGGAATGATGCAGAGAGATATTTTAAGGCCCTTAGATTATTATTTTTTTTGAAATTCATAAGAATAAGGCCAATAATGAGGAAACCACTGGGGTCACAAACGATCCCCATCGGCAGAGAAGTATTTTTCTAGTCTCCGAGCCGCGAGAGTTAAAAATAATTACTGATATTTCTTGTTCAAACTTGTTACAATATATGCATAAAATGAGTTTCTTTTTTTTCTACCAATTTCGCTACATACTAGTTTCTACAAACATATTTAAATCTATCTAAAATAAACAAGACTGTTTTTGATAACGTATTTAGCACTTTTAAGCAATACAAAAATTTACCATCAAGAATATGATATAATAAATATGTTCGTGTTGTTTGATGAAAAAAGTTTGGCAAGCCTTGAAAACTCTTGACGTATATATTATATAACACATTAACAGAGCTTTTAGTCGAGAATTTAGCAATGGGTAAAGGTGGAAAATATGATTGATCACGAAATTATTCTGAAGATTTTGCTAAGTCACATTTTACCTCAGCATTATACAAGTGCCAGTTCTTTATATTTATTTATTCACCGTTTTCAATAAATAACAATATTTTTCCGTTTTGAAAAAGGAATAAATGATGATAAAAAAAACATATTTATTATTTCTCTATCGTTGAAATGAGTACCTCAAAAAAAATAGTTCAATTTAACAAACGTTGTGCATAACAGTTCAAATAATTTATTCAAAATATTATTTTCGGTATAGTTATTATATATGTCGCCCGCTGTGGTCTAGTTGGTTAGGGCGTGTTCTATAGATCAGGTGAGTCTGAGCTTGATTCCCGGTAAGGTCAATGTTAAATTGGATTTTTGAAATTTAAATTTGAGATCTAAGGACATGGGTGTTTGTGACGTCAATTCTCATTGAGTTAATCTCATGCGACTTACACATATTCTCATCGAGTATATGGCGTTATATGTATATATTTATACATATTTTTTATATTTTATAATAAAATAATATCATTATAATTATTATATGTACATATATCTGACAATATGTTTTTTAATCATAGAATATCTCAAAAAAATTAAATAGTTTAATTTAACAAAAATTGTGCATAACCATCTAAATAATATATTAAAAATATTGTAAACAATGGATTACTTACATTTAATTAAACTTTGTATCGAAATAAACAAATAGTTGAGTCCTCCAGAGGTGAAATGAGCCAACTAGTAAAATAATAAAACTTAAATAGTAAAGTACAATCACGTGTTTACTTGGTGTTTTGGTGGATTGCATACTTTTATTTTACGGAGATAACACTGTTGCAATGTGTATTAACTGGGGTTAATTCACTTTTACGATACTTTAACACGTGTAGAATATTACACCGCAACTATTTTTTTTCTAAAATACCACTTAGCTCACTTCACCTCTAATGAACCCAGTTTATCTGTCGCTTAATATAATGCGTAGTAATAATTTAACATAGTTATATTTGAACTGATATATTGCAATGTGGCCGCCTAATTCAAACGAATTACACATATTATTAACTAAACTTTATTGGTATTAAAAATATATATTTAGATAATTTATGCTCCAAAAGAAACAACGTTGAAAGAGCGTTATTTTTAGATGTAAAATAAAAATAATTAATTAAAAAGAGTGTGTATTTAGCAACGTTGCTTTTTTATTACAAACCGTTAAACAAAATGCTGCTTACCTAAGAAACTGAAACGTCTTTATAGATGTTTATAGTATTTTCAGTTAGGGTCTAAACAAGTACTTTCTTAATAAAAAATATCCATTACAACTTTTCACGAAATAATGCAAAGCAAATATTAGTGTTTGAAAAACCCTAAACAAATTTCATTACGAAACATTTTCGTTTTCGATATGTTTTCTTTCAATTTACACAAAAAATATTGATTTGATATCTCAGGGGTTTTTTTCACTCGTAAGAAAACACACCAATTTGCCACAAATACTGTGCCGAAAATCTCAATTTGTGAAATCGACGCAAAAAATTGTTACCCGATAAACTCTTCCCTAAAGTATACGACAGTATCATATTTTACACAGGAAATATTCAATGACTGTGCTTTTTTTACATCGAGACTGGCTCTCTTATATTGGTATTTTATTTTGCAGAGCTTTTTCCTAACAATATTAACTTTTGTGACTTTGTGACTACTTCCGTTTCTCCAATAAAAAACATTTTTTTTGTACTACATTAATTACTGTGTAGCTATTACAAATTATTCGAATTGCTTGGTTATTTAAACGATTTTTCACGACTTTTTTTACGAATTTTATTTTTATCTTGTGCGACACTTGTTTAGAGAGTGAAATATAAAAATAATTTTCGTAAGTATTTATTTTAACCGTGTTCGCTACAAATGCTGAACATATGATCTTTCAATGGAGTTTATCTCAACAGAAGTGTTTCTACGAAAACTGCTTATTAATTAGTTACTCAAACTGTTTCTATATATTTCCAGAAAACATAGAAGACTAGGGCTAAGACAGAACAAACGGACAGAACAAATGGAAACAAATTGATTATCTTGTTATTCGAGCAATTTCCATTCGAGCAATTTACCGGGAACCCAAAATAAGACATGGTGGGAAATAAGAAAAGTGTACACAGTAGCAGATTAATATATGAGGCGCGCACTTGGGGCCTCCGAATCTCAGGGGCTTATATTATGTAACCCATATACTTTTTGTTTAGATTTTTACTATTGCTTAGTATTTTACTTGGAACTTCCTGACGTTTCTTTGCTATCCGTAAAATAGGGCCTCCAAATTTTATTGCGCCTGGGGCCTCGCATGTGGTTTATCCGAAACTAATATACATCCATTTCCAAAACCAAGTGATAATAGTAATAATGATATTTTTGTTTTTTAGCTCTAAGACAATTTAAGCTATAAAATAAATATAAAATAAATAATAAACTACGGTGATAATAGTAAAAATATCAAACCAGTATATGAAACTGAAACATTTTTGCAATTTATGTCTTTTTATATTTTCCCATACACTAAACCCGAAAGCTATACAGCTGAAATTGTATAATTTTGGTAAAACAATAGTACAGTTGAATATAATTAATTTAAATGAAAAACTACCTCATTGTTACTTTTGTTATGCAAACAATATACACAAAAAACCTTGTAATTCTGGGGTTGCGCCTTGCATCGTATTTGCTTTATTATATTCAGCTGCTCAAATACTTTTGTATAAACATATGAATTTATACAAAAGTGAGTACCAGAAAGAATTCTACCCTAAAAAGTTGTTCCGATATATGAGGCATTCGATAAATTTGAAACATCATATGGGGAACGGGATATTCTTGATTCCTCGTTAAATTCAACGCGGAGTAGATTAAACTCTTCCGCCACGGCGGATTCTCAGTATACGGATACACAGGATACTTAATATCACTTAAACTGAATCACATTCTTTTTTTTCTTTTTATATTTATTTTTTTAAGCACTACACGGTTAAAATATAGGTTCTATCAGTGGCGGTTCGTGGTCTAAAATCTTGGTTGGGCTAATGAAAAGTTTAGCATTGTATATTATTTACGAAATTGTGCATGTTTCCACTTCATTTTATACTTTAATCTACAAGAAAATTAACAAATACACTACTGCGAAGCATAAATTATTATATAATAAAAGGTAATATTAGTGTGAAATGAATATGAGTAGTAAAAACTGGACCTCAAATTCGTCTGCTAAGACTTTTTTGTTTCATACAATACAACGAACTTTATTTTTTAACGAACAGGGATTGGTTCTATTGATTTTTAATGTTTGGGCTAGTTTGAATTAAAACACATCCGAGAGTATTATTGTAGGTAGACATAGCATTGTTTAATATTGACAGAGGAAAATCAAAACAAAGCTAAGTATAAATTTGGGAAAGGTTAGCAACGTTTAGAAATGTATTTATTATTTTCAGCGGCCGAATTGCATTTTTATTCAGCCATCTAAAGTTTTTTTCTACACATCTTGGGTGAAAAATGCAGGTCGGGCTAAGCCCACCTAGCCCAGTACGTAGAACCGCCACTGGGTCCCATGCAGCTCTGTATTGGGTCAAGAATAATAAAAGTAAATTCGTTTATTTTATTGATTGTTTTGCGTTATGGAATGCGGCTGTCAAGCAGCATCTGCATACATATAACGGTTGGCGGTGGGATAATCAACAACCAAGTTATAATAAACAATATAAAGGTTATAAATACCGCCTACGCTGTTCGACTAAAATAATATCAAATATTACACAATAAATTGATTTGGACTCATATCAAATGAAAGGTGATATATTTTTCTCGTTAAAAACATTGCCAATTCAGATACTCGTTGATCTCATAAAAACTACAGTAATCCTTGAACCAATATGATATATTATTGTGTGTGATATTTAGATACGGTTGGTGTTGGCAGCGATTATTTTATTTATGCTGGAATCACTTTTTTCCCCTTCGATACGAATTTATTTGACAGATATGATAAGTTGGGAATTTATTTGCGGAAAGGCCATATAAATTAAGGTTTTTCGATTTTTCAAAAACCGGTTTAAAATACCCGATTATTTATTAAAACTTTCGACATTTGAAAAGTTTTTTTTATGGTATCCCGGTTTTTAATATAAGATATCTAATATATAAAAATGAATGTTTGTTTTTTAGTACTTTATGCGTTGCCACACTACTTATCCGATGGCAATAAAACATTGACAAACTTTTTGCTTGTAATTTCGGGAAAGCTACAGGCATAGTACATAAAATTTACTTACAGTAGGTCTTATATATAAAAATCAATGTTTGTTTGTCTGTCATACAGTTAATTTTGATAAAGTATGCTTGCACTTCCGTGAAGGTCATAGTGCAATTAACTTATAGTAGGTGGCACGTGTATCGTACCATAGAAACATCGGCAGCAAACGTCCAACGTCAAACAGACAGAAAAAGAACACTTTTCTTTAAGTGGCATTGCAACGCTTGCTGGGTACCGGCTAGTTTAATAATAAAAACTGTAACGAAACGTGAATATTATAATTTAAAACTACCATAGTGGTAGAAATAAAACGAAATTTAAAAGGTAATTCAATTTTCAATATCAGTAAATGCGTTAATAAATAAAATATATCTGTTGTGAATTTTGACATAGACACAATTCACAAAGACATACATCAAAAGCTCAGAAAATTTGGTTCTTCTATTTGACTAAGAAAACACAACAAACTGATAAGATAATTTGATAATGCTCGCCATGTGTGCCAAAATAAATTCATAAGTACAAAGGAATATTGTGTTTTCTCAATATAATGCCTTTCCACCAAGTATTTACAGTGAACACATTAAAAGTGTTCTGTTTGATTCCCTAAAAACTATATGACATAGTTTATATGACATATATGACCCAGCGAAAGAATTTTTTCTATTTCAGAATATGCCGTTAGAAAATTTACTTTACTTAGTAATAGATTAGTAATGTTTTATGTTCTCAATCATTTTTTCTGAAGAGAAGCAACGAATTAAATTTTAAATTTTTTTGTTTGGGTTTATTAAATAATAAAGAAGTGAATTTTTCACAATTTTCTCAATATTTTCATTAAAACATCCATTTATGTAAAGGTACAAAAACCGGTTTATTGGAATTCAAAAAATACTGGATGTTTTAAAAGCCGGATTTTCTGCAAGCCTTTCTATAATCTGAAATATATCATAAAGGTGTGATTTACGGGAACATTTTATTCACACTTTTCACAGTCTATTAGAGTCCATGTGACTTGTCGACAGTACGTTTCACAAATACATTTCGAAAGTGTCGTAGAATAAAACAATATTAGATGTTATTTATATCAAAGGAAGTTATGTATAAATAAACATCATTTTTCTATTTCAATGCATCAACAAAATGTCAGAACCAAGTTTGTAAAATTGATTATATTTTGCGAAAAAATAAAACATTTTAGACGAAGATGTTTGTTGTGTTTACCGGTGGTAGGGAAAACAATTCGATATTGTATCGTTATTCATTTACGGAAATCATTAATAAATTTATTTTCAGAAACGGTTTTTTATATTTCCCACAAGCACAACTTTTCAAATATTAAATATGGTCGTTTTTGTTAATTGACAATTAAAAAACAAATGAAACCAAATATACTTTATTAAAAGAAAACAAAAAAGTAAAGCGATGTAATAATTGTGGACAATTAGTGACAGAAATTTGCTGTTATTATTTATTTTTTAAATAAAAGAATATATTGAGTAAGAATTAGATCAGGCATGCCCAAACTTTGGCCCCATTGAAGGTTTTGTGTGGCCCTTTCGAAGTTTTAAACTTTTTATACATTTCGTTATTGGTAAAATACATTTTAAAAAAATGTACTACTTAATTTGTGACTAATTTTTGCAAGTGTCGCGTTCCGTCGACAGACATTCATTTGTAGCAATGTCAATCTTTAAAGACACTAAAAAAGGGCAGAAACATGAATTTACAGACGCAGATATTTTGTTGATTACTAAGTAAGTATTTGAGTTTGAGTCCTAGTATGAACAGCATTTTTTTGATCGATATCTGTTCGAAGGCATGGGTGTGATATATTAAAATTTCCCCCCACCCTTCCGATCCTTCAATTGCTGGGCGTAGTGAGAGCGATTAGATAACCACTAATCCTGCCCTAGAATTATACGTCCATCGCTACTACTCTTTTTGGAAAAGAGAGGTTGAGCGACAGAGTAACAAACAGTTGTCGTAGAAAAAGGTATGTGTTTATTTATTATTAATATAAAAAATCTTATTATTACAACCTTTAAAATATTTATGTGTGGCCAGAAAAATGCATTATTCTATTTGACCCTCTGTGATTTCCGTTTGTCCTTCCTGATTTAGACGATATTAAAAATAGTCGTAGATAAAATGTTTCAAAGGAACAACGTGTGCTATGAAAAAACAATCTACCAAAAGTGTACTAAGGTAAAAGAAAAATTTTAATTTAGCATAGTACAAAATGTCAGCCGTTAAAAATATTTAAATAAAATATAAATTTATACAGCTTTAGAAAATACGTGTATTATTTACAAGGTTTCTTTTCTGAGGATTTCGGGGCAATCGCAAAAATCCTCTGAAATCTCCCAAAAACACCGTTTAAAAGCCTCCATTCTCAAAAGCTATTCGCTGTTGAGAAACATATCAGCGCCTAATGGATAAGGGAAATGTAAAAAGGGTGTTTAGGGCTCTAAAGTGTTTTATTATCGTATATTTAGAATCTGTGAAATAGCATTTAAATTTTTATATAATTGAAATCGTGCGAGTAATATTTAAACCATTTCTAAATTTCCATTAAATTATAAAAAAAACAAACGTACACTTATTAACTCTCGCGGCTCGGAGACTAGAAAATACTGCTCTGCCGATGGTGGTCGTTTAGGGACCCCAGTGGTTTCCTCATTATTGGCCTTATTCTTATGAATTTCAAAAACAAAAATAGTCTAAAAGCTTTGAAATATCTCTCTGCATCATTCCTCATACATATTTTTTATAAAGATTCGTGGATTTTTATTAAATAATCATATTTTAAGTTACGCGTAAAAAATACGTCATCCCAGCACACATGAAATTGCAACTGACGAGTTTAGTCCAGCTATCTTACGAACGATCATTTATTGCGGGCGCTTATCGCCTCATCGCGTTATCGCGTATTTATACAAATTACAAAAGGTCCAAAAAACATGATATAAGAATACCTTAATTATAAACATCACCCATATTAAAATAGATATTTAAGAAAATGTGCGTATTGGGGTCGCATTTCTTGAGCTTAGAACCGGAAAAGTTAAGCACATTATTATTTATGATATGCATTGATTAAGATTAAAAACTCAGTGAGAAAATAAAAATATACCAATTTATGATGAATCATATTTTTAGAAATTATATGGTTATATCTACTCTAAAGTATGGCATAGAAAAAGTACGAAACATGTCGAAAAATACTATTAAAGAAAACGTTATATTGTTTTCCATATGATTATTACATTTAAATGAAAATACGAAAGTTACCAACTTGGTCAGAATAACTTAAATTATGAATATTTTATTATTTAAATAAACAATATGAAATATTAAAAAAAATTATTGATTTAAATTTAGATGAACACTTTTAAGCGTCGAAAACTTAAGTAAAATATAAAGAAAGGGTTATTAAAAATAAAACACTTTTTTTTAAACCAATTTTATGAAATATTGGTATATTAAGAATCGTTTTTACTCATCACGAGATAAGATCAGTTGAAAACATTTGTTTTTCTAAGCATTAAGTACTGTTTGAATAATTAAACCAATGCTGTTATTTTATAATGGTATTTGATTAGTTTTCACAATTTACATACCCTTGATAACTGGTGTTTTGTTCATCGGAGTTTTCTTGTCTACGAGTACGTCGAACGCAAATAATTAAGAGACGCAAACATTGAAATCATTTGACAGTTTCATTTAAGTAAACATTCCGAGATTCTTTTTATATTAAGTTGGTGTGAGCGTGAAATAGAAATGTACTGTACCTGAACTCACAGTCTAGAAAATGGCAGTGTCTAGACGTTTGAGATTATATTTTTTTTGCAACATGAAAAAAAGACCAAACACTTTTCCGTTAATTGATAATGTCAATTTTTGAAAAAATAAATTCAATTATTAAAAAGCTACTGATTGAGTAAAGAGTAAAAACATGTTAATTTACTGTAAAATACACATTTTCCAGTAAAAACTGTATTCATTCTTCAAAATCATAACTTTTTAATTATATTTATTATGTTTATTTTCGAACAACTAATCACTGCGACCACGTGGCTTCAAGATTCTGTCTTTGTTCCGTTCCGCTGCCAAGAGAATTATTTCATTAATTTTGAATATTTATTTTCCCAAAGGCATGAATAACTGAAGTTTATTTCCCTCTTTTATAAATTTACTCGATCCAAAGAACAAAGGATTAGTTGCACCGTTCGCTTAAAAACTATTTTGATATTTTTACTTTATCTTCTATCTGTCCTTTTCTGAAAAGGGAAATCAATCGACGGATTTATATTTGTATAAAGTGAATGCTAAGAGAATAAATAACAATACTTTGAATTGCTTATGTTTAAATACTATGTTAATAAAACTGGCTGTTAAGAAATCGGTGAACTTTTAGTTTTCAGTGAATAAATAAAGACATTCTTTTAATGTATGCTCCTAATGTGCAGACCATGGCCTCCAAATGGAGATTTTTTCAAATTTCTCTTGTTAGTCAGAACAAATGGCCACCACATGGTTCCTCTAAGATTCTCTGTCCCCCGCCAGTCTTCTTGCTTCCTCTCATGTCATTCCAGCGTCCCGTAGCTCCACCGAGTACATCCTATAGATGGTCATTAGTGGCCTTCCATGACGGCGAAATCCATTCGGTTGGTAGAAAAGACAAACAGAATTCATGTATGGATTTAAGGCATAATATATTTTTCTACGATAACTACTTGTTATTCAGTTGCTCAACCACTTTCTTTTTCGGGAAGTGTAGGGATAGAAAAGATAGTGCTAAGCAAGTAGGCTATTTTACGATTGGAAAGTAGTGATGAAATTTTCAGGCAAACGTCCATGCCTTCAAAAAGAAATTGATTTAAAAAATACTTTTCGTACTGGTGTTTGAAGCCGTAAGATCCGTTACAGAAGCCAACGACATTATTCACAGCGCTGCAAAACCGACAGAACAAAGATTAAGGAGTTGAAAACATGACTAAAAACCATGCTTAAAAGTTTAAATTAATATAAAATGAAAAGTATTGCAAATACAAATAATGTATTTTTATCACGAATATCGGTTCATAATCGATATTTATCAAAAAAAAACTTTTACTTTGATTCAATTTGGTACTTACGTGTCGCTTACAGAACAATTAAATTCTCTTCTTATTTTAGAAAAAAATAAACTGTTCGTTGCACTTTTAAAGTATCGTTTATATTTAAAAATTTAAATTGTTAGATTGTATATAATATAAAATAAAGATACCTGTATTTTAACACCAGTAAAACCTTTTAGGTAAATTATTTTTACTGGCAGTAATTTTTTTATGAAAAGAAAGTGATGAATGATAAAACGATTTTTACCCTCAGAAGTAAAGTGAAAATTTACATAATAGCTTTTGTAAGAGTGCAGATTCACCGGATAATATAAACGGTGTACCTGACCTCAACGTGATGTGTTTTTAAATGAATAATCATTGTAATTTACGAACAAAGAAGCTCTTTAATTTTTCACGCGTGATTGGTTATAAATCATTTTTTTTACAAGCAGTAACTTATCGATAATGCTTTTTTTTTTAAATCCATGTACGCTACCAATGTGTAGTGTTTAGTCTCCTACGAGAACTTCTTCTTTTTCTACAAGAATTGATATTACTCAGTTTTTTAAGTAAGGATATATAAGATAGGCTTAGGGCAAAACTAGTGTTAAGCTAATCGCCTTTGCTACGCGCCACCATTTATAGGATTGGAAGGGTGGAAGAGAATTTTTATGCATCACAAACTGATTGGAAAAATTCTGTTCTTACTAAGACTCAAACGTTTTCACGTTTTCTTTCTGTATATTATGCTTTGTTTCTCAGATGTTGCTATACCATTATCACTTGTCACATCTTGAACGGACAAGACAGATAATGATAATGTGTAGTTTCTTTTAGGGTGTATCGATGAAACGTATTGTTTTGTAATTATTTTGCATTACACACCGCCAGCCTGATGATTATAGTGGTGAGCGAACATGCTCATCATCATAAATGCTTACTAATGTTTCGTTTTATTGTATTCTCAAAAACCTGTTATTCAATTCAATTTTGGCATCTCTGTCATAATTAACATTGATTTTAAATTCACATGTATTATTATATCTTTCAGTATATTCATTGTGCAGACTTGACTGACTAGTTTTGCTGAAATATCAAACAAATTTATATGACTATTTATATTTTTAAAAAAGGTTTCATAAATACAATATTGTTTATTGTTTTTCCTTGGATATGTAAAAAAACATACATTCGAAACGTC
This sequence comes from Himalopsyche tibetana, assembly GCA_030503985.1. Taxonomy (NCBI): domain Eukaryota; kingdom Metazoa; phylum Arthropoda; class Insecta; order Trichoptera; family Rhyacophilidae; genus Himalopsyche; species Himalopsyche tibetana. Next base: position 26,672,895 of record JAPJYX010000019.1, on the reverse strand, counting down.
TTAATAAACCGCCAAGAAGTTGAATTGGTGATGTTTTGCTCCTAGTATAATTGCAATAATTGTGATATATTTTTATTTGAAGTATCGAATTAAATACCATTTTAAGATATACAACTCTCAGTTATCGTGCAAAATTCCAGCATGCTTTTGCAATCTATGATTATCAAGATATATTTTATTTTAAAAAAATTCATTCCTTATTGGCAGGTGAGTGAATGACCTTTTGCAAATGGTTTAAAAATCTTTCGATCCTTTTATTATACACATTTCAGTAACGCTGATTAAATTAGTAATATCTGTCCACAAGTGTGAGATGGGCGCGTTCAGTTGTTAGCGTAAGTGTATCCAAGTACTTCTACATTAAAATAAGTGCAATATTAATTGGAACTAAATTCATGAACTCAACAGTGTGTAATATAGTATTATAAGAAATAATCAAATTTAGAAACTCTGCTATTACTCGAGAGGGAGGGAATTAAATATTCTTTCTGAATTTAATGAAGTTGAGAAACACTGGTATATAAGGTTAAATAAAATGATAATGCTAGAGAATACAGACATTATTATTATACACATAAAGATTGAGGCATTGAAGATTTGGATAAAAAATAAAAACGAATAAAATTGATAAATTAGGAATGGAAAACTGGAAATGCTGATCAAAAATTGAAATAGCTTTCTCACTCACGTGAAATGTGAAATACAAAGATAATCTGATTTGAATCGAAATGTGAAATTTTCAAGTTCAATGTTTTCCAGACGAGAGCCGCGAAATATAAAAAGGAATTTGCGAATACGTCTCGAAAATTGAGTAAAAATATATTTTTTTCTCCATTTTTAATGTTTTGCACTTTTATAATAATGATTCGGTTTTGTTCCGTTGGTAGCACTTCGGGCTGTCATTCAATGTTCATTACATGTATACATCGTATATACATGGTTAGGCATTCAAACGTATGAGTGTAATATATTTACATTCTATTATTATATATTACATATACCTTTAATAAAAAATATTTTACGACGACTTTTTGTTTGTTTTGGTTAATACTTAATAAAAAAACAAACAGCACAAAAAATACATAGCATATTTTCTAGAAGCCGCAAAAAACAAACCAGTTAATTAGTTAGTAAAATTACCATTTTTTTTATTCATGTCTGCTCCCAATGTGGAATACATGGCCTCCTTATGGAGGTAGGTCAACAGAAGTTACTTTTAAATATTATTTTAGAAGCTATTACTGCGTTTTTGTGTCTATATCTCTTTTTGCTCTCATCTGTGTACATGTGACTCACTACAGACGTCGATTTCTGGAAGGTATCTCAACATTAGTTTTTCTACAAGAACTGTGTGTTACTCAGTCGCTCAATCTCTCTTTTCTAAATAAAGTAGTAGGGATAAAAGGATAAGGCTATGACTGGACTAATGGTTATCTAATAGCTCTCGCTACGCCCAGTTATTAAATGATCGGAAAGGTGGGAGGGAATATTTTGACACCACAAATACCCATGCTAACGATTAGAAATCGATAAATCAATCGAAAAAATGCTTTTTGTACTGGGGCTCGAACCCGTAAGATCCGGCACGGAAGCTCATAACGATAACTGCTGCGCCATAAGACCCGACCCAACCCGAAAATGGCTTCAAAATTTGTATGAAAATTATATTGTAAAAACAGCAATCAATTAGTTTATTTTATTAAATAAATTGATACATTTTGAAAGCTGACTGGCAACACGTTCGTCATTTAGATATCTAAGACAAGACAACGGGAAGCCCCCTTATTTTTAAATTATTACGTCACATTCACAACTATATTCTTATTTTCAAATTTTGAACACACTTTGACTATTAGCAAATACAAATGCAATACCAGCGCACTTTCGAATTTTCTCGAAGAACAATATGGTATATGTTATTTTTTTACACATCTTGACTTTGACCATATAAAAAGATTTAATTACTTTTATTCAAAATTTCATGAATCAATTTATATACAAATATTTTTTTATTCAGAGTTAAAATACTTCAATATATTGTTACATTATAATTGCATTGTATTGTATTCTTTAATATCGGAGAAACATCTGAAGTCATATTTATCTACATTATGATGATATTATGTGTCTGAAACGCGATATTACATATCGACTGTGGAAAGGAAAAAGGACGTAACGTAAAGGATGTTATCGTTTCACTCTCTTGAAGCTCGAAGATCTTTTTCAAGCTTAAAGCATTTTTCTCTTCTTCTTCGGGGCCGAGTTAATAATCCTGAAATTCTCATGACTATTAATTTACATGCTCCCAAATTATTCTTACATGGGCGAAACTATGAGCAAAAACTTTTATTTCTAAAAACTTATACCTCGCTTAGTCACGCTTATGAGTCACCAGTTCCAAAGGCCGTTAGATTGATCAACGCATTGCCTAGAGAAGTGGACATTTTTAGTGATGGTATTTGTGAACTGTTTGATAAATTTTACTATTATATCTCTTGATTTTTTATGTTGAATTTGATGTACTGTGTAGTTTTATTTTATATTTTGTCTTATTATATTTTTCAAGTACATGGTGAATTGACGTCAGCTGTTATGTCATATACTGTAATTTTAATTTTTAGCAATAAATAAATAAATAAATAAGTAACCCAAAGTTTTTTCAATAATCACAATGGATACAACTTGATTCTCGTTCTATCAAAAGGATTTTAGGTGAAAATGCCAAATTAGAATCTAAATTTAACTTTTAAGTTTGAAAAAAGATGAGCTTGTAAAAATTGAAAGCAAGAAAAAAGACTGAATGAAAGGTTTTTCCTAGTTTCTTTGATTAATATTAGAATATTTCTCAGTGCACTTCAAGGTTGTGTATATTTCATAATTTCCATATGGCCTAAAATCATCAAAACACGTTTTTTGTGCCTTCTGTAAAATTTATTATGTGTGGGTTACGTTCTTTTTTCTTCTCACAGTCGATATAGTGACATATTAAATATAACTAACCAAAATCGTAGTCGAAGTGCCTTGATAAAATGGCCAAATGAAATTTATTATTTACCACCCGTTTTATATTAAAAAAGCGAGCAAAGGTAAAAATAAAATTTATAATCTTCAAATGGAAAAAAATTCAATGCAAAGGGAAAGCAACAGTTCTGTATGTAAGTAATATCCGGTGGAAAGCTCACTGAAATTGACTTCTTTACTCAAAGCTTCTGAGAGCGTGCACGATTTTATACGGGCGGAAACCGTGTGACAAGTATGTTTTTTCCCATTTCAAGCATCTGTTTATGTTCAAGTAATGCGTCAACATCGTTAGGGTAATAAAACCAGTTTCCCATGAATATGTTTTGGTGATAAATTACATAAAATCTACGAAATATATTCAGATTGCCGGATATTTACTTCTACAGACTTTTGTGTCGGCTAAATTTAATGTAAGTCCGGATAAAGAAATGTTATTGAAGATGACATATTTGAGAATATAATTGCGCTATAAAAAAATAATGAATATGTTACCAGGAGTCAAGAATATATTACAATATACAATTATGCTTCAGAGCTTCTGAGTAATATTATGTCAATTGTAGAACAAAACGTGGCCGCACATAAAATTGTTTACAGCAGACACAAAAAACCTATTTTAATGATTTCGGAATAAAGGCAAATTGTGAAATATACACAACCTGGAAGTGCATGAAAACTGATAAACTGGTTTTTAATTGACTTTATCTTATATAAATTTATCATTTTTAAGTCTTTTTTCCTGATTGCATTTTTCACAGGACCTTTTCTTCAAACATAATTTAGATACCAATTCAGCATTTTCAGAATACATCCTTATGATAGAACGTGTATCAAGTTGTATACATTGTGATTTTTGAAAAAAACTGTCTTAGAAAAACTGTGGGCTGCGTTCTTTTTCCTATCTACGATCGATGTATAAATATAGATAATAAATAAATACAGTACAAATCATTACAATTAAAGCAATCAAGACATGCATTTGATAATTATACTGTTGGTAATATATAAAATACAAAATAATTCATTTTTTTTTAAATTCACATGAAAATTTAAAAACAAATAATAAAAGTTTGTTTCTGAATATGTCTACCTCTTAAAACATTGCAATAACCAGTCGAGCAAACTTGTATATTATACGATAAAGATACGACGGTGTCTCATATTATACGATAAAAAAAATAAAGAAGAGAATATTTTTGTTTTAGTTTCCGCTACATATGTTAGTTAACGACCGTGAGAAGTTTAAGGTTTTAATCTCGACCCTGGAAAAGAGCAAAAAGATTATAGTAAATCGAAAACAATCTCCGAGCTTTGAGAGAGTGAATCGATAACAATCCCTTAAAAGATTTGCTTGGGATAATTTAATATTTTTAAAATAAACGTTTTGATCTTATACTTATGTAACTCATTTGTTGATTAAAAAATAGTACGAAATAAAAAAAAGAAATGACGAAACAATGCTAACGTATCGACTGTGGAAAGGAAAAAGGACGTAACCCACACATATCAAATTTTACAGGAGGTTCAAAATACGTGTTTTGATGATTTTGGGCCATATGAAAATGATGAATTATACACAACCTTGAAGTGCACGGAGACTTCTAAACTAGTGTTTAATTGACATAATCTAATATTAATTAAAGAAATTGTCTAGGAAAAACCTTTATTTCAGTCTTTTTTCTTGGTTTTAATTTTTTACAAGGTCATCTTTTTCAAACATAAAAACTAAATTTAGATACTAATTCGGCATTTGCAGCTTGCATCCTTTTAATAAAACGTGTATTATCGAATACGTACTACATTGTTATTATCGAAAAAACCTGTTCTGAAAAAAACTGTGGTTTACGTCCTTTTTCCTTTCCACAGTCGATATAATATATATTTATCGGATTTCACTCCGCTAATTTAATCAAAAAATAATTGCCCAATAAATTATAAAGTACCACAAAAGTTTACACGAGAACTTAAAATTCCGTGGGAGGATACTCGTTCTTTGTAATTTATTGTAAAAGTTTCTTCAATTGGACAATAAAATTACTGTGTACAAATACACTTCATTCATGAAGTGAAAATTGGAAGAATTGTTGGTGCATTATGTGATTAAATTTGAAAGTATCTTTTCAATTTTAAGATGCTTTTTTTCATTCAAGTCAATTCACAATAATTAACAGTTTGAAGTTCTTTTACTCATGTAAATTTTCTTAAGAAAAATCTTTTGTTTTTTACGTGAAAAATTTTATATGAAGAATTTTTTTCTATGGTAAGTTAGATTAAAAGTAATTATCATAAAAAAATATAATGAATTTTAAACAACCAGCAACTTTAAAAGTGTTGCTGAGTATATCTTGCCAACATACTTTCAGTTATTATATAGGTAGTGAGCTTTGTAGTATTTTTATTATAATAATATAGTTTGTAATATGTATTTTACCTTACAATGAATTTCTCAATTCTTAGATTTATCTAGAATAAAATATTTACTGATTTGTTACTTATCCAGTAATCTAAATAATGCTAATGATTTTTTTTAAAATATAAATAACTCTTTTGCTGAGTAATGAAGATGGTCGTATAGTTTTTAATGCATTAATAGGAAATTAAATTTTTTGTGTATTTGTTTTTACACTCATTTATGTTAAATTCGACTGTCAGTGATTTTTGGTTACATGTAATCAAGAACTGTATCCGATTAAAATTCACAACAAAAATATTTTAAAAATCAACCTAAATATAATATTTTCAACGCATTCATTGATTTACACTGACTATTCACCGACATATTTTTTGTCACTTTATTTCTAATTGTATAAAAACTGTCTTTTGAATGCTGCAAATTTTGTTAAAATCTGGTTTTCAAAAAATAACAAGCTTTACTTACTCCCTATGAGAATTATATGCCCACCAAACGGTGTCTCCCAGATTATCTCTTCCTTGACAATTTTGTTTTTTATTCCATCACCATGTCGGCATAACGAAAATCCACAGAGAACATCGTTTGTATCAGATCAAAGAGCATCATTTTGCTTTCGGTCATTTTAAGAAGCTGTTAAGTTCGCTTTTCTTGTTGATAAGATTTAACTTCATCTATTAAGATAAACAGATTAATTTAAGCAAAAATAAGACGATTTTACGTTCCACTTTAAATAGATTAAATAAATATTACATTTCTAAGGAAAGAATCACAGAAACTTACTACGATAAGACTTTAACTGAAGTCGTTATTACTTTTTGGGTAGTATAAAGTATAATCTTCGCCAAAATAATTGGATAATTAAGAGTTCTAACATTAATAAATGTTTCTTCAGAAGGTAGGTACAATCAAAATAATATTATCCTATAAAATATTTAATGTTTAAATATTTGATAAATAGCTGCACAACCATTGGATTACGGGTCATATGCGGCCCGTCTGGAATGTTTTGCGGCACTGTAAAAAAATCTAAGAATAAAAATATAGTAAGTATATATTAAGGTCGGGTCCTATGGCGTAGCGGTTAGATTTTTGCGCTTCCGTGCCGAGTCTCACGGTTTCGAGTCCCAGTACGAACAACATTTTTTCCATCGATTTATCGATTTCTGTTCGAAGACATGGGTTTTTGTACTGCCAGACAATTCCCTCCCACTCTTTCCGATCATTAACAACTAAGTGAAGTGAGAGCGATTAGTTAACCTCTAGTTCTATCCTTGCCTTATCCTTGTATCCTTACTACTTTTTTTTGAAAAAGAAAGGTTAAATTAGCAGTTCTCGTAGAAAAACTTCTGTTGAGATACCTTCATTAAAAAGTCATATGCTCCACGTTGGGAGTGGACATGGATAAAAAGTACATATTATATTTTAAGTAAATAATTACATTTAATAATTTTTAAATGTTAATTCTTAAGAATAAGCTTCAACTTGATCAAGAAAAATCGCACAACCTGTTGATCTATATTGTAAAAATATTTTTTGTAAAGTAAGTCATTTAAAAGAATAATTTTCCCTTGTGGCCAGATTGAGGAAAAACGTTGCGTATATCCCATTTAAACGAATTTTGTTAAAATTAAGTATCTTAACATCGTTCATGCCTGCCATTTAAGATTGTCGATGATATTAATGTTTTTTAATAATAAAAACAACCTGCTATTTTGTGACACGGGTAAAATCAGATTGTATTACGTTTGAGTCATTTCAAAGATTCAAAAATCATCCCACGTGACTAATAAAAAATTCAAATTCCGCTAACGCGTCTGACATTTTTTGCTTTCCTGTGCTCCCAACCGTTTACTAATTGTATCGCCGTCTCATTCTTAAATCACGCTTTCCTTTTAAAGTTCTCGCTCAGAAAAAATATATAAATAAATTTATTGCTTGGAATGAAAATTAATGTTCAAATTTTGGAGGGTAATTCGTTTTTCGAAAATACAAAGAAATTTAATATTGTTGTCAATTTTATTTATATTCGACAATATCAAGGCAGTAATATATCCCGCCTAGTAATATATCGAGTGGTCAACGTTGTTGGCTACCGCTACGGAGGTCACGGATTCGAATCCCAGTTTCAGTATTCAGGTCGATTTCTTTCTTGAATTGACGTCAAAGAGCGCCACAACTACAGAGATGAGAGCAAAAAAATATTTAGGCCCGTCTAGTAATAGTTTCTAGAAAATTATTTAACAGTAATGATAAATAAGGTTACCTTGCACTTTTAAGTAAGCTTTTTATAATTCAAAGAAAAAATACACTTCTTGAAGTAATAACTAATTTTATTACCAGACTGTTTTTTTATATTTTTAAGTGTAGAAATAGTAAAAATAATCGAAATATAAAAAAAAAAACAAATTAACTAATCACTCCACAAACGGAACACACTTAGCTTTGAATTTTTTGCTAAATTTTACCGCAATAAAGACTTACTAGCTGTAAGCCCGTTGCCCAGCAACGTGAGATTTTTGTTGCATAGTATTAATTTTAATTTTATTTTATGGTATTTTATTTTATTTTATTTTATTTTATTTTATTTTATTTTATTTTATTTTATTTTATTTCATTTAATTTTTATTTATTTTATTTTTATAGTTACCAGAAATTTCGTAAATTATTTAATTTTTGGAATAATGTTTATGTTTGCTAACAACCATTTTTCGTAGTAGCAGAAATATCGTAAAATATTTAATTTTTGGAGTAATGTTTAAGTTTGCTAACAACCATTTTTCGTAGAAGCATAAATTTCGTAAAATATTCAATTTTTGGAATAATGTTTAAGTTTGCTTACAACCATTTTTCGTAGTAGCAGAAATTTCGTGAATTATTGAATTTTTGGAATAAAGTTCAAGTTTGCTAACAACCATTTTTCGTAGTAGCCGAAATATCGTAAATTATTAAATTTTTGGAATAAAGTTTAAGTTTGCTAACAACCATTTGTCGTAGTAGCCGAAATATCGTAAATTATTGAATTTTTGGAATAAAGTTCAAGTTTGCTAACAACCATTTTTCGTAGGAGCAGAAATTTAGTAAATTATTTAATATTTGGAATAATGTTCAAGTTTGCTAACAACCATTTTTCGTAGTAGCAGAAATTTCGTAAATTATTGAATTTTTGGAATAATGTTCAAGTTTGCTAACAACCATTTTTCGTAGGAGTAGTAATTTTGTAAAATATTTAATATTTGAAATAATGTTTAAGTTTGCTAACAACCATTTTTCGTAGTAGCCGAAATTTCGTAAATTATTTAATATTTGAAATAATGTTTGAGTTTGCTAACAACCATTTTTCGTAGTAGCAGAAATTTCGTAAATTATTTAATATTTGGAATAATGTTCAAGTTTGCTAACAACCATTTTTCGTAGTAGCCGAAATTTCGTAAATTATTTAATATTTGAAATAATGTTTGAGTTTGCTAACAACCATTTTTCGTAGGAGCAGAAATTTCGTAAATTATTTAATATTTGAAATAATGTTTGAGTTTGCTAACAACCATTTTTCGTAGTAGCAGAAATTTCGTAAATTATTTAATATTTGGAATAAAGTTTAAGTTTGCTAACAACCATTTTTCGTAGAAGCATAAATTTCGTAAAATATTCAATTTTTGGAATAATGTTTAAGTTTGCTAACAACCATTTTTCGTAGGAGCAGAAATTTAGTAAATTATTTAGTATTTGGAATAATGTTCAAGTTTGCTAACAACCATTTTTCGTAGTAGCAGAAATTTCGTAAATTATTGAATTTTTGGAATAATGTTCAAGTTTTCTAACAACCATTTTTCGTAGAAGCAGAAATTTCGTAAATTATTTAATATTTGGAATAATGTTCAAGTTTGCTAACAACCATTTTTCGTAGGAGTAGAAATTTTGTAAAATATTTAATATTTGAAATAATGTTTAAGTTTGCTAACAACCATTTTTCGTAGTAGCCGAAATTTCGTAAATTATTTAATATTTAGAATAATGTTCATGTTTGCTAACAACCATTTTTCGTAGGAGTAGAAATTTCGTAAAATATTTAATATTTGAAATAATGTTTAAGTTTGCTAACAACCATTTTTCGTAGTAGCCGAAATATCGTAAATTATTGAATTTTTGGAATAAAGTTTAAGTTTGCTAACAACCATTTTTCGTAATAGCCGAAATATCGTAAATTATTGAATTTTCGGAATAAAGTTCAAGTTTGCTAACAACCATTTTTCGTAGGAGCAGAAATTTAGTAAATTATTTAATATTTGGAATAATGTTCAAGTTTGCTAACAACCATTTTTCGTAGTAGCAGAAATTTCGTAAATTATTGAATTTTTGGAATAATGTTCAAGTTTGCTAACAACCATTTTTCTTTGGAGCAGAAATATCGTAAATTATTAAATTTTTGGAATAAAGTTTAAGTTTGCTAACAACCATTTGTCGTAGTAGCCGAAATATCGTAAATTATTGAATTTTTGGAATAAAGTTTAAGTTTGCTAACAACCATTTTTCGTAATAGCCGAAATATCGTAAATTATTGAATTTTCGGAATAAAGTTCAAGTTTGCTAACAACCATTTTTCGTAGTAGCAGAAATTTCGTAAATTATTGAATTTTTGGAATAATGTTCAAGTTTGCTAACAACCATTTTTCGTAGGAGCAGAAATTTCGTAAATTATTTAATATTTGGAATAATGTTCAAGTTTGCTAACAACCATTTTTCGTAGGAGCAGAAATTTCGTAAATGATTTAATATTTGGAATAATGTTCAAGTTTGCTAACAACCATTTTTCGTAGGAGTAGAAATTTCGTAAAATATTTAATATTTGAAATAATGTTTAAGTTTGCTAACAACCATTTTTCGTAGTAGCCGAAATATCGTAAATTATTGAATTTTTGGAATAAAGTTTAAGTTTGCTAACAACCATTTTTCGTAATAGCCGAAATATCGTAAATTATTGAATTTTCGGAATAAAGTTCAAGTTTGCTAACAACCATTTTTCGTAGTAGCAGAAATTTCGTAAATTATTGAATTTTTGGAATAATGTTCAAGTTTGCTAACAACCATTTTTCGTAGGAGCAGAAATTTCGTAAATTATTTAATATTTGGAATAATGTTCAAGTTTGCTAACAACCATTTTTCGTAGGAGCAGAAATTTCGTAAATGATTTAATATTTGGAATAATGTTCAAGTTTGCTAACAACCATTTTTCGTAGGAGCAGAAATTTCGTAAATTATTTAATATTTGGAATAATGTTCAAGTTTGCTAACAACCATTTTTCGTAGGAGCAGAAATTTCGTAAATGATTTAATATTTGGAATAATGTTCAAGTTTGCTAACAACCATTTTTCGTAGGAGCAGAAATTACGTAAATTATTTAATATTTGGAATAATGTTCAAGTTTGCTAACAACCATTTTTCGTAGTAGCAGAAATTTCGTGAATTATCGAATTTTCGCAGTAGTAGCAGAACAGATGTCGTAAATTTTTTAATTTTGTGACATCAGTACGCACACATTTGTTGGTTGTGATTTGTGGGTTGTGATTTGTGATTATTTTATCGACTATTAATATATAGATTTGTTATTAATAAAATAATATATACAAAGACTATTTTCAGTTTGTTCGGATTCAATAATCAAGCTTTGATAGAAGTTTTTATATTTGCATGCAATTGAAATATTCAGTCAACTAATCGCTCTCCCATATAATTTTCCGTAAGAAATATGCGACGGATATCTGACATATGAGCCCTTTAAAGGTGAAATGATCCAACTAGTAAAATGGTATAAGTTTTTCTATGACTTTTAAGTACAATCACGTCATTACATGGTATTTTGGTAGATTTCATATTTTTCTTTTACATAGATAAATAACACTATTGCAATGTGTATTCACTGAAATTAGTTCACTTTTATTATACTTTAAAACAGTGATGCACAACCTTGACCTTCTAGCGGGCCGTATAAGACAAATTTTCGTGTGTTCGGGCCGCAAAGAAAAAAAAAATTTAAAGTACGCTCAGTCCTTTTTTACACGAAGCATATGTACGTTCCATGAAAAACAACTATATAAAAAACCGTGTAAAAAAGATTAAGCGAATTTAGATAAATGATTGATAGGTTCCATTACATTATTTGTAAAAACGTGAAAATAAATAAGCTATTCTCATTAAAAATCGTTTCATTGTGAAATATTTATCTTTCATTTATATTTAATTCAAAAGTTAATGCGATCTTAGTCTTTTGTTATTTTTTAACTATTTTCTTTTAATCTGACATAATATTTGAGGGCCTGTTTATATAAACCGATTTATTCTCCTTCATTGAAGAAAAAGTTTTACGTGAAAAAAATATGTAGAGAAGAAGATTGATGGGCCGCCACAAAATTCAAAAAGGGCCGCATGCGGCCCGCGGGTCGCGGTTTGTGCATCACTGCTTTAAAACGTGTAGAATACTACAACGCATCTATTTTTTTTCTTTCTAAAATACGACTTGGCTTACTTCACTTTTAATGGACCTATTAAATGTTTGATATATCTAAATTCTAGATTCAGAAGGTTTCCAAATTCAGTTAACGTGAATAGAACTTTTGAAATTTTGTGTGTATAATATATTATACACAATGTATTATAATATGTTTCCAGGAAAACGTGAAAAGTTTTGAAAGTCAAATTAATATTGTAGACAAATTCTTACGTAATGACAATGTTACCACTACCGACAGCTTACTACGGATTGCATGGCGATCACTGCTCGAGAGGATATGGAGATTATTAATTTAAGCTTTGCGATATCACATGAGTATTCGATTAACCCACTACTTGATTGAAGGAGTCTCTTCACACATCGTTCAAGCTTCTACTTATTCAACCAATTACAGTGGAATAGTATCTTTAATCATGCAAATTCGATATTCTTATTCATCATTGTGCGTCTCTTCGTAAGAGGTTCAACGGTAGATAGTTAGTTTTACGCAACCAAAAGCTACTCTGAAAAGGGTCTTTGAGATATGTACATATATAACTAGATAATTCATCAAATGATTACATATAACCTAACCAAATTTCTTTAGACAATACTTTTATTTCACTTTCTGAAAGATGAGGAGACTTTTAAATTTTTTAGTGTTTTTTTATACTTTCACGATAACGGGATCATTTAAATCAGGGATTTCCAACTTTATTCGCTTCATTCCTCCCTTTTACTACTGTTCGTAATATAATTCTCCTACCCTACTTCAGTTAAGTTAGTTAGTTAATAAATTAAATAGTTAATAAATATCAGTTTAATTTATCCTTATTTACGTTAAAAAAAACCCCGATTGCTTATCGATATTCGAAACACTAGAATCATATTTAATAAATGTAATATTATAATTGTAATTTGAATTAGGATGTAAGAGAGAATAGCATGATGCATTGTGTATCTCTTCGGAGCCAGTATATACAGCTGAGAAAAATGTAAGTTTAATCATAGTTCTGACGATGGCCAAAGCCGAAATAGGCATCAACTAATAAATATAAAAAATGTAGAACTAAATACGTTGCTATTTTCACCCTATTAATTCAAATACTTATCACGAAATTCAAAATTTTTAAAACATCAATTTGACAGCAAAAAAATATGGCAAATAAAAATAAAAAAATTGCCTACATAATATTTTTGTTTTTAAAAATGTATAGTATCTATATATATATATATAATACAAAATTTAATAAATAGTAGATGATAAAATATACAATGAATAAATAGTTTTTTTTAGTTTCGCCCCTGTCACCCTATGCCCCCGAAAAAGAAAACATTATTTTTGCAGTACCGTATAAATTGTATACGGTAGTGCAAATGATTGTTTTGTTTTTTAGTACAATGCCTTCCCACTTAGTATTGAAAGTAAAAAATTTAAAATTGACAAATAAAGCTTTTACGGCTTAACCTCCTTCCATTAAAGACACATAAAGTAAATCCATGCTCAGCGTATGAAAATTTTTGTATTAACATTTATTTTTATCAATTGGAAATACACTTCTTAATCCAAATAAATAAACGTCGAGTAAGTATAAAATTGTGATTCATTTTTTAATATAATGTCTTTTCACCAAGTATTTATTGACATCGAACTTATTAAAAGTGAAACAATAATGAAGTAAGTATTCATTACTTTTTTCTAGAAAAAGAAAATACATAGCTGTTAAATTTTATAGCAAAAAAACAGTTATTGTAATGAATTGTGAGTAAAAAGGCAAACGATAAACCTTCACTTTTTATGTGTATTCGAAGAAATACTGATAATTAATCATTTATGTTGGTATACGAAAAAATAATCAGTTTATTCTCTTCTATTATTTTAAGTAGTAAATTATATGTAACAAAGGTATAAAATTAATGAAATTGAATTTCTTAAAGAATATTATATTTTTTATCATTGCCTTCAAGACACCGTTAGAGGAAGTTGTCGTATTTTCTCAATAGAATGCTTAAGGTCTAAGAGAGTTGACCACAATTAAGTGAAATTCCATACTTACATTGATAACGAATACGTAAACACGAGAAGCCCTTTTATAAAGGATCGACTGATCTTGTGGGTAGATCCGATACGGTTTATTTATGTGAGAGGTATCTTCTTGAGCAACCTGCTTACAAATTTGACGGGAAATTTAATGAAAGGTAAAACTGGTCTAGATCTCGACCGTTTGCACTTGAAGTAGTACTTTATTGCGGGCAAAAGATGGTTTTGAGTGTCGGTCGCTTGTTTTTATTACTTTTTCAAGTAACTACATTTTTTACCCCTCCAATGCAAACTTTTCACTGTATCTGATCCACCCCTACATAATTTGGTTACTACTTAAACTTTTAAACTTTAAAATATACAGGATGCAATTACGTTGGAGCAAAAATAATCCTTTGGACTCTTAATTGGATTTTTAATGGTTTTTTGTAAGTATATCACGGGCAACCGGAAATGTAAATACAAGTTTACTAAAGCCTTATATCTAAAAAGTCTGTTTTTGAATGACATGATATTTTATATGTTCTTATAAGAAAGACTAATACGCGTTAATACACCAAATAATATTTTGCAAAATGATAATTTGACCAGTTTACCTCACGACGAGCATTATCAACTAATAAGAAATAGAATTTAACAGTGTAATTTATACAAAACAAGTTTAAATAACAAGTGATCTAAAATGATTATCATTTTAGATCACTTTGTTAAAATTTCCAAAATTGAAACTATGTTTAAAATTACCATTAGTAACCACTGTAACTTTATTACTCTTTAGTGATGTTTGTAATTACATTAATTAGTGGTCACTTATTCATAATTTCTATTGTAATTTATAAATTATTTTCAATCTCAATTGTTTTTTACATCTTTTTATTTCAATTTGTTTAATATAAATTACACTGTTAAATTATATTTCGTATGAGTTGATAATGCTCGCCATGAACCAAACCAGTATTGATCTTTGTAAATAAAATTGAATAAATAAGCACAAATGATTTTTTTGTTTTTCTTGATATAATGCCTTAAAAGTGTAACTATTCAATATCAATTTATTTCAAGTAAATTAATTTATATTTAGTTAAAAAATATGATATTTAACAAGATTCTCAATTAATTACATAAAATATTATCATTTTTAACGAATAACTTTTTTATTATAAGCCTATATTATATAATTAATGATTGAAAGTTTCTTCTTATTCAATGTTTTATTACTTTATTTGAATGGTAACAATCAAACAGTTTTATTTGTGGAAAAGGTTTTTAAATTGTGTGAATACATTCATCAAACCTACGCAGTTATATTATACTTTGAAACTTTCAATATCATATAATATAAAATAAAGAGTTTTTCTGAATATATTTATTTGATTAAAATTTATTACTTCAGTCTGTCTTTGAAAATATTATCGATGAGATTTATCTTTTTAAACAAAACATTGATCATATTGAATAAATAAACAAATTTTAAAGCACGTCTTAGATTTTTCAATACCTATTGTTAAAAAAACACACTTGCTTGATTTACCGACGTCTAAACGTTTGTTTACATAGTCGATATTCATCGCTAAGTCGAAAGCTTCAAAGTCTTTATCAATGAATTAATTTGATTGATACGCGAGCTTTTTTTCATATTACTTATCACAAATCAATACGAGTTTTTATTGTGTTCCGGAATGTTTTAATTAAAATATTTGATGAAGGAGGATGCTTGACAAGCTGTTTTATTTTATTTACATTTTTTAATTACTCAAAAAATAGAATGGTGTATTATTACAGGGCGAGTAATTGTTATATAGAATTTGTGATTAACTATTTATTAATTTTGTTTTCTTTTTTAAATATAATTGTGTTTTATTATTCAGCGAATGAAAGTAACACAAATTATATAATTATTTATCTTCTAAAAGTTATTATTGTTTTTGTAGGTATGCTCACCTTTGACACGACTATGTCGAGATTAGTTCTGAATGCTTGACATAGAAACCTGTAAACTTTGAGATCATTAAATTTTGTGCGAGTTTGAAATACCTGAAGACTTTGCGAACATAATACGGTTGGTTCGGCAAGTAAAATAGTGGTATTAGTTTGTAAAACAATTCTTGACTTCGATTACATTTAGTGTTTCATTAATCACATATATGTTCATAAAGATTATAAGTTTAATGTGGTTTGCGGTGTTTTAGCGGAATAACAAAATTACAGTTTCCGCTTATAATTTCATGAAATTCTATTGAATGAAAGCATTACTGAGAACAACCATCATGGTCAAAATTAGGTTTTATTTTATTCATAATTACTTTAATTATTGTCCAAACTGACCTTTTGGCTTTGCTCAAAGTCAACATAAAATACTTGTATTGTAAATTTTTAAATTAGCTTGTTTAAATATGTTTTATAATGTGAAAATATTAATGAGATTTCTCATGAAACTGGGTTGGTTCGGCGTAGATTGCGCCATTCTTTGGATTAATAAAATAATAAATGCTTTTATGAATGTAAGTTTTTACTGATTTTAAAAAATAATGCGTTTTTAATGGAACTTAGTGGATAAAAAATCATTTAGAAATAAAGCCAACAGTCACTGTGTCCATCAACACAGTTTAAAACAAAATATTAAATCATACAATATACATATTTCAATTCAAATTTTACTATCGTAATCTTTAATTATCAAATACCTCTTGCTGCACGTATTAAGCTGACGCTGCAAACTTATAAAATAATGAAATACAGTGTAAAATCATTTTAAGTTGCTTTGAAACAATATGGTCTATAACTTTATCAAATTTCGTAACAGTTGCTGTAAAAGGTTTTTGATACGCCATTTTCACCTCGTTTATTTGAGCGCAAAACATATAGAATCAGAGTAATATATACCAATTTTCGCCACTGATTTTTATTTGAAGTCACTAAAATTCATTCGAAAAAATATGCTGCTGATATTTTTAAATGATAATATTTTTATGTGTCGAACAAAATGATAATCTATACTTAAGACAAAAAATAGGCTTTCTGCGATATCGGCTCATAAATAAAAGTTGGTTTTTGACAAATCACTCTGGTGAAAAATGTCTTTCAAAGTTCTCAGCCATATAACAATAATGAATTATTATTTATTTATACTAGATTTTGAATCATTAAAATTGTTGGAAAAAAGTGATTGTTCTATTATTATAATTTTTAATCACAAACATTCAATATATTATATTGAAACGAAATTTTAACTATTTTTCATGGTATACGTTATTATAGTTTTCTAGTATACGTATGTGCTGTTTAGAGCCTTGTCCTGTTTTAGTTATATACTGTTTTTTTTTCTATTAAATGTTTAGATATATATTTTTATTTATACACTACACAATTTTAAATTTAATTGATGTATTTTCTATCTATTTAAGTTACATTATCATAAATAACACACAAGATTAAACTTTGAGATCGATCAATATGGCTTAACTATAAAATGTTTTACAAGTTTACATTTAAAAAATGATACCAATCATGCTGCATTGTAATTTGCATGTTACTTTAGTTTCCTTTTCATCGTATCTCATTTCGAGATTTAAAGGTTTTGTCTCTAAAACACTGTAACCAATGATACATCATCTGCAATTTTGGGCTATACATAGCGTCCACGGCTTATTATTTCGTGAATTTATGAACGAAATTTCAGCTTATACAAACTAATATCGTTTAAATGAAGTGAAATATTTTGCAATGTGGCCAAATATGGGTATGTAACCCTATTTACGCGGAGTCAATTTTCTCCCCAATACGGAGCATCGATCTCTACTTACTAATAAAATAAATTTATAAACGTAGACATTGATTGATTTATGGGAAGGATTCTACAACAATATACACACCGCATTCCCGGATAAATGAACTTGATCGGGAAAACGTTGCCTACACATTTTTCAACAAGAACATGCGTGTCATACTTCAGGAAGAATAGTATTATGTGGAAAAATTATATCTCGTGACATGAATTTTATTTAACTCAACAATAAAATAAAATACATTTTTTTACTTTAAATAGTATTTTATTTTTATCGAATTCTGTAAAACGAATATCTTATTTCAATGGCCATACGTTGACAACTCGTAACCGACATTTGTTCAATTTTACGGAAGAACCAAAAAACTGTATAAATAAATAAGTACGTACTGGGAAATCAATGAAAATGAAAGACAATTTGGAGTAAAATAATTATTATGTATATTTAAAATAATTTATGAAATTTGAAACAAAAAATTGTATGAAATTCACTCCCCCAATTACACTACTCCTAATTATACGATCTCGACTTAAGTGTAAATGGGGGTTTTACTGTATTTGGAATTTATGCAAAAAAAATATTTTATTTTTAAAAACAATTATTCTCGTTCATTATTTATTTACGCATGTTTTCAGAAAAAATATTATTCATTAAAGTTGGTAAAAATTTTGCTTATGTTAAACAAATACGTGTTTTTTTATTAGATACAGATATAATATGAAATATTCCTACCTACAATATTTAATTAAGCAATGGTTTAACATTAAAGTTGACAAAATGAGGATACTTATTACACAATAAATGATATTTAGATTAAAGAACCCTTCAACTTTATTTTTGGTTTCAATGATTGCAATGTGATTTCAAAAAAAGACTTTTTTAATAAAATACGGCAAATGCTGTTTGAAACGTTGTTCAGTTTTTGATAAATAAATATAAATATAACGAGGGAAAACTTTTTTGTCATAAAACGTACAAATATATACTACATATAACTTTAGTAAAGCGAAACAGCTTTATTTGGTATATTCCTAAGTCATTTTAACGACTGATTTATATTTTATTATTATTTCGACAAATTTTCAAAGCTTATTGTTAACACGAGCCGGGAAAACTTCGTGACCTTTTGTAAGGGTCAGATATTTCATATCTAACACCCTGAAATATCACTTATAGGAAAACAAATCGATTCGAAGCTTTTTTATAAAATTGTCAGGATACTTTCATTTTAAATCATTCCGTGTGAAAAGTAAGCCGCTATTGATGACTTGCCGGCCCTGATCCTGTTTTATTGAATTTCTCCTTGTGTAAAAAAACAGCTCGTTACACGTAATGGGTTTTGCTTGAATACAGCCAACATATAATAGAATACATTATAGTTCATTTTTAATTAAAATTATGATCACTTGAATTAATGAAATCTATACGTATAAGTATTTATTGGTGTTACATTAGTGTAAATTTATGCAAAGTTTTGGTAAAACAGAGCTAAATATAATGATTTTGGTTTTTTTTTAACACCACATTTACAGAAAAGCATAATCGTCTAGAATAAAACATTCTTGTGTTTAATTTAGTTACTGGAGTCGACTCCAAGTTTTCGACGTTAGATCACAATATTTAATACAAATTAACAATACAACTTAACAACATATTAAACAAGACAAGTCAAATAAAAAATCTGACATACATTTAGATTTGACTGTTAGGTTTTACGGATATTTAAATATCTTATTTTTATTGTATTTGCAGAGCTACAGCGGAAAAAGATAAAAAAAGACAGTATTATTATAACGTTAGCAGAAAGGGTGTTTTAGTTAACTCTTGTACTTTTTTAAAAATAATTTATTTTCATTTTATTATTATCAAAATATTGATGTGAAAACCTTGTATTATACGCAGCAGAAGTTCATTTGAAATTAATTTCAATGTAAATCATTTTCGTCATTATTTATTTCTAGATATGTTATATTTCTATGTATGTATATATTTTTTTAAATGAAGATAGAAAAACTATATGCATATATTGATTTAATTGCCTTAGTCAAAATGCTTCAAAATTTTTTTGTAGATACATATGTAATTTCAAATGCTAGTTGAAATTATAAAACATTTTATATATAAGGTACAAATTTAATTATTTTTTTACCCAAATATATTATATTATTGACTGAACGAGTATTTGATATGAAGCTATTATTTGGAAACACGGCTCGTTTTAAAATTGGTGTAAGATGAACCACGAATGTAATTTAATAAATACAAATATATTTTGAAATATTTTTAGAAACAGTCTCAAACCTTTCATAAAACACAAAATATCATTACAAATTAATGTTACATTGAAAATATTTTTAAAATGTATATTGTTTTATAAAATGAAATTCAAGATTCATTTTTCAACCATTTTGGAACGAGCCGGGTTTCCAAATAATAGCCTCATATAAATTGTCTCATACTTTAACGAGACATTTTTTAAATTTTATGTACATCAAATATATTATTAAAAATGTAAAGCGATTGCTATACGAGTTAAAAAATTAAAGCGATGAAAAATGAATGAAATTTAAGTAATTTTACATATAAGTTGTAAATGATGAAGTGGCTGTAAAAATAAACCTACACGCTGCTTTAGTAAAAACAATGAATATTTTATATAAATAAAACATAGTCGAAATTAAGATGAACAATATATTCATTATTGTCCTTTTTGATTTTGAAAGTATGAACTTACATTCATTTAGAAAAAATCTCATTATTATGAATACATCGACAGGGAAGTAAATGTTTTATCGTCATAAAAAGGATGAGTATATCCTTTATTCCGATTTTCCATTTCATTCAACCAAGATTGTTAGACTACAAATAAGCCATGAAAAACGATGTGGAGCAGTGGTGGATACACTATTGACTGTAATAAAATGCACACATAATTTGATAATATATTTTTTCTAACGTGTTGCCAATATTAGTAATGTTTGCAACATAGATTCAAAGACACTTGACAATATTTATCTATTACACGGATTTTAAGCTCGGCTTGGATGGAATATGTATTGTCATGTATGATAACTAGAGATTACATGACAGTGTTGAGTATACTTGTTAATATTACTCCAACGAGCAAATTTTTACTATCTGACATCACATTGATTTGTTTTGCAATTTCAGCTCATTTGACAATAGCAAGACATTCAGCAAAACTCGTTTGTACATTTCTCACAGCTAGAAACAGACAGAAAGTAGAACATATCAATCTAAACTAATTTATTAAGTGAAAGAAATATGCGATTATTATATTCATTAGATAAACAGTATTTCAAGACCGTTTTTTAGAGAGATGTTCACGTCACAATGTTCCATATCGACTGTGGAAAGCAAAAAATTTTAACCCACAGTTTTTTTTCGATATTTACAATGTATACAATTTGATACACGTTATATCAAAAAAATGTAAGCTGTATTTCGAATAAGTATTTAAATTTAACTTTTAAGTTCAAAAAAAGAATGGCATGTGGAAATTGCAATTAGGAAATAATACTTAAATTGATATCAGATAAAGTCAATAACAAACCTGTTTATTGGTCTCCATGCATTTCAAGGTTGTATATATTTCATAATTAGCCTTTGCCCCAAAATCATCAAAAAACGCTTTTTTGTGTGTCAATTGAAATTTGTTATGTATTTTTTTACATTCTTTTCCACAATCGATTTTTTTATTCAACGAGTATAAAAAAAATCATTTATATCAAGAAAATATTTTAAAACTTGTAAAAACCTACTCTCACTTAGTACAGCGTCTTAAGTAATAACAATGTCATTTTTTTAACAGTAAAAATGTTTGTAACAATGAGAAATACATCTTTTAATGCAATACCTTAGTTTTAAATAAATATTATACAAAGTAAATAACGATACAAGTTAAAAAAGTGCTTTATTTAAAAATATTATTTTTTTTACACTGCGATCCGTAACGCTGTAAATTCAGCGATCGTAAATTTTATAGAATGTATAATATACGAAGCATTGTAAAAAAATATTTGATTTTTTTGTTAAACAACAAAGGACACGATAAAAACAACAGCTGTAATAAATTGGAGTGAATTTTCGAATATGCTTTCGAAATTTCTCTGTTATCTAATCAATGTTCCATTGAAACAAATCGCTTTTCTGATCAAATGAAAATGTGATGACAAACGAATATAAAAAGAGTGACAATAAATAGCTTTCGAGTGTACTTCAAACAAACCAGTATTACATTGTGGTATCAGCTATACGCCTGTCAGGTGATAAAGTATAAACAATATTTATTATTAATTATCATATATTATCTCAGTGATGACTATATTCATCTATCTATACAAACTGAGAATTTTTCTCGGATTGACATATTTAAAATTCATTAATAAAACAATACTTTTTATCATTATTTAAATTACAATAAATCGTCCCCTAGGGGTCAAAGAAATGTTAATAATAACATATAACCTAAAGAGACATATCAATAGAAGCAGTGGACGCAAGAATATGTCAATACGAATCTTCTGAAAATGCTTTCAAACCATTAGTTTGAAATTCAGGACGAATAAAAATAAGGACGTTTGAAATTCAGGATAGTTTATCAAATTGTAACTTATCTATTTTGATTTATTATTCTACATTTGCAGTTAGGTTTCATGATTATTTGTGATAGGAATTTTCAAAAAGTCATGAAGTGTATTTTCTTATTATCTTGCATTTTAAACTTCTTCAGCGTCATTCGACCAACAACAGAAAATACTTCTAAAAACATTATATTTATACTCAATATTAAAAACTTGATTATAAATTACCTCTTGATGTATTTTCTCTATGAATACAATACTGTTAAATATTGTAATCATTTCAGCGCAACTCGGAATAAAAACTTCGAAATGTAAAGCTGATTTGCATGTCAACTGAATAAGTTAATCTAGTATTAGCGGAATCCTCTTTAGCGGTTGGTTCCACAATGATATAAAAATGAGCTTCAAATGAGACGGAGTTGATTGGATCATTTTATATTCAATCTGGAAGGATGCAAACGCAAAGACCATCCAAACTTCGATCCGTCTGCAGATGAAGATAGTACTTTGTCGAATTTTATTTGAACACATATATTGTTTGATTATTTATCACTTTTAAGAGTTTTACTGTCAATTCTTGTTCGACGTACTTTTTTTAAAATCCATATCCGCTCTCAATTTGGAACATATGGCTTTCTAATGGAGGTATCTCAACAGACTTTTTTTCTACGAGAACTGTTTGTTACTCAGTCGCTCAACTTCACTTTTTTTTAAAAGTGAGTAGTAGGGAAAGAAGAATAAGGCTGGAACAGGACTAGTTGTTGGCTAATCTCTATTGCTACACCCAGTTTTTAAAGGATCAGAAGGATGGGAAGAGAGGAATTGATGTGAATTGACATCACAAATACCCGATGTCTTCGATCACAACTTTGAATAATTCTCAAATTCACTGTGATCTGACCAGGAATTAAACCAAGACCTGCGTGATCGGTAGAACATGCTCTAACCTAGTGCTTCCCAACCTTTTTCGTTCCATGGCCCCCTAAATCTAAAAAAAATAATCCGCGGCCCTCCTCAATTGTCTCCGTAACTCGTTTTTTTTTAGCTCACCGAGGGATTCGAAATCTTCGATTTGCTATGCTTTTCCCCTAGAATCCATTTTCTATCCAATCCAATCCGGCGGCCCCCTTAAGAAATTCCGCGGCCCCCAATATGGGAAACGCCGATTTGATAGACTAAAATATATAGATTTTTGTACTTTCTACTGAATTTTGCGGCCCCCGCAAGAAATCCTACGGCCCACAGGTTGGGAAACACTGCTCTAACCAACTGGGTCACAGCAGGCGACAATTTATCTACATATTTACTATACTTTAATCAAATATTTATTTAATAAGGTGTTTAATAATATTCTTTGTGTAGGTTTTTTTTCCTAGTCACAATAAATTTTCAGATGTCTTTATTTTTTCAAAAAAAAAACTAAATTTAGATACCAATTCGGAATTTGCAGCATGCTATCTTTTGATAGACAGTGTATTAAATAAATTGTGTACATTGTGGTTTTCGAAAAAAAGCTATTTTGAAAAAACTGATGGTTACTTCCTGTTGCCTGACTACAGTCAACATGTAGAATTTGCATGTGATAAATCAAGGGAAATATGAAAATGCCAACATACATTTTTTTAAATGTAAAGTGAAATCGGTTGACATCGGTTGAAGAAATTTATTAGCTTTTTCCGCAAACTTCTTTCGCTTATTTTTTCTGAAAATTGTAACGCAATTTTTTATACAAGTCGTTTGCCGTTATCTTGAAAATATAATAGAACAATAATAAGAAAAAATCTATGTTAAATATTTATTTCCTGAGATATATATTTTATAATTTAAGAATAATTTTACATAAATTCTAACAATTTATCATTGAAAATCGCTAACAAATGTTTAAAATACTCAACACGTTCAATGCCTTGTTAGTGGGAATTGAAAAATACAATTATATTCTATTTATCGAGAATTAAATAATGACAAAATGATATTTTTCCATTTTCTACACCCTTCCAATTTTATTTTGAAATACATCTGGCAATTTTCCGTGAAATACGTATTTCATAGAGACTTATTATGTACATATTTTATTATGTTACTTTAAGGTGTTCGTTCACTGTCACATTTTTTTAGTGGAAAGCCATTTTATTAAATCAAAAAATAAAAAAGTATAATAATCGGTTTCACATATCACGTGCATTATCAACAGAATTGCCATATAAGTTGATAACACTCAAGTTGAGCTGAATCGGTCTTTTTATTAAAAAGTGGAATTATTAACAAAATTATTTTTTATAAAATAACATTTTTCATTGCAATTTTTACTGCTTCACAGTTCTCCGCATTTTTAAAAATTATAATTAAAACAAACAACACATATTGGTTTCCTTATTAATGTTTTTTCAAGTTTGTTTTTATAATAAAATCGCAATTCATGTAAATATACACTTTTAAATATAAAGTAATAAATTAGCATCAAAAAGGTGCTACAAAAATATAAAAAATGTTTTCATATTTTAAACTGTAGCATACATCAGAATATGTTAAATATGTCTCCGTATTCACTGAAGGTGAAATAAAGCTTCGGCGAATTTAATGAAAAAAAAAAGTCTTTCATGTTGGGCTGGTTTATTATATCATATTATAAGATTTTATTTCAAAATATATTAATTTCAAATAACTATTTTACTAAATAAATAAAGTAATGGAGTGAGTGATATGTGAGATTTAACATTCAAGCGTAATGAGGCTGTTTATGTTGGATCGGGGTGTTTTCCATTAGCTAAAAATTCAAACCATCTGCTACTAATTTTATAAAGGAAAGCTCATTTCCATGACACGTGCTTTAAATTGCATAATTTTCCAGCGGTAATTATTTAAAGCAGGATATTTTAAGTGTCTACAAATACGCGTAAGAATTATTTATTCAAATCTTGTGTATAAAGTAAAATTTTATTTTTAGCACGCTTATATTATGTTTAACGCAAACATTTGACATGATAGAATCAATTCTTATAAATCTGATATTTTTTGGATTTAAATTAATTGTGGTATTTGTCCAAATGAAAAAAAATATGTTTCTTTGAATTATATAAATGGATAGAATGTCAGTTTGGCTTCTTTTCTATCCATAAAACAACGACTAGTTCGTGTATTGAAAATTAAATAATCTATTTTATAATTTTACTAATATGACTTGTTGGCTTCGTGTCGTAGCACTCAACGTAATTGGCTTTTGTGACGAATATTATGAGCTCCTAGAACGAACAGTATTTTCCCAATCGTCTAAATAATTCGAAGGTACATGTCTAAAAATTCTCTCCCATCTTTCCAATCCTTACATAACGGAGCGTAGCGAGAGCGCTTAGGTAACCACTAGTCATGTCTTATTCTATCCTTTTCTTTTTCTATTACATTTAAGAAAAAATAAATGTTGAATGAATTACTAATTATCAATTTCTCCAATAGGAGGCCATATGCTCTACATTGAGAGCGGACACGATTTTTTAAAAAATGTGTTTAAGTGGATTACCATTGTTGAATTTATAACAATGAGTTTGTCACACATAGGGCTTCCAACTAATCGGAATTTACAATTAACCGGTTTTCGGTTTTTTTCTGGCAATAAAACCGGTTAACCGGTTTAAACCGAAATATAATGTATTTTGATTAGGTAGGTATACAAATTTTTTTTTTGTGGAAAATTTAAAATATTTGTCCTAAATGCTCAAATTGTAATGAAAAATCGATATTTATCTTATAGATGGAACACAGAAGGTATATACATACATATATATCAAATGTGGACAAATATTTTCTGATAAAATATGTCAAATAAAAAATAGAACTTGATAATAAAACTCATCAAGTGAAAGATCTTTAAATGAATGCATTTATTTTTTAAGCATATCGACTAGACGGACATCCAATGCTCAGAGAAAAATATAGTAGAATACAATAATATTAGCTTATGATATGTCTCCACTCCCACTTTGAAGCATATAGACTCAAACAATTATTTGTTAACGAGAACTGCTTGTTACTTAGTTGTCGTTGTTGTTGCAAATTGTTTCCGCTTCTACGCAGTAAATTCATTGTAAAAGATTTTTCTTTTTGAAAAGAAAATGAAAAATAAGAAAACGAGTGTCTTTGATAAAACGCGGTTAACCGAGTGAAATAAACCGGTTTTCGGTTTTTTTCAAAACGTGCGATAAACCGGTTAACCGGTTTCGGTTTAAACCGGTTTGGAAGCTCTAGTCACACACAATGAAAGTAATAAGTTTTATATTAGTACTATCAAAGTTTGTATTTTACCCCCTTTCTGCATCAAGTAGACAAAGACAAACCCCCATTTATATTTTGTAATTTATGACATTAGATTTGAACACATTTTTAGCTTATTCGTAAACGTTTTGATAGTCTGATGATGCTTTCCAAAGAGGTGAAACACTGGAATAAAATGGAATAAAAAAGTGACGATCAAGGTCGTTTTTTTTGGTTTTAAATAGAAACATTATATGGAAGCGTGCACAATTTTCACGAATGTCATTAAAGTGCTCATACTAGTAAATATTAATTTTCCCATAAGAGACATGAATTATTTTGCTACTACAAATACCCACATGTTACGAAATATAGTATATTACATAATGAAAATCAAATTCTCATGGTACTCCCCTGTCAATTTAGCAGTTTGATTTTCCCCCCTTAGGAACTATCGAATTACTAGCCGAGTTTATTTATGATCACGTTGTTTGAAGTCAAATTAGAATGAAGTGAGCTTCGAGTTTTTTGTTTTCAAACATTATTGAATTAAGATAAACATAGTCATTATAAAACAATATTTGAAAAAAACGACGACTTTAAAACTCTAACCGGATTAACTATTAACGGCTGCTTACAGTTCTTAAGTGCTCGTTCGCGTAGTTGAAGTATCGTTTTTATTTACAATTTTACTACCATTTTGTTTGCACCATTTTATACATAGTCAATAATTTTTCTTTTCAAATTAAAAATACCTAACTTCATTAACTGATTCGAATTACAAACTGAAGACTATGAACAAAATTAATGAGTGTTAACAAAGTTGAAACAACAAAAAATAATAAGCCTATTAAAAATTGTTGAAAATTACCGTTGACTCAAGTATTTTTCTTTACGACTGCGGTTAGCTAATTATTTATATAAATGATGATTTAACATGTGTTTAATATTTTTTTTCCTAAAGAATAAAGGTATCAGATACATGATATGTTCATATTGATAATTAATATCTTAAAAATTGACTCTACCTACATTTTCTAACAGTTCATCTTAATAATTTATACATGGTTGCTCGTTGTTTTATTAAGATTTTGGACACCTAGCTTTCTACTAGGATAATTCAAAAAATTACATGAGATAATTGGATTTGACGATTCGTATCGTCTTAATTGAACATGATTCTTTTTTGAGATTCTTGATTTTGATTGTTTACCACGTTAAAATTATACTTTCGGTATACCTAAATATGTATTAGTATTTTGTCCAACACAGTTATCTACCTAAAATGCACGTTTTTAATATGAGACTCCTTTCTCAAGTAATAATATTTTTAAAAAATAACTACCTATGGCGTAAAAACCTCTTTTCGCAGTAACCTATTCATTTAGAAGTCTTTGACAAAGTAAATAATGATATTTTTAGGTTTTCTCATAATGTTTTTTTTACTTGTAATAAGTCTTAAAATAGGGGTGCGATCTGTCGCTCTGTTATTGTGGAGCAAGCTTTATCTGATCGTCACCCACTCATACAATAACCTGTTGAACTTTTGTCGTGTTGAAGCAATTCGGTAATGAGACCTTTCGATGAAGTTATCAAAAGTTTGGTCTGGCGTTGAAAGTTGAGGGTTTTTTCCAGACACTTATTGGAAATATGGAGGTATCTCAACTCTTCAGAACTTTGAATATTTAAAATAAGTGGAAATTGAAGTTCACTCCAGTAACTCGAAAACTTTTTACCGCATTGTCATTTTCGATAGGGCGAATTTGTAATATCGATACGAAAGTATTTTGAGTAAACATAAGATACATTTAGATCGCTTACTATGTAGGCTAGCTT
The DNA here is from genome assembly GCA_030503985.1 of Himalopsyche tibetana. Lineage (NCBI taxonomy): Eukaryota > Metazoa > Arthropoda > Insecta > Trichoptera > Rhyacophilidae > Himalopsyche > Himalopsyche tibetana. The sequence continues at coordinate 26,644,462 of JAPJYX010000019.1, read as the reverse complement.
TAATAAAAATGGATAATAATAATTAAACAATACAATACAAAAATTAATCATGATGTACAAAACACAAATAAAAAATATTTGGAAATACGTTTTTATTATAGGTATATTTAGCTTTTTCGTGTTATTTGTGATAACTAATATATAAAAATGAATGTTTAATTGTTCGTACTTTATGCATTGGCACATCGCTCATCCGATTGCAATAGAACTTTGACATACTTTTTGCTTGCTCCTTTGGGAAGGTTATAGGCATGGTAAAATTAACTTATAGTAGGTCTTATATACTATATGAAAATCAATGTTTTTATGTCTGCCGTACAGTTTATTTTGACAACGTATGCTTGCACTTGCGCGAAGGTTATAGTACAATTAGCTTACAGTAGGTGGCGCGTGTGTCGTATTATAGACAATCGGCAGTAAACTTCAAAAGTCAAACAGACAGAAAAAAAACATGGACTTCAATAAACACAATTAAAACACAAAACAATTGTGGAATGGACAAGTGGAATTGCAACGCTTGCCGGGAACCGGCTAGTTATAAATAAAATACTTATGTAAATTTAATAATACATATTTCAATGAGGAATATCAAAAATTTAGCCATAACAGTGAGATATCAATACAACAATATGACAATCTGAAATTCTTATGTTTCAAGATTATTACTGTTAGTTGTTCTGCATAATATTAAACATTTTTGTAGACTGTCCAAAGAATTTACCAATATCTCTTGATAGCATAACAAGAATAAGTAACTTTAAGATACCCCTCAAAATAAACGAAACGTATACAGAAAAATAAAAATGTTTATTTGATTTTACCTACTCTCAAACCGGAAACTTTAATAAATTTAAAGAGTGGTGACAAAGTGACATAAATCGTTGAAAAGTTACTCATTTCCCACGATGTTTAGATAACATACAATGGTAGACAGAAATATACATCTAACATTATTGAGTGATTTCGTCAACACAATTTTTTTGTCAAATAAGTTGAAACGTTTTATCAAACAATACAATTAATTTGTATTCTTGACACAAAACGTGATTGATACATTTTTATTTTTTTATAAAAATATTTCAGTAGCTCTAGGATATTTTTTTATTTTAATGTGAAAGTTTGATAAAAACTATTTTTATTTTTATGCGGCGTTGATTTATGTAACGCGACGTTATAACTATTTAAATCAGGATGTTTAATTTAATTTTAATATAATTTATCTTCGTGTACTTACTGTTGGTATTTAAATAAATTATTGAAGCTTGAAGACTTTAACACTCCACAAACAGAGCTTTTAATTCCACTAAGCTTCAAACAGAAGATCGAGTCAGTCCATTGTGAAGTCAACACAAAAGGTTGTATATCCGGTTATATTCCTGGGACAAAAGTAGTGAAAAACCTTTTCAAGCCAAAGCCAACCCCGAGAATCTATCACATTATCATAAAAAACTGTGGGATTAGCTGAATTATATCGATTTTGGATAATTTAACATCTTGGAAATTTTTAAAGCTTTTTATTACACTTTTGCGTTTACCCATTGTATAGGAAGCTGTTCAATCGAATTATAAATTGCTTTAACTAAAGCAAGTGATCACCAATACGAAAGAGTTCTTAAGCAAATTGAATATATAAGTTTATCAATAATGACACACAAAAATATGTTAAATAATCGCTAATATTTCTCGGTTTTATTCATTAAAAAACGTTCCAGGCAAAATTCAAGTTCATCTTAGAAACTATGTTTTTAAAGTCATCTACACAACATCTTTGCGTATATCAACAAATCAAATACACAATACGTCATAGTCTTCTACTGCCTTAAATAATATAAGGTTTTAAATATTTTTTTTATTGGCATTTATAAAATCAGTATAATTTTTATGATAATAATTAACAGTAGATAACAGTAGATTTTTATGATATAACCTATGTTTGCTCTAAAAACTTTATTTTTAACTCTACAAAGTTGTCGGAAATGGCGTAAAGTTATTCTAGCTAGCGTAAATTTATGTAAAATCGCATGAAAGCAGCCAAAAAAAATAGATAACTAATGTAATAATTATATTTTACAATAATTTTACATTTAAAAGTTTATCTCTTAATCAAAAAAATTGCAATATCTATTTTTTTATTTTTTAAAAAGGTTACTATTTTTTCTAAAACTACGTTATTTGTAACTTCTTATTATAACGTGCAAATTTTCGCATTTAACAAATCAAAAAACGCAAATCGAAGAAAATTGGGCGTGACTTTATTAGGTTATACAACACTTATATTTGTTGGTTGAGTTTCACTATGTAAAACGTTTCTATTTAAACGCAGTCTGTAAGATGGAAAAGTGGCGCTTTCCAGAACAAAGTGGCTTCATCGCTAGTAATGCTGTGGGAAGCGTAATCGCTTGGTGAAATGCAAAGCCGTTGTAAATTCTGCAAGTATCTCACGACCTCATACTTCACGTGTAATGAATACTACGTTAACGTGTGAATTATTATAAACTTATCGTAACTTTCATCTCCGTTATTTTACACCCTAATCCAAACGGAAAATCTGTGTACAGCATAATGTTGAAAGTATCAATTTTTCAACGAATTAGTTGTACACTAAGGAAATATAATTTAGGAAAAATTAAATCGTGAATTAAATACCTCTATTATATTAACAAGTCGTACAATTGATCAGTTTTTTTGTTTGAAAAATGCACGATTTATATTCGTTGTTTTGTTAATATTTTTACAATGATTTATACACATTTTAGAATAAGCCGAACAGGAAAAAAGCGGACATGAAAAAAAGCGTACACGTATAAACGCGAATGCGGAAAAATCGTACATAGAAAAATAAATATTTTCATAAGTTTTTCTCTAATATTAAACGTGCGAGTACTCTTTCGTATGTGTTGAATACTATAATTGTCATAAAAAGGGCAATTTTGTTTCTTCTGTAAATATTGTAATTTCACTATGGCTAGCTAACTCCAATTTTTCACATGTACACACGGAAAATATTTATTTTATTTATATATTTATATGCAAACGTGTATTTTAAATTTGTTTGAACAATTCTATATAATCACTTTTAGGGTGTTCACTGTCAATACTTGGTGGAAAGGCATTATATTAATAAAAACAATAATCCTTTGTACTTCATTCCACTTTATGTAATATGTCAGGACCGGTTTCGCTCATTGCGAGCATTGTCAACTGATAAGAAATATAATTTAACAATGCTATTTATACAAAATTGAAAAGTTATACACAACAGTTGGCATTGAAAAGAAATTGCCAATTACATTAAAGTGATTCTAAAATAACACAAAATTAAAATGTTTAACACATCTAACATATAATTAAAAAGTCATCCCAGATTCATAAATTCAGAATGCGATTGAAAGTAATTACAAACATAATTAAAATTTGGGAAATTTTTGACAAAGTGATAAAATGCTACATTAATAAAGTGAATATTCTTTTCAATGCCAACTGTTGTGTAATACTTTTCAATTTTGTATAAATAGCATTGTTAAATTATATTTCTTATCAGTTGACAATGCTCGCAATGAGCGAAACCGGTCCTGACATATTAAATAAAGTGGAATGAAGTACAAAGGATTATTGTTTTTATTAATTCTATATAAAATGAATACACTATTAAAATAATTTTGACTATTAAGTATTTACAAAACCAACCACCGTATTCGATTGACAACGCATGTAAAACTATGAGTATCGTTTTATTTATATTTTTCCATATGCTTAAAATATGTTTAGTTTCGATGTCGAATCTTGGATATCAAAAATATGTACAATATATTCTGTGGTTAGAGTTTTACTTATGAAAGTTTTTATGTTCGAAAGATTCTTGGTAAGAAGAATTGATATCAAAAAGTTTGTGCTCGAAAGCATCACAAAACCGATAAAAGCATCATTTCAATAAAAATAAATACTGTCCTTTCGGGAATTCAAACTATTGACTGCGCAACCAAAAATTTTAAAAGCTTAAAGCTAAAAGTTAAATGTAACGTTACCATTTGACTACGAGATTCAAGACCTATTCTCAGGAATCAAATACATTTAATTTGTAGCAGTTTTATAAAATACAGTTATATCATTAATTAGGCTGGCATTTGATTAAAGTATACAAATAAGATGGTTTGCTTTTTTTCTTCTCTTTGTGGAGAAGGAAACACAAGATTGAAAAAAGAGCCGAAATATCTCATTTGCATTCGTTATTTTCTTCCATTTATAAATATTATCAAGGGAATATAAAAATGCAAATAATCTTTTTGAATGAATAATGATATTTTTTATAGCAGTGCTATATTATAATAATTAATTATTGCAGTAAAATACGAATAATATTGACTAATTACAAAAAAAAATAGTTAAGGATCGACAATAGAGCGTATACCTCTAAAAATAAAACATGTATAGTATATGTATATCTATAAACTAGATTAAGTGTAATACGCTGTAAAAAATATTAACCTATACTTGTGAAATTAAATTCATTGGTTTTTTGTACGTGTTAAACATATTTCAGTATGTAAAATACTTTTAAAAAAACTGTCACACATACGGCGAAGCATGTCTTTAAAAATTCAGAAAAATTGAAGATTAGTCTCCATTATAAGGTGAAATAAATAGCGTATGACTTTATATCGTTAAAAAATAAAATTGTATGTTTTATTTGAGCATGAAATTTTATTGTTTTATAAAAAAAAATCATGGAAAAAACAATAATAATTAACAGTTTGGTTTCAAAAGTAAAGCTTATCGATCAAAAATATTTTCAGTAAAATTTGAGTGACATATTTACTGCTAGAAAATTTCGTTAATTTCATTCGATGATTAAATTTACTTTTCAAGTCAATTTTCTAAAATTATTTGCAGAAAGTTCACCTGTCACAAACATTTGTGTCTTAGAAAATTGTTTTGAAACTTTACACTAATGAAAAACACAAATTTGACCGCCTCAAAAAATAGAAGCCTTACTCGAAAATTTGACTTGTGAAACAAAATTATTGCATTAATAAAAATATTGAAGGTTGTCGATTTTTAAAAACCGGGTGCTTAATACCAGTTTTCCGTAAAAAATTTCGACTGTTGAAAGCCGGTTTTTTTATCTTGGTAACACGATTTCTAATACGAGAATTAATATTAAAAATCGTTGATATTTTAATTTCAAACCGCCATTGTTAAGAAAAACACGGAATGATTCGGATACTTATTGGTCACAAAAACATCAAACCCAAAAACATTAAAGCTCAAATTTCAAATATCAAAAGGAAAAAAAATACATCATATTAGATAAATTAAAAACTACACGTACTACTTCATTAACCAGAAAATGAGTATGTTTTTTTTCAGGAAATTTGTATCAACAAAATATGGTTGATTATAATCAGTGGACATTTTATATAGTGGATTATAATCAGTGGACATCGAAAAAGTTTTTAAAATTTTTACATAGTGTTTACATATATAATAATAAAAAAAGCATTTATTCACTACTTTCTTGGAATTATTAATTTTGTAGACCTTTGAAAACCGGGATATGCCGGGTTTGAGGAAATATTAGAATTAGAAAACCGGTCGTTAAAAATAGTTGTTTTTTGTACAAGTCCTAGAAAAGTTACGCACGGCAAAAATTTAATTTATTTTCACCGGTTTTTAAGCAAATGGTATTACTAAAAATATAATTCTAAGTGTCCTGAAAATACAAGAAGTAAAATTTGTTAAAGTCACAGCGCTATGTTTATATTTCCCTTCGCTTTTTTTTTACATAATTCGATGTATTCAATTTAGAAATTCATTTTATCATATTACATTTTTTTTGGCTGACTAAAGCAATTCTATTGTTCACCCATGTCAGGGGAGGACGGGCCACAAAGCGGTGGTTAAGCAATGGATTGAGTGACACGGTTTTATGGTAAAAAAATACGCAAAAATACAGGAAAACATTTTGCACAATTGTTTACAAATCAAACCACTGAAGTGTATTTTAATTTATCTAGATAAATAAAATGTCAACAGTGTAAGAACTATTTTGTGGTTATCCTTTTTGAATTTAAAATTTAACATAATATTCATTCATTTTTAATGATTGATTTTTTTTTATCAAAGTAACAAAACACCCATCTCATTAAGCACAAGAAGTGCGATATGAAAAAAAAAATGTATTCGAATACAATTTTATTACCTTCTATAATATTTATTTGTATGATTTTACATTTGAATTTCTGTCCCATATGGCTCATTTTATTGAATTTCTACCATTAAAAAAACAAATTATTAAACGTTTAAAGAATTATGTTATATTATTGATTCTTATTACCCATAACCGGTTTGAAGTAAAAACTAAATGTGACGATACAAAACAAACATGATTATCTCCAGTCACTGATTTTTTGATATTTTTAGTTGGTTTGACTGCATATGTTGTAATTCAAACATGGTTATATTGTCATTTCCCCTCATAAAACTTTTAATAAATTATGTGATGTTTTTCAAAATTAGTCAACTCCATGAGTTATTTGAAATAAATAAGAAAATGTATTTTCATATACAACTGACAGTTAACATATGTTCCATTAGAGTCACTGGTTTAATTAACTGGATAATGAAAAAAAATGATTAACTCAGTATCATCTATAATAGAGATGGTAACCTTTGTTATTCAACGTCACAAATACATTATTTAAATTTGAATACGATTAAAAATTAAAAAAATAGAAATATAATGTTATGTTATAACTTAATTTTACTCCACGATCAATTAATTATTTCTAAGCAGTGATAAAGCTTGAATAATTTTCAAGAAATCTTCGCAAATTTAAATTCGTCTCAGAGTATTACAGATTTCAAGCAATAACCGTGTTCAGTGTTCAGAGATGCCCACCGTTGCATGTGACGCGGTTCGGATTCATTTTACTCCAATTACTTCCTCCAAGCCTTAGATCCGCGAGTAATGGCAATCAATCATACGTCTACCGGCATTCACGTCACGTGATTGAATGAAAACTCCTGGAAAATGATATTATCGAGGCCTGAAGGCAGGTTTATTATCGTCGCTTTCGGGTCGACAGAATCGCCGTTAAAGATTTTTTGTACGTATTGCGATTACACCGAGAAAAATATACCAGCCCACCAATGTTAGGGATTTTAAATTGTAATACCGGACGAATATTTAATAATATAACCGGTACTTTAACCGGTATTAAAAAAAAATAAGCAAAAAAAAAACTGTTAACATCACAATACGAGTAATTAAAATCGGTATTTCGATATTGTGATGTCTAAAAACCAGGGCTGTGGAGTCGGAGTTGGAGTTGGAGTCACTGAGTCGTGGTATTTTGGCCGGAGTCGGAGTCGTGAAAAATAACCGGCCAGATTTTTTTTTGAAAAATATGTTTAATGTATTCAAAAAAAATAGTCCAAAGTGTTGACATTTCATCCTCGGAGTCGGAGTCGTCTTTTTTTTACACGACTCCACAGCCCTGCTAAAAACTCCATCCCACCCTACCGATCTTTCAATAACTGAGAGCGATTAGCTAATCACTAGTCCCGTCTCAACCTTACCCTTATATCCCTACAACGCTCTTTGGAAATTGGGAATGGACATATTAAAATAAATAAAACGATATTTCACTTTTAAGGTGTTCACTGTCAATACTTGGTGGAATGGCATTATAATAAAAATAATAAAACATTTTTAGTACTTTTTCCACATAAAATTTATTAGATCAGGACCGGTTTCGCTCATGATGAGCATTGTCAACTGATAAGAAAAAACAATAAAACAGTGATATTTATACAAAAGTTAAGTGATAAAAACAAGGTATGACAAACAATTCGTATTACAACCTAGCAAAAGAATTGAAGTAAAATAAAAGGAAAATAAACTATAAATAAAAAGTTGAAGACCACTTAGCAATGAAACTATTATGACAAAAACCAATTAGGTATGAATTATCATTACCAAAGTAAAAACCAACAATTAGTGTATATAATAACTCTACTGGATTTTCCAAACTCAATTTGGTTGACAGACATTAAGATTATTTATTATATACACTAATTGTTGGTTTTTACTTTGGTAATGATAATTCATACCTAATTGGTTTTTGTCATAATAGTTTCATTGCTAAGTGGTCTTCAACTTTTTATTTATAGTTTATTTTCCTTGTATTTTACTTCAATTCTTTTGCTAGGTTGTAATACCAATTGTTTGTCATACCTTGTTTTTATCACTTAACTTTTGTATAAATATCACTGTTTTATTGTTTTTTCTTATCAGTTGACAATGCTCATCATGAGCGAAACCGGTCCTGATCTAATAAATTTTATGTGGAAAAAGTACTAAAAATGTTTTATTATTTTTATTAAAACGATATTTCATATACAATACCATTAATGTAAGAAAATTATTAACGGATGATTTTAGTAAATAAATAACTTACGGTTTCTTAAAATAATAATACATCATTGGAAGTTCATAAATTATTACATACAACTCTTAACAGATTTAAAATATTTTAATTTATAAGGAACAAATTTCACAAAATATGTTACGTTTGAAATTCGATTTTGTCTAACTTTCAATAGCGAAATACAGATATTTTTGCATTTTTAAATTCGATCATTCAGTATTGAAGCAACCGGTTATACCGACAATACTGGTGAACCGAAATATTAAATAAGTTTTCTTCAGTAGCTCAATAGAGCATGATCAACTCAAATAGTCGTTCGCATGTATATTGAAAAAAATCATCCTCACTCTAAAATACATCGACTATTTTAAATTAAACATCTATTAAAAAATGCTAAGCACAGACAAACATATTTCAACATGCACAAACAAACAGACCAAAAAATCTTTAATACTTTATAATGTATTATACATCTAAAATAAAATTGTGCTTTATTTTAAAATCACGGTACAAACAGAGATCTCTGTTAAAATAAAAAAAAAAACAAACGACTTACGGCGCGTTGTTTGTAACATAAACTATTGTTGTTGATATCATACTTCCAGGTTTATTAGTTTAGTTATAATTTTTATTAATGTAAAACTATAAATTAATTTATAAAAAATACCCATATTGTAATTACATTCGAATTTATCGTAAGTTGCCACTTTAACTTAATTTTTCTTTGATAAGTTTTCAAATTATTTTTAAGAGGTAATAATTTTTTAAATTATATTCATTTTTTTTTATAAAAATCTGTGAATTTCTTTCATTATCAATTGAGAGGTTAAAAAAAAGGTAGCAATCTTGAAAATTTTCAATTTTCAATCTATGGTGAAAAATCGTTGAGCTAAAAATTCTTAAGCTTGTAAGCTGAAACTCCGGAGAACTTTTTAAGAGAGAGTTTTTTTAACTCGCTTTAGAAACAAATTCAACTTCTTCAATTTAAACGCTGCGACTGCGCTGAATACAAAAAGTCACATTACAAAATGTTTGCTCATCACATTTGACGAATTCATTGCAAATCACAATATTCTACTCTATATATACATAAATACTATCCATGTCCGCTCCCAATATGGAGTATATAGCCTCCTAATTGCTTTATTTCAATCGAAGTTTTTTCTACGAGAGCTGTTTGTTACTCAGTTCCTCAATCTTGTTTTTTTTCAAAGTGTACAGTATAGAGAGAAGGCTGTCGCCTGCTGTGGCCCAGTTGATTAGAGTTTGCTCTACCGATCACGCAGGTCTGGGGTCAATTCCCGGTCAGATAACAGTGAATTTGAGAATCATTAAATTCAAAGTTGTGATCGAAGACTGGATGTTTTTTATGTCAATTCACATTATTTTCTCTCCTCTCATCCTATCGGTCTTTTAATAACTGGCTGTAGCAATAGCGATTAGTCAACCACTAATCCTGCTCTAGCCTTCTCTCCATACTACTCTATATAGCACACATAAACTAAATTAATTAGTAATGCTTTTTTCAGCTTTTTACGTCTTCTCAAAATGGTTTCCTTGGTAGAGTGCTGTCTTCGCTTTTTATCTCCTCAATTGTTTATTACTCTCATTTTTTTGTGTTGTATAAATAACGCTGTAATATTGTATTTTATTATCAGTTGATAACGCTTGTCATTAGCGAAACCGGTCCTGATCATATTAAATAAAAATGTATTTTTTTCATAGAATATGTATACCATAAAAATAATCATTGATACGTCTTCATTCTCCTTTAGTGTTCTTTTTAGCTCACTTATGTCCACAAAGACGTGTTAGCATTCAAAGCAGAAGTGTTGAACAATGTCAAAGCGTTACTGGTTTCAAACTTTGAAAGCAAAAACCATCCGTGTTTAAATGTAAAATTATCAGAAATAATGTCTGACATTCTCAAGACTGGTAAAATTCGGACTGTGCTTTCGTATAAGATAAAATAAAAGTAGTGCACATTTCTCTTCAGGCGTCCAAACTTTTTAAGCGTCGTCATCCCTAACAGAATTTCAGTAGGGTAAAGCTACAGATAATATCCATACACCCCAAGTAAATTAGAATTAAGCATGAAGGGTATATTCATAACCATTTTGAGCTCAAATATTTGATCCGCTCTCAAGCCTGCCTTGAGCTGAAGTATTATACATTAGTATTTATTATATTACATACGTTGAGCGGACATGAAAGTATAATATAAATCCAAAAAATAAGGTTATACACAAGGGCAAAAACTGACGAAAAAGGAAGTGTGTTCACGCAGATAAAATGCTTAAATTAAGTAAGAGAATTTAAAATGTGCAAATTTCATTTACACTAAAAACACAAAAAGAAAAAACTCTTATAACAACATTCATACAAATATCATACATGTCAACTGGGTAGTCGAGTGGTCAACTCCGTCGGCTTTGGTTACGGAGGTCACGGATTCGAATCTGAGTACAGATTGATTTTATAATAGATTTATGAATTTCCGTTCGAAGGCATGAATGTATGATATGTTTTGAATTCCCCCTTCCACGCATCCTATTATAAAAACGAGGTGTAACAAAAGTGATTAGATAACCACTAGTCATATGCTAGCCATATTCTTTTGATCGTAGTCTTTTTGAAAAGAAGAGAAGTCGACATGCTATAATGCATGAGTATAGGGAGTTCTTGTAGAAGCACTTCTCTTGAGATAGACTCTATTAGAAAGTTCACATGCTTTTTTGTGATTTAAAAAAAAATACATTGTTTTTGTGAGGTTCATTCACAGCTGTACTATTTAACCGCTGACGGTTGAAGTTGACTTATATTTGAATCGAAAATTTAAATTAACTTTGATTATTCCACGTATTGTGTTACTAACTGTGACAAGTGTTTCGCCTCTTTCAGAGGCATCTTCAGACTTACTATCGCAAAGTTTGCTTAAGTAGTGATGCAAGATTGATTCTAACATTTTAAAATTATGAAATTACAAAATGGAGTTTTGGGTTTATTTCCTTTTAAGAGGAGCAAGGAGGGGGGTGTAGAGTCGAAATAAAGCAAACAAATAATGATACTTATGAGTTGAAATTAATCAGATTGGGATTTTTCCTTTTTAAGGGAAGCAAAGAGGGGATTATAAAATCGAAACAGAGCAAACAGATTTAATCATACTACTAATGACGTTAAGTTAGTAACACAATACGTGGAATAATCAAAGTTAATTTAAATTTTCTATTAAAATGAACTTCCACAAAGTTACCGCCGAAGCCATCGAAAGTATTATATTTGAATCATTTAATTTTAAGGCATTTATCGTAAAATCGTGATATATAATAAGTCTTCCCATCATATGTGTGATATATATAGTTCTTCCAGTTCATTAATCAGACAACTTAAAAAAATATCCAGTTTTGACTTAAAATTTGCACTTTATCGCCTTCAGATCCTATTTTTAAAAGTACACAAAAAAAAATACTACTTCTTAAAAGCGTTTAAAAATGAAAACACTATTTAAGCACATATTTTTGTCGCGTGTGTGGTCGAGTGGTCAACGGTGTTGGCTTCGGCTACAGAGGGCCCGGGTTCAAATCCCGGTACGGACAGTTTTATAAAATTGATTTTTCAATCGATTTATGAATTTCTGTTCAAAGGCATGGATGTATGTGATGTCTTGAATTCCCCCCTCTCACCTTTCCTATCCTATGAACAGGGCGTATCGACAGCGATTAGCTTACCACTAATCCTGTCCTAACCCTATCCTTCTATCCCTACTCTCTTTGGAAAAAGAGAGGTTGAGCAACTGAGTAACAAACAGTTCTCGTAGAAACACTTCTGTTGAGATAAACTCCATTAGGAGTCCATATGCTTCACATTGGGAGCGGACATGGTTAAAAAAAAAAATTTGATTTGTGTAATTAATAAACTAAAATTTCGATATGTACCAATCACCATAATTTTAAAGCGAACCATCTTCCAAATTATTTTTGATAATATTTATGATATGTGCGTTTGTTCATAAAAGCATGGTGTTTGACACGCATATATTATGAATGATTTGTAATGTATTCAAGCAACGGCATCTGGTGATAATGTAATCTAATAAATTACTATTTAGAATATTTGAATAAATATAATATGTTGATGAAAATTAAGCTTGCGTGCCCTGTAAATTAAACAACATACGTTAGTAATGTCAGTGTATTTATATTCGTGTGTTATTTTTTTAAGAAAATAAATAATTAAGTACACACTCCAAAGACAAATTCGACACTATTTCATACACTGACTGAATGTTCAAATACGTTTTCAAAGTAAACTAAATTCATATGAAATTAACACCATATGAATTTAATCAAAGCGGCAATTATTTCGCATGGGTATGATTCCTTCCATTATACGATATTCACGTTATTTGCATTCACATAATTATGTGACAGTGAAAATCGTTTTGTTATTGTCAGAATCTGCTATTTAGCAAAAGTATGAAAAATTTAATCTTCAATGCTATTAACGTAAATATTTATTTAGTAATATTATTATTTATATCAGTGCTTCCAAAATCAAAATTTTCATTCTTTCAATATTCTCTGTGATAAAGTATGAAAAAAAAATCGGGGGTCCGCAGATTACTGTTTTTAGATTTAGGCGTCAGTGGCATGAGAAAGGTTGGGAAGCACTGATTTATATGAAAAACTACTTACATAAATCATATTAAAATACAGCCAAAGCCAATGTGCTAGTTGTTGAAGTTAAAATATCATACGAGAATATCTTTTTTAGTAAATCACTCTAGATCCGTGTTTTTCAACTGGGGTCCACGTGGCCTCCTTGGTTTCCACAGCATGTTTCAAGGAGACCACAGAAAAAACACTAGCTTAGCGGAGACACAGCAGACTTTTGGGAGGCCACCACGACCACCCTATTATATTCTAAGTTTTTCACGCATTTGGTATTCGAAAATAAATTTTGAAGCGATGGAGCTAAAACAAACATTTTATTCTTCCCAATTCTAACTAATTACTATGAGTAAGAAGGCCACGTGTTAAAAAAAAGGTTGAGAAACTATACTCTAGAGCAGTAGAGAGGAACCTCAAGAGGAATTCAGCATCTAGGCTACTCTAAAGCGGCCTTTTGACTTGATCAAAATATTCACATTGATCAAAAAAAATATACGCAAGCGTTTGGACAAAGAGCGTAATCAAACCCATTATATATTTGACACTCGAAAAAAAAGGAAGGGGGGTGTCAGCTTTTTCTTTACTGCGGCCTTATGTTAAATCAGATAAATGAATGCGGCCTTTAGATAAGAAAAGGTTCCTCACCCCTGCTCTAGATCAACTCGAGGAAAATTGACGTAATAGGCACTCAAATCTTCGATCACAAATTTAAATTTAAAAAATCTAAATTTGGCATTGACCTTACCGGTAATTTAACCCCGACCCACCTGTTCGTTAGAGCCAAACTTTTAACGACTAGACCACAGTGGGTGATCATTTTATATATGTCACTACAGTCTAGTAATCAGAATATTTAACGCAATCCCTATCAAATCTAAGTTAATATCAGTAGAATATTCAAATTGTGGGTAAAACGATATTACATTTTATTTATTAGTTATTGAATAAACATTACTTCTTTTTTAGATTACGGGTACATTTTTATTTACAGTATCTTTAACTTCTGAATACCCTGAAAATTAATTTAAAAGTTTGATGTATAAGTCACAGTAACTCGTCCTGCATATTTTTAACTATCTCCAAGTTGGTAGCAAATGAAACAGTGGCATTATTTTGTATCAGTTTTTTCAAAAGAATAAACCAAATCTAAGATAACTGACAGCTTCAAAGCTGGATGATTGTTTTTCTATACAAAATCTACATATTTTCAAAGCTTCAATACACCAGCATTATCTAGTAATTGGAATTAATTTAAAGTCGTATAATATATAATTATAAAAAATTTGAACACAGTAAGGATAAAATTTCGGAGTTATGAAAAGGTAGATTAATCACTCTTTCTGCCCAGTTTATTAATGATTAAATGAGTGAGAAGCAATGCAGGCATTAAAGACAATCATTATTTTTAATACAAAATTATAAACTTATTTTTAAAATCAAATTAAAAATGTATTGAATTGGAAATTCAAACGCGTAACCAAGATATCGTTGATTTCAATTGCAAATATTGCAATTGAAGGATATAATTTCATTATGTGTAGTTTCAAAAACATATTTTTATAATCGGTCTTTGACAGATGTTTAAGTTTCTTGTTGTCCATCTGATACAAAACAAAATGACGTTACGAGATAATTTAGTTTACCACATGTCCTGTTCTAGCTATTTTCTATAACCCTTACACCCTTCGGAAAAGACGATAAACGACTTAGTATCAACCTTGTCTCGTAGAGATGTGGTTTATTTTCTGCGCATTGAGAGCGAAGATGGTTACAAAAAAAATAGTAACGTTTTATTGCATTTTTTTCAGTTTGAAATACTACAATTTATCTTATTGACTATATTATTAAATGATAGTATAAGCTGCTTTTACAAAATATGTTTTTTTTAATAAGGATATAAAGACGTATTATTGTAAAAAATGGCAATGTTTTATTGTATTTTTTCAGTTGAAAACACTTCAATTAATCTTTTTGTCCATATTATAAAATCAAAGTATAAGCTACGTGTTCAAAATGTGTATTTTTAATAAACATATGAAGACGTATTGTGTTCTAAAAAAATCACGAGTAAAAGTAGCACTAATTACGCAGGCAGTGTGAACTAAAAAAAACTGGGTCGTCCAATATTTTGCATAACTCCCTCGGGCATTAATACTTCAAACTGGTGCTGTGACGCGAGCCTCTTTAATTCCGGTATTTTGTGCCGCGCGGAAAAATGACGAAATAAAATTTCATTAAGGTGGGAAAAAAACGTTTACCTAACTTTGACTTCGGCCTAAGTAAGTTAGGCCATAATCTCGTCGGAAGCGAAAAAAGTATACGCACACACAGCGTGATATATTTTTAATGAGCAGGGGATGATTTTATTTGCATATTCCGCGCGCATCCCCGTAAATTTTTCGGACTTTCGTTACCGAGTCGTAATTGAACATCCGCGGCTATTTTGGCCGCTCAGCTTGTAACAAAGTTAGTAAAATGTTCACTTGTACGTGCATTTATTAACGTATAAATGTTCGACGAAAACATTTCACTATTAAATTTAATAGTTTTGTATTCGACGATACGATATTTTGTTTACAAAATTAAATTAAAGTTTTCTCATTTATAAAAGTTATGCTTTTTTTGTGGTGAATTTGAATATATACTCTCTACAGCTATACTATGGAAATTCAAGTCGTTACTTATTGAATTGCGTGATTTATTTTGTAACATAGACCAGTTTTATTTCATCCTTTTTTTCCCCACTTCCAATACTCTTAACGAAGTATTTTAATTAAACCAAAGTATTGGTTATTTTTTTATCGTCCACCTTTACTTTTTCTTAGATAGTATTATTCTAATTACAGTGGTATAATTTATACATGTGTTCTCTTCGAGTATAACTCGAGTATAATAAAGATTTTTTACCGCAGTTTCACAGTCTAGTACAGGAGTTCCTAACTGGTGGATAATTGTCCCCTGGGGGAGGGAATCACGAGTTGCGGGGTGGGGATCGGTAAATGTCAGATTATTCTTTATAATGTAAAGTTTTTTAAAAGTATTATATTATTTAAATACAATATAACATTTTTATCAACCATTATTCATGACATCACTTCACATGCAGATGAACGACATTTTTAAATACCCTGAACTTCTACTGAAGTTATTTTGTACATTCAAATATGCTTTAGTAATTAGTTTGTAAAAACCCATCTCAGTAAATTCATGTACAGAAATACCTGCACATTAAAAAATAGTTTCAACACTACGTATATGTTTATTATTATAAATATATTTTAGGAGTTGGGGTAAGGAGGAAGGGTTGGGAACCCTTGTTCTAATAGAATAGGTTCCCAAACCTCTGAAATTGCTATTTGACATCAGAATCTGCTATAAGTATGTGTATTTACGTAATTTTTATTCACAAAATAGTTGTTTGTCGAACGATTTTAGTCTGATGATTAATTATAATGCTATTATCATAATGCTATTATTTTTACAAACTAAAACGACACATTGTAATTTATTAGTTACCTTAATTGGAGTAACTTAAAATGCCAATTATCTTTGAAATTGTCTTAGATAAAATTACCACGTTACTCTGTAATAAAATAAATGAGTTCCTCTCCCGAGAAATCGGTGTTGGAAGTTTTAATTAATGATTCAGTCATACAAAATAATACCGCTGTCTTTCGCGCTCAATCATACCCTCTCAAAGGCGAGCTCTGCGCGGTGCACTGCCACATATTATTAATTGAGCAATTTTTAATTTAAATTAAATTATCGTATCAAGACACTTTCTGCTCAAATTAGAGCGTATTTTTAATCTTGAAAAATTTATACAACGCCAGGTGAAAAAAAGAAGTAGAATTTGAATCGTTCAAATTTAGTATATTCACACAAGTTTTGTCACTAATGAACCGGGTTTATTTCTTATATAAACACGATACATTCATTTACTAAACGTCAGTTCAAGTTCATTCATGCGTTTCAACGCCTGTAGATGCCGAAAGGCGTATCCGGGGTCGTCAGTGATAAAACTTGTGTGAATTTACATAATTTGAACTACTCAAATTTAATATTGAAATTTCACCAAGCACCTTCAGTCGAAATCTAAAATGAAGAAGTATAAATAAAAACTAGAATATGCAAAATGACAAGATCTTATAAAAGTGTTTTTTCATATAATTTTGACAATATTGTAATCAGAATTGTGGCGTGTTCAATTTTAGTACTATTCATTCAATTAGTTCTAACAGGCGCAGAAATTTTCGGACCAGTCTTGATTGTAGTAATTGCAAATATTTGACGCAACGAAAATAGATTAAAGAATTTTTTGCTCCATTTCTTCGCCAAAGTTGTGTTGAACATTAAACTTAAACAAAAAAATTAATACAAAGTAAACATTGATTTTTTATTATTGCATCTTTTAGAAGCATTTCAGACTTACTCAATCGTAAGATTGTTTACTAAATTGAATCAATAATTACGATTGCTTAATTAATTATGCTCCAAATGATTCAAATTTTACAGGAGAAGTAGAAGAAAGTGACATATTGAAATAATGTTTCGATATTTGTGTCGGAAAATATTCTAATAGCATTGCAACTTTTAAAAATAATTTACTTAAAGCAAGCGCAATTTCTCTGCAAGTAATGTGTACGTGTCAAATTTAATCTCTTGCGAGACAAAGAAAAAGCGAAACTTTTATCACTGATTAATAGTTCCATTAGAGCCAAGAAAACCAGACAAGAGCTTAGTCAAATGGCGAACAAATTTTCAAGACCAGCTATCATTTTGATTGTAGTAATTAAATTAGCCGCACAACATCTGTTCATCATTCACGATAATTACAAAATGTTTTGGGATTTTCCCTTCGACGCGTTTTTATAACTTTTGTCGTTAAAGAACTTAATGACATAACCAGGGGTGGGTTGGAGGAGACTCGGAGGGGCTCGCGCGAGCCCTTTGTTAGATTTTTACCACGGCCGGCAAGCCCCTTGTTAAATTAATAGAAAACAATATTCTCAGATCAAATTAGTACATAACTGCAATTTCTGACATATACTATCTACGACAGCTTCCAGTATACACAGTAGTATATTTTTAGCCATTTACATTGATTAGTTTATGGTAAACTGCATATTGTTGCATATTTTAAGTGTCTTAAGTAACAATCGTTCGCTTATTGAAAAGTATTGCATATAATTGCATATGACTGATAAATTACTTTGATATTAAGCGAGCGCCTTGTTAACGTATTGGCAGCCCACCGCTGGACATAACTGATTTAAAAAGGCCGTTAAATATCTAAATTTTAATCGTTCAAATTGTTTACACTCACACAAGTTTACTAAAAGTCAGTTCAATTTTTGCAGTGCACTTGAACGCCTGAAGTTGTCGAAAAGCGAAACCTGGGACTTAAGAGACAAAACTTTTGTGAGTGTATAAAATTTGTTTAATTCAAGTTTAATATTTTATTTAAACCCAAGCACTTTCAGTTGAAATCTAAAATTATGTTAAATATCTCGTTAATTATTCTACAAACGTTACTGTAAGAGATATAATTTATTTATTGTTTTAATCCTTGTCAGTTCCCAATTTGTAGCACATAGTCTCCTAATTGAGAAATCTTAGCAGAAAATTTTCTACAAGAGCTGCTCATTAATCAGTTTCTCAACTTCCATTTTCCCAAATAGAGTAAGGATAGAAATGATAGGGCTAGGAGACAACTAGTGGTTAGATAATAGCTCTTGCTACACCTCGTTATTTTACGATATAACCACTTGAATACCAAGCGGACACTGGTGTCCGGAACATATGCAAGCGAACACGGATGTCCAAGACATTTAAAAAATCAAATACTTGGTAATATCAACAATATTTTGATGAATAAGTGTAGTATTATTTTTCTCAAAGACACGCAGTATCTCTGGGACATGTTAATGATTTGTTTGCGCGCTATTCAAACGGTTTTAAAGAGAGGGTAGCAGTTTTTTTAAACATACATTGGTCGTACTGGTATTCAAACCCGTGATAACCAATGATATCGACCGCTACGTCATGGACCATTAAACACTAAAATATAGTTAGATTAATGTTTAATCAATTCCTTTTTGATACGTTCAGTTCTTATAAATTGAACAGCTTTATTTATGTTAAAGAATCTTGCTTAAATATCATTAATCAGTATGTTATGAAGGCAGTGATAATAAACTTCGATTTTTTCACAAATAATCATTATAATAACAAAAAATAAAAAGTTATCGTTGTACTACTTTATCTATCAGAGGCACGATGAAAAGTGAGTCTGCGGCGTCGTCTGGGAAAGATAACTCGAAGAATTTTCATCAATTTTGAGTGAATTTGTCAAAAGTAATGCGATCATAGTGAGCGGCTCCATCTTCCAGATTTTTCTATTGGTAGATTTAACGATTCGCTTTTGTTTCACATTTAGGTAATGCAATCAAAAAAATTTTGATGACGCGGTTGAAGAAATATTAAATCAAAAGAACAAAGCGAACTACAAATAATATAATGTACTATGTTTATTAAATTTGACAATGGAAACTAAAACAAAACTATTGAAGTGTTTTATTTCATTTTATAATCCATGTCCACTCCTAATATGGAGCAAATAGCCTCTTTATGTTTACATATCAACATATTTGTTTTACGATAACTAGTTGTTACTCAGTTTACAAATTTTTCAAAGAGAGTTGTAATATAAATATATGACTAGTTGTTAGCTAGTTATTTTCACTACGCCCGTTTTTAAGAACGCTTAAAACATCGCATACATCCATGCTTTTGTACATACATAAATCAATTAAAAATCAATTTTTGAAAATTGTCTGTACTAGGATTCGAACATGTGGCTTCCGTTCCCGAAGCAAATAGTGCCAGTACTAAATTTTCGCGTTGCTTAATATAGGTTTATTAAAAAATGCGACATTATTTAACGTGTGCTAAAACATAAAGGACAGCCAATAAACTGTAACTTATAAATCATTCAAAACTTATAAATCATTCAAAATTGCTCAAGACGATACGACTATCTGTCGGATCTGTCGGCCCCGTCGGTCATGCCGACTTGGTTGCATCGAAGGCAAATTATAGGGCATTTAAAGAATTCTCCGCGTCATTTGGAAAAAAAGTTGAGTTAAATAGATAAAATCTCATATTTTCAACTGCACTTAATTATTAATTAACTTTTAATTTCTGCACACTGTAGTGCATGCAACCAAGTCTTGAAGAATTTCTTCTCGGGACATTTCTGGCAAAATTTTGAACACGACTAACGTTGTTACGCTACGGAATACACCCTATAAAAAGAGTGTGAAGCCGTAGCGGGTGGTGGTGGGTACAACGTTGAGTACCCTAGGGAATTTTAAAATCATTCATGTTGTATTTATATCGACTATGGAAAGGAAAAATAACGTAACAAACAGTTTTTTCAAAACAGCTTTTTTTCGATAATCACAATGCATTTAACTTGTTCTATCAAAAGAATGTAAGCTGAAAATGACGAATTAGTATCCAAATTTAGCTTTTATGTTTGAAAAAAGATGGGCTTGTAAAAATTGAAACCAAGAAAAAAAGGTTTTTCAAGAAAATTTATTTAAATAATATTAGACTATGTCAATTAAACACCATTTTAAAAATCTCCGTGCGCTTCAAGGTAGTGTTTATTTCACAATTTTCATATCGCCGAAAATTACTAAAACACGTATTTGTGCCCCCCTATAAAATTAGCTATGTGTGGGTTTCGTCCTTTTTCCTTTCCACAGTCGATATGTAAAAGTTGTAATGAGTTATTACTGCTTTGAAAGAACAGTTAAATTATACCTGAAATAAATTTAGGAATCGTGCATCCATTCTAAATTATCATTGTGATAAAGCTGTTGGTGTACGCATATATTATAATATATATAGTTGCGTTTATATAAAATATACGAAATTTAACCTCTCAGAAGTTGTATTGAGAATAAATATAACTGAAACTTCAGATACATATTCAACCGTTCTGTGCATCAATATAAATAATTTACTTGGCCACACTTCATTACAATAGGATCAAAACAGCATGTACATATGAACTACTTCACTAATATTATGATTTTTGTTAAACTAAATACTTTGTTGTTAATTTGAATATTAACTTTACTTAAATAATATTTTTCCACAGACTACTAACTCGCTTTCAAATAAATTACAGCTGATAATTTTTCATTTGAAAATAAAATAGTAAATTTAATTTCATTAACACTTTAAAATGTTCAACTTCTTATCAGGGCGTTCTATCGTACACAGAGTTAGTGGTTGTGCAGATAAGTATTCGAGGTAAAACAATAAATTTCATTTTATTTCACTATATGTACATATTTTCATTTTTATCTATTTAATAAAACAAACAAACATTCAGAGAAGTTTAAGATGACAATAATTATACTTTATAATATGTATCAGACTCTACCAAGAAGCTAATAAATTATTTTTTTCCGTGTAACGCGTTGAAACGGCGTTCCGGCACCTTTTATCTCAGTATTTTTAATGTTTCAAATCAATATTTTTACAATTTTGTTTTCCTTTGAAAAAATTGACTTTTTATGCTCAAATACGTTTGAAAATATATTTTTTAAATCATGATCTTGCGGAAAATAATAACTCACCAGATTGACTTCTGTCTGAAAGCTTTGGTATTGGTGCTATCTAACCCTCTCACTCTACCGATTCTAAAATCAACGTGACAAAGCGAAAGCAATTAGTTAACTACTAGTCACACTGTACCAGTCTTATATTTCTATCATTACTCTCTTAATAAAAAGTGGGTTGAGAAACTGACTAACAATCAGTTCTCAAAAAAAAAGCCGTTGAGATATCTCCACGAGAAAGTTATATCCTTCAAATTGAGAACGGACATGAATTTAAAAAAAAGCATTGAATTATAGCATTTTGGGTAATGTATTTTACATAAATTACTTATATTTTTCGTCAATAATTAACAAATAATCCATTAAATTACCAGCTTCCAACGAATTTTAAATTTTTCACAACAAATAAAAAACATTGTCGCCCGCTGTGGTCTAGATGGTTAGAGCTTGCTTTACCAATCAGGTGGGTCTGAGTTCGATTCCCGGTAAGGTCAGTATCAAATTGGATTTTTTCAATTTCAATTTGAGATCTAAGACATGGGTTAATTAAGTATTTCGACTGAGGGTGCTTGATGGAATTTCAATATCAAATTTGAATTGTTTAAATTTTGTACTTTTCCATGAGTTTTGTCGCTAACGACCCATATATACAAACTGTTTACTACGCGTCAGTTCAAGTACATCCGTGCACTTGGAATGCCTGAAGATGCTGAAAGGCGAAACCCGGGTCGTTAGCGACAAAACTCAAATTTCAAATTCAAATTCAAATTTAAGACATGGGTGTTTGTGAAGTTAATTCTCTTTGAGTTAATCTCGTATGATCTTTCAACTTCAAAATATTTGACGCATTGAGGTAAGCTGTAATGTCAAATATTTTTTAAATAAACATAAATGAATTTATGATAAAGAATGAATAATATTTTTACACATTACAAATTACGCATTAAGCTCAATCTGTATTATTTTATAACCAAATTAATCAGAACGAAGTCCGTTTATGTATTTTATTAAAAGCTTTTTACATATCATATCTAACATATTATCAGACTTATATAAATCCTATGCAAACGGGTTCACTCCCAATCACGATTACCAGACTTGAAGCTTCGAACGATTATTTTATGAGATCGCATAAAATACCGAAAGCTTTGGGTAAACTTTAATGAGATATTCCTTTGATATCACAATCGAATTCTCAATATGTGGTATTATTCGTATTTAAATGCTGCCCTTCGAAAAATTTCAACTCACCCTTTGTCTATGTGGTATTTAGTAGAATGAGTTTTACTCCAGCTATCTGATATGTCCAGGTTCATGACACAACAAGGTCAATATTACTTTCACATTTTTTCAATACAACATTTGTAATTTTGGGCGGGGTGGTTGATACCTTTTATCATCGAGTGGATCTTGACAATTTTGCCTTATGACTATCATTAGAATTAATAACATACTTATTTCTCTCTAAGAATCTGCTAAATACAATATATGGCTCATTTAATTCTTTTAACTTCGCAATAGTCTTATATGTACATATCGACTGTGGAAAGGAAAAAGGACGTAACCTACACATATTAAATTTTAAAAGAGGCGCTAAAAACGTGTTTTGATGATTTTGTGTCATATGCAAATTATGAATTATACACAACCTTGAAGTGCACTTTTAAACTGGTATTTAATTGACATACTCTAATATTAATTAAAGAAATTGTCTAGGAAAAACCATTATTTCAGTCTTTTTTCTTGGTTTTAATTTTTTACAACGTCATCTTTTTCAAACTTAAAAACTAAATTTACAAACTAATTCGGCATTTGCATCATGCATCCCTTTGACAGAACGTTTATTAAGTGTGATACATTGTGATTATCGAAATAAACCTGTTTTGAAAAAACTGGGGGTTACGTCTTTTCTCCTTTCCACAGTCGATATTTGAATAATATTTGCTAAAAAAAGTGCTTGATAATAACTTCATAATATAAAAGTTTCATAATGAATATAGAACTTTTTTTATATATTATCAATATCATGGTGATCTTAATCATGTAGATCGATTGAAATCGACTTGTAAGTTTTTTGTCCATGTCCGCTCCCAATGTGGAGCATATGGACTCCTAATGTAGTTTATTTCAAAAGAAGTGTTTCTACGAGAACTGCTTGTTACTCAGTCGCTCAACTTCTCTTTTCCAAAAAGAGTAGTAATTGAAGAATTGGGCTAGTGATAAGCTGATCGCTCTCGCTATGCTTCGTTTGTAAGATAGGAAGGTTGGGAGGGGGGAATTTAAGACATTACACATCATGCATGGATACCTTCGAACATAAATTCATAAATCAATTTATTAATCTGTCCGTACAGGGATTCGAACCCGTGACCTCCGTAACCGAGGCCAACGACGTTGACATTTTTTAAAACTTTAATTGTTGTCTAACCGTCTTTAATTGTAGAAATAAAAAAAATGCACAGCTAAAATGCGTTAAATATAAGTTTCTGCCAGTAATAACTACCAAACGAATATATATACTTAGTATTATTTCCTTAAATGAACATCGAAACAAATAAATCTTTTATGAGACAGCTTTTGAAACTATAAATCTATCGATCTGCATTCATAACTCAAAATACCCAATTGTCCACGTAAAGTTTTTTTGACACGACGATGTAATCTTAAATAATACTTTTTCCTAGTAGCATTATAAATAAATTCGTTAGTATCAATATTTAATACAGTAAGAAAAAATGGTTGTCCCCAAAGAAAATAATAATCGAAACCTAGTGTCTGGACCTCAGCAATGTGTAAAGTGTTTTCTGCGATAGAAAAAAATCATAAATCTAACCTTTTATGGAATCACATAAATATTAATAACGTGTGGCGAAACTTGGCCCAACTAATATTTAGATAATATTTTATTTACTAAGGTAGGCGGATATCGCGTTGGCTCTAAAGTTATATCATGATGGAGTGACAACCAGGCGCGCACAAATAAGTGGCAACATACTTCATTCCCCCAAGATAAAATATTGACAGAAAGTCTTCCAAGCCGTAGCTCATTCCATCTCGCGGCTGTGTACTTACTCGCATCCAACGCTACCTTTTTGTGCCTCGTACTGTCAAGTGCACAGGCTCCTATAAATGATTCATGAAGCTTGAGTTAAATGAATTAAAGTCGGGAACATTACCACAACTAACATTATTATAAGTAATTCTTAACATTAAAATTCAACATAAGCTTTCCATCTACAAATTAATATAATACACAGAAACAATGAGCGAAATTACTGTAGATAAATTTCAGGTTAAATACTTTATTGTATGTCTACTTTAAAAAGGATATTTATTTTGGCTTAGCAATTTCGCCAATAGTTTTATAGTCTTATAGAATTTTTAGTTTTATATAATTTTGAAATAAATAAAAGTAATAATAATAAAGAATTTTTATTAAATAATATAGGTTGT
Source organism: Himalopsyche tibetana (assembly GCA_030503985.1). NCBI lineage: Eukaryota > Metazoa > Arthropoda > Insecta > Trichoptera > Rhyacophilidae > Himalopsyche > Himalopsyche tibetana. The sequence continues at coordinate 26,619,274 of JAPJYX010000019.1, read as the reverse complement.
TCGCCACTGTTGAATTTATTTTCCAATGGTGTAACCTCTTCTTAATTTATGCAACTCATTAGTCAATCATTACGTAACGTAAATTCATTTGTGTTACCATTATTGTTTGTTGGTTTTTTTTATCATCTCCTCCTTGCCTCCCTTTTTATTTTATTTGTATAATATATCAGAATAGTAAAATTAAAATCATTAGTAGTTAAACAAGCATTTGTGAAAGTAAGCTCGGCTGAGGATGCCTCTGATGCCTCAGTTTGTAGCACAATACGTGGAATCATCTAAGTTATTTTATATTAGTTTAACAGTCTTTAAAATAAATATAATTATAAACATTTACGTTTTTATGAACAAATCATGAGTGCTTGTTATATCTAAACAAACCCTTCCTATCATTCTGATTATAAAATAACGAAGTAGGTAGAGCGATTAGTTAACTACTAACTCTGTACTAGCCATATCTTTCTTTTTCTACTCTCTTCGAAAATAGTGAGGTTGAGAAACTGAGTAACAAGCTGTTCTCGCAGAAAAAACTTCTGTCATTTTTGTAAAGATATAAACAAAAACGTATTCTTGTTATCGGTGTTATTAAATAAAATAATTGATTATTCAACTCTATACGCTCTCATCGAATTTCATATTGTCGAGTACTAGAAATACGTGTATTCGATTCTCCGTTGCGGGTTAAATGCGATATCTTACATCTTCTTAATAGTGCAATAGCAGAAAAACGGCTTGAGATAAGAAAGTTTAAAGGTCTAGACAAGATTGAAAACTATTCAACGAGAAAATCTCACCGTTTTATGATTCAGCTAATAAATATAAAATATACTAGAAGGTACGTCATCATTAATCATTCTTTACGAGTTTCCTTGACTTTTTATGCTTTTATCTTTTAATGTAAATCTGTATTCTTCTCAAAAATTAAAAACACTGTTTATTATTATAATAATATAATCGTTTAAATCTGGTCTTTGTTTTTCATTGAAAAATAATTCATTAAGACATTAAAAATATTAAATAGTTTTATAATTATAAAGATTGTGATTTGGTCTTTATGTTACTGATCTTTTATCTTTTAATTAACTTATTATTACGAACGCTTTAGTGGCATAATATTATTTAGCAGTAAAAACTTTCAATTAAAATTTTAAACATAAAGCGATGAATAATCACAATTAATCTAAATATATAGTGCCTGTGCCTAAATAATATTTAATAAAACATTTTATAGGGCAAAACTAAAGTAATGAAGTATTTTCATACTGTCTAAAATATTGACAAAAATTAAAATTTAATTTCCATTAATTATTTATGCCATATAATATCTCCTCGTTCAACATTTAATCCTCTTTTTGAATAATCTTAGGGATTTTGATTTAAGAAATTCATAATCAAATGTACGCAAAGAAAATGAAAAGTGTATGTACGTCGCTGATGTTCAAGCATTACGAATAACAACTATCGTTGAATACTTTTTATTTATCCATATCACTATATGGTCTCTAAATGAGAGGCACCTCAACAGATTTTTTAGTAAGTCGCTCAACCTTTCCTTCCCAAGGAGAATATTAGGGATATAAGGATAAGGCTAGGACAGAACTAGTGGTCAACTAATTGCTATCGCTACGCCCAGTCATTGAAGACAAAACAAACATCCACGCATTTGAACGAAAATCGATAAATCAATCAAAAAAACGCTGTTCGTACTGAGACTCGAACTCGTGACGTTCGGCACGGAAGCTCACAACGCTAACCGCTGCATCATAGGACCCGATATGAATACTAACAAGCCTAATTTAAAATATTATTTTTTATGTTGAAAAAAAAATTTAAAATAGTTCTGATGAAGGTATTAACCGAAATAGCTATCCATCCTATTTACTTTGATATTTCCTTCTATTATTACAATGGAGCTTTCTACCATGTTAATGAAAATTCAATCAAAGAACTAATTTGTATTAAAAATTAACTTACACAAAGTTACCACTGAATCCATCGAAAATAATAATAAACATGCTATGTGTGTATGTGACTACATGTAATTCATAATAATTACTAATAATGAGATATGTATCTCATTCAAATTATATTATAGATAAGAATGATAATTCAGTTAAAATGATTTTTAATTAAACGATATATAACTATAAACGGTAAAAATGTTGACTGTTCCGATTGCTCATTTCTGACAACTCATACGCTTCATTTTGGGAGCGCACAATATTTTTAAGTTATCATAATTTATAAGTATTTTTTAAAAATTAAATGATAACTATCAGCCACCATATAGATACAGAAGTAAGTTTCCCACTCGTTTTGCATGCTTTGGTTCTCCCACACAGTCATTGAGTTATGGATATATTACATATTTCCAAAATGATTACAATTTCTAGAAGGATTATGTTTTTTTGAGGTTTCTTATTGTTAAATTCTGGCATAATTTTAAGAAAAGATTATATTCAACAAGTCGCAAAGTATTTTGTATAACTTCGAACGTTTCTTGGTAAATATGTTGCCACCGTTTATATTTGACAAACATATTATTAATTTGAAGAAAAAATATATACGTTATGTAGTATATTATCAATTCAGATTCCATTTGTTGTAAGCATTTTTAACTAAGAGTTAGATATCTCATACAACTGAATACCAGTAATGTTCTAAGACAATTACTCAATGAGTCAAAATTAAATTTGATAATTTTTTATTTCAGTGATTGTGTAACCCAGGGGTGGGGAACGTTTTCTTCTCCAAAGGCCGCATTCATTTTTCTGATTCGACATAAGGCCGCAGTATACATTGAATAGGGAATCTTTGGCCTGAAAAAAATTCATGCCAGAAATTTGCGGATTTCTCAAAATTTTCAGCGTGGGACCTTTTTTTTTTAGGTCTTTTTGGATTTTTTTTCAAATCCAAAATAAGAATTTAGAAAATTTTATAGAATTGGCCAGAAGGCCGCACCAGGGTAGCCAAAAGGCCGCAGGTTCCCCACGGCTGGTGTAACTATTTTTTTTACGTATTGCGTCTCTTTCAGAAGCATTTTTATACTTCAGGTTGTTATACTGATTGTTTCACAATTTGCAACACAACCAGTGAAATAACAAAGTTATCACAAATAAGTTTGCATTTAAAACGAATTTCTACAATTTTACCACAATATCCATCTGCAATCATTAAATACCTTTTATTTTTTTTAACTACTTCATTGATTATTAAATCAATTTTATGGCGCTCACTGTCAATATTTAGTGGAAAGGTATTATATTAAAAAAAAAACACTATTTTTAAACAAATAACACTATAATATTGTATTCTCTTATCAGTTGATAATGCTCGTCATGAAACAATACAAAATAAAAGTGGAATTAGTACACATGAGTGCTTTATTTTTTTAATATGATTATTTTAAAAGGCGAATTTTACCGTTACTTTCCACTGCAAAATTACGTTAAAACTGTTTCAATCATTCACACACAGCTAGTCGCCACGTTCCGTACTAATCAAATATTTACCTCACAGATAGGTACACTAAAAAAAAAACGTCACTCGCTTACCCATACAATGTGTGAGGATTAAATTGAGGTAATTTGTAGCCATAAAAATAATCAGTTTTTTTTACTCAGCTTTGCTTGCAGAGATTTATATCGAGACTATTCTATGATTTAAATTTCTATAAATTTTTAACTACTTAAGATATTTTTATTTTCTGTCTTACAAAGTCTTCGAGAAGGTCGAAGAAGATATATCAAATAAATAATAATTTTATAAATAACGTAGACTTACGTTAAAATAGTGTTAAGCGAGAGTGTGACATTTAATCTTATAAATGATCATTCACACAACATCAAATTGTACACTTTGATTTTAATTATTTAATTAGTAATATTTAATGCACGAATTTTAAAAATTTTCTTACGCACAAATATATCTCTGACAACACGAAAGGTAAAAAATAAGATCACTGTTATTTGACTAACTTGCTCATATATTTTATTTTTTTTGTATAAAGCCGTCACGTTTTTATCAGTAAGAAAAAAACGACAACATTATAAAGACGGTTCGTTTGACATTTCTCCAGGAAAAAAATACGTATCTAGAAAAAGAAAACGCTTTTACGTTTCTGTCAAAATATACTTCACTTGGCATCTCAGCTACTTTGCCATTCACATACATTTGCGAAACGAAAATGTTCAACGTTTGCTAGAATAAAAGGAAGTACATTATACAAATGGAAGTTCTGGTTTTTATTTATATACTTAAGATACTCAGATGTGTCTCTTCGTTGATGTAAATAGAAACTCTTACGGTGATTTACTAAAATGAATAGTTAGTTTTATGATTATGGTTGAAAACCTGTTCACAGTGCTTAAAAATTTGGTTTAAAGAAAGAAATACATAATACTTCATTTTCACGTATGTTTTTCAAAACAATCAATTTAAATGTTTCAGCAAGAGATAAAGATAAGATCGGTTGCCCGATGTGGTCAAGTTGGTTAGAGATTGCTCTTCCGATCAGGCGGGTCTGAGTTCGATTCCCGGTAAGGTCAATGTCAAATTTAGATTTTTTAAATATAAACTTAAGACCTAAGACGTGGGTGTTGGGTCGAATTAACTTAAATATCTATCAAAAATATCGACAAATTGAATCATTGTTCTTGAATTATTTATGAGAAACAAAATACAGTGATCCTCCCAATTACGCGAAATCAAAATACACGAGTGCCAGAAACATTCTTTTTTTTTCAACTGATTTACGAGATTGCTGTTCGATGAGTGGATGTCTGTCATATTAATATTAATTTATTCATTTTAGAAGAAAATTTCATTTTAACTTTTGCCGAAAAATTATTTATAGATAAACATATAAATAGTTTGATTTAAACAATTAGCAAAACTTTTTTTTGGATTTTGGGATTTTCAAACAATTTCATGTAAATTTCAAAAACAGAAATTTCTTCTAGCTTTTCCAAAAATTTTCGAATCCAAAATCCCAAGAACTTACCGATTTGCCCAAATGATCAACGTGGCATGTTTTGTTTAGCTCTTCCAAAAATTTTCGGATCCAAATTCAGAAATATTTACGGATATACTAATAACCGTGACGGGCTTAGGAACCGGCTCGGCAAACCCGGTGCGAACCCATAACAGCACACCACTGAATACAACGTTTGATTGATTTATTATTTAATGCAACGATTCACATCGCCATAAATTCCAAAATATATTATCTGTGTTAAGTTTAATTAATTTTACCAAATAAATAAAACCAATTATGCTAATGCTCTATTGGTATTTTTTTTTAATATTGAAAAAGGAGAAAATATTATAAACAAAAAAATCGGATGTTTATTATTACGTAAAATAATATAATAAATGTGTCAAAATTGACAAGACTAGATACGGTATCTGATAAATATACCCGTTTATCATATACGCTATTAAGAGCTAACTGACGTCAATTGTATTATATTGTCATATTTTTTATCAGCAAACAAATCTGAACCTCCCGAAAACAAATTGGTGATTATAAATACGCGATAAAGCTCGAGATGTTTTCAGCGCCATATTGGTACGTATTCCTGATAGTATTTTTCCAATTACGCGCCATATGTAATTATTATTGGCGGGTGTTGCCCGACTTATATTTGAAAAATCTCATTAGGATGAAATGTATTCTGACAGGAGAACTTCCCCCGCTTTTTTATTTCTACATTTAAATTTCGAAATGTACGATATTTTGAAAAAGATTTTATTTTCATTCGATTGCTTTAAAGTGTTATGTAATAAATAATTTTCTGTTAGAAATATTCGCGATCTGTCTACAGCAGTGTCTCCCAAACTTTTTTACTTCACGGCACACTGGTGAATGGGACTAGTACCGCGGCACACTAAATAAAAATGCTATAAAAAGGGAAATATACATTTAAAAAAGAAAATGTGTCGCATCGACCACAATTAATGAACTTCACAAATATTTGTTTGAATGTGTAGATGATGAATTTATTTAAAATTGAAGAAAATTTAAATGAATAGGCATTGCATTAACATTTTTAAGGCTTCTTACACCACGGCACACCTTCTTCGACTTCTTGAGGCACAGTAGAGTGCCACGACACACAGTTTGGGAGACACTGGTCTACAGTAATAATACAACTGTTTTTTTTAATTAGTTTGATAAAATAAGTTTATTTTAATAGTACGAAGTTATCCCTAAGCAGAAATTTATTAATCCCTTTTTCATTTTTTCAGAATTATTTTTGAGATTTTTCGCTCTTTGCTGTAAGTTTTTTTTATTTTTGATTTCCACATTTCAATAATGTGTACAACGAGCTTTCGTGCTTTTGATCAGTGGCCAGGCTTTATGAGGGACATTTGCATACCGCCAAAAAAGCACTGTGTGTGTTTGTAATGCCACGTAGTAAAATCAATACAATATTCAAATAAAAAATGTCATGAGATTTAATCAAATAATAATAAAAAAAATATTCATAATTATTATACTATTAAAGCATCCTTTATTCTAACCAGAAAATAGTTAAACACAATCTCTATAATTAACATGCAATTATTTGACCGAATAAATCAAAATTAAAAAAGCTTTAATTATACTATGTATTTTTTAAAACACAGTTCCATTCCCAATGTGGAGCATTTGGTCTTCTAATAAAGGTTACTCTACTGAAGTTTTTTTCGAAAACTGCTTGTTACTCAGTTGCTAAACTACCATTTTTTCTAATAGTAGATATAGAAAAGATAAGGTTTGGACAAGACTAGTAGTTAATCAATTGTTTTTACTGCGCCCTTTTATTTAAGGGTTAGCAAAGTGGAATCAACATCAAACATAAATAAATTGAAAATATGCCGTTCGTTCTGGGATTTATTCCCGTGATCTCCGCCACGGAAGCCAACAAAGTTTACCACTGCGCTACGGACCCAAAAAATGTATTATACTTATTATAATATTAAACAATATTATAATTTCATTACATACTGAGTAATTTATAGTAGTAGAATGTTGTTTAATGTGATTCATTGAAGCTTCATAATTGTGAATTCCAGCATGAAAATTCAAATAAATCTGGGAATAATAAAAAAATAAATTGTTATCCATATAACAATACTTGGTGTATTACACGGAAAAAAATGGTCATTTTAATGATTCTAATATTATTTATTTGTATGCATGTTCATAGACAATATTAAAGCAATACTAGAGAAACTTTAATTAAATACAGAATATACTAGAATTACCAAAATCGTTTGTATGTTAAATCGCGCAGCACTTGCAATTTATTATTATTCATTTTCTGAAAGCGTCTGCCAATGGGATGTGCCATAATATAAAATTATTTACTTCAATGGACTTTTAAAAGACAACAGACAATGAGGTGAATGATTGAAAATTACTTACGATTCTGATAATGGAGAATGATTTTACTGCGCCTAAATAAAATATGCAGCTATCTTAGGAATAAAAAAAGAAAACAATTTATTTTACTTTTACTGAGAATTCAAGATAAAGACTTACGAAGAAAGAACTCAATAATAATATTATGGTAAAGCTTTTTTGTTTTTGCTAAATATGTCGAAAGATTAATCCTCTTAAGAAATATATTTTTATCTTTGTAACGTTATTTTTTTCGTCATTATAAAATATATTATGAAATCTTTTGATGAGCTATGAAGAGGCATACAATTTTTATGTAATAAGTAAATCGCAAAAAATACATTTATTTCTTTTATTGTTATTTTTATTTCAATTATAAAATACCTTTAAAATTCTCAATCAAATTGTCAGACCAAATAAAAACCTTGAGAGAAAAACAGCAAATATCACAAGTCTTCTTTTTCTGTAGAGAGTGGATACTTAATATATTGGTTGCTTTAAACATTTTTAATAAAAAATGAGGAATCATGGAAGAGTTTATATGGGTGTAGTTTTTATTATAAAACATTTGAGAAAATAGCATTATTAAAAAAAAAGCTATGTCTCAAGCAATTGAAGATATTGTGACGGCTCAGGTATTTAAAAGTATTGAATTTACACTAAAACTATCTGGTATAAAGTAGAAACTACTAAAAAATTTCTGCTTTTAGAAATATGTAATCTTTTTGGGAGCTGATTTGGGGACCTAATGATATTTCTTGTACAGATGTATGGGATCATGAAATGCAATGAAAATAATATGAAAAAAAAGACATGTGTAGTATGTGTTGTTTTGATTCCATGTTCATCGCTCTAAAACTAAAAATGGGAACTGTGAAATACTGTAAAACATTTCAAAACCAGGCACTTAAAAAAGACGTAAGTTGGCTTACTTCACCACTCGAGGCGTCTGAGTAGCTCGTAGGTCTTTCAGATAAACTTCTGTTAAGATAAGTTCGTTTAAAAATCCAAATGCTTCATATTAATTTTAGGAATGTAAGCAAAAAATGTAATATAATTTCGGTTTCAAAAAGTCGTCGCTAAATATTTAATTAACATTTTTTGATAACGATGGAAATGTATTGCGTAATTAATGTTGTACAATTATGATTTCCAGGAGAGCTGCGAGATGCCAGCCCGCAGGGGCCTTCTCGCACCCCAGAACACCTTTCTTGATACCATTGCGACGCGATTTGATGGCACCCGTAAGTATTGTATTTAATTAAAAACTTCCTAGCATAATTTATTTTTCAAAAAAAAAATACAAATTAACGAAAATCCTTCTCTATATTTTGAGAATTACTCGAATTTAAGGTAAATTAAAGAAAAACGTGAATTTTATTAAAACCTATTTTGTAATATATTCAGAAATATTTTACAGTCGTAAGTCCCTCTAAGCCAAAGGGTTAGCTGCGCGGAAATTTCAAAGGCTGCGCGGAACGATCAAATATTAATTTAACAACTGTCTTGTAGTGCGCGCCAACCCGGAATGAGTGCGCGGGGGCTTCTCAACTACTGCGCGGCCGCGCACGCGCGCAGCTTAGAGGGAACGTTGGTCGTAACAAAGCATGGTTGTTGTGATGTCTTAATATCCTTTCCACGCTTTCAATAACTAGGCGTAGCAAGAGCAATACGTTAACAAATAGTCCTTTCTAGACTTATTCTTCTATCTCTACTACTATCTTTGGAAAATAGAGGTTAATTGACTGACTTTCAAATAGTTCTCGAAAAAAAAACTGTTGATATACCTCCATTGAGATGCCATATGCTTCACATTGGAAACGGACACGGATTTTAAAAAAAAAGCTCCGTGGTCGCATTGTGGAGCTCACAGTCTCGAATTTCAGTGCCTTCAGTTTGATAGATCGATTTATGGTCTTCTTTTTAAATGCATAGATGTACGTGATCTCTAAAATTCTCTCCCACTACTTATCTGATACTAAAAAAGGGCAAAAGTAAAGTGATTAGCTAATCACTAGTCCTGTCGAAGTCATATCTCTTTCTTTAAAAAAGAGAGGTTTAACAACTGGGTAACAAGCAATTCTCTCGAAGCAACACTTCGACACTTAGGCACACGTTGAGGTAGGTTTCATTAAAAGTCCATATGCTTCCAAAGAGTAGTATGTTAATTAATAATATTATGTTAGATAAATATTTCCAGTAAATTCATCTAGTATTTATTAAATATTTCATTGCATGAATATATAATGTTTTCTTCATTTATTTTATTACAGAGCAAACTAAATTACAAAAACATTTCATACCATATCGACTGTGGGAAGGAAAAAGGACGTAACCCTCAATTTTCCAAAACAGTTTTTTTTCGATAATCATGTGTAATATATAACATGACACACATTCTATCGAAAGGATGGAAGCTGAAAATGCCGAATTAGTATCTAAATTTAGCTTTTAAGTTTGAAAAAGATGACCTTGTAAAAAATTAAAACTAAGAAAAAGACTGAAATAAAAGGTTTTCCTAGAGAAATTCTTGAATTAATATTAGATTATGTCAATTAAACACCAGTTTAGAAGTCTCCATGCACTTCAAGGTTGTTTTTAATTCGTAATTTTCATATGTCACAAAATTATCAAAACACGTTTTTAGCGCCTCCTGTAAAATTTGATATGTGTGGGTTACGTCCTTTTTCCTTTCCACGGTCGATATAAAGCTTTCAAACTCTATCGTCTATCGCTCGGTTTCTCTACCCCTCGGTACCCTCTCTGAGGGCCACAGCTTGGGACATTCCAAGGGTAGCACAGAGAAAAAATATTTTTAAGGGAGCCACAGCATAGTTTTGGGGTGCCAGAGCCAAATTCTGTAAGAGCTTAAAAAAAATTCTCCCGTCTTTTCATTTTGGGAAATTGTAAATTCCTAGGTAAAATCTGCCAGTGATCAAAATTTTCAAAGAATCGAAAACTATTTGATAATATTTCAACTTGATATAACAAATATGAGACTCAAAAATGCCCACGGCCCCAAAAGGTTAAGAAACTATTATCTATCGCACTAAAAATCGTATTTAAACAAATAGAAAATAAATTTTCAGTATAAAACTATTTATTACATAATCCGCTGTATTTTCTAAAGTGCTTTCTGAAGTAAAAAACTTATATGTATTATTTAAGGTAAATATGTTAAAATAATATATTTATTCTGTAAAGAACCAATAGTATCATCTTAAAGTCGTCTCCATAAACTTTTGCCGGCAAGAGGAATAAAGATCTAATCAGCTTTCCTCATGGGAACACTTTCCTAGTTCAGTTTCCTTTGTAATATGACCCTATCGTATGATTTTCATAAAACTGTGAAGTTTCTTTGCTCTTGGTTTGACTTTGAATTCAGCTTCCCCGCAAACTCTAAATTTAAGTGTTCAGCTGCGATCACATATTTCGTGTAATATTATCTGTTACAATATAACCTTCACTAATTTCATCATAAACCATAAGCATATCAAAATCACCTTTTTACAGGTGACGAAACAAAATTTAAATTGTAATTGGCAAAGGATCCTTTCTGGTTCATTAAACATTAATATATTTCACTATACCTACAATAATTAATTCGAAGGTAATTTTCACTTATAAATGTTACGTTCGAATTATGTACATTCACACAAGTTTTTTCACTAACGACCCGGGATTCGCCTTTCGGTATCGTTAGGCGTTCAAGTGCACAGATAAACTTGAACTGACGCTTTGTAAATGAGTGTATCGTGTTTAAATATGAAATAAATGTATCACTAGGCTTAAAGCCATCGCTGGCGAAAACGATTAATCCATGAGAATGCCTACAGATTTGGATGGTGGATAATTTTAAAAATTATGTTTATTTTTATTTATTGGAGAAATTTTATAATTATATTAACTCAGATATAGGATATAAGAGTGGAGAATTTGGCAGATATACCTGCTCATTCAAAATCATGCTTTTAAGTTGTGCTCTGTTTATCTATACAATTTCTTGTAAAAATAGTTTATGCTCGTTCGTATTTGGGTGTATCATCTTAATCACCTCCCTGTTCGTCATTGAACACGTGGTTTTATGAAATTAAGTGATTGGCAAAGGTGAGCGTATCTTTTTTTAATCTTTAAAGCAGCCATGTGTTCTGACAATCTAGTCTTCAATATTCTTTCGGTTTTTTCGATATAAAATTTTGAGCAACAAAAGCATTGCAATCTATAACTATAACTAACACCTGAAGATGCCGAAAGGCGAAACCCGAGTCACTAGTGACAAAACTTGTGTGAATGTACATAATTTGAACGATTCAAATTTAATATTAAAATTCCACCAAGCATCTTCAGTCGAAATCTTAAATTATAAATGTTTCATTTTTTAGTTAGTTTTGTTTGGTTTAAATTTTACGTAAAAATCTAAACTACGAACGTTTGTATAACTAACGATGTTTTCATAGCTTTATCTCTAAACACATATTCGTTTTATTTCCAAAAAAAATACAACCTAATTGAAAGAATCACGCGCATTATTTACGCCTAACGTTTTATCGCGGTCGTAAAAAATGCCAACACACGATCGTATTTAAATGACAAAGACTGTAACTTTTTTTTGTTCGTCAGATCTTTTACGTTTCCTTGAATCGATTCTTTGGGCGGGTGGCTGAAATCGCGCAATTTCCTCTTCCGGCTGATTGTACATCAAAAGACATTGCTGTTAGACAAAAAAACTCCTGAGTGTTCGGAAATTAATGCTTCGTCCGATTGACAGGATCTTTCACTCTCCTCAAATCGACGCTTTAGTAAATATTTTCTCTTCTCTTTCCTTATTACAGTAAGATGACTGGTTAGGTAAGACAAACGAAACGGATCAGGAATTTGTTCGTCGCTTTAATGATGCCTTAAAAAGATTAAGGACTTTTTTAAGGCAATGGAAAACAGCGAATATTTTTCTTTGAAATGTGAGCGCTGTATTCAATTTAATTTTAACACGCCGATCTAAAACATTGCATGCTCAAATCAAATTAATAGAATTGTGTATTGTAAACACTAAAATATTTTACTTATTCGGTTCGATTTTTCACTTGAAGCTGAAAATAAAAAATAATCTTTTTAAGTATTATTGCCTGTTTTATGTTAATGTTATTTTTGTTTAATTAAATATTTTTTAAAAAATACGCTAAGAATGTTAATTATATTTAAAACAATTGATTTAATTACCAGTTCAAATGTAATGGATTTAACTTAAGAACTTCATCACAGGTAATTGAAAATATTAATTAACCGGAAAACATACGCATTTCTGGTATTTGAATATTCAAACATAAATGATATGATGATATTAACAATTTAATCATACCATCTGCGCGATAATTAATTCTATAATTGAGATATTCCAACGAAAATGCGAACTAAACATCTTAAAGATACACACAAGTAGAGTTTGGGATAGTGCTCAGTATGTATGTGTGTCAAGTACGAAAAGGGAAAAGTTTTAGCGGGAAACAACCGCCAGGCTTAGGCGTATATCTCTAGATCGGGTGTTTCCCTCTTTTGTGACACAATACATTTCGGAAATACATTAAGCCCTTCAAACAAACACAAAGAAGTTTGTAGTGCAAGTCTTCCGCGTAATTATCTAGCGTATTAATTGCTAATTGTTCTCGCTTATATAATATTATGAGTAGCTGAATATATTGTTTATTTTTTTACGTACCGTATCCTCTCTCTAAGTGAAATATAAAAAATACTCTTTATGGAACATCATAATGTCTTCAGTTTTAAGCAAGTTGCACAAACTCTTCGAAAAGGTTTGAAATATAAGAAAGGGGTTATTAAAATATCAATAGTTTTTTAATCATTACCTCTAATATCCGATTTCAGAATCAGATATGGAAGATTCGTGGTATTTATGTTATACATTCATGTTTATTGATTAAAATCAGTTGAATCACATTTACGCAGGTTCAAATTTCCAATATCTGAGCCACGTGTTTGTGACACAATAAGTTTGGGGTTATAATGTGAAACGTACTATTTCCAAAACTCGAAATTTTCAGTAAAGTCAAATACTATAACAAATAACACAAAAAAAAATATATTTTCATAAAAAAAATAAAAAAAAAAACCATAAAAATATGATTTTCAATTTGAAAACGACAGTGTTTTAGATATTTATATTAAAACTAATTGGACTAGTCGATTTCTAAGGCTTAAATTACCTTATCTGCATATCTAACTCAATATCGTTCATTTTGAAAATAGTACGTTTTGCATTATAAACCCACAATTGTTTCATTCAATATATTTTTACTTCGTAGGCAGTCTTTCATATATTCATAATTATATAAAGTATATCAAACAGCAAAACATTTAAACTTGCTTACAAAACTGGTACATAACTTTGTTTATGTTAAAATATAAATATATGTACTAAAATAATTACCCAATCTGTAACCAAATAATCAACGTCGTTAGTATTGGTTGAGGTGTTTACATGTTCGATTTCCAGCTCGATCTGCTTTGTGTTCGAAAATGTAGATTTTCTCAATCTCGTAAAATCCTTTAAAAAGGAACGTAGCAAGAGCGATTAGCTAACCATTTGCTCTGCGCTTGCTTTAAATTTCCGTCATTATTCTAGCCGCAAAAAAAAAAGTTACTGGTGTACCTAGCAGTTTTTGTATAACAATTTTTATTATTAGAAATCTATTATATTTTTATAGTTTTGTCCAAAGTAAAAATATAAATTGATAGTCTTGAAATGCGCATAACCAAACCTCTGACGCATCTTAACTGAATTGTAAAGAAGTGGTTATTATTATTTGTCTCACCTTTTCGGTGAATCATTTACTCATTTATCTCAATTCAATTTGAATTTATTGCAACATTGACAAAACCATAAAAAGATATTTAGAGTTGCATTTATTTGTAAACGAGAGATTGTTTATATTTCTTTATTTTGATTATAAAAACATTTTCATACCAAGAGAAAACTAATAACTTTGTCTAGCTGTACTTTTGTGGACGTATTCGAATATAATGGGTAATATAACTCATAACATGCAAATTTTGTCATATTGTTCTATGGAACTAGGCCGTCGATGTGTTCCACATTGGGACCAGATGTAATTACAAAAATAAAATGGACGCTTCAAACGTAAATATTATTAAACGTATTAACGAGTATAAATCAATGTTGATTTGACTCACTATAAAAAGTCTGTCAGAAAAGAATGTTTCTTTGTGCTTAAAAAGAGGGAAACTTTCTAAAAATATTCCTTTCTTTTAAATTACAAATTCAAACAAATTTGCAAAAAGCAAAGTTTCACGGTGTGCTTTGTATTTCAGACTTCGTTAATCAGTTTGAAAACTTTGGTAATGCTATTTAAACAAAGCAAATATAATGAACGTAATGTATAGTAGCACTCACAATTTTTTTTTATCATCTTGGAAAGTGACGGAAAAATTCGGCTTTATAATCCAGACATGTTGACAGTGTAACAACCTGTCAAAAATAATCTTGTGTACACTCGCACAGTTTAAATATTATGATATGTATGTTGACTGTTAATCTCAGTATTTTTCAAAATGAATTTTTAATACAGTAACATCGTTTTGGGTAAAACATTATTGCTTGAGCGACCTCTGTCAAAATTAAGGCCAGATCTGAAGTGTCGTAGCTACATATAATATTTCTAAGCTATGTAAATCGGTAACTTGTTGATAAATATTTTCCGTTACAATTGGAAACAAAGAGTTTAGTGTCATCATTTGGATAATTACAAATGTTGTGAATACGCATTTGATTTTGTCAATTTATATTACTGCCGTATTCATAGAAATAAATAATATTTATTGTCAAAAAATTAAGTTGTTTAACAAATGAATTACTTCTTTAAATACAAGAATATATATTTGAATAAAAAGTGAAACACTAATATGTAGTTCGATATTTAAAAAAAACGCGTTTTTGTTTTTAATTTCTAACGTCACGTATTCACCTTTGATGTAAATGTTATTATTCAATTTTAAATAGATTTATTCAACCATTTTTTAAGGATTAAATTATTTTTAAAAATACTGTATAAAAGAAGCATTTGGTCAGAGTGATTTTGTGTTTTAAAATAGCGAGAAATACTGACAGCTTACTAACAAAAAAATAACTCTTTTATGGCATTTTGCTTGCACAACACTCAGCAGAATGCTTGAATTCATTTGTATTATTTTCAGTACAGCCAAATTTGCATAGCGAATTCAAACACAAAGCCGTTCTGTTTAATAAACCATATTTAACGAGCAAGTCTTTTTCTGGCTTCGCCACGTACAACTCTTTGCAGTGTGACCAATTCCAGGATTGTGGAGACCGCTCATTGAAAATGAGCTTCTATTTTGGCGGTTCGTAATGCTTAATAATTCCAGAACGTCATGACATTGCTACTTGCTTGCGGTATTTTCGTAGTTGAGTTAATAACATTTTAATATGGAATCATTAAAAAAAATATTTTATCGAAGACCGCTCATGGAAAAAAATATTCTGTAGTCAATTCAGTACTGCCTTTAACATTTAAACGCCCGTGGACTTTTTTGCGAAATTTTTGCATGATCCGTAGCTTTTATAAAAATAATTATATCTCTAAAACTAGTCAGCCTATGTAGGTAAATTAAAAAGCAAAATCACATTTTTATATAATTATACATTCAAGTTAAAGAATTAAAACTTAAAAAAATTAAACCATAAAATTACAAAAGAATAGAGAATTTTCTAGGTATGGAAAAAAATCTGTATTCCTATTGAAATATGTTGTATGATGTGGATAATGCTGATTTATTACGGTCCGCCTAACACAACGCGTATTCCAAGAGTTGACCTTGTAACGCAGATATTTATATTACTCATATGAAAAAAATATTGAAAATATACATCGAAACTGAAAAAAAATTATGGATCGGTATCTGAAAGTCATAATTCATGTAAGGTAATATTCATATTTTGAATAGCACTATCATAAATCAGTGTAATTCGATAGTAAAATGTACCATAATCACTGGTCCCGTACGGGACCGTCAGGTGTTAAAAGGTTTATGTTTTATAATAAAAAAAAAAACTAATCGACGTCATAATTAGGGCATCCAATCTCGGAATCTCGTCTAATTTTGCTATCACGAAATTCCGAGATTGTGACAGTAAATCCTTATGTGTAGCATACAGCTTCTTAATGGAGGTATTTCTACAGTGTTTTTTTTACGATAAATGCTAGTTACTCAGTTGCTCAAACTCTAAAATGGTCTCCTGCACCAACTGCAGTACATTTGTGTAAGGGTCCAAATTGTGTTTCCTCTCTTCAAAAACTTTTGCTTTTGCTTTGATTTGTAACATAAAGGCTCACATTGACATCACAGTTAAAATATTGTAGGTCTAAACTTAGTTCTGACAATTCTCGGAAACCATAACACATCAATACAAGTTTCAAAAGTCAAAAGTTTTCAAATTAATTTTTGCGAATATTGATTTGAAACATTAAAAATTCCGAGAGAAAATGTGCTGGAACGCCGTTTTACCACGTGATATGAGGGAGAGAGAAGCACTGCTACTTATAATCATTCAAGTTCTTTTAAGTAGATGACCTGAAAAAAAATGTTCAAAAAATGTATAAACATAGTGACTTTGTGTCAAACTTTTTCTTTTAGAAGAATGAATAATTAAAGCGAAATTCTATTATACAAAAATATTTGAATATTTATAACTATTTTGACATCACATCATTGTCAGAACTATGATTGAACAAATTTTCGTTTGACTGCTTTGTTATTTCTCTATCTAAAATATAAATATTAGTTTCCTGAAGTTTTCTGGTGTTGCGGGTCAGACTCACAATTTCCTGGATATTATTATTCCTAGGGTTTGTCTTTATGTCACATTACCTCTTCATAGACTGAGAATTTATACTCCTTTCTCTTATTGATTCTGTGAAAGTATTGTGTTTGATACTAAATATTCCGACAGGCTTTATTATGCTTAATTAGATATGATCCAATTATGTTATTCAGATATTACTAGCATAATATTTATGGATCGAATCCAAAAGCAAACGACTGATATTCTACTGCTCTAGCTAACAAGTTCGTGTATCTAGGGTAAGCATTTGGGATTTTGTGTCGAACCAACCCGAGAATAAATTCCCGGGAAATTTACGGTTTTTACAGGTCTTGCTTCCCGCAATATTTAATTTAACAACCCGAAGCTTGTGACTTGCTAATTTTTTAATAAAATTTTACCTAACTCATCTTTCACCTGCTGTGGCCTAGTTGGTTAGAGCTTGCTCTACCGACCAAGCAGGTATGGGTTCGATTCCCGGTCAGATCACATCGAATTTGAGAATTATTCAATTCAAAGTTGTGATCCTGTTCTAGCCTTATCCTTCTTTCCTTACTACTCACTTTGAAAAAAGTGAGGTTGAGCGTTTAAGTAACAAACAGTTCTCGTAGAAAAAAAAACTTCTGTTGAGATACCTCCATAAGAGGGCATTTGCTCCACATTGGGAGCGGACATGCATTAAAAAAAACTCATCTATTCAATATTAATATAGTTAACTTTTCAACCTTTCATTAAATAAAACCGTACAGTGCCTCCAATCCCGAGATTCCGTCCAATTTTTTGATCCCGATATTCCGGGATTGTGATAGTTCTAATCCAGGGATCAAGTTTTTTTTTTAAAAATGCGTCTTTCCGTTTTGGGAATTTCGTAAATTCTTAATATTCCAAGATTTTAAAATCACCTTGCAAAAATTTCTTTATCCCGAATTTATGTTGAGTGTTTTATGAAAAAATGTCAATTCCGATATTTTGGGATCACAAAAAGGGTCCGGAATTGGATGCCGTAGTGGTGATAAATGCTATTTTGCAGAAATATCCAATAAAATACTGAGTCAATGTATTATTTTTCATAAAAAAAAATCCATCGGCAAAATCAAACGAATCCCTCGAATTATGTGAAATGAAGCAATATTTAACCTAAAAATACATAAGTTGTAAGTTACCGACAATGGCCATGCATAGAAACATTTTTTCATAAAAATTACTTCAGTACTACAATTTTATTTCTCGTGTTCCGGGACAAGAAAAAACCAAAACATTAAATTGAATTCTTAATTAACGTCAGTATAGAAATTATTTAATACAAAAACGAAACAATATCAATTAGTTGATAGCTTTGATTCCTTAAATATTTATTTGTTTCAAAGGTTCATAACTTGGAGCTCTTGAAGTCAAATCATTTGAGCATTATAGGAATGTTTAGATTTCATTACCACATGTTGCATATATAAAACAAGGAAATATGTGCACTAGTATATTAATACTACGAACGTTATTTCAGTCACTGAATTAGTGCCAAGCTCTTTGAACTTATACTAAGAATACACACGGTCGCTCTGGAAAATAATATAAAACAACATTATGATATGTAATTACAAAATGCAATGAAAACATTGTTTTACACACCGTTGGCGGAATAAACATCACACAACGCTATTTCTACAAAGTTATTTAAGACTTTCGACTCGTAATTTTTAACAGCTGGGTTCAGAAAATTAACCGCCCGCAATTCACCGCCACATCAATTAATCGAATAACCAATTTATCGCCTTTAAATGATCGCTAGCATATTTTACCGTCCAGATTCTTGACAGTAAATTATATTTTTAGCAGTTGGGTGTTTTTTTTTTGAGTTCGGAAAATTTACCGCCCGCAATTCACCGCCAGCAGTTTACCGCGAGAAATTAAACGCTTAAGTTTGCCGTCACATCAATCAATCGAATAATCAATTTATCGCCTATAAATGATCGCTAGCATATTTTACCGTCTAGATTCTAGACGGTAAATTATGCTAGCGATAATCTAGAAGCAATGAACTGTATTTAGTCAAATCTATAAATTGTTTATCCAATCAACTGATGAGGCGGTAAACTGCTAGCGGTTTTTTTTTTATTAAAAACACAATATTCCTTTGTACTTATTTCCACTTTTATTTATCAAGACCACGACCAGTTTCGCTCATGGTGAGCATTTTCAACTGATAAGAAATAGAAATTAGCAATGTTATTTATACAAAAACAAATTTAAATGAAAAAGTGTGATGAAGAATTTACAAATTAAAATATTATGAATAAGTGAATTTAAAATAGCACAAATTAAAAAAATTAACACCTCTAACATGTTATTAAAAGATCTCTCAGTATCAGGTAGAACAGAAAAGTATTTTTTCATCTCTGCCATTCATGCGTTTGGAAATTTAAGATTCTAACATTTGATTTAATTGAAATTACATATTTAAGCTATCGTATTTTTTGTTGCAAATTGAAGGGTAAAAAATGTGTTACCCTTACAAAGTTCTATGGTTTCAACTTTTTGATAATCAATTTTTACAACCTCTATTTTTGTCGTATAGAAAACTAAAAGAGCAACGAATTTATTAATTCAACTTTATAGAATTTTGTATTCACACCATGCCAACGTTATCATGATAAGTCCCGCTGCCTAACACGAAAAGGGAAATTTTGGGTAACAACCTTTTCAGACATTCGAAGTTAATTATGCCGTTAAGCACCACCCTGTCTGGGGTGTTGGAATTTCCTTATTGAATGCAAACTATAGTTTAAGGTGGGTAGTTTTCACTCGTTGGGACTAACCTTTCCTGAACAGTAAAGGGACGTATGTGACAAAATGATTGACTTCTCTTGATTGGATTATTTTAATATGATGTATTTTTTATCCATGCCTTCTCCTAATGTGAAGCATATGGCTTCTTGGTGGAGGTATCTCAACATAAGTATTTCTACGAGACTTTTTTGCTACTCATTCCTTCAACTTCTCTTTTACAAGCTGGTACAGGATTAGTGGTTAATAATCGATCTCGCTACGCCTAGTAATTAAAGGATCAGAAAAATTTTGTTCGTACTTGGACTCGAATTTGCGAGATCCGGCACGGAAGTTCACATCGCTTACCGCTGCGCCATAGAACCCGGCATAAATACTGCTTTTAAATTATGATTCTTTTATTTGTAAGATGAAAACAAAACCTATCAAAATTAATATTGAGCGATAAAAAATTGTCGGTCATAGTTAAAAAAAAACGGGTTGTAATTGAATGTACGAAAAATCTTAATAAAGTAAATAAACAAGATGAAAAACAATCTCGCATAAAAAAACGATTTTTTTGCGCTATTGTAGTTTTAAAAACTGTCAGTTTACTGAAATTAGTTAGTTTTGGCTGACAAAAGAAGAAACATGTAATAAATCTACAAACAAATCATATTATAAAATCGCAAATATCTAATACTTTAAGATTTCGACTGAAGGTGCATGGTGGAATTTCAATATTAAATTTGAATCGTTCAAACTATGTACATTCTCACAGATTTTGTCACTAACGACCCGGGTTTCGCCTTTCGGGCATCTTCATGCAATCCTCTTGTTGTACAAAATTTTATATCGGCAAAACAGAAAGGACACTGAACACCAGAGTTTTAGAGCATATAGCAGCCTTTAGATTGGAAAAGACACGTCTACTTTTGCTAGTCACCTAATTTTGGAAGGACACGTGTTCAATTAGGAACAAGGGATAAAAATGTTACACCCAAATACGGACAGTCATAAGCTCTTTTTTCAGGAAATTTTGTAAATAAATAGAGCACAATTACATAGTCTTCCGATTTGAAATGAAATATTAAGCCTACCGGGATCCCCACTTCTATACCCTATATAAATATAATCATTAAACCTTTGCCGACAAACAAATAAATATAATTCTTGAAACTACTTACTACGCAAATCTGTGGGCATTCCCATGAGCTTATCCTTTTCGCCAGCAATGGCTTTAAACTCAATGATACATTTATTTCTTATTTAAACACGAACCATTCATTTACTAAGTGTCAGTTCAAGTTTATCCGTGCACTTGAACGCCTGAAGATGCCGAAAGGCGAATCCCGGGTCGTTAGTGACAAAACCTGGGAGAATATGCATAGTTTGAACGATTCAAATTTATCTAATATTTATTCGATTAAATGTCAAAAGACATTCATATGTAGCTATGATTTATAAATTATTTTATTAGTAGCATGTGTAGTGCAATGATAAATAATATGTTTAATGGGTAAAATCTCCAATAACGTTTTCCGGACTGCTTTATAAATAATAATATCTCTACAATGTTTGTTTTTGTAGATTGGACTCGTGTATTTAAATTATGTCAAGCCCGAGACTGTTATTGCACTAAAGATTCCAAAACACGCGAAGAATTTCTTGAACAAACATGTTTATGCAATGCAATCGCGGTGAATATGTAGTCCACTGAAATTAATAGATTTTTTTTTATACCGCGCTTTTGCACTTAGCGTTGAAGTTTTACGATCGCTGCACTTGTTACTTTGAATACAAAAAAATGATTTTGTCTTAATAGAATGCCGACAGACAGAATCGTTGCTTCAGTTTATATTTTGAGAAAAATGTAAATTGTTTACTTGTGTGGAATAATTTTATCAAATATTTCGATTTTTCTTTAAATCAAAATGATTGTTATACAGCAGTGGTTCTAAAACGGGGGTGGTACCGCTCCCCTGGTGGGCGCTTAGAAGTCTAGAGGGCGTCTTTAATTGTTCAGAACTTGAGGGGCGCTGCAGGAATTCGAGAGGGCGATGCTCTCAGTCAGGGGGCCTACTGAGGTATTATTATATGTGTTTTATTTGTGGTAGGAAATCCATTATATGAAATAATCGTAGATAATTGTGTAATTTTGGAATTTCTAAAGGGGGCGATTCTTTAAATACGGTTAAGAAACACTGTTTTACAGTTTTAAAGTTCTTATTTTGGATAAAATTAATACAACATAACTATCAAATGTTTAAATTCAAATCGTTTGGAAATAAACTACATTTTGTATAATGTTTATTGGCTTCCATATTACACAAATATTCATCGACGATTGGAATAGTATATACCTGGGGTGGGGACTTTTTTCTTTTCTAAAGGTCACATTCATTTATGCCGAGAATTTGCGGATTTCCCAATTACCAGCGCGGGAGCTATTTTTTTTTTGGCTCTTCCAAAAATTTTCGAATCCAAAATTTACGAATTTACTAAAAATAACGGAATTGGCCAATCTAGTCAAAAAGGCCGCACCAGAGTAGAGAAAAGGTCGCAGGTTACCCACGCTTGGTATATACCGTATTTTCATGTCTGTTTTTTTTATATTAAATAATTATATTTTTCTTTCTTTTAAAAAAAAATCGTAGTAACTCTTGCGATTGAATAGTGTTGCCTAATTGTCCTTATTTGTTCTCCCATTTTTAACTAACAAGTATTTATGCATGCATAAATATTATGGACTTATAAAACAAAATGTACAAAAAAACATTTAAAAATGCGTTATTCACATTTCATTTAAAATAAAAATTAAAACTGGTATGAGCATTTTCAATACGCGATATTGTATAGTTAATTGACATTTATTCCTATATGATTTTTCCAATTTTTTCGTTAGGTCATATTTCGACCATTATTTAAATAAAAACCTTTTGCTGTATGACTCCAACATTACCATGTCTTTATTATGTAATATATAAGCCTCTGCGGATTAAACGAGTTTTTCCCTGTAAAAAATATGTTAACATGTTTATAATAAAACTGAGAGATTTTAACATATCATGAACGAAAGACAGCGATTGTTGAAAGACAGGGAATCATAAAGGTCTCGTTTGACAGCAACATACTCGGTAAAAGAGCAAGAAAATAAATTCGATTTGTTTATTAAATATTGAGTTTGAAATTGGTAGCCATAAATAAATAACTGGTATCTATTATTTTGCAGAAACGTTTGGAAAATTCACAAATACAATATCATTTCAATCATACGTCTCGCAACAAATAAACACGTGTTGCCTTATTTTCATGAAAAATATTGTACAGTAATTATTGTTTGTGTTTTAGAAAAAAATATGAAAACTTGACATTCAAAAGCTCGATGCCGCTGCCTGTCATTTTCAGTTATCAGTAATTCTTTGAATACGATTATTTTAAAAAATATTTTTATTTTTCGAATATGTTCAGTTTTTTTTCACATTTTTGTATATTTATTCAGAATCGAAACATTAAATATGTGTGTTTAAAAAATTAAAACGATGATTCAAAAAAATACTTTTTACCCACAGATATTTTATTGCCTCATTTTTTTTTATTTACATTCTATTTGTACTCTCTACAGAAAATAGATTGATTGACAATATACATATTTATTTCGACTCTTTTAATATAACCCTTTGCAGTCTTTAATTGAAATATGCTTTCACATTAATTCGTATTTAATTAATTTATTATCGTATAATTATATTAAAAAACATTTTGAATGTTTCAGTATAGGAATATTTGGATGAAAAAAAACTTATATTATTAAAAAAATCAGTAAATGAAAAAACATTGTCAAATCTGTAATGTCGAGTCTAGTTCGACATAGGACATCTAAGGATGAAAATTGTAAAATTTTGTTTCGTCTGATACTAAGCCCAGCTGATTTGTAATAGAACTCTTTTTTTTATTATTAATTATTTTTAACTGCAGCATTAAAACTTAAAAATAATATAATCATATTTTCACTACAGAAAAAAAATATTAACTATTATAGATAATAAAGAATCACAAAAAAATATAGAAAACTAAAAAACAAATTATCTATGTATTTGATTTGGCTTTATTTTTTATTGTAAATTAGTAGTTATTGTTGGTTAATTGAATGGTCCAATATAAAATATAATTTTATATTGGACTCTTGTGAGGTGAAGTGAGCCAACTAGTGAAATAGTAAAAAATAAAACTTGGACCTTCAAGTACAATCGCGTCATTATTTGGTGGTTTTGGCGGATTGCATATTTTTATTTTACGGAAATAACACTGTTTTGATGTGTATTAATTGAGGTTACTTCACTTTTACGATACTTTAAGACGTGTATAATACGGCTGATTTCACCTTTAATGGGTCCATATTATGTTTGATAGCTATTTCGACTTATCTCTTCATCAGAACTATCGTTCATAGAACTATCGAAACACCTATCGGCTATGTATAAAAAAATATAATTGTATGACTAAATTACTTCGATATTTTTTTACCTCATTATTATTTGTATAATTATATATACATTATTGCCATATTCTCAAATCACATTCGCCTGCTGTCGTCCAGTTGGTGAGAGCTTTCTCTACCGACAACGCAGGTCTGTGTTCGATTCCCGGTAAGATCACAGTGTCACATTATCTAATTCAAATTTGTGATCGAAGACTGAGTGTTTGTGATGTCAATTTATTACATTATTTCTTCTCCTGCCATCCTTCTGATCCTTTTATAACTGAATGTAGTAATATCGATTAGAAAACCACTAATCCTGTTCTAACCTTATCCTTCTTTCCCTACTACTCACTTTAAAAAAAAAGTCAGGTAGAGTGGCAAAAATTGCTTTCAGAAAAAAAACTTCTGTTAAGATACTTCCATAAAGACGCCATATGCTCCACATTGGGAGCGGAAATGGATTTTTTTTGTTAAATGCCATATTTCTCTTACAATTTGTTTTGTAACGCATTGTCACTGGGCATACTTAATTATATATAAACACAGTGATCGATTTATTTTTTTATAACTTTCGTGATGTACAAAACTGGTTTTTATTTTTGGTAAAAAAAAGACAAACGCTTGGTCATAAACAATCACTCAGATAGTATCTGTTTATTCAAAATATACAATTTGATGGAAAATTTGGTCACACGTATCGTCACAATTTAGTGTCAATATTGAATTGTTTGCGAACGTGTTTTCGCGTTATCATCTATCAAGTCCCGCGCGCCATCAACCTCTCCATAATTTTCGAAAATGTTTTTTTTACCGCGATTTGTTTATCCAACAAATCCCGTTAATATCGCACCGGAACAAAATGAATGATTAGCTGCAGCCATTCATGTTAACGCGGTTTATTGTACGGCTCAGCATTTTACGGCCGCCATTTAACGACGTTTCTGGCTTTTAAAACTCACACAAAACAATTATTTTTTCCGTGTTTATGTTTGCGGGAAAAACTGCGGCCAAAATAGAATTTTGCGATGGTCGCTATGTTTTTTTTATCTCCCGCAATAAACTTGTTCCATTTCTTCAGACATTGACGCGTGTGCAGTTTCACGGTTAATGCGTATACAGTTTGGACAAAATGCTATGCATATATCGGAACAGACAACTTATTGTAATGACAAAATGTTTTCTCTGGATTTTTTATTCAAAACCGCTACGCTACGGGGCTTACAAACATAATAGAACCGGAACCTGGTTCCTATAATTTTCTCAAAGAACCGGAAACTACGCAATTTTTAGCGGGTTTTTTTTTAAATTTCAATATATATATTTATTGATTCAAATTAAATTTATGTTATTAAATCTTACCGTTATTACTTTAACCTATTTGTTCTTGTGGTATTTTCTTAACTGCCAACTATTTAATATAAACATGAGTTTCAATAAACAATACCAATTATCTTAAATAGCACATTAGTATAAAATGGTATTTATATATAACTCCAACGAATATATTAAAAATCTATTCTTATTTTTCATTTATAAAATAATACTAAACTATAAAATAAAAATAAACGTTCATCAAGTCAAAAATAATATCACTGTGCTACTTCTTACTAAGGATGAACCAATCACGGCCATTATGTTATTCTATCATCTGTGATCACTTAATTTGGATCGTACTCAAGACGGTGTTCCATTTTTTTAATCTGAAAATGCTTGTTCATTGATATCAATTATTAATTTAATCAAATGTATATGCCAACACATTATTATAGCAGATTGATTAAGACAGTTATCAACTGGCGTATAGCATATAAGCATGAACATTACAATTCACGTAATATCAAATATGATAGATTGGGTTTTTGTCACAGAGACAGCAGTTAGAAAAGTAAGAGTAAAATCAAAATCTTCAATACGTTTAACACAAAATTAAATTACGTTAAAACTTCTTTATCCATGAGGAGTATATAAAATTTTCAAAAACTTCTTTATACTAGACTTTTACTGTTTAGGTCCAATCGTAACAGCTTAAAATTATAAATTTATTTTCGGCTATTTGGTGCAGTGGTCAACAACGTTGGCTTCCGTGTCAGTTTTCACCGGCTCATGTCCCAGTATGGGTAGGATTTATCGATTTCTGTTTGAAGACATAGATACTTGTGATATTAAATTCCTTCCCACCATCCCAATCCTAAAAAAATAATGGGTTGGATTGATAATGATAAGCCAACCACTAGCCTTGTCCTTGCCTTATTCTTACTATCCTTACTCTCGTCGGATAAAAAATGTTGGGCAACTGACTAACAATCAGTTTTCGTATAAAATTTTCTGTTAATGTATTTATTATGTACTTATTCATAATTGAAGCCCCATCGGTATCTAAGTATAAATATATTTATTTTACGTCAAGGTTTTTTTGAAATTTAATTAACATACAAACATTTTTTTGTCTGTTTTATGTTGTAGAATCATTGTACGTAAGCTAATGTATCATTCAGTAACATGATATATCCATTTCACAAATATCGATTTTAAAAAAGTTTGTTAAATTCAATGTCCTCAAAACATGTAAATCTAAGTGTACAATATTTTTGCTATAATCATCAATATGATCTCCAATAACAAACAATATTTATTTATCACACAAATTTACCTAGCGTATAGTGTAATTTAAGATTTCGACTGAAGGTGCTTGGTGGGATTTCAATATTAAATTTGAATCGTTCAAACTATGTACATTCTCACAGATTTTTTCACTAACGACCCGACTGCTAATTTTGTAAATAAATAGAGCACAATTGCATAGTCTTCCGATTTTAAATGAAATACTAAACCTACCGGGATCTCCACTTCTATACCCTATATAAATATAATCATAAAACCTTTGCCGACAAACAAATAAATATAATTCTTGAAACTACTTACTACTCAAATCTGTGGGCATTCCCATGAGCTTATCCTTTTCGCCAGCAATGGCTTTAAACTCAATGATACATTTATTTCTTATATAAACACGAAGCTTTCATTTACTAAGCGTTAGTTCAAGTTCATCCGTGCACTTGAACGTCTGAAGATGCCGAAAGGCGAAACCCGGGTCGTTAGTGACAAAATCTGTGAGAATGTACATTGTTTGAACGATTCAAATTTAGTGTATAATGAATGCCAGAAAAAATTAAAATTAAATTACAGATGTCAGTCACCCCAGTCGCCTAATATTTTTAAAACTAATTTATGTATGTAGTTATAATTTTTCATACAAACAGATGTCGTAGTATTTTGACTTTTACGAAGAAGCCCGCATGAAAATTGTAAAATTAAATCATTTTTATATGCTAAAGTGATGAGGTAATTTTAAATAAATGATGATAGACTCAATTTGAATTTTTATTAACTATAGCATTACACTGTCAAGCATCTTTGGGGCGGTATTTTGGTATTCAAAGCGGTTTTTTATTGGGAAAATTTATTTAGAAACGTTGCTTACAACGTTGTAACTTATAGTTGATCTAATAAACTGATATAATAAAAACTGATTAACATAGAACAGATAAATCTTCGTGGGTTTTCGTTATAATGCAAAGATAAATTGCATTACAAATTCAAAAAATATCTTGACTCATAAACCATACAGGCTTTTTAATCACGGATTTATGGATCACTTTTATGGTGTTCACTGTCAATACTTTATGAAAATGCATTATATTAAAAAAAACACAATATTATTTTGTAAATATTTCCACTTTCATTTACCATTATCAGAACCAGTTTCACTTATTGCGAGAATTTTCAACTGACAATAATGTGTTTTTCTTAATAAACGGATTTATTAAATTAAACTTCTTACATATTTTGTCAACCACGTTTTTTAGTGATTGAATATAATAAACGATTGGTTTAAATCAAAAATATTGAGAGAGTTTGATATAATAGCTTTTAAAAGTAAAGCTCTCTTGAATTATAGCTGAATATTATTTTTTTTTATTATAGAAATCAAATTAATGCGTACTTGCTTCAAAAAAATTATGCCGTTGAAGTTTTTTGTATTGATACTTTCAGATTCAGACGCAAACCATTCTCAGCAAAAAAAGCTCAAGCCTTTTGGAAAGGTCTGGTAGTCTCTTAAATGGGCTTCGTGTCCATAAATCGACAGAGCTTGGAAAACGCCTCGAGGTTTCAAACTAAAATACTCCGTTGCTTGAAGTTTACTCATCCATCAACCATATTAAAGTATCGCTTGTGAAATAAACGGCAAATAAAAAACAAAATGGAGACAAATAAAAAAATAAATATTTTTTGCGAGATTTTTCTTTATAAATCGTAAATAATTAACAATCATATTTTTTACTACAAACGTGTTTTTCAGTTATGAAAAATTATTATCTCAGATTATTTCAATGGTTTTTGAAGCTCATGTAAATTTTTATTTCATGAAAATAATTTCATCATTAAAACTTATTTTCGAAGCGTCTATTTCAAGATTGCTATTATATGTACTTATAAAAAATAAAATATTATACCAATCCATTACAAAAGGAAAAATGATAAAACGATTAAAATATTTATAATGTATTTGGCAGGGCTTACTTTAATGTTTTTAAGTGTTGTATTCTTTATTATTTTTTAGGTAGTCACTACTAGGGACTGCAATACCGGATGAATATATCAATACCGGTATTTCAGTATATCATATTTAATACCGGAATAGCAAATACCAACATCGAAAACACAAAAAAAAAACGTTAATAAATTATTTTTTTTAATCCATATCCGCTCCCTATACGGAGCATATGGTCACCACGAAGCTCCTCCACAATTCTCTATCTCCAGCCAGTCTCCTCGCCTCCTCCCAGGTCATCCCAGCGTCCTGTAACTCCGCCGAGTACATCCTGTGGATAGTCATCAGTGGCCTTCCACGACGCCGGAATCCATTTGGCCGGAAGAAGAGACAGGCAGGGTTCAGGCTCTCTTCAGGCATCCTCAACACGTGTCCAAGCCAGGTCCACCGCCGTTTCTTTATTTTTGACGTGATAAGAGGCTGGTTAGTCCGTTCTCTTATCTCCGTGTTCCTGACAAAGTCAGACCATTTCACCCCTAGCATTCGTCGCAGGCATCTGTTTTCGAAGCACAGTATACGGTTACTCTGCGCTTTCGTAAGGTGCCATGATTCGCAACCGTAAAGCAGCACTGTTAAGATACATGCGTTGAATAGGAGGCACTTGGTTCTGACCGAGTACAACCGTGAGTCCCAGACTTTCCGCATTGAGTTAAAGGTTGCTCCAGCTATCCCTAATCGGATCGCGAGATTTACACGGATTGCCATCTCCCGTGATGTGTACCCCCAGGTACCTGAAACCGTCGACTCTTTCGATGTTTTGACCGGCGCTCGTCAAAGGGTAGTGTGGGTCCGGACAGGCACTGTTGCAGAGTACATTGGTTTTACTCGCATTGATTTTATAAAAATAATGCATAAAAATACCATAAACAGGTGATTTTTATAAACAACTTAAAATAATAATACACTTTTAAAAAAGGTCATCAATTCTGAAACCAGTCAATATTGTTACAACTCTTATTAAAAATTCAGTTTTGATAAATTTTCAATGCCGTTTTTCCATTTTTAAAAACTGGTACGACATTCTTGAAAAAACACAATGAATCGGTGTTTATTACATGTGTACGGATTTTGCAATTCCTAGTCACTATACTTAAAGTTGTACTCCCAACACAACTGCGGTTTAACATTCCGCAATACAACAATGCTGATTACTATACTACAAGTATCTTACTACTAGACTATTCTATGCAAATTTCACTGAAACATTTGCTACGGTATGTTCTAAAGCCACGAAGATCTTAGACAACACTTAACAATACGTGATACTTTTTCTTGGCTTTAGTTTAGTAATTTGTTTTTGAATTTTTAAAGAATACCATTATCCATAGAATACGTGAATTATCAGTTCGTTTGTCTTATATATTTACTGTCAATATTATCAGTTATTTGTGACGTTTAAAATAACCATTGTGAGTTAAATCTTAAATGGAAACAACAAAATCATAAATGCTTCTAAAAACGCCGAATGATTACCACCAGCCAATAATCCGTTTATTCGCAAAATAATCATATGATATGATATCAAAAAATCGAAATCTATGATGAAAGTTTTCATGTTTCATTTCAGCAAAGCATAACAGTATGGAAATTTTCCACAATATATGCTATGAAAATATATAGTTTTGATGCAGGTTAAATTAAATTATAAATCAACCCTTGTCAGAGAATAAAATATCCCCTGTTGGGCACATGTGCCATTTAACATAACGAAATTCACCCCAAATCTTTATTTTGCACGAAACCTGGCTTAATCGATGGAAGATAAAAATAAATAAAATCTAACACATATTTTCACAATAGTGCTGTCATATTACAACATTAAAGCTATTATATATTATGAACCACATTCTTTTGGTAACTAGCCAGACCAATTTGTGTGTATTTTCAAATGATATGCGTTTGAATACTGTTTTTTTATTCAATAATTTATGTTGATACGAATATTATAAGAAAATAACGACAAGCACTTTTTACTACAAAAGATTATCTTTTTATTATTATATTGGTTTAAAAGTATTTTCCAAAGTTAAGAATACCCCAACATTGAAAACATCTCGCTGATACACTTTTTGAGTAATACGAACATATGTGATTTTGTGTACACATATTATTTCCAACATTACTATTTCAATATCTAAATATCTTCGATCATAAAATTTTGAAAAGGGTCATAAATTTCCGAAATATTTTATTTTTCCTTATCGAAAATTCATGCCAAATCCTTCAAAGCTTACGGTGTGATTGAATTTGGATTTATTACTGAGGGTGCAGGTTGGGGCGAGAAAAATATTCTTTTTGAAAATAACACCTACAGAATAGTTACAAAAACAAATACCAGATCATTGTTTTTTTGATTGATTTCTTTAACGTGGGAAACAAAAATTGAATTTAACAATGATCGTTTTGGAATAAGTTGCTTTTGAATGTGTACTTGTATTTTTTTCCTATTGTTTTACTATGATTGAATTATTGATAATATAAAGACACAATGTGAGTTTTAAAAAAAAATGCATTATTATATAAAACTTCATTCATCTAGCAGTGAATAGATTACCAATACGCTTATTTGACTGAAAAGCTACATAAGAAATTCAAATTAAACGGTCAGCATAAAGGGAAATGTTTTTTTTATGTACATTACATATTTATTACTACAAAAAAATAATGTCAATGAAACAAATTGCCTCCACAAAAAAAGTAGTTTTCCCAAGCCTGCTTTAAACCATAAAATGACAAATACGTTATGAAACATTTTTTTCCCCAACATGCGCAACATATAATCTATGTGACGCTGCAACGTTGCACTGTGTCTCTCAACATTGTGAGGAATTTGTACGTGACCATAAATGTGTTGTTATTTTGTCAATATTTTTTTTAAAATACAATTTCACACATTTTTAAATAACTTAGTTACTTTCACCTTAAAAAATTCTCGTTTCGTTAATATGAAATTACGGCGTAACATCTATTAAAAATATGACTTCATGTATACGCAGTCATCTTGAATTGATATTGTCGGAAGCTTATAAATGTAAGAATTTAACTGTACTTCTATTACTTGAATCAAATAAAACCATATAAAGTTTGTTCGAACGCAGCACTGAACAGTATAACCTCAACGGGTGATATTTCTGCGACAACAATATGACCCTCCCTGTGTACAAGCAAAACGTTTCGGAACATTGTTCCGGGAATTTTTTCTCTAATGTATATGTCCCTTAGTGTGTCAATTATAGAATACTGATAATATAATCCTCTTTATTGTACGAAGAACTTTTTCCTATGGGTCTATGAAGCTTGGGATTTCGACAGATAATAATACTATTTATGGCGTTCCTAAAAGGGACTACCCGTTGGAAATGAATCGTAGATCTCACTTTTATCGGAACTTGAGTGTAAAAATGCTCGCAGAAAAACAATGATTCAGCTCTATAAAACCACAGTACGCACATTTTCTGCGCAAGGAAGTGAGTTGTGGGTAATAACTGTGAAAACCACATAGATGGCCGACAGCTTTAAGAGAAAAGACTTATATATAGACTAGATATACGATGCCGCTAATGATGGTGAAATTTTGATATGGTCCGTAAATACAGCTTGAGAAACAAGGAGGTTATAAAATAAGAAAAAAGGAGAACGTCTATTTGAGACCACAGTTTGACAGTATAACGGTAGTTTTCTTATGTTTATATCAGACTAGTAGAATCGGAGTCGAAGTCACGACAAATGAACGACTGGAACCGTTTTAAAACATATATTTAATGATGTGTATTCAAACCACAATAGTCCATAGTGTTAACATTGCATGCTTGGCTAACTAAAGATAATCTGATGATTATTGAAAAAATTCTTACAAGTCGTTTTTTACTGTAAAGCTGGAGTCGGAGAATTTTTTTTACACGACTCCACAGCCCTGGTTTAAATAAAAAAATAACTACCAAACTATAAAGCCGCCTGTGTGATCGAGTGGTCAACGTCGTTGGGTTTGGTTACAGAGGTCACGTGTTTGAATCCCATTCCGTTCAGTTTTATTAATTGATTTTTCAATCGATTTATGAATTTCTCGGATTCCTCCCTCCCACCCATCATATCCTATCAACGGGGCGTATCGAGAGCGATAAGCTAACCACTAGTCTTGTCCTAGCCATATGCATCTATTCCTACTCTCTTTGGATAAAGAGAGGTTAAGCAACTGAGTAACAGGCAGTTCACGTAGAAACACTTATGTCGCGATAAACTCCATTAGAAGGCCACATGCTCCACATTGGCAGGCGGACATCGTAAAAAAAATCTAAAACTCTTAGTATGTTAAAATATAAAATCATTTCATTTAAGTTTAAGGTGCTAATTGCTAAATATTGGTTGTCAAAATACAAAAAACTGTAATCGGCAGACAATCGTAACCGATAATACATACAATTTTACATATGAAGGTTGATTTTAACTTCCTCTCGTAATTATATTATACATTTTTATTTAAAAAAATATCTGGTAATGCCAAGTTAAAAGATCATACGAGAAAAACTGTATGTAAGTCACTCGAAATCAACTCGAGATAAATTTCCATCATAAACACCACGTCTTTCGGCATTCGGTCATTGGTATTTTTTTTAAATCATTATTTACTTATGAGCTAGTATTTTTTTTACTAATATAAACACAGATTCGGCTGCCAAGAAGAGTAGCCTTCATTATAACTTTAAAAACAAACCACGGTTCAATTACGTTTACTGGAGCACTTTATAAAATGAGTACGTCCTGAAAAGTACAAACTTTTATTCAGATTGACCTAAAGTTTTAGCGAATTTCTTAGTATAAACTTTTATCGTAAACTTGCGATGGCCTTATCATTATGGAAATAACGGCTTTGTTTTCGTCTTATATGGATCGATTTTCTTTCTGTTTTTACTATTTTATTGCGGAAATAATAAAGTCTTACTTGGGCTGGGCTATGAATAAATTTAGGTTTCAAAATTCATTATGATTAATTAATATCGAAAAACAGTTCATTATTTTTATTACAAATAACACAAAAACAATAAACTGCTTGTAATAAATCATAGTTCCAAAAGGTGTTTTTTCAATCAGATTAAAGATTTCCATAGGGATGCATGCATTGATATATATATATATATATGCCGTGTTAAATCTTTTCTCATATCTACCCATATACTTTAAATAAATGTGGCAAAAAGATATTAGCTTACCATTAGTATTTTCCTAGACTTACCTTTTTTAAACCCTTCTTCGGAAAAGAGGCGTAGTGAAAGCGTTTATTTAACCACTAATCCTATCGTAGCCTTATCTTTTTATCTCTCCTACTCGAGCGACCGATTAACGTACATTTCTCGTAGAAAAACTTCTGCTAATAAATCTCCATTAAGAGGCTATATCCTCCACATTGGGTGCTGACGTGGATAACAAAACACGATTCATATTCTGTAAAAAATATATAAATTTTTTGTACTTTTTGAAGTAAAAATTTGATAAGTTTTCTTTCTTGTATGTATGTTTCTTTCTTGTACATGATTTATTTTTACTTTATTGTGAGACAACTCACCCAAAACCATTTTTGAAAAATATAGTCTTTGATTTAAATTGCTTTATAGCGAAACAAGATACATCATCAGTAAAACCAGGCTCGCTTTCATAATGAAGAGCTGTTTACATATTTCTATTCTGTTTTTGACCAATATATATGGTCATTGGAACCCAGATTATTCTGTTATAATAATAAATTGTCTGGGTTTTTATCTGTCGCTAAATCGGTGTGATGGAAAAGCCGAAAATGTGGGCAATCAATCGCCGAGTTGTCGACCGATAAGTTAAGCCGGCTGATACGTGACAAATCGCTGACAAATCGACAAACCCTCTCCATCTTGCAAATCGACGTCTTGCTCAAGCAAAGATTTACCAAATAGGAAAACAGATTTTCAGCCAGTAAGTTTAAATATATGACTTTTGTAATGGTAAAATTGTGTCAAATAATCTATTATATAGATTTTTTTACCTATATAACAAAACTTATTGCAGTATACATATCGACTGTGGAAAAGAAAGAGGAAGTAACACATAACAAATTTTACGGGTGACTCAAAAAACGTTTTTTGATGATTTTGGGCCCAAGACAAATCATGAAATATACACAACTTTGAAGTGCATGGTGACTGATGAATTTTTTTTTAAAAATTTAATTGACTTAGCCTAACAGTAATTTAATAAATTGATCACGGAAAACCTTTTTAAGTCTTTTTTCCCGGTTGCAATTTTCACAAGCCTTTTTTTTCAAACTTAAAAGCCAAATTTAGACACTAATTTGGCACTTTCAACTTACATCCTTTTAATAGAACGTGTATGAAGTTGTATAAATTGTGATTATCACACAAAAGCTGTTAGTTACGTCTTTTTTTCTTTCCACAGTCGAATTACATATATATATGGCAAATATTTATTAACACTTTTCAACTAATATAATATTTAAAAAATCGATCTATGTTCACAACCAATTTGAAAAAATAACTTTATCGAAGTCATATTGAAAATTGTGTGTAATCAAAGCAGACATCATTTTTGTACAAGACTGGCTAAACATTTTTTAGTTTTAAGAAATTAGTCAAGCCGCAAAGTTGTTTGTAAAAAGTTGTCTAAAAAACAGAGAGCAATGAGAGGAAATATTATTGTACATTTTATTATTTTTTGTCTTTTCCTAGCATCATTTTTTTCTTCTTCAAAAAAGAGAGTCTGACTGACTGCTTTTGGTTACATGCTCTACGATAAAATCGGAAAAATACAAAGAAAAAATAGTATCAAATATAAACAACGAATTTAACTAAGTGTTGGTTAATGAATTTGATATCGAATATTATTTACTTTATTCATGCGTATTGCTTAGTTTGAATAAAATTGTAAATTATTGATAATTTCTAAATCTGAATAATATTTTCGGGTCTCTACGGTCAAGTGGTCAACGTCGTTGGCTTCGGTAAAGCTTACGTGTCAGTACGGAAATATTTTTCAATCGATGTATAGACTGCTGTTTGAAGGTATGGATTACTATGATAACTAAATTCCATTCTGTTACCTATCCAATTCTGAAAATAAAGCGTAGCATGAGCGATTTACTTATCTTTAGTCTACTATCATCCCTAACATTATATTTTTACTCTCATTGAAAAATAATGGTTAACCAACTGAAAAACAAAAAGTGGTCGTAAAAAACATCCGTTTATATCAGATTTGGGGAACCTTTTCTTCTCTAAAGGCCGCATTCATTTTTCTAATTCGACATAAGGCCGCAGTAAACATTGAATAGGCGAGATTGATTAATTTTTAATCCTTTACCCTACTTTTTCCCCAGATTATCTCCATACCTCGTTTTTTTTTTTAGCTCACCGGGGAATTTGAAATCTCCAATTTCGGATTTACGAATTACAGGATTGCAGAATTGGCCAGACGGCCGCACCAAAGTGGCCAAAAGGCCGCAGGTTCCCCACGTCTGGTCTAGATAAATATACATAATATGATCTACACTGGGAGCAGAAATGGTTTTAAAAAAATAAAATTATTTAAAAAATCTTTCTATTTATTGATCTATACTTAATAAAAATAAATTATATTAATTTAGTATCATATTTTTTTCATTTCATTCTCAAAATGCTAATTTTCCAATGATTAACAATTCAGTTTTAGTCAGTATGTAATGTATATTATGCTAGATTTTATAAAAATACAAATTTCATTTCATATAATGCTTTCCATGTCAAATAATAATTTGTTTTATCATATAAACATATATATATATTTCGCAATATAACCAAAAACATTAATTTTCGAATGGTAAAAAACTTTAAATCAACATAATATTATTGTACTTGATTTTATGAACATGCAAATTTTATATCATATTTTGCCAAATTATATTGTTTATAAACATAGATATATTTCACGGTATAATAAATATGAAATTTAGTGAACTCGTATTATTTAATCGTAAATTTCTACGAAGTATCGGGTATTGGGAATACCCGGAAATGGATAGCAGGCCCGGACATAGTAAACTTAATATTTTCAATGGATCCAACGGTTACTTTTTGGAGAGTAATTTTCAATATAAAATTGAAAACTTTATTATTACGACGTATTGTATAACTAAAATATGGCACGTGTTTCTCATTATATTTTTGTGAAACTATAAATAATTTTTATTATCTATACTAGTGAAGGGAAACCTGCGGCCTTTTGACTTAATTTTTTGATCAAAATATTCACTTTAATCAAAAAAATATATGAAAGCGTTCGGAAAAAGAGCGTTATCAACCCATTATATGTTCGACCGTGGAAAAAAGAGAGGAGGAGGTGTCAACGTTTTTTTTACTGCGGCCTTATGTTGAATCAGATAAATGAATGTGGCGTTTAAAAATGAAAAGGTTTCCCACCCCTGATCTATACTGAATACATAAAAAGATCTTAATGAACATACGTTTATTTATTGTATTTTTACAATTTTTACTTGTTTTTTATTAACAATTTACCGGCTTTTTTTAGTTATTATTACAAAGTTTGCTGTGCCCAGGCCAATTCATTACTTTTGTACAATCGAAGGTAACAGTGGACAGCCGGATATTTTTATGTATATTATTTTTGAATTTTTATTCAATAGTATGTTTGACTCTGATGCTGACGTACTTTTTTTTATGAGAATTACAATTAAAGGTAATATGACATAGAAACGTGCCCCTAGGGCAACACCGCCACAAACCGAAAACTGCCAATTTTTTTAATATGATTACTAGTCAGT
This sequence comes from Himalopsyche tibetana, assembly GCA_030503985.1. Taxonomy (NCBI): domain Eukaryota; kingdom Metazoa; phylum Arthropoda; class Insecta; order Trichoptera; family Rhyacophilidae; genus Himalopsyche; species Himalopsyche tibetana. Next base: position 26,581,367 of record JAPJYX010000019.1, on the reverse strand, counting down.
ATTTATGAGAATTTTAGAACATTTATGAGAAAAACTGCCAAATCTCTATAGAGTACTATTTATTGAAGCTATTATCTGTAAGCCCGGCTTGTTCCAAAATGGTTAAACATTAATTGAAACAAGTATTTTTCGAAAACAGTCTAAAACCTGGCTCGATAACATACAAAATAGCATTCCAAAAGATATAAAACTAAAAATACATTTAAAATTTAAATTTTTTTACAAAATAAAATTCAAGCTTCATTTTTTAACCATTTTGGATTGAGCCGTGTTTGCAAACAATAGCCTGAATTGTCAGTTATACGCATTATTGCTGTATTGCAATTTCAAATATTTTCAAAATGTCTGGAAAAAAACTGACATAATTAATATATTCACAAAATCATTGTAATCGAAAAGCTTAAAATGACATTAAGCACTCTTCAGATAATAAAGTTTTAATTTATCTTAATTCACAATAACACTTATTATTGTGGTGCTATTGTTGAAGGGGTGCAGTTTAATATTAATTTACCATTTGAACTCAAATACCGCGCATATCAAAGTGTATTTCTTAAATGGCATTTCTGTATGCACAAAATTCACAAGACCAAAAAAAAACCTCTAGACAGATTTATTGATTCTGTATTCTTAAATTTATTTTTACTCAATCCTTTCATGTTGCCATTTTTTATGAAATCATTTACTTGTTTTCAGACAGGAGACAAGGTAAAATCACTCAACCTTATTTAAGGTTGTAAAGGGTATTCTCCCACTCAAATCGTTCATGGTAATTTACTAAGCACATGTTACAATTTTAAATGTTATGATTATTTAAATCTCATTCAGGAACATTATTAATTATAAATGAATTCATGGATTTTAATAAAAATTCTTATTAATCAATTCAGTAGTTTCTTAATTGATAGTTGATGATGGTAAAGAGCAATTGAGAAATAACGAAAAAACATTTTTTAATAATAATTATACATATTATATTCAAGAGCAATAACAACTACCATAGCCGAGTGCAAACGTTCTACGATTGAGAATGCAACCCAGCAATAAGTCATTCGTTTATATTCGATCTGTGAATAATATTAATATTTTTTAAACATAAAATATATAAATAATTAGCAGTTAATGACTCGTTTTGCCGGATTTGTGGCGCATCGCTCAACGTCATTGACTTCCGTAACGTACATATCTCACAAATTCGAGTCCCAGTATGAACAGCATTTTTTCAGTCGATTCATTGATTTCTGTTCAAAAGCATGGATGTTTTTGATATCCAAAAATCTTTCCTACTCTTACAATCTTTAAATAGCAGGGCTTAGCACGAGTGATTAGCTAAGCACTAGTTATATCTTGCCCTATCTTTCTATATCTTTAAAAAGAGGTTAAGTGACTGAATAACAAACATTTCTCGTAGAAAAAGATACTTCTATTAAAAGCACATATTCTTAACATTGATAAAAAAAAAGATAAGGCAATATCTTGTAAATATCGAATACAAAGTGGATGGGAAACAATGACTTTTAATACATACATATATTGAAAACCTAACTTACGAGAGTTTCCATAATTTAAAATTGTCACACTGCGTAGTTCACCTTGTATTAAAAGTATGTAATCGTAGCGAGTGGTAGAAGATATAACATTGAGTACTCCGTCCTTTTTTTGTCAAAACTACCGTGAGGCTTTTTATTGTTAAATACAAATTGATCGATGCTTTCAAACAACCAAACAACACAATAATCGATCTCCTATTATCTTAAGCATAATGTAGCATAGTGAACAAAGGCTTTCGTTGTTCTATTGTTTCGCTTTAATGATATCAGTGTTTACTAACAGTTCGACAATTTACATTGAGTTTATGGTTTCGATCTTGTCAATAATAGGGGAGTTATACCGGGGGGAAATATTGCACAAACTTTGTCTTTGATTGATGAAATCAAGTGTTGTGACTATTGACTATTGTACAATGTGTTATCCAAAAATAGTTATAACAATAATGAAGTATCAAATAAAAGATATAACATAATATTAATCTTTACATGACTGAGAATTGGATTAATGTTAAACTCTTCACGTATAAGTAAACTAACATGTCTATATTCCAAATATACGAATTTTTTCGTATCTAATACTTTTAAACTGAAACTACTCTCCACTCACTAAAAGGTAATAGAATTGATATAAAAATTTCAGATTGGTACCTCGAATTCAAAAAACATTTGGTGTAGAAAATCGTGTAAAAAATGATAATAATGACAATTCAATAAATAAATAACACAAAATATTATTCTTAATATAATATTTATTTTAATCAAGAAAACATAGTACTATTAATCGTTACCCAATTATATACGGAGACTTTAATGAGGGTCTGAACATGTGTCGCTTTCATCGCCTGACACGTCTAATGTGATGTGTGCAATGGATCTTATGAAGCTTTTTGATTGGTTGTTACTGTCATGTGATGTTGAGTTTCTTTTTATTAGGAAATCCGCTATCCATTTTTGTGTTTTTTTGTGTCTGTAATAAATAGTTCGTGTTTTCCTTCAAGTGGGCCGTGTAAAAAAAGAGTTGAGTTTGTATGTGGAGACTGTGATGTGGATTCTTCGTTTCTCACCTAAATATCTTGCTGAGGTGGGTTCAGACTTTCTGACACTGTATTTCTCTTTCCCGTGTAAAAGTTAGTTAACTATAAATTGTACTTTTGAAAGATTTTGACTGTTGAAGCTGTATGTCGGTAAACATTTAAGAAAAACCCCTTACAGAGAACTGCTCTTAACGATAGTGTACGCTACTACCGTATGTAAGTGTTCATAAATGAGTTTTTTTTTTATTTATTAGTCATAATTTTAACACCATCACCGCCTGTTGCGGTGTTACGTTTTTCTTGCATGACTTTTTCGGCAACGTTGGAACGGAAAATTATGTTACGAAATTGTGCCAAGAATTCCCGAGACAAAATTCCTCAAAACCAAATTGCATACACTCGATCGCAGTGGTTAGTATGATGTTTTTCCATGAGAAAATATAGACTTACACAAATGAACGTCACATGAAATTATCTTAATCATTTTTTTAAAGTATATTTAACAGTTTAACAAATGTTTTTGTTGGTCTGTGAGATTAAAATTATGAATTTGGTGGTCCGTGATGTCCTTAAATTTGCCGATCACTTTTCAAACACGTGTATAGAATGAAATTATAAAATACGTTTTTAATTTTGTCTTTAGTTCGACAACTTATCGCAGTCGTTTGAAATAACATAACCTATCATTCTAATTAAAAATATAGACCTCACCAAGAATTAGATTTGACAAAACCTTTATTTTTCCTACTTTTGATCTATGACATGTATAGTAAAAAATATTCTACGTTAATGAGCTTATACATTCTTTCGTTCTATAGGACGCTGTCATTTTTTTTAATCAATTGCCGCTTACATCAAATGCAAGAAAGTTAACATCATTATCAACACCGCCTACGGATCCAAGCGATCTTATTTATAAATATCGTAATAGAGATAATACTCCCCGAGGACATTGTCAGAGATCAGACCTGAGAGATCTCTTAACTGGTCAAACTAATAACGCGACAATAAAGTAATCATGATTAGTTACGAGTAGGTAGTCCAATCCCGTACAGTTTTCAATACATGTCAATTCCGGGGCTAGAAGACATGGTCCCGAAACTTCGGGATTGATTTTCTTATAAAACAAACGTGTTGGTTTTCAAGCCGAGCGGCAGCTTACATTCTTTTCGATAAGACTTACCGCATACAAAAACGTAATTGGATGCCTAAGATATCAAATTTTCTTATCGCATTTATTCGAATGCATTTTACTACAGTAATAACTTTTCGGTGCCTTTGTTTTCTACACCTTCTTAATGAATGTTATCAGATATCGAGCGCAGTGTTTTTTTTTTTGCGTGATTGTATGTTTCTTTTGTTCTATTAACATCAAGTATGTAATAAAACACGCGTCAACTAAAAAACAATTCGGTTAGCTTTCTATATGAACAGTATGATAAATATCAAAGGCGCACAAGCCGACTTCATGCGACTGAACTCATTGAAAACCGCATATAATATTGTATAAAAGTTTTTTCGACCAATATTATTGCAAGAGTTGAAAATCAATTCTCACTTTGACTATTTCTTTTGAATGTTCTTTTTATTTTCACTGTTAAAAAATGATCTTTCTACAAAAGCACTTGTCGCCGGATATGATAAATATAAAAATATATTTTATTGGTTTTTTGCACAATGAAACCGTAGTTTAAATGTCGAAACAATTGATGCTGGTATTAACTTCGGGCATATTTTAAAATAATATAAAAATTATTAAAGTGTTCTCTTAGGTACTCTTGCAGTCTGAAGTAAGTAGATACTTTGAAGTTATATTGCGTATTTTTACAGAATGTGTGCATATCAAAGTCGTTTAATAATTATGGCGCATATTTTTTTACGAGTTATTAAAAAATCCACTCATTCACCTGTACATCGCGAATAACTGAGATTATGAAAGCTTTTTGCTAGCGTATTGGCAGCCCAAAAATTCTAATCCCGAAATCCCGGGATCAACATTTTGGCTCGGGATTGGATTCCCTAGTTACGAGTAGTCTAGGAATCGATCAAAACTTTGCACATCTCTATTCACCATTTTACATGCATACAACGTTAATACAGTCAAATCTGACAAACGTGTTTATTATATTATATTTGAAATTCAATTATAAGTTGTTTTCCAATTTATGTAGTTACAAATGTTCAAAGACGAAATCTTGTCTCTAAATAATAACAAAGCGAACAAAATTAGAACGATGAATAATATTTCATTCTTTGAAAGTTATATTTCTTTGTTGTAAGTTGCAAAATACCCTACAAACATACATGTATGTTTGTAAAAAGCTAAGTCGTTAACGAAAAACAATTGCTTTCAGAGTAAGAAGAATTTTTGTTTAATACATACTTAATACACTTCTCGAAATACATTTGTTTTCAGATGTCAGACTACGCAAACGTCTTTTGGGAGCAATTTGGATTATTCTTCTTCAAAGGCAATTTATTTAAAATGAACCGTTATTCGTTTTAAATGTTTTTTCATTTTAAATGCTGTAAAATAATGTGTGTCTCCACACAAGTAAAAAAATCTACACAGTAAGATTTTAATAAAAAAAATGTGATGTTGACAAGATTATTTGCAAGGCTCAGCCGAATTGTTTTTTTTTGTTTGAATTTTCAACTGAAATAATATTTTAATAAAAACACAATAATCCTTTGTACTTTATTCCACTTTCTTTAAAAGGTCAGGACCGGTTTCGCTCATTGCGAGCATTTTCAATGTTGACCAGTTCATTTCGACCAGTTGACCTGTGAGCGAAACCGGTCTTGACCTTTTAAATAAAGTGGAATAAAGTACAAATAAATATTGTGTATTTATTAATATAATGTTTTTCCACCAATTATTGACTGTCAGCACCCTAAAAGTGAATTAATATTGTTATTTTAATGTTGGTTAAAAATATAAGTAATAATATTTTATATATTTTTTTAGTATGTTTTTACCAATTATTTCAAATGAGATTTTTATCTGCTGATTGTGTTTTTGCACATTAACCAATAGTAAAGAATCTTTTCATGTTGGAAAGCCGCATTATTTTTTCTGTACTCAAGTAGGGCTGTATTTAAAAAAATAGGTTAACTTCACAGTGTGTTTAAAATATTTATAAAATTAATGAGAGTAATAAAAATTTAAAAAAATGTTTATTGAACAGTTTGAATACGAATAATGTTGTTACGCTGCGTAATGCATCCTGCAAGCAGAAGATGAAGCCGTAGTGGGTTGTTTTGGGTATCAGTATCATAGCGTTTTTATAATGTCACTCTTCCCGAGTCAAAAAACTAATTAGTATCTATAGGAAAATTTTGAGAAACAAAGATTTTAATATATCTTACTTATTATTTTTTAAAATTAAATAAACTAGTTTAATATAAAGGAGTTGTAGGCAATTCACCTTAAAGCTCTCCTTGAAAGCTTTTGCTCTAACTAATTGAACCAAAATATGATTATAGATATTTAATTATCTACTTAGCGTAATATGTTTTCGAATGTCACTATCCAATTAGTAACCAAAGTTTACCAAACAATATAAAGGAAAACACACTTGAAGGCAAGTTTGCATACGTAATTTGTATATTAAATCTGTCATAACAACTACAAAGTTTGATATGGGAAGTATAATGTCTTTAGTTCGTAATATTTAACTGCAGAAATGGCCAAATTACGAGCACCTTATTTAAATCACGATAACGGTCAATTAAGATATGTTTCATTCAATTTCAGAATCCAATTAAGAAAAAAATGTATATATCAGTATTTAATAAATGTAATAGTTCTTAGTTGTATGTTTTAAATTGTAGATATATTCTTATATATCAATTTGCGTGGTATTAGCATTAGCCATTTCAATCAACGAAGGCCGCATAAAAGGGTTCAGGTTTCAGGATAAAATAAATCTCGATAAGGATATTCAGCTCATAAAAATATGTTTTTACTTGCTAAAAGATCGAGGAGGCAATACTTAATTAGAGTATATTAAAATATCGATACAAAATTTTTAACATTACATCTAATGTCAATGTGTCATTTTTTTGGAAATTGTTGTTAAATTCAATAATAAGTTTCCAAGATTTCAAATGTTTTTTTAAAAAATCTAAGATTAATAATGACCTGTATCACTCTAATCTGGGAGCCGGTAAATTTCTCGAATGGATATTGCTCGAATTACAAATTATTCGAATTGCTTGGTTATTTAAACGATTTTTCACGACTTTTTCTACGAATTTCATTTTTATCTTGTGCGACACTTGTTTAGAGAGTGAAATATAAAAATAATTTTCGTCAGTATTTATTTTAACCGTGTTCGTTCCGAATGCGGCACATATGATTTTTTAATGGAGTTTATCTCAACAGAAGTGTTTCTACGAGAACTGCTTATTAATTAGTTACTCAAACTGTTTCTATATATTTCCAGAAAACATAGAAGACTAGGGCCAAGACAGAACAAACGGACAGAACAAACGGAAACAAATTGATTATCTTGTTATTCGAGCAATTTATCGGGAACCCAAAATAAGACATGGTGGGAAATAAGAAAAGTGTACACAGTAGCGGATTAATATATGAGGCGCGCACTTGGGGCCTCTGAATCTCAAGGGCCTCAAAATAAGCTTATATTATGTAACCCATATACTTTTTGTTCAGATTTTTACTATTACTTAGTATTTTACTTGGAAATTCCTGACGTTTCTTTGCTATCCGTAAAATAGGGTCTCCAAATTTCATTGCGCCTGGGGCCTCGCATGTGGTTTATCCGAAACATCCATCCAATATACATCCATTTCCAAAACCAAGTGATAATAGTAATAATGATATTTTGGTTTTTCAGCTCTAAGACATTTAAGCAATAAAATAAATATAAAATAAATAATAAACTACGGTGATAATAGTAAAAATATCAAACCAATATATGAAATCTTGTTATTCGAGCAATTTACCGAAAAGCCTCTAATCTATTCGATAGGGTAAAGCTGTTTTTGTCATTAATAATATTAGTATTGGCGTAGTGAGTAATAATTGAATTTAACTCATGGTTAGGGTAACTTTAATTATGTTTTATTATAATAATAACATCCTGCCAAAATATTCTGTTAACGTCGTTGGATTTTTTTTTTTTTGTATAATTCATCAGGTCTACATCTTTATTTTAATATAAATAAGTCACGAAATCTCAGTTTTGATTTTAGGATATTGAATGCCGAGATCGGAAACTCTATTTTAAATATCTTCCAATAAAAAAAAAAAATATTGAGTAAAACAGTCGACATATAATAAACAAAATATTCTGAGCGAAAAAAATTAAGGACAAAAGACAAAGTAAGTTTTTTAAATATATATACCTAATATAAACAACTTTAAACTAAAAGGATGAAAAAGTATATGGTATAAGATTTATCCTAATACATCACTTATTTACGTAGAAAATAATACAAATCTGACCTATCAATTTCAAGTTAAAGCATGGACGCTTTATCGATATAACGTTCTTCACGAATGATTCCCCTATTATTGAAGCCGTAAATAGCTTTGAGATTATTTTGACAGGTGGGGTTAGTGATCTAAGGGCGATCACCATAAAAAACAACGTACCACAGATGCTGTCAATAAAATACCCGGATCTGTTAACAATGGAGATACGATAATAAATAAAATCATAATTTATCGTTGGAACAACGATTGTAAATTGATATATTTATAGAAAAACAGTGTTTATTCGACATTGTATGACTGGCTATATTTTGCGTTTCAGTATCACAATAACATGAAAGGAAATCTTTGACGAGGTTTGATCGATAAAACAGTCACATGGAACAACTTTGTTTCATTTAAAAAAAATATTTTTAAAAATCCGTATGCTATTTTGTTTTTGTTAAATATTAATTTTAATGTTAATGTTTGGATTCTCATACAATATTGGATAAAAATTCTGTAGAAAAATCTATTCTTAAATATTTTTTTAGTTAATTTATGTAGAAAATCATTTAAATAATAAAAACTCAAACTGTGTGTCAAATTTTAAAATCAACCGTTATGGCTAGGGTATCCAATCCCGAAGCCTTTTTCCAATCCCGGGATTTCGGGATTGATTTATTTTGAATCCCGGGACCCCGGGATCCCGGGATTGAGATTTTTTCACCGAGGAATTTGAAATCCCCGATTTGGTATACTTTTTCCCAGAATCTCACCGAAACTCGTTTTTTTTTTTTTTTTTTAGCTCATCGAGGAATTTGAAATCCCCGATTTGGTATACTTTTTCCCAGAATCTCACGAAAGATCGTTTTTTTTTTTTTTAGCTCACCGAGGAATTTGAAATCTCCGATTTGGTATACTTTTTCCCAGAATCTCACCGAAACTCGTTTTTTTTTTTTTTTTTTAGCTCATCGAGGAATTTGAAATCCCCGATTTGGTATACTTTTTCCCAGAATCTCACGAAAGATCGTTTTTTTTTTTTTTTTTTAGCTCACCGAGGAATTTGAAATCGCAGCCATCTCAATCCCGGAATTTCGGGATCAGAAAATTGAACGGGATCCCGGGATTGGATGCCCTAGTTATGGCCGAGTTTTTATTTTTAATATGATAACTCGCTTAAGAAAGCTTAGAATAATATTATTATTCAAATAGAAAACAGTTATAGACTGACATATTCATTTTTATATTCGTCCAAAACGAGGCCATTTACTTTGATATGTTATTACAATATTAGTTTGCGGCTATTTGGAATTCGCTCAAATAATTTTATTGTTCATTCCGTTGACAATTATTCTAAATTCAAATATCAGGCGAATGGTACAATAATGATGTTTATATTTTAATGTGTTTTGTTTTTCAATGGATGTACGATTTAATGATTTATCGTTGTATAACAAAGTTAGATTGTAATGTGGTCAACGTGCGCGGCGCAGATTTTAACTGTTTGCGCTGCTGTTTACTGACACGTTTTGGTAGCAAAATAGCTAAAGTCATAGACTAAAATAGTATGTAAAGTTGCCGGCGCAAATATTTACGGGAGCAGTTATCGCTTTTATGGCAAACTGATGCCAAACCACTATGCACCATCAAAACTAACACTTATTCAGCATCGCTTTATGGTCCTCTTCTACGTGCAAGCGCATGTTATGCACTTAACAGCTATGTGATGTGATATCAAATTTATAACCGTCACTTCAATAGAGCATAATAAAATCATTCATGTAAAAATAAATGTGTTACCTAACAAATTAATTTTCGATCTTTTATGCCGACAAAGTTTATAAATCTCTTTTTGATATGCTTCCAACGCAACAAAAAACTTGATCAATTTCAATTGAAGATCTTGACATAAGAACAAATTGTTTCAAAGTTGTTTCCATTTTTAATTGTATTGCATTTCTCGACTCACTGTTTATTATTTCGTACTTTTGTGAAAGATTTTTAAAATCATAATGCCCATAAATCAGCCCACAAAATATGCCGTTTTACTAAAAACAGCAAATTTCCAGTAGTTATTTCTTTATCGCCAAAAGGCGTTAGTGAATATTCCATTCTTGTAAATGTCTGAGCTGTCAATCTATCTTTCGTTCAATCATCTCTATTTTTTCAATAAAAACAACAAATTTTTCTCCGACTTTTTAAAAAAATATCTATTTTACCAAAAAAATAAACCGATTTGTGCATATAAGACTTTTACATGGTTTACTCATTGTCACATTGGTAAAAATGTTTTTGATAAACAAGATCTTAAGTTTTTACCCTCTCTTGAAAAACAATAGTTTTGTGAAATTTGCTGTTCTTATTCCAAAGTCTTGCTACAAATGAACCGTCAGATCCGTATAAAAGTGACAGTAAACTTTAATTGAAACATACGCAGTAGGTATATTTGTCAAAAATAATTTTGTTTCTATCTCTAATTAATATTTGAAAAGCAAAACAAAATCCTACATGTCTTTGTAATTTATGATCAGAATTTATTAAATTACTAGAAAACAGCTATCAAAGCCTTGGAACAGTAAATATGCCAATTAGTTTAAATATGCAATACATATTTGTCAGTATAACTGTTCTGAATGACATTTATTTGGATAGCAAATCAAAAATATTAATGTCTACGGTCGTTATAATTTATGGTCCTTATTTAATGACCTATTGATTATTACGTGTTTATTTCATGAGTACATATTTATCTCTAGTTTGTATTATTTACCTTAGGTTCATAAATAATTAATAACGTTTTAATGTGCGTACTTTATTACTTTCCCATTTCATGGACGTAAATAATACCATAGTGACACGACTGAGTCCCGAGCAGTTAGACGAGAGACAGAGAAATCCGTCTCTCCCCATAACGTCTCGGTTTGGTGTGACGCAGTCAGTCTGTGACAATTTTTAGGAATTAAATATGGGAACAATCAAATTCAATTAAACAACGCTCGTGAACAGTAAAAGGTGGAAATCCACCGGTTTATTTATAATCAAAAAGGGTTTACAGTAAATTTCGATAATTCGGCTAGCCACACAGGAGTGCGCTCTAAATACATGTTAATAAGTTTGTCATTCGGCGTGAAGCTCGCGAGCCGAGCCTCCTAGTACCGAATGACAGTCGACTTGCAGACCGGGCCTTTCAGGAGGTCCTTCGCCTGGACTGAGGGTCCCTAGTATTACAATATTTATGTTCCCTTACGGGGAGACATCTATGATTTGATATTTTTACAAGAGAGAAAAACAAAACAACATTCATCATACCATTTTCTTAGAACTAATTTCGCACTCGGCGGTTTCTTATAACAGTTATTGATTTAGTAGTGGGCAAATTTTATTTAGTCTTGTTTTGAAGTTAAGATCTGCACACTCACTACGCGTGTACAGATCTGCTTAAAATTAATCCCTACGCTAAATCTTATGAATTAATATGGCCGTCAAGCCGTACCATATATCTAAATTAGGGGTGCAGAACAAAATTAATTTTTAACTAGCACCGTCACAGTTCTCATGACTAATGATTATTTGGATTTATTATTAATCAGTATGTACGCTAAGTCGTGTCATACATTTAATTCAATTTATAATATTCGGTGAAAATTTACATACAAAGTTATGATTTCTTAGTTTAACGATTCTAACTCAATTCTTATTGGATTTGCTAATGCGATTTCGCAACGATTTGCGGGACTCCCACAGCAAGGAACCGAGGTCTGTTCGGGAGGAGGATTTCCATATCCGTCCTCCCTTACTGTGTGCGTTCACTTCCAGTGCCCGCAAGCCGTTTAGGCCGGAGCACATTTTATCGACGGCACTCTAAATACGAGTCCGTCCAACCGCCCGTTGGTCAATCGCATCAACTAAATCTCCTATGAAGTTACTTACACTACGTGTTTAGATTTGTTCGAGTCTTAGGGAGGGTTGGCGGAGACCAGACCTCCGTCCGAGGTCGGCTCCAGGCACGGTGTCAGACCGCTTGAAGGCGTCGCTATCGAGTGACGTAATCCAACTGGACGAATTGGATTTTAGGTTTTACTATTGAGTGTCTGCCGAAATTTCGACAGACATGGGTCCCAGACAAGTGCGCTTGTCTAGGCGGGCTATCTGCCCCCGGAATTATACGTCCACCGCGCCGTATCACTCGGATTCCCGTGAATCCGCAATGATAGTGCCTCCCTAGTACTCAATACAAAAAACACCCTCCGACGTCGACCTAGCTAAGATTAAACTAGTGCGAGACCGGCGAAACCTGAGGCCCTTTTTCGCACAAGTCCTCGGGGCTGTCTGATCCTTTGTTACTTAGCTCCGCCGACCTTGCATCGTGAATCTATGGAAGGCGTGATGACAGCTCTTCCTGACGTCTCGAGACTAAGTGTCTCGCAGACTTGACCCCGCGACCTCTCAATGTTAACAAGTGACAAAATTTATGTCTGACATTTATATTTGAAAATGACTCGACTTATCACACCTCCCATAGTTCACCCTTATAACTAACATTTGCCGTTATGACGGCGGTGATCGATGATTATCAATGACACAGGAAAAACAAAATACACAACCAATTTAGAAACAAAAGAAAATACCTAACATAAAATAACATACAATTTTATACAATTCCCCAGCGTCGCTTGGTGTCGTTTGTTATTCGTGTTATTCAGATACTTCGCCCTCAGATAGGCATACATTATTGAATTTACAATTATCATCATTAGGTGACGGACCTTTCTTTTTCTATTGCAACTCATGGTAGCTAATTATTGATGCGTGGGGCCCGTGACGTACCGCGGCGCAAACGCACGTAGTTTCGCTCGGCCGGGGTACTGCGCCCAATGACGCGGCCAATTTGCCTAATAATTCGTAGTTGATTACTAAACTCAAACTAATTGAGACGTTGCAAAACAACAGTGAATATCGCATTGTTTTTGCGAATTCTAGTTACACCCGTGGTCTCGTCACCGCATTGAAACAAACATACTAAAATTCAGGCCTTGCCAATATAGTTAAATATTGAAACAAACAAACATTCGGACTTTGCAATAGCGTTACCTATTGAAACAAACAAAACAATTCGGCTCTTGCAAATATAATTAAATATTGCAACAAACAGAATTCAGACCTCGCAGATAGAATTAATTGAAACAAACATAAAAAAGAATCGGCCTTGCGAATATAATTAAATATTTAAACAACAAAAAAAATCGGACTTTGCAAATATAATTAAATATTGAAACAAACATAAAAAAAATCGGACTTTGCAAATATAATTAAATATTAAAACAAACATAAAAAAAATCGGACTTTGCAAATATAAGTAAATATTGAAACAAACATAAAAAAAAAGTCGGGCTTTGCAAATATAATTCAATATTTAACAAACAAAAAAAAATCGGACTTTGCAAATATAATTAAATATTGAAACAAACATAAAATTTTGACATGGAAAGAATTGAATATTGATTGCGTTAATCATGGTTACATCTCTTGGTTTGTAAGCGGATTGCAAACAAACATAAAATTTTAGACATGAAAAAAAATGGAATATTGATTTCTCGATTTGAAACCAACCAAAAGAAATTCCGACATAATAATAAAAGTAAATATCGACTCTTTGCAAATCGTGATTATGCTGGTTGTCTTGTAACTGACTTGACACCGATCACCAGAAAGATTTAGATGTCGCAAAACAAAGATTACTTATTGCACAATCGTAGTATACGTTATTATTCCTGGTTTCCGGTACGGACTTGAAAACAGACGTGGAACGCTTTGGCGTTGCAAAAACAAGATTAATTACTGAATCATCGCAAAACATTCCATTATTCCCGTTGGCCGATACTGAATTGAGAACAAACGTAAGACGCTTCGGCGTCGCAAACACAAGATTAATTATGATTATATATTTCACGATTTTTTTCCGAAGACCAAGCGCCGCTGAGTGTTACACTGGACCGAACGGAGAGCATCCTCCGTGCGAAATCGGTCGACAAAATATTTACAGTATACAGGTAGACAGGGTACAACACACAATAAAATAAGACAATGAATTTAAATCAAAATTAGCGTTCCCGTACTCTCCTCCGGCCGCTGTTATTGCCATTTCGAACAAGAAGTGACACACGATTTTACTAGGCTGAGTTTAGAAGAAACAACATTTAATACATGAAGGGGTCCTGTCGACACTTAATAAAATGCGGCTAGGAGCAAAGATATGACCGCGATTTTACACGCGTCTTTATTTCGATTCTCACTGTCGAGATCGAGCAGGAAGCTACAGTTCTGGCCGCGGACCTTAGGTTAAAGAGTATTGACTCAGCAACAATAGGCCGCGACATATTTATGCAACGTATAATAGTAGACGAACCTTTGGAAGTTCTCAGGAACCGGAGACAGCTTATCAGGAACAATTTCAGCAAACAAAACAGCTGGCGGCAAGCGATAACACAAGGAGGTAGCACAGAATTCGACTCAGCTTTGCACAATGTCAACTATTCGAATGACTTGGTCAAGCTGAGAGAATTTCTGGCTGGTTTTTTTTTTATTAAAGATGTTGCGGCGGATAATATCGGCAGAAGAGAGCACGGGAGCAGAGTAACGCGTAGAAGTCGGTGAAGATTTGGTAACTTTTGCAAAACTGACCTGCCTTTTTGTAAAGGATTTGGTCCAGCTGCGTCCTCGGCCAGGGTCAAAAAAAACGGTTGACCCGAGCAAATCTGCTAATCTCAGCATCTGCGTCTCACGCCGATTGGCTAAGATGCTGACCTCCCGTGGCTCTGCCGAAATATCTCAAGATGGCGGCAACTGAGATTTTTCTAGAACAACGATTCCGCTGAGCGAAAATCGTCTCTAGTGATCTTAATATGACAGATAGAAAATCAGAAAAATCACTGTCGTGTCAGAATCAGTTTTCCGCGAAATATTGCTCTTACAAGCGATCTCATAACTCGTTGCTGAAGCGAGTTATGAGAAAAAGAAGAAAAATTTTCCACCTGAGCGAGTCAGGTGTACCGGTTAATCAAAGCGGAGATGTCATCGTCCGCGAAAAAGTAATTACTGAATCGAGTCTGATTTTTATAAAAGCCTAAAATCGATTTAAGTGCAAATTTATGCTAAATATTTTCTATGGTGAATGTTCCTGAAGGGATTTGGCTGAAAATTCGAAGGAACGTCCGTGATAGTCGTTCGCTTCCATGAAACTAAAATTTCCCACCTTCCCTTCGTGTGTTCGCGCTTCATATCAGATTGAAATTTTGATTGACCGCGGTGGAGGGGAGGCCGCCTGCAATCGCACGTATGACCACGCGAACCGCTACGATTGGTCGGACTGGGCGGGGCTTATTTTAGTATCGAACGGCAAACGCTACACGCCGAACGCGTTTCGAAATTTCGTCTCGCCAAAATGTATGGGGAAATCACAGTTTATTGAATTACTAATAAACCTGTTATCCGATTGCAATTTAATTTACAACACCGTTTCGGACCATCGTCCTTTACGGCTCGAAAAAAATTCGGCGCCGAAGCTTGGCTCGGGCGCCGGTTCCGCACGATTTTAATTGGCGCAGGTGAGGGCTTGGTGGAGTCCAAACCGCGAACATGATTTTAATATTAGTTTATGCAGTGCATACTAGGACATGGCTAGTGTCGTAAAAACAAAAATTCTCAAACGAA
Source organism: Himalopsyche tibetana (assembly GCA_030503985.1). NCBI lineage: Eukaryota > Metazoa > Arthropoda > Insecta > Trichoptera > Rhyacophilidae > Himalopsyche > Himalopsyche tibetana. The sequence goes on along the minus strand of JAPJYX010000019.1, from coordinate 26,565,630 downwards.
TTTTGTCCCTGACGACCCTGGTCGAGGTCGCCGCGGGATTCATTTGTTCGATCGCAATTGGAAATTGCGTCGATAGAATTCAGCGAAATTTCTTCAGGGGCTAGAACAGCCTATGCTAGGTGTACCTGTAAATTATGGGGAGCCTCCGTTGAGGAGGAGGAAAACGGCAAGCGTTTCCATTTCCCTCTCTCGCCGCACTCGACCGCAAATTCGGTCGAGCACCGCGCGCGAGCGAGAGACGGTATTTCTATTTGGCTCTGTGCGCCCACGTACTCACTTACAAAGCAGTGGGTTTGTCTTTGCACTCAATAATCCGCGGCGAGACCCGCGGATTGCAAAAATCTTAATATTTGCTTACATTGGCGACTTTGTCCATTTGACCTTGAATAATCGAAAAAATGATGTGTTTATTCTTTCTCTCTTCCTCATTATACCTATCAAGCTTTGCTAACAACCGTATAAGGAAATGCAAGTACAAATCATGCCAAAGGACCGTATCGTATCAATCCCCCTTACTTCCTATGGCGTGATTTACACTTATGCTTTTGCAGTTGTTAGCATTGCTAGAAAAAAAATATCGCCTTAGTTATAATGAGAAATCGAGGTGCGGGCGGGCTGATCCAGTCTAACCCCGCCGCGCGAGAATGCGTTGACCCGCGAGAATTTATTGCGTCAGACGCCTCGGCGCCAGTGGCCGAGGCCGGGTCAAATTGGACAAATTCACGACATTTGATTCTATGTTTCTCACTGGAAACGCAACAAGTTTACAAAAGTGCTCTACTTTATCTGTAGGCAAAAGTTACATACATGGTGAAAAAATTATTTGTGTGTGCTGACTCCTGTCTTGTGTATTTACAATTTTTTTTAAGAGAGGAGGGTTCTCCTCCCTCTCTGACGAGCCTCCGTGAGGTTCGATAGCCATTCGCAAAAAGAATTAGTTATTCCCCAACAATTGTCTGTTCGAGACCAAATCTATAATTTATTCTATTTAAAAAAAAAACAAATCTTACTTTAATAATTTCTCCCCCCCTTTCTCTTTCGCTCCTTGAAGCGGGAAACATGACAAATACAAAACACAAAAGAATTCCGTCATACTGACTTTTGCTGTTAGGGCCGCCAGGAATGTTAACTATAAAATTTTTCTCTATGACTTTTGCAAAACAAATTGAATTATTATTATTTATCATTAAATTTTTTTTTTTAAAATTTTAAGGTCTTTGCAAAAAGGAAATTATTACTTTCTTCAAATTAATCCGCCTGACATAGCTTGACACTATTGAGGCAGAACCCAATTCACCATCATTCGGAAACAACTCTTTTCGTTATTAACAGGAGAAAAGTTAAACATGTTACCAGTATTATTTTTTTGATAGTTATTTGATGTTGTGCAAGAAAAAATTACACATATTAAAACTTAACTGACATTGTCTACTTTAAAAATTACAAAAATTGAAAAAAATGAATTGATTATGTCTTGTGTACAGGAGTTGACTGTATTTACTTTAAGTTAAATATTTTTACTCTACTTGAATTTATTGATTAGCCTTGAAGAGGGATTTGCAAAGGTACTATACTTGGTGATGTTTCTGGGCGTCTTCATCGGCGCGAGGGGTGGATGTGGTCCTCTTCATCTACTTGGTCTGGTCCTAGCGGGCCGGGGCGTCGGCAGCTTCCTCTTCTGGCAAGGGTGCTTCCTCAGTTCTCCGTCGCGGCGGTGTCTGCCCGAGGGGAAGTGGTTCGGCGTAGGGCGTCGGCACGGGGCGGATTTGGTTGGTGTGCGCCTTGATCGGCTTACCTCGTCTGTCCACCCAGTACACATTCATGCCCACCCTTGTAATTATCTTGTACGGCCCCTCCCATCTGGGAGCCAAGTTGGGGATGATTCCAGTCCTCACCCCTGGCTTCGTGAAGCCCCTCAAGTAGATCCGCTGCCCGGCTGAGAACTGCTCAGGCGGGGCGGTTTGGGCGGCGCGCGCATTTGTGCGCCCGCTGTACTCCTCCTGGTGGCGTAACATGGCAGCATCTTGTTCGTCTCTCTCCAGCGCCTCTGTGCGTGCGGGCGGCATATCCAGTTGTGCCCGCCATTCGCCAGGCCTTGGCAGTTCATAACCCATCACCGCTTGACTGGGTGTGAGGCCGGTGGCGGCATTCTGACGGCAGCGCAACGCAAACAGTGTGCGCGGTAATGTTTCGCACCACTGTGCGTGCGCGCCTGGTTCAAGTTGAATTCTCATAGCTTTCTTTATTTCCTGGTTTCTTCTCTCCGTAGGATTAGCACGGGGGTGGTAGGGTGGCGTCGTCCAATGAAGGCATCCCCATGCTTCAAGGGTTGATACCCATCTCTCATGCAGGAACTGCGTACCATTATCGGTAAGCAGCGCCCGCGGGTATCCAAATCTGTGGAACACTTCTTGTTCCAACAGAGGCAGGAAGGTCGCCACTAACGAGTTCCGCATGGCGAAAGCTTCGGTCCATCGCGAGAACAAGTCAGTGACGACAAAAATGTATTTATTCCCTCGTCGGCTCGCCGGGTACGGACCCATGAAGTCGAGGGCCAGTACCTCGAACGGCCGTGTCGCTTCTGTGTGCGACGTCATATGCGCCGGTCTCTGCAGCGCTCCTCGCTTTCGTGTAGCGCATATACGGCAGGCGCGCACATACGCCTTCACGTCATTTCTGCGCGCCCGCCAGAAATAGAGCCGTTGTATGGCCCGATTCGTTTCCGCGGCTCCAGGGTGGCCGGCTAAGGGGTCGTCGTGATAGGCGGCGACGACTTCCTTCCTCAAGTGGAAGGGCACCACAGTCAGCAGCCTTCCGCTGCTCTCTCGATGGCACAACAGTCCGTCGTGAACGATGTTACTTGGGTGTGGCTGATGCATTGTCGGCGTCCTTATCGCTGTGATTGTTTGCTGCGTATCCGGATCGGCGCGTTGCGCGGCTTTCACGGCGTCGTGCAACGTTGCCAGTTCTAATAGTAGCGCCACTGGCTTCCGGTGACTCGGCACCAGCATCCGGTCGTCGTGCTCCTCGATGGCAGGCGCCGTGGCGTCTGGATTTCTCGACAGTACATCCGGAAGTTGATTCAGTTTGCCGGCGCAGTGTTGTATGTCGAACTGGTGTTCGGATAACCTTATCGCCCACCGTGTCAGCTTTGCGCGCTCATCCTTTGCGCTGTGCAGCCATGTCAGTGCTCGGTTGTCGGTAATCAGGGTGAAGGGACGATCCTCGACGTATGCTCGATACTTCTTGATTGCTTCTTTCTGCCTTGATAAAATAGCGCGCACTTTCTTCTTAATACAAATGAATTTAAATTAGCAATGTTTTTTCGTTGAGTTGATTTTTCTTCGGTGTGCCGCTTTATGTAGTTACCACAAAATATTTATAAACGTAAAAAAAATTAAAATTATTTAAAAACACAGAAACTTTTACACATTGTTCATTGTTCGTAAGTCATTTCACTTATGCTAGTTATTGTATTTCATTTGTTATCTCTTCACTGTTAATCAATGTTGTTCACTTATTTTTCGTAACACTTAATTAAATATACTACACTTAATAATTATGTTGCTTAATGATATTATGGCACTTAATTAAATTGTTTTCTCCTCCTATCTTCGATTATAGCACGATTGGGCTCGGATTTATCGTTGAGGCATGATTCTAAATTATTAAAAATTCTTTTTGTTTGAAGTTATCGTTGGTTCCCGAGCCCATTTATATTTATTTACATTGTTCTTTAAAAATTATTTTGATTGGTTTCTTATTCAACACTTAACTAATACAGTTCTCCTTTCCTCGATGATAACATGTTTGGGGCTCGGATTCATGTTTGTGGCACGCGTCTAAGTTATTAAAAGTTTTTTTTTCGAAGTTAATATTTGTTCCCGAGCCCACTTATATTTATTTACACTTATGAAATACTTATAAAAAAAATCGTTTTCTCTTGTTTCGAATCGGTTTTTTTTCTTGCATACGTTTTTCCCGTTTATTTTTCTCGTCATTTAAAGTTGATAATAAAAAAAATATTCCGCCCATTTTCTTCTCGTTTACTTGTGTTGTATTTTCGTTAATTAATTAATTCCGCCGTTGCCTACGTTGGCATTCCGCCTCCCTGTGGGGGCCTCCGCACGACCAACAGCGGAGAGGGCCGTTTTCCCTCCTCGGAGGGCCGTGAGCACCGTATTGCTGCGGCCTCCGCTCTTCTTTCCGCTGCCGGTTATCATACCTCGGTTTTGCGTCGTGGTGATGGGGAGACTTGGGTAGGGGAGGTGGAGGGACATTGTACGATTGCTGAGGAGGGTTGCAGGTGTGCTGACACTGATGATTGCACGTGCCGTTTCCTGCGCGGTCGGTGTTTGTTACGTTTTGATTCCGTCTTGACGTCTGAATCGGTTTTGGTATTGGCGCCTTTTCTCGCCTCTGGCGCAATTCCATTTCTCGCACCGCATCGACCAGCTCATCGAGCGTTGTCCAACGCAGTCTATCGGTCCTCTCCTGATCCCTGGGCGTCATCAGACCCTGGATCATCCTCGCCAGTTCTAGTGGATCGGCCGGTGCAGTGCAGATTCTCGCGATAGCCCTCTTTTTTTCTAAAAATTCGTATGCGTCCTCATCCTCCTCTTGGAGGACGCTTTTCACCTCATATTCTAACCGCAGTTTTCGCCCTACGCTATCGTAATTGCGTTGCATCGCAAACGTAAACCGTTCCCAAGACGTCGGTTTGACTGGCAGACTTTGCCACCAACTCAACGCTTCGCCGTGAAAAGCCGCCTCCACGTCTGTGTCGGCCGCAGCGAAAAATTTCTCGCAACGCGCGATGAAGCGCGCCGTGTCCGCTTCCGGACCTCCGTGGAACGAGATCGAGAACACCGGCGGGTGTCCCGATCTCGGTCTCTCCTCTCGTCGCATCGGCGCTGGCAGCTCATCTACCAGAGTCGTCGGAGTCCGGGGCTCCGTCTCTTCCGGGAAGATTTGTCCGTTTTCGAACATTTCCGATACGGGCGATTCGCCTCCCTGAAACCCCGGTCGCAAGTTAATTTGGGCGCCAGTCGTGGTATCGTCCACGACAACGGATCGCGAGCGCGTCACTCTCGACATATTCCCGCTCTGTCTGAAAGAGTGATTTTTCTAAATTAGCATTGGCGGAGGCACGAAACTCATCCTCTCAGGGCCGTCGGTGACGATTTATTTTGTTTCCAATCATTCATCTCCGCATACTTTACTGATGTTAATTCTCATGAGTCTAATCCGACTAATCGTTGTTTATTCGACGTCACTCAGTTCCTCGGTGATCAGTCGATTCACGTCGCATCGTTCGAATAACAATTTTCGGGCGGACTGCGCCCGGTCGATTTTCTATGTGCTTTCCGGGGTCGATTTTATTCGACCACCGGTCAGTCGGCGCATGACTCTAATTATGAATTTACATTTATTTTTAACATAAAGTCTACGTTACTTGATCTGCGCTTTGATCATATGAAATCAGGAATTTAAATCGGCCCTTTTCGTTGGGGGCCAAATGACACGACTGAGTCCCGAGCAGTTAGACGAGAGACAGAGAAATCCGTCTCTCCCCATAACGTCTCGGTTTGGTGTGACGCAGTCAGTCTGTGACAATTTTTAGGAATTAAATATGGGAACAATCAAATTCAATTAAACAACGCTCGTGAACAGTAAAAGGTGGAAATCCACCGGTTTATTTATAATCAAAAAGGGTTTACAGTAAATTTCGATAATTCGGCTAGCCACACAGGAGTGCGCTCTAAATACATGTTAATAAGTTTGTCATTCGGCGTGAAGCTCGCGAGCCGAGCCTCCTAGTACCGAATGACAGTCGACTTGCAGACCGGGCCTTTCAGGAGGTCCTTCGCCTGGACTGAGGGTCCCTAGTATTACAATATTTATGTTCCCTTACGGGGAGACATCTATGATTTGATATTTTTACAAGAGAGAAAAACAAAACAACATTCATCATACCATTTTCTTAGAACTAATTTCGCACTCGGCGGTTTCTTATAACAGTTATTGATTTAGTAGTGGGCAAATTTTATTTAGTCTTGTTTTGAAGTTAAGATCTGCACACTCACTACGCGTGTACAGATCTGCTTAAAATTAATCCCTACGCTAAATCTTATGAATTAATATGGCCGTCAAGCCGTACCATATATCTAAATTAGGGGTGCAGAACAAAATTAATTTTTAACTAGCACCGTCACAGTTCTCATGACTAATGATTATTTGGATTTATTATTAATCAGTATGTACGCTAAGTCGTGTCATACATTTAATTCAATTTATAATATTCGGTGAAAATTTACATACAAAGTTATGATTTCTTAGTTTAACGATTCTAACTCAATTCTTATTGGATTTGCTAATGCGATTTCGCAACGATTTGCGGGACTCCCACAGCAAGGAACCGAGGTCTGTTCGGGAGGAGGATTTCCATATCCGTCCTCCCTTACTGTGTGCGTTCACTTCCAGTGCCCGCAAGCCGTTTAGGCCGGAGCACATTTTATCGACGGCACTCTAAATACGAGTCCGTCCAACCGCCCGTTGGTCAATCGCATCAACTAAATCTCCTATGAAGTTACTTACACTACGTGTTTAGATTTGTTCGAGTCTTAGGGAGGGTTGGCGGAGACCAGACCTCCGTCCGAGGTCGGCTCCAGGCACGGTGTCAGACCGCTTGAAGGCGTCGCTATCGAGTGACGTAATCCAACTGGACGAATTGGATTTTAGGTTTTACTATTGAGTGTCTGCCGAAATTTCGACAGACATGGGTCCCAGACAAGTGCGCTTGTCTAGGCGGGCTATCTGCCCCCGGAATTATACGTCCACCGCGCCGTATCACTCGGATTCCCGTGAATCCGCAATGATAGTGCCTCCCTAGTACTCAATACAAAAAACACCCTCCGACGTCGACCTAGCTAAGATTAAACTAGTGCGAGACCGGCGAAACCTGAGGCCCTTTTTCGCACAAGTCCTCGGGGCTGTCTGATCCTTTGTTACTTAGCTCCGCCGACCTTGCATCGTGAATCTATGGAAGGCGTGATGACAGCTCTTCCTGACGTCTCGAGACTAAGTGTCTCGCAGACTTGACCCCGCGACCTCTCAATGTTAACAAGTGACAAAATTTATGTCTGACATTTATATTTGAAAATGACTCGACTTATCACACCTCCCATAGTTCACCCTTATAACTAACATTTGCCGTTATGACGGCGGTGATCGATGATTATCAATGACACAGGAAAAACAAAATACACAACCAATTTAGAAACAAAAGAAAATACCTAACATAAAATAACATACAATTTTATACAATTCCCCAGCGTCGCTTGGTGTCGTTTGTTATTCGTGTTATTCAGATACTTCGCCCTCAGATAGGCATACATTATTGAATTTACAATTATCATCATTAGGTGACGGACCTTTCTTTTTCTATTGCAACTCATGGTAGCTAATTATTGATGCGTGGGGCCCGTGACGTACCGCGGCGCAAACGCACGTAGTTTCGCTCGGCCGGGGTACTGCGCCCAATGACGCGGCCAATTTGCCTAATAATTCGTAGTTGATTACTAAACTCAAACTAATTGAGACGTTGCAAAACAACAGTGAATATCGCATTGTTTTTGCGAATTCTAGTTACACCCGTGGTCTCGTCACCGCATTGAAACAAACATACTAAAATTCAGGCCTTGCCAATATAGTTAAATATTGAAACAAACAAACATTCGGACTTTGCAATAGCGTTACCTATTGAAACAAACAAAACAATTCGGCTCTTGCAAATATAATTAAATATTGCAACAAACAGAATTCAGACCTCGCAGATAGAATTAATTGAAACAAACATAAAAAAGAATCGGCCTTGCGAATATAATTAAATATTTAAACAACAAAAAAAATCGGACTTTGCAAATATAATTAAATATTGAAACAAACATAAAAAAAATCGGACTTTGCAAATATAATTAAATATTAAAACAAACATAAAAAAAATCGGACTTTGCAAATATAAGTAAATATTGAAACAAACATAAAAAAAAAGTCGGGCTTTGCAAATATAATTCAATATTTAACAAACAAAAAAAAATCGGACTTTGCAAATATAATTAAATATTGAAACAAACATAAAATTTTGACATGGAAAGAATTGAATATTGATTGCGTTAATCATGGTTACATCTCTTGGTTTGTAAGCGGATTGCAAACAAACATAAAATTTTAGACATGAAAAAAAATGGAATATTGATTTCTCGATTTGAAACCAACCAAAAGAAATTCCGACATAATAATAAAAGTAAATATCGACTCTTTGCAAATCGTGATTATGCTGGTTGTCTTGTAACTGACTTGACACCGATCACCAGAAAGATTTAGATGTCGCAAAACAAAGATTACTTATTGCACAATCGTAGTATACGTTATTATTCCTGGTTTCCGGTACGGACTTGAAAACAGACGTGGAACGCTTTGGCGTTGCAAAAACAAGATTAATTACTGAATCATCGCAAAACATTCCATTATTCCCGTTGGCCGATACTGAATTGAGAACAAACGTAAGACGCTTCGGCGTCGCAAACACAAGATTAATTATGATTATATATTTCACGATTTTTTTCCGAAGACCAAGCGCCGCTGAGTGTTACACTGGACCGAACGGAGAGCATCCTCCGTGCGAAATCGGTCGACAAAATATTTACAGTATACAGGTAGACAGGGTACAACACACAATAAAATAAGACAATGAATTTAAATCAAAATTAGCGTTCCCGTACTCTCCTCCGGCCGCTGTTATTGCCATTTCGAACAAGAAGTGACACACGATTTTACTAGGCTGAGTTTAGAAGAAACAACATTTAATACATGAAGGGGTCCTGTCGACACTTAATAAAATGCGGCTAGGAGCAAAGATATGACCGCGATTTTACACGCGTCTTTATTTCGATTCTCACTGTCGAGATCGAGCAGGAAGCTACAGTTCTGGCCGCGGACCTTAGGTTAAAGAGTATTGACTCAGCAACAATAGGCCGCGACATATTTATGCAACGTATAATAGTAGACGAACCTTTGGAAGTTCTCAGGAACCGGAGACAGCTTATCAGGAACAATTTCAGCAAACAAAACAGCTGGCGGCAAGCGATAACACAAGGAGGTAGCACAGAATTCGACTCAGCTTTGCACAATGTCAACTATTCGAATGACTTGGTCAAGCTGAGAGAATTTCTGGCTGGTTTTTTTTTTATTAAAGATGTTGCGGCGGATAATATCGGCAGAAGAGAGCACGGGAGCAGAGTAACGCGTAGAAGTCGGTGAAGATTTGGTAACTTTTGCAAAACTGACCTGCCTTTTTGTAAAGGATTTGGTCCAGCTGCGTCCTCGGCCAGGGTCAAAAAAAACGGTTGACCCGAGCAAATCTGCTAATCTCAGCATCTGCGTCTCACGCCGATTGGCTAAGATGCTGACCTCCCGTGGCTCTGCCGAAATATCTCAAGATGGCGGCAACTGAGATTTTTCTAGAACAACGATTCCGCTGAGCGAAAATCGTCTCTAGTGATCTTAATATGACAGATAGAAAATCAGAAAAATCACTGTCGTGTCAGAATCAGTTTTCCGCGAAATATTGCTCTTACAAGCGATCTCATAACTCGTTGCTGAAGCGAGTTATGAGAAAAAGAAGAAAAATTTTCCACCTGAGCGAGTCAGGTGTACCGGTTAATCAAAGCGGAGATGTCATCGTCCGCGAAAAAGTAATTACTGAATCGAGTCTGATTTTTATAAAAGCCTAAAATCGATTTAAGTGCAAATTTATGCTAAATATTTTCTATGGTGAATGTTCCTGAAGGGATTTGGCTGAAAATTCGAAGGAACGTCCGTGATAGTCGTTCGCTTCCATGAAACTAAAATTTCCCACCTTCCCTTCGTGTGTTCGCGCTTCATATCAGATTGAAATTTTGATTGACCGCGGTGGAGGGGAGGCCGCCTGCAATCGCACGTATGACCACGCGAACCGCTACGATTGGTCGGACTGGGCGGGGCTTATTTTAGTATCGAACGGCAAACGCTACACGCCGAACGCGTTTCGAAATTTCGTCTCGCCAAAATGTATGGGGAAATCACAGTTTATTGAATTACTAATAAACCTGTTATCCGATTGCAATTTAATTTACAACACCGTTTCGGACCATCGTCCTTTACGGCTCGAAAAAAATTCGGCGCCGAAGCTTGGCTCGGGCGCCGGTTCCGCACGATTTTAATTGGCGCAGGTGAGGGCTTGGTGGAGTCCAAACCGCGAACATGATTTTAATATTAGTTTATGCAGTGCATACTAGGACATGGCTAGTGTCGTAAAAACAAAAATTCTCAAACGAATTTTGTCCCTGACGACCCTGGTCGAGGTCGCCGCGGGATTCATTTGTTCGATCGCAATTGGAAATTGCGTCGATAGAATTCAGCGAAATTTCTTCAGGGGCTAGAACAGCCTATGCTAGGTGTACCTGTAAATTATGGGGAGCCTCCGTTGAGGAGGAGGAAAACGGCAAGCGTTTCCATTTCCCTCTCTCGCCGCACTCGACCGCAAATTCGGTCGAGCACCGCGCGCGAGCGAGAGACGGTATTTCTATTTGGCTCTGTGCGCCCACGTACTCACTTACAAAGCAGTGGGTTTGTCTTTGCACTCAATAATCCGCGGCGAGACCCGCGGATTGCAAAAATCTTAATATTTGCTTACATTGGCGACTTTGTCCATTTGACCTTGAATAATCGAAAAAATGATGTGTTTATTCTTTCTCTCTTCCTCATTATACCTATCAAGCTTTGCTAACAACCGTATAAGGAAATGCAAGTACAAATCATGCCAAAGGACCGTATCGTATCAATAGATATTGCGCGCGCCTCGCGTGGTTTATACGCCTTTTATTACAAACTGCGTAAGAGGAAATTAAGGGCACATCGGAAAAAAAACTTTCCTTTTAATATTCATCTCTATTGATTTTATTTTATGATTTTTCATTTCTCAAACAAATTAAATAATAATATACAATAACTTTATATCCATATTCAAATGTATCTTCTATCCTCCATAATCACGGCAGTTGGAACTTAATGTTTTTTAAAAATCGTTTTTGTTGTGTCATTTCAATTGTTTTAATTATCAACAAGTATGCTATTTGTTCATTGGTGAACTGGTAGAGTATTTGTGATCACTTTCAATGTATCCACTCTCAATACTCGGTGGAAACAATTATATTAAAAAATTAAGCAATAATCTATTATAATTTCAAATTTATAGGATTACACTTTAACTATAGTCAGCATCATTGTATTTAAATTAGTTTTATATTTTAATAACCAATTTTTGCTTTCAATACACTGTATTTTATCAGCACAAAATTTTCTTGACGAGTAGAACCGGGATTTTAATAATACTTAGTATTTTTTCATCTTATAACAATGAAGTTCTACTAAAAAAATATCAATTCAATCGAAATCTTTATTTTTTAACAAAGCACTCGTGGTTTATATTGTTATAACTGGAATATGAATGTCATGCGTGTTATTTGCAAATAATTTCAGGTTTTTTTTTATATTTTGTGTTTTTAAAACATATTTAATTTAATAAATTCGGCGTAAAAACAATCCATGTTCACATCAAATAATCGCGAAATCATCAAACGAAATTAAATTTCACGTATCTAAATAATCACTTAATTCACAAAGATAAATTCTTGTTAATCTTTCTACCAGCATGTTAAATGCTCGACTCTGTTTATTTTCTAAGTCTCTTAGAATCATTCTCTTCTTGCAATGCCCCTATAATAAACACAGAGTAATATAATGATCAATGAACGAAGCAATAAATGTCCACCAACACAATGCAGACAATGTTATTCTTATGATTTTCGAATTAAATCAATTAACTAATAACGATTTTTCAACTCGACACGTGATATGATTTTCAAAAGTGACATCTTATTATTTGATCAAAATCTTGTGGAATGGAAAATATTTGTGCTTATCTGTGAAAACAAAACACAGCGCCATATGCAAAAAAATATTTAAACGAAAAACAAACGCATTACGAAGGAAGAAAGCATATTTTTCAACATGGCTATTAAATTTAATAATTTTTTATTCCGCTTGTTGTGTAACAAAATGTGTCACATGTTTTTCTTCTTTAAAATGCATCATCAAACAAAGCAAGACATGGTTAAGGAACAAACTTAAAATTGGTTATAATTCTTAAGTTAAAAATTATAAAATAAAAGTTGGAGTTTTGTCTTTTTCTACTGAAACCTGGAGATACAAACATTGATTTTACTAACTACAAATTAATTATTTATCAACAGAGCAGTAAATTTTATAAAGTTTTTACCAAATTCATGGAAAACGTTGTTATTTTTGCTAAAATACAGAAAAAGAACAAAACAACAGCCTTTTCCCAATGGATTAACAACATATTCAACTTTGACGGAGGTTGCGGAGGCAAGGGGATCTTTTGCTCAAAATGTATCAAATAATTGTTTGAGTTGTTTTTCATGATGACATAATGCCATTGTCGTTAATTTATTAAAGATTCAACATTTCGAGAATTTTTCGAATATTATAATAAAATTATAAAACGCCGGTATGTATAACAAACATTTATACTAAATGAAATGGAAAGTAATGTGTAGCCAAAAATCAGACTCCTAGAAACATACTTTTGTACTATCTGATTATAAAGGTTAAATGACCAACATAAAGTATGGTCAAATTAAAACAGTGAATTGTTTTTTTTATATAATTGATGCCCATGAATTTATTCTTTATTTTAAAATAAATTTATTTTATTTTTATAAGGAACACTAAACCAGTCGATTTGTTTTATTTTAGTTGTTTAGTGTACTGTCTTTGTCGAGTCATCATTGTGTTTTTGAAAGAGCTAAAATAAAGGTCCCACGCTGGTAATTTTGGAAAATCCGCAAATTTCTAGGCTTTAAAATTGGCATGACATTGTTTAAAAAATCCCATGATTTCAAAATCGCCGAACAAAGATTCCCTAGTGTCAACGTTTTCTTTACTGCGGCCTTATGTTGAATCAGATAAATGAATGTGGCCGTTAAAAAATAAACGGTTCCCCACGCCTGGGCCCAGCCCACTATTTAAAACTATAACACTCATGAAACTTGTCCTTCATAATATACCCTATAAATCTCTTTGGTTATCATGAAATATATGACATCGAGCTTACCAAACATCATTTTCAATTAGAGATACAGATGACAGAGTCAAGGGCTTATTTATGTGGAAACTATTTTACTTTCAACGTTTTTACGACAGTAGACTCATTGTTATTATTCATTTACGTATATTTCTTTTATACTATTTGTCTTATCAACAAGGTTGTCATCGGTCAGGCTTTGTCGGAAATATCGTGATTTAAAAACATAATCCCGATTCTCGACCAACGTTTGCTCTAAGACGAGAGATTAGCTACGCGGAAAATATAAAGGCTACGCGGTCCAATGCAACAAAGAGTTTTTTTTTCGTTTTGACTTGCACAATATATTTGTTTTACTTATAAGTGTATAAAATAAAACATTAAACTAATTTGATATTTTTGGTAGAACTCCATTATAATAGGAAAAAATAGCAACGTATTTAGTTATACAGTTTTTATATTATTAGTTGAAAACTATTTCGGCTTTTGCCATCGTCAGAACTATGTTTAAATTTAAATTTTACTCAGCTATATATACTGATTTCGAAGAGATACACACTATATCTCGTTTCGGTGCCAATATATATAGTTGAGCAAAATGTAAGCTTAAGCATAGTTCTGACGATGGCGAAAGCTAAAATAACTATCAACTAATAATATAAAAACTGTAAAACTAAATACGTTGCTACTTTTATATTAGCTGAATGTCATATTTGTCTATATTTTTAATTTTGTAATAATTCATTATAACTTCATTTTCAAAATTCCTACATTTTCAAACAATCCGAATATGCCACTCGTAATATAATATTATATGTCTAAAAGTTCGATATTAAAATAAAAACTTTTCCAAAAACTTTATTCTTTGGTGCTATGAAGTCTGTTATGAAGTGACACTTGACATCTTGACAAATGCTTCCTGAAATATATTATTATTCATCCTGTATGACCTGCTTACTGGATCTATCCTACACATAATTTTACTTCCTCAAAAACATAAACGACATACCATCTATATATTATGTAATGTTAACAAAATTGTAAAGCTGTGATATGAGTTAGACAATTTTGACTTCGTAATTACTTTCATTAGATTATTAAGAATGGTAACATCAAACATTCGTGATTATTATAATCATGTTTGGAAACACGTCTCAGCAATTCATTTGAAAATAATTTTAACATAAATATAAATGTGTTATTCTCTTTAAAAAACCAAAAATAAAACATCCTTTAAAGTTACTGGAATTGTTATTTAATTAGGTTCTCTATTAACTTTTGCTTCAAATAGTAAATGTTATAATAAATATTTAAATTATTATTAATAGATGTCCGGTTCGTTTAAATTATTATCTGTAGCATTGTCAACTGCTCGGAATGAGCGAAACTGGTCCTGACCTATTAAATAAAGTGGAATGAAGTACAAAGGATATTGTGTTTTTATTAATATAATGCCTTTCCACCAAGTATTGACAGTAAACACCCTAAAAGTGATAAAACTCTATAGTTACAAGAGAAGCGTACTAAATAATATTTTCCGCTAAATGTATAACGTAGGTAGTAAAAACTTTCGGACTCCAATAAAATAAAAGCTACGAATGTTGTACGTTTCCGACAAAATTTAATATTGGGTAGATACACGTTTTACGCCTATTATCCTAACCAATTATACAATAAGAGTAACTTTACAAGCGTTGTTAAGTAACAATTACCCATACAGAAACTCAATTATAAATTAAATCTGTTAGTTATACATTTTCATGTTCTACTGAGTGTTTTATTTTTATTTAAACGACACTATTTATTATTAAAGGCAACGTGATATATAAATTATTGTATTCATTAAACAATAAAAAATTCATTTGTTTACGGTTAAAAAAACGTTTTTATGCATAAGAAAAATTATTTGACACATTTTGTATTTGTTCCATATCTGCTTCTTATATAAAGCGACTCAATGAAGAATCTCGTCAGAAGGCAATATATGAAAATTGATGTTAGTTCAATCACTTAACATCTGATTTCGAACAGTGTATAGATAGATGTCAGCGAAACGCTACAAAGCTAAAAGTTGTTAAAATGGAATTGTTTGAGATCTCATTAGGAGGAAAGTAATAGTATCAAATCCATAAATCGATTCACCTTTATATCACCATAACCAAATAATATTACGCATAAGCACATTAACATTTTATCACTCCATAACAGGGGTGGGGAAACTTTTCATTTCAAAATGCCAGATTCATTTATCTGATTCAACATAAGGCCGCAGTAAATAAAACGTTGACCCCCCCCCCATAAACTAAATATTTTTAATTCACAATGTAAATTAGTCAAAACGCAATTTTTAAAAATCTTTATAGATCTAATCTATAAAAAAATGACACAAGTCAAAAGGCCGCATCGGAGTACTTAAAATGCCGCAGGTTCCCCACCACTGCTGCGGACTGATAATATATTTTGAAAGCCTAAATTTTGCCATCTACATACAGGCTCTTTTATAATTGATTGACTTGGCATTTACTTGGTAGAACTCCATTAAAATAAGAGTAAAAATAGCAACGTATTTAGTTATATCTCTTTTTTTATTATTAACACCATTAATGAAAGCTACATAATATTATAAAAATAAATGATATTTGTTTAGATTTTTCCACAACACTTAAACTCCTTAATTCTATTGTAAAAACAGTATTTTTTCTTTTATAATTAGGTTTTGAAATTAAATCGCAAAAAGCATTGAAAAAGCTGGGTATATTTTTAGATTAAAACGTATGCAAATGCAATTGGTATAAAAAGAATGATTTCCGTTTGATGTCATATGAAAGCAGCTTGTCGACCGGATGTTTTGATAGACATCAAAGACTCCTTCAATTGTACATTTGTATGTGCGTGGAAACTGCTACTGAAAATGTTCCATGTACTTACAAACCAAATATTTGAATCGCTTGCAACTGAATTCAAAGTATCGTTCACTATCGTAGTATAAACGTAAATCATGTTAAATTTGAATCGTTCAAACTATGTACATTCTCACAAATTTTGTCACTAACGACCCGGGTTTCGCCTTTCGGCATCTTCAGGCATTCAAGTGCACGGATGAACTTGAACTGACAGTTCAGTTGTCAGTTCAAGTTCATCCGTGCACTTGAATGCCTGAAGATGCCGAAAGGCGAAACCCGGGTCGTTAGTGACAAAATTTGTGAGAATGTACATAGTTTGAACGATTCAAATTTAGTGTATAATGAATGCCAGAAAAATTTAAAATTAAATTACAGATGTCAGTCACCCCAGTCGCCTAATATTTTTAAAATTAATTTATGTATGTAGTTATAATTTTTCATACAAACAGATGTCGTAGTATTTTGACTTTTACGAAGAAGCCCGCATGAAAATCGTAAAATTAAATCATTTTTATATGCTAAAGTGATGAGGTAATTTTAAATAAATGATGATAGACTCAATTTGAATTTTTATTAACTATAGCATTACACTGTCAAGCATCTTTGGGGCGGTATTTTGGTATTCAAAGCGGTTTTTTATTGGGAAAATTTATTTAGAAACGTTGCTTACAACGTTGTAACTTATAGTTGATCTAATAAACTGATATAATAAAAACTGATTAACATAGAACAGATAAATCTTCGTGGTTTTTCGTTATAATGCAAAGATAAATTGCATTACAAATTCAAAAAATATCTTGACTCATAAACCATACAGGCTTTTTAATCACGGATTTATTGATCACTTTTATGGTGTTCACTGTCAATACTTTATGAAAATGCATTATATTAAAAAAAACACAATATTCTTTTGTAAATATTTCCACTTTCATTTACCATTAACAGAACCGGTTTCACTTATTGCGAGAGTTTTCAACTGACAATAATGTATTTTTCTTAATAAACGGATTTATTAAATTAAACTTCTTACATATTTTGTCAACCACGTTTTTTAGCGATTGAATATAATAGTTAGTGAAAACATCTGTGAGAATGTACATAGTTTGAACGATTCAAATTTAATATTGAAATTCCACCAAGCACCTTCAGTCGAAATCTTAAAGTAAATCATGTTATTTTGAGTATCGTAGAATTGACATCAATGTTACTCTCGCTATTGTTATTATTTCTGTTTAATGTTTTTTTTTAACTCATTCTACTTCATAGCTAGTGTTTTAAATTATTAAAGCATGAAAATAAATACCAACGACATATATATCGACTGTAGAAAGGAAAAAAAGACGTAACCTACACATAGCAAATTTTACAGGAGGCACAAAAAACGTGTTTAATTGATTTTCGGCCATATGCAAATTATGAAATAAACACAACTTTGAAGTCCACAGAGACTTCTAAGATGGTGTTTCATTGATATAATCTATTATTAATTTTGAAAATTGTCTAGAAAAAACTTTTATTTAAGTCTTTTTTCTTCGTTTCAATTTTCACAAGCCTATCTTTTTTCAAACTTAAAAGCTAAATTTTGATACTAATTCGGCATTTGCAGCTTACATCCTTTTGATAGAATGTTTACCAAGTGTTCTAAAAAAACAATGGGTTACGTCCTTTTTATTTTCTACAGTCTATATATCTATATATATAAAAGAAAGTGGGGTTTGTTACACCACGTATATCTCGAGAATAACAGCTCGGATTTTAATGATCTTTGTTTTATTAAATTCTTATCCGCCTAGAATAGCAGAATAAGCATTAAAACATCGGAAAAATATCACGAGAAAGAAATTATTAAGAAAATAAATGTCCTCATACAATTTGTTTTTTTGAAAAATACAAATGGAACGTGGACATTGTATGACACGTTGTATGCTGTTTTCCAGTAAATCCACCAGATGGCATTGATTACATTATACTTTGACAGTTGACTGCTCGCTATGTAGGTATACATTATTATCTCTGGTGTATATGCGCCGTTATTTTGAGTTTTCATCGATTTTTATTAGGTTTTAATTCCGATAAATCATTCTGATGTAAAAATCTATTTATCCAATTATGGTCAAACACGGGATTCATGGCTCATAGCGGGAACAGTGTATTTTAATTAGTTTATAATGTGGCGCAACTTCTGTGAAATAGTATTTAAACGATATTGGATACGAAGCACACCGTTCATACAATGCATTGCAATACTCGCTAATGTTTTGGCAAAGAGACGATGAATATCAATTCAATATCAAGATGATAAACCTATTGAGCGGTGGGTATCGAAATCATTATTTTCATTTCAACATGATAATAGTTTTACTCAGCAAGAAGGTTAGCTCGATGAATTATTACGCATAACGTTTTTAATGAATTATTACGCATAACGCATAACATTGATTTGAATAGAATACACCAACTTAACGATTAAAATACACTGAACTCTGTTTTAAGACGATTTAGAAATAACACGGTGCAAAAAAAGAGAAATAAATCGACTATTCATTTAAAAATTTGGACAGAAATATTACACAGTTTCTGGATATCTTAAGAGATGAGAGATATGTCATACAAAATGTTCGTAAAAGGCTTCGTCTATTGTCTCATAGTGATAGTAAATAATTTTTGTTACGTTTGATTTTTTAAAAGTATTTTTTATATAACATTAAGATACAATAAGCGATAATGAATTTAATTTTTTGATATCCTTAATTTATTTTTATGCAAGGAAATCTATCTACCACAAATTTTAAATTTTAATATAATTGTTTACACTTTTTCTTTACTCGGTATCGCGTTGAGCGTATCTACCGTGTAAATGGGGAGTTCAGTGTAAAGGTGTTCTACTGAAAAGGGAGAACATATCGATTTTTTTTAACCATGCTCGCTTCAGATGCTGCAGTATATAAATACTTTCTTGAATAGTAAAGGGAAGTGTTGATAAAATTAATATTGTTTAAATAAATAAACCATTTATTCTATAGATAGAGTTGTTATTTTAAATTCGTTTAAATCTATATATATAAAAGAAAGTGGGGCTTGTTACACCACGTATATCTCGAGAATTACAGCTCGGATTTCAATGATCTTTGTTTTATTAAATTCGTATCCGCCTAGAATAGCAGAATAAGCATTAAAACATCGGAAAAATATCACGGGAAAGAAATTATGAATAAAATAAATGTTTTCATACATTTTGTTTATTTGAAATTTCCAAATCGAACGCGGAACATGATTTTGTATACTGTTTACGGTTAATGCACTAGGTGGCGTTGGTTGCATTATACCATAGACTGATGATATTGACAGTTGACTTGACGTCAATCGCGATGTAATTATACGCATAACGTTTTAAATATTATTATTTCATTGATTTGAATAGAGTACACCAACTTGGGTCTCGATAAAAATACACTGAACTACATTTTAAAACGATTTCGAAATAATACGGTGCAAAAAAAGAGGAAAATCGACCATTCATTTAAAAACTTGGACAGAATATTACACGGGAACTGGATATCTCAAGAGATCAAAGCGATGTCGTACAAAATATGCGTAAACGGTTTCGTCTATTGTCTCATAGTGTGGTGAATGTTTTTTGCTACCTTTGATTTTTTTTAATTTTTTTTTAAATAAAATTAAGATACAATAACCAATAATGAATTTAATTTAAAATAACTTTGATTAATTAAATTTTATATTAAAATGAACTTCCACAAAGTTACCGCCGAAACCATCGAAAGTAATAATGAATTTTATTTTTTGATATCCTGAATTGATTTTTATGCAAGGAAATCTATTTACCATTTTTTTTTTATCTTCTTTTATATATATAAAAATCTCGTGTCACGGTGTTTGTCGCCAAACTCTTACGAAATAGCTTGACCGATTTTGATGATTTTTTTTATGTATAGATATGAGAATAGAATGTACTATATTTCATCCCGCTAGGTGAAGGGTGTCCCGATCCAGATTTTTTTTCAATATTCCTGACAAGTCATCGTTCCAATTTAAAACAATTGAAATGGACGTCTTTAAATTCAAATTTCCTGGCTTAGAACTGAAGCATCGTAATAATATTGAGAGAACTTTATTTTAAAGTTTGCATCGCTACGACGTTTTTTAAATAATCGAATATACTGATTCGATTTTTTGAAGCTATAATTATAGGGCTGGGAGCTGATTTGACAGATTTTGTTCAGTGACGTCATTGATTCGATTATTGGCGGTATGGTTATATTTTGCATCTGGCCTTGAAAACATTTTTAATTTCTTACATGCATTAGGAATATTCTAATGACAGTATGGATATTTTATAGAACTGTATTTCAACTTTTATTTTAAAATCTTCTACTAGGAAAAATGATTGTTAGCAAACTTAAACATTATTCTAATAATTAAATAATTTACAATTTAAATACTACAGGGCTGTCGATATACGCCACGTGGTATATTTCTGCTACTACGAAAAATGATTGTTAGCAAACTTTAACATTATTCCAAAAATTAATTAATTTACAATTTAAATATTGCAGGGTTGTCGATATACGCCACGAGGTCTATTTCTACTACTACAAAAAATGATTGTTAGAAAATTTAAACATTATTCCAAAAATTAAATGATTTACAATTTAAATACTGCAGGGCTGTCGATATATCCCCTGAGGTCTATTTCTGCTACTACGAAAAATTATTGTTAGCAAACTTAAACATTTTTCCAAAAATTAAATAATTTACAATTTAAATACTGCAGGGCTGTCAATATATGCCCCGAGGTCTATTTCTGCTACTACGAAAAATGATTGTTAGAAAATTTAAACATTATTCCAAAAAATAAATAATTTACAATTAAAATACTGCAGGGCAGTCGATATATGCCCCGAGGTCTATTTTTTTAGTACGAAATATATTTTTAGACTTTTTATTAATCTAAAAATTATATTATTTACAATTAAAATACTGCAAGGCTGTCAATATATTATGTCCCGAGATCTACTTCTTCTTCTACGAAATATATTTGTTAGCAAACTTAAAACATTTCAAATATTCTAAAAAAAATATTATTTACAATTTAAATACTGAATGACTATCGTTATATATCCCAAGATCTTTTTCTTTTTCTACGAAATAAATTTGTTAGCAAACTTAAACATTTCAATTATTCTATCTCTATTCTAAAAATTATCTCTATCTCTATATAGGATCGACCGATTTTTATGATATTTTTAATGTATATTTGTTAGATAGTAGAATAGGTTTTAAAGTATATTTCATCCCGCTAGGTGAAAGATGTCCCTATCCCGAATTTTCTTTTTAATATTTTTGACGTCCGTCGTCCGTATTTCAAACAGAACGAAATTATTTATGTTGTTGAATGACAGATGGCGCTAAGTGCGCAGCAACTTAAGTCTTTTTAAGTTTGATACGTGCCATGGTTACGTCAAACAATCAAAGGGTATTGTAAACAATTATCATGTGAATTTTTAATAGTCGTCACAAAGCATTTCCTTCGCTGTCAAAAAATTATGCCACCTAAAAGACTTGCTATTAGTTGATCTAGACCTCAAGCACGAAAGAAAACGGCATCACGAGATTCAGAAACAGACGAGCAAGTTTGGAAACCGTTCGAGCTCTCGCTGCTCAAGCCCGATCGTCTGATACAATGATATGCAAACAACCCTTTTGACCGTGATTAGGAACGAAAAACACAATTTGATATCGACAAATTGGGTACATTTGTTCAAACAAATCTTCCGAAATTGGTCCCAGAACAACGCATAGCGTAAGACAGAATTATGCATGCAATCAAACACAAGCCAAAACGTTGGATCACGAAACAATATTGTTGGCAATCGCTTCATCTGCAATTGCAGCAAATCTTTTGGATGGTGGTCAAACAGCGCATTCAGCAAAGAAATTGCCTTTGAACACCAACATGCAATATCAAAAAAAAATCATGATTGATGAAGTACTTAATATCAACTCATTAAATGGGACGAATTTACTATGGCGCACAAAAAGGCATTGGAAAATCTTCACTATATGTACACTAAAAGAATTGAGAGGAAATGAACAGGTCTTTGGTGGCGAACCTTTTTTATTGTCTGGTGTTTTTCGACAAACTCTCCCAGTTATACCACGTTCAACAGCTGCTGATGAATCAAGTGCATGTCTCAAATCATCAGTTTTATTGTGACATGTGCAGAAATTGACTTTGAAAGCTAATTTGCGTGTAAAATTACAATATGATGCATCCGCTGAACGTTTCAAAAAAAAATTGTCAGATATTGGTAATGAAAAATAGAAATCGATGAATCCACACATTACCACCAAGCTTCTGTAAAATTACAGGAACCGTAAGCGAATTGATGCACAAAGTTTTCCCAAATATCGCAAAGAATTACAAAAATCATCAGTGGCTTAGTGAATGTGTTATATTAGCAGTCAAAAACAACGATGGTAATGCCATCAACTTCAGGATTCCAAACGAAATACCAGGCAAAGAAACAACGTATAAGTCCATCGATACTATAAATTGATCAAGACGAAGTTGTCAATTATCCAACTGAATTCTTAAACTCACTTGATTTGCCAGGCATGCTACCGCACGTTTTAACACTGAAAATTGGCGTACCTATTATTCTTTTCCGAAATATAAATCCACCACGACTTTGCAACGGTACCAGGCTTTCAGTGAAAAATTAATGAACAGTATTGTCTAAGCTTCAATTTTAAATGGAAAAATTAAAGGAAACGATGTACTGTTGCCAAGCATTCCAATAATTCCGACAGATAAGCCATTAAAATTTAAATGTTTGCAGTTTCCAGTGCGACTCGCATTTGGACAATCGCTACAAGTGTGTGGACTTCATTTTAAAAATCCATGCTTCTCATATGGACAGCTGTATCTGGCCTGATCACGCGTTGGAAAACCTTAAAATCTATTCATATACGCACCAGACAAAAAAACAAAATATATCCAAAAGCACTTCAATAAACATAATTAAAACACAAACACTTTCTTTCTTTGAGTGGCATTGCAACGCATGTCGGGTCAGCTAGTCTATATATATAAAAGAAAGTGGGGTTTGTTACACCACGTATATCTCGAGAATAACACCTCGGATTTTAATGATCTTTGTTTTATTAAATTCGTATCCGCCTAGAATAGCAGAATAAGCATTAAAACATCGGAAAAATATCACGGCAAAGAAATTATGAAGAAAATTAATATTCTCATACAGTTTTCAAATGGCGAACACCTTGAAATAATGAAAATGTCGTTTGTATGCAGATTTCATCCGCTAGGTGGCAATTTTTCCAAAATTCATTTGTTTTTGCTTCTTTTGCATACGATTGACTTCTAAATAATTTTAAATTTAGAGTATGGATTAGAATAAAACAAATCGATGATATAATATGAAAACGAAATAAAATCGGATAATGTTGAAATAAGGTTATGTTTTTAATTAGATATGATAAATTTTTTGACAAAAATATTACGCTGTTTGCACGAACGTTGCTCTACTTTGAGATGCCACGTTATTACACATGGAAAGCTACATCGAAGAAATTTTAACGTCGAAAGCAAGGCGATGCGGTTCCTGCTCATCCGAATGACCTCTGATGCTCTTGGACGCATGTACACAGTTCATCCGAAAAATGACGAATGCTTCTACTTGCATGTCAACAGCTCAATTTGCTTGAAAATGATACTCATTACAATCGCTGAAGAAATTGTTTCTGAATCTCCAAGTCAGATACGCACATTATTTTCTATCATTATTTTGACATGCTTCCCATCGAATCCCCGTGAACTGTGGAACAAGTACAAGGATGACATGTCCGAATACATTTTGCATCGAATTCGTGTCAGTTTGGGGAATCCCGATCTCGAGGTGAATGAAGAGATACATAACCAGGCTTTTCTTTAGACCGAAGACATGTGTAACCTCATGTGCGGCAGTTTGGTAGTCAAGTTAGGAATGCCAACGCCAGATCGTGGAATGAACGACGCTTTCAATCGAGAATTGGAACGTGAACGTGAATATGATCGAGATGCATTGAACCAATCAGTTTGAACGAATGTACCACTGTTGAACCCTCAACAGAAGGAAATTAGCGATACGTTAATGAAGGTAATTGATGATGGAAATGGTGGCTTATTTTTCCTCGATGCGCCCGGTGGAGCTGGGAAGACATTCTTCATGTCATTGATTATGGCCACTGTTCATGCGAGATAAAAAAATTGCTGTAGCAGTTTCTTCTTCTGGAATAGCAGCCATGTAGATAGATCAACCGCTGCCGATGAAATAAACGCTTGCCTCAAATAATTGACAAACATGCGAGTTGCATTGCTAAACGATCCATCTGCCGAAGATTTCTCCAAACAATTGCTGACTATCTATTTATTCATTGTTCAAAATTAAAATTACAGTACATGCCATAACAGCTGACGCCAATTCGCCATGTACTTGAAAAATATAATAAGACAAAATATAAAATAAAAACTACATAATATATCAGAATCAAAATCAACATAAAAAATCAAGAAATAAAATAGTGAAATTTTACAAACAGTTCACAAATACTATCACTAAAAATGTCCACTTCTTTAGGCAATGCGTTGATCAATCTAACGGCCCTTGGAACTGGTGATTTAAACCTCTTAAGCGAGGTATAAGTTTTTAGAAATAAAAGTTTTTGCTCATAGTTACGCCCACGTAAGAATAAATTGGGATCATGTAAATTAATAGTCATGAGAATTTGAGGATTATTAACTCAGCCCCGAAGGAGAAGAGAAAAATTATTTAAGCTTGAAAACGATCTTCGACTATCGTCGGTAACGACCGTGTTCCTGTTGACAAATCGAACAGATTGATTTCGTTTCCGCCGAATTTTAAAAATTTCGTCTCAACGAAGGACGGCTTCATCAAAAAAATGTTCTCAAACGTCTAATCACAAAAATCACAATTGGTTGATTGAATGAGTAATTCTTGCGGCGAAGAACAAAGATGTGGCTCATTTAAACTTCACAATTCAAAATCAAATCGTTGGTCCACTACATTCCTTTAAATCTAGCGAACTTTCGCAAGGTGCGCGAAACATTCTTGCGCAGACTGTACATATAACATATTCTTTCAACCAAAAAATAATTATTTCTGCTTCTCTATGATAGTGTCATCAGAAATAGTTTGTAGTATCGACCAAACTATTTTTTTTTCGTTTATTAGAGATTCGCGCCGCAGCACACCCAGCATCGCCTCGCGGCACACCGCTTGCGGAGCACTGCTTTAAACGACTGAAAATCTGACATGCAATATTGCGAAACACCCACCAATGACCTAAGTTTTGGTAGCAAGTAAAATCATCACCTGGGATGAATGGACAATGGCGCACAAATGCGCATTGGAAGCACTCAATCAAAGTATGAAATATCTGTGCAATGACTCAAGATGTTTTATAGGCGCAATGATTCTACTATCTGGCGATTTCCACCAAACACTACCAGTCATTCCAAGATTTGCCGCTTCCGATGAAATAAACGCTTACCTCAAATCACGACTCTGGCGCTATGTAAAGAATCTTCAGCTGACGACAAACATGCGAGTTGCATTGCTAAACGATCTATCTGCCGAAGCAATTGCTGACTATCGGTAACGGGGGTGTTCCTGTCGACGAATCGAACGGATTGATTTTGTTTCCGCTGAATTTTCGCAATTTCACTTCATTCAACAAAATGTTCCCGAACATCTAACCACAAAAATCACAATCGGTTGAATGAACGAGCAATTCTTGCGGCAAAGAACAAAGATGTGAATCATTTAAACTTCACAATTCAAAATCAAATCGTTGGTCCACTGCATTCCTTTAAATCTATCGACCGTGTTACAAACGAAGACGAAGCAACCAACTATCCAACTTAATTTTTAAACTTATTGGATCTGCCTGGCTTGCCACCGCGCAATTTACAACTGAAGGTTGACTCGGTAGTCATCATGCTTCAAGTTATCAAGTTAACAGAACATTTATTCACTTTTAAGGTGTTCACTGTCAATACTTGGTGGAATGGCAATATAATAAAAATAATAAAACATTTTTAGTACTTTTTTCACATAAAATTTATTTGATCAGGACCGGTTTCGCTCATCGCGAGCATTATTAACTGATGATAATGCTCAGATGATAATAACTCAGTTGATAATGCTCGCGATGAGCGAAACCGGTCCTGATCAAATAAATTTTATTTAGTGGGAAAAGTACTAAAAATGTTTTATTATTTTTATTACAACATTTATGGATTCTGAGGCGGTACGAAGTTCGTCGGGTCAGCTAGTATATATATATATATATATATATATATTCCTGGTATATTAAATTTGTGGCCGAACGATTTCCGCGAGCTCGAATCTCTGTACGGGTACAATCATAACTGTACAGAATATTAATTTTTGTTTAAAGGCATGAATATCTGTGATTCCTCATTCCGTCTAGTCCTGCCTTAACTAGATTTTTTCTATCTTTACTCTCTCTAAATTAATTCGCGTGTTTGAATAAAAAACAGTTTTAGTAAAATAACATTGGTTGAGACACAAGCTTTACTGATCCATATTCACCACATTTGGAGCGAAATTACGCTCATTATATGTACAAAAAGTGGAAAACAGTTTTAAATGCTTACAAATTGTATTTTATAAATATTTACATATCGACTGTGTAAAGGAAAATGAACGTAACCCACACATAACAAATTTTACAGGAGACACAAAAAAACATGATTTGATGATTTTGAGCTAAATGGAAATTATGAAAAATTTATAACTTTGAAGTGCACGTAGACTGATAAACTGGTTTTTAATTGACTTAACCTAATACTAATTTTGATTAATTTTTAAAAAAAATCCTTTTTTTTTAATCTTTTCTATTTTTTCAAAAAAATTAAGTTAATAGAAAATTGAAATTAACTTTGATTATTCTACGTATTGTGTTACTAACTGTGACACGTGTTTCGCCTCTTTCAGAGGCATCTTCCGACTTACTATCGCAAAGTTTGCTTAAGTAATGAAGCAAGATTGATTCTAACATTTTAAAATTATGAAATTACAAAATGGAGTTTGGGTTTTTTTCTTTTAAGGGGAGCAAGGAGGGGGGTGATAGAATCGGATTCTCATAATTTTCATATATATAATATAAAAAAATATATACCCCAACTTATCAAGTATAAAATCAATTTTAGTTATTTTTCAGGAAAGTAAAATACAAGCTTTAAAAAGTATTAATTAAAGATAAGTTAATTGGTATCGAATGGATTCATAGAAATTAATAGAAGCCTTAATTAATAGCGGCTCAATTATTAGTAAAAACATTTCGTTTCGCTCTCCTGGAAAATGAGTAAAAGTCAATTACCGTTAAATTCATTTGGGGCTTCAAACGGTTTATGATTAGTATCTACTCAATATTTTACATGATCTTTGTCTACAATAAATAGTTCAAGAAATATTTTAAAAATCAAGTAATGTTTCCATCTATTACAAATATTAACATTGTTATTAATTATGTAAAATTGATCTAACAATATTTTTAAAAAATATGCAGCACAATTTTAAGATGTATAATAAATCATAAGACAATTATTGATGAGCTGAGATGAAAACTCTTTAACATTGTCATACTAATTTTCCGTGTAAATTTAATAGCTTTCCACATTATTTAAGCTCTGTCGATAAATTGGAGAGGGTAAATGGATTATTTTGATTATACCCAACGATCTCCGTTATGTTTTCCTGTTCATATTATAAATATTACACAATTCAGAAAAGCTTCTCAGCTTTGGTGTTTAGGTAATTTGCCAATTATTATGAAAGACGCCGGTGGAAATCGCGATATCGTCAAAGTCATACACATGCGAATTTTCTTAAGAAACAAGATCACTGTTTTTTGGGTTCAATAATAATCTATACTTTATAACTGAAGTCTTCAAGTGTTTTATCGCAATGTCTTCTTCGACGTGTTGAATTAACTATTTTATTATTAACGCTTAACATATTTGTATATTGTCAAGATTTTTTTTGGTTTGGATATTTGGTAATGGAAACACTTGTTTTCATTTTTTTTATCGTCTGTGTATTTGTGTTTTTTTTAAATATAAATCAAGGCTTTATACCCATCCATTTCCTTACCCATCAACTTTTAACCCCAAGTCTTATTGTTTTTTTTGTTAACTTCAATGAATTATTAAGAATTCTTATAGAGGTGAAGTAAGCCAAGTGCAATAGCGTTATCTCCGTAAAATAATAATATGCATTCCACCAAAACACCAAATAAAGACGTGATTGTACCCAAAAGTCCATGATTTTTTTACCTTTTTACTAGTTGGCTCACTTCACCTTTAGAGGGCTCAATTACGATAAATTCATTGGAAGCAGAAATAGTATAAATATATTTAGTTCAATGGTGTTATCTGTTCAACAGACAAACCCAAAGCATTCTAAAAAAAGTAAATAGAATAAATTAAATGAAATGGGCCCACAACATCTAAATTAGAATATATATATTTAACCTTAGATGAAAGGGAGATTGGAGCTCGGCTCCACAGTTCCCCGTATAAAGATGAAATGACACTGATGATGATGGTGTTATCTGTGCTTTAAATTTCGTAAAATTAATGAATTTAAAAAAATCTCATCTCAAAAATAGTCGATCCTACGAAATCATTCAAAAAAAATATTTAAAAAAAAAAATTCAGATTTTAAAACTAGTACTTCAATTACTTGAGTACTAGTGAGTATGAGGAAACAAATGACCTGCAAAGAATCCGATAAAAATTAAGCCCCAAGTCATTTATTTTTGTTGCTTAAATGGTGGAACAAAGAATGCGAGAAATCGAAGGAATCAATTCGTACTTCAGTAATTAAAACTCCATGTATACCGTCAATGTATGTCCTTCAATAAAGGTTTTACGCCGCTAGGCTCGATAATCATTCCCTCCCTACCCATTCGGTGTTCAGCGCCCCCCACTTTAATCGACAAACAGCGCAGCGGTCTCTGGTGGTGGCGTGACTGAAACAAAGAGAGGATCAAAGTAAATAACAAAGAAAATAATTAATTATGTTCATGCATAATGAAAATTAATTTGTTCAT
Organism: Himalopsyche tibetana; assembly: GCA_030503985.1. Lineage (NCBI taxonomy): Eukaryota > Metazoa > Arthropoda > Insecta > Trichoptera > Rhyacophilidae > Himalopsyche > Himalopsyche tibetana. The sequence continues at coordinate 26,536,341 of JAPJYX010000019.1, read as the reverse complement.
CGATCTCATTATTGTTTTCGATAATATAAAATTATGGCAAGCTTCGTTAATATTTTTTATGGCCACGAAACTGTGACGCAATAAAGAAAATGATACAGTCATGAGATTAGTAATTGCTTTCTGAATACATTACAAATAATGAAAGAAAAATTTATACTACTCATATCAACTGAGATTTTTAAATAAAATAAACAGATTTTCGAGCGTGCTTGAAGCGTAGCAAACTCAACCTCTACGCGACGTAGCTTTCATTCTTTCATCTCATCCAATATACATGATGACTTATATACTGCTTCTACGGCTTGAAATATAACAACACATAATTCGTATACTTGTGTAAGTAAATTTATCATTTGCATATTTTTTTATTATAATTTTGCTGAGTTTTCTTTATGAATATATTATAGGCAGAATTTCAAGGGAAACAAATATTTACAAAATATTTTCTTAAAAATTCTTTCAAAAACTCCACATTTTAAAAGTAAAATAAATTAGTGACTGGATTAGGAAACGATGACAGTACATATGTACATATTTTTCTGTCCTAAAAAATATGTTTCTTTTCAATATAATATTATTCTCGGAAAGACATTTTTTGACAATTATTCTTTGAAAAAAAGATACAAATGGTTGTGTTTATATTTGTATATCAATTTCGTTGAAGGACACCAAAAATCTTACGTTCTAGTTACAGAATAACACTTTCAATACAATATACATATTGCCAGTGACAACTTTTCTCTGTCAAGCTTTTTGCGTTTTAAATTATTAAAAATAAGCTTATTCATAGTCATTTTATACATTTGGTATTTATAGATTTGGCAATTAAATTCAAAAAAAAAACTGTTAAAGGCATACTGATCACCGTAACTATTTGCAATTGTTAAAAGCGATGGATTTCATTTTACACATTTCACTGCCAATGATTTGAGTGTATGAATTAGAAATTTAAAAAAATATATCTATTTATTTATATGTTTGTGATTTTTTCCTCTCTTCATACTCATCCTACCAAATAATGAACGCATTACGTAGAAAAATTGCGTGATAAGCAAACTTTCAGTCACTTAGTATCTTCGCCATTATTTTATCATTACCTTATCTTTAAAAACAGTTTAAGTGACTAAGTTTTAATCAATATAATACACAATGAAAAATAGCACACGAAAGACAGAAATAGAAGCCAATTTTTAAACGAGATAAAAATTTAAATACTGGCGTGATTTAATTAAATGTAAGAATATTGTTTGTAAGCACAAATTAATGTGTCTCGATTAACAACATAACTAAAAGATATTTGTATAGGCAGTAGATAGACTAAGTCGGTGACTTAACGCTTGCTCGGCTATTGGAACATAAAACTTGATAACGACCATACTCTTATCACCCTAGGGATTGCCGATGAAGCACAAGGTTGGTGGTTTCAGATGAAAATATGTAACCAATGTCTAAACCTTAACCATATCATTAGAATAATACAATTGTCGTAGATTGATTTAATTTAAACGTATTAATAAAAAGACATTCCATTGCGTAAAATAAAGTATTAAAAATTACTTTACTTCGGCGATAAGAAGTTAAAATCTTCTATGAGAAATATAAAGTCTTGCTAAAGATAAAAAAATAATTTGATCGATGCATTAAATTTCACGTGAGAAAGGCTTAAATAAAATAGCACTATCAACATCCATGTCTAAAATGTAAACAAATCATTTGAAGCAATTAACATTGGCTCGTATTTTTCCTGTCAGAAGTCATATCACATTGGTCAGAGTTTATATTAAATGGTCATAATATATCGGTCATTGTAAGTAGTCATAATTGAAATGAAATTTAAAAAAAAACGTAACCTAACCTAACCTAAATGGTTATAAAATATTCTGACCGTACATATTTTTATTTTGACCAAAAATTGATTTAAATTCTGACCATTTAATTAACATTTCATATATGTCGGATCCTATAGCGCAGCGGTAAGCGTTGCTGGTTTCCATGCCAGATCTCACGGGCTCGATTCCCAGTACGAACAGCATTTTTCGATCGATTTATCGATTTCTGTTCGAAGGCATAGTAGTTTGTGAGGTCTTAACTTCCCTCCCACCCTTCCTATCCTTCAATAACTGGACGTAGCGAGAGCGATAAGTTAACCGCTATTCGTTTCCTAGTCTTATCCTTCTATCTCTACTACTCTCTTTGGAAAAAAAGAGGTTCAGCGACTGACTAACAATCAGTTCTCGCATAATAAATTCTGCTGGGATATCTCCATTACGAGGCCAGTGGATTGACATTGGGAATGGACATGGATAAAAAAACATTTCATATTCACTTAAAAACTTACTAATCCCGAAAATAAATACGATTTTGAATTTTTATAATGAGCATTTCAAATAGTTGCCATATATAAATAATCTTCTTTGTGTACTGTATTTTTATATGTATGTGTGCGCATGTGTGTTTACATGTGATTTGCAAATTAATTCATATGTAGACCCTGTGAACTGGCTTCACTATGAGTTTTTACTTCTGTAGCGATCGCGCCGTTCCGTCTGCACTGATGATAAGGGAATACAACGTTTTATAACGTTAGCGATGAAGTTCTTTGACACTGATGTGTCTTGGTACTTAAAGCTCCATAAATTTAATATCAAAATAAATTTAGATATATAATAATAAATATTTAAAAATAAATATATGCAAAAACGCAACTATGGAGGCTGTTATTGAGAACAGTTTGTGATGACTACTAGAAAAGCTGTTAAATAAAACGTATCTTTAAAAGCGTAAATAAAAGTGCAAAATTAAAAGATTTTTTTTACTATTTTTTATACGCCATTCGTATAATTTTGTTATACTCCAAATACTCTGAGAGTTGCATGCTCGCCCTGGTAAAGCAAGCCTGTGAAACTAAACTTAAAAGAGATTATGAACGATGTTGGTGAGTTTTTAAGTTGTTTACTTGAAACCTCTTAGCGGTTTCCTCTCTTCGTTATTATTCCGAGAGTATACAAGTTTGTTTTTCTTGTTTTTGTATACGTTGGCCAAAAACTCTCAATACGATAATTATTATTGGTTGGCGCTTTGTGTTGATCACTGAAAAACATGATTGTTCGCAACACTTAAAGTAAATATATGTTTACTTAACTTTTAACTAGTGGGATAGAAGTTATATCGCCTTATTGTACTTTAAAGGTAACGAAGTCAATTATTAAACGGTAGTTCCATGCTATTTTGTATACATAATTATGAATAACTTTATATAAACCAATGTCAGTTTCAGTCCAATGATTCTCACTCAAAAAAAATATTAAACTGTCAAAATTTTAACATTTTTTTAAATATTGACAATCGTTGTAAAATATTCTACAACTGTTACATTATGTTTTGCCTGTTGTGGTATATTTGGTCAGAAAGGGCTTTACCGATAAGGCGGGTCTGAATTTGAATCCAGGTAAGGTCAAAATTAGATGTTTTCAATTTTAATTTGAGACGTTAATTATCTTCGAGTTGATCTCGAGTGACTTACATAAATAAAACAAGTATTTCAATTGTTTATTCAAATTCGAATTCGGAGCTTAATTTTAAATCAAAATATTTTAATCCTAAAACTGAGTCTCTACTCTACGAATGTGGAGCATATATTCTAACACGTTATGACTCCCTATGAAATTTATCTTAACACATTTCTTACGAAAACTGTTTGTCTCCTCTTTTGACGGTAAAAAAACATTTTCACCTTTTTTATTAAGTCATGTGTGATGATGAAAATAAGGTTGACAATTTTAAAATATTAAATTAATTTCATCCTTATTTTTTTTTTTCAATATTTTTTTGTGCACTATATTTACAAGACACGTAAGAACAGTTCAATATTCTTAATACATTATAATAAGTCGTACTTTGACAAGTAAAAATACTAAACAAATCATAGTTGGATGTAGCATGGAGTTACCAATTACCATACACCAATAGTAGCTATATGTGGACTTAAAGATTCACAATTAAGTATATAGTTTCGTTTCAATAAATCTATTCATGCAATAGTAAGTTAGTATTTTTATAGAATACTATCCGGTTCCTGGCAAGCGTTGCAGTGCCACTGAAAGAAAGAAAGTGTTTTAATTGTGTTCATTGAAGTGCTTTTGGATACACAATATATTTTATTTTTCTGTCTGTTTGACGTTTGCTGCTGATTTTATATGGTAAGACATACGCGCCACCCACTGTAAGTTAACTGTACTATGCATAAAACCTTCACGCAAGTGCAAGCAAAAAGTTTGTCAAAGTTTTATTGCAATTGGATGAGCGGTGTGGCAACGCATAAAGTACGAAAAAACAAACATTCATTTTTTTATATATCAGATAATTAAGTATGTACATAACACATTACATTTATTTTGATGTGGTATCTGACAATTCTTGGTGGATATAATTTATATTTATAAAAAAATAACAAACTTTAAGTAAGTATTTGATGATCATTTTATAAAATTGTAAAACAAACACAAAAAATATGTGTTATTTTTATTTAAAAAAAATACTCTTTTTTGGGATACTCTGTACTCGAAAAGATGTTTAAGTATGTAATATGTCTTATAATGTGTTTTTAAGCATCGACGTTGAAAGGTTGGGTTGTGAGCTGCCTCATATGGATAAAACCATCCCCTAAAACTAGTTGGCCTTTTTAAGTTCTGGGGTCTTTACTTAATAAATCGGACATTACAATGTCTGTTTCTTCTGACGGTATAATTTTTTAATGAATTTAGCATCTGGTTTTTAAACTTATACTTATCAGCAAATAAGTTTTGTTAAAGTTCTTTGTATGGCATATGATATAACCAATAGTTTTATATTTAATATTACTACCTTCTACCAATATAAAGACAAAAAATACATATTAGAATGCTTTTGAATAAGAAAAAAAACGGCATACAGATAGCTATTTATATTTGGACTTATAAAAACTCTAGGGTGAAAATATATCATATTTTCAGCAGATTAAATAATTGCTTCTAATATTTTCACGACAATAATTTGAATTTAACGCGTTTTTCAGTGTTCAACATACTGCGTTGATTGCTCTTACTAAGCTTAAGAGAGGCATGTCAAATTCATTCCCTAAAAAGAGCCAAATTTTGTATTGCACATCAATCCACGAGCCGCATTACAAATAAAAATTCTAGTTAAACAAAACACTTTTTTATGATACCCCTACTTATAAAATAAAAGTTTTACAAATACAAGAATGATGCAAATTAAATATAATCTACAAAATCTGTTAACACTTTTTTAAATAAAGTTTACCAAATCTTCCAATATTGAACATCCTTTAAACAACTTGATTCTGTTGCCTGTAAGTCAAAACAGATGTAAATCTTGAAATGTTTAAATCATCAAAAAGTATGCAAAATTGAAATTCAGAATAATATTAAAATTACCATCGAAAATATCTTATCTTTTGAGCTCATGATAATGATGATAATCAGGGTAGAGAACGTTTTTTAATACTGTATTATTCGTACGGCAAAAGCAATGCCAAAAAAATTAAATAATATTCTTTACAAAATATATTATTTAACGTAAACTGTTCATGCTACTGTAAAAATAAAATGGCAGCTGTGAGCAATATATGTAGTTATGTTTATAATTCTTATTAATCAATTGTATTTAAAAACTTAAAAACACATAAACTTCGTCAGAGTATCTTTATTGGCTCAGAGCAAAGAAAAAGTATTATTTATTTCTGTATAATATACACAAAACTGCTAGAAAGATTTTGTATAGAAGTAATAATAAAGTTTTCCAATGCAACACGACCAATTTCTCTTGGCTCAAGGCTCTTTGTGAAAATTTTACGAGAGCGCCTTTTTTCGAAGTTCAACATACGGTTATGTTTAGCTACCGTTGAACACAGGGCAATACCGAAAGAATATATCGATGGGTTAGTTAGTATCAACAACTAAAGATTGGTAGTTTTGAGATATGGCGGACCGAAATTTTGACACATCTAAACTAAGTTGTAACATCGTGATAATTATCATTTAACATATCCAATCTCTGTAAATTAAATATTACAATACATGTAAGATAAGATAAGATGTTCATATTGCAGTTTTATTATTAATTATAAGCTCGTATCAATGCTATCTGTCACATAACATGTATTGCCTTCATGTTGTCGTACATCATTAGCTTAATCGACACAACTTATGATTCGGAATATAGATTTAATACAGTTTTATGTAACTTAAACAGTAACGGTTAAATAGAGCTATCCTTTTATGACTGTAAATGAGACCAAAAACTATCCATGGTTTTAATTAGTTAACATAATATAACCATCAAAACATTTCCAACCAAAAATAATGTTCGTTGTGATATCAAAATAAAGCAAGAAAAAAGATAAAAATAGATTATTTTATTTTTTTACCCTCTTTACTTTGAAACAGAAACATCATTTATTATGATGATAAAGCTTTCGAAACATGAAAGGGTAAATAAAGTAGGTTAATTTTGAATTTTCTATGTCTCTTTCTGGAATGATTTCTTACAAAGAAGTTAAAAAAAAAGAATTTACGAAAACAGTCGAAACGAAAAAAATCTTGTAATTGTATTATTCATTAATGTGGCTGTTTTTATGTTTAACTCATTCTCATTTTCTATTGAATTAAACATCTACAAAGAAAACTTAAGCATTGCGAGAAGATTATTAATTAAGATTTCCTTTTACACCATTGTAAGAATAATTCACCCTTCTTTTTGTTGTACTTGGCTGTTTAAATACAAGAGTAAAATAATTATGTTTTTGTCTCGTAAATATTGAGCCAAGAAAAAGATGTAACTGGATCATTTCAAATAAATGATCTAATTATGGTACGATTTTTCTTTTGACAGATTTTCCGCATTTTGTAAAATTCCGGAAATTATTTACACTCTATTCGTATACATGAAAAATATCCTGCTTAAATTGGTACATAAATATCTTTTTTATGCATACGTTTGATATAAATGATATTATATTACAATCTACACAGAGAAAAAACATTCGATTGAATTTAGGCATAATTTCAATCCCTTAAATATTGATTGAATTTGAATGTTTTACTCTGCGTTTCAGTCATATATTGATAATTAATGCGATAAAAGTATGTGGAAAATGTGTTTTTTTCATTTTGCCAACCATCCAACATACACACCGTAGCAGTCCACAACTTTCATGTGATAGCCGGAGCGTTGCGGTTCTTTGATGATTTTCATTTCGTATTCACAAAACCTACATTTTCACGGATGCTTATAATATTCGAGCAAGTATCTATAGCAGCAACGATCACCGAACAGAGAAGCACCTCTTGCAGAGAAAATTAATTATTAGCCTCGTTTCCCTCGCTGTCCTACGCAACCTTTTTGAAGGGACGAGTTTCGACAGATAATTACTAAAAAAGACTTCATGAAAACACGCTAAACCATTCAATTTTCGCGTCATTTCCGGCAAGTCATTGGTAGCCTTTGAGAAAAAATTCGCATACATTTTTAACGTCTAAATATTTTTTGATGCTTGAATAACTTACTTAAGTCGTCAAATTAAATTGTCTACAGATTCAATATAAGTTCGCAAGTTTCGTCACTTTATTTAGTTATTTTTAAACTTTAAACTTAGTTATTTTGCGTTAAAAATGCTCTAACTGACTTATGGTGTTGTTATATTTTCACGTTTATCTACCATCTGATTCTGAAAAGGTGGTTATTTTTTCTCTCTATAGCCTCTTTCAAAATAGAATACAACAAGTTCTAGCCGTGTCGTTATTCAAAACATTATTCCTTTATTAATCAAACTATTGGTATAAGAAAAGCTGGATATTAATCAAAGTGGATCATGTCATCGTAGAAAGCCAATGATGAGCATCCATAGAATGTACTAGGTAGAGCTACGAGATTCTAAAAGCAGAGACTAGCGGGAGATAGAAAATCACGGAGGAACCATTTAGTGGCCATTTACTGCGAATAAAGAGCGGCTATGGTTAAAAAAAGCTTTGAACTAGCATCAATTGTTTAATTAAAACTTTTTTGTTCATTATCCCACCACTGCTCGTTATGTGTTTACAGCCGCTGTTTCACGCCCGCCTTCTATAACGAAATACGATCAAGAAAAGAAACGTATTAACTTTTCATATTCTTGGCGCGATACAGAGCTGCACGGGACTTAAACCATTCACTGTAAAGATTGAAATAACTTGTTGAAGTTATATTAAGTATCCTGTGTATCCGTATACTGAGAATTTAATCTACTCCGCATTGAATTTTAAGAGGAATCAAGAATATTCCGTTCCCCTATTGATGTTGTAAATTTATCGAATGCCTCATATTTAATACATGTTTTATTGACGGCTTTTTTCAAATTTATCCTTAATAAGCAATATTTTACCATTTTTTTAAATTGAAAGATGAAAGTATGTATGTAATAAGAAAATGTCTCAAATAAAACCAGATTACAATTCTTCAGATGTATTGGAAAAATATTCAAAGTAGATAATTTGTCTTTTGCATTATAATAACTGTAATAGAAAGCTTTCTGTCGAGTATATAATAACTTAGCGTTTAAAGTATTCAACCTTTCTTTGATATATGAAAACAAATAGGAATTAAGCTTTTGTCGAATATTTTTTATTTTTTGATATCTCTCAATAGCATGGTTAGTATTCGCTGAAATTGGGTTCGTTTTAAACCAGCCCGGGGTTAAATGAATGTTTAACATAATATGTCTCTTCTCAGCATTATTTGTACTTGGATTAACAATATATACCTGCACGTTTTATATGCTTATACATTTTCTTCAAGGTGGTATACTACATACATACGTGTGTATACTTCTTCAGTCAGTGTACTTTAGTTACATGAAATATATGAAAGGTAAGCGATTGTTATATATAACAAAAATAAAACTTACAAAATATCAATTTGATAGTTATTAAATTACCTTTAAGTAAAACAGAAATTTTTTTAATTCTATCCACAAGTTAAGTATGTACTCAAATACAGAATTTTAGCATGTCCTGATTATATTAAATAAATGCGAAATATAGATAGTCTTCGACTTACAATCGAGATACTTTCCTGAATTTTGGTCGTAAGTCAAATTTAATACAAAATATCGTCAGTGATTTTCCACAACCTGGTATCTCAAAAAGTACAAGACACCTAAATGTACTTTATTCCACGAGCTATCGTTCAGATTTTTTTTCTTTTATGAAATTTTCACTTCGTATAGTTATTATATTTTTTCTGATTTTTTATCCATGTCTGTTCCGAATGTGGAGCATATGGCCTAATAATAGAGGTATCTTAACAGAGGTTTTTCTATGAGAACTGTTTGTTACTCATTCACTCAACATTTCTTTTTTTATAGATAGTAAGTAGTAGGGATTCGAGAATAAGACTAGGACATTTTTTTAAGTTGATAAAGAATTCAAAGTTACGTGATAATGCCAAATGAAAGTGAGTGTAATGGTATTTTACAAATTAGTTAATTGATCTGTAATATAATAATAAATCTACATGTGTACGTTTACATAGTATATGCATGTATAAAAAATGTTTATTTTTATAATATAAAACCATTCCACCAAGTGTTGACAGTGATCACCTTAAAAAGGAATTATTTATTTGCCATTGAAAAAATATTTAAATCTTGCCAAAGCACAATTAGTTTTGCGATACTCAATTTTCTTAATTGATCAACATTTTCTTTTTAAAATTATCATTTTTGAAACTGTTATTAATTATTTTGTATCAATTTGTATTACTCTCATCGTGTTTGTCACACTATACAATAATATTATTGAAAGCTTTGACAATGCCAATTTAATCATTATGGTTTCAAAATAATAATACTTCCACTTTTAAAGCTAAAAATTAACAAAAATAGCCATGACAACCAGGGCGTGAACTATGTATAATATATTCATTATATTATTACGAATAATTTCCGTATTCACGACGTCAGATAATTAATCCATTGAAAAAAAGACGTCAGTCATATGTCATCCCGTATTGGTACAAAATACCAAAAGTTACCCAGGTCCTTCCGCACATCAAATAAAGGGTCTTTGATATTATTTGATGCGTTAATACAAATTTTGATTGCGGTTTTGAGGATTTCAAACGAACTTTAATTGTAATTATATAAAAGAAAATCATGAAATCAAAAAGAGATTTGTTACACAATTATGTAGTTATGTAATTCAACATAATTTATTATGATTTCATAATTTAACTTATGTAAATCGCTCGCTGTGAATATTTATATTTGCGGGTGTTTACAAATTTTATAATTATTACCTTTCGTAAATATGTGATGTAGTAACCGTATTGTTTTTTTCGATCTTTCATCTGTTTTCATGCATTTTTTTATGTTTACTCAATTGAAGCATATAAAGTGTGATTCATTAAGAGGTACTTTTTTCAAAAGACAAAAAAACGTTTATAAAAAAAATATTATTGCATAGTCTTTAATATAATAAATATACCCGTTTTCTACATTTATTTTTTAAATATTATTTCTTTTAAATGTTGGCCGTAACTATGCTTAACATGGTCCATTTGAAAGTCCCAATTTTGGATGACGCGTTCGAGCAATTCGACTGGTATTTGGGTAATGATGCGAGTAATGTTGGCCTCCAATTCCTCAATCGTAGTCAGTTTAATTATATAGACTTTCGAATTTACGTAGCCCCAAAGAAAAAAGTCTAGAGGTGTTATATCGCAAGATCTAGACGGCCAATTCACTGGTCCGAAGCGTGAAATTATTTGTTCACCGAAATGTTCTCTTAATAAAGCCATGCTTTCACGGGCTGTGTAGCAAGTAGCGCCATATTGTTGAAACCAAGTGTCGTGGAGATTATGGGCTTGAATTTTAGGCACCAAATAGTCCGTTATCATGAAACGATAACGGGAGCCATTCACGGTTACGTTCTGGCCAGCCTCATTTTTAAAAAAATATGGACCGATTATTTCACCAGCCCATAAACCACACCAAACCGTTGTTTTTTGTAGATGTAGTGGCAGCTTTTGAAACCAAACCAAATACGGTTGATCTTCAAACCAAATACGGCAATTTTGTTTATTGACTTATCCATTAAGCCAGAAATGGGCCTTATCGCTAAACAAAATTTTGCACAAAAACATTCCTCGCACAACACTGATTTGCGTAATACAGCTGAATAATTTGTAGGTGCTGTGCCGGCGTAAGTCTTTCCATTATGAATTGTAAAACAATTCTGAACAAAAATAAAATAACACTTGGGCACAACCCACGTGTTATCTATTATCAAATCCCAATAAGAAAAAGTACCTCTAAATGAATCACCCTTTATATATTATGATTTATGTTTTTTTATACAACTGTCAACAATTGGTAAAATTAGCCAACAATTAGCAACATGTTTGAATACACATCACGAAATATATTTTTCAAAAAAAAAATGAGTCGCTCATTTTCACGACTCCGACTTTGACCAAAATACCTCGACTCCACAGCCTTGCTTATAATATTCTACATTACTAAAAGTATCATAAAAGTGAAATGAGATCAATAAACACAAAGTGCAAAAGTGTTGTTTACCTAAAATAAAAATAATTAATCAATAAAAGCACTAAGTAAAGACGTGGTTATACTTAAAAGTCCAATAGAAAAGATTTAGCATTTTACTACTTGGCTTACGTCAGCTCTTGAGGGCTCAATTATTAACTATAATGGAATGAAACTGAGATAACGTTAAACTCTTCTCAAAATAAAATGACTCTTTGAACCATTACGCACCGTTGAATCTGGTCTTATAAAATCAAAACAATGTTATTAGAATCACTAAAAAGGAACTCGTAGAATCAAATGACCGTTATCTGTTATTTAAATTGGTACGTTATCGATGTTTCAGACAATATTATTATAGCCAAAATCGCAAATGGCCAAAATTCCGAACACCAGAATCCCAAAACAATAACATTTCGAAAAAATAAATCTTTTTTTATTCGTCAGTTAGCCGGCTATTGATTATGAATAGAACTTCGAAATCATTGTCTATTTCATGTTATAATGTAAAATTTCAATCAGTATTTGTATCGTGTATGTAAAGTTATTATTATTTTTGCTTTTTATTCATAGAAGACTACGGGACCAGCAAAACATAAAAATAGGAAATTATTTTTTATTTCAACAGTCAGTTAATATGTGTATTGTATGTGTTTTTGTGTTTTTTCGTCGATAGGGACTAGATAGGTATGAAATTTTCGATATCACTTTAATTGCCAAAGCAAAACTAAAATGTTGGTTTTAGACAACTTACTACTATCGAATCGAATCATTGACAGAGATATCTAAATTTTTGCAAGCGGTTAAATTTTAACTAGAATATTGAAATAAAGATTTTACACTCTAAGATTTTTCGAATATCTCTTTTTGTTCATTGTGTGAATCGGTGTAAACTACTTAAAAATATAAGTTGAAGAAAGTGTAAATATTGTATATTAAATTATTTTGAGATAATATTTACAATTATCGATAGCAATCCTGCTCGATGACTGTCTTTAAATTGATAATGGAAAATATATAAACAAAATAATTCATTATGTGATATATCATTATGGACTAGGGTTTCTCCAGATTGTTAACCTCTACAGCCATCACACATTTTTGTCCGACAATGATGTAAAGAGAATATGTATATCAACACAAAATCAAAAACGGACAAGACTCTTGTCTACAACAAGTGTATCAATAATTTCTGATCAATTCTACTATTTTCCTTTCAATAACACAATCATTGGCATGTTGTATCTATAATTCAGGTGTTCTAAGTATACGTTAATCAATGATGGCCAATACCATTTCTACACTGTACTTTGTTATTTATTTATCCATTCTTATCAATATCAAGTTTATGAGTATGCTTTGGTATTAAAAAACAGACATTTTAAAATTAGTCCTGATTACAACTTATCAAAGATAATATGCCGTGTTGTAAGTGACATAAATTCATTCAATAATCAAATTGATTGTTTGTATACCCAATAATTTAGCCTTTTGAAATATACATAGCCATATTTCAAAAGCATAAACTCATACATATCTCAGAATTGAAATGGTACTATTAAATCTTCCCAGATGGTAACGTCAACTTAAAATATTAATAGATTTGATTTGTGTATCAATGTTAATATACAACCGCTTCCAGCGGTGGGCTCACTTGATCTCAAAGCAATTATTAGTGTTCTGGGGAAGGAGTGAATCCGTTTATCACTCTTATGCAATTATATTTAATACTTAAATAAGCAATCGAATATTACTTAATATTATATTATTATATGTAAAAATATGCAATTTACCGTAAACTTATCAATCTAAATGGTTAAAAATGTACTACTGTGTATACTGAAGCTGTCTTAGATAATATATACCAAGCGTAAGTCAAAAATTGCAGTTATATACTAATTTGATATGAGAATATTGTTTTCTCTTAAATTAAAAAGTGGCTCGCCGACCTTATTTAAATGTAACAAAGGGCTCGCACAGAGCCTTTCCGACCCTCTTCCAGCCCACCCCTGACCGCTTCCAAATAGTTCGATTGAGCTGAACCAATATATATAGTATATAAACCCTAAAACACCTTTAACAAAACATGAACACAGTATAATTATTCTCAAATAGGATTACGTTTCAATTATCGCCGAACAATACAAGTTACTGTGCTATTATCCTCGATGCTAAGCTTGACTGCGATACATGATGTATCAAATTATGACTTAACTTTACATATCCTGCCAATATTGATTGAAATTTTACATAGTTGGCTGGAGCTAATTGCCGGTCGCCTTCTCGATTTATAGCACACGGTATTACATCGACTGTAGAAAGGAAAAAGGACGTATCTCACACATATCAAAATTTGCAGGAAATACAAAAAACGTATTTTGATGATTTTAGGCTAAAAGCAAATTATGAAATATACACAACCCTGAAGTGCACGGTTACTGATAAATTGTTTTTTTATTGACTAATATTAATTTAATAAATTGTTCAAGAAAAACCTTCTTTTAGGTTCTTTCTCCCGGTTGCAATTTTTACAAGCCTTTCTTTTTTCAAACTTAAAAGCTAAATTTAGATACCAATCTGGCATTTTCAGCTTTCATCCTTTTGATAGAACGTGTGTCGAGTTATATACATTGTGATTATCAAAAAAAAATCAGGGCTGTGTAGTCGGAGTCGCTGAGTCGCGGTATTTTGGCCGGAGTCGGAGTCGTGAAAAATGAGCGGCTCGAATTTATTTTGAAAAATATGTTTAATAATGTGTAGTCAAACAAAATAGTCAAAAGTGTTGACAATAGAAAAATTTAAATTAACTTTGATTATTCCACGTATTGTGTTACTAACTGTGACACTTGTTTCGCCTCTTTCAGAGGCATCTTGTGTTGACATTTCATGCTTGGTTGACTAAAGATGATCTTACGGTATACATATGTTAAAGTTAAAATGAAATTAATGAAATGTCTTTTTTTACACGACTCCACAGCCCTGAAAAAAGATGTTTTGGAAAAAATTTGGGTTACGTTCCTTTTTCTTTCCACAGTCGATATGGTTGTGATTTATTTATATTGAAACATTGCATTATTTGTAAGAAATATCGTTCAATAAAAATATATATCATACGAACAGCAATAACTGTCGGTTTGCCATTACAGTGGTTGATTGATATTATTTCTTTTCCAATTTAAAATTGAAAGTTTCCATTCCATTTGCTGCACTGCTTTTCCCGACCAAGTTGAATAAAAAGATCGTCAATTTTATATTGAAAATAAAACTCTAAAAAATAACCATTGAATACAGTTTTTTTATCGTATATAAAATATATATATACGTTAGGGATATCAAATTCACGCCTATTTTTAACATTAAAGTATTATTTCATTTTTCGTTATTTCGTTGATAATTGTTTATAAATCCTGACGTAGATGAAGTGCTTTTTTCAGTTTTACCTACGAGAATAGTATTTTTTATATCCTTAATACAAATATTTCACTATTAAAGAAATTTAATTTACTTTGTTGATATTTTTTCTTTCGATATGCTACAGGCGTGAAAAAAAATCGCAAAAAGTAACCGCGTCAAATTAATTACACTTTTTTTATATCAAATGGATTCATTTAAATTCCATTCAATTTTTCGCTTCCGAATTTTCATTACGCTGTCACCATGAAAATTTTAATTAAGAATACTTCAAGGCCATATTTTACAAGGGCTTTCCCAACAATGTTTCAATTTATTTCGTAGTCAAGATTTTTAAGTTATTCCGATACACAATATTTTTAGCAATGTTTGTTCATAAGACGGATTGTATGATTGTAATTGGTCTCCCAATCTATTTTTTCCATGACAAAATAGATTAATTGCTATTATTTAATATTTCAACTAAAGGTGAATTTGTGGGATTTCAATATTAAATTTTAATCGTTTAAAGAGATATATTGAAGTGAATAAAAGTATGCATGTATGTATACATATCGACTGTGGAAAGGAAAAAGGACGTAGCCCACACATTGAAAATTTTACAAGAGACACAAAAAACGTTTTTTGATGATTTTGGGCAAAATGTAAATTATGAAATATACACAATCTTGAAGTGTGTGGAGACTGATAAACTGGTTTTAAATTGACTTTATCTAATATATATGTAATATTTTTTTAAAAAAAACCTTATTTTTTCTTTATCACAATTTCCACATGTCCTATTTTTTTCAAACTTAAAAGCTTAATTAAGATACTAATTCGTCATTTTCAGCTGACATTCTTTTAATAGAATAAAACTTGTTTACATGGTGAGTATCGGAAAAAGTTGTTTTGAAAAAAAATGTGGATTACTTCTCTTTTTCGTTTCCACAGTCGATATATATCTATTTAAAGAGCAAATTTTAGTTTTTTGTTTTAGTCTGAATCAAATTTACTTTGTTTTCGATTGCTCTATACTTTTACTTTACTGGAAAAGTTTCATTTAGTGATAACAATTTTTAATATATTATATACGATGATCGTTTGTGATAAAAAATGTTGTCTTTACTAAATTATCTCGAGTGCATTTTACGAAGCTCGCCTTGAGCTTATCGTTTATATAAATAACTCATAATAGCCAATCTTCGTAAATTTAATTAAAACTCACTTGATCGGAACAGCATCATACAATATTAGGGTGAAAAAAATGCAACGCAGTAAGTTCCATAAATTAAGAATAAACATGATAAATTTTACTGACTGATTGTTGAAATATTTTTTTGTTGACAAAATTCGTTGCTTTTTTTTATCTCAATTAAGGGTAATATTTTCATTTTAATAAATTAATATTAATACATTTCGTAAATATACAATTCTTGGATTTCTCCTTACGTTGGCGATGGTATCTTAATTGAGTGCTTTTAGACTTCACTCTCAATCCTTTCACGAATAGAAAACATAATATTATGGCATATGTAAACATTCATATTTAGGGTAACCTCAATCTCTTCAGCCTTTATAAGCTAAAATAATAATAATCGTAAGATTAGTGCTTTCTAGTAAATTTCCGTTTCCGTTCATTTTTGAAATAAGCACTCAATAAGCGGACTAGGGGTGGAATTATTCAAAAGGTAATATATAGAGGGAAAGCAAAGGGGTTAATATAATATAATGTGGGATTAAAACGTTTAACAAAACATCACATAATCATTTAATTCAGTTTTAAATCATAAATAAATTTTAAAAAATATATTTTGTTATATCGCATGGCTATTTAAAACATTTCGTTTATACATACTACGTTGCTTTTTTCATTATAGCTATGAGCAAAAGAGAGAAGTTCCATTAAACTTTTTCTTTATCCTGTTATTTTGAAATTAGTTCAATTGGCTAAAATTACCATAGAGAATGTGTTCATTATAATAAATTGAGTCGGGGGTGGTTTTTTCATTAGAGCAAAGAGTGCATTGTAGTCCCATGTACATACTTTACAAATAATCGATATTCAAACATCATATTTATACCAAATACTAATTTTCACTTCCCTATGAAAAATATTTCAAGAAACAATAAATTATTAAGACTCATAGCGAACGTATTCCGCGCCAATACTGTAAAAGCGTCTATCATAGTTTCTATGAATCCAGGAGGTACAAATGCATATTTTGCTCCAAGCTCGTTAAGTAAAAATCACGTGACTCACACGTTGCTGTGAAATATTTGTTCTGAATTCAAATCAATGTGGAGACGTGCACCACTTCTCTGAAGTTTGATGCGAGCGAAAGTAGTGGCTATAAGTAGTGCTTAGAATCAAAACTAACATTTCGCGTTCTTGACATTTTTAGTGGAGCATCCCAATTGAATTTAAATGCATCAATACAATTTTTGATCTTAGGTAATTAGGTAAATCTTTTTTGCACTCACTAATATTTTTGTCACCAGCCGCCACTGAATTGAGTAATGGTGACTTCTGTGATTATATTATATTTATTCTCATTTATACCACTCGATAACTCGGCCGAGACAGTGAACAAAACGCGAGCCGAGTACTACAAGGTTCTATGTGAAAAAATTTGACGAAACAAAAATAACAACGTATGTGAATAATGGATACTTGGAAGACTGCTACATTGTTATTTCTGTTTCGTCAAAAATTTTCACATAGAACCTTGTAGTATTCGGGTCGCGAAAAGTCTCTTAAAAATAGCTAAATACAAAGTAATGCTTTTGGAACTAGACACCTCATATATTATATTTTCTTTTATTCACTACAAGTAAATTTCCATAAATCAAAACATTGAGTAACACCGTTCAAAGTCTCTTGTGATGTTTCTCTCCAGAAGGGCACTTGAAAGCACCCCTTATTAACTACTGACTGTTTTGTGACCTTTGTGCCACTTTATGGCCATTATTCTGCCTTTAACCTAATATTCAAGATTTGACGCCAACTATACAAAGGCTTTGTTAAAATGAGCACCTCTTTTACACAAAGGAGACTTTAAAAATTTCAATGATATGTATGATACAAATTATCTATAATTCAATCACTGATAAATAAAATTTATTTCATTTTATTACGTCACAGTTTGAAAAAAAAATTGTAAGCCACTAAAGTAAACCATAAACATAAGTTATTTAATATATCTGGTTTGGCAAAGCTATAACGAAACCAATCATGACTATATAGAAAATTCCGCACATATAATATTTCGTATACAAAATTGTCCGCATAGAAATTTCCGTACATTGATTATTCCGCACATAAAAATATTTTTAATTTTTGCGTTTTAATATGATTGATGAGTTGTGAACGCCCCAGGTCAAGTTTTTTTTTTAAATAACTTGCAGTAGTCAAATTACCATTTCACCCCTAGCATTCGTCGCAGGCATCTGAAGCTGGGCAGAGCTAGGTGTCCGAGGCATCTGCGTTGATGTAATCGTAATCATTTTGTTTTAAGAAAGCAGGGTGATTAACCCTGCGCTTCCGAGGCCTGAGTCACGAGGGCTCTGCAGGTTGGCTCAACCCGGTTTTTCTGTCAGGGATTTCCTTCCCTTAGCCAGAAGACCGGTTTTAAGGCGCCGGAAGGTTCGCCCTTTGCCCCCTGCTGCTAGCTACAGTCGAAACTGCATTTCCCGATGATCGCCGCGGGGAGCCCAGCCGATGGACTTGCTGTGTTTGAGATTTCCCATAATTTGCTATGAGGACATCCACTAGCATAGATGTGCCCACATGGGATCACCAGCCATTCGATCATGGTCTGACTTTGTCAGGAATACGGAGATAAGAGAGCGAACTAACCAGCCTCTTATCACGTCCAAAATAAAGAAACGGCGGTGGACCTGGCTTGGACACGTGTTGAGGATGCCTGAAGAGAGCCTGAACCTTGCCTGTCTGGAGACTGGCTGGAGATAGAGAATTGTGGAGGAGCTTCGTGGTGACCATATGTTCCGTACAGGGAGCGGATATGGATACAAAAAAAAGTCAAATTAACACAACCCTTTTTTTTGTGCAAAATATTCTGTGGGCGTATTTTTGGGTGGAAAAATTTGCCCTACTGATAAATATTTGTTTCTGTTGTAGAAGAACTTAGCTGTACCTATTAGACAAACTTAGATTGTTTTCAATTTAAATTAGAGATCCAGGACGTAAATGTTTGCGATGTCAATTCTCCTCGAGTTGATCTTTAGTGACTTCCAGAGTCCGGATCATCCATAGCCACTTTTTTAAATTGTGTTAGTTGACGTCTTTAAAATTTTTTTCTCCTCGAAACAAACAAAGGATCTCACGAATTTTTTTTTGCAAGAATATTTAATTAAGAAATGAAAATATGTCATATGTACTTTGTAATTTTGTGTTTTTATTAAAATTGATTTATCAGTAATTTAAATAACGAAATACTAGAATAATTTATTTAGTACACATATCCCTCGATTTACGCGGTAGATACGTTCCAAGAGATATCTCGTAAACCGAAACCGCGTAAATCGAGACTTCGAGTTCATATGAAGTAGGGGGATATGTTCCAGAAAATCGCGCAAAACGAGACATTTTGTATACATCCGCATAAAAAAGATGATTTTATTTAGAAATAGATTTAATAGCTCGCCATAAATTTATAACACTTTCATAGTTAAAAGCATAATTTTATAATTGTAATTTTATTATTCTGCCTTCTCACTACTATATTCGAATTCAAGCAATTTTCTCTTTTTGGTTGCCCCCTATAGTAAAAGCCATGCTTTAGAGTTGAAAATAGGTACTTTTTACAGATGAGCGGTCCGGATTCATAATGTTTTCAATTAAATCTTTTTCAAAATAAAAAAAAAACACATTTTCTAAGGTTTTTAAATAAAAATCTCGGAGAACAAAAGCAAACAAAGTAGGAAAATAATTTTATTTAATTATTTTTTTAACAATATTTCAATACAGATAGTTGGATGGTTCATTAAAAAAACCAACGTCATTATTGTGATTTTAATCAATTAATATTTACTACGTATAACCGCCATACAATTTGTTGTCAAGGCTGGGATTTCACGGACCGCTTATAATTTGCTGATTTTCTACAACACTGCTTGGAACTGAAGACTGCTATGAACATACAAGTTTGTGTGTTTTTTCTGTCCGCGTAAAAGTGAAACCGCGTAAAATGGGTACCGCGTAAATTGAGAGATTAGTGTATATTATAATTGTGACTTCGCAAACAACTTTTTTCCACAAAAATTCTTAATCCATTACGTCTACCATGCCTTATAATAACAAATTTCATGAAATACATTCATTTTTATATGGTGGTACAGTTTATCTAATAAATATTATGGTAATGTACTACCAAGTGGTACGCGAGTCAAAAAAAGTTGGGAAAACACTGATTTAGACTCTCCAATGTTGTGATGCAATATTTCAACCACTCAATTAAGAGATGGTTGACGCATTTACCTCAAAGCGACTCAGGTACTCCAATACATAGTATAGTACGCCAAAACGAGAACACAATTACGACACCTGCAATGCTTTGTAATGTGAAATTGCAACAAATTATCAAAATCTGGGTAAACTGATTAAATTGAGACAGTTTTCTTCATCTACTTATTTTAATATTATATTTTTAAAAAGTCTTTTGAGGCCAGGCGGTTGTCCGACTATTGTTTGTTTTCTGTTGGAATACTTTATTGAAAAATCAGACATTCGGTATGCATTTCACTGAATGAGAATTTATTGAAACACATCGGAATTAACTCATAATTAAAATATACTTCTTTCGATTTTCTCGAGATTCGATTTTTACAGAAATATTTTCTACGCTTCACTCCGATCTGTTTTGTTTGATATAACTCTGAAAGGGTAAATTACTTCATGCAAAAATCAAAAGTTTACTTCAAAAATTCATTTGTCTGATGTTGTCTGAAGTTCCGAAATAATCTGCTTTCTAATTATTAAGTAAATGACTGCTTAACTTTTAATAGCGACCAAGAATAAAGCGGAAACAATAATTATAAGGAAACGTTACGCTCCTTGTTGATTACTTGCTTAAAGTATGATAATGGTTATTTAATTTTAAAAAAAAACGATAAAAGCGGGTGATATATTCAAGGATTTTTTTTATAAATAGCTCATCATGGTTGCAACTTAAGTGACTAATCTTTCAATTACGTTTTAGTAGCTTTTTACTATCATCAATGTCTTGAATGTATACTGATGATTTGATCGCATATTCGGTAGTTCAACAATCATTTCAATATTCATACTTTTGATGGGTAACTTTGGTAACTTGTGGTAACTTTGTGGACGTTCATTTTAAAGTAACTTAGATTATTCGACGTATTGTGCTACAAACTGTGACATGTGTTTTGCCTCTTTCAGAGGCATTCTCAGACAATCTTACTTTCACAAATACTTGTTTAAGTACGAATGATTTCAATTTTATTTTTATAACATATCAGAATAGTAAAATTAAAATCATTCGCACTTCATTTGTGAAAGTAAGATTGTCTAAGGATACTTCTAAAAGAGGCAAAACACGTGTCACAGTTTGTAGCACAATACGTCGAATAATCTAAGTTATTTTATATTTTTTCAATCTTCCTTTACTATCGACCGTTGGAAACAATTGTACTACATATATGCAATTCATCAATTATTAAACGGGTCACCGCTGACAAGCGCATAAATGCTTATTACTACCCTACGTTAAATAAACAGCAATAAGACAACCATTTAAATTGAATGGTTGCAATCCACTCAAGTTTTGTTAAATTAAAAATAATCTTTCATCTATTTCTTCATCTAAAAACACACAAAATGATTTAAAGTCGAACGATAGAAATTTTCTTTCAACCTTTCCCATAATTTAAAGTGGTCTTCTTTTCTGAATAAATTTTATTCGTTTATATTTGAAACAAAAGCAATCTGTTTTATTTTTGTACGATTCTATTAGACTAAAGATTTTTAGACGGAGTAAAAAAGTGTCATTAAAAGTAACATACGAATTTGTTCGTCTTTACAAAATAATCATTTTTTTTTTAAGATAAAAAAAAGTGATAGACTTTTTCAAAAGTAGAAATATATCCACACGTATATGTTAGAAAAGGGGTTTGTTACGGTTTAAGTCATACCTATTAGTGTAACCAAAAATACATTGTGTGTGTGAAAAGGAAAATCTTTTACTTCGTAGACACATTACATTTTAAAAATAATATAAACCGACTTTTTTCAGCAATGATTTATATCTTACTTCCATTTAATATCTTTAAACAAGCTAGGCAGCATTATTCGGAGGCCAAGTAAAAGTGACATGGGTTATAATTTGGATTTACGGTCTGAAAGAAAGTAAATGGGAACAATATTTTTACGTCTATTCTTGCTGTTTGTATAAAGCATAAAAAATCTCGCAAACTGTGCGAGCTTATTAATATGAAGAGGCGCGGATGCTGGACTTTTATTATGATCAAATTAAAATGCGTAAAAGAAGTAAAATTGCGTAATTAAATATAAAGAGGCCTTGAATAAAGACTCAGTCTTGTCATAAAAGTGAAACTTAAGTATGAGTAAACGAAAATCAAATTATTTTTAAAGAGTGACATCTTACCTATAAAATAAACTTCTTTTTAATTAGTATTCTACGACAACCTCATTTTCAATTGCTTTTGTTTATTTTATGTATATCACTAGCCGGTTCCCGCCAAGCGTTGCAATGCCACTCAAAGAAAGAAAGTGTTTGTGTTTTAATTGTGTGTATTTAAGTGCATGTTTTCTTTTTCTGTTTGTTTGACGTTTAAATTTTCTGCCGATTGCTATGGTACGACACACGCTTCACCTACTGTAAGTTAATTGTAAAAAACCTTCGTGTAAGTATGAACTGTATGGCAGACATACAAAAAAGATTTTTATATATAAGACCTGCTGTTAATTAATTTTACTATGCGTTTAACTTTCCCGAAAGTGCAATCAAAAAGATTGTCAAAGTTTTATTGCAATCGGATGAGCGGTGTGGCAACGGATAAAGTATGAACAAACAAACAATCATTTGTATATATTAGACTCCCGGAATGGCTTATTTTTATACATAAGATTAGGTTCCCGGAAAGTTTTTTCGCTTAAATTAGTCGACTGGAGAATTACATACATGTGTACTCTTTATTCTTGCACCTTTATTTTAAATATTCAAAAAATATTTGAGACTTTTTATATCAACGACTTATTAAAAATTCTTATTTAAAAAAATATATGTAAAACTTAAAGCGTTTTTTGTCGATTATTATTTGAATTGTTGTTAATACAACATATTATAAAGCAGCGGTGGGCTGCCAATACGTTAGTTAACAAAGGGCTCGTTTAGTCTCAAAGTAATTCTCAGTGTTCTGGAGAAGTAGTGAATTTTTTATCACTGCTATGCAATTATATTCAATATTTGAATAAGCAAACGATTGTTATTTGATATACATACTTACAATATGTAACAATATGCAATTTACCGTAAACTTATCAACCTAAATGACTAAAAATGTTATACACTGTATACTGAAGCTGTCGTAGATAATATATAAGTCAGAAATTGTAATATATACTAATTTGATATGAGAATATTGTTTTCTCTTAAATTAACAAAGGGCACACCGTCCTTAGTAAAATTTAACAAGGGGCTCACGCGAGCCCTCTCTAGCCCACTCTTGTTGTAAAGGATGTATGTGAAAGGCATACAATACTTAAAATAAATGAAATACTTCGTTTTAGCGGATGATATACATAGACTATACGAAACATTTGTTTTTTCGGGTTCATGCTAATCGTTTATAATCAATTAATTATCATATAGCGTTGGCTTTTGACCATCTGTGTTGAAATGCTCTGAAGAGTGACGTCTGGGTCTGTTAGTGACAAAACCTACATATTAAGTTGTATATAACTCAAACCAATTAAATGTGTTTATTTGTTAATATAATGTTAAATTGTATAATAGTTTTCTTGTATGCCTGCAGGCGAAGTGTAATTATTCTAGCGCTATCTTCTCAAAGTTAATATGAAATTATATACAAAGAACATTATTTGTTTATTTAAACATATTTATTCGAACTGTTTCATAAAATTTAATTAAAATTGCCTAAATACATCTTTAACAATCATGAATATCTACATTGACTGTGGAAAGGAAAAAGTACGTAACCCACAGTTTTTTCAAAACAGCTTTTTTCGATAATCACAATGTATACAACTTGATACACGTTCTGTCAAAAGGATGCAAGCTGAAAATGCTGAATTAGTATCTAAATTTAGCTTTTAAGATTGAAAAAGATGACCCTGTAAAAAATTAAAACCAATAAAAAAGATTGAAATAAAGGTTTTTCCTAGACAAATTCTTGAAATAATATTAGATTATGTCAATTTAACACCAGTTTAGAAGTCTCCGTGTACTTCAAGGTTGTGTATAATTCATAATTTGCATATGTCACAAAATCATCAAAACACGTTTTTGGCGCCCCTGTTAAATTTGATGTGTGGGTTACGTCCTTTTTCCTTTCCACAGTCGATATATTAAAAGTCGATAAGGTCCGTTTGTATGTATGAAGGATGTCCCCGATTTCCCCTTCTCCTGCCCCTCCCCCTCCTCCACCCCAGCCTTGCTGTCGTCATTTTTTTTATTCATACTTAAGACATATTTTTTCCAATACACTGTTATTTATGATTTTCCTCGATTTCCCCTCGATTTTTAGAATTTCTGGCTTATTCAATAAATAGGTTTGTAAGTTATTTTTCAGGCCAGTAAATTTTCTGACTACTTAACAATGCAACAAAAATCCCCCCGTTGAGGTCAACGGGCTTACAGCTAGTATATCTTAATACGATATTCATTATACAACTTAGCAAAAGTATTAATTACAATGGCTTAATGGATACTTAATTGTCAACATAATTTCGTAAGCTGCCATTATAAGAGATGTATTATACGAAATATATATATAAATACAACTCAATTATTTATAAATTTCATAGAAAATTAATTATTTAAACGTAAATTTACGATATAACTGATAAAACCTTTTCGTGACTCAAATGCTGCTTTCAGGACGACTATCTACCAGTTGTTTTTTTTTTCATGTTTAAAAAATTGTTTAGAAAATAATAAAAAAATAGTCATTGTAGAAATGTTTTCAAAGCTTAAATTTATGTTTACAAGATTCTTTTACACCTCATTTTCTGTTTGAGATATATACATATAAAATTATTGATAATCCTATGTATTGATTACTTTATTTCGATACAATATCGACTGTGGAAAGGAAAAAGGCCGTAACCCACAGTTTTTTCAAAACAGCTTTTTTTCGGTAATCACAATGTATCCAACTTAATACATGTTCTATCAAAATGATTTAAACTGCAAATGCCGAATTAGTATCAAAATTTAACTTTTAGGTTTGAAAAAAGATGGGCCTGTGAAAATTGAAACCAAGAAAAAAGTCCGAAAAAAAAGGTTTTTTCTAGACAATTTCTTTAATTAATATTGGATTGTGTCAATTAAACACCAGTTTACAAGTCTCTGTGCACTTCAAGGTTGTGTTTATTTCGTCATTTGAATACAGCCAAAAATCATATTAATATTGTTTATTTAATAATGGTCAAAAATCATCAAAACACGTTTTTTGTGCCTCCTGTAAAATTTGTTGGTTACGTCCTTTTTCCTTTGCACAGTCGATATAATACGTCTCGACAACACAAATAGGGTTTTTCTCACCGCTTTAATGTATCAATATATAAAAAAATGGTTAAACATTCATCAATAAAAGTGGTTTTTTAAGGTCCCATGAATTGAATATCTATTGTAATGTTACCAATATTACAAACAACTTTGTTTGGTTTCATTTAATTGTTCGAAATCAAACAAACTACACAAAAACTTTTTAATTAAAATATTTAATCAAACCAAACATTTTCCCCGCCATTGCGTGTGTTTCAGTGGCGTTGCTACTTTGTCGCTATAATTTTCTTCTGGCTTACTTTTATCTCGTTTGCATAAACTCATTATCACGCACTGTCGTCTAGTTGGAAAGAGTTTAATTTTAGCGTACGGTTGAGTCTAGGTGCAAGTCCCAGTAAACACAATATCAAATTTAGATCTTGATATCATGTACTTGAGTGTGTGTGATGTCTGTTCTTCTCGAGTTGATCTGGAGTGACTTATAAAATGTTTTTTATCGAATTTCAAAATATTATGCACATTGACATTAAGCTTTAAATCAAAATATATTTATTTTATGTAAAAAAGTGACAAACGCACTCGTTTTTTTTCAATTGAGTTATTATTGAGTGCTTAAAATATCAACATGAAAATATTTGGAATTACAGTAAATTGCCAGTGCAACCGATTTTTTTAATTTTAAGTATAATCAAAAAATAAACGTGAGTCGGTTATTACAGATAATAGATAGCTAGACAAACATAGTCAAAATCAACTTAATGAACAATAACAATAATCAGACATTTTGCTTTAAATTTTAACCTAACATGGAATTAAACCTTAGATCATAATTGGGTATATTAGAGGTAAAGTGAGCCAAGTTGTATTCTGAAAAACAACAATGTTAGACGCGTTGTCATATTCTACACGTCTTAAGTTTTCGTAAAAGTGAAGTAACCTTAACCTTTAGAGGAGTGAAAAGATTTATACAGGCCTCACTTTAATTTACTGCCCTTTCTTAACATGACAATTTTGAGCCTTCTTCCCAATGAATATGTGTAATTCATACTTAGAGCATATATATGTTTACAGACAGACACTCATGTGTTGAGTTTAAAGTACTTCCATACTCATTTAAATAAAAATGGCGCCGACGTACATGTACGTCCATACTCCTCTAAAGGTTAATTAATACACATACCAATAGTGTTATTTTCGTAAAATAAAAATATGTAATCCACCAAAACACCAAGTAAAGACGTGTTTGTACTTATAAGTCCAAGAAAAAGTTTTAGCATTTTACTAGTTGGCTCACTTCACCTCTCGGGGGCTCATGTTTTCGAATAACAGAGCTTCACACTCTGAAACGTTGATATAATTAAAAAATCTTAAGCAATATGCTATGCAATATGTTGACAAACAAATACAGAGTAATATTTAATTTTTTTTTAACTGGTGAGACGATTGCTATAATCATTTTAAAAAAATATCTTAAAGAATTCATTTAAGCAACAATCTTTCGCGAGAACACGAAACAAAAATTTATATAAAAAATGAATATTGATTGTTTATAGACGAATACAAATAAACAGGGAAATTAATGTATTTTTTTTAAAAATAACGGATTGTAAATAGACGCAATTTTCGTAGCGACGCCTCTGTTAGTTTTTTTTTATTTTGTCAACAAAAGAATGGCTTACTATTTATAGTATATAACTAAAGTTCATTTGAATTTAGTTTATAACCATTATATTCAAATTATTTTTTACCAAACTATTTTCAGATGTTTGTTTATTTCACTTCAATTGACAATCAATGTGATTGAGATGAGGTTATTACTGAAAGCAAATGACGTTCTCGATTTGCGGCAAAGTCCAATTCAATACAATGCAGCCATAGTTGTATTAATTTATACATCATATGTATATAAGGCCGATGTATAGGTTACACACAGCGACATCATAATTGTTTTGTACACCAGTGTTGCCAACACTTGCAGATAAAATTGTTAATAATGGTGGTCGACCAGAACCATTTATATCAACTGTGGAAAGGAAAAAAGACGTTACCCACACATTTCAAATTTTACAGGAGGCATAAAAACGTGTTTTGATGATTTAGGAACCGTATGAAAATTATTAAATATACACAGCCTTGAAGTGCACAGAGACTTCTAAACTGGTGTTTAATTGACATAATCTAAAATTAATTAAAGAAATTGTCTATGAAAAACCTTTTTTTCAGTCTTTTTTCTTGGTTTCAATTTTCACAAGCTCATCTTGTTTCAAACTTAAAAGATAAATTTAGATACTAATTCGGCATTTGCAGCTTACGTCCTTTTGATAGAACGTGTATCAAGTTTAATACATTGTGATTATCGAAAAAAAGCTGTTTTGAAAAAACTGTGGGTTCCGTCTTTTTCCGTCCTTTCCACAGTCGATATATAGGAATACAACTTAGTTTCGTCCGGTTTTTTTCTTAAAATTCGAGACTTTATTATAAAACACTTGTTATACATTTATGGTTGAAAGTGTTGTCCATTGCTGGCCTTTACTATTTCTTTTCTATCGGACAGCGTATGAATACCGCGTTCATCATCATTATCATCTTTTGAAGCTATTCACGAATCGATTCAATTTCTTACTTCTTCATAAGACTAGAAGTACTGGTCAGCCAGGCCGTGTGCCATTAATCAAAACAAGTGATAGTCAGAGGAAGTAACGTCTGGAGAATACGGTGGGTGGAGTAGAACTTCCCATTTAAACTTTCCAAGTATGTTTTGACCACGTTCGTGACATGGGATCAAGCATTGTCATTCTGCAAAACACATTATCTCTCTTGTATTGCAGCTGTTTGTCTTTCAATGCTCGGCTCAAACGCATTAATTGCGTTCGATAAAAATCGTTTGTGATTATTTCAGTTGGTTTTAATAGCTCATAATACACTACGCCGAGCTGGTCTCACCAAATACAGAGCATGACATTGGAGCCGTGGATATTCGGTTTGACCGTCGACGTGGAAGAATGGTTGGGATATCCTCATGAATTTCTGCGCTTCTGGTTTTCACAATGAACCCATTCAAAGTCTCAAATTTAAATTTAAACAAAATAATCGTATTTACATTACTGAGACTCGAACCCAGAGCCACCTGATCGCTAAAGCAAGCTCCAACCAATGAGGCCACAGAAGGTGATTATTAATTATCTATGATGACCTTAAATGTCGTTTTACTCGTTTTTGACACGTGTTTCGCTTCCTTGAGAAGTACTGTTGAAAATTACCGGTTTAATAAACAAGTAATGAAATTTCATAATTTATTCATTTATAATTGTTTTGTGTTCTTTTGTCAATTAAATAAACATCTCCTGCAAAGATTCACAAAGATAATAAGATTTTAAGCAAAATTAAGCAAATGCAATATTATATTACATCTTAATCAGTCTTTTGTTAGGTTTAGTTTTAATTATAAATTCTTTAAGATTTTATATAGTCCGTCTGAATAAGCAACAAAATAGTTTTGCATAAATTTCCCGGGTCTAGAATAACTGAGACATTTACATTTTACGGCGGTCATTTGAGAAACTTTGTAAGTTAGATTCTGCCAGATAGACATAAAACCCCCTCAGGGCTAGAAGAGTCTTAGTGTCACAACACAACATAATATAAACTTTACATTCATAAGAAACGTCAGTTCGCATAGTGCGAAACATGTCAGGCAACATTTCAAGTTGAGAAAATATCCCATGAAATGGGAAATTATAATTATTAAATTACATTTAATTATGCTATTATACTAGCATGGTTTCGTCACATCTAAAACTAACTGTAAACCCTAATTAAACTTCTTGAACTTGTACATGCTAGACTATTCTCAAAGTTTATTAAAATTTAGACACTTTGCAACATGCTGCTTGACAAGCTTATGTTAATTTTGACAGTTTGTTTTAAAATAACTTCTTTCGAACGCACTGTTTTGACTGGTCAAATTAAACATGAAATATATTAACTAAAGATGTAATAAAAGACAATAACAACAGTGAACATAGCCACAACTATAACATAAACTCATTTATTGTCACGGTTTTTTAATCCTTACATGAAGCATCCTAATGAAGGTATTTCAACTGTGTTTTTTTTTACGATAATTACTCGCTACTCAGTTGATCAAACTCTATTTTTGTTTCCTGAAATGTAACTCAACGAAAACGTAGATCGCCTACAACAGCTGTAGTACATTTGTAAACGGGTCCTAATTATTTTTGTCTTCTTTAAAAACTTGAACAGTGCATTTTTTTATTTGTAATATAAAGGTTCACATTGACATCACAGTTTAGATTTTGTAGGTGTTAACTTAGTTCTGACGATTCTCGGAAAACGTAACACGTCGATACAAAATCCAAAAATCAGAAGCTTTCAAGCAGAAAAAAAAATTAAAACATAAAAAAATGTCCTGGAACGCTGTTTTACCGCGTTATATGAGAAAAACACAGCATAAAAGTTATAAAAACCAAATACATAAATCATATTGAATATTAACCCTTTGGTTACGGGCGAAATTTCGTAGGTATGTGCGAAAAAAACGGGTAAGAAAATGGGAATTTTCCAGTGTTTTGGAAAAACTAATGTAAATCTCAAAATTTTTAATACATTTTATCATTTTTTTTTATAACGTGCTAAGATTAATATTATCTACGCGAATCTATAGTAAATTGAATAATTATCTGACTTATTATAAATAATAAGCGATGAAATCAAAAAAACGTTTTTCTCATACCCTAAAGTCGACTTTCACTCCAAATATATATTTTATAAGAGAATAAAATGTATTTAACAATTATGCTAATCAATAGTATGGATTGTCGTTAGTATCATCATAAAAAAATCACGAGGAGTTTTGGATCGAAAATGACCAGATCCACCTTTTCCTGAACGTAGAAAAACACACTTTTCTTATAAAAAACTAAGACAGTTTTGATTATTAGGTCATATTTTAACCCTTAATTTATTTGAAACTAAGAGGTTTTTGGCGACGTTAAAATTTTTATTGTGTTCTTTTTAATCAGTACTCCAATATTATAGCAATATTTTTTTTTTGTCTTAACTGAATTTGGGCGTATTTGATCCCATACTCCTCATAATAATACAATCATAAAAAGGAATAAGCGTCACGTAAGATCATATAGCGTCTTTCGTTTTTGTCTCAAATTACATCATAATTCATATGTTACTGATAGCATTATAAACTATAATTTATATTATGATTATTTTACAAAACGAAATCATATAATCTTTATGTAAAATCACTTAAAAATTACCTGGACTATTATCGTATCACTAAAAAACTATTACGTTTTTTTTCTTTAAGGATTATATTATTTCGCAACAAAAAAAACACAAACATACTTTATTTATTGTCCTCAATGTAAATCGGATGCAAACCTTTATCAATCTTTATGGAAATATACCTTAACCGTTTCACCAGGGGTGGGCTGGAGGCGGCTCGCAGGGGCCCGGGCGAGCCCTTTGATAGTTTTAAGTTGGGTCAGCGAGCCCTTTGTTAAATTATGAAAGACAATATTTTCTGGCTCAATCAGTACTTAACTGCAATTTATGACCCATATATTATCTACAACGGTTTCAGTATAACGTTTGACTGAAAGAAATAGTACCTATTTCTGCGTCCATCTTATAACTCTTCACTCTTGCAATCTGAGGTAGGTAATTTCATTTTTCAGCTATAGATATTAATAATTTTACGGTATATTACGTAGCATTACTTAATTTAAGTATAGTAAAAATTAATTGTTTTAATATTTATTGTGTAAAATTGTAGGTATAAGATTGATAAAGAAGTATGCCCATTGAACAGAACACTGCGAATATATCTGTGATTAGGCGTACCTTTTGCAAGCGTATTTATTGGCAGCCCACCGATGCGTTTTACCATCCTTTCAACGCTTTTATTACTGGCTGTTAAGTCGGATAAAAAATGACTCCTACTTCGGCTTTAAATTGAAAGCGACTAAGACTCCGAATTGATATTTACATATATCGATGGCTTAGTTCCATACTGCTACAACTAAAAATTGTTAGCTTTGAGATATGGTTGGCTGACCAATCTTTTGACACATCTAAACTGAGTTGTAGAAAAGTGATATTTTTTGTTTGTCTCATATCTTCAGTGAATCATTTTGTTATTTATCTCATTTCAATTCAAATTTATTGAAACTTTGACAAAACCATAAAATGATATTTCGAATCGTATATATTATACATGTGACCGAGATATTATTTATATTTCTTTATTTCCATTATGCAAACTTTTGCTGACCGGGAGAAAACTAGTATTTTTTCTAGATGTTCTTTTGTGAATCTATAGAAGATG
Organism: Himalopsyche tibetana; assembly: GCA_030503985.1. NCBI lineage: Eukaryota > Metazoa > Arthropoda > Insecta > Trichoptera > Rhyacophilidae > Himalopsyche > Himalopsyche tibetana. Next base: position 26,504,252 of record JAPJYX010000019.1, on the reverse strand, counting down.
TATTCGAATATAAAGAGGTAATATAACTCAAAACATCAAATTTTTGACTTATCGTTTTATAAAACTAGTACATCGATGTATATATTTCGCGGGATTTTTTAGCCCAATAAGATGTATTATTATTTATGTTGTCATGTAATGCTCATTTCCAAAATAACTGCTATAAACGCTTTGATTTGATATGCAGTTATCGGATTTCATCTTATTTGAATGTATTCTAGTATCTTATAAGCATATTTATTTATTTCAATGGTTATCATGTTTAACAATTGAGCATTAAAAAAAGATTGATGTAAGAAATGGCTTCAACTGATTTTAGGTGAAAATGCTCGAGTCATAATAACTCGTTAAATAGAATGGGCAAGGGTGAAGTGTCATTAAAATTTTACTAAAATCTGTTTCACAATTATAATTATCAGCGTATTTTCGGCTGAATAACGTCACTGTATGATTTTCTTCAACCATTAGAATGATTTGGCATTATGGGTATTATACCAGGGCTGTGGAGTTGGAGTCATGGAGTCACAGTATTTTGACCGGAAAAAAACTTTCAAAATATGAAACGTCTAAATTTCACTGTCGACGAAAACAAACTGAAGTAAAACTCTCCACATCCGAAATATCCAGATTTCAAGCAGTGATTTTTACAAAAATAAAGAAAGCACTTTTATTGCGAAGTGAATCCCCAATATTTTGAGCCATGTAAATTTTATGAAATGCATAATTCTGTTCTGCAAGTCCTCGGATAAATTCTTGAAATATTATTTATATTTATATCTTTATGTGTTATTGTATTTGGTGCATGCTTAGCCGAAATCATCATGTACACTTTACACCAGCGATTTTCAAACTAGTACTAAGCCAATATCGTTTTTTTAATTACGTGAAAAATATGAAATGCAAATTCTTTTGATGTGTCTAATTTTTTTGTTGACTCAATGCGTGTTTTTTTCACATCTAGTTGTGTGATTGTTTTATTCAATTACCCTGATTGAATGCATTCAAATTATTTATTGTACTAAAAATATCAATAGGTATGAAATTCGTTGTAATAAAAAATATTTTTTTTTATTGTATAATGTTTGCATGTATGTGCGGTCCTTTGGAAAATTTAATTTTAACGTATACATATTGTAACTTGAATTTTCGTATATTTCAGTAAAAAAAATATTTTTATCTATTCATATTATGAAGGTTGGGGCAGCCGCCAATACCTTTTTTGAGACGTTGTTAGATACAGTTAAAAATCATTTATTTTTTTTCATGTCAGCTCCCACCCTTTTTTTTCCTACTAGAACTGCCTCAGATGTTCAAGCAATCTTTTTCGAAGAGAAAACAGATGGAAAAATAGGGTGAAGACAATAATTACAGGTCAGATAATTACTCTCACTACGCCCTGCAATTTTAGAATTGGAAGGGTAAGAAGGAATTTTCAGACATCACAAACATCCTTGACTTAGAAAAAAATGATAAATTGTTTGAAATGTGATTTGAACCAAGCGTCTCGGAAGTAAATGACGATGACCACTGCACTGCAGAACCGAATCACAAATTTAATTTATTATTTTAAAAAAATAGCCTAGAAGTATGTATAGCAGCTTTGTCGGGTCCTACAGCGCAGTGGTAAGCGTTTTCGGCTTCCGCTTCCGAATCTCACAAACTCATTTCATCACTCATCAGTACAAACAGCATTTTTTCGATTGATTTATCGATTTTTGTTCGAAGGCATGGGTGTTTGTGATGTCTACAAATTCTCTCTTACCCTTCCAATCCTTCAATAACTGGGTGTAGTGAGAGCGATCAGCTAAATACTAGTCCTGTCCTAGCCTTATACTTTTTTCCCTACTACTCTCTTAGGAAAGGAGAAGTTAAGCGACTGAATAACAATCAGTTCTCGTAGAAAAACCAATTTTGAGATACCTTCATAAAGAAGCCATATACTCCACATTGAGTCCGCTTCTATTGGGAGCGGACATAGATTAACAAAAAAAAATAGCAGTACAGATACTGCTATAGAAACAGATATTGCGACTCTGTGTATACATATTGACTATCGTCGTCTGAAATCAATTACACCACTTTCCCCGTCAAATAATAAATGCTATTGAGAAATGCATGTCGATAAAATATTTTTTAAGAAATCACCAGTGCATATTTATTTTTATATAACATTCAACCTTTCAACATTTTTATTGTTGCAAAATGCATATATTTAATCCGCGCAGCTCTTTCCAAAATATTTTGATTGCGACAGTTCAATCAATACAGCAGGAATTAAAACCGATTGTCAATTTTCCACGAGTATTACCTAAAAAAACAACATCCTTTCAGAAACTATACATAGGTTAAAAAAAATAATCTAAAAAGTGTTTGCTTAATTTTAAAAGTTAATGTGAAAAAAATGATTAAAAAAAAATTACGTAATAAAAAAAATGTCTTTTTATAATCATTAAAAGAATGTAAAAAAGTAAAAAAAATGTTTCAAAATAAGTAAATTTATGTATTGAACAATCATTAGTCATATATTCACCAAAAATATTAAATGATATTCGCATAAATATACGTTCATTAAGCCACGTTATATGACACCAACCAATCGTCGCAAAATCGACGCCCCGATCTTTTCGCATGGGAGACGATCGTCGCAAAAGCGATTGCCCGTATGCAAAGGGTTAAAGGTCGAATTCAATTTTAGAATATGGTGTGGTAATAAACGCATGCTTTGCAGGAATATAGAACTATTATGTTTTTAGCTTAGTACGTAAAATATGTATCTACGCCAAAGCATAGTAAAAATACAAGTGTGCAAAATTGATCTTATGTATTGGACTCAATTCAAATGTAATTCTCTACCAAAAACTGCGTGCTCCGCGAGCTAAAGATATCTTGCCACATAAAAAAGTTTTAAAAATTTTCTGTCACTACTTTTGAAAAAATTGAAAAGATATTCAAATTCTTCTTTTATTACTGTTTCAGATAGCAACTTCGTGCTGGGCAATGCTCAAGTGCCGACGGTGTACCCGATTGTCTACTGCTCAGACGGATTCTGCGAGCTGACAGGATTTGCAAGGGCGCAAATCATGCAGAAAGGGTGCGCCTGTAAGTTTCTTTATGGAGTAGATACAAGAGATGACCACAAAACGCAGATCGATGCCTCTCTAGAATCCAAGAATGAACTCAAATTGGAAGTTATATTCTACAAGAAAAATGGTATGCTAATTAAAAATTAACTGTAACATTTATTATTTAAATAACTAAGATCAAAGTCATCATTGTTACATTACACAATATATTATATTAGAGATGTATGCTTGTGTAACAAGATAAAACCTTCAGGAAACTTTATTTAAAGCTACATTTTATATTTCTTTGGTAGTTCGATAAAACATTATCAGTACTGACTTAGGGTAATATGTATATGGCTGGATTCAACACTTGAAACATGCAGACAGAATTGCATCAATACAAAAGCTGAAGAATGACAGAAGGCAACAAGAAACCAAGCTTATAAAAATTCATCTGAAAAGCTAATGCAGTTCAAAAAGAGAAACGGACTGAAAATTTGAAACCGAATTTCCGATTAAAGATAGCTTCAAGAGAATACTAAAAATAACTGTTATGTTATGTTTAATATAAATCTGAGATTATTCTTTTTAAGATTACAATAAATCGTTTGTTGTTTACACAACGTTGATTATTTATTTATTGGGATAGGCTTATTTTAAACCCTTGAATTTGGCTATTTTACAAAATACTACAAAAATTGCGATTGAAACATTGTGCTCCACGAGCAGACGTCGGTTTTCAGAATAACAAATTAGAGTTGGAATGGGCAATCTCAGCAAACGTACTTCAATCAAACTTAGAACCTTTAAGGCAAAAGCCAACTTAGGAATACCCGAAACGAGTTAAAAACAATGTATCTACATATATAGTTTTAGTTTTAAAAAAATGGCTCTCAAAATAAATTCCAATCGTTGTATGGTTGATATTTGACTCAGTTGACTAATGAGTTTGCCAATCACTGGGCTAGGTCAAAAACCGTGGCTACCTTTTAAAAAAATCTTAGCCTTTTAACTGCCGTGGAAAAAAGGAAGTAATTAATTACCTAGCACGCCGGCTATAATTTGAAATTATTAATTTAATTAGCTATTGACGAGGTAACTCGTTACTGGCGTGTTGAGCACGAGATATCTGGTCTGTGGCAGCCATCTAGTTGACTTAACTATTGGAATATAATAAAACACATTTTTAAAATCGATGTTTAATTATATTCGACAAATTTGAGTTACGGTTTTTCTTTCATAACTCCACAGCTCTTGTAAAAACGTTTCGTTAACATTTGGTATCGATAATCTTGCGAAACTTTTGTCAACGTTTTGTTTTCGTATAAGTTATACGGTGGAATAAGGATATTTTCCAAACTTTCCTGGGAAAGTTCTATAGGTCAGGGAGTATCATATTTTCTGACATATTTTTATAACCTACACATTCACCGGAAATAACACGAATATTTAATTGAAGTTAATTGTGAATATTAAAAATTTACATTTTTACATATTGTTGTATTTAAAAATAATCTTTTGACATTTACGAAATAAAAAAAAACTTTCTCAGACCACCTACATACTTTCAAGCACGTTTACGTAGTATATATATTTATATTTATATTAGGTACTTACTAGGGCTTCCAATACCGGTATTATCCCGGATCCCGAAATCGTTAGATTGTGACAGTACGAATACCGGAGTTTCGGGATTAAGAAAATTAGAGAAAGTTGTGCGAGAACTAAAAAAAGATGGTTTCAAATTTTGGGAAATCCGTAAATTCCTGGGTTTTTTCAAATTTCAAATCCTGGAAGAGCTAAAAAAAATTCCCACGTCGTTTCATTTTGGGAAATCCGTAAATTCCTGAGATTTTGGATTCAAAATTCTGAGAAGAGCTTTAAAGGGGGGGGGGGGGTTTAACGTCTTTCGTCTTGAGAAATCCGCAAATTGCTGGGAATTTAAAAACAACAATACATAGTTTGAAAAATCCCAAGATTCAAAAATCAACGTAACTTTCTTTATTTTGAATCCCAATTTATACACGATTTAATATTGACAAAATTGTCAGTCCCAAAGTCCTGGAATTGCAAAAAGAGTCCGGGAATGGATGTTTTAGTACCAACTTATTCCTTCAATTTCTTTTTAGAAAGGATAGGTATAGATAAGTATAGGATGGTATAAGAAAAATCACCATTAAAACACCTCGTTTCGTAAGTTTAAATGTGTGGGATGAAAAGAAATAGTCTATAAAGGGATTTGAATCCGTGTCCTCTAAAATGAATAAGACGAACGCATAAAATCGTTAACTACTCGTATACAGTATCTTAAATTATCGATTTTACTGGGGTGCTATTATTTTACAACTAAAACCATTAAGCAAACACGTCTACATTATTATTAAGGCAGTAAGTAAAGGTTTAAAAAATGTACAAGTCATTATTAGAGATCTTTAGTATTATTTATTATTAATGGCTCACACGTTCCGCAGATAGTAAGGAAAGTTTTACATATACACAGCGTATTTCTGCTCCCGCCTTATAATCCTTTACTCTATTCAAAGTGATAATATAGTTTACACGTGACCTCTTTGGTTTACCTTTCTCTAAACTTAACTACCGCGGTGAATTATTATTTCATCCTTTACCTACTTGCAAACCGCGCAATTTATTAAACTCAGGTATGTCATAAATGATTACAATAAAAAAATTGCATTAATAAAATTTATCCGCAGTTCTAGAGACTTCCAATACTTTGACGATCTTGCAGAAATTCACTATAACATCTAATATACAAAAATGATTGTTTGTTTGTTCGTATTTTATGCGGTGCCACACCGTTCATCCGATCGTAATAAAACTTTGACAGACTTCTTGATTGCACTTGCGTGAAGGTTATAGGCATAATAAAATTAACTTACAGTAGGTCTTATATATAAAAAATAATGTTTGTATGTCTGCCATACCGTTAATTTTGTCAACGTTTTGCTTGCACTTGCGCGAATGTTATAGGCATAGTATAATTGACTTACAGTGGGTGGCGCGTATTTCGTACCGTAGACAATCGGCAGCAAACGTCAAACGTCAGTCAGAAAAATAAAACATATTGTGTATCCAAAATCACTTCAATAAACACAATTAAAACACTTTCTTTCTTTGAGTGGCATTACAGCGCTAATAATAGAATAATAAATACTTTCAATTTATCATATTGAATAATAAAATAATTCCCTACAGTGTAGTTCAGCTTGTACATATTTTTGTATAATACATTCGTAATGAATAAATAAATTGTGTTCTTACTCCTTCTCATATTTTGTAAAAGTCGTATATAAGATCAAACATTTTGTTTTCTATAATTTGATACAAAATTCTGTGCAATCAACTGTTTTTTAGGATGGGATCAATGGCATCTTGTCAGTGTCATATTTAAGATTGTTTTTTTGTTAAATAATAACATTATCCTTTTCTGTAAGCTGTAATGTTAGATACTTTTTGTACTGAAATTAAAAATATAAGAAAATAAAACATGAAATAACGGTAAAGTATCATTCTCGGCATTGAAAAATTGTGAATCTAGAAATCTCGGGAATACAAAAAGAGTCCGGTATTGGATGCCTTTGTCATGCTGAACTGAGAGTAAAGACAGCATTTGTTTTTGAAGCAAGTTGGGTAAAAATAGCAAAATATTTTTTTAATGATCAATCGGGATTTGTTTTTTGCTTGAGTGTCATGTTTCTTTGGCTTTTTCATATTGTGTACATTAAGCCCTAACAACGGTAAATGAATGTATATTCCAAAATGTTTCACTTCTTGATGGTAATAATTTATTACAAATTTCTTGGTAAGACACATCGACTTTCGATTTAAAACCTTGTAAAATAATAATAGACCCTGATCTGATTAAGTGAACATGGAATTTTCAATATATGTTTTGAGTCCCTTTGTAAGCAAACGTGTCTTTCTTTTACCTTATCACAGTTTGCAATAATTGATGTGTAGTTTTAAGCAACGTTTCATAATTATCAAAATGAAACACTAAAACAACATAATATAAAATTGTATATTATGTAACTATTACAGCAATTAGTGTGCTGATTTATTAGTCAAAATTGTTGTTATTTCATTTTGGGTTAATGATAAACATAATGTTACCTTTTTATGTAAAGCCTTCTCATAATTTCTAGATTATTGTAACCTTGAGCGAAAACAAGGTGGTGTGCTTTACGGCAGTAAAACAATTTCAAACATTTAATCTTAATTTTCTAGCATTTAGATGACTTTAATTAAAGCAATTTAAGCGACATTGCGCTCTTTAATATCCAACGAAACAATTCTGAACGCCTTGAGACTTCTTCAGTTCTATATAAAGAAGCAGGCTTAAAATTATTTTCCTTCTTATTAGAAAATACAGCGTCTCACTAATTGTTCTCTGGATACATCTCTTTTGTTTTCGTGAGAATTTTTCTAGTTTGAAACCACTGGCACATACAGCGCATATAAATAATTTTGTTTTTAACCGTTTGAATACCGCGCAAATAAATCTTTAATATGTCCCAGAGATACTGCGTGTTTTTGAGAAAAATAATTTTGCCTAATATACACTCGAATTCGATATTTTAAAAAGCTATATTTACTCAGTATAGATAGCATTACACATATTCATCAAAACATTGCTTATATTATATTTGAATACCAAGTATTTGATTTTTTAAATGTCTTAGACATCCGTGTTTGCTTGGATATGTTCCGGACACCTGTATCCGCTTGGTATTCAAGTGGTTAATTGACAACGAAATCATCAGGCGTTTCGAGACCCGAGTACTACGAGGTTCTATGTGATTTTTTTTAACGAAAAAGAAGAAACAGTGCGGCAGTTTTTCAATTACAATTATTGGTATACATTGTTCTGTTTGTTTCGTCAAAAATTTTCACATAGAACCCTCTAGTACTCGGGTCGCGATTTGTCACCAATCAACAAACATTTGCTCAGTGCGCAGAATTTGCACAATCCACACAGACATTATGAGCGTCTGGGTTTTTGTGCTATACTACTTTACAGTTTTACAGACAGAATTAAATTAATCAAATTAATATGCCATATTGTAATTTTTACATTTATAAAAAAAAATCTAATTTGTACTTATTCTACTGTTATTTATCAACTGAATCAACGTAATTAGTTGATAATGCTCGTTATGAGCAAAACCAGTTGTAATATTATTAAATAAAAGTAAAATTAGTAAAAAATAATATTTTTTTTTAAATATAATGCCTTTTCAAGTATTACGACAGGGAACACCCTAAAAGTGACTGATAAGAACTTCAAGAGTATTTTATGAAGTGGAGACCAGTTGTCAGCAACTCAATTGAAGATATGGGCCCATTCGAGGTAAAGTGAACCAAACGGTATTTTAAAGAAAAAATTAGACGCGTTGCCATATTCTACACGTCTTTAAGTATCTTAAATGTGAAGTAACCTTAGTTAATACAAATTGCAATAGTATTATCACCGCAAAATAAAAAATATGTAATCCACCAAAACATAAAATAGAGACGTAATTTTACCATTTTACTAGTTGGCTCACGTCACTTCTCGAGTGCCCACATATTGTTTCTCTAAAACGAAATCTATATGAATATCATAAATTCGATTATTTTTTATTTTGTTTAACTTATAATACGGAAAATCACACCAATGGTCTCAAATACGATTTTGATTCAAAAACTTTCGACTGGTTGATTGAATATTATAATAACCGAATAAATGGTTACATCGTTGTACGCCACTGTTTCATAATAAAACTTTCCTGTTCCCGAAGGTCGCCGGGCAACAAGTTTTTGTGATCGTAACCAAAAAGGTTTCTTATCGAATTGATATATTGAATAGTTTTGTGCCGCCTCTTTGGCTGCGCTTCAAAAGGCTTTAAGATAAATATTGCTTGCTTTTATAGTACGCTGAGGTCTTTGAAGATACTCCTTGGGAAGCAATCAGACAAGGATAATATAATATTTTGTACGTATAAGTACATATTGTATATTATAGTTATAACTTTTGAATATTTTTCATACGCGCACCCTCAAATTTATCCAATAACATCAAATGAATATTCAAAATAAATTGAACAATTTCAAAGACAATATTGTTCTGCACAGTTAAACTTAGGTCACTTTCTCGTTACATTCGAAAAACAAAACATTATTTTGTACTCAATCCACATTTACATAACATGATCAGAAACGGTTCCGTTCATCACGAGCATTTTTCTTTTCATATTTGTATTACCAATTGTTACATACATACTTATTTGTTTTTCTTGATTTAGTATAAATACTACTGTATTAGTGTATTGTCTTATCAATTGAAAATGTACGTGATGAGTAAAACCGAATCTTGATACATAAATTCATGTGGAATTAATACAAAATAGTGATTTATATTTTTAATTATTTATAGTATTTGACAAATCAATGTTATTTGATTTTTAAAATTTATTGAAATTAAATTTTAATGTGATCAAAATCACTTTAAATATTTTAGCAATTTGTATTTTTTCTGCACGAGTCTTTTCAATATTCCCTGTTCATTTTTTTTTCATTTATTATTACTTAAGCCAAACAATGAAGCTTTGTTTTCAACTGCGTCTGCACCCAACTTTTAAAAAACTGTAAGTATTTCAACAAGTATTGTAAGTTTTTTACAATCATTAGATGTACTTCAGTTGCTTAGCCACCCTTTTCGAAGATAGAAGTTATAGAATAAATGGAGTAAAAAAGGAAACAGGCTACGAAATCTACGCCTCAGTTTTAATCTACACCGTGTAAATTTGACGATCTCAAATTGTTTTGGGCACAAATATATATTGATAACACTTTCCTTTCGGTGATTTGAACTCATTGCTATTTACGGAATGGAAAGATCATTAGAGACTTTACTCAGCTATAGGGGGTGGGGGAATTGACGTTTTGTTTTGTTGCGTGGTTAAGTGCTTGATTTCCAGAAAAGCATACTTTCATACATTGATAGATTACTTTCATTTAAGATACCTATTGCAAAAAGCAGTTTTCAAGTTAGTTAACAAACAATCAACGCCAAAAACTTATTTTCTAATATAATGATTATAAATGAACAGTTCAAAGAAAACAAATTATACATTTGATTTCAGTGGTGAAAAAAAAAACAAAAGACATCACATTTCTATTGCAGAAAATCTTTTGAAATCAGAACCATCTTAAAACAAAATCTAGCCATAAGCTTTTTTGATACACTGTGCGTTCTTAGATTTACTTATAAAAGAATTATAATATTCAATTTTGAGGACGTCAAATTATACAAAATGTTCCGCGTAAAATTTATTTATTCCAAACTTTCTTTTTTAATATTTTAATTAAAAAATTGGCTCGGTATACTTTTACAATTTTTGACGATGATTTTAAGACAATTTAAAACATAAAAAACTTTACATGTGCTTATTACGTTAGATACAATAAATATCGTATTTCTTCGATTATAAGACGCACCCTTATTTTTATATACTAATAATTGAAAATAACGTAACGCAGCGTCATCTACTACGTCGTCAATTATGAAACTCACCCTTCACCAATTTATATACGCAAAAAAGAAACAAAAATGATTCTTACAATCAGGGAATATAGTATTTTTTTTTCATATTAAAAATTGCTACGAATTTTACTTTAAAAATAATAACAGTTGGTTTTATTATAAAACAGTCATCTTTCTTTTTCTAGAGAAGAGCTATGTAGTTAATATTTTTTTAAGAAAAGCACATTAGTTAGCCAATCATTAATTTATCATTTTCACTCGCGGTTTGCCAGTGCTTGGTTGATTACGTAATTGAGTAGAACGACATTTTTAGAGGCAACCAAGAAATATTACTTTTTGCCGTTTTGCTTACTTCTAACTCTTTAAAACAAGTCGCAGATAAATCAAATAATTGCGATAATGATTTCTGAATTATTTTATGTAAATTTAAGTGACTAGTTTTCCTAAGCTTAATTACTTTCGAATCACTATGTTTATATTGTCAGGGGCGTGGTACTGTGCAACGTCGTTGGCTTCAGTGATAGATTTCACAGCTTCCATTTCCAGCACTGACAGCATTTCTTTAATTAATTGATCAATGTTTGTGCGAAGGAGTGAGTGTTTGTCTAAAAACTTCTTTCCAGTTCAAAAATAACGGGCCGTAGATATAGATAGCTGACCACTAGCCATGCCCTAACTCCTTGTCTTTCATATACCAACTCTCTTCGAAAAAATAAGACAGGTTGTTGCAAACTTAGTAACAAGCAGTTCTTGTAGAGGAATATCTGTTCAGATATTTTCATTACGACACCATTTGCTACACATTGAAAAAGGACATGGATTTGATATAGCTAATATATAAAAAAGAGTGTTTGTTTGTTTGTTCGTATTTTATGCGTTGCCACACCGCTCATCCGATTGCAATAAAACTTTGACAAAATTTTTGCTTGCACTTTCGGGAAAGTTATAGGCATAGTAAAATTAACTAACAGTAGGTCTTCTATATAAAAATAAATGTTTGTATTTCTGCCATACAGTTCATTTTGTCAACGTATGCTTGCACTTGCGCGAAGGTTAAACTAAAATTAACTTACAGTAGGTGGTGGGTCTGTCGTATCATATAAAATTGGCAGCAAACGTCAAATGTCATACAGACAAAAATATAATATACTGTGTATCTAAAAGCACTTCAATAAACACTAACACCTTCTTTCTTTGAGTGGCATTGCAACGCTTGCCGGGAACCAGCTTGTTATATATAAATCGAATATTATAAAGTTTATACTTTTGAATCACATTGTATTTTAAAATATGTACGCTAATATAAAAAGCAATTATCAACTGTAAATTCTAAGTAAAGATGGATTGTTTATATAAAATAAAATAAAAATTGGACATTACGTATCTATTTAATCTGGAATGGTTTCGCTCAGTCAGTTGAAAGACTAAAATGACGTAATGATTATGATAAGTTATTTTACATAAGTATATTTTACATACAAATAATTCAATGTTGGTGGCTGATATGTTTTAGATTGATCAATGAATACTTATACTAATCAGCTGTTTTTCTTGAGAGACAGCTAGCTGTATACGAATCTAATAATAAAAAAATCACCCGTTGATTTAAGTGTTTTTCTGTGGTATTCTGGCGCCTAGGTAGAAACTCTGAACTAAGTAACGTTCAGCGTTATGTTAACATTTTTGATAGAATACCAGACAACATAACAGAGTTTTCATTTTTATAAGCTTTTTTTTTCATTTTCATTTTTGTCCAGCTTAAATTTATTTGATATTATATTGTGCATTAAGTGTTGGATAAATATTTTCGCCCGTCTTAAATTTACTTGATATTATATTGTTGATTAAGTTTTAGATACATATTTTCACCCGTTTTATACTTATTTGATATAATATTGTACGTTAAGTGTTAGATAAGTATTTACGCTCGCTTTAAATTTACTTGGTATTATATTGTACATTAAGTTTTAGATAAATATTTTCGCCGCGCGCTTTTATTTTTAGTCATATGAGACAATTATTCCGAAATTAATAACTCTAATCTACCGTCGACTACTAGCGATAGTAGAATTTGAGAAATGGTTTGTTTCCCAATTCTCTGGAGAGTCAACGATCCGACTTACTGTGCTGAAGAGTGTCATGTGGTCAGGATGTTGCTCAGACGAGAGAATAATTTTGAGGGAATAGATATCGGAACTATTTTTATCTTTTTAGTACACTTAAATAAAAGCTTATTTTTAAAAATATTTTTATTATAATTTTTTAATTTTCGTCTCTACGCGATAGACAATCTGTAATAAAATCTCTTTATTCCATTCGATTGTTAATAATTATTCGAAGCCATTATTTAAAATATGCGGCATTGAAAATGAATTCCTTCGTGGAAACAAATGAAATTCCGTTTTATCATATTTACAGAAACCTATTCATTTGATAATACCTTCAAACTGAATAATAAATTTCAAAAAAATACAACTTTATTACCGAATGTGGTAAAAATAAGTAACTCATATTTTGTAAAAATCGAGTAGTTGACAATAAATTTCAAAATAACTCGATATAGTATTTTCATCACTATTGGGGTGAATACATTTTATATTGTAAAGCTGATTTTTTATAATAAATCGAAGACGTTCAGCCTTTTGGCTGCCGTAGAAAAAAGTACGTTTGTGCCTAGCACGCCGGCAATAATTTGCAATTATTAATTGAATTAGATATTGACGAGGTATCTCATCTCTAGAGTGTTGGGCACAACAAATTTGACGAGATATTTCGTATGTGGCAGCCATCCAGTTTAGCCTGTATCTATGGTACATTGTATGCAACACAAATAATAAAATATACGCGTATAACTACTTTGAATAAATATATTGTTTTTTAATAGTATTAAAATCTAGCATATTAAATGAATGTTTGTTTGTTCATGCTGTATGCGTTGCCACACCACTCATCCGATTGCAATAAAACTTTAACAAACTTTTTGCTTGCACTTCCGGGAAGGTTATAGGTATAATAAAATTAACTAACAGTAGGTCTTATATATAAAAAAATGTTTTTATGTCTGCCATACAGTTTATTTTGACAACGTACTGCTTGCACTTGCGCGAAGGTTATGGACATAGTACACTTAACTTACAGTAGGTGGTGCATGTGTCGTATCAAAGAAAATCGGCAGCAAACTTCAAAAGTCAAACAGACAGAAAAAGAAAACATGCACTTCAATAAACACAATTAAAACACACACACTTTTTTTCTTTGAGTGGCATTGCTACGCTTGCAGGGAGCTGACTAGTTATTTATAAAATAAAAAATTCTGACCACTTTGGTTCTATAAAAATCATGGAATATCGTTCTTGCTTTTTTGGCCACGCCAATATTACTGACGATAGCGCGATCCAGATTAAACGGAATACAAAACTGTTTTTCATCTCATCAATATCACATTTTACAATGAAATGATCGAGCCCACAAATTTACGTTGCAAGACAATAAGCATTTTCTTTATTGAAATACAAAATGAACACAGAATAGCGTACATAATCTTCCTTGGTCCATGCATATTATATTAGCACTATTAACGTTTATGGAATCTCGTAAAACTATAGTAAACTTCAAGTTTCCTATGAATAATTAATGTATAAAAACACCTACAATTTTAACGATAAGTAGATTTCATTATTTCATAAATCTGTTCTCTCATATCTCAAATGCGAAATATTAAAAAATATAAGATTGTAGTACCACCTTCAAGCATATCTTTCAAACATTATTTATAACATTTTTTTAATCCTAAAAATCGTGTATTTATATATTTATTTTAGGGTTTTTGTTATTTGAAAATACAGTAGTACGTAAAATAATTTTTCCATCCTAAATCATATTTAAACCTTTTGTTTAAATTTTCAAAAGAGAATTCAATTCTCTGAATAGCAAATGTTTCAGTGCGAGTAAGTTGATTGTAGTTTTTTTTTATCGTATCATATTAACGTAATTTTAGTATGTAAGCTTCTTTTATATGCTATCATGAAATTGAGTAATTTTATAGTATTTTAACCAAGACTGTTGAGTCGGGTAAAAAAGCGAATTGATTTTTTCAAATATTTCTGTTGAACTTATATATCATCTGTATATTATTTGATCTTTCTTGTTACTAGAATAATTCTACAAAATTTCACTAATCAATATGATGAATGGACTAATATATTTTCAATATCTTTTAATTATTTTGTTACGGTTTTTCGGACTCTGACTCCGACTCCACAGCCCTGATGTTATTATAATGCCACTGACTAAATATGTAATTGATCGATCTGATATAATACAACAGGAAAGTTATCACAAATATTCCTTTTAGAGCTGTGTTAGTTGTTACCTTGGATACCTAACAAAGTGTTCGGAGTTTGATGGACTCGTATGAAAAAAAATAATCTTTTTTTAATGTAATGTTATCATCAAACAAAGTGGTGTTAATTTAAGAATTCAATACAAAAGATAAAACATCATATTGATAAGGCTTAATTATTTTATCTACAGTTGTCAATACATTATTAGTCTTCGCGATATTCAAATATATCAAAAATGATAACTCAACAAAATCATTGGTTTTTAATGAGTTGAAAATAAATTAGCATTAGTACACAAAATCGCTTTAATATTGCTGTTAATATGGTCCATAAGTGCTCAGTCAATATGTTAATGTTTATTTGCTCAGTCAAGTAAATAGTAGTAACATTTAGCTCGTTTACTTCGCGAGTTTTCATTTATTCTCAATTTGCCCGAATGGTTTCTGTTACTCCTTCAATGCAGAATAAACTATTCATGTAAGAATATTCAAAGTCACTCGTTTGCGGTTATTCACTGCACTTGGCAGCCCAGCCAAAGAAAATTAGATTCCGGAAATATGTATCTTTATACGTTGAATAAATACTTTGGAAAATTTACATTTTATTCGGAGACAAAAGGGGTTTTTAAATGACATGCTTATCAGATAGAAAAAAAAATGTGAACAAATGGAAATGTTAACAAAATATTATTCGGAACTCGTCTCCGAAAGGAAACCGACTCAACTAGGGAAGAGAGTCTTTGATGTCATGAATACCAAATAATACGTATCATCTCAAATTCTTTGTTTTGACTATATTGTCGATTTTATTGTTTGCTTGGAAATAAATCATAATACAATCATGAATATATACATATCATACAACAGTAAAGTTTTCAAATTACATTTTCTTATTTGGTTACAAAATAAGTTGAATATGTTATACAATAAATATATTCGACTGAAAGGGTGTACAATTTTGTTAAAATTAACGTTTATAATGTCTCAGTTTTTGAAAAGGTTTTCAATTTGTTGTCACAGCAAAAAATAAGCAACGTAACTTTACAGAATAATTCCAATATTAATAACACATTAAAAACATTACACAAATATAAAATAATGTTTGGCATGAAATAATAGTTTACCGACCCAAATCTCTCATCTCTTAAGTTTATTATTTAACTTATTAGATGAGTTTTTAGGATTCATTGCAGAACACGTTAAACAATAGAGCTTGATTTTTTTGCAAAATAAAAAAACAAAAAATACAGTGACAATCTAATCTAAATTATAAAATCAGCTGTTTTTTTAAATGTCCATCCAGATATTTATTGGAAATGAGAAGGTAACAAGAAGGTTATAAATATTTTGAGAGACTCTCTTGTATATTGTGGTTTTGTGATCAAAGCAGTTAAGCTTTCGTTTACTTGGTTGTAGGACATAGATTTTAATCTCTGAATGAATAATTTGATTTTTATTAAATTTGGCTTATTAAAAACATTTATTGATAACTGCTTACTACTGACATGATTCCAAATACATTTTCGATATTATATTCAAATAAAAAAAAAACTGATAAATTTGACACATTTATTTACATTTATCACAGTTTTAGATAACTGGCATTTTCAATTTGAATTTATTTTCTTTACATTTATGTAAAAATCTGAAATAGTATGTTTTTTTTTAATTTGGACCTCGATACTTTTTAAATATAACTTGTAAACTTTAGTTTGTCCATCCCTCAAATATTAAAATAACGGGACATAGGGAGAATGATTTGCTGACCAGTAGTCCTGTTCTAGCCCCTACCTTTCTGTCCTGTAGAAAAAATCTGACATCTCCATTAGGAGACCATATGCTTCATATAATGAACAGATATGGACTAAAAAACACTTTTTTTCATTTCGTTGATATACTGCCTGAAGTCGAAAATTGGGTGTTTTGATTTATGAATGCAGATTAAGGACATGCTTTATAGTTTCACAAAACAAGGTGGACTCGTATTAAATTTATTTGTTTTGATATTTAAAGAAGTAATACGAATTATGCCGCCTGCGTGGTCGAGTGGTCAACGTCGTTGTCTTCAGTTAGGTAGGTCACGGGTTCGAATCCCAGTAGAAACAGTTATATAAATTGATTTTTCAATCGATTTATGAATTTCTGTTCGAAGGCATGGATGTATATGATGTATTGGATTCCCCCCTCCCATCCTATCCTATGAACGGTATGGAGAGCGACTAGCTAACCACTAGTCCTGTCCTAGCCATATCCTTATATTCCTAATCTCTTTGGAAAAGGGGAGGTTGAGCAACTGAGTAACAAGCAGTTCTCGTAAAAACACCTATGTTGAGATAAACTCAATTACGAGTCCATATGCTCCACACTGGGAGCGGACATGGAAAAAAATATATATTCAAATTAAACTGAATGACATTACTTATTTGAAATGGAAAAATAAGTTTTACATCAACACACCTGTTGTCAGTTAAATTGAAATATTTCAGATAAAATTTTGCAGCAATAAACAAATATACAGTGTAAAATTTAAGAATTCCTTTTTATAAAAAAAAATATTTAAATAAAAGTGAATCATTTTGTAAAATTTCTTTCACGTATTTGTACACAGTCAATGATTTTAAGCTTATCTTTATATTCTTATAAGACAGCTTTTATTTTTAAATAACAAATCATAAAGTATATTATATTACACGAAAGTTTTTATGACATTTTACAAAGTTATCATAATTTATCCTGTCCTAGTTAACGTTCACATCTGTGATATTGCTCAGTCTTGTATTGTAGTTAATAACACATTCAAATAAATTGTGTGGATTTATTTTACGCTTATAACATACGCTATTCGAGTTTTCCTTGCCAAATTTTCCACATACGTCGTATTATGACGACAGTGAGGTGGGAGAGAAGTTTGTTTTCTCACGTACAAATGGCCGCGCCGCGATTCTTCGACGTTCCGTAATTATTTGTTTACTCTCGTCATCGTTTTATCTTCCTACGTGAAAGGTATACTGATGTACAAGTAATCTCGTATTGTGTTTTATTGACATCTAATAATATTTTATCGCTGTTCGCTACACAGAAATAGTCGTTAGGAATTTCGCGAATAAATATGACTGAATCTATAAGTTCATCAAAAAAGAATTCATCTACAAACACAGATAAATTAATTATAACGTTAATAATAGGCAAAACAACATTGTTTCTGTTGTAAATCAAAAGTAAGTTTTCACGCAAATATTGCCATTACTCTTAGTTAATATTGTCTTCGAGAGAAATAATTAGATTGATGATATTATATTTAGATTTTAGTAAACAAGTATTCGTTATATAATGAGTTGATGTTTCAAGAAAGAGTTAATAAACTTTTAATTTTCATGAACTAAATTTATAATATATTGCGCAGTGCGCTTAAAAAATGTTTACTTTTATTTTGGCGTTTATAAATCATACGAGATTATTAATGATTTAAGAACATTAATTGCATGACTTCACTTGATGAATTTGTGAGATGTATAATATATAAATATATTATCTACGATACAACTGACAAAAAGTGTACCAAGATACGTGATTATTACATTCGAAATCAATACTAACTGACTATGACAGTCAGAATTGGTCGGTTATGCGATCGAGAAACTTTGAAAAAGGCCGCAGTCAAGAAAACGTTAACACCTCTCCCCCTCCTTAATATTAATATCTGTAATTCTCCATCTGAATTAGTCTACACGCATTTTTAAAAAAATATTCAAATTTACAAATTATAAATTTGTATTTATTATTAAAACTGTACTGTTATGTTATTTGACATTTCATATGATGGTTTTGAGTAGTGGGTGTGGTAAACACACTGCCAAACGACTACAAATAAACAAAATACATAAATGAGTATATTTCGACTATCGAAAATATCGTGGGTTGATAACGCTCTTTTTCCCCAACGCTGACATGTTATTGTATTATGAAAGAGAATCAATTTAATTATAAAATCGTGTATTTACAAAAAAATATTCAAATTTATTTATAAAATATATTTTTTAAAAAACACCATCAGTTATAACACCGCAGCTTCCTCTTTTTGATTTAAACTGTTGCTGTTTAAATGCTACATTTGTATACATGTACTTCATATTAAGAGTGAATATGGTTAAAAAGCAAACAGTTTTATAGCGAAATTATTTATATTATTTTTATTTTTATGAACAATGAAACACTTTTTAAAGTCATATTGTAATGAATTAATACAGTTTTATGAATTTGGCTCAATTTCAATTAAATAGCTGTTCGTTTATCGAAAGTGTTTGAATTGATACCAAAATAAATTTATTTGAAACGAATAATAAAAAAACATATCTAATGAACTATTTAATCAAAATGTGATTATTAACAGAGAAGTTAACTGAGCACAATAAACTCTATCAAACAGTATTAATTTAATTTAAAACTTAAATATTTGATACATCTGTATCAACAAGTCAAATCTTTTACTCCAAAGAATAAAACAATAATATAATCTCTACCGAAAGACAGTGTAAAATTGTACATAACTTAATGATTAACTGCCAATATCTGTTAATTTAAATTTCAATCTATTAGCATTGAAAATTTTAATTATACTTAAAATTTACTTTTTAATCTTTTTAAATGTTGTTTATTGCTCTCGTTTTTTATCAGTATATTTTAATTATGCTGTACATTCGACTAAAAATAAACTGATTCATAATTTATATTTTTGTTATAGTAAGACTATTTGCCATAACTGTATTTTAACCATTCGTTTATATGTAGTATTAAATTGAATTGCCGGATATATGCCAAATTTACTGGCTATTTTTCAACTTAGGCAAATCAGTGATTAAAATCAGCAACGAAATGTATTCTACATGTTTTTAGAGATTAAAGTACAATATTGAAGATCACTTTTAGGGTGTTCACTGTCAATACTTGGTGGAAAGGCATTATATTTATAAAAACACAATAATCCTTTGCACTTCATTCCACTTTATTTAATATGTCAGGACCGGTTTCGCTCATTGCGAGCATTGTCATTTGACATTGTCAGTTGACAATGCTCGCAATGAGCGAAACCGGTCCTGACATATTAAATAAAGTGGAATGAAGTACAAAGGATTATTGTGTTTTTATTAATACAATATTGAAGAGATGAGCTGCACGAAATACGTCCAGTAAAACGTTTTTTTTATCCCCAGCGGAAGGTGGCAGGTCCAAAATTGAATACTAATGGATGGATTCGTGTATTAGAAAGAGTGGTATAAGAAATATTTTCAATTTTTTACACTTCTATTCTAAAAATCTATTTTGTGAAAATAAACAATGTTTTAGAATAAACTAGTGAGTAATACTGCAAACTATGTCAAACAACCGAAAATCACTGAATTAATTCTATTAGATTGTATCATTAGTCTTTACGTATTTTGCGCGTAACTTTAAAGAGGTAAAAAAAAAAGATTTCCCAACGTTCTTATACACATGTGGACTGTTTTTGAATGCATATACATATTGTCTTTGAAAAATCTAAAGCACCGTTAATTTTGGCTATACTTTGATAATAGCAGTAATATCTTCAGTTTTATTCACTTGAGGCCTTCTACTCTAATTTCTAAATCATTTTAAAAAAAATATACCTTTTTAAAAATTTTACTATATCACTCTTTACCGTGGAACATATAATATGTTTTTAAAGGCCATACTTCCGTTGTGTCCACGTTTGAATTTATACAATATAATGTACTCAAACTGGACTTTTTT
Organism: Himalopsyche tibetana; assembly: GCA_030503985.1. Classification (NCBI taxonomy): domain Eukaryota; kingdom Metazoa; phylum Arthropoda; class Insecta; order Trichoptera; family Rhyacophilidae; genus Himalopsyche; species Himalopsyche tibetana. The sequence goes on along the minus strand of JAPJYX010000019.1, from coordinate 26,483,530 downwards.
TCATCTCACTTTCTATTGTTTGTATAGGTTTAAACAAAGAAAAAAACTTATTATCATTTCACCGAAAAACAAACCAAAACAATTGTTTTCACACAATACCAAAATAGTACTGAAAATAGCTTAAATTTTGAAAGAAAAAAGCATCAAAGCGCGTGTATCAAAAATACGCATACGCATGTAAGACAACCTATTATTCAATAAATAGCCAGAACCAAATTTGAATAGTTTAAATTGTATACTTTTTCACGCGTTTTATCACGAACGTGATAGAAAATATGATTTATTATCGTAAAATAATCATTATTTAAAAAAACAACCTAAATAATGTATTTTTTACAATTATACGACATCTGATAATACTTTTTAAAATCAGCAGGAATTTCTTTGTTGTGACCTTTTAAATTGTGTATGTTAACGATCACATGCAATTTTAAGAATATTCAGAGCTCTAAATTATGTATCCGATTACTTCTCCAATTATGATTTGAGATAACATATTAATTTAGTGATTATATATTTTTTTTTATTCTTACAATATGTATACGATACAAAATATTTATGTTCCGACAGTTTAAGTTTAACCATGCATTTTATTTCTGATGATCCAAAGATGAAAACTAGATCGCTTAAAAGACTAACACGTAGATGTACAAAATTTGAACGATTCAAATATGTCATTGAAATTTTATCAAGTGCCTTCGGTTTGAAAATTCAAATGAAATGCCAGAATGTTGTATTTCATTGCATTAATTAACACAAATTTGAGCAGTAAAAATCTCTATCGCTTTAATACAAACAACATGTATTTTTTATTTGCCACATTTACATTTTAATAAAATCGTTTCTTTTGTTTAGTTTGCTGTAAGAAACCGCCAGAGAATCACTGTCGTTAAAATATTCAATCCCATGGGATGTTTAAACATTTACATTACCTAAACGAAAAAATATTTATTTATCAACTCGCTACACGATGTGATGTGCACCGTTGATTTTTTAAAATTAACTTTTAAGTTTTCGTGAGCCTTGCAATTAAAAACGGGTTGAACAATTTTGAAAGTTACGATACTAAATTATAATTACGCCGCTCAAAGCCGGCTTATATTTCAATTATTTAAGAAAGCGAGTTTGTTTTACATTTAGACTTGTAATATTGAAAACAAATTCAAGATATACGTTATTTGAAAGCTTTCTTATAAATGTAGTTTTGTGTTTCATATTCTTTTTTCGTATATTTTATATTCCAAGCTCAGTGAACCCGTGTAGGGTAAAGAGTTTTTTTATTTATTTTAGGGTTATGTCTACACATACAAATCTTTAAAACTTCTCTTTTGCTGTCAAAGACATTTCTTTTATTTTAACGTTAGTTGTGTAAGATAGCTAACTTTATTACTATCTTAAATTTAAAGATTCTTTTCTTTATAAAGTATGCTTAGTGAAAGTATAATAGTATCCCTTATTTCATATTCTTATAATTCATTAATCTGGATAAATGTGGAATGTAATAAAAGTATTTGGTTCTATGCAACATAAATGTATGTTTTCTTTATCAAGACTTGAATCCTCTTACGTTTTAGTTTAAACAGTTTACTCACCAAGCATTTGATTGGAGGTATCGATGTGGGCGAGTTGTGAGTCGAAATTTAAATCTAGTTTTATCAAATCAATCAAATTAATAAGTACAAATTTTCACATAAATGGTAAAGAAATCTGTGAAATAACACATTTCGTAACAAAAATACCTCAAACCATTTCTGATGTAAAGATATGAACGTTACTGATTGGTATAAAGATAAAACTACTTATTCAAAATGACAAAAAATAGGTGGAATGAAAACCTGTTTAAGATTCTTAAAGTTTAACAGATTAATACTGCTTTAGGAATTGTCATTAGTTGAATAATCTTATTTAAAATGTGCGATACATATAGAAAATCTCTAATAAAAAAAATATTCATAATACACCTATAAAAAAACATTGAAATTTAATGGGTATCATATTACATTTAATGTCAAACCCCTTTTCGAGTTTATTTATTTTTATTGAGTTATTTTTAAGAATAAAAAAACCATCGTAAAAAAAATTTTCTGCTCCCAATGTGTAGAACATGAACTTCGAAAACTGTTTTTTTAGAATTGAGAGAGTTTGGTAAAAATTATAAGGTTAGGACAGATCTAGTGGTTAGTTAATCATTCATGCTTTGATGATAGAATATGTGCGAGAGAATTTTAGACATCACAAACACTTATGCCTGTCAATATAAATACATAAATTTGTGAGATCCATAGGCGAAGCTAATGACGTTGACCACGTGACCAAGGATCTTATGAGTCAATTTTTGAGCCATGACATGCAGTAATTGTAGAGAGTCATAAGAAACGAGGAAAATGCTAAAAACATAGTAGGTAATGACAAACGCATTAACCTATAATAATTATATTCAAACATATTCTACTCAAGTTTATTATTGGTAAATAAAAAGCTAACTCACATTATTTATTTAACAAATAGTGTCTCATTCAAGTTCATGGGCAGGAAAATCATTTTTTTATAATATCTTAATGTCGACCAAAGCCGTGTTCATGTGATATTAATTCATTTATTTTTACACATTATATATTGCACTGTCAAACTCTCGCTGAATTTTAATATTTTGTTTTATACTGCTACATGTATCAAAATTAACATCATATATTTCAACCAGAGACATCATTTTTAATGCTTATGTCCCACTTTACGACTTCAGTTTCCTTACCATTGTGATCAGCTGCTTGCCATCATGGCATTTTGACATATTTGTTACGCTGCGTTATGAATATTTCCATAAAAGTATTTACCTACCGGCATAAAATATTTATTGATATTTTTTTATCACGAATAAAATATGACAAAGTTATAACTTCGAATAGTAAAATTTCTGTAATAGCTTTTCACAAAATTTTCAACTTGGTTATACGATTGCCAAAGCGATAGGAATTAATAGAGATAGCGTCTCGTAGAAAGTTAGACCATTCGACAGAGTGCAAACGTACTTCGTTAAGCTATTATGGCTAAATAGTGAAACTGTGTAACAAGCTTTACCAGCAAAGGGTATAAGCTGACTCACGACCACTAACAATGGCGTGCAGTTTCTATTTTTAATATTGCATTAAATATATATGACTTATTTATTTTTAAAAATAATTGATCAAGCAATCAATTCAGTATAATAACGTCATCATCGATTATAAGCAAGATCTTATATCACGCTCTCTTAATTTGCGCAATGGTACATTTTAAAAATTGTATATATCTGATGTCAATCATTCCTATGTGAATAATAGATATTTGTGATGCTAAAATGATTTTTTCTTTCTACTTGTAATCACTATATAATTGTTATTTTATTAATAGTGAAACATCACATATTTATTATATTGTACATGGATTCTACAATTTATAATTTCGTGTGACGAAAAAATACAAAAAATACACAATACATATTCGTCTAAATTAAAAATCGTTTTAGATTTTTTTCACTGTTTTTGTGAGCATTAATTTGGTATTCTTACTACATAATATTCTAAAAAAAAGTTATTTTCTAGAAAAAAATGTTTATTTTTTAATATAATACCTTTCCACCAAGAATTTGCAGTATAAAAGTTCATGCATACATTACAGTGACTTTAGAAATGAATAATTATTATGTCTTATTGATGAGTAAACAAATACTGAACATATATGTAATAAAAATTAGTATTTCTAATATTAACTTTATTCCAGAACGAAAATAATTTAAATATTACTTTTTCAAAAACGTGTATACGTTTTTGACTTATATGATGAAAACAAAATACGAAAATCAATAGCAATAAAAGTTGTTCACAATAAAAGTATTGGAGTTGAAAGATTTTTTTTATTTTAGAATACTTTACTTATGCGGATTATTGTGGACTATATTAGGTTAATCTTGACAGATGATACAAGAAACAGGCAATTTGTTATTTAAATAATGTTTTAATTAATTTTATTTCAATTAAAACGCTATTTAAATAAGCAGATTGCCTATTGCTTATACCGTCGGCCACTGTCAAGTAGTTTATTCAAACCAAGCTCAGTTGTTTGATGAGGATTATTCGCTAACATGATTTTTGATAAAAGGAAATTGGATTACATAAAGCCTTCATTGGCTGGATTCTCCCCACCTGGGTAGTGCCTGTGTCAACATTATGTCGGTTATCTTCATATTGGTTTTGTAATGTAATTTGTAATACCGCAGAAGATAATTGAAATTTAATATTTTGATTATATTATAAGGCCCATGTGGCCGATGGGAATTTTGTTACGAATTAGCTGACCGAGGACAAAAATAAATCTTCTTAGGCGTGCTATTGGGGTTGAGTGCACACAATATAGTACTCACCATAATTCTGTTCATTTTAAAACACCATTTTTTTATAAATAGGTCATTGGTATTTATTAATACATTATTATATAAAAATATCTTTCTAGTTATTAGATCCTGGTTTGGTTTAAATTTATGAGAAAATAATTGAAAATCCGCCAGTTTTTAAAACATATAATATTTCAATAAAAACACAATAATCCTTTGTACTTCATTCCACTTTATTTAATATGTCAGGACCGGTTTCGCTCATTGCGAGCATTGTCAACTGATAAGAAATATAATTTAACAATGCTATTTATACAAAATTGAAAAGTTATACACAACAATTGGCATTGAAAAGAAATTGCCAATTACATTAAAGTGATTCTAAAATAACACAAAATTAAAATGTTCACAACACATCTAACATATAATCAAAAAGTCATCCCAGATTAATAAATTCAGAATGGCGATTGAAAGTAATTACAAACATAATTAAAATTTGGTAAATTTTTGACAAAGTGATAAATTATATTTCTTGTTGTTAAATTATTAAATTGTTGTTATTTAATAAATGAAATTATTGTTTAATTATATTTCTTATCAGTTGACAATGCTCGCAATGAGCGAAACCGGTCCTGACATATAAAATAAAGTGGAATGAAGTACAAAGGATTATTGTGTTTTTATTAATATAATGCCTTTCCACCAAGTATTGACAGTGAACACCCTAAAAGTGATTTAATATTTCATTTATCAACTGAGTTTTGAGTGAAAATTTTCTTAATTTCACGTCATAATTGTTATAAATCATTATATGACGTTGCTGAAATGATGAAGACTTTCAAAATTAGAAAAAAGCATCAAATTAAAAAAGACGACTGTCATAAAATATTACAGATAACGGAAAATATGATCTTAAACTTCATATACATCATTACTGTATTTGACACTTTCTTTTCATACTTTATTAACGTGTATGTTTTCATATATGTTTAAAGATTCTTTCTATCACACAGCTTTTAAAAGTGATTAAATAAAGACTTTTTGAAATATTGTTACTGAATTATAGAATATACATAGATTTTTATAAGATATTTAATAATACTTCACTTAATAAGGATCTTCACTTATCTATCAGCTTGTAGCCACGTATCTTGGTATCAAATTTTTCGTGATAACGATTTATAGCCATGACTTTGAAGTGGTAAAAAATACCGTGACCTCGACTCCGGCACTAACGGATGGCCTAACTCCAACTTTTAAATATTGTAAATTGTTCTTATAAAAAACATAACTTTCCATATTTTGGTATGTATGAAAAAAAAACGATAAACCACCCGAAACACCAAAACTTTACGACACAAACTCCACAACTTCACCTTGTTCATAATATCATAAAACACATGTTTCTATTTTATTTAACATAAGGTTTAGTAAGTAGGAAAATACATCTACCAACGGTAAGTAGAAAATTAAAACTGTAATAAACAACAACAAAAAACCAGAAGTTTATACATTTTTTTTATTATTTTGTTAGTTAAATATTCTCGTAAATGAAAAATAATGTGGAATAGTAGTAAACATATGTTTTCGTTACATATTTAACAATGAAACTCCAATGATTATATATTATTAGTCCTTGAAAAAGTTCTGGGATGATAGCGACACATTATTCAAATCTCATTTAGATCAAATTGAAAATTTCATCAACACAAAACAGTTCTCTTGTGTTCATCGCAAATAGTTTTCTGCCCCTATCATTTGTTCTCAAAGCCATATAAACTATAGTACTGTGTCAAGAAAACCATTCATGTTGACCAGTAAATGTGCTGAAATAAAGCCACAGTGGTTAATCGAAACAAAAAAACATTTTTTGTCTGACAAAAATCCCGTTGCCAATTATTTACTAAGCTTTATACGATAGTAAGAATTATTTGAACTTTCTCTCATTTTTGTAGCACTATAGTCAAATATAACATTCAATATTTATTTGAGATAAGTTTTCTATTATAAACCAAATGATAACACTTTCCTGTAATATGAACTCATCATTCAAATTATATTTTGAAAAATCTTACCTTACTTCACAACATAATTAAGTATAACATTGTTATTATATTTGGACACATCGTTTGAATTACATTGAAAGTTTAATCTAACCTAATTAATAATTGTTTTTTTTTTAGTATACGGCAGAGTAAATAATTTAATTGTTAAAATATGTGACTTAGGCAAGAGAAACAGTGGAAAAATACAAATTAATGAAATAATTTAAATGATGTCTTTTTATAACAAAAAAGAATCTGGTTATGTTTAAATTTATGACAGATGTTGTTTAAATTAGATTTTATTTTTATTTGATATTCCGCCGTAAGTCACTGATTATAAATGATGCATGAAATAAATGAATTTACCTTTCACGATTTTAATCCATTGCACTTATTTGGCTTTAAACAATATAAATAACATCGAAACTTGCTCACTAATTAGTTTAGTCTAGTGTAAAATTTCCTGTGTTCCATATCACATAATTCATATTATAATGTAATTTACAAGATATATTCTACAACGTTAAATCACTAGCAGCTATATATCACGTGGCATACGCCATTGCAATTTAGTATCTCACTTCTCTTGGATTTGTTACACGATTTTATCATTTTGTGGACATTTTCTTAAATTATTTCCACACTTTTCCAGAACAACACAACACCAAGAAACAAAAAACAAATTTTATCCGCCACCGTTGAAAAAATTTGAAATTCGAAGCCGTCTTGGAATAAACAGTCATTTAAAAAACGTAGAGTAAATGTACTGTATGCTTTTAAAATGGCATAAAGTGGCAGCATCCACAATATAATTAAATATTTAAGTAGATATTACAAGATAATACTTTACTGCTTGGATCAATTATATTATATAATTATACGTATTGAAAGGTATATATTATATATGGCAGAAATTAAATTCCAAGTAATATCGAGTTTTTTTCAATCGTCTCTAGTGAATAAGAAATTACCACATTGAAAATATTTCATGGGTAGGGATTTAAATCCCGATCTGTACTGTGTATCCCGGTATTTTACAAAAACGTACATTTTTTTCAAAAAATCATTTGGTAAAATAAAATATTTTTTAAAGACTACCGAAAAAAACTAACTAGATAACTAGAAAAAAAAATAGATGTTACGTGATATTTTGGGTAATTACCGCTTTCAGTATGGAGAAATTTAACTTCTAATGGAACATCTTAGAAAATATAAAACCATTTTTTTTTTTGAGAATTAAGGCAAAGAAAGATTGTAGGAAGATAGAAAAGATGGATATAAAGATATAAAGATAGAAAGATATAAAGATAGAAAGGAGAACTAGTTATCGCCCTCACTACCTTTTCTACCTTCCACATTTTTAGAAAAAGATGGGTGGGATGGAATATAAACATAACAGTCGTCTTCCATATTTTGAAACAAAAATCTTAAAAATAATAATATGAAAATGTTTTTACGAGTATTTTAGACAGTCCAAAATAAGTGTATGCACGTGAATTTGAAGTCTAAGCCAATGTTTCTTAACCTTTTTACATCCGCGGTCACAAAAAATCAAACAATTTTTTACGAACCATGAATATAAGCTTTTAAAAATGGTTACTAACTATTTTTGAACTGGAGTCTTCTCGTACCACCAGTTAAGAAACAGTGCTTAGCTGTGGATGTTCGTAATGTTAATTTACCTCGAGTTGATTTCGAATGTCTTACAATAAATTCTCATAGAGTTTTTCTCGGATTTTGCGCATTGGCATTAGCAGTAATGCCAAAAATGTTTTCCTGATCGTTATTTCCACACGCCCTTCTATTTTCAAACTTAAAAGCTTAATTTAGATACTAATTCGGCATTTTCAGTTTTCATCCTTTTGTTAGAATGTGTATCAAGATGTCTTTTTTAGATTTTAGATTTTTTGAATTTATTAAATAAAATATTTGGTATAACAGCTTACGTCAATACATCAAATATTTTTGAAGTTGAAAAATCATACGAGATATACTCGATGAGAATTTTTAAAATTCACATGAGTTTAACTCAAGGATAATTAACTTCACAAACAGCCATGTCTTAGATATCAAATTAAAATTGAAAAAATCCAATTTGAAATTGACATAATCAAACCTAGATCCACCTGATCGGTAGAGCAAGCTCTAACCAACTAGACTCCAGCGGGCGACTCTGTGTTAATTGTGATTATCTAAAAGAGCTGTTTTCAAAAAAACTGTAGGTAAAGTATTTTTTCCTTTCAACAGTCGATATGAAGATTACTTAAAATTAAAAACATGGCATGAATAAATCATAAACATATCAAAACAACACCAAAATGGACCAACATACGACACACTAAATGGCGGATTAATGAAGATTTAATAAAAAATTTGATAAAAAGTGTTTTATCGTATTTCAATTTGTTAAATCCCGACAAGAATAAAAGTCGACATTCTGGGATTTCAGTCCCTATTCATGATATATCTGAAGACCATCCGGAGTTAGAATATCTCAGGGGTATACATTTTCGATCTCTCGTCGCACTCTTGATACTTTCAAGTACAAGAGGGAACAAAATCTTTTGCAACTCTCTTCAGATACCGTGGATTATGTATCTTTGCAAATACTCTCAACGATTCTTACGGAGTTTCTTCTTTTGAGTATTTTAATTCAGCAACTTTGCCTTGGAAATAAAATCAATATATTGTATAATACACCTGCAGGTGTCTCCTTCATTTCTTTCGCTTATGACTTATGCTTTTCAAAATATATCAACTTCTGCAATTCATGTATCTTTTTTGCACAAGTTTAGTTATGTATATTTATACTAACACATTCGCTTCTTATGTGGATTATATGAAGTTCTGATAAAGCATCTCAAGAAAAATTGTTATACGAAAAATGCATGCTCTTTTTTTCGAAGAGATATAACAGTAATAAGAAGCTAGTTATTTACTAGTTTACATATTATATACATATTAGATGTTTCTCTTTATTTTTCAGGAGAGCCGAAAGTTTGTTTGACTACTTTTTGTGATATTTTTAATCTATATCCGCTGCCAATGTAGAGTGTATAGCTTTCTAATGGAGGTATCTCAACAGAAGTTTTTTTTCTACGAGAACTGTTTGTTACTCAATCGCTCGACCTCTCTTTTTCAAAGAGAGTAGTAGGGATGGGCGGTTATTAAGGATAGGAAAGGGAGGAAGAAATTTTAAGACACCGCAAACATCTGTGCCTTCGAATAGAAATCGCTAATTCGATCGAAAAAATACTGTTCGTACTGGGACTCGAACATGTGAGATCCGATACAGAAGCCCACAACGCTAACCACTGCGCCTTAAAAATAATATATTTTAATTAAATATTAAATCTAAATGTACATAAAACATTATGAAGCGGATCGCCTTAATTCATAAATCTTTAATACCATAAATTTTGTTTGGCAACATGAATAATATTATCCACTCGAAGCGTTCAAGTATGCAGGATCGGAAATTTCGGCAACGTGTAAACGGTTCACTGGGTATCTTTAACTTAATTTAACGTTTCGCTACGTGATTACCAAAGTGTATACGTAAATATCAATATACATAATAAACACAATAAATGCCTACGGGCATATTGGTTTCAGCGGAAAGTCCTTCGGCTGGCATAACAATATTATCAGAGCCACGTAATTGTGGTTACTTTTGCATAATTTGGATGAGCCCTCATCATAATTCTTATATGATAAGTGGTAAAATGTTTCAGGGTGCTGATCACATCCTTTAGGTTTTCTTAGATATGAAAAATATTGTTAGTACGCGATAAGTACATTTAAAACGGTAACGCTACGTCTTGCGTGGGTGAAGTCATTCCGGAAACAATTTGAACTAAAATAAAGCGATTCAAATAACCTGATCGCGGCGTGCTTTTTGTCACGTATGACACTCTATAGCGGCGGAGACCATTTGATATTTTCGTGACGCACCGAGTCGCTTTGATTTTGTCCACGTAAGTCTTACAGTTACCATTTTTTCACTATAGTATATTATACTAGGGCATCCAATCCTTTTTTTTGATCTCGGGATTTTGGGGCTTATAACCATTTTGGTAACTCGGAATTGATCACTGGCGAAAAAAGTGAGGAATCGAGAAATTCTGAAATAATTCTCAATGAATTTTTCAATTGTTCAATTTCAATAAAAAAAAAAAAATTATTCGTTCCTCAAAAAAATACGGTATTGACCGTTTTCACAGATCATGAAGAATGACAGAACATTTTTTTAGGTCCTTCATCAGAAAATGTTACGTATTGACAAATTCCAATTTTTTAGAAAATTTGAGAATTTTTTTCGCTCGAGATTAAGAGATCGCAAAATTGGTTGGAATTCCGGGATATCCGGACTGGAGGTCCTTGTACGATATATACACACAATAATTTAACCATTTTTATGAGGTGCGCGTTTAATTTTTGTATAATTTGTTTTAACGACTTATTTTGTATTGCAGCTGTGATCACTTTAATTGAATTTTATCCTTTATCTTGTCTGTACTTTTAATAGCATTGTGTTTGTATCGTGTACAATTTTGAAACTGAAACACAATATTGATTTGTCTTTCTAAGTAATCCACTTTTTGATTCCATAATCTTTACTAGTCATCTTCATCGTATACAAGTAAAATAACTGTTACTCTTTAACATAATGTTATGTGTAATATATTGCGCCAGACCGAATATTAAAAAAGGCTTCAGTATTTTTTTTCCGTAAATCGACACAAATTACGAATGACGAACTGCTGATGCATGCGTTATACCCTCAGTAATTTTCTCTTTCAGCTAAGCTCATTACTGGACTGAGGTGAAATAGAATGGCTCCAATTAGCAATTAGTTGAAAAACTATGATGCTATGATCAATCTACGTATACACAGACTTATTGCATTTTAACGTTAGACTGTGTAAACTGTAAGTGTTAAGTCTGGAACTATTTCAGTATATTTTATTTACATGGACATTTAAAAATAATTACAAATAATGAATTTATTACTTTTGTATGCAAACTTTGTATGTATACAAACAGGGTCGAAAAAATAAGCATTTAAAATTGGCAAGGAAGTCAACTGAGTGAGCTCTTACAAAAATTACTTTAATACATAAAAAAATAGTATTCGTCTGGACTCAATTACGTTCACGTTGAATATATCAACATCCGAGACAATATTCTTAAATTCCTCTCCAGAGGCATCCCCATTGGCAGGCTGGTTCTACATCTTGAAAGGATAAACAATAAATATATGACGATGATTTTTTAAAAAATGATGTGAAACATTAAGTCTATATATTTATAAAAACATCAGCGTTTTGTGGTGTGTTATAAAACATATTTTACATCGATCATGATTTTTTTATTAATTATTACGTTTAGTTCTAGAAAAAACTTTTATTTCAGTCTTTTTTACAAGTTCATCTTTTTCAAACTTAAAAGCTAAATTTAGATACTAATTCGGCATATTAAGCTTGCATTCTGACGGAACGTGTATCAAGTTTGATACATTGTGATTATCGAAAAAAAGCTGTTTTGAAAAACTGTGGGTTACGTCCTTTTTCCTCTCCACAGTCGATATATGTATTAGAGAAACACAGCTTTATCTCGTATATATAACCATTTTCAAGATACGGTTGAGTATATCTATAAATTAAATTATAATTTTAAAGCACAAAAGTAAAACATTGTTTTTGTAGAAAAATCTTGTATCCCAAAAAGAAGAAACAATGTTTACTACAATGTGTTCATCATTTTTAGTTATTGAATAAATACTAGCAATTTGATCTTACTATATTATATCGACTGTGGAAAGGAAAAAGGACTTAACCCACAGTTTCTTCAAAACAGGTTTTTTTCGATAATCACAATGTATCAAACTTGATACACGTTCTATCAAAAGGATGCAAGCTGCAAATGCCGAATTAGTATCTAAATTTAGCTTTTAAGTTTGAAAAAATGACCTTGTAAAAAACTAAAACCAAGAAAAAAGACTGAAATAAAGGTTTTTCCTTGACAATTTCTTTAATTAATATTAGATTATGTCAATTAAACACCAGTTTAGAAGTCTCCGTGCACTTCAGGGTTGTGTATAATTCATAATTTGCATATGTCACAAAATCATCAAAACTCGTTTTTAGCGCCTCCTGTAAAATTTGATATGTGTGGGTTAAGTCCTTTTTCCTTTCCACAGTCGATATGTTCGTATTATTGACTTTATTATTATCAACATTCAAACAAACAACAATAAAAAAATAACAAAAACCGTTTAGGTTTTTAACACACTATATACGTTAAGAAAATTCTTACACACAATAAAGACTCGCCCGGGTCACCGTAGTTTGTTATCGCTAAAATGAAGTTTATTTGCAAAAAAACGAACCGGAAGTCACTCGAGTGACCCGGATAGCATTAGTGATACGTCCGAGAGCAGATAACCCATTTATAAAGGTCTCCGCTCACTTTTCTCTACATTGTGCTATAGGAATCATGTTAGTAAGACCATTTTCAATTACGTAGATAAAAAATTTGCGTCAAATTATATTATACCCAAACATGCGAGAATCTTAGAAAACATTACTTAATTTATAATTTTAATTTCGTATAAAATTGACAGAAACACAACAAAACAAATGTTCTAACAGGTAAATATTTCTCTATACTATTTTTTGCAATGAGTAAGTGAATATTTTCATCTTTATCAAGTAAATCAGCCATACCTAACATGCAGCCAATCAACTTTCATGTGCGGTCCAAAAATCACAATAACAAAATTATTTTTCAAACATCTTGTATTGTTTTCAAAATTTTACATTAACGAATCAATATATTGTATACATTTATATTTTTTTGTATGCTGTACCTTTGCAGTGCTTTGGTTTATAACTGTAAAGCTCTGCACATGTGTATGTTAAACATGACATAAGACAAATTATGTTTTATTATTATTATTTTAATGCCACTTTATTATTATTAATAACATCATGCGGCCCACGTAATTTTAAAAATCAGTATGCGGCCCAGATTTGGCACCGTTGGCGTAGTACTCGTAAAAAAATATGTAAATCATTTTAAATACTACTTAAGAATTATTAATTGATTTGGCATTTACTTGGTAGAACTCCATTATAACAGATTAATAATCCATCACCGTCGTTAAAACCCCTCATGTAATCAATAATAAATATTAGTATAATTTATCCTAATTTACTTTGAAAAATCCCATATTGCTTATTGTTTTTCGAAACAATAAAGCCATAGTTAATAAATTTTATGTAATGTAATTAATAATAAATATCATTTTAAATTTATCCTAATTAATGTTTTAAGAAATAAACCCAGATTGTTATCGTTCTTTGAAACACTAGAATCACATTTGATAAGTGTAATATTGTTTTTATAATTAGGATGTTAGAGTGAATAACTTGATGCATTGTGTATCTCTTCAGAGCCAGTATATATAGCTGAGCAAAATATAAGTTCAAACATAGTTCTGACGATGGCGCAAGCCGAAATAGCTATCAACACATAAAATTATTAAAAACTGTAGAACTACTTTAGAAACTTCTTTGCCGATTATTTAAGACTGCTAAATTATTTTTCTCTCAGCATATTATTTTCTTCTTTACCTCTACAACATACAATTAAAATCGTATACAATGGACCAATTAAAATTTTATTTCCTCAGCTGCTGCCATTCGTGTCGACGATTATGTACTCAAATGAACTTATCGTATATGTGCAGTTGCGTATCGTTTTTTATTTCAATTGTTGTATTTGTATTAAATTTATTTATTTTTAGTATTTGTGTTTTGTTTTTGAATATCTCAAGAATATAAAGCTAACTATTCCGAGAGATTTCAGCTTGATTTTTTAATGAACAATCTTCTTCTCTTTGTAATGGATTATTTTTACTGAAACACTGTTTAACTGTTTGTTCAATTTTTATTCCATATACATAATTATTTTACACTTTAATATAAATCGTTTATCTTATAATCAAAAATACAATTTACGTGAGTATAAAAATAGTTTCTACTAGATCGATGACCGTTCGATTTGAACTCAAATTTGTAACTGAATGGGAAGAGAGTAGGATATCGGTTTTGGGCGTTGAAAGGTTATTGTTGCAATTATAGTATGTCATAGAGTATTAACATAGTATACTCTATGACAAAATGTCGAGTATACATAACATCTTTATATTATTATTTGTTATTTAAAATTATTTATTATTTAAATACCACTGTGAACTTTACACGACTGCCGAATAGATTTGTATCTTAATTTATAAACAATTTTATCGTTATCATATACGACAAAAATCTCAAAACAAATTGTGTAAATATAAATATAATAAAAATATTTGTTTCTCAAATCCAGAAGTTGTCTTTTTTAGATAAATTCTTCTGTTACAAGATAACCAAACTGCGCCACGTCTCTATATTACAAGATATTTGGTTTACGAAGAAATACTTGTTTTAGACTAGAAAAATTCTTTTATTATTATGATACTGAATAAATTAATAAATTATTGTTCTAAATCAAATAAATATGTTTATAATTAAATTACTTTGACTGACAGTTTAACGAATTTAAGACTCTAAATTTCACAGAAGCCCGTTTGTTTGGGATCAACTTCATTTATCAAATGAAAATGCATACATGCTAATAATTCTCCCGGGATCAGAACTCAGTACTTCCAGCATTCAACTTAACTTTATATTATATTTTTGACAAACCAAATACAATATAATACATAATTTTGTATGTTTTATAATTTTTATTATATATGTATTCGTATTTGAATACCTCAAACAAACGTTGTATTAACTCGATTGAAAATAGATGTATTGAAAAGGTGATTATTTTACATTATTTATTGTGTAGAATTTAAAAAATATATTCAATGCAAAGATACAAATCTTCTTGATATTCTCGAGAACAATTTGTAAATTTTATTTATTTAAAATGGAATGCTTTAAGTTTACGTATTTTCTCAATTTACACCATTTTAAATTACAAGTTGATATTTTTAAAGAATATGAAAAAGCATGTGCTATGAAAATATTTAATATTTAAGAAAACCTCACGCTTAAGCTTTATCGTCAAAGTTCTCATTTCAACCTGTTAGATGGCAGAAAGTTTTCAAAGAAAGTCACACATTTCACAAAACATCAGAATATATTATCCACATTTCACATTACCATATGCCGTACAACCGAACATGGAGAACCATTTTTTTGTATATATTGTTATCAAAGTATTTTGAAGCGAACGGAATTGCTGATTATTTCTTAGAAATAATTTTCTGCTGGTACCTAAATTTCCCTAACAAATTTGTATGTGCTATGTTTAAATTTTCATCTCAAAAATTCATGAATATTGTTGTTTTTTGATATTTTTATAAATATGTACATTTAAGAAAACCAAATTAAGAGTAAATTATTGTCTTGAATTAAAGTAAACGAGCTACAGTGATTCTGACGATATTAAAAAAATGAAAGATACGATTATTGGATTTATTTCGACAACTATGTTTTTTCGGCAAAACTTTACATGAATATCGGTGTTCATATCATCATACGAAAATTAACATATTTTACATATCGAACAAAGTACGAATCATTAATTCGGAAAAAAAGAAATTGAATAGTTAACATGTTCATACTATATTATTCTAAAACATGTTAATTTAATTTGCCGGGTTTCACAGATGCAAGAAACAATGGTCATTTTCAAAATATATACATGATTTATTTCCAAAACTAATTATAGTATGATAGCAAATTTAATAAAAGTTTTGATATAATTTAATCAGCCCAAGTTCATCCAAGCACTTGAACGCCTGTAGATGACGAAAGGCAAAATCGGGGTCATAAATAACAAAACTTGTGTGAATTTACATAATTTGAACGATTGAAAAGTTTTGATGATAAAAAATAATATTTATAATTTCGTGATGAGTGAATTTTTAACGGTAAAAATATTTAATGTGATAATTTTCTTGCGCTTTCCATAAACGTCATACAATAATTTTGATCACCTTGACAGAATACAAAAAAATATGATGCATTGAAATAAGTAGTTAACAGACCTCATATATTTAAATTTAAATGTCTTGGAAATGGTTAACTGGATGGCTGCCACAGATGGGATATTTCGTCAAATTTTACATTCTCAACACGCCAGAGACAAGTCGTCTCGTCAATTATTAATTAAATTAATTATAGTTGGAGTGCTAGGTACAAACGTAGGTTTATCTACGGTAGCCAAAAGGTTAATACGCCTAAAGTTGTTCCGTACATGCGATGGACATATAATTGAAAAACATCGCACAGTGGAATCGACAGTTTTGTGTTTTTCTGACGATTTTTAAGAACTTCTGCCACTGCCTTGTGGTATATATTTAAATACATCTTGGCTTGAACTGGAGCTTTAATCAACCGCTTAGTATTTCCGGCTAAAAGAGAGCGCATTGCTGGGTAAAGTGAAATACAACCATTTCGTATAAAAATGACCTTTGCGAAATATTAAAATGCAATCTCAATTACATACACATTATATTGGGCATCGTCCCATTTATTTTTTGAGAATTCAAATATAAATGAGGAGCAAACATTCAAAAAGTGTTTTGTCACACAAATACAAAGCTTGGAAAATGATGATTTAAGTGTTGCAAAAGTGACGGTTTGTATGAATGTGTCAACTTTATGATTTAATTTTAATATGAAAAAAAATCTTTTTGAACACTTATTTTGATTTCCATTCATAGGTTTTATTATAGGCTATCAGAATTGATATAAAACGCCATTTTTCAAAATTTGTGACAAAACACTTTTTGAATGTTTGCTCCTCAAATACTATGTTTTTAAAGTCTTTACTGTAATTTTTTGGTGGATAGGCATTATCTTAAAAAAAACATTAAAAGTACTCGAAATCAACTAAGACTGTCTTGCCTTTATTATGAAAAAAATGTGTAATTATCAAAAAAAAGAGTTTTTTTTTAATGACGCATTTACACTAAGAATGAACCGTTAACACATTACAGTGGCAAATATCATGGTTTTGTCACAAAATATTGCAATGTAAGAACTAGGGCAGGCTGGGGAACCTGCGGTATTGTGGCTACTCTGGTGCGGTCTTCTGACCAATTCTGTAATTCTGTAATTTTTTGTAAATTCGTAAATTACCGAGATTTTGGATTTGAAAATTCATGAAAGACCTAAAAAAAAGGTACCACGGTGGTCATTTTAGGAAATCCGCAAATTTTTAGGCTTTTGAAATTGGCATGAAATTGTTTCCGGCCAAAGATTCCCCAGTCAATTTTTACTGCGGCCTCCTATGTCGAATCAAAAAAATGAATGCGGCCTTTACAGAAGAAAAGGTTCCCCACCTCTCAACTAGGGTATCAAATGCCGGACTCTTTTGATGATCTCAGTATTGATCATTCACCATTAAATCGTGTCACAATTGTTTGAAATTCTTGGAGAATTTCGGAATGTGAGTTTTCGGAATTTCGTAATTGGTAAAAAAATCACTGGTAAAAAAGTCAGAAATCGAGAGCTTTTTAAATAATCTCTAAACGAAGGTGAATTTTTTTATGTCAATTTTTAGACATTACAAATAGGGTATCCAATCCCGGAGCCTTTTTCCAATCCCGGGATTTCGGGATTGATTAATTTTTTCACCGAGGAATTTGGAATCCCCGATTTGGTATACTTTTTCCCCGATTCTCGCAGAACCACGTTTTTTTTTTTAGCTCACCGAGGAATTTGAAATCCCCGATTTGCTATACTTTTTCACAGATTGTCGCAGAACATCGTTTTTTTTTTAAGCTCATCGGAGAATTTGAAATCTTGAATTTGCCAATTTCGTGTCAATTTTCGGGATTTGCTCAAAAATTCTCGATCGAAATCCCGGTATTGACACGGCCGCGATCCCGGGATTTGATGCCCTAATTACAAACGCCCATGTCTTTGAACAGATTAAAAAAATGCTGTTCGTACTGGGACTCAAGCCCGTAAGATCCAGCACGAAAGCCAACAATGCAGACGATATAGGACCTGACATTATTATAAACAACACAAAACATTAAATAAATAAAAAAATAAAGTTGCCCAAACAAAAACTATTTCACTACTTTTTTACACTTTTTTAAATCCATGTCTGCTTTTAATGTAGAACATATTTTTTACTAATGGAGTTATCTTAACAGAAGTTTTTCAACGGCAACTGTTTATTGCACAATTGATCAAGCTCTGTTTTTTTCAAAGAGATAGAAATAATAGAGCCACGGTATGACTCGTTGTTATCATATTGTTCTTCATACTTCCGGTTATTTTAATATTAGAAAAATGGGAGTAAATTCTTAAGCGTCACAAACACACATCTTCAAACAGAAATTGTTAAATTCATTGAAAAATTGCTGTTCTTTCTTGGACTTGAACCAGTGAATACCGTCACGGAAACCAACGACGTTCACCACTGCATAACGAACCCGAATTGCAGACTAATTCTTAATGCTTATAACATTATCATTCATAAATATCCATTCGATTTTTTCGCTGGCGCCAAGAATAAGCCTCCTAGTCTAACGATTGAAATGTATATCGTTTATATTGATCGCGTTTAAATGACGACAGGTAATTGTGAACTCAGTCAATACGCGGCCGCTTCATTGCCCAATCTGTCTTTAACGAGTGGGTTTCCTCTTTTCGAGGCCATTGGTATTTAAATAAGTACGATGGATAAATGGTTAATGAAGTAATGAAGCACCCGCTTTTTATATACTACATAATGAACCTAGCAAAGCCTTTGTTTACTGGGTAATATTTATAGACTTACTTCCCCTTTTTTCATCATTTTCTAAGCTCATTAAAATGAAATATCGGTACGCCTTTTAATTTTAATTATTAGCTAATTTCAATAGAATTGCATAATGACTTGATGTAGTAAAAAAATAACGTGCTTGATCTTTTAGCGCATATTTTAAATAATTATTAACATTTTATAAACCAATATAATACGTAGTATTTTTCTTTTTTAAAAAAATGTGTATTAAATTAACGTCTTTATTCAACTGTACAATGCATTCGGTTATAAAAGACACTTTTCTGTTTGAATATAATTGCTTATAAAAAAACATATATTTTTTACTGATATCAAATATGAAATTTATTTTACAGGGATAAAAGCATTTCAAGTTTTGTAATTTCTTACAGTTTAATATCATTTTTTGGTCTGATTTTATGAATAACATATTTCTATAATCCTTTCTTGCGTGCTATCAAGGGTTACTATTAAGACCTCCAATCCCGGGATCTCGACCAATTTTGTGATTCCGTATTCCCGGGATTTCGGCATTCACTATAACACGTGCAAATTCTTTAATAGAGCTAAAAAAAATAAAGCTTTCCAAATTGTGATTAATTGGAATCTTTCAATTCTTCAATTTTTCACAGGTTGGAGCTAAAAAATAAAAAATTATACTGAATCTGTTAATTCGTCACTTCGAGTTGACGAAAATTCTCCAATAATTTGATGGTAAATAATCAATCACGGGATTAAAAGTTGATAAATCCCGAAATGGGTCCGGGAATGAATGCCTTAGTTCAGAGATGGCGAACCTTTTTCGAAAGTGAGTCAAATTTGATTTTTTTTTTTTTTTTTTAAAGTCATGTCACGGGTCACATAGATTGAATAATTAAGGCTTTAAATAAAAACAATCATTTCTAAAAGTTCAAGCAGGTTAGATAATTTTCCACGCGGGTCCCTTGTTCGCCATCCCTGCCCTAGTTACTATTCTCACCAGAACTTTTCTTCCATGTACCCGAAATTCATAATACAATTTTTTGTTGGTATTTCTTAAACCAAATGTGTCAACTGGATTGTGCAACCAACCATAACAAAAACTCTAAATTCTTTTTTAAATGATTTGTTCAATGACATTTTAAGAAATTGATAATCAAATCGATGACATAAGATTATTTTATCGTGGCTTTAAAAAAATGAGTATATAGCCGCCCAGCAAGTTTACACATAACCTACAATCATTTACATGTTTTTCATTATGTTTATCTTTTTGACTTTCTCATTCCTTTCAGTTTGGTTATTTCAGTTTGAAGAAATTAAATCAAGCTTTCGTACATTAATCTAGAGCCAGCAATGCAATCACGAAAGTTACACAATTAAATGAAAAGTTTTCAATCTCTGGCTTGGTGCATTTTCAATTTCAAGCATTTTGCTGCATTAATTGTTGCGCCAGAGTCGGTTTATTCGATTACAAAGTTTAAACTGACGTAGTAACATGAACTCGTCAGCAATTTGTGATTAACGTCATGTCGTATGTGCTTAATGTGTCACACAATAGTAATGAATAGAATCATTAAATAGATATGACATATTATATATTATCTCTCTGGAGTAGTGGAACAATCCATTATTTCGTGCAATGTATTCTTGAAAAGGAAGTTATACTGCTCAATATAATTATCATTGGTCAGTTATTAATGTATATATTTATTTATAAAAGCGCTCATTAAAAATTCATGAACGTTCAGCAAAAAGTATTTTCTTTAGTATCATGGTAATGGTTTGTGTCTATTCCAGGCCGTTAAAGTAGGTGATTGACCAACTTAATACTGAAGAAATAATATTTACTTTTAATTTTATTGTAATGTTATGTTATTTACTTATAATAATAATAATTCAATTTTGTTTTAACCAAAAAAAAGTTTATGATTATTGAAATAAAATTCAAAACATTGCTTAAAGCACGGTTTCTCAACCGTGGGCCACAGCATGTTCCAAGGAGTCACAGCACAGCTTCGGAGAGCCACAGGCTAATCCATAAACTCCCAGGTTTTTAAAATCGGGCAGCGCCAAAAAATTGTTTGAACTCCGCAAGAGAGGTAAAAAAAGGTTTCACATTTTTGTCAATTCCAGGTTTTTGCACTTGGGATTCCGGGAAGAGCTAAAAATATGTCTCACGTCTTTTCATTTTGGGATATTCGTAAAATCCCAGGCTTTTTAAATCGGCCAGCGACCACAAATTTTTGAGGTGTTCGAGAAAATTATTTTGAAAACATTCAGTTTCTTACTTTTTTCCAGTCATTAATCGCAACATCCCTTAATAATTGTGTCCCGAGTGTTGAAAAACTAATAACTCCCGCGGGCCGCGAAACAATATGAGGCTCAAAAGGGGCCATGGGTAAAAAAGTTGATAAAAACTTGTTTAAATGAAACAAATAATGAAACACTGATATGGACAAGATTTGCTTTAAAGAGTAATTCTCATCCAGTATTCAAAACATCAAGTATTCAATACATGTTAATAAAAATATGTGAATGTTTTCATTGTTCTATTTTTCTATTTTATATATAATTTAAATCACAAAAAAATGTCTTACTAATTGTAGATTTGCTTGCTCAATGTTTATTTTATAATTAGTAATGATTTTTAAAATAAGAAGGTTTTTCATATTTTTTACTATTTTCAAACAAATAATTATCAATATTTAATATGTATCCCTTTTAATTTCCATCATTTTATTTTTACTTTCTGTTTTTTCCAGAATCGTATTTAAATTTCATAAATAGTTTTTCTAATACTTTCAATAAACAGAGCACAATTGAACAGCCTTCCGATTTTAAATGAAATACTAAACATGCCGGGATCTCCACTTCTATACCCTATATAAATATAATCATAAAATCTTTTCCGACAAACAAATAAATATAATTCTTAAAACCACTCACTACTCAAATCTGGGGGCATTCCCATGGACTCATCCTTTTCGCCAGCAATGGCTGTAAACTCGGTGATACTTTTATTTATTATATAAACACGAAACATACATTTACTAAGCGTCAGTTCACGTTCATCCGTTAACTTAAACGCCTGAAGATGCCGAAAGGCGAAACCCAGGTCGTTAGTGACAAAATCTGTGTGAATGTACATTATTTAAACGATTCAAATTTAATACTTTTTCACTAAAATTCTGGTCAGTGTGTTCGTATCTTTCATGAATAAAACAAAAATTTGCATTTAATAACATAGTATGTGTTCAAAACAATCACAATGGCTTTTGAACAATAAAACGAATGAAAAAAAACTGACATCTCTGAATAGCGTGAAAAGTTATCTGTCAACAATTTGATGTTCGGCTTATTTTTTGTTTTGATTTCACACTAGACAAACAGAATTTGACGTGAAATTCGTAACCCGAAATGCTTTCGTGAAATAGAGAACTTTTTACAAAGCCTCTGGAGGCTAGTGTTTGATGACATGTCTGATTAAGCTCAATTGCAGCATTAACGAGCTGGTCGGAATCAATTTTAACAGAGGGTAACCGGCTTTAATTTCTTTGACAGCTTTATTTTACTGAGCTGTTTTTGATCATTGTGTAAATAATGCTTCATCTTCCCGATATCGTTAAAATTGTGTACTTTCTAAGAAGTGTACATTACGTATTGGCTAGATCAGTGTTTCCATAAATTTTCCTGTGATGTAATGTAACCAGTAGCGTAGCAAGGGGTGTGCGGTAGGGGCGGACCGCCCCGGGTGACAAATCTTTGGGGTCGCATTTTCAAAAACAAATACAATGTTTTTCGAGAAATTATGTTTCTACATAAAAAAAATGAGCTAATTAATAGTATTAGTAATTAGATAATTAATTTAAAAAAAATAGTAGAGTTGCTTTAAAAACAAAATTAGAGGAAATATTGGGGGCGGCAAATTCAAGGACCGCCCCGGGCTGCAGAACCCTTTTCTACACCACTGAATGTAACACTTCGCAAATCGTGAAACTTTATCGGAACGCCGTGTATATTTTGTAGAGTAGATAATAAACAATATTACTAAAAAAATAAATCTGTTTTATTCCTAAAATAATAGGAATCTTTTTCAGATTAAGGCTTTCGTCAGAACTAGGCTTGTACAAAAACCATCTTTTGAAAAAACCGGTTTTCGAATGTCGCAAATTTAACCAAAAACCGGTTTTTGAAAACCGCCCTAGTCAGAACTGCAGACTGAACAGTACTACAAAAATATAGACCTCTATCATAATGGAGTTCTACCAAACAAATGCCAATGCCATCAACACTAAATAATACAATATAATCATTGTGTTTTCATAATTATTTCATTCATATTGCAAACATAACACATAAAAATGTATGTTTATGAAACTCCTAATGATTCGATGACATTGGATTCTTGAATTGCAAATCATTTTGATTTCTGACACGGTATTAGAAAACAGAATTCATAAATCTGATGTATCACCGAACTTGTTTCTGGATTTTGACTTCGTTGCGGCTTAGAAAAAACTATGAACATATTATCGACCCATAATCGACAAAAAATCTCAAGCGACACAACTAGGTAAATTTCGGTTTAAGGGAATAATTGTTCAATATCGCCTGTGGCGCCAGTGACAAAACTTTTAGAACGTTATGTCGTTCGGCTGATATTTTTAGTGCCTGTGCATTTTAACATTTTGACTTGTTATCGTTTGTTCCACTTGGAGTCCGTTTAAAAAACGCTGTTCTAGAGAATCGGAAATAGTCAGTATAATATCAGGATAGACATTGATCATATATAACTATTTACTAACCGCATTTAAGTAATTCCTTTATCGAACT
This sequence comes from Himalopsyche tibetana, assembly GCA_030503985.1. Taxonomy (NCBI): domain Eukaryota; kingdom Metazoa; phylum Arthropoda; class Insecta; order Trichoptera; family Rhyacophilidae; genus Himalopsyche; species Himalopsyche tibetana. The sequence goes on along the minus strand of JAPJYX010000019.1, from coordinate 26,459,461 downwards.
TAGTACGTGAGTAATTTTTAAAAAACCTTCTTCTGTAAAATATATAAATTGTTAGTTAAGATTTTCTGCTTATTATGGGTTTATATGCGGCAACATAAAAGAATGTGTCGGACTCTGAGTGATGGACAGAGATCCATATTTTAAAGTTCAGTCTATCCAAATTTTTACAATTGATTTGTCTGGTATTATAACTATTCAATTTTCAAAATTTAATTCGTAAAAAGCTAAGCTTTCTAATTTTAATAATAAACCAGCATTTAAAATACATATAACTCGATATCATTAAAACTTACATATATAACCCGGTCCGACCTAGAAAAATACTCAGTCTTATAATATATTTTTATTATTATTATTCAATTAAAATAAAAATCTAACTATTTTGACATGAAGATGCCTCGGTTATAATCAAAACAAGGTGAAAGTTTTAGTTAAATAGACAGTTCAGTAGACATCAATGAATGCGTGAAAAACATTATATTTGGGCTCAGTTTCGGATTAACAATATTTGTTTGATTTAAATCCCAATATTTGTATTCAAATAATCATATCAAAACACGAATTATGGTATATTTCAAGTAGGAGGAATTCTATACATAAATTAATGCAGAATTACATTTTGAATAGGCACTCCTTTTTGGTGTTTATTGGACATCGTCCCCATCAAGAATGAAAAGAGGGAAGTGGTTCTCTTTCTCGCCTCCCACAAGGACATCACGAATACAAAGATGGCGGAAATGTCGACTACTGAAGACTTTGACAGTGGTAAGTTCTCATATTCTATCAAAGCCTTCTTATTGATTGAGCCTGAGCTTGAGTGATTTTTGAGTGTTTTTTTTTATTCGCTGTATGAAATTATTTGTGGAAACAACCTTAAGTTTGTTCAATACTACACTGTGAGTGTTTTGTTTGGCTTCGAATTTCAACAAATCTTGAGAGAAAAAGTTTTATTGGATTTTTTATGGATATTCTTCAAATTAAATTCTAAAATCGACTTTAAATAAACAACCCATTTTTTGTATTTCATTTTGTATGATAAAAGGATACTTAAAAATGTTATAAAAAGTAGACACATTAAGTACTCTTAAATGGTTATCTGATCTCAATTCACAATCATTATATTTTAAAAATAAAAACAAGAACATTTAAACAAAACTCTCACTAATATTATTTAACTCTACTTTGCAGCATTGTAATTCAAAAAACAGAAAATGAAAATTTATATTATTCTAATAATTTTACAATTTCTCTATTCACAATCTACACACACTTTGAGTATATTCAAAATTAACTGTACTAAATAGACTGTTAAGAAAATTAATGAAACTTACAACATCTTCTTTGTGTTTGATATCAATTAGAGTCAGTTACATAAAAACAAAAAACAAAACACATTCAAATATATGTACATTCAAAAAAGATATTTCATAATTTTTGTCTCAGTATCTTTTTATTAAATTATATATTAATTTTGAAAAAAAAATCTTCTACAAAACACAAAGCTATCAAATAATATAACACAGTATTGAAAAACCTTACAGTTGCCAAAATGCCGCATGTGAATAAAATGCATGTCATCTGCATAACTGCCAACCTGCATTCGACATCAATTACAATTAACAAACAATAATAACTTAAAATGATATTCTGATTCAAAACAAAATATTCAGAAACATCTTTAGCCAAAATTCAAGACCGAAAAGGTTATTTTACTTGCATATGACTTACTAGACGAGATTTTCAAATTATTTTGTATAGAAAGAGTTTTAAAATATACATATAAAGTATAGGACCCGAAAATATGCACGATACCGATACAATATTTTAATAAATTGATTGTCGGTCGCTACGAAAATTTCATATCTGAGCTTCACTTTAATCTGAAATTGCATTTTTTAATGAGTAATAATAAAAAATATTTGCAAAACATAATTACCTGGAAAACGCAGCATTTTTTTTTTTAAAAAGTAATATCAACAATTTTCCGCTCATTTGATTTTTTTTCACCTTTTTTTCCTAACTTCACGGTACGTGGCTAAATATGTTTACTGTATAATGTTATTTTTCATTATCCTCAGATTATTATTCTCTGCAGTTTTCGTAAAAAAAATGATTCATTTTTGGCTAATTTTGCATTCAATCATTTCATAATCAATTTCATATTACCACTTTTTATAAATATAAGATTTATTTGAATATGAAAGAATACTAAAATTTATATCATTATAACGTAAGGTCAAGCTTTTATTAAACATCTCCCGTTTAAGCTTAGAACAATGGTTTTGCTTAATATTATTATTTTTATTTAAATGCATAATCATCATGCTTTGGATAGATAAATTTACAAAAACATTACATTGTAGACCATTACCTTTTTAGCTTTTATGTGCTTTTACTGGTCAAATAAAAGATAAAATATTACTATAGTTTTAAATTATAAAAATTCCATACGTTTTGTCACTAAAGACTAAGGTTTCTTTTTTCGGCATATTGGGACAGTGCATGGATGAATGGACGATAAACAAATAGTCTTAGTCGGATCACCATTTTACCATATACATGATAAAAACTATTTATTCACCGTCAGTTCAAGTTCATCCAAACAATTGAATGCCGGGAAATGCCAAAAGGAGAAACCTGGATGACCAAACGTGTGGAAATGTATAAAATTTGATTGACTAATGTTTTGATATAGAAAATTGTAAATATTTTTTTGATTCGTATAAATTAGTTACGATAAAATTTAGTTTCTCGAGATAACTGTGCTCAGTAGCCGTATTCATTCGTAAGCTTCATCACGTGGAAATTTGTGGAAATTATATTTTTTCATTTAAAATTACAAATTTACGCTGTAGCTTTCATGAAAATATTTATGGGTCGTTTGATATAAATAATAACCACTTTTCCATATTTCTTTTGCCATTATAATTTTGTTGCGTATATTTTTAATTAATTACCTTATTTTAAAACAAACAGCACAATTTTAAACTATTACTTTCAACAAACAAAATGTTTATAAATACAAAAACAGTCCAGTATTTCTTTTTAATACTATTTAGTTTATCATTTCACTTTATACGTATAGAATCGTATTAATATATATTTAATGATGACCAGTTATGTTGTTTAAAATTTAACTTGTCTTTTCTTACATTCTTCCTCTTACAAACTATTCCATCTCATTCGATTTCGTATACAAAATTTTCATATATAAGAGTAAGCTTATTTTCAATATTTAAATCTGTTTTATCGACTAATATTTCAAACACAAAATAATTCTACATCGCATTCACATTATTTGCTACAATTGATAATTGTTTTTATATAAATTGGACGTCTAGTATCAAACACGGTCATGTCATGTTTTTGTCGATGTACATTTTTTTTTATTAATTTATGTATGAAATTTTATTACCTGCAATTCAATATAATATTTATTAAAAGTGTATGAAAATCAACTATAAAAAAAAATGTTTTACAAGTCAAAGGTCTAAATCAGGTAGTACATATTTTTATCATACCGGCCAAGTCATAAAGTGCTTAATCAGATAGCAAGATTTGAATCAGCTGAATCGTAAACGTTTGGCTTATAATAAGTTGACATTTAGTGTCATGATTTTACTTATTTTTTAAAGTCAATTCGAGTAAAATTTCATTAAAAAAAAGTCAAACAAATTTTCGGCTTTCCTGAAAAATAAAGTGAAACTTACTAGGTCGTGTTTGTTTCTGGACGCTTCATTAATACTCCATCAATTCTTGTTTATTCAAAAGCAGTAAAATACTAAAAAATAGCATTCTTTCTCTTATAAACAAACAAACACTATTTATCTCATAAAACTAAATATGATAATTTTGGTTTTCTCCAATGGTTTGTTACAAATTGTGACAAGTTTTCGCTTTTTTATAAGCATCATCAGAAATACGTGTCACAATTTGTGACACAGTGGAACAACAAAGTCATGCGACTTTCTTCTATATCAAATATTAATTACCATAAATTCTACTCTGAATCCGATTAAAACAGTAAAATATTAAACAATAACATTTCTTCTCTCATATACAAACTAATAGTCTTTCCCATAAAATTAAATTTGATAATTTTGGTTATTACAATATTGTTTACGTAATTAGTGAAAATAGCAGAGTTGTCCAATTATATAAATCATCACAAAGTATGCGCCAAATCCAATAAAAATACTATTTCTCATGTTTATCTTTTTGATTGATCTAACAAAATTTTGTCTGTACAATTTGAGTAGTTAATTTTAATAATATAACATGTTTTTATTCCCCAAGAAAGTTATCTGCATTTGACGAATTCCACCCAACCCTACCATTTTGAATACCTACTCTCTGCAAGGTTGGAGTTATCCATGATTTTTGAAACTTCCCCCAATTTCAGAATCGCAAGTTAAAGCATGAGTCACCCGTACCCGCACGCTTTATGTTTGGTCTATCGCCGTGTATTATACTATACATATTTATTATACATTATCTTTGATGTTTTGTATACTATAAAATCATGATATTAAGTCAATCAATATTTCATGATAAGTCATTGGATTTTAATGTTTTATCTCTTCATAAAAAAAAACACAAAACTTTCAATTTTTCGATTTACTTTTAATGTAAATACAATGCGTTGTTTAACGTGGCACGCAAATATTAAAATATAAAATAATATTTGAAATAATTCTGATATTAATGTTTTTCCATCAAACTCTGAAAACGCCTGAATAGATACTATGTAAATATATTATAAAATAACCTTCTTATTAGGTGTAAACATTCAGTTTTACTGTGGTGTATTTTTTCACTCTCATATATTAATATAATCTTCATATTTTTAAACATTATGTTTGTGTTTACGTGTACATATTTTTTAATTAAAATCCAATGTCTTCTGTGTAAATTCAAAGCCTTTCTATTAATATGATCTCTGTGATGTGCCTCTGCTGTATTGAACATTGCTTTGGTACCGGGTATTATATATTAACTATGACTCATAAGCCCCTTCACATCAAACCAGTGTTGCCAGACATTATAACCATTAGAAACAATAGAAATCATAATAGATTCTACCATTAAATATGTCCTTTTAGATACATCTTGACTATCCCTAGCTCGAAACCTATACTACTATTACTTATTTCCAATAGTCAGGTATGAAAATAGCTCCTTTTGACGGATAGTGATGTTTATAATTAGCGATCGTTTCAAACCGAAATATAAGCATGCCTAAAATTAGCCCAAGAATAATATATCGTCACTTGATAGCGAATAGTAAATTATTAATTACATTCGCTTTCTATTAATTGTTAGCTTGCAATCGATGAAAAAAATATCATAATTTACGTGATATGTTAATTAATGTGTTGTTAGTTATTTTGTAAATGTTATGCTTAAAGTCAATATTAATTTTATTTTACAATAGAATCTTTTAAGACTTTAATTGTCTTTCGCAAGTTAATTTTATTAAAAAAAAGATAGATGACGTTTGACCTGAAATGAGATTGTTTAAAAAAGCATTTTACTTAAATAATAATTTTATTAAAGTTAACTAATTGGTTATTATTATTTACCTTGCGTAGCGGTTTCGTGTCGTTTATCGTTGAACGTAATATTAATTTCCAAAAATGCTGTTAAGTATACTCATTTTACGTTTCGTCATTAGTTGCAGTTACATTTTGATTATTTTTCAGGGTATTTTCGTTTATACACTTGTTCGGTACACATACTTTTACTTGTCAAATCGGTCTGGCACACTTTGTTTGTCCTTGTTTCTGACAGAGGCCGTGAGACCGTCGGCGGGGGTTGTGACTCTAGCTTTATCTCCCTTTGTCCCCGCAGCGGCGTTGTTGGGCGCCCGTTTTCGAGCTGACTCTAGTTGCCTCCTTCCAGACCTCAACGGATCCCTGGACCCGGAGGCCCCCTCGCCAGCTAATATGGGCCGACGACGGTCGAGGGCCGTTCTTTACCAACTCTCTGGCCACTACAAACCAGATAAAATGAAAACTAAGCTAAAGCTCAATAATGTAAGTGATGTTTTATAGAATTTCAAAAATCTTTAATTCATTTTTTACTTTAGACATTGTACTTTGTAGTACAATTCATGTCTTGGAAATATCTCTACAGAAATTCTTTTCAGATTGTTCACTTATTTCATTGGCGAGCGTCCTATAAATGAAATTTCCCTTGTAAAATTTGTGTATTGTAAAAGTATGTTTTTTACAATTAAATTGAATATTTATCGTTTTTTCGTGTGAACGGAATTCTACGTCTGTACTACTTAGACAGTTAAGAAGTGTTGGTTTTTGTTTTGGAATAATACCTCTAAAAGTATAAGTACATTGAAAAAATTCTACTACATTAAAAAAAACTATGACAAAACAAAAACTCACACACAGGAAAAAAATAGCGAAAAGTTTTATTTTACCCATGGATAAGAAAAACTGAAAGAGATCTTGGACTAATCAATGAATTCATTTGACCGGAGGTTACCTTACTCTTTGAATGTTGCAGAGGACTTTTGAGTTTTAAAATGACGCAGTTATTTCGACAAGAGAATTATTTCTTTATCAAAAATAGAGGATAATTTTCAATACACTTACTTTTGACGAAATAACTTGTTTATTAATTCAAATATCGACATGATTGAATATATATATATATATTCTGATAGTGATTGTTCAGCTATCCTATGCCAGTAATGACGAACCTGTGACACGTGGAAAGGTTTTGATGGCACGAGATAATTTTGATTTTTTTATGTATCTTTTTTCCGAGCTTGATGTCTGTATTTTTTAAAATATATAATCAATTTTTAATGCCTTGTGGTTTTTAGCTTAATCAAATTGTATAAAGTATGAAAATTTTCAAATGGAGTTGATTAATGAATATCAACAATAGCTTTATTTTCAATTCTATCACGGAAATTCTGAAAATAGCCGTTAATTAGAATTAATTAACCTACATAATTTACATGAATGGAACTCTGTTTCTGATTCGCCTAAGTCGATGGTAATATTTATATGCGTTATTTTGACAATTTAAGTCAACTTGGCCATTTATTATTTTTTTAGATAAATTAAACCAAATCGATTTTTAAGAAATTATTTTGAATATTTTTACATGCCACTATTTGATAAATTGTCATCAGACAAACAACAAAAAATATCTCACTAAGTTGTAAATTAGAAATCAATTTGTACCTTTTTCATAAATATATATTTAATAAACCGTATTGCAAGTACGCGAAAGCACGCAAATATTTTTTTCTGAAGAATTTAGCATTTATTTTTGGCAAAGTTGAAGATAAAGATTACCATCTCTGTCTTAGACTTTAAACAGTACTTGTGTGGGCTTAAAAATCACAGACAATCGTACAAATCAAATAATAATAAAACGCTCAGCAGATGATATTAAATCTTCAATCTACAGTTTAAAAAATCACTTTACAAAATGTTTAAATGCTTTATCTCCAAAAAGACTTAATAAAGTAACTTTATCAACGAAAGATAATTTCAGTTGATATCTATATAAAAACGTCTCATTCTTTGTTCTCTTTGTACACTATAACTAGAAAACAATTCATACTGCTCAAAAACAATTGAAAACTTTTTTACCGTCGGGGTTGAATCTAAGAGAAAGTTTTCGAAAAGATGTAAGATAAACCTAAATCATCCAAATTTATGTAAGCGATCCCTTAAACTTACGGTGTCAAAAGAAGACTTTAACTTAATACTAAAAAAATATTAGGAACATAATTACTGTCTACTTTAATTCGTAACGTATGCTAGCGTAGTACTAATAAACGAGGTCTACGGCGTAGAATATACGTAGTGTTACTATATCTGCTACGTGAATATCACAACGAATACTATTCACGTTTCATTTATTTATTTTATTCACTAAATAAGTATAGCTCTTTTTATAATATTTTTACAGGTATATAAAATATACATTACATATTAAATATATTATCACTTTTAACGGATTTAATATTCAACTTTCTTTTAATAATACAGGATTCGAACTATAAGTATTTTTTTCAGTCGATGAATTTTTTGTTTGGATATAAATATTTTTTATAATAATTTTACGTCTTTTTACGCATGATAAACGGTTGGTCTCTTAACAATAACTTACGTTAGATAGTTCTCTTAATTACAAACATTTCTTTAAAAGGCGTTTGAGAAAAATTACTTAGTATGCTTTAAAAAATCACTCAGCAATTCATTTGACAATATGGTAGCAGAATATACACGTTTTGAGGAAATAAATCGTAAATATTTATAACCCAATGGTTTTCATTCAAACAATTTATTTTCAAATATCTTACAAAAATTACTGTGACCATAGTATAATCATCAGATGAAAAGAATCATTTATATTCATTTTTGTTTGGTTGTTTATTTTTTTATATTTACATTTCTGGTCATATAACCTTATATAAAAGAGTCTTAATTTTTATCAACTTGTATTTTTTACCAGAAGATATAGTTTGTACTGATTTCTTCGTAATAAATAACTTGAAATGAATGTTATTTGTGCTAGATGGAAGTCGATGGCCGATTCATTACTAAACCGAAGCGAATTATTTCTAAACACATTCCTTTTGCTACGTATATTACTTTTTAACTTCACTATCTTTAGCAGATAGGCTTTGTAATCAGTAGCCAAAGATTTTCTCATTTCTTTTCGTTTAAATTCTTTGTAGGATAATCCGTAGTTGGTAAAAGTTTTATTAATAAAACACGCGTTAAATCGAAACCCTTGCTTACTGTAGCTCAAAGTTATACGAATAAAAAATGTCAAATACCACGTTTATCTGCTGAATAATTTATAAAATTGTATATTTTCAATCTGTTCTCATATTTAAATAATCATGTAAATATACATAAACAACAAAATAATATTTTTTTTCTCCTCTGTTATAAAAAAAAATACAAGCATGCTGTATGTAATATTCACATGGTCAAGATACGAGATAGTTCAATATTTGATGTATTGCCAACATAAAAAAAGTGTTTCCGCTCACCACAGTTTATATTATCTTCCTTTTGGCATATTTCGATTACATTTTGCAAATTTCTTAAATTTTACGTATAGTATACCACACCATACGAGATAAAATAATATATGTATATCGACTGTGAAAAGGGAAAAGAACGTAACCTACACATGGAAAAATTTTCAGGAGGTACAATAAACGTGTTTTGATGATTTTCGGCCATATGAAAAAATGAAATAAACACAACCTTGAATTGCACGGAGACTTCTAAACTGGTGTTTAATTGACATAATCTAATATTAAATTAAGAATTTTTTTAGGAAAAACCTTTATTCCAGACTTTTTCTAGGTTTCAATTTTCACAAACTTATCTTTTTTCAAACTCAAAAGCTAAATTTAGATACTAATTCGGCATTTTCAGCTTGTATCCTTTTGATAGAACGCTTATCAAGTTGGATACATTGTGATTATCGAAAAAAGGCTGTTTTGAAAAAACTGTGGGTAACGTCCTTTTTCCTTTCCACAGTCGATATTTTAAAGAACGCTTAGTAAAAAAACATGTTTTTTTCACATATGATTTATCTGACAAATGTAATAAAATATAATTTATTAGTTTACTTACATATATTATCGCTTTCAATTGCAAGCATATCAAATCCAAATAGTGAATTTCTACAATGGTTAATTGATCGGATTTAAGTCAATAGAAAGATGAGTTTTGAAGAGAAATGGTTATTGGCCGTTCGCTCACTTTCTCACTGTACAGTTAAAGGATTGAATAAAAGATACAATTTCAAAAATAGGTTTAAAAAGCCTAGAGCTTTACAACTCAACCACGGTAAGCGGTGTATTGTTTAGAGATAAAAAAAATATATATATGATTGTTTTGCTTAGCTTTGATTTGAAAGCGAAGAAATAAAATCGGTGGCTTAGAGTCACAGATATACAAGATAAAAACAAATAAAAAAAATGGTGCCGTGGAATTTGGCAAATAAAGAAAATGCTATTCCACTGTCGTTTGTTTTCAAAATACCATATTTCTCTACAGTTTCAAACACGCATAAATCATAGTTATTTATGACTTGATATAGCTATGTTTATAAAGTAATCAAAAAATCGTGTAATATGGCCTTTGTATTTCTAACATTATATTTTATCTGCAGATAATATTTTCAACCATATTTAGTTACCGGTTTTATATGACAGTGTTTTTGGTTATTTAAAAATATGACTATGGCATTACCGACACAAACATTTTTGTATGTGGTATACTAGCTCCTTGAAACATACATAACAATTGTGGGATTATAATGCAAAACGCAATATTTCCAAAATGAACGAAATCGTGTTAGGTATGCAGATAGGATAATTCAAGCCTAAGAAATCGACTGGTCATTTAGTTATCTTAGTTATCTAGTCATTTAGTATTAGTTTTAATATAAAATATCTAAAAAAATATCGTCTTCAAACTGAAATCATATTTTTATGCCAATGTTATTTTGTTTGTGCTATTCGTTATAGTATTTGACTCTACTGAAAAGTTCGAGATTTGGAAATAATGCATTATAAACCCAAAATTGTGCAATTTATTTATAGTGCGCACATATTAAATAATAGTTTCGATTGATATCTAAATATTCAGAACCTCCTGCATTCCACGGACCCACCATTGCCAGAATACAAGACGTCCGCTATAAAGAAATCCCGCTTCATAATATCTCATTACGGGGTTTTTAAAACGTTCTGGGACTGGCTGATCCTCACTGCTACGTTTTATGTGGCAGTAGTGGTCCCTTACAATGCCAGCTTTGTCAACGTAGACAGGCCTTCGATGATCAGCGACGTTGTAGTCGAGGCTCTTTTCATAGTAGGTAAGATATCAATCATTCTTTTCATATCATTCCCCGTTTCAGATCGCGTTAATCTACCAGACGTGACGGGCTCAACATTACAAATGTTACACCGTCTGAAAATAAGCATCTGGATGCCTGGAAATGAATGTTTAATAACAAAGAAATGCCACGTCTTTGCTTCATCTTCATTCTTTATTAAGTCTTTTTACGTAGACATGCGAAATGAATAATATTTACGTTTCAGAGATTAATTACTGTATTTATTTTCACACAAAATATTCGTTTCAATTTACATTGAAAATTAATTGATATCGCTTTTATCAGCCACTAGAAATACTAAAAAAATGTAGTGTCCGAACTTTTCATACATCCATTCTATTAAACATATTATTATTATTAGATGTACAAATTTATTCTTAAAAAATGCCTTCAAAAATACTATAGTGCAAAGTTTTTTTCAACCTTTTTTTGGCTTGTTGTATTTTTTAAGTCTAATATTTTCTGTGGCTCCCATTACAAATAAGTTTGTCGAGACGAGGGGTTTTCAAAATAATTTTCAATTCTTCGAACGTTTTTCTCGGTGGCAGATTTTAAAATTACCAAATCGGAAAGATGCGAAACCTATTTTTTAGCTTTTCCCAGACTTTTCAATTTCAATAAACCTAGGAATTTACGGATTTCTCTAAATGAAAAGATGCGAGACTTTTTTTTTAGCTCGTCCAGGAATTTCAAAATATTTTGTCACTGCCTGATTTTAAAAATCTGTCAATTTATTGATTTGTTCTTTCCCTCTCCCCCTCCCCCCTAAAACTGTGCTGTGACTCTTCTAATGATTTTTTCTCTGTGGCCTCTTTGGAACATGCTCTAGCCCCTGGTATAATTTAGGTGAAAGAATAGTTTCGTGTGTCGAGATTCGAGATCTACTCATTATTCTTGTAATTTGAACTGTATCCAATTCATTTTACGTGTATCGTCATAACCAATTTTTCCTCTCCGATGTGGGAATTTACAAGCAAGGTGACAGTAGTCAAAACGTTGGCTGTTTCCATTCACAATTGTGTATTAAGAAGGAGTTTTCTTGCTCTCAGGAGAAGCATCATATTAATTATAATATACACAACGAGTGTATATTATAATGAATTAACAAAGCTTTCAATTGTAAATTAACATTTAATTTAACTGTATATATATTTTTTAACAATAATTATGTTTTCAGATATAATTTTGAACTTTCGTACAACGTATGTGAGTAGAAAAGGTGAAGTTGTCTCAAACTCAAAATCTATTGCTCTTAATTACTTGAAGAGTTGGTTTGTGGTGGACCTTTTGGCTGCATTGCCCTTCGACCATCTGTATGCTTCTGACCTATACAGTGGAGAGGTAAGTAAATTTAATCAACTTAATATTATTATTGATCGAAGCATTTTCCCCGTTACAGCAACGCTTCAATATATTTAGTGGTTTATTATGCGTATTTTATAAACAACTCTCACATATTGGTTTCTTTGACAACATTTCCTTACTAATAAGTGTTGATTTACCTATAATAATCATCATTATTCATGTAAATCAGTATATAAAATAACTATTTTAAAAAAACCTTTTAAACTGTTCTCCAATACAAATAGGAACCCTAAAACTTATATTATGAAAAACGGTAAAAAGCTTTATTTTTGTAACCATAAATCCGATTTTGAAAATACAAAATTGAACAAAATAATATTGCAGTAAAAAATATTTGGTGACTAGCTTTTTAAAATCTGAAATTGACAAAAGTGGTATCTATTAAAAGCAGGCTTTTTCGCTTACGATACAGATATCAATACCGGTATTTATTTTACTACATCGAAATACCAGCTAACGAAATAATTGCTATTTTTAATCTACTTTTTTAATACTCGTATAGCTTAGAAAAAATAATATTTAGTATCAATTATTTTTAATAATCTTCTTTCTTCTTATATTTACTCCTGGCACTGAAAATTGACAAATAAATTTTAATAAGTAATTGTCCAAATAGAAACTCTTATATGTATTAATTATTTTAATTCTTTAATTTAAAACCTATACGAAAAAAATCATATTTTAAAAAATATTCAAAGGTTCTTATAATAATTATATATTTTTTGCATTCCAATTATTTACCTGGCATGTAATTTACATCTTTATATTTTTATCTTCGGTGTTTTATTTTTCTAAATCAATTTTGACAGTATCAGAATTGTAGGATAACAAGTAAAATCATCCAGCTACGTAGCAAGACTAATCATTTGTTACTGTCGACTATTTTACCATAATAAATTAGTGTAGTTCCAAAAATTAATTATAGTTTTATTATTATAAAACAGTAATTGAAAAAATCACATTATTATGAACATTGTTTCAGTAACGCAGTACATAAAAGTTCCTTTTTTTCAACTATGGTTTATTTTATCAGCAAAAACATAAACTGTCCCTAAAATAGCACAAAAAGTAAAACGTTCAAATATATCTCACAGCAAAAATGTTAACATATTTTTTCAACGTTCTGAAATTAATAATGATGTCATATCCATTCTTTTTCCTGGAAAGTTTTTCAACAATAAGTTTTTTAATCTTTCATTTTGCGAGATGATATATAATACACATGCCATTCTATTTTGGATTTGGGGTTCGTATAAATGTAAATTAAATAATATGAAACAAAATAATATGACTGAACAAAAGCCAAATAAAATTATCTTTGTTTATATTTCTTAGACCACTTTATGTCAAATGAGTGCAAAAAAATGTAACTTACAAAAATTCAGACGCAAAGAAGCTAAAATACTTTTTGCTTTATTAACAAAACTATTTATAATTTTCTCTTGAAATCTAATATTTTTCCATTACGTGAAACTTTTTCTACGGTTAATTTTTTTGTCTGAAACAATTTTGTGAATACAAAATACTTTCATAATTCTTTGCATTGGTGACATTCAATTTCTCTATTCCATTACTCTTGATAATTGATTAGGAAATTAATTTCTGGACTTAAATTACTTAAATTACTTTCGAATTAAATAGCTTTGGTTATACATATGATTACAAATATTATTATTAAAAATATAATAATAATACTTGTTTAAGATTAATAAGTTTTGAAATTATTTGAATTATTTTTTAGTATAGAGATATTAAAGCCAGAGCGAAGTCGTGACAAAAAAAAAATACTTTGATTTATGTTTTCCCAGAAATTACACTGGGCTATACTTTTTCTTTGATAATCACAATAATGTACGTGGACAGAGAACCAGATATATTTACACATCTAGTATCTCCTAGCACCACATTTATTAGTGTGCCATAGCACAGCGGCTGTAGTGTTTTAAAAACATAAATGGAATACTTTTTTAAAAACCCCAAAAACAAATGAACACAAATTATTTCTGAACAGTTGGCTTTTCATGTAAAGAAAACAGATTCGTTTCTAAAATACATTGTTTTACTTCAAAGTAAAAACGATTCACTTGATGAGGGGATGATTCACTTGATTTTTGATTTTATTTGTATATTTATATTTATTTAAAAGTAAATTAACGTGTTTTACTTCACATGCATCTATTACTAAGAAGCATATTTTCCAATAAAAAGTCAAATATACTTTTGACAACATTAACATTTTTTTAACAAAAAAAAATTGAAGCAATGTATTTAATCTTTCACTTATTTTGATTAATCACATTTTATATTAGTATTATTGCATAGAATACTTCGATAGCGACTAGTTTCGGCGACACTATTTTCAATATGTCAGCAAAGTACAAAAAATTTGGATTATTTTCTTATCATATTTTACACTAACACTGGGTACACAAAATAATTTAAAAATCGAGAAAACTGGTATATGAAAACCAAACTAAAATATACTTTGTATTATTATGATATGATATTTTATATTTATTAAATAATTTAACTTTATTTAAATGAGATGATGTTTTTACAGAATGTGCACAATTAAGTCACACATATTTATAAAACACACTGCCTTTCGACAGTTTAACTAATATTTACACACTTTCTACATTTCATTCAAATGACTGTTATTCATCAGGAATCAGGTCACGGCCACATCCATCTGGTGAAGCTGACGAGACTTCTTCGGCTTGCAAGACTTCTTCAAAAAATGGATCGCTATTCACAATACAGCGCCATGATACTCACACTCCTGATGCTGTCCTTCACATTGGTTGCTCACTGGCTCGCCTGCATTTGGTTCGTCATCGCTGAGAAAGAGAGGTTGAGAAACGACAAAGATTGGGACTTAGGTATAAACACATATGGCAAGTTTTATTTTGTTCCAGGAACAATGGCTTATTTCAATATCGACGCCAGAAATGCCATTAACTGTTTTCTAAATACCAATACCAAAAAAGTGAGAACCCGAAAATTAATGTACTCTTAATAATATTAATAACAGTTTAATCTTATATAATACTTTTATTACTTACCATCTGAAATATTCGTTTTTTTAAGCTTAATTGCATTGTGATAAAAAGGGATTAAAATGTACAAATCTTTTGTATATTTTATATAAATTATATTTTCAACACCGGTGATGTATCCAAAAAAAATACTTGAATCTCAATCTCAAATGTACCATTATCTTTATTATTTAATATTATAATATATCTGCGCGATTATTTTATTCATGGAATATACTAAATATTTTCTTTCAATATACATTAATAAAAATATGTCATTCATTACAACGTTTACAATGCAACAAAATCAAGGAGTATGTGGGTGCTTTTCGGATTATTTTTATTAAATCAATTACAGTTTCCAACGTCAGTTCATTGTACAACTAGTGTCGCCACTTCTCTACATATCAGCAAATAAATATAACCTTTTTTTGCGATATATTAACAAGAGGACTAATAGTAAATTAATTCTCTTTATTTTATACTATCATAAAACAGTGAAACTTTCCTAAATGGCAACATTAATTTTGTCATATCAAAAGTAATTAACATTAAAAATATAGTAACAACCGATAAAACAATGTTATTTCAAAAAACATATTGCTCCAATATAAAACGTTTATTTCAATTTAGCTTCATATCTAAGCAATGTTTCTCTGTTTGTTTATTTAATATACGTATTATATGTAACATTTTTTTAGATTAATTACTTTTATGCAAATTTCTTGCGACGTTTTGCATAATAAGAAAGCAAACATTTTCAATTTCATTCTGTCAAAATTCCTAGCGCTCGGTACGTGTATGGATAGCAATCCTGATGACATAAAAGTGTTAAATTAAGCTATCTCAGGCTAGTCTAGTCTCTTTTAATCTAGTTTATAGTTGAACTCATGAAAATATCGACGCGATTTAATGTTAATCCTCCACATTGTTGGAGACGTAAGGGTTCGCGCCTTTGTCGACTGTTTGCAAGCCATTGTTTGTAGACAATATCCTTTACCAACCTACAGACTAGCGGCAACCATCTTGGTATTGTGCTATCACAATTGAAATAATAAAGCCCTGGCTTTAAATTTCCCAGCATCTTACCCAAGTAACTGATTTACTTGACGTTATAGATACATATTAGATATGAATAAATACACTATTGAAGAATGCCAGAATATATTTTGTTGTACCACATTAACATTGAAGTCTATACATTTGATTAATAGTGCAATTCATTTAAAAACAATATCATCAAAATTCAAAGCCATTCTTTAAAAACAAGGAAGTTATAGAAAAGTTATTTGATCACTAAATTTCGATAAAGCATAAGAAGATTAAATTAAATAAATCACAACAAATATTGTAACACATCACAAATTGACGTAAAAAAGTTAAAATTAATATTGACGGAACTCAACTATTCTTGTTACAATTGAGTCCATAGTCATTCTTTTGTTTTTATTTTAGAATATATTTGAAATTATAGTTGCATACTAACACCGTAAAACATTTGAAAATTACTTTAGTCATCAACTGGCCGTCGATAACAAGTTTAATATTTTTTCATCGGCTCATTATTTCGTTTTGGAACATTGATACGGTTTTAGTAACTGATAATATTGCGGACGTAGCTTGTTAATCATTAATATAAAATTACAAGTATCCCTATTTTTATTGTTTTCATGATCGACTATGGCTATATGCACAGATAATTTCATTACTGTCGTCGTAATTACTAATCAGCTCAAATACCGGAATGAAAATTTTCATACATTGATATTTCAAACGAATTTATGGATTCGTGATCAATACATGGATTTCTGTGATTTTTGTATTATTAACCACTAACTCTATAATATCTTATCACAAAAAAATAACAAGTAACCGATTACTTTTTCTTCTTTCTCTAGCACAACTTATGTTACATCTTTACCCATTTAGATGACCGCGGTTAAGAGATTCAATTACAATCGGTTCTCGCAAAATCAACTTATATTGGTATTATTTATGTAATCCGAATTGAGAGCGGTTACGATACTATAAAAAAGATTACTTCGTATCGTTTTACTTGGCAACTTCAACGGCTTATGAAAGAGGATACCAGATTTTTTAAATATGGTTAGCTTAAATCGAAAAAGCTTGTGCTAACTCAAAGTCCCCTATAGTGAAAGCCATCTGAAAACAGGTACTTTTTTCAGATAAGCGGGCCGGCGTCATAATTTTCAAAGTAATATCACATCATTATGAAGCCATTTGTTTCTGATATATTGTAGGAAATACATATTTATATTGTCATTATATATCTTTTCAATTACATATTTTTCAAAATAAGAAAAAATCACATTTTCTAAAGTTTTTGAAGAAAAATCTCGGAGAACAAAAGCAAACAAAGAAGGCAAATCATTTTATTAAAAATATTTTTTTTACAATATTTCAATACAAAATATGAGGTTGGATAGTTCGTTAAAAAAATCAACGTCATTGTTGGGATTTTAATCAATTAATAATTAATCTCAAAATTTATTTGTGCACACTGGTTCGTTACTCAATCTTTCCATAGGATTTCTCAAGTCATATCAGTAATCAAAAATCAGTAAGTCAAACTAGGGTAGCTAGCACATTTCACTTCATTATTGTTTAAATATTATTCATTTACTTGGTATATTGCCATTATTATATGATAAGACGCAGCATTTATTTCATAATATCACAATAGGCGTCAAAATCGTATATAATATAATATGGATTCCGCTTGTTACTGTTGTTTTATGTTATTTATAATCAATATTTCATATAACTGTGATATTTAATAGTGGGAAGTTAAATTGTATTTGTTTTACCACACATCGCATTTCTTGCCATTCACTATATTTCTTACAATCATTACTTAATTTGCATATATGACCCTTCCGATGTATCGTAAATTGTAAATTAATAACACCAAAGAATCACAGAATATCCATACAAGAAATCTTTCATACATAGATGTTATATTCAACGAAAAATAAGCTCATAAATTGGAATTTAGAGTAGATCTACGTATAATCGCCATACAATTTGTTAGGAGCGGCTGGGATTTAACGGCCCGGTCTTTTTTGCTATTTTTTCTACGACACTGCATGGAACTTAAGACTGCTATGGCTAATTACGTTTTCTTGCTACCAACTTTGATGAGAAACTATTATTTTTTCACACTGTATTTATTTGATGGTGAAAAAATTTACGATTTACTTGAAAGTAATTGCTATGGAAGCCGTTAAAAGTTTTTCAAACAGTTTTGAAAGAAAAATCCTCTATTTAAAAAAAGCCTACTAATGACACCTAAACTAAATCTACTTTCACATATGTTCCGTGTATTTGTACACCTGAGAAATTCTCGTCAAGTTTTCGTTCTTTGTTTTATAACAAGCGAGTAGTAATTTTTTTAAAAGATGTTTTTATTATAAGAATCAAACCCATCGCTAATATTTTTTCGTACTTATAAGCACACTTCCGAAGAAAAGAATGTTTTTTTACCGCCTACCATTTTTATAATACGAACTAGGGGTTTTTACACCGGTATTAACAAAACCGGGAGATTGCGGTATTTCAACTATTTTTCAATACCAAAAAACTGATATACGATACGTTACTAAACATTAAAAGTTTATCGAGCATACGACTAACACTGTTTGTCCTATTTTTTATTGACATCACATGTCGATATTTTACATAAAGGAAAGTGTATTGACTTATAGATCATACTTTTATGCATACGCACTGTTTTGTGCTTGCGTAAATCAAGTAATATTCTTTGCAAAAGTATTACTCATTATTGAATTCGCGATTCAAATGAGCTGTGTTTTGTTTTTATTTATAAATAACGGTATTGACATATTCAATCCCGGTATTTAATACAAAATACCGTATGATTCGTCCTGATTTGTTCCAATCACTAAAACGGCCGCACAGAGTTTTATCGCAGCACCTGAAAATCTTTTTGTGTCTACAGCTTCGCCTGAAAATATTTTTACAGCGCACAAGGGGTGAACAAAAGATAAAGCGGGTAGGAGATTAACGGAGGCAAAGTATTTGTTATTCGTTTCCCAGTGAAATTTTGAATCTTGGTTTTTTTGGTTCATTATTATTATAATAAAGAGCACACAATACTAAACAAAGAAGCGTGTATTCATTAAAATAAAAAAAGCCTCGAATATAAGTCATTCATGACCTAACTGAATACATACCTACATATATGCAAGATATTCTCAAAATTTTTCTCGCACGTAATTAATAAAACAGTTTTTTTTATTTTCATATCGAAGATCAAATCTTCTCAATGATGCTTTGGGAGACCATTGATATTTTTATTTCAACAACAATAAAGAATATTTAGTATAACGAGAAATGTATCAATGGGTACACCTATCAATACAATAAAAAAAATATCTGAAATAATTTTACAGATTGGTATTAAAGACAAAAGATGCTTTAAAGTTATGTCACAATTATTTGAAAAAAGAGTTTTTTTACAGACAAAACAAGATATGGATGTCCATAAAAACTATTGCAATATTTTCTACAGTACCAAATTGAGTTTTTTTTTCACAATGACTATTCCTGAGAAAATGCTTCGAATCTTGATTTCTATTACTACGGGAAACAATTTGAGTATAGTGATTTTAAGCCTGTTTAATTTGACAGATTAAAAAATACCTTTGTTTTCTAGCAGTTTTATTTGATTGTATACTTTAACAGTTATTTCAGTACCATTAAAAGTGAATTGACAGCTATCGACAAAGCACTAAAATAAGATTGAAATTCTTTTTATGTATGATTTTTCAAAATATTTTTTCGCCAATATAGTTTTGATCAATAGAAAATACTCATTTGGCTAAAAAGCTTGTTTAATAAGTGTTTACCATGAAACATATTTTATTTTTACGAATTCATTGTTTTCCCATCAAAAACTGATTGTTAGGAACGTGAAAAATTAAAGTGACAAATAACCTTGACTGAAGAATCTAAAAGAATATACGATTTTTTACGTAACACCCGACGATCAATTTCGTGTATCTAAAAGTACAAAATAATTAAGTGTCATAAAGTATTGGTAGTACTACTCACTGCAATCCAAACGTGCATCTCTCCAGTGAATGTAAATGCGAATAAAAAAAATACGGCAATACACTTCAGGGCATATTTATGAACCAATGTCGGTTTTAAACGAAACTTTTTCCATTTTTCACGCTGCGTGTGCTCTCTGATTGGTTGCAATGGATTCGGCCGACTTTGAATTGTACTGTTACATGAAGAAGGTGGGTTTTGAAAAAAGTTATTTCTGTAAGTTTGATTTTTTGTAATGGATACTTGTTTGTATTTCTTTAATCATTCTATAGCAACAAAACCTTTTTTTTATTTTATTAATTTATTTGTGTTTGATAATACGACTTAACATCCGTCAAAAGAATGTTGTAAACATATTTATATTGCTTTATTCACCATGAATAAAGCATTTTCCATAAAGACTTGGTATGAACGATAGCTAAAATTGTTTTAGCCCTCATTAACTCTGGGATTATTTGTATTTAAGTGATTAAATATTAAGATATTCTCAATAAATTAAGTACCTATCTAAAAGAAGCTTAAACAGAAGAGAAGATATTGATATCGACTGTGGAAAGGGAAAAGGACGTAACCTTAACACTGCAATTTTTACAGGAAGCACAAAAAACGTGTTTTGATGATTTTCGGCTGTATGCAAATGATGAAATAAACACAACCTTGAAGTGCTTGGACACTCCTAAACTGGTGTTTAATTGACATAATCTAATATAAATTTTCTAGGAAAAACTTTTTTTTCAGTCTTTTTTCTTGGTTTCAATTTTCTTAAGACTATCTTTTTCAAACTTGAAAGCTAAATTTGAATACTTATTTGGCATTTGCAGCTTACATTCTTTTAAAAGAACGTTTATCAAGTTGTATACATTGTTATTATCGAAAAAAGCTGTTTTGAAAAAACTGTGGGTTACGTCCTTTTTTCTTTCCACAGTCGATATTTTAATAATACAAATACAAATACATTTAATCCTATTAAGACTGTGTTTATATGCTTTCATTGCCATCATCATCAACATGGGCACAACCAGATGAAGTGGATTCGTCTTCAAGAAACAAGTCCTTCTCCCCATCCATCCCTGTGCGTTTTTTTTTCAGTTGGGTGTTTTCAGCATACACCATGCATCGTCAACTTCGTCCAGTTATCGAAGCCTTGAACTATCTTCACCGTTCCATATTGATAGACGATATTTTCGTAGTTAGATCATGTTTTGCAGTCAGTGATTTCATAAACCTCGATTTTAATTTTCTCCGTATTATATTGTCGCCTCGAATGACCCCGAAATAACAAAGAAGGATTTATTTAGTAAAGATAATTTTTATCGAAACTGACTTTACAATCGGGAACTCTAGGGGTGTAGTGAGCCAACTAGTAAAATGGTAAATCTTTTTCTTTGACTTTTACAATCACGTCTTTATTTTGTGTTTTGGTGGATTGCATATTTTTATTTTACGGAAATAACACTATTGCAATGTGTATTTACTGAGGTAACTTCACTTTTACGATACTTTAAGACGTGTAGAATATTGCAACGCATCAAATTTTTTTTTCTACAATACTCACTTCACCTCTAATGAGCCCAATTATTAGTGTATATTATTGCCAAATTACATGCAAATATATTCATATGATTTGCACAATTATTCGATTGATTGATACAACTTTTATGTGCACCTAAAATCTAGAAGGATAATTTCATAAATTTGAATATTTGTATCTTACTTGTTAAATACTTGCCTACTTTATGATAAGATATCCCGATGCTTTCACAAGGAATGGTTCAACAACCAAAGCATTTGACTTAATATAATTATTATATTATTTAACTCACCCAAAAAAATAAACAAGGTGTTTCGTTAAACTTTCAGTATTTGCGAAATGTTCCATGACAAGAAATGCTTCAGAAACCCTGACTTGTAAATAACAACAGCAAAAAATCGTCTTTATTAATGTACAAAAAAAGCCACAAATATATCTTTACGCAGTAGATATTGTATATTATGTGGTTTAGGTTTTCTGTGCCCAGTGACATTTAAAGACAGATTTGGCGACGAAAAAACGGTAAAGGTAGGCTAAAATTATTTTTTTTTTCAGGTTGGTTGCACAATCTTGCTGAGAGACTAAAAGTCTCCGTCTACAACGTGTCACACAGTGAAAGTTATATCACGGCACTCTATTTTACTTGTTCGAGTCTGACCAGTGTGGGATTTGGAAACGTCTCGGCGAACACGTCCAGTGAAAAGGTTTTCAGCATTTGCACCATGCTCATTGGAGGTAAGCGAGACGTACACAATAATCTTAGTAACATATTATATTACCGTCATATTGAACGGTAATTAATAATACATTTCAAATTTACACCCTGTTAATAAAAATAACTGATTAAAACGTATCACTGGTCGATTCTAAACAGTAACGCTCCTAGAATATGTGCTGCCCCTAAGAAGAGCTTAAAATGACGCCCTTACTATTTTCCATTCAAAGTCATGAGAATATAAGTGCCAATTTTTCATTATTTATTATTATTATTATTGGAACACATAATATACAAATACATAAAATCGAATTTTGTTAGTAATTTCATTTTGGTTTTATGTGATTCGTATTATAAGTGAATTTTTCGACAACGATCCTCACGAATATACATAATACAAAAAGCTCATATAACTGTTAAAAAATTATCACAAAATACCTATTGCCTAGTTATAACTACTACAACAAAAAAATATATATATTTCAAGTGTACTTACATTATATAAGTATCAATTCTTGATTTGGCATTTTTCGACGTTGAGATATCATATTTATTTTAACCCAAATTCGTGTGTTAAAAATATTTAGTTGTTTAAAAAAAAAACGGTGACATTTGCCGCTCTCTAAAACTTCTTGCCGCCCCTAGGCAACTGCCTTCTTGCCTTTGTCTACGGGACGTCCCTGATTCTAAAACGTTGCGGGAAAATAACACGTTTTGGTTTCGATTATCAGCCGTATAAATACAAGAAAAGCTTTAGCAGTTTATATACACAACATTTTTAAGCCAAGTGTACACTTCGTTTCCAGATCAATGGATTAGTGTTATGTTATAATAGAAATTCGATAACTAATCATGAATTGCCTACTAATCCGCTAATGTTTCCGATATTATAAACACGAATATGTACAATATAGCGGTCAGATCTACAGCTTAGTTTATGAAGGTACGGCGCTTAATCAAGGATACCGTATATATTAATCAGCACTGCTTCTAATTATTGTCTATGATTAAAAGATATGTAGAATCTGTAATGAGTCTTTTACTTATTTGTTGTAATGAGTTTGTCTCAACAAAATAGTATACCTGTATGTCATATTAGTTTTACGTACAGTGGCGGATTAAGCACTTTGGAGGCCTTAGGGGCAATAAATTTTGGAGGCCCTGTTTTTCGAATGACATAAAAGTGTTACAAAACTCTTCGTAGAATAATAATAAATATTGAAAACTGAAATTAAAAGGATTTATATAATTTATTCTATTTTTGAGGCCCCTGAAATTTGGAGGCCCCAAGCGCGCGCCTCTTGCGCTTATGGGGTAATCCGCCACTGATTATGTACATATTTAAGGGCATGTTATAGTGTTTCTGGAGGTGGCTCTTTTAAAAATATCAACTGAAGTGTGCTGCAAAAATTCATGGTGGTGAAAAAATCATTGCATATTATAATAATAAAATTAGTGATATCTGCCTTGCAAGATAGGCGCGTACATGAAAACCAGTATAATAAGAATTTGGGTGGCGATAGCTGCAATGTAGTTAAGAAAATTTGGTCATCGTGTTAAACAAGATTTTTTTGTCAAAAAATCAACGTTATATTAGTGCAATCGATTTTGCAGTGAAGACCTGCTCCATCTATATACGCTGAAGCTTCTAAGATGCAAAAGGCGACTGTACACATTTAAATATTTGCGCCAAATAGTGTTTCACGTTTCAGGCAAAAATTCTTCATTTAAAATTTAGATTCTTTTTTCTATTGTATTCTACCTTTAAATAAAAACAAAATTACAATTTTAATTAACTTATAAAACTAAACAATGAAATAAAATCGTTTATTAAATCTAAGATTGAAATAGTTCAATCCATAATTACATCGCTAATTAAGATTTGATTTTTTTTTCGTAGTTTTGGAACATATAAATTTTGCACCAAATACACACAAACTTTATCACGTATTTTGGCAAAATGTGGTTAAATCGGTTTTTGTAACAAATTACATTAAATAGCACGTTAGCCGTTTTTAATATCACTATAATATAATATTTGATTTAGGAAGATTAGTATTAAAAATATGGTTTATTACAACATGTATTTTTCTCGTTCCGTAGCTCTGATGCATGCTGTAGTCTTCGGTAATGTGACAGCAATAATACAACGCATGTACTCGAGAAGGTCTCAATACCAAAGCAAATGGAGAGATCTGAAGGATTTTCTCATCCTTCATCAAATCCCCAAAGAGTTGAAGCAGCGTATGCAGGATTACTTTCAGACGATGTGGTCTCTCAACCACGGAATTGACATGCACGAGGTAAATATATCAAAACACGATTTCCATAAATACATACATATGTTGTATAAATATATTGCGTAAATTCAGTGCTTTTTCCTCATGTAACGCAGTGGCATTTTTAATGTTTAAAAAGTAAAATTTTATTTTTATTTTCCTATAAAAACTTTTTTTTTTTTTGTTTTATTTTTTTCCAATAATTAATAATCATAAAAAAAATTAGAACTAAGATCGATTTCTGTTCGAAGGCGTTGGTATTTGTTATATCTATCCCTCCCGCTCTTCCAATTCTAAAATTAACAAAGCAAAGCTAGAGTGATTAGTAAACTACTAGTCCTGTACTAGCCTTATCTTTCTATCTTTGCTCTCTTTAAAAAGGGAGATTAAGCAACTGACTTACAATTAGTTCTCGTAAAAAGCTTTTTTGAGATACGTCCAAATTGAGAACGGATATGAATTAGAAAAAAAAGCTTAACAAGAATTGAATTCCGATACATTTTATTTCGAAGAAAAGTACTGTTAAATTTATAGAAGTCTAGATTTGATTTAATTTTGCTCTAAAATGAGGGATATATAAAAAACGTTGGTAAAAAAATATATAATCAATTACGGCGGCCACTAGCGAAAATTATAAAAGTTGCACTTAAAATTGTTTTGTCATATTACCGTATATAATTGGAGTGATTGATGACATTTTAAGTTTGAATCATTCAAAGCTTTATATTATATAATAAATAATAATTCAGGTTCGAAAACAAACAGTTCAGTGAAATGTTCCAAACATCAGAATTATCGTTTCTTTATCTTATAAAAATCATAAAATACCTGAATCTACATGCATAAAAAAAATTCTTAACTGTGTATTAAAATTTATTCGAATAACAGAGAAATAATAAATGATACAGTAAGAAAATTTGCAGTTTGAGTTCATCAAGCATATCAATATATTTCGTCCGAATAAACTATTGATACAGCCGCCGTGAATTGCAAATGATCTTGAAGTAAACGATTGCTTTGCAGCGCTACCATTTTACGATCACAATTTTCATTGCTGAAGATGAGCAGGTAATATCTTATATTGCTTTTATATCATTACAGACTCTGAAAGAGTTCCCGGAGGAGTTGCGAGGGGATGTTTCGATGCACTTACACCGTGAAATTCTCCAACTACCCATCTTCGAAGCGGCGTCTCAAGGATGTCTGAAACTCCTTTCATTGCACATCCGGGCCAACTTTTGTGCGCCTGGAGAGTACATGGTTCACAAAGGGGATGCTTTGTCCTATATCTACTACATTTGCAACGGGTCTATGGAAGTTATGCAAAATGACATGGTTGTGGCCATTTTAGGTAGGTCTACTTCTATATTATAATATATACATAGTTCTTGAACAATTAAATCAATAACCGCTTATAAATATTTTTTTATGTAATTTATGATGTTTTATTTTTGTATTAATTTTACAAATTTTATAAAAGAATCTACTAACGAGAGGGCCATGTCTGACCTAAGACAATTCAGTATTTGCTAAAAATATTTAATTGTTTAATCTATGCCAATTGATGATATTGTGCTACTAATATATATGCCACATTTATATCTAGCATATATATTTCATTAACTGTAATCACGACAGTTCGCCTGAAGATACTTCTCAAAAAGGCAAAATACAATTAGTGGAATAACAAAGTTATCAACGTTTATTTTTAAATTAAAAATGAATTTCCGCAAGGTTACTGACGAATCCATCGAAAATGTTATAATTTGTTTGATTTAGGAGTCCATGCACCAGACTCGTATATTAACCAACTAATTGATGACTTTTTACAATTATTTGTGGGGAATAATAAATTATCAAACTGTCTACACGCTAATGTTTAAGTTATTCTCAAACACGTATAATTATGCTCGAACTGTTTTTAAACATTGTTTTTTCGGAGGTGCCTGACAGGTGGAATAGCCTAGTCACTCGTAATCTAAATCCGGCTCTGGATACATCTAATAAAGCGCCTTCGCAAATAGTTCATGAATGGCTTTAGAATTGAAACATGTGAAACCGGAATACATTTGCAAATCCAACAGTTTGAGCAAGCAATTACTCTTCCCTTGGGAACCTCTTCTATTTGCATTTGATTATCTCCAGAAACCACACTCACTTGAAAACTTCAATTGTAGAATCTCTTTCCGATGCCGCAACGATACTATTTGAGAAATAGCAAGCTTCATGGCCCGTTAACTTACAGAACATCTTGTTGAATATTTACATGACATCAGCACTTGAAAAATGTACGAACTCATAGTATTAGATGGATAACAGAAGCCAAATAATAAATCATTATAATAATTCAACATGTATTTTTCACTTCTCTGTCATAGCTTTTTTTAAAAAAAGAACAATTTGTTTACCATTTTAATTTTCGAAGTCGTGTCAAAGATGAACATTAACAGTCAATTCTTCTTTAGCAGTTTGTATGCATGAATTTATTAGGGCAGTATGACCATTATGAACATGGTCAGATACGAAATTAAACAGTCAATAATGTAGCTCATAAATGATGTAGGTATTTCGATGTCTAGTCACTGAAACAAGACAAAACGTAGCTCTCCAGTACATTTAACAAACCCCGGTTTACTTAAAATGTAAATAATTACTTAAATGGATTCAAAGCAGTCTCAGTAAATGTATGAAAAAATGAAAAATAATAAAGATGAGGAGTGAGTGCTCTACAAATAATTAGCAATTGCGATCTTTTTACTTAGTGATAACGATAGTAACACTAAACTAATTAGGAAAAATGGTTACTTTAGATGAGAATAAAAGTGATTATTTTTCTAAATGTCACATGTGTAAAATCAATAAATACAATTTGCCTCAATTTTAATTTATAACTTTAGGTGATTTGTCTATATATAATATCTTCAATTATATAGATTATAAAACGCGTTTTATGTAATTTTGGATATTCTAGAATCTATTCTTTTATTTTGTAAGAATCTCATACTTCAATTTAAGCTGATTCTTTTGGACCCTGTCCGCCGCGTTAATCTAGGTTTGGCTGTATAATGATACAGACTTATTGTTCGCCGTTTAAAATTTAGCAAAGCAACATATTAATCTTATTTTTTAGGTAAAGGTGATTTGGTAGGAAGTGACATAAATGCGCATATCCAATTCAGTGGCTCCCACAATACAAACAATGGACAATTAGGAGGCGGATCGGGTGGTGCTCAAAATACGTCAGATGTTATTGTTAAGTCAAGCAGCGATGTCAAGGTACGAAATCATCTCTGAAAATAGTCATAACTAGACGATCAACCCATTCAAATATTCAGGGTTATTTCATTTCGTTTTCACAGACAACAAAATTCACAATCATTCATATAACCCGCCAGAAAACAATCACTAAGGACGGTCTACGGCGACATCTATTAATTTGAAAAATTGTTTATTTACTTATTTTCAAACAGGCGTTCAATTGATAAAGTCTAGTTGAATAGAACTTCAAAAACAACCTAATTGTTGAAGGCATTCCTTAATTTTACTATTTCAATTATAGTATACCTATATAATGAACAGGAATTCAGTGGTGTGCTTAAAAAGCAACCTTTTATTTAATTAAAATAAATTGATTAATCTCAATGAAGAAAAATTATTTATTTTTGAAAATTGTATTTATTAAACATAACGGAATAAATTATTTTTTTATAAAACTCGTCTAGTTGTATTTTTGCAAAAAAAAATATTTAGAATTGCAACAAAATGGTGTGGATCTGAGGAGACATTTATAATTATTTAAATATCCAAAACTTCTCAATATGTACGTACGTCCATTAGAATTGAAAGTATGTAGTTATGTGCATATTTTTTTTTTAAATGCCAACTTTTTAGTTATTTTCTCATTTATTATTATTTGATGTGTGACATATATGCTTCCTGGTATTTCAATATTTGTGTAAATCAATGTATTCTCTTTGAAATGAAAAAGATAATAGAAAATGAAAACAAATTTGAAATTAAATAACGTAGATGTAGTTTGTATCTTTTCTTTTGCATTAGTATTGTTATACTTTATTTATTTCAGGCTCTTACCTACTGTGATCTTAAATGTATTCACATGGGAGGATTGGCAGATGTTTTACGATTGTATCCCGAATATCAACAAGAATTTTTAAATGATATTCAACACGATCTCACTTATAATTTGCGAGAGGGCTATGAGGCAGAGGTAAATATTTTAATTTTACTCCTAACCAACAATAATATTTAAAATAATAATTTTCCATTATCATGAATTAATGACACTGAATTATTAATTGTATTTTATTAATTTTACTTTTAAAATATGAGAATAGCAAACTGATCGATGCCTTAATGTATTTATTGCAACCATGTCCGCTCATATGTAATCCTAACAGAATTTATCTCAAAACGATTTCTTCTAAGAGAACCACTTAAAGGTAATTCGCTCAAACTTTTTATTTCGGAAAGAGTATGTATCAAAGGATAGGGCTATAACAGGGCTGGTGAATAACTAATCATTCTCGCTACGCTTTGGCTTTATTGTATCCATGACTTAAATCCATAAGCGGATTGAAATATTAACCTATGTAACTGTTCGTGATTGTATTCAAACCTGGGAAGACCTCAACCAAAGTCAACGATGTACATCCTGGCTCATCTTAGACCCGGCATGTGATATTATTAACTGGTTACTTCTTTCTGGCTGTTTATAGCACATATTTTCCAACTCTAATAATATATTAACTTTACAAGTTTACTCTTGCAATCTAAGTTCAACTAGACGTGGCGTTTAAAAAATACTGAAGGCTGTTTTAATATACGTATGTATATTTATTCTAAGGCTGAGTCTGAAGGAAACGGCATACCTACGTTAACGCTGCCATCCATATCAGAAGATGATGAAAATGCACCTGATGAAAATACACCACTATCACCAGCCAAGAAATCTCCTTTACATCAGACCTCCGGCAGCCCTAGACATCCTAAGCTGGGTACAAGGTAAGACGACTGCTTTTTTTTTATAGCAACAGTAAAATTAAATACTATTAGCTTACATGTATAATTTCTATATCACTATGTGTCATTATTATCATACTTTGTTTACAGAGTTGAAGAACTACGAGGCCGCTCTAGATCAACATCCGGTCAGGGTGCGGCTACTCATAGAGAAATAAGAGAAAGAGTTGAACGACAAAGGTCTGTTGTAGTTCCACTTCCTCAAAGAGCCGATTCACTAGAAGGGCTTAATCTTGAGGTTCACCATACGAGATCCTCCGTAGAAAGACTGGACACTCAGGTTTCAAGCCTTCACCATGATGTAGCCACTTTGAGCATGGAGGTAATAACCTGCATAATAGTAATCTTGATAGTATTAATTTATGGCAATGTATTTTATTATTAAACAACATATAATTGTGTTTATAAATCTGATGTGCCTACATATTCCATGTTGAGCGCAGCAATGAATCTGACATTAATTTTATTCTTTAGTGAATCTGATTGACAGTTTTTGGTTTAAGTGGAATTCTGTATTTATTTTTTTTGCAATTGGTAAAACAGGCATGTCTGTTATGATGAGCTTAAAAAGAGATTTTAAGTTGTGGAATTAAAAATAAAAGAGCACATTCTCTGCTGATAAAAATTACTGAAAGTCCTGAAGGCAGAGATAAAACTACCTAATAATATATAACTTTGGTCAATAATGATTGTTATGGACCATTGAGTACTTAATCCTCCAAAGACGAGAGCTTTTTTTTGATAAAAAAAATATTTTTTAAGCCATCATGAAATCACGGACAACTTTTATTCCTAACAGAAATTAAAAAAACAAAAACGCAAAGTCGTTGTGTAGGAACCCCGCATGATTATATGGTCATGCTCATCCTTTTATTATCGTGTAATATTGTGTACGGACAGTATTAAGGACGAGCGTGACCGTATGGGCAAGCAAACATTCGGGGTTGAAACATAGCTAAACGTGAAATTTTTAAAAATATTTACAATTCGACATCTTTAGATCAACATAATTTCAATACAAATATATTAGCAAAAGAACTGTAAATAATTTGATGTTTTGATAAAAAAATAACTAACAGTTTCAAAAAGTCCATTCAAAAAATGGAAATTCAAAAAATCGCATGTGCTTTTGGTGACCATTTCTGTCCCTGCTGCTGATGACTAACTGAAGTCTGTACCCTTCTTAACCAAATATGAGTAAAAGCAACGATATTTATATAGAAAAAGGATGAATGGTGGGATCGATAGACAACGTGTGTTAACTGTGACCATATCGACTGTGGAAAGGAAAAAGGACGTAACCCACAGTTTTTTCAAAACAGCTTTTTTTTTCGATAATTACAATGTATCAAACTTGATACACGTTCAATCAAAAGGATGCAAGCTGCAAATGCCGAATTAGTATCTAAATTTAGCTTTTAATTATGAAAAAGATGACTTTGTATAAAATTAAAACCAAGAAAAAACACTGAAATAAAGGTTTTTCCGAGACAATTTCTTTATTCAATATAAGGTTATGTCAATTAAACACCAGTTTAGAAGTATCCGTGCACTTCAAGGTTGTGTATAATTCATAATTTGCATGTGTCACAAAATCATCAAAACACATTTTTAGCGCCTCCTGTAAAATTTGATATGTGTGGGTTACGTCCTTTTTCCTTTCCACAGTCGATATGGTCACGCTCGTCCTTGGAGGGTTAATATTCAAAGAAAATTCTTTCACCCCACTTACCTAAGAAGTATATACGATAACTGTTACTGTGCTTAGCATGGCAGCTTAAAATATATATTGATAATAATGCTAATCATTTATATGATGTTTTTACACAGTCTTGAATTTTTCAAAAGCCTTCCATTTTTTTGGAATCCTAAAAATCTTATGAGCTTTAAGCTGACGTCTTTGTATGTAACTTAGACTCATTATGAACAATACAAGTCATGAATGTAATTATTCAATATATTTATTTAGTCCTTATGCTGTTCTTAAAGTTTTTTTATTTCAAATTACCAGGTAAGAAACGCTATTCAAGCTCTTCAAGAAATGACCACTCCAATGCACTGGCATGCAGCACATTCCAATCCCAATCTTCAATGGACCCATGGCGTAGTAGGTGCAATCGGTGCACCTCTCGCACGAAGTTCTTCTCATCCTCCAGAAATGTTCTGCTGGGAAGATGAACGTACCCATGAAGGCCACGGTATCCGAGTCAATAGGTCGACCCAAACTGAAAGTGACGACCTGTTTTTGATACCCTCTGTCACACAATACATAGCTGAGAACCCGACCACGGTCATGCTGCTTCTCGGCCTCGACCCTTCAGAGTTTTCTTCACCTATGCTGGATGACACCAGGCGAACGCTCTGCAGCATAATTGAGATGGAGAATAACGATATCCAGCCGCTTAGCACAATTCAAGAAACTTCAAGCCAACAGGCGTCATCTGAAGATATATCTAGTAGTTTTAACCCTGTTATGAAATTAAGTTATGAAAAATTAGATACGGATACAAAAAAGAAAACTGGTGACTTCAGAAGGGAAAATTCACGTGAAAAGAAAAACGCTAACCTTCGGAAACATCGATACTCAGCAGGAGATTTAGATGGAGAATCTGAGAAGTTACTCCCAGATACTGCTACCATTCCTGCCACTCGTAGCTTAAAATTTCACCCCTCTGAGAGTTGAATAAGTTACTAGGTAGCTTTTCCCAGTCAATTTTAATCAGTTACATTTCAATTACAAATGACATTTTCTTCGTTTCTATTGAAAGTTTCAGATACATGGTTGTATATTATTATAGTTTTCTTTTTGATGTTGCTTAAATTTAAAATGTTATGTAAATATTACATCAGTAAATTAATATTAAAACGGTGTTAATGTGTTCGCCCGACAGACAGAGAATAAAAAATGAATTGTTTATGAAAATTTTAGGGAATTATCTAAGTACAATAAAGTAAGTTAACCTTCTAAATGTATATTATGTAAAGAAATGAAATGTGGATAATGATATCAATTATTTTCGATAATATTGATTTTATTCACAAGATCTTGTCGCTGGTCGATGAAATCATATCAATGTGATGTTTAAAAGTGTAGTGCCTCGAAAGAAACCTCCGAAAGACAGTTGTTAAGCGATGATATTTCAAAATGTGTTATCGCGGAGGTGATTATTTTCAGATAAAGAGAACAATCATTTTTTTCTAATAGTACTATAATATGAAATATATATAAAAGAATATATATATAGTATTGTATGTTAAACCGGTGTTTTATTCATTTTCCCGTTCTTCCTTACATCCTATCGGATTGGATTAATATCATACTTGACATGCACTAAAGATCAATTTATGAATTACTATTAATCCTTCTTCAAAAGTTTTTTTTGTTGTTCAACCTCTAAATTCCTCCGATTCATTTACAATTTGATGGCATTTCGGCAATGTTATTATAATGTAACTGCAAAGATCAAATAAATATAATTTATTTTAAAGTCTGTTCAGTGGATAAATGGTTAACGTTTTAGGGTTTAGTTTCAATGTTAAAGACCTCAAATCCCAGTCTACAGACAGTTTCATAAATTGATTTATGGTTGTCTGTTTGAAGCTTAGAAATGGAGCGTAGCAAGAACAGTCTTTTTCACAAAAATAATGTTACACATATTCAGGTATTTCTCTTATGTAACACAATCCAGTATCTTTTTCTCACCATTTTTAATGTTTTAAATATTTTCTTTTGAAAACGTTAGGAAACGCTGATCTATAGCCTCCTTATTGGATCTTTTGGAAAATTGAATTTTCACATTGCAAATCAAAAATTGTATGCACTAAGTAGTTCAAGAATATGAACAGATGAAACATATTTTTAGGCCCTTTTGGAAAATTTGCTGCAGTTGTGTAGGCGATCTGCGTTTTCTTGCAGTCACACTTTACGTAAAAGTCTTCTTATTGAAACGAAATTATGTTTTTCTACGTTGAAAAATCAATTGAAAAAAGGATGCTAGATAGAAAATATATGAAGTTTGCACTTACGTACTTGACCAAAAGTTTTGACCTGAATTCCATCCCATGGGTGGGACTCCCAATCATAAAATGAACAGGGTTAGAGTGATAGTGAGAGAACCACTAGTCATGTCTTCTATAAAACTTCTATAAAAGAGAGGTCAAGCAACTATAACAAGCAGTCCTCATTAAAAAACTTATTTTGAAATGCCTCAATTAGGAAACCATATGCTACACATTAAGAACGGACATGGATTAGAAAAAAAGCTTGACAAGAAGCGAGTTCCGGCACCTTATTTTAAACATATTTATGAATTGGGCATTGTTTCTGAAACATTCAAATTGCCCCTCAGTGGGACATATGCCTGAAGTATATTAGTCTATGCGTACGTCCCACGTTGGAAAACACTGAAATGACACAGGAGTAGTATGGTTTGCTATATCAAATCAAATAATAACAGTTCAGATATTTTTGAAACATTCATTCTTAAACGGTACGATGAATGTAATTTTGCCATGTAATCCATGATAATATTTGAAACTGCAAACATTGTAGTATTTCTTGCAAACTAGATTTGATTATTGAATTCATAATTATTAAAGGCAGATAATCAGCAAGTAGATAATGAAGAAATAGAAAAACTGTAAAACAAAAAAACAGTCTCAAAGTCTTTGATACTTTGTGATTTCAATTTTGCTCACGATAATACTTATTAAATTCATATCAACCGGTAAAAACTTAAGCAAAAAATCAAATTTTACTTACAAATTTGTGCAGTGTCAATAATTTTATTGAAATATAAAATACACATAATAATTGATTTATCGTTAAAGTTGCTTTTCTATCTCACTTGTTTTATTTTTCTATCTTGTCTATAGAGAGATTTATAGTCTCGTTAAAATTCAATAGTTTAAGCAAAATTCAACGTTGTGGTCTTCATTCATTATAGGTACATAATTGAGATTGATTTGTCAATTATTTATAATTTTCAGGAAATGTTTTAAATTTAAGAAAATGCAAGATCGGTAATAAGATTTTTATTATTATCATATTCAACATTATTACATTTGGGACATAAAAAGTTTTACTGAAACCCAAATTAAGAATTTCGACTGAGGGTGCTTGATGGAATTTCAATATCAAATTTGAATTGTTTGAATTTTGTACTTTTCCATGAGAACTGATCAGTTCAAGTACATCCGTGCACTTGGAATGCCTGAAGATGCCAAAAGGCGAAACCCGGGTCGTTAGCGACAAATTTCATGGAAAAGTACACAATTCAAACAATTCAAATTTGAAACTCAAATTGTTATACAGTAATACCTCGCTTAGCGCGACCCCGTTAAGCGCGGTTTCACTATAACGCGAATTTCAAATTTCGCGCTCAAATGCCTCGCATTACGCGAAAGAGTGCGTATAAACATATTTAGTCATTAACTTCTCTATGGTCGCGGGATCCCCGCTTTCTCTGAATATTCTCTTTGAAGAATTGGGAATTCCCCGTCCTTCGACTTTGTTCTATGGGGATTTCATCGTTCGTTTCGTGTGTTCATTTGTTCCGTAATGTTAGTTAATGTTAGTACAGAATAATCCTATCTACGAAGAGGAAGAACAGGTAGAAGAGAAAGTTTTATCTTCAGGGGAAATACAAAATGCACTTTCAAAAATTTATTCAGGTTTGGACATATTGCAGAGTACAGACAATAATGATGACCGTGTCTTGACCGTGTGTCAAACAATTAAAAACAGTGTTGGGTGTTATGAACGTATTTTACAAGAACGTAAACAAAACGCTACCCAAAAGACAATAGATGTATTTTTCCGTAAAAAATAAGAGTATGTATTGCATAAAGTGTTCTTAGAATTAAAGTGATTGATTAAAATGATTTTTATTTTTTTGTATTAAATTTTGACTATGTTTAATCATAAACCTCGATATACGCGAATTTCAGTTAACGCGATTTTTTTCGGAACGTATCCCTCGCGTAAAGCGGGGTATTACTGTATTATTATTTTTATAGTGAACGTAAAAGAAAAACTTACAGAATTATTATCATATTTTGACTTTCATTTGGATATTGTAATTTGTAGCATGTTCGACGATACGGAATACATTTTTTATTTAAAATCATAATATGTCTATGGTAAGTTCGTAATAAAAGTCTATGCTCTAACCAAATAGCGGGAAACAGAAATTAACTGTCAGAATAATTTAGAATTAACCATGAACCAACGCAGTGCGTAGTTTAACTGTGTCTGTAATACAATTTTATTACTATTTTTTGCAAAACAATAAGATTTCAAAATGTCATTTGATAGTGGCTTGCTTCCAGATCTACTTCCTGTATATTACAATAGCTTCTTTCCAACAAAGATATTTTGCCGCTGGCTCAGTTGTGGATGTTCACCTCAACCACTTTCAAACCGTGAACTATCAGTTACCTTAGCGGACGATGTTTACATAAGATATCAGTCAATTTCAAATCCTAAGGACCTTGCAGCCTTGTTTCAAAAGAAATGCCCTTTCAAAATAGACATCGGTGCCGTATACAACAGCAAGTTAGGCAATTTCTTAACATATTGTAGATATGATAAACACAGTTAAATTTAAATGGAATTTATTATATTTTTTTTATTAATTTCAGGCCTGCAGTGGCAAAAGCTGATGCTGTTGTTATTGCAAGAGAGCTGGTGTTTGATATAGATTTAACCGACTATGATGAAGTCAGAACATGTTGCCAAGGAGCGGATGTCTGTGACAAATGTTGGAAGTTTATGGTTGTTGCATGTCAGATACTTGATGCAGCACTAAAAGGTAAAGAAACAATCGATTAATTAAAGTTTAATTTGTGCCGGTAAAGGTAGAATATAGCGTGTCATGGATTATTACGGCGAAAAACTTGACAAACTAAAATGGCTACAAAAAGCTATGGCGCCGCGCGGCCATAATTGATGACAGAGGCGATGTACTGAAAAATATTTCGTATAATTTATCAGTGTTCTTCGTAGTAATGTGTGGTTTTAACGTGATTTAAAAATAATTTTAAATCGTGGCGTTGTGTTTAGCTTAGTTTGTGAATTTTTTCTCCGTAATAATCCATGACACGCTATTCTCTACTTTTACCTAAATTATACGAAATACAATTTAGTATGAAATGTTCCGAGCTTCGTTCCTTTGTCCACATTTCCGAAACAGGTCATTGCCAGGTGCATTGAAAATAAGTAGATTAATATAAATTTATCACTACAAAATTTCTACAGAGGCGTGCTTAAAGTCGAATTTACCAAATTTTCAACTGATGAAAAAATTAATTACAGAGCTATTTTTATATAATAATAGTCGATAATGTCTGGTGTCCCCGATTTCACACCTTCCAGTCTCCACTTTTTTATTCATACTAAATTTATATATTAATAGTCGATAAAATAATCACTCGCTTTTCACTTTTCACAAATGTGTGCGTACTGATGTCCTCGAGTCTTTTTCTTCTTCTACGAAATGTATTTGTTTGCGTACTTGAAAATTAATAATGAAATACCGTTATTATGTAATTATATATTACTAGCTGTAAGCCCGTTGCCCAGCAACGTGAGATTTTTGTTGAATTGTGTTTTGTTGCATTGTATTTTATTTTATTTTACTTTACTTTACTTTATTTTAATTTATTTTAATTTATTTTATTTCATTTTATTCAAAAAAGTGGAGACTGGAAGGTGTGAAATCTGGTCGGACAGACATACGGACCTTATCGGCTATTAATTATATATTATAATTAATATTATATTATATAATTATCATACTATATGACCAGTGGCGGATTAAGCTCTTTCGAGTCCCCAGGCGCAATAAATTTTGGAGGCCCTGTTTTCCGAATAACATAAAAGTGCTGAAAACTCTACGTAGAATAAAAATAGCATATATTATTTTAAATGTAAATTTTATATAATTATGCTATTTTTGAGGCTCTTAAAATTTGGAGTCCCTAAGCGAGCGCCGCTTGCGTTTATGGGGTAATCCGCCACTGTATATGACTATTGTTATACAATATTGAATTTTCTTTAATTCTCTTCAACAGAAGACTTCGCATTTAGCAGTGTACTGTGGGTATATTCTGGACGACGTGGAGTGCATTGTTGGGTGTCAAGTGCTGAAGCAAGATGTCTGACATCTGCTGGCCGTGCAGCTCTCGGAGACTATCTGTCAGTCATAGTTGGCGGTGATATGCAATCAAAAAAAGTTCATTTCTTAAGTGATAACATACATTCCAGTGTCAAGTAAGTAATTTTAATGTACAACACCAAGAACTAGCATATTTCTAGATAGAAAATTTAAATTAACTTTGATTATTCCACGTATTGTGTTACTAACTGTGACACGTGTTGCGATAGTAAGTCTGAAGATGCCTCTGAAAGAGGCGAAACACGTGTCACAGTTAGTAACACAATACGTGGAATAATCAAAGTTAATTTAAATTTTCTATTAAAATGAACTTCCACAAAGTTACCGCCGAAACCATCGAAAGTATTAGCATATTTCTAGCTATCTATTAAATTTCTCTCAGCTTGTCAACAGATGACATCTCGAAGTGTAATTTGGATAGTATATGTATAATGTCGGCAAGATTCTTCGTACTAGGTATAATATGGCGAAAGGTTTATACCAGGGGTGTAGAACCTTTCTATTTCTGAAGGCCAAATTCATTTATCTGATTCAACATAAGGCCGCAGTAAAGAAAACGTTGACACCCCCCCCCCCCCCCATTTTTTTCGACTATTGAAACATAATGGGGTGATTACGCTCTTTTTCCAAACGCTTGCGTATAATTTTTTGATCAAGTCAAAAGGCCGCAGGTTCCCCTCCACTGGTTTATACTACACAATAAGTGACATTAAGTAATATGCTTAATAATCTTTGTATTTCAGGCGTGCTCATAAGATAGTAAACACACATTTTGAAGGTATTCTCGGTGATCAACAGTTTATATCGACCCCAGAAGGCATGGCCAAATTTGTAAAACTTATTTCTGACGAAACTCTCTCGGCAAACGTTCAGAAATGTCTCTCCGATCTGCCACCTGATTCCGCTGTGAGATGGACAGCATTCGTTCAACTTTACAAGGCGTATTTGAATGAAGTAAGCATACTTTTATTCAAGATAATCGTCTAATATAGTATTGGTAAACCCAGCTTTTGAAAACTGCAGGCTTATCTAAAGCACCGTATCTAATAAGTGATAATAAAAAGAGTAGTAATTTAAAGACACTCAATTATTGTTGCAATACAACGGGCAACAACTAAAAATGGCTACGAGGTCGACGTCTCGGCCACCACTGAGATGGAAAGTGCAAAATTTTATAACACTATTGGGAATATTGTAGCAGAAAATGACTCAAACAAAAAATACTTACTGTAATCGACGTCAAGTACACACAGATGAAAGCAAAAAAAGATTTAGGCCCAAATTTCAAATAATAGCTTCTAGAACAGGGATGGCAAACAAGGGACCCTTAAAGAAGGAGGAAAAATTATCTAACCCTCTTGAACTTTTAGAAATGATTATTTAAAGCCTTAATTACTCAATCTATGTGACCCGCATTTTTTATATTTCTTTAATCAAATTTGACCCACTTGCGAAAAGCGTTCGCTATCCCTGTTCTAGAACATTATTTAAAAGTAATAATAAATTTGTTTACCTTACACTTTTAAGTATGCATTTTGTCATTCAAAAAAAAACATATTCTTGAAATAGGAATTATTATTCTTCTCAGATAAAAATCCATATCAAAAAAAAATGTTTTTTTTATGTTGTGTGTAGCAATGATAAAAATAACAAAAAACCTAATTTAGTCTAAATTAATTCACTCCACAAAGGGTTAAACTTTCTTTTCTATTTTTTGCAGCATGGCAGTAACCGAAAGTTAAAACACCTCGTTGAAGAAATACAACTACAGTGGTGTTACCCCAGGCTCGACATCAACGTAACGAAGGGCTCAAACCATTTACTGAAAGCCCCCTTTAGCATACATCCCAAAACTGGAAAAGTTTGCGTGGTGTTTCGTCTGTCGCAAGTGACTTCTTTGAAACCTCACAGCGTTCCTAACTTGGATGATCTACTCGATGATCAGTTGCCCAATCACCAACGAGCAAAAACTCTTATGCAGGATTCAGTCTCTGCGTTTCAAGATCACGTTTTCGCTCTGGAAAAGGAAGAGGCGTTTAGAAGGCGAACCAATGGTGAGTTTAATGCAAGTTTACTTTTGACCGTGCTTGATTTGATACAATCCAGAGTTTAACCAATACTTGGTGCGCGTTGGCATTATTATAAAAATTAAACTGACTAATTTGATGATATAGTAAGGATACGTATTATTTATTCTAAAGTGTATGCATTTCCATCAAGAATTAACAGTTAACAACACGAAATTCATTATTGCTAATTTAACAAATGTCTTACCCTACAAAACTATTTGTCTAATAATTTCTAAACATCCATTTATCTTATTAATCATAATCAAATTCTAGCCTAGTCATACAAAATTATCTAGCCCATGTCTATTTTAATCTACAATAAATATTATCGTGCATCATAATAGCATTTGTTTTCGAGGCATTAATTTGCAATCAAAATTGTACATCCTCGGTTGGAGTTGGTTCGTATGTTATCCAACAGAAAATCTCTTGTGTAATTAAAACAAATCACATGTTTGGCCGGCATAAAAAAGAAAGTAACTAATCCAATTAGTAAAGATGAAAATCCTTGAAAATTATTGTTCCTCGATGTTGCTACTTTTCAATTGTGATTTTTTTTTTTTCTGGAACTGTGACAAATATGGGATTATTAATTAGTCTTCAAAGCAAATTAGTTTAAATTTAAATGATTATGTATCATTACATTAGCTTCTTGTAATGGTTAATTAACAAAACTCAATTTATTATATTTTCAATAAAAGCTAGGATGTTATTTATACTAAACCAAGTTTAAACTATTAAGGGTGTAACAAACAATTCATTGTAAGAGGTATTCAACATTTTCATGATATTCAACATTTTCATGATATTTAATTTAGTGTCACTTATTCATATTTTGTATCTTAATCTGTGAATCCCTTTCATATTTGTATTACCAATTGATTGTTACACCCTCAATAATTTCACTTGGTTTAGTATTAATAACCCTCTATCAATGTATTAGGTAATCCCGGAATTAATGTCGTTTTTTACAGTAAAACTCAAATTTGATTTTTTTAATTATTTATTTTTTTTAAACAAAGTAATTACCAGTGTTGTCTACGAATCTTTGCCATCTATTTTCAATATCTAAAATTCCTTTCTCATAAAAGGTCTTTGGTTTAGATTCGAAGAACTCCGAGAGACCTGATTTTAGTTCTTCAATATTGTCGAATTTTTTGTTCCTTAATTGCGTTTCTAAAGAACGAAAAAAGTGAGTCACTTGGTGCCAAGTCCGGAGAATAAGGTGGATGCAATAAAACATCACAGCCAAGGTCCTGAGCCTTTTTTCGTGTCGGCAACGTGCGGAGGGGCATTGTCGTGCTGAAGAATAACATTCCTTCTATTCATAAGAGCAGGTCTAATATCTTGTAATTTTGTATTCAACTTGTCCATCTGATCACAATAAAGAGCTGCAGTAACAGTTTGTCCTTGTTTTAACACCTCATAATAAATCACACCTTTCTAATCCCACTACACGTTTGTATGGGATTTCAGTTAGTGCGTGAGGAACCCAAATGCCTTCTTTTTGAACATTCCCCAGTTTCTCTAGATAGCGATGAGTATTCGATCGTGATGTGCCGACCTTCTTGGATAATTGATCAATGGTCAGCATCGGATCTGCTTCAATTTCCGCCTTAAGGCCTGCTTCATCCACTTCGAGGCTCATCTTTCAAATCGAGATTGCCCGATCGAAATTTTCTGAACCTCGCTGGCACTTTCTTATGTCCAGAATATCACCGTAAATCTCGCAAATGGATTCTGTTGCTTCTGTTGCAGTTTTTTTTTAATGAAACAAAAACAGCATGCAACTTCTTAAATGTGTTTCCGAAGGACACGTCTCTGCCATTTTTGTAGATGGGGTAGAATTGATTTTTTTTTGTTTAAAAGAAAGGCAAAGAATGACAAAGAAGAGAAAAATAATAACACACGTCTTTACTGGTCAACAGACCCAAACATACTGAGTCAAAGTTGCATATTGAAAAAACAACATTAATTCCAGGATTACCTAATATATTCCTATCAGATGAAAATGCTCGTGATGAGCGAAACCGGTCTGAACCATATTAAATAAATTTGGAATTAGTACAAGTTTTTTTTTATTTTTTCGAAGCTATCAACTGATTTTAAAAGATTATAGAACGAAAATTCAATGCTGTTTTTGACCTTATTAATCCACTCATTTTTACTTTGTTAGTTATAATATGATTTAATAAACTTTTTTTTTTGCAGCTGAGGACAGCATAGAATTTTGATGGATCATCTTGCAGTCTGGATAAATACAAATAATGGAAATATTGCTACATTCTCTTCAACCATGTTTATGAAAATGTAAAAACTATGTTGTCAATAAACACTCAATAAACTATATTACATTTCAATATGTCTTTAATTTCTTTAGTGTCAGTTTATTTATGTAACGATTGAATAGGTCAGATGATTCACATCCAAATATGTTTTTGCACAGAAACCATACAAGCGGTAAAAGTGTTTGTAATACAATAATTGGCTTAGCTATTCGAAACCTCGGTGTGAAAATAACCTCAGTCATCTTTTACAAAAGCTACCATGCACTTCAATTATCACAGTACGTGGCCTATACTATGTTTTATATATAATAAATATCTATAGTCGGTGGATAGAATTATGTGCTAACTGTCTATCTTCTCAATCAATAATAGGAGTCACCTAAAAATATAAACGTTACCATGAAATATTACATATAAAATAAAGTAGACTAACAAAAAGTGGGTGACAATTACTGATTATTCAAAAAAAAGTATTGTGGAATCTAATTTCTAGTTCTCTGACTCAACTTCATAGAAATATTGATATTATTTAATATATTCACAAAACCGTACAGATTTTATTTACATGGAAATAAAAGAAAAAAAAATACACTGAACGAGTGAGCTCTTATCGGTGTAGATAGGATTGAATGCTTTCTTCGTTTTTAAAATAATTCACAAAACTGGAAACAAATGACTTCAAAAACAAATTTTTCACAGTTTTTCAACATGTAGCTTGCTGGTTTTTGTTATCATATAATTTAATTGGTTTTATATTAACAGGTTAACAATATGCCATGTTAATAGAGTGAATATAAATAGAATACAATTAAATCACATTTTTTAATATAACTCCTACTTTTTCAATGTTTGTGCACTCTGCAAATAGCGTTCTCGGAGGTTTTAATCCCCACCAATGTGACAATCTTTGATTTAATTGTATATCAGGCGCTTAATGTAAGAATGATCTTCCACGGGATCATGCTCCAAAATTGTGTGTCTAAAAAGTGTGAATACTTATTTACAAACAAAATAGTATTCATCACTAATTATGTAAAACATAATTTTCGCACCGTTTCCATGGTACCAACTTGCCTCATACTAGCCATGTATGTGATAAATGATTTTAAATTTCTAAAAAGAGATTTTCCTGAAAAAATTAGAAAGGTATTACATTTACTTTTTAGACAACCGTTATGAAATAATAGAGTCAGTATCATCTCCATAATTAAAACAATGCACAAATAGTTCTTTATCACTGATCCCTGCTCAAAAAAAGTAAAACATTACATGTAATGATACTAATCATGAAGTGTAAAACTTATGAAAATTTGCTTGTTTACCAGTTGGTGCATTATGGTGGTTAACAATTTTAACAAATTCTAATCAACAAGAATTATGTGGATCACTCAACGGACGCACAATCTATCTTCAACTCGGAGAGCATGGAAAAATTCTGCATCGTAACCAGGTATGCCCATAGCTTCGTCAGCTCTTTTATTGCACATAGGCTATGACTTTTTTTTCCAAATGCCACTAAATAATTTGGAGAGATATTCTAAAAATGAATTCTATTTGTAAAAGCAATAAAAATTTCCAATATGATTGACTGTCAAATTTCAAAAAGATTATAATTTAACAATTCAATAAGTCTATTGTAGCAGAGCTACAAATTTCTGTCTTATCTTCATTTATATAACCAACTTAATACCCAGTGGCGGATTAAGCACTTTGGAGGCCCTAGGCGCAATAAATTTTGTAGGTCCTATTTTTCGAATAACATAAAAGTGCTGCAAAACTCTTCGTAGAATAATAATAAATATTGAAAACTGAAATTAAAATATAAAGGTTTATATGATT
The DNA here is from genome assembly GCA_030503985.1 of Himalopsyche tibetana. NCBI lineage: Eukaryota > Metazoa > Arthropoda > Insecta > Trichoptera > Rhyacophilidae > Himalopsyche > Himalopsyche tibetana. Next base: position 26,415,121 of record JAPJYX010000019.1, on the reverse strand, counting down.
TATGCTTTGAGGCCCACGTGCGCGCCTCTTGCGCTTATGGGGTAGTCCGCCACTGTTAATACCATGCGATAGATTTTAATTGGGCCCTCTAGAAGTGAAACTAGTAAAAAGGTAAAACTTTTTTCTCAGACTTAAGTACAATCACGTCTTTATTTGGTGTTTTGGTGGATTGTATATTTTTAGTATACGGATATAACACTATTGCAATGTGTATTAACTGAGGTTACTTCAGTTTTACGATACTTTAAGGCGTGTAGAATATTACAACCTATCTAACTATTTTTCTTCTAAAATACCTCTTGGCTTACTTCACCTTTAATGGGCCCAATTGATAAATAAACATTGATAACGACCATGCCAGGACTTGAACCCAACCATATCTGATCACTAGGCCAAGGAGTGTTAGTTAGGCATAGATACTGAATATTATTATTATATTATACAGATAAGGATTAATAAAATGAACTAAAATATTTTGTTGGAAATTCATTTTACATTATGAAAATTATTAAATATTATATAAAATGTTAGAATCAATCTTGCTTCATTACTTAAGCAAACTTTGCGATAGTAAGTCTGAAGATGCCTCTGAAAGAGGCGAAACACGTGTCACAGTTAGTAACACAATACGTGGAATAATCAAAGTTAATTTAAATTTTCTATTAAAATGAACTTCCACAAAGTTACCGCCGAAACCATCGAAAGTATGAAAATTATTATTATGTTTTTGGTGTAAAATTGCTTTATTAAGAATTCGGCATTGACATTAGGGAATAATTATTATTAATATGCTTACTACCAAATTTTAAAAAAATACAAACAACTTCAATAATGCATATTTCTTTTTTAGACTTCTCTGGAATATCACCCAGCCCATTGTGGAGTTGAACTCGTCACTTGCCCATCGTGTTCAATTCAAATAACAGTAAATCATCTCCAATTACCTCAAATATGCTCTGAAAAAAAAGCTGGTAAATAAATAACTACATTTCATTGATTTTCTTTTTGTAAAATGTTTGTTTCTTTAATTGAGCATATCGTATTATGAATTTCAGCAAATGATTCTACGAGCAATAATTGCAATTGTGGAAGTTTGGCAATATGGGAACCGTCTGGACACACTGGTCCTACACATCTGTGCAAGCTGTCAACTGAAAACATATTCACAAGTTTTACTAGATCAGTTGGGATATCCTTTGAATCTGTCGGACAGAATTCAACAGGGTCATTCTCATTATCTTTTATCGCCCAACGTGAGTTAATATTTACAATTTATTTTTAAAAAAAAACACATTAGTTATGATAATATGATCTTGTTGAAAAATGGATACTTTCAAAATTAAGAGCATACATATTTCCTGTTTGTCACTGTAAAAAATTCTCTTGTTTTAATTCTTATACAAAGTAATATCCAAATAAAATATTTGCAGAAAATAAAAGATAAACGATTCTTGATAGTTTCATTTATATCATTTAAATTTTAAAAAAAAAACAATTCTAATTTGAAATTTAAAGCTAGCTTGAAAAATATCAAAATTAAGCCAATAATATCACCAAATAGTAAATACTGTTAACTCTTAACGCGAAAAGACATTTTTAATAAAGACAAGAAAGAGTGTTGTTCTCATTACTGGACTCAGTTTATAGCCCTTATTATGAGCCAAAGTGGTACTTGGACTAATTAATATATAGAAATAGAATAAATGCGAAAAAGTTGTGTTTTATTTTTTAATTTAGCAGAAGGTCTTTATCACCTCAGATTGATTTCAAGTAGTGTAAAAATGAGGGCAAATAGATGAATTTTATCACATAACACTTTTTAGGAATTCATAGTTGATATATTATTAACATTGTATTTATTCAAATGATACATAAAATATTTTTTAACCAGGAAACCAAATTATTGTCAATGGCATGATAGGCCAAAGCGGTGAGATCAGTTCGCCAAATTTTCCATCACTTTACCCGCGAGACTTTGGTATTGAACATGTGCTATCTTGCATGAGCGAAAACTGCACCATCAAGCTCCTGTTCACCGATTTCCTCATCTCGCCCTCCTCTATTATGGAGGTAAGAAATAGGTATATTAAATTAGAACACTTTACAAGCTGATGAAATATAATACGCTCAGAATATTCTTTTACATTCCTGTTGTTTTCAGTTCTATGATTGGGACGGCAGACCGCTGCAGCTTGTTTCAGGAATCATAGCAAGACCTCCTCCAATTTATTCGACCGGGTCATCACTAACAATAAGATTTTTTGGTAACGGCGGAACTTCTTTGGGTTACAAAGCGAACTATCAATTTAGAGCGAATTCAACAAAAAATCAAAGTAGACCACACACAGGTCTGTTTACTTTACATTTTATAACATATAAATATTTTTTTAACACTCAATGCACGAGAGATCTTGCTCACTACTGGAGGCTAAAAACGGGCAGTAATTAACTACTTATTGTAAAAAACATGCCACTACAGAAACCGCTATAATTATATTATAATAGCTTTAAGTTATTTTAATAATTGTTTAACTAGGTACATTATTCACTGTTTATCACCATTAAAATATGCATTGAAATTGAATCCATGGGACCCATTGATTTAAAAGGTAGTTCTTAAAAAAAAATACCTTAAAAAACCTTTAAAAAAATAAGAGTGGGAAGAAATAAAGCTTTATCTTATCTGTAGTGCTATTCCCGCATGCATAGTGCTTATTTCGGACGATTTGTATACTCAAAATATGATTGTGTTGAGTATTTCAGACCGTTCAAAATAAGTACTTGGATGCGGGAATAGCTCTACTGGGGTATTAAACAATTTCAAAGCTGCACTGATTCTCGAAATGTGTAATAACTATTGTACTAGTTTTTACACAAAAAATTAGGCTCTATTTCTACCCAACCCTGTTCCTGCAGTAGATGTCTTATGAAAATAACTTAATTCGTTTCTCATAACATAGTTATAGAAAAATATTAAATAAAACATAGTGGAGTATTAATACTTTGTTGGACAATAATGACCACCAGAAAAACAGAAAAATTATCCATCTTCAAAGGACCACATGTCATAAATATTTTTCCGATACATTAAATATTGTATCGTTTATAAACATGTATTTTTCTTTATAGAGTGTGGTGGTGAAGTAGACAACCTCGGCGGCACTATATTCATGACTGGTCTAACAGGGTATTATGATTGTATATGGACAGTGCAACCAGCTCAAATAATATCCCATTTTAAAACTCATATTTACCTTAAAGTTCTTGAGTATGCTGATGAAGGTAAATACCACAACTTTGATTAACTTTTAACAAATATTATTATAACCTATCTCAATAACCAGATAACATAGTATTGTATTCGTTGTAGCAAAAACTATTAAATTAAATCCATTGTATTTTAATACACACTCGTTTGTCCATATTCACTCTTTATGAGGAGCATATGGCAACTCCATGAATTCCCGTCACCTGCCAATTGCTTTTCTTCTTTCCGTGACATGCCAACATCCATCAGATCCACCATATGCATGCTCAATACCCGACAATCATCCAGAATTGCAAATATAATACCTTCTAAATGAAATTTTAATCTCATAAATAATGTCACATGCATCCATAGCTGAACAAACATAATACTTTTTACAATATCAGATTAAAATATTGTTTTATTGTTATAAAGCACAAAATATTCTAGAAACTCATTGTAATCTAAGTCTTGTTCGTGCTTTAGTTGTCAACTTCGTTTACTTTGGTTGTGAAGCTAACAAGTTAAGCTAATAGTTTCAATTGATTTATGGATTTCTGTTTGACGACATGGATGTCATATATATTTAAAAAAATCCTTCCCACCACCTATCTGATCTTAAAAATGCATTAATACTTTTTGCTAAAACTGCTAGAACATAAAAAGAAATAACCATAAATGAGTATCAGTCCGTTTTTCTCTATTAATTTATAATGAGCTTAGCAAAACAAAATCAACTTTAAATACATAATTGTTTTTTAAGAGGTGAATATATGAGAACATTATTAATGCAATAAGATAATATTGACTGTGGAAAGGAAAAAGGACGTAACCCACACATATCAAATTTTACAGGAGACGCTAAAAACGTGTTTTGATGATTTTGTGACATATGCAAATTATGAATTATACACAACCTTTAAGTGCAGGGATACTTCTAAACGGGTGTTTAATTGACATAAACTAATATTAATTAAAGAAATTGTCTCGGAAAAACCTTTATTTTAGTGTTTTTTCTTGGTTTTAATTTTTTAAAAAAAGTCATCTATTTAAAAGCTTAATTCAGATACTTATTCGGCATTTTCAGCTTCCATCCCTTTGATAGAATGTGTGTAAAGTTGTATACATTGTGATTATCGAAAAAAAGCTGTTTTAGAAAATTGAGGGTTACGTCCTTTTTCCTTTCCACAGTCGATATGAAATACTCACTTTAATCTTTCTTTTTATATAATGGTTTTAAATAACAAATTAAGTCTGCTAATGCAATATACATTAAAATATCAAAGTTCAACCAGTTGTCCAAACAACAAACTATTAAACTTACGCTATACTTACAGTGCTATATCTTATATAATATAAATTTATACAACTATGATACATTAGCGATATATTCCACCATTCATATCATATTTAAGTCATTACATATTTCATATAACCAGCATACTCAACTCTTCTCATTAATCTGTATATATTGATTTTTCCTTCAGGGGAATTAGCAATTCACCTCGGACAAACTTCTGAAGATCGGCTGATAGAAACCTTCATTGGTGATCACAAAACTCCGATTGAACATGTCGCTCCTATTTCTAAAGGGTTTTATATATCTTTCAAGGGTACTCTTATACCATCATCCAAACTTATCATCGCTTATGCTACCTTTGCATATATGGGTACGTCAGCAACTATTGGTAAATATTTTTTAATCTCTTCGTGGAATTGTGATTCACCGCTCTTTTTATGTATTTTTAGATTGCCTGACTGGAATTGATCTTCTATGCGGAAACAAGAGGTGTATATCAATTCAATTGATGTGTGATTCGGTTGATAATTGTGGAGATAATAGTGACGAAATCGGGGAATGTGAATCAGGTAAAATTTGCTTACATTTCCATATAAAAGATTCAATTTTAACAATTTTGTAATTTTGAACCTATAAATACTTTGGACATGATAAACTTATTTAATTTCTAAATATATAAAGTCACTACCCAAAAATCCTTTATTTGTCTGAATTCCCTGTCGCAACCTTTAGGCGACTCTTGGCAACATGCTTATTGGGTAGTCTTTTGTTCTTTTTCTAAGTCTGTTCTTCTAGAGTTTTCCATATCTATTACAAAAAGACGAGTGCTTCACTCTATTAACTGGATGGCTGCCACAGACGAGATATCTCGTCAAATATTTTGTGTTCAACACGCCAGAAACGAGTTACCTCGTCAACAACTAATTAAATTAATAATAATTGCAAATTATAGCCGGCGAGTTAGGTACAACAGGCAGTCAAAGGGGTAACAAATAACATTACTAGTACCCACAAACAGTGTGTTTATTCTCTAACTCCCTTTTTACTCACATTACTATAAAAGATTAGCTCTCTTGATTTGTGAATTCATAAGCTATAGTCTGATTACTTACCTTCATGCAAACACAGAAGCGGGACCTACTGAAATTAGCGGACAATACTGGTGGCCGATAAAAGGTGGAACAACAGGTGGTGGAAGCGTCTTAGGAGGCGCTCTGTTGGCAGGAGGAGCAGCTCTCGCCGGTGTGGCGCTAATGCTTGCCGCTGCTCTCTGTCGACTTGCACTGCGAAACCGCCCACCGTCGCCTCCTCTCACTCCACACCACACTGATCACGCTCGGACCATTGCGCATTTATTAAGTAACTAAATTCTACCACCATATTTTGATATTCAATTGTTGCAAATCAAAAAGGCTTGCTCGATATAGAGAGGTTTTAATTTGTTTGACTGCTTCAATTGTGAAACCTCTTGTTTAAGATATAGCAGACTTGGATGATCAAGATAACCCTCCGATATATGAACCGCCTCCAGAATATAGCCAAGTCGTGAAACCGGTTCGTCCTCGACGCAAGCATTCAGCACAAAGGTATTTAAATACTCTCAAACAACTTGGATAAATTTAAAATGCATATACTTTTTTTCAACCTTTCGCGGCTTTGTTATTTTATGGATGAATATTTCAATACGTTGCTTTTATAAAAAAACTTTCTCAATTCTTGGTCAAATAATGAAATCAATTTGCTTGACTGAAATATAATTATGTTATGTAAAGGAAACGAAATTTATTTTGTTCACTGTGGGCTAAGTTGGTTAGACCTTGCTCTACCGACCAGGTGGGTCTGGGTTCGCTTCCTGGTAAGGTCAAGGTCAAATTTGGATTTAAGACCTAAGACGTGGTTGTTTGTGATCTCAATTTACCTTGTGTTTATCTCGAGTGACTTACAATAAATTCTCATCAAATTTTTCTTGTATGATCTTTCAACTTTAAAATATTTGGCACATTGGCATTAGCTGTAGTGCCAAATATTTTTTTAATTTAAAAAGTAAAGAAATGTATTTAAACAAAAACTTACAATGAAATTCATCAAAAATTTCAACACTGTTATATAATTTTTAGGCTTATTGAGAGGGATTCGCCTTCACAACAGATATGCGAAGATGACACAATACTTCCAACCAGTTCCGTGGTGAGGAATCATCTTGTATGTTTTTTATTTACAAATAGTTTCATTTCCATTTACTTATAATATATCCGTTTTCAGTGCACAGAAACAAAAAAAAATCCAGCCCTTAATCAAGACATGCTTTCGAACAATATATTAAGAAGAATCTCAGATGGTTCACCACCAGCATCTCTTGAGACGACCGGCTATGATGAACAAGATCTAGGCTTATCTCTAACACTGTCTACATCTTCACAAAAAGGTAGTCTGATACATATTGTCTTACGTCAATCATAACTTTTTTTTATAATTTTGATGATTGGAACGTATACTTAAAGCTTTAGTTATGAAAATATACCCTATATTTTATTTTTATATTTTTAATTAAATCTGCTTTTTAAATATATTTATGTTTTTTTGAAAGCAACTAATGAGTGTTTCATATTAATTAACAGTTCACTTACACAACCTTTCAAATAAAATATAGATTGTATCTGTTAAACTTGATAAAATACTGAGTTGATTAATATAAAAAAGTTCTCTGAAATAAAATAAAATATAGGGTATATACCCTATATTTTATTTTTATATTTTTAATTAAATCTGCTTTTTAAATATATTTATGTTTTTTTGAAAGCAACTAATGAGTGTTTCATATTAATTAACAGTTCACTTACACAACCTTTCAAATAAAATATAGATTGTATCTGTTAAACTTGATAAAATACTGAGTTGATTAATATAAAAAAGTTCTCTGTGTCAAATAAAAATAATTTGTCTTATTTTTCCATCTTAGATACTTCAAAATTTCAAGATCTACAATGGCTAACAACCACATCAAACCGATTGGCATCGACTCCGTCAAATTTAAGCGCGGTGTCATTCGATACGCTTAACTCAAGTCAAGAGAGAATGGTCAACGTTGTTCCGCGATTAACTAAGAGCCACTCACAGGATAATTTATTAATGTTTAGAACCAGTGTTCCTAACATGGTGCAAGACAATTTTTGTTTTAATTTTCAAGTTCAGTTACCGAAGGAGACTGGAAATTTTCGAGAACCAGAATCAAACAACGAGAATCGTTTTTCATTCAACCAGCCAGTACTCACTCATCTGAGGAATATATCAGACGGGGTTAATCATTATTTGATTGCGGATCCGCAAATCGCATCGACGAGTGTGGTAGATAATATTCCCTCTCTCAGTCCTATAACGACTGAACAAGCTTCCTAATTCTGTAAAAACGAAAGCATTAGTGTATCTTTCGTATTATCAAGTAATAATGTGAACTGGGATATTCAGAATCAATTTGATAATTTTTATAAATACATATTTGCTTGATTGAAAGACAAAGTCACATGTGTGTAAAAATTATCACAAGGGGTAAACAAGTTAATGTAGTACTGCGGGCCAGCTTTAATACTACTTGAGTCAAAAGAATGCAAGCTATTTTAAAACCAATCAAAATGGTGACATTGATATATGCATTATTTTGTCTTTTGTGGTGTTCATAAAGTCATGACAATGCAAACTTCAACATATGAAGTCACATTATTATATAAATGTCACAGATAAGTAAGATCCCTACATTTTAATAAATACCCCTTAGGATTTTAATATAATATATATTCGGTATACTGGCAGAAGACATTAAGTCAAAAACCTTGTTTTGAAATAATCGTCATGTTTGATGATGAAATTTTAGCACTCTATTTATGCACTATAACTATTACTAATCGTTTCAACCACTTCATGAAATTCGATAGTGATTAATAATTTTTAATCCATATCCAAAAGTGTTAAATAGTTTGTTTGAATTGAATTTAGTTAACCCTTTCCGGTCATATGTCGAATCTCATTCGACATTTTTCTTCTTTATTGGTATCGAGTTAAAATAAGTTCAAATGTATTGAATATATTTTTTTTCCACTCGTATCTATTACAGCGGTATTCTGACCAAATAATCAAATGGTTTTTATCAATATTGTAATGTGAAACCGTACGCCTGCAATGGATACAAAAGGGTCGTTTTAGGGGTCGGCTCGCGCAGCTCGGGCGCTAAGTTCTGCATTCTTCTTTCCAACAGTAACACTTGCCACATGCACTTGAAAATTATTACTGATATGTACTATTGTTCTAATAATTCTAACCTTGCAAAAATGCCTAAAATTAAAAAAAAAACGCAAAAAAAGAAACTTGATACATATATTGTATAACATGTAAGACAAAACCTGGGCTATGATAAATGCTTTCACTGTTATCATAGTTAAGAAGTTTTTAAAATATAAATAATAAGGTCATTATTGTATATATTTTGAAAAGAAATTATACTGTTGCTATAAATCTAGTAAAAAAAAATATGATTGCAAATATTAGTTTCCTTTGTGATACTGTAAATCTATTGTGGACCAGGTGGAATATTTTTTTATTTTTTGTGGACCAGAAAGGGTTAATATATATTATGTTAAAATAATGTAAAAATACACAGAATATGACTGAATTTGTTTTTATTATGAGATACATGTTAAAATCTGCTTATCTAAAGTCATAACTCAAAACAGCCCATTTTTGACTTTTGCAAGTATATCGTTGATATGATGAAAATTTTGGCTTCAATCTTATGAAAATATTACAACAAAATATTTATTGGTTTAGTCCAGGCGTGGGGAACCTGCGGCCTTTTGGCTACTCTGGTACGGCCTTCTGGCCAATTCTGTAAATTTGTAAATACATGAGATTTTGGATTTGAAAATTCCTGGAAGACCTAAAAAAAGGTGCCACGCTGCTAATTTGGGCAAATACGTAAATTCTTGAGATTTTCGATGTCAAAATCAATCCTTGGGAGACCTAGAAAAAGGTGCCATGCTGGAAATTTTAGGAAATCTGCAAATTTCTTTAGAATGGGCTATAGAAGTTGGCATTAAATTGTTTACGGCCAAAGATTCCTGTCAATGTTTGCTGCGGCCTTATGTCGAATCAGAAAATGAATGCGGCTTTTAGAGAAGAAACGATTCCCCAACCCTGGTTTAGTCCATCTTTGTTTTTGTTTAATAAACACAGGTATAACAGCTGAATGTAGTAGATAGATTTAAATAAATTGTAGTTTGAAAAATATTAATGTACAGGTATACATTAGAGATAGCATAGTGTGGATGTCGCATTGTCTACTTGTTTAGTCTGCTTGCAAGAAAGATAAGAATGTTTTTTCCATGACATGCCTGGCGAGAACACTTCACTATGCTGCCTCACACAATGCATACAAGACTATTAGATGCTCATAGATAGATCTGTAACAATAAAAAAAGCAGTGTGTTCTTTTCAATTATTTATTTATTGAAATATAATGAATCTAACATTATTTATAAAAGTTATAATATAGGTAATGAAATATGCATAAATTGTCAACGTTGAATGGGTAAGCTATATAATTATTTGTAAAACGCAGATCAAAAAAATATTCCTGTTATGACTGTAGACAAATCAGTCTACATTTTTTGGTAAACACCTAGTACACTCATTTTGCAAACAAAAATTAATCATTTCACGCCGACTTCTGCATCAGACTCTTTAAATTGTTTTGATTAAAAAATAAATGCTTGTTTTTTTGGAATAGTTCTTAAGACTTACAAAAATTGAAACAATATGGTAACACCCCTCATCTGAGGGTATTTTATTGATGTCTTAGAAATCAATCACGACATTGCGAATGTTGCCACAAGTCGCAGTAATAATAATGACTTGAAGGAAGAATATTGAAATATAAAAGTCATGTCCATAAAATAATTTCCAATGGAATTATAAAAATCGAAAATTTATAGAAAAACTGCCTGGTTAGTAAGCATATTACATTTATAACACAAAGACGTGGTGACTTATCAAAGCTTTCTACATAAGTGGGTAAAATATTGTGAAAAATATCTTTGAAAATGACAATAAATTGAAAAAATTTTAATAAACATAAAATAACACATTTTTCAAACACCTAATATTTTCCTTACAATTAATTTATTAGTAAAAAGTAACGTAGATAGGTAATTATTCCTAAAATGAATTGGAAATGATGTTTTCTTAACATATGACTAGAGACACGTATTTTTAGCATTTATTTTTTTTTTCAATTTTGGCTTTTTGATTTTAAATTTTGTAGCATTTAAAATGTTTAATTGTTGTATCTATGTAGCATCTAATTTTAATAGATATTAATTAAAAATAATTATCAATTTTAATATGTTTAAACATTATGTATTATATTTAAAATACAATTCCAACTCTATTTTTGTGATTTTAGGAATGAAAATAAGTAGTTTTAAGAGGAAAATCTTCATCGATACTATTTTGCAGGCTTCATTTTATGTCCTCAATTTCTTTGTTGATGTTTGTACACATACCTCAAAAACAATCTTAACCTTTAGAGTATGGACCTTGTACGTAGGCGCCATTTTTCTGTAAATGAGTATGGGAGTACTTTTAACTCAACACAGGAGTGTTTGTCTGTAAGCATATTCTACGTATGAATTACATATATTCATTAAGAAAAAATCACAAAATTGTCATGTTAAGAAAAGGCAGTTAATTAAAGTAATGTCTGTATAGATCTATTCACTCCTCTAAAGGTTAAGTCAGATGAAATCAATTTGAATCAAGTGACACGCTGTGTGCGTTTAACGGTGTTAAACTTCGCTATAGAAATTAGCCATAGAAAATATATATTGATATATATTAGAACTTTTCTTTAAGAGATTAAATAGTTTTACATTATTTTCTAATTTTAGCATCTATAGCAAAATGTTAAAAATAAGTGTCTCTACACATGACTAATTTTGAATCTCCGTAAAACATAATAGAAAAGAAATTATTGGCACCGAGAAGTAAATGGTAGGAAAATTTTATAAAATAGCAGACATGGAAGAATCGACAATGGTTAATGAAATCAGGTCATTTCTTAATTAAAATGATTTGTGAATCAAAATTTCCATGATTTAAATACCAAATTATTCATATTAATCTGAAATTTTCGTTGGGATAAAATTGACATATTGATGTGGTAGAAAAAAAAACAGCATACACTGAATTGTTTTTTTTTATATAAATATATCAATAAATTCACTCAATTCAACCATTGGTAAAATGATGGAAACAAATTTATTATTGAAACTATAACCAAAAATTAAACTTATTGGCAAAATTCATTATTATTTGCCGTTTAAAAATCTCTTGTAATCATCGGATAGTAAATTTAAACTCACACAAAATACTTCCACTCACATATATCTTAAAATAATAGAATATAAATTGTCATCTTAATAATTCATCAAATTCATAAGTCGTATTTATCTACTGCTACAATCCCATGGAAAAAACCATGGCTAGTCAATTTTTTTAGTGTCGTGAAGTTTATTAGAAATAATATGTTTATTAGAAACCTGTGAAGAATTTTTTAGATAATAGTCAGCCTTTTGGCATATCACATTCATTAGTTTGAGACTAGTTTCGCACTTGTTGCGTTCGCATCAAATCAGAACAACGAAATGAATTAGTACTATTAGAAGGTAATAAGATATTTCAATCACATCCTGATGATGATAATTGTAACAAAATGGAACTATCTAGACACGTAAAATCTTGTGATTTTTCCATTCCGATTGGTGACAGCGTATGTCTTTTTTCATGTTTTAAGTATCTGCATACCTGGAAAGAATTTCATTTAAGGCTTCATAATATAATTCAACATGCACTGCTTCAAAAGTAATTGATAATTTACCCTGGACGATTAGATTAGCACCATTCCAAGGCAGAAATCAAAATATATAATCAAAGTATATTTATGGAATATAAACAGATTGTATATATATATAAAAATAACTATTAAAAACAATTGCGGTTTGGATAAATTCTAACATAATTTGATCATGTGTAATATCCAGTTTAAATATCCGTTTCATGTTTATTAGTCCATAAACAAATTAATAAAAAATATTTAAAAAAAATACTAGACATAATTGGTATACCTATTTAAATCTTAAATAGTATTCGTTATAATTGAAAAATCATCTCAAGCTTATCTGATAGTATTTTTAAATAATATTAAGAAATAAATTTGACACATAATGGAAATTTAATATTACAGTCCCCAAATAGAAACAATTTTACATTGACGGTCGTTTAAAGAAATATTCAAAAGCTATTAGATGAAAATAAACATAATTGGGTTATAATGGAATATTTTATGTGCAAATATAAGAATTTCTGGCAACACAGAAGTTCACTGTTTACGATCCAGACTCGGATATAAAAATGAGAAAATTTTATACAACTTAAAATAAACATGTAATTGATATCACCTTCAAAGAAAACAGTGAGTTTATTTTATGTTATGTCATATGTATTATGTTAAATTAACAGATTTTCATACCAATAATTTCAATACTTTCAATCAACAAATACCTAATCAAGTAAGTAGATGAGAAATAGTCATTATTAAACCGAAAGAGATATTTGTCAAATTAATATTTTTTAAATATTAAATTATAAACAGAGGCTCCTGAGAAAAAACCAGTGCTACAATATTTGAATCAAAATTTATTAAAACCATAGTGAAATAATCATATTCTTTGTGCATACACATATAGGTATAATATGGATTGTAACAGTCATCGTTGTTTTCTTTAAACCGCTGGAGTATGATCCATGGAACTTTTTAACAGGCTACCGGACATTCTGAAATAAAACAAAATATATTAACTTAAAAAGGAAGAGCTTCACACAGTACAACAATAATCTTGGGGATATTTTAAAAAAAAAAGTCAATTAAAAATTGTACAGATATTAGAATATATCATAACACGTTTTTCCTTAAGACTTAAGCAGAATGTCACAATCTAATAACTGGTTTACAGAGTGAAAAACTCTACTACGAGTCCAATATCAATATTATGTTATTATTTGGACAGTTATGTTGTGAATAACATTTAAATATTTATATATTCTACAATATTATTTACATACAACAGAATTTGATTAATCAATAGTTAAATAAAAAATTTAAAAAACTTCATTAAAGAATTTTCAAATGCAGTTTTAACGACCGGAAGATGATATATATTTAATTTATTATTGCGTCACAATCTTTTCCATTCTTTTTCTTAGCCGCTGAAAAAATAATCTAATCCTGTCATAAATCATTACGTCCAAAAAAAAAAAACACTTGGAAACTACTTTCACATTATCTATTTAAGATCAGAACAAGTTTTCGCGAGCACAATCAACTGATAATTCGACTGCCTCAATGCCAAGAAATGAACACCTAAAGAAAGTCTATATTTCCAAGATTTATTTCAAAGAAAATCCCTAGGAGTAGAAATATAATGTGAGCTGTGTCCCTTTTCATGATTGGGTGAAGCGATACAACCAATATAATAAACAATGATTAAAATGAGCAATACAGGATAGTGTTTGACCATTAAAAAAAACCTATGAGTCGATAAGGATGCAATTCAATTATTGAAAATTTTTCCTGGTTTATAAAAACCTTGAAAATATTATACTCACTTGCTTATCATGTGTTTGTAGATACTGTACGGCAAAATTGTGATCGTTATAACACCGTCGCTGGCTTCAATAACCTTCGTTATCTCCTTGTCTTTCAGACCGACAACATTCTGTCCGTTCACTTCAACGAGCTGATGATCAATAAGCAGTCCGTTTCTTGCAGCCGATGAATCCTTAACTAAGCCAATAATTTTGCCGTCTTTGAAATGAAATCCGATGTGGCCAACAGAGTCCTTGTGAAGAGTCAGAGTACGTTCGAATGGTCTGAAATGGGAAATATCAAATGATCGTATTCATTCATTAATAAGATAAGTACAGATTACAAAATACAGTATTGTTTGTGGCTTCTAACAATTCATTTCAGTTTTAGACAATTATTTCCAAATCCATTGAAAATAATGATACACGGTCAATTGATTTAGTAACAGACACAAGCACATTATTTTGTGAGGCAATAGGAAAACATGAATTTAAAACAGGAAGGAATCATATTTTTACGATTGTTAGATGCTAATTTATAAAATCAACTTAACAAGGAGATTCATCTTAGACTTCTGTCATGACTCATAATAGACCTAGAATAAAGTTGCTCACTGCGTCAAAAATAAGTATAAATTATTCAAAATTATTGTAACAGGATTAAAATACCTGTCCCTGATGGCCAGTCCGATTCCATTGACAGGAGCCGCTTTCAGAAGTTTGTGACCTTGGTCCATGGACATTCCAGCCGTGGCTTGATTATTTATTTCCAAAATTTGATCACCGAAACGCAAGCCTGCCAAAGCGGCGGGGCTGTCCTTCATCACCAGACACACAAACAATCCATTGCTGACTTCCCGGAGCCTGAGGCCGATTTTTCCTTTGCCATCTTTGCAGAGCACAATCTGTCGAATGCCCTGAGTCACAAATGACTTCTGCAACGCTAGAGAATTGCCAGATAACGGTGCAATCATTCCAGATGCCAAATTTGAATTGGGCGTTCCATTGTACTGAAATATCAAAATGGTTGGGTGATATTGACATTAAAAAAAGAAGCAATTAAAAAAAACAATAGTAAAACTATGCAATATAAGTTTTAGATTAATTAAACTTCTAAATTAGATATGAGTCATCTGGTATCAAAAGCAGAACTGTTCCATACATCATGTATAGAACAGTTCTGCTTTTGATACCAGACAACTATATAATAGGCAACATTTGAAAGCTTGCCTATTAAAGATGAACATAGCTATTGATTACAAAAACTTCTATGGAACATATACATGTCATTTTTATTTATTTTGTCACAAAAACTCTGATTATTTAATCTCAACCAAAGAGTAATTACACAATGAGGTTTCAGAAATAAAATATTTTTTAATTGTCAGGTGCACGTATTTTTCAATTTGAAATTGAGCAAAGATTTGAACTATAAGATGGCAAATTGTGCCGACAGCAACTTTACAAATTTTGTTTGTACCTGAGACACAGCTGTTGATTCGGCAATTTGCATATACTCTGGCATGTTTATGGCGATTAAATCAGGGGTAAGTTCTAATCCCATAAAATTACCGAGAGCCGGATACATGGTGGTTTGATTTGACGGAGCAGTACCAAGCCTGCTCACCGCTTGGGCGGCTACGCCGACTTCCATTTGAGCTCTGGCCATATGATCGACCTTCATATCTTCCAATGATGGATAGAGCGCCATTCTGTAAGCAATGTGTGAAGAACAAATTTTAGATAATATTCAACTATAAAATTTCATTAGTTGTATTCAACTTAAACTAAAATCAGCACATTAGATGGTTTTAGACTTTTATCATGCAATAATCTCACATAATTTTGAATAGATTGCAAGAGGATTATATTGATAGTCGATATAATACTGATGAATCGATCATATTCGATAGTTGAAATTACCAAAAATTACAGATTAAAGCCATCGCGCGTGATTCGGAGTTTTAAAAAGATGATCTGTCATCAACATAGCTGCAATTATTATTTAAGATTTCGATTGAAGGTAGATTGATGGAATTTCAGTATTCAATTTGACTGATTAAAATTTAGGATTTATGTCATACCAAATTTAAAAATAAAATACAAACAACATGATGACTATTAGAAACCTCCATAACACGTCCACTGCGTCAAAATATCGCATAACTTACAGAGAATCTGAAAAATATTCAACTTTCTAAACCATAGTTTCTCAACCTTTTTAAGCCCGTGGCCCCCTTTTGAGTCTCATATTTTTCCGTGGCCCCCCTAACCATAGTAGTAAAATTTTCGGGGCTTGGAAAAATGAAAAAAAAAGTAGGTAAATTTATTTTTAAAAAATACAATAAAATAAAATTGTTTGTTAAAAAAAATATGTTTACAAAATAGTTTATAATATTACATTTTTTTTAAATCCCTAGGGTACCCAACGTTATACCCATCACAGCCCACTATGGTTCACACTATTCTTACGGGCGCGTATTATGCATACATTTCTGAAAACTGTTTGCATGCACTGCAGGGTGCAGAATGCTAAATGAAATAAAATAACGTTATCAAAAGAGTTTTTATGAAATGAATTCTTTTCGTTTTTCATAAGACGCCGTGAACTCTTTGAATGCTATGTAATTTTCCCTAGATGCAACTCGGCATGACCAAAAGGACCACCAGATGCGACTGTGGTCGTATGATCTTATGCAGTTCTTCCCGTTCGTTGTTCATGCTTGGACATTCTCAAAAATGCGATCAGTATTCTGAAGCTATTTACTAATCACCCGACTTACAAGAGCTTGGCAGTGAAGTGATCATGGCTAGTTATAAATTGGTCTATCCGAAAATTTGGAGTCGAAGCGTTGGTCTCCATTCGCATTTTTAAATTTTGAAAGAATGCATGTCCTTAAAATAATTTCCCATCAATTTTACCAAATTCGCATAGCAGCGTCTGTAGCAATTCTGTGCACCACAGTTCTGTGGACCTTAAGAACGAAAGGTCTGGTCGAGAAGAAGACAGACAAAGAATTATCCTCACCTGGGATTTGAAACCCATTATGTAGCATTGCTGTTGCACCTTGAACTTTAATGTAAAGACTATCAATGCACTGTATTATTCGGTAAGAAGAATTTTCTGTAAGAAAATAGGATTACGAACCTTGTATCACGTACTTTACCAGCCACTTCCATGGATTAGGTGTTAGGCTTCAATTACTTAATACCTACCACGCAAGAAGTTTTGGAATGATATGCAGTGGTGTAGGAAGGGGTCCTCCCGCCCGGGGTGGTAATTGAATTTGCAGCCCCATGGAGGACCCTAAGGACACTAGCCACTAAGCGAAGGGACAAAGCTTTGCCAATGATCAGTTTTGGTCTTTAGTATTGCGTTTTGGTATTTGCATCGAGCTGATTAAAAAAAATAATTTCGAAAAAGACATTCTTGAAGTCAATGGGATTTTATGAAATTTACTGTTTATTGCAATATTAAGGGTTTTATACAAAGGTCCCATTTTTACAACCTAATGTTAACGATGAATCGCGCAGGGAATTCAAAAAAAATAGTTAAACTTCAATACTTCCATTAATTGAAGCGTTATATTTTTTATTTATAAAAAATCTTTATTCCTTGTTCAATCGTTACACTTTTAGTATCTTAAGATTTTTGGTAAAGAGCATTAAATTATCTCAACTAACTTTTTCGCCATCAAAAATCTGACACATCGTTTTAGGTTAGTCAATTTGCAAGGCAAAATGTTCAATTAGTTGTTTTTTTATCATCTGCTATCTCATACATACGTCTTGATACTGAACGGAATTGCTCAAAGGAATCACCTGAATAATTGCATTTTCACTCTGATTCATAACTCTTGAAATTGCAAAATCAAAGATTTGAAAATATAATGTGTTTTTCTAGCTTTTGCAATTAATTTAGAAATTTCGTAAGAAACTATTAATTAAACCAGTATCAATTTTTCACTGAATACTATAAATACTATTTTTTTGTTGCGGAAACTAAAGCTTTTTGAATTATTAAAATGGCTTTTCTTTCATGTCTATGTGTTTTGTATAAAATGGATAGTAGCATTAGTGAAGCAAAACATATTTAACGCACACGAGTTTCATAATATCATGGGATGACGAAAGAAATCCGTGGACAAGATAGTCAATACAATATTATCGACACTTTTGGATGCAGTTATTATGGTATCCTTAAATATCATTGAAAAAATATTGAAGAGTATGTATAATAAATGCATTATTTCTTCTACAATGTATTATTATCCTACTTTATTATATTTGATTTTAATATAAATTTTAGTTCATGATATTTTTGAGTGGCCGTGGCCCCCCTAAAGTCTGCTGTGGCTCCCCGAAACTGATATTTTCTTCTGTGGCCCCCTTGGAGCATGCTGTGGCCCCCAAGGGAGCCACATGGCCCCCGGTTGAGAAACGCTGTTCTAAACCATAAACTGTGTTCAAAATTAAAAACTATTGTTACATTTTATCTCTGTTCCTTGCTTGAAATGTCAATTACATAAAATACATGTATAATGCGATAACATGTACAAAATACATTGTTTACTTACAGGATATTAAAACAATTGCACCATTATTGTCCAATGTCCCACTGCCTGAAAACGACCTAAAGGCATATTCACACTCACGCATATTTACGTATTTATTTAAATTTTATTTTCAACAAAATTTTATCATACTCTATGCTTAGTCATACAACTATTTACCTTCAAGTGCTGGTGATAATATTTATTATTGTTAATAATGTATAAAAAGTGTTGAAAAGTTAACTACACTATCACAATAACACTTATTAGCTTGGAAGCACCGTTGTATATAACAATTACAAACAAATAGAATCATATTTTGGTAAATTTTGAAAATTACTATAAAAAACATACATGGTAATTGAGGAGTATAGCTGGTCATGGATTATTACGGCGAAAAACTTCACAGACTAAGCTAAAAACAACGCCACGATTTAAAATTATTTTTTGAGAGCTTTATAATCACGTTAAAACCACACTTTATTACGAAGAACACTGATAAATTATGCGAAATATGAAATATTTTTCAGTACATCGCCTCTGTTTTCCATTATGGCGGCGCCAGCTATACTCTACAATTACCACATACATATCGACTGTGGAAAGGAAAAAGGATGTAACCCACACATATCAAATTTTACAGGAGGCGCAAAAAAAGTGTTTTGATGATTTTGTGACATATGTAAATTATGAATTATACACAACGGCACCGACAATTATAACAAGTGCACGGATACTTCTAAACTGGTGTTTAATTGACATAATCTAATATTAATTAAAGAAATTGTCTCCGACAAACCTTTATATCAGTGTTTTTTCTTGGTTTTAATTTTTTACAAGGTCATCTTTTTCAAACTTAAAAGCTAAATTTAGATACTAATTCGACATTTTTAGCTTTCATCCCTTTGATAGAATGTGTGTTAAGTTGTATACATTGTGATTATCGAAAAAAAGCTGTTTTGGAAAATTGAGAGTTACGTCCTTTTTCTTTTCCACAGCCGATATAATATTAAAAAAAACTGAATCACTGGTAATAATTGTTAAAGGTAAATACTTCATTTGTTCGTGTTATAATCGAAAACAGTGCTCTAAGCAAAGACCCGGTTTATTAGGGCAAAGAGAATCACACTGAATAGTATAGAATAATTATTACCGATTATTAATAATAATAATTATCATGATTTCCAATAAACGGACATATCCACAAGTATGTAAAAAAACATAAAAATAACAAATATCTTGTATTGGCGTGAATTTCAAAACAATAACAGCCTCATAGTTGCGCAATGTCACAGAATTTCTTTATAAAAATGCGATCATGTTCCTTTACTAATAACAATAAGATGATAAAATAGCTGGAATAAAAAAAGGATTGTAAAATAAATAAGATTCTGCGTGAAACATCGTCAATAGCATAATGGCAGCCAATTAAATTGCGTATTAGTCACACATTTCAAGTATTACATGCATAGATAACAAAATATGTATCATGTTGAGCGATACTGTGGAATGAATTTGTTTAGAAATAAATTGACTCCATTCGAAAACAATAATAATGCATGTACTTACGTACTCGAAGCTTTGGCTGCTATCGTTTTTATTAAATCTTTAAGATGTCTTCTAGAAATAAACACCGGATAACAACACTAATATAAGTCACCCCACCGTGCGTCACTTACCAGAATTATTGAATTCGATACGACTGGATCTGACAATATAAAGATAAATAAATCAACTGGCGTTTAGAATTGCCATAGTATGGATAGACTAGTATACTTTCTAGTATGTTTTCACCAAAAACAAGTTTCCTTCAAAAGTATTATATGTATTGAACATTTTGGGTACTTGTCAATTAGCTAGTCGCACTTTTTGCCACCGCACTAATAAGCGGATCGCCCTGGCATACATGTGCTGCATATTGACACGAGTTTTTTTATAGGTGCCAGGTCTTCCTTACCCGCATTATAAAAGTGTAACTTGCGACGGCCATTTACTTAAAAGCAGAGTGAATGACGTTCCACTGATTATTGAAAATCCGACCGAAGTGAAATTCGGATACAATGCATTTATTTTACAAAGCTGCTTTACATGAAACATATACTCGTATAAATAAGGATTGAGCCAACTTCAAATATAAATTTTACTTACGTCCCGAAACCACCATAGTTTGTTTTTTGCAATCTGTTAGATGAAAAGGTTTTGCATGCCTGATTTACACCAACGATTCACAATAAACATCTAATAATAAGTTATTAATTAATTTAAAGTTAATTTGTATCATTATTTAACATGACACATGTTTGATTGAAAGTTTACTTCTATTACTTGTAATTATGTTATTCACAACTTTGAAACCCCGTTCAGTTTCTGCGCTGCTTATAGAAATATTAATATTTGTTTCAGTACGAAAAACTGTTTGCGGCTCTGACAAACGTAAATTCGATTTCAAATTTTTACTAAATAAATTCTTTATCTCGTGGATTTCTACTTTTAGTTGTACTTATAATCTTAATATCTTTTTGCGTCTTATGCACGGTGGTAATATATTTTTAGCTATTGATATTAACTAAATTAAATTTATTATTATTTTAAGTATTTATAATATACAGCTTCAATAATTATTGTGTATAATTGTATAAGAGAAATAAAAAAATCACCCCTTCCCCGAAACACCACAAATAGCTTTGTGATTAAAAGAACCCTTTGTTTACATATTGGCAGTCCACCGCTGGCCAATAGGCTTAAAATTTTACATTATTTAAATTTTCGTGAAGTGAAATGGATCAATTTACGTACTTTCAAAATAAAGAAATTTACTTGAACTATTCGAATGACATTTCTAATAACTGTCATTAAATCTATGAGGAAATTGTTTATGGTATACTAATAAAACTTCGTGGGTGCCCTATCTCTATTTTTATTCAATTTGTTCAATATTCCCAATAATTAATTGAATTGAAATACATCAATTATTTATTGCAGATCCATTTCTAACTTAACTTCTAGTTACGTAGTCGTGTGCTTCATAAATACTTTGGAATGGCATATAACGTGAGTACAAAATATATTAAATGAAAACACCTTTATTTTGTGGATTTAAAATGAATACTACTTTTTGCTATAGAATAACATCATATTTTAGATAAATTTATTGCTGCTTAATGATACCTTAAATATTAATAATTTGATGTTGTCGTTACATATATACTAGAAGAAACTTTATTATTCCTACTGTCAAAAGTTTGACGTCTGTCAAAGTAAGGGATAAAAAAATACTAGATATACAATTTTACTATTCAAACATTATTTTAAATGAAGATTTATTTTTGCTTCAAGCTATCAATATTCATTTTAGGTTTACGTGGTTGACAAATTTGTGGGGAAAAAATTACAATGGTTTACGATTATTGATGTCGCAGAGTTATTATTGATGTCACAAGTTGCTAAGAAATTAGAAGTCATAACCTTATTTGTAACATACTTAACTATCATGGATAAGTATTATATATTGTAAAAATTCAACCTATGTTTTGATTAATAAAATTTAAATCATTGGTAGGTATGTAATATTTAAGCCTTCAAGCTCTTTGGGTTATACATCTTATGAACAATGTTCCCGCTAAGGTGTGTGCACAAATAATGGGTTGACTTGCTGGACTCTAATGTAATAAAGCACCAAGCAATCGGGTATGAATAATATTATAATTTTCATAAACTTCATTGATTTCTAGAGTTTTTTTTAGCGGCATGATATGATACAGTGAAACCCCGATTCTATGTTTTCCAAGGGACCGGAAAAAATCAACGAATAATGCGGGAAACCGATAATGCGGGAAATCTTTAAATAGTGCCAAAAATGTATAATTTTCAACCAACTCATATATTGATTCACTTTTTTTATTAAAGAATATATAAATTTATTCTTTAATCGCTTAATCAATAAATACTAAATTGCCTATTCATAGTTGGGTACTTACATTTTGACAGACACCCACCCTTCAAACACGCATACTTTTCTAAGTTATTTTTTTTGCTATATGACTTTTTTCAACGCCTTGAATTGTTTCCAGTTTCCCAGCTAGAGTTCTAGTTTTCTTTATTTAGGCATTTTAGTTTTGACTTTTGAGTTGGAAAAATCCGCACAACCAGATGCAATGCAAGACTATTTATCAGTGAAAAAAGATATTATCAACAAAATGGTCAATCGGGATCGTAATTAGGACAGGACGATAATATTTAGATGATATATTGAGGAAATTGGGGAATGATTAACGTGGAATTATTAAACATTGTTATTAGGAAGTCTTAGTCGAGTAAAAAATAAACGATGCATGCAAAAAAACGAAGATAGCGAGAACGGAAGATCGAGGTTCCACTGTAATAAACGCAAAACGAAATACGAGGCAAGACTATTTATGAGAAACATTCAACGAAAACGGTCAATCGGGATAATATTTGTGACGGGACCAAAATATTTAAACGATAGATCGAGGAAAACGGTAAATCGGGGAACGATCAATGCGGGATTATTTTACATTGTTCTTATGGGTGTTTGCCAAGACTATGAAAAATAAACTATTAATGCGGGAAAACAAGCGATGCGAGAACGGTAGATCGGGGTTCCACTGTAAATGAATTTATCAAACTTCCTACCTTTATACCTGCGCACACTTTTTTGTTTTTGCTGAAAATGAACTGCACAAAGCAGTGGATGGTCCGCACTCACACAATATAAAAATTAGAGGGAACTTTGCTTATGAAGTGAACAATATCGTTGTTTTATTGACAGAAGTCATTAAGTAGCAAAATGTTAATTCTGAGTTAACTACATTTTATCAGTTATATCCAAACATAAATTATAAAGAAGTCTTTGGCCTTACATAATCTGAAAGTTTCAAATTCTTATTCTCTTGATTCCAGAGAAGTTTTTAATAGTAAGTTATCGCACTTAGTGACTTCTCGCAAAAATCATTTAACAACGAATGCACTGAGAGACTTATTGTTGGTATTCAATAAAATTCGGAAAATGTGTTTTTATACATAATGACTACGTATACACAAAGTATACGTAGATTGTGACATCCAACTCGCTTTTGACCAAAATGTCACTTAATGACTTCTGGCAGTAAACCAATGTTTTTTTTTGTGATAATTTCTTTATAAAAGTTTTGAATACAAATATAGCATCATTAATAGAATTTAACTAACATTATTCCACTCAGTTAGTGACTGGGCATATATAATATAAGAACAGTAAACTTCAAGCTCCAACATTATGACTGATTCTTGGTAAAAAAATTTTTTTTTTCTAAAATACTTCTTTCGAAATTATTTGTCAATGGTAAGGACGAGCATTACCATATGGTCACGCTAACATTTCGGGTTGAAATACAGCTACGCGGAAAATATTAAAACATATTTACGGTATCATAGATTTAAATCTATCAATTCTTAATAGAAATTTATTATTATAAGTATGTAGTGTTAATATTTTAAAAGTTAAATAAAACTTGTACTTACAATTTTAAAAAGTCTATTTTGATTTTTAAAATTTAATCGTAAATTAAAATAATCACGCCTGCTTTTAGAATTTGTCTTCCTGCCTGCAACTGACGAATTACTAAAGCCGACATCCTTGTCAACCAATTTGGAGTAAATCCAATGATATTTAAGTAAAAATACTATTAATAGCGGGATTAATCGGGAATGATGTGAAGCGTTACCATATGATCACGCTCATCTTTCGTGGGTTAATGTAACTCAGTTTTGCTCAAATCGTCAATTACCGACAATATAATAAAATGAATATTATGTGAGAAATGTTTATATTATTAAACGTATGGATCAAGGTGTGAATTATGCATTTATAAGGTAACACAATTCGGCAATGCAATTCTGGGAAGAATATGACATTTATAAACTTGTTAAAAATATTGGTGATGCCTGGAGTGAAATTTCAATATATACCACGAGTAGCGTATATAATATGCAGACTTCCAACTTGTTAAGGGATAGTCTGCAAACTGAAGAGGTTGACAATGTTATTAGCAATCCTAAATCTAGAATAAGAACATTTCGCTTATTTAATCAATAATTATTCAACGAAAATGAGCAACAAAGTTATAATGGAACATGAGACCCGCAAAAAAATGAAGAACTCATTTGCAGAAGAACAGCAAGAAAGTGAACTAAAATAGAAATTTAAAACCAAGAAAATATGCTGGCTCAAGTGCTCAAGACCCTGATTTCGAATGATTTGCGAAAGTGTAAAAAGCAATGAATACTTTATCCCATTGTTGCTTTAGGGTAGCGATATATGTATAAAGTATTTATAGGCTATTTAAGGATGCCACTGGCACCCAACTCGTTATTTACAGTATATGGTTAGCGAATAAGTACGATTAGAAACACAATTAATCACCTGAGACGTTTTAAAAACTCTATCTAGTGAGATTAAAACGATTGCACGAATGTTTGTAAAAAAGAAGCATTTATAATATTTCTCAAAAGGAAATGTTGCTGTCATAGAAATTGAAACTTCAACTCCACATTTAAGTCATGTTTTATATTATTAAAAGCGATATCAAAATATATCTCACAGAATACAATTGAAGTGAAGGTAAATTTCTAATATTGATTCAATGTGTATATACACAAAGCCAGGTATTTTCATTTAAGGCAAATGTGACCCTTTGGCGAGTGCTTAAGGGCTAAAAAACCAAGGCGGGCCGGTATTCGACCATTCAAAGTGCCCTCTGATTAAAATAACGCAAGTATTTGCGATAACGAAAACGTGTTAACGAGTCGTATAACGATTTCGTTAGCTGGCGCGCGTTCTTATAAAGAACCATTAACGGCGGAAAAATCCACGCGAACATTAAATAGTTCATGGTTGCCCAAAAACCTGCGTTGAGGCTGGCGACGCGGGGGGATGGTGATTGATTAGACATAAAAACTTAATAATACTTTATAATACTTTTTCTTCTTATATGTATGTATGTTTTTGTACAATAATGTATATCAGTGGCGTAAAGTGAGTGTTGATTTTGGGTGTGCTATATGTGAAAATTAAAAAAATATATACGATTTTAAAAAATAACTACTATCAAAAATTTCCTTTCACTCTTCCAATCCAATAATAATTAGGCGAAATGAGAGCGATTAGCTAACCACTAGCCCTATCCTAGTCCACCTCTAGCCTTATCCCACCCTTTTGTAAGATGACTATAAAAACAACCAGTAATTCGGACACTGAATGAAAAAAGTTATTTTTCATTGATTACGTACAATGTAACGAACCTATCACAAATTCATACCGTATCTTTTCTCTTCTATCATTCATTATGAGGCAAATTAATAACTATTCAAAAAGCAACAAACAACATAATCATCAAACGGAATTCAAGAACTCTGCGCATGCATATTAAAAATAAAATGTTAGACTGGGCTACTTTGAAACCGAGCTGGGCTAAAATGAAATATTCCAAACATGAAAACAGAAAAAAAAAATGAGGGTCAAACGAGACGCGGGTTGTGCATGCCTGATATACGGTGAAGTAGAAACTTTCTCAATTTCGTAGATTGTATAGCGTGCTAAACTTTTTTTTAATTCCACCTAAAATTGAAGTCACCAACGGAAATTGCTATTTTTTCACGTGAATTAATTAAATCATGTGAATAAATACATACCTATTAAAAATTTATGCTTCTAGGAGGAAAGGGAAAATTCCAATACTTTACCAAGTCAAATACGTCGTAGTGTGTATATTGCACAGTGTGACTTGTTTTTTCTCGTTTTGTTTTTATTTACTGGCAACCCTTTGTTTTCTTTTGATAGTGATGTATTTTATAACTGAAATCGATGATTATAATTTTTTATTTTATACTATATAATAAATAGTTTGGAACCGATATGTTTTTCTTCCTCCTGTCGTGTCCATAATTCTTCTAATTTTCCCCCGAACCCTACTTTAAATTAACATTGATGGATATTCTGTGATGTTCTTTCTGGAGAAACTCGGCGTAATAATACATTTTATATAAAAAATGACTCCGTTAATGTAAATATAGCCACTTATAAATTTTTATAAATATAAGTAAAATGGGTGGACATTATCTTGACATATAAAGATAAGATTATTTTGATAAGACATTTACGAAATGTCTGTGAATGTTTTTTTTATCTAATTAAGATTTATCATTTCGAAACGATTATAATATTTGACCAATTTTAATGTAGCGTATACAGAAACATATTGTTTTCCATAAAGCGTGTATTAGATTTATAATTCTTGTATATTATTTAGTCGCCTAAAAATCGATTTGAGGTTGTCCCAGCACTAGCTAGACTAGCTTCGTTTTATTTATGTATTATACTGTCAAAATGGCGGTCGGTATGTTACGAAAGCTGCCTTACATCTGAGCCGTTAAGTCTGTTTTGCCGTGTTCGTTTAAGGAAAATTGCGAGTTTAATAGTGTTTATCGTTCGTTTATCCATTAATACACGTGAATATTTCAAAATGCCTCGTAGAACATTATTAAAACTCGAGGAAGTTTACATTTGTCCTAACAAGTGTTAAAGATGGGGTACCGTTGTTTCCTATTGTGGCTTATGGTATTAGCGCTCTCGGGGTATAGTTTTGCAGCTGAAATAAATGTGTGTCCTAGCAGTTGCAAGTGCTTGGGACCGTACGTGGACTGCTGCCGAGACAACGTTCAGGCGTTGCCTGACAGTTTTCCATCATGGGTAGAATCGTTAGACTTGAGTACTTGCAAATTGAAAGAAAACTGGAATTGCGATCTGTCGAATCTGGACAATCTCACCGACCTGCAGCTTAATAAGAATGTATTCTCATCCATTCCAAACATCGGAAGGCTAAAATCTTTGCGAAAATTAAGTTTACATAATAATGAGATAAAGACGATTTCGCCAGAGAAGATCTCTTCGCTGCCGCTGCTGGAAGAGCTCAACTTAAATAACAATTTTATCGACGAACTTCATACGAACGATTTTCCATTGGATAGTTCATTAAAAATTCTATATTTGAACAACAACCGATTGAAAAATATAACAAAAGATGTTTTCCAAAATTTACCGAGTCTTATTGAACTGAAGATTAACAGAAATAGATTGTCCCATTTATTTAAGCATTCGTTCAACAGTCTTAAATTTTTAAAAATCTTAGAACTGAATAAGAATCAGATACCGAAAATAGACAGTTTCGTATTTCAGGGGATGGATCATTTAGGAACGCTGCGATTGAGGCACAATAAAATTAAAGCTTTTATGGATGCGGCGTTTTACGGATTGAATTCAATTACAGTACTGCAATTGGACCACAACAGCATTTGCAATGTTTCGAAAGGATGGATGTACGGGTTGGACTCTCTGACCACTCTGTCCATGTCGGCGAATAAGCTGTCCAGTATCGTACCCGGGTGCTGGGAATTTAACGGTAAACTCGAAGATCTCGATCTTTCTAATAATAATTTGGAAGGTCTTTATGGGTCCACGTTCGAGCATCTGTCCAATTTAAAGAAATTGAAACTGGATAACAACCAAATATCCACCATCGCTGAGAATGCGTTCAGTCATACGCCTCAATTGGAGGTATTACTACTGGCCCATAACAGAATATCTTGGACCGTGGAAGACATGAACGGCCCATTCGCCAGACTAAACGGACTAATAAATTTTTCTTTGGCCGGCAATCATATTAAGTCTATAAGCGACCGAGCCTTCATAGGGCTCGGCTCCCTCATTAAGCTCAATTTGAATGACAATAACATAACTTCCCTTCACGAGCATTCTTTCAAACCACTTCCGAGTCTCAAAGAACTCCATTTGAATTCGTCGAGTCTGCTGTGCGACTGTCAACTCCGTTGGCTGTGGCTGTGGCTGAAGCAGTCACCCCAGGCGGCAACTGTCAAAGCGGTGTGTGCCTACCCAGCTGCCCTACGAGGTAAGCCGGTCGCCGATCTCAACCGTGACAATTTCACTTGCAACGATTCACCTATGCCAAAAATCCTGGAACATCCCAAGACGCAGATGGCCATCAAGGGCGCCACAGCTCGGCTCAAGTGCAAAGCTGTCTCCGGCGGCGGTGCCGGTATGCTCTTCCTCTGGAGGCGTAACAACGCCAACGTCACCAACCCCGTTGTGGTCGAGCACGCATCCTCACCTGATCCGAAGACCACTCTGATCACTTCAGAACTCCTCATACGTAATATTACCAACTCGGACTCTGGTAAATATCAGTGTGTCGTTTCTAATGGATATGGAACGACATATTCTCAAAAATCTCGCATCACAATTGTGATATTTCCTGAATTTAAAAAGTCTCCCTCCGACATCACCGTCAGGGCGGGAGAAACGGCGAAGCTGGAGTGTGCGGCAGGAGGCGAGCCAGCTCCTCAAATAGCTTGGCAAAAGGATGGCGGTAATGATTTCCCTGCTGCCCGTGAACGACGGATGCATGTGATGCCCTCAGACGACGCCTTCTTTATAGTGGCTTCGAAAATTGCAGATGCAGGTATCTACAGCTGTACAGCGAAGAACTCTGCCGGATCTGTAGTGGCTAACGCAACCCTAACAGTCTTGGAGCCGCCCTCCTTTGTTACTGAAATGGAAAACAAGGAGATTGCTGCAGGCGAATCGGCAGTCCTCCAGTGCATGGTCTCAGGATCCCCCAGACCCTCACTGAGATGGCTGAAGGACGGTGCGCCCATCGCTCCCACTGAGAGGCATTTCCTCACAGCCGAAGACCAGCTTCTCGTCGTCGTCGGCGCCACGCCGGCCGACGGGGGCCTTTACGAGTGTCAGATCGCAAACTCCCTCGGGTCGGCCAAAGGTTCGACCGAACTCCGCGTTCTCCCTCCGGTTACGTCAACCGTTAACGATGACGACATGACGGGCATTATCATCATCACAGTAGTGTGTTGTGCCGTTGGAACTTCAATCGTGTGGGTGGTTATTATCTATCAAACCAGAAAGCGCATGAATGGTGCCCTACCACGTTACGCACCCGATCCCCCGCGGCACGTTCTGCCGCCTGCGGACCGTGAACGCATCGCCCCTGGAATCTTCAGTGATGACACATCGGAAAGATCATCATGTAAAGATAGCGGAACGGGTGATTCTGCAAAACGGAGCAGTCTAGAGGGTGTAGTGACAGATGACTTTAATGGCCTACACGAAATAGACAGTGCGTCTCCGTACGGCCATGTTCCTGCTGTTCCGCTCGATGAAGGGCGATGTTTGCTCGAGCAAGCGGGTGGTGCCGTCCGTTACTTTGGAGGCGACGCCTCACATCAGACAATTACCTTTCCGACAGACGTCCACGTGGGGAACCGTCCCGATCAAAATAATCCCTATTCGTAGCGATGGATGTCTCGGCCGTGAGTTTTAATCGTGTCGCTCTGTTATTTATTTTTAAATTAGATTTTCTCTCGAGACTGAATAGTGTCATAAGTGAACCGTGCCTGCGGCGATGTGTTAGGGTAATCTGTATTTTTGTACGGGAGATGCGAATTTATTTATGTATTATATTTCGACTAGTTGCCTTAGTTCCTGACTAATATTAATAAAAAATTAATTGTGATATGGACGACCAGCCGGGCTACAGCCAGGGGGGTGTAGCTCCGGAGGTGCAACAGTGGTTCACCGCCGTCGACAAGGACCGCTCGGGACACATTTCTGCACACGAACTGCAAGCTGCCCTTGTCAATTCCCAAGGAAAGAACTTCTCTGATACAGCATGTCGTCTGATGATAGGTATTAATATTTTATTTTATCATTTCCTCCCAACATGATTCGTTAAAAAGCGATGTCAACATTTAATTCTATTGAATTTGCTTATAGTTAACCAACACTACTTTAAATTCAATGGTATTTTTAGCACGAGTTTTGAATTCTAAAGAACAATTTTTTTGTCTCGGTTCTACTTAATAATAGACTTTTTTGAACCATAGTTGTACAAACTGGTAAATTAATCGATTTCATGCAAATATTTTCAGGAATGTTTGATGGTGACAGCTCCGGTACAATCAACATGGAGGAGTTTGGGAAACTCTATGGCTACATCAATCAATGGCTAGGTGTCTTCCATACATATGACCGAGACCAGTCGGGACATATTGAGGAAGCTGAGCTCTCGCAAGGTTGACATCTCATATTTAGAATATTACTTACATATGGACTCTTTTTTTTTTATTAATTACCTTAACTGTGCTTAATTTTGACATTTAATCTTTTCTTTCTTTTTTCAGCTTTGGGTCAGATGGGCTTCAGGTTTTCTCCAGACTTCATAAAGTTTCTCATAACAAAGAGCGATGTTGTCAACAAAAAAGAAGTTTCGGTAGACCAGTTTATCGTGCTATGTGTCCAGATTCAACGATTCACGGAAGCTTTTCGTTCTAGGGATTCGCAGCAACAAGGAATAATTACGATCGGTTTTGAAGAATTCTTGAGTGTGGCTTTGAGTTGCTCTATTTGAAATACTGATTTTTTGCATAAATTACTTTTTTACCTTACCAAACATTTTCCGACCACTGTACACAGCTGAATTTGATTAAATTTGCACTACTTCGTAGAACTCTATTATTACAGGCTTAAAATAGCGACATATTTAGTTCTACTGAGATCATCACAGCACAACACTGCCGTCGTAAGTATATGATTTCTTGTAGAACAAAGTATATTGCAATTTTTTGCTTTATTTTAGCTGATACTAAATAATTGATAGGTATAAATGTCTTATGATATGTGTACCTTAACAGAATTTTTGTACTATGCATTTTAAAATGTAATTTTACACAAGCCATGCCTTACTATATAGTATTGAAGATTTATTATAAATGAACTTCTCTGGCCTGACGGCACCTTGACGGTGACACATAAGCTGCAGACTTAGTTATTTTGAATGGGCTTCTGTGTAGTTGATTGATACAATATGTGCGGGTCAAACAGAGACCCTTATTGGACACTAATTTATCAATGCTCGACTTCTTCGCCATGTAAAAATAAGATTTGAGATTTATGCACCTGTAATAAACTACTTTTATAAGTTCGTGATTTATGTGATCTTCTTTATTATTTTTCCGAGACTACTTACTTCTCATTCGACAGTTAATAACTGTACAGAGATCGATTGTTATATTATTGCATTTCAAATATTAACAAGTGCAACTCTGATTTATATATAAATATACCACGTTGGCCTACATATAGACTACACTTGATAAACATTTTAACTGAATTTCAGCTTTTACAAATATACTAAGATCACTTTGTTACAATTCATTTTGAAAATGATGTAGCTCATTTCAGATATGCCGTTTATATGTGTTTAATTATAAAGAGTTATAATAGGGTAATTTGAAAATTTAGTAAAAATATAATATTTTTTCACCATCAGTGCGGCGGACATTTTCCAATCTCTGGTATGCGACAATAGATAAAGGTCAATCAATATGACACTTCAATTTGGTCACATTTGATCTGCACCAACTTTATTTATTTTTCTACAAAATTATATTATTACTTACAGGGTGTTCACAGGCGATATATTGTATTTGTCCATGTCCAACTCTTTTAAATTCACGCAAATAAAAAGTATATACTAACTTTGTGACAACCCTTTGAGCGACATTATTTTATCATTTGCTAGGCTCGTAATTTTTATTTGAATGTCATTATTTATTAATGTACAGAGATTAATGTAAAGATTTATGTCAGAATTGTAAGTACAAATATAAATAACTGAATTTCAGATTAATTTAACACCATTTAAAATAATTACTTTTCTTCAAAGATAAAAAAAAAGATGTTTTGCGGTAAGCATAGTAAAACTAGTAAAATGATAAATTGTCACTCAAAGGGTTAATTAATATGTGACGTTCATTTTATTTATGCAAAATTTATGGTGAGGTTTATATGCTTGTCAATATGGTAATATTGAAAAGAGAACGGGCTTCCCTTCAGTCGTGATCCAGTTAATGAAAATGTAAAGGTCAATAGTTTTTATTGACGCAGGAAATTACATGAAGGTTTTCTGTTATTAACATAATTTCTAAAACTAATATTAGTTTACGTCGGCGGCTAAAATAAGCTTTCAAATAGTGTCTTATTTTACATTTATATTAACTTGACCTCACTATATAATAATTATTTATAATAATTTCTAAGAAATTAATACATGATTTGTTTTTCTGTTAATTTTTGTAAACATTTAATTCCATTCCATGCTGTAAATATGTCATAAAAGTCTGTTAAAAAACAATAAATAAATAAAGTAAAAAAAAATGTCTGAGTTTCATTTCTTGTGGTTAAATTTAAGACTTCACTATCCTCTATCTCAGTTTCTGCCAAACTGCGTGCCGCAAGAAGTCTCAGGTGTGCCGCTAAGGAAGAAGCCTTAAAACTGTTCATTTTAAATAAAGCTTATTCATTTAAATTGTTTTTGATTTTAAATAAATTCAAAACATACATATTCAAATAAATATTTGTCACAATCGCCCAGTCTTCTTTTCCATTGCTTGATTATATTATATATATATTAATAAGGTACATTTCCTTTTCTATCATTTTTATTTGGTGTGCCGCGGAAAAAATCTTATTCACCAGTGTGCCGTGAAGTAAAAAAAGTTTGGCAGACATTGCTCTATCTGATAATAAAAAGATTATAGATAAAACTATGATCACACCCAGAAAATTGTCAATGGCATTCTAAGCAAGTGCTTCTTATCAGTCTTGCTGTAATATGCTTCTGATGGAACTTGATGATAAAAAAAAAACTTGAATATCTTTTTTTTGTGGCTATGAATTCAAAATTCCTACTACTGTTGACAATTTATGTAAAACTTTTTTTTCCAGGCTTAAGTTATGTATAAGGTAGGGTTAATAGCTGTTTATGAAATCCCAAAACTATAAATCCATCTTGATACTTTTAGCCTCATTTATCAATAATTCTACAAATGAATTATGATATCAAAGTAAATGCTATCCCAATATGTGATAAGATATATATTTCATCTCCCTTCAGATGTCAACATGAAGCTTGCAAGATAGATATTGTGTTATCGAGTCCAGATTATTTTTAAGGTGGTATGTATTATGTGTACTACGATTAAATGAGATATCAACACTAGACAAACACTCTTTACAGACATTGTAAATAATATTTTGCCTTTCCACCAAGTATTGACAGTGAAGATTCTAAAAATGAGTAATTTATATTATTGAGACTGGTGAAACACAAAATTGAAAACAAAACAAAAAATATTAATTATGGATTAAATTTGTATTCACTTGTTAGTTATCCATTGTAATCTGTTAAAAAAGCATAATATTTAGCACAACACAAACCAGTTTTATCATAATAGGTGTCCAGTGGCGGATTACCCTATAAGTAAATGAGGCGCGCACTTGGGGTCTCAAAAATATCTTATATAATATATCCCATATACCTTTTGTTCAAATGTTTCTATATTTTTGCTTAGAACGTTTTTATGTTTTTCAGAGAACAGCCTCCAAATTTTATTGTGCCTTGGGCCTCCCATGCGCTTAATCTGCCAATGTAGATGTCAAAACGTACTAGCAACAGTAATAAGCCCAGCACTATAATATAATAGTAAAAAATCACAGAAATAGTCTGAAAGTTTTATTTTAATATATGGGCCCATTAGAGGTAAAGTGAGCCAAGTGGTATTTTAGAAAAAAATATGTGAGATTTGTGTAATAACACAAAGTATCGTTAAGGTGAAGTAACTTCAGCTAATACACATTGCAATAGTGTTATCTCCGTAAAATAAAAATATGCAATCCACCAAAACAAAAGGTTTATCATTTTACTAGTTGGCTCACTTCACTTCTAGAGGTTTCATATGTTATATTCAATGTGAAACTAGCCGTATTTTCAAAAAAAAAACTCAATCTATTACACATACTATGAAATTAGGACTCTTATGATTAGTCATACTGCATATATCGTTACAACGCTACTTGTAGCTTTGTTTTGATATTACCCATGGCTTTACTGTATAAAAATATTATCAACAGCTAAGTGAAGTACTTACTTACCTTAGATTGCAATGAAAAGTTCTAATATTTATGCAGAAATAAATAAATACCTACTCTTTTTTTTGCTACATTCCCGTTTCAATCATAATACTTAAGCCGCTTTAGATAAAACGCTATATTTAGAAATAACAGTTGCCTTATTAAGCCTGAAAATATTAATTTTTACTAATTTAACTAGGGGATCCCTGGCTTAAGTCATATTTAACAAGGGGCTCTTACGAACTCCTTCAACCCTGTATTCTTGATATTTTATTGAGGAATCGTGAATATAAATTATTGTTTGTTATAAAACACAAAATTGCAGAATAAGCTTTTCATTGGGAAGGGCTTTAACAATATTCAACAGTATTGCTGCAATGCCAATATATTCCGCATGGATTGTGACTCGTAGTAGGTTTTTAGACGAGTACTATTTTTATGTAAATTAGATTTGGACTGAATTTCATTCCGTTTTATCGTGTTTTTAACATTGTAAAATCAATTACGATATTTTGTTACATTTTTTTTTATGATGAGCTATCACTCAAATAAATATTAGTTTTGTCTATGTATCCTTTGTACTTTTTTTTTAACCTGGCCGTAAATTAATATAATTCTCTACCCTATCAATTTTATGAAAATAGTACAAATGAAGTGTCAAAGTGGTACTTGTGGGTAAAAACTTATCTCTGGTAAAAACATGGTAGTGGATTCGTTTGTTTTCATAATAATAAATGTATCATATTAAACTATCGCTGTAATTGGTAATTATTCTGAAATGTCAAGATTAAAGAAATCTGCCATCGACAGCATCATTTTTGAGTTAGAAAATGGTGAAATTGAGTCTAGTTGCTCATCAGCAGATGAGGACGGTTTGCCGAAAGTGAACAGTAATTCCACTCGTGAAAGTTCTTCGAACCTCACGAATGGCGCAAATATTTTAGATAACAATGAAATTCAAGGTAGTCCTGTCGTTTTACCATCAATGGACGGCGACAGTAGCCACTCGGCGCAAGCTGCTGTTAAATGCATTAATACAGTTCGCAAAATTCCTACTATTGTCGTTAAATTTAAAGATAAGAAAACAGCCAAAAAGTACAAATCTAAAATAAAGAAGTACATCACTAGTTTGGTGCTAAATAAGTCACCAACTGCAATAACTTATGATAGTGATTCTGATGATGAATTAAAAATTTGGTCAAGTGATGAAGACTGCAAAACAAGATTCAAGACGGAAGATGCCACAGACGCATTTGATTCAAACATGATGTCCACAAATTCGAGACCATCGACAATTGAAGAAGACGATATTAGGGAGAATGAAGTTGATTGTGAATCAAACCTGTTCGTTTTCGACACTGAACCGGTCAAAAGCAATGATCACAGTATTGCTCCAGTCTATCAAAAGGTAATGTTTATTTAGTGGTGATTGCCCCACAGGCACACAAGGGGTGAGCTTTTGGAGGCCTTAAAAATTGCATATATTTTGTAAAGTTAAATTAACCACATTCTTTATTTTATTGATTGATTTTATTCCAAAAAACTACTCTTCTTGTGGCGTCATAGAACTTCTCTTTTTTACTTGAATATAACTGAAGAATTGATTGAATTGAGAATTGAATTGAAGTTTTTATTGAAACTAAATGAATATGTTAATTATACCCTTGATCTTAGAAGAATGAGCGCATTTACAGAAAAAGATGACGCAGTTTTAAAGTGAGACACAAATAAAGCAATCTTCATTCGGTCTTCAATGTTTTTGGCGTGCACAATGTATACACAGTCAAAAGTGCTGCCAGATTGAACGTTATGTTCATCAACGATTGCTCCTTGCTTGCATTAGCTGAAAACTCTTGCAAGACATGAAAAATCCTTATTAATTTCTCAAAATAGATATTGTTAGGTGGTATTGCCATTTGTATAATGAAATATAAAAATATTTGGTTTGTTTTTATACTGCAATAATGCGTATTGTGCTATGCTATTTATTCTTGTCAGTTAAATTTTTATTCTGAAGGTCGAAAAAAGTTGTGCAATCCTATGGAAAGTTCTTAACTCGATTATGATCAAGATATATCTCTTTACACATCATTTTATCCAATAGTCATAGAAAAGCATCACACCCATTGTGCACTAATGATATAAAATACTTGAATAGAAAGAAACAAAGGCTAAAAGCATGTGAGAAAATTTTTCGTATTTATTTTTCATTTTGTTTTATTTTTATTATAGAAATTTGAAGTACTAGATAATACTAATGTGAATGAAAAAGCAGCCAATCCTAAGGCCTCATTTGGAAGGAATAAATGCTTTAACTGCGATGGACCACATTCTTTAAGAGATTGTCGGGAGCCCAAAAACTATCAAAAAATCAATCAGAATAGAAAAGCGATGATGACTCGACCAGGGTTAGTAGAGTAAACATATACTATTGTATTTAAAAAAAATATCCATACCATAAATGCAATGGAATTTCAAGCGATATGCACACATGACTGACTAAAAGACCCAATCATAAGCTATGTGTCTGTGCTTTATGTATTGTAGTATTTTTGAGTGAATATTTAATTCATGCATATTAACGTTGCATCCTCTATGTAGAGGAAGAATTGCACATTCTATTTACTCAGTAATTCTACATAAACTGATTGCAGCCGTTGTAATTGTTTGCTAGATTTTGTTGGTTGCTTACGTTTACAATAGTATCATTACTCATACAAAATTGGGTGATAAAAGTGTATAAACTCATACGACCACATATATAGTGAAATCTCGTTTTTATGTTATTAAAGGACTGATAAAAGAACGTAATTAGAGGGAAGTTTATTAGGAGGGTGATTTTATATTGAATCAACGTGAGTGGTCAGCGGTGATTAATCACCGCTTGGTAACCAAAGGGTTAAGCAGGCTGCCTTAATGAACCGGCGACCCAATTTAGCAGAATCATATATATACAATGGAAATGTCTATTATATTTTCTATTAGATATATATAATTGTTTTCCTAGAGTTCAAATAGATTCTATTCTGTTCTGATCATTAATATTTGTTTTTAATTTTCAGGCGGTATCATGTGGAGGAACAGAACAATGCTGTCGGCAGTGATGGCGGTGTGATTGCCGGTCGTATTTCAGGAGCTCTGCGGAATGCTTTAGGGCTGCAAAAAAATCAATTGCCCCTCCACATTTATCGTATGCGCATGCTCGGCTATCCTCCCGGATGGCTGATGAATGCAAAAATTACGCATTCTGGGATTACAATCTTTGATTCTGAAGTAACAAATCATTTGAATTATCTACCATACTAACATTAATATCATTGGATAAACAAGATAACCGCTTTTTTAAAAATCTTTTAGAGCTAAAATCTTACCTAGCCTGGCCACCTAACAAAAACCTAAAAAACTCAAATTAGTAAGTAAAATGAAGAATATTATGTCACCGGTAAAATTAAGCGAATATTCATTTTGCTGTGAATTTTTTTTACATACTAGAGTTTGTTTTTCAAATTCAGTGGTGCAAGGATGCTATCAAAACTATGTCCGCTGTGGTCTTGTTGGTTAGAGCTTGCTCTACCGATCAGGTGGTACTGGGTTCAATTCCCGGTAAGGTCAATGTCAAATTAGATTTTTTCAATTTTTCGATTGAGATCTAAGACATGGGTGTTTGTGACGTCAATTCTCCTTGATTAATTGAGATTTAAATTATGAACTTACAAAAATTGCTCATCGAGTATATCTCGTGTGATTATTCAACTTAAAAACTTTCAAATATTTGACGCATTGGCGTAAGCTGTAATGTCAAATATTTTTTTAAAAAAATTAAAAAAATTATAAATTTATGAAAATTAGAATTTATTTTAAAATGTAGTTTGTATAATATATTCACAGATAGGGGTGTGAATTTGTTGCAGCCGCTTCTGATTATTTGTTTAAGCTAGAAAGATAATTTTTTCCTTTAAAATGTGACTATTAAAACAAAAACATTATCATCGTCAACACAGGGCAAAGAAGTAGCTGATCCTGAAGATGAAGACGGTGAGATTGTTCACCAAGGATCTAAAGATAAATATGACTCCAAGAAAATATTAGACTTTCCCGGATTCAATGTCCCTCCTAGTTCCAGATACACTGATGTGAGTTTCTGTGCTATGTTAAAAAAATATTTCATTTTCCATTGCAAATTTCTATTTCAAACAATCATTCATAGTATTTGCATTAAAGAATTATCAATTAAAAATGTGTTACAAAATTTTAAAAGAAAACCGAGTCTAAATATTACTAAGCCTAGATATAATTCAGCCTCATATGATATAAAATTTATTGCCATCCAACTGGACCTGCACTATTTTCAGAAATCAAGAAAATTCATGCTAACTCAAAAATGTATATTCTATACATAAAATTCTGTCAAATATTCATAATAATGCAATAATTAAAATCATAATTTTTCCCACGCTATACGTAATTTAGTTAGATTCATATGGTTAATTTATTTAATTCGCTCAGTATACAGTTTTGATTCTGTCTCTATTTCAGGAAAGCGAATTTTACAGATGCCCTCCATTGTCAGAAAACGACAGCAAGATAATTATGTTGGAAAAGTTGGCACCGCGAATGGCAAAGGCCTATCGCCGTAAAAAGATCATACGCTTGCAGCAATCTGCCGCAGAGCGATTGCCCGGCGATATGAACACAGACATCGACATGGACTTAGATGATGGTAGTTAACACTTTTAACCTTTTTAATAGTTAGATATATTTTATAAAATAAGGTTTCTTATGTTACTTATTAAGTAAATACTTGTTTTGAATTTTAAAACGCATAGTAAAGTGTAAATGAATATATTCACTTTACGGATGTTGATTGCCATGTAATGATATCTGAAAAATTTCAACAGAAGGTGAAAGAGAAAGTGAAACAGAGGCAGCGTACGCCAACGGATCCAAAGGGAATTCGCCTTTTGTTCCTCCATTGCCTGCGCTTCCGGTTCCTTCACCGCCGCCGCCGCCGCCTCCCACATTACTTCCGGTAAATATAGCTTCTTTCACTTTTCATTTTATATCAATGAAATAGTCTCTAAAAGACTGATTTTGATCCTACCTGGTTCTTCAGTCAAACTCTTCAAATGATCATTTTTATACAATGATTTATGGATATGTATTTAAAAAAGGAAAAGAAATCTTATAGCAAAAACAAAACACATATTTTTTTATGTCCTAGTACAGTTCTCGGTCGACGATATTGTTTTTTGATTTGTGGAATTTATTTTGTTGACTAAGTTCTAAAAATAAAGAAGATGAGAATTTCTTCTCGTTATGGAGTACTTGCAATCAGAAGAGTTATGAAAACCTACGCAATTAATTATCTTTTCCAGGGAGAGGAATCCCCTTGCACGAGAATTTCGCCGTCCTTAGATGATCTTGAATCTCGAAAAATGATGCTTCTTGCTGCACTCGACGAGGGCTCTCGCGTTTCATCAGCCAAGGTTTCTCCCGATACCCCCGTTAAAGTTAGCGATGATTTGAAAGATCCTACCCAGACCCCTCAAAACAAAAACGAACCTCCCGAGACAGAGATTCCTTGTCCGAGTACACCGACAACGCCAAGAGTCGGAGGCGTTCGTGAAAGCAGCTTAGGAACTCCCATGATGTCCACCACGACACCCTATAACAAATTGCCTGACGATGTTAGCTTTGCTAAAAACATATGTGACATTATTAATTTTGAGAATCTACCCGATTCAACTGGAAAATATTTACAAATGAGCGGGATTATTAAAAAAGTGAGAAGTGCAGTTTCAAAAATACAGCAAGAACCGTAAATGAATTGCACAGTTATTTCCATGACAAAAATCTAAAGGTCAAGACTAAAAATTTAATAAAAGAATATCTGATTGGATATATATTTTTAATAACTTAAAAATATGACATTTCACCAAGTTACTACAAGTTGAGTCACTTAGTTTTTATAATATTGCTCAAGTCAAAGATATTTCACTGTCTGATTTTTATACAATTTTGTTACCTTTCCATCATAATAATTAATATATGCATCTACGTTGCTTGTTTTTATAATTAAGATGTTAAAAAAGTACAATGAATAAAAATGAATAATCTGACATATTTTACAATTTATTGCAAAAGTTAACCATTTATGTGCCACAAGCACATTAACCAGGGCTCTGGGATCGGACTGCTTTTTACGACTGACTGGAGTCAGAGGGGCGCTACTGCATGCTGCTAAGCCAAATATTACAAAAAATCAGCGAAGAATTTCTCACTTCTATTGAAATAATAAGATAAAATCTCACCCTTGTTTATCTAAAAGTTGTGATCCATACGTATATACCAGTGGTCTCCAAACTCAATAAGGATGTGAGCTACTTTCAGAAATTGAAATTGTCTGGTAAGCTACCACCTATACATATTTCTTCTTTATAGTTTTTTTTATCATCGGCCCTTACCGTACCATGTGTACTTTAATTATTTATTTATAAACAAAATAATTGAAAAATAAGTGTGAGTGTGTGTGTCGCCTGTGTGGTCAACGTCGTTTGCTACCGCCACAGAGGGCACGGGTTCGAATCCCAGTACGGGCAGTTTTATAAATTGATTTTTCAATTGATTTATGAATTTCTGTTCAAAGGCATGGATGTATGTGATGTCTTGAATTCCCCCCTCCCACCCATCCTATCCCATGAATGAGGCGTATCGAGAGCGATTAGCTAACCACTAGTCCTGTCTCAACCCTTTCCTTCTATCCCTACTCTCTTTGGAAAAAGAGAGGTTGAGCAACTGAGTAACAAGCAGTTCTCGTAGAAGTACTTCTGTTGAGATAAACTCCATTAGGAGTCCATATGCTTCATATTGGGAGCGGACATGGTAAAAAAAAATAATAATAATTAGTGAAAAGAATGGCATTCACTTTCCTCCTCAATTTTTTCAATTTTTGGTGACTACCTTGTCACTCCCATCCGAAAGAAATTATCAAGATGTACATCTGTGAGTCT
This sequence comes from Himalopsyche tibetana, assembly GCA_030503985.1. NCBI lineage: Eukaryota > Metazoa > Arthropoda > Insecta > Trichoptera > Rhyacophilidae > Himalopsyche > Himalopsyche tibetana. The sequence continues at coordinate 26,373,264 of JAPJYX010000019.1, read as the reverse complement.
GTTTCTATATTTACTCTTAACCACCTCCATAGTGGAAAACGTTGATTCGCATAAGTAGGTAGAACAAAACAATGCCTTCATTTTGAGCGCAATTCAAACTAAAATTGGATACTTTTCTTTTGGACGAAAGGCCATACAGATTCTCTAGTTGAGGCAACACTCTTAAGCGACAAATCACATTGAAATTCTTTCAATTCCATTTTTTCCTGAAGGGCCATCTTGAAAAGTTTCGACAATACAGCTGGATAGTTTTTCAATATCAAAATTTATAAGTGGAGCTGAAACAAACAGTTAAGCTTATATTTTCATTAAAAAATAAGAAAAAAGGTTTTTTGCCTATTTCTTATTTGAAGGGAAAAGAGATCATATGTTTTCCTTTTTTTGTCAAAAAAATAACTTGTCACACATTAAAAACAATATACACTATTGAATTAAAAGAGTACCAAAGATTGATATTTTTTACTGGTTGACTACGTACAATATTGTTGTATTCCGCATAGCGCTTATGAAATGCAGATTCTTTTTCGAGTCCCGTTTTAAAACCATTATAATTTATGAGGTTTGGGTTCAAAAAATGAATGCCTTATGTTCGTGATGCAACCTGAGTTAGTTCCTAACCCGTCGACAATCTCCTGAATGCTCTTAACCTTCCAGCGGGCGCGCTGAGTAGTTTCCCTTGAGCAGGCGCTTGTCGTAAATTTTACGTCATCTTTTACGTGTTCTCCATTCAAATGGTGTTTTCTTTATATAAATGTTAAGGAATTGCTGTAAGGGTTATGAAAAATGATGAATGACAGTACTTTAAAAAACATATATTTGACTTTCTTAAACAAAAAACGAAACAACACTCTAAATATTTCAAAACAAAATATTTTATCGACCTGTTAATCAGAATCAATATTCTCATCCTTACAATTGTTGCAAATCACCTCAACTGACGAATGGCTCTTGCATGTAAAGGACTGGCAACGGCAACACTTCATTGATGCTGAGGATCTTTTTTTCTCCAGTGCACATGACCGACAAACACCGTGTTTTGGAAGGCTTCTTTTTTCTTCTTCGGTTATCGGTTCAACTTCCCGACCGTAATTCACTTTGAGAAAATCACTGAAATCTTGCAGTAAATGTTTGATATTTGATCTGAAGATAAGATGCTCTTTCATCATGGTCAATGCCAAATTTTTTAGGAAAATACTTCGATGCTTTGGAGTCTTTCCTGGACAGGCAAATTTGTTCTTTCTTCAGCTTGTTGCTCGATTTCTTCTTTCGAAAACTCGCTGTCACTCGAAGGATAAGTCTCATCATCTTGCATCTCCATGATGGAACGCGTCTCAAACAAAAAAATACATTTAGCTATGAAAAAAACAATATAAATGAGAAATAAATAGAAAAAAGTAGTTTATTTAATATACTTACACTTTAAGGTGCGTGTCGTAAAATTTACGCTCAACGGAAATTTCCAATTATCAATGAATAATAAAAACTTCTAACCATAATCAGTACATCTGTAGGTTAGAGAGACACTGCCCTTCGAATAGCTCAGAACTTGATGCTTGCAACTAAGTGGTAAAAGTGGGGGAAGCAATGAGGCGCATTTGTCGTAAATTTTGCAACAGCGCGCCCGCTGGAAGGTTATCCGATTTGTCGAATATGACAGCATCATCGGCATATTCAAGGTCACACAACCTCAGACCGAGACCAACAGCTACACCTTTATCAGGCAGAATTGATCTGCTTGTATGTATTCAAAGATAATAAATAGGACCGGCACAACAACGCAGCCCTGTCTCACTCCAGTTGTGACCAACGTTCCCTCTAAGCCGAAGGTTTAGATGCGCGGAAATTTCAAAGGCTGCGCGGAGGCTGCGTGGAGGCTGCGCGTACCGATCAAATATCAATTGAGCAACTGTCTTGTAGTGCGCGGGAACCTCTCAACTGGTGCGCGCAGCTTAGAGGGAACGTTGGTTGTGACCCCGAACCATTCTGTATTTGAGTCACCGATTCTCACACAACATGCGCTATTCTCATACAGGGATTTGATAATGGTTACAATCTTTGGCAGGATCCTGTATCCTCAATAAAGAAGGTCTGTGCGGATTATCAAATGTTTTCTCTTCGACGAAATAACAAGCAAAAGCTCTCTTAAATTCATTGCTCTGCTGGAGGAGACATTAAAGATTGTGTGTTTGGTCCGCACGCAACCTTCCAGGGAGGAAGCCTGCTTGATTTTTTCTTAGTATTTTCATAATGGGACCTTTACCTTTCCCACTCCAGATGAATTTTTGTAAATTATTTCTGGTTGAAGATGAAAATAATATTAAAAAATATATGACAGAATTGCAAAATTCAGACGTTGCTCTTCATTAGGTCAAGGGCGGCTTCCAATATCTCTTGATAAAAATGTTTTTTTATCCTTAATATAGCAATTAAGATTTGTGTATAATTAAATATGAATTTCTGTATTTAATACTACGTGAGAATGACTATGGGAGGACTCTTTAATATGTATCCAGAATGTGACTCTTGTTGATTGCATGTATCAATACCCTAGGGCCTTGTCAATCAAACATCTTTTATGCATTAATTATGTATGTAGATAACATCTTTCTTACACGAGTGATCCAAAAATGCCCACAGGGGTCAAGACAGAAGATTGGAATAAATAATCAATACATAATATGATATCTTTACTACATAATCAATAAAACAAAAATACATTTAAACTCAATGTGATTTATTAAAAGATAAAATAGCACCCAATAAAGCAGTAATATAAGTTATGTACATTAATCATTTTTTTCTTGAAAACAAAATTCCCAAAGAAATAAAAGCGTTTTTTTTAATTGAATAAAGAATTATCTGATTTAAAACAATGATACAATGTTATAGCTACGCTTTAAGTTCATAAAAAATACTTATAAAAACCATTTAAATGGAAAGCAAAGAAGATTCTACAATCACAAAAGTGCTAAACTAAATTCGAAGCATGTCTGCCACAAAAAAGATTTACACACTGAATTATTTTATATAAAACCTATTCATTATTATCAGGGGTGCAAAAAACTTCCAAATAAAACAAAAACTTTCCCAATGCTACAAAATTACCCAGTGATTTAATATAATACAATATTAAAAATAAACATCTAGAGATATTTTCTTGGAGATATATATTATTATGTGACATGTACAGACAGAACTTATTCACTATCTTAGAATTCGAGGGCAGCATAATTAAACACATATATAACTAAATTTGAAGCATGACATTGAAATAATTTAATTATATAAATTGACCCAGCAATTTTTTTTAATCACAGCGACCGAAACCAGAAATGTAAATAAGATACAGATGACATCTGTGTGATTTGAAGGAATTGAAGTATTTTTCCAGAAGTCCTATTAATACGTACATTGATTATTATTCTTGTAGAAGCACACTTATATTTCTATATAATATATAAGTGTATGTTGAAACTTGGCATTACATTATTAAATATATATTACAATAGAAAATTTTATGGAAATATGTATAGATTTTTTTTAATGCATATTATCTTTTGTTTTTGTCACAGGCTCTCGATAGTTGAGCAGAAAGCTGGTTGAGATACGAATGCACCCAGACATGAATGAATTATTACAACTATCGAGAGATGCGCTTCTCAGTTGGCCCTTAGAATGTTAATTATTTAGTTAGTTGGAAGGGGCAGCCGGTGGAGGTGGAGGCGGAGAATTTCCACTGGGGCCCTGGAAAAGGAATAAAAATAAACACATTGATTATTGGTTTCATTAATATTTTCAGTGAAATAATTTAGTTCAATAGCTTGTAAAAACAAATATTGACATACAGATAAAATACAAAAACGCCAGACACTGGCAAACCAACTTGCATAATTTCTGTAGGTTGTAAAATGTTATATATTTGGTTAAACAAGAATAATACATATTTATTGTGAAACTAAATATACAGCTTTTTTTTTACCTTATTACAGAATCTCATGTTTTTGCGAAACTAGACTAAAAGAGGTTATAAATTCACATTTTGAAAAAAAATATTACAATTCGTTTCTTGATTATTGATACTCACTTGACTATTGAACAGCACTTTCTGATCATTCACCCGTTGAGTAGATCTAGGGCGCATCATGTATAGGATCAAACCAAATACAACCAGAAAGCCCATTAACAAAATATTGTCAAAAGATCCGTTTCCCCCCATTCCTGGCAACTCTTCTAAGCATTCACTATCAGTGCAATATGCTTGTCCATGCCGCAGCTGTGCAAAAAAAAAATGTAAGCATAAGATCATCACAAGTGTATTATAATTTCAATATTATGTAGAGGCCTACATGGAAAAAAAAAATGGTACTTAGAATGATGAAGTATTTTGAGAATCTGAAGGATAAACATAATAATCATAATACAACTAAGTGGGTCAGGTGAAAATGTAAACTGAATACTGGATCATTTTTATTGTAGAAGTGAGAGATGGGAACGCACTGTATAATGAGTAATAAACAACCAAATGGTGGTCTCAAATGGACAGTCCTCAACAATTGATACAAAATTTCAAGTTGAATACTAATATTTAAGGACAAGAAGAAGAATATTAATTTTAATAAAGTATGTTTGATGTTAAATATTTCATTCAGCGTTGAAATTCTACAATTACTAATTCTATAATTAAGTATATATGCGGAAAAAAGAATATATCCAGTCGCAAGTTTCATTTGACTTGTGTAGAACAAAATGAATGATCATAGCATGAAAAGACCTGATTCACTGTGTTGACTTTACTGTCCAAAATGTTACGTTAAATGCAAAATTTTAAAAGCACACAAGTTTAACTTGATCCAAAGAGGCCATCAAGTAAAGATATAGCAAACAAATGATTCAAACTAATTCATGTGGATGTCTTATTTACCAAGGACAACAATCGGCGCATGGCGAGTTCATGGTTCCAGATGCACTCACAGGGGTCCATGCTTTCATCAGCCATGGCTGACAGATCCTTAAGTCTAAAAAAAAGTATTTTCTTATTTAAAATTTAATTTGATAACTTTTTTATTCCACTTGTTGATGGTATTCAAATAAAGCTATTATTAAAAATTATAAGTTAATTATTTATATTTTAAAAACTAACTTTAAAATCTGATTTATGACTAGAAATGAAAAATGTATCGATCCAAATCAATAAATTAGCCATAAAAAAGCATTCATTAGCAGAAACATCACAAAATATATCAGCCGATATTACGTTATTTTTACGGATTTATTAGAAAAATATCAATATTTTATACAAAATTAAATATTTATTATAAGGCTGTTTAGCATAGAACTTATTTTGATTTTGTTTGTATTTGCTAAGTGTATCAGTGATATGAGACATATTGAATCGAATTAAAATTTATTAAATGTAAACAAAAAAAAAACATTATGTATTGACATTGAAAAACATAGCAAGCCTACAAGATTGTATAGGATGGTTGTGATAAAAAATAATTATAAAGTTAACAAAATATTTACTAAGCACACGTCATTCATATGCCACTGTGTGTGCAAACGTCAACGCAAACAAATAACGATATTATCAATTGTCGTTCGAATGTAATAATAGGGTATGCAAGTAAAATATCAAACGTGTCAATATATTGACAATTTACTTCTTATAACAGATGCAAAATGACGTATTTTACCGATTATCCCGAAAAGAGCTGCTCAATGATTTCGGAATATTCAATTTCAAGGTATTAGTTTTGCATCACCAGCTGTAAAACTTGTTTAGCAATATAAACGCTAGCATGTTATTTGTGTCATAAGAAAATAACATGTAAACGTCAAACTTACAAAATATAAACAATGTCAACTACTATCGCTACAACATTCTGCAGCATGATTATAAAGCATAGCTCTTACCTGAAGTGTCGTCTTTCGTATCCAATAAGTATCAATGAAAAGGAGATTAATTAGAATACGAGCAGAGCGAAAATATTATTTATGGAGTTAGTAATCACTTATCAGCAATCACTCCGCCATAATCTAGCAACTTGTAATTTCAGTAAGAACGGCAACGTTGCATTGTTATAAGGTTGCTTGTATGTTTATGATTGGTTGGAAAATTATAATTGCCAGCGGCTAAAATTATTTTTCCTTAAAAACATTGCATTTATTTCACTATTTCACTTTTTTTATGCAACTAAAACATAAAAAGGTACTCTGGAAAAAAAGGACATTTTTAAATAAAACTTCGATTGGAGTACCTATTTAGACATAAAGTACTGTAGTGTTAAAATGGAAAACATTGTATTTGAGGATTGTAAGCGAATAACAATGACGTGTCCTCATGCAATAAATAGTGTCGTATGCATTAATTTTCGAACAATACGTCTATAACATGGATGCCCAACTGGAATCACATGGTCGGCCAAATAAAATATTGCATGCTTCTGATGGGCCACACATATGTATTTAAAACCTTTATAATAACATAATATTTTTCATATTAATAATAAACAAACATCTCACGATTAAAACAGTTTTATTATTTTTTTAAAATCCTTTTATCACCTCTTTTTATTATATAATATCATTTCAATGTCGACCGGTAATTTTGACGTCGCACATTGCAGTAGATTAGAATGTTTTTTTTATTAGTAAACCTACTTTGACACTTTCTTATGTTTTTGCTAGATTCGGCGGTAACGTTATCGAAGTTCAATTGAGGAAAAAATCTGGCTAGTGCCTTAAACCAGTGTTTCTCAACTTTTTGGACTTGTGGCTCCCCATCTCATTGTTTTGTCTCATAAAAATTCAAATTTCAAGAAATTTTATCAGCATGGAACTTTTTTTTAGCTCTTCCAAGAATTTCAAATCCTAAATCCCAAGAATTTGCATATTTGCATAAATTTTGGAATATCAGAAAATTTGTCCGTGTCCCCTCTAAACTGCGCTGTGGTTCCCCAAATCAAAACAAATCTCTGTGACCCCCTTGGAACACGCTGTGGTCCCCTAGGGGGCCACAGGGCTCCCGGTTGAGACACCCTGCCCTAAACGATGTTACGAAATCTACTAATATTGTAAAACATATATTATAAAAAAATATTATATATGCCGGATCCTACGGCGCAGTGATAAGCGTTGTGAGCTTCCATGCCGGATCTTACGGATTCAAGTCCCAGTACAAAGAACATTTTTTCGACATATTTATCGATTTCGATTCGAAGGCATTGGTGTTTGTGATGTCTAAATTTTCTCTCACCTTATCCGATTCTTTAATAACTGGGCGTAGCGACAGCGATTGGTTTACCACTAGTCTTGTCCTGACCTTATTGTTCTTTCCCTTCTGCTCTATAAAAAGAGAGGTTGAGCGACTGAGTTACAAACAGTTCTCGTAGAAAAACTTATGTTGAGATACCTCAATTAGGAGGCCATACGCTACACATTTGAAGCGGACATGGATAAAAAAAATATATATATATTTATGATGTAGGTAAACAACATTTACTGGGGGTTGGAACGTTATTTCATGCCTTCTATACAGTGGCGGATTACCCCATAAGCGTAAGAGGCGCGCGCTTGGGGCCTCCAAATCTTGGGGGTCTCAAAGATAGCATAATTTATATAAACCCATATATTTTAATTTTAGTTTTCAATATGCATTATTACTATACGAAGAGGTTTGCAGCACTTTCGTGTTATTCGAAAAGCTGGGCCTCCAAAGTGCTTAATAATAACGTTTATAATGTTTATATCTTAATTTATGCGTCTATGTTCACTTTGCTGATCTCTTCCTATTGACTAAGATTAACCTGAGATCTGGAGGAGAAAAAGTTGATAAAATGTACTAAAAAGTAACATAATACAAAACTATTACGGTGGAACCGCATTATTAGCTTAAAATAGTGTGGTACTAAGGATAAAATTCAATATTGAATATGGCCTATGTACGAAATTCAATATTAAATAAATTGCGTGTGCAAAATCCAATACATAGATTTATCTTATGTACAGAAAATACGGAAAAGTATTATTTTATTTTAAAATGCCAAGAATTAAATAAAAAAAAATGTATTTTCACAAAAATCATAAACAAATTAGTAATACTAAAATAAATAGTTTAAAAAATTCATTTTGTTTTGTTCATTTTTTTTAAACAGTTTTTCTTTTTATCTCGGAAAGTACTTTTTGTCACATAAGACAAATTAAATCGATGCACGAGAGAGTTTATGAGTGTGATCAGAATTCATTGAGCACAATGTTGTACATACAATTAGGGCGCCATCTGTAAACTTTGCAATTTATTGGCTCATGCACGCATAAAATATTAACAAATGGAAATCAACTTGTTCCATTAATTTACGTCGACGGTGGTAAATTAAAATTATTCTAGCCACTCGCTATATACTTTTATCAAAGCTAAGATTTTTTTATGTAGAGATTACAATACCGGTATCACCAAAACCGGGATCCCGGTATTCATAGAGTCATTTCTGGATTTATAAAATGCATAAACATCTATATTTCGGTTTTGCAAATTAACCTAAATCTAAATTTTGAATGTACAGAAACTATCACATATTTTTATAAAATTATTCGCGAAGAATTGAAATATTTAAAATCTTCTAAGAATTGTATCAATATTAAAAGGTTCCAGAACTGATGAGCCTTTAATGTTATTAAAAAGCTATTTTTAAAAATCACTCGTTTATGAATATCATAACACATCTTTAAAACGGCATTTTAAACGAAATAACGAAATACCGATTAAATTTATCGTCCGGAATAGCGATATCAATTGTACCATACCTTTGCTTTATTGAAACGTTTTTTTGTAATATCGGTATTTGATATGATTCTACCGGTATTGATATATTCGTCCGGTGTTTACTTTTAAGTAACCCTACAGCGAGAAGAACACCTTTATTTCTTTATAACTTACTATGTCCAGAGTTTTTTTGTGCGTAATCAACATGACTGGAGTATCGGGTTTTCCGGTTGCTAGCTTGGAGATATTTTCATTCTCAAAGATATCAAACGGCCTCACTACGGCCCAGCATACAAGTGATTCGCATGAGAAGCCAAATCAAAAAGATTAAATTGATTTTGTAACTATAATAATACACTCAATACGTATGTATTATGGTGTAACGATGTACCATGTACCAATTATCCACAACCCAAAATGTTTAAAAAATCGATAATAAATGTGATTTAATACTAGTATAATGTGATTTCTGAAAATGATTTCTAATAATAATGTCTTGAAGTAAAAAATAGCAATAAACGATGTTAGCATGCTTCCCGATTTATAGTAAGAAAATTATTCTCTAGTTATTATCCCGTTTAGTCGTATTTTCAAACATGTTTACCGAAATGCTCTCTTTTCCAGCTCGTATAAAAAAACACGCTTATTCTTAAAATGATGAATTCACTTAAAAACACTAATTTATCAAAAAAAGGGAAATGAAAAAATACACCTAGAATTAGAAATTAAAAATACACCTAGATTTGAAAAATAGCTAATATATAGAATAAATATGTTTGTGTGTTTATACATATATTACATAATAATAAATAAATAAAATAAATAAATCTTTCAATAACATCTCCACTTCTATACCCTATATAACCATAAAATCATATAATCATAAAACCTTTGCCGACAAACAAATTATATAATTCTTGAAACTGCTCACTACTCAAATCTGTTGGCATTCCCATGGGCTCATCCTTTTCGCCAGCAATGGCTTTGGACTCAGTGATGCATTTATATCTTATATAAACACGAAACTTTCATTTGCTAAGCGTCAGTTCAAGTTCATCCGTGCACTTGAATGCCCGATGATGCCGAAAAGCGAAACCCGGGTCGTTAGTGACAAAATTTGTGAGAATGTACATAGTTTGAACGATTCAAATTTAACAAATTTAACGTTATATTTTTATGAGTTTCGTGTCTAAATAGTAGTGGGGGAGGGAACGTATGTTGGAAGGACGTTCAAGAGATTTACACGATGTCAATTTCAATAAACAAAAAATTAGAAAATGAAATAGTTTTATCTAAATTTACGTTCGTTAATTTCCGGGATACGGGACACCGATTTCAAATTCGGGACAATCCCAGTCAATCCGGGGCGGTTGGCACATCTAGGTGTGAACCGAATAATTAAGTAACACAATTAATTTCTATAGATTTTTTAAATTGACACACAAACATCAAACATCGATTTACTCAAAACTATCGTGATATTTCTAATCTTAAGTTTTTGACCAGAATGATGACGATAAATGTACAGGGCAACCTCAACTAATTGTATTTTGTTTTCTCAGAAATATTTCCGAGGACTATAAAAAAGAATGTAGAATGCGAAAACGATAGATCGGGGTTCCATTGTGTTGAAAAAAATATATTTTTGAAGAAATATATGTTTTTTTAAATATTTTTTTAGGATCAGGTGACTAGAAGGGATTTTGAGACATCGCGGACAACAGAAATCCATTAAGCAATTAGAAAATCAATCCATGTCGATGTTCGTACTGGGATTTGAGCCCATGAGCTCTCCCATCCAAAGCAAACTCCGTTGACCACTCGACCACGAAGCCGATGCAATGTAATGTAGGTGTTATAACTTTGTCAGATTAATAAATTATACACACGTACACCATATTATTGTCATATAATTAATTATACGTAAAGAAAAAAACATTTAATGTTATAAATTAAAGGGTTTCCATGTTGTACCTATGTATGTATTAATTATCATTTTTTTTATTATCTTCTCACATAATATTTATAATATTATATATTTTTCTCAGGTATCATACATACTTCTTTGGGACGTTTTTTTATTCAGTTGCAGATATTGGTTTTTATTTATGAAAAATTTATATTATTTTCCACGAATTTTCGACGAAAAAGTTTACCTCCACTAATTTATTTAAAATTAACTTACTAACAATGCATCATAATACCTCTTACTAACTCAAATGTCTCAGGTCAAAGAGATGAACAGTAATTCATCGTGCTAAAAATAGTTTTTTATTAACTTGCCATTGAAAATCAAATATTTCTCCTTTTTTAATACTTGTTATAAAAACTTTGTCTGGATACTAAAGTACCGTTTCTATCTTGTTTACGTGTACTATGTCTATGGTTGCCTTTGGAATAATAATCTATTGTTCTTATTTTAAAACCAATTTCAAAATATTTATAATCATTCTTCAGAAACAAATGCTTTAACGTAAAACTATTCAAACTGTCAACAATTTATTATTTCATATTAATATATACTTTATCTTATAATCTTGCAATGAAAAATAAAACTACAATAAATGGTGAGTTATTGACATTTAAAAATAAATCTGTTTTCAATACCGTATGATAATTCTTCACGGTATATGCTTTGAAAATATAATCATGAATAATTAGACAATATCTTACAACCAATTTTTGCTATACTGGTTAAGTATTATTTTTTATTTATTTTAATTGGAAATTCATTACCATAATCTCAATAATAAAACAATTCACTTTCAGAACCTTGTAATAACCTTGTAATAACATTGACATTATAATATTATGATTACATTTAAATTAGTTGTTAAGTCAAGTGTATGAAGTAAAAAATATTAATTAATTCTGTATTTTGAAAACGTTACGAATCAGATTTTTTGTAAAAGTGGTAATTTGAATCAAAATTTCTTCAGATTTCCAAAATACGCGTATGAATATGAAAATATTCTAGGATTATGTGCAATGAGGTAATTTCAGAGCATTTCAATGTTCAAATCTTATGGAGGTTTCATTGAGCGCTCATATTATTTAAGCAAATAAAATATATCTGCAAAAACAAGTACACCATGCCCCAGTGAAGATAAATAAGAACAAAATAAATGACGTCAAAAAAGTTGCTCAATACGTAACATTGGAGCAATTGTTTTTTTTTACCAGCAGATAGTAAAATGGCCAACAGATAATGTCGAAGATGTAGAAACAGATTATTATTGGGTTATATATATATATATCGTCGATGCATATCAAATATGGTCTATGTGACGAAAGTGCATTCCGAGATAATCGATAAAAACTGTTTAAAAAAATAACAAAACGGAAAATAACATTTTCAAGTTATTTTCCGTTTTGTTTTTTTTTTAAACAGTTTTTATCTCGGAATGCACTTTCGTCACATAGACCATATTTGATATGCATCGACGATATAATATATGTTTTCTATAAAAAAATATGTATTTTCTTCTATTAAAACATCACTTTATATATCTACACTTTATGTATTTCGAAAAGGTTACAAATCCACCTTCAAGAAAAATAAATTTATTGAAAAATTACAAACTTTGAGATTTTTTTCTTTTCTCATTTCAATACGAGCGTTAATCTGAGAACTCTACCATATTATAGTACAAGGTTTTTTTTACATATCGACTGTGGAAAGGAAAAAGGACGTAACCCACACATTACCCACAATTTTGCAAGAGGCGCTAAAAACGTGTTTTGATGACTTTGTGACATATGCAAATTATGAATTATACACAACCTTGAAGTGCACGGATACTTCTAAACTGGTGTTTAATTGACATAACCTAACATTTTTAAAAGAAATTTTCTAAGAAAAGCCTTTATTTTAGTGTTTTTTCTTGGTTTTAATTTTTTATAAGGTCATCTTTTTCAAACTTACAAGCTAAATTTAGATACTTATTCGGCATTTTCAGCTTCCATTCTTTTGATAGAACGTGTGTCAAGTTGTATACATTGTTATTATTGAAAAAAAGCTGTTTTGGGAAATTGAGGGTTACGTCCTTTTTGCTTTCCACAGTCGATATACATGTGCTTGAATTCCTGAATGACTCGTACATTGATTTATTTTTTATTTGTATCCAAACGTAGGGGTGTATAAAATATATTTCCCATTGTTAAGTAGAAGAATTATATATTATATTCGAAATATAAATATTAAAAGATAAGTAGTATCATAGATATTTGCAAGGTCATCTTTTTCAAATTTAAAAGCGTAATTTCAATACTTATTCGGCATTTTCAGCTTCCATCCTTTTGATAGAATGTGTGTCAAGTTGTATACATTGTTATTATTGAAAAAAAGCTGTTTTGGGAAATTGAGGGTTACGTCCTTTTTGCTTTCCACAGTCGATATACATGTGCTTGAATTCCTGAATGACTCGTACATTGATTTATTTTTTATTTGTATCCAAACGTAGGGGTGTATAAAATATATTTCCCATTGTTAAGTAGAAGAATTATATATTATATTCGAAATATAAATATTAAAAGATAAGTAGTATCATAGATATTTGCAAGGTCATCTTTTTCAAATTTAAAAGCGTAATTTCAATACTTATTCGGCATTTTCAGCTTCCATCCTTTTGATAGAATGTGTGTCAAGTTTTGTACATTGTGATTATCGAAAAAAAGCTGTTTTGGAAAATTGGGGGTTACGTCCTTTTTCCTTTCCACAGTCGATATGATAAAAAAAAATACAACATTCAAATGTTAAGATTGCATTTATGTTCATAAAAAAAACCAATTTTATTGCTACCTATACATATTATTCTGATAAATAAGTCGATACATGTCGCATTATTTTTTTATGAACATTCTCTAAATTCACTTTCTTTCGTCTGTCTTTTTTAGAGCATGACTGTCATAAAACAATTCAGTAGGTAGATATGTAATGATATAATTAGTCCAACAGACAAATTACTATTAATACCTAATACGTATTTAAAATATGTTTAATAAATACTTCATAATGATTATAACACTTTTAAACTAATAACGTAAATGCAAAAAAAAAATAGATTTTTCGAATTGATTACATTTATTTATTAATCAGTAGACGAAAAAAGGATTTGATTCTTGTTTTCTGATTAAGTAAACTGTGTATGTGCGATAAGAACTTTTATATTATAATAAGTTATATTAAAGTTATAGTTTTCAATTAAAATATAAACATGAAATTTAAAAAAAACGAGTTTGTTATGAAATATCGACTGTTTAAATTATTCGTTTTTTTCAGAGATTGATTCCTACTAACATTCCGTGTGGTAGTAAATACTTTTTCACTACTTGAATAATTCAGCTGGAAGTGCATTGAAAATTTTCCGAAGCGAATGAAAAACTGACAAAATGGTATGATTTTTTTTCAATACAACAAAACATTAAATATTCATGTATTATTTTTGCTAGATAATATGTTTTTAGACTAGCAGATGTAATATAAGTTACAACCTTCAACGCTCAACGCTTTTTGTTAAAAAAATATATCTTCATAAATAATTAAAGTCAGATAGCAGTGGACTTTTTCAAAATACAATTTCAAAAAAGTCAGCGCAAAAGTAAATTTTCAATATGAATTATATCAAACATTAAAATTGATAGAATAAAAAACATTTCTTGCAAATGATTGGTAGTTTAATTGTAAAATCAATAAACTTTTTTAAACACCAAAAAGAAGTAAATTATGAAATACGATATTCCGTACTGTAACATTTTTACGACCTGGAGATCTTGATTTATATAATGCTTTGCAAACAGGAAACTATTATTATCATATTGTACTTCTACATTTTTGTACAGATAGAGAATTTTTAATAGTTTAAATTTAAGAAAGTTGACAACATAAAATATATATATATGTATTTGTGTCGTAGAGTTTGTATATTATACAGTAAAATAAGAAAGCAATATGTTGCATAATATTTACTACATACATAATATTTACTATATTGACTATCCGCATTGCTATTGTGTTTCAACATAGTAGTCAAATCTCCAATTTAATATTAGTTCAGTAAAATACACGGTATATTAAATATTATGATGTAACGAATATATTTTATTATTTTTAAATATTATGAATTAGTTTAAGGGTTGAAACCTGTGATCACGGTTTGTGAATTAATTGGTGAAATTGAAAGCAACCAAATGTGTACTTAATTTTGCAACATTGGTTGCTATAAAACATATTATCAAAATATGCAATGTCTTACTTAAAGTCGATACGAACATTTTGAAAGAAAATTGGGGAAAAATTAAAATGAACGAGTTACAATTTTTTCGATGCTTTTTTGTGCATTTTTAATTAATATCTGTTGACAGTACATATGTATCTGTATATTTGTATTAAGGCATGCACCGACACACTCAATGTCTGCGAATCATTTGCCTTAAATTAATTGATATGCAAAAATAAATTACAGTTTTATAATATGAGGCTGAAAAAGTCTGGAGATAGAAGTCACTCATTTTTTTAATGCGTTTGGAGGATATTATAATATTTTTTATAGTAAATTAAACAAATAATACACACAGCGTATGTAAATATTAACCACAATTTGTATATACGGTATACTGTAATGCGATTCTTTGAGCCGAAAGCTTTCCATTTATTGGAATTGATTATACTTATAAATAAATAAAAACGTCGAGTGACGAATAACTTGGGTTGAAAGTAAAAGGAGGGCGTGTTTGCTCGACGGGTAGGCGTACCGGAATTTTCCACGCCTACTCAGAGGCTTCTTTAGCGAAAGCGGGGAATCAAATCGAGGGGACAGTCACTCTTCGCGCGGGCTTGCGGCCTGCTGCAGGCCTCCCAGGGACATGTGGAGGGCCTGCCGCCCGCTTCGCTTTCTCAGGTATGATATAAAGTTTTTTTTATATGATGACTGTCGTAATTATCCAATAGTCAGTAGCTTCATGCGTTACACACTGTATTTATTATCAAAAAATGAAGTACAACTATTAAATCACATTTTTGCTTATTTGTATAAATGTATTGTTTGAGAATAATTTAAAATTTCTAGTACTTTTACCCACATTGTGATAATAAAGAATTTTGAAAAATATAATAAAATAATACTTCTAAAATTAAATTAGTTTTAAATAATATTTTTACTATATTCAATAACATTAAATAGTATGTAATTTAATTATGATACTTCATTCTTGGAAAATTCACAAATAATAAATACAGTGTGGCACATATTTTCGTGCTTGCGAAAATGTAACTTCGCATTTTTAATAAGCTGGTGTAGTTTTTTTTTATATTTACAAAAATAGTAAAAGTTTGGAACAGCCCAGATTTAGTTGATATCAACAAAAATCACGTATATACGTGATTTTTTATAATTACTATCATTATTATCACTTTACTTAAAAGTTTGATTCTTCATTAAATTTAAATTGCGCTCCCTGATTCTATATTATATTATTTTATTCGAAACTATTGTTACTTTCTATTAATAAATTCTTTAAATGACACTTTATGGCTCGCTTTAACTTTTTAATAATTGATATTCAGAAACCTCCCTCCTATTTGTGTTAGTCGATATGATGCGTCGTAGCACATGTAACCGTGCACGCGTCGTAACGGGCTCTACGCAGTTTACTTGGCGTAGAACGTCAGTGTGATATTGCGGCCAATCTATCCAGTATACCGGAGCGGTATTTCTTGGCGGTATTTCTAATTCTTTTTTCAAACGGATAATATTTTTACCGACAGCAGAATCTTATTTAATAAGGTCATGCACAATTATATTGTTATTTGTTTTTTTAGTTTGCCTTAATTAAAAGTAAATAAACTATGTTTGACAGAAATTTCTGCCGTTGATATTAACATAAATTATTTATTTTTTTGACGCAGATAAGACGGTAAAATTATACGATTAAAAACATTCCGGAGATGTTTTATTGTTATGCATTATTAATGATTTTAAAATAAATATTTTATGCAAGGTGTGCAATATTTCATCTGATATTTCAAACGTAACTTAATTTCAGTTTATTTATCGCCTTTCGCGTGACTGCACAAAAGCTCAAAAAGATTTAGCGAGAGGGTGCTTGGGATTTTCAATTGTCGGTCGCGGTCGTTGTAGTGCAGCACTAGACGGCAAAAATGTAACAAAAGATCGGTCGCCGGACCTTTTATCGCTCTTACCTCTCTCTGCTTCAACATACATACAGCGGTAGATTAACGATTGACCAAATCCCCTTTTATGTAAATAGTATGCGCCTGAAATAACACGAATAAAGACACAATATCTCACGCGGTAACACACTCAAAGATTACTCATGTAATAATTTTTGGCTCGTTTTCGATACTTTATTTTGACATATATTATTCATTGTTTCAATATTTTATTGAAATGAAAGTACATATATTGAAAATGCGTTTAACACAATTATGTATAATCTTAATCTTATTAAGTAAATTTTCATTAAGAAATATTAAAACCGGTAACACGACTATCTTTTAACATGCAACGTTCAAAAAGATTTAGTCATTTAATTTTCATATATTTTTCATATAACAATTGAGTCGCCCATTTCCAAAATCCACCATGTCCATTTTCGTGAACGGGTAAGGAACCTCTATATTGAAATAATAACCGTATTTTCTTGAATCAAATTGAAGAATATATTATCTATTTCAATTCTATTCATGAAAATATGGCTTTTTTTTTTAAATTAGAGGGTTTCGTAAACGTTTTTTCGTAAGCATTTCCAAAAAATGAAAATGGATGACTCAATTATAAATTACGAATAATTTTATTGTTTGAAAACGCAGAAATATATGAAGCATTAAGAACAACTTTTCTTATGCTGTGACATTTAACGCTTTTCGAGATACGAGGTGAAAAGTTTTCTTTGTGATGCTCGTTTTAGGCAGTAATGACTCAAAGAGCTATTCACAATAGAGCAGTCTCTTGTTAGCGGATGCTCTCATTTACCTAACTCTTTGGGAATTATTCGTCTGGATATGATTTAACGACGGAATTAGTTGCGTGCGTCCTGCGAACGGCGCAAGTCTTCAAATCGAGAGTTTCTGACTCAAAGTTCACATAAGAGCGACGCCACCTATTATTTACCAAGCGATACATTTCTCAACTCTATTGTGAGAAACTTTTTGTTTAGTCGACGTCAAAGGATCTTGTAAATGTTAAATCTTTTACCGCGATTTTTCCAACTAGGCCTGATATATTATTGTATGCTTTTAAGCAATACGGCAATACAGAGATAAATTTGTGTGTTTTTTTAAATAGTATTTATGCTACAATTAACCTGATACAAGTTAATCATGTTTTTTAAACTTTTGACGATTCAGAATGATGTACATAGAGATAATTTAAGCGGTAGTGTGTTGAAAACTGTTTGTGTTTTAAATCAAAGGAAAATAAATGGAAAATTTTACTTCAAAAGGTAAAAATATTTATATTTTTTGATGTTAATTTTTCGGAAAATTTATGAAACAGAAAAAATATTTTTACCAATTCATTCGACCGCAGACAAAGTGATTTTTAGAAGCTATTGTTGATAGTATGGGCCCATTAGAGGTGAAGTGAAGAAACTAGTAAAATGGTAAAACATTTTTCTTGGACGTTACGTAGTATCACGTCTTTAATTTATGCTACGGAGACAACCCTATTGCAATGTGTATTAACTAAGGTTACTTCACTTTTACGATACTTTAGTACGCGTAGAATATTAAAACGCATCGAAGATATTTTTTAAATACCTCTTGGCTCACTTTACCTGTAAAGGACCCATATTATAGATGTAAAAATGTTCACTAATTGGAAAAAACAATATTTTCCTAATTTCTACAGATAGAATATTTACTTTTGATAATATTGTTTTTTGATAAAATAAAAAATAAATTTAAAATATTTGTTCATAATCATTGTTAATATGATTCCCATTATCGCTAGTAATATTAGTATTATACATAAAAAATACAGGAATTAGACTAGACGGAAAAAAGTAAATACTAATAAGAGTTTAACAGTATTTTTTAGAAACGAATTTTCAGTCAGTTTTGACGGAAGCTTAGCTGAAATAATATTATTGCCACGCTCTCCGCCACAGATTCTATTTACGTTCAATTATCTTGTCCGGCGAGGCTTCGCGAAGCACTTCACATCAATCAAACGCGGGGTTGATGGTGCTCAAATCACGGCGGTCAATTCTGAAGAGGCGGGGGGCGGAAAGGGTAGCGGACATGTCATGAGAATGACAAAACCTACGGCGGACGTTTTTCACAATTGCATTGTGATGTGGCCCCACCCCCAGTATCGTTTTCATTCCTGACCATCACTGCGAAGACTGCGTCGACGGTCATTGATGATAATACACAAAAAGTCCACATTAAAAACATCTGATCGGGAGTTCCCCGCTCATTTTTGATAACGTTACTGTTTTGTTATTTTTCCATTGAATTGTGTTTTGTTTACCTTAAATGACCGTTTTTGTTAAATACTTGTGTTGAAAATATCGCTGCTTTTCAGTGAGATATCTTTTATACAGTATATTTATTTACAACGGAGAACAATTACTTTTTTCCAGTATCGATATCTCCCATCCATAGAAAGGCGCCTCACGTGTTTTTCTCGCGGAAGCGCAGGCGGTGCTGGCAAAGACGAGGGCGCGCAAGCGAAGGCCGAGGCGGGGGAGGCCGCGGCGACATCTGCTGACAAAGAGATGGTGAAGTCGGTGGTTCCTGTTCCTGGCGGTGAAGGAGCCGACGAGAGGGAAACATGGGGCGGCAAGGTCGACTTTCTACTGTCGGTCATCGGGTTTGCGGTCGACCTGGCCAACGTGTGGCGGTTTCCGTATCTCTGCTACAAGAATGGCGGAGGTAAGTAAATATGATTTAAATTATACGTTTTTCATTCATAAACTGAAATGTACCACTCTTTCTTTCACATTATTCACACCATGACGTCTTTTCCACGCATATTTGGAATAAGGCACGCAAATATCGTCTTTTAAGTGAAGGTAGGAAATTTTATCCTGGACCAAGCAGGTTACCTAATTATGTACTCTAATATTTCGACCCCCACAGTCGCTGGGTAGTTATGTGTTTATATATTTTTAATAAGGCATATGTGACTGACGCAGTGGCGGATTATCCTATAAGCAAATGAGGCGAGCGCTTGGAGCCTCCGAATCTAAGGGGCCTCAAAAATAGCTTAGCTAATATAAACCGTACACTTTTTGTTCAGAGTTTTAAATATTTTTACTATTTAACTTGGAATTTTCTGAAGTTTTCAAGTTATCCAAAAAACAGGGCCTCTAAATTTTATTGCGCCTAAGGCCTCCCATGTGTTTAATCCGCCACTGGACCGAAGTTTGCAGGTTTTCTGCTTTAGTTAGTTGCTAACTTAATAATACTATTTGCCAGTTATTCTATTCACGTTACTGTATGCGTCATATTGATTTACTCTAGTAATTCGACAAACGAATATGATCTGCATTAAAAATATCCTACAAATTAATAATCTTCCTTGGTACATTCTTCGTTCATGAAGCATTCTATTTATTAATTCTTTTGTTTGATAATAAGAAACAAATTAAAAATCTGTACGAAGCGCGATAGTTCCACATAGGACATAGCACGTCTCTAAGTGTAAGTCGATCTCGGCGAAGTAATCTTTGTGGGGAAGTATCGCAGGGCACTTCCGGACTTTCGCCAGCAAAACAGTCTCGAAAGGAAATGAGTCGCTGCGGGCAAAGTCGTCCGGCCCGGCCTGCCCTTGATGAACCTCCCTTTGGCGTCTGACACTTCAGGAAATTTCAAATTACGCGACCGCTGTATTGCATGTGCGTGTGTGTGATGTGTAATCTTAATTTGTATTTTCGGTATTATATTATTACAATTGCCAGCGAAACGTTTTCCGTGCTATTTTATCAAATACATCTCACAAAATTCAGAGGAATTGCGATGTTAGATCATGAACTTTCTTAATTAAACGGTGTTTAATTTTGATTTTGTTTTTACAAGAAGATTGCTGACTTAATTTAAATAAAAAAACTTATTCTGTGTTTAATCGCCAGTTGAATTCAATATAATTACATTTGATTATTTTAATTTATACTGGCATATTTAGGACCTACTGATTAATATTTTTAAAAAACCTAACAAGATATTTGAATGTATTTTATTAAAAATATTTACATGTTAATATATTGTAATAAACGTAATAAATAATATTGTTGTGCCACAGAAAGTATATTCTGATTTTATCCAAGCATTAAAAAAATCAATATGTTTAATTCAAAAAAGTGGATCATAAAATTTGTTTTGTAGAATGCTTTAATGAAAGATCCAATTTGTATGCAAGTTATTTTGATATAATCAAGCATCTACTATGTACCCATGGTGTAGAATGTTGTAGCGTGCTCGTAGAACATCTTTGATGTTTAAATGTATCATTATGAACGATCGTTGATGCGATTAGACCGTTCTTCGTCGTTTTCGCGTGGAGAAAGAAGGCTCGCTCCTCTCACGAGACAACGGCAATTAACTCTCAGCAGCGCAATGTGATTATAGCATCAATTAGGCGAAATAGAAATTTCCGATAGCTACCTTAATTGAGTTGCTCTGCCGCTTCCGAGCTATCATCGGCGCCGCTCCGGCCCTGAACTCCGACCCTCGCTCTCGCGCTGCACCCTCGACACTCTGCCAGCCTAATTCGATTCGTGCTCCAGTAAGAGGCGCTTACACGTCCTCGCAAGTAGGCTTCTATTGTAGTTCGTATATATTATAACGATCAGTTTCATAATTTTTTTTAATTCAAAATAGTCTATGCATTATTCTTCATATAGAATTATGTTAGTTTAATGTATTATAAGAATAGAAAACAGGTAGTTAACTGCGCCACAATAACTCATTGTTCAGTCAATTTATTGTGTCCTCATTTTAGGCACGCACCTACAAAGAAATCGTCAACACATTTTTTGCCATCCGTCTCAACTTTTTATATTTTAATGACAAATATATTTTTGCGAGAGGATTTAGAGCAATTGATTTTTTTGAAATGAATATAAGAGATATACAGAATTCAAGAAAATAACTTTGCTCTACATATGTATATTACGTCTTATATGTATATCCTCATAGACTTCATTCGGTCATTTTAAAGATCGTATACGTCTCAATATATTATATTTAAGCCTTTGAGCCGTGTAATGAACAAAACGTAAGTTCTGCAAATTAAAACTAAAGATTTGAATTCGAAGTGCGATTAACTCTACATGTAAGTAAAAAGAATATGATTTTCATGACGTGAATATTTTTAACAATAACATGGAAAACTCATAGTAAAATCATACTAACAAAAGAAAATTTTAATATATATATTTGTATGACGTGGATGAAAAAGCGAGCTTTTAACTTGGTTTAATAATTATTTTAATTAAAATATATATTTTAAAATTT
Source organism: Himalopsyche tibetana (assembly GCA_030503985.1). NCBI lineage: Eukaryota > Metazoa > Arthropoda > Insecta > Trichoptera > Rhyacophilidae > Himalopsyche > Himalopsyche tibetana. The sequence continues at coordinate 26,351,023 of JAPJYX010000019.1, read as the reverse complement.
CAAATACACTTTATTTTCAACAAACTATTCACAATTTCGTAAATATTATAGGAAAACGTTTATACAAAAATCTGTTTAGTACTATTGTACCTATTGGTCGAGGTATTCGTAAAGTGCATAGTTTAATTTGTGTCGGCACATTGTTATGTTAGGCCAGTTACGCAGACTACTATGTAGTACACACACTCTATTATTATCAAGGCGAACGAATTCCTATGCTCACTCGACCGAAATATGCTGCGAACCCGTTTCTCATATCTACCCAAAAAGGGATTTTTTTCGCATTCAGCATATTATATTATATCCCCGTGTAAGTTTACGCAATGCTCTCAACCAACCGTAAAGAATATTATTTATGCTTTATGGCTTAAGAAATAAATAAATCATTAAGACCTATGCCGAATATTTACTGATAAAATATATTTTTGATTTCACTATGGTTACATTTTATGACAATTCAACGAGATATATTTAAATGTATTACTAGAACAAACAGTATTATATCACTGTTCTCGTGAGATTGTTACCGTTTTCTTATCCGACTGTCGCCACCTAAGAACTACATTTAATTTCTACGCGATATTGGTTGGTTGCGCAGTCGGGAAATTGATCTGTCAGGAAATTGGCCGTCGGAAAATCGACGGGATTTTAGAAATCCGAACTTTTTCCGACGCACATATAAAAGATAAAAAGTGTATATAAATCGTCTACAATACACCAAAAACAGACAAAACCGATACTGCATAATAAACGGATATTTATTTATAAATTCAGCATTTCGTGTATTTTAAGATAATTGTGTTTTCAAATTGATTACCGAACCGTTTCATCCGCCTTATGCCTTTTTAAGAACGATGGGAAATCTTCCTACAAAAAGAAAGTCAAAGCATATATGAGAGCATTAACGAAGTCGACATGTTTCCACGTCGTCACCGCGACATCGAGTCCTTCCTATGTTATTAATTACCCCGTAACCCTGTGCACCCCTGCTCACTATTGCCACCCCAGCCTTGCTCTGCCTCATGCCACATGGCATGATTGATTCGCCTGTTTTCCTCCTCGGTCACTATGACATTGTTTTTCACTATATACGTCAACAGTGCCAACACCGCGAAACGAATAAATAACTTGAAACTCGATGTAATGTGTATAAATTTAACGTTGAGATTATTATTTCAAGAAACATATTCATTCATTGTCTGCATTATGAAAAAAGGTTTAAATATTACTGTTTGTCAAACAGTATATTCAAATAAGCAGATTTAAAGGAAAATATAAGCAATTTACTTTGTCGTGGGATAAATCAACAAGGCGGGCGCTTATTAATTATAGCGCATAAGCCGCCCATTGGCCTACCTATGACGGGTGGGGTTTACGTTGCTATTTTTTTTATTATTGAATTCTATCAAAAACAAAATTTGTTGTTCATTTTTTGTTCATCTTTTTACATTTTTATTACGATTTTTATCATAACCAGCCTAAAACTATCGAAATTTCTTTTTCAACGTTTCAATTTTTATAAAAAGCGATATTTTTTTTTACACCGTTTCAATATTCTTTTGGATACATCAGTCCAATGTGTTCAAAATTTGGTATAATTTGTGAAGAATAGTACATTTACTGCCATATTTTAAAAATCATGTGTATTTATGAACGACAAATAGTATACATATTCAAAACATTAATGTGAAACACTACATCATTTGAGCATAACATATTTGTTTCTGATTTTTCTTGACTTTCAACTTTCTTGACCATAATCACTTTAGTTGTATACTAGTAGTAGCTTTATTTTAAATGGCATATAATGGAAATCTATCTACGGTTACTATTTCTTAAATTTATTCTATTTCGTGAAGAATTTATACAATCGTTGTTTTATTCAAATTTATCAGTTTTTATTCTGAGTGATTTATTTTTATATTGTTTCTATTTTTTAGATTAAACATTATTTGTATTTATTTATAAGACGGTATTAATCAAACATCATTTATTCCATTAATGTCATATGAACTTACAAGTATATTTTTTATTACAATTGAATTAACGATGCCAAAATATAACTATTGCTGTCACTCAGGACAATATTTGAATACTGCAATTTAGTATGACTCCATTAGGTCGACTATGCCGAATTCTAAAGGGTAGGCTGATGCGGTTGCACCACCAATTACCCCACAATTAGAGTTCCCTCCCGAACTGAGTGAACCACTCTCAGCAACAATGCCGTGTCCGATATAAGCGCCCCCCTCGCAATCTCCACTACTGCAATGTAGAAATTAAAGAATTAACATTTACGCATCAAATGAAATAAAATTACCTCTGGCCACAGGACGTTCAAATGAACTGACTTAGGTACCCAGTCTTTTTTAAATTGTGCGGTTAAGTGATGAGTGACTTCATATCATTTGCATCAAGACATTTCTTTGACAGTCAACGATGCAAACAGGCTTATGCCCAGATTAAGGCGTTGTCTAAATATGTTGAAAACTATTCGAGTACCTGCGTACAGTAAATTGATTTCGTCATAATAAATAAATTGAATGTCAAAATTTGTGTACAAAATGTGTTCGGACATAAATAATTCCCAATCAAAAGAATAAAATAAATTATAATATTATATACTCAATGCTCAGAAAAAGGTAGCATATTGAATGACTCGTATGCTACAATACAATTTAGTACCAGTTTACGTCAGCGGTGGGCTGCCAATACGTTAGCAAGGGGCTCGCTTAATCTAAAAACAGTTCTCAGTGTTCTGAGGAAGGAGTGAATTGTTTTATCACTCATATACAATTGTATGCAATACTTAATACACTTATAATATCGACTGTGGAAAGGAAAAAGGACGTAACCCACACATTTTACAGGAGGCACAAAAAACATGTTTTGAAGATTTTTGGCCATATGCAAATTATGACATAAATACAACATTGAAATGCACGGAGGCTTCTTAACTGGTGTTTGATTGACAATATCTAATATTAATTTAAGAAATTGTCTAGAAAAAACCTTTTTTTCAGTCTTTTTTCTTGATTTTAATTTTCACAAGCCCATCTTTTTTCAAAAATAAAAGCTAAATTTAGATACCAAATCGGCATTTACAGCTTACATCCAGTTAGTTAAATTGTGATTATCGAAAAAAGCTGTTTTGAAAAAGCTGTGGGTTACGTCTTTTTTCCTTTCCACAGTCGATATGCAACAATATACAATTTACCTCAGATTAAGTCAGAAATTGCAGTTATATACTCATTTGATTTGAGAGGCTAGCCGGCCTTAGAAAAATTTAACAAGGGACTCGCTCGAGCCCCTTCGAGCCTCCTCCAGCCCACCCTTGGTTTACTTTAATAATTGACTAAATTCTCATACAACTATGTGTACCTTATATATATTGTGTTACAAACTGTTTTCCTCGTATTGAAATGAAAACGTAAAATCACATAATTTATGGTCTCAGGACTTGAAATGCGCTATTAGATTTAATTAATGAATGCATCACACCCAATAAGTATCATGAATACTACCGCTAAGTTGAAGAAATTGCGCCGACTCGGCTATATTAATTTCTAGCCTTTTCTACGAACACTTTATGTAATTAATCATCATCACGCGCGGAAAGCTCTTATGTCATTTTCACTGCAGTCAATGACACTTGGAATTTACATGTTTATCAGTTTGCTCACTATGTGTGATAATCATTTAACATCCTAACATATGACACAGTGCTTTTGTTCTTATTCAATGTGGAGAATATGGCTTCCCAGTGGAGGTGTCTCATAAACGATAAATGTTTGTAAGTTAGTTTCTCAACCTCCCTTTTTTAAAGAGAGTGAGGATATAAAGATAGAGCTGGTACAGGACTTGTGGTTAACTAAGCGCTCTCGCTTTGCCCTGTTAATTTTAGTATTGCAAGAGTGGGAGGGATAGCTATCACAGATACCAACACCTTCGAACAGAAAACGATCTTGTAGGTCTAATCTTATTTCTGAAAATTCTTTTTTTTACTGTTATTACCTTTTCATAACGTTTTTCGTTAAAATAAAAATAAAATTTTGTGAATATTGATTTGAAACATTACAAATGTTGAGAAAAAAGATGCTGGTACGCCGTTCCACTTCGTTATATGGGAAAAAAGCACTGTATATACAGAAAATAATCTCACGTCTACCTTATTTTTTGTTGTTGTTAAAATAATCATCATTGGAGTCAAATAATAGGAAATAAATAATGTTGAATGCCTTATACATACCAAATAATGCGAGTGTTGCATTATATACTTTATATTGTACACTAGAAATGATATTTCGATACTATATCATACATTAATATACGACAAATTGAGCACAATTTTCAATTCTGTCTTCCATAATGAAAAATCGGCTTAAGGTTCCCGCGGGACATTCCCGCGGCCGTCGCTAGGCAGCATAGGATCAGCCCCATTAAATTTTCTATCGTAATTTTTCTTCCCTTATAATGCCGACATTACTCATCTAATTAATGACTTAAAATGCCGATTTAATATAAGTAAAAAAAGCTTAGTTGTACTCTTAGCTCCTTAAGATAATATTATCATTTGATATTGTTTTCGATGGGTTCGGGATGGGTGACTTTGTGGAAAACCAAGCGGCTATTTAGATTTTTTAAAACGTGCAGACAAAGTGTAAAATAAAACAATTACTAATATAATTGAGAGGATTTTTTTATTGTGAGATAAATGCATGGATATAACGTGTATGTTTTTTTTTATCAACCGTTACAAATCTGGCCAGATACAAGTTATCCGAGGTTGCAGTACCCGATTAACCAAAATAACTAAATTAGCAATGGCGATTTGGGTTTATGTAATAGATATTATATTTACTACGGAAATCTCAAATTCGACCGACGCCAAGTCGTAAATAATATTGAATGACAATTGATTTCCGGTGCAATATCCAGAGGATTCATAAATAATCTGCTCCCAACGTGGCATTCTAATATATTACGTGATATATCTATATACCACAATACTATTAATTTACGTCTTGTAGTTGTATTATTAAGACACTAACAGTACTCATTTTACTTACTTTTGTTTTCAATAAGTCAAATGTAAAGTATTTTTTTATTCATTAATTGATTTTTTTTAATACCATACCTTTATCTAATGCTATTAATTTTGCACAGAATTCAAATCGTAGTTTCATATCATTGCAACATATAAATGAAATCATTTTTTTTTGTATTTCTATTTATGTACCAGTCGTTGAATATTTCTTTTTGCAGATACTGTTGTATCGTCTACTTTGTTTGCTAAACAGAATCATCAAAACAATTTCTGGAAACGTCCAATTTGCGTAAAAAAATATGTCGTCACTAATAAAATGTCGTTTGTTTATTAGGTGCCTTCCTCATTCCGTATGGAGTGATGCTGATCGTGGGTGGCATTCCACTGTTTTACATGGAACTGGCTCTTGGACAATTTCATCGGAGAGGCGCCATTACTTGCTGGGGAAGGCTTGTTCCACTATTAAAAGGTAAACTATAATATTTGACATTACCTGTGTGTTTTTTTTATTTGATACAATTATTTCACAGATATGTGTGTACAGAAGCATTAAAAGCTTGTATTCAAATATTTATTTGATTATTCGTTCAAAATAATTTAACGACGTGCGCCATAAATTATTAAGATAATCATATTGAAAAGCAGTGTTCTTATTTGTTGAATAAGTCGAAATGATGCGTATTATAAAAACTTTTGTTTAAATTTAACAACAATCAGAATTTCACAGACAATTTAAGCGTTCAGTCAAAAATATTCAATAAATAAAAAAATATGGAACTGTTGTTTTCGATATGTATTGCATTCAAATTTTCGTATTTATATTATTTAGTTAAGTGCAATAAACGAGAAAACTATATGTTCTCATTTGATACTGACGCTTCACAATCATACTTCAATTCGACTGAATATTTTTATTCAGTAGAAGTTATTAGTTAATTTAAGCTGAGTCTTAGTGGTAGTATGTAGATAAACAATTGTTTAAAATATTTATTATTTATGATCTGACCTAAAAAGTATACTTTAGGGAATAAAACGAAATACAGCTTTGATAGAAAAAAAATATGATTCTATCTTACCAAAAGCGTCAGAATTATTGCCAGACACACATTAAATACTAAGAAGGGGGCGTGCAACAAGTAGTAGTTGATTACTCGTCGCATACTTATTTAACTTGCGTACCACTATTGTACGAGAGGAACGCAATTGATTTGATTTTCTGTGAACAACATCCGCTCGTCAATCATAATTGAAACGATGTCGAAGAGCGGTCGATGTCCTCCAATAATTTGTGATAATAACAAGTGTCTTCAATGAATACCCCCAAAGCACTCAGAGGGACTGGTTTAAAGATAAATGCGACGCGTGCATAATGAGTGCTTTTTCGGCGGGGCCGCTTTTAAATGCCGAGAATCGCTTATTGTAATGGGGATTGTAATCATTTCACATCATTTAATCTTCACTTCTTTAGAAGCCAGTTTTAAAGGAACAAAATATCAAATACACGCACAGACAACATAATAATAAAATCATTTTTTAAAATAAATGTTTGTCTTATCTATTTGCCGTATAAAAGTTTGTTTACCATATGATAAAATATACTTTTAAAATATGAAACAAGTTTACTTTAAATACTTAATAGAGTATGTATTTCCCAACTTTATAACATATTATGATCAAGAATTTACAGTTAACGTCATTCATGTGATTGATGATAACCGTTGCAGAGAGTGTCTCTTTATTTGTGCTTACTTGTTATGTTAATAAAATTTCGTATTTAAAAGTGAAGGAAAATATTAAATTCAATCAATTTTCAGTCTCGTCACGATCACTGACCGTATGCTTAAATATTTTGGTACCCTTAAGTGTGGTCACCTTTGTGCGCCACTCGGCAAGAAGGTCGGTTTTCTTGTATTTCACGGTCTGCCACGCGTGAGTAAATCACAAAGCCGCGGTCGTTGGGATAAAAATGCCGTTAACCGAGCTTTCCACCTGTGGAGCCGCGCCCGCCGGAATGTTCGTGTCGCGGTAAGTGGCCGTTCTTCGGTCTGAATGAGACGCCGGCGAGTACCCTATCGCGGCGTTATCCTCCGAGAGAAGTGTCACAGCTAAATCATTCCACCGCTGGCCCCCTTTAAAGAAACGTAGAAATGTATTTTCCATTGTGAGCGAAGCACTTACGCCGCACTCTCCGGTCGCAGCTCACTCTCTTAATGCAATATTTCCCCCCTAAGCCACCAGTCACCACACCCACCACCCCATATTCATGTTTCGTCCGTAACTCTGAGTAGATTTAGACTTTTACTCTGTCGCGAATAATTAATTGAAAGCTATGTCTTTGATGATATTACATGAGCATATTTATGTTCGATTTGAATTGAAAAACGGACATTTGAATTTGTTTTAACTGCGTCTTATAGTTTATTTTTTAACGCAATAACACATTGACAAGCCTATAAACAGATTAATAGTGGCAATATTCAATAGGGCGGATGCAAACTGTAAGTGCCACATTAAACTCAACTGAATATCTGACCAAATTAATAAAATGTTTACTCTTTTAGTGAAGTCAGTCAAGGGGCAATTTGTATAGATGCCGACATATTTTGTATATAATTTTAGATGATTGATAAAAACATCAAACTTAGTTTAAAAAAAAATAAGACGAAGGGTATGAGAAAGTTATAGTTACATCAAATGATATATTAGATATAGTCCCCAAACAATATCATATTCATACTCAACATGAGAATAATAGTAGGAAATATTTTATATTTGTTAGTTTGTATGCAACGGTTACGCACTAAACGGGGATATTTGACGGAATTAAAAATATACATTACAAAAAAAGACTTGCACACAAAAATGTGGAAACTTGTTTTATTTATTTTTTTCCAAGTAAAAGGAGACACTTGACGATCTAAGTGTGCACTTACTTTCTTTTAAATCAATCTCCGAAAATATTACAATACCTCTATATTATTTAAAAAATGTTAAATAAGGATTTTACTATTATGCTTAGACCTCCATAAATTGCGGACATATTCAATAAAATAAGTCTGGAGTATTATTTTACAGACTTGGGGTATTTTGTTACAATTGTACCCAATTCAGCCAGGCATGTCTTCTCAATATATTCAAATCATAATAATGCATATAAATATAAGGCTAAAAGCATTTCCACAGCGACTGTCTTTTTTTTCTTGTAATCACTTTAGCTGAAAATATTGCGGGGTCGACTTTTATTTCGCAGAATGCTAGAAAATGTGAAAGTATTTTATGGTGAGATTTGATGGAACGGGAGTCACTTCCGTCCCCATATTTAACCCCCCTTCTGACCCAACCAGCATTGCGGCTCTAACCAAGTGCCATTTGAGAAGCTAAGCTGAAACTAAAGCTTATTGTCGCGGGACTCGTAGATATGACCTGGAATTGCCGGAATGATCCATCTCTGGAAAAAAGGGAGACGTAGTTACTTCTTGCGAGCTTAAGTTGAGTCAGTTGCTAAGTGATTTAAGGGTAGTCTACATTTTCGACTACTTATATCATTTGTGATTCGAATTTCATCGCTTTTTATACCCATTGAATTTATAGAAATTGTCTTTATTCAATATGCGATAACAATTCTACGTAGAATAATGATTATATTTTCGTTTATCACGTGTTTATGTTTTAAATTTTAAGGCAATACATTCAGAACCATTATTTGTAAAAATATGTACAAATATTCTTTATTTTGACGTAAGCTGAAACTTTTTCTTTTATAGTATACTGATGATTTAAAATTATAAAATAATTTGTATCTACATATGTATGCAAAACTTTTTTAAAGTAAACTAATTTACAAATACTGATTGAGGTTTTATAAATTTTAATGAATCTATAGTAAATATTTGAGATATTTATTTAATGCTACCGTTCATTTGCAATACTTTAAATATTTTTTATACACATGATGAACTAAACAATACTTAAGATGAAATTTTAATTAAGAAACTACTACAATAATAAACGATAAAGAGTCATCACAAACACCCAAGCTTATGATCCTTGCGTTACATAGAAAAATACATTGTTTTATATTGAACTTCGTTCAATGAATTGTTATAGTTGGACGGAGAGTAGCAAGAGCGATTATCTAACCTCTAGTCCTGTTCTAGTGCCATTTTTATATCCTCACTATCTCCAAAGGAAGAGGGTGAACGATTGAATATCAAGCGGTTGCCCATATAATTTACATTGATACCAAACATGGTTACAATTCATGTAAACTAACTATTCTTCTATGAATATTGAATACATGCCTACAGTGCGTGACGGATTAGGCACATGGAAAGCCGCAGATACATCAAATTTGGTGGACCTGTTTTTAGAATTATTTAAACTGAATTTTAAATACTATATGGCTTTTTTAAATATATGCTATTTTGAGGCCCCAAGCGCCTCGTGCGCTTATGTATAGAGAAATCCACCACTGCCTACAGTTAGTTACATCCTTAAAACTATCACCTATATCCTATGAAATGTAGTGAAATGTGTACGACTTCAAGTAATATAATAAGGGCCAGCATCGGCTCGCAGGAGTAAGAAATGCAATTGTCACGTCTGCAAAAGTTCTACGTGAGAAAGCTACCCTTCCAGTCGACTCCTGTTAAATCGTGTAAAAGTAGACCCTCCGTAACTTGATTTATTGTAATCCCCAAATCTAGTGGATATTATTATGTCTACGCGGGGTGGGTGCGGCGCGGGATGGGGTGGGAAAACTCTTTCGCCGGGGTCACTGAGTACTGTTCCATATAAAATCGCATTACTGCCCGAAGGTTGCCTACTCATCTTTCCCAAGTGGCGTGCCTTTTTTATATACACTACTGGAACGGGATGATTATTAATATATACGCTAGTAAATTCAAATCGGTTTATTTTAATACCTATTGCAAAAGGTTTTAAAAAATCGCTGGTTTCTTAAAATGACAATCATCAATCGCAAAACAAAATAAATACTAGTCTAGATATATGCAATCCGTACCGAAATATTTTATTGCATTATTATATTGTTTAAATAGTTCAAGAGTCCACAACATGTTTTCCAACGTAATGTTAAGTTTTTCAAGGTGCTTTGATTCTGAATAATGTTATTGATACAATTAATTGTTTTAATACATTTAGTATCAATACTTTAAATCAAAAGTAGGTTCAATCAGTTTATGTTAGGAATAAATTAATAACATAAGGTAAGTTTCGCTATAAAAATATGGCTTTTTAAATCAAACAAACTGACAGCACGCATCCGGTCGCGTCGCGGCTTACCGACAACTCAATCATTCAATATAGTTTATTAAGAAAATTGCTCGTTATAATTTCTATATTATCTTCATTTCAATATAAACATAATTGAAATATATTTTTGAAATTTGCATTACTTCTGTGTACCTTTTCAAATTTACGGTTACGTTTTCAATTTCTGGTTACGAGCGTAGACCCTCTACGCGTAGGTATGTTGTCGACGAACAGTACAATAAAGCTGTCTTTTTTTTCTTACTGTTGTACGGAAATTCTTATTTACTACCAAAATGCGTTAAAAAAATCTTTATTCCTCAGGTATTGGTTATTCTGTGGTGCTGATTGCGTTTTACGTTGACTTCTATTACAATGTAATAATCGCATGGTCTCTGAGGTATTTTGTTTCGTCGTTCACCAGCGTCTTGCCTTGGACATCATGCGATAACTCTTGGAATACTGCTCTCTGTGAACCGGTGAGATCAGTTTTAAATATTTTGTTTCCATGTTCATTGATTTTAAAGCTCTTTCAAAACACTATTTTTTATTTAATGCCTATATTTATATTATATAATCACACATTAATTCATGTATTCACGACAGTAGTTTAACTTCTTTATTGTGCTTTCAGTTTGCTTTGTCTATTACTGGTGCAGGGAACTCGACAAACACGACTGATTTTCCCAAAGGAACAAAATTTACATCCGCCGCTGCTGAATATTTTACGTAAGTATTTTTTCGATCAGTCTTAGTGGATTTTGATACACAAAAAAAGATCGTTATGTTCTACCATAACTGTCTTAGCATCAATTAAAAAGCAATATGCATATAAAAACAAAAACAGAACACTTCATACTGTTATATTGTTCAGAACAAGAACAGTTCATTTGTATGGAGCCCTTCTTTTACGGCAGTTTTATGCCAAATCATTCGATTCATGTACCACATACAATATGTGCATTGTTAATTAAATGTTTTTTTTAAATATGATGGAGCTTGCTGCGTTTGTTTTATATGACTTAAATATATAACACGGTAGTCTAGCTTAGTAGTCTAATTTTAACTCAAAATGTGCATTCCAAATAATTTTCATATACATATTTAATTTAGAATATCTTTAATAGACCTGTTGGGGATTCCTGCTTTAGGTCTCTATGAAATACGCCCTACAAGGTTGCGTTGTCAATGGCTATTAACCCTATTCGTAGGGACACAGCATAACGAGAGCTAAAAACAAAAGATACACACTAAGCTTTACCAATCTCATCCTTCTACCATCGGAAATAGAGGTCTAAACTACTGACTACCAACTAGCTCTCGTTAAAAACCTTACATTGAAATATGTATTCATTACGAGTCCATTCTTTTGCTCCATATCATTAAAAGTGGTAGTGTATTTTAAAAATTGGGTATAAGTTTGATAAATTTTCGTAACATACTGAATTTATTGTGTACAACTTATATATTATTCCATATGTAAATCAATCTTTTTTTTTTTAAATGTGTTAAGTATATTTTTAATTTATTTACATAATTTAAGAATAATTTTGAAATAATACTGATACTTGAATATTTATAAATTACTCTAATAATGCATGGTTTTTATTGCATCACTTTCCGTCCTTTTTAAAAACATATCATAGTATTTTTTTATAATTTTTATAACGCAAATTTAATAATTCATTTCCAGGCGTAATGTCCTCGAACTGCACATGAGTAAAGGGCTCGACGACGCTGGAAAAATTAAATGGGACCTGGCGCTCTGTCTTCTGGCGGTCTACCTCATCTGTTACTTCTCCCTGTGGAAAGGAGTGAGCACTTCCGGAAAGGTGGTGTGGTTCACAGCGCTCTTCCCTTACTGTGTCTTGCTCTGTTTGCTTATTCGAGGAGTCACGCTGCCAGGGTCTGCTGAAGGAATCCGTTATTATCTGAATCCAAACTTTGATGTCATCGCCAAAGCGGAAGTAAGTTAACTAAGTAGTATCTTCATCGATCAGTGCTTCCTCCGAGCAGTTTGCGAAAAATCTGTAGCTTGAGCATATGTAGACCATGTGATGATTTAGTTGCGTCAGAAATGTAGACAATAACAAAATATACTTGATAATTGAATGCCTATTCAGGCTAGCTTTATTTAGAAGATAAAATTTGAAATATTATTGTTTACTTTTAACAGGTTTGGGTGGATGCCGCAACACAAGTATTTTATTCACTCGGTCCAGGATTTGGAGTATTGCTGGCATACGCATCGTACAATGAATTTCACAACAACGTTTATCAGTATGTTAAAAAGATTTTATTTTACATAAGCATAATATAGCAGATGATTTAATTTGTATGTTAAGGCATCACGTTTCATTGGTAGAATAAGCTAAAAAATATGATACAAAGAATATATTATTATAATAATACATTGATTCAACTCTCGTAAAATTGTAGATATAGGTATAGGTAGAATCCAGTAAAGTTTTAAAAACTGGACACCCTTAATCGATATCTCATTATTCAGACGATCAAATTAATAGTTTTTGTACACGAATTTCCAGAGATGCCCTGGTGACCAGCGTAATAAACTCTCTTACCAGCTTTATCGCTGGTTTCGTCATCTTCTCCGTGCTAGGGTACATGTCTTACGCTTCGGGGCGCAGCATCGAAGATGTGGCCACTGAAGGACCGGGATTGGTGTTCATGGTTTACCCGGCAGCCATCGCCACCATGCCGGGCAGTGTTTTCTGGTCGCTCATGTTTTTCATGATGCTTCTGACGCTTGGACTTGACAGCTCAGTAAGTTTAACAATGATCGTTAAACAGAAATAATATAGTGATTCAAATATAAGTGTTATTGGAAACGTGTCAATATTTTCTTCCAGTTTGGTGGATCAGAAGCCATAATAACGGCTCTGAGTGACGAGTTTCCTGTTATAAGCAGGCATCGAGAAATTTTCGTCGCATTATTATTTATCATCTACTACTTGGTCGGCCTGTGGAGCTGTGCTCAGGGTGGATTTTACTTCTTCCAACTTCTCGACAAATTTGCAGCCGGATATTCCATTCTAATAGCTGTCTTCTTCGAATCAATTGCTATATCCTGGATATATGGTAAGCTGGTCAATGAATAAATCTTTACCAGTCAAACGATGATCTTTTTATTTCAAAATATAGTTGATTTTAATAGATTCAAAGATTTTCTATCAACGGTCAACTGAATATCACACAGAAAATGAAAACTTCGACGTGAACGTTTAAATTCGTGATATTTAAATATTTTTTTCGAATTACTTCGATTTGCATCTCGTAACAACAAAAACTATATAATATTTCATTGATTTTAACATTTAAAAAGGTAGTGTAATGAATTGAATTCAATAGTAAACAATTTTGATGATTTGTATTTAATGGATGATGTACAGGCACAGACAGGTTTTGCGAGGATATCAAAAACATGATCGGCTTCTACCCCGGTATCTACTGGCGACTCTGCTGGCGGTACGTGGCGCCGATCTTCCTCATATTCATCACAGTGTACGGTCTGTCCGGCTATACGCCGCTCACCTACGAGGATTACGTCTACCCTCAATGGGCAAACGCCTTCGGATGGTGTATAGCAGGTTCCAGCGTCGCCATGATACCCATAGTCGCGACATACAAGCTGATTACCACCCCTGGAACATTTATGGAGGTAAAATAATGATCAATGACACATACTACGAAAGAAGTCACTTCTTATATTCCACTACCATATTTTATATATATTGTAAGGAGGGCCGGCTCGTGGCGTGTGCAAAGAGTCTGGCGCACATATACGCCGCATTAAGATTTTGGCACTATTCATTCACTTAGTTCTAGTTTGACTCGCACACAGCCGCAGAAATCCTCGAGACGGCCCTGACTCTAAGAACATAAACAAAACTTAGGGTATTCTACATAAATATTTTAAGCCAATCTTTATTTCAGTTGGGGCGGGGCGATTCTAAATAAGAAGTCTGTGATTGCAAGAAAACTTTATTTAATTGATGCATTATTTCACTGTTGATTTCGAAAAACAATTATATGCTAATTAATTTTTCCCTGTTGTAGTAATTTCATACGAGATATTTTAGTCATTAACGCAATTATTCACATTTTTGTTGTCTCACATTATTCCCGTTCATTTGTTAAAAAACGTCTAGCGGATGAAAATTTTGACCACACCGTGGTGCGATCCACACCCGATTCCCGCTAACGGCAATGCAGGTACGCCCGGAGATGGATCGACAGGCACTCCCGGAGGACAGGGAGGTGGCACTGGAGCGCCGTCGCCAGTCGCCGCGTCGCAACCGTCGTCCCCGACGTCACCATCCAAAACAAAACCGAAGCCGACGGAGAAGGCGACGAGTCCTCATCAGCCTGCGCCCAAATCGACAGTCGTCACGGTAGCACCGACGGGACACCCCACAACAGCGAAAACAGTCACGAGTCCCGTCTCTCCTACCGGCGACAGGTCTATGTCGCAGGAAAAGTACAGAGAACCCCCAAAAGACGTGAAAAGACGAGTCCCGAAGACTCCGACTGGACCCGAAGCCGTTTGAGGCTCAGCGCGCCTCTCTTTTGACTTGTACTATGTGTGAATTCTCAATGACACTGTCGTCTGCGAAGATCCCCCCGCGGTCGACAGAAGGACATTATTTTTTTACACATAATATAATGTCTATCTTTACTTGATTAATTTTACGCATCGTCGTCATAACACTGTGCACCTCAACTCAAATTTAATGTCGACCAATTCATTTGCTGAGAGACGCGTTTTGTATTCAATTTTTGATTTGTTTATGAATTACTTCGTTCGTTTTGTAAATCGAATGTTTTTCTTAGTTAACATTTAAATCCCCGACAAATTTTTAAAACGGTTATATCGTTGATTGAATTTCCTAATAAAATTTAAAAAAAATGATTTAATTATTCTACCGAACATCTTAACTATAAAAATCTTTAGTAATTTAGGTATTTTGCAATTTAATTAAAAAATATTATTATGAATTACGTATTACGCGCTTATGATGATTTTTCAAAATAAATATTATTATAAGGCAGGTGCAGTACCTAACAAAACATTATATTATTGAATTGATATAACAGGTTTCTTGATAACCGAAAATGTAGGATTAATTAAATTGGTATAACATTGTCATAAATGATACTGTATTAAATTAAATTAAATGTATTTAATAATTATTTAAAAACTAGTTGAATGTTTTACTCAACTAAAAATTTATCATCATTGTCTAAATATTCCCAAATGCATAAAACCCATTTATACATAATAAATTATACTATCTTAGTTGTACTTGTAGAGTGTTCAAAATTATAATTTGAAGTTATTATTACGACTATATAAAATCGAGATTTGAAAAAATCTTATGAAGAAATGCTGTATAGATAATAGTAAATATAATATTGAAGTCTTGTTCTTAGACAAAATGAATATTTGTAGAGTTAAATAGTTGGTATATTCTCAAATATATAAAAACTATATTTTAGGGTTCATATACCTGCATAAACTAAATTAGGTAAATGTTGATCATTGTTCATCGCTTGTTGTCTAGTAATAAAATAGTGATGTACTGTGTGTGAAATTATTGAATAATATTTTTTCAAATTAAACAATTTACTTTCGATTCATGATATCGCAAAGGGCAATGCGATAAAATGAATGTTTACTTAGCCTTGTCTCGTTTGAAAATACATAGTTTCGTAAGTATCGTGTTTTCTTGTCTTATAGCAATTATATTTTCGCGACGTACGTACCCTATCGTTTTTTCGCAACGAATAATTTTGGCTTTATTGATTTGCGATAAATTCGCTGGCGATTTGAAATAAAGAAGTTTCTGTGGCAGCCATCACAGAAACTTCTTTTTAAATGACGCCTCTTTGTGCTCTCTTATAATATTATTTATGTTACAAATAGAGCATCTTTACTTATTAGGTATATATACATAAAATTACATTCCTACATATTTATATTTACTTTGCAGTCTTTCTGCAAGATGTATTTGGTGTATTGATGTGAACGAAATATTAATAGTCCCTATTTTAATCTATTAATTTCGTAAACATATTATAAGTGCCATCAAAAATATTTATAAAAGATAAAAAAAAAATGCATAAGGCACAGTGAATTTGTATGAGATCAATTTTTATTACAGCCATTATGAAAATTGATTGTTATTTTGTTCTTAAATAAAAAAATATTTTAACCGTAGTAAGTGTTTCATTTTTTAAATAAAACCAGTGTAGGTTCCATGTAATGAGCTAGTTGGGCTCAGCCCGCCTTGAATTTTTCAGCCAAAAAGTTTTTAAAAAATCAGCCAATAAATACAAACGGCAATTCGGATACGAACGACCTGACACAAATTCATACAATGTCTTAATTCTGATTTTCTTCTTTTCAATATAAGGGCAATTTTCGGATTCTTGAGTTCTCTTGGGCATGCATATTAAGAATAAGAAGTAATGCTGGGGAATATTTGAAAATAGTCCTGAGTCAAAACAATGTTTTTACACAATACTCTTTCAAATTGCAAATCTTTTCGCTTCGCACTAAAGAATAACCAAAACTAAATTGCGTTAAAATGCGCTGGGCGGGCTAAAATAAAAAATCTCTACCACACATGAAAACAACAAAAAAGGTTACAAATGCACATCTACTCATAATATTGTTTTTTTTCGGCCCGCTAAAAGAAAAAGGTTGTGCATGCCTGCCTAAAAAACGTTAAGGTCAAGCTTGCTACTCGTTATTATATTTATGTCAAAAATTCTTAGTGTACGTAAGTATCAAAATTAATAAAATTACAAAAAAATGATTTTCAGTAAGCAAAAAAATTAAATAATCTATTTATACAACAAATAAGTAAATAAATTCTTTAAAAAATAAATTAAAATATCACAATAAATAATTACTCAGCCCAACGATTTGAGCCGGCGGGTCGTAGTTTGGTGACCGCTGGCGCAAGGCGTCAGTGACAACAATTTTATCTCATTCGCTTGATATTTTTTAGGACCTGTGCATTTTAGCGTTTTGACTTGCTATCGTTTGTTCCACGTCAACTTGGGTTGAAAAACGTTAGTCTAGATCAGTGATTCCCAACCTTTTTCATTCCATGGACCCCTAAATTTGAAAATAATCTGCGGATTCTCGAAAAATAAATATTTTCATATTTTATCACAAAGAATGTTGAAAGAATGAAAAAATTCGCGTATCCTCAGGGGTCCGCGGACCCCAGGTTGGGAAGCACTGGTCTAGATAACTGAAAGTAGTCAGTATAATATCAGGACAGACATTGACCATATATTACTATTTACAACCCCATTTAAGATATTTCTTTATCGAAATTGCATAGTACGAGAATAATTTCAAAAAACCTTCTATAAAATTTATAAATTGTCGGTTACTATTTTATGTCTATTATAAGTCGATATATTGCCTAAATTTTTGGGTTTTCTCATTTAAACTTAACAGGGCTTGAAAAACTCTTTTCCACATGTTGAAATTTTAAATTATATCAAAGAGTTTTCATTTATATTGACTAATTTATTTATACGTAGATAGGAAACTTTAAATTCGCACATTTTTGTTTCAATATTAAAATAAGTATGTGCAGATATTTTTAATAAAAATACTATGAAAAGAGTAATAGACATAGTTTAAAATAAAAGAATAACACTATTTACTTTTAAATAAATGGCTTCAATTTACGTAGTCTTTCAATTCAAAACGCAAAATATATACATTATAAGACGGAATTTAAAAAAAACGTAAATTATGCAAAATATTGTGTTTTCTCCTTGATTGATAATAAGTTCCAGTAGTTTTTTTTCCGGTTTTAATTTACAATTAGACTAACAGATTTTATATGAATACTGTGGATAGCTGGTAGGTAATACTGCTTGACCGTTAATAAAAACATTTGTAGCCACCAATAATTTAAGAGAAACATTATTGTCTGTGGCAAACGTCACTGAATCCGACATGGCTACCGAAATGAGTGCTGAAATGCCCGGCATGGAATCTAAAATATTTGCTGCTATAACTAATGCAAATGTCTCTGAATTAAAATCACTTATATCAATCCAAAAAAGTGTCGACTTTTATGATGAAAATGGCATGACCCCTTTGCAATATGCGGCATACAAAGGTAGCAAAGAAATGGTTCAAACGCTTTTAGACCAGGTAATTTGGTGATTATATATTTCAAAACTTACTTGGATTTCAAGCCTGTACTCTAATAAATACTCCTGGCGCTTGTAAATTACGATCATCTTTGGAATCAAATACTCTGATTATGTAGTTTTAGCTAATGTAAGTGTATATTTAAAACAAATAAATACAATTGAATGTCGCCCATGCCTACACATTCACATATACATTCCCGCTATTGAAAATGAGTTAAGAGGTTATACTCAGGCCTAATAAATAACATGGAACTCTCTGCGCGCCAAAGCGTATCTTAATCATATTTGGATCTATTCAATCCATATATCTTTCAAAATGTGAAATACGCTCAAGTAGAGAAATACTTTTTATCAAGTTTAAAAATAACAAGAAGTACACTAAACAATATAAATCAAACCCCCTTCGGCACTCAGTTCAAAAATTATTCAAGCTTTTTATAAAAAAACGGTTTAATTTTTTAACCTTGACTTCCAATCCATGTCTTCAACCATTAAAATACTAGACTATATCATACTTTATAAATGAGTTGCGTATATATAAAAATAGTCTTTTTTGCCTTTCTGCTGTTAAATTTGTTAAAATACACAGTCAATTTAACCGCATACTAATGATTTTTTCATAAACAATAGATATCTATTTCTTTTCTTGAAGTAGGTACTAAGCATAGATATCATTCTAAAAGAGTAGTGTAATAATTGAATACAAACCATTGTCTTACATATTTGCTTTTTGAATACAGCAGGGCTTGAAATGATAAAAATTATGGACATGCCTTCTTATTGTCCTTACTTTTAAGTATAATAATTGGATGTATTTTAAGTTTTGATAATTTACGAACCAAAATGGTAATTTGGGTTTTGCGCTCTTCTATCGCACTCCAGTTAAATTCGAGTACTGATCCCAAGAACACTAGGCTAGAATATGGTATGGTAATAATAATAAATAATAGTAAATTTTACAGTTATAACTCTGAGAAAGATAGTTACTCTTGTATATTTTCAGATTATTAAAGAGACCGTTTAAATGTTACAGGGTGCCGATGTAAACTCCGGGAGACATGAATATAACTATACAGCTTTACATTTTGGAGCATTATCAGGAAGCTCTGAAGTATGTCAATTACTTTTGATAGCAGGAGCCAAGCCCCTCGCGACGAATTCTGTCGGCAGAGTGGCGTCTCAAATGGCAGCGTTTGTCGGAAACCATCACATCGTAGCCACGATTAACAATTTTATTCCTAAAAGCGACATCGACTATTTCACTAAAATTCAAGGCTTACAGATTGAACCCACTTTCCCCCCTGCTCTGAGTGAACAATTGCATAAATTTGTTATGGAAGTCAACTTAAACCCGATAAGGATCGCCCTCAATTTACAAAGTTCGGCAAGTTTGTCTGACAATATGGATAAAGTAAAGAATGTTTTAGAAGCAATGTCCAATAGAGAAATGAAAAAAGCTAGTGATATAAATGAAACTATGGCTTTCAAATTTCATTATCTATCGTATATAGTCGGTGAAATATACAAGATCCGAGAGAGACACTTAGCTTCCAAAGAACAAAAGAAAGAAGAGGGCAGCGACGATAAAAAGTTTGACTTTGTGGAATTATTTTCTAGAAAACTGCTGAAACCTGGCAAAGACGGTGTTTCCCTCGATTTTCAAGACAGTTTTTTGAAAGAAGCAGTGAGAGAGTTTCCTTTCCGGGAATGTACCATATTTCATCAAATGATAACATCATTAGCGGGCAAAGATCCTCCTAGTACTTTATTGGTTATCAATTCGGCTATCAATGGACCGCGCGGGTTCGCCAACTCCGTTCCGTATTGCAATACCTGCGGTGAAGAGAAGCCCGCTAAGAAATGCTCTAAGTGCAAAACTGTGCAATACTGTGACAGGGAATGTCAGAGACTCCACTGGTTCATACACAAGAAATGCTGCGCTCGTTTGGCCAGCGCTCCGGCCGTCATCACCCCTCCGCCTCGCAATAACGTCGACTCCGCCGAACTCAGTGAACATCTCCAAGGTCTCCTCACTGGATAGTATATTTTCATAGGTTAAAGTCATTTTAAATATTGTTGGCCATTTCACCAAAACAAATCCGCATTCTGTGCATATTCTACGATATGTTGATTATATTTTTTGTACAAATAGATTTAAGAAAACGTGTGTTTTATCTGTTTTTCTATCTATCTTAGGAGCAATCCTACGTGTCTGTCGTTATGGTATACCTATTGGTAGGGGTGTGCCGAAAAAAACAGAATTGGCTGAGACACTTGTTTTAATAAATTAGTGTAAAATTTACACATACATATCGACTGTGAAAAAGGAAAAAGGACGTAACCCACACATATCAAATTTTACAGGAGGCGCAAAAAACGTGTTTTGATGATTTTGGGCCATATGCAAATTATAAATTATATACAACCTTGAAGTGCACGGAGACTTCGTAAGTGGTATTTAGTTGACATAATCTAATATTTATTGAAGAAATTGTCTAGTGAAAACCTTTAATTCAGTCTTTTTTCTTCGTTTTAATTTTTTACAAGGTCATCTTTTTCAAACTTAAAAGCTAAATTTACATACTAATTCGGCATAGAACGTGTATCAAGTTGGATACATTGTGATTATTGAAAAAAAACTGTGGCTTACGTTCTTTTTCCTTTCCACAGTCGATATATATATATAGTATAAAAGATGTATTTTATAGGTTTAACCATTCTGTCAGTTGAATTAAATCATTCAAAAATATTGATTGATCGACACTACAAATATTATAGATTCTAAAAAAAATTCTACTGAATACAGTAATACTTAATAAAGAAGAAAAAAATCATATTTCGAAGCTTGGATGTGGTGCAAGATCTGCCAAATATTGTGAATATCCAAAACGAGACCAACAATCGATTGACTGATGGAGTACCATTTCGGTTGGACTGGCAGATGGTAGCAATATTTTTAGTGATCGGCAGCACACCCCTGCCTTCTGGTAAATAGATAATATTATAGTTGGTCTAAATTATTGATCTATCAAATGGAGTGATTACTTATTTGTCAAAATAAGTCATTTGTATGTCGTAAGCACTTTTGGTTGTTGTATTAGAGATTATACCGATTCAAAATTACTGTTTCGATTCATATACACTTGGATAGTCGTCGAAAACCGATTTCACTACAAACTGCTTTTTTCCAGGACGGGTATGTTTTCATAATAACTTATTGAAGACTATTACCGTTTCATAGTTTCACTGTCGTGTTGCGTAATAAAGTGCAATGAGTCACACTTTGAAGTGTAGTTTTTAATGTGTGTTTAGTTTTATATTTCAAAATTCATCGCCGTGACTAGCATAGGATATAACAAACTATAGTTTGTTTCTTCATATCCAAACGTTGAAATTTTTATTACACTAAATTTTCATTCAAATTTCTTATAATATACAATAATTTTGCAAAGTTTTCTTGGTTACATTGACTATTTTATATTTTTACTTTGTTACACAATTGTATATTTTTACTTACAACCTGAATATTATCACAACAACATTTTCATATGTTTACTTTGTGTGAAATAAACTGACGTTGGTTTTAATATGAAGCTTATAATTAATTTGAAAAAGACGGTGCTATTATTTGGCACAAAATATTTTGAATTGACTGCATAATAACATAAGAAGTTTTAAAATGTTGTATGTAGAGTTTGATTGTTGATTATTTGCATCTCTCGCCAAAAAAGCTTTGACAGCACTGGCTAAAAATAGGAGACTCACATTTCAAGCAGAAAAATTAATACCTTGATCATATGATGGATCTGGAAAACTTGACCGTCTTTACAAAACATAATCTAATTGACTGGTTAGCAGATCAACCGTGATATTTCAAGAAAAGAAATGATTTTTTATAACTTGACCTAACTTTGAAAGCAATATGAACGTTTTTCTTTGTTGTTTCTAAAATTGATTTGATATTTGTACACTCTTAATCGCAGAGCTCTGATCTATCAGTTCATCGAGGCATTAAGCTTGCTGCAATACATCTGAAGCTTCCAGGTTGAATACTTTTCTCTACTATATATCATTTTATCACCAGTTAAATGTAAAACTGACAAGATGATTTTTTTACTACAAATAAACAATAATCCGGCTTATTACTCAAATACTTTCTTTTTGATAAAAACGCCATTCACAAAATGGTTTACTGAAAAGTATGAGTTAAGACCCTGACCTATGTACGAACACAGCGTGTTTTTGTGCTATAAAAGTTCACTATATAATTGGTTATTGACTTATTATAATATAATAATCATGTCTAAAAATATCACATAAAAGTGTTTCTCGGTGCCAAAATGATTTTCTTTTTTTGACCTATAATTTGGCTTGAGTATTCATCACGTATCAGTTTTGTCATATTTGTAGGTACAATCGGGTATTCTGAATTTTCTCACTTTAAATTGGATCTGATACATTAAAATTATCTACTACCCTACCTCCTGACCACTATATATGTATTTTAAAAGTTTTATAAGTTATGCTGGTTATTAAGACTCGATAATTGAGGGCTACATGAATTAAAACAAATTTCAATCCATCTCTGGATTTATTGATAAATTATATTAAGAAAATTAGTGTTTACTTCATTTATTTAATTTAATATATACTCTTTACACAGTTATTGGGGGATAGCAGCTCACGTGGCACCATTATTTATCATTAAAAATATATTCAGAATATGTTGATACATATTATGTATTAATTTGTAATTGACAAATTTTTTCAAAAGGTATATTTTCTTGAGATAAAGCTGTTTCACTGGTGTTATTACAGGTGTCACATGTGCCATCCTACTTCCTCATTTCGGCGGAGTATTGTGCATTTCTTCCATCATTGTCAGGAAAACTATATCTCTTCCCTTTCTTATTACATCACGAAGAAGGAAACATGCAATTTTCACTCAAATCTTAGAACACTATGTGAATATTTTTGAAGAACATACACAGTTTTTTTTTTTAACTCAGCATCTAAACATCTCATTTTGCTTTTTCAATAACCAACACTATCCATAATGCATTGTGACTGCATTTTTTCGTTATCGAGGTATTTCAACATTTAAATGTCCCTATACTACTACTTTACATTAAAATAGAAAAAGATAGCCTCGAAATTATTCTAAAATGACAGCTGCGACTGCAAAAATGTCAAGAAACACTGCTCTAGCATGTTAATAAAATGAGTTTTTTTTAATCTGCATGTGTCGTGATCAGCTATTTTGCTCAATAAAATTTTAATTTCTTTTCATTTCTCTAGCTTTTTTTATTTGTTCTATAATATTAGAATTCTCCAGTTATTAGTTTATATATCTCGAGACATTGTATATTTCAGATTATGTTAAATGTTATTTTGACAAATAAAAGACCAAATCTTGAGATTGTTTCAGTTAAAAGAAAAAATATATAAATAAATGTTTTTGATTTTTTTCAACAACTTGAAATATTTTTGGACACTTCATTGTGTTAAAGGTGTGTAATAGAAGACTTTATTGATGTTTCAACACTTATTTCAAGCCCTCTACATACATGTATTTTGAAAAATAAAAATTTGTAGCTTTTCATTACGAGTACTTTTTTAAATTGTTTCCAAGCCTACAAATCCCTTGTCTATCCTTCAAAAAATAAAACAATATTCTTTTAGAGAGCGAGCTTACAATAAGAAAGGCAGAACTTTTCTTTTAACCATGTTGGCTCTCAATGTGGTGAAGTGTACGGACTCCTAATGAGGTTTACCTCAACAAAAGTTTGCGTATTAATCAAGAAGTTGCTCCGCCTCTCTTTTTGGAGGAGAGAGTTAATTGCTCACGGTACCAGTGACGTTCCTAGGCTATGTGCCGCCCTTAGGCGGACCCCTAAAATAGTGCCCATTTTCTTTCATTCCTTCCCATTATTCTAGGAATAATTATACACATAGAAGTTTGAATCCTCTATTCACTTACACATACTCAAACAAATCTTTTGTCACTTATTCCGTTTTGCTTTCAGGTGATTCATAGTATGTACCTTATTGACAAAGATCCCCACAAATAAATATGATCTAAAAGCCTACATTATTGTTTAATAATTATGAAAAAATAACTATTACCTTCATTACACGTAAAAAATAATGTAAATTTTAAATGCAATTTAAAGTATTGAATCTTGATTTGGTATTTTGTTAATCAAAGACATTGAGGCATCATATTTATTCTAAATCAAATTCGTGTCAAAAATATTCAGTGTCATTTAAAAAATCTGTGATCATTTGCCGCTCCCTAGGACTTGCCGCCCCTAAGCAACTGCCTACTCGCCTATGCCCTCGAGACGTCCCTGTATGGTACTCCCCACTTCTAGTATTGGAATAATACAAAATAAAAAATTAATAAGTAGCAATAGATTTCTCAAGAAATAGGTTATCAGTTAACAAGCTGTTGTCACCAAATCTTCTCTCAGATGTGATGGGATAAAGGAAACATAATTTCCCATTGTTGAGTAGAAGAATTATATATTATTTGAAATATAAATATCAAAAGATAAGTAGTATCATAAATATTTGCATGTCTTATACTGCAGATCAAAACTATACTATTTCATAAAATATAATTTATAATAAGTATTTGTGTTTTTTTTGATATTTACTAAAATGCACTTGAACTTGATAAAAAAAAAATATTCAAATGTGGGAACATGATGAATATGAAAACAGCATAATATCAAAGCTTCACTGCTCATAGCTATATTTAAAATCTTATTATGTTTACTATTAAAAATGAGTCACCCGTTTCCAAAATTCACCATGTCCATTTTCATTCATTGGGCATACTAACGTGTAAGGCAGTGGTCGGTTGCCAATACTTTAACAAGGGACTCGCTTAATCTCAAAGCAATTCTCGGTGTTCAGGGAAAGGAGTGAACTTTTCATCACTCCTATATGCAATACTTAAATAAGCAATCGATTGTTACCTAAAACACATATAATATGTAACAATATACAATTCACCGTAAACGTATCAATCTAAATGGCTAAAAATGTACTACTGTGTATATTGTAGCTTTCGTACTTAAATAAACACGTCATATTGGACACATACGTGGACATGAATTGTTTGTTCTCCCAACTTTCGTTAGAAATGTCTCGTGGCCGCATCACCTTTTTGTAGTCATTTTTATAACATAATTGTGTTTATTTATTTATTTAAGTGCAATGCAAATGGAAATTTTTCAACAGTTCTCTCGTCCAACACAAGCCTCATAGCCGCTGTTAAAATGGCATATGTAAACTGCTTTCGATATTTATTTTTTATAAATTGCATAATACTGAATTGTAGGACAAATCGACGATTGTTTTCAAATATTAATATTTACTATGAAGCTGTTGGTGGTCGCAACAAAATCCTCTATTAGCTGCACATATACTTTTTATAGCATCAAAATAAAGACTAAACTGACATAACTGATCTGACTAAAAATAAGAGTTGCAACTCTTATTGGCTTTAAACATTAAAAGGGCAGGCAATTGTCCATGTATATTATGTTAAAATATTAAAAAGGGACAATGCCTTTAATCGGCTTTAATAATAATTGTCTTTAAAAATAAATGTATTTTTGGAAAACTGGTGTAATCAATGCACCAATTGAGTTATTCCAGTTAAAGAATTAATAATAAAACTCATTATTGTCAGTTTTATTAGTTACCAATATCTGCAAGAAAGGTGAAGATGTGTTTTGTTTTTTCCCTGTTCTGAAATTGAATTGTCACTGTTTTGTTCGGTTACTGTTTCCTATATATTTCTTCCTGTGCCGGATACGGAAATGTTTCGATACAATGAAAGAAAAGTTTGATTATCGATTATATGAACGTCAAAAGTAAGTGCCTTCTGTTTAACGCATGCATTCTGACAGTTCTACTGTACCGTTGCGATTCATGATACATTACAAAAGAACAGAGTAACCGTGTACTGTGCATTGAAAACAGATGCCTGCGCCGAACACTGGGAGTGCTTGCGGTGGTTTGATTTTGTCAAAAACATGGAGATAAGGGAACGGACTAAACAATTGTTAATTACGTCCAAAGTGAAAAAGCGACGATCAAGCTGGCTTGGAAATGTGCTGCGGATGCTTCGAGAAATTCTGAATTTTGCTTGTCTCTTCTACCAACCGGATGACCATCTAAAGCAGCGGTCGGCAAAGTGTTGTCCGCGAGAAAATTGTGGTGGTCCGCAGAGAAATCTGGCATTGTTTTATGAACTTGGTGCGTAATATTTAACACAAAAAAGTTACTGGTCCGCTGGATTAAAATTGTGAATTAAGTGGTCCGTGAGCTCAAAAAGTTTGCCGACCACTGATCAGAAGGTCGTAATTGGCAGAGCTACAGGACGCTAAAACGACATGGATGAAAGCAAGAAGATTGGCGGGTGACAGCCAATCTTGGAGGAATTATGTGGTGGCCATATGCTCCGATTAGATAGCGGATATGGAAAAATATAATTATACAAGTAATAAATATCTCCTAAATTAAGGCCATTGCTGGCGAAAGGATTAACTCATTTACTTCTTATATAAAAACGATACATTTATTTACTAAACGTATTTTCAAGTTCATCCGTGCACTTGAACGCCTTCAGGTACTGAGACTCGAAACCCGGGTCGTTAGTGAGAAATTTTTTTGTGATTGTAAATAATTTGAACGATTCATAAATATGTCATTTATATGTATATATCATATATGTTGTTGAACACAAAATTTCACTTCTTCCCATAAGCGAATTAGTGATGTAAATTATACTTCGCCTTTCGACAGCCATCTCGCCTCGAAATGACAAACAATGAGAGTACGCATTTCATCAAAATGTGCCTTAATTATTCAAAAATCTCATTTAAAATTTCTTTCATATTTTTAATAACATTTGATAATAATTCTTGTAGTTATGTTGACATCGTTTTGCTACAATTTGTTCTGCCTACTTTCAATTTAAATTTCTTGACAACCTGCATCCTCAAAATTTCTTGACAGGCATTGCAGCATGCATTTCTTCTCTTATTTTTTCATTGTTGTGTACTTACAGTGACATCTGTTATAAGAAAAACGCAAGCATCACCGTGATTTTTGGTCGTGTAGGGACATCTCTTATCTAAAAAAGGCAAGCTAGATCAAGATTTCCACTTATTAGAAAACGTGTAGTGACATCTGTTAACAAAAACTGCAAGCTACATTATTAATTTCACTGATTTTTTGGTCGTGTAGTGACATCTGTAAATGAGTAGCGCAACTAATATTCGTACACAAGAAGAAAAAATTTCGAGTTTTTTTTTTCATACAAAATCGAAATTCTTCAGTTTTGAAACGATGCCGAAGGCGAAACTAGATGACGTCACAGTGACGTCATAGGTGTGACGTCATCGATTATTTTTTCCTTTTCATACAAAATCAAAATTCTTCCGTTTTGAAACGATGCCGAAGGCGAAACTAGATGACGTCACAGTGACGTCATGAGCGTGACGTCATGCTTTTTTTACATACAAAATCGAAATTTTCTCTTTTTCAAAAAATGCCTAGGGTGGTTCCATATGACTTTTTGGTGACGTCATTAGTGTGACGTCATCACTTTTTTGTTTATACAGAATCGAAATTTTCTCTGTTTCAAACGATGCCGGTGGATCCAGATTACTTTATGGTGACGTCATTAGTTTGACGTCATCGTTTTTTCTTCATACAGAATCAAATTTTTAACTTTTTCAAACGATGCTGAGGGTGTTTCCATATAACTTTACGTGTTGTCATAAGTGTGACGTCATCGTTTTTTTTTCATATAGAATCGAATTTTTCTCTTTTTTAAACGATGCCGAGGGCTAATCCAGATGACTTTAGTGTGGCGTCATAGGTTTTTTTGGTACAAATTTGAAAAATTCTCTTTTTCAAGCGATACGGATGGTGGATCCAGATGACTTTACGGTGAAGTCATGAGTGTGACGTCATCATTTTTTTTTTTGGTACAAATTTGACAATTTCTCTTTGTCAAACGATGCGGAGGGTGGATCCAGATGACTTTACGGTGACGTCATCGTTTTTTTTTTTATACAGAATCGAATTTTTAACTTTTTCAAACGATGCCGAGGGCTAATCCAGATGACCTTACGGTGACGTCATCGTTTTTTTTTTTATACAGAATCGAATTTTTAACTTTTTCAAACGATGCCGAGGGCTAATCCAGATGACCTTACGGTGACGTCATCGTTTTTTTTTTATACAGAATCGAATTTTTAACTTTTTCAAACGATGCCGAGGGCTAATCCAGATGGCTTTAGTGTGACGTCATAGGCTTTTTTTGATACAAATTTGAAAAATTCTCCTTTTCAAACGATACTGATGGTGGATCAAGTTGACTTTACGGTGAAGTCATAAGTGTGACGTCATCGTTTTTTCCTTGGTACAAATTTGTCAATTTCTCTTTGTCAAACGATGCGGAGGGTGGATTCAGATGACTTTACGGTGACGTCATCGTTTTTTTTTTATACAGTATCGAATTTTAAACTTTTTCAAACGATGCCGAGGACTAATCCAGATCACTTAAGTGTGACGTCATAGGTTTTTTTTGGTACAAATTTGAAAAATTCTTCTTTTCAAACGATGCGGATGGTGGATCCAGATGACTTTACGGTGAAGTCATAAGTGTGACGTCATCGTTTTTTTTTCGGTACAAATTTGTCAATTTCTCTTTGTCAAACGATGCGGAGGGTGGATCCAGATGACTTAACGGTGACGTCATCGTTTTTGTTTTTATACAGAATCGAATTTTTAACTTTTTCAAACGATGCCGAGGGCGTATCCAGATGACTTTAGTGTGACGTCATAGGTTTTTTTTTTTATACAGAATCGAATTTTACTCTTTTTCAAGCGATACGGATGGTGGATCCAGATGACTTTACGGTGAAGTTATGAGTGTGACGTCATCATTTTTTTTTTGGTACAAATTTGACAATTTCTCTTTGTCAAACGATGCCGCGGGTAGATCCAGATGACTTAAGTGTGACGTCATTAGTGTGACGTCATCGTTTTTTTTCATACCTAATCGAATTTTTAACTTTTTCAAACGATGCCGAGGACTAATCCAGATCACTTTAGTGTGACGTCATAGGTTTTTTTTGGTACAAATTTGAAAAATTCTTCTTTTCAAACGATGCGGATGGTGGATCCAGATGACTTTACGGTGAAGTCATAAGTGTGACGTCATCGTTTTTTTTTCGGTACAAATTTGACAATTTCTCTTTGTCAAACGATGCGGAAGGTGGATCCAGATGACTTTACGGTGACGTCATCGTTTTTGTTTTTATACAGAATCGAATTTTTAACTTTTTCAAACGATGCCGAGGGCGTATCCAGATGACTTTAGTGTGACGTTATAGGTTTTTTTTTTTATACCCAATCGAAATTTTTTTCTGTTTCAAACGATGCCGAGGGTGAGTCAGATGTTTTTACGGTGATGTCATAAGTGTGACGTCGTCGAATTTTTTCATACAAAATAGATTTTTTTCTTGTTTAAACGATGCCGCGGGTAGATCCAGATGACTTAAGTGTGACGTCATTAGTGTGACGTTATCGTTTTTTTTCATACCTAATCGAATTTTTAACTTTTTCAAACGATGCCGAGGGCTTATCCAGATGACTTTAGTGTGACGTCATAGTTTTTTTTTGGTAAAAATTTGACAATTTCTGTTTGTCAAACGATGCGGAGGGTGGATCCAGATGACTTTATGGTGTCGTCATAAGTGTGAGGTCATCGGTTTTTTCATACAAAATCGAATTTAACCCTTTTTCAAACGATGCAGAGGGTGGATCCAGATGACTTTATGGTGTCGTCATAAGTGTGAGTTCATCGGTTTTTTTCATACAGAATCGATTTTTTAAGTTTTTCAAACGATGCCGATGGTGAATCCAGATGACTTAAGTGTGACGTCATAGTTTTTTTTTGGTAAAAATTTGACAATTTCTCTTTGTCAAACGATGCGGAGGGTGGATCCAGATGACTTTATGGTGTCGTCATAAGTGTGAGGTCATCGGTTTTTTTTTCATACAAAATCGAATTTAACCCTTTTTCAAACGATGCAGAGGGGGGATCCAGATTTTTTTACGGTGACGTCATCGTTTTTTTCATATCCAATCGAAATTTTTTCTGTTTCAAACGATGCCGAGGGTGGGTCAGATGTTTTTACGGTGATGTCATAAGTGTGACGTCGTCGATTTTTTCATACAAAATAGATTTTTTTTCGTGTTTAAACGATGCCGTGGGTAGATCCAGATGACTTAAGTGTGACGTCATCGTTTTTTGTCGTACCAAATCGATTTTTTAACTTTTTCAAACGATACCGAGGGTGAATCCAGATGACTTTTGTGTGACGTCATAGTTTTTTTTTGTGGTACAAAATTGATTTTTTTTTTCGAACGATGCGGAGGGTGGATCCAGATGACTTTATAGTGATGTCATAAGTGTGATGTCTTCGTTTTTTTTCATACAGAATCGAATTTTTAACTTTTTCAAACGTTGCCAAGAGTGAATCCAGATGACTTAACTGTGACGGCATAAGTGTGACGTCATCGTTTTTTTTTTTATACAGAATCGAATTTTTCTCTTTTACAAACGATGCCGAGGGTGGATCCAGATGACTTTATGGTGTCGTCATAAGTGTGAGGTCATCGGTTTTTTTCATACAAAATCGAATTTAACCCTTTTTCAAACGATGCAGAGGGTGGATCCAGATGACTTTATGGTGTCGTCATAAGTGTGAGGTCATCGGTTTTTTTCATACAGAATCGAATTTTTAAGTTTTTCAAACGATGCCGATGGTGAATCCAGATGACTTAAGTGTGACGTCATAGTTTTTTTTTGGTAAAAATTTGACAATTTCTCTTTGTCAAACGATGCGGAGGGTGGATCCAGATGACTTTATGGTGACGTCATAAGTGTGACGTCATCGTTTTTTTCATACAAAATCGATTTTTTTCTGTTTCAAACGATGTTGAGGGTAGATCCAGTTGACTTCACGTCATTAGTGTGACGTCATCGTTTTTTCAATACAAGTTCGAAATTATTTGATATTTATTAAAACATAATGAGTGCTACTTGAATTTCGTCTCTTTTTTGTGTTTTTATTAATATAAAATTAACAAAATTGAGTGCAATATTGGCAAAAGAATATTTTTCACTTCTTTATTTATACTTAAAGATTATGAGAATGATCATTACACTTAACCTAAACGTGAACGTTAAAGATAGCAGGTCTACCAATACTAACAAGCACAGATTTTAATTTATAGTAAAAGGCATTAAAAAACAAATAATATAATTAGTATAAAATTCACAATCTTTTCAATTATATAATAATATGCAAATAACAAAAAGCACTCCTTTTGTGTTTTGCGCGGGTAGAGTGCGAAGAAAAGTCACCCGTGGGCCGCGAAACTTCACGCTCTACGAAAATTCGTTGAGTGTTACAATCTTTCATACCAACTCCGTATGAGATTTTGCCGCGCTTTGCTTAGAGCAGTGATGCCCAAGCTTTTTGAACCAAGGGCCATTTTACCAATTTTCTAATCTTTCGCGGGCCGTAGAGAGTAAAAAGTGTTGAAAAATTATTTTATACACCCAATCCTTTTTTACGCGATTTTGATTTTAAACTATTTTTTTGGACGGAATCTTTACTTTTTTTACGCGATTTTTATAAGTTATAAATGGATTCTTTCTTTTTTATATTTTTCTAATGTTCAGAAATTTGAGAGTATGTCCTCAAAGGGATTTTTCAATCTTTTAGTTATTTACCGAGTTACAGCGATTTCGGTGATGCAGCAACTAAGCTGGACGTGACCGCAACAAATCGAAACTCAAAACTTAAAACGCGTTTTTCTCGAAACTACTGGCGTGCATAATATCTCAAGTTCTATCTAATCGATTCATTTAAAATTTTGTGTGAACGTTTTCTATACATCCTTCTATAGCCCGTAGCAGATGATTTAAATCAAATATTTATTTTTTAACTATTTAAAAAATGTGATTTTGTTTTCGAACGGCGGTCATTTTGTGAAGAATTTTTTTGACTTTTCCCAGGTAGAAGCGATAGCGACATGCTTATTCATTAATAATCCGTTAGATTTTTTTTTAAGACCAAAAGTGTTGGAATCATGTACCCCAGGACACCACCTTTTTTTGAGCTTTTGAGTTTTGAATTTATTTATTTTTTGATTTTTTTTAATTTTTTTTTTAAATATAAAGAAACGAATGGTAAAAAATGGAAATGAAAATTTTTCTTTGTTTATTTTTATAGAGCTCGAAAAAACACCCGAAATTCGTGCCTCTTGACTAGAATACCCCATTAAAGAAGTGATGACCCTGCGCAGAATCATGTGACATAATGTTGCTTTAAAACTTTTTTAAATACAATTCATTTATTAAATTCGTTGAATAGCACGTTTCCCGGTCATAATTTTTATTACCGACTGTTACTCTGTCAAATAAATGCACTTCAGATGTCTAAATATTTTAAATACAAAATTATAAATATAAACCGAAGATTGATATATTATTTTCTTATTAAAACAAATTATATGGTAATGTTTTAGGCACCTACTAAATAAAGAACTGCATTTAAAAATAAAATATTTTACACTTATGTATTATCAGTTTTAACTGTTCGTTCGATCAATAAAACAAATAACAATGTACAAACAAAAAACAAATAACAAAAAACAATAAAAAAAGTATATCATCAAATGAGTCCGTGCAACATTCAGATTCTAGCAAAATTGCGGATGATTAAATTTTGTTACCGACAGTGACAGCATCGAATAACTCCTATAAGTGACTCATCTCTTGACAAATCCATATAATTTTTAAAAATTTCCAACCTTCAAATAATACGTGTCAGAATTTCATAACAATCTAACGTTTAGTTCTCACGTTACAGTGGTTTTAGTGACGCTCCTTTTGTAATTTTTAAAACAATGGAAAATATCTGATATTTTGATTAATATTGATCGTTGTTCTCCAAATCGATCGATTCTAGTTGCAATGATGAATCGGCCTCGTTGATGAATGCTTAGAAGGGGTTGGAAAATGTTTTAAGCAACAAACAAAGCGTGTTTTGAAAACGATAATCTGAAAACAGACTTAACATGCACCACAGACGGTACTCATTGTAAAAAGATTAATTACGGGCGCAAATGTATACCCGTGAAAATATAGTAATACTAAATAATTAAGAATAAGGTAAATGTACCAATTTGTGTCTGTGCACCAATTACCGGCAGCTTCGACAGAAATAGTGAAAAAACAAGCATGTGCTCAGTTTTTTTCAAATAAAAATTTCGGCAGTTTTAAGTTCTGTCAATATTGTAAACAAAACGTCTCCAAAGTATACTGGGTGTGTAGAAACACCAATACAAACGTTCAGTCTTGTGTCAAGTGTTGATGGTTATAGTTCATATTGAAAAAATTGTGCAGTTTGTTCCTTAAGTAAGTAAAATTTCTTACATTTATTCTTAAGAGTTTCTATATTGTTTTTTTAAATTTTAGCGACAAGTAATGGTGTTTTTTTCTAATTGATGATAATTTTTCAATGTAAAAAACACTAATATTATTAATTTAATCATTAGTTAACATAGAAATCAAATAAATAAAAATGCTGGTATTTGGAACGCCTACTTTTTTGCAATACACCAAATTTCGGCATGGCTGGAAGCAACTGGATATGGCCAGAATAGGACGACATCTTTTGGTATGACCAAAAGGATATTTTGAAAATGATCCAGCCTCCTTCCCTTTTAAATAGTCGAGGATCCTATGCTGTCCCTGAGCTGGGCGAATTAAGGCAAAAGAAGGATGAATAAACTTTCTTAGTGCTTATACCAAATGAATTTATTTGTGTTACTATTTAATATGAACTGAACTTACTATATTTTTATGTATACGTTCTTATTTTTATTAAGTACATTTACTTAAGTATTTATATGAATTATGTTTTTTGTTATGAACTTTTTCTTTATTTTATTGGAAATTCAATGTATTTTTTTGACCAATCGTATTCATCATTCAATTGATTTTTATTTATATTATTATAACAATTATATTAGTACCAAAACTACGTATGCCGATAATACGAGCACACTGTGCCGTAAATTGGAGCAATTTTATTTTTTTCTTCCCGGTAATAGGAGCTCCTCTCAAAATAGATAAAAACCAAAATTTCAAATAAAATTATAAAAATATCAATAAAATGATACTATATTTATTATTCAGGACAAGTCCCTTCAATTAAAATTTGAAAAATCACTAAGTTCCTATAAAAGTTTACAAAAATATCGCTAACCAAAGTCATTTCTTCCACTATCGTGCCGATAATTGGTACATTTACCTTAGTATTAAATTTTCTATCTGTGACGATTCAAATTATAAAACTTTCTGCATATTTTTTTCGCGGCCGCGGTCGATGCACGACCGCGGGCCGCGGTTTGTGCATCAATGGCTTAGAGCGTGATGCCTCGGGTTACAGTAGTTACACGAATAACTGTTTTGCTCGTCGATTTTCCCGAATGTAACAAATTAGCTGTGTGGGATTTTAAATTGCCACAGATGGTGCAACAAATATGACATCGTTCAGAATTTCGGTCATCCAGACATTTTATCTACGCACTGCGTAATAAACCGTGTATTACTTGAACATTCGTGCACTTGGAATGCCTGAAGATGCCAAAAGACGAACTGCGGGTCGTAAGCAAGAAATCTCATTGACAAGTACAAAATTCTTCTTTTGCCATGTTCGCTCCCTATGTGGAGCATATGGCCGCCACGCGGCACCTCCATGTTTCTCTGTCTCCCGCCAATAGCTTTGCTTCCTCCCATGACATGCCAGCATCCCTCAGTTCCACCGAGTACATCCTATGGATAGTACCCGACGGACGTCCAGGACGCCGGAATCCCACCGGTCGAAAGAAGAGGCAGGCAGGATTGAGGCTTTCCGGAGGCATCCTCAGCACGTGACCCAGCCAGTTCCAACGTCTCTCCATAACCACTGACGTGACGGGACGCTGTCTTGTACGCTCCCTTATCTCTGAATTCCTCACAAAATCAAACCACCTCACCCCCATTATCCGATGCAAGCATCTGTTCTCGAAGCTCAGTATACGGTTTTTCTGAGTCTTCGTCAGGTGCCATGATTCGCAACCGTAAAGCATTACCGGCAGAATGCAAGCGTTGTACAAAATTCAAACAGTTCAAATTCAATATCTATTTCTACTACTTCCACTTTTATTTCAAAGGATCAGGACCGTTTACACTTTAAACGAGTGTTATCAACTGACCCAATTTACAGCGTTATTTATAAAAAAACAAGGTGTTACAAAAATTTTATATTCTGTGGCAGATCAAGTCAAGTGTAGGCCCCGAGCGGTAAAAAATTAGGGACCCTCAAACTCACGTTAGGAAAAAAAAGTTTTATATACAGTGGAACCCCGATCTGCCGTTCTCGCATTATTCGTTTTCTCGCAAGGATCATTTATTTTAGTCCCGGCCAAACGTTTACCCATAAGAACAATGGTAAATAATCCCGCATTAATCATTCCCCGTTTTACCGTTTTTCTTGTTCTATCGTCTAAATATTATGGTCCCGTCATAAATATTATCCCAATTGACCGTTTTTGTTGAATATTTCTTTTAATCGCTCATAAATATGTAGTCTGACCTCGCGTTTCGTTGCACCAATTTTTCTAACTCACCACTAAAATTAAGAAAACTGAAGCGGAGAAACTAAAAATAATTCAAAACGTTGACAATAATCCACAAGAAAAACCAGT
This sequence comes from Himalopsyche tibetana, assembly GCA_030503985.1. Lineage (NCBI taxonomy): Eukaryota > Metazoa > Arthropoda > Insecta > Trichoptera > Rhyacophilidae > Himalopsyche > Himalopsyche tibetana. The sequence goes on along the minus strand of JAPJYX010000019.1, from coordinate 26,314,638 downwards.
TGACATAGCAAAAAGACTTCCCGCATTATCGGTTAACCGCATTTTTCGTTTGTTTTTAACGGTCCTTTGAAAAACGTAGAATCGAGGTTTCACTGTATAGAAACTCTCATTTATAATTTACTAACATAAATTTAAAATACAATTAATAGATATTAAAAAAATATTTTTTTAAATAAATTTTCGTCTTGCTTTATTTCATGCAAATTCGTCAATTATTTTGGCAGTGTCAATTCGGTTTAAATTGTCTTGCTCTATCTATATTCAACGTGACCTTACTATGTAATCTTTCATCTCCCATAGTACTTCTCAAATATTTTTTTACGCGCAAAAAAGAAAACGATCTTTCACCTGACGCGTTATTAAAGGGAGTTTTAAATTTTTTTCAAAAGTATTTCTACATTTGGGAACGTGCAAGACATTTCCTTGGCGGCTCGATAGATGTCTGATGTGGTTTGTACAGTGTTTTTGTTTTCTTTTAGAAATATTAAAAAATGGTCAAATTCATCATCAAAGATACAAGATGTCCTCTTTGTAAATTTCGCGATCTTTTTTCTTCCATTGACTCCCAATTATTTTTTTTTTAAAACGAATAACTATTTCGTAATTTTGCGCCTTTGTCTTATCTCACATATCACATAAAATGAATTTACTTTGAACTCTTCTCTAGTCGTAAAATCATGTCCGACTTCTTTATTTTCATCAAAAAACATTTTATTCCCTTGTTGTGTACGAGTTTGTTCATATTCAACATTACATGATAATCCTGGTAAATCGAATCAGTTGCCTCTTTTTCAACCTTTTCAGGTTCTTATCGGAAATTATTGATCAAATTTTCTAATGGCTTAGTAGTAGGATAGATCCTTTCAATAGTTTGCATTTCACTGTTTGCACTGATTTTCTGGAAGTGAAGACGCCTCCACTATAGTACTATTTTTTAAATTTGAATCGTTCAAATTATGTACATTCACACAAATTTTGTCACTAACGACACGGGTTTCGCCCTTCGGCATCGTCAGGCGTTCAATTGCACGGATGAACTCGAACTGACGCTTAGTAAATTAATGTTTCGTGTTTATATAAGAAATAAATGTATTATTCAGATTAAAGCCATTGCTGGCGAAAAGGATTAGCCCGTGGGAGTGGAAAATTTATGTGAATTTACATAATTTGAACGACTCAAATTTAATATTGAAATTTCACCTAGCACCTTCAGTCGAAAGCTTAAATTGTAACCTTTTTTCTTCTTCTGGATTACAAACCTCAGTTCAAGTTTCTTTTATATGGGTGAAGTCAAGTTGTATAGCTAATACAGCATCTGATCTTGCCGACCATCTTGTATTAGAAACTCTTTACATCAGTGGTTTCCAACCTTTAAGTTACTGCGCCTCCCTTGGAATCAAAAAAATATCCTCGGGCCTCCTCATCCTTTATTTCATATAGTAATAAAGACACGTTTTAAGGGGAAAATAAATATTTAAAATTGTTCGCGCCTCCCTTTGCAATGGCCCACGCCTCCCAGGTTGGAAATCGCTGCTTTAGATTGTAACGGATTTTTTTTACATATTTTTAGTTTTTTGGTTCAATATTTTTGGCGATGGGTAGACGCAGAAAAAGATGTTAATAAATTATGCACAAACATAAAATACTGTATTTAAGCGCTACATTTTTTCGCAGGAAAATTCTCTTTGGGGCCGTTGGCCGCCTTGTCCGCTTAACGCTAGACCCGCCCCAGGGTACTGAAAAGAATTACAGTACAAAATATGAATAAGTGACACTAAATTGATTTAAAATAAAATGTTCAATCCATTTTTCCCGATTTTTTTTTCTCAAAATTTATAATAATTTCGATAAATCATAATGATACATGACATTTTTTTAATTTCATTTTCTGCATTAGTATTGCCTTTATACGAGTTTTTCGAGATGATGCGGATTCGGAACTATGGGAATTCAATAAGGTAGACGTTATAAAACTTAAATAATTAAATAAAGTTTATTTCAACACAAGCAACCTTATAAAATAGTGTACATGGATAAGTAAAGTCATGTAAATATAACATATAAACATGAATTAACGAACATGGAAGTTTTTGAAACATTCTTCACGCAAATTTACAGCACATTTTTTACAACATCACTTTTTACAAAGTGCACATCGATTTTGTTTATCAACAATAAAAAAAGGCAGGATAAAACAAAAAAAAAATACTCTAGTCTCCGGATGCGTGATCAAGTGGTCAACGTCGTTGGCTTCGGTTGCGGGTTCAAATCCCAGTAGGAACAGTTTTTATAAATTGATTATTCAATTATTGATACATGGATATCTAATTTGAATTGTTTGAATTTTGTACTTTTCCATGAGTTTTGTCGCTAACGACCCGGGTTTCGCCTTTCGGCATCTTCAGGCATTTCAAGTGCACGGATGTACTTGAACTGACGCGTAGTAAACAGTTTGTATCGTTTATATACAAAAAATATAAGTAGATCACTAAGTTAAAAGGCTATTAAAATGTAAATTAGCGAAAATTGAATGTATGTATACAAGTTTCAATGAATTAAGTGGGTTTTTTATAATTGTGGGGATTTTTGAAAATATTATAGACCAGATAATAATATAGAAATATTTAAATAAATCTAGGGTTTTATCCGACCTATTATTAATGAGTTGATTGATTTTAAGCCTTTGAATTAATATTTAATGATAGCAAGTGCTTTAATTATTAATAAATGACAATTATTTAAAAGGGTACAACAATGGTGAATTTGGTAAATAAAGTTGCTCGTTTAAAATTGGCAAACTGTTGAGCTGAGCTCGATTAATCTCTAAGATTTCTTGGTAAAATAATTCAAACTCGCCCCTGTTAGTATATAACAAATCAATACCTGAGTCAAAATTAAACGTATTGTTTTCAAGAATTAAATGGTTGGCGAAGGTGGAGGTATCTTTTTTTTAACGAAAAGCGGCTAAATGCTCAGCCACTCTTATATTTAAAGTTCTAGCAGTTTTACCAATATAAAATCTGGGACAATCGCTACACTGCAATCTATAAATCCCAGATTTGTTTTTATAATCTATAACATCTTTATTATTTATCAATAATTTACCTAAAGAGTTCTTACAATAGAAAGCCGGTCTAACACTTTCTGAGAGCTGCTTCTTTATCTTTAAACTGGTGTGTCCTTAATTTTACGCCAAACCCTAATATCACCTGAGTCTTTCGTTATTAATCCCCTGTATAAGATTTGTTGTGCTAGCTTAATACGTTTTTTTATATAAAAGATTATCTATAAGAGACATATCATAACCATTGTTAATGGCGATTTGTTTGATGATTTTTAATTCAAATTTAAAATTTATTTTTTTCAAGGGAATACTGACAAGTCTGTGAATTTCCCAATGAAATGCAGCTTATTTGTACGACATTGGATGTACTGAGTTTTTATGAATACAAGCATCTGAAAAAGTTGGTTTACGAAAGATCGTGAAATTGTGGGTATCGTTTTTAATGTCTATAGTAAGGTCAAGAAAGTTTATTTTCTTTCCTCCGACTTCCAATATTATCGTCTAGTGAGTTTATAAAGTTATGGAATTTGGTGATTTGTCTATCAGTTCCGGTTTAAATAAACAAATAATATCATCTACATATCGGAACCAATAAACTATTGGTTTGAGTTCAATGTTATGATTAAAAATGATTTTCTGTAAATGGTTCATATAGAATTCCGCTAAAAGAGGTGACAGACAGTTTCCCATTGCAAGACCGTCAGTCTGTTTATAGAGCTTATTATTAAATTGAAAGTAATTCTGGTCCACGCAAACGTCTAAAATATTGAGTAATTCCTAAGTGATTACTGGATCGACTCTACTAAAATTTAAGGAATCTTCGATGATCCTTTTACATTTGTTAACCGGCACATTAGTGAATAAGCTGGCGACATCAAAAGATATGAGTTTCGACCTAATTTAATCGAATTTTAATTTTTTAAATTTTATCCACTAATTCTAAAGAGTTTTTTACGCTGTATAATGGTTTAAATCCACTGTGGTTACGGATAAGTGAGTTTGCTTTTCTAGAAAGTTTATAGACTGGGGCATTTAAATATGATACAACTGGGCGAATTGGGATAAAATTTTTGTGTAATTTTGGTAATCCATAAAATTTAGGGGCTAGTGGATTACGCGTAGTTAAACTAAGCATGTCTTTAGGACTAATTGTGATTTTACAACTATTTATTATATCTTTAACATTTTTATTATATTTTACCGTAGGATCTTTTTTTAATTCTTTGATTTTACTATCAGTGAGAAAAACATTAATTTTATCGACATAGTCTTCACGCGTTAACAAGACCGTGGTATTGCCTTTATCAGCCTTAGTGATAATGATGTTATTGACTTTAATTTGAGTCTTTAGATTCTTGAGGGTGACCGACTCCTCATTGAATGTTTTGTTATTTTTATTACAAGATAAATAATCCTTCTTGAGGATCCGAGAGCATATGTGTTTACTTGTTAGGTCTTTGTGTAACGCGATTTCTAAGTCTAACGCAAGGTTTTCGAAATCAGATTTTTTATTCGGCAAAGTTGGACAATATTTAAGACCTTTTGATAAAAGGTTATGCTCGTCTTTATTTAAAGTTACATTAGAAAGGTTAACCATTCAATCAAAAAAAATAATCGGTGTTTCATTAGATTGCTGTGATTTTATCGTTAAGTTTTTGACGTTTTCTTCAATGAGTTTATTTAGTTTGATAACTTGCTTCCCGTATTTACATTGTAAATACAATATCAGAAGTCTGACATCACGGTCTAATACATCAAATTCAATAGGATGCAGTTTCTGTGCGAGCAAGCAGTGAACTGTATTGACTAATATTGTCCCGGGATACATACCACTGACCTGTTTCCGCTTTCAGCCAAGCTGTTTTCGCTTTCTGCAAAGCTTTAACTGCTGGCCTCGACGCCCTCGACTCGTTGATAATCCTAATGTTTCTTGTTATGAATTTAGGGATCACTTTACTTTTTAAACAACTATTATTAATCCATAAATTTTGGCTAACAACACGAAACTTCAACACTAATTTACTATAGAGTTCAGTCAATCTTGCCGTACTAGCAATGTTGATATAATTAAGTATTTCGACTGAGGGTGCTTGATGGAATTTCAATATCTAATTTAAATTGTTTGAATTTTGTACTTTCCCATGAGTTTTGTCGCTAACGACCCGGGTTTCGCCTTTCGGCATCTTCAGGCATTCCAAGTGCACGGATGTACTTGAACTGACGCGTAGTAAACAGTTTGTATCGTTTATATACAAAAAATATAAGTAGATCACTTGATGATTTTTATAGAAAAATTATTAGGGACAACAACCCCCTAATTGTCTTGATGATTTTTGTCATCCTATATGTTAGTGCTTCCCAACCTGGGGTCCGCAATGAGTATGAGTATAAAAATGAAATGAGTATGAAAATAAATGTTTTTTCCACAGACTCCGTGTAATTTAAGTGATGAGAGCGATGTTTTTACCTTTTCAGATAGTGTTGTGTGACTTCAATCCCTCGATATATTATTTAGTATTTATATTTCTTTTGAATTTTGTTGCATGAGCATTTAATTCGTAAATATTATAGATAAGAAAAAGTTGTCACTGTTATGGTAGAAGTTGGTAAGTAACAGATCGATAAGTATGAGCAAATAGCAAATGAAATGGTTTAGCTTCTAGGATAAAGCCTCTATGACAGTGATTCTCATGTGGCCACAATATAAAATCAGCGATCCGTTAGAAATGTCTCGTGGCCGCATCACCTTTTTGTAGTCATTTTTATAACATAATGGTGTTTATTTATTTATTTAAATGCAATGCAAATGGAAATATTTCAAGAGTTCTCTCTTCCAACGCAAGCCTCATCGCCGCTGTTAAGTTTGCATATGTCAGCTGGTTTCGATATATTTTTTTTATAAATTGCATAACACTGAATTGTAGAACAAATCGACGATTGTTTTTCAATATTAATATTTACTATGAAGCTGTTGGTGGCCGCAACGAAATTCTCTATTAGCTGCACATATATTTGTTAAAGCATCAAAATAAAGACTAAACTGACATAACTGCTCTGACTTAAAATAAGAGTTGCAACTCTTATTGGCTTTAACCATTTAAAGGGCAGGCAATTGTCCATGTATATTGTGGTAAAATATTAAAAAGGGTCAATGCCTTTGATCTGCTTTAATAATAATTGTCTTTAAAAATAAATGTATTTTTGGAAAACTGGTGTATTCAATGCACCAACTGAGTAATTCCAGTTAAAGAATTTATAATTAAACTCATTATTGTCAGTTTTGTTAGTTACCAATATCTGCAAGAAAGGTGACGATGTGTTTTGTTTTTTCCCTGTTCTGAAATTGAATTGTTACTGTTTTGTTCGGTTACCGTTTCTAATATATTTCTTTCTGTGCCGGATACGGAAATGTTTCGATACAATGAAAGAAAAGTTTGATTATCGATTACATGAACGTACTGGAGAGTTTCTTATACCTGTCATTGATATATAAATAATAGATATAATATAACATTTCGTAGAAACGTGTTTGAGACCCACGTAGAAATATTGTGAAAGATCAACGGAATAAAGAAACAACAAAAACATACAAAGGCGAAGCAATTAAAGTATTTAATTCGCTGCGAAAAGTTTGGACTCAAGTCAAAACCAAGTGCCTTCTGTTTAACGCATGCATTCTGACAGTTCTGCTGTACCGTTGCGATTCATGATACATAACAAAATAACTGAGTAACCGTGTACTGAGCATTGAAAACAGATGCCTGCGCCAAACACTGGGAGTGCAGTGGTTTGATTTTGTCAAAAACACGGAGATAAGGGAACGAACTAAACAATTGTTAATTACGTCCAAAGTGAAAAAGCGACGATGGAGCTGGCTTGGAAATGTGCTGCGGTTGCTTCAAGAAAGCCTGAATTTTGCTTGTCTCTTCTACCAACTGGATGACCATCTAAAGCAGCGGTCGGCAAAGTGTGGTCCGCGAGAAAATTGTGGTGGTCCGCAGAGAAATCTGGCATTGTTTTATGAACTTGGTGTGTAATATTTAACACAAAAGTTCAGTTACTGGTCTGCTGGATTAAAATTGTGAATTAAGTGGTCCGTGAGCTCAAAAAGTTTGCCAACCGCTGATCTATAGGTCGTAATTGGCGGAGCTACGGGACGCTAAAACGACATAAATGAAAGCAAGTAGATTGGCGGGCGACAGCCAATCTTGGAGGAATTATGGGGAGGCCATATGCTCCGACTAGATAGCGGATATGGAAAAATATAATTATATAAGTAATAAATATCTCCTAAATTAAGGCCATTGCTGGCGAAAGGATTAACTCATTTACTTCTTATATAAAAACGATACATTTATTTACTAAACGTATGTTCAAGTTCATCCGTGCACTTGAACGCCTGCAGATACTGAGACTCTAAACCCGGGTCGTTAGTGAGATTTTTTTTGTGATTGTACATAATTTGAACGATTCATAAATATGCCATTTATATGTATATATCATATATATTGGTGTACACAAAATTTCACTTCTTACCGTAAGCGAATTAGTGATGTAAATACTTCGCCTTTCGAAAGCCATCTCGCCTCGAAATGACAAACAATGATGCATTTCATCACAATGTGCCTTAAATATACAAAAATCTCGTGTAAAATTTCTTTCATATTTTTAATAACATTTGATAATGATTCTTGTAGTCATATTGACATCGTTTTGCTACAATTTGTTCTGCCTACTTTCAATTTAAATTACTTGACAACCTGCATCCTCAAAATCTCTTGACAGGCTTTCAGCATGCTAGGCTATAAAATTGATTTAAACGAATTTCTTTTATTATTTTTTCATTGTTGTGTACTTACAGTGACATCTGTTATAAGAAAAACGCAAGCATCATTATGATTTATGGTCGTGTAGGGGCATCTCTTAACCAAAAAAAGCAAGCTACATCAAGATTTCCACTTATTAGAAAACGTGTAGCGACATCTCGTAACAAAAACTACAAGCTACATTATTAATTTCACTGATTTTTTGGTCGTGTAGTGACATCTGTAAATGAGTAGCGCAGTTAATATTCGTACACTAGAAGAAAAAATATCATATTTTTATTTTTCATACAAAATCGAAATTCTTCCGTTTTGAAACGATGCCGAAGGCGAAACTAGATGACGTCACAGTGACGTCATAGGTGTGACGTCATCGATTTTTTTTCCTTTTCATACAAAATCGAAATTCTTCCGTTTTGAAACGATGCCGAAGGCGAAACTAGATGACGTCACAGTGACGTCATGAGCATGACGTCATGATTTGTTTTATATACAAAATCGACATTTTCTCTTTTTCAAACGATGCCGAGGGTGGATCCAGATGACTTTTTGGTGACGTCATAAGTGTGACGTCATCGTTTTTTTTTTCATACAAAATTGACTTTTTTTCTTTTTCGAACCATGCCGAGGGTGGATCCAGATGACTTTACGGTGTCGTCACTAGTGAGGTCATTAGTGTGACGTCATCTTTTTTTTAATTACAAAATTGAAATTTTCCTTTTTTCAAACGATGCCGAGGGTTGATCGGGATGACTTTTTGGTGACGTCATTAGTGTGACATCATTTTTTTTTCAAACAAAATCGAAGTCTTCTCTTTTTCAAACGATGCCGAGGGTTGATCGGGATGACTTTTTTGTGACGTCATCGTTTTTTTTTTCATACAAAATTGAAATTTTCTTTTTTTCAAACGATGCCGAGGGTAGATCTAGATTACTTTACGGTGAAGTCATAAGTGATGTCATTAGTGTGACGTCATTTTTTTTTGATACAAAATCGAAATTTTCTCTTTTTAAAACGATGCCGAGGGTTGATCGGGATGACTTTTTGGTGCAATCATTAGTGTGACGTCATTTTTTTTCATACAGAATCGAAATTTTGTCTGTTTTGAACGATGCCGAGGGTGGATCGAGATGACTTTTTTGTGACGTCATTGTTTTTTTTTTCATACAAAATTGAATTTTTTTCTTTTTCAAACGATGCCGAGGGTGGATCCAGATGACCTTACGGTGACGTCACTAGTGACGTCATTAGTGTGATGTCATTTTTTTTTATATACAAAATTGAAATTTTCTTTTTTTAAAACGATGCCGAGGGTTGATCGGGATGACTTTTTGGTGACGTCATTAGTGTGACGTCATTTTTTTTTTCATACAAAATAGAAATTTTGTCTGTTTTAAACGATGCCGAGGGTGGATCCAGATGACTTTACGGTGACGTCATCAGTGTGACGTAATTTTTTTTTCATACAAAATTGAAATTTTCTTTTTTTAAAACGATGCCGAGGGTTGATCGGGATGACTTTTTGGTGACGTCATTAGTGTGACGTCATTTTTTTTTCCATACAAAATAGAAATTTTGTCTGTTTTAAACGATGCCGAGGGTGGATCCAGATGACTTTACGGTGACGTCATAAGTGACGTCATCAGTGTGACGTAATTTTTTTTTCATACAAAATCGAAATTTTCTCTTTTTCAAACGATGCCGAGGGTTGATCGGGATGACTTTTTGGTGCAGTCATTAGTGTGACGTCATCTTTTTTTTCAATACAAAATTGAAATTTTCTCTTTTTCAAACGATGCCGAGGGTAGATCTAGATAACTTTACGGTGAAGTCATAAGTGATGTCATTAGTGTGACGTCATTTTTTTTTTTCATACAAAATCGAAATTTTGTCTGTTTTGAACGATGCCGAGGGTGGATCGAGATGACTTTACGTTGACGTCATTACTGTGACGTCATCTTTTTTTATACAAAATTGAAATTTTCTCTTTTTCAAACGATGCCGAGGGTAGATCTAGATAACTTTACGGTGAAGTCATAAGTGACGTCATTAGTGTGACGTCATTTTTTTGTCATACAAAATCGAAATTTTCTCTGTTTTAAACGATGCCGAGGGTGGATTGAGATGACTTTACGGTTACGTCATAAGTGACGTCATCAGTGTGACGTCATCTTTTTTTATATATTTTTTTTCTTTTTCAAACGATGTCGAGGGTGGATCCAGATGATGTTATGGTGACGTCATCGTTTTTTTTTCATACAGAATCGAAATTTTTCTCTTTTTCGAACGATGCCGAGGGTGGATCGAGATGAATTTTTGGCAGTGGTTTCCGTTCCCGCGCCTCCCTTTAATAAAAAAAATATCTTCGCTCATTTCCATTCTTCATTTTATAAGTAATAAAGACACGTTTCAAAGGAAAAAAATAAATTGGACTGTCTGCGCCACCCTTTGCCTCCCCAGGGAGGCGCGCTTCCCAGGTTGGAAATCTTTGCTTTATGATACGTCATTAGTGCAACAACTCAACCTTCCCTTTTTAAGAGAGTGCGGATAGAAAGATGGGGCTAGAACCCGACTAATGGTTAACTAATCGCTCTCGTTTTGCCTTGTTAATTCTAGGATTGGTAGAGTGAGAGGGATAGATATAATAAATACCAACAATACTGCATTTTTGAGGCCCTGTTTCGGATTGCACAACGCGTTGCAATCAGGGGTGGGCTGGAGGGGGTTTGGAGGAGCTTGCGAGTGCCCCTTACTAAAATTTACTATGCCTCTTGGTTAAGTAAAAAAAATATTTTTTCAGATCAACATTTGTAGATGGTTTATTTGTATTATGAAACAAAAGACGTGTATTTGAATTTCTTACAAAATGACAAAAACAAATTGTTTCATAATGATTTAATATTACTTTAAACAGACTCCGACCCACCCATCGAAAAAAACCTTTGTTTTTAACTCTATACCGTGGTTTGTTATTATGGGGGACTTTGGTTGGGTCACAGGCAACGTCCCCTCTAAGCTGCGCGGCCGCGCACAGGCTTGAAATCCCCCGCGCGCTCGTCTCAGGTCTGCGCGCATTAAAATACTACTATCCAAACACAAAAGAAATTTTAAAATTGTAATAACCCTCATTTATTTATCATTTATAGGATTCTCTCTCGTTCTTGTAAAACATGTGCCGAGGGTTGTAAATACTGCTGACCGAACTTTCTTTATTGCTTAACAACACAAGTGTTTCCATCCTAAAAATTTAATACATCTTTGAATGCGCCGATAAATTCTTAGAACTTGTTGCTTAAGGGTAAGAGTCACGCTAAAGTCACTGTCGAATTACGATGAAAAAAGTATTCATATTTGTCGTAATAAATCTAGAGGTAGTCAGAAAAATATTTTTTAATTTTTAAGTCGATTATTAACTTCATTATTTAAAAAAAAAAGCAAAAAAGAAGGCTTTCGTTATTACAATCAAGAATATTAACGGTTTGTTTTTTGACACTGATTTAAAGGATTCATAATATTTATACTTTTCGAAAAAAAATTGGTTTTATACTTTTTAGCAAATAAATCCAAAAATGTTAGACAAATGAATCGGTGGCTTGTATATCATTTTTTTTAAATCTGTGTTATATTTATTATAACTAGCTGTAAGCCCGTTGCCCAGCAACGTGAGATTTTTGTTGCATTATAATAATAATATTTAAGAATAATGTTTAAGTTTGATAACAACCATTTTTCGTAATAGCAGAAATTTCGTAAATTATTTAATTTTTGGAATAATGTTTAAGTTTGCTAACAACCATTTTTCGTAGTAGCAGAAATATCGTAAATTATTTAATTTTTGGAATAATGTTTAAGTTTGCTAACAACCATTTTTCGTAGTATTAATCTATACAGTTTTTTGGCTCTCATGTAAAATTGAACAAATGTCGGTTACGTGTTGTCAATCTTATGGCCATCGATATCTACTTTTTTTATATTATTCAATTTTTCCAAAGAGTTATTTTTTTCCGAAATCCTGTCAATTTGTCAATAGATGTCTAAAAAAATCGTCTTTCCCTTAAATGTTTTGGTAACGTTATTTAAGTAATCAAAAATATCTGCTAAATATGCCACTTTAGTACAGCAATCATTATTATGAAGACATTTTAAAAAATCATCCATACCTTAACCATAAATTATTGAATTTTTGGAATAATGTTTAAGTTTGCTCACAACCATTTTTCGTAGTAGCAAAAATAGACCTCGTAAATCACTTAATTTTTGGAATAATGTTTAAATTTGCTAACAATAATTTTTCGTAGTAGCAGAAATTTAGTAAATTATTGAATTTTTGGAATAATTTTTAAGTTTGCTAACAACCATTTTTCGTAGTAGCAGAAATTTCGTAAATTATTTAATTTTTGAAATAATGTTTAAGTTCGCTAACAACCATTTTTCGTAGTAGCATAAATCGACCTAGTAAATTATTTAATTTTTGGAATTATGTTTAAGTTCGCTAACAACCATTTTTCGTAGTAGCATAAATCGACCTAGTAAATTATTTATTTTTTGGAATAATGTTTAAGTTTGCTAACAACCATTTTTCGTAGTAGCAGAAATTTCGTAAATTATTTAATTTTTGAAATAATGTTTAAGTTCGCTAACAACCATTTTTCGTAGTAGCATAAATCGACCTAGTAAATTATTTAATTTTTGGAATTATGTTTAAGTTCGCTAACAACCATTTTTCGTAGTAGCATAAATCGACCTAGTAAATTATTTATTTTTTGGAATAATGTTTAAGTTTGCTAACAACCATTTTTTGTACTAGCAAAAATAGACCTCGTAAATTACTTAATTTTTGGATATTGTTTAAATTTGCTAATAATCATTTTTCGTAGTAGCATAAATCGACCTCGTTAATTATTTATTTTTTGGAATAATATTTAAGTTTGCTAACAACCATTTTTCGTAGAAGCAAAAAAAGACCTCGTAAATTACTTAATTTTTGGAATAATGTTTATGTTTGCCAACAACCATTTATCGTAGTAGCATAAATCGACCTCGTAAATTATTGAATTTTTGGAATAATGTTTAAGTTTGCTAACAACCATTTTTCGTAGTAGCAGAAATTTTGTAAAATATTGAATTTTTGGAATTATGTTTAAGTTTGCTAACAATTTTTCGTAGTAGCAGAAATTTCGTAAATTATTTAATTTTTGGAATAATGTTGAAGTTTGCTAACAATCATTTTTCGTAGTAGCAGAAATATCGTAAATTATTTTTTTTTGGAATAATGTTTAAGTTTGCTAACAACCATTTTTCGTAGTAGCAGAAATTTCGTAAAATATTAAATCTTTGGAATAATGCTCAAGTTTGCTAACAATAATTTTTCATAGTACCATAAATCGACCTCGGCGCATATATCGACCGCCCTGCAGTTTTTTAATTGTAAATAATTTAATATTTGGAATAATGTTCATGTTTGCTAACAATCATTTGTCGTAGTATATATATTTTATTCAACTAATTTTCAAATACGCTAACAAATACATTTCGTAAAAGAAGAAAAAGACCCGAGGACATCAGTACGCACACATTTGTGAAAGGCGAGTGAAAAGTGAAAAGCGAGTGATTATTTTATCGACTATTTAATATATAAATAGATAGATATGCTGTTTCAAATAAAAAACAAAAGTTTCAAAATTCGAACGCAATACAATATATATAATGCTATTTCATCACATCCGACAGATCTCCGTTTATCCCAGAGGTAAAGTCTTCAACTCATAATCTAAAGACCGTGTTTCGAATCCCAGCAATCAATTTTTCATCGAATAACAGTGTATTGGAAAAATATGTCTTTAGAATGAATTAAAAAATGGTGACAGTGGAGTGGGGCTGGGGTGGAGGAAGGAGAGAGGCAGGGGGAGGGGAAATCGCGGACAAAATGAATGAATGGTGATAGCGGGCAAGGGGTGGGGGGAAGGAGACCGTCTTTCTTGACGTCATCGAAAAGATGAAATCGCGACCATAGTTCGAATAAAAAAATGGAGACAGCGCGGCTTGGCAGGAGGAGGGGGAGGGGCAGGGGGAGAGGAAATTGAGGACATCCTTCACTCACTCACTCACTCACTCAAACAAACAAACAGACAGACATTATCGACTATTAATATATAGATTTTACGAGCTTTTGTTAATTTTCTAGATAGACTTAAAATATATACACAATTGATAGTTTTAATCGGTGGCATAAAGGGGTCGCTGCATGGATTTTTTGACGACTTAATTTTAAACGAAGAATTTTATTATATTTCATCCGTAAGTTGCTTGCGTTGCTTGTAAGCAGGTAGAATAACTTGTGTGTGTATTGTCTCGTATGCGATACACACATTGACACGCATACTACGATATCTATACAAGCATACCTAAGTCTATTGCAGTCTATTACAAAGATAATTATTCTACTGACAACTGAACTTCTTGCGTCATTGTTTTGGTATCGACTTATAACCTATTTTTATATACTATAAATATATATAATATAACCTAATTTTATATTTGTATATAATATAAATATATATAATATAACCTAATTTTATAATTTCCGACAGCTTATTTCATATGATATACGCGTATCCGACATTATTCCAACGTAAATTTAGCACTTTTCATGCAATTACAGCTGGCAATAGTTTGACAAGCTGATAATCCTCGGTTGATACAAGCACTGCAGAAAAGACTTACGACATCAATGTTTGGAATCATTTATAAAATGCGAAACTCCACAATCCGTCATAATACAGAGAAAAACCTATTTCTCAAAAGAGAAATTGTAACAAAATAGATTATATATGGTAGACAAACTGAACAGCTGCTATCGATTTGTATGAGCAACATCTGTGGTAGAATGCTCGCCTGCCACGCGGGCGGCCCGGGTTCGATTCCCGGCCGATGTAAGCTTTTTTATATATCAAATCATATTTTTGGGCTGTGGAGGGCTTCTTCACCACTCTTGGATCTTGCATTTACAAATAGGCCGACTCCGATATAAAAAAAATACCAAATTTTTGGTATGCAGTCTGCGTACATTTTAATATTCACGAAAATACATACTTAGTTATTACTTTTTTTTATTTAATTTTTATCAAGAAAAAAGTAGTCGGGGTCGATTTTTTACGACTTAAACACCACTTACCTGACTTACCTGACTTCAATCTAAGTGTCTGAAAAAAAAAGGTTTTTGTTTTATAGTTAATAGTTTTACTTTATACACCGACAGCACAAGGACAGCTTTAACAGTATAAATGAATTTTTTCGAGTTAGTGTTTTCTAGTTTCTTTGGTAATTCTTCTAGATAAACATGATCGAATAACCTAATAATCGCTCTGCACTCGAGGTTATAGTAACGCTTGATTCAATTTAGTCTTGTGGAGGATTTATCTCCGAAGGATTTGTATCTTCGGTAAATATGTTTTACAATAAGCTTCATTTTCTTACCGAAAATTCAGTTAACGCCGATTATTTTTGTATATTATATTGTTTATTCTTTTATCCGTAAATACAGTTCCTACCGAACAGCATTGATAATTGCGTCATAAGTAGCAAGTAGCGTTCCCGACATCTTTCTTCCAATTGAAGGCCTAGTGATGCACGAAACACACTGCTGTCATGAACAGACCCGTATATCCAAGAAATAATTGAGTGAATCTTCGTGCATCATCACAAACAGCTTGAACTTGAAAATACCAATATATATATATGTATTATATGTTGCACTGTTTAATATTAATCCTTATGTAAGACATGTAGAAAGTTATAGGTAAAATTAAATCAACTTCATATTAAAGTAATCAAAAAGGACCAGTTTTGCTAAAAATAATAGTAAAAATATTTTACTTTTTAGATATACAGTTGTGAGCATAGTCATAGAAAAAATTGGAGTACAAAATCAAACCCCTTACATATGTACATAAAAAAGAAAAATCCCATGCTCCATTTTGTAAAGTGGAACAATGTTTAATTTTATTGATAAATTAGCCTCACAATCATGAGTCTAAGATGGTTCTCAATGAGACGAAATAAGTGCCAGAATTTGTCGCACAATAAGTGGGAAAAAAGATATAAGATTAGATAATATATAACAGGATAGTTGCTATAACTATGTTAAAAATAAAAAACTGGATAGAGTAATATTTCTTTCTATTGAAATATGATATAGGATCAACATTTGGTTTGTTGATCAGCACATGACTCCCATCGATAACACCAATTACTCCAGGAAAACCATTTTTTTGAAATGATTGCTCAATCCGATTATTCTCACTGTCATTTGGCCAGCTGACGAATTCTGGGGATAAATTGCTTATAAGGCATGCCACAGTTCTAATCACCCGATGTAACGTGCTGGTGGTGACATCAAATCTATCCCCCACATCACGAAATGACGATGTTTGATGGCCAGCAAACCACAGAAATTATTATATAGATTTTTTTTTACTATATCCGCTCCCAATGTGGAGCGTATGGACTCCTAATGGAGTTTATCTCAACAGAAGTGCTTCTACGAGATTTGCTTGTTACCCAGTTTGCTCAACCTCTCTTTTTCTAAAAGGAGTAGGAATAGAAGGATATGGCAAGGGCAAACTAGTGGTTAGCTAATCGCTCTCGATACGCCCAGTTCATAGGATATGATGGGTGGGAGGGGGGAATTCAAGACATCACATACATTCATGCCTTCAAACAGAAATTCATAAATCGATTGAAAAATCAATCAAAAATCAATAGCTCTTTAAGAAGCATCATCAGACCATCGCAAGAGTTACGATTAAAGTGTATTCGTAGACACTAAAAACGTGACACACTAAACAAATGTATTTTACGAGAAACTTCAAAAGGCAACAACGTTTTGTACAATTTCATGATTAAACCAATAATACAAATTGCAATTATGTACTGATTTGATTTGATATTATTGTTTTTTTAAGTAACAAAGGGCTTTCCGTATGTATCGTATACGATTATTTTGCATGTTAAAATTGCATTTGGTTTCTGGATTTTTTCAAATCATAAAAAATATATTTTGTGACATGTATTTTTGGACATTGTGAGAATTTTTTTCAATTTATATCAAACATGATTTTTATAGCAAAATTATTAGGGACGACACCCCCCTAATTGTATTGATGATTTTTGTCATCCTATATGTCAGTGCTTCCCAACCTGGGGTCCGCAATGAGTATGAGTATAAAAATAAAATGAGTATGAAAATGAAAATGAGTATGAAAAAAAAATCGGGGGTCCGCAGGATATTGTTTTCACAATCGATTTTGAAATCGAGGATTTCAAATTCGTCGGTAAACCAAAAAAGAAAAAACGAGTTACGTAGACAATTGAGGGCCGCGGATTTTTTTTAGATTTAGGGTGCCGTGGAACGAAAAAGGTTGGGAAGCACTGCTATACGTGACACAGTTTCTCAACATTTAAAGAGTCAACACCCTCCCTGTCATGACATTTTTTGTCATCCTATGTTACACGGTTTCTCAACATTTTAAGAGTTGACTAAGAGTCTACATGGTTTATGTGACTTTCGCGACATGGTTTCCCAACATTTTGGGACTCGACGCCCCTGCTATCTCTAGAGTTTATTGTCACCTTATTTTTTTTATATTTACTAAAGCTACAAATAAAATAATAACATTTTTTTACTATGGATCGAATACTATTTTAACCTTTTAAGCAGAAAGTTTTCTCTAATAAAATTTGGTTTAGACGTAAATTTTGATTTCAGAAAATTTATAGTTCATCGAAATCCTGTTTTCACGTGCCCGGAATTATCCGCAATTTGAGTATTTTGTTTTGCATTCCCGGTGTATTTTAGTTCTTTTAGAGAACTGGGTGTATTCTTGAAAAATCAATTTGGAGAATTAAATACGTTAAGATCTTCTGGTTTATTCAATAAATAGGTTTGAATTTTTTTTTTCACGCCAGTAAATTTTCTAATTATTTAAAAATGCAAAAAATTACACTAAAAAGCACTGCGAACATGTATGTTTATATTTATATTAAATTACTAATTAAACTACTCTAGGTATCAAAATTTAATCTGAGGGTTGCTATTTTTTATTAGAACAAAGTGGCATCAAATCTTGGATGCAATATGCAATGCAACTCTTTTATTAATCTGGTTTGAAAATGCGCAGCGGATGCTTCAAGAAAGCCTGAATTTTGCTTGTCTCTGTGCAAAAGTGTGGTCCGGGAGAAAATTTCTGTGCTCCGCAGAGCAATCTGGCATTGTTTTATTATCTTGGTGCGTTTTTAGACGCATTTGATTTGAATGGATTATCTCATTAACTTAACTGACGCGAAACACGGGTCGTTAGTGAGAAAACTTGTGTGATTGTACATAATTCGAACGATTCAAATGTAATATGTCATTTATATATCATATATATTGTTGAACACAAAATTTCACTTCCTTCCGTAAGCGAATTAGTGATGTAAATACTTCGCCTTTCGAAAGCCATCTCGCCTCGAAATGGCAAACAATGCGAGTACGCATTTCATCACAATGTGCCTTAAATATTCAAAAATCTCGTTTAAAATTTCTTTCATATTTTTAATAAAATTTGATAATGATTCTTGTAGTTATGTTAACATCGTTTTGCTACAATTTGTTCTGCCAACTTTAAATTTAAATTTCTTGACAACATGCATTCACAAAATCTCTTGACAGGCTTTCAGCATGCTAGGCTATAAAATTGTTTTAAACGAATTTCTTCCCTCATTTTTTCATTGTTGTGTACCTACAGTGACATCTGTTATAAGAAAAACGTAAGCACCATTATGATTTTTGGTCGTGTAGGGACATCTCTTAACTAAAAAAGGCAAGCTACATCACGATTTCCACTTATTAGAAAACGTGTAGCGACATCTCGTAACAAAAACGGCAAGCTAGATTATTAATTTCACTGATTTTTTGGTCGTGTAGTGACATCTGTAAATGAGTAGCGCACTAAATATTCGTACACTAGAAGAAAAATATCATATTTTTATTTTTCATACAAAATCGAAATTCTTCCGTTTTGAAACGATGCCGAAGGCGAAACTAGATGACGTCACAGTGACGTCATAAGTGTGACGTCATCGATGTTTTTTTCTTTTTCATACAAAATCGAAATTCTTCCGTTTTGAAACGATGCCGAAGGCGAAACTAGATGACGTCACAGTGACGTCATAAGCGTGACGTCATCGTTTTTTTGTTCTTTCGAAATCGGACACTAAGCAAACGTACAATACAAAATTTTATAACGTTGCCATAATTATTCATGGCAACGTTGTAATAATGTCACGATGACGTCATAAATGTGACTTCTTCATTTTCTTTCATACAAAGTCGAAATTTTCTCTGATTCAAACAATACCGAGGGTGGATCGAGATGACTTTTTGGTGACGTCATTACTGTGACGTCATTGTTTTTTTTCATACAAAATCGAAATTTTCTCTTTTTCAAACGATGCCGAGGGTTGATCGAGATGACTTTTTGGTGACGTCATCGTTGTTTTTATTATACAAAATCGAAGTCTTTTCTTTTTCAAACGATGCCGAGGGTTGATCCAGATGACTTTTTGGTGACGTCATCGTTTTTTTTTTCATACAAAATCAAAATTTTCTCTGTTTTAAAACATGCCGAGGGTGGATCCAGATGTTTTGACGGTGACGTCATCGTTTTTTTTCATACAAAATCGAAATTTTTTCTTAGTTTCGAACGATGCCGAAGGTGGATCGAGATGAATTTTTAATGACCTCATTAGTGTGACGTCATCGTTTTTTTTTCATTCAAAATCGATTTTTTTTCTTTTACAAACGATGCGGAGGGTGGATCGAGATGACTTTTTGGTGACGTCATGAGTGTGGCATCATCTTTTTTTTTTTTGAAACAAAATTGAAATTTTCTTCGTTTCAAACGATGCCGAGGGTGGATCCAGATGTTTTTACGGTGAAGTCATCAGTGTGACGTCATTGCTTTTTTCATACAAAATCTAAATTTTCTCTTTTTAAAACGATGCCGAGGGTTGATCGAGATGACTTTTTGGTGACGTCATTAGTGTGACGTCATCGTTGTTTTTATTATACAAAATCGAAGTTTTTTTCTTTTTCAAACGATGCCGAGGGTTGATGCAGATGACTTTTTGGTGACGTCATCGTTTTTTTTTCATACAAAATCAAAATTTTCTCTGTTTTAAAACATGCCGAGGGTGGATCCAGATGTTTTGGCGGTGACGTCATCGTTTTTTTTCATACAAAAACGAAATTTTTTCTCTGTTTCAAACGATGCCGAAGGTGGATCGAGATGAATTTTTGGTGACTTCATGAGTGTGGCATCATCGTTTTTTTTTGAAACAAAATTGAAATTTTCTTCGTTTCAAACGATGCCGAGGGTGGATCCTGATATTTTTACGGTGAAGTCATCAGTGTGACGTCATTGTTTTTTTTCATACAAAATCTAAATCTGTTTCAAACGATGCCGTGGGTGGATCGAGATGACTTTTTGGTGAAGTCATTAGTGTGACGTCATTGGTTTTTTTTATACAAAATTGAAAAATTCTTTGTTTCAAACGATGCCGAGGGTGAATCGAGATGACTTTACGGTGACGTTATAAGTGTGACATCGTTTTTTTTAATACAAAATCGAAGTTTTCTCTTTTTCAAACGATGCCGAAGATTGTCCCAGATAACTTTACGGTGACGTCATCGTTTTTTAATACACAATCGAATTTTTCTAATTTTCAAACGATTTCGAGGGTGGATCCAGATTTTTTTATGGTGACGTCATTGTTTTTTTTTTCATGCAAAATCGAAATTTACTCTGTTTCGAACGATGCCGAGGGTGGATCGAGATGAATTTTTGGTGTCTTCATTAGTATGACGTCATCGTTTTTTTTTCATACAAAATCGATTTTTTTGCTTTTACAAACGATGCGGAGGGTGGATCGAGATGACTTGTTGGTGACGTCATGAGTGTGGCGTCATCGTTTTTTTTTAAACAAAATCGAAATTCGTTTCATCACGTATTTTGGTACATAATCTTCTTTGTTTACATATATTGCATTCGTTTTTATTTTCAATAAACAAATTTGTATATATTGATTTTTTAAAAACATTCAACTGTAATATTATTTTATTTAATTATAATTACGAATTTATATTATGTATACATAGTACATAAGTCGATAAGTTAATGGATAAACTAATAAGTTAATAGTATGAACTCATAGACAGACAATGCAAATATTATACAGTCGTAATTCAAATTAATCGAGTTCGATGTGGCATATACATACGTGAGTATCTGATCTTTCATTACCATATCTCAGTAAAACAAAAAGAACATCATATAAAATATATGAATGGATTTATGTGACATTATTCACCTGAAACGTATTTGAAATTATTTAGGTTTCAATCTAAGATAACGTTTTTAGTAAAGTTGGCCACATACAGTTTTACTTTAAACTACATACGTTTTTTTTTTTTCATTTAGCAGTAAATAACCGTTACACCGGTAATGGGAAAATTATTTACCGTTTACCGGTAATGCCAATTTGACGGTAAATTGCAAACCCTATTCGTAATATACCAACATGTTTTTTACATACAATACCATTAAAATTAATGCATGATTTTAATTTTCTTGTTACTGTTGACAGTATCTTTAATATCTTCAATACAATAAAATATGAGATGGTTTGAATCCATCATTTACTGTAAACATATTTTGTATGTATGTTATCAATAAGTCTGTAGTTCAACAAAAATAACTCTGCTGTGTTATAATGAAATAATTTCATATATAGTTCTGGCAACGTTGCATGAGCCAATATTTGTGTTTATTAAAATGATCAACATAGCGACATTCATAATAGATGATTTTTTAAAAGCATAAACATAACATTTATAGTTTAGTAGTAGCTGACTATATTTTAGGTGTAATGGAAAAGGTAGCAAGTTGCTACTACATCTGTGTAAATATATATGACATGTGAAAGCTACTTAGGTCGGTTATTCACATATGAGCCACTAAATGTGGTGGGATATAAATATATATATATATGTGTGTACTATAATGTTATGGTGTATAGTATACATTGTAAATATATATTTTGGACTGTTCGCGCCTCCCTTTGCAATAGTCCACGACTCCCAGGTTGGAAATCGCTGGGTTAAACAATACATTCCATACATGTATGTATACATGGCATGTTGCGCAGTGTTGTTAAGCCCACAGCTATTCCGCATTAATGTCATTCAATTGGGGATATAAAAAATCGGAAATCATGAATCTATAGCGCTCTACGCTGACCGTAGCGTTTTGGCAGGCATCATTTTTTAAGAAATAAAATTATATAATTTGTTCTGGCGTAAGTCTATTCATGTTGAAATGGCAAGTCAAACTGAGCGCAAATCAGCTGTAAGTGGGGAACTTGGCTGTTGCTGGAAAAACGGTGGTTATTCGAAAAACAAACATTTAAAAAACCCTAAACTTACTTCTCAGTACTATACGCAGTAAGGTTTATTCGTGAATACCCGAAAATTTTAAAATAAATGTTTTTTTCCACAGGCTCCGTGTATTTCAAGTGATGAGAGCGATGTTTTAACCCAGTGGTTCTTAACCTTTTCGAAGTCACAGTGCACTTTCGATTATAGGAAATGCGGTGCACCAGAAGTCGAAAAAAATATGTGTACATGATTTGTATTACATATTTAAAAAAAATAATAGTTACGTACAAAATTACAAACATTTTTTTACATATTTTCTTTTTAAGTTAAATTATATAAAAAATGTTTAATATTGAAAATAAATGAAGTTTATATTTATACGCGTTTTATTAAAAATATTTGTATTAATATTTAAAGGTGCTCTTTGGGTGGAAAATCTAGGGGGGGCATTTTCCACCCTTTTCAACCCAAAATGACGTCCCTGCTTAGCAAAATGGAATTTATATGATGAATCAAACATCAATTAATATGATACCTGAGCTTGTTGACTTTTGCAGATATCAGAAATATTTGGTCGAATATTTGATATAGCTACCCTCATTTCTTCGTCTAAATTCGTAAGTATTTCTCGTTTTTTAGTTTTCATATTAGTAATTGTTGAGAAACCAAGGTCACACAATTATGATGTTGAAAACTGTGACAAAATTTTCAGTGCCTTCATGTAAAAAACTGGATATTATTTTTGGACAGAAATCCAAAAGTCCACCATGGTCATTTCGGAAAATTTAATTTTTAGAGTACGATCAGTCGACAACGAGGCTAATTCTTCTTCTTCTGCGTATGAAAATCCACAATACTGTGTATCAATCGTAGAAAATAGATTTCGTATCTAGTTATAATTTTCTGTAAATAATCTTTTTTTCTAATAAAGTTAAATGTTCTATTATTGCAGAAATAATTCCCTCTGAAATGTTTTCGTTAATAAGTGAAGAAAACATATCGAATGCCATACGTTGACAACACGTAACCGACATTTTTTCATAAAATGAGTTATGCATATAATTTTCTTTGTTTTTTCAAGCTCTCTTAAAATATTGACATCCCGTAATTTACAAAGAATGTTTTTCATTGAAGTTGTCCTAAAGTTGGAAACACGTAACAGAAAAAAAGCCCACGAAACTGCCAGAAGATAGAAGAGCTACATTGTTTTCCTACTATTTGAAAATAGGTTAGAAAAAAATCCAACATTTTGTGTTGGAAAGTGGAGACTGGATTTAAAAAAATTATAACAATTATGTATAATTTTTCTATTATTATATGGATGAAGTAAAAACAGGTGCATTAAATTGATCAAAATACTTGAAATTGTTTCCATAAAAAAAGAAACAAAATTTAAATTATTAACTCGTATCAAACATACGTGATAATAAAAAGGTTAATTAAATAATATTGTGTGAACAGATTATTTTAAATATACATAATAATTATTTTACTCCAAAGTTTCTTTCATTTTCATTGATTTCCCCATACTTATTAATCTATACAGTTTTTTGGCTCTCATGTAAAATTGAACAAATGTCGGTTACGTGTTGTCAATCTTATGGCCATCGATATCTACTTTTTTTATATTATTCAATTTTTCCAAAGAGTTATTTTTTCCGAAATCCTGTCAATTTGTCAATAGATGTCTAAAAAAATCGTCTTTCCCTTAAATGTTTTTGTTAACGTTATTTAAGTAATTAAAAATATCTGCTAAATATGCCACTTTAGTACAGCAATCATTATTATGAAGACATTTTAAAAAATCATCCATACCTTAACCATAAAATATTGAATTTTTGGAATAATGTTTAAGTTTGCTCACAACCATTTTTCGTAGTAGCAAAAATAGACCTCGTAAATCACTTAATTTTTGGAATAATGTTTAAATTTGCTAACAATCATTTTTCGTAGTAGCATAAATAGATCTCGTAAATTTTTCAATTTTTGGAATAATGTTCAAGTTTGCTAACAACCATTTTTCGCAGTAGCATAAATTTCGTGAAATATTTAATTTTTGGAATAAAGTTAAAGTTTGCTAACAACCAATTTTCGTAGTAGCCGAAATTTCGTAAATTATTGAATTTTTGGAATAAAGTTTAAGTTTGCTAACAACCATTTTTCGTAGTAGCAGAAATTTCGTAAATTATTGAATTTTTGGAATAATGTTCAAGTTTGCTAACAGCCATTTTTCGTAGTAGCAGAAATTTCGTAAATTATTTAATTTTTGAAATAATGTTTAAGTTCGCTAACAACCATTTTTCGAAGTAGCAGAAATTTTGTAAAATATTGAATTTTTGAAATAATGTTTAAATTTGCTAACAATAATTTTTCGTAGTAGCATAAATTGACCTCATAAATTACTTAATTTTTGGATATTGTTTAAATTTGCTAACAATCATTTTTCGTAGTAGCATAAATCGACCTCGTTAATTATTTAATTTTTGGAATAATATTTAAGTTTGCTAACAACCGTTTTTCGTAGAAGCAAAAAAAGACCTCGTAAATTACTTAATTTTTGGAATAATGTTTAAGTTTGCTAACAACCATTTTTCGTAGTAGCAGAAATAGACCTCGTAAATTACTTAATTTTTGGAATAATGTTTATGTTTGCCAACAACCATTTTTCGTAGTAGCATAAATCGACCTCGTAAATTATTGAATTTTTGGAATAATGTTTAAGTTTGCTAACAACCATTTTTCGTAGTAGCAGAAATTTTGTAAAATATTGAATTTTTGGAATTATGTTTAAGTTTGCTAACAATTTTTCGTAGTAGCAGAAATTTCGTAAATTATTAAATTTTTGGAATAATGTTTTAGTTTGCAAACAACCATTTTTCGTAGTAGCAAAAAAAGACCTCGTAAATTATTTAATTTTTTGAATAATGTTTAAATTTGCTAACAATCATTTTTCGTAGTAGATCTTGTAGTTTTTTTTATTTTTTTGAATAATGTTTAAGTTTGCTAACAACCATTTTTCGTAGTAGCAAAAATTTCGTAAATTATTTAATTTTTGGAATAATGTTTATGTTTGCTAACAACCATTTTTCGTAGTAGCAGAAATTTCATGAATTATTTAATTTTTGAAATAATGTTTAAGTTCGCTAACAACCATTTTTCGTAGTAGCAGAAATTTTGTAAAATATTGAATTTTTGAAATAATGTTTAAATTTGCTAACAATAATTTTTCGTAGTAGCATAAATTGACCTCATAAATTACTTAATTTTTGGATATTGTTTAAATTTGCTAACAATCATTTTTCGTAGTAGCATAAATCGACCTCGTTAATTATTTAATTTTTGGAATAATATTTAAGTTTGCTAACAACCGTTTTTCGTAGAAGCAAAAAAAGACCTCGTAAATTACTTAATTTTTGGAATAATGTTTAAGTTTGCTCACAACCATTTTTCGTAGTAGCAAAAATAGACCTCGTAAATCACTTAATTTTTGGAATAATGTTTAAATTTGCTAACAATCATTTTTCGTAGTAGCATAAATAGATTTCGTAAATTATTAAATTTTTGGAATAATGTTTTAGTTTGCAAACAACCATTTTTCGTAGTAGCAAAAAAAGACCTCGTAAATTACTTAATTTTTTGAATAATGTTTAAATTTGCTAACAATCATTTTTCGTAGTAGATCTCGTAGTTTTTTTTATTTTTTGGAATAATGTTTAAGTTTGCTAACAACCATTTTTCGTAGTAGCAGAAATTTTGTAAAATATTGAATTTTTGGAATTATGTTTAAGTTTGCTAACAATTTTTCGTAGTAGCAGAAATTTCGTAAATTATTAAATTTTTGGAATAATGTTTTAGTTTGCAAACAACCATTTTTCGTAGTAGCAAAAAAAGACCTCGTAAATTACTTAATTTTTTGAATAATGTTTAAATTTGCTAACAATCATTTTTCGTAGTAGATCTTGTAGTTTGTTTATTTTTTGGAATAATGTTTAAGTTTGCTAACAACCATTTTTCGTAGTAGCAAAAATAGACCTCGTAAATCACTTAATTTTTGGAATAACGTTTAAATTTACTAACAACCATTTTTCGTAGTTGCAGAAATTTCGTAAATTGTTGAATTTTTGGAATAATGTTTAAGTTTGCTAACAACCATTTATCGTAGTAGCAAAAATAAAACTCGTAAATAACTTAATTTTTGGAATAATGTTTAAATTTGCTAACAACCATTTTTCGTAGTAGCAAAAATTTCGTAAATTATTTAATTTTTGGAATAATGTTTATGTTTGCTAACAACCATTTTTCGTAGTAGCAGAAATTTCGTAAATTATTTAATATTTGGAATAATGTTTAAGTTTGCTAACAACCATTTTTCGTAGTAGTAAAAATAGACCTCGGCGCATATATCGACAGTTTTTAAATTGTAAATTATTTAATTTTTCCAATAATGTTCATTTTTCGTAGTATATATATTTTATTCAACTAATTTTCAAGTACGCTACCAAAAATATTTCGTAGAAGAAGAAAAAGTCCCTAGGACATCAGTACGCCCACATTTGTGAATTGTGATTATTTGTGGGTTGTGATTTGTGATAATTTTATCGACTATTAATATATATATTTTAAAAATGCAGAAATAAACCATCCAAGTGTCAAGTAAAAATATTTTCGCTTGCTTTAATCCTAGCTGCCAATGCCGCCCCTAGGCAGAGTTTAAAATAGCGCCCTTACTATTTTTCGAAATGAAATTTCGACCCATGATTTTTGTCCAGCCAATTTAAGCCCAGCCCAAGCTTTTACATATGGAAGCCGCTGCATTACACTGAATGATTCTTCACAGTATACAATTATAGGACAAATCGACGATTGTTTTTTAATATGTATATATACTATGAAGCTGTTGGTGGCCGCAACAAAATCTTCTAGTGGCCGCATATATAATTTTTTAAATATCAAAATAAAGATGCTTATCTGACAAAAATAAGAGTTGAAACTTTTATTGGTTTTAAACATTAAAAAGGCAGGCAAATGTCTATTACCTTAAAACAATAAAAAGGGACAATGCTTTTAATCAGCTTTAATAATAATTGTCTTTTAAAATAAATGATTTTTTGGAAAACTGGTGTAATCAACGCACCAACTGAGTTATTCCAGTGAAAGAATTTATAATAAAACTCATGTTTTGTCAGTTTTGTTAGTTACCAATTTCTTCATCAAAGGTGACGATGTGTTTTGTTTTTCCCCTGTTCTGGAATTGAATTGTCACTGTTTTGTTCGGTTACCGTTTCTAATATATTATATTTCTTTCTGTGCCGGATACGGAAATGTTTCGATACAATAAATAAAAAGTTTGATAATCGATTATATGAACGTACCGGAGAGTTTCTCCACAAAGGAAAATATCTCGCGAGTCATTATACCTGTCATTGAAATGAAAAATAATATATCTAATATAACATTTCGTAGGAACGTGTTTGAGACCCACGTAGAAATAGTGTGAAAGATCAACGGAATACAGCACCGACAAAAACATACGAAGGCTAAACAATTAAAGTATTAAGTTGGCCGAGAAATTATTAATTCGCTGCGAAAAGTTTGGGACTCAAAAACAAAACCAAGTGTCTTCTGTTTAACGCATGCATTCTGATAGTTCTGCTGTATCGTTGCGATTAGGGCATCCAATCCCGGGATCCCGTTCAATTTTCTGATCCCGAAATTCCGGGATTGAGATGGCTGCGATTTCGGGAATTCGGGATTGAGAAATTTTTAGCAAAACCCGAAAATTTACACGAAATTGGCAAATGTGTAAATTTTCAAGATCTAATTTTTTTTCGGTGAGCTAAAAAAAAAATAAGCTTTCGTGAGAATCTGGGAAAAAAGTATACCAAATCGAGAATTTAAAATTCCTCGGTGAGCTAAAAAAAACAAGCTTCTGTGAGAATCTGGGAAAAAGTATAGCGAATTGAGGATTTCAAATTCCTCGGTAAGAAAATCGCAATCCCGGGATCCCGAAAAATAGGGGATCAATCCCGAAATCCCGGGATTGGAAAAAGGCTCCGGGATTGGATACCCTAGTTGCGATTCATGATATGTACATTACAAAACAACAGAGTAACCGTGTACTGTGCATTGAAAACATATGGCAGCGCCGAACACTAAGATAAGGGAACGGACTAAACAATCTTTAATTACGTC
The DNA here is from genome assembly GCA_030503985.1 of Himalopsyche tibetana. Lineage (NCBI taxonomy): Eukaryota > Metazoa > Arthropoda > Insecta > Trichoptera > Rhyacophilidae > Himalopsyche > Himalopsyche tibetana. Next base: position 26,286,083 of record JAPJYX010000019.1, on the reverse strand, counting down.
CAAAGTGGAAAAGCGACGATGGACCTGGCTTGGAAATGTGCTGCGGATGCTTAAAGAAAGCCTGAATTTTGCATGCAAAAGTGTGGTCCGCGAGAAAATTTCTGTGCTCCGCAGAGCAATCTGGCATTGTTTTATGATCTTGGTGCGTTTTTAGACGCATTTGATTTGAATGGATTATCATACAACCGATACATTTATTTACTTTAAGGTAAGTTCAAGTTCATCCGTGTACTTGAACGCCTGCAGATACCGAGACGCGAAACACGGGTCGTTAGTGAGAAAACTTGTGTGATTGTACATAATTCGAACGATTCAAATATAATATGTCATTTATATGTATATATAATATATATTGTTCGACACAAAATTTTACTTCTTCCCGTAAGCGAATTAGTGATGTAAATACTTCGCCTTTCGAAAGCCATCTCGCCTCGAAATGGCAAAAAATGCGAGTACGCATTTCATCACAATGTGCCTGAAATATTCAAAAATCTCGTTTAAATTTTCTTTCATATTTTTAATAACATTTGATAATGATTCTTGTAGTTATGTTAACATCGTTTAGCTACAATTTGTTCTGCCAACTTTAAATTTAAATTTCTTGACAACATGCATTCACAAAATCTCTTGACAGGCTTTCAGGATGCTAGACTATAAAATTGTTTTAAACGAATTTCTTCTCCTATTTTTTCATTGTTGTGTACTTACAGTGACATCTGTTATAAGAAAAACGTAAGCATCCTTATGATTTTTGGTCGTGTAGGGACATCTCTTATCTAAAAAAGGCAAGCTACATCACGATTTCCACTTATTAGAAAACGTGTAGCGACATCTGTTAAGAAAAACGGCAAGCTACATTATTAATTTCACTGATTTTTTGGTCGTGTAGTGACATCTGTAAATGAGTAGCGCACTAAATATTCGTACACTAGAAGAAAAAATATCATATTTTTATTTTTCATACAAAATCGAAATTCTTCCGTTTTAAAACGATGCCGAAGGCGAAACTAGATGACGTCACAGTGACGTCATAAGTGTGACGTCATCGATGTTTTTTTATTTTTCATACAAAATCGAAATTCTTCCGTTTTGAAACGATGCCGAAGGCGAAACTAGATGACGTCACAGTGACGTCATAAGCGTGACGTCATCGTTTTTGTGTTCTTTCAAAATCGGACACTAAGCAAACGTACAATGCAACGTTGCCATAATTATTCATGACAACGTTGTAATAATGTCACGATGACGTCATAAATGTGACGTCTTCATTTTTTTTCATACAAAGTCAAAATTTTCTCTGTTTCAAACAAAATTTTCTCTGTTTCTCTGTGTGACGTCATCGTTGTTTTTATTATACAAAATCGAAGTTTTTTCTTTTTCAAACGATGCTGATTGTTGATCCAGATGACTTTTTGGTGACGTCATCGTTTTTTTTTTCATACAAAATAAAAATTTTCTCTGTTTTAAAACATGCCGAGGGTGGATACAGATGTTTTGACGGTGACGTCATCGTTTTTTTTCATACAAAATCGATTGTTTTTCTTTTACAAACGATGCGGAGGGTGGATCAAGATGACTTTTTGGTGACGTCATGAGTATGGCATCATCGTTTTTTTTTTTTTTCAAACGATGCCGAGGGTGGATTGAGATGACTTTTTTGTGACGTCATGAGTGTGGCATCATCGTTTTTTTTTTAAACAAAATTGAAATTTTCTTCGTTTCAAACGATGCCGAGGGTGGATCGAGATGACTTTTTTGTGACGTCATGAGTGTGGCATCATCGTTTTTTTTTCATACAAAATCGAAATTTTTTCTTTTACAAACGATGCCGATGGTGGATCGAGATGACTTTTTGGTGACGTCATGAGTGTGACGTCATCGATTTTTTTTAAACAAAATTGAAATTTTCTTCGTTTCAAACGATGCCGATGGTGGATCGAGATGACTTTTTGGTGACGTCATGAGTGTGACGTCATCGATTTTTTTAAACAAAATCGAAATTTTCTTCGTTTCAAACGATGCCGAGGGTGGATCGAGATGACTTTTTTGTGACGTCATTAGTGTGACGTCATCGTTTTTTTTTATCATACAAAATCGATTTTTTTTCTTTTTCAAACGATGCCGAGGGTAGTCCCAGATGACTACTGTGACGTCATAAGTGTGACGTCATCGTTTTTTTTATACAGAATCGAAATTTTTTCTTTTTCAAACGATGCCAAGGGTGGATCGAGATGAATTTTTTGTGACGTCATAAGTGTGACGTCATCGTTTTTTTTTTCATACAAAATCGAAATTTCCTCTTTTTCAAACAATGCAGAGGGTGGTCCCAGATTAATTGTCCTATGACGTCATAAGTGCGACGTCATCCTTTTTTTTCATATAAAATCGATTTTTTTTATTTTACAAACGATGCTGAGGGTGGATCGAGATGATTTTTTGGAAGGATAGGGCTAGGACAGGACTAGACAAGACTTCACATACATCCATGCCTACGAACAGAATTTCATATATCGATTGAAAAATCAATTTATAAAACTGTCCGTACTAGGATTCGAGCTCGTGACTCCCGTAGCTGAAGCCAACGACGTTGACCACTCAACCACACATGCGGCTTTTTTTTTACAGAAAATTTGATAGTTTCGTAATTCAACTTGTGTAACAAAGTGTGACACGTGTTTCGCCTCTTTAAGAAGCATCATCAGACGATCACAAGAGTTACGAATAAAGTGTATTCGTAAACACTAAAAACGCGACACACGAAGTACATGTATTTTACGAGAAATTTTAAAAAGCAACAACATTTTATACAATTTCATAATTAATAAAAATTGCAATTATGCACTGATTTGATTTGATGATATTGCTATTTTAAGTAACAATGGACTTGTCGTATGCAGCCAAATTTAACAAGGGGCTACATGTACGGATAGGGAAAAAATATTTTAGAAATTTGATACATATATGGTGTTTTTTTAGAGGTTTGTTTTTTGTCAGGCCGCGCTGTGTGGCATGTTGCGCAGTGTTGTTAAAACCACAGCTATTCCACATTAATGTCATTCAATTGGGGATCTAAAATATCGGTAATCATGGATGTCATTAGTGTGACGTCATCGTTTTTTTTCATACACAATTGAAATTTTCTCTTTTTCAAACGATGCCGAGATGACTTTTTTGTGACGTCATTAGTGTGACGTCATCGTTATTTTTTTTAACAAATTCGAAATTTTCGGTTTTTGACGATGACAGATCCTTGAAATCACCCCAATCAAAAAGTCCTAACGTGTGCAGTTTGTAATTATGTGAGTCGGGCTTTTAAGGTACAGGTAGTCCCCGACTTACGACGGTTCGACATACGACGATCCGCACTTACGACCGAAAAAAATAGCAATTTAAAAAAAAAACTTGGGTCACGGGGTACAATTTCCCACAGCTGACTTACTAAAAAAAATATGTATACATATCATGTCCTTGATTCTTCTTCAAGATTGTCGTGCTTTCCCGGAGATAATGTTTTATGGAAGACGTTGCTAGAAAGCCCGGGAAATATGGTGTTTTCTCCGACCAAGTTTTGGCCTTTCAAAAACTGAAATATGTGCAGGAGATTCTCTTTTGTTATTATCTGACTACATAAAGAATTTGTATGCATGACTTTTAATTTGTACGAAAATCTTATTCCCATAGACTTTTATTGACGTTGGTGATGTCAATTAACCTCGAGTTTATCTCGAGTGGCTTACAATAAAATTCTCATCGAGTTTTTCTCGTATGAGGTTCAACTTTAAAATATTTTTGCGCATTTCGACTACTTTACGTAAAATCATAGCTCTAAAATATGAACCATATGCCCGGTAAATGTGCAGTAAGATCACATGGTTCATATTTAAATGTTTTTTTTTTTAATGATGGTACATAGTTTGTTTTCTATCTCTTTTATTATGTTATATTGTTACATGGTTCATACTTGAGAAATCTGAGAAAAAAAAATAGAAAAAACTGTATATTTAGCTAATTTTCGTAAAATTGTCACATCATTGGCGGATCCGCCTTGCCCCCCTCCCGCCCCTTGTGAGATTTTTTTTTTCATTTTTCTAATTTCTTAAAACTTAATTGTGAAATGGGCTCTTCTAAATTTTACTAAATATATTTTATAGAATACATTCTCAATTATGTATTGACTATTTTTATATACAACCAATCCTTTTTTTACGCGATACACTATTTCCAGAAAGTAGCGCGTAAAAAAAATCGTTTGAAAATAGCCTCACTTTCATATGATTTGATAAATCGGTTCCAAAAATCAATATATCGCGTAAAAGTATGAAAAATGTATGAAAAAAAATTCTTCTCCAAATTCGCGCAAAAAATATTTTTTAAACATATAAAATTGAATTTATTTTGATCATAAAAATACAATGAGAAACAGATACATATTATGTATACAAAGATAATTGTATTCACTTATTGGAGCTATTCGCTGTTGTCACTGTTGGTTACGAAATATAATCGTTCACGATTTTTTGAACGAACGTATTGAATGTTACTTGAATCTGAATTTTGCTCGGACTCATTTGTTTAAATGCTATTTTTCCTAGATTCTTGATCTGAGTCAATTATTATTCCATAGGATTTGTTTTGTTGATCCGACATTGAAACTGATTTTTTTGAAATACGTAAAAAGTGTAAAATATTTTATTTTTAAATGCAGTTGTTAATTTGGTACCTGCATAAAGCATCACCATATAAATGGTTTTTTAATTAAAAAATAGTATTTCCATATTCGGTTTGTATTTATTGTCTTGTAATTAAAATATTTACTCGTCTGGAGTGCATTTATTTGACAGAGAAGCTCTCTAAAATTTATGACTAGGAAACTATTCAACGAATATAATAAATGCATTGTATTACATGACATGCTTTTTCGCAGGGTAAAACTCTTATCTAAAAAAGCTTCTGTAAAAAAAATCGCGTAAATCGCGTAAAAAACAGTAACGGTTCCGTCCAAAAAATCACTTTTATTCAAAATCGCGTAAAAAGGATTGGGTGTAGATATATTATTTTTAAATCATCTGTTATGGATAATTATTACTAAAACAATTTTAAACTGTTTGTTCGATTTTTATTCCACATACATAATTGTTTTACACTTTAATATAAATCGTTTATCTTATAATCGAATAATAACAACGTGAGTTTAAAAATAGTTTCTACTAGATCGATGACCGTTCGATTTGAACTCAAATTTGTAACTGAATGGAAGGAGAGTAGGATATCGGTTTTGGCGTTGAAAGGTTATTGTTACAATTATAGTATGGCATAGAGTATTAACATAGGACTCTATGACAAGATGTCGAGTATACATAACACCTCCCCCCTAAAAAAAATAAACTTATTGGTAAAATAAATGAGTTTATACAATAGATATATGATTATAAGAAACATTGAGATGATGTACATACGGTATTGTTGATTGTTATGGAGGAAATGGGTTTTATTTATTTATTTGTCACTTACAATAATCATCAGTTAAGATGTTTACATCTGGGATAAATATATAATAATTTGAAGTTTGTACATTTTCAGTTATCATAATTACATTGTAGAGTAACTTTTACATTCAGGTTTTACAAATAAGATCTTGGTTACATAGTTGATAACAATTTTCTAGAGTTTGTAAGAGTGTATATTGTGTTTTTAAAGTTGAATAAAGATGATATTTTTGAGATATAGTTTTTTTTTTCATAATCTGCTTTAAATTAAATGTACTTACTGCAAGGGATCTAAAATAGCAAGTTTCACTCTGTTAGTGTGAACTTTAGTTAATTTGTTTTTTACTTTAATAGTAATATTAAGAGGACTGTTGACTTTTATTATTTCGTACGGACCTTGGAAGTTAGGAGATAATTTTTTAGATTTATTTAGTTTAGTAGCATTATTTGTTAAATATATTTTATCACCGATTTTAAATTTGCGTAAGATTTTATTTTTGTTATGCCTTAATTGTGTGTCTTCTTTTCTTTCAACTAGATTCTTTCTAGCTATTTCGTGTGATTTAGTTAATTTAAGCTTAAGATTGTCTAAAAACGAGTCATATGTATATTTAAATTCGGGTATTATTATAGCTGTTGGTAATTTTGGTGAATTTCCGTAAACTAATTCGAAGGGTGTAAATTTTGTAGCAGTGTGTGGAGTAGTGTTATAGCTAAACATAGCAAAATGTTACCATTCGTCCCAATCGGTTTGACTAGGAGATATATAATGTTTTAGATAGTCAGCTAGAGTAGCATGGCTACGCTCTAGCGCACCATTGGTTGTAGGAGAATACGCACTTGTTTGGATTTGTTCGATTTTAAAAAGTTTGGCTACTTCTTTAAGTATGTTTGAAGTAAAATCTTTTCCTTGATCGGTAAGAATTTTTTCAGGAATGCCAAATTGACAAATGAAATTTTTAGTAAATTGAGCTGCAATTGTCATTGCTTCATGATTAGGAATAGGGTAACATTGAGAATATTTTGTAAGATCGTCTTGAAGAGTTAAAATATATTTATTTCCATTTTCGGTTAAAGGTAATGGACCTACTATATCTAAAGCTATACGTTCAAATGGTTTTCGACTTGTCGTGGTTATTTCTATGGGTTGTTTTAAATTTTGACGATATATTTTGTTTTTCTGGCAAGATTCACATTGTCTGATATATGTTTTAACGTCTTTTTGCATATTGGTCCATTTATATTTGGATCGTAAACGATTTAAAGTTCTTTGATAGCCAGAGTGTCCGCTTATAGGAGAGTCATGATATTCTTTAAGTATTTGTGGTATTTCGTCGTGATGAGGATTAATTATTTTGTTATGACAGATCGTTATATTTATATTTGAATTGTGAAAAACATATTGGATAATTTTCTTTATCTTTTCCCAATTTAAATTGTCTAAACCACTACCAAGGCGTGGAAAAGAGATATTTGTTTCCTTATCGCTAATTAGAATATTTTTTAAGTTACATAATGCTTGAAAGATAGAAAAGTAATTTGGTTTTTCCCAAAAGTTTTGTTTCGTTATTAAATGGTAAACATTATTTTTATTTTCTGTTAATTTTAATACTTCTCCTACTTTAGAGTGTGTATTTACTAATTCGTCATAATTAGAGATCATTGAACTTATTTCTAAAGCTATTCCTTTAGACATCGATTTGTCGTTAGAAATACAATGTGCTATAGATTGCTTTTGATTAAGAAGAGATTCATCTATTTCGTTTAAGTTAACACTAAAAGTTTCATTTTGTTTTTCTAAGAAGTTATCATAAGATAAAGATAGAGAGTTTGTTATATTCAAGACTTGATTTTCAATTCGTGACAATGCATCAGCATTAGTATTAAAGTAAGATAATCGCAATTCATTTTGTAATCGTTGTCGAGATTGATCGTTATTTGTTGAATTTAAATATTCTGCCTGAATGGTTTGCACGTTCCGGGAATGAGCAAGATTCCGGGAGTGCAGGAAATTTAAATGACCTTGAGAGTTTTGCGCTATGTGATGATTTTCTGAATTTTGAGGAGGTTGAAAGCTTTGTGAATTACGAGGAGTTTGGTAAGTTTGGAATTTTTTATTTGAAGAATTTTGTTGATATTGCCTTTTTACGTTATTATTAAATTGTCTCTTCCGACATTCTTCTAATATATGTCCCGAATTTTTACAGTATCTACAAAATTTTGAATTGTTTTGAGATTGAGAATTTCCTATAAATTGATTGTGTTCTGAATTGAATGAGTTTGGCTTGGATTGTTTAATGAAATATTGTTGGTTGTTCTTATTTGTTTTAGAGTTCATTTCATTAAGCGCATTATTAAACTTTTCTTCCTCAATGGCGATATTCGTTGCCTCTATGAGGTTTTTTGGTTTTGATAGCCTGACTATTGTTGAAAGTTGACTGTTCATTCCTAAAATTAATATATTTAGAGCGCTGTCTTCGATTTGTTTGATTCTCCCTACCAGTTCCTTGTCATCTTTGTTCGAGAAGCGAACAGCTCCGATTAGATTATTGGTGATATTTTCTACTCTCTGTATGAATTTGATTACTGGTTCATTAACGTTCTGTTTGCAGTTTCTTAATTCCAGTTCTAGCTGAGATGTGTGTTTGTTTTCGCCGTATGTATTTATTAGAAAAGATTTGAATTCGGCATAGTTTTTTAAATCATAATTTGCAATTGTATATTTAGCATTTCCAACGACGCAATGAATCATATATTTTACGAATATCTTTTTTTGTTGTTCTGAGCATAGCTCGTATGCAGCGTCGCAATCTTTAATGAAAGGGTACAGATTTTTCCTTTCCCCGTCAAATGTTGAGATGAATTTTATTAACGTATCAATTGTGAGAGCAGGCATTTTGAAGTGAAGGTGTATAGACTGATTAAGAAAAATTGTTATAAATGTACTTACAGAATTAGATGAATATTTATTACATAATGATTAAACAAACGTAGACTTGAAGATGAAGCTTGACTTGGAGATTCCTTTTTGGTTCTTCGTGTGAATATTATGTAGTAAGAGTCAGCAATATGTAGTTGGAGTCAGCAAAGAAGATGTAGTTGGAGTCAGCAAGGAAGATGTAGTTAGAGTCAGCAAGAAAGATGTAGTTGAAGTCAGCAAGGAAGATGTAGTTGGAGTCAGCAAGGAAGATTTAGTTGGAGTCAGCAAGGAAGATGTAGTTGGATTCAGTGAAGATTCTATTGTAGATCTTGTAGATTTTATTGTCACCAAGTATATAGGTATGTTTATCGGATGTAGATGAATCAACGTAGATTTAGTTAATTTTCGATGATAGATTTCGTTGACGTTATTGTCACTAGAGTTTGAAGATTTATGTTTGATTTATGTAGATTTAGTCTTATTCTAGTTGTAGATTATGTCGATTTTATTGCCACCAAGTATGTAGGTATGTTTATCGGATGTAGATGAATCAACGTAGATTTAGTTAATTTTCGATGATAGATTTCGTTGACGTTATTGTCACCAGAGTTTGAAGATTTATGTTTGATTTATGTAGATTGAAGTATGAAGATTCGATGGTGGATTTTCTGGATTTTGTTGTCACCATTTAGTTTTGTAGAATTAGAGTTAGAAGATTTTGTAGATTTAGAAGTTGAAGATTTAGTCTTAATTTTAATTGTGTCGTATTATTGATAAATTGATATATTATAATTTCCATTCGATTACTATCGATGTACTATTATTTAATTTGATTTATTGTGTACGTTATTTGGTTTGCACTGTTGTTTAAGAATTTTTTTATTCACCGTTAATAAAAAATATTGTTACAATATATTATTTTACGTTACTTTAGCACAATCCGGACGAGCCCCCAGTTTTATGTTATGGATAATTATTACTAAAACAATTTTAAACTGTTTGTTCGATTTTTATTCCACATACATAATTGTTTTACACTTTAATATAAATCGTTTATCTTATAATCGAATAATAACAACGTGAGTTTAAAAATAGTTTCTACTAGATCGATGACCGTTCGATTTGAACTCAAATTTGTAACTGAATGGAAGGAGAGTAGGATATCGGTTTTGGCGTTGAAAGGTTATTGTTACAATTATAGTATGGCATAGAGTATTAACATAGGACTCTATGACAAGATGTCGAGTATACATAACACATCTATTTTTTAATGTATTATTTGTGTATCTTGTTATTTTTCAAATTGAATGCCCCTCCCCCTGGGACAATTTCTGGATCCGCCAATGCGTCACATATACCATATTTGGTGTGCAACGACGACATAATATTTTGTATGAAATTCGATATACGACCTAAGCTCAGGAACGTATCTCGGTCGTATGTCGAGGACTACCTGTATATTTTCCTTTGTATATCTGTGCTCGATGTAAGGCAGAAATTTTCGTTCATCTTAGCCATGAATTTTCTTTTATTTGATATTTATTGAAAGAAAATTACTTTGACTTGAATATCATCTCTTCTTTGGGTTTTTATTAATATAAAATAAACCGAAAATTATTGAAATAGGGGCTAAACAATATTTTGCTCTTCCTTATTTATACCAAAAGATAATGAGAACGATAATAATACTTAACCTAAACTTGAACACCTTTAGGGTGTTCACTTTCAATACTTGGTGGAAAGGCATTATATAAAAACACAATATTTCTTTGTACTTCATTCCACTTTATAAATTAATTAGCATTGTCAACTGACTAAACTTGATCGTTAGTTTATGTCAGGTAGTTAGTTAGTAGACATTGAAAATCAAATAATGTAGTTGGTATAAAATTCAAAATCTTATCAATTTTACTTAACGAATCTATGGAATTTACAAAAAAACACTCATTCTTTGTTTTGTGCTGGTAGAGTGCGAGATAAACTTACCTGTGGGCCACGTCACGCTCAACGCAAATTCATTGAGTGCTTCAATCGTTCATACAAACTTTGTATGAGAGTTTGCCTCGCTTTGCTTAGAGCGTGATGTTTCGTGGCTCTTGTGCTACACTGTTTTGCTCACCGATTGTTCTGAATATAACAGCTATGTGGGATTTTAAATTGCCACAGATGGTTCAACAGATATGACTAGACCTCATTCAGAATTTTGGTCATCCAGATATTTTATCTACACACTGCGTAATAAATCGTGAACAACTTGAAGCGAAAAAGTGTTTCCAGAACTACACGAATTGAAGACATGTGCAATAAGAGAGTATACGCCCAAACGCTGTTTTTGATTAAAGCTTCTCAAAATCTAGAATGGCAATGTTTCCTATACATTTGGGACGTGAGATACACACTGCTTTTTTCCTTGTCGTAAAATCCTATCTGAGCGACTAATATCATTGATATTTTTATTGAATTGGCATTTACTTAAGAGAAATTCATTTCAATACGGGAACAAAACAGCAAAGTATTTAGTTCTACAATTTCATCTTAATTCAGTTGATAGCTATTTCGGCGTATGCTTTCATCAGAACTATATTTAAACCTATGTTTGCTCAATTTTGAATCGTTCAAATTTTTTACATTTTCACAAGTTTTGTCACTAAATAATTCTATACATATACACTACATCCTGTTATTTACTCTTTCATCCTAATTAATATTACAAATTATAGTATTACATTTATTTAACATGACTTTTATTTCTAAGAACGATAACAGATATGGGATTATTCAAGTTAAATTAGTATATATTAATGTGATATTTATTATAAGTTACATTAGCGGTTTTAGTAGCGGTGATGGATTTCTATTTTCTTGCTCACTTAAGATGTCATTGGCTTGATTATCCCTATTTTTTTAATATTGCCCAAGTGCAGTTAGCTTCAATCCTTGTTTACGAACATGTAAACAGATTGGCGCTGAATTTTTAAATTTACATCATGGGATTCTTTGATAAGATGGTTTGCAAATTGTGAGTCTGATTTTGTATTGTTAAGTGATCTCATATGCTCTTTAGCTCGAGTCGATATACTCCTACCTGTTTGTCCTATTTATATCGGCCCTGATTAATTAATTAAAATATCGTAAACGTGAAGCGAGCTTAGTTAATTCTCACCGCAATAGTGTTAACACAATATCTTAATAGAATAAAACTATTCAATCCCCCAAAACACCAAGTAAAGACGTGATTTTACTTTAAGCTATTGAAAAGAATTCACAAATTACAGTACAAAATAAGAATGTGACACTTAAATATTGGTGGCCAATGGCTGGTAATCCCATGTGAGCACATTTATCCCAGTAGATGTGCGCACAATAAATGATGGGAAATGTCCCTGGGGAGTTAGAATCTTTGGAGTCCTCCATATCGGGAAATTCGGCATTGAACGACTTCTTGAAGAAGGTCTTACCATCACCAAATCAGTAAAATTATTTTCTCGTTAAAATCTAACAAAGCTCCGGGTCCGGATTGTATCGATGATACTCTTTTCAGACGATCCTGGGCTCTTGCCGTTCCAGAAATAACAAAAAAGTTATGTCAATGCTTCACTAGCGGCATATTTCCTGACTGCTAGATACAGTGATACATTTATTCATTCCAAAATTTGGAAGCCGGCCTCCATTATACGATTAAGCTTATCGGACCCTTATGCTCCTGCCAGCTTTTGGGAAAGTGTTAGAACGGCACATGTGCTCTAGGATTGAAACTCATCTGACTGAAATAGCACCACTATCTAATAACCAAATTGGTTTCAGACCAGGCAATAGTGCTGAAGATGAATTTTCCACTTCAGAATCCTCCTCTAGCAAATATGTTCTGAAAATATATTTGGATATTGCCGGAACAATGCTTCTTGGCCACTTATTTTGCATAAAATTAGACTGAGATCAATACCTGGAATTATCTATGCCTTGGTCCAAAGCTACTTCAATAGCAGATCGGTTCTTTATGAAAATTGATAACAGATCTTAAAACGAAACACCACAATGGGCTGTCCACAGGGTTTCGTTCTTTATCCCTTGCCGTGGAAAGTTTTATTTGATGATATTCTGTCCATCTCTCTTCCGCCTGACGGCAGTATTTTTGCCTACGCAGAAGATGCATTACTTCTAGTGGTGCAAATAGTCGCGCGGGCATAGAAAAAAAACAACAAAAGAGCCGCTTCCATCAATCCTAGCTTGGAGCGACGCCAACAAACTGTCTTTCGCTCCCAAAAAAACTGAAGCTATTTTTCTCAAGGGTGGATTTAGTCTAAGCCGGTGTCTGCCAAAGCTTTTTTTAATTTACGGCACACTGGTGAATGGGATTTTTTACGCGGCATACCAAATAAAAATGTCTTCAAAAATAAATGTTTCTTATTAATATGAATAAATAAAATCGTAGCGAAGGTATCATTTTTTAAAACTTTTTAAATCTACCATCTGTATCCGCTCTCGTTTTTTTAATTTCATTTGCACGAGCGCTGAAAAAAAAATGTTCGTAAAGATACGACCATCCAAACGGCAACAGAGATTTAAATCAATTTGAATCGTTCAAAATATGTACATTCACACAAGTTTTGTCACTAACGACCCGGGTTTCGCCTTTCGGCATCTTCGGACGTGAACTCAGTTCATGTTCAGTTCATGTTGTGTGAATGTACATCATTTGAACGATTCAAATTTAATATTGAAATCCCACCGAGCACCTTCAGTCGAAATCTTAAAGAGATTTAATTGCTGTTGTAGCCAATCGAGGATATTGACTCCAAAGCGATATCCAAAATGCTGTCAACTCTATCTTAAAAGATGGAAATTTGTGTACAGAGTCGATTTAAATCTATGTATATATTCAAATTCCCTCCTCTGTTAGTGCCAGGTGTGTACCGTCGAATCTTGCAAATGGATTGATAACCGACTCGCATATTTGCCAATCAAGTGATGGCAAATACTTGAATAGGTATCCAGAAAAACTTCTAGTGCTCTCTGTACTTCTGGCAAAAATTGTTATCCACAGCTCCACAGGTCTAATTTGTCAGTAAAAGATTTTAATTTTCTTGTAATTGTAATGGTTTTTTAGTTCGTTTCTTGCAGGCTTAAATTTAAAATGTTTAATACCTCAAAGAGATCATTGAGAAATATTACTTCCGTCCACCAAAAGAAAATCATAACTCATATTTTAGCATCAAACAAATAAATTATTTACGCTCGCAAAGAGATAAATATTGATACTACTTTTCCTTTTGAGAGCCAACCTATTTCAATATGAAGCAGTAGAGCTTTAAATTCGAATCCAATTTTTACACAATGGAGAGAATTTTCTTTTATGTAATTCACCAATTTATTAATGTTTCCCAACATCTTTAGGAACTGACCAGGCAGTGACTGACACCAAAACTTTGCAGTGAATGAGCCACTAAGCCTTTTTGACGACCCTGCAAAGGCTAACACAAGTTTGCCACTGAATCCCTCTCAATTCGTCGATTTTGGTTTACCAGGCAAAATACATCGTCTCCTTACGTTATTTATTTCAATTCATAACAGAAGTAAAACATGTTTATGATTGTTTCACCAACGACAATTCGCAAAAATTCAATTAACTGAGGTTTTTTGCTAATATCAGTACTTGCATCGTTTTGCAAAATCCATAAATTTTCGAGTTCATTCTTTGCAATAATAAAATGTTCTCGGAGCTGATCATCAGTATGTCGCGGAATATCTTGAATTGTTTGTGACACCGTATGGTCTGACGAAGAAATGTGCTTAATTTGATGGACGGCTTCGTCACTAATCATTGATTCAACAGCGATTTTCAACTACGGTAAAATATTTCTTCAGCCTTTTCGATTTTTTTTTAAAAGTTATTTGCTTCTTCTTACAATATTAAAGATCTCCCACTATACGCATGGTAACTACCACGGTTAAAGTTTCTGGAAAGGTCATTTACCTTGGTCTTATTCTAGACGACAGACTTTCTTTTTTATTTCTACTTCTGCCTTCTATTCAATTTCACGCTTAGCAGGTAGAAATTGGGGCTTAAGTGATCTTAAAATCGCTTACGATGCCATATACATGGAACTGCTAGATACGCCGCTAGCACATGGTACAAACGATGTTACGTTCTTTCGATACAGAAAATCCTTCTAAGTGGACAAAGTAGTGCGTTGATAGCCCTAACCAAAGCATATAGATCCTCGTCTACGGATGCATTGCCGGTCTTGGCTTGTATACTTCCGTTGGATCTGCACATTCAAGTCAGAGGCGCAACATTAATGTACTGTCGAGTCCCAGGCGGGAGAAATTCATTTACTGCCTTCTTGCAATTAAAACTGCAGCGCGCGGTGTGGCGATAAAAGCTGCAATGAAAGTTTGGCAGGTTCGACGGGAGAATTCTTCCAAGGGTAGGCAAACTTTTAAATTCTTCCTAGTGTAAAATGGCGAATGGGGAAGAAACCAGAGTTTTGACTTCTAATTTCTGGACCAGCTAATTCATCCCTGGAAAAACTTTGAACACGACTAATGTTGTTACACCACGGAATACAACCTGTAAGAAGAGCGTGAAGCCGTAGCGGGTGGTGGTGGGTACAACATTGAGTACAATAGGGAATTAAAAAAATAAAAAATGGTTTGACTTCTTTCCGTTAGACGAATTAGTGAGGTAAATATTTCGCCTTTCGACAACCATCTCACCTTAAAATGACAAAAAATTAGTGTACCCAGAAACCACATTATCGCCATGTGCCTTAAATATTCAAAAATCTTGTGTCAAATTTTCTTCATAATTTTAATAACAATTGATAATAATTCATGTAGTTATGTCAAAATTGTTTTTCGACAAATTTTCTACCTACTTTCAATTTCAATTTCTTGACAACCTGCATCCCCAAAATCTCTCGACAGGCTATAATTTTTTTTCGAACGAATTTCGTTTCCAACTTTTTCCAATGCTGTGTACTTACAGTGCCATCTGCTATAAGAAAAACGCAAACAACATTATGATTTGTGGTTGTGTATCGACATCTGTTAACAAAAAAAGCAAGCTACATTACGAGATTCGTTAATTTTTGGTCGTGTAGCGACATCTGTTTTCACAAATATCGAAAGCTACATTATGATTTTAGCTTTTTGAACGTGTAGCGACATCTCTTAACAAAAAAAGCAAGCTACATTACAGGTTTCGTTAATTTTTGGACGTGTAGTGACATCTGTTTTCACAAATACCGCAAGCTACATTCAAATTTTGAACGTGTAGCGACATCTGTTAACAAATAGAGAAAGCTACACTATTATTATCACTTATCTTTGGTCGTGTAGTGACACGTGAATGAATGGCGTAGTTTATTATATATTCGTTAATAATGTTTTTTGGTGAAAACAAAGAAGTCGCACATAATTTTACAACTAGAGAATAATTCAACGTAAATTCATTTTTGTGTCATACATATGTGATAAAACCAAGGAAATACTATCGCTAAGAAAACAAGCGTATGAGATATTTATAGAGCCTTTTCAAATATTTTTTGATTGGAATCTTTCAATGGAAGAAAAAAAGAAAAGTTTATGAATATTTATAAATAGGACATTGCTGTTTGTACTTTTGAATATGAATTTGACTATTATTTCATCTTTCTAAAAGAATTAAAGGATTACAATACAAATATAATTACGATAAAAATAACACCAGACATTTATCGAGCCGCCAAAAATATGTCTTAATATTGTTTTTTTTTTAAATTCCCTTATTAATGAGTCGGTTGAAAGATCGTTTTCTGTTTTAAGGCGTGTAAACAAATATTTGAGAAGTACTATGGGAGATGAAAGATAAAATAGTATGGCCATTTTGTATATATGGAACAAGAAATTTTAAACCGAATTGACGCTGAAAAAATTATTGACGAATTTGCAAGAAATAAATCAAGAATAAAATTTATTTAAAAACTATGTTTTTTTCTATGTATGTTAATTTTTTTTTGTTAATAAACTAATGAGAGTTTCCATATATAAAACTATTTTAAGTTTCAGTGCCCCGAAATTTTTATCGCTCGGGGCCTACACTTGACTTGATACGCTACTGACTTTAACCTTTAAAACGGTTGGGGGATATATTCATCCCAGGCGATTTTCTTATTAATATACACCGTTGGACACCTCAACACCACCATGCACAGCTTATTGCCCCTAGCAAGAAGCCGCATAAAAAAAGGTGATGTTTTCAGGACACAATGAAAAATATTTTTTAAAGTACTCATTTACTAAAAATGAATTTATTATTAGCATAGTCTTTACTTATACATGTTGTATTCATAACATAATCTAATATAAAATGCGACTTTTGTCTTCAACACTCACCTTCGAAATGATTTGTGACTACATAGATGAGGCCTGACATGGGCCGGGTGGAAAATAGACACCGGGCCATATTCGACCCGATCGATACCTTTGCCGACTCCTGCCATAGGGTGTATACTATATTATTATCATATTTTCTGGAAGTACCCATAAGCACAGCAGCGATAAACTTAAACAATAGACAGTAAGTAGTCTTTCACGAGCAATCGTTTTATAATTCTCAAGACTTAACTCTTCTCAGATAATGAAACATTCTAGAATCTAGAGCAGGGGTTAGTAATCTTATTGCGGTAACGAGCGCGTTTGATACTTACAATTAGTGATTTTTTTAATCGGTAAATCAAACAATTATTTACATTAATACTGCTGAGTATATCATAAAATTAAAAATAGACAAAATACAATAGTGTACAAAAACATCCATTTCATTTACTTATTTATTGGGTTGGGACCATGGCGCAACGGTTGCTGGATCTCACGGGTTCAAGTCCCAGTACAAACATCATTTTTTAGATCGATTTTCTGTTTTTTGTGTTTTTGATGTATACAAATTCACTCCCACCCGTCCGATTCTTTAATAACTGGGCTTAGCGAGAGTGATGAGTCAATCACTAGTCCTGTCCTAGCCCTATATCCCTACTATTCTCTTAGAAAAAGAGAGATTGAGCGACTGAGTAACAACAATTTCTGGTAGAAAAACATATATTGAGATACCTTAATTAGAAGGCCATACGCTACACAATGGGAGCGGACATGGATAAAAAATAATCAAAACTTTGGGAGTGTGAGATTATTATTAGTCTTGTAAACATACGTTGTAAAGGATATTTACCGAGCACTGGTTAAAAATCCCTGATCTATTACAACGAGAACAATAACAAAAAAGTTTACTTTTCCAGTAAACCGTGCACTTAAAAATAACAATGCAATAATTATCAGAATTCAGTTTTAAATGTTTTTTCAACAAAAAAGAATAAACGATGGTTGCAATATAAAAAGGTTTTATTAAGAAATCATTAACCGCATTTCTTTAGCATATTTTTATTATTTTACTCAAGGTGTAGAACCAGCCTGCCAATGGGGATGCCACTGGGGAGAGCTTTAACGATGTTGAACAATATTGCTTCGGATGTCGACATATTCCACGTAGACGTGGGTGAGTTCCGACGAATACTATTTTTATGTATTAAAGTAGAGTTCGTCGGAGCTTACTCAGTTGACTTCCTTGCCATTTTTTTTCTCCATTGTAAAAGTTTTAAATTTATAATTTGTCAACCTTGTGCAATGTTAATTAAATAAAATAAAATAAATTGCAGTTATATACGAATTTGATCCGATAGTATTTTTCTCTCTTTAATTAACAAGGGGCTCGCCGGCAATAGTAAAATCTAACAAGGTGCTCGGGTGAGCCCCCCGAGCCTCTTCCAGCCCACCCCTGGTGTAGGGTACCGTTATATTGAAATAATAACCATTTTTTCTTGAATCAAATTAAAAAAAGTATTATCTATTTCAATTTAGTTCACTTAAGTATGGCTATTTTTTAAATGAACTAGACGGAATGAACCACAACTAAATGACTTACTCGTTTTGTTGTGTTTCCAAAAAAATGAAAAAAAACAAGGTGAATTTTGGGAATGGGCGACACAAATGTAATCAATATATTTTAAACATAACTAATCATGGTGACTTATTTTGGTGATTCTGTAATTGCTCTTATAATCAAAAGTGCTTCTTCGCTTCGATATGAATAAGAAGCACTGGTCTAAGCACAGCATTATATCATAATATATTTCTTGGAGACTTGGGGGCTTGGACAGTGTGAAACTCAGATGGTTTGTCTCAAATGGTGTAATAATAATAATTGACCATGTGCGTAACCGTTTGGGTAGCTGGACCGAGTATAGTAAAAAAATATTTCTTTTATAATGCACATGTGGCAAATATCCCTGAAATTTTAAAATAAATAGACTTGGCTTAGGTTCCTACTTTCTAAAACATGCTTTCGGGAGATAAAAACAATACGAAATATTAAATGGCTACCTACCTACGCAGCTTTATTTATTTTTAGACTTGAAATGCTTTTACAAGCTTTCTCGAATGAAATATTTATTTGATAATCTTGATTTAAGATACTACAGACGTCAATAGTATTTTAATATATTGTTAAGTCACCCTAATAGTGCAATTTGATTACTCGATTTTCAATATTATTAAAATAGCTATTATTAATATGTAATGTGATCTTACATTCTACGAAATTCTATTGAATATATTTTAATTGTTTCCAATTATAAAGTACAACGCATTTCATTAGCATTTTAAACAGTAATTACAGCTTATATGTATGTTAATCAATTAAAGTTTGAATTTAATTTTACCAAAAATAATCAAATCAACGTTATTACGTTGTAGTATTTATTATTAGGTGACGATTTTTATTCGATCGTGACTGCTTCCAATGTGGAACTAGGCCTCGTTAAAGAATATAATGGGAGGGAGAAAATCTAAATAACACAGTCTCATAAATCGGTTGTTCAATTGTATTTCTGTCGGTGGATGTAATCATGTAAAGACATGTCTACTGTATTCGAAAATTTCCTCCCACCCATCCTAAAAACGGACCATAGCAAGAACGATTAGCTAATCGCTAGTCCTTTCATAGTCATATACTTATATTCCTACTCTCCTAAAAAAAGAAAGAATAAGCAACTGAAACAATCTGTTGAGATATACAGTGGAACCCCCAATTACACTACCCCGAATTATGCGCTGGCTAGAAATATTCGCCGCAAATCCCCCAATTGTACGGTCGCATTCCATTGCTACGTTCGTTGCTGCTGTCCGCCTGGGCGGCTGCAGCAGGGGAGCTCAACTCTAATCTATATTTTCTAATGGAAATTTAAATCAGAGAATTTAATGTTATGTGCATACTATTTACTCATGGTGAAAAACTGCAACTGATTTTGAAAACTTTTTTTGGTTTTATTTATACAATGACATATGTGCGCCGCGAGAAAAGAAATACATATGTAGTTTTTTTTAACTTGTTTTATTTTATTTATATTTTACACTATCTTTATGTAATAATCTAGCATAATTTTATTGAAATAGTACATACATCGAATTATATCGAGTACTTAATTTAGGATTAAAATAAAAAAAATACAAATAAGCATACATCATTCACTGTCAGAAAATATTCGGTTCCAATGATGGATTTTAAAGATCCGTAGAATGGCCAGGAGCATTATCAATAAGTAATAATATTTTTTCTAAAAGGAAATTTTTTCATTTCTGGAACAAAGCAGTTAAAAAACCAATCGCGAAATCAAATTCCCGTAATCCACGCTTTTTTATTTGCCCTCCAGTAAACGGGCAAATTAGACTTATCGATTCCTTTCATTGCTCGTGGGCTTAAAAAATGACTGACAACCATTGGTTTCGTTATATAACTGCCCGATGCATTACTACAAAGGAGAACAGTTATTCTGTCTTTGGCAACTTTGAATCCAGGTGCAGATTTAACGGTTTTGGAAATAAATGTGCTTTCTGGCATTTTTTTTCCAATCATGGCTTGTTTTGTCAGCATTGAATACTTGGTCGGGTGTGTAGCCTTCATCATCAATAATTTATGTGTAAATTTTTCTGCACCTTCGTCATCGGCAGATGCACGTTCGCCGCTTATTTTAATGCTGCGCAGGGAAAATAGATTGAAAAATCGGTTAAACCAGCCATTACTTGCTTTAATTCGAAATGATTTTCAAAAGCTAAATTTGAATCATCAGTCTCTCCTTGTTTCAAATATGCATATATTTTTAATGCTTTTTGTTTTATAATTCGGACACTAAGAGGAATATATCTTTTATTACAATCTTCTATCCATATTTTCAGATGAACCGATAGACACCCACTGATTATTTTACATTCATTTCTTTTAATCGATCGAATTGTAGATTCATTTATATAAAATGCTTTGGAAATAATGTAAGCTCTTACGCCTCTGCTAAGTTTTTCTAAAATGGTATATTTTTCTTCGATAGAAATGCGTTTTCTTTTTATTTTAATTCCGTTTTTTTGCATGACTGAAAAAATATTTTAATATAATAATAAATCGCGCAGTCAGTAAATTTTTTTAAAGATTTAAAATTAATTTGATGTTATAGATAAAGCAAAAAGTTTTTAGTAATATGTATTTACCTGAAAGTGCAAAAGATTGACCACGCCGCAAAACTTCGCATACAGTCAAATGTTGACTAGCGTCTGTGTATTCAACACATAGCTGGCGTCTGACGTATGCGGGATTTTTCGCGCGCTTTGCATTTTGTCACTTAGTCACCAAATATTTCGTCAATATTTTTTTTTTTGCAAAAATGAAGAGAAATCTTAGTTTTGCATTTTCCGCGGAAAACCCCAAATCCCTAATTTTGTATGAGATTCACACCCCCAATTACACTACCCCCGATTATACGGTCCCGAAGATCGCATAAATGGGGGTTTTACTGTACTACGAAATACGCTCTCTATATTAGGAGCGAAAATTCTTAAAAAAAACATTTTTTACGCTTTATATATCCGCAGTTTCCAATAAAATAGATTTTTCGCACTCCCTGAATAATGAATAATTGTTATTGTGTATTTTTAGAAAAAAGAAACAGACGCGGCTTAGATTTAAATATTCGGAGACTGAAAATAGTCATTTTCTCAAACCGCAAGAATAGTTCATTTTTTTCTAATTTAATTTAAATTCAATATAAACATTGCGAAAGTAATAAGGCATAACATTTTTCCCCATTTCTTCTTCTTCATATTAATATGTTGTAATATATTTTTATCAACAAAGCCAGTGTCACTTTTATTAAACCCGATATCATCGAATTATTTTATTAACCTATAATGCGTTGGAAATCTTTTGTTAAGTTAAGCAGTAACGTAATTTCCGGGTCTTTATTTAATGATTTGGTAGCGAATATAGAAACTGTCTCATCATAAAAATACCTGAATTACATTTTAATAAAAACATCAATTTATTTTACATTGTTATCTTGGCCCAAATGCGACTCTCGAGATCATCGAAAAATTCACGATTTAAAAAAACGAACAATTGAAATATCACTGAAATAACACAACTGTAGTGCAGTAGGGCATCCAATCCCAGACCCTTTTTTGATACCGGGATTGACAATTTTATTCAACGTAAAATCGTGTATAAATTGGTATTCGGGATTGAGAAAATTTTTGCTCGGCGATTTTGAAATCCTGGGATTGTTTCTGGGAACAATTTCATGTCGATTTCAAAAACCCGTGAATTTTAGGATTTCCCAAAATGTACAGCGTGAGTTTTTTTTAGCCCTTCCAAGAATTTTCAAATCCAAAATCCCTGGAATTTACGACTTTCCCTAAATGTAAAGCGTAAGACCTTTTTTTAAGAAGAGAGGGTACTGTCGCAATCCCGGGATATCGGGATCACAAAATTGGACGGGATCCCGGGATTGGAGACCCTAGACGACAATTTCCGTGATTTGTCGAAAATGAGTTTATATGTCATCTAACAAGTAATGTTTTGAAGAATTAAAATCGAAATAAAAGTGACAGTATGTATAGCAAACATGGCAGTTATTTTACAGATTTCACAAACCAATGTAAATTATATTATAATTACAATGTAAGAATATTGAACATTCTTATATATTTTACGGTTTTTTCACAGTTAAACTATCTAAAAATGTACAGCTAATGATTAAAAAATAGATAAGTAAATATGACAATGTGTATTTTGTTATAATATTCACTTTTGTCGCCAAGAATAGGAAGGTGGGTAAATACAATACATTTATTACCTACTTAGGAAAGGTCCGGTTGGCGGGATATATTCCGGCAATAAAATATGAAAACCAATTAGCCGAAAATTATGTTAAGTGTGTTTATTCACATAACCATGGCAATGTCTTGTGACGCCATTAGAGTACGTCGCCTAATGCAAATAATGCTCTGAAACAAACAAGTGCATTTTTGTCTCGACTTCATTCCACCTTTTTTTACAGTGACGTACTCATAAAGGCTAGTCGAAAATATAATTTTCGATAACATCGCCTATTAAAATTTTCTTACTATTTTAATCAACCAAGAAATTCAGATTTACTTAGTCATATTTTGACAGAATCTGACATTTAAGTTTATGTTGATTATTATTTATTTTTCTTGAAATATATTATTTTTATGCAGGCGACTTAAAATCGTAAGAGTAAATGGGACACCAGCAATCAAATGAAAATATTCGTAAACAAAAATCATTCTTTATTTTTGTTTTCTTTTGTATTAACAAAATTTTAATGATTCTATATGCCACAATTGTTAACATAATTTAACTAACAAAACGTAAATACAGTAAATTATCAATTTCAAAAAAAAAAATAATACTAAAACTATCAATGTTTTTATTTCTACAAAAAATATAGAATATAATATATTGGGTTTACACAATCGTCAGAAGTATTAAATCCTTCATTTATATTGTTCTTGCATCGCTAAATATGTTTATTTTTAACTAATTATAATGAAGTTTTACAAAATAAATAAACTCATCAATTTCGTAACCAAAGCTATTTAAACATTAAAAATACATATCGACTGTGGAAAGGAAAAAAGGACGTAACCCACACATATCAAATTTTACAGGAGGCGCTAATAACGTGTTTCGGTGATTTTGGTACATATGCAAATTATGAATTATGCACAACCTTAAAGTGCATGGAGACTTCTAAATTGGTGTTTAATTGACATAATCTTATATTAATTAAAAAAGTTGTCTTTTTTTTTATTTATTTTTTTATTCGATAAACTTTTTCTATTCTTTTCTGCATCACACCGAAGATGATATCTCCTCAATGATGCAGTTAAGATACATTACAGAGTTAAGATACATTAGGTACAATTTTAAAGGCAACAATAAATAATAATTACAACTATATATATATTAATACA
The DNA here is from genome assembly GCA_030503985.1 of Himalopsyche tibetana. Taxonomy (NCBI): domain Eukaryota; kingdom Metazoa; phylum Arthropoda; class Insecta; order Trichoptera; family Rhyacophilidae; genus Himalopsyche; species Himalopsyche tibetana. Next base: position 26,262,320 of record JAPJYX010000019.1, on the reverse strand, counting down.
GGTTAATTAAATAACAAAGAATTGGTATGATTACAAGTAAAAACAATTAAATAATAATAAGCAAGAATGATAGTTAATGGGACTAATAAACAACTTTTAATTTGAGACAGATGTGATTAAGGATTGAATGGTGAGGGACAGGGAAGGTAAACTTTTTCTCCAAAAGAAGTAGCAAATTTCTTGAAGTGACAGAAATTTTCTGAAGACGAAACTAGATCTGGATGCCCGATAGGACCATCACGATTATTTTTACATGACAAAAACAATATGTTTCTTTCTACTGACATAATCGGGCAATTCCAGAGAATATGTTCTGAATCTTGATTAATGTCACCGCAAGGGCAGTGTCTAGAAGTTGTAAAAAAGTTGTCTAGAAAAAGCCTTTACTTCAGACTTTTTTCTTAGTTTTAATTTTTTACAAAGTCATCTTATTCATACTTAAAATCTAAATTTAGATACTAATTCGGCATTTGCAGCTTGCATCCTTTTGATGCAACGTGTATCAAGTTTTATACATTGTGATCATCGAAAAAAAGCTGTTTTGGCAAACATGTGGGTTACGTCCTTTTTCCTTTCCACAGTCGATATATATATATATATATATCTACTGTTCAGTATTGTTGAACATTTGATAAGCTTTATTTCATTTTTGTAAACACAGATGTCAGAATTTGACATATTTAAATTTATTAGAACAAATACATTGTTTATGCACACCACTGCATAAAAAAACAGCCTTTGCCATCACCGAAACACGACAAATGACTTATCTTTCTTCCTATCAGGCACCTTGTAGCTTGTAAATTGTAGGTATACAATGAATAACATTGGTAAAGGACCCAAGTAAAACCGGAAAGAATATAATTCATTAACAAAATACATCCCAATACTACATTTTTTTTTATCTTCTTTCCTAAGTATTTTATAAATGGTCAATTTACATTGTAATTGTGAATTACATACTATAATAAAACAAACTATAAATAATCAAATATTTTTTCAAGAGAGTTCCTTACTTAATTGAAATGATCTTTTTTTGTGTTTTGTAAGTATGTCTTGCCGCCTGTGTGGTCGAGTGGTCAAAGTCGTTGGCTTCGGCTACGGAGGTCACGGGAACGAACCCCAGTACGGACAGTTTTATAAATTAATTTTTCAATCGATTTATGAATTTCTGTTCGTAGACATGGATGTATGTGATGTCTTGAATTCACCCTCCCACCCATCTTATCGTATGAACGAAGCGTATCGAGAGCGGTTAGCTAACCATTAGTCCTGTCCTAGTCCTATCCTTTTATTCTTACTCTATTTGGAAAAAGAGAGGTTGAGCAACTGAGTAACAAGCAGTTCTGGCAGTAATACTTATGTTGAGATAAACTCCATTGGGAGACTACGCTCCACATTGGGAGCGGACATGGTAAAAAAATATGTCCATTTTCATTCTGCATCATTTGAACTCACAAGTCTTTATTTTGTGTAGTAACTTCTTCATTAAAACAAAAGTTGCTCTACAAGTTTGAAAAATCAATGCATGAAACTGTCCAAACTGGAATTCGAGCCAGTGAATACCACACTCGAATTGACCACTTGCCTACAAGCCCATAAATGAATGAATTAATATAATATGCACCATAAATAATAAGACATATAGTTATTATTTACATTTCACGTGAATATTTTAATGTAGTTATAAATAAACACATAAACTTATCTTTCTACTGCATGAACAATAAATTGCAGTTAATTACCTGTTAACTGCAGCTTTATACGGGACCACTTTTAAATGAAGTCAATAATGTAATATATTTGCAAACAAAAATAAATAATAATTTGGAAAGTCATGTAAACATACTAAAGATATGTATTGTATGTATTAAATATTTAAAAAATGTAAAATATATGACAGATAATTCAATAAACCATCAATATCTTTAACCCTACGTATTATAATAAAACCCTTTTAACTCTCTTAACAGTCAAATTACAAAATATATTATTAATTCATTAAGATAACTTCTTTGATTTTAGAAATGTCATGTTTTAATTACTTGACCAATTAATGCATATCAAAGTATGATAAAAACATATTATTATTTTAAAATCATACTAAATTGAAATGATTTCCCCAAAATATTTACATTCGTATTAAGTAGATATTCAATATTATTTAAAAATAACACATCATAAGAATAATAACATAATTTTAACAAAATAACAACAGATATGTAACAAGTATAATGAATGAATATTTATATTATACTATAGTCTTACGGTTTATAAATATAATATTGTTCTTTCTTGCAACCATTGATAATATGGTTGTAGTAACCAAGTAATTCTTCGAAACTTAGCATTTCACAAATATTAACATTATTTTAACACATTCCTCATTGAAGGTAATAAAATTGAAACGTCGCCAAAAAATTAAAAGAAAAAATTATGAATGAGCCGCTGAGATAATAAAATTTCTGTGGAGGTAATATATCATTTAGAATGCACAACAATCTTATCTTTGGAAGTAATAAAAGGTTGAAGATCTAAGTCACCGTGTCTAGACGCCGGTCCGTGATAAGGGTTGAGGGTGGGGAGCCACGGCGTGACGTGACGCCCCCGCGCCGTCGGGGCGGTACCCCGAGGGGCGGATCCCGGATCCTCCGCAGTCAGAATCTACCACGGCGATGTTATTATTTGATTTAGTCAAACATAGTTGAGAGTCCGGAGAGACTGTTCGTTCGTCCTGAAGTTCACCTGTTTCGATGTAAACATTGACTTACGGAACAGTTTTTTTTTCACAATATCAATACTTTTCAGTGACAAATAGTTTGGTTGTATGTTTAAACAATATTGTGGATTATATTTTTGAACGTTTTGTGACTTAAGTGAGTTTGACCGATGAAAAGATGAGTGCTTTTGCTTTGAGCAATCACATGATGCTGCAATCCCAGCAGATGAGTGAGGAGTATCGTCAACACTTGCTTATGACAGCGGCTTTTTGCAATTATCAAGGTATTTAGCAATTTAATTACCAACTTTATCCATATATGACAAATATTTGCGAAAAGAATAGAACCTTAATTAAATTTGTAGATAATTTTTCCAATAACTAAAGGTATAAACCAAAATATATTTTTTAAAATATCGGACTTAAATATACTATTAGTACCTATAATATATTAATCAGTGATAGATAAAGTTTTTTTATCATCAATCATTTTATAAAATTGACGTTCACAAATTTATTAAAATTATCCAAGATCTATATTATTTTTTAAAAATATTTTTCTATACAAATAAAACATAGTCTACCAATTGTTTTCTTTTTAAATTTTCATTAGTTAACTAAAATATTTTGCTTCTTACAAATATAAAATAACTGATGTATCATAATTTATAATAATAAAATGCTAACTTCCTCCAAACTGTTTTCTCAATAAGTTTTTTTTTTATATATTTGCAATATTTCTAATCTTATAAACGTTTAAATTTATTACATTCTTATTTAAGTATAATTTTAAATAAATAAACGTGAGGGTGCTATTTTTCCTATAAATTTAAAGATTCTGTTTCGACTTATCATAATTATTTAAAACACTATTACATAAATTTTATCTAAGAAAATCATTATTTATTTTGATTCACTATCACTGCACAATTCATACGAAAACTTATTACTAGCAATGTATGTATTGCCCTTTAATTATGTGAACGTGCGGATAAGCCAGAAACCTAATGAGCTATATCATTTCATTTTTTTTTTTATCATAACCGATTAAAATTTAAAGAAGACATTTTTTAATGTATTTAAAATTTTTTAAATGTTAACTTGGATATTTATTAAATATTCGTGGGTATTTTCAACCCTTTTTACACTATCCGCTTAAATTACATGTATTTCCGAATAGAATAGACGAAAAATTTACCTTTTCACATGTGAAATTCCATAGATGAAATATGTTTTTACTTACCGCGAGAGATGTATATAGTAATATTTTTTTCAGTTCCAGAACCACACGTTACTATGACTCCGCCTCCTTTGGAATGTGAAGCAGAACTTCTCAATGCTGACCTTTGGAAACAGTTTCATGATTTGGGGACTGAGATGATCATTACAAAAAACGGACGGTGAGTTATTTTATATAATAAAATTCAATATCTATGATTGCGAAGGGAAAACATTATAATCTGTAAAGCTGAGGGATCCTATGGATTATTTTATTTTATATAGAGAGGGGTGGGCTGAATAAGGTTCAGAGGGGCTCCCGTGAGTCTCTTGTAAATTTAACCACTTGAATACCAAGCGGACACCGGTGTACGGAACATATGCAAGCGAACACGGATGTCCAAGACAAAAATCAAATACTTGGTATTCTAATAGAATATAAGCAATATTCTGATGAATATGTGTAGTGCTATCTATACTGAGTCAATATAGGTTTTTAAAATATCGAATTCGAGTGTATATTAGGAAAAAATATTTTTCTCAAAAACACGCAGTGTCTCTGGGACATTTTTTCTCTAATTTATTTGCGCAGTATTCAAGCGGTTAAACAAAACAAAATATTCTCAGATCAAAGCAGTACTTAGCTACAATTTCTGTAGATGGTTTGAATGTATGTATTATGAAACATAGAACGTTGTTGCCTTTAAAAATAATAACAGATAATAACAATAATATTGTGTCTTACAACGTTTAAAAACGGCGATTTTTGATACATATTGCTTCCAGGTGTCCTTAGATGTTTATTATTATTATGACTTATTATCCCATTACACATTAATCCACTTTACTCGCTCTAAGATCAAACGAACCCCTTGTATAGGACACCTGTATATAGAAATCCATTATAATATTATAAAAGTAAGTTTTAAGAAAACGGTGGGTGCAATCACAATAGATAACATAAAAATTTCTTTATAACTGTAAAATGATTTCTCACACAAAAAATACAATCGAAAAAACGTTAATAGATGTATTAATTACCTTCGATATTCACCGTAGTTTTTTAAAACACATGTTATATATCGGATATTTTATATATATGAATATCAAAAACCGACATTTATCAACATTCGACAACAATAAATTAACGTTTCTGCTTAGTAACAATTTTGAGGCACTTGACTATTAATTAAAAACAACTAAACAGATAATCAATTGAGAACTTAATGTGATTTCAAGTAAAAATCAATCTCCTCAGTCTAAGAATATTGGTTTTTAATTGAATTATAATTTAAACTTGTACTACTTAATTAATAAACACTGAGTAAATTTCTCGGAAATAATATGTTCAAATCTGTTTTATCATTAATGCAACAACACTTCGCGAAAAGTTTTATACTTGTTCCGGTGAAGTGTTCAATTAGCCCCTTGAAGTTAAATCCATTGTTATATTTTCCGTTTTATACCGATTTGAAAAAAAAACAGGTAGAGTTTTGTGGATTAATATAAAGAAGCCATTGTTGAAGAGATAAATGCCACTTGAAAGTTATCGGATTACTTACCATTCAATCGTTTGTTTATAGACACAATGCATTCAACCCATTGTAAGCAATGGTCATAGGCACTTGAAAGTACACTTGACTCGTCACTATATCCGTGGCAATTATCACAAAAGGTTACTAAAATAGCCGGAATTTTTACAACCCCGGGTATACATTCTTCATTGACGCCTTCGGCCAACGTTTTAGTCAGTTTTTTTTCCATTGTAATTATGCGAGCATCATTATTTGCTACGATCGTTTCGATTACTATAGTGGATTTTTTCCATATTCATAATACGTTTGCAATAAGGTAAAAAATAGTAAAGTATGTAGTCCTACATTATTTTAAGACTAGTTGATAGCTATTTCGACGTATTCTTTCATCAGTTCTTTTTTTTTTTTAATATTTGACATTACAGCTAACGCCAATGCGTTAAATATTTGAAAGTTTTTAAGTTGAAAGATCATACGAGATATACTCGATGAGAATTTTTTGTAAGTCACATGAGATTAACTCAAGGAGAATTGACGTCACAAACACCCATGTCTTGGGTATCAATTGAAAAATTGAAAAAATCCAATTTGAGATTGAGCTTACCGGGAATCGAACCCAGACCCACCTGATCGGTAGAGCAAGCTCTAACCAACTAGACCACAGCGGGCGACGACAGTTCTGTTTTTTTTTTATTGTTTTATTACAATGGAATTCTACCAAGTAAATCCAAATTCAAACAATACATATTGTTTGCAAATAATTACAATACTCTATCATTGTGAACAAAATACCTAACTCAACATTTCCATTTTAATGCAATTTTAAATATACTTATTTTTAAGTTATTATGGGGTGGGGAACCTTTTCATTTCAAATGATCACTTTCAAATTTATCTGATTCGACGTAAGGCCGCAGTAAAGAAAACGTTGAAAACTGCCCTCCCTTTTTTCGACTGTCGAACATCATTATATGTTCTACAGTCGAAAGTCAAGTGCTCTTTTTCCAAACGCTTGCGTATAATTTTTTGATCAAAGTTAAAAGGCCGCAGGTTTCCCTCCACTGGACTAGATATTTAATTCAAGAACGAATGAAAGTTTAATATGTACTCGAAGATTTCGTTAGAAGTTTGTAGAAAAATATGAAATTTCGCGAATAAAAAGCTTCAATTTGTTTATTACTATTAGTAAATTTTTATTCAAAACTTTCCCAATATAAGTTTTTATTTTGAATGTTGACATTCTGCCACTGAAAAAATAGCTCTTACTTGACTATTGATCAAATCTTGTTCGAAGTTTAAAGTTGGTGTTATTTTAATAATACATTTGAATTTAAGAACATGTTGCTATATTTTCCAAATTTATACCAAAATTAATTATCTTTACAATAACGTGGGTTTCGAAGATTCACATATAATTGGTTTAATGGTTTCTTTGCTTAGCAACAACCTCAACCGCAGGTGTTGCTAATCACATAATAGCCTTAATCAGTAAATAACACTCAATAAAATTCCAATGAACATACTATTATTATTAACAATCCTTCGTTACATTATTGTCTCTGGTTTATGGAATAGTTTGGACTTGTTGGCGCCAAATCCTCAGGCTTCGTATTTCAAAAATGCAGTTCAGTGGTATACCGTTAACACTGCGTGTGTCTACAAACTATAACTATGAAATTAGACAGGACCACCTAAAGAACATTGCGTTATATATTTTTTTTATAAATTTAGGAAAGAATTCGACGAAACATACGTTATGGCATTATTTTTTTTTGTAATGGATAGAAATTTATCATTTTATTATTCAATTTTACTACTCGAAATTGTAGTTCATTAAAAAAACATAAAAAATCAAGTATGGCATTTTTTTGTCATCTAAGAAGCAATAGAGAAATATGTTCTTTAAAAAAAAATCAAAGCTAATTATTAATAATCGATAAAGCATTTATAAAACGTATACACTGTGAATTAAGAAAAGAAAATAAAAAAAAAACCTACCGTTATATTTAATATAAAATAATATCTTGGGATCAAATTGACAACATACTTAATTAAGATAAAAGGCAAATTGAGGGTATTATTTGCAAACAAGTCTTATTACAAAATGGTTAAAAATTAAAACTTGAATTTCATTTTGGAAAACAATGTACATTTTAAAAGTATTTTTAGTCTTACATCAATTACTTTGGAATGATATTTTGGATTTTGTCAAGCCATTTTTGAGACTGGCTTCTAAAAATACTTTTAAAATTTATTTTGAATCACTAAATTACATTCATGGCTCATGTTTCAACAACTTTGTAATAAGCCAGGTTTGCAAGTAATACCCTCATATATTTTTTTAAATAATAAAAACATAGGTATCGTAAGCTATGGTTCTTTTTATTGTGCTTTAAAAAAACAAATGAAAATGTAAAGTTATTGATATTTACTGAATTGGCTGTTTTCTACCAAGCCAACTTCATTTAGGCAGTGTTGTTGAGGTAACCATACGCCACCCCTGATCGCACGCATATTATTCACGTCAAAGCTCAGGATTCAATTTGGAAAAGGCAAAAAAATAACATGGTGTTTTAACAGAGCGGTTGGTATCTCAAAGGCGCATCTCCTGACCGACTCTCCACGGGGAGTCTTTTGTTTTATGGACGGTTTGTCGCCTTCCAATTTTCAGATAATAATATTCCGTATGGCGCTATCTCGTGTCTGACTGACCCTTTGCTGCGGGACGTTTTTTAGGGAAACATCTTGAAAACACAGATAGCTATCTTCAGCATACAATTAAAATTAATAATCAATACTTAGTTACATGTATAATAATGGGTTAAAAATAATTGCACTTTCGAATTGGACGGTTTTCACTGGTACAAGTGAATATGATTTTTGATTTTGTTGAAAGTATTACAAAATACATATTTAATGTATATTTTTTATATTTTAAATTAATTATCACAACCATCTGTGTATATAATATATACATACAATATTGTAGCCAAACAGAGTTCTATGGGGAGCTACTTACATTAAAAGTGCAAATCATCTAACCGAAAGTTCATTTAATTCTACGCCTATAGTAAATAAACGTCATCTGTGCATAATATTTGTTTCTAATATACGTATTCTTCATACAAACTTTGGCAATTATATACGTTCAAATCAGCATTATAGAAGTAGAGTAGAGTTAAAGAGAGTAGTAAAGATAGAAGAATAAGTCTAGAACAGGACTAGTGTCTAACTAATCGCTCTCACTACGCTCAGTTATTAAAGGATCGGAAGGTTCTAATGATATATGTAATAAAAATAAATCCTACACGATGTTTTAATAAATGGCGGAAAAAATAAATGTTCTCAATTCAATTTTACATATTGAACACTATTTCAATAATGTTTTTAATTGAAATATTCTAATATTTGTTTTGAACAAAAAAAATCTGTCACCTCCGTTGAAAGGGTTACCAAAATAGGCGTGGTGATCCTTTTCACTCGTTAACAATGTTTGTAGAGGGCGAAAGGGACAAAACTATCGCGATCGCAGGGTGCAGGCTCCCTGTTGAGGGCGACGAGACACCTGCCCCTTGCCTCTTTAGCCGACCTTAGAAAACTGCCAAAATTGGCTCTCATCATATATTTTAATGTCGAATTATTTATTTAACGTCTTCTAATAATCATAAATAATCATACGAATTATGATCAACAACCATAAAAGCTATATATAAAATTTTAAAAAATGTAACTACTATGCTATTCCATTGGCTGATTATGTTATTCATCCAGTGGAATAAAAAATATATCAGTTTTAATTTTATATTTGAAAGAAAAAAAGTGAACGGTTGAATATATTGTAAATATAATGTTGATACTGTAATCAGTAATATCCAGCGGTGGGCTGCCAATACGCTAACAAGAGACTCGCTTAATCTCAAATCAATTCTCGGTGTTCTGGAGAAGGAGTGATTGTTTTTGCTATTGCAATTATATGCAATACATAAATAAGCAATTGATTGTCACTTAATACACTCATCGTATGTAACAGAATGCAATTTACCGTAAACTAATTAATGAAAATGGCTAAAATGTACTACTGTGTATACTGAAGCTGTCGTAGATAATATATAAATCAGAAATTGTAGTTATATACTAATTTGATCTGAGAATATAGTTTTCTCTCAATTTAACAAGGGGCTCGCCAGCCTTAGTTAAATTTAACGAGCGGCTAGCGTGAGCCCCTTCCAGCCCACCCCTGATAATATTTTTACGTTTTTAATAATGTTTATTATATTGATATTACGCAAATATAATACAGTCATTGAGTGATTATTTATATTTGGTTTGGCTTCATACTACTGACCCACATAACTGAAATCAAATTATGATTTTGTTCCGTAAAATTTTAGAGTGTTAGGGGCATATTACGATATGACTAAAAATATTTAACCTTGTGTTTGATATATATAATATTATGTTTGCATAACTAACCAAATGACTAAACCAACTAAGGATTTCTGGGTTAATTTCATTTAAAAGTTTCTCATGGCATAAATTTTAATTATGCGGTTTGATAAGATATCGATGAAGGCAAAAACCACAACGAAGATATTTAAAGTCTAAATGGAAACCTATGACCGCGATCAAACAATTTAAACTATCTAATTTATGTAAAAATATTCCTTACTGCTTTGCCTCCCCAAGACGGCCGCACGGAACCATTCCGTTCAAATTTTTGATGATTATTTTTATTTGACGGGGTAATATTTTAGGCGGGTTCGAGATCACAGCGGGCGGGAAGGCGCCCTCCGCCTCTGTCCGCGCCTCGTCCTCTTCCGAGACTGGCGCCACCGTCGAATAAAACAAACATCATTAATCTACCTCAACTACCATGCTTCATTTTTTGTACACCTCATACATATCATAACAGGGATGGTCAGGGATTCCATATCTAGGAGTGAATATGTCTAGAAATGTGTTTTAAGCAAACCAATCCAAAAGTTCACAAACGTTTTGTGTTACTTACTAAATCATGAGCAAAACTTTTCTAGTAATATATCGACTGCGGAAAGGAAAAAGGACGTTTTTAGCCCACAGTTTTTTTCGACGGTCACAATCTATCAAACTTGATATACGTTGGTATACAACAAATGCCGAATTAGTATCGAAATTTAGCTTTTAAGTTTGAAAAAAGATGAGCTTGTGAAAATTGTAACCAATACAAAATACTGAAAAAAAGGTTTTTCCTAGACAATTTCTGTAACAAATATTAGATTATGTCAATTAAACACCAGTTTAAAAGTCTCCGTGCACTTCGAGGTAGTGTATATTTCATAATTTGCATTGGGTTCAAAATCATCAAAACACGTTTTTTGTGCCTCCTGTAAAATTTGCTTTGTGTGGGTTACGACCTTTTTTCTTTCCACAGTCGATATGTAGATACTAGAGAAGAAAGAATTGTGATACGAATTTTAATCAATTGAAACAACTCATCGTTAAATCTAAGCATACAAACCTATCAAATTCGTGATATTTTCATGTAAACGTATTGGGCTAAATATATTTATTTCAATATTGGTATTGTATTTAAGCATGCAAATTGTCGAATACTCCAGTTAAGTCGTTTATAATTTTTTGAGTAGTTTATAATTTCAATGTATTATAAAATCATTTTACATTCGTGATTTTTTAAAACTTTAAAGTAAGATCTTTTTACTAACCTATCTTACTAAAAATATAATTTTAAATACTTGGAAAAGGAATTCATTATTATCTGTATTACATTTTTTTGTAAATATTTACATTACTACAATTATCTATTTTCAGTGAGATATATATATGAGTCGCCCATTTTCATAATTTTGTTACTTACAAAAAACGCGTTGAGAACTCTTTTCATTTTAAAAATAACCATATTTTAGTAAATCAAATAGAAATAAATAATATATTCTTCGATTCTATTTAAGAAAATATATTTTTTATTTCAATATAACGGTTCCTAGCATGTTCTTTAGTAGTTTTGTATGTCTAAAAAAATGAAAATGGGCAAGGTGAATTTTGGAAATTGGTGATTCATATATACATTTAGTTGTGATTATGATTTGTAACGATCAATTCTCATATAAAAATATTCAATAAGAAGGATTTTCCTAATTTTAATATAAAATTAAAATATTCGTTCGAAATTAGATAAGAGTCCCTGGTTTATGGTCAAAGGAATGCCCCCAGCGTCAGCGGCTGCGGTCGGGATTTAATGAACGGCTTTTTCACGGTTGATTGTTTGGTTTGTTTTATCATTTTTTTCATCTTCTCCTCTTCACGTCTTCGTGTGAAAATTAAATGATTTACTACTTCGCTGTGAAATTATCATAATCGAACGGACCTTGTTACACGTTCAATTTTATTGTCATAATATGACTACAAACCAGACTACGTTACGAAACAATTATAAAGATACGAAACCGTGCGAGACAATTAAAAAAATAGATTTGTCATTTAAACTTCTCTCTCTATGTAGTAAAAAGTTGTACATATAACACGATCAACTGTAACTAAAAAATATATTAATATACACGCAAAATCATCATAAAATAGATTTTTACAGAACAGTCCATCTAAGTTATCTTGGCACTCAATATTTTCATATGAGCCATCGAGTGGTGAAATGAGCCAATAAGTAAAATGACAAAACATTTCTTTTTGACTTTTAAGTACAATCATGTAACTACACTTTTGGAGTGTATATTTACTGCACTCTCACTAGATTTACTCAATACCAATAGTCTACTCTGGGTCCAGATTTTACTCGTATTACCAGCAAATTGAGTACGGTTTTAAACAAAAAGTCAAACGTATTTTTGAGACAATCTGTGTAGCTCCAATGGTGACCATAATAACGCGTATCATATTTGGTATAATTTTCTTCGAAAACGTAATTAAATTCCACTAATTTGAGCTAAAATATTCACTAAGCTATCACGGATTGTAAAATAAACCATTCTTGTATTATTTAAGGCGATATTTTGAAAAAAATGGGGTTTTATTATCGATTTACTTTAGAAATATTTTAGCATGAACGTTTTTACGACCACCGTATTGTGTGAGGGTCCAAGAACAGACATCGCCCGTCTTTGGGGTAATTAATTTTACAACGTACCGACATTCCTACCCAATCACATTATGCTAGCAGTCCTTCTTAAAAAATATAGTACCTACAGTTTGCTATTATTGGTTAAAATTTTGTTTTATATTGATTACTTCCTCGAAGTCAATGTTGGAAACAATGTAAGATCATCCCAAAAGGCTGGAATAGATAACAATATTGATGTTTAGAAATACTCGGTGTTTCTGAAAGTTTTTCATATAAATAGCGTTGCCATAAGTTTTACAAAAATACAATGTCCCTTTTCATTGTATTTTATTCGAACACACTCACGCTAATCGCTCTCACTCCGTTTTGTATGATGTGATAGGTGATAGGTAAGAATTCAAAACATCATATACGTTTATGTCTCCAAACAGAAATCCATAAATCGATTGTATAAAATTAATTATTGTCCCAGTGCTGACAGCTTATAAATTTTATTAGCTGTCAGTACTGGGATTCGAACCAGTGACCTCCGTAACCAAACCCGAACATTGACCACTTACCACGCAGCCGGCTCTTTTTACAATATTATCGTTATTTGTTTACATGGTAACAATTCGTTTTTCATTTCAAGCAAGAAGCATTTGATTATTTTTAGAGATGAAATAGTTTCTCCCGTCTTCAATTAAAGCTTTTTTCTCAAAGTGGAATTCAGCTCCCGGAGTTGGATTAGATAAATTATTAAATAAATTGAAAACAATTCATGATGTAATCATGAATCAGGTCAGAACGTATACAAATATGTATCGTTAAGGAAGCGAAATGTGAAAAAAGCGAATTAATATACCCATAGTCTGACTTTGCTCAAATATGTATTTTTATTATTAAAATATACATGATGTCAAAATTATCAAATAAAAAATAAATCATCATTATAACTGTGATTTTGGAAGCTTTCTAAAGTATCATAACAGAAATTTAAAAATGACCAACATTTTTATTTACTATGTCACCATATAGTGCACTTATATCAACTGAACGCATCGTTATCACTATATTCTGTAAAAATTTGTTCAAGTGATTCATGGTAGTCAAAAATATATTTCGTTGAAATTGCTTTTTCCTTCACTTAATAAAATGATGGTCACAACACTTCATACAACTCTAACGCCCACAAGATGTGGATACAGCCTTTCCAGATAAAACAACTAACTTATTTATACAAAGCAGGTAAAGACTTCAAATATTATTAAAATCAACATATAAGGCAGCTCTCTACTGTAATTTTCATATTTAAAAAAATTATTGCATTTTTTAATCCCTTAAGTGCACTATTGTAAAATTATGCCCCGGAAATATTTCGGGAAATACCAAAAATAAAGCTTCAAAGAGACCGACTACAAAAGACATTATCCTGGAGATTGGACCGTGCTATTAGTTGTCCAGATGGTATTATCCTGGCTAATGGAGCGCAAGACGTTAATGTTATAACGTATTCAACTTTTTTTTCCTAAAAAATCATTTGGCTCACTTCACCTCTTAGCGGTTCATATTATATATTGTTTCTTGAAAAAATAATCGTTAATACTAGTTTTATATGTCAATAATTAAATTCATTTGTTTAATAAACTTACCAACATAAAATAAAGAAAATTCTAATTTTAAATTATGTAAGTATATTTTTCTTAAACTCATCATAAATCTAAACGTCACATCACAATTTATGTGACATTAAATACATACAAAATGCACTGTTTTTGCAATTAAAATGATCGCAAAATGTGATCGTTTGTTCTAGTGGTTTGAGACGAAGTTCATACGTTCTTGGAATAAGCTTATGTGAGAGAAGAATGTGACGCCTTCAATAAGCTTTGCACGGCGGAAGCTTTGACAATTAAAGCTCGTTAGACTGCCAGCCTCAGCGACAGATCACAGCATTTTCAAAGATACTAATATCGCGTACTAAAAGTAGTATAGATCAAATTAACTCATGGTGTGCCGGGAAAAATAAGTTGAAGTATTATCATTTTTTCTTAGTACCCAAAACAAAACAAAAACTATAATAGAAAGAAAGAATTTCAATGTCAATTTAATCACTGCTAAATTAATTTTCTGAGTTTAATAATGATTTTTGTATGTAAGAAATTAACCAACATTATATACTGTCTATCTGTCGGGTCCTATGGCGCAGCGGTTAGCGTTGTTGGGTTCCGAGACGGATCTCTCGAGTTCGAGTCTCAGTACGAACAGCATTCTTTCGATAGATTTCAGTTCGAAGGCATGGGTGTTTGTGATGACTAAATAATTCCCTCCCACCCTTCCGATCTTTCAATAACCGAGCGTAGCGAGAGCGATTAGTTAACCCTCCAAGGACGAGCGTCACCATATGGTCACACAAAACACCGTTGTCTATTGATCCCACTATTCATACTTTTTCTACCTGAATATCGTTGCTTTTGCTCATATTTGGTTAAGAAGGGTACGGACTACAGTTAGTCATCAGCCGTGGGAACAGGAACGGTCTCCAAAAGCACAAGTGATTTTTTGAATTTCCGTTTTTTTTAATTTACTTTTTGAAACTGTTAGATTTTTTTTATAAAAACATAAAATTATTTACAGTTATTTTGGTAATATATTTGTTTTGAAATTATGTTGATCTAAAGAGGTCAAATTGTAAATATTTAAAAAAAAAACACGTTTAGCTATATTTCAACCCCGAATGTTTGCAAGCCCATACGGTCACTTTTGTCCTTACTACTGTCCGTACTCAATATTACACGGTAAAAAAAGGATGAGCATGACCATATAGTCATGCGGGGTTTCTATACAACGACTTTGCGTTTTTTTTTTTAAATTTTGGATAGGAATAAAAGTTATCCGTGACTTCAATATGGCTTAGAAAATATTTTTTTTATCGGAAAAAAGCTCTCGTCTCTGGAGGGTTAAGCACTAGTTTAACCCTAGTTTTATCCTCCTGTCCCTACTCTTCTCTCCAGAAAAGAGATCTTAAGCGACTGAGTAACATGGATTAAAAAAATATACATACTATCAATAAATATACTGAAATTTTGACTCCAAATTAATGGAGTAAAATATACTTTCTGCGTTAGTTGTTCTATTCAAATGAATAATCACATAATAATTAAACGCTTAAAATCTTTAAAATTAAAGAAACCCAATCAAAAAGTACTCCGCAAGGACGCCATTGTTACGTCCATAACTTGTATAACAAAGCTTAGAGCTCGGCCAGGAATTTTTCCCTTCGTGTAGATAATTTTCTAAAATTTAGCCAACTTTAACCGCACCTCGTTATTATTTTATGACGCAATTATCACTTCTCAGAATACCAATTTCATTGAGAGTATAATTATTATTTTTAACTTTCGAGTCATTCTTGAGAAGGATGGCAACTCGCTATTCAAAGCATTATTTATAATATTATATTATATTTATTTATTTTGTGCACTAACATTCAGCATCTATTTTTTTTTAAATTCCCGTGTTTACAAATAAACGTTATCTATTTAGAATATCGGAGTACCTTCTAACAACAATGATATAAAAATATACTGACAATGACTAGAGTAAATTTTCTAACTGAAAAATAACGGAATAAAATAATAGTCCAATGCTGGATAAAGACATATATATTCTGCAATAATAATTTTGTCTTATGCATACATGTTATTAAATATTTTATGATATCGTATCGCTATATTAATTTTTATCATTTCACCCCTGTTTCATACATTATTATGTTATGTGTGACTTGCAAATAGGCTTTATATATAAAAAATACAGTGTTTTTTTTACAATGAACGGTTTTAGGGCACCTTTTTCATGGCATTTTTAATGTCGCAAATTTTTTTATTTGCTTTGAAAACTTTTGCGAAGTGAGAGCTATTTACTAGTAAATCACTAGTTCTTCCCCAGTCCAATCTTTCTATCCTTACTCGTTTGAAAAAAGTAAATGTTAAGCATCTGAGGAACAAACAGTTCTCGTAAACAAAACTTATGTTTTAATACCTCTATTTGGTAACCATATGTTCCACATTGGTTTAAAAAAATCACTGTAATATACCCAATAAACTTATTTGATATTATTTGTATAGAAATTGCGGTGTAGTTAGTGACTACTATCTAAAAAAATGTGTCCATAGTCTGCTGTGTTGTGTTCGAATTACTTTCGCACCTCCCAGGTGGGCTCTCGTGGAAGGGCGCTGTCCACGCCCTGAAATCACTGATGATACCTTTAACACACCGCTTCTCAAACTAAATTTAGTCGCGTTACCTTGCTGTGGCACACTTTGTTTATTAAGTATTATAATATATGCTCAAGATACAGTGGATCCTCGATCAACCGTTCTCGCATGAATCGTTTATTTGATATAGTCCCGGTTTACCATTAAGAACAATGTTAAATAATCCCGCATTAATTGTTCCTCGATCTATTGTCTACATATTATGGTCCCGTCTCAAATATTATCCCGATTGACCGTTTGTGTTGAATATTTCTCATTTCGTTCATCAATTTAATAGTCTTAATTCACATATCGTTTTGCCATTTTTCCTAACTCTAAACTAAAATGCATAAATAAATAAAACTAGAAGTCTAGCTAAGAAACTTAAAATAAATCAAGAACTTTTAAAGAACTAGGAGAAAAACGCTTTGACATAGATAGCAAAAAGAGATAACTTACAAAAGTACGCGGGCCTAAAGAGTCTCTGTTAAAATGTAAAGTCTAAACTGTAAACAAGCAACATAGTGCTTATTAAGTTCATTAAATATTTATGTATTCTTTAGTGAAAAGAGTGTAAATAAATAAATAGGTTGTTTAAGAACTAAAGATTTCCTCCATTTTTCGTTTGTTTATTACGGTCCCTTGAAAAACGTAGAACTGGGGTTTCACTGTATGTACAATACAACGTGTTAATATTTATTGTTTTTATCTTTTCAATTTATAAAATATCTAAATAATATTATAGAAGTGCTGTTTTTTAATGTAAAGCAAATCTACAGTTTAATTTAAAGAAAAGAACACGGCTTCAGTTGATTGAGTATTGAATTTTAGTTACATTTAATTTTAAACATATTTTTTAATCAATGTAATAGTGAACCTTAATTCATTATTATACTTCTTACATAAGCTAGAACTGAAAAATAATATATTGTATTACTTAGATAGTTTTAAACATAATGAAACTGTATATTCACATCAAATTTTATCAAAAGTATTTTTAGTATTTATCAAACAGACTGTCTTTACATTAAAATTTTGATACTTGCGTGGCTTGTACTTGATGGTTTCTATCGGTGCCTACGAATTTAAAAATGAATTAGTTTATAACAGTTTGTGAAGCTGTGTAATTTACATTGTATTTAGCCTTTCGCTTGCCAGAGCCTGCTGGTGCTCACAAGGACCTGATAATTGTTTGCGCCCTTTTTTATCCTTCACGTCAATTCCAACATCATCCGTGTTTATACATTTGTTTTACAAACAACTCCATGTTGTGACTTTGATATAAAAAATATGAAAAATATGGTGGTCGCCTTTTTAAACAATATACGCCACCCGGTGGACTTGTTTGTTTTTTGTTCTTAAAAATAATTGCACTCTCAAACGCATTAGAAAGCAAATGCGTGGGTATAAAATAACACATTTATTGCCTTCTCAAAACAAATATTAGCTCAATACTTATAACATTGCTTTTAGGAGATAAAATTACTTTATAACTATGATTATAGTAAATAATTTTAGCTTTGTTTTAAATACATACTTCTTTACAATGATACTAGTGCATATTACCTAGTATGTCATAATTACAAATGTAATTAACTTTTGTGGTATACAATAGGACAGTAATACCCTCTTGAACTTAAATCCAAAACATATTCACACACACTTAAAAAATAATTAATTTGTATTTAAAACTTCATTGAAATATAAAAATTCAGTGAATATATGTACACTTGCTAAATTGAAATTTAATGAACGTATTCATAATCCTATGATAATAGTTTTGGAATGCTTTTAAAGTAACGACAATCACCCACTCGAGTAGTTTGGCCCGGGGGCAAATCTACACCATTATAAAGGGTATGTAGATGGCATTGAGACAATATACAAAAAGTTCACACAACCGCAATATCATGCGGATAAGAGTGCTGTGTCTGGACTTAAATTCCTGATTCAAAACTAACAAAGCCATGTATTTTCATAATGCGCATTTTTTATCCTGGGTATTATGACAAGTCGCCATTCGCATTAGGCCGTCTGCGGCAACCCCGCTATGCAATCCGTTGCATTTTTGTGACCGGATGTCATTTTTGTCGAAGTCAACACACGTCGAATAGATCATAAAAGCTTTTGAGAGTTTTGTTTAATAGTTTTATTGGTGCGAACTCCGTCTGTCTGTTTGATTAGCTGTCCGCGCGGCCCACTCAATGGACCTACTATTAAAATGTAGGTATCTATTTTACATTTCGAGGGTGGCCATCTGCACATTCGCAGAATAAGAGAATTTTAAATCATAGCACGATTTCAATGCAATGTAATGAAAAATATTTCATTCCTTAATTATACATTTCAACAAACTGACAAGCATAAATTTATTTAGAATATTGATAAGATATGTTAATAATTTCATGTTTGCGCGTCAATTACACTCATATATTGGAATAATAAAACAATCATAAAGATACTCATTACTCAAATGCACCGCCTTCTATTCTCATGCTTATATAATGAGAATAGTAATTTAAATCCTATTTATTATGAATATAATTATCAATCGCACTTCTTAAAATCACAGCTGTTAAAATTTAAATAAACGAAGGATTATAATTAACTAATTGCATTCGCGAAATTATTAATTTTTCATTATATTATATTTTCCTAGCATAAATATTCAATTAACTATGTATGTCTATCAATTATTTGTGTCATATTATATGGAAAATAAAGGACTGTTTCGGTAGGTCTAATACTATGCAACTTTATTATGTTACATATCATAGTTTGGATGCCCTATTTATGGGTTAGTTGCGGTTACAAAATATATTCCAATTCAAACATAGTAAAAAAGATCGCAGCACAATAATAATTACAGAAGGATTCCACAACCACTTGTGAACCTCGCTGTAATTGCTCATATATTATATTATCTACCTACTCGACTATCAATCATCCCTTAAATTTGAGAAGGTGGGTTTCGTCTTACCTTATTTGTTTTATAACGACGTTAAGGCACACATTTCAAAAAATACCTGTATTATTATGTTATAAACTGAATAATACATTATTGGACCACCAATAATTTTGATATAAAGAACGTGAACATATAAAGAAAGTTCAATCGTTATTTAATTTTGATATAATATGTTTTTGAGAACATTGTACCGTCTTACCTTATTTCGTTGTAGTATTTTAGAACATGAGTTTTAAAATACTACAACGAAATGTGCGTGTGTTTCTTTTTAATTAACTAACAAACAAGTTAACTAATTAACAAACAATATTTCAATATCAATATCAAGAAAAGTGTTAGTGCTTTAACTTGAAATGGAAACATTTGATTGCTTTATTAATTGACGCTTGATAAAATAAGTTGTAAATCTATGGCTCAATATCAATGATGTCTTCCATTTACAGGAGAATGTTTCCTTCCCTGAGCGTTCAACTACGAGGGCTGAAACCCGACGAGCAATACGCAGTGTCGATTGAAATGTGGGCCACAGGCGGTGGAAGGTGGACCAGAGCGGGAGGCACTTGGGCGGCGGCCCCCCACGGACTCCACGCTCCGTCTCACGCCACCTCTCAATCCGGAGCTCTACATCCTGACAGTCCAGCTCCAGCAGCAAGATGGGAACAGCCTGTTAATTTCAATAGACTGAAGCTCACTAATAATTTAAATGACAACTCGGGAAATGTAAGTCTATATTTTTAATGATTTATTTTATTATATAGTATATTTGTCGTAAGGATATGTTCGGCAAATTTACCCTAGATCAAAATAAGAATCGATTATAACGTAAGTTTGAAGAGCTCGTATCGATAAATCTATTGAAGACATTATACTATGTAGATTATACAAACGAAGATTTAAAAAGTACACACAGTTGATTGCTCCAGAATGCTTTTGCACAAATTACTATCGGTCTGTGTTGTAAAAATACGGAATTTCTAAGATTAATGGGGCGCCAAACCATAGAGTACAAGTACCTGTGCTTAAAATATCTACGAGTTGGCGTTTTTGTAGGTCGCAAAGCAGACAGTAGCCAAATAATTGAGAGCGATACTGGAAAGTCATGTAACAATCTGGTTTCCGATATGACGTGGCGACTTGCATAATTGCAAAGGCGCCGGGTGCAGGAGCAGGTCGAGGATCGCGTCGCGCCCTCTCGACTCGGGCGCTAAGTGGCTTATCTGGTGTGAGCGCTCGCCCCGGCAGCTTTTCCAGTGGCGTAATATTATATTTAGTACACCGGATTAGAGGCACTTTCAGAAAATATTTGTTACATGAATATTTATTTAGGCTTTAAACTATAATATTTGTATTTTATAAATAGTTAATATGACATAATATAGTAGTTTTTATTTTTTAATCCATGTCCGCTAGCAATGTGGAGCATATGGCTTCCGAATGGACATCTCTATCTACAACTATCTTAACAGAAGTTTTTTTCGTCTACGAGGACTGTTTTTCATTCAGTCGCTCAATCTCACTTTTTTTAAAGTGAGTAATAGGGAAAGAAGGACAAGGCTAGAACAGAACTAGTGGTTGACTAATCTATCGCCATTGCTACACCCAGTTATTAAAAGATCAGAAGGATGGGTGGAGAGGAAATAATGTGAATTGAAATCACAAACACCCAGTCTTCGATCACAACTTTGAATTGAATAATTCTCAAATTCACTGTGATCTGACCGGGAATCGAACCCAGACCTGTGTGAGCGGTAGAGCAAGCTCTAACCATCTGGGCCACAGCAGGTGACGTGGTTTATGTGGAGCTTACTTTAGTAATAATGAAAAAAACGTATTTCAGACATAAACTTATTTATATGAAAGTAGCATCAAATTTTCTTTAAAATATTAATAAAACGCCGAACAGAATTTATGAATTCCGTAATACAATATGTGCGCCACTGGCAAAGAGATAAGCGCGAGATGCGACGAAGAACAAACAAAATAATGTACAACGAGCTGTAAAACTGCAATTAGCCACGCTGTGTGCACTTGGCGCCCCGGCCACTAAATCCCAGACCCATCACTTCGAAGCCTTAACTTCCTACCAACGCTTCCTTGATTCAGAGTTTCCAAAACTCTTGCAATTTTTAGAGTACTTTATTCAACTTTTTTGCATCAAAGAAACCACAGCACGGTTTATTTACATTCAAATGTTTATTACAAGACTATTTATCGAAAAAAATCTAATTCACACGAAATTACTTTGATCGTAAAGAATCATAAATATATTTGCTAATTTTTATACCATAATTTAAATGTATCGCTTACATTTTATAAAAGTAAGATGTCTATTTTATATGAATATATTATGTAGAATTCGTTATAAATTACCTAATATTAACATTATTGCTTGTGCTTGGGTCTGGGCTCGATTCCTGGTAAGGTCAATATCAAATTTAGTTTGAGACCTAAGACCTATCTATGGTGTTAATATTTGTGATGTAAATTTACCCTAAGTTAATCTAGAGAGACTTACAATAAATTCTCGAGTATTTCACTAATGATCTTTTAACTTAAAAAAAAAATACGTATATATTGTAATAAACATATTTAAATTGGTACACATATCAGCACCATGTGTCACACAATAAAAAATAATGCATCATTCATTAGTTAATTGTCTTAACTAATATCATATGACCTATTAAAAATATCAAAACTATAACAAGAAAATAACGAGAAAATGCGATTATCTTTTATTGGAATTAATACATTAACTTCAATTGATAGCGAAGAAGGCAGTTATCAGAGAAGACGCAAAAAAAAGAATGCTATGATTTTCTAAGAAACAAACGTTATTTGTATCCATGTACTGTACTTTAACAAACACTGGATTTGTACTTATGTCGCTAGCGCCACATTATTTGTGTGTTGTGAAAACTATTGAGGAAAAAAAATCGCTTAGGCGCCCTCAAGTACCTGAGATAATAAAAAACCTGCAATACTCACTGATTAAAATACCCTTTTTTGTTTACACAGTGGCAATAGGGGATTTTTTTAAATCTGTTAAAAACAGTCTGTCATAAAAAAAAGCTTTTGGAATCATGTATATTATATGAACACCTTATCGATTTTTCTAATAATTCGTTTTAAAATAAACAACGTTAAATTTGATATTTGGTATTAATCATGATTTGGGTGGTACCGAAACATTCCTCAGGGGCAATTAAGTAGTTTATATTGACTTTTAAGGATTGATTTTGACTTCGGCTATTACAGCTGTCAAAAGCACATTTAATTAGTTTAGTAATATTCAATATCAAGCAGGCAGGGAGGTCAACGAAAAAAAATACAAACAAAAAAACGGCGAGTGGTCTACAAAAGCTTAGCAATTATTTCTCTATGGGAAACCCATTTAAAAAGAAAACTAAATAAAAATGTAATAATGTGATTTTTACATCCCCTGATATGGATAATACTCGTGATGACTCAATAGCCAATACTTACGACATATTAATGAGTAATCTTTTTTTCCTTTTCCTCAGATTGTCCTGACGTCAATGTACAAGTATCAGCCACGGATTCGCGTGACTCGCGTAGGAGGTCCGTGGCCTGCTGAAAAGTGTTTCGTCTTCCCAGAAACTGAATTCATCGCGGTTACGGCTTACCAGGTAATACATTAATTTAATTACGAACCTTTAAATTCGTGAAATGGCCATTTCAACAGCTTTTATACGAATCATTTCAGTCATGTAGGTTAGTTCCCCGACAATTTTATTGCAAAGTTATTTCCCGAAGCAGTATAATAAAATAAATAACTACAAATATTACGCATAAGCATTTCTTTGTGAACTTTACAAAATATATAAACACAAGTCTGAATCAAACACCATCGACAAACTTTATTCTGTCTCTAATTTTCTTTTTTCTGCAATTTTATGATAACAGATAATGTTAATTACCTATGCTATACTTTGACTATAAAGTGGGATGAAATTGTAATAATGATTCATTATTTTAATGTGGATACTAGGTACTATTTACCTGTGTATTTGCGATCATACAACAAAATTTGCGTTAAATAATTGAGCACTCTTCCATTTTTCTTAATAGCATATTTAATGATATGTCGTAAAATATAAAAGCAGTCACTTCGAGGACATACCTGTGTCTATTTTACTCAGCATACGTGCAGTATTCCTTCTAAACGTAAACAAAATAGTGCATTCAATTTAAGGCTAGTAAAAAATACTATTATAGATACGTTTCACACTGTGGCGATTTTTTCCGCATATTAAAATCTACCCGATTTGATTGAACGTACAGAACTTCCAGGGCCGTATGGAAAATATTATTTATAAAGATCATTTAATACAGTTATATTATAAATATATAAATATAATGTGTCAATCTTGAAAAAGCTATCTAAATACTAGCAATATATTTTCCGTTAATATAATATGTATTGTATTATGTTAAATCGAATTACATTACTAAGATCAAAGATTTAAGATTTTAATCAAAGTTTGAGCAGTAAAAAAATGAGATTTTCTTTTCTTTACCGCTCGATATATAGACTTGTAGATCAGACCATTAAAAGAATACGTATGAATTTGATAATAAATGTTAAGACTGTTAGAAGTCAAATTCAGGATATAATTTGGAAAGGTCTGTTTTCTTTTCGATAGTGTTAATTTGCTCAGATCTTTTTTTCTTAATCGATTAGTAAAATGCCAGTCGAATAATTAATGCATTCCTAATTCTTAGCTCTCCAATTTATATACAGTGGAATCCCAATCTATGGGGCTCCTTCAAAAAACCATGACTGCAGGAAAGTCCAAAAACCCAATGAACAATAATAACACGTATTTCCCAATGTTATATAAAAATCTTTAATTATTAGAATGTTTTAATGGCAAGGAAAAAATAATGACATTTATATTTTAAACAAAAAATCTTTTATAGTAAGTTGCCTTTTAGCAGTATTGCATCATCTGCAGAACCAAAAACGTTATAAATTATAAATCTTATAATACCAAGTCAACGTAAATAATGTTTTATATCTTTATTATTCTAATAATCGGTACTGGCTATAGCTTGATCAATCTTATAGCATAAACTTAACCAAAAGATCCCCCGATACAATATTGGTTAGTTTTTGGTTCCCATGGTCGGCTTTTACAAAGATACTCGAATAAATTATTCGGCCGGTGATTTCGCAAAGACGGCTGTAAAATACAATTCTTTACAAAGGCTCCGCGTGTTATTATATCAGGGATAATCCTGGGCGGCGCGTTATCCTGACACAGGGATTGAGTTCGCGCATGAGATGACTCCTGCGTCGGCTGCAATTTTGTCTTATTTACTCCACAATAAGCAAAGTAGTAAAGTAGTAAAGGCGCGTCCATAACACACAATTACGATTTTACCGATTCAGAAGATTTGCTTATCTGAAATAAGACTTCTTTTACATTTTTATATTTTATATACATGCCTCACGTGGAATAATATATAATATTTAAACGATACAATCAAACAGAATTATCAATAATCTAAAAATCTCTTTCCGACTCTCAGTACCAACAACATTACGTATTTTGCTGAATATTTACACAGAATTTTCATACCGTTCCCACTAGTAGTCGCTTATATTTCTATTTAGTTTTTAAATTTATTTTTTGTTATCTTAGATTAAATATAAAATAACGTCATGTTGCTACTTTTTTACGAACCGCAAATGAAAATTGTATTTCCAAATGAGCTTATTCTACTTTATCAAATTGTTGGCAAATGCTAAAAAAGTGATAACGGTGGTGGTGTGAAATATATATATTGTATTTCCTGTTGCAAATTGTACGTACTTCAAATTAATGAGCTATTTTTAATTAAATTTACTTATTGACTAGCAGGACGCCATTGTTAATACACTTGTTCCATTAGTCGACTGGAATAAAAAAAATGCTACTTACACCGATTTTGAAATTGATTTTCATTCATTAAATATTTTCCAAAAATTTCTGATTTCGAAATTGACGAGAATAACTAATTTTCGTAAAACAATGGAATTAATACACGTCGGAAATACCCCCATCAAATACAACTTACAATTAATAGCAAAAGAAACATAAAATTTACTAACATAAATTGTTTTCAAATTGAATCTAGTTTTTAGTTTTGTTTTAGAATGTTATATTAACTTCATCTCAATACATACTTATATGTATTTAACTCTTTTAATCCAACCTTATTTATCATAGTACATGCTACAAATCCGAATCAGCTTGATAGTTAATCAACGATGCAAAAAATATTTTTTAATGTCTTAGCATATTGCATACATTACAAATAATCCAGCTACCTAATTTTTGTTCTAAATCTGCTGGTAAAAAGTAATCACGAAATATTTCGGGCTTAAAATTCTTGCAATACGTGGACGAGCATTTAGCTTCGCATCAGTGCTAGTGCAGGCTCTAGTGGGCCGGCGACAGAAGAGTCCGGCGCCGAAACGTTTACACGGCATGCAAAAAAAATACAAACACTTGTGACGAAAACACTTTTACTCCGGCGGGAAAGATGCAGACTGTAGACATGAAAGGTTACTCGCCGGTTTAATTTTAATTGCTTTGTCTCTTTGTTTAAAATTTCCGTCTGAAAACGTCGCCCTCAGACGCCGCCTGCAATTCGACGACGCCTCGTGAAATCTGATATTACATCTTCTTCCTTAATTTCTACCAACGACGGAAGCTTTTTTTATGCGCGTGCCGAGACATGAAACAAGTGTATACCGGTTTTACTCGGATGTGTTCAATTAAAATTAAATTTCTCGTATGATAATAATTCTCGTAGATATTCTAAGATACAGCGATAAGCTCAACAATAGCGTTCTTTATTCCACATACCATATTTTCTTTACTACCAACACTCAAATTTTAATTCGATATTGAAGTTTCATCAGGCAACGCCAGTCGATATTATAAATTATATTTCGTTCATATAAATAACAACTCTTAACACACAGAGGCGGATTAAGCACATGGGAAACCCCAGGCGCAATACAATTTGGAGGCCCTTTTTTTCGGATAACATGAAAACGTCAGAAAATTCAATGTAAAATAATAAACATTTATTAAAATCTGAAAAAAAGTTTATGGGTTATGTAAATAATATAACCTTTTTTGAGGCCCTAGAGATTTGGATACCCTTCATTTGATTTTCGGTTAATCCGCCGCTGTTTATATCATAGGTTCCCAACCTTTTTCGGGTGGCGACTTCTTAATATAAAAGCCATGTGACTAGCGACCCCCCCCCCAGGAATTCGAAATCCTTTTTTTAGCTCACCGGGGAATTTCAAATCCTCGATGTGCTATATTGTTAAAATCTAAAAAAAGTTGGCGACCCCCCAGGAAAACCTTGGGGGTCGCGACCCCCAGGTTGGGAACCCGTGGTTTATATAGATACTTTAAATGCCTCCACTAGTCCTCATGCACACCACATGTTTCCTACTCTGTATGTAATAATCAATGACAATAAATACAGACTTTCGGTTCATTACCCAGTTACAGTGGCGGATTACCCCATAAGCATATATTTTAAATATTTCTTCTATTTTATGTAGAATTTTGTAAAGATTTTATGTTATTCAAATAAAGAGGCCTCCAAATTTTATTGCGCCTGGTGCCTCTCTAAAGCTTGATCTGCCACCGCCTATTTAAATGCCTTATTGAAATAGAAAGTAGTACCATGTTCAAAAAACCAAAAACAAAAGTATATCAATTTTCGAGTAGTAAAACTAATCTGTTTTTTCTTTCTATTGTTCACAGAATGATCAAATCACCAAATTGAAAATCGACAACAATCCATTTGCCAAAGGATTTAGAGAATACGGACAGGGCCGCTGCAAGAGGAAAGCGAATTCACCGCTTCTAGGGAAAAGTGCTGACAGTTCAAGATCCACCACGGAAGAGCGATCAACAGAGAATCTCTCTACGGAATCAAAAGAAATGCCACTCGAAAAGATTTCAAGGCAATCACCGCCCTCTCCAAATCAACGAATAACTTCAGAATCACACATCGATGACTCTGGCAGATCTGCAGTATCAATCGCATCATCAAGAGTATCGACCTGCAGTTCATCTTTCTCTAGCGAATCTCCTCGACCAAACAGCATCAGTCCAATCCCTGAATATCCACAGCACCTCTCTCCTGAAGAAGCAAGATACCTTCAATTAGCAGAATGGGCACGTTGCGTTATGTATGGTGGCAGTGTTTGGATACCAGCAGTTCCTCTACCTCAGCCACCACCTTGCTGGCACTGCCCCACTCCTCCATCACCACCCTCTCCACCTACTCCTGCCTGCCGCCCTCTACCACCACCCAAAGGAAGCAGTTTTACTATAAGGGCTCTTATAGGCGAAAATTAATATAGCAACAATACCAATAATATATGATTATATGTCATTCCTTTTTTACTTAGTGGCAGTCCATAAATTATGTCTTATTTTATGACCTACCTTTCTCCGCCATCACAAAATGTTTTACCCTGATCTCTAAATAATGTCTCAATTTTTACCCCCTCTTTAAGAGATTCAATATCAAGTTCAACATAGTCGTCACGAAATATCTTTCTTAAAGATAAAATGAGATTTGTAGCATCAGATTATCTTCAAGACTTCCCAATATGACGTCATATATGGACAGTCACTATTTAATCCAATTGCCATAAGCTTAAGATGCTCAGCCCTATCTGGGCTTTTGTATAATGTTATAATATGTGATAGTAAGAGAAGGAACAAATTTGTGAATAGACTGCTAGTCTTAAGTTTGTAAATATGTAAGTATGTATTGTAATACCATTAGTGCAAATATATTTCTATGTATCATTAAAATATACACTCAACTAATGTAATGTTCCTATATATGTATAGATAATTCATACAATTAAATGCTATGATTCTTGTAAGACGATTCTAAGTATTTTCACTGATAAAATTTAATTCTGTGACAGTGAGGATTGCAATGTTAGGTTTAAATTGACATATTCATTCATTTGAACACATATTAATTACGACGATTGTTTTATTGTTAATAAACATTGAATAAACATAAAAACGTTTTTGAATCAATTAATCCTTTTCCCATGTCTCCGATGTATCAAATAAATATGTCATGTTCATGTTCATGTTACTCAAAAACATTGACATTTGAAT
Organism: Himalopsyche tibetana; assembly: GCA_030503985.1. NCBI lineage: Eukaryota > Metazoa > Arthropoda > Insecta > Trichoptera > Rhyacophilidae > Himalopsyche > Himalopsyche tibetana. The sequence continues at coordinate 26,233,385 of JAPJYX010000019.1, read as the reverse complement.
AATATTTATGTATCATACTTTCTCAATAATAAGACACACTCTTGTTTTTAAATATCAAAAATATTTTATTTCATTACAAATTTTCAAAATTTGACAAAAAATAATGCTGCAAAATCGCATAAAGTATACTGGCAGGCCACGTGTTTGACACGCCTGATGTAAATCAATCCTTCAAATAAAACTGTATATTTATGGAAAAAATTGATTTCATAGATGGATAAACCGCAAACCGGATAGTCCGCACATGGATAATTGCGAGTTTTCTGTAATTAGAATAATTCTACAATTAGTCTTAGCTAAGATATACATATTAAAAAAAATATTTTCATAATGATAATAAGGTCTTTATTGTAACAGGTGATATATTTTATACAAAAAAAGAATAATGTTGTCAATTATCAGTGGCGGATTAAGCACGCGAGAGGCCCCAGGCGCAATAAAATTTGGAGACCCTATTTTGCGGATAACATAAAAATTTCAAAAATTCCATGTAAAATAATAAAATTATATTGAAATCTGGATAAAAATTATATGGGTTATATTATGCGCCTCATTCGATTAAAGAGTAATCCGCCACTGCAAATAATATAATAAATCCGATGTAGCTATTTAGACAAACTTATTACAAAGTTATTGGTACTTTAAAATACGGAGTCAAAATTAAAACCATACCAATTAAATTTCATGTAGTTTATGTAAATTAAATTAATCTCGCTTATTCCCGTTGAGAATGTGTGATTGTGATATAGAAACAAGCACTGTATGCTGATGATGTGTAACCCTGGTCAAATGGAATATTTACAATCTACACATATGCAATACTTCAAGGTATTACTTTTGATAGACATCAAATCAACTAATTCTTTTTATCAATAACCTTTCTCAGGTCTAATGTTGCCGCCAAGGTGTGCACATTTCCCATAGTGTGGCCGCACACATTTTTCAATTCCCCGCACAGGCCGCACATTTAAAAACAATATTTAAAAACGATGTTTGTTCTACCAAAAAAATATGCAAATAATGGGTTGACTTGCTGGACTCTAATGTAATAAAGCACCAAGCAATAAGGTATGAATAATATTATAATTGATGCGGCATGATATATTAACAAATGAATTTATCAAACGTCCTACCTTTACACCTGCGCACACTTTTTGTTTTTGCTGAAAATTAACTGCACAAAGTAGTGGATGGTCCGCACACACAATATAAAAATTAGAGGAAACATTGCTCAGGTCACATAATTTGTAATAAACAAACAGTACATAATGTATATTTAAAAACAAAAAATATAATTTTTTTATGCTAAAATGAGGTAACAATCATCATACATTAATTAACTAAAACAAAAATAGATGCCATAATTCTACGTCATCCAGGTACAACCAGTGGCGGATTAAGTACTCTGGAGGTCCCAGGCGCAATAAATTTTGTAGGCCCTGTTTTTCGAATAACATAAAAGTGCTGTAAACCTCTTCGTCAAATAATAATAAATATTTAAAACTGAAATTAAAATATAAGGGTTTATATAATATATGCTATCTTTGAGGCCCCCAAGATTTAGAGGCCCCAAGCGCGCGCCTCTTGCGCTTATGGGGTAATCCTCCACTGGGTACAACATAACCACTAAAAATATCAATGGTTAAAGTAAATCATTGCACATCATTCAAAAATCAACACTTAAACTATATTAAAAAAATAAAATACTCATTTGTACTAAAACACTTTTATTTGATATGAACAGGACCGGTTATAACGCTCAGTACTAGTTCAAATGAGTATTTTATTTTTTGAATGTAATGCCTTTCCACCAAGTATTGACAGTGAAAACCCTAAAAGTGACTTAAAGTATACAAAAGCTAGAGACAGTAGCGGATTAAGCACACGAGAGGCCTCAGGCGCAATACAATTTGCAGGCCCTATTTTTTGGATAACATAAAAACGTCGAAATTTCAAGTAAAATAATCAAAAAAAAACTGAACAAAAAGTATGTACAGTAAAACCCCCATTTACACTATAGTCGGGACCGTGTAATTGGGGGTGGGAATCTCATACAAAATTAGGGATTTGGTTTTTTTTCGCGGAAAATGCAAAACTAAGATTGCCTTTAGTTTTTCAAAAAAAAAATAACAAAATATTTAGTTTTTGTAGTAGTAAATATCCCGCACACAGACAGACGCCCAGCTATGCGTGTATTGAATTCACATACGCTAGCCAACATTTGACTGTATGTGCGACAGTGGAATGCGACCGTGCAATTGGGAGATTTGCGGCGAATATTTCAACCCAGCGCGCAATTCGGGGTAGTGTTATTGGGGGTTCCACTGTATATGGGTTATATAATATAAGCCATTTTTGAGGCCCCTAAGATTCGGAGGCCCAAAGAGCGCGCCTCATCCGCTTATAGGATAATCCGCCACTGGCTAGAGATATTTGTTCAAGCTTTTACCCCCTGAATTTTGATTGATTTTTATTGATGATGTTGTGTTTCACAGACCTGTCAATTTACAAAATTAGGGCTTAACGGGTTAACCTCTCAAGTTTTATAATATCTAATTCTTAAATCACAGAGATATAGTGTTCTATTATTTTAAAAGGAACTAATAATTCGTAATTTTAAAAATAGTAAAAGAAAACTTATGGGAAAATTTGTCAAATCAAACTTACTGAAGTTTCCTACTATAATAACATGATAATATTATATTTGTGCCACAAACCAGGAATAAAAAGCCTCAAGATTAGTTATTGAATAATAATTGGAAACTAAACATTTACTAAATTAATATTTATAGTAATTTACAACTCGTATTTTACATACATTTTATATTTAAAATTTGGTTCGTTTGCTATTTAGTTTTCATTTTTCACTACATAATCTCGCAACTCTTTCAATTGATCCCAGAAGACCAAGACAAGCACCGTGTGTGGACCTAGGCGTAAATATGAAGGCCCTAATCCCTTATAAAATCCAAGGAATCCTTCCGTCTTCGACATTTTTACAAAACAATCCACGACACCTTTATAAAGGAGCCCCCCACCTTTCTGATCGACACCTGAAAATTAAAAAAAAAATCAACCAATGATTATACTCAGATATTGTTTCTTTGCATATGTCTATTCTTGGTGGATCGTAGCACAGCAATCAACGTTGTTGGCTTCAGTGACAGATCTCACGGGTTTGAGTCCCAGTATGAATAGCATTTTCAATATATTTATTGATTTCTGTTGAAAAGCAATGGATGTTTGGGATTTCTAGGTATGGTAGGGTGGGGGGTGGGGGGAATTTTATGACATCACAAACATCCATGCCTTCGAAAAAAAATCGAAAAATTAATTGAAAAAATGCTATTCTTATTGGGATTCGGACCAGTGAGGTCTAGAATGAAAGCCAATGACGTTGACCACTCTGCCATGGATCAAAAATAATACTCAGATATGGTTTTCAATGATACTAATCAGTACCTACAGCGTATAAAAATATTCCTGACCTTGATTGTATAATCTAGTAGCCACAACATCAAATGGTGTCATCAATAAAGTCATGACGATTCCACCTAAATTCGCAGCCACAAATGTCGTAAGGAGAGGAGAATTGGGGAATATATTTTTATCAGTCAGATATTCCTTGCATCTACTAAAAGTGGCTAGTTGAGATGCAGAGCCGACAGCTGCACGGGGAATTGATGATATGACACCCCTGTATAGTCCTTAAAAAAATAAAACCTTTCATCACTTATTGACATACATTAATACCAAGGTACTGAATTTAAGATTAAGAAATAATTGAAAAACGTATCAGGACCCTCCAACATAACTAAGTATCAGCAGGCCTCAAGATCAATGACCAATGTTATGAGCCTCACATTTGAAACTCTTTATATGATACATCAATTTTACATATTATCATTTGTTTAACAACACTCGCGGTTAGCTCGAGTAGAAACAACAAACATCCATGCCAAAGATGAAATCAATATTGATCTTGCTGAGATTTGTATCCGAAGCCAGCACACCGCTCTTAACACTAGACCACAGAGACCGATGATGAATTTTGAATGGATACCTTTGACTCCATCACTCTTGTAAATTTTCACTAAGGCTTCGCTCATTCCAGTGTGTTTGTGTTGATATCCCACTGCAATATTAGAAGCAGCTTGTGCTTGCAGTTGAGTTTTTGTCAAATAGAATGGACTGCCGGATGCCGCGCCTAGAGTTCCTCCCAAGGCTCCGAAAAATAAGCTAGGCAATAGTCGTGTCTCACCGGAACTATTTCTTATCAGTCCAAAGCTATCAGCCACTTGGTATGTGCCCAACCTGGAAGATTAGTTCAGTGTAAACAATGTAATTGCATATTTTAATGAATAACTAAGTCAAAGCTAACAGAAAAGTTTTATGGTTTTATGACCAATCAAGCTGTGAAAGCCTAAAAACTTTTTACATCCAGATAATTCAAAAATAAAATAGTGTCTGAAATTTCATAATGTAACTTTTGATGATCTATAAATCTTACATGTTTGTTCAATGATAGTTTTATGAGTTTGAAAGTTTCCTGCGTTCTTCAATGCATCTATCAATAATTTATTCTATTACATGAGTGTACTCCTAATGTAATAAATGTGTGCCAGATGGTGCATGTGCAGTGTTTCAGATAAATCAAAAAATATGTAGTTATCATACATATTGTAATTTAATCAGTTACTTCTTTTCTCTACGTCTTTTAAACGTAGCTTAAATATCTGCGCTGTTAATTTTGCCATGTACTTATCATTTTTTTAAATAATAGATGGACTGGTATTCCCAATCAAACTATTATACATATTTAACCAATCTTAGATTATCTCCCATATTAGTCCTTTTACCAAATCAATAGTTGTAAATCTTACCTAAAACCATTCAAAAATAATTGGAACCACAATGCAGGAACCAGCCCCTTTTGGAGTGCAGTTATTCCATCATTTCGTGCGATAGCCCATAGTCCATGCGGAACGTTTCTGTAATGAATGGCATATTTTCCTCTTGCCTCTAGCTCTCCTTGTAACTGCATTCTAGTCTTAACAACTTCCAACGGATTAGTGAAAAGACAAGCGCACATCGCGGCAACACCTCCGATTGCGAAATCCATTGTTCAAGCCTTAAATTTTAAAAAACTGTTTGCTTAGCATCGATTTAGTTAGAAACACTGTTTAAGACCTCCATTATGATTCTTGAGTTATTTTATGGTTGATGTAGTATTAAAAACTGTTTATTGAATCTTAACAGATATATTGAAACATTCAGCAGTGAGAAATTCTTCACGGAGAATAATGGAATCAAATTGTTTAATGCAAGTTACAGTGGAACCCCAATCTACCGTTCCCGCATGGATCGTTAATTTTTTAGTCATGGAAAAAAAACCCATAAGAAATCGTATAAATATCAGGGTCACATCACAGATATTATCCTGATTGACTGTTTTTGTTGAATATTTCTCATTTTACTCAGAAGCGCGTTCAACCTAAGCTAACTGGTTTGTAGGAAAAACCAAGACTTCAAGTGCCAAATGGCAAAGAGGTGACTTAGTATTAAAGATTTTTTAAAAAATATCTTTTACACTAATGTCTTCTTATTTAAAGCTTCTCTGAATTTTCGTTTTTATTATAAAGGTCCCTTAAAAAATGTAGAATCAGGGTTTCACTGTATTGTAATTGAACATGGAAGGTAAAACACACTGTCTCTGGTTGTAAAATCAACCTTTGAATGGAATCAGAAATGAGAAATTAAATGAATAATCGCGAGATAAAGTGCAACAACTAAAAATGATGTGACATATTAATAGTTATGAATTCTTAAATATGTGTATGAATGGAATAAATAATAAAATTTATGTTAAATGAAACAAAGTTGTGATTTCAACATTTTATTATAACAAGTGCAACAACAAAAAATTAGTAACAAAACCGATTACAACTAAATATTATTCTAGTGACTAAAAATTTTATGAAAAACAAACAAGTATTTAAGATCTATTAAGGCTTCCTGTGCTCTAAAGAATAATATAGTTCATATTCTAACAGATAGCTGACTAAGCATTATTAGATAATTCAAAATTATTTTTATTACACTTGCAACCTTTAACAACTTTTGATGAATTGAACTATGAGCAGTTTTATTTAACTTTGGCTTTATTAAAATAGGAACTAGATTGAATAGGACTTTTTTTGATTAGCTATGAGATAATAGTTAGGTTAAAATGAAATTCCTGTTTATTGGGTAGATAATAATCATGATCTCATATAGTATTTTGTGTTCATTTGTCCATCATTCGAAATCAAAGCTGTGTTTTTTTAAACAAGATCAGCAGTTTAATAATCTGTACCCAACACAATTACGTTTCGAATATACAGACCATCCAATACAATCACGTGTTGGGTATTTTAGACTGTTCAAAATAAGTACTATGCGTGCGGGAATAGCATTATTTATGTAACATAATCTAAATAAAAATACTGTTTGACATGTTGTCAATCGTGTTTATTGTTTTCATACCTTTTGGTACGATATACTAGTGCAATCAAAATTGGTTTAATTAATACTGAAAATATTGTTTATAATTTGTACTAATCATAATTACGTAAGGAAGAGTTCCAATATTCGGAATGTGTCTTCAAATAAATAATATAATTACTATCATTAGAATACTATAGAAAACTGTTTATCTATAAAAAGCATTTATGCGTGAATTATTACAGTATATTAAAGTAGTATCCAGGCTGTCAGTGTGTTGCAAGGCTAAAATTTTAACTGTAATTAAGTATTCTTTGGTCATATTTTGAATAGATATTGTGAGGAAAATTACCATAAAAGTAACCCCTTTTTCTTCAGCATCTTAATGATATGTAGAATGTATATTTTGCAATATAATACATCACTTTTTCTAATGTTGACATGTTTCAATGCATTAGAAAAACTTTGGTTTAAATATTCTGAATGCATCAGAATAACCAAATAAAACAAATTCGATGTTTTTACAGTAAAAATACATTTTTAATGTAAATTATAAATAAAACAGATCTATCTTTGGTGGAATACATTAAATAAATAAATCTCAATTGAAATTGCATGTGTACTTATTGAAATTGAAAAATAATAATGAATAATATTAGACGATTGAATGAAAATGATTTTATGTAATAAAAACTGCATAACAAAATAGCAAACATATATTTCATATCAGAAGTCGATCATTTTTTTTATGAACAGTAAAAAATAATAATTCAATCAAGATACATCTATGACACATTTCATTTAATACAGATAAATATAAAAATAAATTTTTGGTAACATTCAGCGAAATAAACATTTCTTGTCAAAAATTCCAAAACTTTTGAGGACTTACAATACCATAATTTTCAATGATATAAAGTTTACATTTTTAAAATTAAACAATGACAAAAAAATAAATTTCAATTGAAATATATAAAATAAATGAAGTGGTTCTATGTCCCGTTACATATTATTGTAAAAGATCTTTTAAGGATTCCCAGAATACCAGTAGCAAAACGGAATGTGGTCCCTGCCGAAGATACGAAGGGGCAAACCCTTTATAAAAGGCTAACAAGCCTTCAGTCTTTGAAATTTTCCATCCACAGTCGACTAGACCGTTATAATATAGTCCTTTGCCTTGGCTGTCAACTCCTAAAAATTAATAAAAATATATTAATTTCATTTTAAAGAAGCAACGAAAGAAGATGAAATTGAAGTTGAAGCTCTGTTTTAAAACAATAAAACTAATTGTTCCAGCTCGTGCAGTCTCAAGTGTGTGCCACTGTTAAGAGGTCTGCACGGGCCCGGTCCTGGCCTTCGGGCCCTTACTCGGCCTTTATTATACCCGGAATGAATTTATTTCTTCAGCAAAATATTTCAGACTATGTTCGTGTCAAAAGTCAGCCATGCAGTAATATTATTCGTAACGAAAAGTTACTATTCGAAATGTAAGAAATAGAGGATTGTATATTGTTGTAAATTTGTAAAAAACGGGTTTTTTTCGGGCTGTGGAATATAAATCTTGGCTTCGGGTCGGATTCGGGTAACAAGTGTGGTAAGGCCTGGCCGGGCCTGAGTCTTTCTGGCTCGGACCGGGTAATTTTGTAAAATTTCGGCTCATGCAGACCTCTAGCCACTGTGGAAGCAGAATTCATCATAAAAGAAATTATACATTATCGCTGTGATTGAAAATGCTTCTCTAGCGAATTTATTGTGCAATGAACGCAGCAACTATTTGATCACCCAAATTACTATCCCCATGTCATATAGAACCCCCTATAATGACACCCCGTACTATAAAGCCCCTACTATTTTTAAGACACTTTTTCTTACAGTGACGTTACCCCCTATAATGACATTGGTTTTGAAGGGCGTATGTGAGGTGTCATCCGAGAATTCATAGACGGTGATTCATCGACGAGGGGTATTCAAACTATAAAGTAAGATAATATTTTTTCTACTTTCATATCTAGGAAACGTATTATGATCAAGTAAATCTACGCACATGTTTTTTTCATTAAAACTGTGTACGTATATGAGTATGTACAATAATTCATAATTTTTTAAAATTTCATAATTATCAAATTTCACAATGATAGATCCTGTTAGCATCGATTTTTTATTTATTTTTTCTTCGTGATATTTTTTAATCCTTTTTTTTAACTTTTTAATCCTATTTCTATTTAAAAATCTGTTTTTCTTTTGGTTTTTTAAGCCATGTCGACTATTAAACCCAAAGATAAACAGAGGAGGAAACAGTTCTCATTGGATACAAAAGGCCAAATGCTGGATCGATTAAAACTGGGTGAAAAAATATACAAAATTGCTGATGAATTCAATGTTAAACACTCTACAATCATTGGAATTCAAAATAATGAAAATTATAATAAAAATTTTAAAGAAATTGAGCGACCGAAAAAACAATCTCGATGGAACGTAATATTAGATGATGATACGGATAGTGATTAAATTATATAAATTATATTTAATTATATATTATTTTTTCATATTATTATATATCTATGTATCTTTTTGAGAAATAAAATATGTTCCTGAAATAAATTTTCATTATTCATCATATGCTAAAGCATTTTATAAAAAAGCTGTTGCGTTGAACTTCCCTATTGCACGTTGCGGAAAGATGACTCATTCAAAATACGAATGTCGGTCGCTCATCGCCGCGTTCAAGTATTTAATGCTGGATATCGTAAAAAATCGTCAAAAAGTTCCAAAAAAAAGGGAACGTTTAATCTACTGATTTCCTTCAAATTGAAAAAATACTAACCCCCTATAATGACCCCCTTTCTCGTCACAGTAGGGGGTTCTACTGTACTTGATTCTCCAAAAGATATATTATAGATACATTTTGTTAATCCATGTCTGCTCCCAATATGGAATGTATAGCCTCTTAATGGAGGTATCCCAATAGATTTTTTTACTCAGTTGCTCGACCTCTCTTTTTCAAAGAGAGTAAGGATATAAGGATAGGACTAGGTCAGGGCCAGTGGTTAACTAATCACTCTCGATATGCCTGTTTTTTTTAGGATAGGATGGACATTTTATCTTAGAGAGTGAAAATAAGAAAAATACAAAAGTTAATCAAACAATTTTTTAACATCTACATTCAACACACTAGACATATTAATAACTACTTTGAAAGATGTCAAACCATATAAATTTTGTTGGATTGCGAAGTTGTTGCTATAACGTCATTGGAGTTAACAATCTATAAACTTATATTTTCAAGCATTCAACAACAAATCGGCTTCAAAAGGGACAAATAAAGGTATCTCATTTTTCTCTACCATTCAGAAGAAACAAAAATTTCCCCAGTAATGTTACTTATTTTTAAGCAGGTGCAAATAATTCATATATTTTTTTCATTATCTTAAAAGAGGATGATTTGACTTATTTATTTGTTGATTGTGTAAATGTTTTTTTATAAATTTGTTTTCAGAAGATTTATATTGAAATATCTTTGCATCCACTCATATCGATATGAATCTTGATCACTTTATGTAATATTTTATTTTATATCCAGTGCCATATTTAACTAAAAAACACCAAAAATCAATCATAAGGGGCCAAAATGTCCACTATTTTTTTTTATTATAATGATAAAATATTACTTTAATGATTGTTATTTTACATATTATGTTTGTACTACTACTTTTTGGTTAGTGGTCCACAGGATTCTAAATTATGAATTTAGTGGTCCGAAAGATTTGCGACGGCTATCCTACAATTTTAAAAAATGTATTAGTTTCAGAATTTTTCGGTTCGCATGCATAAAAACATTATTTTGAAAAGACACTATGGAGTGATGTTATAATGAGATATTTCAAAACTATTCATACAAACGGTATGAACCCACCCAAAACACCAACTATTACTTATTTATACAGAAATTTGATTTTATGCATATCATAACAAAAAAAATCAAGTGCAGAGGTTAAGATTAATAATTATTAAGTATAAGCCAAGCAAGCATAAAGCAGCCCACACGTGTTAATGATAATAGCAGGCATCGATGCTCAAAAGCTAATTGTCTCAATCCGATATTTTTAGCGTAAACTTATGGTTAATGACAAAACAACACTGTATAAGATATGTGATATAGCCACCTTGATTATAAAGTCTCGTGACAATTACATCCATAGGGGTCATTATAACAGCCTTTACAAATCCACCAAGCATACTAGCGACAAACACCAGAGTTAAAGGTGAATCCGAAAATAAGTCATTTTCTTTTAGCATTTCTTTAGATCTGTTTTAAGATTAGGAAAGAGAAATATTATAGTATATACCCCATAATTAAAGTTACCTTTATAGAGATAAATATAATAACCAACTTCAAGATATGATTTAGGGGTTAATTATATAAAGTGTATATAGTTTTTAAAAATGAATAATTCTACATTTAATTGTGTTTTTTTCTACAGATAGTTCGTGGGATTCTATCCGGTGGGTTGTTGAAAATGAAATAAAGCAAACAATTAAAATAAAAAGCCAGAATAGAGTAAATAGTAAAAGTGGAATAATATATATATATATTTTTTTAATTTTTAAAAAAATATTTGACATTACAGCTTACGCCAATGCGTCAAATATTTGAAAGTTTTTAAGTTGAAAGATCATACGAGATATACTCGATGAGAAATTTTTGTAAGTCACATGAGATTAACTCAAGGAGAATTGACGTCACAAACACCCATGTCTTAGATCTCAATTGAAAAATTTCCAAAACCAAATCCAATTTGACATTGACCTTACCGGGAATCGAACGCAGACCCACCTGATCGGTAGAGCAAGCTCTAACCAACTAGACCACAGCGGGCAACTGTATGGCGAGTGACTGAATCTTAACTAGTTACTGGGTAGATGGTTTTGAGTTCAATATTTTTACCCTTTATCGGAGATACTCAATTTAAAAAATCAGATGCATTGATTTTTTCAAATCATTTAAAATATGAATTAAGAAAATGAAGCCATGGAAAATCTTACAGAAAGGACTTACAAACTGTAATTACACCCGAGTATATTAACTCAATTTTTTTCCAAGATACTATAGGAGAGCACCAAAATTACTTTTGAATAGACAAATTATTAAGCAGAGTTGCTAAGCGACCCATGGAATATGGGCATTTTATATCGAGACACCGATAATTAATACCTGCTGAATGTAGCGATTTGCGACGAAGATCCTATTGAATTCCTTAACATAGTGCTAAATGCACCTCTCCATAATCCTTTTAGTCCATATTTGGTATAAATTTTCTTTAAGGCTGTGTAAGTGCTATTGTGGCCATGCTGATAGCCGACAGCAATGCTCATATGTGAATAGGACATCAGTTGGGTTTTGACCAGAAGAAATGGACTTCCGACTAAGGCTCCGGCTGCTCCGGCGACAGCCCCGAAGAAAATGCTTCTCAACAAATTACTTTTGCCTTTTTCATCTCTAATAAGTCCATATGAATCAGCAGTCTGATAAATGCCAAGTCTGTGAAATCAAATGCAATGATAAATACCACAAAGAAGAGTAAAAATAACCATTTTACACAAAGTTTGCCATAACTTATTAAATTAGAAAAATATAAATTGAACCAACTCTTCTGTTCCAACAACTTCCTATATGACTTATCTATATATATATTTTATTATTTAATATAAAATTAGTACTGTACTACTATAAGAATGATATCTGAGATGTAGTAACAACCAAATGCTATAAAATCTAATTGATCTATATTTTTCACTGATGGTATATCTTAATTTTAACCATTTTGTATATTGGTTGTCTTTGTGGCTATGCTGAACACAGCTATAATACTTATTTTTTGGCCGGGTATCACTTGAAAGCATTTAAATAATTCATCAAAGGTTTAGACACAGTGGAATTCCGATCCAATGCTTTTTAAGAACACCTCAAAAAAAAAAACAATGAATGTGGGAAAATCTCAAAACCAACGATAAGTGTGAAAAGGATATTTCTAGGTTCCACTACTTAAAACTGATAAATACTGTAGATATACATAACACGGTGGAAAAATATTAATATATGAGATTTACCTTGTGCCATTAACAACTAATTGGAACCATAATGCTGGAACTAATCCTTTTTGAAGGGCAGTCAATCCGTCGGCTTTTACAATAGCATAAGCTCCATGGAATACGTTTCTATAATGGATAGCGTGTTGGCCTCGAGCTTTCAGTTCCCCTTGCAGCTGCATTCGAGTTTTGATTACGTCAAATGGGTTGGTAAAAAAGCCTGCACCTACACCGGCCATACCTCCAATCAGGTAGTCCATATTTGGTTGTTCTAATAACACCAAAAAATAGAACTTAGTAATATTGAGTGTGCACAGGATATGTAAATATTATATATATATATATATATACAGAAGTACTACTTACACAATTGTCAGCTTGCTTTTTAAACCTTCTAAGCCTGCATTTTTGTTAAAAATTATTCACTGGTGATCAAAAATAATTAAATTTTGGAACAGATTTAATGTCTTCTGAAAAGTTCAAGGTAGAAGGTTTTCAAAACAATTGAACAATATCTTATGATATACAGACAAATTTAATCGCTGTAGGGGACGCCAGGAGGATTGATAAATAGAGGTTCAACTACACATTGCATAGATAAAATAATCTATGCAGTGATGTAACACATGTTTGCCAACAAGTAACCCACATGCAACCTGCTATATAAATTAAAAATATTGAGGTGAAAATTGCATTGAAAAATTTAATACGACACCAAAATTTCTTGAAGAAGACACTCATTTAGTATGATATTTTTAAATAAACAAATGCTCATTACTCAAACGATATCTTACAACTAAATAAGTATTTTGAGACATTAAACATTCCACCGCTATTTACTGTGGAGCCTGCCTATCGGCGTAGCAAAGAGGTTCTAATGAGTAATGTATGATGATGTTTATGATTGGAAGTATTGACAAGAAAAATGTGTCTCTACCACAGTGTCTTGTGTGGGATGTTTTTAATTTTAGTATGAGAATCGCAAATACCAACATAAGGCTAGCCATTTGCTGGGAAGCAGGCGATGCAGTAAAGGGCGGCACATACATGCATCTGCTCTGCTCTGGGATTTGCTGTACTGCCAGCACAGATTCCTGCGTGGCACATGTACGTTTGAACTAGTGCAGACTGAACTTTGCTTAAACAATACTACTCTTAAAAGACGTTCAAAGAGTATATGTCATTCAAATGCCACTTGCGCGACGCAGCTGAAACAGCAAACGCTTTGCCTAATAAACCAAGTGATTCCACAGATGTTGGACTGTGATTGGATAAAAATGCTGAATGAAAGTATGACCCATGTAAAATAACAGATGCGTGACAGTATTGTATGTAGTCATTCTTCTTTACAGCAATTGTTTTTGGTAATTATAGAGTATGGCTCGTCATGGATTATTACGGCGATAAACTTCACAAACTAAGCTAAAAACAACGCCACGATTTAAAGTTATTTTTTGAGAGCTTTATAATCGCGTTAAAACCACACATTATTACGAAGAACACTGATAAATTATGCGAAATACGAAATATTTTTCAGTACATCGCCTCTGTTTTCCATATTAGCCGCGCGGCCATAATGGAAAACAGAGGCGATGTACTGAAAAATATTTCGTATTTCGCATAATTTATCAGTGTTCTTCGTAATAATGTGTGGTTTTAACGCGATTATAAAGCTCTCAAAAAATAACTTTAAATCGTGGCGTTTTTTTTTAGCTTAGTTTGTGAAGTTTATCGCCGTAATAATCCATGACGAGCTATACTCTACATTTACCTTGTTTTTTTCCAACCACTTGACTATCAGAAGTTAAAAATATATTTTTTCACTATAAAATATCATCAATAGTTTAACTATAATATTTATGTTATTAGTTACCAAATAAGTATTGAAAATCCTCCTGTATATTTCACACTCCTGACCAATTAGGAGATAAAATCACCAGAGAACATTAAAAATATCACTACGTATTATCACCATGCATATTTAAACATACTGAGATAACAAAACGTTAGATCTATGAAAAATATATAATATTATCTGATTTGACAAATTATATCTCTCAACACCGAGATAACCACCAACGCAAGATAACCACTAACTATTAGGAAGTTCTATTTCGGCGCAAGAGAATAAAACAAACGCCGATAGATAAATAAGCATATAGAGCTCTTTTTATTTGCATCAATACCTCATTGTGACAGTATTTAGAAGCTTACGAAAATAAACATTTGTATTGTTATTGGCTTTGACATTGGTATTACGCCTCACTAACAATACCTATGTTAAAAATGAGTGATGAAGTCATATGTTATTAAGGTTAAAAAGAGCGGATATATATATTTTATTCTATAATTTATACGCACCTTTGATTATTTGGAGATCGAATAGGTATATGAATTGGCAAAACCTAGAATGCGAATCGTCAATACGTTGCAGAAACAAAAATAGAGACGACTTTTATCACTAATATTTTTCTGCTCGTCATAACGCCACAACTTTAAATTTTCTCCTGAAATCTGTATTATATTTTAGGACAAAGTATCATTCTGGACAAATTTGAAATGTAATGGCATTGAATTTTATAATAGGAAATAGGAACAAAATACTTTGAGCTACACTACATGTACATAACATAACCTAGACTTGACAATCTTGACATGACATAACTAATTGCTTCCGGGTTTCACGTTTTTACATACTCTGCAATAATTAATACAATACAAGTTAAGATTTTTTAATCAACAAAATAAATACTTAGGTAAGTAATGACTAATGAGGTAATTATAAATAATTGAATTTAGATTTTTCGGGTATCTTCATTACAGAACTGTTTTTTTGTTGTAAACTGCTTTTAAATAATCCCAAAATATTAGAGATAAAATGGTATGTGGTGCAATTCTCAAATAGAATGGCCCAACTCCTTTATAAACTCCTCTAATGCCTTCACTTTTAATAATTTTGATTCCACAATCTACAACTCCTTTGTATGTTCGACCTTTTCCGAAGCTGTCAGATTCTAAAAAAATAACAATTATATTATAATCAAAACATTATAAATAGTAGAAAATGTGTTTTTTTGGCAAAGAAGTACATATACTACATACTTAAAAAATATATGCATAGGGCCGTAGATGTGTCTGGATAATGAGGAAACACACATATTATCTTTAGTAGGGTGTTAAGTATAATATTTAAGTAAATTTTGCTAACGCACAAAAGAAATGCAGCATTGTGAGTGCTTTTTTTTGTTTTGGCCTTCTATCAATAGTAAGTAATCCAAAAATACAGCTTCTGCCACCAGAGTTTTTTTAACCCCTCCCCCCCCCCTGTATACTAAAGTAACTTCTGCTAGTAGGTTGTAATAAAATAAGTAGAGATTTGAACAAGATTATAAGAATACATAATAAAATAATGTAGGAAAACTATTATGTAAAAAATATTTACCTTGGTTGTATAATCGAGTTGAAATAACATCAAATGGGCACATACATAAAGCCATTGCTATCCCACTTATATTACTAGCAACAAATGCTGCCGTCAATGGATAATTGATCAAAATATTTCTTCTCCGTAAAGTATCTTTTGATCTATCAAACAATTCAATGAAATTCTTGTTTAATACTATAATATAATATGATAGCATGATTGATTGTATTGTCAATTCATGCAGCTCAATTTTCAGCCTTCAGTAACTAAATATATAATTCTTATATATTAACATATTGAATCGAATGTGATATTTTAATGGCAATCGTTCAAACGTGAAACATTTATGTGCGTAAAGTTTTTCATTATCAAAAGAATAGTAAAACACCAAATAACTTAACATGTGATAGATTAACAAAACATAGATGATTTTTTCCGAGAATCAAAAAAATCAGAAGACAATCTACATATAAATCATTCGATTCATGCAAAATAGAAGTGATAACACAAAAAAATATTCTGAATAATTAATGAAATAATCAATGTTTTTTTATTTAATATTTTTAAGAACGTAACACCCATTTATTTTGTAAATACATTATTTTGTTCCTGGTGATAATGGTAGTGGTATTGTGGATTACGAAAAAAAGGCTTGATATCTGTGATGTACAAATTAATAAATTGGGATCAAAAATGACCAGATCCACTTTTCCCTTAACATAAAAAAGCACACTTTTGTTTATTTAAACAGTTTTGATTATGAAGACATATGAGTTTAATTTTTAGAGAAGCTAAAAATTAAATTCTGTTCTTTTGAATTGGTACTCCAATATTATAGCGATATTGCATTTTTTCTCAAATCATGATTTTTGCTGTTACCTTGCAAATGCTGTCAATTGAACTGCGCTTCCGACTCCCGCTCTTGGGATCGAGCTTTGTACCCCTTTCCATAGACCTTTTATTCCATCTTTTACAAATATCGTCTTAAAAGCAGTCCAACTATTATCGTGGTTGTGTTGGAATCCGACCGCGATACTATTGTGAGCATTTGATTGAATTTGCGTTTTAACCAGATAAAATGGACTTGCTAAAAAAGCACCTGTTATTCCTGCTATTGAACCATAAAAGCAACTTTTCAAGGCATCTGTGTCTCCGCTGTTGTTTTTAGTTAATGAATTTGATTCTGCTGTTTGGTATAACCCCAACCTATGGAAGAATGAGTTCAGTTTTTTAAATAGTTAAATTTAATAATATTTTACAATTTTTATATATAATATATTTTATATATAATATTTTATGTATAATACAAAAATACAAACTGGCATCATTTTATTTATCATCATAGATTGTATTATTAAATCTTATTTTCACAACTAAATTGATGAATATTATAAATATTTACTCAAACCTACTGCAAAGATATTATTGCTTATTTCAGCGATTTTCAAACTGGGAGGCGTGGACCATTGGAAAGGAGGCGCGAACAACTTGAAATATTTCTTTACCCTTTAAAGCGTGGGTAAAAGTTTGAAGCATATAAATATGTTATTGTGTTTAAAGATAAAGTCAAATACGATTATCTAAAAAACGTTTTGTTTCTATATTTTTTATTACTTGAAACTCATTAAATTCCACATCTTAACATACATCTGGTGTTACCTAGATGCGTATATTTGTGTACTCTGTTTAATTAAAGAACGTATTTTCTTAAATGTTCCAGTACAGTTCACCCTAATCAATTTTCAGAACAGTTATTACAAATTATAGGATTAATAATTCACCAGCTACATCTTATGACGTATAAAAAAAAACAAACACAATGAGTCAATTATTAAAAAATATTTCGGAGAATAATGAATATTTTGGTTTGCATCTCTGAGAGTATAATTGCATAACGACAAAAGTACATTCACATGTGTTTCTTAAAAAAACAAGTCATTCACCTTTCTGTCTTATTGACAGTGGCGTCACTAGCGGGATTCACAAGTAAACACTTGAGCTTACTAGTGAGTGTTGAGTAAATTAACTTTTGAGATTATTTAGATATCTTACGATTAGTAGACGCAGGTAAATTATAAAAATACTGCTCACCTTGTACTATTGCAAACGAGTTGAAATCCAACCGCGGGTACCAACCCCCTCTGAAGTGCTAAAATGCCATCGTTTTTTGCAATCATATAAATTGCATGGGGTAAGTTTTTATAATGTACTGTATATTGACCACGGCTTTGTAATTCTCCTTGCAATTGCATACGGGTTTTCACAACATCGAATGGATTACTAAAAACGACCGCACTCATTGCTGCAACACCCCCTAATATGAAGTCCATTTCACCCTTTACTTCAACAATTTAAAAACGAATGCCTTATCAACTAAATTTTTATTTATTTTTTACGATATGCTAAGAAATCTTTCACTTGTGAAACTTAAATGGAAACTTAAGCGTGGACGACAGACCTATACGTGAAAAATATGCAGACTGTATTAATATACATAGGTATCATGCTCGCAAAAAATACGCGAAGATAAAAATCTGTTGTAAAATATCATGACGAATTTACTCACAAGGCCATCTTTCGACTTCACTAATCTACGTTCATAATAATGACACAAATAGATATAACTATGAAAATAGACATCATGCTTATTATTTTAATGGCATATAACATTTGCAGCGTTTTCATTACCGGGGCAGCCGTCCTATTATATTATATCCATTATATTTTTAAGATATAATTCGTTTGTTGTTTTTATTGATCTTTATTTGCTACACCAGATGTCGCAGCGTATTGCATGTACATATTTTTGATGTATTTAAAGTTACGTTTTAGTATATTTTTAAATAAACTAACGGTTAGTATTATATGTAGCAAAAAGACTATTTGCTATAAGAAATCAAATTCTCTTTTTCGCAACATTGTAAATGCACAAATTACTAAAATTACAGTAGATTTATCAATGACAGCCTACGAAATATAGTCTTTGCTTATATTAATAAGTAAATCTTCAATCTAAAATAGTAGAAAAAATGTGTTTTTCCAATGAATTGTGAAACAACAAAATGTTATGCCATTACGTCATATGTATTTATGTAGATAAATAAAACTTTTTTATATTTCAATACTAAACTAAGTGACTTTAAGTACTGTGTTAAAATAAATTTACTCTAAATTAGCATTATATATTCATTTTTAAAATGTATTGTATTATTATTACTTTAAGGCAGGGTATTTTAGCCTTTTTTCAAACCATCTACCATTTGAATAGTCATCAGAATTATTGACATCACAAAACTTTTGTACATCAAAGCTGATTTGTCAAAAATGAAAATTATTGTATTCTAATTCCAATATTAAAATGAATTGAAGATATTGTATAAGTGGAATTATTTTTTTACTAAAATAACAATATATTTATTTTATCGTTGCTAAAAATTGCTACCAGTATTTAAAAATAAATAAAAACTTTAAATAATATTTAAAGTACCTTTCAAATTATGTGTAGGAATTCTGATCAAAGTATTATATATTTTGTAAATTTTGTTTTATATTGAGGTGAAGGTTATTCATAAAAAAATACCTCCACAATTTTTGTGTTTATAATAAATATTGTCAAATCTGTATAAACCTTAATATAACATTATGATAAACTATCAATAATGTCGTTTAAACTTGATTTAAATGAATTTAATAAGTCTATTATTGTCACTATCATCGGCATATATTTATTGAAAGCAAAATACATAACATTATGTAATTATTTTTGTGATGTATTTTTTCGCTATGGCAGCTTTAAAAGTCTTCTTACGAGAAAGGCAACATTATTTTACCACTTAAGATTATGTCTCAGTCAGAGCGGGTGTCTTTTAGTAAATATTGAACAATGAATATTATTATGTGTTATTTATGATATTCAGTTGTTGTTATGGATAAAGCAAGATCACACATCCTGCAATTTTAAATAGTAATTAACTGTCGACAACACTTTATTTTATTATTTACAATGGATTCTAAACGGGAAAAACGCGTTCACAAACTTGTATTGACTGGTGGTGAGTAATAATTATACGAGCACATGGTCGAGTTGTTATTTAAATATTTTTATTAATTTATATAAGTTGTGTGTAAAATAACAGTGATACTAAAGCAACATAAACTCTCTTATAAAATCTAATAAAACATTTACATAACTCAAATATCGAAAATAATTCTGCTCTTCCAACTGTCAGACTCGACCAGTGAAAAAGTGACGAGTGCATCATTTGGATGACTGTGTTGGATATCTTATACATTTTATATTCTCATAAATAAACACATTTTAAAATTTCCAAGATGCACATTAAATTTCAATGTTGATATTTAGAAATTTGTTTTATTTAACGAATTTAAATTTGAAGCTCATGAGAACATTACCATAGTACATTTTATGCCAGTCTCAAAGATATTTGAGTATGAATTTTGAAAGCGATGTTTGTTTTTTTAATAAATATATATATATCTACACTATTTTTATTTTATTAACGCTTATTTTTTCAATAGTAATTATAAACGTATTTATCAATTCACAATTTGTCATTTGAAAAGGGAATTTAATTTAATAAGCAATATACATTTATTTATTTTTTTACTTGAAGAAAATGTGTACTTCGTCGTTTAATTCTCAATCGCAGAAGCTTATTTTTGCATTAAGAATAATTGAAATCTATAGTTGTGCAACGTGGAAGACAATGCTCAAGTTGTTCTGTATTATATATGGAGTGATTACATTTTTGTAGATTTTCTCAGCGATATTGTATAAGATTTGAGTCTGCCTGTAGATTGTGTCTTAATAATTATAATTCTATCAATATATCCATATTAATATAAATTTCGACAGTCATGAATGTTTCTTTTTCATTCATAATGAATTTTTTTGTGCTCGTCCACTGTACAATAACACAATTAAATTTCAACACAGTTCTTTTTATTAACAATCACAATTTATATTTGCATGAATTCAATTATGAATGGTTTTTAGAGTATATTATTCAAACCTAACTATGTATGTTCCACTCATTACTTTGTTTGAATTAATATGTATTAGACATTAAAGAAAACGTGCCATTCTCCTAATTGTCAGAATATAATTATTTACAACTGCAACTCGCTTGATGTTGTCATGTGATACAACATAAAAACTTCAATTTGCGAATCTTAACAGTCTAAGCCTCTGTTCAATTTTCAGGTCCCTGCGGAGGCAAAACAACCGGACAATCTCGATTGTCAACCTTTTTCGAGAACCTAGGATGGAAGGTGAGCGCTTATTTTTAGTATTTTGTAATATTCCATGAAATAATTTATTTTAAATGTATGCCACACAATGAAATTAACAATCCTGATATTCATTATGAAGAGTTTACCTATGTGTATTCACATTATGAAATACTTTTATATATTATACATACCAGTTAATTATTTTTGTTTTATTCCATGCTATTAATTGTGTTGTGGCATACTTTGCTGTGAATATTTATTTTTGGAAAGCCTTAGTAGGCATGTATGTGGCTCCAAAATGCGTTTATTTGCAGGTATTTCGTGTGCCAGAAACCGCTACTGTGCTTCTCAGGTACGCACACGTTGACAACGCAAGCAAACATTACCTTTTTTGTCTTTGATATAAATATTCAACATTTAATTTGTTTGACCATTGGGGGTAGATTTTTGATGGGACTTTATTATAATTCATTTCTAATTTCCATATTAACTAAAATATAAATAAATATGCTATTATTAAATAATAAAAATATATAAGTCACTTAAACTTTCAATTTATTAACTTACTTGTCACAAGATATTTTGAATAATTTAATATTTCATTTTTGATACTATATTCATTGAACTTAATTAGGTATTCAATTATCAAATTTATGGGGTTTCAGTTTGAATTTATATTTACAGTGGCGGTATCAAGTTTTCAGACCTTAGTATGGATGAAGGTGAGTCTGATATCCTTTAATACAACAATTATCCGACCCTTGAAAATTATGATGTCAGGTAAAGTGAATAATATTTTAATAAGAATACAATAATAATGGCGTTGGCTCCTTCTTAAAGATAAGATGATATTTTTTTACAGACATTCTCGTAACTTGATCCAATTAAAATTAAACAATTTTGATTACAAGATTTAAGCTATTGGTTTTCGAAATAAAATATAGCATTAACTGATCTGAACTAACTAAAATAAGCGCACTCTCCTCTTTGTATTATAAGGAATAAGAACATAATTGGACTGAGACTTTTTTGAAATGGCTGCCAATTTTTTGAATTACACAAATGATTGTAAAACATTCACCAATTTTACATATTAAAATAATATATTCATATATCACATTTTTTTTAATTTATAAAATTGAAAAAATAACTTCAATTGTTATTCACTCTACCCGATATCATCTAAGTCGAAGGAATGATCTGCATTCATATTTTACATTACGACTTTCAAATGTATTGGTTGCCTACAATAGTTTTATAATATAATATATATTGTCGTTTATTATTGATTGATTTGATTTTATTGTAAATAATGTTTTAAATATCACTATTATTTTATTTATGTGCATGGTCAGCAATGGACTTCAGCGAGTTTGCCTTGTTTAAATAAGTATTTTGCAATCCTGTTCTCTTTCCAATAAAATAAATAGAGCGGTGTAAATCCGCATACTTAAAATATTATTTTAAACCGACTATGCTAAAAGACATGTCGGTAATTTTCCACAACCTAAATATCTCGAAAATTATAAGTTTTTAGGAAACATATAAACGTACTTTATTCTACCGCTATTTTTATCGCATTATATCGCTATAAAACACCCCTGGAATGGTTTTGTCCTCAATGTCAATATCTGTGAGGAAGTTAATAAGGCAGGAAGCAAAGACGTTTCCCATCCATGCCACCATCTTCTTCATGACGAACACAGCACATGACCATATCATTTACCAAATTATCTTCTTGTCAACGTTTTTGAATAAGATTAAATAAAATATATTTTAGGATACGAGTTCATGGAATATGTGTGTATTGAAATTCTGAAGCCATTGCATCAAAAAACGTCTAGAAAAGTAACGGCAATATGCTGTATATGTGTATTTTTGTTGTTGTTGAAATATAACTCTAAGTCAAATTAGAATACTTAAAAAGGTTAAAAAAACTTTGCCAATTTAAATAAAACATTATTCACGATATTATATTGTAAAAAAAATATTTATTGATAAATATAATGGACAATTTAAATTATTATACAAACAAAAAACGTGTTTTAATTCAATCGTAGTTCGATTTGTGACATTTGAATGCGTCCATAGATAATTCAATTTATTACGGATTTTTGCGTGTTCTACGTTGTATGTTAATTCAAAATTTTGAATTAAATTTCTAGGTTATGAAACGCAAAACCTTTCGCTATTGACTCGTGAATTTAAACCGGCAGATTGATTGGAGATATTTTTGCTAGACAAATTTTTAATAATTATTGTCGGACGGGCGGCACGCTATTGCTTATTTTACGAAAATAGACGGCGGCAGTCTTACTTTGTCTACATCTATTTTGAGAAATTTTCGTTCTCAAAAGATAGAGCAGCATTCCCGGCAAAAACTGTATCAATCTACTTGCAAATCTGTAATGTAAAATTTTGACAAACATACCACATAACTATTCTATAATGTGAATTGTCATTTGATATAACAGTTACCGATATGAGTTTAACCATGAAAAATTTGATAGGTTCGACCATTTTTTTTTTTAAATATAAAATTAAGCGTAATTATACTTTAATCATAAGAACCATATTGCCAACTAGAAGTTTAATTAAGCTCATAGTATGGCTTCATTTTTTTTTTTGAATAAGTGTCTTATAAATTTTTACAAAATTCAGAAATAGTAAAACAGGTATAATTATCATTTTAAACGTAGAAACATATTCTAAAATTCAGTGAAAATATATGATGGCCTAGTTAGATAATATAACAGACACAACAATTGAGGATTTTTGAATTAAATATTTTATGGAGTTTTAAAAGCAAATCATTACTTTCCCCTGTAAACTTACACTTCGTGGATTTACTTCGATATTATTTTGTATGTTTTTTACGGCGTTATGGAAATCGCTTTATGTTGTTTATGTGCAGGAAAATCGCACATGCTGTGCTTATACTTATATTACATTAAAATCTATTACGCATTTCGCGTTATAAATAACATTTTATGTCACATTTAATACTTTTTTCGTTAGTAACAGTAAGGTTGAGATCATTCTTAAAAATCGCATAAAAATTCGATGTATGAATTGCAAACAAAAATGCCATCTTTAAGGCAAAACTAAAAGAATATCTCAAGACATCTGTCAAATATAAAAAATAAATGAATGTCAATTATGTGATTCATTTATTTAAATTCTTTGTATAATATTTGATCGTACACCCGACAGCTAGTTTATATTGAAACATCAAAAATACAATCGTTGAACTTTTAAAAACTATATAATATATTAATTAGGGCCTTCAATCCCGGGATTGTGATGGTACTAACTCCGGGATTGAGAAAAATTGATAATGTGGCGCGACGGCTAAAAAAAAGCCAGGATTTCAAAATCGTTGAGCAAAAATGCATCAATCTCGAATCCCGAATATATTATACACGATTTTATGGTGAATGTTCAATCCTAGGATCACAAAAAGGGTCCAGGATTGGATGCTCTAATGTTAATATAGTATGTACTATTTTGCTATTGATTAAACTTCATCACAAGTCACAACGTATAAGTATTAATTCCACAAATTAATGTTATGTGCTATGATTCTACATTATTCATTAAGCGACAATCTAGGCCGGTCGGAAATGTGTTTACTTTTCAAACCAACCGAGTTTTGGTAATCATTTAATATTATTCTGCTGTAGGATATCAATCATCCTTCTGTTTACACTTTTTTCTTGGGCTGACGTGAATAACGATAGCGGAAAGTATCACCTTTTCAATTAGACGTTGAAAATCCATTAGTTTCTTTCATTTCGAGAGATAGGTAACAGTCGTAGATAAACCGAAAAAATATATTAAAATATTTACTAGTAAAATATGTTTTGGTGTATTTAATGATGAAAAAACGCTTGGAATCCTCGAGAAATTTCATTTTTGATAATTTATGGGAATCAAATTCTTAAAAATGGTCTAAAAAGTAATCCTCGCACACTGTTACTTATGTTTTCAACATCAATAATTCTATACACAGAAGCCAATATTTTTTAGGATACATAATTTTAAATTATGTTCTATACAACTATTGTGCACTATTTTTTGCAAGATTTGTTAATCCGCTCGATCGTAATTTCGTATAAGTTTAACGAGTTACAATTGTTTGAGCACATATTAATATTCTGTTTTTATATGAAAGTTGACAGTTAATACGATCCAATTAGAAAACTCTATTTTTATTCCCGCGAGAGGCTTCGTGTATGATTTAAATACCTTTACAATTCGTAGTTCAAGGTAAAGAAAGCGACGTTTTAAATTTAATACTTGGGCTTAAAAATCGTTTAGGTGCTTCCGCTGACTTCGATTATCACGTAATCGTTGCATTATTACAATATTTCTGACATTGAAATGGCTTCGGGGAATAAATACTCAATCGTTCGTACAACGTGCATTTTTTATTTGGATAGAAGCAAAAAAGTACTTTTTCTCGTCATTGTCACGTAAAAAAATATATGTCACAGACATTCCGCACAATTTAAAAATGCGAAAAATTCTGAATGTAATTATGAACTATTATAATCAATCATTTATCTCACTTATGAAATAAACGAAGCCTAGTATCAATTTTTAGAGAAGAATGTCACGTTTAGAAAATTCCTTTATTCCTTAATTTTATATCATACTAGTCAACTATTATATACCATATATTATAGTCACTTTATTGATCGAATTGCTTGAATCCTGTAGTAATAATTAATAGACGTCACCGTGTATTCGAAATTTGAATTAGGATATATTATTCCTATTCTGTTAGATGTTGCCATTAATGAAATATCTGATTTCCACATTTCATACCCAATATGAAGTGCCCATCAATCGTCAGTCTCGAATATAATATAATTGAATTTCTGACTTTGTTATCTGCGCATATGTATCACGAAATATCCTTATAAACGTGGGTGTACGTGAATTCCTCCTTTATATCTCTTCGTAGAAAATGTTTTTTTACGCATTTTTATTATTTCATTCATGTTTATGCGAACGGTGAGTTATCTTTTTAGAGATAAACTTTTTTATTCAAAAAAATCAGTGTATATTTTCCACGTGTTCTTATTATAAGCAAAACAACTCCTTTGTATTTATTTAATTTTAATAGAAAATCTGCTGAATTATAATTTAGCGTCTAACTCAACGAGGTTCACTCTCATGCTATTTCAAAATTATGATTTTTATTAGAATACATACAGTCTTGTCTAAATTAAGGAAATTATTTTTCTCAAACAGTATAATTGAAAACACCATCGTTATTTCAATTTTTTTTTGCTTCCATAAACACAAACCTGAAAATAGTGATAATTGATGACTTAACGATTATTTCAAATTTGGAAATTCTAATGTAAGCATTTATTAATTTACCATTATAATGCGATTAGGCAATATTCTACTTTATTTTTGGTATGTAATATTGGCACGTAATTTTTTGAAATTAATATATTGTGCTGACGTGTTTTCCCGAATACTGTACGCAATTTATCGATTTCGTAACTATAAATTGTTTTTCTTGCATCAAATATGATATACAACATATGAAACCCTTTTCGTAATATTTACCATTTTTTCCTCCCCGCGACTGCTTGTATAATATTATAAAACAGAGTTCTATTTGATCGGGCGACGGGTCAAGGTCACTAACACCCTCGGGTGACCTCTTCCCGGCCCTCGCGCCCAGTCTGTAGCTGGGAAATCCTTCTACAGTCAGTAGGTGACCTTATTACGTCCAGAACAAACGCAACAAGTTCAATATAGGTTATATTCACTATTGCCACATATCATTTCCCTAGAGCAAGGGTACCCAAACTTTTGTTTGAAGTTGGGATCATATAACTGTTTCTTGGCTATCAACTTCGAATAAGAATTTAATTAGCATGTTTGCCGATTGTCATTTTTTTTTATTTATTTATTTTTACCATGTCCGTTCCAATGTGGAGCATATGGACTCCTAATGGAGTTTATCTCAACAGAAGTGTTTATACGAGAACTGCTCGTTACTCAATCTCTCTTTTTTCGAAAGATAGTAGGAATAGAAGGATAGGGCTAGGACAGGACTAGTGGTTAGCTAATCGCTCTCGATACGCCCCGTTCATAGGATAGAATGGGTGGGAGGGGGAATTCAAGACATCATATACATCCATGCCTTCGAACAGAAATTTATAAATCGATTGAAAAATCAATTTATAAAACTGTCCGTACTGGGATTCGAACCCGTGACCTCCATAGCCGAAGCCAACGACGCTGACCTCTCGACCCCACAGGCGGCAATTGCTATTTTAGCTGAACATGATTTTAATATTTTCGTATTTTTTTTATAAATTTGTATGAGCAAGGAAGGATAAAAAAAATCTGCATTCAACTATTAACTGATACAAGCAACAATTGGGATCGCCCAAATTTGCTTCGCTATCGACAGGTTGGGAGCCCTTGCCATACAAAATGCAATTTATTACGCGCATGTCCCTGCGTTCGGTTAATTTCTTATTGACCCTGCTAAGGTCGACTATAGAACGTTTCCAATACAAATAAACGTTTAGCCATTTAATTACTTACTGGAAAAACGACACGAGAGTGCTTTCTAAAAAAACATCAAAAATAACCATTAAAAGAATTCAAACCAAAATTTAGTGTAGTATATTGCATTGTACTTATATTGCAATTTTATTTCATATTTAATGATATATTGTTGATGCTCGACTTTCATTGGTTTGGATTTCGACAAAATATATTGTCGTAAAATAAGTGATTATTGGTGAAGCTTGCCGATGAAGTATACATAATATATTTAATGCTTTCATTTCAAATCGACGATTTTTATGGATTTTCAAAAATCAATATGCATTGTTGTTAGCTTCTCTTTTATGTTTTTCTTCATCAATATTTAATATTATCGTTCTTTATATTAATGAATGCTACTCTTAACGAAACCAGTTTTTTCCGGCATTGTTAATGCCTTTGTACGTATTTTTAATGGTACGACTTATCACTTGAGTTCTTTCTTACAGCATACCAGAAAATACTATTTATTTATTTTTCTTGAACTTTCCGTTATTCATTTGCACAAAATGAAGTACATAGTGACAGCTGTCAAAAACATTTTTCGTAATTTATTTATTTTTATTTTCCCGTCGAATTTGTTGCAAAGACACCTATTTTCTGTAGTATAGTGGCCGTCAACCTAAAGAAAGGCATCCCAAACGACTTGCCTATGACAGAAGGCAATATATCCTAATTTTGCTGGATGAGCGAATTTAATAGGGTGCTGTTCAAACAATGTACGTATTTATTTGAAATACATTTAAACTAATAAAGTTTACCCACAAACTCTACCGTGAGTCATGAGTGACAAATGCACTTATTGGTCGTGGTCTTTCTACTCGAGCAAGATAGTAAGTAATACAGCCCCATCGGTGATAAAGAAAACATTAACATTACCTTCTACACGTTTCTAATCTATACTATTAACTTTTCTCTAGATATTTGCATCAAAACTTTAGAACATTTAACATGTTTAAAAGATTTTAAAAGACGTCGAGTAATTTCGAAATATTAAAAAAATATATTTTGCTTACTGGCAATTCAGTGTCCGCCAGCCTCGGATTGCCGACAACTTGTCTAGCTGTATCGAATTGTTCATGAATAAACCAACACAATCATACGCGCTACGCTGTGAAAATTGATTTGACGGAAAATTTACAATTTCGAGATAGCGTTAGTTCAAATTTATATTTTCGTGTACAGAGGCAGTCGGCTGATTCTGAATTATTTAAAATAAATTAGGAAGTTGATTTTATAATAATTATACGTTGACAATGTGTATATATTATGTAAAATAGTACTGTGCATAATTATTTTTTAAAAAATTGTGCCTGATTACATTATGTCATCCTTAATAGCAGTCCTCCGCAACCTTTCATCTCGCATGGCATACCAAAGATTTCTCGAGTATTATTCATTTCATGCATTGTTTTCAATTCGGACCGTGAAGTGTGTGAAATGAAAATAATTTACATCGAATTGTTTTGAACTTTTCTTATCTAATTTTAAAAATCTTCATAATAAATATTTAACGCGTCTGTTTTTTGTTTGTTTTTACATCTGATAATGATCGTACACAATACTTAAAAAAAAACATTTTTGCTCTCAAATAAGCTGTCAACATATGTTGAAGACAGCATGCTGTTTCTTAAAATCAATCAAGCGTCGGATCCGTGGTCAAACGGACTACGTGGTTTGCTTAAAAAATTGACGTTTTGGCGAGTCATTAGATTACGACTAGTCATTATATCCTTACTTTTTTCGAAAAAATAGTGACAATCAATTGTCGTAGAAGAGCATCTGTTGAGATAAAATTATATAAGTCATCCATATAGTTCACATTGGAAGATATACATATCCAAGAAAATATTTTTAAAAAATACAAAGAAGCCTTTCCGTTCGATTTGTGATTTGATTAAATAGATTAAAAATACTTGGACTTTCCAATATATCAAGTTTCTATTGTACCATGAAAAAAAAATGTTTTTTTTTTATTATGCGATGTAATTTATCCTAATGCTATTTTATAACTGAATACAGGAAATAAAAAAGGTACCAATTACCAAAAAAAAGATAAAAAGGTTCTATGTGACATGTTTTTTTTTTGTTGGTACTTAGTCCCTTTTTATTTCCTTTATTCAACTTTATGTAGTGTAAAAATAGCAGGGGAATATTAAAAACATGCACAGCTAGGAATTATATTTTAAACATGCAACTTAAATCTGATGTAAAGAATTGTTTCCCAAAAATAGAAAAAAAATCTATTGCATAAGTCATCATGTCAGTGTATACACTAAATGATGTATTTGTCATGTGTTATCCGAATATAGATAGTCAGCATGTCTCACTATTCTAAAAAGAATTTTTTGCTCTGCTACTTACTATCCGTCGAGTGGGTGTTCAACTTGGATTTTTTTTTTCTTACAGCGTAGTGACTTTTTTAAAGTTTTCGAAAGCGCTAAATCTATGCATCGCGAGTTTTTAGATTTCATGTAGAAATCAAGATTATTGTGGTGAGTGGCAATGGTGGCGATCTCTAGAAATAAATAATGATAGACGATCATTGTTTCCCACTCGTTATAACGTCATTTATTTTGAAAGTTTTTATTTTAAAAAAAAAACTTCATCTGGCAACAAAATACAATACTCGAAACTATGCGATTCATCTCGGACTGTTTGATTGCATAAGTCTATTTATTGTTTCTGTATTTTTACAGATGTAAAATAATTGAATTTTGTCAATTCGACCGTAGGTTTATTATACCGTTTCGTATCGAAAACAGCACACTTCGCAAAACTAGTTTTGCATTTAAAACTTCACTTTAAAAGCCGTTCAATAAATTAAAGTGATTGTTTTCAGTGAATCAGATCAGTAAATTTCGTAATATTTCTCCCTCGGATATATCACATTTCGAATAACCTTCATGCGAACCCAGTATCGTTTTTAGATTTCTTATAAACACAATGAAACGGTTTCAGCGAGCTCAAATGTTGTAAACAAATCTGACGCAACAAACATTGTGTAACTTGTATGTGTACATCGAAAGGAAGATGGCATTTGATAGTGTGTACACCAAATCCTCTTTTTACGCGATGTACTCATTGTTACACGTTTCTTTTCTTCGTTTTTTACAGACCCTAAGCAAAACCATGCGATGTGATGATTCTGCTTTTAATTGTATTCGTTAAAAAAATTATCCAAACACTGAGAGCTAAATATTTATTAAATCTACCAAATACGTGCACTCCGTCCATACCGTGGTGAAGGGTTTGAAAATACTTTGAAAACGTTTTAATGATATGCGTGCTAAAAAAAATCTAAATGAATTAAGATTTCATGATGAACTTACACGAAACGTTACAGCCACGGCAAATGCATAAATCAAACCAAAAACTTATTGTAAAGATTAATAATTTGCCGCCGGATCAACAAAACAAATTCAATGTAATAATAATCGACTCGGATCAAGAATTTAGAAAAAAAACAGCATTTCATTAAACGGGTCAGAGCAAAATTCAGTTTGTTCAAAAAATCGCGAACGATTATATTTCGCAACCGACAGTGACAGCAGCGTATAACTCATAACATGTATTAAAAATTGAATGCAAAAATGGATGTATTTTGATTTTTGGAACCGATTTTTCAAATTACATATATGAAAGTAGGTTTTTTTGCGCGATTTTTTTATACGATTCAATTTCTGGAATCAATATATCGCGCGAAAAAAGGATGCCTGTAGCATTAACAAGCGTAGCAGCACAATGTAAATTTTCTGCGCCAATCCTGGCTAGAAAGAAACCATAGATGGACTTCACGTAATTACATGCATACTGTGAAAGGCATTACGTCAGAGTATACCATTTTATACCGACATATAAAGTGTTGGGTGTATATTATTTGCGACGAACCCGCAAAACGATAAGTTTTATCCTTGGTGTGGTTTCTGCATACATTACATCAAGGGTTTCCAACAGTGGAAGCAAAATTTGGTCGATCCCAATCACGATTGCTTAATATTTTCGTTTTGCATATATTTAACGATATATTTAAATTCTAAAATAAATTAAAAATGTACCTACAAACATTCTTACAAAGATTACAAGTTGGTTCCGTCCTTTAAAAAGGTTGGATGCCTTTGCACTACAGTGTATGCATATTTCAGTTGACTGATGATTAATTTCAATTTTATATTCCATGGAGACTAAAGATAAATATTCCACATTACGATAAATGCTTATTTACTTTCTCTATCATTAAGAAGTACTGTTTCATTTCAGTTATATAATATATGGGCTTATACAAAAACTGACTTGAAAAAAACCGGTTTTTGAATTTTCAATATATCCTAAAACCGGATTTTGAAGTTTCAAATAAAGGGTAGTTCTATAAAAACAGCGAAAAATATATATTCAGTGTTCCTATTCGGCGGCGGAGTAATTATACACCTACCCCTCCCACCTATTCGAGTGTATCTGAGTCAAAATGCGTATAAAAAATATGTTCAATATAAAAACATTAACACATTCCTTTATTTTAATTGACTATTTAACCACATGTATGGAGCATTTCTAAATACTCGCTTTTTTTGGTACGTTGTGTCTATCTTATATCCTGTATTTATATTATATCTGGTTTTAATTATAACCATAGAAGTTTCAAATCAAAAAAATATATATTTTTAATCGAATAACAGTTAACAATTATTTTTAATATTTGAAACGGAGTTTACTATGTTGAAAAAACCGTTTTTCGAATGTCACGAATTTTTTAAAGCCGGTTTTCTCTACTAAACGGACGGACAGCTCTACTAAATATGCACTTATAGTTGGTTCAATATTATACAAATATTATATTCTAACACGGAGATACAAACAGCACATATTTTGGCTGTGTCTTCCTTAATTAATTATATTAATTAATACTGGTCAGACTGCCTCGGCCTTTCTTCCTCCATCGTGCATTGATTGGCAACAATTAAATTTCGTAAGATTCATTCAATTTGCAAGTATACAATATATATTATCATGTATGGTCAGAATGTCGAGAATGCTTTTTTATTTAAAATTATATGTTAAAACTTGAATGAACACTAAAATTATCAGTCATTTTAAACATGCAATTGAGGAATTGTTTAATATACATCCAGATTTGCAGATATCGACAGTAAAACAAAAAAATGTGGCGGATGTTATTAGGTGTTTGTATTGGAGATTTTAAACCTCAACAAAAACAATACAGTAATATTTTATTATTTTAACCTTCTTGAATACCACACTTTATAGAAAACCGCTATCTTAAGTTTGAACAGCCCATGGGCATAAACGTATGGCTATCTTTAATAATATATATATATATTATACGTATGTTGCAACACTATTATGTCTACAATGCAATGTAGAATAATGTGGTAATTATCAGCCGGCTACGTATGCATAATATACGATTACTCGCATGTGCAATATGTACATTATACTTTGTGCAATAAGTACATCATAAAAATATAACAGTGACTAGACATAATTATACGAGGTGGAAATTGTTTATTTATTGAGGTGTTGAAACGTGATATTCTTTTGTATTCGCTGTGAAGTCGGCGATGCAAATTTGAATGAGTCACATTTTCGCGACTCGTGACTGTCAGCGTCAATCGGTTTTGCGGAAAACTTGCAGGAAACGAGGAAAACTTACAGTGATACGCCAATCGTGTCGGATAGACCTTCAGCTGTTCGAGCGTGAATGACATTTTTTTCGAAACCAGCGGAGTATTCGGGGAAAAAAACGATCATATTGAAGTTAGAATTTGTATGGAATAGATTATCAACGGCATTGTAAGGCTTTACACCGATGTATTCGGAACGCAAAATGATTTAAGAGCTACTGAAGAATACATTTAGAAAAAAAGCACTGAATATTGTAAGCAATGTGAAAATTGATGTTTTGAATGTGTCAATATTTCAATTTTGCAAAAAAAAATTGGGTTCGATAGCTTATGTTTAATTACGTCTTATTAAAAATCAATCGTCTATTTTTTTAAAAAAGATGCAGATGTTCACTTGTTGCATATTCAGTGGCGGATAAAGCACATGAGAGGTCCCAGGCGCAATAAAATTTGGAGGCCCTGTTTTACGGTTAACGTGAAAGCGTCAGAAAATTTAGTGTCAAATTATAAAAATCTGAACAAAAAATATTGCTTATAGGGTAATCTTCCACTGCGCATGTGCTGTATAAAATATAAGTATAACTAAATATTTTTACCGTCTTCCAATTGAGTTCTATCAAGTAAATGCCAATTCAATCAATTCTCAGGTTGTGTTACGATAAACGTTCAGTTATAAGCAGTGGTGTAGTGGGGCCAGGTCGGTGACCTGGCACCTGAAAATGAGCCAGGGCGCCACCCTGACTTCTTTTTGACTTGTAACCTAATTTTCAAGTAAATGTATATTCATAAAATTTAAAAGCATTAATTATATGAAAATTGATCTACCCGACGGATTTTACAAAAATAGAAAAAATAAATATACACATGTAACGGGAAAAAAATTATTTATTTTATTTTATTGCGTTAATTGTGCGTTTTTTTATTGATTTGATTGTTAAATCTTGTGGTTTTTTTTAACTTCGGACGGATATAAAAATTAATAAAAATAGGGAAGAAATCAATGACCGACCTGGTACCTATTTATTTACCACTACACCACTGGTTATAAGGGAAGTTGAAACGAAATGGAAAATAAATGAACCATCACCGAAGCGCTATTAGCCCTGTGCTGCATTTCAGATAGCTAATTAAACTGCATCCTGCCGGGTCCAAGGTGAAGGAAACGCATGCCGCTCTGTGTCAAGGCTGCTGTCACTAAACCGTAGTACCTATTGAATGATGAATTTTACAACACTCGCTTGCTACGATTCTCCATCAAGTCCTAACGAATTCTGTCGATGCTAACACCGAAGTAGACTTAGTTGAAAATTGCATAAATTAAACGATTATATAATTCGTATATCTGCGAAAGGATTAAGTCGTATTCGAGTGTATACAATATATTTTTAGGTTCTGTTATCAGCGCTATCTTAACATTAATCACCTTATCAGTAGTATTAATAACATCGTGTTTATTCTCGCTCAGATACTTCCCATGGTGTAGGAATATGTCGCAGAATTGTTACATATATTATCTAGTAAACATCGTTTTTATCATTCTTTTCGTGTTCGTCCAGCGGTAGCGGTGCTGCCACTATAGCCTTGTAGAAGATCACACAGACTAAAACAATATTATGTTTTTTTGCTAAAATATACGGCTTCCAAAAAAAAAATAATATCGTTAGTACTTAGTATATAGTTTTAATAATACGTGACGCTCAGTCTGAGATCAAATTTTCCGTTCGAGTGGTGAGCAATAGGGCCTCCAATCCCGAAATCCCGGGTTTGTGACAGTACTAATTCTGGGATTGAAAAAATTTGAGAAAGTTGACGAGGTGTAAAAAAAAAAGAAGAATAATAAGGTTCGAAATATTGGTATTTTTGGGAATTCCGTAAATTCCTGTGTTTTTCAATTTATAAATCCTGGAAGAGCTAAAAAAAACCTTCTACGCTGATAATTTTGGGAAATCCGCAAATTCCTGGGTTTTTGAAATCGAATTGTCAAGCAAAAATTTCTAAATCCCGATTACAAATTTATTCACGGGGTATTTTCAATCCCGGAATCACAAAAAGGTCCGGGATCGGATGCCCTAGTGAGTAGATATTGATTTCATAATAATGGTACTCACTAAAGCATTTCTAGTATCGATTGATTGAAATATGAATCAGTTTTCATATTTTTTATATTATTTCATTTCCATTCGTTTTAATCATAACACTCATTCATTTTAATCATAGCATTCATTTCAATCATATCATTCATTTTAATCATATATTTTTTCAAATATTGTTTGAATATAATTAAGAAACACCTACCTGAACAGTATAATTTAATTTAGCTAAATGAATATGAGTGTGTATAATCATATCGATTGCAGAAAGTGAAACTTATAAATTGGCGCTCGGTTATTATTTATTCAATCTTTTATCAAGACTATTTTTAACTGAAATTATCATTGCTTTTTATATTTTTAAAATTTGAAAAAAAACGCTACCTGTTATATTATTGTCTATGATATCTATCTACGTTCCAAGTTCAAGCGTCGTGATTTTGCAATACAAATGGAACCCCGTTCCATCTGGTTTCGAGGCTTTCCTGCATGCATCGCTTTTTCGAAGGGATTCCAAGACGACGAATCAGGGTCCTACTGAATGAATTTTCAATCTGAGTGTTATTACATGTAATTAATACGTTCGCCAAACATATAATCGAACTGAATTTATAGTTATCGTACAATTTTATCGATACGGGAAAAAACTTTATTATCGGTTCACAGACCCCCGGGAACTGGGAAAACCATTCTGGCAACACAGAGGTACCTCATAACATAATGTACGGTTGCGAGTTACGACTCAACGTCACGCCATATGTATGTATCATCATTTGGATATCGTTTTTTTATCTACGCTTAGATTCTTCTTCGAATACTCGAGGGTTGTTTTATTATTTAGATTATTATCTCTCGCGGCTCGGAGACTAGAAAAATACGTCTCTGCCGATGGGGTTCTTTTGTGACCCCAGTGGTTTCCTCATTATTGGCCTTATTCTTATGAATTTCAAAAAAAAATAGTTTTAGGGCTTTAAAATATCTCTGCATCATTCCTCATACATTTTTTTTTATAAAAATCCGTGGTTTTTTAATAAATAATCATATTTTAAGTAGCGGGTAAAAAAGACGTCATTCCAGCACACATATGAATTTACAACTGTCGAGTGTTCTCAGCTATCTTACGAACGATCGTTATCGCGGGCGCTTATCGCCTGATACTGACCGCATACTTATATAAACTACAAAAGGTTCAAAAAACTATGATATAAGAATTCCTTAATTATAAACATTGTATCACCCATATTAAAATAGATATTTAAGAAAATGTTGGTATAATTTAAGATTTCGACTGAAGGTGCTTGGTGGAATTTCAATATTAAATTTGAATCGTTCAAACTATGTACATTCTCACAGATTTTGTCACTAACGACCCGGGTTTCGCCTTTCGGCATCTTCAGGCATTCTGATGTTGGTATTGGGGTCGCATTTCTTGAGCTTAGAACCGGAAAAGTTATATACTGTCGGATTATCTTGCAAAGTATCTATGTACATTGAAAAAGTCGTTCAGGGAAATAAAAACAGAATTATCGTGATGTGTATTATGGTGTTAATTGGCACTTCGTTTAATTGTACTCGGTTAAGTTTAATGCGACCTCTAAATTAAATCCGAAATTCCATTTCATTGTTTTAATTTATTTACAATATAGTTTCTTGAATACGGCCTTATAAGAATCTAGATAACAGAATACGGAACTTTTAATGTGAAAACGTTAGCATTAGGGAATCCAATCGCGGACCCCTTTTGTGATTCCGGGATTTCGGGAATGAACATCCAACATAAAAACGTGTATAAATCGGGATTAGGGATTGGGATTTTTCAAACAATTTGTGGTCGATTTCAAAAACCTAGGAATTCCCAAGACAAAACGACGTGAGACCTTTTTTAAGCTCTTCCATGATTTGCAATTTGAAAATCATTTTTGACTATTTTAAAAACTCTTGTAATTTTACTGTATACATTCATAGGCTACGTAAAATGTAAATACTGTGTGCATGTGTTGGGGCATAGTAGAAGAGTGTAAATAATTAATAATATCGGCATTGACTGACGATATATCGTTCAAGGCTTTTAAAATTTTCCATCTATGCTCAACCTGTATCGCTTTTCCGGCCTGGGCCAATTGAATTAAAACTGATAAAATCGTCACACTTGTAATAAGTATCGTTAACGATTGTATCAAATGATATTATTATACTACTATTTCAATAATATTATTTTGTTATTTGCAATCTATGCGGCGATGATGATGAAATATTAATTCAATTAATTTTATCAATTTATATATCGACGGCCTTGTTCCATAGAATTGATATGTCAAAAATTTCAACATACATATTCGAATACATCAAGAGTGAAGACTAATAGTTCCACAAAAGTACAACTGGGAAAAGTTACTAATTTCTCTTGGTAGGCAGATGTTTGCTTATGGAAATAAATAAGTATAAACAATCTTCTCTCATTCCATATAAATTCAACTCATGTTATGGTTTCAATTTCAATTCAATGAATTTGAATTAAATTGAGATAAATAACAAAATGATTCACTAAACAGACGAAACAAATAACAGTTATCACTTTTTTACATCTCATTTTAGATGTGTCAATGAGCATTCATATCTCAAAACTACCAATTTGTAGTTAAAGCAATATAGAACTAAGCTATCGAGATATTTTTAATTCACGATATGATTACAAATTTATTTTTCCTATATTTCTAAAATCATTTTTTTATTAAAACTGTAACCATTAGACATATAGTGAAAGATTCTTCCGTGCACGAATTATCCGCACAAAAAACCTTGCTCACCTATTTATTCCTGCTTATTTTTAACAATATTAAATTAATATAATATTTTCTATCCTGTTATCGTATTTCTGCAATCAATTTTTTCATACTTTTTGATAATACTTTAGTGACGGTATCACGAATTAATTTATATTACAACAATTTGTAGAAATTCTAAAATAAACAAATCCACTAGCTGATTGCGATTGATTTGCCAAGTCTGACACATACTTCAGACTAAAATATATTTACGCACAGACACTTTACAAAACATTTGGATGTATTCTTTATTTGAAAACAATATTTTTTTTAAAAACTGAGACTCAGTCAACCATAACTGTTTGTATAACATTAATCAACAAAAAACTTTAGACTATAAACAGGAATAATCGGTGCGAGGAGAATTCGTGTACGAAAGAATCACCGAAACTGTCCATAATACCATCATGTGTTAAGTAGTTGCTGTATTGTATTCCTTTCTGTATTCCAATATTGTATATTAAATTTTTTCTTATAACGTTTTTGTATGGCCGAAGTGGAGCGTAACGAAGAGGCATGTAGTTCCGCTGGTTCCTAACGAAATTTTAGCACTTGTTGTTTTTTATAACTCGAATACATCCCGGAATGTCTTCCGTTTGAGAAATTTTCTGATAGATGAAAATAATCAATTTGTTGACACGCAGATTCGATGATTATTGAGCAAATGTATTGTTTTCGCAGACATCTCGGCGCGTAGTCTTCTATAACAATTCATGATGAGCCATGAACGTAACATTCCAAAGAAATTACAACCTCTCGAAATATAAATACCGTACAACTGCGGAATGTGATCGATCGTTTTCATTATTTTACGTTATGTATGTAGTGTGCTGTCGAATTTTTTTATCAATAGATACAACTTCAAATATGATGTTTGTAAATCGTTGGTATAGCTCTCGAAATTTATAATAAATATTTGTTATTTAAAAATATGTACACGGCGGATAACTTTAAACGTGCAAAATCGGTTAACACAAAATAATTCTCATACCCTGAATACTACGTAATTAATATGTAAAGATTTTAAAATCTATATATAATGGTTCGGTGATTCTTCCGAACACAAATACTACGTACATTTAAATACGAAAATTATTGTTTTATTATAATGTGTAATGTCAATTATGTTAAATATATAATGGAAACAAGCAAAATATTTTATTATAATGTATATGAAAAGTTTATCATTTAATACGCATTTTGGCTGTATTGTAATAGGACCAAATTAGAGAAAAATATTTGGCATAATTGACACAATATAATGAAACAATGATTTCCATATTCAAAATATCTAAATGTTCAAAGTTTTCGATGTGCGGAAGGTTCTGTGCTCGGCAGAATCGGTGTCCGGAGTATTCTTTTTCGGAGAATTCGTGTTTGGAAGAATCCGTTCACCACATATAATATGTATTTAAACTACTAATGTAATTTGTCACATATGTGTGAGACTATAAAGATTTTCAATGTCCTAACGAGTATACACTTTAATATCATCTCTGTTATTATGACACCAAAAACGTTGATGAGTTTTTTTTGCACGCATACAAAATTCCTTAAACACGATAAAATATTTCGGTCCTCATGGTTTCGTGTTAAACGATTTCCACTTAATTAATTCATTTGTGTATAAAACATACTAAATAAATATAACTTCAGCTGTTGTTTCACCTTTTGTATTCCTTTATTGAAAATTACAAGACATACACTTTTATGGTCAAGGTGGCCGACAATGTTGACCAAGGCACTTCTTTCAATTGAACAATTTACTTAAACAACATTATCTTGTGTCTAATCTTATTTGGACACGAAACGTAATGACACGATGGTGCTGTACATATTCTTTTCACGTAACCTTTTTCGTTCACCCAGTCCACGTACAATGTTTTATTTTATGACATTTCCCTAGTTTGATTTTCAAGACCGTCAATGTTGTATGACTAACTAAATAGTTTGTTAGTATCGTCGAAGAAGTATTTATCCAAGGATGCGATGTCTCGAACAATTTAGAGACACGCAAAGTTTTCAACTCACGGCATTGCCTACTTTACGAGATATTACGCTAGCATGGCGATGTCATTTTAAACTTGATTTAATAGCGATGGACGGTTTAAAATACTTTGATTATGCAAAAACTGCTAGTGATTTATGCTTCAGTACTTAGTATATTTTAAATATGAAGAATAAATATTCACTGAAAAGATGATTAAAACTACTATAATATCGTTTTAATCCATGCAATGTATTTTTTTCAGAAAAACAAGCCGATAAGGGTTTTATTATTCTCTGTCGCGCTAAGCTCATTGTTATCGCTTCAAACGCACTGCCAAAAATTTTCCATTTGTTTTGTCCTTAATAGCATTTTTTCGACAACGCAAAACAATCATCATGACCTGTTTGTGTAATTTTCATTACCGGTAATCGTTACATCTAAAAAGGAGATTGTTTCCTATTGCGTTCAGTGAACTCTGCTGATTAAAAATTATAGTAACGTGCAATTCGATTCTTCGGTTTTTATCAATCTTATAACCAAGTCTGTAGAATTTGAAATCAACAAATCTAAATAACCGTATGAATATTTTATTATGAATTATTTATTAACATGGTGGTATCATTGCCGAGTCGTTGTGATTTTCTGTGCCGTTATGACAGCTCTATATTCAATTTGCGTATATACAAATCTATTAGATCTCTTCTCATACGACATGATTAATTGACCCAATGACACTCTCACTGTTAAATTTGTCACAACGCTATGTATGCTGAGCCAAATAATGCCACAGTTGTGATTTTATTGTGAAGTAATGTTACTTCTCATCGCTAGTGATGTAATTTGGTGGTTCACAATCTTAATATCATTAATCACCGGCAAAGTGCATTCATAATTCATTAATATCGATTATTTGCATCTTGTAAACTCTTTATTTTAATATTATTGATTCTACAGTAAATCCTCGATGTAACAGACGAGGGGTGTCTGTTATTCAAAACCGCAGGTTTTCGAATGCCTTTTTATTGATTTAATAAAGGACACGATACATGTATTGACAAATCTAAAGTTTTCACAGGTTGATTACAAGTGGTGTGTTATAATAATACACTAGCTGTAAGCCCGTTGCCCAGCAACGTGAGATTTTTGTTGCATTGTGTTTAATTTTATTTAATTTTATTCTATTTTATTTAATTTTATTTTATTTTATATTATTTAATTTAATTTAATTTAATTTAATTTAATTTTATTTTATTTTATTTAATTTAATTTTATTTTATTTAATTTTATTTTATTTAATTTTATTTAATTTAATTTAATTTAATTTAATTTAATTTAATTTAATTTAATTTTAATTTATTTTATTTTATTTTATTTTATTTTATTTTATTTTATTTTATTTTATTTTATTTTATTTTATTTTATTTTATTTTTATAGTTAGCAGAAATTTCGTAAATTATTTAATATTTGGAATAATGTTCAAGTTTGTTAACAACCATTTTTCGTAGGAGCAGAAATTTCGTAAATTATTTAATTTTTGGAATAATGTTCAAGTTTGCTAACAACCATTTTTTGTAGTAGCCGAAATTTCGTAAATTATTTAATTTTTGGAATTATGCTTAAGTTTGCTAACAACCATTTTTCGTAGGAGCAGAAATTTCGTAAATTGTTTAATATTTGGAATAATGTTCAAGTTTGCTAACAACCATTTTTTGTAGTAGCCGAAATTTCGTAAATTATTTAATTTTTGGAATTATGCTTAAGTTTGCTAACAACCATTTTTCGTAGGAGCAGAAATTTCGTAAATTGTTTAATATTTGGAATAATGTTCAAGTTTGCTAACAACCATTTTTCGTAGGAGCAGAAATTTCGTAAATTATTTAATATTTGGAATAATGTTCAAGTTTGCTAACAATCATTTTTCAAAGTACCATAAATCGACCTCGGCGCATATATCGACAGCCCTGCAGTTTTTTAATTGTAAATAATGTTATTTTTAGACTAATTGAAATGTTTAAATTTGCTAACAAACATATTTCGTAGAAGAAGAAATAGATTTCGGGACATATATCAACACCCCTGCAGTATTTAATTGGAAATAATATAATTTTTAGAATAATTAAAATGTTTAAGTTTGCTAATAAATATATTTCGTAGAAGAAGAAATAGATCTCGGGACATATATCAACACCCCTGCACTATTTAATTGGAAATAATATAATTTTTAGAATAATTGAAATGTTTAAGTTTGCTAACAAACATATTTCGTAGAAGAAGAAATAGATCTCGGGACATATATCAACACCCCTGCACTATTTAATTGGAAATAATATAATTTTTAGAATAATTGAAATGTTTAAGTTTGCTAACAAACATATTTCGTAGAAGAAGAAATAGATCTCGGGACATATATC
Organism: Himalopsyche tibetana; assembly: GCA_030503985.1. Lineage (NCBI taxonomy): Eukaryota > Metazoa > Arthropoda > Insecta > Trichoptera > Rhyacophilidae > Himalopsyche > Himalopsyche tibetana. The sequence goes on along the minus strand of JAPJYX010000019.1, from coordinate 26,190,597 downwards.
AACACCCCTGCACTATTTAATTGGAAATAATATAATTTTTAGAATAATTGAAATGTTTAAGTTTGCTAACAAACATATTTCGTAGAAGAAGAAATAGATCACGGGACATAAATCAACACCCCTGCACTATTTAATTGGAAATAATATAATTTTTATAATAATCGAAATGTTTAAGTTTGCTAACAAACATATTTCGTAGAAGAAGAAATAGATCTCGGGACATATATCAACACCCCTGCACTATTTAATTGGAAATAATATAATTTTTATAATAATCGAAATGTTTAAGTTTGCTAACAAACATATTTCGTAGAAGAAGAAATAGATCACGGGACATATATCGACACCCCTGCAGTATTTTAATTGTAAATAATGTAATTTTTAGAATAATTGAAATGTTAAATTTTCTAACAAACATATTTCGTAGAAGAAGAAATAGATTTCGGGACATATATCAACACCCCTGCAGTATTTAATTGGAAATAATATAATTTTTAGAATAATTGAAATATTTAAGTTGGCTAACCAATATATTTCGTAGAAGAAGAAATAGATTACGGAACATATATCAACACCCCTGCACTATTTAATTGGAAATAATATAATTTTTAGAATAATTGAAATGTTTAAGTTTGCTAACAAACATATTTCGTAGAAGAAGAAATAGATTACGGGACATATATCAACACCCCTGCACTATTTAATTGGAAATAATATAATTTTTATAATAATCGAAATGTTTAAGTTTGCTAACAAACATATTTCGTAGAAGAAGAAATAGATCTCGGGACATATATCAACACCCCTGCACTATTTAATTAGAAATAATATAATTTTTATAATAATCGAAATGTTTAAGTTTGCTAACAAACACATTTCGTAGAAGAAGAAATAGATTACGGGACATATATCGACACCCCTGTAGTATTTTAATTGTAAATAATGTAATTTTTAGAATAATTGAAATGTTAAATTTTCTAACAAACATATTTCGTAGAAGAAGAAATAGATTTCGGGACATATATCAACACCCCTGCACTATTTAATTGGAAATAATATAATTTTTAGAATAATTGAAATGTTTAAGTTTGCTAACAAACATATTTCGTAGAAGAAGAAATAGATTTCGGGACATAAATCAACACCCCTGCACTATTTAATTGGAAATAATATAATTTTTATAATAATCGAAATGTTTAAGTTTGCTAACAAACATATTTCGTAGAAGAAGAAATAGATTACGGGACATATATCGACACCCCTGTAGTATTTTAATTGTAAATAATGTTATTTTTAGACTAATTGAAATGTTTAAATTTGCTAACAAACATATTTCGTAGAAGAAGAAATAGATTTCGGGACATATATCAACACCCCTGCAGTATTTAATTGGAAATAATATAATTTTTAGAATAATTAAAATGTTTAAGTTTGCTAACAAATATATTTCGTAGAAGAAGAAATAGATCTCGGGACATATATCAACACCCCTGCACTATTTAATTGTAAATAATATAATTTTTAGAATAATTGAAATGTTTAAGTTTGCTAACAAACATATTTCGTAGAAGAAGAAATAGATTTCGGGACATAAATCAACACCCCTGCACTATTTAATTGGAAATAATATAATTTTTATAATAATCGAAATGTTTAAGTTTGCTAACAAACATATTTCGTAGAAGAAGAAATAGATTACGGGACATATATCGACACCCCTGTAGTATTTTAATTGTAAATAATGTTATTTTTAGACTAATTGAAATGTTTAAATTTGCTAACAAACATATTTCGTAGAAGAAGAAATAGATTACGGGACATATATCGACACCCCTGTAGTATTTTAATTGTAAATAATGTTATTTTTAGACTAATTGAAATGTTTAAATTTGCTCACAAACATATTTCGTAAAAGAAGAAATAGATTTCGGGACATATATCAACACCCCTGCAGTATTTAATTGGAAATAATATATTTTTTAGAATAATTGAAATATTTAAGTTGGCTAACAAATATATTTCGTAGAAGAAGAAATAGATCACGGGACAAATATCGACACCCCTGCAGTATTTTAATTGTAAATAATGTAATTTTTAGAATAATTGAAATGTTTAAATTTGCTAACAAACATATTTCGTAGAAGAAGAAATAGATCTCGGGACATATATCTACACCCCTGCACTATTTAATTGGAAATAATATATTTTTTAGAATAATTGAAATATTTAAGTTGGCAAACAAATATATTTCGTAGAAGAAGAAATAGATCACGGGACATATATCGACACCCCTGCACTATTTAATTGTAAATAATGTATTTTTTAGAATAATTGAAATGTTTAAGTTTGCTAACAACCATTTTTCGTAGTAGCAGAAATTTCGTAAATTATTGAATTTTTGGAATAATGTTCAAATTTGCTAACAACCATTTTTCGTAGGAGCAGAAATTTCGTAAATTATTTAATATTTGGAATAATGTTCAACTTTGCTAACAACCATTTTTTGTAGTATATATATTTTATCAAACTAATTTTCAAATACGCTCGAGGACATCAGTACGCACACATTTGTGAAAAGTAAAAAGTAAAAAGTAAAAAGTAAAAAGTGAAAACTTATTTTATCGGCTATTAATATATAGATTATCGGTTGACACGCGCTAAAACTCCTGCAGCTGTGTTGTTACGATTAATTTTGAATTTTATAATAATTCTATCCGCTGTAAATTTTTCTTACTGACAATATAATATAGCAATATATTATGGCAATACCAGACCAATTTATTGTTAGATTGGGTAGTGGGTTTAGTCTAAAACGTTATATTTTTCTATCCAAGTATTAGCTAACTAGATACTCAGATACTGTATGTCAATCAAAAAAACCGTTTTAAAAATACCGACTTAACATTTAAATATTGGAACAGAAATTGTTCTGTTACAATATTTTAATCTTAAAGACTTCACTTTGACTTTCCCAGTCTCTTACTGGTTTTCGTATTTGTTATTTTCTTGTTTTGCCTTTCACACGTTCGTTGTTTACTTCGGAAAACATTTGTTGAATTTTCTTATTAATTTACCTTTTTCGAGAAAGCGTAAATAAAACTGGAATTCATTAAAAGTTTTTTTTTTGTTTGTCAAAAACATTCCTTACTCTTATTGTATTTTCGATCAGATGCTTTCAATTTTTTTTACCATTTATACACAATTTTAACAAAACGTGGACGTATTTGAATGTTAATCCTTAGTTAATCGATGCAAATTGACAACAGTTTATTACAAACAACTAACAGCGAAGCCAAAATAAATAAATATTGACACTAGCTGTTGTATAGAAATTACGACCGTGTTGTTTTGACTGAATTATCCCTTCATTTTTTTATCGAATAGATTACGTCTCTGATATTTGTGAATCGTATACAAATAAGCGAGGTGTAATAACACACGCATGTTATGTATTTGAATTTGAACGATTCCATCATATATTCACTATTGACTGCTGATACATTTTTAAAAGTTAAATAATGGTTATATTGTATAAGAAAACCATATATTAATTTAATTCAGAACGTTTTGCAAAAAAAAAACAGTCTTATTTTATTCGACTCGGCTTCTTTATATATTTTTTTTCATGAGGTAAACACTATTTGAAACATTCGGTGCGTATATATTCCTTTTTCAAATTTAATGACGGCATTTTTGACAGACTTATGTGATCTACGTGCAAGATTAAGTTTAGTTTGCAATATTGTTTTCTTACTTGACGAAATTACACAGACTTTGGTATTTCTTTATGGTGAACTTGGTCCTAATTTTTATTAGTTCAGTCTGCCGAAAGGTCAGCACGTTTTCCTGGCAACAATAGCAGTAGAATATTTCATACAGCCGTGCAGCCTCCGTGAACTTATATGATCCCAACTGCATAGTCAAATCTATTAAAATCTTCTTTCTTCTCGCATTGAGAAGGCGAAAATATTTCTCTCAGCTTATTTTTCGAACAAGAATGGTTTAATCACAATAATTTTATGAACATGTGAGCAGAACTTCAGATGAATGCTATTTTTGGTTCAGCAGTCATGATTTGATATAATTCTTAAGTGTCCCATATGTTCTTATTCGAGAGCTCTACGTTTTCACGATGTTCTTCGCGTCGCATTTTGCAACGCTTGTAGACTGAGAATGGGAGATTTCGCTCCTCCCTTCGATGTTCTTTCATCGTTTAATAAAAAGTGTGGAAATGACAACAGTTTTTGCAAGGCGACACGGTCCGGTATGGTCTTTCAGGGGCGTCGAATGGAGAACCCGGGGTAGAGCCCCATCTGTGTCCGCGCTGCGCCGCCTCTGCCGTCTGCCCGGCCCGGTCCAGCGAGGGTGAGTGATTTACTCCCCGCCGGGAAATTCGCGATGCTGACGTCAATCTTCCCTCACACCACTGACATCGCAGGTTACATAAACAGACCATTGATCACACTATGTCCATTAAAATGTTTACGTGGGTCTGGCGTAAGTTAAAGTAATAATCGCTTTTACCGTGATAAAATAGCAACGATGACAGTAAAAAAAATGACGCGACACATGTTTTATTACCCCGTTTAATTATTCAAGATCAAGCCGCACAAAGTAAAACTATTTCGCACTTCTGTTACTAACTTATATGTGGAGATTGAAATCGTAGATTGTCATTTATTTTATGCCCGCGTAAGCAAAAAGTAATTCAGGTAAGTGCGTAATACACAAGCAAAAAACGTACTTTAGATTATTTCCTTTCGTTTCATTATCGCGTAACCGCATGTCGGGAGTATATTCAATTGATATTTTCTAAAAAATATATTTCCTCATCTGAATACTGCAGTCAAACTACATTTGATACGACACGCTTCAATAAACTACCTTGTTTTATTACTTTTTTTGTATCCACATTGTATTGAGATTTCAACTAAACAACCATAGTCAATGAATCCATAACTAATAGTTCTAAATATATCTTAAATAACCGTATAAAAATGTAGACTTTCTAGTCATAGTAGATCATGTTTACATACCATAAACTGTTTTCAAATTTGAATACCTTCGTCACAACGCCATCTGAGACAGGTCATCCGTTAAAAAAGCCTTCATTATTGGTAGTGATCAATTAACAATAGTTACCTAACTTTAATAAACCTTGCGATGTCAGTAATTGTGAACGGTAAGGATGTATTGCAAAGCATTTGTCCCGTGATCTGAAGTAGCCATCCCGACTTAGCTACTGGTGTGTTAACAGCACTTTGTCCACTGTCAGTTTGTGCATTATTAATTATAAACGTATTTCACTAACACGACCCGCCGATAAGTGTCTAAAAAATAACATCATATTGTATCATGTCAGCTATTTTCCATGTTGAAAAACACGTGGAAAACCTTTTCACGCGCTGTTTATTTTCTACCGACGCTGTCAAGTCCGCTATTGTAAATCTGGTTTCTCAAGAAACTCGTAAACTCTCGAGATATATTTTCGCTATTTTTTTGTAACTAAATTTGTGTGCGACGCCATTAATTAACATTACTATTCCTTTTAAAAATCACTCAAGCTAGATATTCCATAATTTCGTATTCTGAGTAATAATTTATTTAATAGTTATCCAGGTAGTTTGTAGACAGCAAGTATTTGTAATGTTATCCTGTTTTCTCGTTTGAATATCTTTTCATATTTTAGAGGAATGAACGTTATCAATAATAATTTGGTTTGGTTTAGACAGTATTTAAAATTAGCGACCATTGCAAAAATCTAACTGTACAATATAAAAGGTAGAAGTAAATATATTGATATACTATGCTAGACTACTAATCTATGGTAGGCACCTACATTACTTGATTGAAGAGTTGTGATCATTCAAATTTGAAAATTTTTTTTTTTTTATATATATGACATTATAAACAATCATCATAATGATTTCAATAAACGTGAATGGTTGACTTCTATTCTTGCAACAATGACTAGTATCGTGTATCAGTTTATGTTTTTTTTTACGCTGCTTTTCCTACATAATACGTATATCGTGAATAAAAGCGTCGATAATAAATAATCACTGGAATTGGGCAATATGTAATAAGTTACGTATTCATTGTCCACATGTCGTTGCATATATCGCAGTATTAATAATTTTGAGATAGTCAATCTACGATTTCGTATAAAGATAAAATCAAATTGAATAAATATATTTTTTTTTAATCAAAATTTAAAACAGTTTATTGTGGTTAGGGCTTAATTATCCACATTTACCATATTTTATTATAACTAATATTAAGTTTTAGGACTCTCACTCGAATACTTTATTTGATCGTCAGGCGAGTTGAAACGATTGTAAATTTTATTTTGTGACATATGTAATAATATTACATAATGTTTGTGTTTTTTATCGGATTGAAGTGTAAGATAAGACCAGTTATTTCAATTAGATTAGATCGATTTTAATTTTATATTAATATTTTCATTAAAAAAAGTATCAGAAAATAAAATACTCATTCTTACCACTTTTAAGTCCACTTTTTTTAATAAGACCAGCTCTAGTTTCGCTTATTTTATTAAATAAAAGTGAAATTATTACAATGAGTATTTTTTTTGTTGTTGAATATAATGCCTTTCCACCGTATTGACAGTAAACAACACCCTACAAGTGTTCAAAAAAGTTTCCGCCGGATCTGTCAAAAATGTAATATGATGATGAATTAATTAGTACCTTACCTGCAAAAATTGCTGAATATTTTTGTTAATGGATAAGTTAGATACGTTTTTGCATGCAAAAATGTATTTAAGCAAATGAGTGTCATTTTGTTTATTTAAAATTTACCATGCCGACATTCGGTCGAATTGAATAAATACATCGCAAGTCTTCATTGAACATGTCAAATTGATAAGTGCTCGTTAGCGGCTCATGTGATTGTTTTGTTGCCTTTCCTCCATTACGGACGACGGTCACGTGTCAATATTTCTTGTTTATTTTAATGAATTGCCAATTCACGTGCCTGCACAAACCCGTCACATTTGATATTGCAACAGTTCGCAACACTGAACTCGGCAACCGTTACCGGTATTTAAAAAAAGGCTACGTGTAGCATTGAGATGCCCTTGATTTTGTCCTAAATATTGTCTATCGCCGATTATTGCTCCAAAATCACGTTGATGTTATCTTTAGCCGGCACTCGCCGAGTTTTCTTTTTTTGCACGGCTGTTTTGCCAAAGTTGATAGTTGGCCAAAAAGCTAAAGACATAGGGATTTTACTCAGTTGTTTTGGCAAGCTTCGGCATATTTTTAATTGTATTTCTGTTTCATAAACGAGCGCGACCCGATTCATTCTTACTTTCAAACGATCGCTTCTCAAAATTTATTCGACATTTCAAATTTAGCAAATATCTCGCTGACGTGATAAGCAAAATCAAACCACGAAATATGAATGATATACACTTAAAACGTAACGTACCCATTTTAAAATCACCGCGTGGTGATTTTGGAAAATCTCCAAGAATAATACAATACTAAGAAAATACTTCCCGTATTTCCACTCATACATTTATTTAATACTATTTTGTTTGTCTAATTTGCTATCATTTTCCAAAATAGAATCGACTGTAAATAATTATTAAATTGAAAAGTCAATTTTTAAACATGAAATGCTTTGGAGCCATTTGTGCTACACGCCGATATAGGGAAAATTATCCTACATCGCCATTATGTGAATACGAAACTGAAACTTCTCAAAAAAATGGTTTTTCAATTTTTCAATTTTCTAATTTAAAAAATTGCTAATCATTTAAATTTACTGAGCAGAAAATTATCCAGTTTATTATAATAAAAAACGGTCGTTTGCCAACTCTAAAGCATTGAAAAAATCGATTACATCAACAAGCAACCTGCCCACCCCTGGTATATATTATGTGCCAAAGCTTTATTATTTTTGTAAACGTTCCATCTCCACGCCATCATTATTTTTTGAAAAATCTTTTATTGAATTACGTTTTCAAAAAACATTCTGGGTGTTAACATATTTAGTATTTGTTTCTTTTTAGTTGACTATATAGCCAAAATTTTATGAATAAGTAACAATTATTAAGTATTAACGGTTGTATTGTTTTCGTTTGATCAAAAACACATTAATCAATATAATATGCAATTTAATAGTCCACCAAATATGTCAAACAATGCTGAACAAGATTGATTTATTGTTGGATCCATGAGCATATTGGTATGGTCGTGCCATCGATAGAATTTTATTATTTTGTATCAGTCTAATACAAAATAATTATCTCCGTTCGACTCATATTTCGAACTGCCAAGATTTTATAAGTATATCATTGCTGTAGATTTTTAAGAATTTCAATAAAACTAATAGATGATATCGATTGTCGTGTAACTCTCGTAGTTAGCGAAACTGGGTTTTGGAAATGAAAAACTCATACCTAAAATGAAATATTTATATCTCATATTTTATTTAGTAGATTTTTTAAATCGTATTCATATAGTCGAATTTTTCACCGGCCAGTAGGATAGAGACATGACATTTAAATTATTAATAAATTACATTGATTTTACAAAAAAAAAGTTTACTGAGTATTTATTAAATATATTCTGGTATAACGGCCTGTTTTTAAATGGCCTTTTTAATAAAATATCCAAAAAATCGTGAAATTGTAGGCGAGTGTTTTTACGATAATTAAAAATCGCGATCGCCTACATTATATTTATTTCGTATCAACTTCGCCATATTTTTTTATAAATGGAAGACGTTTTTTATAATGCTAAATTTAGTTTTTAAAACCACCTGGTTTTATTTAAATAATTTTGGTTTTAAATCATTTGTGGGCGGCGTACGGTTTGTAAACCGCTCCTTATATTCATATTTTCATTCCTCAACTGAAGTTATATGCGTGAATTAATGTTTTATTTGTTTATGGTCATAAAGCATAAACAATGTGGTACTTAGATTATAATGTATCTATGACGTAAAGCTATTTTCATAGGTGTTCGTTTCTAACGCGTTCTATGAAATCTGCGGGCGCGGAAAATTGTTTTCGCCCAGCAAACGGTCCCTAGCATGTTATTATTATTGTTTTCTTCTGGCATGAGGAACAAAACGTTTTCGGCTGTTTACAAAATAAAAGTCGTCTTATTATTCTATTTTAGTCGATTTCTCAGTGTTATATTCATTAGGTAATAAATTGGAACCGAGATTATTTATGTCAATGACATTGCCAGTTAAATTTTTTTTAAATCTTTTCTGAGTATACATAATATGTATATATTTTAACGTTAAATTTTCATGTCAGATTATGATCGTAGTTACGTTAAAAATACCTCAGTACATGGGGATTTTACATCTAAGTTTTTTTCTTAACACTGGACCAAAAAGCAAACTTTTAGCGTACATCCATATTGTGGAAATGCTTGTCTTAACATTAATGCAACTAGTCTGAAATCTGCAGCGCATTTATTTCTTACATTTCATGGTGAGTTAGTGTGCGCCATGTATTTCTAAAGTAAATAATGATAAATTGAAAAACAATAATTCATAGAAGAAAAATATTTTCAGTGATGATTTTACAGTGTGATGATTGTAAGGCTTTCTTCAAATTTTAAATTGCTTTGATTGCAGTGAACAATGTGCTGCTCTATAAAAAGAAATTTAACTTAACTATAAATTTTCTGATAAATCAAGAAAATGTTGCCAGCATGACATTGTATTAATCCTAATATTCTTCTGAATATTTTGTGTTTTATAGAATTAAAAAAAAAACAGAATGATCACTTGGTCGAGTTATCAATTTTTACCTTTATTTACTGTAGTTTCTCATAATTTTATTGTACATATAGGTAAAATTTCCCTCGCCACCTGTAGAAATCTCGTTTAATGTCCATTAAGATCTTATCATTTTATTTATGCTCTGCAATTTTTATACCTAGAGGCATTTAAACTTAGTATTTTTATTTATATATATAATATAATAATCTGTATATGAAGCATATATTGTTAAAGAATTGTTCTGATGATTATGTTTATTCTTTCAGCATTCAGTTTTCAAGAAAACCTACTGAGGACCATGATCCAGATTGAAAATACCTTTTTCGAACTGGGTAAAACATCTCAGAAAGACTGTCTAATCATATGTGACCGAGGTGCCATGGACGCAAGTGCATGTAAGCATACTTAAAATTTTACTGCGTTTTTACTCTATCTGTGCCCATCCCATATATATATATATACAGAATAAAGAGTTGAACCCCATATGTCTGCCTCGTATATATACGCATCCCCGGTATATATTTTTTTGTTATTACTTTACAAATCTATTTTAATGTGTCGCTGTTTAACTTTACTGATTCCTGAAATATTGGGTGTGAGAGGACAAATCAATTTTGTAGCTAGGCAAAGAAAAGAATGGGTTAATTTCAGTTTTTGAATGTATTCTAATATTTTTTTCAGTTATATCAACTGAACAATGGGAACGCATGATGTCTGGTAATAATTGGAACAATGTCGACCTTCGAGATACTCGGTACAATCATATTGTACATATGGTGTCTGCCGCTGTTGGAGCTGAAAATTTTTATGTAACTGAGGTAAAGAATAAATGTATTTTTTTATTTATTACTATTGTGACAATTGTTGATAGAATCACAAAATACACATCTACCCAAATTCACTTACACTATTACTCCATCCTATAATTTGATTTAAATAAATATGCTCTAAACAGCTTAGATAATTTTCTCAAATAGTTCTTGAATATTATTTTCAGTTCTGTTTCTTTTTAATCCATTTCAAAAGTTTTTCATTTTAATCTTTTTTGTCTTCAATCTTGCTGAGAAAGTATATTTTTATGTTTCAGGACCACGCATGTCGATCGGAGGGTGTCGAACTTGCCCGCGAATTAGACCACAAAGCTGCGGCATCTTGGATCGGACACCCCTACTTTGACGTCATGGACAACTCAACAGATTTTGAATCGAAGATAAAGCGCATGATTGCATGCGTATGCCAAAAAGTAGGATTAGACACCGGTGACAGACTCTTATGCAACTCCAAGAAACTTAAGTTCTTGGTCTCGGGACCTCTTCCCGCAGATTCAGAATTCCCGCCGTTCCAAGACTTCGATGTCGTCCATAACTATTTGCAGGCCGCCAATATGCAAGCTCGACTGAGGAAGAGGGGCCAAAACAATCACTGGTCATATATTCATACGATCAGAAGGCCGCAGCTGTATGGCCAGTCGGTAGAAGTGAAGACTCAGCTGACCCACAGAGATTATAATAACATGGAGACTCAAAAGGATGATTCCCACTTTACTATTTACAAGAAGCGGAGATGTTTCATTATTAACAACCAATATTATCAATTGGACATCTATACCAAACCCTGCCACTCGAGGTTATTTTCTTCAAATTACTTATGCCACTTTGACTTGAAATAACCTTAAGACGCTGGTCTACAATTAACGTAGTAGGTCGCGTGAAAACGTATACGGCCGATGAATGCTTACTTTGAAAATGGATTAATGCGGTTTCATTATCATGCTGCCTGTAGTGTCTAGATGCCTAGACATCTAACATCAAGTTATGCTGTACGCAACCAACAGCGTTTATTGTAGACCGAGGCCTTTGTCATCTTGGTTCGCTAAACTTAAACACCTCTTGTCACTCATTTGCTAGTTACAAAATGGTATGTCAGCAAAATTAATGTTATCTTGTTTGTTTACAGATGCGAGGGCTTAATGCTACTAGAAACATATAGCGCTCACGAGAAGGCACAGCTTCTTGACCTTTTGCCAAATTTTTTGAAAATCGAAAAAGAAGTTACAGGAGAACCCAAGTATTCAATGTTCAACCTGTCTCTGAAAGCCGACTGGAAAGAAAATCAATTCGGTCAAGATCGGACTACCAATGGAACATATGAAGGTTGTTCTCCAATATTATACCAAAGCATTTGTCTATAAATTACTAATCCAGCTCAAATAATTTATCAGTCATCATTTTACAAAGTGATGATTACATGTGTTTGTAGGTTCCTTAATTTGCTAGTGATTTTCAATGTTGCATTTGCTGAAACCGTTATAATACTGAAATTATTCTGTTTAATTCATGACAGTTGCACCGCCTAAAAAAAAATCTAAATCTTAGTTTGTTTAGTAGGTATTGGAATATGATTAAATTTTTCTTATACCTGTTTCAGCTTCTACATTTCAACTTAGGTGCTCAGTTTTAGCTTCTACGACTGTAATTAACTACTGATTAATTACTGACTTACTTAAATCTCGCAATAGTTCCTTTGTTTCATATTGATGACCTACTGAATTAGCTTTAGTTAACTTGCAACTGTATTCAAATATAACGGTTCATTATACTCATTCTTAATTAATTATCATTTATTACAGTTAAAACTGCTTTTCAAGTTTTTTTTTATCTTTGTTCTCAGCTTAATGTCTTTATTTTTCTGGCGCTGCAGTCCGGATGAACTTTGGCCGCCTCAATTAATCTCTTTCATTCAGCAGAGTCCTCTGCATTCCTACGCCAGTCGCTGACTTTATGCTTAATCTAAGACCTAAATGTTTGTTTTTTTTTTTAGAAAGAAAAGATGCCAAATTCACATCAAATTCTAGTTTCAACAGTGAAAATTGTTCACCTAACAAGATGACAAATGGTGAAAGTGGAGTTAAAAAGAATGGAATTATTCACAACTCGCTGAATAAAAGTAATGGTAGGAAGATTTTCAATGCAATTTTTGTAGGGTGTAAAAAGATTTCGATTAAAATTCACTTTCAAAAAGATACTAGCCAGAAGCTGATAGTTTATACTTTATGCTAGATATATGGAAGGAACAAATATGTATTGCTAATTCTTTTGATTTATCTTTTACACTCGTTTTCAAAGTTTTAGTCTGCAAGCTGTAGACTTCTACATGTTTACTAGTACTAGATTTTGACAAATAATGAAGATGTTAATTAAACTGATTCCAAAAACAATCAATACTTGCATTTCAAACTAATATTAAAATGGCTTGGCATTCTTTCTTCACAGTGAAATCAACACCGAATGTAAACGGTGAAAAACTGGTCAACGGAAATTCAACTTCTCCTGGCAGAAACACGTGCCACCTTGAAACATTCAGAGAGCAGAATTCGAATGGTCATTCATCTGAAACAAAAACAATCGGGAATCTCTGCACCAAACTCTCACCCACAAAAGAAAACGGAGTGAGCATTTGCAACGGGCGGAATTGATTAATCTCAGCATATTTTTACCTGATTTTCTTTTTATTCATACTGCACCAATTCTTATAACCTTCATCAAATATAATGAGTTATTTATTACATATCAAGGTAATTTCAAAGAATTCGTGTTACATTGTTCTTGACTATTTATTACTATTTATACAGCTGTAAAATTGGACCACATTATGCTATAAAAGATCGAGCGGCACATCGTTGAAGATTTATTTATATTAATTAGATTATATATTGCATCAAAATTTAACGTCAAGGGTCCATTGTTACGATTTGATGGACACTTGATCTACAGACGCATAATCCATTCCAATTATAAACAGGGCTTTCAGTGGTTGAATTAGGTGAAAAAAAAGTGTTCCTCTGGGATGACTATTTGATTTCTATAAATAAAAATTGTACTTATTTTCAAAACAGACTCGCTTCGGAGCGTCAATAAACTATTTTTATATAATATGTACTGTTTACTTATCATCACTAGTCGGCCAATAAAACACTAATTTCGAATGAATTTACAAATATCCTGAGAAGTGGTGTAAGTCACAGCTTGTGGGTTCCTGCAGAAGTACTTAATACATTTTAAAACATTGGAGTTTTTTTTTCTTTCTCTTTTGAACATCTTAAATGAATTATTTAAATTGTGTCATATTATGTAAATTATATCGACTGCACCTCATGTAATTTGTAAATTTTGTATTAATCTTGTTACAAAGTGTAAATATTTGATTTAGATGTGTAGTAATCAAATGTTTTCAATGATATTTCTCATTTGTTTGACCAATTTTCTGTGTGATTGTATTTTTGCGTGTTACATAAGCCTCGCCTTATTCATTCGACAATTTCGTAGTGAAAACATTTATGGGTATAAATCTTTTCAATTAACTCTCTTTCACACTCCATAATGTGTACATATTAAATATAACTGTTTGAAGTAATCTTCCTATATCTGATGACAGGTACCTGCGGTGATTTATTATTATGAAAATATTTATATTTGAAAAATTGTATAGACTATTGATTGTTACCAACATTTTTGGAATTAGATGTAGTAAATTTACATTGGAAATATGTTTTTCTTCTACTGTTAAATATCCATTCAGTGCGCATCAAAATAAATCTCGAATTGTATAAACTACATTAGTTTTACTGATTGATAAATATTTGAATTCATTATTAACAGAAACAATTCTCTCATAATATCAATTTAATTGACTTATCGAATAATAGAGCTCGAATGAAGTTGCTAAAATGAAAAATAAATTTTAAAGAATTGAAATCTCATAATGAAATGTCTAAAAACATCTGTGTTTTTAAAAACTATTAACATATTATTATTATCGTCATAATACCATGCATTATATGAATTTATATATAGCATTCATAGTTTTAAAAAATTGCATAATATTTTGTTGATGTAAAGTTGCTATTAATTTATAAATAGTGAATCATGAAAGAATTAATCGCATTCCTTGATGAATTTTTCACAAGTAGCTCTGTATTATTGCCACATGTAATCAACTATAAATGAAGAATGTTGTTTTTAACATAAATTTGTTTAGTATTCTTTTGTGGAAATATTTGCTTCAATTGTTTTTTGTCAGCAACTAGCTAATACAAGCGTTTGACTTGTGTGACTTTAAACTTGATTTATTGTTTACTATCAATCAATGTGATATGTTCTTTAGGAAAATGTTTCCTCCTAGTAGATCATTCAGTGTAATATTTTACTTTGTACATAGGAATTGTATTGCATAGCACTGGCATAGCAGCAGTACTTATCTATACTTGGTTTTATAAGTAGTGGGGAAAAATATTTTGAGTACCTAATTGAACATCAATAGTTGCAATAGCAATGTCGTTTTATAGATGAATTTAAAACTAATGATCAATGTCACCGATAAATTATTGTTGTCACAAAATAAACATGCTTTCCTCAGAGAATTTTTTGTTTTATTTGTTGCTAGCTATTAAGCAATTGAGCTATCAACAATCGGGCCTGAATCTCAATTTCTTTTACCTATCCAAGTACGAGCCACGGGCCAAACTTTATTGTCATTAAGAATATTTAACCCTTTGAAGGAAAGTATCCTAAACCCAATTAAATATCCTTTATTATACATACATGCTCTGTCATCAATATAAAACTTAGTAACTACATAATTAAAACATAACTAATTTATGAGATATTTGAGCTTGTTTTAATGAACATACCGTCTTTGAAAAAACGGAAAACCATATTAGTGTGTAACAATCAATGCTGACGGATAGAATATTTTAATCATTATAGTCCTTTTATAAATTTATAGTTTTGTAGCACAAATGTTTGAAGTATATGCAAACGGCAGAATTTTGCCGGCAAGTTTCTTACCTCAAAAATTATTTATTTCAAGACATGCATGAGTACTATTACTTCTCAAAGGTCATATATTTATGAGTAATGTATTTTTTCATACAGATAATGATTGTATTGTTACAATGAATCAAAGGACACTGATAATTATATTACATACATTTCACTAAGCGTTATTGTGCCAATGTATTCATGTGTGGAAGTTGTTTTTTTTTTTTTAACCATGTCCGCTTCCAATGTGGAGCATATGTACTCCTAATGGAGTTTATCTCAACAGAAGTGTTTCTACGAGAACTGCTTGTTACTCAGTTGCTCAACCTCTCTTTTTCCAAAGAGATTTGAGGTTACTCAAATGATATTTTCAGACATTTTTGAATTAAAAACACCAAAGCACGTCATAAAATATTGAACACATTGGGTCTAACAAAAAAGTTAATTGGTTTCAAACAAAATGCTTCAAGAGTTGGCTGTAAACATTTCCTTCCAATATGATTACTTAACATAAAAAGATAATCGTCAGGGAAAGAAAAGTATTGAGGCCTAAAAGAGTGTTTTACCACAGGCAAGTCGGACTGCTATTGTGGGAATGTCTTGAGATGGAATCCGAACGAGCAGAACTGTTCGCTGCGGTCCGTCCTCACGGGCCCAATAGGCCATGCTGACTTGATTGCAACCAAAGCTACTTCACAGCATTTGAAAGTTTGCTAAATTATTTGGGGATCGTTATAACTTTGATTCCTCACTAGAGTCAATAAACTAGTCTACAACGACAAGCTCTCAGTATAAGAATTATACACAGAATACTTAGTATCAACTGGATTTAAGTGGCTGAGCTAGTCACACACCCATCCTATCCTACAAACGAGGTGTAGCGATTAGATAACCACTAGTTCTGATCTAGCCTTATTCTTCCACCCTCACTCTGGGAAAAAAGAGAGGCTGAGTAACAAGCAGTTCTCATATAAACACTTCTGGTGAGATATACGCCAGGAGTCCCAATGGCGTAGCAAGGGGGGTGGGGCAGGGGCAGACTGCCCCTGGAAGCACACTTATGGGGGCGGAATTTTCAAAAATAAATACCATATTTTTGGATAAATTATATTTATACATAAAAAAATTAAGCTACCGTAGTAAAAACTCTTAGTTCATAGATAAAAAATAGTAGAAGTGATTTAAAAACAAAATTAGAGAAAATGTTGGGAGCGGCAAATTCAAGGACCGCCCCAGATACCTTCCCACACAACTGAGGAGTCCCTATGCTCTTCATTGGGAGCGGATATGGTAAAAAAAATCAGTAAAAATATGTAATTCTTTTGAATTTCTTATACATAATATCAATCGTGATTAAATGAATGCAGAAATTGGTACCCCTGTCAATTTGACGATGTCGAGTGTCAATTAATAAAAACACAATGTTCCTTTGTACTTTATTCCAATTTATTTAAAAGGTCAGGACCGGTTTCAACTGATAAGAAAAATATGTCAACAGTGTTATTATTTTTGTATAAATAGCACTGTTTAGATATTTTTCTTATCAGTTGACAATGCTCGCAATGAGCGAAACCGGTCCTGACCTTTTAAATAAAGTACAAAGGAATATTGTGTTTTTATTAATATAATGCTTTTCCACCAAGTATTGACAGTGAACACCCTAAAAGTAATCAAGGCTCAATGGCTTGATTCAACTTTTTTTTTGCCTCTGCAAATTCTCTTCAAGAATTCTGTGAACTACAATCAAAACAGTCAGTGTCGATAAAATAGTTTCAGAAGAAAAAAACAGCCTAATAATAATTAATTTTATTTTTCATAGTTTCAACAAAACAAATTTTAATAACATTGATTATTACTATTTCAAGTCTTTAGATTTCTGTTTTTTGTACAATTTCATGATCTTTTTACCGGGCACTATATTGGAAGATAGTCCAGGTCTCTTTTTCTTGTTTTGTTGGCGACCCTCCCATTCTTCTTCAGGATCCAAAGGAGTCAATTCTTCTGTTGTTTGCCCTTGATGGAATCCACTGATCTGAATTTGTTGCATTCCTTGGCCTGAACTTTCGCACAGCAATGTAGATTGCACCTAAGGAAAATTGAATAATTAAATAATTAGATGGAAAACTATGAATCGGGAGTGTTTTGGCTTATATTAATATGAAACCTTAAATCAAATAAATTTACATAATAACCGTGTAGCTAAGTACATAAAGAAGCAATTTAAAAAAAAAGGTAACTGATTAAGCCATATTCTTAACCATATCGACTGGAAAGGAAAAAGGATGTAACCCACACATATAAAATTTTACAGGAGGCACAAAAACGTGTTTTCATAATTTTGGGCCAAATGCAAATTATGAATTATACACAATCTTGAAGTGCACAAAGACTTCTAAATTGGTGTTTGATTGACATAATCTAATTTAATTAAAGAAATTGTCTAGGATAATGATTTCTTTCAGTCTTTTTCTTGGTTTTAATTTTTTACAAGCTCATTTTTTTTAAACTTAAAAGCTAAATTTAGATACTAATTCGGCATTTGCAGCTTACATCCTTTTGATAGAATGTGTATATAGTGTATAATGTGTAGAATACATTGTGATTATCGGAAAAAAACTGTGGGTTACGTACTTTTTCCTTTCCACAGTCGATATAATATAGTTTTATTGATTGAATCCCATTGTAATACAGTAAAAAAAGTATTTAGTTCTACATTTTTTTTTTGGTTATCTTAAAGAATAGCGTCGTGAAGTATTTGACGTTTAATCGAAATTGCCGCCAACACAGAAATCGTTCGTGAATTATTTGTTTTAATTAAATATACAAATCTAAGAAGCGTTATGATCTTTGATTACTGTCAGAATAAATGTATATTTAATCGTACCGATTTCGCCGCGAAATCGTTAATATTGGAAGCTATGTGTAACTACTTATACATCTTAGTTAAGATACGATTGAATATACATTTAATTTTTTTTATTTATTCTGACAGTAATCGAAGATCATAACGCTTCTTAGATTTGTATAATTAATTAAAACAAATAATTCACGAACGATTTCTGTGTTGACGGCAGTTTCGATTAAACGTCAAATGGTTCACGACGCTATTTAAGATAACCTTTTTTTTATTTCAGTTGATACCTATTTCGGCGTATGCCTTCTGTATAGTTCTGATGAAGCCATATGCCGAAATAGCTATCAACTGAAATTAAAAAAAATTGTTGAACTAAATTAATACTATGCTATTTTTTTACCATATATAATATGGTCTTTTACCATCTATGCATTTT
Source organism: Himalopsyche tibetana (assembly GCA_030503985.1). NCBI lineage: Eukaryota > Metazoa > Arthropoda > Insecta > Trichoptera > Rhyacophilidae > Himalopsyche > Himalopsyche tibetana. Next base: position 26,171,717 of record JAPJYX010000019.1, on the reverse strand, counting down.
ATTTTATTTTCATGCAAATTATTAAATAACTCTTCTTCTTATTTATGACCACTTAGCACATACAGTGTTAGTAGACCGGTACCACTAATTTCAGAAGGTTGCCGCAGTGGCAAACAGTTTGGCCACCCATGACATCAAATACAATATTTTTTTAATGGAATGGTATTGATTGTTTCCAAAAATCGTTCTCATTCAGATTTTGAATGTAAATATTTACAATAGTGATAAAAAGTCTTGCCTGATTCTCGAGATCAACTTCTTCTTTGCTCTTGTGCAGGTCAGAATCATGGGCAAAAGTGCAATTGTGTCCAAATCGGCATCTACCTTTGCGATAATTCCAGCATATTTTTTTTCCGTTGATCATTTCCACTTTATCTTTTGTCGGTACCTACATATTCAAGGCCAATGTACTTCACGATAGTAAGATACAATAAATTGAAGCATTAGAGATGTTGAATGCTTACCATAAAAATTGAAGAAATAAAAATTAAAGAAGTAGAAGTAAAAACTTTGTCAATATTATGTAACCCTTTGGCTGCAATGTTTTTCAAAATTCTGGCAAAATATGCTGACATTTATATTTTTTTTTTTGAAGAAATGAGATTTCAAATACAGAATTATGACGTCAACAACAATCGTTGTTAGCATTTGCAGCGGTTTTCATAAATTTTATATGATTGTTAGTATTTACAGGGTTAATAATTTTTAGATATCACGCAAGTGAACATTTTTTTAAAAAAAAGATGCCAATTTGACCGATATTTTAAAGTCACTCAAGTAAAAATTTAATAAAGTAAATTAAGACAATTCAAAGAGCAATTATTTGGCATTTCAGCTCGTAACAATTACACCTGATATTTATATATCACTTTATATAAAATAAAGGAAAATTTCAACAGAATCATTTGTAAACAACTATAGAAAAAGAAGAGATATTAAATTGAAAATATGGTCATTTCTTACTGACTGCGATAACATGAACCTTCAATTACACCTGGCTCTTATTGTTATTCTGCATGGCTGTATTTATTGCACAAAGATTTCTGGTATCTCTTAGATTTTCAATTTATAAAATTGATTTACTTTATATTTCTTTGATTAATGGTGGTGGATGTAATTTAGTAAAAAAGCACCAAAAAAATGGTGAATAAGTTTTTTCCCATATCATTAATATATTAACAAAAATGAAGTCAAGTCAACCTGTACCATTTTAACATGCTTCTCCAAAATTGCTTTCTTTGCATTTTCAGCTTCCACGAATGGATTGGAGAATACCGACTTTTTCGAAGATGAACTGTCGAAGTCAGGTTTTGGCAGTTTGGCTATTTGGACATTATCTTGACTGAAAATTAACAAAATATTCTTTAGCATAAATGAATCCAATAATTTGTCGTTAGTGGCAGGTTAATAAAGGAATTATACTAACGTTTCGTCTGATGAGCTATCATTTAGATCAGATTTGTCGCTTTCAGACTCCCCTGAAGACGTCCCATAGTCCGCAACGAGAGAGTTCATATCATATAATGAATAGTTTATCTGATTATTTCATATTTGATACTCGTATCAATTAACTAAAATAACATGGCAAATTCATAACAACATTCAAGACTTATAATATAACATTGATAAGAGTGACAGTAGGCCAAAATCAGTGCCGCCAACACTCGGCGTTATAAAAACTTGCCGCATCAAGGTAAATTAGAAGCTTTTATATCACTACAAAATTGATATCTAAGTATACTAGTTTATGATTGATATATTATTATTATGCAAGTGTGTGTATATTTTCATCCATTCCTGCTCGTAATTTGGAGCATAGGGTAAAATAATGGTAAACATCAATATATACTATTTAACAATAACTGTTTGCAAGTACCTTCACTCAAACTCTTTAGTGATAAAGGATGAGTACTAGTTATTTGATTGCTTTTTCTATCTATTTACTTCCCGAGTTGGGTATGTTGAAAATGAATTAAAATGTGTGGGAGTTGATAATATTTCACATAAATGACTCGCGACCAATACTCCCTCAAGGACGAGAAGTTAACTGTGCGGATAATTCAAAGACTGCGCGGGCCAATCCAACACATTCGCGGCATAATTTGTCATATTTGATATAAAAATAGTGTGTTTTGTTTTGTTTTGGTTTCCATAATAAAATAAATTATCATATGATAACTTAAATATATTCTTTACTTATAAGTGTATTCAATAAAACATAAGAAATAACAGAACTCGTTTGATTTTTTTTACATAAAATAAAATCAAGCGCAAATTAAGAAAATAATCAGAATAAAACAAATAATCAGTCGCTAATAAATTCATTAACATATAAACACGTCAACAAATTAGAGCGTAGTTTGGAGCAGTTTCAGCGCAATAAAAACATTTTTCATGCAGTATGTGACAATTGATAAAACATGAATCCATCACTTCATTCCAGAGTCAAATCGGCATTCAGCTGAATAGGCAGCAATCGGCAGAAGGCGCCCAAAGCGACCAAAAACGAAAATTGTATTAGCCTATTTTGAGGCCAAAGATAAGTCGTGTTAATAAATGTTAGAAAAGTTGGAATGAATGTATCATTCTTGAAAAAGACAATGTGGATGAATAAAGTCGAATTTCGTCTAAAAATTGTTGTTTTATCATACGAACTTTGAGTGATGGTTATTTTTATTAATTTAGACTAAAAAAAATAACGGTCTTGTCTTATCCAAAAAACAGAGCCTCCAAACTTTATTGCGCCTATGGCCACTCATGTGCTAAATCCACCACTGAGTCTTTTTAAACCGCATATGTTAAGTTGTTATAAACAGTGTAGTAATTCAAAGCACAAAATAATTGGTATGAAAGGGAAACAAAATTGACAGATAATAAAAGACACACTTAATTAATGTTTCAAAGCATCAAGCGGGCAACTTAGAATGGCTAAGCGGACAACGTCATGGCTGCCGATGGTGTATAGCAACGAAAAACAAAACAAGTTAACTACCTATGTAAAGTAAATTTATCCTGAACGCTAGTGTAATCCCAATACAGATTCAGAAGGTTCTTCCTATCACTTTTCAGCTATCTCACTTACGGGATAGAAATTTAAATACACAGAGGACTCGAAGTTGTTTGTTTAAATCGAGTATGACTCCAGTTAAAACAGTCCGACTCCACTACTCAGACTCCGACTCCACAGTCCTGGTTGGCGCAGCCAAAATCAATGACTTCTTTAATTGCTAGAGACTCAAAATCAACATTGCAAAAGAAAAGCAATCTCTTCACGCACAAGAGAGACAACAAAAACTACAAAAGGAAAATCACCGTCGGTGAAATTCCCTATTTATTTAGACTGGCAGTCAAATAACACGGAGTATACCTAGACTGCTCTCTCTTCTGGCCATGGTGATACTCATGTGGTGGAAGCTAGACGCAAAGGAAATCTTGCTATCAATTTGCTATGCCTGATTTCAATCTCTAGAAGTCACCTCAGCATAGCTAACAAGGCATTATACAGCATGTTTAGTAGGCAGACCATGCTGTACGCCTTCGATATTTGATCTGTAAACATCTTTGAAAATAAGCTGCTACAGAAGGTCAAAAAAAGGCCTGCCCACAATCTCGTTCTTGGGGAAGAAGACCAACATGCGATATCCTCCGGCCTGGCACAAAGGCCCAAACATCTGAAACATGTCTCCACCGCATCACCTTTGTCAAAAGCCTGAAAAGCTTTCTTTGCAAATCAAAAAATTCACGAATCAACTCAGGTATCCAAGATGGTAATGCAATCTTTATGCTCCTTCTCCTCTTATATTACAAGAAATTATTCTAAAGCGGAGGTGGACAAAATAGAAGCTGACATCCATCTGATCCTGGAATTAATAATTCGTCATGAAATCGTAATTCCAAAAATGAAAAAAAGGGATCTTTTTTTTAGCTCGCTTTGTTTCAAAAACTTTGCCTCATCTGTTTTCAAAAACTTTTGAGACAATTTTTCACTTTTTATCCGTCTAATCGAAAAAAAATAGAGGGGGGGGGAGTGTCGACGCTTTCTTTACCGTGGCCTTATGTTAAATCAGATACACGAATGTGGCCTTTAGAAATGAAAAGGTTCCCCACCCCTGGTATACATTTTTCCAATTGCCTGTTGTAGATTTTCAGTTCTGAATTACTTAATAGTAACCAATTAAATGAAAAAAAAGTGATATACAAATTATAAAAAAAAATTAGCAATACACATCGAACTTTATTTCAATACAGATGGAACTATAACCGTTCAGAGAAATTGGAACTAACTTTATAATAATTCTATGGAGATATGTGCTGTTCATGTATTCCCAAACTGATATGCGGCGGTACTTATACTATGTATACACAATATTAAAAAAATGTATTTAAGAAAGAAACTTTGAATTTTATTATATTTTGTTGGTAGCCCTAGTGACTCCATTCGTGCGCGAAGCTACCCATGTCGGCGGGTACCGCTTTTGTAATTTAATTTTTCCCAGAAAAGTAACCATTTGACGAATAAACGAGATAAATCATTCAATATTTATTGAATTCCGATTGGTTGTGATCTCAAATGGCATCCGACGAAGAAGTTGACGAGTCTTTGGCAGGTAATGTGTAAAATAAAAAATCACAGTAGCATGTCATAGGCCAAGCCGAATAGCGGTATCATGTGTTTACTTCCGATATTGGCAATTAAAAATTACAAATTATCACTTACCCTATTACAACCCTCGGAACGACCCTGCAATTGCGACCTAAAGATCCCCCGTCACTCATGATGACGTTATGTTTTGTTTTTATTTTTGATATAATTTAAATGATCTATAAATACCTTTAAATAGTGTTTTGACAGAATAGTACCATGCTCGTACCCTTCATTACTTCCTTAACAAAATGGACGCCGACAAACAAAGAGATTAGCAATGATAACCGCGAATTTCATTTGCCGGTAATTGCAAAGACAGGTCTAACCTCGAAATGCCGATGTTTCCGTGCAATCGTGTAAAATTTTGATTTGAGTGCAAATTTTTCAAGTTTTTTAATTTTTTTTTTAAATTTTAGGCGAGGATGAATTAGAAGACGGAGACGGCCAGCCAGATAATTCAGGAGACTCGGACGACGGTCCGCCGAAGGTACGAGTGCTGACAGTCTGTCACTATTTTTCATAAAAATTTTCAATCTCCTAAATTGACTCCGTATTTTTTTTGTATGTCCTCACAGTATCATTTTCTTAATTTTTTTTAGGAGGATGATGATTATTCACCAGAAGACACACGTAAAAAAAAGAAAGGAAAGAAAAGGAAAGCTCGTAGCGATGATAAAAAGGGACGTAAGAAAAAAAAGAAACGCAAAAATGAAAGCGAAGAGGTATGGCAATTATTTCTTGGCCACTTGTACAAAATTATAATCATTCAATTGATATAGTAATGTTAGTCTATTTATCGTGAATTTTAAAGAGTGACAAGTATTAAGTAACACCAATTATTGAATTAATGTTTGACATTGCGTGTGAATCATCTCCTTTTGCAAAGCAATTCTGCCCCACTAGAAAATTATTCCAAATAGATAGCTTCAACTTGAATGATAACAGCTATTGTATATTGCCACAAGGCAGTATAAAATTTCATATATATTTATTTATTGGGCCTAAAGAATGATTTCTACGGTTTTTTCCAAATTGTGGATTATTTTAAAAGGCATGATGAAAATAGAAAGTTTATCCAGTAGAATTAGAATCCCACTGTTTTGACACTTCATAATACAAGAGTTAAAAGATGACTGGTATAAAAAAACAAGCTAGAAAATTTAATCATGGAAATGTGCTGTGCTTATGTGATTATATATATATATTCTGGAAGTCGATTTCAAATATTCAAATTGTGAGATTTTACCTTACTTGTATTGATTCAAATTTTAGCATTTTACATATTCTTATATTCCATAACTCAATTTCATTTTAGATTGTGTCTTTTTGTACTAATGGAGCGTTATGTGATTTTTCCTACGGATCTATAACTCGTATCAACCCTTGGACTTCCCCAGTCGCAGATTGAAAGAACAATTTTGACGTCTCTTCTCCCCTTCTTCCTAACTCATCCTTGGCTGTTGACTAGCCTCTTCCTATCCGGACTTCCTTATGGATTTCGTTATGTTACTAGCGAAATTTAAAAAAATGGTTTTAAAATTTTATATGTATCTGTAGTCGCATGGCAGATGGGCCCATCTACATTTTCAAGTTTTGTTTCACAAAAGTTTTTAAATATATTAATCTTCAATGTGGCAAAAGCTTTTAACAGTTAGTGCACTTTAAATAATTGAATTCTAGAAATAGCAAAATGCACTGAATATGTAGTGCCAAATTTTAAAACATTGTCGTATAACCTATCTTGTCTATATGGTTTCAATATTCGTCTCTCATTTCGACAAGAAACTTGAAATTGACAAAAGTTCTTTTGCCATAATGATTTTTTTAATGTCAATCGGCAATTTTATATAATCCCAAATTTCTTCAGACTCGTGAGCTGTAGATTGCGTATAATAATGAATGGCAAGCTTTACACTGGGGCGCCATCTTCCATGATTAGGACATGTGTTCCTTATGCTTAATGTGCACAAGGAACACACGTTACTAAATTATGGACGACTTTGCGCCAGTGTGAAGCTTGCTTTAGTTTTCATTTAAATTGTCAATTTTGCAATAGTGGAATTTTTTTGTCTTTAAAATGAGTCCTTTGAAACGGACTCAAAAACATTTTAGTGGCAAAAGACCCTCATTCACATTAAAATATCTTAATTGCCAACTATGAACATTTCTTTTCTCAAACTTAAACACTTGACGAGTATGCTGTCGATAGAGAGAACTCGGACAGATACGAAGCAATCTAAACGCAAAACACAGTGCTCGGCCCAGTGAGCCAACGAGGGAAATAAGCCTGTGAGTGCATTGTAATTGTGCATTTATATTTCCTGGTGTGAGTGGATATCTCCAATACCTGTAGCACGTGCTCGCTCACATAATTGGGTGTATTTGAACAGTCATTCAACGTGTGCCGATTGGAGACACTGATTACGCAGCATCTGTTAGCCTCTTCGTATTGTCCATTTTCTTTGCTAAATCCACTCGCTTGGAGTCTTGAACTCAGCTCTTATCATCGTAAGGATAGTTCAATTGACATATTGCTTGAATAGTTTTTCATTTCATGACGACTATTCTTGTTGGAGCGATGTTGAATTGAACGAGACGCACTTATGAATGAACTGACTTGCTTATAAACTTATATGTGTGTAGATGCTTACTCGGTCATTGCTGCTCGGCTGAGGAAACTCGGCAGCGTACTCGTTAGGTCTGAATGAGTCATTAACAAGCAACACGCTAACAGATTGAACAATACTAAAATATTATATGTATCATTCGAATATTTTGTTTTTATTTAATTGAAATCTTATATTTGCTCTTTTTAACTTTCTCGAGATTGACAGATGGGCGAATCTGCCATCTGACTACCGTGGTTTGCTATATTTATGTAGAGATAGTAAACACATGTGTGAATATATCTTATTTTGATTTATTATATTTAGTTAAATTGAAGATTAAACGGTTTGTCCGTTCATCTTTTACCTATATAGCACTAGTGTATTTTGCATCCTTCCTCTTGCTTCCTCTTCTTCCTCCTTCAATACAATTAATGTCACAAATCATTTCTAAACTTGCAGGGCCGGTATCAATGAAAATCATGTAAATGTTTTATTTACCTATCTTTGCTATAATAGCGTAATTCAATTTTTATAAAATGATTGGATAAAGTATGTTCAAAATAGTTTTTTTTTTTTACCAATTATACTATTGATTGCATATTGAACTTTGCCAAATAGTTGTTTTTTGTTTTTTATAGATCAAGTAATCTGAAAAAGAAATACCCTCTGCATGAGATACTTACTGTTCTCTTATCTATAACCATCAGAATCAAACTTTAACAATACATTTTTTCTCTGATAAAGATAGTGACCAAATCGTTGAACGCTTATAGTACTGTGGCGATTTGTTAAGTATTGTAAATACCTCACTGTTGCATACTGTTTTTTGGGGTTTTGTTAAGTTAATTTTTATTTCTTCAAATTTCAGAACAATATTTTCATAAAAAAAAGATTTAGTGCATAATTTAATGAAATAAAAACGTACAATACATATAATGGTATTGAGGGCTCGCCCTCTTCTGCATTCACTTCCCTCCATTGAACTTCATATTCAATGTTTTTAAACGCTTTCGCCGTTATCTTTCTCATATATACAGTATTTCAGAAAGAAAAAAATATCAGCTTTATCACTATCTGATGGTCATGATCAATCATAACAATGCCTCGTATTGTCGTCTTAACTATTAATACCTACAATGACTCAAGTATTATAATATTGATATCAATAGGACATTTGTTTTATGTGGGTTCCCGATTTATCGATGGATATTATATTTTATTACTGCAGTGGTCATGTTTTGAAATAAAAACACTTACATTAAAAAGAAAAAAAATAAATGCTTTATTTCTTTTTGATCTTTCAGTAAGGGCATTAGTCGCCGGATAGGTCTAGTATACGGAGAGTTTCGTACAAATTTAACGAAAAAGGGCAAAGTATGAGACTTTCATCTAAAAAATTAATCAAAAATTGTGTGTATCTGTCATTAAACAAGAACATTTTATTTTTCATGCGGAAAAGAATTCTAGACTTCTATTCAAGTATATGTGCACGTTTTCTCAATTAAAAAATATTCACTATTTGTTAAAACAATAGTTAACAGTGGATACAAAAAGTAAGTTAAAAAAATGATTATTTTTATTTCTTCACTTCAAAGGTATTACTTATCATGAAAAAGGCTCTTATATTATATTCTATAATAAAAATAATGTATTTTGTTGAATTTAGTAATATTTGGTTTCCGGCAAGTGCAGAATTTAATCTTTTTTTAGTTGTCGGGCGCAGTGGTAGGGCACTAATTTTTTAAGAGAAACTGAATATTTGTGTGTACATTGCCATATTGAGACTTGATGAATTTTGTGCGAGTTAGATAAGGACTAATATACAATTGTTAATATTTTCAGTTTTCGGACATGATTTCATTACATTTCAGACATTTTCATCTTACTAATCGAATTACTAAAATTCAATATCGAATGACCGCACAAAGCTATTTTTCTATTAATTATTCTAGAACAAAGTATTATTATATTGATATGAAATTAAATTTGATAACTTGTGTTACGAAATGTGACATCTGTTTCGCTTCTTTGAGAAGCATCACATCCATAAAGCCATAACATCGCAAGGCTTACGAATAAACTAAAAAGTTATAAATTATAAAATAATAGTCGGGATTTACATTGTTCATTACTACTGGACACAGGGAGAGATAGAAACATTAATAGTTAAGGGTAAGAGTCACGCTAAAGTCATTGTCGAATTACGATGTAAAAAGTATTCATATTTGTCGTAATAAATCTAAAGATAGTCAGAAAAATATTTTTTAATTTTTAAGTCGATTATTAACTTCATTATTTAAAAAAAAGCAAAAAAAAAAGGCTTTCGTTAATTAAATCCAGAATATTAACGGTTTGTTTTTTGACACTGATTTAAAAACTCAAAGATAGTTCAAGGATTCATCATATTTATACGGATCGAAAAAAATTTGGTTTTATACGTAATTAGTATTTTATTTGGATTTAAAAAAGCGGTCAATATCAAAGCTATATAATACGATTTTTTTAGCAAATAAACCCAAAAATGTTAGACAAATGAATCGGTGGCTTATATATCATTTATTTTTTTAATCTTTGGTATATTTATTATAATTTTACGAGCTTTCGTTGATTTTCTAGATACACATAAAATATATACACAATTGATAGTTTTAATCGGTGGCATAAAGAGGTCGCTGCATGGATTTTTTGACGACATAATTTTGAAACGAAGAATTTTATTATATTTCATCCGTACGTTGCGAGCGTTGCTTGTAAGCAGGTAGAATAACTTGTGTGTATTGTCTCGTATGCGATACACACATTGACACACATACTATGATATCTATACAAGCATACCTATGTTGATTGCAGTCTATTGCAAAGATAACTATTCTGCTGACAACTGAACTTTTTGCGTCATTGTTTTGGTATCGACTTATAACCTATTTTTATATACTATAAATATATATAATATAACCTAATTTTATATTTGTATATAATATAAATATATTTAATATAACCTAATTTTATAATCTATTTCATTCCAACAGCTTATTTCATATTTTATACGCGTTTCCGACATTATTCCGTAATTTTAGCACTGTCAATAAACATGGATATAAAAATTTGAATCGTTCAAACTATGTACATTCTCACAGATCTTGTCACTAACGACCCGGATTCGCCTTTCGGCATCTTCAGGAATTCAAGTGCACGGATGAACTTGAACTGACGCTAAGTGACAAAATCTGTGAGAATGTACATAGTTTGAATGATTCAAATTTAATATTGAAATTCCACCAAGCACCTTCAGGCGAAATCTTAAATTATTAAATGGATATAAAAGATGTTCGTTCTTCATATTCGACGAAGAAGCGTTGTAGTAAGAGTAATCGTTCTAAAATGATCAAGAATACTATAAATATATATAATATAACCTAATTTTATATTTGTATATAATATAAATATATATAATATAACCTAATTTTATGATTTCCGACAGCTTATTTCATATTATGATATACGCGTATCCGACATTATTCCAACGTAATTTTAGCACTTTGCATGCAATTACAGCTGGCAATAGTTGGACAAGCTGATAATCCTCGGTTGATACAAGCACTGCAGAAAAGACTGACGACATCAATGTTTGGAATCATTTATAAAATGCGAAACTCCACAATCCGGCATAATACAGAGAAAAACCTATTTCTCAAAAGAGAAATTGTAATAAAATAGATTATATTTGGTAGACAAACTGAACAGCTGCTATCGATTTGTATGATCAACATCAGTTGTAGAATGCTCGCCTGCCACGCGGGCGGCCCGGGTTCGATTCCCGGCCGATGCAAGCTTTTTTATATATCAAATCATATTTTTGGGCTGTGGAGAGCTTCTTCACCACTCACAGGGCTGTGGAGTGGCGAAGAAAAACTCCGGCATTTACAAATAGGCCGACTCCGATATAAAAAAAAATACCAAATTTGTAATATGCAGTCTGCGTACATTTTAATATTCACGAAAAGACATACTTAGGTATAACTTTTTTTTATTTAATTTTTATCAAGAAAAAAGTAGTCGGGGTCGATTTTTTACGACTTAAACACCACGACTCCGATTCCACTTATCTGACTTATATGTAACATTTAATCTATGTGTCTGAAAAAAAAGTTTTTGTTTTATAGTTGATAGTTTTACTTTATACACCGACAGCACAAGGACAGCTTTAACAGTATAAATGAATTTTTGTCAAGTTAGTGTTTTCTAGTTTCTTTGGTAATTCTTCTAGATAAACATGATCGAATAACCTAAGAATCGCTCTGCACTCGAGGTTATAGTAACGCTTGGTTCAATTTAGTCTTGTGGAGGATTTATCTCCGAAGGATTTATATCTTCGGTAAATATGTTTTACAACAAGCTTCATTTTCTTACCGAAAATTCAGTTAACGCCGTTTATTTTTGTATATTATATTGTTTATTCTTTATCCGTAAATACAGTTCGTACCGAACAGCATTGATAATTGCGTCATAATACATTTTCGATAGAAAAAGATAAGCATGTTGTAATGAATATTTACGATGCATTTTATTTCATATCGATGCAAATGTACTTTCATGTGATACTCGCTAATTCATGACTGTCTAAGCTTGCAAAGCTAAATTTATATAAGCCGACACATAGCCCCCTATATTTAGATGGAGACGGTAATGGCCGACATCAAATCTCTTTTTGACAGATACTGTTTGTATACAAAACTCATAGACAAAGATCGCAAAAAATATAGAATTCTATGGCGCTAGTTCGCGTCAAAAGGTAAAAGCTTTTGTATGAAGCATACTATCATTTCCTACTAGATGTCAGAAAGGATGATTTTAGGTGAATTACTTATGGTGCAACCTTCCCGTTAATGAATTACATTAATTTACTTACATTAGAATTAAATTCAACAATGGTGATCCGCCTATCTTATTACTTCCTTCCTATTAATGACTCAATTCATTTCCCAAATTCCAAGCTATTCATTCTTAACCCTTTATTATTTACTATATGGATTGTATATACGTAAGAAAGTATTTTTTAACACCAATATTTTCTGTCAGGTTTTTTATATACAAAATAACCTGTCTGGCCACTAAAAATATTAACTAAAATTGTGCCTGGAGTCAAAAAAAAAAACCACTTTTCTAAATAGTAATTTTCCTAAATATACATTTTATTAATACATATAAACCAAAAGAATATATTTTTAAACGTTAAAGCATTAAATATTTTGTTTTTATAAAATGGAAAAGATTATTGAAAATACAGTACAGAAAAAAGTTAACTGTCCAGAGACTTGTGCTCTTACGCCAACACAATTTTTTTTATAATTGTCAAATATTAGCCGAAAAAAGTAGTGAATGAATGAGAGGTGAAGGAAGTACTTTTCCGGATTAAACGGTTTATTTTTAAGTTTTGTTAACTTCTACAAATTTTGAATGTTTGCTTTATTTTTTCATAATATTTGTGTAAATCTAAATTGGTTTTCTCCACCCCTGATGAGTGGACATATTTATTCAGAAATTTAAATTATTTATTCTCACTTTTGAATTGACAACACTAATTTTATTATTGTCCAGTATTATTTTAACTATTTGTGATGTATTGCGTTATTATAATTTTAGGAGAGTGAGTTCGGAGGTGAAGAAGGAATGGAGGGCGGTGATAGTGATTATGCTTTAAGCGCAGTCTCCAGTGGCAAGAAAGGTCGGACCACCAAAGGACAGACGCCTGGACGAAATAATTCTCGCTCCACACCTGCACCCCCCACGCCAGTTCCTTCAGATTCAGGATCGGGTACAGAATAATTATTTTTCTAAAACTGATTTTTGAGACTTCAATACGATTGATTTTATAAAGGTCCAAGAGAAATATTTTATTCAAATATTTAAATAATCTAGTAGTATATTCTGTTAACAGCCATTTTGTTCAGGCTTTGAAGTAATTTGAACCTTTCTCATATCATATATTTCGTATATTTTTTTAAAGGAATGCCCACAATAGATGAAGTTTGCTCTTCATTTGGTCTCAGTGATGTTGATATTCAGTATTCTGAAACCGATTTTGAAAACCTCACCACCTACAAACTATTCCAACAGCATGTGCGACCCATGCTTGTCAAGGAAAACCCTAAGGTATGTTATATTATATCTGGGAATATACCAATATGTCGCAATTATATTGACGTTCTATAATATGCTTGTGTTCATTTTGTGAACAGGTGCCCATGTCAAAGTTGATGATGCTAGTGGCAGCCAAATGGCGTTTGTTCAGTGACACGAATCCTCACTTAGGCGGAGGTAACGTTCCCGGTGGAGGTTCTGAAGAGAACACTAACACTTCTGTATCATCAGAATACACACCCAAGACATCACGAGGTCGAAATGCTAAAGAATCTGTCAAGGTAAACTACTCGATATTCTCATGTAAAAAGTATCTAGTTCGCAAAAATCTTTTTAAACCTAACATCAAATAAAATTCTTGAATAACTTTTTTTGTAGCTTTTGTTTTGGAGTTTTAAAGTTCTCATCTACTTCAGTGACCAAAAGAGTCTAAAAATATATATATTCAAAATTCATGTCTTATAGTTATAAGTAGAGCAAGTTATCTTTGGTTCAATTGTTTATTTTATTGGTTAAAATACTTAATGTCATATTTTGTAATGATGCGGTCTTTCTGTTCAGAATGATGACATAATAGATGATCTGGATGAAGATGATGATGATGAAGGTAGTGACAGTTTGAAACGGAGAGGAAGGAAACCGAAAGCGTCAGGAAGTTCTTCGATTAGCCGAAAGCCATCTCGGAAACCAAAAGTTCCCACACTCAAAATCAAGTTTGGCAAGAGGAAGCGAGCTAGTAGTGTAAGTTTAAATACCTGTCTTTTTTTTTTATCAACTCTCACTTATCCACAGCATGTTATTATTTTCGTACTCAACCAAAATTGTTGTAAACTTTTCATTGGCAATTTTTCTAAATCTTAAAACAACTAAGTAAAATCTCGACAAAATAACTCAGTTAAGTTCGCTCCAAACAATGTATATTCAAAAACTAAACAAACAAGCTACTTACAGCATGTTTTGCTAACTGCCTCCTTTAATTTCTTTCTTCATAAATAGTTGTGATGGATGGTGCATTGTCTGTTTTAAAATAGCCAGCCACTATATGTTACTTTTAGGGTGTTCACTGTCAATACTTGGTGGAAAGGCATTATATTAATAAAAACACTTTGTACTTTATTCCACATTATTTAAAAGGTGGATAAAGTACAAAGGAATGTTGTGATTTTATTAATACCATATTATGTTAATATGAAAAATTTTATAACAGAAGAAGAGCCTCTTAATGATTGTGAATTATGCATTTTTTTCTTGTTTTGTATGCAAATATTTCTGAAGAGTGCATTGTATATTTCATCAATACTATGCTTAATAGATTTAATAAGACCAAATTCAATTGTTTTTTTATTGTTTTTAATTTTATTAGTAATATGTTTCTTCCACGTTTTTTTTTATGTAAAATAATGTCTTCACTAATAATTTTTTCACACAGGAGGAAGATCCGGAAGGCAGCGGTGGCAACAATTCAGATTCGGATGCCGAATTTGAACAAATGTTGGCAGAAGCGGAAGATCCTCCCGAACCTCCAAAGAACGTTGCCAGCAGCCGTGCGTCACAGAATGAGTCTGCCGCAGAAGCCGCTGCACCTTCCGCTTCTACTGAAAATCCAGACCCTGATGCGCCACGCCGCAAAGCCAAGACCAAAATCGGCAACAAGACCAGGAAAAAGATGAAGAAAAAGACTACTAGTAAATTCCCTGAAGGACCTGATGGGGAACAGGAGCATCAAGATTATTGTGAGGTAATCAATCATTGCTTTGTATCCTCGTACTTGTGGGATTTTATACTTTTACCGTTATCAGAGTATTACACTTCAAATCATAAATTGAAAGTGATTGTTTAATGTTCAGGTGTGTCAACAAGGAGGAGAAATCATTCTTTGCGACACGTGTCCCCGAGCTTATCATCTCGTCTGTCTAGAACCCGAATTAGAAGACACCCCTGAAGGTCGTTGGTCTTGTCCTCACTGTGAGGCTGAAGGTAACAACGAACAGGAAGATGATGACGAGCATCAAGAATTTTGCAGGCAAGTTTATTTTTTTATTGATAGCTTTCTCAAATTTAAAAAAAAAATACTGAATCGATTAGCACCCAAAATAGACATGATGAATCTTTTAAAATTACATAAACATTATTTGTTTGTAGTTTGAACAATGATTTTTATAAATCTCTGTTATTATTTTTATTCAATAGAGTTTGTAAAGATGGCGGTGAGCTGCTCTGTTGTGATTCTTGTACTTCAGCTTATCACATATTTTGTCTCAATCCACCTCTGATTGAAATACCAGATGGAGACTGGAGATGCCCTCGCTGCGGTGTATGTACCTCATTGTTATAATCCCTATCACAAAATTAGTCATTGGAAGTGTTAATAAATTTCATATTAATCATTAAGACTCTTACAAAAATATGTATTACTTAAATTGACATTTTTAATTTAATGCAGAACAGGAGTCTGTTGTAGTCTAGAAGAGAATTACTCAAACCTAGTTGATAATTTACTTCTAGCTCTCCAAATTAATATGGCCTAAGCTTTTTGCTTGAATAGTTATATTCTCTCCTGTACATGTGTGTGTGGTTTTTCATTTTTTAGTGTCCACCTTTGAAAGGCAAAGTGGCAAAGATCCTGACGTGGCGTTGGATAGAAATCAATGTTCCCGCAGTGCCCGGCACAAACAAGAAAGCTAGCATTCAAAGAAAAAGGGAATATTTTATAAAATGGCTGGATCAGTCATATTGGCATTGCGACTGGATATCAGAACTACAGGTCCACCATTTTTTTCTAATGACACTCTAAAATATTTTGTTTTCAAAAGTTGAATTAGACCATTGTTTATCCAGTAATATTGAAATACTAAAAATTTCAATCTGTTCTAACTAACTTATTTTTCTCACAGCTGGACGTGTTTCATCCATTGATGTTCCGTATTTATACCCGTAAGTACGATATGGAAGAACCCCCAAAATTGGAAGAGCCTTTGGATGAAAGCGATTCGAGATATAAAAGAATTAAAAATAACAGAGCAATGGAACATGATCGAGAAGAAAAAGCACTAGAAGAAAAGTTCTACAAGTAAGCAATTTTTTTTTACACTCACTGCTAATTGAATCAAGTGTTGTTCAAAATGTAATCTGAAACCAATCAAGATGAGTTCTGTGCTGAGAGCTTAAGGGACACAATGCTTAGCTTTTTCATGAAGCAGTATTTGCAGTAGGAGAGATATTGCTCTAAAGCAGTGGTTCTTAACCTGGGTTTGAATTAAAAGGGGATGCGAGAACATATTTTTAAATTCAAGGAGTGTGGATCACTAAAAAGGTTAAGTTCCACTGCTGTAAAGTGACATGTGCGACATTTTGCACGCAAATGAGTCGAAGAAAATTTCTTCTTTTACCATATTTGCTCCCTGTACAAAGCATATGGCCGGCTTGTTGTACCTCCATCTTTCTTTCTCCCGCCAATTGTTTGCTTCCTCCCATTTTATGACAGCATCCCTCGATTCCGCCAAGTACATCCTATGGATAGTACTCTACGGTTGTCTAGGACGCCAGAATCCCTGGTTAGGAAAAGAAGCAGGGTCTCCGGAGGGAATCCACACCACATGACCCAGCCAGTTCCAAAATCTCTGAGACCGCTGATATGGTGCTGTTTTTTACTTTCCCTAATCTCCGAGTTCTTCACAAAATCAAACCACCCCACCTCACCCCCATTATCTGACAAAAATTTAGGAATTAAGAAAAATTATTGCCAGAAATTAATTAGTTAACCTCCGCATTATTTTATTGCGTAAACAATTTATAACCTACAAATGATTGCTACCGTATTTAATTGTCCAGAAGCAATGAGATATGTTTGTTAAATTAAATACTGGTGGTTAATTGCGGGTGATTTTCTGGATGGATGGATGTAGTAGATAAACTAGGCCCATTTTCAACTTTGGGTGTGTTAATTGTGTCTTGGTATGTTTTGACATTTCCTCCATTTGTTTTGCAGATATGGTGTAAAACCTGAGTGGCTGATTGTTCACCGTGTCATAAATCATCGCACTTCACGTGACGGTTCAGTCCTGTATCTTGTGAAGTGGCGTGAATTGGGCTACGACCTAGCGACATGGGAGAGCGAATCCGACGATATTCCAGGGCTCAAACTTGCAATTGAATATTATATGGTAATTAATTATCAATCCCCTTATTTTAGCTGTGAGAGATCCTTAGCAGAGTTGTTGAGATTTTGGTCATATATATTTATGATAAACTGGTTTGCTATTAATAATCAAATTAAAAACATGGTCAAACCCAGGTAGGTTGAAATTTAAAGTGAAAGGAAATTTTGGAAATTAATAGAGCACAATTGCATAGTCTTCCGATTTTAAATGAAATACTCAACATACCTGGGTCTCCACTTTTGTACCCTATATAAATATAATCATAAAACCTTTGCCGACAAACAAATAAAATATAGTTCTTGAAACAACTTACTTCTCAAATCTGTGGGCATTCCCATGAGCTTATTAAAATAGTAAATACGATTTTCTTCCGTTTATTAGGCATTTTCATGAGTATAAATGGAAATTTTTACTATTTGATATTCTAATTTGACACTGTATAATTAAATGTGTACAAAAATCTGTTGGATGTAAAAATCAATGTGATTAATGCTTCAAGTAATTTGTATATATTTCTTAAATACTGACTGAAAAAATATCTTACTAAATTTATGTACGGATAATCAAGAATTTATTGCATAGTCAGTTTTAATATTCTGTTTTCGAATTCCTTAGGACTTACGAGCCGCTTGCTCAGCCGACGGTCCCTCTCGTAAAGGAAAGAAAGGAAAATCAGGACGCAAAGGACGCGGAAAAGATCAGGAGGAAGACGAACGAATCACTCGCCGTTACACTGCCCCTCCTGATCGCCCGACTACCGAACTCAAAAAGAAATATGAAGAGCAGCCACCGTACCTCAATGAAACCGGAATGCAGCTGCATCCATACCAATTGGAAGGCATCAACTGGCTGCGATACTCGTGGGGTCAAGGCACTGACACAATTTTGGCAGATGAGATGGGTCTGGGAAAAACCATTCAGACTGTTGCCTTTCTTTACTCCCTATATAAAGAGGGTCACTGTAAAGGTCCCTTTCTGGTGTCCGTTCCCCTCTCCACCATTATCAATTGGGAGCGAGAGTTTGAACTTTGGGCTCCCGAGTTCTATTGTATCACATATGTGGGAGACAAAGATTCCCGCGCTGTCATCCGAGAAAACGAACTGTCCTTTGAGGAGGGGGCTAACCGTGGGGGACGTCCGTCGAAAATCAGGGCAGGCTCTATCAAATTTAACGTGTTGCTCACTTCTTACGAGTTGATATCCATCGATGCCGCCTGCCTAGGATCCATCGAATGGGCGGTGCTTGTGGTTGATGAAGCCCACAGACTGAAAAGTAACCAGTCGAAATTCTTCCGACTATTAGCCGGATACAATATCAACTATAAGCTGTTACTGACCGGGACCCCGCTGCAAAACAATCTAGAGGAGCTTTTCCATCTTCTGAATTTCTTGAGCAAAGACAAATTCAATGATCTGTCGGCTTTCCAGAATGAATTTGCCGACGTGTCCAAAGAGGAGCAGGTGAAGCGCCTGCACGAGATGCTCGGACCTCACATGCTGCGGCGTTTGAAGGCCGATGTGCTTAAGAACATGCCTTCCAAATCTGAATTCATTGTCCGTGTGGAGCTCTCTCCCATGCAGAAAAAATTCTACAAATACATCCTTACACGTAACTTTGAGGCTTTGAATCCTAAGAGCGGTGGTCAGCAAGTTTCGCTGCTCAATGTGATGATGGATCTCAAAAAATGTTGCAATCATCCTTATCTGTTTCCTGCAGCGTCGGAAGAAGCTCCTCTGTCGGTGCATGGCAATTATGATACGCAAGCATTGGTCAAAGCGTCAGGAAAACTTGTCCTGCTGTCAAAGATGCTTAAGATTTTGAAAGAACAAGGCCACAGGGTGTTGATATTCTCTCAAATGACAAAGATGTTGGACATTTTAGAGGACTATTTGGAGGGAGAGGGTTATAAGTATGAGCGAATCGACGGCGGAATTACAGGATCTATCCGTCAAGAAGCTATTGACAGATTTAATGCTCCAGGTGCCCCTCAGTTCGTGTTTCTGCTGTCCACCAGAGCCGGAGGTCTCGGAATCAATTTGGCCACAGCCGACACCGTCATCATCTTCGATTCCGATTGGAATCCGCACAATGACATTCAAGCTTTTTCGAGAGCTCATCGTATAGGTCAGGCCAACAAGGTGATGATATATCGTTTTGTGACACGTAACAGCGTGGAGGAGAGAGTTACTCAGGTGGCTAAGCGAAAAATGATGCTCACCCATCTTGTGGTGCGGCCGGGTATGGGCGGTAAGGGCACGAATTTCACCAAACAGGAGTTGGATGATATCCTCCGTTTTGGAACTGAAGAGCTCTTCAAGGAAGACGAAGGAAAGGAGGAAGAAGCCATTCACTACGACGATAAGGCTGTCGGCGAACTCTTGGACCGATCGAATCTTGGTATTGAACAAAAGGAATCTTGGGCAAATGAATACCTGAGTTCGTTCAAGGTAGCTTCGTATGCCACAAAAGAAGGTGACGGCGAAGAGGAGGTGGACACGGAGATTATTAAACAAGAGGCTGAGAACACAGACCCCGCATATTGGATAAAACTTCTACGTCACCATTATGAGCAACAGCAGGAGGACATCTCTCGCACTCTTGGCAAGGGAAAGAGGGTTCGTAAGCAAGTCAACTACAATGATGGTGGGGTTGTACAGACTGAGTCACGTGAGGACTCCACTTGGCAGGAAAATGCTTCAGATTACAACTCAGACTTTTCGCAAGGAACTGACGATGACAAGGAGGATGATGACTTTGACGAGAAAAATGATAATGGAGACCTTAGCCGCAGAAGTAAGCGGCGACTTGAAAGGAAAGAAGAGCGCGATCGCCCTCTCCCTCCTCTACTCGCCCGGGTCGGTGGCAATATGGAAGTTCTTGGGTTCAATGCTCGCCAACGCAAATCTTTCCTAAACGCCATAATGCGCTATGGCATGCCACCTCAGGACGCTTTCAATTCGCAATGGCTTGTCCGCGATCTGCGTGGTAAGACGGAACGCAACTTTAAGGCGTACGTTTCACTGTTTATGAGGCATTTGTGTGAACCTGGGGCTGATAACTCGGAAACATTTGCTGATGGGGTTCCCAGGGAGGGGCTGTCCCGGCAGCATGTGCTCACTCGCATAGGGGTAATGTCTCTCATACGCAAAAAAGTACAAGAATTTGAGCATATCAATGGCTATTACAGTATGCCTGAGCTCATCCGGAAACCGTGTGAGCCTATAAAGCCGGTCGCTGGAGCTATAACTATTGGTGGAGAGAGTGCCGCACCGAGCCCTGCTGCCTCTTCTGCTACGCCAAACACTAGTGCGGCACCTTCACCATCTCCTGCTGCTGTAGCTTCCGCGACCGTCCCTGGTCCCACTGACCCGCCTTCTGTTTCCACTGACAAGGAAGATTCAAAACCTGAATCCAAAGATAAAGACAAAGATCCTTTGGATGAAACACCAAAAGAAAATGATAAGGATACCTCTAAGACCGTTGAGCCTGCTGCACCTGATCCTCAGAAGATAGATGATCCGCCAAAGGTTAAAGATGAAGTCGATTCAGATAATAAAAATTCGCCAGTCGATAAAGAAGATGCTGAAATGCTAGAAGTTATCAAAACTGAAGAGAAAGAAGAAAGTAAAGATAAAAAAGATTCTACAGAAGAAAAGGAAGAGAAGAGGAGGATGTCAGTCGATGAAGAAACAGGAGAGAACATTGTCTTGCCTGAAAAAGTCGAGGAGACACCAGAAACTGCTTCTGAACTCACCGAAGAGACTGACAAACCCAAAGACAAAGATGAGGTGCCTAAAGTATCGGAAGATAAACCGGTCGCATCTAAGGAAGAAGCAGATCCCCTGGAAGCAACGGCCGACAAGAGTATTGTCGCTCCTGTCGATGGGGCAAAGGAAAAGACTGATAATGCTGAAGAAGACGTCGCCAAGGAGGAAAAAAAAGAAGCAAGCGATGATGACGATGTCGTCATTGTGAAGTATGACGAGACAGATGCCAAAAAGGCGGATGCTAAACGAGAAGCAGACGAAGCTCTAAAGCTGGAAATTAAGAAACGCAAGTTTATGTTTAATATTGCTGACGGTGGATTCACAGAGCTACATACGCTGTGGCTGAATGAGGAGAGGGCGGCCGCCCCTGGAAGAGAGTATGAGATTTGGCACCGTCGCCATGACTATTGGCTCCTGGCAGGCATCGTCACCCACGGCTATGGTCGCTGGCAAGACATCCAAAATGACATTCGCTTTGCCATCATTAATGAACCATTCAAGATGGATGTTGGGAAAGGAAACTTCCTTGAGATCAAAAACAAATTCTTAGCTAGAAGATTTAAGGTATGTTGTTTATAACATTTTGACAAATATTGTGAAGTATATATTTCTTTAATTTTACTGTTTGAAGCTTTTTACAAGATGATTAATTAATTATTTAAATTGCAGCTTTTGGAACAAGCACTCGTGATAGAAGAGCAGCTGAGGCGTGCGGCTTACCTCAACCTCACTCAGGATCCTAATCATCCAGCTATGTCTCTCAATGCTCGTTTCGCTGAAGTGGAATGTCTCGCTGAATCTCACCAGCATCTTAGCAAAGAATCTCTTGCTGGAAACAAACCTGCTAATGCAGTTTTACACAAAGTACGGATATAAGCACTCTTAGAAAATCTTGAGTCATTTTTACATCTTTTGAAAGTTTTTTTAAAATATATCTTATTTCAATGGTTTCAATTTTGCAGGTTACACCCTAGTAACCAATGTTATTTTGTTTTTGTATACATTGTATATTTTTTCCCTTATAGGTGCTGAATCAATTGGAAGAGTTACTCTCAGATATGAAGTCAGACGTGTCTCGATTGCCGGCGACCCTGGCTCGTATTCCACCAGTAGCTCAGAGACTCCAAATGTCAGAACGATCCATTTTAAGCCGATTGGCTGCTACAGCTGGCAACCCTGTCACAGCAGGTTTGCCTATTTACTTACAAGTATTGCTTCTAACTCGATTATTTCAAACCGATTCTGTAGAACAATATGTCATGTACATATATATAATCAACAGTCGACTTGGATGTAATGTAAATTATTTGTTTGTACAGCACAACAGATGTCCCAGTTCCCCGGGGGATTTCAAGCGTCGAGTCTGCCTGGCTTCTCGGCTTCAGCAGCTGCCGCCGCTAACTTCAGTAACTTCCGGCCGCAGTATTCTGTTCCTGGACAACCTACTGCTTCCAATAATCAGAGCGTAAGTTTTCTGTGCTAATATAATGGTACATTTATATTTTTGATATTTGTTCAAAATAATATTCCATCTGTTTGCATTTATTGAGGTATAAAGATCACAATAAATATCATCTAGATATTATTGGTATTTACCAATTCGTTGAAATAAGAAGAATTTTGAAATGTGAATGCACCCCACTAGGAACTCAAGGGTTAACAGTATTTATTACTGAACGTGTCACAATTGAAAGTAAATTACTAACATTGATTATTTTGTTTACAGTAAACTACAAGATGGTGTTTTAACGTCGGCCAGAACTTAGCATAAATAAGGATAAAAAGTTAGTTAAAATATACTCTTTTGGGTTCAAACAGTGATAGATTTAAGCTGTGACTATTAGTGTGAATTCGATGTATCACCACTATTTGGTTATAAGATAAATTCCTTTCCATTTTATGAGTTTTATAAAGTTAATTTATTGTGTTACAGAAACCTGTATTATTTGTCCCTGTTTGATGATGATTATGTAAGAGGAAACATGTCAACCAACACAAAACATGAAATACATTTGCATTATTTATTCATCACATTTATCTTTTATTTACCACCTGTATGTTTGTATTGTTTGCCAATTGTTGTTGATAAAGCTTTCCAGCAGATTCGAGATGTGATGTTAACCAATTTTATTTAGAAATAAAGAAAACAAGGATGACAAACTTACAAATTTTTGTTTCAATTATTATTCTATTAACCCCGCTACTCATCCTGTTTCTACCTGAATATCTTTGCCTTCACTCAATTTTGGTTTTAAAGGATGCTGACTTCAGCTAGTCATCAGCCACGAAGACGAAAACAACTACCAAAAGCACTTGCGATTTTTTGAATTTCCGTTTATTTTTCATGGACTTTTTGAAATTGTTAGTTATTATTTTATCAAAACTTTAAATTATTTAACTACTATACTTATCTATATTTTAACCACGAATGTTTGTCTGACCAGAGGGTCATGCTCGTCTTTACAAAATATTACACGGGGCTTATAAGGATAAGCATGGCCATATAGTCACGTGGGGTTTTTATTAAATGACCTTTGTTTCTAGAATAACAAGTTATCCGTGACTTCAATATGGCTTAAAAAATATTTTTTTATTGAAAAAGAAACTTGTCTCTGGAGGATTAAGCAATGTCGTGGCAAGATAACCAACACGTTGAAAGGATAAATAATGATTTCTATCAATACCATTATGATTTTGTTGCGAAATTTAATTCGAAATGGATCGTATTGTCAACTGAATTATTCAAACAAATCTAATAAAATTTGCTGAATGAAAAATAACATTACTTTTAATTGCTCAGAATACAGTTTTTTATTTGCGAAGGAAGAATAGTCAAATGATTCAATCGGTTCAGTGTTAAATGAAATATCGTACATAGTCAACATTTATTTTTTAATCAGTCAAAATAAAAAAATTGATTCACAAATAATTTAAATAATAAATACATTGAAATATAATTGTCCTATAAAAATAAATTATTCACTAAATTGATTAATATTCAATATTACATGTAGTGTCTAGTTAAAAAAGCAATTTAATAGCGTGGGATCACAACCAGGTGTAGCTGTTCTGTTCATGCGAATATGCCAGACTGTCTATCGTTTCAACAAATTTAGAGTTTGAGGAGCAAAAACTCTGTAGCAATGCCGGGTTGAGACCACAATCTGATAAGTTTTCTCTTCCAAAGACACTCGGCACTTTACTAGAAGGGTTTTCTTTCGACTCTTCTGCTGAAAAATAAGAATCCTTTTAACCATTTTGTTCAAGATTCATAGTAAAGGTAGGTCAGTTAAAGAAGTATCAATTCATCATATTATGGGCAAGAAACATTGAAATTCTCTTAAGAATTTCATCTATCAAAAATCTTGGCATGATTTAAGAGCGAACTAACATACAATAACCACAATTAGATTATTTGTTACCAATGTTCCCTTTAAAGTGCGCTGTCCTGCAACAGTTTAAGAACGCCGGGCTTTCATCTTGGGTTTGCACTCCAATACAAGCTATATTGTAATTTTGATATTAATTTTTCTTTTCAATAAATGTTCTATTCCTATAAAATTTAAAAAAGTAAATTAGGTATGTGAACCATTTTATAATAAATATATTTGGTATCATAAGTGTCAATATGATGTTGGTATTTACTGGATAGGCTTTCTCAGCCTAAGGATTCTGCGGATTACAAATATTCTTCGTACCATAACTAGTCATGAGTAATTTTTTTAATATTACAAGCAGGCATAGAGTGGGTCAACTGTGTGAGTTTCAAAAAGTTTGAAATATACTCTGGTGTTCACTGACAATACCATGCTCTCATTTAATAGAAATCACAGTTTCCCACTATCTACAGCTAAAATGCTAAAGATTACCTCCATTTCCAGCTTTGAAAATGTTAACATAGTTTAAGAAAAGACATTGCGATTGTCCCGCAATTATGAATGTTGAATTGAAAAAGAAAAAAATGATATTGATTTTTATTTGCCTATCTCTGAAATTAAATGTGATGTAATTGGCTTCAAAATAAATGAATACATAAATTACCATTAGCCATTAATTTGGCAGCCTTGGAGAACGAGACTGTCGGTTGCAAGTTGGCGAAAGTAGCGCTGAACGGATTGGGGGTGGATTGCAGAAGCGAGCACAGAGAATGAATGGCGGTCGGTAAAATAGGTCCCCTTAATTCAACAGAAAAATATTTGCCGCCTTCTGAATGGACAATGCTTTCGCGAACCTGTAAAAAACAACACACAATTTTAAACAGATCACTGCCTTTACCACGCGCTTTATAATTCCATGCCCTCCAGACCGGCCATGCAAGTGAGCGTATTTAAGCGCTCGACTTTATACTCCTTACAGTGGCCAAAATTATTTAAAAAAAAAAAATTGTCACGAAGTTGATGTCTCTTAGAAATGACATATTATAAATACAGTGGAACCCCGATCTACCATTCTCGCATTGTTCGTTCATTTGTTATAGTCCCGGCCAAACACCCATAAGAACAATGTTAAATAATTCCGCATTAATCGTTCCCCGATTATACGATTTCCTCGATTTATCGTCTAAATATCATGGTCCCTTCACAAACATTATCCCGATTTTACGTTTTTTTGAATATATATTTCTCATTTCTCTCAGAAACACGGTTTTATATTTTTTTTTTTGAAAAACACGAGACTGCAAGTTTGTAGGCGTCGTAGAATTGTTTATTATGACTTCTCATAATAACGACGCATACAAAATTTTTGTGAAAAAAAAAACGAGACTAATAATGTACAGGCGCCGTAGAATTGTTTTTTTATGATTTCTCATAATGCTTTCGCTGACGACTCACTTACTGAGCTCCTGTACACATTATTCATTTATCTCGCTGAATTTCAACACCTCTAATGCCTATAGTTTTGCCTCGAATTGAATTCTTATTCTAATTTGGATTAAAATGCACCCCGTGAAAAAAACTAGAAGCTCAAAATAATTCTAGACGTTGAAAACAATCCAACTTCAAATGCAAAGGACAATCGAAATGTGCGGCAAATCAGCAAAGAAAAGAAAGTCCGCTAAGAATTCTACTTTAAATGAGCTTGAGGAGATTCTTCACGCGTGGTACCAGCAAGCGCGAGCTTAAAATATACCTACTGTTGGAACCATACTCCATAAAAGCTTTGCAAATAATCGAAAAAAAAAGGTATTTCAGATTTCTCTGCAAAGAACGGATGGATCAATATGTTTGAAGATCGGCATGGTCTTGTACAGACGCGGGGAACCTGCGGCCTTAAGGCCGCATGTGGCTTTTTGGCTACTCTGGTGCGGCCTTCTAGCCAATTCTGTAATTCTGTAAATGTATGTAAATTTGAAATTCCTGACTTATTCTGACCGTAAATTCCTGTTTCCGGCCAAAGATTTTCTAGTCAATGTTTACTGCGGCCTTATGTCGAATCAGAAAAATAAATGCGGCCTTTAGAGAAGAAAAGGTTCCCCACCCCTGGTCATGTATATAAAAAAAACTAGTGGGCGAGAGCGCTGCTGAGGACCATGACACGACCGCAGCATGGATAATGAGATTACATGGGATCGTTGAAGAATACGAACCACGAGATATTTACGGCATGCCTTTGCTAGAATTGAAGTGTCAAACTGCAAAGAAGCAACTGAGCATAAATAACCTTTTTAAAAAATGATTTTTTTTTTATTATATTTAGCTTTCCCGCATTATCAGTTTCCC
Source organism: Himalopsyche tibetana (assembly GCA_030503985.1). Lineage (NCBI taxonomy): Eukaryota > Metazoa > Arthropoda > Insecta > Trichoptera > Rhyacophilidae > Himalopsyche > Himalopsyche tibetana. Next base: position 26,144,674 of record JAPJYX010000019.1, on the reverse strand, counting down.
GCATTTTTCCGGTCCCTTGAAAACGTAAAATCGGGGTTCCACTGTATTAGCAATACATATTACATTGATTTCAAAAAGAGAGCAACCAAAACACACCGCTTATGTAGGGTTGGGAATTGAATCAGTACTTGTAGACAATATATTATTTTGGGATACGTTGGAATCCCCCTTCGGTTTAGTCATGACTTTGTTGTGATTTTATATACTTTAAAACAAAACATAAGTACGCAACTACGTTTTATTTATAATCAAGTCTGCGAATTTTCTATTGTCATATCAGCCACACTGTGCATTTATTTGGTAAGCCTTTATGATGTACTTTCGATATGTATATTTACAAAAAAGATATGTTTATTTGGTTTTATTATTCGAAGAAATTCGCGGCTTACAGGGTACTGCCACACTAATACCTCGTATACTAAACGAGAGTTTTCAATGAAATATGGTTTTAAATACAAGACATTTTGCATAATTCTTATTGAGTTTCAATGTACATCAATATGTATATAATGATTTATTGGTATTGAAGTATTGATCATGGTGTTTGTGAGGAATATTTTCCTAGGGAATCATTTACCTTCAGAGGTTGTAGTGTACCACCTTGAAATGCAGTAGGAGCTAGAAGGGTTGGCGGTATTCCCCCAAAAGGCCCTGTCGCAGGAATTGAAGATTTACAATTTAGAAGAAAATTGAAAAGTGCTTGTGCGTCCACTCCTTGAACACATATTAACGACTCAAAACCACTGTCTATTGTACTCTCTGCTGCATGATTTATTTTCACCTAAAAATAATTCAGAATATCAAAATAGGTAAAGAAATATAAATAATTGTCAACTAATGGAGTTTATACAGTTTTAAATTGAATAACAACATAAATTTAGTTTTTTGTTTTACTAGTGATTCTTTTAGTAGGCTTGGTTCAACACATACATCAAACGCTGCTTAGGAAGTATTCTATTTGTTCCGTTAGATAAAACAAAGTTTATTTTAAAACAAAACAATTTTCACACAGAACTCTAGTTCTATGTGGTTGGTGACCCTTGCCAAAAATATAAATTGTATTATATGGTGTAATCGATACCTGTGAATAATTGATCTTTCGGATTTCATCAGCTGCGACACCCAAACTTTCCATCCATCGATCCGCTTCAAATTCTTCATCATCTGAGGCTTCGTCCTTGTCATTATTAACATTATCGCAATTTGTCGTCGGGGAGTTTGGATCGTCCGCACTCAATGTTGGAGATCGAATGTTGTCCATTGTGTTGTAGCAGCTGTCATGCGATGTGTTGAGTCCTCGATCTCCGCTTCCTTTGTCTTCATTGCTAAGCCGACCGGTAAATTCATCCGATTTCCTTTTACGAAGAGGCATGGTGTATTCAATTTCTAAAATTAACATGTTTTAAAAAGTTTAGTTTAATGAATAAAACAAAACAGAAGCACAAAAGTTATACTAGGGCTAGGGCTTTTTTGATAGCCATCGTTTCTCATGTATATACTATGACTAAAGCAGTTGTGTTTTGCCATTCATACCAACATCACATAATTTGACTTACCAGACCAAGGTATTTGATAAGCAAAATAATCGACCAGTCAAAACACTAAAGAATTCCATAACAACACCAGTGGCAGTTCTACGTACTGGGCTAGGTGGGCTTAGCCCAATATGAAATTTTCGCCCAAAATGTTGATAAAATTTTTTTTACTGTAACTTCATAAAAATAAACAGCAATCCGTTCGCTGTATGAACGAAAAAAAAAATAATTTTCATTGTTTACGTAAAACGTAACTAACCTATCACAAATTCATATAATTTCTTTGCTCTGATTCTCTTATTGTTATAAGGAAAATTCTCGAATTCTTCTGTGCATGCATATTAAAAATAAGAAGTAAGGTTGGGATAGTTTTAAATTAGTCACCAGTAAAACAAATGTTTTTACACACTACTCCTTTGTTTGAATTTAACATTGAAACCGAGCTGGGCTAAAATAAAATATTCTATACATGAAAACACTAGAAAAAGAATAATTTACAGGCAACGTGATGTTAGTCAGAGCAATATGTATCTCCAAATTTTAGGTCACGGACCGCTAATGAACAACAGATCATTTGCACAGATAATTCATAGAAAATCATATTCTATCTGATGCTAAGCCATTATGCCAACATGTAAATTACACTGTATTCTTAAACTAGGCAATCATTCACAGAAGAAACACAATGCGCTATCTCCAGGCTTTAGTCCAGGGACTACAGTTTGAATACCTTCTGTAACTAGTTCTGCCACTGATTGTCATATATAATTATTGCCTGTACTGATGTGATCCCGACTGAGGCAGCAGTAAAGTTAAAAATTTAAAAACTGAATCCCGTTTTCTCAAAGGAATTAAACTTAAAAAATATGAAAATATTTTCAATGTCCGCAACGGCATATTTTCTGTTCATGTCTCAAATCAGGCATTTTAATGGAAAATTAGTCTCTTACAAAGATCTGATAAGGTCACGAATGTAAAGAGTAGACTTCTTTAATTTGTTTATAGAAGATTAAAAAGTGGCTGTGAAATTCTGTAAAACACATAATGGGAACCGACTTGTTAATAAATAATATACTCAACAAAGTATTCTTTGATTTGACAGAAATGTACTAATATTAGAATGAATTACTACCTTCTTGTTTGAGAGTTTGCCTTAATCCTCGAGTGGTTGGAGTTAAAAGTGCACAAGTTTCTACCAATCCTCCGATCCCAGCTGCACGGAATAAGCAGGTAAATGTATTTGCACACACATAAAAATATGGGCACTGCCTTGCCCGGACCAACTGAAATACAAAATAATATGAAGCGTTTAAGATGCATTATTTATGAATGCAAGTGACACTGTCTTCAGAGAATTGTGATTGATAGTTCCTACCTGAAATAAGGACCTAAAACTCTCAGTCCATTCTCTTTGGAGAGATTCTTTGATTTCTTCATTTGTCGAAACAAAGCTTTTCATTGCGACCTTTCCAGACGATCGAGGAAATAAACTAAGCCACGGTAGATTGGGATGCTGCCAGTATAAACAATGCTGATGAAAACGTGAATGATGAGATGTGTCTAATGTGCTCAAATCGGATGTATCCAGACATCGGACAAAGCTAGAAATTAAACACGTACCTGTAATTCTTTTGTAGATATAAGGTTGACAACAGTAATTCTAGGCTTTGTGCATTGGTGCCATCATACCGCAGAAAAATGTAACCAAAGTTGTTAATTATCCGTACGAGATAAAATATGTATGGAGTTGAAAACAGAAAAATATTGCATGCTCATAGTAAAGAAAGCATAATATTACCCAGTTATTCCGGAAGCTTCTTCACTGGCTTTTAATTTTTGATTCCATGCAAACGGTTTAGGTGACATAAACCTTACTTTGGTTTTGAGCGCCCAATCTACAGGAATATACCCTTTGCAAGTTTCATTTTCTGGGGGCTGAATTCAATTAATAAACATTTAGAATATTATTGAGATGTCAATATAATCACACTAGAATTTTAAAGAAACAATAAAAATACATACATTTGTCAATAACTCTTGTTCTTTTGAGAATTTATTAAGAAGATTTGTAAATGATGCAAGTCGATCGTCAGTTTTATTTTCTTCAGGTCCGTTTGCATTTTTACCAGATGACAACCCCAATAATTGAAATAATGTACTGTCTGAAGATTCATCTAAAGGGGAATTAAGGTCTCCAGATTCCTTAAACTTTTTGGTTTGTTGATCAATAGAATTTCTGAAAATAATGAAAATGTTAAAAGTATTCAATGGATAGTACTGACTCACTAAAATGATTTCTTTCACTAATAAAAACTTCCCAGTCGATATGGACAATCCTTATTATACTATTCCACAAACAGTTTACTGCAGGGGTTCTTAACCTATTGCGGTGATGGGCGCACTTGAGATTTAGGAGAAAAGTGGCGGGCGCAGGTAGGAATTAAAAAAAACCAGATTTACATACATAGTATTAAAAAGTAGTATATATTAGTGTATTCATTTTATTATTGTTCCCTTAGCTGCTTTAAAATAACATGGATATTTTTGCGAATTCAATAAATCTGTTAAAAATAGTTTTATTAAAAAATATATTTGATACTTTGCCGGGCGCACAAAAAATGTTTGAAACATTTCTTATAAGAATTTAAGCTACCAAGTTAGAAGCACGGAAGTACATGCATTTTTTAAATGTTGATAATATGGAATATATATAAAATATAGTGATGCTTACATTTTCTCAATTTAAATATGGAAATAAATGAAAATCAATAACTATTACTTTGAGAATGGATTTTTTCTTTTATCTCCACCTAATAGTCTGCTGAAATTTAAAGAAGGTTCCTTGTTTCCAAAAGGTTTTCCTAAATCTGGACAACTTTGAGTGGATGGTTGCCGCATTCGTTCCTAGAAAAAGTCAAAAGTAATGTGAAATTCATAATGTAAATACAATAATCTATACACAATTTAATACGTTGATATTATCTTTTGTATCATGTGTTTTCGAGTGTAAAAATGTTACGTCTTAAAACCATTGCAGATGGATCAAGAAAGAGAAAATGGGGATGAATCTGCCACATGATGATAGTACACACTAAATGTAATACGATACCATGAAACGGTATACAATTGAGCAAAACAAGGGATGTTTTATTGTATACACATACGATAACAGATCATAGGGAAACTACATAGGGAAGGGAAAAATACCCAACTAGAAAACTTTTAGCTCACGAGTTTGGTACTATATTTAAGAGGTATAGAAATGATAAAAGCAGATATAAATATTAAAATTTACCTGTAACGCCTTTTTTTTCCGTTTTAATCTGTGAAGTTGCATAACTTCATCAGGCTTTTTCCACATGGGAGAATTATTTGTATTATCTTTGTTGGGTGACATCGTTAGGAGCAGATAAACTTTGTTAGGGTATGTATATTTAAATTTATTTAAGAGTTTATAAATATCACAGTGGCATTATAATCATGCGAGCTTGCATTTTTAAATTTAGTCAGTAAAAATTTCCGCATGTGCATGCATTATTCAATCGCAATAAACAAACAATAAGATTATTTTCATCAGGACAGCTGCATGAGACGACCTCACGCAAGGGTAAGTATTGCCCAAATGAATGAAATAAATAACCATATTTATAAAGAAACAAATCAATATTACAACAGAATGACAGATACATAATAATAAATAAATACAAAAAAAATATAAATCTAATTGAAATGTATGTTTTAAAAAAAGTTTACGGGTCAAGTTTATACTTATTTTCTAAATAACTCAGAAAATTGTAAAAGCATTTTCATTTTAGCAGCAACCCTAAGATAACGGATTTTGACAGTTTGACACTGACGTTTAAGATATGAACAAAGTTGATTTTCCCAGCTGTCAAACGTATTCGGTGACCAAAAATATAAAGTCATGAAGAATTTTCCGATTATGTCTGTCGATCTGATTCGGCAGAATCTAGTACAGCATGATCTTCAGTTAAAAGCTTTGATTCAAGTAAGAAATCTGTTATTTTCATGGTTATAAAGCGCTACATTTTATTCAATATAAATGAAGCCACATCGCAGCATATAATGTAATCTACGACGAGGCTTAATATGCAAATTAGAATCACTAGCAACTACGTTAATTATAACGGTAATATTAGTAGGTTTTTAAAAACCATTAAATACTTTTAAAGTAAATAATCTTTGAGTACAAAACGGTTTCGAAGTCTGTAATATGTTCACACCTCAGTTTGTCATTTCTGATAACGGTAAAAGTAGAGTATAGCTCGTCATGGATTATTACGGCGATAAACTTCACAAACTAAGCTAAAAACAACGCCACGATTTAAAGTTATTTTTTGAGAGCTTTATAATCGCGTTAAAACCACACATTATTACGAAGAACACTGATAAATTATGCGAAATACGAAATATTTTTCAGTACATCGCCTCTGTTTTCCATTATGGCGGCGCCGCGCGGCGCGGGTAATAATGTGTGGTTTTAACGCGATTATAAAGCTCTCAAAAAATAACTTTAAATCGTGGCGTTGTTTTTAGTTTAGTTTGTGAAGTTTATCGCCGTAATAATACATGACGAGCTATACTCTATAATTACCCTGATAACAATAGTCAGTCATCTCCTAACCTCTTACTTCTATACTCACCCTTTTAAAGCGGAAGGTTGAGTAAAGGATATAGAAATCCTCAATGCAGTCGAATCCCTTTGATGAGTATTACCGTACCGGCACGGCGAAGTATTTTGTCATCTATTATTCTCATAATTTTTATTTAGTTATTGTTATTTCTTCAGATATAGATACTAAACACATCTACCAGTGATTTTTTGGAGTCACATTAGTTTTGGTTAATATGTCATATAGTAGCACGTTGACTACTGCGGCGAAAAACTTCACAACTACGCTAAAAACAACGCCACGATTTAAAGTTATTTTTTGAGAATATTTTTGGCCGCGCGGCCAAAATGGAAAACAGAGGCGATGTACTGAAAAATATTTCGTATTTCGCATAATTTATCAGTGTTCTTCGTAATAATGTTTGGTTTTAACACGATTATCAAGTTCTCAAAAAATAACTTTAAATCGTGGCGTTGTTTTTAGCGTAGTTGTGAAGTTTTTCGCCGCAGTAGTCGACGTGCTACTATATGACATATTTACCTTAGTTTTATTATTTGTTGCAAATGAACAAAATATTTTTATATATTAATATTTGTAAACAAATCGTTAACCATATTTAACATTGAGCGTAAAATTTCATTTTTGGTTGTTTCGCTTCCTGGAATCTACGCCAGTAGAGCATCACATGTACACTGGAGTTATTCTGAAAAAAATTCTGGTGCCCCCCTTGTCATTATGCTTTAGGCACTTGGTTTGAGTGCTTAAGACCTAATATGGGAGCTGACATAGTTAAATAAAATGTATACCTACGTTAGAATACTTATATAAAATCTTATCATAAAGCATTATTTATTAAACTATGCAGCGAAAACCATCGAAAAAAAGGTTGAAATTCGAATATTCTTACTACTAAAATATGTTATTTTTTTGTCATATAGTCTGATACAAAACTATTTATAAAAAGATTCACCAAGGATTATAAAAAAAAGGATTGATTGTTGGTACGAAAAACATCTGTTCTCGTTTCTGACATAAAACTGGTGCCGTAGCTTATTTACCACAGTTTTTTTTACCGTTTATATGTGCTTTAATATTTGAAGGAGTCGATGAATTTTTATATGTTACAAAGTGATTATTATTCGAATTCGCCTGGGATAGATTCAAAATCATTCATACACTATGCTCACTTTCTACCAAATCATTTTCAAAAACAATAAAATGAACAAATATTTCACATGTTTTATGTCAAACTATCACTCTTCTATTTCTTATTGATGGTACGATTTGACCCGGATTGTATTAATATTATTTGACTATGATTTAAAATATCTTTTTCAGGATATTATCAGTTGTAGACAATCTTTAGATACATTAAATGAATTGAATAGTCAGGGAAGAGCGAAACTAGCCGAACTACGAAATGATATAGACTCATTAGACCAATACACAAAAGATACTCTGGATTCTAGATTGATTTCGGAGTTAGAATCGCATCGTCAGCAGTTTGCCAGGTATTTAAATTTGAAGGTTATGAAGTTTTTTCATCAATTGACTTTATTTAAAAATATTTTTTTTTTGTGATTTTGTAAATCTATCACATTTACATGATATATCATTTGTTTCAAAGTGATAAAAAAATACCTACATGTTCGCCATAAATACAATTTGTAAAAATGCAATTACAGTGAAATACCAAAATAACATCATCGAAAAATTCGTTTCTCCAGATTTTTTCAGTCCTTTTTTATTGAGTTTCATATTTATGTTTTATTTGAGTGTAAAATAATATGGAAAAATATTTTTTTTTGTCATCACTCCAATTGTTTTTCTGTGCTTTTTTTGTCATACAAATATTACAAATAGCGAGAAAAGTGTACAATGTTAATGATGGTGCCTACTTAAATATTATTGCCATTATTTTTATTTATTAAACTTATACTAAAATATAAATAGTTTATTAATGAACTCTTTTGGTTAAGACACTTTAGGAGAAGTGAAAAGATAAAAGTAATACTCTTTGCACAAATAATAATTTTATCCTGTTTCAGCTCTCTTCAAGCATTTAAAAATGCTAATGTTTCAAGTATATTCGCAATTGAAAAAGCTCAAAAAGATGAACTTTTAGGGAACGGCTCAGAAGGTAGTGAAGTAAGACAGCGTAAGAAAACAGATAAATCTGGCCTTTTTAAAATGTCTTCTGGTGAGTGCTTCATCTATAATCTTTTGTAAATAAAATATTTATTATGCCGATCGGAATCATTTAACTTATAATGTGTGCTATAGAAACCCGGTTTGCGATTAGTTGACTTGCAATTTACTAATTTGAACACCGACATACTAATCAATTTATTGAACACAATACTACAACCAAATAAATATAATAAATCAGATCACTCAAACTTAATTGGTGTGGATAAACAATTAATGATGTTGTTAAAAAAATGTTACTTTTTATCCTCAGATGTCACAGACCAACTGTTATCAATCAGCAGACAGTTGGCAGATACAACCCAGCGAAGTGCGGAGACGTTAGATAGTTTAGTCACCTCAAGTTCTAGTGTTCAGGTACACAGTTTGTATAACACATTTTTAAGAACTTTCTTTATAGGCGATATTTTCGGTTGATATTGGCTTAACTGGAAATCCTATTAGTTTTTTGTCTTCATACTAACCTCCTGTAATGTAAGTGATCTTTCCCATCCTCTTTATGGTTCTGAAAAAAGTGTTGAAAGCTATTTTATAACTACTAGTCATTTTCTAATCTCATTCTTATCTTCAATAGTTTTATTTTATTTTCTAGGGTACCCAAGATGAGCTGCAGACAACTGCTGGAACAATTTCTCAGTCTGGGAAGCTCCTCAAAAAATATGGTCGTCGGGAATTCACGGATAAAATTGTTATATTTTTTGCATTCCTGTTTTTTATTGCATGTGTATTATATATATTACAAAAAAGACTCTTTTAAAATTACATTTATTTTCGTTTTGCTATTTTTTTTTATATGGTTTATTAGGTAAATGTTTTTTTATAATGAAATGGAAAAGAGATTTATATTATGCAATATATGGTGTGACAATAAAAAGAAAGTTTTATTTATTGGCTGTCGGTTGCAGAACATTTGACGTTTTCAAGTTCTGGCAAGTTCATTATCAAACAGACATGATTTGTAATTTAACATTAGAAATTTGGTAATGGTGTTGGCTGTTCTTTTTAAGTTGATTTCGAGAGGTTGTTAAAAATTCAGGATTTACATAAAAGATCAGGCGCATTCATGGCCGAATTTATATGTAGTAAGGTTCTATCTAGGCTATTTCTCATGTGAGCCCCCCAAACCCAAATGTAAGGAGTAGAGGAAAACAGAATGGAAGTATTAATTGAAACAATACAAATGACGCATAAAATAATGTTATAATAACATAATATTTCATATATATAAAATATTTATTTCTAAAAATCGTTTGGAAAATAAAATATACTCAGCTGGAGGCCCCCAGGATTTTGAGACCCTAGGCTTTAGCCTTTTAAGCACATAGGTAAATCCGGTTATGGGCTCTTTGATAATCGCAAATATATATTCTGAATATATTTCAACTTAAATGACCTAAAACTAATTTAATGATCTAAAATAATGTAGCAATCTAACATTATAAGGAATCATTATTCTTCCGTTATAATTTGATCAATTTACTATTTTCAATGAAAATATTTCAATCATAACATAATGGCTTTCTGAAAATTTTTGAAGAAATACTAGGCTAGCTTGGTGCCATTCTGGTTTTGCCGGTCACCTTCTTTTTCTGTATGCTAATCAGTTAATGACCATATGAGTATTAGGTCAATAAATTTGCAAGCTCGCTTTATGTTGTAAAACATTTGTACCATTTCTCCAGGATTATCAAGGTGTTGAAGGTTTGTGCAATATTAATTATAGCTAATTAATTACCAAATTAAAATACAATCATAAAAAGTGAAGGTGCTTAACTTGATTTGCAGTCTACAAAAGATGTTGGTCTATATAAGAAGGTGTTTGTTATCATGTAATGACATAATACAAACAGGTCTTGAAATGCATTTTTATTTTAATTTCAAAAATACAACGTTTTTATTATTGAATGTTTCTATATTTGTAACAATGAGCATGACTAATTTCTTGGTCTCATATTTGAACAACTTTGAAGGGAAAATAAAATAAAATAAAAATGTTTCACGCACAAGGTTGGAGATATCTCATTACTGTCGATCATTTTATTATAGTTGTTTAAATAAGAATAATATATGAACTGTTTCAAAATCACAATTTTACCAAAGTAAGAAAGTATTATAATACTACATATTTGAGTTTGGTTGAATAGGCGTTACTAAAATAAGCGTATTTTACAATGGTGTGTCTAAATCAACTTGTAGAAGATTCATTTATCAAGGTTACAAGCACCCGCAATGTGGGTGGAGGGGAGAATCTGTAAAAAAGAATCACCACATTTTTTTAAGATTAACCTACATATCGCAAAACATTCAAATTACAAACATTTTACCTACTCCCCTTTCCCCACTTATTTTAGGGTGGTACAGATTATTTAATTTTCTGTTTTGGCCCGCTGCAAAATAAGATTGCTCATCCTACTGTAAAGTATTTATTTTTGTTTAGTCAATAATGTTCATGATGAGTAAAAACAGTCTTTATCTTGAAAAATAGTGGAAAGAAGGACATTTTTTTTCCACTTAACCCTCCAAGGACGAATGTGACCATATTATGGTCACAGTAAACACCGTTGTCTATTGATCTCAGTATTCAACCTCTTTTTACCTGAATATCGTTGCTTTCACTCATATTTGGTTAAGAAGGGTACATACTTCAGTTAATCATCAGCCGTGGGGACAGAAACCTATATTTCAACTCTGAATGTTTGCGTGCCCATACGGTCAATTTTGTCCTTACTACTGTCCGTACACAATATTACACGATAATAAAAGGATGAGCATGACCATATAGTCATGCGGGGTTTCTATACAACGACTTTGCGTTTTTTTTTTTTTTAATTTTTGTTAGGAATTAAAGTTATTAGTGACTTCAATATGGCTTTAAATATATTTTTTTTATCGAAAAAAGCTCTCGTCTCTGGAGGGTTAAGTAGATTTGAGCGGTAAAATATTAAACATTTACTTTTGTAGACTGAGTATATTATATACACTGCATAATTCAGAGGAAATTTATATCAAGCAGTGGGGTTTATGATTTCTCGTATACAATGGAACGGATCTTTGTTCAAGTTTACTTCTGTACATTTGAAGCCCTGAATAAGTATGTACAGGTCGATTCCAAAAGCCTGATTGGGAAAGTTACTGACAGTTTATGCTTCAGTGACCGTTTGTACTGATTTTACCGGTACAGTACTGGTTTATTGGACATTGGTTCTGGTTAGTTGCGAGTTGTAACCAGTACAAGTATATTATATTAGTCTATAATGCCAGTACATTTTAGGACTACAAAATCAAAAACAAACTCATCAAAAAAATTAAGTGCAGTGTTTCCAGATCCAAAAATCCTATCTTTACAATTACATATTACTTTCAAATGTTTCTTTGATTTCGCAACATCAGTATTATAAATAAATTTTAAATACTGTATTTTATTTTAAAGACAAAAAAATAAAATAAGTTCAGGTACTTACTTTGCAATATTTTAGGACAGCAGTCTGAGCTATTTTAAGTATCCTACATTTTGATTTGAATTATACGGCCACCATAGTTTATGCACAACACATTTTGACGTTTCAGGATGATGAAACAACCATTGGTATTAAAATGATCAACAATATAATTGACATCTTTACATTCTTTTTATAAAGGTTGTACCTCTTCCTTTCCCTTTAGTATATTGAGTGAAGACCTTGGAGTAAAAGTATGTACTATCAAAGCTTTCAAAATTTTCAATTCAATAATTTTTGCAGCAAGATCACGGTAAATATTAAAATTTCATATTATATAGGTAGATTTTAATACGGAAATCAAACACTAAATAATTGTATAAAAAAATACACACAATAGTATAATGTTACTGACGATAGATTTCTTATTGAAGGCCAACGGAACAAGTCATTAAACAAAAAAACTTTAAAAAAAACTCATGAATGCGCACATTCACATACTTCCAACATACATTGTTTGATTATAATTTGTATATTTTGTCTTTCCTTTGGTAACCCAGGAAAGTTTACTCCGATATTCTCGGGCACATGTATCAAATGAAAAGTCTATCAAATTAATTACATGTTTAACGGTAAGATAACTTAAGAATATAATAACAATACTATGATATTTATAATGAAAATCTCTTTTGCCTCTACAGATTGGATAACAACACCTTTGAGTATATTTCCAGCCGTTTGAACAGCTCTTAGAATACCATAATTTTCTAAAACGGTTCCTAAGTAGTCGCGTAATCATTGATGCTGATATTGAATGTATGCTAGGAAGTAGGAAGCAACAACTTCAATGTTTCAAGAATTTGATTCAAGTATATATTAAGTTCGTGAATTTTATCACTCTATTTTGCTATGTTCATAATCGAGCAGACTTTCCAAGGCTGTCATGAAGGGTTTTTCGAGGAAAGTTTTCAAAAATGTGTTTTGTGCACTGGCGGATTAAGCATAAGAGATGCCCCAGGCGCAATAAAAAAATTTAAGCCCTGTTTTTCTAATAAGATAAGAACATCAAAATATTTCATGTAAAATACTAAATATATATTAAAATCTGAACAAAGAGTATATTAGTTTTATAATTTAAGCCATTTTTGAGTGCCCTAAGATTCAGAGGCCCCAAGCAGGCGCCTCATGCGCTTATAGAATAATCCGCCTCCGGTTTTGTGTCAAGAATGACATTGCTACTGAACTGACGTCACTGGGGTAGATATTACGTAAAAACAACTTGAATCTAAAATAAGATTTATAGAATAATTAGAAAATATATACACGGCAAACTATTTTATATCATAATAGAGTTCCATAAAAGCGCAATAATAGTGAGACAGACAATTGTTTACGTTCAAAAATAATATTTGATATCAAATTTTAAGAAATGTCATTGAAAAGATATGATATCTCAACCACTTCCTAACTTGATAAGATTGTGTTGTGAACCGACCACTATGTGTTCAGATATAAATAAACCAGCACTTTCAATGCAATTATGGATATTGCAGTTAAAGTTTATTTGAAAGGTGAGAGCTATATACTTTTGATGAAATATTTGGCATATAAATATAAACTGCACTATTAAAATTTCACTGGGTACTAGTTAGTTAATTAATTAAGATAACAATAACTGTTGCCTTGTTTACTTGCCTTGAACTTTAAGAAAGAAATTATTTAAAATAAAAATCAATATGTATCAAAAATATTTTTTTTTAAACCATGTCCCCACCCAATGTGGAGCATATGGACTCCTAATGGAGTTTATCTCAACAGAAGTGTTTCTACGAGAACTGCTTGTTACTCAGTTGCTCAACCTCTCTTTTTTCCAAAGAGAGTAGGGATAGAAGGATAGGGGCTAGGACAAGATTAGTGGTAAGCTAATCGCTCTCGATACGCCCCTTTCGTAGGATAGGATGGGTGAGAGGGGGGAATTCAAGACATCACATACACCCATGCCTTTGAACAGAAATTCATAAATCGATTGAAAAATCAATTTATAAAAACTGTCCGTACGGGGATTTGAACCCGGGCCCTCCGTAGCCGAAGCCAACAACGTTGGCCACTCGACCACACAGGCGACAATTATTACAATATTAATACTAAATCAAAAAAACGTAAGTTTCAACATCAAAATAGAGCAGTGGGTCTTAACCTTTTATGTGATCTGCACCCCTTGAATCTAAACATGTATTCTCGCACCCTTGTAAACAATAAATTCCGATTTTTTTTCTTCGGCTTTTGCATTTGTGCAAGATATTTTTTTTTATATATATTTACAAAAAAAAATTCAATTTTAAATGTATAGGTTATATTTTAAAAATAATTTCTACAGCGTCACAACAATTCGAGGAGAAAATAGATTTCGTTAACTAACACTCATGTCCAGTACCTCAAACGTTAAATACTCTTAATGCTAGGCTATCACTAGTGACTAGACCGGGCGTGGGGAACCTGCGGCCTTTCAGCTACTCTGGTGCGGCCTTCTGGCCAATTCTGTAAATTTATGTAAATTCGTAAATTCCCGACATATTCTGACCGTAAAGTCCTGTTTCCGGCCAAAGATTCCCTAGTCAATGTTAAAGTGTCGAATCAGAAAAATTAATCCGGCCTTTAGGGAATAAAAGGTTCCCCATGCCTGATGTAGATTATTTGAAAAATATGTTAAGCAAATATTTCAAAAATGGTTGTTGCTTATACTCTCAAAATTTTAAGAAACAAACACTCGTACGGTTTATTGAAACATTTGAGATTAAAATATAAAAAAAAATCACCAGCCCCCGAAAGAAAGATTACATTGACGGAATATGGAAATATTTGAAAGAAAGAAATAATAACAAAAAAAAGTTGTTCTATTGTTAAACATAAGGAAAATCATTAAGTTCAATACAATTGTCGAAACAGTAGTGTTTGATATTAGAACATGAAATGTACACTGCTATGCGTATAGCTTGATAAGAACTCATCTTTTGAAAACTGTACATTGGCGTGATCTTGAACTCAATTCCAAGTGGTTCACTTTCATGATGCAATTATATTATTAAACCCGTAAATATGTTGTTGTCTCGTGAAGTGAGTAAATCGGTACGTGGAATAAAATACATCGATCCCTGTTAATCATAAACGAAACTATTTCATGAAATTCACCATCTGAATATTATCTTTATAGAGCTATTTTTAATTTCGCAAAAAATGTGATATGAATCAATTAAAAAAAGCATAGAAAACATAAATGAAGAATTTCAAGATGACGTTTTTATATTTTATCGATTGTTTATTTTAATCCATGTAGATCTAGTAATCCAATCCGCTCCAAATGTAGAGCATTTGGCCTCCTAATGAAGGTATTTCAACAGATTTTTTTTGAAAGCGAGTAGTAGGGAAAGAAGGATAAGGCTAGAATAGGATTAGTGATTAACTAATCGCTATTGCTTCACCCAGTTATTAAAGGATTAGAAGGATGGGAGGAGAGGAAACGATGTGAATTGACATCACAAACACCCAGTGTTCGATCACAACTTTGAATTGAATAATTCTCAAATTCACTGTGATCCTACTGGGAATCGAACCCAGACCTGCGTGATCGGTAGAGCAAGCTCTAACCAACTGAGCCACAGCAGGCGACAAAGAATGAAATATTTAATGTCTGGCGATTTCTAATTTAATATATATTTTCTTCCTACTTAATTGCCCAAGAATTTAATAACATTCGAATATTGTTTTTTTAAATACACACGATAAAAATGACAATGAAACGTAAAGTAAAAGTAAAATGAAATTGAACGACATAAAAATGGCATTAAAACTCGTTTTTCTCGGTTTAATATTTCATATTGTTATAGACTTTCTCTTTATCCCTGACGATGTATAACTAATTGAAATTATTGGGGTATTATTATATAAAAAGTAACGAAGTTACCATACCACAAAGAAAACAAACATTTTAATAACAAAGCGAAAACATTTTTTAATGCCGTAATCAGTTCTTGGAAATATGAGAAAAATAAAATAAAACACTAAGTAGTTGATTGCATAGGTCATCTTTTTATCAATACATATTATATTTCATTTCTTTTAGATTGTTATGCAAAATATATATATATTTGCACGATAAAATATGTCAAGCTATGCATTCAATTTTAACTCAATATTCAAGTAATCGATTGCCGTGCATAAAACAAGAAAATTGCAAGTTGCAACACCAGCAAAACGGTCTACTCTAGCCAGATGGTATAATATAAATGTTTGATCTAAGAAGTACTAAAAATAGAAATAGCTGTTTATGGAAAATGCAATTTATTTTGTTCACCGCAGTGGCATAAAACTTCCGTGCAAAAGGTATTCGACTGTCTTTATTCACATCTACGTGAAAATTGACGCCGTACGGTTACGTCGAACTTACGAATCGATTTATAGAAACAATATATTTAGTCAATAATTATTTTATAAATGGAGAAAACTGCTTATTTTAGAGTTATCACAAATTACCAAAAATTCACATGTAGGCAAACATATAAAAAAATGGTTCATTTTTGATGTTATAACTATTATACTTTGATCAGTGCTTTCAGTAATTATGGAATACATCTTCAATGCCATCACATTATTGTAGTTCTCTATATTTTATTCACATTCAATGACTAATTTTTAGTAACTTAATGGACAGCATAATTATTTGTGTTATTAATTATAATACAATATTTTTTTACCTGTGAGGTTATTTCCTGTTATTTTGAATTGCTACCATCTATACATTTTTTTCTCATTTAGCTAGTCAATTAATATAATATTTTTTTCTAAGCAACCGGTATGGTTTTTGGTGAATCAGTTGAAAATGTTCGTTAACTGAGCACAAGTATTTTTGAATACAGTTTGTGGAATACACGCAATACTTAGTTGTTTTTATGATCTTCGTATTTTTTTAAGCCCATGTTTTTGGTCTCCTTATCTGCTTGTTACCTAGTTGCTCAACCTCTCTTTTGTTCGCAGAGATTAGGGAAAAAAAAGAATAAGCTTAGGGCAGGACTAGTGGTAAACTAATGACTCATGCTACACCTCGTCATTTTAGAATTGGAAGAGTGTGGGGGAATTTTTAAACATAGCAAACATCCATGCCTTCGAACGGAAATCGATAAATCAACTGGAAAAATGCTGTTCGTACAGGGATTTTAACCCGTGCGGTTCGGCATGGGAAACAAAGACGTTGACCACTGTGCTATTGACCCGACGATATTTGTATACGCCGTATAAATATATAATTTAATATATTAGCTTTTTTACTCCACTCGTTGATTTAAGAACAATGTCTGACGATGTTTCTTAAAGAGGCGAAATACGTGTCACAATTAGTGGAGTAACGAAGTTATAAAATTTAATTTTAATTTACAAATAAGCCAGCGGTAAGCTGCCAATACTAGCTCACAAGGGGTTCGTTTAATTCAATACTTAAATAAGCAATCGATTGTTACTTGATACACTTATAATATGTGACAAAATGCAATTTACCGTAAACTAATCTATATATTAATAGTCGATAAAATTATCACTTTTCACAAATGTGTGCGTACTGATGTTCTCGAGTATTTTTCTTCTTCTACGAAATGTATTTGTTAGCGTATTTGAAAATTAGTTGAATAAAATATATATACTACAAAAAATGGTTGTTAGCAAACTTGAACATTATTCCAAAAATTCAATAATTTATGAAATTTCTGCTACTACGAAAAATGGTTGTAAGCAAACTTAAACATTATTCCAAAAATAAATAATTTACAATTTAAATACTGCAGGGCAGGGCTGTCGATATATGCCGCGAGATATATTTCTTTTTCTATCAGAATTTCTGGCTTATTCAATAAATAGGTTTGTAATTTATTTTTCACGCCAGTAAATTTTCTGACTACTTAAAAATGCAACAAAAATCCCCCCGTTGAGGTCAACGGGCTTACAGCTAGTCAATCTAAATGGCTAAAAGTGTACTACTGTGTATACTAAAACTGTCGTAGATAATGTATAAGTCAAGAATTGCAGTTATATACTTGTTTGATCTGAGAATATTGTTTTCTCTTAAACTAACAAGGGGCTCAACTGCCTAAGTAAAATTCAACAAGGGGCTCGCGTGAGCCTCTCCGAGCCCCCTCCAGCCCACCCTTGCAAATAAGCTTCCACAAAGTTACCGCCGAATTCGTCTAAAATATTAAATTGTATTGAATTTGATCCAATATGGTAATATTCTGGCTGTATACAAACAATTTCATTTGTATTTATTAAACAACTTTAAGCATAATATAATCGATGGAATACATGGCTATGTAAATGGAACACTTTACTTTATAGCACTTATTGATTTAATGGGTTGAAAGGCCATCAAAATAAGCCTACAGTTGTTTTTAGACTTCGTTGCACAAGTTGTGCAACGAATAATTTACAACAGAAAGGTAGTGTCAACTTTACTAACACCCCGATCAAATTGTTGAAGTCAACTTATTTTACTCAAAACTAAAGAAATAGTTTGCAGAGCAATTAAATATCAAAACGGAAAAAAGTTTTTTGATTCATTATCGGTGAAATCAGTAATGTTTTCTTAAGCATTAAAAATGGTCTTCAAATGGAGCCAATCTCTAAAAATAATTTTCTTTGAGGACAGCTCGTATAATGACATGGTTGCTCAACCTTTTTTTTAAGGAAAGAGAAAGGAAAACAAGAATAAGACTAGGATAGGACAAGGGCATCCGTTGCGGACCCTTTTTGTGATTAACAATCTTTCAATCCCTGATCATTTACTGCAATTTCATGTTTTTTTTTTGTATATATATAAAACTGGTATTAAAGCTCAAGAACAAGGTGACAGATTTTTTATTCTTTAATATTAGTTTCTTGAAATCAATTCGAATGGAAAATAAATCACCCGTCACACGGGCGGCCGTCGCCGCTACTTGAATTCGTTTCAATCTGCAATGGGTAACGATTTTTTTCTGTCTATTAAATTCAGCCAAGTTTGTCGATAAGTATTTGAGCCATAGTGAATTTTCTTATTCAAATATGATATCTGTACCATTAGACACGAATACAGGTTACATGTGTAACGCCTTGTAAGTTTCTAAAGGTTTCATCGTTAACCACGACAGAGTCCTCGTCTTCAATTAATTTGTCGTTTGATTAATAAATACTTTTCAATGCTAATCAACTACTACTGAAGTTTAATACCACAGTTTGATTGTATTTAGATAAACAATTATGACTATTCAATTTATACATATAAACAATCGATATTTGTCGATTTTTTTTACAATTATATAATATGTAGATCACAGAGATTTGTAGGTGAACTTCACACATACAATAAACTAATAACTTAAGGTTAAAAAAGAATCGTCTATCACCCAACACTTTTTTACACGGTTTTTTATAAATGATTTTAGAATCACACGATCCATTAAAAAGAATGAATACTTTATTTTCATTTGAACTATTTGTCCTAGCACGATTTTCAGAAACAATAAAATAAGCAAAAAGATTTCTTAATGACAAAAAATTCAACTACACAAGACATATTATTCGATTATTCTTGTGTTATATATATAGCTGATTGCCGGTTATTTTTGATAAAATATGGTATTAGTTAAAGTCATTTTCGAAAAATCGTTATTCAATTACTACTTTTGCCCACCGCTGCACAAGTATTATCGTTGTCGGTATCTTTTATGGTATCCAATCCCGGGATTTCGGATAATTGATTGAGAATAAAGTGAACATTTTTGGAAAAATGACAGCGGGCTAAAAAAATAAGAAAGTAGCTCCTACATTTTTTGCAATTTCTGGCCATTTGAATAAGGTCAGATTTTTTTTTGAAATCTGCGAAAAAGCTTTGACACACATTTTAGGAAATCTGTAAATTCCAGAGATTTTTAATTTTTGAAATTTTTTCATAGTAGATTATTTTTAAATCTCTCAATCCCAAATCCTTAATTTCCCCCGATTTTATGGTAAATGATAAATCCCGGGTTTGCACAAAGGGTCCGATATAATACGCCCTAGTATATATGGTCTAATCCAGGGGCTACCAACCTTTTTGGACATTAGAGCGCAATGTAAAATAATGGTAGGGCGGCGAGTACCGCATTTTTTCGAAATCTCAAAACCCAGGAATTTACCGATTTCTCCAAAATATCTCTGAAACTCGTTTTTTTAGCTCACCGAGGAATTTGAAAATCTCAAAATAGTTGGCGGGCGCATCGGAATCAGTCGGCGGGCGCCATGGCACCCGCGAGCACGGTGTTGGTAGCCCCTGGTCTAGTCACTAGTGATAGCCTATCTTTAAGAGTATTTAACGTTTGAGGTACCGGACATGAGTGTTAGTTAACGAAATCTATCTTCTCCTCGAATTGTTTCTGAATGACTTTAAAAAAGCATCAAGCAAATCTCACGTGACAATTAAATCTGACGCTATAGAAATTATTAGCAAGCCAAATATTTTTTACTATCGCATAATATTCTATTAGAGAGTTCATCATTGTAATTTACAAATTGAAATATAATTTGCGGTAAAGCGGAAACGTTTTTCTTACTAAAAAAAGGATGCCAAATTTAAACATAAAAGTAAATTACATCTCTTTTGAGAAATACATGACGAAACATTCATGGAAATGTGGGGAATTTGTATGAATCGACAAATATAATTATTATAAGTTTAATCTCGCCAATAATGAAGGTCACCATAAACAAAGATGATTAGCACAACACATAACAACTTCATTGACCTGTCAAGGTTGGGTCAGTTTATATCAACAAATTAATAACGTCTGGCAACCATGGTCAGCTGGATATCGAGTTAATATAAAGTTCCCGCAGCGCCACGGGACTGGCAGTGATACTCTGAGTTCAGCCCCAAATACAACGATACTTGTTCGCATATTTTATTAGTCGACGTTAAACGCTTTGCTAAATACTTATTTATATGTGTAATATATACTCGACGCATTCTGTGACAGACTTGAATCAGCGAAAGACATTCTCGATAGGAATAATAACTCGCTACTCTTGCGCCAGACAGATAGTCGATTCGTAAAACGTATTGCGTTATAAACGGAATAACAAATCTTTAAAATACCTTCGCGTAAACATAAACAACAAAATACTCAATAGAAGACGAAGAAAATAAACAGTAACTAAATAACAACACTATGGGATCTCTACGGTTATCATGTATGTTTGTCGCAGTGGCGTTATGTTTCTTTTTGGTATCTGTGGATGCTGCGCCGAAGTCTTTGTGGGATACCCTGTTTCCCGGATACAATAATCAGTATCAGTACCAAAGAGGGCCTAGAAATGAACACCGTGGAAGTTCTTCGAGGGGTGGACCGAGAGCTTCAGGAGGCAGATCATACAAGGAAATTTGCAGAACCTTTAATCCGGACCCTTACGCGTTCCATGGAAGGGCGCCATATCCTGCGGCACCCCTGTGCCCCTATAACTGAATAAAACAGATTTACCAAACATTATTTAAACATGTGAAACTGTGTTGTCTTTGAACGTACTACAGAAGAATGTTAGTGTTTTCCAAAGATACTATATCAGGTGAATGACATTTCCTTAGAACTAGAGTAAACATTATTATTAATTGATATACATATTATTATATTTGAAGAAAAACGGATTTAATACGCCAAGCGTATATTTTCACCTGTCCATCATTATAACCGTAAATTAATCACTTAATTTGAGAGTCTTACAAATATATATAAGGTAGGATTTTATAGTTAATTAATTGTGTAGTGTTGTAATTTACGATGCTTACTACACTAGTATATCATCGGATTAATTCTAACATCACGTAAGTTATTTTAAAAAATATATATTTTGGTGATTTAGGTTAAAAACATATCAAAAAATCTATTTCATTCGTTAAATATCCAAATTTACAAATGGAAAGTAGTCAAAAATCAAACAACACAATATAACGTTTGTCTTTTTACATGTATTCATTCTAATATAACGTAAGTGCTCTACATTAAGTATACATAAAAATGAATGATTATTGTTTTAAAATCAAAATTGAGAATATTAAAATATTCCACTACAAAAATAAATGAATAAAAATTTGTTTCTGTAAGTTAAAATATTCAGTTTTAACCGTGTCCTAAACACTTAAGAGTAAACTGATTTACGCTATGTTAGAATTAAGCCGAAGATATTATAATCAATATGTAACTATTTTATTATTGTGCCATATTTTCTATATTTTATGCATTTTTAAAATGAATTCCAATAAATAATCTTTACTTAATAAATTAAGATACAATTTCATATTTAAACATTTAAATGAACACCATTGGCAATGCTCAACTTCTAGTTACGCCAATGCTAATTCTGCATATTGCTCGCTATTCATGATACAAAAAGTTTATCTGTGAACGTTTTTATTCTTATTTCTTGATCGTCAATCGTGGTTATATTTTGACTGCCAAGAACAACGTTAAAATACGTATTATTTTGAATGATATTTAAAGTGGGAATCATTTAATGCTAAGATGTTGCTAAATAAGATTTTGACTTGTTAAGCAATTTTAATTGCTTTTATGGATGTTATTGCAAGTTCTACGCCATTAATTGTGAGATAAAAGCGTTCACATTTTTATTGCAACATTCACATAAGAGAATGTGGAAAATTGATATCGTTAAATTATTATTGAACTATTATTGAACCTAGAAACCTAAATAAACGACCATTAAATACGAGTAATGTGTGTACAGAACAATAATTAAATATCTGACTTTATAATTGTTGTTAAAAATTGGCCAAACTCCATATCCAATTTGTCTTGTGATATTCATTTTTATACATGTTAATACTTTATTGCATTCATAAAACTTTCTATATTATTATATTATATGACTGATATTAAGATAATTAATAAAAAATGAAATTATTAAAGTGACTTGTAGTTTTTTTAAGAGTTGACCCATAACACGGAAAATATAAAATCTACGTGAATGTTTTTTTTTGATTCATGAAGGTTTTGTGTATAATACAATTGTTGTATGCATTGCGAATTGGTATTAGCTGTAATGTCATGCTAATAACTAATTATAATTTGTTAAATAAAGCACTTAAAGACACATACAAAATTGATAATGATTATATATATAAAGGAGTGAATTTATCTTATGATTAATCCAAAAAAGCAGATATAAAAAAACAATAAATTGATGTTCATATGAATGATTTTCTTTTTACATTATATATGTATACATTAAAAAATATTCTGCTTTTAAGATTGTTATTCATTTGTTTTCGCAGCTTTTTCTCGGATAGAGTTGTTGGAATAATGCTTTATGAACTTAAAGTAAGAATAAAGCAAAAAATAGAGTACAAACTCTTATGGTACTGAAAATTAATTCTATACATGATATAAAAAACATTATTTAATACAGCACTTTGGAATGGTCTTCAATGAACGAATATATTTTACAGTTTTGCACTGTTGATTATATTATCTTTTAATAATCTTCGTTGAAATAAGGTTGTGTGAAGTTCTCTTCTTCTCTTAGTTTGGACGTACGACAGAAACAGCTCTTCTTAGTGGACATAAGGTTCCGGAAAAAAATCCATTGTTAAGTCAAATTTGATATGTGTGTGTTTTCAAGTCTTTTTTTCACTCTATATTGAGTGATTTTATAAAATTCTCCACCGAATTAATATTTGGTGTATCGATAAGTTTATATTTTTTTATTTGTCACAAATAATATTTACGATAAACAGAATTCGCATGTAACATTTTTACTGGATTTATAAAACAAAAAAGTTCTCATAATCTACATGGTGGCGGAAGCGACGAATAGAAATGGCCGAGAAAGTCGGGAAGTTTTCATCTGGCAGTGAAATGGACGAGGTACTTAGAACAATATAAATTAATTGAAATACACGTATTCAACACATAACTGAACGTTATAAAAATGGGCGGTCTTGTTATAGGAAGGAGTCTGTAACCAGTACTGTTTAGGAGAGTTACTAGTTATATAGTAATCTAAGTTATCGGCATGTTATAATGTCGTGGTATGAAGTTTTTACCTTTATTCACGTGTTTCTCATTTAATGTTATCCCATTGAAAGTGACGGCAACATTCATAAGACAGCGCCGAAATTTGTTCGGAGAAAATAATTACCAATCTTGACCTTGAGACTTGAGAGTTGTGACCGGTGACTGCATGTTCATATATGTACATTGTAATATATTATCGGGTCAAGAATATTAAAAGCAAGAGTGAATTGAAAAAACCAGATCAAAAATAAAGTCGTTTAATAAATACTATAATTAAATTGAAGGAAACCGTTTCTAGAATAAAAAAAGTGAGTCATGAAATCGTCGAAGAACGAAGAATGAAATTGAGACATAGCAGCGTCCAATTGACCGGTCTGTGAAATGTGGCAAAGAACATTATAAACAATTTCCTCTGTTTTATTAGCGTTATTAATTACAAAAAAAATAATTATCGATCACCTGTACACTTAAAAATTGTTACCAATACGAGTTTATGCAAAACGTTAATTTATAGACATACTTGGTATCAGTTAAAAATATCTATTGAATATTTCATATTATAGAAAATTGTCAATTCGAATCAAAAACATAAATTTTATATTAAGTAACAAGCTTTTTTTTTATTTCAAACATATCAGACGGTATAATTTTCTTAGTGTGAATATCTTTTCC
The DNA here is from genome assembly GCA_030503985.1 of Himalopsyche tibetana. NCBI lineage: Eukaryota > Metazoa > Arthropoda > Insecta > Trichoptera > Rhyacophilidae > Himalopsyche > Himalopsyche tibetana. The sequence continues at coordinate 26,120,105 of JAPJYX010000019.1, read as the reverse complement.
GTATCTCACGTTCGACATTACTTCATTATTTTAAGAAGGTTTCTATTACTTAATCCAGATTTATAAAACCTATATTAATACATTTCTTATTTCATAATTTGTAACTGCTCGCGATGAGTCCACCAGATGACACCGGTCCCATTTTTATGCTTTGTTATACCAAACATAAAAAAATCCTTTGTGATAATCTATTTGACTATATATGTATATAGTAACTATGCTTATATCAATGTATGAGAAGCTGACTAAAATAATAAATTGAAAAGAAATATCATTAATTAATCAAGAGTTAAATTAACGATACATCGTTAGTCCGAAAATAGTGAAGTCTCGAAGAAACTAAGCCGTTGTGTTTAATTGAAATAAAAAACTTAATATCATATTATGGATTTTTCTTAGTCAATAATCTTTTCCTTTATCAACATATTGTTTATTAAGTGCAAAAAGGTGCAAAAAAAATGAATCTTAATACCAGCAAGATGATAAGTGGGCAACATTACTTTACTATAACGCACCAGACAGGTCAGAGATACACAGTAAGTAAATCTCTATCATAGGAAATTGTCTCAATAAGGAATGTTTCAGCTTAAATTTTTTTATTAACAATTCATATTAAATAACGCGATACTCCACTGGTGGCGAAGCGTTGACATCTCAAAAAACGATTATGTGGTGACAGAAGGTGAACCACGAAATAGATTTGAATCTTTGTTTCTCACATGGCGAGAAGAGAAGAAATTTCTCGGCTTAATAATTTATTTTTTAGAAATTTATTATTATCTATACACAACCATAAAGAGTATTCGAAAGTGGAAAATAATTATTTAAAATAATCGGGGTACCATATTGATGGGTAAACCTGTTTATCAGATTCCTTTTGAATATAATGTACCGAGTATCGTAACACTCATAAATTAATTTCGTAATACAAAACCATGTGAATAGACTTTTTATGTGAACAGAACAAGGGGTCGAATGCTAGAGTTAAACACATTTCTATCCATTAAAATACGTAAAACTCTTTTTAACTATTTTTTCAACCTTTAATCATGTATTATATGATCAGGGTTTTTCAACGGTGGGCCCTGTGATTTACTTTTGTTTTGAGAGCCACAGCACAGTTTAGCACGGAGGGCCACGGGCAAATTTTCCGAAATCTCTAAATATCAGTGATTTTAGATTTGAAATTCTTGGAAGAGCTAAAAATAAAAGCTCCCACGCTAGTAAATTTGGGAAATCTGCAAATTCCTGGGTTTTTGAAATTCGAATTTTTATGGGAAGACAAGAAAATAGTATGGGGGCCACAGAAAAATAAATACACTCAAAAAGACCATAGGCCCAAAAAGGTTAAGAAACACTGATCTGGATATTGTAATGATATACAAATACAATTAAGCAGGGCTGTGGAGTCGGAGTCGTGAAAAATGAGCGTCTCGATTTTTTTTGAAAAGCATATTTAATGATCTGTATTCAAACAAAATAGTCCAAATGCTTGGCTGAATAAAGATGATCTGATGTAATACATACATATACATATATATAAGTTAAAATGAAATAATTAAAAAAATCATCGGAGTCAGAGTCGTTGTTACTTTAAAGCTGGAGTCGGAGTTGTCTTTTTTACACGACTCTACAGAACTGCGATAATGGCATGATTATTAGCCCGTATCGCTATATTTTATATGAAGAAATGAATTATTTTCTATTAAAAATCGTCTTTGTTATGTAAAAATAAGCAGGACGTTTAATTTCATAGATCAGTCGGAGGAAAAGAAGACAAAAAACAGGAAACTTGAAATAGGAAATAGGAAATTAAAGTTAAACAAAAATCAATTCGTATTTAGCGCTGCACCTTTATTGAATCACTGCTTTAAACAACCATACATTTTTTGCAAGTAAGCATTCAAGATTTTTCTAGAAGGTTGAGTATATTACGCTGCACATTTTCCAAAGAAAAGGAAAATCAGCTGGCGAATTGGTCACATTAAATGTTTGACAGTAAATCAACCCAAACGACCACAACGCAAAACATAAATCTGCCACTCTATTGTTTTTCAGAATATCAATAGTTTTCCTGTATGGTCACGAGAAAAGTCTACGTATTTATTATTCTATAGGCTTAGTAAAAGATTTCCATAGAGCAGCTGCTGTATGTATATTGTGTATCCAAATAAGGCGATGATGGAACGATCTTCCTTATTTTATATTATAATATGTGTGTTTTTTGTTTAGTTTAGACATTATTATGTTTGGAAATACTATGAATATGTATGGTATTTTGATTTCAAATGCGCAAAAAGATGTAGTCGAACATTGCTAACTAAAATGAGCAAATAAATGACTTTGTAAAGATCGAAAACTAATTTTATGTGATTGTATATTTTTAAAACGAAATTCGAAGCTATTATTTGTAATATAATTCAATGAAGATGTGCTAGTTGAATATAAAAACACCATTGGCATCAAGCTATTACATTATTGTATGAATGTGACTTTATATGTTCAGCAACAGTTCTATGAGTCGAGTTTGAAGATATCATAATTGAACTCCATTATAAGGAACTTGAGATTTTAAGTGAAAAGACTCTTCACATTGCAACGTAATTGTCAAACAATTTGACAAGTCATTTTTTAAAAGTACACGGAGCTTTGAGACTATGGAACAGATGTATTCAATCATTTCGGCGTTAAATGTTCTGTTAATTTTTTTTTTTTTAAAATACTCCATTATGAATAATTATTTGAAGTAATTAAAAAAGCTGTAACCCCACTGCACCACTGGATACCACAATCACAATGAGATGCAACAAATTAAATGGAAATATATTTTTTAATTGAAACATCTCATTTGACGTTCGTTGGGGTTCGCTACATGTGGACATGGGATTACTTATTCACCAGCAACATATTTTGCATACAGAATGCTTTTAGCACAGGAAACTATTCAAAAAAATTTCAACGGTTATTTGCGAGCCCCCTCTTTAACAAATCGTCCCATTTTTTAGAAATAATAAAAAAAACAATTCGGGATCATTATAAATATTTTTTTATATATATCCATGTCCGCTCCCAACGCTGAGCATGTGGCCTCTTAATGAAGGTATCTCAATACAAGTTTTTCTACGTGAACTGATTGTTACTCAGTCGCTCAATCTCTCTTTTTCGAATCATATAGAATACGATTAATAATTACAACGAACAAATACAATCATCAAAATAAAACAAAGTGTAGATTACTTTTATTTATTATTATTAGAAAATATGAAAAAAATACATATTCCATTTATGCGACCTCTAATGTTTTGCGCCCTGGCGGTTGCTTATTTCGCCAGTATGGTAGCGCCGGCCTTGAAAACCTATGACTGCACCTTCATTGGTCAGCCTGTGTTTACCGCACACGCTGTACATCGAATCACGACGTCCCTTACCATTACATTCGATAACGCAGTTAGTTACAATGATCAAGATTTATAAGCTTATTACGTTCATTGTTGACAACGGTATATGTATACTAAATTGTCTACTTGTTTTTTCATTATAAAAATGTACATATTCATATTTGATTATCTGTTTTAAAGTATTTTGTATGCTGCACGCAAATATTGCTAATTTTATCGGGCTTGACAGTTCTCTAACGTTTAAAATGTGATTGGACTGTTTGAAATTAGTTTTATGCATAATTGAGAATACTAGTTTAAATATGTTGAACTGCAATAGCATATAAACTAAATTAGAGTCGAGCAATCACATACTAAATAAAAATCTCTATTAAATTTGGTCAGATTATGATTTGATTTTTTTTGGTCGTTCGGTAAAATAAATGTTTTTTAATGTTAATCAAAACAAGTCAGCGAGTATTTTAAATGAACAGCAATAGCCTTATTTTACATAACTTAATGAATGAAGGACATTTTTGTCTAGTCGCTTTATAAATAGTTACAGCAAATTATTTGTGCTTGTAAATGATCAATTTTTACTTTTTACAATTTCGTAAGTGCATACACTTTTTTCATCCATGTCCGATCTTAATTTGGGGCATATGAGCTCCGAATGTAGGTGTCTCAACAAAAGTTTTTCTACAAGAACTGTTGCTCAACCTCTCTTTTTCAAAGAGGGTAGTAGGGAAAAAATGGTAAGACCAGGACAGGCCAAGTGGTGAATTAATCGCTCTCGCTACCAGTTGTTAAAGGATCGAAAAGGGTGGGAAGGAATTTTTAGACATCACAAATACCCATACCTTCGAACAGAAATCGATGAAATGCTGTTCTTTCTTAGACTTGAACCCGTGAGATCCGACACGGAAGCCCACAATGCTAACCGCTGCGCCATATGAGCCGGCTGTACACTAGCTATACACTTTGAATAGGTTTATTAGATACTACATATATCGACTGTGGAAAGGAAAAAGGACGTAACCAATACATATCAAATTTTACAGGAGGTGCAAAAAACGTGTTTTGATGATTTTGGGCCATATGGAAATTATGAATTATACACAACCTTGAAGTGCACGGAAACTTCTAAGTTGGTGTTTAATTGACATACTCTAATATTAATTAAAGAAATTGTATAGAAAAAACTTTTATATCAGTCTTTTTTCTTGGTTTAAATTTTTTACAAGGTTATATAAGGCAAGGCATTTGCAGCTTGCATCCTTTTGATAGAACGTGTATCAAATTTGATACATTGTGATTATACAAAAAAACCTGTTTTGAAAAAAAAAAGTTACGACCTTTTTCCTTTCCACAGTCGATACGATAAAAGTGCTTTAAAAATACAATTAATAATAGATCACGTCTACGAGAAGCTTTAATGTTTTCAAAAGTCGTTGGCCGGGAGAATGAGTAATTGTTCGTGGGAAATAAACTTGACGATGATTGAATTTATGATATCGTTAAAGTTTGATTAAAGAGGTACAATTTTGAAAAATTCTATAAAAGTTTTTGCGCCGTATTCTGGTTAAATATGTAAATGTTTGACCAATTTGTATTCACGTCTGGAAATATTCTATTCTGTCTGGCCGGGATTTGCATTTACTGGGCACCTTGGTACAATGCACTGATTGAATTAAAGGACTCAACGACTGCCACGAAATTGCCAGGATCAAAAGGCAATTTCACTTTCAAACGATTTAGCTACAAACTAACAGAATGTAAATGATAACAGCAGCGTATAGATTAATATCAATGCATAATTCAAATGAATTTATCTACTTGAATGAACTTAAATTTCTTATTGACTTATAGCTTAGTAAAACTCAAAATATTGCTGTAATCGTAATAGTTCTGAAAAGAAAATTCACCGAAAGAAAAAACTAAATTAGATATGAAAAAGCCAGAGCGATGTTACGGTGAATTTTCTCGATGTCTAATTGATTTGATTGATAGCATGTGAGAGATCAGGTTAATAATTGTGGGGTTATAAAATTCGCATAAAAATATGATTTCCAATTATAAAACGACAGCGTTGTAGGCATTTTATATTACAACTAATATAACCATTCGATTCCTTAGGCTTGAATTATCCTTTACGTACGTTTCTGTATGTTTTGCATTATAGCCCCACAATTACGATAATACTTAATAAACATACCCATAGGTTGAAATGTTTCAATCCCTATGGGGATAAATATAACTTGGACGGTGACACCTTATATTTGACACATATTTTTTAAAATTAGCAGTCAATCTGCTACACATTTCAATTGATTATTAAAAATCATGTTCAGCATGTAATACATTTTTTTGCAATTATTAAATAATATATAGTCTACTATCTAACAATAAAACCGAATTGCTTACATTTATATTTAAAATATGTTATTAATTGCTTTAAAAAAAAGTAATACCGGAAGTATGGATATATTCGTTTTGTATTCAATATTAATATTTACTTTCTTATATCACAACAGCGTGATATAATAAATTGAAATGGGCCGGCAACACTTTGATTAAAAACAAAAAAAGTTAAAAGCTTTTTTTCTCAATTTTGATGTGAATTGGATACATTCATTGGCAGTAAATATCACTTTCTAAATGAAATATTGAATGCGCGATATATTTAAAATTTAATTGTTATTTGATCAATAAAAAAATACGCGAGAGCTTTTGCATAAGAAGTGCCTTGTTATATATATTTATATAATTACACTAATCGAAAAATGTCTGAATTAAAAATTGATTGGCTATCACTTTGTGTATCATGAGAAGAGTGTTTTTTTAATTGATGCAGATTATGATCTTGGTCGATTCATTTGGTTTCTGCTCTGTAAACTGTGGTTTTATAATGCAAAACGTACGTTACTTTTCAGTATATTCAAATACTATAACGAATAACATGAACAAAATAACATTTGGATAAGAATATGATTTCCAATTTTAAAACGATATTGTTTTAGACATTTTATATTAAAACTAATAGGACCATTCGATTCCTTATGCATGAATTACCCAATCTGTATACCTAACTCAATATCGCTCATTTTGGAAATAGTGCATTTTGCATTACATTACTATCATTAGCAATTATCCTTCACTAGTATGTTTCAGATCATCATGCAGTCGCGTACGACAATTTTGCTTTCAAAGTTGTACAGTTTTAATTGAGATAACTAAAACAAATGAATATTAACGCAGATATTTTGAAAATAATCAAATTTAAAAAATAACTAATTTGTATACACTCGTTTTCTACTGTTTCAAATATTCAATAACTTAATTATGTAATAACTTAAGTAAGGTGATTTATTCTTATTTTAAAAATAAAAAAAAAATGATACTTTCAAAGAAGATATTCAGAAAATAGTACACTAAATACAGCTTAATTATGTAATTTAGTTGATTCCCTACATAAATAATAATTGAAAGGTTTGTATTTATTTTCCAAATTTAAAAAAATAAAACAAAAGCATGTCGTTAGATTAAAATAAATATGTCAGAACTCGTCTCGAAGAAGAATAATAGTCGATTAAAAAATATCGTTACTTGCTCGAAGATGGTGTGCATTCGTAGAAGAAAATATCCCATTCAATACATTTAACAACGTTACCCTTTTCAAGCAATGCTGGTTAACTCGAAAAATAAATCAAATTTGACTCATTTAGATTCCCGATTATACGTAGTGGAAGTGCACCTGTCTCAAACTATTTTTAATCGTTTTTCACATCGGAAATGCGATTTAATGTAGGTATATTTTTGTTTTCTTTAGAGATGAATAAATTAATAAAAGTCCTTTTGGTTAGCAATCACGCAATATTATTTCAATAATTTTGGTAGCTTTTGTCTGTTTTAACAATGTGTCAAAAACATATAACACGTAATATATTTAACAGTTTTTTGCGTTATACGTAACATAATGTTACTAACATTCTATGGTAAGCTTTAGCTCCATTGTAAGTTGTTTGTGTTGTAAAGATAAAGAAAACTATCGTCACCATGTTTTTCAACAATGGCATATTATCATTACAATTGAATTAGAGAAACAGAGAAAAAATTCTAAAAACTATAAACGAACATCGATTATGAGATTCAAATATGTTCTGTTCGATTGAAGCGCCATCAATTTTATTAGCTTAGGTAGGAACTAGTGTTTAAACCAGTGCTCCGCAACCTTTTCTCTCTTACGACACACCAAAATTCTTCCTAGAATTCCGCGGCACGCCAAAAGCAAGAATATATAGCCATTAAATTGATACACAAGTTTTACAATAATTGAAAAGTATACATACATAAAACTATAATACATTTACTTTTATGCAATCTTAATAATTATTATAAATAATAACTAATTAATGTAATACCTGCGCTTGTTTCAATGAACACAAAGGTTTAATATTCGGCTCGATATTTGACAGCACACCCCGATGTTCCTGGTCAAAATATTTTTTCATTATGTATTTGAACGCGGCACACCTGTATCTGGCTCACGGCACACCAGTGTGCCGCGGCACACCGGTTGCGGAGCACTGGTTTAAACAATGGATGACAGATTGACAGTTAAGTGATATATTTTACATATCTTATTACAGGTTGTCTCCCATTTATTGTCACATCTGCTCATATAGAAACATTGATACTTTTATAATTTTAATTCAGTTTCCAGTTTTTGTTGTTGTATAAGATGATCTCTATTTGCATCAATGTGTGGGTGAATATTTCTATTCATTACTTTACTGACGTAATGATAAAAATTATGAGATATGCAAATGGGATCCGATCAAAACACAAGGGACAAAGTGGTATTAGATGTCGATAATTTAATAATCACGTCAGTGAACAGAGAGAAATATTAAAATAGTATTCAAATTTATGTGCAATCAGATATTTTTAATATACATATAAATTCATTGCAGTCATTTTTTAGTACGTCGGAATTTTGGATTTCTAACCGCAATGGCACAAGGTCTGTGGCTTAAATCCCCAACGGTCATTTATTTATTTTATAAAATTAATGTATCGTCATCAAATTGCCAAAAGTTGGTAGATATTAAATAGATTGTTCTGACAAAATAGAACATGGAATTTTTAGCTTCTTGGAAAGTCTTACACTTCTAAAATATAGACGAATTTATGACAATTACATACAAATAAAATAAAAGAAAAATCCTGTTTCTAAATCTGTATCACGTTAAATGAATTTGCTATTCATGCATTGAAAAGTGGTATAATATATGCACCTAGGTACTGAGTTATTTTAAGCAAAACAATATAACTCACTGTACACTCACCTCATTTAAAAAAAAGTTAATTTACAACTTCTGCCAGTACGGTAACGATGTTAATCCGATATAACATTAAATTGCAGCTCCGACTACAATTTAAATGCTTATAATAAATATGAAAGATTTTTTCTAAAAGACAACTACTGCGAATACATTTTTTTTAACTATGTTTTTTTCTCTCTTTATATGAATAAATCGGGATAATTCTTACAATAAAAAAAAAACTTTATTCCCTAAAAAGTCGGCAGTTTTTAAGTGGCTCCATCTCCCCTAAATTATTTTATACCGTGCTTCAAAATTCGTCATATGCATATAAGTAAAAATTATTAAAAACAGGGGTGGGCTGGAGAGGGCTCGCGCGAGCCCTTTGTTAAATATTACTCAGGTCGGCGAACCCCTTGTTAAATTTAGAAAAAACATTATTCTTAGATCTTCGCGTTATATAATCTATAAATATGCAATACATTTTAATTCAAAAAAGTTGTAATGTATATACATTTGGAATTTCTGACGTACATTTTTCAACTATTGATTATACTACGATATACTGCGTACTGTTACAAAGTATTAGTGTATAAAGTTACATTCGATGGCTTCATTAATTATTCCGTATAATTGCATATGAGTGATAAAAAAATTCACACCTTCTCCAGAACATTACGAATAGCTATAAGATTTAGCGAGCACATTGTTACCGCATTGGCTGCCCACCGCTGATTAAAAATAATGAAAGTTCGTCTTGCGAATTGATTAGGATAAAAATAAGTAATGGGAGATGGCAACTCTGAGTTGTGATAAATTGATTTTCTAGCAATCCAAATGTGACACATTCGAAATAATTCATAACGTTAATTGATTTAACCGCGCATATTATGTATTGAAGGGATTGTGGTAGGAATGCCATATCAATCTAGTACTAACTTTCCACGTGCTGCTTTAATTTATTTCGGATACAGGTGATGCGTAATGTTTGAATATTCATGTCTGAAATGACGTATTTCCCGCAGATTGTTTACCATATCACACACCAATTCGCCCTGTCGAATACTAATATTCGCGAGCCATCGAACATAACAATAATTAGCAAATTCATCACGCGTACGAAATTACCTTGACTTTACAAACAGCGCGCTTTGCCAAGTTCAAAGACTGTAGAATCACTTTCTGGGAGAAAAACTATGTTTGTCATGTTAAATCAGGCCCTATAATGTAGATAAAGATGATGTCATCGTTTGAAAGTGTGAATACTAATATAAACCTGATTTTTTTAATTAGAGCTTTTCCTTGTAAAGAATATGAGAAATTTCATTTTCATTCATGAAATCGGTCATAAATCATAATTATATAATATACTAGACCAGCGGTTTGCAAACTGTGGTCCGCAGAGAAATCTGACTTTTATGAATTTGGTGCATTTTTAGACGCATTTGATTTCAATGTTATATTCAATACAAAGGTCCAGTTTGTGGTCCTCTGGATTAAAGTTGTGAATTTAGTGGTCCGTGAGCCAAAAACTTTTGGCGGCTATTAGTTTTCGACCGTTTTTTATTACAATTTTTACAAAAAAACTTGGTTCATCATTATAGCATTAAGTATTTTAACTGTGTATTCTAATTGTTGCCTTTTTATAAACTGGATGATAATCATGTTTTATGCCACTAATAACTAGGTGCATTTTTAGATTACAAAGTGTTTTTGGATAAAAATGTAAAAAACAAACTATCGAAAGTTTTTCAAATTATTTTTCCTGCAATCACATCCACCCATTGTATATGAAAATATTATTTTCTATTTAATAGTAGAAAATCATGCATTTAAGGGTTAAAGCTCGATTCCGGGAGCATGTTTCCTCATCTGAAGTGTATGGGCTATTTATTGTCTTTATTTTCTGTTGCCTTGAGCAGACTTTATAATTTTTCATACAGCAAGACTTCATAATTTTTCGAATATTTCAAACGTTATCGAATGGTGAAGAAGGAGAAACATAAATGGATCGGGTAGGAAAATCCAAGTGTCCATAATCTTCGATTGAAGTGAGAAAAAATAACTGTGAAATATTGCAGATGGCGTCAATATAATACAAGGACTTTATTTTATCGCTAATAATAAATTTCAGCTACAAAATAAAAATCATTTAGTACCATCTGTTAATAAAAGAACTTAGCTTATGCTTGTCAATTTTTTTTAACTTGAATTAAATTTTAGAGATGGCAGTAATCTTTCCAGGAAATTATCGTAATACGAAATAAATAATTCGACTTTGGAAAGGAAAAAGGACGTAGCCCACAGTTTTTTTCAAAACAGCTTTTTTCCCCTCGATAATTACAATGTATATAAGTTAATACACGTCCTATCAAAAGAATGTAAGCTGCAAGTGTCGAATTAGTATCTAAATTTAACTTTTAAATTTCAAAAAATTTGGGGCCGTCAAAATTGCAAACAGTAAAATAAACCTTTAAAACAGTTATTCTTATACAAGTTATTAAATTATGTCAAATAAATACCACTTTACAAGTCTTCGTACACTTCAAGTTTGTGTATATTACATAATTTGCCTATAGCCCAAAATCATCATAACTGGTTTTTGCGTCTCCTGTAAAATTTGGTATGTGTGGGTTACGTCCTTTTTCCTTTCCACAGTTGATATGTATAATATGTAGTTGTTTTAGGAGACGAGCATCAATAATGAAATTATCATTCATACCAATCATACCATTATTGATTCTTTTCCAGTATTAGTTTCAAGGGATATTGTCCTCTTTCATAAATATTTTCAGAGATAATTTTTATATTTATTATGCTCAATTGTTTTAAAACAATAAGCCAATAAAATAATTTTAAATGCTAGTGTTAAATTTATAGCTATAAATAGTATCCCAAAGCCCATTATTTAACAAAGCAATTTATGGCACTTATAAAACGTTTTTTATCAACAAAAAAAAATTAATCACACCTCTAATTTTTATAAAACTTGATAATTCCTTTCTAAAAATGTCAAATCATAATGGCTTGAATCCGAGTATAATAAAAAGGTAATATTCTGGGATAGATAAAGGTAAGTATGCGCTCACTATATAACAAATTATTCTAATTCTAAAAACAATGTATTATAAAGTATTTTCTGGAATGTATACAGCTTAAGTATTTAAGATAACCTATTAAACAGGTAGATTAGTTTGGATTAGGGTTAGTTTAGTGGGTTATTAAAAGTAAATTTGGTCACACAGTGCGTGAATATCATTAAAATATTAATAAATGTAATACAGATTTTTCACATCTTTATAGCACATTATTTAAATCTTCATATACAATGGAACGCAATTTTCTTTTAAATATTCTGTTTTTTACATTGCAGTAACATACTTCCTCTCCGAATGTACAAAATCAATTTTCAGTTTTAAAATTAAGAAGTTAGAATAATAAACATTTCACTTTATCCTAGCAGGTAATTAATAAAATAATTCCACTTGTTTTTAATAAGATCAGGATAATTTTCATTTCGCTCATGACGAGCATTATCAGTTCATAATAATTGGTACATATAAGTATTTTACATTTTGAATATAATGCTTTTCCGATTTTCTTGGACAAATGAACACACTATAAGCGATTAATAAATCTAAGCATTTATTTTTTCAGCCCTCGACTATTGTGGCATCTTTTCTATTAGAATTTCAACACTACGCAGATTGAAATTGTGCCAAAGATAAATTATTACGCAAGATTTTCTGGTTCAGAAGATTCAAAATGTCAAAAAAGGAATAACGTGTGGTCGTTATGAAATGAAAAAAAAGTGAGGTTTTACAAACCATAATACGATCTCATTACACATTTTGCAGGTTGGTTTTGACTCATTTATAATACAATATATTGTTGGCTGATCCAAGAAGTCATTAAGCGTATTTCGTAAGAATAACATAAGCTTGTTTTATAATGTCTTTTATTCCGGCATGTGCATGAAATACCTAGTATATAATAATTGTAAAAGTATGTCATTGGATCGATATTGTTTAATATTAGACAATAAGTGACTTTTTGAGTTTAGTCAATAGCGTTGATTGCATAGTGCTTAAGATTTTTTTTGGACGCCAAATCTGAAAAAGAAAGAAAGATCCTCTAGAAATTAACTCTAGGAAACTTTCAACGAAGTCCCCTGGGTTCAGTTCAAACATAAAAGAAAACCCCAACAGTGGACAGTCGCATATGTATTTTTTTTAGAATTAACAATTAAAATTGAAGCTATCAGAAATTGAGCTCTGAACATAAATTATAGTTAATAATGGAGGTACCTCGATAGAAGTTGTTGTACGAGAACTGCTGTTACTTAGTATCTCAGCCCCTCTTTTTCTGAAAGAGAAAGTGATTCGAAAGAAGCAAAGTTTTAACCGGTTCTCCGCCAGCGACGTATTAACACGCCAAAAAATTTCGTGCTCGTAGGGCCGGCCATACAAAATGTGCGTGTTTACACGCAGTAATTGAGACCACAAGAAACGTGCTTAATAATTTTTAAATATCATGTATATAGTGACATCTCTTGGAATCATAGTGTGATACTTAAACTTAAAAAGTATTGTTTTGTAATCAATAATAAAATGATTTTAAGATAGCTTTTTTGTTGTATTTAAATTTGTTGCTAACAGGGATATAATTCCTTGGCGGTAATTTCCGTTTTTGAAACGTTTTTCAATAAATGATGGCGGAAATCACCCATCGTGTATTTATATGGTAAGTGTTTGTGATGTACTATTATTATATGCCCAATAAGTACATATTTTTTGGGTTTTATTTTTTGAAAGAAAATCACGGCCCTCCATGCACGCCCATATCAATACTGCACGGCACAGTTCAGGTTAAGTAGTAAGCTAAATACTTTTCCTATTGCTATGCCTAGTTTTTCTAAAGGAATTTTATAGACATTTATGCTTTCGAATACAGATCATTATGTAAATTGTAATATACTATTGCTCGAAAATGTAAATTATTAGATCGTTCTGCTGTTATAATATATTCTACAAACAAACTTTTGTATAAATTGCATTCAAAACCGGCACAGTCTTTCTTTAATGCATCGTATACGTGCTCAAATATAATGTTGCCTCGTTTTATTTTATTATCTTTGCGACGTGGTATTACGGTAAAAGTGGATCAACTTTTTATTATTTAAATTCGATTGTATTGGCCGCGACCAGATAAATTAACGCACACATGTGGCAATGGAGCAATAGTTAATGCTGGGCAATAAATTGTTTATTGCCTGCAGTTAATATGGTCGGATTTAAGAGATAACACGTTAATACATGTTCGTAATATTCAGAATTATTGATCACTTTATCCACCTACAGACGATGCGCAATTACTTAACAACACATACTACGAAGGTATGTCAAAAAGTAAGGTAAATTGCCGAAAGCTTAATTTATTATACAGGCAAATAAAGGGAAAATCAAATCTATACCATTATAAACATAAAAGGAAATCTTAGTTTTTTTTAATTTGTAAGGAATAATTAATGAATAATTTGTTAACATAGTATGAGTGTTCATCTGAAATGCAATTTTTTTCATAGGAATTCGTTGAATGACAATTGTGTAAATACTTTGAAATCTGACCCAGAACAGGGATGTGTATACAGTCTTTTATAACGTATACTGCGGATTGGGTGTTTGGTAACCTTGCATAATACTGCCGCTACAAATATGTGCGTAAAATAACACAAGATGCTCACTTAGGTAAGCGTTTTTTTATACAATTAATAAAAAAACAGCTTTATTAAAGACATTACCGGCGCAAAGTTATTTGGCGCCCTCGGTAAAGTTTAATGGTACTTTTTAAAAAACTGTTCCATTTTTTTTCGAAATAATAAATAAACAAATCGGTATCATTAGAAATATATAATATAGGCTCTAATAAATAAAACAATTTTAGATTATTCAAAAAATTTTCATTAAATAAATTATTAAAAAAAAATATAAGAAAATTATTAACGTTTTTCTTCTTTTCAGTTTCTAAAGAATAGTTTAAAACTGTTTTATTTAAATAAAAAAGTATTTGTAACCAAAAACAAAGTACACAAAAATGCTTATTTTACAAAAAATAATATACGTAATCATAGAATTGAAATTTGACTTTTCTCGTCTTCTTTTTGGAAAAAATCCTTCAAATTTAATGTCGTAGTTTGGTCATACTCAATTTAAACTTTTGGTAAGTCTACCAGTCTGTTTTGTGACATCGTTGAGCGTAAGTACGTTTTAATAAGATTTAATTTTGATAAACTACGTTCAAAACTTGCAAATGTTACAGGATGTATTATTTATATAGTTAAGACTATAAAAACACGAGGTAAACAATCTTATTAAATAAATAAATATTTTTTGCACTATAAAGAGCTGCACTTCTGGTGATGGTAAAGATTTAAAAAGTCTTTGAGCTACTGCTTGAAGCTCACTGCGTAGATATTAAATATAATTAAAGTAAAAAAAATATTTTTATTCCTCCACTTATGCGCCCTCTGTAAGCGCTGTAGGTAGTTGCCTATTCCACCTGTATAGTAGCGCCGGCCCTGATTATAGAAACCCATATCACGTAAATGTTTATGAAAAAAACGGAGTTACTCAATTCCTAATTTCAAAAAATATTTGATTGTAAAAATTAAGTCCTTGTGATTGTATTGAATCACACAGATTTTTGTGGCAAGGTATTTTTATTGGTTGTGTTTGTAGACAATTAGCCATAATGCAAGAGTTCTTCGTAAAGTTTTCAAAAGAGGGTAATCTTTTGTTCGTAATCACGAGCCATTAAGTGCTATGATAAATTGTTTGGCAAGTCTGTCAGTGACGTTTGTATTGTTATGCTTTTCAAGTAACATTTAAAATGCATCATCAATGTATTTTATTTGCTGATTCGTAAGAAAGTGTGAAGCAATTAAGATTAGCTTTGTAATATTTCTACGGGGAAGTCGCATGTTTAACTTCGCACAAAACGAAAGATAAGGATAATTTTATTCTTTAATAATAAGACGTCAGAAAAATTAGTTGTACATACATATTACGTATCGACTGTGGAAAGTGAAAAGGACGTAACCCACAGCTATTTCCAAAACAGGCCTTTTTTGATAATCACAATGTAACAAACTTGATACACGTTCTATCAAAAGGATGCAAGCTGCAAATGCCGAATTAGTATCTAAATTTAGCTTTTAAGTTTGAAAAAGATGACCCTGTAGAAAGTTACAACCAAGAAAAAAGACTGAAATAAAGGTTTTTCCTAAACAATTTCTTTAATTAATATTAGATTATGTAAAATAAACACCAGTTTAGAAGTCTCCGTGCACTCCAAGGTTTTGTATTATTCACAATTTACATATGGCCCAAAATCATCAAAACATGATTTATGCGCTTCCTGTAAAATTTGATATGTGTGGGTCACGTCATTTTTCCTTTCCACAGTCGATATGTATATAAATAATTGTATTATGTAGCTCCCTCGTTTGAAATTTAATATATTTTTTAATTAATTGCTATTTTAAAATCTTTTCAAAATATAAAATTATTCCATTAGCAGAGGCTGATGACATATTTACTATTTTATATGAAATATGAAAACAAGTAAGTATTTTTAGAGATGATGCAAACCTACATTAATCAGGGAAGAATCGAAGTGTATTCAGCCATGCGTGAGTATTGCTCTAATGTTCAAGTACAGTATATATAATTATAAGCTAGTTTATCATTTTCGAAAATATGTATAACGTAATGCGAGTTATTGGATTACATTGTCAAATCATTATGGTGTGAAATTTTAAACGGCAAATTTAACTTTTAGCATGCCGCGATTATTTCGGTGAAAATTTTCACAATGTAGCTAAAAAGCACGCCATGCCTTCAAATCTTATTTTGTAGACTTAATGATCGCAATAGCTACAAAATAGATGTCGGAACATTTCATAGACTATGGCGATCTTTTAATATTAAAATGTATTTCGGATAATTTATTAGTGACCTTCATAATAATGATATTTTTGATACGAAAAATAAGTAATAACAAATGAATGTATACAAAGCAATGCAAATTGGTAATAGTGATAATATAAACCATTTCCTGTTAACCCCTAATGAAATCAACTGTTGATGTTTCAAAAAAACAATACATAGGTGGTGATCGGTGATATTGGTGTAATTATTGTGGATTTGATTGACTCTAGTTAAAATTTAAAATACAAAGCATATCTGATTTTGTTTTATCTGAAATTTAAAATACAAAGCATATCTGATTCTGTTTTATTTATCTGATAACAGATTTTTATTCAACAAAGTAATCGATTTATTTTTTAATTATTTCCGGGAAAAACCTTTGTTGAAAATTTAATAACCTTGTTTAAGCTAGCGGAAGATAATGCTATGTTTGGCATACAACGTATCATTTCTAGTTATTTAAATAACACACAGAAAACTATCGCAATTTGCTGTTATATTAAAAATACTTGAAGCTTTTAGAACTTTGTTTATGCGAACCAAAATTATTTATGTGAACGCAAATTTCCCACGACGTAAGTGGTCCTCAAAATATATATGTATTGAATATATTTCTCACTAATTTGTTCCTATATGTATATACAATATTAATTTAAGATAACAAGGGCAGTTATTTTGTTTGAAATGCGTAAGTATTTGTTTTTTTTTTTATTAAATGATTTATTGTTAGTACATAGTTGTCATCGATGTGGCGTATTAATGCAGTGCATTCTTTTAATGAGACTGGTTAAAGCAACCGGCAACCATCCGCAATAATCAATTCATAAAATATGGCTATTTGGATACAGCTTTTGGATCAAATTTTAAGACAGGTGGGTGGAACTATGGTGGACCTTGATGAAAAAAAATGTATACTTACATATTGAGAATCGAAAGTATTTTATGGGCACAATTACAAAAAATACATTCAAAAGGCATTTGGTAGAGTGTATTTAATATTACTGTAAGTATTTTTTTATTTTTATAAATATATATATTTCCACGAAGAATTGATAGCTAACACTGTAAAAGTAAGTATTTTCTTTTTTTGAAAGCAATATGTACAACATTTTATTTATTATTATTAGTTATTTGAAAAATATTTTTAAATCTCATACTAATAAATGTGTTTCGTGAAAAAGGTTCAAGTGATTTGACATCTATACTGAGGTTATTCTTCAATTGTTATCTCTGTATGCTACCGCTTTTTGGCTGTCCAACCTATATCGACCTATAATAGGCAGAGAATCGTAACAGACAATTTATTGATTTTACGGGAGAAGGTTTTTTTTAAATTACTCTCGTACTAAGTTTGATGAAAGAATTCCTTAAATGGGTAAGTAAATAGTAATGCATATCTTGATATTATACTGACTAGTTTCAGTTATCTAGATCAGCGTTTCTCAATCGGGGTCTACGTAGAACAAACAATAACTAGTCAAAAAGCTAAAATGGACAGGACCTAAAAATATCAGGCGAATGAGATAACGTTCTAAATATTTTGATATTAAACAATTATTGGCTTAAGACGCGATTATGATTCGATATTTCCAGTAAATTTTAACCTAGTGACGATAAAACATAAGAAGCAATTGTATGCGATATATTTTGAAAGCGAGCGGCACAAAAAAGACTCACTTGATGACAATTCATAGATTAATTAATTTTAAATAATTATTTAAATCATTGTACTTATTTTTAACCAGTGATGCAATTGATAAACTTTTGAAAAACGCTGTTGAATTTAAGTGAATGCAATATACCACAAGTATGACGATTTCATATGCAGTTGCATTTCATTAGTATAATATTATATTAGTACTGGCTCTTTGGTGATCGCATGTCATGTTTTTAATATTGTATATTGTACTTATTATCACTTTTTGCTAAATTATAATTGCATCGATATAAAACATAAACCAATACAAAAAATGATTTTTATTCTCTACGTTTTTAAGCACTGTTTTTTTGTTAATAGATTATGTAAATTTTCTGTAATATTTTAGTTTTATCAGAATAAAACAGTACACAATTGCGAATAGTATAATATATTATATTCGAAATTATTTTGTTGTATAAATATTTACCTTGCCTCTTTCAATGAATCCTATTAATATTTTTAAATGTCAGTGCAATATAATTTGATTCAATATATTATATAATTTTGTGTGTATAACTATTCTTCAAATAAATTTATATAAGTATTTTTAATTTCGGATAATTAGTTCGAATAATGTTACGATAAATTGGGTGACTATTGAATTTTTTTCATAAGTGTTTGTACTGTATTATTTATGTTTCAAAGAATTGTATAGTAACTTAATGCAATTCGCAATTGCGTAGAATAAAGATAATCAAGACTGTTACTGTTGCCGTGGTCCATAATACTTTTGGTGCCGTTGGGTTCCAACAAAAATCGAAGAACTCGGATTACTACTTTAAAAAACGTGTATTGCATACCATACAATGTGTTGGTATTACTCTATCTCTAGTATCACGCTCTCATACTAATAAAAAATACGTTGACATATTCTGGTGATAAGCGTACTTATAATGATGAAGTGCAAAATAGTTGAATCGTTGAATATTAAAGTCGATGTCAGAATTGGAGTTAGATTGGACGTATGTTTTAATAAGACTTTGATTCCAACGAACTTAACAACTTCCGGTCAAAAAAATTGATTATAACAAACTCTTCTCATAAAATTATAACACTCAAACGCCAAGCTTTTCTTTAATAATACAGTATTTCAAAAAAAAACTAATTAGTCAACTACAATAACAATGTGAAAACACTTTTTTCTTTCTGTTTTTGTTTGTTGCTTGTTATTTTAATTTGAAATAGCTAGAACATCTCATACCAGTTGCTTTTGAAATAAAAAATAGAATAAATAATTGTGTTATGTAATTTAGAAGGTAAACTAATTAAGAAATTATCCCGGACAGAAGGTAATTGCTTGTAAAGTGGTAGAATCCTTTTGAACTCCTTTATCCGGAGGCGATTTTTTAATGCGGTTTTCCTTCAACCGCTAGTACTGACAAGCGTGTTTTTATTTATATTTTTAACTTACTTCAAAGCACGTAAGCAGTCAGTCTATTGTATTTTTTTGTTAATTATTTAAAAAAGATACACACAAAATTTGATGTCTGACTTGTTTTTTTTTTTTACCTAGGAACTCTTTACATCACCTAACAATGTTTCCGTGGATAAAATAAACTTATTATTTCATAGTTGAAATGTATATAACAAAATGCTATTGCCTTCCAGTGACTAATAACTGTTGATTTTTTTTTAGAAATGTTTGTCGGAAGTTTGATACCAATTAATTAAATTATAGTTTATTGCATAAATACGAAAGAGGATTATGGCTTTACGGCATTAGAGAAATTTGTTATACCTTTTTGATTGATTCTTGAAAGCAATGATTGGAATTTGGAAATTAAAAAAATAACTATAATCGGCTATCGCAGGTACATATTTAAAAACAATACTTTTATTTTTTTTCCATGCTTTAAATAATATGGCCAAATTGACAATATTTCAGGAACTAATGACATATATATACATATTGAATGTAATATTTTAATCTACAGATAAGAATTGTAGACGATATGAAATATGTATTAAACTGCCATAAAACTTTTATGATCAAAGCAGTTTATTTGAAACATTCTTTTAGTGTTAAAAATATCCTTCATTTATTTGAATTTGTGGATCTGCAGCTGCGGATATTTTTCTTCATTATGTCGCCTTTATTTGAAACATTGACAGCCATTTTTATTTGACAATGTGTCGTTGCGCTGATCCAAAATAACATAATACAGCAAAAAATCCGAACGTAGTCAAAGAGGAGCAATACGTTTTATGGGCAGTTATCCTAGAAAGTGAATCGCAAAAGAAAATAAACAACAGTATGTACGATTTCTATACGAAATGAGATTTGAAATGTCAACAAGACTTGATGAAATTCGTTATGAACATATGTTTACAGAGATTTATTGTTTTATATTATATTAAGAACAACTTATGAATAGAGTGACAATATCAATCATATATAAATATATGAAAATGATAAAATATACTGTTTTGTACACATCATATACCGTTCAAATTGTAATTATTTGTATACATTCAATATGCACTAAAGATTTCTTATCAACTTTAACATTTTTATCGTATTATCAATGCATATTTCCGATGATTTATACTAATGGTATTTATTGCAAGTATCATAAAATATAGATAATATGACTTTTCCATGAACGTACAATCATCGTCGTATGGAACATGAAGATATTCAATTATTTCTCAAATTGGTAAAATACTATATAATTGACTTATCGTAAAAAAAAATTAAATAAACAGAATTACAGAGACTGAGAAATTATTATAGCTTTGGTGAGACAACATAATTATACAAAATTTGAATCGTTCAAACTATGTACATTCTCACAAATTTTGTCATTAACGACCCGGGTTTCGCCTTTCGGCATCTTCAGGCATTCAAGTGCACGGATGAACTTGAACGAAACCCGGGTCGTTAATGACAAAATTTGTGAGAATGTACATAGTTTGAACGATTCAAATTTAATATTGAAATTCCACCAAGCACCTTCAGTCGAAATCTTAAATTAAATAATTATACAAATTGATTGTTGATTATCCCACCACTACCCGTTACGTGTATGCAGCCCAATTTTTTTTCTTTAATAATTTGGTATTGGCTCTTCATCTCTAACGGGTCCAAATAATAAGTGCTTCCATTGTTTGTAACCATTCATTACTACATACAATAAATGATGATAAAAATGATATTGTTACATGAGTGTCAAACCAGGTTTTTTCAGAATGTTGTCATGACAGTTAAAAAGGTTAACCAACCCTGGTATATATTATTAATGAATGACATTCTGTATATCATAATTCAAAAATAATCAACCATTCATGAAAATGCTTTATTTGATCACAATATTTTCCAGAAAGAGATCTATAAAGATTAAAAATAGCTTGAGTAGAGTATAACTCTTGAAAAATGGTACTTAGAATCGATTATTTACACATTGATAACGTAACTAAAAAAATACTAAGTACACTCTACTAAGCATAATTTCTGGGTTTGGTTATACACTTGTTAGGTATCCATATAATGCTTAGGTAGGAAAAACTATCTCAATTACAAATCAGTCACGTTCCTTTCATAATATGAAATGAAGAGTGTTATTGCAATCACGCACGTGGAAAGCACATTCTTCGTGAAATTCTATATGACCGGAGTAAATATTTTTCTCTATTATTTCTTTCCTATAACCTGAATTCCACTGCAGATCACTGCTTTGATTACAAAATCTTACGATTGGATAAAAAGTTATTAAGCTCGATTTCTTCGTCCAGTGCAATATGAAATGAAAATAAAAAAAACTGTTGTAATCATCAGAAAACAAAACGATAGAAAAAAATCATTCATCGAGACATGAATAATTTACCGTACTAAAGTGTAAGTTTTTTTTTTATATTCATTCATTATTTATTTTCAATCGATTTATGAACTTCTGTACGGTAGCATGGATGTATGTGATGTCTTGAATTCCCCCCTCTCACCCATCCTATCCTATGAACGGGGCGTATCGAGAGCGATTAGCTTACCACTAATCCTGTCTTAGCCCTATCCTTCTATCCCTACTCTCTTTGGGAAATGAGAGGTTGAGCAACTGAGTAACAAGCAGTTCTCGTAGAAACACTTATGTTGAGATAAACTCCATTAGGAGTCCATATGCTCCACATTGGGAGCGGACATGGTTTAAAAAAAATAAATTATTATGTATAAATCATGACCGGTTTTTTTTACTCAAATGTAATGTTAAGCAGTAAAAAAAATCATTATGTCGGGCGATCGGTCTCATTGATATTTACTTTTAGAAGTCATTTCTAGGTTATTATATTGAACTTTAAAAGATGTTATATCTTTTAAGGCTGCAAACTAGCTATTAATCTTGGAAAAAACATTGCACGTACCAAATTAACTGGATGGAACTGAGTTATTTTTTCTTCTTTATAAGTTTTATCGGAAATCTTTTACGAATAAATATTTCATTTATAATAATGAATGATTTATAATGAATATTGCTTGTTTAAAATTATTTAAATTATCTTTTTAAGTTACTATGTCAACATATGTGACTTAACATATGAATATGCTAGATATTTTCAAAAATTCAAATCAAATACACATAAAATAACTAAATTAACTTATGCGCCAACTCAAGTAGATTAGAAATCATAAAAATCGATTGCATATGAATTAGATAATAATACTGACTAAATCATTTCATAATTCGACACTGCTAGAATTTGAAGTATTTATGGTAGCAATTTCGACGCGGAAGGATAATTTAAGGATGTGAATTATATATATTTTTTATGAGGTTTTTTAATTGCGGGGAGGGGTTCCAAAAAAATATGACTTAATTAACTAATTATTATTTTGGAGAGAATAACTAACTTCATAAATCACCTTTTAAGCATATGAGATGCTTAAAAGTCCAAAAAAGGAAAGCTATATCTTTAGAGCTTATTTGTAATATATACATTTAATTGTGTTTTGTTTATTTGATGAGAATTTTCAGACCTCATGTTTCGTAGAAATGGACAGGTCGATTTATATAAAGTTTATAATTGCACCCGTGACTCAGCGATTAACTGATATTATGAAATATCGTTTGATACCTTATAATTTTAGAAGTTTGCGAAAGCAAATATTTAACGTCACTTCTTACAGTCAACATGCTATGATATAATATATGTTTTTATGACATTTATTAGCTTTAAAATTAAAACGAACAATAAAAGGTAAGCGCTAAAATACGTCTGGAAAATTGAGATGTGAGATCGGACAATAGAGTCTTAAAAAATCAGGCAACTTCGACTCCTTTCTTTAAATTTAACGAAAACTTTAAATTATGCATTCTAGTAAGTATTAAAAATATCAAAAAAAAAACCTCGCATATTTATTTAAATCTAGCCATTTGTAAATGTCGGAGCTACGCGAGGGTTTATGTGACTTCACAGCTCTGGTAGAAAACGAAGGTATTCTGCAAATTTATCGATAACAATCAAAAGTATCACACAATTAAGTTAGTAAATATATGTAAATGGCTTGGAATAATTATAACCCTGAAATATAAATTCTAAGTAAGAACCATTCAGCTCAATGGTAAGGGAAATATTTAAATAATATAATTTTTTAGGGATATATTGTAAAAACTATTAAAATATATCCCCAAAATATTAAATGTCTGTTGGACCTGGCGTGAAAATTTAATAAGAACATTATACAGAAGCACATCATCTTCAAGATAAAATAAAACGGCACAAACAATCTTTGGTTTGGTCCCATGTCCTGGATACGACAATTCATCGAAATAATTTTAGAATAAAACGGTAACTTTACCGCAAGATTTTTTACTATTTTTATCAAAATATATTTCCTGTTGTCACCTAGTTGGTTAGAGCTTGCTCTACCGATCACGCAGATCTGGGTTCGATTCCCGGTACGATCACAGTGAATTTGAGAATTATTCAATTCAAAGTTGTAATCGAAGACTGGGTGTTTGTGATTTCAATTCGCAAATATTTCCTCTCCTTCCATCCTTCAATGACTGGGTGTAGCAATAGTGATTAGTTGACCACTAGTCCTGCTCTAGCCTTATCCTTCTTGCCCTACTTACTTTGAAAAAAATGAGGTTGAGTGACTGAGTAACAAACAGTTATTGTAGAAAAAAATTATGTTGCGATACCTCCACTAGGAGGCCATATGCTCCACATTGGGAGCGGACATCGATAAAAAAAATCAACAAACTTCAACAGTATTTACGATACAGAATATGTTATCAATGTCAATAAAAATTTAACAAAGTTAAAAGAGTTATAATCGAACAATAGTATGAATTGTGTTACCTAAAAAAATATCTTCAAGAACAAATCATATTTTTATGAGCGTTAAAATCTAATATTTATTAAATACTTTAAATACACTTACAATAATGAAAACTATACCTTATAATGAAGCTTATCTTTATATATTATATATCTTATGAAAGATTGTTTGGTATTCAGCCAAATAAGCTCTTTTTTTCGCAAATATGAAAATTAGCTAGTGTGATATAAATGGTTAACTAATCGCTCTCACTACGCCTCGCTTGAAGGATCGTATGGGAGGGAAAGATTTAAAATAATATTCTCCCAAGCTTGGTAATGTTTAGAAACTGTTCATACTGGGATTCGAGCCTGTGAACACCGTTTCCATAGCTAACGATCGGCTCTTTAGTGTGAAACGTAAAATTACTTTGTAGCGTCAAGTTGTATTCAAACGCCCGATACGTTTAACAAGAATGCAGCCAAGTTTATAGCCCGGGTCGTCGAAGTTTGACCACTACGCCGCGGGAACAGTATCGAACCACGAGCTTCCAGTAATTATTCGGGCCTGCTATCGAAGCGGGCGGGCAATTAATTTCACTCGAGTTAATTACATGCAGCCGCATAGGGATATTATGAATTAACGACAATTAACAAACAATATTACGATGCAAATAAATAATTACACATGTATTTATCGACTCTAAGAAATTTGTACGAATACATTATTTTAAGCATACAGGCAGCGGTGAGCTACCAATACGTTAAAAAAAGCCTCATTTAATCTCAAAGCAATTC
This sequence comes from Himalopsyche tibetana, assembly GCA_030503985.1. Lineage (NCBI taxonomy): Eukaryota > Metazoa > Arthropoda > Insecta > Trichoptera > Rhyacophilidae > Himalopsyche > Himalopsyche tibetana. Next base: position 26,094,667 of record JAPJYX010000019.1, on the reverse strand, counting down.
TTGGTGTTCTGGGTGAAGGTGTGAATCACTCCTATGCAATTACATGCAATACTTAAATAAGTAAACGATTGTTACTGTATACACATATAATATGTAAAAATATGCAATTTACCGTAAAATTACCAATGTAAATTGCTAAAAATGTACTACTCAGTGTACTGAAGCTGTCGTAGATAATATATAAGTCAAAAATTTTAGTTGTATACTAATTTGATCTGAAAATATTATTTTCTCCTAAATTAACAAGGGGCTCGTTGGCCTTAGTAAAAATTAACAAGAGGCTCGCGCAAGGACCTCTGATACAGGATCTAATAATGATCGAATTCACAGATTTATTTACTTATTTTATTCAGATGTATTTCAATTTAAAACAAAATACAATATTTTTGAAAAGAAATATTTTCAGTTTGAGAGCTTTTAAACTATATCCAGTTTCAACGCTGAGCATGTCAACTAGGGCATCCAATCCCGAGATCCTGTTTAATTTTCTGGTTCCGGGATTGACGCGGCCGCGATCCTGGGATTTCGGCATTGAGAAATTTTGAGCAAATCCCGAAAATTTACACGAAATTGGCTGGAAAATTTCAAATTCCCCTGTGAGCTAAAAAAACGAGTTTCTGAGACAATCCGGGAAAAAGTATACCAAATTGAGGATTTCAAATTCCTCGGTGACCTAAAAAAAAAAACGAGGTTTGGAGATAATCCGGGGGAAAAGTATAGCGAATTGAGGATTTCAAATTCCCCGGTGAGTTAATCCCAATCCTGGAATCCCGGGATCCCGGGATTGGAAAAAGATCCCACGATTGGATACCCTAATGTCAACCCATAACAGGCAGAAAATCGTACCCAAAAAATGTATAAACTTTATTGGAGAAGGTTTTTTTTAAATTATTCTCGTAGTAAGTTCGATAAAAGAATTCGTTAAATGCGGTTAGTAAATAGTAATATATAATCGATGCCTATCCTGATATTATACTGACAACTTTCAGTTCTCTAGATAAGCATTTCTCAACCTATGGGTCTATGTAAAACAAGAATGCCCAACCTTTTTTGCCCTGGGATCGACTTTTCAGTCAAAAGTTTTCTCGCGATCAACATCACTTAAATGCACAGGCCCTAAAACATATCAAACAATTGAGATAAAGTTCATTTTTTTTTTGTCACAGACGCCCTAGTCGATATTGAAAAATTATAGGTTTAAAACGAATTTACATAATTGTGTCCGTTAAGTTTTTTTACCGATTATGGATCGATATGAATTCATAACTGAGCATATCAAAAGAGCTAGCTTTAACGAGATCTGGTTAAAAGTCCCCTTCTTTCCCCGTCTCTTCTCTTCATTGTGCTAGGATCTAAATATGTTTTTTTAAGAGAAATTTTATTTCAGGATTCGAACTCTTGACTATGTAAATGAGTAAAAATTCTCAATTTTTTATATACAATATTAAAAATGGAAAAAGAAACATGTTGAAAATAAGATTACAATTTTAGTGGATATTGCACAATCTGGGATAAGATTGCTTCACCCGACGGAATCTCATCAGAATTACCACTGGACTATTACATATATACGCGACAATTATAATACTAATTTAAACCTACATAGTAAAATGAATTTATATATATATTTTAGCAACTTGAATTTTGTGTTTTATTTGAGAACGTCAAATGCATGACACCACTTAAAAATATTTCAACGAATTGTGTAGTTTTTTTTCCGTAATAATACAATCGATTCTGTTAAAAAGTAATAGCAATTCGGAACATATTTATAAACTGAGGACGTATATTTGTCAAAGCTTTCAAAATCAATTAGAATTGACGTCAAAGTTAGTACTACAACCTCTTTATTAAAAGCTCTGTGAGTAATTTGATAACCTCCCTTGCATCAGGTGGTCTCAGCCAGATTCAAATTAAAATCAAAACCAAAAGGTGTCAATTATTTTGTGCCTAGGTATTGCTGTTAATATTTGCCACATGGAACGAAAGGGTGAAGGGTAACATAGAATAATAGCGATTTTAATTAAGTTTTGGAAGGGAGGCGTTGAAACAAGGAGTTTTTTTCATTTAATCAAACAATTATATTGAATGGTTTATTGTGAAAAATAAAACAGGTTTTATATTATCATTATAATCAGGTTTGTTTATGTCAAATTTACAATTGACGATCAAGAAGAATTGTTAATCTATAATTAATTTAAAATACTCGTTCGGTCATTTGATGATAAAAAAATCAGGCAATTAGCATATCATCTCATATATAATTCGTATAAAATAAAGTTTCCTTCAGAAAAAAGATGCTACAATTTAATGTACATGATATAATATTGCTCCTTCTATTATCATAATTTAAAACTTAAGTAAAACTTATTTCTCTAAGGGCCAAAATTCACTAAAAATTCATACTAAACTTCGTTTCAACAAAAAAGTACTCTCAATTTTGGATGGACTACAAATTTTATTGATGTTTAAGAAAATTAAGAAGCTGTTTACCGTAGGGATTCAAGAATTTCATTATAAATAATGAATTATCTTGCCATTTTGTTAATAATTAACGAAAGATCAGCAAGAAAAGTTTTAAATTTTTTGTGTTATGTAAAGATGTACAGCGGAAATAATTATTAAATTTTATTTATGTATATACAAAATGGTGTTATAGTCTCAAATGTATGAATAAGAATATGTTAATATATTTTACTAAGATATTTTGAGAAATACAGTTCGCCTATGTATTTAATTTACAGTATTAGCACAATTAAAAAAAAATGAATCACTTGGTAAATAACAATGTTTTAATTTATTCTTACTAAGTAAGATTACACCACCATAAAATAATAAAAATATATCTTACGATGATATTATATTGTCCTAAGCAAAATGTATTTCACAGAAATACATTTTCGATATCTCGATTGATATCTCGGATTGATATCTCGTAAATCATTGTCATTTTATGGATAAAACAAAATTACTGATTTATATCAGGTATTATGTCTAAAAGATAAAATCTATTATTAAAAAAAATGTCTCGTAAAGTATTAAAAAATACATCAATTTAATAAAATGTTTTTGTTTTCTTATAGGATACGATTATCTATCGAGATAAAGAGAAGACAATAAATGCAGTTTTTTTCCATTAATCAATAAGTCTAAAGTATTATAAAAAAAAGTTTCATCACGAGTGTTTTTAATTTGCATATATATAAAAGTTATTTTTTTACAAATGTGTGTATCAATGTATGTATAAAATTATGATAAGATTTGAAATTTTTGTGTTAAAAAATAATGAGTTGTTTACTATATTTTGGATAAAAAATAATTGCCATCATATATAGCGATCATGTAGTCGAGTGCTAAACGATCTTTATTCATCTTATTTAGTTAGCTCGAATCATCGAAATGACAATTGAATGTTTTTTTCAATCGATTTGTAGATTTTTGTTCAATGCCACGGGTGTATGTAGTGCTTACGTTCTCTCCCACCCATTTAATTCCAAAACATGGCGTATTGAAGAAGATATACTAAGTGTGGCCCCAACTTTTGATCTCTGCACCTTATGTGCTTATTTGTTCTAAAACCTATAGTAATTTCAAGCTTTATATAATTTGTATGATACAGAAACAAAATGAATAGGTAATAAAAGACACATAAAACTCTTAACAAAAAATAAATATTATTAAATAATATTCTTAATAGCACAGGTGGTTCCCCGTTACTCAAATTGTTTCCAATTAATAGAGTAATCACAAACCAAGCTGATTGATTGCAGCTCATTAGTTTAATAGTTTGAAATGTTTAACGTCATTAGTAGTATGATTAAATTTGTTTGCACTGTTTCGATTTTATAATCCCGTCTTTGCTTCCCTTAAAAAGGAAAAATCCCAATCTGTTTGATTACAACTCATTAGTATCATTAGTATCATTATCTGTTTGTTTTATTTAGATTCTACACCCCCCTCCTTGCTCCTCTTAAAAGGAAAAAAACCCAAACCTCCATTTTGTAATTTTATAATTTTAAAATGTTAGAATCAATCTTGCTTCATTACTTAAGCAAACTTTGCGATAGTAAGTCTGAAGATGCCTCTGAAAGAGGCGAAACACGTGTCACAGTTAGTAACACAATACGTGGAATAATCAAAGTTAATTTAAATTTTCTATTAAAGACACATTCAGTTTATATTTCAAAGCATCGAGAAGAAATTACGCAGTCGACGTTTTGGCCACCGCTGCGATATAACAACAATCAGCCTTCTTACAGCCCACTCCTTCAAAAAAAGGAAGTGTTACTGTATGTCTTACGTGGACGAAATCAAAGCAACTCGGTGCGGCATGAACATATCAAATGGTCTCCGTCGCTATAGAGTGTCCTACGTGACAAAACGCACGCCGCGTCAGTTTATCTATTTGATTTTTTGATCAGCTTTAAATCACGTTCCAATTAATTGTGTTTGCAGTTACTTCGCCCAGGTAAGACAAAGCGTAAGTCACTAAATAAAGAACAGTTGTCGTTAAAATCAGATTATTTGGAGATACAAAAAATGACGACATATTTCTATTAATGTACAAATTAACTGTGGGCTCAATCGCTAAAAATTGTAAAATATTAAATTTATAATCAATAAGAACAATTTTAAATTAAAAAATAACTGTTTTTTATTATTACTTATGCGGTACGTGAAATATAATATTTCTCCTATTTTTACAAATCCGCAGATGTAAAAAAGTGTTAAATTTGACTGCTAAGAATCGATCTCGGAAATGATCGTTAAACTATCAGGTATTAGTCAGCAGGAGTCAGTATTAATATACATTGATTCTCTATGGCCTATGCAGAGCAATGTTTTGTTGCCGTACAAAATATCATTTAGTTAAAAATAAAATTTGTTTGGTGTATTTTTTGTGGAGAGCAATCACTCGTAAAATTCTGCTTACATCTTGAACGGTTGAAATAACAGCAACCGCGTGGACAGAATGACAAACCAACAAAACAATATGATTGAAATTGTGTTTTTGGCAGATAGCATGTGTCACACTAAATTATTTTGCGATTGGTATGGCAGCAGGTTGAATAAAATTTCAATTGGAATGAAATTCAACGTATAATGATGTACACTACAAATACAATAGATTTTATTTGCTGTGTAATGTCTGGAAAGACCATTTAGAATTCAAGATAAGATATGTCAAGCTCGGTTATTACGATCACCGATATAGTGAGATCTCGGATGTAATGACGAAACATCCGTTGACATTTTAGTTTGTGGTTTTCTCCATACATTTATTTACTTTTAAAACGAGCTACTTCTCAGGCATACCGAGCAAAAATGTCGTCAATGAGAGTGAAAACAATGAAACAGGCATCAATTTTAAATTTAGTAAGAAAAATGGATTGACAGAGAAATGTAATATGTGTGTAAATAAATTCTAACTGCGTATTTTTGTTTGAATTGCGACATTTTGTTCTATGTGACCACTCCAGATTCTATGTGATGGGTATGTTTGTAAGCATTTAAAAATAACTATTCTCTGACACAACGAGTAATGCTTATAACGAGAAAATTCAGTTGGTATCATCTTCCCCGTAATAACCAAGTTTAACTGTATTTTATAATTTGTATTAACTAATTACTTTTACGATACTTTAAGACGATATTACAACGTATCTAACGTATTTTTTTTTCTAAAATACCACTTGGCTCACTTCACCTCTAAAAGGCCTAATTTTACTAATGGTTTGATGTTCATTATGTCATTACGTTCACTCAACCTGTAAAAGTAATCTCATACACAATACAATTTCTGAAGGTATATTCAATTATTACAATGCACAAAATTTAATTTTAGGGTGTTCACTGTCAATACTTGGTCAATGTTCAACATTTTAATTTTGTGTTATTTTAGAATCACTTTAATGTAATTGGCAATTTCTTTTCAATGCCAACTGTTGTGTATAACTTTTCAATTTTGTATAAATAGCATTGTTAAATTATATTTCTTATCAGTTGACAATGCTCGCAATGAGCGAAACCGGTCCTGACATATTAAATAAAGTGGAATGAAGTACAAAGGATTATTGTTTTTATTAATATTAGCACAAAATTTAAACGATTTAAATTCAAGACTCATTTGGTTTCCTTCTAATTTTGTTTTATTTATGTATTTCATGGTTAAATAATAAGTCACTCATACGAAAACTAATTATAACTTTATAATTGTAATGTGTAGCTTATTAAAATAAAATTAATAATCAATATTAAAATCAAAGATATTTTTGTTGCTTAACTTACTATAATAGATAAGAATTTTTGAATATACATATAATGACTTGTTTAAAATTAGCTTTCTTTAATTAACACTACAATTGTGATACCCAGTAGTATTATTATTGACTGTCTAATTAAAACATTTCAAATTTCGAATAAAAGTTTTGGTATGACTCAAATTTCGTCCGCTATTCGACCTAATGGCGCGGCGGTCGAAAGATAATAATTTTTCCAAATGTGATAAGATGTCATCTTTCATAATTAATTTTCTTGCAGGATGCAAAAATTCAAAATGGCTGATAATGTAATTGAAATTGTGCCGATTTAATTTTATCACATTGTCGACAGAAAATGAAAATGTAGCGAGAAATACGCTCATGGGCAAAACATATTTGAAAATGAAAATTCCGAATATTTTATACAATATTGTTTTAATGCGTGCTTATACGCAGATCCGTTTTTGTTATGTGAATATTATAAGTAAAATATTTTATAATATATTATTCACGATTTAATTCCGTTCAACAAGCAAGGAAAAAAATATAGTTTAAGGTTTTTCCAACAAATTTTATAGCTTTTCAAAACTTTTTATGCTAATTTAAATTTAAAAGGTTGTTTCAAACATATTCGTACAGTAAAAATAAAAATATAAATGACATTTTGCTGTTTTAAAAAAATAAATCTATTTATGCTTATAAAACAAGTGCTGAAATTTATTTTTATAAAATTATTGTTTTACTTAATAATAACGGCAGAAAATCACAACGTACGCAGTAAGAATGTTTTTTTTTTTAATAAAAAATAGATTTATGGATAAATAAAACTTTTTTACATCATTTACCTTTGTGCTTCTCACATTAAAATTTCATTTGTACATACTGCATACTGTATATACTTTGCATATATACTCAACCTTATCATGCAAACGGTTATATTTAAGAGATTTCACTTTGTTTCACAACATGATAAATACATTTATTGGCCAAAACCAAGCTTAACTCAAAACACGTATTACTGTAGTTAGGTCTTTGAGATTCTTGGCCTTCGATATGAAATAAGTCACAGCCATTTACACATAAGTATTCAACATACTATGTGAGATATCAATATAAAAAGTGTCCTTTTGAATTTTTTATTTTTTGGCTGCACAATCAGATATCTGGAAAATCCAGGACGTTACAACTCGTTTGCCATTGATCTTACACACAACTTGTTTTGTAGTTCTTTAAAAATGTTTTATATTCCTTTGGTGTAACTCTGCTTAATATAAAAATCATTGAAATTGACAAACAAAAGTACGATCTAATATATGTTAAAGTAGGTATGTCAACCTTGTTTTCCACCAATGGTCCTATTAAGTATTGCACATCAAGCCGCGGACCAAATTGCAAAAAAATCAAATTAACATAATAGTAACTATTTATTATTATACTACTAATAAAATAACAATTTTACAAATACAAGAATGATTAAAATGAAATACAATGCACAAAAGCTGGTAAATGAATTTAATAGTTTTCATTTTTGCGAAGAAATTTTTCGTTTCCAAATCTTCAACATTTGGAAAAAAAAGTCCCAGTATCATTGAACATATGCCGAGAGGCTACATGTTTGACATGCCTGACTTAAAGTCAAAAGCCCTTAGAGGTAATGGAAAAACAATAAGTTTCCCCGATAGAAATTTTACATCTTTTGATAAATATAAAGTCAAAGTATTTAAAAAAAAGTGATAGTTTAAAGCTGTTTCTTTCCGCCTTATACGGCAATCGGTTAACGGAATAGTTTTAAAAGGATTACCATGATTATCTGAGACTTTTCAAATATCCTTGAAAGCCTTTTTCCAATGATAGATTCTGATGCAATTTTCAGTGTTTCCATCTTCAATAATTGCTAACATAAATTTTAGGTTTACATTATTGTTGAACATTAATCATTCATGAAATATACCTCCTTAAATATTCCTATGCACTTAGGACCCTGTTCTGGAGTATAATTTAATTAGCAGAGCCTTCAGTACAACATCTACTGATTGTGTTGGCGATCAAAGAGAGCTTTCATATTTTGACACAGGGCGCTGATGCCGATCACCAAATTCATGTTGTAATATTATAATTTAAAATTATATGAGTAAAACAACACAATTTTAAAACACATTTTCTTTAATAGCTGTTCATGATTTTTTTTGGAAATATAGTATGTATGAGAATTGTTTTCATATACAGAATAGTTTTCTATAAGCGACCTGAAATAAATCACGTAATTAATTTTGCGTAAATTTTAATTGCTCATTTCTATAAATCTAGTAAAATTTTAATATTTATGTTAATCCATTTTATATAGCTAAGAAAAGACTTAAATTATTTTTTTATATTATTAATTATACGATAAACTGATTTACCAAATATTCATATTGAATCGATCGACCATGTCCGCTCCCAATGTGGAGCACATGGCTCCGTAATGGAGGTATGTCAAAAGAAGTTTTTCTATGAGAACTGTTTGTTAGTCAGTCGTTCAACCTCTCATTTTCAAAGACAGTATTAGAGAAAGAGGGATAAGACTAAGATTGGACAGGACAAGTGGTTAACTAATCACTCTAGCTACGCCCTGTTATTAAAGAATCAAAAAGGGTGGGAGGGAATTCTCAGACATCACAAACACCAATAAATTCGATAAATAGATCGAAAAAATGATGTTCGTACTGGGACTCGAATCCGTAAGATCCGGCACGGAAGCCCACAACGATAACCGCTGCGTCATAGGACTCAACTATAATATCAATTTAATATATAATGTAACTGTCGCTTAAAAAGACAACACATTTGAGGACCTCTTTTGAGGAGGATTTTGATGCCAACTTGTTCTCTATTTCAATATCTATGCAATCAATAAATTTCCAATTTCAAAACCTCTCTAAATACAGAGAAAATCATTTAAAAAAACGTGTTGAGTCTTGAAACCTAATCAAATCCAAAACAGTCCACAGCAGTTTTTTGCACTTTCCCAACAATTTTAGTTTTTGGAGTTAGGTAGGTTTCGAAACTAATTTATTATTTAAAAAAAGTACCACTCGAAAAGTATTAGTGAATTTGTCGTGAAAATAACATTTAGATACATAGTCGAGTTGACAAAACTGTCGACACTCCAAAATAAATAGAAAATCAACTCGAATCGGTTGCCGGGATAAAGTTTCGGGAGTTGTCTGGTTTACCGTGATGGATGACGACTAATGCGAGCGATCATTTAGTTCGGCGGATTTGTTGATTTCATCAGAATCTGGTCAAGTAAATAGGTCTGCCACGGTTCAGCGGCTTCATCGCCAATAATTCGATTTCAGCTACTGGGAAACACTCGTCCAGTTACCATGTGAAAATCTACGTGTGGTAAACTTCACGTGTGCTCTTTTGATATATGTACAGCAAAAAGTTTACAAATATACATTATGCTTTAAATATAATTTGTTAAAACTGTTATTTTTTACACGCTGATTGCCGTGGCCACGTGGTTAAGCTTATAGATTTTCTTTAACCCATTTTGCCCGTAATTGATGCAAATAAAAAAACACTGCTCACTCCGACAGGTTCAAACCTGAAAAGTACTACACGAAACGATCCCCACGCTTGCTAGCTGTAGACTGATTGAGAGTGATGCAATCTCAACTTTTATTGTGACATACGTAATGGAGTGGAAGTAAAAATGGGTTAATGTTAATTCGTGTGTATTGATTTTTGTAGAATATGTAAATATTTAAAACGTTGATAATATGTATTTTATTAGTCATAACTAGAGTTGCCAGGTTTCTTGCGAGTGAATCCGGGACATTTGTCCGATTTGCTGACTTTCGAATCAAAAACCCAGGAATTTACCGATTTGCCAAAAATACCAGCGTGATTGGTTTTTTTTTTAGCTCTTCCGAGACTTTCGAATCGAAGTTGGATAATTTTCTCTAAATTTCCGGGACAATTAGTACTCATCCGGGATACGAGACAACGATTCCAATTCCGGGACAATCCCGGCCAATCTGGAACACCTGGCAACCCTAGTCATAACCCACCCAACATAGAAAAGAGCGATTGAATAATATTTTGTTTCGTCCAAGTCTAACTGCCTTCCTTAAATATGGGAACATTAGAGGTGAAGTGAGTAAAAAGGTACTTTTAGAAAAAAAAAATAGATGTGCTGCAATATTCTACACATCTTAAAGTATCGTAAAAGTGGAGTAACCTCAGTTAATACACATTGCAATAGTGCTATCTATCTCCACTCCACCAAAACACCAAGTAAAAGCGTGATTGTACTTAAAACGTCCAAGAAAAGAGTTTTACCATTTTACTAGTTGGGTCACTTCATCTTTCGAGGGATCATTTGTATTTTTCTTTTGTTTAAATGAGTTTTTAAAATAATATACCGTCTTTTTTCGAAAATAAGACACTGTCTTATTTTCTTTTTTGGTCCGAAATACGAGCTAGGGCTTATTATCGGGGGAGGGCTTATTTTTCAAGTACAATAAGTAGATTTATACATTTTCGTTCAATATTTATTTGTATATAAGAATTTTACATTTATTTTAAATTTATTCGAATACAGTCATGTCATCTTCTTCTGGAACATCGTCATAACTTCTGAATTCCGTTCTGAATTTTCTCCAAATTTCTTGTTGAATCATTGGACCAAATCTCTTATGACCTGAAATATAGCTATCCTTAAATGAGTATTTCTTGTCTAAGTAGCCCGTTCGTAGTGCATTTGAAACACAACCGTCAGTTATTTTATCCCATGAATTCTTCACCCAATTCACAACTTCTTGTAGGTCAGGCTTCACAAAATTTCCACGATGATTTCTCACCATTCTTTTTTCAATGTATTCATTAACTTCCATGCGAAAATAATCCTTGAATGGCTTTTTTATTGATATATCAAGTGTATGGAGGATAAGCAGTCATTCCCGCTGGAATCATTATTTGTTCAATCCTCCTCTTAACAAGGAAGCTTTTCATGTCTTTAGCGCGGTGAGTTCTGGCTGAATCCCAAATAAGTAAACCTCTTTGGCAACCCCTAAACAGAAGTGGCAGCATAAAATCAACCCACTTTCTTATAACTGCTTGGGTGCTCCAGGCTTTTTCACTTTCAATGGCATAAATTCCTGAAACGCTTTCAATCTTGTCTTTCCTGCCCTTAGTGATGATTAACGGTGAGACTTTCTTATCGTGATGATTATGTTTGATGATGTTATTAACTTCTCGTAAAAAAAATATTCAGTTATCCAATACATTGCATTTTATTGACGCTATTACGGGCATGTGTCATGAAAGTTTTAAATACTTTAAACCATTTTTAAAAGTAAGAATCAAAGTTAGATATATTTAATTTATATTTTTGAAGACAGTCTTTGATTAATTAATAACGAAATATGATTTCAATTAATAATACTAAATATATTATTGAATATGTTAACGTTAATAAAAACACAATAATCCTTTGTACTTCATTCCACTTTATTTAATATGTCAGGACCGGTTTCGCTCATTGCGAGCATTGTCAGCTGATAAGAAATATAATTTAACAATGCTATTTATACAAAATTGAAAAGCTATACACAACAATTGGCATTGAAAAGAAATTGCCAATTACATTAAAGTGATTCTAAAATAACACAAAATTAAAATGTTCAACACATCTAACATTTAATTAAAAAGTCATCCCAGATTAATAAATTCAGAATGGCGATTGAAAGTAATTACAAACATAATTAAAATTTGGGAAATTTTTGACAAAGTGATAAAATGCTACATTAATAAAGTGAATATGCTTAATGATAGTTTTATGTTTTCCCCGCTTCCAAGTAGTTAGTGTGTTCATAACTTAAGCAAAATCGACAGCCAGGAAGATTCTGAAAAATATTTTTTTCAAAAACCATATCAATTCTAACAAAAGAAATCTATATATATATATATATATATTTAATTTATATAAAAGAATAGTTAACAAGGGCTAATGCGATGGATAAAGTAACGGGGAACTAGCAAAAATTATTTGATCGTTCAAAAGATCTGAATCAGGTAAAAATTTGAATGTATTGATTTCTAGGACTTCTTGCTTGTAAATAGTTTGACAAGTCTGTCAAACTATTTATTATTGTGTTTTTATTAATATAATGCCTTTCCACCAAGTATTGACAGTGAACACCCTAAAAGTGAATATGTTAACGATTTAAAAAAAGTAATAATGCATTATTTCTTATAAATAATTTTAGATATAACTATTTTAGAAAACATGTGTATTTAAAAAGCAAGATAAAGTCAACTGCTTCTTTAAATCGTTTTTTTGCAGATTTGTAAATTTTTGGAAAAATGATTTATTTGAAACTTGTGTATTCGATGTTATCCGAACTAAAAATGGCTGACGTCCAGTCGTCATAACGATATTATCAATTAATATACTAGACCAGGGATGGCGAACCAGGGACCCGCGTGAGAAATTATCTGACCCGCATGAACTTTTAGAAATGAACTTATAGATATGATGAAAAACGAGTTTCTGTGACAATCTGGGAAATAGTAAATCAAATCGAAAATTTCAAATTCCTCGGTGAGCTGAAAAAAAAAAAACGAGTTTCTGTGACAATCTGGGAAAAAGTATACCAAATCGAAGATTTCAAATTCTTCTCAAACGAGGCTTGGAGATAATCCGGGGAAAAAGTATAGCGAATTGAGGATTTCAAATTCCTCGGTGAGCTAATCCCAATCCCGGGATCCCTATATGCGACCCGTGACATGATTTTTTTTTTTTTAATCAAATTTGATCCACTTGCGAAAAAGGTTCGCCATCCTTGTACTAAACGTTCAAAAATATTACTACAATTCATCGTAATAAAAATTGTCTCTTACCATAATTTTTTTTATTAAATAGATACACTGGAAATAGTTTGGAATTGATTTTATTCTGAATTTTCCAATTTATAAATATTAAAGTTATTATTTTATTGAAAAAGATAAAGGCAATACTACTTTAGGGGAAAATAGTTATCCGAAAGGAATTTTCATTGCGGATTGGATACGAAATATCTTTCATGCGGTGGAAAATTCACGCCATTATGGTTTTCCGGTATAATATTTACATTAGACGACCAATAAAAAATCCATAAAGCGAATTATTGAAATATTTTAAACTTTTATTGCTACCGGTGTGAGGTAAAAATACATTTATGGACCAAAAACGTATGTCTTTAAACGATTGCACTTTTTAGTAAACTGGATAGGATTATATATGTTATTCTCATTGCTAGTAAAGTTATCACTCTATTAAATTTATTATAATATATATAGCTGCTTGAGAATTCCTACTGCTCCCTTAGAAATAGATTATTTCCCGATATTTTTAAAACTTATATCTGATAAACTGAAAAAACTAATTTGACACGTAAATTTAAGATACCTTCGTAAAAATACCTACCGATCACGCAGGTCTGGGTTCGATTCCCTGTAAAATCACAGTGGATTTGAGAATAATTCAATTCAAAGTTGTGATCGAAGACTGAGTGTTTGTGATGTCATTTCACATTATTTCCTCTCCTCCCATCCTTCTGATCCTTTAATAACTGGATGTAGCTATAGCGATTAGTTAACCATTAGTACTGTTCTAGCCTTATCCTTCTATCCTTACTACTTACTCACTTTGAAAAAATATGAGGTTGAGCGACTGAGTAACAAACATTCTCGTAGAAAAAAAACATCTGTTTAGATCCCTCCATTAGGAGGCCATACTCTCCACATTAGGAGCGGACATGTTTAAAAATAAAATAAAATTAAAGATAACTTTTAGGCAATCAAAATATTTAATGTCAAAATCAATATCAGTTTGTTCAACTAAGTGGGTAAGATGTCTCTTTTGGTCGAGTTGATTTTGATTGACTTTGTATAATACACTTTTCTTGACCAATTCTTGGGTGATGTGATCAGGTGTATTGGTAATCAGCTACTTTATTTTAAATAAAACGAATTAAAACACAAAAGTATTTTTTCTATTTGTATACACATAGAAAATCTAAAAAATGAATTGATTATACCCCCCATTACTCATGGTTTCTTAATTATTTTAAAAAAGTATTCTTGTTGGCTCCCAATGTAGAGCTTATAGTCTCCCAATAGAGATCTCATAACAAGAGTTTTCTCAACGAGTAATATTTGTTACTCAGTTGCACGAAAGGGTAGGAATAGAAGAACAAGCCTCAATAACTGAGTGGACGAAAGCGATGATCACTTGACAACGGGAGAGCCAAATATGTATTTTAACTTGCACAAATTTACAATATCAACGACAAGAATATAAAAGTAAGTAATTGGATGAGTTGTTGAATATCTTATATTGAAATCGTTGCCTTTGAACATATTTCAAAATCGGTGTCAGCCACTCGACGGTTTTATAAAAAAGGTTAAGAGGCTGCCCTGTAATTCGATCGGATATAAAATCCCTACAGGAGAAGATACATAGATAAAAACACAAAGGACATCCGCCCGCGAAACCCAAAGACAAAAGGGATGTTCGGAAAATATCTGTGCAGCCTCTCGGATATTCGCATACCTAGTATATGTCACGGATGCCAATTTCGAATTGCTTGAAAGTTTTTGATAACGCGCCGTCACCCGCCCTGCTATTTTTCTTATAAGGTTATACGTAATTTTGTATACCCCAATTTACGTATAAATACAATTGATTTCCTACAGTTTTTTTTGAGATGTCATTATAAAAAAGCAGGCAAAGTAGTTACAATTATGTTACGCGATCTTTTGCTTCATTTTATTTAATACTAGTCGGTTTCCGACAAGCGTTGCAATGCCACTTAAAGAAAGAAATTATTTTAATTATGTTTATTGAAGTACATGTTTTATTTTTCTGTCTGTTTAACATTTGCTCTTGATTGTGTATGGTACGACAAACGCGCCACCTACTGTAAGTTAATTGTACTATAATTTCGCGCAAGTGCAAGCATACGTTGTCAAAGTGAACTGTATGACAAACATACACACATTGATTTTTATATATAAGACCAACTGTAAGTTAATTTTACTATGCCTATATCCTTTGGGCAAGTGCAAGCAAAAAGTTTGTCATAGTTTTATTGCAATCGGTTTGACAGTGTGCCACCGCATAAATACGAACAAACATTCATTTTTATGTATCAGATTATGCTTTTTTCCAGTAAAAATAACATATGAAATACTCAACTGTAGATATTGAAACGATAATCGATTGTTACTATGTAACTCAAGATAAATCTAAAAAGAAGATAAACATAAAAACAAATGAATTCTAGAAATTCGCTGATAGTCAGCTGTTAGGTACTTATTATGAATTTCATGTCCTTGCTGGATATTTCCAGTTATATTTGACTGCATTTGAAGTAAATACAGTTAAAAGTTTTGTTTTCCCGTGGTTTAGGGATATTATTCTGTGTTTCAACTGGCGTATTTAATTATTTTGCTGTAGTTTGTTTTTCTTTCGATTTTACGTTTACGTTACATTTTTAAATTAAATTATTTTATGAAACGTATTTCAAGAGCGTCAGTTGCGTTCTTGACTTTGAATAGTAACATTGAGATTAAGTTATGTCACTGATCACTTTTAGAGTGTTCACTCTCAATATTTAGTAGAAAGTCAGTATGTATATTAAGAAAAACACAGTATTACTTTGTACTTATTTTCACTTTTGCTTATCATTATCAAGACCAGTTTCGCTCATGACAAGAATTATCAACTGATAGGAAACAGAACTTAACAGTGTTATTTGTACAAAAACATATTGAAATAAGAAGGTGTTATAAACAATCGGCATTGAAAAGAATTTAAGAATAAGTGACCCTAAGCTAACATAAATTAAAATGTTCAACATCTCTAACATGTAATTACAAAGTCATCAAAGAGTGATAAAGTTAAAAAGGTGACTTATGGTAATTTCAAACATAATATTATAATTTTGGATTTTTTTAAAAAAGAGTTAGAGGTGTTAAACATTTTAATTTGTGTTATCATAGATTCGCTTATTTATAATTTCTATTGTATTTTTTTTATGCCACCTTTCTATGTCAATTATTTTTTGTACAAATAACACTGTCGAATTATATTTATTATCAGTTGATAATTTTTGCCATGAGCGAAATCGGTTCTGATATTAGTAAATAAAAACGTAAGTAAGTACAAAGGAATATTGTGTTTTTATTAATACAATGTCCCTGAAATAGATTGAATGCAAACTGAAAACAAAAAACTTACCCCTAAATATTATTTCTTCTCACTTATTATGATGTAGAGTTGGATCTCG
The DNA here is from genome assembly GCA_030503985.1 of Himalopsyche tibetana. Taxonomy (NCBI): domain Eukaryota; kingdom Metazoa; phylum Arthropoda; class Insecta; order Trichoptera; family Rhyacophilidae; genus Himalopsyche; species Himalopsyche tibetana. The sequence continues at coordinate 26,078,085 of JAPJYX010000019.1, read as the reverse complement.
AAATTTTGTTATGGATATACGAATTTCTTAAATAATGAATTAAAATTCGAAATTGAAGAGTGTGGGAATAAATGAGAATATGACACTAATAAAACAGTTATTATGAATGAAAAAATTGGAGTTTGAATTTGTATCTTACTATCGGTTGTCGTAACATACGTTATAATAATATTTACTCTAGTGAGTGGCCAAGGTAAAAACATCAGCTTACTATCGATAATATAAAAAAAACCGCAAATAATCGCTGTAAAATAAATTTACAAATTTTATCATATGGAAATTGCAGTGGTTAAATTTTTATCAAATTAGCGAATTGTCAATCGTAGGCATATAGTCAATTCTCGCAAAGTACCCACTATCGAAATAATTATTAAATAAGTGTTGATCAATCGTTTAAAAAAATATTAGTCGTAACAATAATAAAAATATCTTTTAAACGTTTATGTTTTTATTGACCAATATTAGTTTATTCAGTACGAATAAATGTTAAAACTACATGTTAAGAAATATATATTTTTTTTACTAGTCACTTCGAGTCACTGTGTAATATTTAACTGCGCTGTTTTAAATTAAATATCAAATAAAAACAATAAATCAGTATAGAGATATATTTGTTGAGTATTGAAATGTTTCGCCGCTTCCATGAATAAAAACCCTTCTAGAGGCCCCAGCTCGCGGTTGAGAAGTGCTGGAAAAATTGAGTAATGGTTAATTATCAGTAATTTTTGTCAAGCCTACAATTATTTTGAATAATATGATTTGTTTAATATAGAAAAAAAAATATCAAAAATAAAAAAAAATATGAAAAAATGTTTTAATAATTTGTTTTATATTTACTTCTCCGAAATTAATAAATATTTTATTTTTTATCCGTTTGAAGGAAATTAAATATATGGATATTTATTTATACTTCAAGGGTTCAAGTTCCAGTACGAACAGCATTTTTCGATCGATTTATGTTCGAAGGCATTATTGTTTGTGCTGCCTAAAAATTCCCTTCTTCCCTTTCCTATTATCTAACCACTAGTCCTGTCCTAGCCTTATCCTTTTATCACTACTACTATCTTTGAATAAGACAAGTTGAGCGACTGAGTAACAAACATTTCTCGTAGAAAAAATCTGTTGAGATAAATCCATTGAGAGGCCATATGCTCCACATTGAGGGCTTAGGTAGATAAAATAAATAAATAAATAATAATACACGGTTTTTATCCTACAAAATGCTTTAGACTTTTTTTTAATTTATGGCAAATTAGTTGTATTAAAAAAATACAGCTATCAATTTTCTACATTCATATGTGCTGATGTGGAACTATGATTAATATCGTTTCAAATGAAAATCTATAAAATAATTAGTTTTGTATTTATATTTTAAAATGAAATTTATACTTGTTTAAAAATAGAAAAAGCGTGAGCACAGTTATTTACAACATCTAATATTTGTATCGTTTTTTTCCAGACGTTTAAGGGTATATTTTTTTTGCTGAAAAACATATTGATTCCGTATTCATATATTCAATAGTAAAAATGTATTGGATATTGTAAGTAAGTGGTGAATGTTGCACAAAGGCCAGGAATATGTTCACATTTTATGATGAGATGGGTTTATTTTATTAAGATATCTTGAATAGAAATGAAATACATATTTGGTGTAAATAGTTTATTTAAATTCCCTTAATACAAGATTATAAGATGAAAAAGTCAATTATCTTTACAGCTAGCTGGCTTTCAGTGTATTTTTTTGATGAAAATCATAATATAAGTTGTTTATGAATAAATAATTTTTTTTTTGAGACTACTAGACATTTCCATCTGATTAAGGAAATGATATTAAAATTGATATGAAAGACACTGTAAGAAGAAATGTGTCGTTACCAATATTGATCAAAATATCATTGTATGAAAGTATGGGTTGTGAATTCGAGCATGTTACTCCAAAATCTAATCTGAAAAACCACTAAGAGTGTTTATATTTCGGTTACCCTAATTGATTACGAATTTATTAAGGAATTAACAAAAACAATGTAGAGTAAAAACAAAAATTGGTGAGTAAACTGAATTTTAATGGCCCATTGTGTCCATTTATCTTATGTCATACAAATAACTTGAAAATGGCTATACATATTTTAATTATTAAGATATCTACTCGAGGAGAAAAAATATCACAAACTTCTATGCCTTATATACGACTTTAAAATGTTTGTTTTGTGGTAAAACAGTGTATTTGGATTGCCATTCAATACCCTAAAACACAAATCAAATGTTAAATAAATTGTAAAAGATAAAATTCAATATTCGAACAAGCCGGGTATTTAATATATTGGCGATTTCATGGTAATAATTGTTATCAGAAATTTATTTTCTAGAATTAACCGGTTTCTAAATGAAACTAAAATACTGTTAGTATATACAGTACGGTTACAGTTACGGTAGTAATTTTGTGGAGGCTAATTGATTTTTTGAAATATCGACTGTGGAAAGGAACAATGACGCAACTCACACATAGCAAATTTTACAAGAGGGACAAGAAACGTGTTTTGATAATTTTGGGCCATATGAAAATTATGAAATATACACATCCTGGAAGTAGAGGAAGACTTCTAAACTGGTGTTTAATTGACATAATCTAATATTAATTAAATAAATTGTCCAGGAAAAACCTTTTTTCAGTATTTTTTCTTGATTTCAATTCTCACAAGCTCATCTTTTTTCAAACATAAAAAAAAAAATTAGATACTTATTTGGTTTTTGCAGCTTGCATAATTTTGATAGAACGTGTGTCATGAGTGTCGTTTGATGCATTGTGATTATCTAAAAAAAGCTGTTTAAAAAAAACTTTGGGTTATGTCCTTTTTTCTTTCCACATTCAAATTATGAAATAAAACTTTGATAACATAACTAATCGAATAACAAAGTTATCAAATGAAATTCTATAAGAATAACTGCCATGTTTATAATAAAATAACTTTAAACATTTTCTATGAAGGATCTACTTTTTTATCATTTGATATATTCGTACTTTTATTACAATAATCACTGATGCAAAATTGCTTTTCTTGGTTTGCTAATTTATAATTACTTAAATATGTAAGCTTATTTTAAACGAATAGGAATTGCATTGCATTTGTGTGTTTTTTTTGTAGTGATCGTCGAATGATAAATGAATGAGAATTGAGATAACTAGGAAAAATAAAATGTATTCGCCACAGGTTTACATAGTATGAATCTTATCTTACTTTATGGATATGTAAATTTTACAAGTGTATTGAATTAGAATTCACAAGTTTTTTTTCCAGCGGCGTGCTTTGGTTGAATTATTTATAATGGTCGCAAAGTGAGGAGTAATATTTGAATTGTTAGCTTTTTTGGATTCATGCCATATTATCAGAACACATTTATCTCCTATTAAGATTTTTCTTTATTAGCCATATTTTACATCACTTGATTTTGGCTATCTTTTAACCGCCTCAATCTTCACACTTTTATCATAACCCCTTTTCACATTTATCACAAATCATTACATTATATTGATAGAGTTTGTATTTACTTGATACAACTGTTGTCAGAGCTAAGGATTGAAACACAAGTACTAACGAAACAGAGATCTCGGTTTTAACTGTGTTTTTCAATACCGAAATTTCTGTTTTCAAAATATAAACCAAAATCGAATTTCGAACGTATAAAAACAAACTTGAAATTTATTGTGGTACTTTATATGAGATATCAAAATAATGCTTTTGATTTACTCGTACTAGTATTGCGATAAAAAATAGCAGTATTGTTTTGTTGTAATATCGGTATTGAAATGTTCGCCCAGTATTGTAATCCCTAGCCAGAACTATATCTTATTTATTGTTAAAAAAATAAAATTACAGTACATGACATAACAGCTGACGCCAATTCGCCATGCACTTGAAAAATATAACAAGACAAAATATAAAATAAAACTACACAGTACATCAAATTCAACATAAAAAATCAAGAAATATAATAGTAAAATTTATCAAACAGTTCACAAATACCATCACTAAAAATGTCCACTTCTCTAAGAAATGCGATGATCAATCGTCATCATTCGTCAATATCAAAACATCGTAAGAAGATGCCGACAAAAATATTAACTAAATTACATGATTATTGAAAGACTATTATGAAAACATTTTTTCAACCATATTTCAATTAAGAGCTTTAGTATCTTATCATCGTAGTATATATTAGTACACTTAAGTGCAAAAAGTGTTGTGAAAGGAATTCAGGAAAAGTCGATAGATAGTATTATCAATTACATTATAATAAATTTTTAATAAACATACTTAAGGTCTTTAATCAGTTAAAATTGATATGCCATTAAATAATTAAAATGAATTATATATACATAGGTGTGTATAAGTTTTGTCTTTCATTTCCTTCTTAGATATTTTCATATATATTTTTTTAAATTGAAGTCCTAAGAATCTTATCATTTAACAATCATTACAGCTGTAAAGAAAATTTCAATCTCTATTTCGTGGAAGATTGTTATTTTTTTTATTGAAAGAGATTTATTTTTTTGATAAGCAAACATACATATGAATATAAACGTAATCAATTGAAAGTCTGGATTCATTAACAGTTATCAAATTCAAAGAACTTATCTTTTGTTTCGAATAATTAATTGATGTATGTACTTAAATATGTTTTATTATCACATTTAATATTGATTTATTGTAAATAACATTTCAATGCCGCCAAATATTTGAAAAGAAATATAATGCTTGCTGTAAAATTATACTGTAGCCTTTTTAAAAACTCTCATTATCGAGTAAGTAAGGCAGGATCGGCTGAAAACATCAAATCAATAAGTCAAAATAACCAAATTTGACAAAATCTTAATAAAGGTCAAGTTAAAATCTTATTAACTATTTTCCACATTTTAATGATCAGAAAAGAGTAAAAAAATGTATCTCTAAGCCAGTGATTCCCAAACATTATCATGCCATGACCTACCTAAATCAAAAATAATAATCCACGGACTCCCCGAAAAAAATATATTTTAGCCATCAAAATGGTTTTGTATATTAATTATTACTATTAATACACATGTCTTTATATTTAATTACAACACATAATAACTAACTTATAAACAAAATTAAAAAAAACAAATTTAAAAAACTACACGTATGAATAAATGAAGCTTAAAAAAATAATTTAATACGATGGATTTAGTTGCATGTTTATACATAACAAGTCAATATCTGGTTCAATGTAAACAATGCCTACTTGCAAGGAATCTTACAGATTCCCAATGAAAAGGCATTATCTGTGCTTATTTTTTAGTAGAAATGTTGACGAAAATGTTGTTTCTCATAGGTATGTAGTCGCAGTACGAAAAAAAGTATATTCAAGCCTTCTTTTGCAATATACAGATATTCTTGATGTCACTTTATCCGAAGTTTTGAAATCATTTTTCAATAAATTCAGTTTTAATCAAATTAACTGAAAATTTTTGCATATCCCCATAGAATACCTGCGGCCCACAGTTTGGGAATCGCTACTCTTAACAACCTAAAGTAATGTGTAAAATAACGAATTGAAACGGTTTTTTATGTATATATTCTGTAATAATATTAATAAATAACAAACATATTTGTATTGAATCTTAAATTTTACTCATATAAACGCTTTCATGCTGATTTATTAGAATTAAAACGGTATTTGCGAATTCTTGTATGCCAAATGATAGATAGAATTCACGCAATTTTTTCACTCAAGTAAAAAATATTTTTAATGTTTTGAAACATTGAAATAAACTTTTGAAACTTTGCAACGTTTCTACGCCGTGTTAAGTTATAATTTTATGTAATTAAAAGCATTGCAATGTGGTTTGAATATTTGAATAATTAAAACTTATTTTTACCACGCGGAGCGAAATAATTCAATAACGTTACATATAGTTTGGCCAGACACGACTGACTGGTCTAGGGATAAAAACGCCACTGAACTTAGTTTGTGCTACGGCAACACCTTGAGGAAATTGTTAAGGGAAAAAAGTATTTGTATACCTTTGCGCCGCATTCAATTACCTTCATTTCCATAGCAGCTGCCTTATTTCCGGATTTGCTTTGAGCTCATATAAAATGCAAACAGAAGATAGCAAAAGATCATTTTTCTTCAAAACAATCAAAACTAAAAGAATTTACAGCAAATGCCTTTCACAACGGATTATCTTTTTCTTTTTATACAAAGCATCCAAACCTCTTTAAAAATATTAATGCTGGTGTTTACCAGTAACGGTATACTGGAGAGTAAAAGTAAATTGTAAAGTATTATGTAAATTTTTAACAAAATGTTGCATATAATATGAGGGGCTTAGAATTAAATCATAACCTCCATTTTAGATTAGCCAAAAAATTGTAAATGCATTACAACAAATATCAAAAAATGAATGGGTGTTAAAATTTACTTTGAACACTGTTAAAACCTCGGCTAAAAATCTCTATCATGATTTTTAAAAATCAATCAGCGATTAGTATTTTTTATTGGGTAATAGTATGCTTTTCACCTTAGAAAATTGCTACTTTTCATTTCCGATAAATAATCATGGTAATTTAAAAAAAATATACGCTTACAAAAATTTGTAATCCTGTGGTTTTTGCGATTTTCTTAAAACTAGGTTGTTTAATATTATTAGTTATGATTACTAAGCCCTTCATATAACATAAAAGATCATTATTTTATAAAAGTTTAATGTTCATTATTTTATTTTCTTTTGAATTAAAAATATAATATAATTATAAATAAGTTAGAGCGATGAAATATTTTTAAGATTAATACAAATACGATATGATTATGCAATATATGGTACTGTTTTTAGTTTTACAAATACAACCAACTCTTTTTATATGTTTTTTTTGTTCACAAGACACTAAAAATAACGAATACTATATTTTTACATAAAATATTGTTCTACCATTATTACATATTGTTAGTTTTCACATTTCTTAATAACAAGAAGTTCAACAACTAAGACGATAATAACCAACAGAGGTCTTCATTAGATTTGAACCCATAATAAATTTATAGCAATGGTTGCGATTTACGTCCAATCCCTCATAAACATGAACGTGTGTTTTCAAATAGCGATGTTTGAATAATATTTTTAATGGGATTTCTTTTACATGATTTCTTATACTAATACTTGTAATGATATTTTTTCAAATAATACAGTTTTTTAAATTTAAAGAATATTTTTTTAATTCTTCAATATGTATATATTTTTTACGCGGTTTTTTATACGAAAGTTCTTAACGGAATGTATTTAATGTGTAAAAAAGAGTTGACTTATGTAAAAAATATGCCAACATTTCTAAAAATTGTTGGTTTCTGAAATCATTTTTGATGGAACAATTTGAATTATAATATAAATTGAAACAAAAAAATCATTGACCCAGTAATTAATTTCAGGTAATATTAATTGTAATATTAATATTTTGTTTCGTTTAACTATATTCAAATAATTAAGCTCGATTGGTCCTAAAATATATTTGAGTGCATTTGATAGTATAGATAGTTTATATTTTAAAATCAATAAATGTAAGTCGACCAATAATTTTGAGAAAATTTAAGAATAACGGAGAGACGTTGATGATAGAAAACGTCAATCCCTACGTCACGTTTTCAATTAGAGGGTTGAAATGTTAGGGTTGAAGACATCACGTTCCTTTACCTACACCCATTACTCTAATTGAATATAATCAATGTTTGAAAATATTCGTCTTAAAGTTGAAAGACCAAACCGTTGCTGTAATTTTGCTTCTTTCCAAGCCTTATAGATGTGATAAGAATACGATTAACTAAAAAGAAGATAATGTTACCATTTGTGTATCAAACGATTGAATAATTTGAATTATCATAGATTGTATGTTTGTATTCTTATTTTTTTTAAGTCATTGCTGCAGAACAATAACATAAAAATAAAATAAAATTTGATAACTTTGCTATTAAACTTTTTGTGCTACAACTTGTGACATGTGTTTTGTGAAAGTGGAATAACAAAGTTATCAACTCTTATTTTATATTAAAATTAAGTTAATGTTAAATCTATCAAAGATAATAAAAAAAAAATATTTCGTAAAATAGGTTAATGTTTTTCATGTAAAATTATTCTAAATATAATGGTTAATATGAAATTCTTATGACTATAAACATAAATGCTCCCAATTTATTTTTACGTGGGCGAAACTATAACCAAATTTTTTTGTTTCTAAGTACTTGTTACACGCGTAAGACGTACGAATCGCCAGTTCCAGGAGCCGTTCGACTGATCAACTCATTACCTATAAAAGTGGACATTTTTATTGATAGTATTTGTGGACTGTTTGCTAAGTTTTACTTTTTTATTTCTTGATTTTGTATGTTGATTTTGATGTATTATGTACTGTTTTTTTTTCCATTACATTTGTCAAGTGCATGGAAAATTGACGTCAGCTGTAATGTCATGTACTGTACTTTTAATTTTTAAACAATAAATAAATGTTATGAAAAATAATAATAACGTATTTAGACATACATATTATATATGTATGATGAGTTTAAAATTTTACTTGTTATTAGTTTTGATATAAAAGAATATGATGTATAATATAAGAAATTTATAATGACAAAAAAAAACAATCAAATGTATTATATATATTTAAGAGTAAAAAATATTCAAACATTAATCGGATTTTCAGAATCGTCTGATTTAAATCCTTTAGTCAATAATAATTGTATAAGGATTTAAGGATTTAGAGTAAATTGAACATAGTACAAAATTATATATTTAATACCACAACGAGCCTCATATGGTCGATTGAAATGAATTGTCAGTTATCTCTTTGTTTACAAAAAACGCTATCCTTAGTTATTAGGAATGTCAGAAAAAATGATAAATGAGTGTATAAAACGTTTCTGAATTGAATAGATTTTGTTCTCATTTTTTTACAAGTAATAGTATCCTGTACAATTTAATATTTAGTAATAAAATAAGAAAATATCAACAAATAAATCTCTAACGACTGCCAACTCATAAAACTGTATTTTCTCATATATTAATGAATCCATACCGATTTGATTTGAATACATATTCTAAAACAAAGAATGCTATAGCAATACTTAAACTTCACCATGAATTTACTATGCATAATATTGACCGTGGAAAGAAAAAAAGGACGTAACCGATGCATAAAAAAAATTACAGGAGACACAAAAAAGGTTTTTTGAAGATTTTGGGTCAGAGGCAAATTATGAAAGGCTCGTATTTTTCCGGTCTGAATTTTAATACAGTTTCGGTCATAATTTGTATCACATTAGTCTGAATTTATATTAAATGGTCATCATATATCGGTTAGTGTACAGAGGGCAGAATAAATAATTAACGGTCTGAATTTGTATAAAATAGTCATAATTTAAATGAAATTAAAAAAACCTAACCTAAGCAAAATGGTTATAAAATTCTGACCGTATAATATTTTTATACTGACCAAAAATCGAATTTTATTCAGAACAAAAGTTTATTTGAATTCTGACCAAAAATTGATTTAAACTTTGACCATTTAATTTGTTCCCATTGTAAAATAAACACAACCCTGAAGTGCTCGGTGACTGATAAACTGTTTTTTTTACGTAGAATAATATTAATTCAATAATTTACTATAATTATAATAACTATAATTATTATAATTAATTCAATAATTTACTATAATTAATAATAACAGAAAACTTTTATTTTAGGTCCTTTTCCTTGTAGCAATTTTTACAGGCCCTTAAACTTAAAAGCTCAATTTAGATACTAATTCGGTATTATCTGCTTACATCCTTTTGAAATAATTTGTATCAAGTTGTATTTATTGTGAATATCGAGTAAAAGCTGGTTTAAAACTGTGGATTACGTCCTTTTCCACTTTCATAGTCGATATGGTGGTTACACCTTTTGGCACGTATCTATGAAAAAATAAAATGGTATTTATGTTAAAAGACAAAAGTTTTTTGACTATAACGTGTACTTTTTAGTCAATAGTACCATACCATAATAAATACACAATAAACAATAGGAAATGTTTAATTTTAATTCATTTATGAGTGAAATCGATATCTTGTCTTGAGATGGATAACAATTGGTTTGGAAACTTTGCTCAATAAAAACACTTTACAAATGATAAAAAATAAGAATACAACGATAAATAAATATACTTTGCAGTCTGACCTTTTAATTTTGATTTTACACATTATTAAATTCAACACTTTAGTTGTCAGAGATTTGAATTTTTTTTTCTTTTGTTTTGTGTATTTAGTTCTCATTTAATTGTCCGCACTGGGATTCAAGCCTATTTAGACAGCATCTGAATAGAACTAAGCTGCAAAGTTTAATTAATATATCTTATAAAAGTAACTAATCTACTTAATATTAATAGTTCAAGTTGAGTGAAAAATAAACTATAAGAAAAGCTTTTCAAAAAAGCTTATACTTTTAAAATATATTATTCAATTGAGAAAACGGCATGGCAGTTAGTTATAGTTGCTGTTAGAATGTTTTTAAAAAGCGTCTCTTGAATATGACAAAGTATCACATTTTATCAAATAGAATTTAAAAAACCGGCAAAGCTTTCGGACAATATTCATGAAACAATTTATCATTTTCTTACTGGTTTTTGTATACTTAACACATGTTATTCATGTTAGCTTTGCAGTGAAACAAGTTAATCTTGGTCTGAAAATTTTAAGTTATTATTTGGAACCAAAAACAATGTTATAATAGATGCGTGAGAAATAAGAACTAATAATATATAAGACTTTTAATAAAGGTTGAGCTGTCACTTAATTATACGTAAAAAAGAAACAGTTACTATCGAATGATTTGAGTGGCATATGGTATTTAGAGTGGACTGAATGGTTTTATATATAATATATTTTGTATATGAGAACATAAAAAGAATAGGGAGTTAATATTAACTTCCTTTATTCAGCAACACAAATAAAGAAGAAAACTGTTTTTTTTCCTTAAAAACAAAGTGAAACTGAACATAGAATTATTTATCACTTTTAAGGTGTTCACTGTCAATACTTGGTGGAATGGCATTATAATAAAAATAATAAAACATTTTTAGTACTTTTTCCACATAAAATTTATTAGATCAGGACCGGTTTCGCTCATCGTTGCTTACACCTTTTTATTTCAATTTAAATTTGTATAAATATCACTGTTTTTGTATTTTTCTTATCAGTTGATAATGCTCGCGATGAGCGAAACCGGTCCTGATCTAATAAATTTTATGTGGAAAAAGTACTAAAAATGTTTTATTATTTTTATTATAGAATTATTTACTAAAATTGTACATATTTTTTATTTGTTAAGCTGTCATCTAATCAATTGATCAGCAGACATAAAAAAAACATGATGAACATCATCGATTGTGGTCTACTGGTCGTCTTCAGAGTAATTAACAATACTTGACACATGAGAATACGTTTTGAGATATGATGAATATGATAGCTTTTATCATAGATATAGAAAAAATATATGGATGTTATTATGGTAATTATGCTATTTGCATCAATAAATCAAAAACACATTTAATTTCTGCTTAAAAGTTTTCAAAGATTATCAGATACAACCGACATTTTAAATAATCGAAGACTTATCATTTCATCACAGATATATTCGATGATTATTAAAAATTGTTCTTTACCTCTATTTTGCATACAAGCGTGAATAATGATAATATTATGACTATATAAAAAAATGATAAATTTGGGAAATTTCAATCGGCTTATCTTTACATCACTATCACTGCTTAGCCTCGTGTTACAGAGTTTTCACAAAAATACATGTTGTATCAGGCTTATCTTTGGGAACAAAACTAACAATATTATCGATCTTACTATGAATTCATTTTTAGATCATTTCAATGATAAACTCAATAGTCACCAAAAAATCGAAACTGTATTTTAGTCAAACAAAAAACACAACAATATTTGAGATACCAACAAATATAACAGATTAAAAATATCAAAGTATTTTAGTTCTACAGTTGAACTGTAGTTCAACTGTATAACTAAAATACTTTGATATTTTTAATCTGTTATAATGGAGTTCTACCAAGTAAATGCCAAATCAATTAACCAACAAATATAATTAACTAGCCGGTTCCCGGCAAGCGTCGCAATCCCACTCAAAGAAATAAAAGAATTTAGTTGAATAGAAATAACTAATATTTTATTATTGTGAAACTACCGTAAATTTTTTACCGTAATATTAGAGTAAATGTCAATTAATAACTGAATTTTTCATGTTTGCTTTCAATGAATAACATATACGGCAGGTCGGAAGTGAAAATGGTTGGAATTTTGTATGGTTTATTTTTAAATTGTGTTCAATAATAATACGTGATTCAAAAGTAAAATGTACTGAATCTATGTTCAAAAGGCGCAAAATATTTAACGTGAATTTATCATAGTTTTATTGTAAGATGTATGTATGTTAAGTATAACGTGAGAAGACGACAAATAAAAAAAAATATTCGTAAATGAGAAAGAAATAATTTGAATGCATATAAACTTACGACAATTTTTTGCATTGGAAACAGTATAGCAACGCTATCGGAGAATCAATTATCGATGATAAATCTTCATAATTCTATGAAAACCAATATATATTAAGAAGCGTGAATGTTGTACAATAATCTTATCAATCTGCTAGTGTAATGTGTTATTAACATTTTTTGACCATATTCGCACCCTGTGTGAAGAATATCATCGCAACGCGGTACTTCCATGAGTCCCTATGTTCCGCCTATGGTTTATTTTCCTTCAATGACACAATAGCATCCCTTATTTACACTTACTGAAAAATAGGCAAACAGGATTGAGATTTTCCAGAGGAATCCGCGGCTTCATTCATCGGATATTCATAACCACTGACCTAACACCTTGTACGTTCTTTTATCTCTTAATTCCTCAAGAAATCAAACCATCAAAAAAAACCATTTTCTAGGTGCTCAATATATGAGTGACCTTAAAAAAAACACAATATACTTTTGTACTTAATTTACACTTTTATTTATCAAGATCAGGACCAATTTCGCTCATGGCGAGCATTGCCAACTGATATTTATAAAAAAGACAAATTGAAATGATTACACGTTAGAGGTGTTAAAAAAATTAATTCATGTCACTTATTGATAATTTCTACTGTAGCTTGTAAATTATTTTCAATGTAAATTGTTTATTACACCTTTTCATTTCATTTTTTTGTTGTTGTATAAATAGCGCTGTTAAATTGTATTTCTTCTCAGCTGAAAATGCTAGCCACGAGCGAAACCGGTTCTGATCTTGATAAATAAAAATGAAAATAAAGTACAAATGAATATTGGTTGTTTCTTAATATAATGCCTTTCCACCAAGTATTGACAGTGAACACCTTAAAAGTGATATATGAGTGACCTGTTGATACGTGGCATCATAAAAGAAAGGTTTACATGCACCAGTAGATTAATAAAATCTAATTAATATCATGTTTTTTGGTATAAATACATTCTGATAAGACATTTTTTTTATAAATTGATAATATCATACTTTATAATTCGAAGTAATCAAGTCACAACAAGTTACCTAGAAACAAAATAATATAATTTATGCTGATTTTCTTATATTTCATACTAAACAGTTATTTTTAGTACTGAATAGGAAAAGCTATAATGTTATCTTATCTACTGACTTGCTAAATTCATTAACATAATGCTATTAATTATATTTTATGGCCACTAACCAAACAAACAAACTATTATGTGTGCATACAATCTAGAGAGCCTGTGTCAAGAAAATAGAGAATTTACTCATAGGCACTGCGAGACTTTTATGGCTTTATTGATTCCCGGGGCTAGAAAAAGTCCAAATATAACATCTTTCGTATTTTTAAAACGTGTGAAATATCGTATTTTTATTATTAAATCATAAATTCGTAGTAGAAACCAATAAAGATCTTAGATAATGTCCATATTGTAACCAAGCCGGTATCGAATGATAGTTTAAAGACAACTCACTATGATTAATCGTTCTGAGGTATACTGAACAACAACAGATATATTGCAAAGCAAATGACAAATAGATTTATTCTAACGGAGTTACCCTTAATGGTTTCATAGCGTCTTATTGAATACACAAAGAACAATTTACTCTCATGCAATCAATATGTGGTTTGAAAAAAAAGAAAATCTTAACAATTTTCCAGTTGATTTTTTATAATAATGCTCATGCTCTTTTACAAGTTTTATGAAAAAGTCAAGACTATTCATTTTTTCGCCGCTTTACATATTATAAGAAAAAAATAAGATGTGTGGAATTTCGTTTTTTATGTCTAAACGATTGCATTTCTTCACATTTGTTAAATATATCTATGGCAGTGGTCCTGAACAATTTTTAGTGGTAAGTGAGAATTTAGTTTAAATAAAAGCTGACTACATATTTTTTATTCATCTTTCTAATGGAGGTACCTTAACAGAAACTTTTCTACAAGAACTGTTTGATACTCAGTCACTCAACCTCTCTTTTTCAAAGAGAGCAGTATAGATAGATGGATATAGCTAGTGCAAGACTTTTTTTTACCATGTCCGCTCCCAATGTAGAGCATATGGACTCCTAATGGAGTTTATCTCAACAGAAGTGTTTCTACGAGAACTGCTTGTTACTCAGTTGCTCAACCTCTCTTTATCCAAAGAGAGTAGAAATAGAATAATAGGGCTAGTCGCTCTCCGCACGCCCCGACATCATATACATCAATGCCTTCGAACGGAAATTCACAAATCGATTGAAAAAACAACGAAAAAAAGACAGCACTAGTGGTTAACTAATCGCTCTTAATTTATTAAAGAGTGGCAGGGGATTTAAGGATATCACAATCCACAAACACCTATGTATTCGAACAGAAATCGATTAAAAAAATGCGGTTCGTACTAGGACTCAGACCCGTTCGATCCAGCACGGAAGCCAACAACGCTAATTGCTGCGCCATAGGACCCAACCGTATTTTAACAATTGAAATTCTTAAAAGATAAAAAATGTATCGAAGACTTTTAAAAAAAAGTTAATTAGAAATGATGTGTCGAGTGAGAGCGTTGTATTTTAAATAAAGAAACGGTTGAATATCACTGGTCGATGTTATATGGCACGTAATTTAACCAAGATATCGTGGCGTTACTAAATTGCGGCTGCCTTAGACAGAATACTTTACTGAAAAAAGCCTCTTTGGTTTTCAAACAGCAATAAATCAGGCTAAGTTGTTTTAAGGCATCTTGTAATGTAAGTGAGAAGTTTTAGAATTTTCCAATATCAACTGTTTTAAAATATACATATATACGAACTTCTATCAACCATGCATGATCACTCAATTATTGGTTTGGATTTGCATTTAAATACATTTCAAACAGAAATTATTTTGAAAATATTATATTCACGAAACATATTATGGTAAAAAAGAGTGTCTGTGATTAAAAAAAATGTAAAGGCTGCAACTAGGGCTTATACAAAAACCGACTTTTGAAAAAAGCAGTTTTCGAATGTCAATATTGTTTTAAAACCGGTTTTACCCGGTTTTCGAAGTTTCACAAAAAACGGATAATTCGATTAAAATAGCATAAAAAAGTTTGAAATTCTTTTTTATTTTGTTTATACAAAATAATACACAACAAGAAATTATTTGGTGTTACTCTTCAGAAAATATGATTTAAGAAAACACAAAACGTCTATTGATCAATCTCTCAGTGATGATCTAATTTTAGTAACAAAATTTCCTGATATCGAAAATACACTTTCGCTGGGAAATGATGAGGGGCAAATGGTCCTTAAGGCATGAAATGAAAGATCCATTTTTTTTTGTCCTTTGTTTGTAGACTCGTATATGGAAAATTCGGCATTAGTGTTTTAATTTGAAGTTTTTTTTGTGGTTCCTCAAGTAATCAATCTATTGATTTCTCCATGATTTTTTTAAGAGTAATTCTCTGCAATATTTAAAACCGGTTACGAAGTTGAAAAAAACCAGTTTTCGAATCTTGGAAATTAAGCTTAAAAACCGACAAGCCATAGGCTGAAACGTGTTGCATTGCGGAAAATGAATTAAAATTTTACTAAAAAACAATTTACTTTATTAGAATATTTACATAAAATGCAATTTATTCCAAATTTTCTAATCTCCAATAATATGCTATATGTGTATGAACTATGCCACTGTATAAAAAACCTAATCAATGTAAAAATATTAGCCAGTTACAGTATCCACAAGAAAACAAATACAACTAGTCAACGTGTACATTAAATACACATACATATTAAAAAAAAATACAAACCAAATATTATGTGTGCACTCAAAGCGCTTTCAGCCACTTTTCACTGATATGTACGCGCAATCACGCAGTTTTTGTGTTTTATTGAAATCTGACATTTAACATTTCAACGTCTTGTTGTCGTTCTCGCCTTCTTTCTATTCAAAATATTGAACTTAACTTAATCCAAAACGTAATGTCATTTCTACACTGTCGTTAGTGAGTTTATATACGCACTAGTTAGTTCACAGATTGACCAATAAAAAAATATTATTGCATGAAGACTTTTGAATGTATATTTTGACGAGATTTCACATTATATAGATTTTAATTTTAAAAATTGAAATATCATTATTTAATATTAGCTTTTACAAAATACCTGTTATTAGTTTGCTATTGGAATTAAGTGACAGTAAATTTGAGTTCATCTGTGCATTTGGATATCCGGTAATATTAAATTTCGAGTCGTCAATGACAAAGAAAATGGAAGTGTACAACAATTGAAAGATTCAAATTTGATATTGTAATTCTATCAAGCACACTCAGTTGATTTTTATGTCTGTGACACACATCGCATCACTGCTGAATTCGTATCGCACATACATAAGGAGAGTGTGTGTGTGTTAAATAAATAAAGACAGGTGACACAGCCACCTATTGAATATAATACTAATTTATTTATTCAGAGCTTATTAAAAGATAGGTGATTTTTTTGTTTGAAAAATATTTTTATCTGTAAAAACACGATTTGTATTCTACTTTTAAAATACAATTTCCGGTAAAACCACCCCCACACGCATTTGTCTGCTTGTGGATTCAGAAACAACTTTGTAAATATCTTAACTTTAAACAGTTGAACAATCAGAATAAAAAGAAGAAAACAAAGAAAAGTTTAATTGAAATGTAAAAGATTTTTTAAAATTGAAACGATTTCCTATTTAATTAAAATTGATAAAATTCTTTTATAAATAATATTATTCAAATACACTTCTATAAGAATCAAAAATCTTTCACGAATTCACAGCCTAAAAAAATAATTCTTTCGTCTGAATAGAGCCATTTGTTTTCAGACCTACATTATCTACACTTATAGCTCTTGCAACTGACACTTTAGAATATCATGATTTCAGTAACGTTGATCATTGTTATCAATGACACATAATATTATGTTGACAGCACTTTTGCAGAAAACTTCATCGAGGAATGTTTTAAAGTACAGTATTAAAATTCAAGTCAAGAAACGGTGCTTTTAGATTTAAATAAAGCACTTGATTTCTTCACTTATTTTGCTGAGGAATAACAAAGTGTATTTCCTATATAAATATACTATTAAATTATATCTTTCAATGCTCAGCTTCAATATAAAAGCATATCCAAGGTGTTAGAGAGAGAAATAGAAGAGGAGTATGTTAATGAAACGATCTGCTGAATGAGCTTTATTGGGAAAGTGGGTGAAAGTATTTATAGAGACATTTCCCACGCTTGAACAATGGATGGGTCACTGACTGTTTTCGCAAATTATTATTCGGATGTAATGTTATTGTAAGCTTTCATTTGAAGTTTCATATATTTTTAACAGATGAACTCATAATATATCATTTCTACGGAAGTGGATGATGGATGAAAATATAACAAAAATCAATATAAACCATTGCTTAAATGTTTCTATATTGATAATTCAAACAAATGATACGATGTAAACAAAACATGCAATTAAAAATTTAAGATATGATATTTTGACTTTGTGCAAATATCGACTGTGGAAAAGAAAAATTACGTAACCTACAGTTTTTTCAAAACAGCTTTTTTCGATAATTACAATGTACACAACTTGATACACGTTCTATCAAAAGGAAGTAAACTGAAAATGCCGAATTAGTATCTAAATTTAACTTTTAAGTTTGAAAAAAGATGGGTCTGTCAAAATTGCAAACAGTAAAATACACTTAAAAAAAGCTTATTCTTGAATAATTTATTAAAAAATTATTAGAATATTTCAAATAAACACCGGCTTACAAGTCTTCTTGCACATTAAGTTTGTGTATATTACGTAATTTGCATATGACCCAAAATCATCATAACAGGTTTTTTGCGTTTCTTGTGAAATTTGGTATGTGTGGGTTACGTCCTTTTTCCTTTCCACAGTCGATATGTACAATCTTGAAAAATGACACAAGTAACATGTTTTAAAAACCTTCTCCAGGGTTTAATGAAAAATCTTGGTGAATTATGAATTAAAATAATACAATATTTAGTTAAAAATGCTCCCAGTGAGAATTTTTTTTCGTGATTATCTGAAAAGAGTACAATGATTTTTTGAAAATAAATGAGATAAAATACAAATTACATTACTTTAATTATGTTCTTCGAGAATATATTTTAAGATTTATTTAATAAGTCTGTTAAAGGGATTTAATAAATAATAAGAAAATGACTAATTGCAAAGATTTTTCGGTAATAGAGGAGAGGTGAACTAAAAGTACTGATATATCAACTAGCTTAAAAACAAAGGTAGAAAAGGCGTTGCGGAAAAGCTAAAACGAAGCTTTCCTGGCTGAGATATATCCGGTACTGTATCAACTGTGTGAAGTGGTAATTGTTGTTCCACATGGTCTGAAGCTAAGATTCTCCCCTTACATACCAAATGTGTATCAGAACAAAAATAAAAGAAACGACAAATGATTTTCACATGAAGATAATTGTTAAATAAGTGAATTAAGAATTTTAATCAAGTTGGTTCTATCACGACCACTGATTTTTTATTCATCTTCCATAACCCAATAATAACTATAAAAGCTTACAAATTAACCTATAATGATTTTAAACTGATGCGAAGTTGCATGGAAACGATATGTATGCCACGAACTACTGTGCTTCAACAAAGAAAACATAACATGTGTCTTTTGGCACATCTCTTTTAAGAAGGAAAGAGTAAAGAAAGGTTTATTATTAACATAAGCAGCTATGGTCAGTATTAAATATAAACCACGCTTGATTGTGTAAAAAACATGTTAAAATATTTTACACCATGATTAATTTAAAGCATGACGAATGTCCGGGTTCTATGGCGCAGCGGTTAGCGTTGTAGGCTTCCGTACCGGATCTCACGGGCTCGAGTCCCAGTACGACCAGCATTTTTTCGATCGATTTATCGACTTCTGTTCGAAGACATGGGTGTTTGTGATGTATAAAAATTCAATCTCATCCTTTCCGATCTTTGAATAATTGGGCGTAGTGAGAGCGATTAGTTAATCAAATCTTCTTTCTATCCCTACAACTCTCTTTGAAAAAAGAGGTTGAGTAACAAACAGTTTTCGAAGAAAAACTTCTGTTGAGATACCTCCATTAGGAGACTATATGCTCTACACTAGGAGCGGACTTTAAAATATTATGTTATTATTTCCTTCATAAAAAAACAAAATTTTAAATAATTTAACTTAAAGCATGAATAATGTCATATGTTGCCGAATTTCATCTCATATATTTTATCAACAATATAATTTTTTTACGAAGTTTTTCAAGGTTATATGCATATATATTTTATCTGCATATTACCTGGTTTACTGGCATATATATTTTACCTGTGTCTTTATTATGCATAAATACCCCACACATTTAATCGAACATAAAATGGATTTTCGAACATGTTATGACTTGAAAATATATCAGAACAGTAATATTAAAATCATTCGTACTTAAACAAGCATTTGTGAAAGTAAGATTGTCTGAGAATGCCTCTGAAAGAAGCGAAACACATGTCACAGTGTGTAGAACAATACGTGAAATAATCTAAGTCAGTGGTTTCCAACCTTTATGTCATTGCGCCTCCCTTTGAAGAAAAAAATATCTTCGCGCCTCCCCATTCTCTTTTTCATATAGTAATAAAGACAAGTCTTAAAGGGTAAATAAATATTTTGAACTGTCCTCGCCTCCCTTAGCAGTAGTCCACACCTCCCAGGTTGGAAATCGCTGATCTAAGTTATTATATATTTTATATCAATAATATCCTTGTGAGAATCTTTTAAAAAGTGACAAAAATATGACCATACAAATAAAAATAGCAACATGTTCAACGCTACCAAAATCACGTCTGTATAATTTAAAGTAGAATTATATTAGACTTTTCACAAAAGTATTCACACACGCTTTTGACTACAATGACATGTCTGAATAATAGTTAGCAGGCGTATTATGCAGATGGTTTCGCAGTCACCTGCCAGCTTAGGGGTTAGTAAAGATTTACACTGCGAAAAATTCAATTTCAATTGTCGCGAGGTAGGCCCCTGGAATGGCAAACACACGCGGGTCGCCCACTCTGACCCAGAACCAAATCTTTGCACGCAGCTTATGTATGATCATTGATCAGGTAGTATGTAGAAGGATACATTTATTTTATGATTCTATCTGTGGTAAGTTCAGGTGTAAAGTGAATATTTAAAAATAAGTAATATTTCAACTGAATATTTATGTACAATATAATATGAGTTAACTGGACATTTTAGTTAATAATACATACTAAGCCGCCTGTGTGGTCGAGTGGTCAACGTCGCTGGCTACCGCTACGGAGGTCACGGGTTCGAATCCCAGTACTGGCAGTTTCTTAAATTGATTTTTCAATCGATTTACGAATTTCTGTCCGAAGGCATGGATGTATGTGATGTCCTGAATTTCCCTCTCCCACCCATCCTATCCTATGAACGGGGCGTATCGAGAGCGATTAGTTAACCACTAGTCTTGTCCTAGCCCTTTACTTCTCAAAATGAGTAACAAGCAGTTCTCGTAGAAAAAAATCTGTTAAGATAAACTCCATTAAGAGTCCATATGCTCCAGATTGGGAGCGGACATGGTAAAAAAAATAAAAATACTATCTGAATCATGTCTGGTTGTAAGTTGGTCTGACAACCTCTCCTTGGAAGTTTGAGTTAAGACATAATTGATAGTTAGTCAATAGTTCATTTTACGTCCTGTTTAATGATCAAATATCGCCGGTGAAGAAGCAACAAAAATTATATTTAGACACTTTTAATATCGACTGTGAAAAGGAAAAAGGACGAAACCCACACATAGCAAATTTTACAGAAGACACAAAAAACGTTTTTTGATGATTTTGGGCCATATGAAAATTAAGAAATATACACAACCTCGAAGTGCACGGAGACTTCTAAGCTGGTGTTTAATTGACATAATCTAATATTATTTCAAGAATTTGTCTAGGAAAAACCTTTATTTCAGTCGTTTTTTATTGGATAAATTTTTTACAAGGTCATCTTTTTCAAAATTAAAAGCTAAATTTAGATATTAATTAAGCATTTGCAGCTTACATACTTTTGATAGAACGTGTATCAAGTTTGATACATTGTGATTAACGATAAAAAGCTGTTTTAAAAAATCTGTGGGTAACGTCCTTTTTCCTTTCCACAGTCGATATATATGGACCCGTATTAGGCAGAAAATCGTAACCGAAAGTTTATAAATTTGATAGGAAAAGGTTTTTTTTTAATTACTCTCGTACTAAGTTCGATAAAGAAATTTCTTAAATAATGGTCAATGCTTTTCCTGACTACTTTTAGCTCAGTAGAACAATGTATCTTAACCGGGGTCTACGTGGAACAAACGATTAGAACACTAAAATGCACAGGCCCTAAAAAAGATCAGGCTAATGAGATAACGTTCTGAAATTTTTGTCACAGACTCCTTAGACATATTGGCGGTATCTAAAAAATATTGGTTTAAAATGCTTTTTACATAATTGTGTCGTTTAAGCTCTTTATCTCTGTCTATTGTATTGATATGACTACACTTTACTTTTTTTTTATTATTTATTTTTATCCATGTCCGCTCACAATGTGGAGCAAATAGCCTTATAATGGAAGTATCTCAACAGAAGTTTTTTTCTAGAAGAACTGTTTGTTACTCAGTCACTTAACTTCTCTTTTTTCAAAGAGAGTAAGTAGTAGGGTTAGAACTAGTGGTTAACTAATCGCTCTCATGACGCCCAGTTATTAAAGGATCGGAGGGTAGGAGGGACAGCGACGTTACGTACAACATTATTATGTCGATTATACAATTTATTAGCAATCGGTAAAGTGTTTAAGTATTTTACTGTATATATTATATATTTCGTTCAGTGATTTAGTGGTTAAATTGACGTCATTATACCATTATAAATACTAGTCGATATGGTAACCATTTGTGTAATCAAAAATAAAAGAAAATTATATATTATAAACGTATTGTATGGGAGCTTAATCACGGATATATTTAATCCTAAAAAGGTCACTTAACGTTGTCTGTGTCGTATTAAAAATGTGAATCCTAAATACAGTGTCAGTATTAATTTCGAGTGAAAATACCTTTGTGGAGTTTTTCTATATTTAGACATTTTTTACGCATCGTGCTTTAAATGGTTTTACGCTTGATAGAGTTTTCTCACTGCTTTATGCCTTTTCTGTTACCAGTCGCGAAAATTTAAAGCATGCTATGTAGGTAAAATCGGTCTACACATAAATTTGATGTTCGATCCCATATTGAAAAGGGTGGGCGAAACGATTTAACCTCAACAATACCCTCTTCTGAGTTCTTCCCCCATTCCCGTGAAGTGCGTATGTGAGAATGTCAAAACTTGTCGGGAATCCCATAATCGATCATAAGATTAAAAGCGCGAACAAAATCTTGTCGATGAATTCGCATGAAAAACGAATTTTGAAATTTGATTAGGAAACGGAATAATATCATTGGTAAAATGATTGAATAAGGATCCTTGTTATAGTTTTTAAATTTTCGTATTTTCAAAATAATCGCTATATTAGATGGCTTTGAGAATGTTATAACATACAAGTTTTGTGTATCTAAGTGGCTCAAAGCGTCATGAAAATGTTGGGTTAATCCAGCATATATTATATCCAATTAATTTCACTGTCTTATTATTTATGTTACATAATTATGTCTAGTCCAACCAAATAACATTAAACAACTATTTTTAATTGAATCTATTGTTTTCTACTGACTAAAAAACAGGTCACCAATTTACTAGCATCATATTATAAAAATAACCACTGAAACATACTTATGATTGTGATGATATATGTATATTTTAATAATGAAACAACTAGCAGTTTAGTAAAATAAAAAGATATAAATATTTTGGTTACACAGTTGTTAACCCATAACAAGCCATAATAAATAATTACGTTATCCGCCGTGCAGTCGTCTCAGCCGCAGTTTTTAATTGATTTGTATTTAAAGCTATTTTAAAAGTTAAAAAAGATTTTAAAAAATGTGTTTATGCTTGGAAATAAATCTTTGGTATCATTGTTACTTTGATTTTATTTTAAATGCTTCAATCAACACATACAGACATTAACAGTAAACTATTTTTTCTATGAATACGTAAAATGATGAATACTATGAAGTATTGAATGTTTTAATGGCTCTAACCGACTTTGCCTGCTGCATGGATATGCAAGTGTTAATATGATAAACCAATACGACAGAAGGATTAACCTAGCATGCCACTTAAGGTGACTGCTTGGCTACAAGAAAGGAAAGCGCTTACAAACAACACGTAGGGTTGTGAGCGTTATCGTCACAGTTGCTAAGAAACTGACTTACTCAATAAAGATTTGGACACAAACAAACGGGGATATGACAAAATATATTATATATCTGCTAGCTGACGTAGGGGAATTTATTTTTCGCATTCAGTAACATTTTTAAGAGCTCGAATTTTCAAAAATAAACATTTGATATTAAATTTTCCATTGTTATTTTTGATTTGAATGAGTGTCAGTGATGTTTTTATCATATTCAAAAACTAAACGGAACATAAATAAAGTGACAATTTACTAATTGTACTTTTGTAACAAAATCTTTTTGTTATTTTTCTTTCTAAAAAAGTGATTGAAGCATTGCAATGGGAATATTCAATGGACCAGACAGTATTAAAAATAAAGTATGTATATATTATAAGAATATGTAAAAAGAAAAAAGCTCAACTGACCGTTGTCAGTAAAAATGGCACAAAATTATATTTATATTAAAATTGATATAATATTTTAATAAATCATTGAACATACAGTATGATACCTTAATTTTCGAGAGGCCTAACCAACGAGTTGAGTCGTTTTTCGGTCAATTCTTTCATTAGATTATAAGTGAGCTTTGTAAGAAAAGTGCATACTCTTGTATAGTTGGATGAAAGATTTTTAAAATGCTCACTATAGAGTATTTTGAGGGACTGAAGGAAGATAAATAAAAAAAGCAACAGTCACAGCAGCATAAAATAATTTTGCAGGAAATTGGTACCAAAGTAGAATTAGACGTAGCAGAAGTGAGATAAAGAATACTTTAGAATTCTGGCAAAGACACAGTTTATTGCTAAAAAAAAACACAGAAAAAGTTGCAACTGGTCGTGCATCAAAGCTATTTAATGATACTTGTCTACATATTGTAGTTTCCAAAAAAATCTATGAAGGAAGATGAAACAAACCTCCCTGAAGAGGTTTTTTATTAAAGCTCTACCAAAACGCCAAATATGAGTGTTTCTTAAAGTTTTAATCAGCACATACATGTCTGTTATTTTATTAATGATTCTAATATAAAATAAATCATTTCAGAAAAGGTATTTTGTTTTAGATTTAGAACAGATTAATAAAATATCTATGAAAATTATATGATTTGACTAACAAGTTCAGTTACTGAACGAATCAAACTCGTTTGTCAAGGTATCACCTTATATTAAAATGAATAATTATATTTATTTATACCCACATACTTCAGTTATAAATAAAGATTTACATGTTTACTGAAACGTTTGAACCATTCAACTGAAATCGCATTAACAGGACGGCTCACAAATAATACTTTCATAAGAAAAGGTAGCACTGCTCATGCAAATAATTTTTCGTCAATCATTATCTGTCGTATATGCTGAAGTGTTCAACGTCATTGTCTTCAGTTCAGATGCTCAGGGGCTTGAGTCCCATCACAGACATTTTCATAAATTGATTTTTCAATATTTATTTATAGATTTATGTAATTTCCTCTCAAACTTCTGGTCACAAACACAAGGTGTTGCCAGAACGTTTAGTTTACTGTTAACCAATAATCCTGTGTAAGACCTATCCTTTTATATCCTGTCTTAAAAAAATTGAAATTAATCAACTTCTCGTAGAAAAGTCTTTTATGATAAATTTCACTAAGTATGTATCTAACAATTATGAATGAACATGGTGAAAAATTAGTTACACAAATGTAATTTCTTAATATTTTTTTTATTAAAAGCATAATTTATTTTTTGTTGCTATATTTAAAATAATGTTTCAATGGTTTTGTTTTTAGAAATAAACGAAAACGCGTATGATAAACGAAAAAATTGAAATTTTATATACATATATAAGAATATGAACCTTAAGGTTTTCATTTTCTTTTATGTATTTAAAGTTTTTTTGCATAAATGCGTGATAGGTTACAGTGAATTATAAACACGTGTATTTTTTAATACTGTACGGTTTACGATAACAGATGATACTCCAACACATTTTAATGTTTGTACACAGTGATCGATTTTAATATCATAGTAAGAACTTTTTCAGATATTGGTAGTTATATTGACGTGTGAAGTTAGGTAAGTGAAAAAATAGATTGTTAAGTGATTTTGGTTACGGAGTTTGTAAACACAGGTGTCAAATTGACGGCATGGTGTAGCCAAAACAAAGGTCCCCACAGGTGTTTGCGAGTGTCAGTTTCCGAGAGCGCAGTCGCGTGGTCTTTCAAGCTCTGGTAGAAGTCTTGCTGCCCCAGTTGACTCACAGTCCTCAGTGGCCGGTTGCCCGCTCGCAAAGAGGCACGCCGGCTCCAGACGACGCGACTCCCTACCTCATCAACTTTCCCGCGTTTCTTGGCGTAACTTTTACAGTATCGAAAAAACCTTCATGACGGTATCTGTCATTGTGAAATTCAGTCGAAAAAAGTTTTTTTCTTTATATGCACTATTACTGTTAATTGTACGGTATAATTATTGCATTTATAGCCCTGTAGAATGACGGTAAATTAAAATTTTAAATTCCCAAATATTAAAATTTATTTTCAGTGAAAATTAAAAAAAAAAGCTAATAAAAATATTGTATTTGTGATGCCATAAACATATCTTACACTAAAGGTAGGAAGGAATTAACAAAAAAAAACTTCAAGTTATTAGAAAGCTAGATAATAGTTATGAAATTATTTCACAGTATTTAGAATACAATAGATTTACACGGTATCCATGAACGAAACATAATGTATGACGTAGAAAATAAAAACGTACATTTTAGATTTTTTTTTTATAAAAAGGGTTAGAAAAATTATGAAATATTCGAAGAAAATAAGCCAAAATTGTTACTATTAAATTAAAGATTGTTTTAAATTTATATTTTTATAGGACTTTTAAATTCTATAAGGTCTGTAAAATATGTCAACTTTTTACAAAAGATATTTTATTCAAAATATTAAAAACAAATCAAAACACAAAAGATTGAGAATCTTGCTTTAATTGATTTAATATGAATATAATTTATGAACAATACAATAATATATCAGACAGTTAACAGCCGTTATATTATATTTGTAAATTGATAATATTTTAACAACTTGATAAATAATATCACTAAATAACAATATTTTTTTATAAACGAGGTGGATTTAGAATTATAACCAAAGATATTAAAGATAGTATATAATAAAGGAATTGCATTTTCCATTAAGGAACTCGGAACGAGACGCAATGCAAATTATTCATCGTACTCGGATATCTAAGAGAAAACGTGTTTTCAAAGATGTGATCATGACAATATCTGAAATACTACGCTTCTACTAGATTAATTCGACTTATTTTCTTGTAAATTCTTGGTAAGTAAGCATGTTTTAATCATACCAGCAAAACAAACTATTATATAACCCTTTTTGTATTTCTATAAATAAACATTAAAAAATCGACATTTAAAATTTAACCGACGCCAAACAAAAAATATAATATTATCGACTAAACAATACGAAAAAGTAGTGGAGATAATTTTAAATAAGATAATAATAAACACAGATGACACGTCAAGATATAATTGTTTGATATTCAAAGAAAGGATTGTTTTTAACGTTACATTGGATAAAATAAATAGGTTAAAGTTCAATTTAAAAAGATTGAAATCAATAAATTTGTTGCAAACGAACGTTCCATTAATAAATTAAAAATACTAATATTACTTTTCGTTGAATTAATGCCATTTATTTAAAATTAAAACTCTCCGTGCATATTGCAGCTATTTCATCACTTTGTATTATAAAAGTGCATATTTAACTTTGACATAAGAAATTTCCAACAAATCGATTGATCTGATTCTGAAATATTTTGTATTATACTGTAACATATTTGTATACAATATATAGAAATATGTACTTACTGTTCACTGAATTAATATTTGTAAATTATGAGCCCTTTTTTATATAATTTTGAATGAAACATAAGGAGATATAGTGTAATAATACATATCGATTGTGGAAAGGCAAAATACGCAACCCACAGTTTTAACAGTTTTTTCGATAATCACAATATATACAACTTGGTACACGTATGTATGCTGCAAGTGCCGAATCAGTATATAAATTTAGCTTTTAAGTTTAAAATGAAGGACTTGGGAAAATTGCCAAAAAAATACGTTATTCTTAAGCAATTTATTAAACTAATATTATATGTAGTCAATTAAACAACAGTTTATCACTCTCCATGCACTTCAAATAATAGTATATTTCATAATTTGTCTTAGGCCCGAAATCATCAAAAAACATTCTTTTGCCTTTCCACAGTCGAATAAAAATAAAATGTTGAAATATCATTTATATTTTTCATGTAAATATTATTTTTACTACATTTTAAATAATTATGTAATAAGGCGTATCTATCTAGTTTTAAAAGTAAATTATTTGTCTCTTTATAATCAAGTACATGAGTACACTTTCAATAAACGAACGAAATAAGTTTTGCTTTCATTAAACCAGTTGGCTAAATTAACAAAATAATGACATTTCAAAAGAGTTACATGGTAAATAATTTACATTAAAGAATGTCAAAATCTTATTTACGGTAAAATAAGTCAGTGATAACTTTTAATCTTGTTAAATCATTTTGTAGAATATTTTATGGAAATATAATATTTGTACAATATGCAGATGAAACTTTCAATTTCAACTTGCTTAATGGTTTTGATTTAATTAATCTTAATAATTATTATGGTAAGTTATTAATAATTAAGTATTAAATCGAAGTTAAGCTCATTGAAATAATTTTTCATTACTAAATAGTTGATTTTTGCATTAAAGTAACTGATTATCAAGGATATAATACATTTGAGATAAAAAATCATATTTATAAATGAAATGAAATGTATTTATGAAATCGATTTGTAGATAGGTAATAAATTTTATCGATGATATTAAATGCACCTTCGAAGGAAACGACAAAACCATTGTATTCGGATGATGAAATGAAATTTTTCAATAAAATGCTCGGTGAAATTAAAGTGTACGATTTACAGGATTTATAATAGATATAAAAAAAACTGATTGAATTTTATGATTACGTTATGAAGTGTTTGAAATAAAATATATTCTCACTATTGGATGAAACTTGGCAATGAAATTAGATCTAGAAAAATTGTTGAATATTTAAATCTACATTTCGGATCTCTAACGAATATGATATGATATATTTTTAAGTACAGATTTTTAAAATAATAAATTACCATTCAATTAGCTGATAATTACGACATTGTAAAATTCGATTAAATTTAAAAATATTAATAATACATAGTTTTAAAGAAAACGCAGTGGTTAAACCACTTTCACGGGTCGCTACCAAGAGCTCACAAAAAAAACAGTCACAGTAATCGATAGCAATTTTTTTGTTTAAGCCCAGAAAACCCCAGTAAATTTTGGAAAGAAATATGACACATGCTCTAGATATCTCAAGCGATGAAAGAGATGTTGTACCAAACGTGCGTAAACGGATTCGTACATATATTGATTGTCTGATAATGATAGTGGATAATCGGTGATACGATTTAATATTTATTTTTAATAAAACTAAAATAAAACCAAAATACATCGATAATGAATTTTGATATCCTGAATTGATTTTTATACAAGCACACCTATCATTATTTTTTATTTTAATATACTGTTTTAGCTATGTCTACACGGTATTGCGTGAAACGTATCCATCGTGTATAAAGAGACGTCAGTGTATTATATATTAACAAGCGGGGTGTAATGATAAACGATTTTTCTCATATTGTATTAAAAATTGAGCTCTGATAATTTCGTGTCATTTCAATAAGAGTTATGATGTTACAACGGATTTTTTTAACTGTATAAAAAGAACTATTTCTTAAAGAAATTAGACTATTAATGTAATATTTGTCACAGAAAAATTAAGCTATTAAGGATTGCAATACCGATATCACCTAAACCGGGTTTCCGGTATTAATGGTGTTTTCTATGTTGAATTGAAATGTATAATAATCATCACATACTTTAGATGGATTCGACGGTTAATTTGTGGAAGTTCATTTAAATATAAAAAAAACTTACATTATTCCACGTATTGTGCTACAAACTTTTTTTTATTAAATAATATCTTAAGTAAGATAGGTTGTTCGCCACTGCTAAATTTATTTTCCAATGGTTTGACCCCTTCCTAATTGATACAACTCATTAGTTAATCATTTCTTAACGTAATTGTCATTTGTATTACCATTATTGTTTGTTAGTTTTTCTATCATCCCCTCCGTGGCTCCCGTTTTATTTTGTTTGTATTTTTATAATATATCAGAACAGTAAAATTAAAATCGTTCGTTCTTAAACAAGCATTTGTGAAAGTGAGATCGTCTGAGGATGCCTCTGAATGAAGCAAAACACGTGGCACAGTTTGTAGTACAATACGTGGAATAATCTAAGTTATTTTATATTAATCATCACATATTTCAATAAAAATTTTCTCCATGAGTGAAACTACTATTTCGAATCTGATAAGAGCTGTAGCAGTGACGCCATCATGAATTAGTGAGTCTTTCAATAATGTAAAATCATTTATTTTAAATTAATAAGTTACTGTAAGTTATTTGTGAAAATCACCTTGTAATGATTATAATATATTTATTTAATGAAAGCATTCTATATTAAATATCGAAGAAGGTAACGAGTTTGATTTACACACCCTATGTTGCGATTTCAGTTGGCCGTTTTTTGCTATATTTCAACTTTTTTTGTAATTCCAGTAATGGTATTTGCAACACTGGTTTTTTATATGAAATGCCGGAACTGATATATTCGTCCGGTATTGGAATCCCTAATTTCTGTGATAAGAGTACATAATACAGTCTGTATTAGAATCACGAAACTGTTATCTTTTGATTTGGAAGTCAGCGAAAAAAAATGTTTCTTTATACTATTTAACCATTGTTTTTGTCAATCACTTGCGTAGAAATATATCAAAGACGGATATATATAATTAGAAATTTAGAATTGAATGACGCAAGCGTTGATGTAGTTTTTACAATCATTTAGACATCTGACGTGGATTATTGAGTTTTTAATCCTCCTCTTATCACAATTTTTATTGTGAAACTGTGATTTGATCCGTGATTGAACAGGTATTTTGTGACGTGCATTGGTAGTTATGACTTGATTCATCATAAAACAGTTTTGTTAACCACTTGAATACCAAGCGGACACCGGTGTCCGGAACGTATGCAAGCCAACACGAATGTCCAAGACATTTAAAAAATCAAATACTTGGTATTACAATAGAATATAAGCAATAGTTTGATGAATATGTGTATTTCTATCTATACAATATAGGTTTTAAAAATATCAAATTCGAGTGTATATTAGGCAAAATTATTTTTATCAAAAACACGCAGTATCTCTGGGACGTATTAATGATTTATTTGCGCGGTATTCAAGCGGTTAAATCTATATGGAACATCTTTTTAAATTAGAGTTTGATTTTTTTTCGATTGAAAACATTGAACCAATAAATGTTTTTTTATATCTACATTTTTCCTACTCCATTTATATAGTGAAAACGAAAAGGTTCTAAGTTTTCAAGCCAATTTATTTTTAGAGAACAAGTCTTCATATTCCGTTTTAGTGTGTATTTTAAAGTAAGTAGTATTAATCACTTTGTCAATACGGGGGATTAGAGCGAAAATACAAAAACTATATATATTTTATCATCCAGTACAAGGTTTCCTAACCATAATTGTGCAATGTAACATCGGTTTCGTAAAATTGAAAATTTGAAGATATTCGACGTTTTGAACATTAGTGAAAACATATCATAACTCGATTTTTAAATTTGAAATATAAAATGCTTAAATGTGTTGCAGCGTATATTCAAATTCCAAATTTTCGCGGAACATCTAATAAGGTCCCACGGAACATAGTTTGGGAAGCCCTGGTTTAGTACATATTTAATCTTATTAAGTATTACAGTATGTACTATATTTTTTCATAACACCTTTATAATAAAAGCATACGTCACAACTATTTTTTTGCCATTAAATACAATATGCCTTAAATACAAAATTACTTAGACAAAACTGTTTTTGCGCTGTAGCAAAAAAAAAAAAACATATTTTCGTCTTTGCCATAGTGCAGACAATTTGTGATAAAAATGCTTAAAATGATTTAAAAAATACATTTTTTCAGCGCGTTAAAGTTAAACCACGTATAACGGGGGATGTGTAAGAACATTTTTTTTGTTATATTGACCTTTCATTTAAAAAACAGCTTTTCTTTATTTTGTGTTTTTTTTAAATCCATGTCCGCTGCCATGTGTGGAGTATATGGCCTCCTAATGGAAGTATCTCAACAGAAGTGTGTTACTCAGTCGCTCAACCTCTCTTTATCAAGAGAGTACTAAGGAAAGAAGGAAAAGGCCAGAACAGGATTGGTGGTTAACTAATTGCTCTCACTACGCCCTAGTTATTAAAGGATTGTAAATGGAGGTAGGGAATTTTTAAACATCACAAACACTCATGCCTTCGAACAGAAATCGAAAAAATTCTGTTTGTACTAGGGATCGAACCCATGAGATCTGACACGGAAGCCCACACCGCTAACCGCTGCGCCATAAGACCTGGCAACTTTTTTAAATTTCATTTTATATATTTAATGTTAAAATTATTAAATGTGTGGCATTATAAAGATTACTTATTTTTTTTTAAAAATTCACAAAAAATAATACGCTTAGCATATTAAGTCATGTTTCGTTATGTTTATATTAAAAATTTTGATATTGTAGTTTATACACGGCTGAAGCATTTTGAATAGAAAAAAAATGATTGAAGATTGACATAAAACAGACAGGAATTTCAGTCAACGGATCTTTACAATAATATGTCTGTAACTTAAATACGGAAGATTCTTAGCGGCGGAATGTCTTATTCTTTCAGATTTTTGAGGAATCTAGATTTATTTTCGTAACGTTAATATAAGATAAATTAGATAGTTATTGAATTGAATTGATGTTTTCTTTATAGTTTGATAAGTAAACATCGTATGTTTATTTTATAACAGAATTCCGATTAAAATAAATATCTGGAGTATGATATTATTATATAATATATAATATCGACAAAAGGCAAAAAGATGTAACCCACACAATATCGATTTTGCAGGAGCTTAAATTTTTTTTTCGATGATTTTTGGCTAAAGTCAATAAATGTATAATATAACATTGAAGTGCAAAAATTTTATTAAGATAACATAATATTATATATTAGCCGCCTGTGTGGTCGAGTGGTCAGCGTCTTTGGCTTCGGTTACGGAGGTCATGAGTTCGAATCCTAGTACGGACAGTTTTATAAATTTATTTTTCAATCGATTTATGAATTTCCGTTCGAAGGCATGGAATACATCCATAACAAACAGTTCTCTTAGAAACACTTCTGTTGAAATGAACAACATCAGGAGTTCATATGCTACACATTGGGAACTGGCTAGGAAAAAAAATATTAACCTCCGTTTAAATAATTTTTTGAGGTCGCAATTTTCATAGGCCCTTATTTTTTCAAACTAGAAAGCTAAATTAAGATACTAATTTGGCATTTTCAATTTATACCCTTTTGATAGAACGTGTAATAAGATGTATTACATAATGATTATTTAAAATAAGATATTTTGAAAAACTGTCGATATCATAGTCATATTTAAAATAAATTATTATTTAGATAATCAAAATAATATTGAATTATTTTAAACACCAAGAGAGTTCATTTATTGAAATAACAGTTAATCCACAGCGATCATATTTATTACAAGTGAAAAATATGTAAAATATTTTTCTTTTACCATGTCCGCCCTCAATGCGGATTATATAGACTCATCATGTGGTTCATCTCAACAGGATTATTATACAAGTACTGCTTGTTACTCAGTTTCTTAATCTCTCTTTTTCGAAGAGACTGTGGTACAGAAGGATAAGGTTAGGGCAAGACTAACGGTTAGGTAATCGCTCTCGCTACGACCCATTTTTAGAGACGGATGGTAGGAGAGAATTTCAAGCATCACAGAAAAACAAATTATAAAAATAATTTTAATATATTATCACGTGGTATAAAGATTACAACGTTTATTTTTTTAAATAGTGTGAAAAATGATGTAGGATAATAAAAAGTGACAATAAGTATAATTGCATACCAAGCTTAAATTGTAATACACTAGAATTATAACCAGTGGTGTAGTGGGGCCAGGTCGGCGACCTGGCACCTGAAAATTAGCCCTACCACCTTTTTGATTAGTAACTTTTAATTTTCAAGTACATGCATGTATTCAAAATACTGTTCATAACATTCAAAAGCATCATATCAAAATTGATCTATCTGAGTGTCTGATCTTTGTTATTTGTTTGGTTTATTTGAAAGTTTTTGTATTTTTATCATCAAATGCATCGTACAAGAAGTGAGCACATTTTTTAAACAAATGATTGCGTATTTTTTTTATTGTTTTAATTGTTAAAGGTTGTGGTTTTTTTAAAAATCGAACGGATACAAAAAAACAAAAAAAGGGAAGAAATCAATGACCGACCTGGTACCTGTTTTTTTACTACTACACAACTGATAATAACCCAAGAATAATGTTTTATATAAATTCTAAAATAAATCAAATTTCTTTGTGAGGCAATATATTTTACACAATTGATTAAAAAGACTAACGAATCTTTCTTACATGACAATAAACAAAAGTAAAAACAGCAATCGTTGGAAATTATTTGAGAAAAATATTCAACATCAAATATCTTGTTTTCAAATAAGCTTAACAACATAAAAAGGTGTATAATAGGAATTTTATATCGAATAATATCAATATCATGAATATATTTGAAATTTTTCTCTTTAACTTTGTGACATAATTTTTCTATTTTTACATTTAATACTTAAGTATATATAATTTAAGATTTTCAATGTATAAACTAGTTCGTCTAAAATAGACAATATATAAATAAAGAATTAACCATTTTATGTCGACTGCTTCATACTTCATGCTTCATACTCTTGCTTCCAGAATATCGCAATATTAATCATCTATTGATGGGGAAATTTCAATTGCTAAAGTTCACCTCAAGTAAGAAAAAAATAAGTCTAGAATAAATAAATTAAATATTATATTTTTTACTGAAAAAAAAGAATTTTAGAAATGAAAAATGGATTAAAAAAGGAAAATGCACTATCATTATCAATTCATCGCTTTCAATCTCAAACTTGCACATTCCACGACAATAAATACTATTCATGTCGGAAATCATTATTCATTATTACATTTTAAAAATAAACACTTCAAATTTGTTGATAAAATATATAAATTTGTCTTACAATAAACTTACTAGCAATATTAAATCAAATCTATGTAAATTACAACAAATAGATAAACATACGAATTAAGCTCATCCTTGAGTATTGTTAAAATAAATAATCAACATTTCGAAGATTTGTATCATAGATTTTCGTAACTAATCGTTCTGTTAAATCAGTGTTTTGTATAAAATTATAATATATGAAACAGCTAAAATGTGAAATATCGTCAATGTATACATTAAAAATTCATAATTTAAGATTTCGAATAAAGGTGCTTGGTGGAATTTCAGTATTGAATTTTTGAAGTTTTGTCACTAATGATCCGGGTTTCTCCTTTCGGCATCGTCAGGCGTTCAAGTGCACGGATAAACATGAACTGACGTCAGTTCGATTCAAATTAAAAAGACAGTTTAATTATCAAAAAGCAGTTTTAGTTGAAGCTCACATAACTACGATTTATATAAATTTTGAATTTTAAATGTATGAATTAACTTGTTAGTGTGTAAACACACAGACGGGCTATAGAGATAATAGAAATAATATTACGGTTTACGTTGTGGAAGTATTCTGACAAGCACTAGTCAAAGTAGAAACTACATAACGGTTCAGACTACGTTAAGTTAGGTTAGGTTAGATATGTTGAATAGAAAGAGGGCAAGAATGACAAGACGTTATCATTTTAGAGGTTATGTGAAATGTCAGATGACAGTAAAAACACAACAATTGCCTGTCGAAAATTGTCTACACGACTCTTTTTGCTTCTTAAGAATTCAGTTTATCTTTTATAATAGAAAACGGATCTCTAAAAAGTGACCATTCCGTCGAAAGATTAAGTTGTATGATTTTGATCTTTTTTACAGATAAAATAAACATTTTTTAAAATTAAAGATTATGCAAAACATCAACCATATTATCTTCAATCAATTGACGGCACTAGATAAGAATATTATTATATTTCCTTGCTCTCACAAAAATAGTTTTATTAAAAAATTACATGTGTTAGATATGTGAATAAAAATGAGTATATTGAAGTATATTCAATGAATCATGAATTGTTTGTTGAAAATCATATCGATGCAGGTGGCATTTCAGACATTTAAGTAAAAGTGTACGTCTTTATCTATATTACCATGCATTATTTACAACTTTGGCTCAATATTTCGTTTATCTTTAATAAAATGTTTATTTAATTAACAGTGAAATTAGTATCTTGATAATTTTCGACCTTGTCGACTTGCTGTCTTATTATGCTAAAAAGTAGAATATATCGACCCATAATTAGCAAATTAACAGAATCCGATAAATTGCGTTTTCAGCCAATAATTATTCAATCCCACCTAAGACCGGGGTGGGGAACCTTTTCTTGTATAAAGGCCGCATTAATTTTTCTGATTCGACATAAGGCCGCAGTAAACATTGACTGGAAAATCTTTGGCTGGACAAAAATTCATGCCAATTTCTAAAGCCCAGAAATTTTAGGATTTCCCAAAATCACCAACGTGGGAAATTTTTTTTTGGTCTTCCGAGAGTTTTGACATCGAAAATCCCAAGAATTTACGAATTTGCCTAAATTAGCAGCGTGGCACATTTTTTTTTAGCCAAAAGGCCGCAGATTTCGTACGCCTGATCACGTCAGTGACAAAGATTTTAGAGCGTTATCTCATTTGTCTGATCTTTTGGTTGCATTTTAGTGTTTTGACTTGTTATTGTTTGTTTCATGTGAACCTCAGTTAAGAAACACTGATCTAGAAAACTGAAAGAAGTCAGATAATTTTATTATAATATCAGGATAAGCATTGAATATATATTACTATATACTCGCCGTAATCAAAGACTTTCTTTTCCGAACTTATTACGAGAGTAATTTAAAAAAACCTTCTCCTGTAAAATTTATACATGGTAAGTTATGATTTTCTGCCTACAACGGGTCGATATATACGTTGGTAATAAAAAAGAATGTAAATAAATTTCTGTTTTTAGATTAATTTTTAAAAAATATGTTTTATTTTGTATAACTACACTCGACATTTTATAGATTATTTGATAAAACAAAGAGACCATCTTCCTCACCGGGAATACCATTTTTTATACGAATACACAAATAAAATCACATGAAAATTATGTATTTATGTAAATTTGAGCTAACAAAGAACGCCTTTCAAACATATGAATGTATAAGACAAGTGGCTATATGAAAAAACCACAACATATCAATGTTCTTAATTTATAAAACATACAGTAAAGTACTTAAAAGATTACTGTCCGGTAAACGCATAACCAAATTTAACCATTTTTACTCGAATTGTCCATTTATCGGCTGACTTAAGCGATGCAAATTATCTTACAGTTTTCAAATATATAATTTCTTTACCAATAATAATTGATAAGAGCTGAACACTTACAATCAGTATTTGTGAAAGGATCTAATAAAAATAGAATGTAGCTGAAATTCGTGCGGGAAAGATAAACAATGATTAATTTTTACCCAGTTTGGAAAGAAATCTAATATCATGTGTAAAAGGAATACTTTACCGATAAACAATGGCATTTTTATTGCGATTTTATGACCGAGCACGATGAAGCCTGCCATATTGTTAAATTATTGTAAATAGTATAATATGTTTCATTAGTCATCAAGTGTGTCATTCAATAGTGCTTTTTCCGTCTTTTCACACAGATGTACGTGTGGTTCAAAATCTGGATTTAAATGGGATAATGCAACTGTATTTACTGCTTATTGAAAAAGAAAGAGTTATATTGTATAATAATTACTTGGTTTTGAAAACACATAATTATATGTATGTAAAAAACCTTAATTTGATATAATTTGGTTCCGTAAATCAAAATCGAAGGTGTATGAAAAACTAAATTTTGTTCTTTCTCTTTTCACGCAAAGAGAGTAATATAAACTACAACGATAAACAAATCCACACGCAAAATTTTATTTACTTATTATTAATTTAATATTGGAGTTATTCGCTGCTGTCACTTTTAGGGTTTTACCGTCAATACTTACTTGGTGGAAAGACATTACATTAAAAAAATACTCATTTCTACTTATTTAACATGACCAGGGCCGGTTTCCCCCAAAACGAGCATTATCAACTGATAAAAGAATTTATAAACAACAAATTACATCAAAATAATTTTAGTTTGTTCTTTTGGGTATTTTTTTTTTCGAAGAATAAATCGCGTGAAAAAAGTCACGTAAAAGAGAAAGCTGCAAAAAAATAGGCGTAAAAAGAGGACTGGGTGAATTTATAGAAATTAAAATGATCTGGTAAAATTTAAATGCCCTTCAGAATTGAATAATGTGATCAAACCTAATTGTCGTAAAATGTTTCATAATTGTAAGTTTATAGTAGTCCAACAACGACTAAATTAATATGTTTTCAAATTTTGTTATATTGTATAATCTGATATTTATTGAACATCTTTGTATATAATGTTTGTTAGTAAGGGTGAAATATTCTTTTTCCTGAAGAGCTAAATAAACACTGTAAAAAAGTAGTTTCATTTATGATGGGCAAAATGATTCCACTTGAAAAAAAAATCTCACGTAAAACAATAATGTAATGAGAATGAATCACTTAAGGTTATTTAAAACTAGACAAGGTTATTAAACTGATTAAAACTGCAGTAACCTAATCAGGATAAAAGATGCAATATAAAATAATAAACGTTGAATTATCTTTGGTTGTAAATGTAAATGCAGGAAGTGGCGGTTAATTATTTCAAATGCCGTATTGATACACAAAACACTGATTATTTAATATTATTTAATAGTAAGTTAATATTGGTATAATTTTATTATAGAATCATATCGATAACTGCGTTATTTCACTTGTTGTATTACTTAGTGTGCCATATGTCAAGCTGCTTTGAGAAGCATTTTCAGACCATTTTCGATGGTTTTGGTGGAAAATTTGAGTAAAGTTCATTTTTAATAAAAATTTAATTTGATATTTTACAGGTTGTCCAAACATGTTTCGCCTCTTTGAGAAGCATCTTTAGGCAAACTATCGTAAGGTATTATTCGTAAAAAACCTTGTGATATAAAATTCAAATTGATAATTTAATTATTCTACTGGTTGTATACCAAATTGTGACACAATGCTGATTAACCTTTGAGTTTTTAGCAAGGTCATTCACATATAAAAAATAGTCATTCGCTGAATACCAATAGTATCTAGTTGATATTTATTGTAATCTTCAATGATAATTTATATTACACAAATTTGTCTGTGGTCACTTGTACCTCGTCCATCCTCGATAATATTTTCGACATTTTGTTACTCATGTATTAAATAGGTCATACAAGTGTTACGACTTCTTTCAGATCCTTTAAAATAACAAAGCTTACACATTTAATGTAATTCATATTGTATGTACAATTGATTTACATTCCCATAATATGAATTTATATATAAGACTACTAATTGTGGTGAGAATAAGAACTCTCTGCTTGTCTTTATGTAGATGTAAACATGTAATTTATATTTAAAAAAATATTATTTTAAAGATTTCATTAAAAAATTAACAAATTGAAAAAAAATATCACTCGTAATACCAATGGATAATTTTTCTAATTGGACACTTGCCACACAAGAATAAGAATTCTATTAATATAATTTATAACCCGTTGAAAATTAATTTTTGTATTGAATTTATCTAAGATATTTATATAACTTGATAACGAACAGACGCATATGATATCATATTGATAAATAGAGTTTTATTTAACGTTTCATTTTTGCCGACCGTGTTAATGGATGAAAAAAATAACTCGATAAAATGTAGAATATGTATGTAATTTGAGATACATTTAATTCGTTATTTTATCTTATATTCAGTTACAACCAAAAACCATTAACATTCCACATTTGTAAAAAAGGATATTTAAATTTGGTTCAATTAAATTTAATTATATTATGTCATTATTTGTAAAATAAATCAATTTGAAAAAAAACACCAGTTATTAGATTTTCTAAGAAGTTGTTTTAACCAATTATTGATTATAATAGATCTCGTTTTTAAAATGTTTTTATGTTGTCATTTGTAACGATAGAATACGTGATTATTATGAATATCATTAAAACAAAAATATAGCTAAAAATAGATTAATTTTGTCTAGTGAGATAGGTATTCTTAGTTATTTAAAATAGTTTTAAAAATGAACAATTCAAATCTGTAAATAATGATTTAATTAGTTGGGTTCGCTATCAATTATTCCAGCGTATATGGATTTTTTTTTAACCAAGAAAGGGAATAGTATAAACCGTACAGTTGACAAGAGGAAAACCCGGCGGGCAAAATACCTCAACATAATAATACTAAGAAAGATTTGAATTTTGTATGACTACATCTAGTGTGTGTGTTCATTGATAGCGGGTTTCCCTCGATAGAAGTCGCACATTATGCGGATAATAATATGAACAGCTAGCAGAAGAGCACATGCCGATATGCACGTTGCTCTTTAGCAAAAATTAAACCGGTATATTTATTTACACGCGCAAATAATAAAAAAATGGAATGTTTTTTATCGTGAATCTATAAATCAACGCTTAATAAACGTTTGTATCACTTTTAATAAAAAAACTTATTTTTAATTTATATCGCGCAACTTAATATTTTTAAAATGACATATTTTATCCATATCCGCTCCTCATAATGGAGGTATCTCAATAGAACTTTTTTCTACGAGAACTGTTTGTTACTCAGTCACTCAACCTCACTTTTTTTGTAGTAAGTGAGTAGTAGGGAAAGAAAGATAAGGCTAGAGTTGACT
This sequence comes from Himalopsyche tibetana, assembly GCA_030503985.1. Lineage (NCBI taxonomy): Eukaryota > Metazoa > Arthropoda > Insecta > Trichoptera > Rhyacophilidae > Himalopsyche > Himalopsyche tibetana. Next base: position 26,037,079 of record JAPJYX010000019.1, on the reverse strand, counting down.
AATCACTATTACTACACCCAGTTATTAAAGGATTAGAAGGATGGGAAGAGAGGAAATCATGTGAATTGACATCACAAACACCCAGTCTTCGATCACAACTTTCAATTAAATAATTCTCAAATTCACTGTGATCTTACCAGGAATCGAACCCAGATCTGCGTGATCGGTAGAGCAAGCTCTAACCAACGCAAGCGACGAAATAAATAATTAAAATTTTAGAACATTTTTTAGTTAGTTACTTATTATAGAATTTAATTCATATGATCATTACTACCGAATAACTAAATTGATAGTAGATTTATTTTTAAAAACCCCTAATTAAAAAGGCATTTTGTCTTTAATAGATTAAATGCTTACTTACATTTGAATTTACTAATATTAAGCGAGTTACTTTAATTACTTTACGATGGTAGGGTAGAGTACTATTGCTTAACTCTTAACCATTTTTGAGGCCGCAGCCCCTTTTGAATCTCATATTTTTCCGTGTACCCTATACCCATATTTTGTTTTTCAATACATTAGTTTTTCGAGACTCGGAACACAATTTTTTCGTTTTTTAGATCGCTTCTTCAAAAAAGTAGTGAATTGGTGGGTTCTAAAATTATTAAAAGATGTGAGAGCTTTTTTTTCAGCTCGTTCGTTCAAAAAAAATGCGAATTTACGGTTTTCACATATGTATATTCATTAATGAGAGATTTTTTTAGTTCTTTACCTAAGTTTTTAAGAATTTAATGCTTTGCTTAAATTGAAAATGAGCAATTTCAGTTCATTGTATTTAGAATGCCCGTGACCAAGAGTGGGCTGGAGGAGCTCGAGCGAGTTCTTTGTTAATTTTTACTAAGGTCGGATAGCCCCTTGTTAGTTTAAAAGAAAACAATATTCTCAGATCAAATTAGTATATAATTGCGATTTCTGATTTATATATTATCTACGACAGCCCAAAACTGTGCTGTGACTCCCGGTTGGGAAACCCTGGCTTAACTAATAGGGTGTTTGACTTTTTGAGATAAAAAACCGAAGCATGTTTTCCAGTTTTTAAAACAAATGCTTTACTTCGTAGTAGTAAAAAAATATTATACACCTAGTTGAAAAATAAATTATTTCCTATTGTACTTTACCATATATGCGTTAAAAACAGTCTGATTTAGATCAAATTATAAGATATGCAACATAAAAATATTATCTAGTCTGGGTCGTATATCAAAAAATATGATGGGCATCAAAAGTATTAAAGATCGGTGTACATTATTATCGAGTTGTAAATATCGAAATAAAGATTAATATTAATATCTCGCGTGTACCATTTTGTCTTTACCGTTTAGTATCACAACAATTTGTCGGTACACATTTGTTTTATAATATAATCGAGTATACCAGAGTTTTCGTGTTTAATTTAATTTCAATTAATACTTGATGGATACAGCTTAAATTTATTTTGTTTGGTATCGTTTTCAAAAAATTGAGACGATCCTTAGATGCATTCAAAAATGTTTCACGCGGCTTACTCTGTGAATGTATCCTTGTCTTTGAAGTGCGGTTCTCATTTCCCTGAACTCTGACAATGTACTGAATGCTACGTCATTTTATTCAACTTTATAAACAACGAGTTAGAGCGGTCACGCTTTATTCGGCAATGTGCATTGGCCCATTCACGTTTGCCCAAAGTGCTCTATCAGTTTCGATAATCTAATCTTGATACCAATATCGTACTTTGAATAAATCAGTGAACTTGTTTTACTTGTTGTCAAGATTCCGTCTTGATGACATTGTGTTTTCAAAGTGATAACCTGTAGTGTATTGTAAGGTATTTAATCATAAACCACCGTTTATTAAAAAATAAACCCGCAATTTTTAATATACACGCAAATAAAACATTCAAAAGTTTTATTTAGGCCAAAGTTTACATTTATTTTTGGCATTCAAAGTTTGTTTATTAAACTCCGACCATTTAGATGCGTGATTTTGTATCTTCTTAATAGCTGCTTTATTTATGAAAAAAAAATCTTAATTTATTAAACTGTCTCACAATTAAAAAAAAAAATGTTCTTTCATTATGATCTAGAACAGTGCTTCCCAACCTCGGGTCCGCGAAAATTTACGTTCTTTCAACATGCTTTGTGATAAAATATGAACATGGGAAATAAAAAAAAAATCGGGAGTCCACAGATTATTGGGTTATCTTTAAGAACAGCGTCGTGAAAAATTTGACGTTTAAATCTAAATTGGCCAACACATAAAAAAAATCAAATAGTACGTGAATTATTTTTTGAATTAATTGTACAAATCTAATAAACGTAATTATCTCTGATTACTGTCAGAACAAATAATAAAAAAAAATAATATTCAACCCTATTTTAACTAAGATGTGTAAGTAGTTGCACATAGCTTCCAATATTTTTTTTTATTAATATAATCAATTTTCGATATTAAAAAAAATATCTGGACCGATTTCGCGGTAAAATCGGTCCAGTTTCTGTTCCAAAATTTCTGTTTTTTTCATTTCTGTGACACGACGGTCATCTTAGATTAAACGTCAAATGCTTCACGACGCTGTTCTTAAAGATAACCGATTATTGTTTTTAAATTTAAGGGTCCGTGGCATGAAAATGGTTGGGAAGCACTTATCTAGAACATTGTAAATTTGACAGCAAATTTTAAAGAAATGTTATTTTTTTTATCTTTATGAGTGACATGAAACTACAACTCATTAATGTTTATTCGTATAATTAGGGCAGTAGTAATTAAAACAGTCACTTTTTTGTTGTATTAACTTTGCTATATCAGCTGATTCATTTCATATAAAGCTCCATTGTTTTTTTTTAAATATAACGTCATACGATAACATCTTTAAGGATTTCATAGAATATGTAACAAATGATATGTTTTTGGCAATTAAAAATATTCAAAGGTTTTTTTTTATATCTTACGGAAATATTGATTAGATTAGATGAATAATCGCATGTGTTGTTTGATGTAACGCAAGGATCCATTAAACGCATTAAATACATTTTGCAAGTGGTGTTCACTCGCATACGCGAGCTCTACTCCCGCCATGGCTCAGCACCTGTCAAGTGTCTTCGAGTCGATTGGTAACTTTACCAAAAACAGTTTGACATGTGGAAACAGCAGCAAAAAAGACAAAGAGCACCAAGTCCCGGTGACCGCCCCAGCGGAGGCGAACACCAATCATGTGAGTGAAAGCCAGGCGCTGGTCGCCGTGCACCCTTCGCCGAACCACGCGCCGGTCTGCCAGAAGCCTGCCAATCAGACTCACGTAGTCGCGCCAAAGAAGCCTCTGAAGCTGAAGAATGTCTGCAACAAAGCTGAGAACTTCGATTCTCTCTACTTCAATACTAAAATGGTGAGTTTTATAGCATTATTCAATTCATACGTTTTTTTGTTTTCATTTTAAAACTGGTTGTGTAATTGATTATACAAACAACCAAGTACGTTTTTCTTGTAAAAAAAATTGTATGCACATTATTATTAAGTGATGTAGTATTTTATTAAAACAGATTTTTTTAGATCTCTAAGGAGATATTTACATATTATTATCTGATATTAACTATTCTATCTCAGTTTGATTGATATATAGAAGAATACTATGACTATGTTATTGAATTCATAAACAATAGTAATCGAAGTAAATTAAATGCATTGAAAATAGTCAGAATTTTATTTATATAAAAGGTAGTAATTTACCGTGTAAAAAAGTTGGAATGAACAAAATAGTCACAAATTCACCGCATGAATGAACAATTCACGCAAGAAACAATTTATAACGGTGCTACTTTGATCTCATTTCATATGAAATTTAGTTTTAAATTGAATTATTAAAATTCAGTTGCCTGTTTCTTGTAAGTATTTTTGAAAATTAAAGTTTATAAATTTCACAAATATAATAAGTATACGATATTATTTTGTGATATATTCTCGTCGCGGACAATATTATACATAATTTTTAAATGTGAAGACATTAATTTTTCATTAAACTAAATAAAAACATTCGTTAACCTTGCGATGTTAAGTCTAATGATGGTTCTCACAAAAAAGAAACACGTATCAAATTTTGTAACACGACAAGTGGAATAACAAAGTTATCAAATCTTATTTTGTATCAAATAAATACTATTTATCGAATTATACGTATTTGCTCTAGAATATGAATGATTGAAAACGTTTTAGTTTTCAATACAACCGATTACGTATTTATAATGAATTAAATTTCAGTTTGTTGTACACATTTTATTTATATAATTTATACAATTAGCATAGTAATAAATCTATGACAAGAACTGAATATGAAATGATTGAAGTTATAGTCAATGATCATATATTATAACAACTATTAAACTAAGACTGGAATAAAACTACGTTTGTAAATAATTGATAATATTTAGATTGCGCTAATAGTTCTCGATCGATGTATGTGCATGCATTACAAAATGTTGTTAGATGTTATGTTTACCAATACAGATATTATATAGGAATTGAATTTAAAGTTACAGTTTTTGCACTTAACGTTTAATATATAATATTTCATTCAAATAGCTTCAGTGTTGGTTGGATTTAAGCGACGGATAATGACAACATCAGATAAATTAATTTAAAGATCTAATGAAAACGAAGATACGTTGTTTTTTAACAAAGTTTATCAAGAAAAAATTATCTTCACCTTCATTTGCATCTGATTATATTAATACTTATAATAGTTCGTCCAAAAATAGTTTTAGACGAATTTTCTAATTAAGTGTAGATAATTTACGTTATTAATGCAAGAAAAATAAACGAAAAACATTATTATCTACAGTTTTGATCAATGATTATTATTGATACTCAACAAGTTTGTCTAAAAATGGAAACAATTAAAGATAATATATTGAAGAGTAACACTTTCACTCTTAAATTATTTCAAGTAAAAATATACTATCTAGTTTAATATTATAATACATACTAGATCGATCAGTCTATGAAAGGATAGGAAAAGTTTTTCATAAGGAAATAATGCAAATATATGTTGTCCGTTAGGAAGAATTATATTCATGGATTGTGTAAATGTATTTGGGGTATTTTACAATTAATACAGCTTTTTAACTGATATTATTGTCACAGAAGAGTGTGAAATCAATATAAATATTATTATTGTCAAATTTATAAACAACCAGAATGTTGCCTTCGCTAAAAAATACCGCAATATGAGCTTCGCAAAAGAAGGAAGTGGCGAGGCGCACAAAAGTAAATCGTTAGCAAAGAAAGTTTCATAATAGAATCTGTGAATGTCTTCTGTTTTTTCTTGAGCCTGCTGAAATCGTGTTTGCAAGAATGTGATATTAAAAGTATTTCTCGGCGACAACTGAAAACTTTGAGATAGAGTTATTTAATTTGTGAAAACAATTGAAATATTTGATTTTAATCCATATTCAAACATATGCGTTCGAAATACTATCATTCAAAAAGTACTGGACGGGTTTTTCCGAGTGACTGTTAGATATCACTCAATTTAGAAAAAAATATTTTTAATATTATTATATCACTTAATCACCATCAAGATTTATTATCTAATTAGGGTGTAACTGTTTAACACAATACAGTAAAATACTTTAAAGAAACGTAATACAAATAGGTAAAACTCAATTACCCGTCAATATGACAAATGATTGATTACAATTTAATCAAGATTATGAAAAACAAAAAATAAATGCATCTTCCATATTATGCAAATACACATGCATGCACTTGATTCTCTTTGATAAACAGATTAAAATTGTCAAACATTAAAAAGTAAATAACAATAATTCCGTAATTGTGTGCACATATAATTAAATTCAATAATTTCGCAAAACAGTAGTAAGTATGATTTTATCGCTCTGAAAGAGAGACAATTGAAGTTTTCAAACATTTGTTTTCAATTAAAAATATGGCAAGATGTGTGGTTTTGATAACATTTCTTTTATAGGAAGTTTTAGCTTTTTAAAATGAATGACGAAGATATTTTAAGTATCAATTTCACCGTATTTTGAAATGTGAAAAGTATTTTTTTCTTTACATTAGACACCAAGACATGAATATAAAGTAAGTCATGTTTTTCTTCCACCAAAATAATGTCGTTTTCAATTTGAAAACGGTATTTTACTGTTGGTGTAATACGTGTAATAATTGGTGTACTTTTATCAATTGCATAGTTTTTATTTCCGGAAAGTAGATTAATTCATTGTTATAAAAGTGAAAAACTGAATACACATTACATTCTTCATGTTATTATATTAAATAATATTTCGGGAAAAAGTCATACTTGTATTAAATTGCCATATTGAATTCATTGCAATTGCAATTGAATTTTTACCAAGCACCGCATACATTTTGTAATTATGTTTCAAATCGAAAAAGTAATAAAACATATCATTTTTTAAACTTATTCATTAATAAATTAAATTATATAAATGATAGGACCACTTAAACTAGTACGGAGGTGCTTATTTCAAACAATCTTTTGAAGATTTTAAATGAAATATTGAACTTTCCGACATCTCCACTTCTATACCCTATATAATCATAAAATCATATAATCATAAAACCTTTGCCGACAGACAAATAATATAATTCTTGAAACTACTTACTACTCAAATCTGTTGGCATTCCCATGAGCTCATCCTTTTCGCCAGTAATGGCTTTGGACTCAGTGATGCATTTATATCTTATATAAGCACGAAACTTTCATTTGCTAAGCGTCAGTTCAGGTTCATCCGTGCACTTTAATGCCTGAAGATGCCGAAAGGCGAAACCCGGGTCGTTAGTGACAAAATCTGTGAGAATGTACATAGTTTGAACGATTCAAATTTAATCTTTTGTGTAATAGATATACGGGCCTCTTGTTTGATTAAATTTGTTTGATATACCAAAATAAGTTGTTTATCGATAACACAAAAGTATAAATAAAAAATTATCAAAATGATTAAATCAGCCGAATGCTTTTTGCATATCAAAAATTAATTCCATTTCATCAAGTTTACAACCCGTCAATAAATTGCTTTATCTGATCATTTTAAATGCATATACTTGTATTTGAATTTTCCTAGAAGTGTTGATACTCAAATGAAATTGAAAACGTATTGTTTCCTGTCATTTTCTTGGCCGACGTACATATAAGATAAAACAAGAAATGTGTAATGTTAAAGTGAGTGTCTGACAACCTTTGAAGTAAATAAGACAATAATAATATTCCAATAATTGTTTCTGGATGGCTGCCACAAACGAGATATCTCGTCAAATTTTTCGTACTTAACGCCATAGACGAGTTTATAACTAATTAAATTAATAATGGCAAACTATGGTCGGCGTGCTAGGTACGAACTTACTTTTTTTCTACGGCAGTCAAAAGGTTACGTACCTAAGATTTCAATTTTACAATTATTTTTTGTTTTGTCGAACACATAGACAAGAATAATGAAACTCTAAAATCCTCACTCGCGACTTTGTATGATTTACCGGAATTTCAATAGTTAATAAATAAAGAAAATACACTTATTTTTTTAAGTTAACGTTATGTGACACCCTTGTGTAATTATTATTATAACAAATGCTATAGGTGTAATTTTAAATTTACAACGTTAATAATAAATACGGTAATTAGCATTTTTTATATTTTTTGATATTTTTATTAAAAAATAATTTAATGTAATTCATATTATAATAATACGTTAAAACTGTTCAACTCAATTGTGTAAAAAAAATCAACGCATTATGTTGCACAGCACTCTTAAAGTACGAAAAAAGTGGGTATGCTGTGTATTTAAAATTCACTCAAGCAAATTTTTCTAAATACTGCCACACACACATAGTTCCGCTCTGCGCACGCGTCGACAAACAGATTCAAAGAAAGAGTTGAATTTTAGTAAGAATGATAATTTAAGCCAATTAATACTATTTATTATTTTTTTATGTTATACAAAATTTGTTTTTAATTAAAATACTTTTTTTAAGATATCGTCGTCACACGATTTGGCGCATATTTTTAGTAGTAAAATATATATGCTTGTCATGTTTCATTTCAATGACTTTCGTTAATTGATTGTAGATTTAAATCATTTAAATATCAATGTGCGATATGAAACTAAAATAATAACGGTCATAGAATTAATCATCAAAATTATGTTGAATTATCTAAAATAATATTTTGCTTTTTACCTTGAATATAACACGTAGGAATTATCACGGCATCTAAACATCTTTTAGTGTACAATATAAGTGCTAATTTGTGCTAAATGTTGTCATTCAAAATGGTGTACATTTTCTAGTTGAATATTAAACAAAGTGTATTTGTACAAAATCATCCAAAATTGTAATTTAATGAAATTATGTAATAATAAATGACTACTTCTTAATCGGAACGTACCAAAGAAATAAATTATTATTTTTAAATTTCTTTGCGAAAGGTTGTCAGTGCACGATATTGAAAATCTGAAGCGGTATGAAACTTTACAAAATATTCTGTTGTGATATTCGCATTTGCGCGTCGTGATTTCTTTCTTCCAGTTTTTTCCGTAGACCTTTACCACTTGAAGCTTGATGGGGCAATAACAGTCAACGGCTGAACCCTTTTCATTCCCTTAATAAATATAAACTATGGCAGAACTTATAAACGCTTATATGCAGCATGTATCAAAAACACGTTAGAGGTTTTCTATGTGGCGAAAACCCAACACGAATCTATTTACGTACGGAAAATATAGTACGATATCGATTGAATCGTAGCTATTTTTTACATTAGGCAACACACGAAAAAATCGAATATAATTTTTCTTATATTTCTAATTATAATTGGTGCAATCGATTTAGAGGATTTGTTTTCGTTTTGACCTCATTCAAATTGCTTTCGTATGTATAGTGAATACTATATGAAACTCACTAATAATAATGACAAAGTTTGTGAATTTCGTTAATGTTACAGTAAGTAATGTTAAGTAATTATAAAATATAGTAGAACCCCAAATAAAAGTAACTATCAATTGATATTTTATTTTTAGTGAGAAATTTTAACTACTGAATTTTTACTTTATAAAAATATATTTGATGCTCACAAATATTTGCCAATGCGGCAAATATTTTATGTTGAAAGATCATACGAGAAAAACTAGATGAGAATTTATTGTAAGTTACTAGAGATAAACTCGAGGTAAATTGACATCACAAACATTTACGTATTGAGGTTTCAAATTTAAACTGAAAAAACTCAATTTTACATTGACCTTACTTAATCGAACCCAAGCCCACTTGGTTGGTAGAGCAAGCTCTAACCAACTAGACCACTGCTGGCGACTAAACATAGTAATACAGGATTATGCGCTAGAAACTATTTACGTAAAAACAATAGAAAATGATGTGAAACCAATGAAGATTTCTAATTCAGCTATACTTTATTAAGGGAATATTAATAAGAAAATAAGTAAATTTGTAAATTATTTATGGTCCAATTATGGAAAAATCCATTTTAATTTTAACATTTTTCAGTTTCAAATATTTTTTTTTAAGAATTGCATATCGCGTATATATAAAAACCATGTAAAGAGTCAGTTAATATTATTATTCATGAAATCATTTATCAAATCAAATATTTTTAACCCATCTCCACTCCCAATGTGGACCATATGGCATAGTAATGAAGGTACCTCAATAGACGTTTTTCTAAAAGAACTGTTTGTTACTCAGTCGCTCAACCTCTCATTTCCAAAAAGAATAGTAGGGAAAGAAAGATAAGGCTAGAACAGCATTAGTGGTTAACTCATCACTCTCGCCCAGTTATTGAAGGATTGAAAGGGGTGGAGAGAATTTTTAGATATCACTAAAATCCATACCTACAAACAAAAATCGATAAAGCGATTGAAAAAAATATCAGAGGGTAAAAATATCAAAGTATTTTAGTTCTACAGTTTTTGATAATTTTTATGCGTTGATAGCTATTTCGGCTTTCGCCATCGTCAGAACTATAGTTCTGAGGATGGCGAAAGCCGAAATAGCTATCAACGCATAAAAATATTAAAAACTGTAGAACTAAAATACTTTGATATTTTTACTCTCTGATAATGGAGTTCTACCAAGTAAATGCCAAATCAATTAATAAATTAAACAAAAATATGTTCGTACTGGGACTCAAACCCGTGAGATCTGGCACGGAAGACAACAACGATAACCGTAATATGACGCTAATATGACGGGATTTTTACCACCAATTAAAAAAAAAGCATCAGCTCTTCTTACCTCTGTAGCGATCACGCCCTTCCATCTGCAACGATTGTAAGGGAATAAAACTTTTCAAAACATTAGCGATGAAGAAGACTCGAAGAACTTTGATGCTAACGTTTCCTGGCACTTAAAGCTCTATATATTTGATATCCTAAAAAAATGTTGTAAAATAGTTGAATTATGTATATTCGAAATAAATCGATTTTTTTATTGCAAAACCCATCAATTGTCTAACGATTGAATTTGCATCTATAAAAATATTAAGAATGAAAATTGCAGAATCGATTTTTTCCGAAATTTGTAAAAGATATCCGCTAAGCCATACATCAATTATGTTAAGCCTATTAGCAATCCATTTTCAGCCCCTGCGTTATTTTTATGGGCCCCACGTGCGTCGTTACTTATTTACTTATTCAAACGTAACACAACCCTTAGTGGTTGCATTCACATATAAAAAAAAAATCCACACCCTGACAATAATGAATAAATGATTATTACTTTATAATTGAAAATTATGGATAGAAGTTAAAAAATAAACTAAAGTGTAGATTTCTTCTTTAATAAAGTGAAAGTATTTATGCGAAATCAATAACTGGCGGAAGTAGGCATAATCTAGACATCTTAAATGAACAAAAAATTATCAATCTATCACCGTTACTAAAACTCTTTATGTAACTTATGATAAATATCAGTTTAATTTACCTTGAAAAATCCCATATTGCTTATCGTTCATGGAAACACTAATATTATATTTAATAAATGTAGTACTATAATTGTTTTATAAATTAGTTTTTTAGAGTAAATAACAAAATGTATTGTGTATCTCTCCTAAACCAGTATACAGTAAAACCCCCATTTATGCGATCTTCGGGACCGTATAATTAGGGATAGTGTAATTGGGGGTGTGAATCTCATACAAAATTAGGGATTTGGGGTTTTCCGCGGAAAATGCAAAACTAAGATTTCCCTTCATTTTTGCAAAAAAAAAATATTGACGAAATATTTGGTTACTAAGTGACAAAATGCAAAGCGCGCGAAAAATCCCGCATACGTCAGACGCCAGTTATGTGTTGAATACACAGACGCTAGTCAACATTTGACTGTATGCGAAGTTTTGCGGTGTGGTCAATCTTTTGCACTTTCAGGTAAATACATGTTACTAAAAACTTTTTGCTTTATCTATAACATCAAATTTATTTTAAATCTTTAAAAAACTTTACTGACTGCGCGATTTATTATTATATTAAAATATTTTTTCAGTCATGCAAAAAAACGGAATTAAAATAAAAAGAAAACGCATTTCTATTGAAGAAAAATATACCATTTTAGAAAAACTTAGCAGAGGCCTTGACTGGAAAAAAAAATGCCAGAACGCACATTTATTTCCAAAACCGTTAAATCTGCATCTGGATTCAAAGTTGCCAAAGACAGAATAACTGTTCTCCTTTGCAGTAATGGATCGGGCAGTTATATAACGAAACCAATGGTTGTCAAGTCATTTTTTAAGCCCACGAGCAATGAAAGGAATTGATAAGTCTAATTTGCCCGTTTACTGAAGGGCAAATAAAAAAGCGTGGATTACGGGAATTTTATTTCGCGATTGGTTTTTTAACTGCTTTGTTCCAGAAATGGAAAAATTCCCTTTTAGAAAAAATATTGCTTTCAAAATATTATTACTTATTGATAATGCTCCCGGCCATTCTACGGATCTTTAAAATCCATCATTGGAACCGAATATTTTCTGACAGTGAATGATGTATGCTTATTTGTATTTTTTTTATTTTAATCCTAAATTAAATACTCGATATAATTCGATGTATGTACTATTTCAATAAAATTATGCTTGATTATTACATAAAGATAGTGTAAAATATAAATGAAATAAAACAAGTTAAAAAAAACTACATATGTATTTCTTTTCTCGCGGCGCACATATGTATAAATAAAAACAAAAAAAGTTTTCAAAATCAGTTGCAGTTTTTCACCGTGAGTAAATAGTATGCACATAAATTTATTCTCTGATTTAAATTTCCATTAAAAAATATAGATTGAGTTGAGCTCCCCTGCTGCAACCGCCCAGGCGGACAGCAGCACCGAACGTAACAATGGAATGCGACCGTACAATTGGGGGATTTGCGGCGAATATTTCTAGCCAGCGCATAATTCGGGGTAGTGTCATTGGGGGTTCCACTGTATATAGCTTAGTAAATGCACGTTTAAACATAGTTCTGACGATGGCACACGCCGAAATAGCTATAAACTAATATTATAAAAAAACTGTAGATATAAATACGTTGATATTTTTTTAACCTGTATAAATATTTAACCTATATAAATATTCGTGTCATTGATAAAATCTAGTTGATTAGAAATATTAAAGACATTCATTATTACACTAAGAATCGACTGTTTAAAATGAAAAGGGATCTAGTAACGTGTATAAACAACAGCCTCTTATTTTCTCACAATAAATTTATTCATCTCTGTCAAAATACGTTATTTAATTTTGAAAATTGTGTTAAACATTAACAAAATGAAAAATATTCTTAACACTTAGGAGTCCGGGCGAACATATGTGTGCATCTCACTTTCAGTGCGCAGGAGTCCGCGCGAACATATCTGTTCGTTTTGCCGAGTGTAAGTTTACACAAAAAAAAGGTACTTTGTGTGATGATTTTTTTTCTTCACATTTAACATCAAGGTTGCCAGTGATATTGAAATTGATAATGTCAAACAAATATATTTAAAATATTATTTGTTTTAATCGTAAATATAGAAGTAATTCCACAGTATCACCTAGTAAATAATATTTTTTGTACAACGTTCAACGTTTGGTGTAATATTATTTTCATGGAAAAATGCATCTTTTTTTGTTAGATCTTTTGCTTCGTTTACGTATATAAATATGGGTTAAATTTTCGGATAAGTTTATTTATTGCTTCTTTGGCCGCTTCACAATTCTTTACAAAAAAATAAGTGTTTGTTCAATGGGATTTTTACGAAAGTGAAATGAGTCATGACAATAATTATATAACACAGATCCATTGTCTTAGATTCATTTGACATCTGTATCCTTTTTTTCTTTTGTAGACATTTTGCAACTAATTCTTGTTGGAAAGTCAACCCTAAATTCAAAGAAATGAAATCATTATTTTACTTCGAACAAAGCACCGCTTTTACTCAATATATGTTTGGCTTGCCAATAGCAATAAATTATGTAATTCTTAATGCCCTTTTCGAGACGCTGTTGACAAGGAGCTATTTTTTCTGTAAAGTTTATGGCTCTGCTGTGAAAAAAATGTGACCCTAATGCTTCATAATTATTACACATATGAATGGCCACCATTCATTAATAGCATATACCTGCACCATTCTAACAAAAACAAACGATTCTCAAAGATTTAAAATATTTAAATAATTGAAATATAACAAGAATTATTTAAAAATATCTGAGAGTTGCGAATAAAACCTTACGATATAGAACAGATGTTTATTTTCGGTTTTACAATATCTCAAAAAAACTAAAATAGTTGTCGTTGCTGAGAAGAAGGGGATGGAGGGGGGGGGGGGTTAGTAACCAGTAACTTTATTTTAAATTAGTGTATATTATTGCAACTCTTTATAGCCATTTCTTACTAAATAACTTTATTTTTAAGTTGTTAAGACTCTTTATATGAACCCTCGGTTGAGAAACACTGATTTTATCATATTTTTATATGTATAAAACCATACGAACGCTTTTCTGAAAGAAAAAAAAATATACATCAATCGGTTAAATAGTTATCGCAATTTAAACGTGAGCGCAAAAAAAGTTCCATTTCCCCAAAATTCGGCCGGCTCCCGCGCATTTTTTAGTATGCAAATCTGCGGACCTATATGTGTTAACACAACTCGCAATTTATTTATCTTTTCAGCTTTCATTGACATTTGTAGCTAGTATAATATTGAAATAGTAACCGATAAATTTAAAATTGACAAATGTAAAAAAATGAGTCATTATATTCATCTATTACTTATCGTGCGTGCTTCGTATATTTTTTTGAAATACTGCATGGTTGAGATGAACAAATTTATTTAAAAATCAACAGGTGACAAGCACCCTAATGGCTTTCTATTTATTTTATACAGTAAATTTCAAATGAAATAAAATATTAAGGATTGCTTTACTCAACTGTGATGTTTTTAAATCTTTTTAAACTAGATTTTATCAATTACATGAATGTTCGTAAGTCAATTTTTCTAAATCTAGATGTCACTTACTTTTGTACTTTTATAGCGCCCTCTAGAGGTGAAGTGAGCCAACTAAAAAGTAAAGTTTTTTTTAAACTTTGAAGTACAATCACGTCTTTATTTGGTGTTTTGGTGGATTGCCTATTTTTAATTTACAAGATAAGACTATTTCAATGTGTATTAATTAAGGTTAGGTTAGGTTATTAAATAATAACAAAAACAAAAAAAAAGAAAATAAAAATAAAATAGTAAAAAATTTAATTGATACAAAAGCTTTAAGTTGAAAGTGCTAAATTATTTGCATAGTACAAATGTGTAATTTAAAATCTGGAGCAAATGCATAAAAAATGTGTTTTTGATTTATAAAACAAGTGCCTTTCTACTTAGAATTGGCAGTAAACACCTTAAAAAAATTGTAACACAATATCCGAATACACAATATTGCGTTATGTTCAAATGAAAAACTATTTTTAGCGGTTAGTTTTATTTAATTTTATTAGCTAAAATCCATCAAATTAGCAACATGTTTCATATTTAAAAAGTTTTTTCTAAGTGAAGTATATATATCAGTTAATTGAAGTACCTTTAGCACGAACAAATCTTTATTTTTGTGATACTTAACGGCTGTTCGCTGAGGCCAAATTAATTATCAACAAAACTGCCAAAAAATCTTTCCACGCAATGAATACGATCGTATAAATGTATGAAAGTATTCAAGGAATAATAAAATCCTAGACCTATAACAAAACTAATGACCTGGTACTACTGTTTATTGGTATATTTATGTTGCTTTCAAAGACTTAATACAAGTATTAGAGTCAAAGAGTTTTGGTAAAGACTTATTTCACAAAAAAACATTTAATGGGTGTGATACTTGTCAGTACAAATGTAAATTTCCTTAACCACGACACCTTATTTGATTTTTGTAAGAAACATCAACTCTTTTCTTGCAATAAATGCAAAGTGAAACTAGTTGTGTTCTTAGTTACCGATTCCAAAATATTATTAGTCATGGCGTCGCTGTTAGCGTTGTTGGCTTCCGTGCCAGATCTCTTGGATCCGGGTCCCAGTACAAACAGCATTTTTTAAATCGATGTATTGATTTTTGTTTGAATGTATGGGTGTTTTTGGTTTTATTTCCCTCCCACTCTTTCCAGTCCAATAAATAGGTGTATCGAGTGCAATTAGTTTACCACTAGTCCCTTTTTAACGTTTTCCTTCTATCTATACTACTAAAAGTAACTACTAAACTCTTTGGAAAAAGAGAGGCTGAGAGACTGAGTAACAGAAATCGTTTGTTGAACTCACAAATCAAATACAATTCAAACATATTATATGAATATATTTGAAGTTAGATTAAAAAAACTGTTTTAAATTCGAATCTTTTGACTTTTTAGGTTAATAATTGATAAAATAATTCTGATAAAACATACCCTTTTACAATCAGTAAAAATAGCTACATTTTATATGACCTTTCGAATTGATTTTAATTGATGATTACATGTTATTTCGAATACCCACAAAGATTTTTTTGTGTGATTGTTTATGTGATAACTTTACATTTTAATTAAGATTGAACGTCATTAACACCACATCATTAAAAAATGATTAACTCAGAACATCATTAATTACTATTAATATTAGTGATGAAAAATTACGATAAAAAACTATTTACTAACTCATTCGTGCTCCTAATTCATACTTGACAGTTTATATACTTACAAAAGAAATCTTTTTTATTAGAAAATAATAAATGTTTTCTTTTATTTAAGATCAATGTAATTGGATTCTGACCACTTCCTAAATATTGTTTTATCTATTTCATATATATCTATTTCATATATATATATTAGCTTAATTCCAAAAGTATACAAATGCTAAAAAAGGTTTACTGCGCGTCTGTTGTTTTGTTTTGTTTTTCATTGGTATAAAAAGACGCAGACAGTTTTGAGCTGGCTCAAGACTGGATTACAGTTAAAAGAGTTTTTTCACCAGGTATCCATCCGGGTAATACGGTATTGATATGAATTTCCGGGTAATACCCGACCTTGGGCCTCTGAGTGAAAAAATACCCCACGGAAAAAAAACGAAACAGGATATTCCGATTTTAGAACAAATCAAAAGAGTGGGATAGTCCCGGATGTGGCATCCGATGCTCGCATCTAAGACACAAAAAAGTGTACAATGGCCGCAGTGGGCCAGTGAAGTAGTAACTCGATTAATCTTTTTTATTTTTTTTTATCTCAGTGTGTGATGATTTAACTTGATATGCTTATTAATGCTATCATCAGATGGTTCACAATTTAAATAATGAAAATAAAGCTTTCCTTAAAATATATATACTGTAAATAATAAATCTGTAATACTATAAACTAAATAGAAACATGTTTATTTTCAATATGGAACATATTATCTCCTTAAAGAGTATGTTAGAAGTCGTTTTAATATTGATCTGTCCAATTATGTCCAATCAGACAATCGAATCCTTTATAACATATTTTAAAAGATATGATTATTTAAAAATGGTATTTTCAACTTAAAATACATACTAAAACTCACACGCTTAATAATACAGGGCGTATCTTGATTTCTACAGTTGTAAGATATCTCAGTTTACTGAAATATACATCTTTGGAGACAACGATTGTTGAAAATAAAGTAAATGTTTCCAACCATTCCTGTCTCCAAAGAAGTTAATTCATTAACACTGCAAAAACCTATGTAGATACGCCCGTATGTTATTATCTATGAGATAGATTGCTCCAATATGAGTTAATAATCTAATCACTATTATATTTTAAAATAATAATTCGTAGTTGAAAGTTTTTTTTGTTTACAAAAAAATACAGGTAGATATAAAAAATGTGTTTGTTACGTGTAATTAAACAATGAAAAAAAAGCATACTTTACCATCGATTATCAAAAAAGTGCTAAATCAGTACCAGTCAGGATTAAGTTTATCACCACATGATTAAATAAAAATGACCTCCTTATAATTTTTAATTTTTAATATTTTCAGACGTACCTATTGGCACTTAAATTCTGGCAAATTCTTTTGCTAAATCAAATATGCGTTTAAATCACATTATTAAATTTACTCATTAGAACCATGTATCTTGGGTACTAGATTTTTTTTTATCTTATGCCAAATTAATCTCACCTTAGCGTACATGTATACAGTCAATGAACTTAATAAGCATATTTACCTGTCATATTTAAACCAGTGGTTCTAAAATTTATAAAGCATTTGAAACCTTAGACTATAATTAATTTCTGTCTGCAAGCCAATCACATAAACTATATTTTTAAATTCCAATGTCAAATTTCCAAATTCGTTATATTCTGGGAATAAATTTCATAACTTATTGTAAGATATGGTATAAAATATTTTTCGTATGAAGCCATCATCCACTTATTATCACAGGATTACATAGTTTTTAAGTGTATTCAATGTTTTGTGTGGCTTTCATTATTATTTTGTTTTAGAGCACCATGGTTCTTCATAAAATAGTTTGAATATCACAGAACCAGTCTACCAGTATTATACTATAACACAAACATAAAATAAAACCAAATTATTGAACAGTAATCACATTCTATTGATAAATAGCACATTAAAAATTCACAACTTCACAAGAGCCTATTCACCACGAACGTATTGATAAGAAATATTTCAATGAATGTCCTGATGAATATATATCGCTACCCTAAAGCAACAGTGGGATAAGTCGAAAATACTAGTTTCGGGGTAATTGAACATTAAGGTTTGTGTTGTACTTTTTAAATGTCAAATTATTGTTTTCTTTAGTTCCCTTTACGGTTTATGATAAACGATAAAAGTAGTTTTTTGTATACTATCATCTGTATCTAGTTATTTTACTAATATCGCTGATTTTTTGAAGTTACAGGGTAAAATCAATAATTCTTATTATAAGATTTTTCTTGTAAATAGAGCACTTTCTTTTTAAATTAAAATATTGCAGTTTTTCATTATAAACAATTGATTGGTATATTAATGTTAACATCTAAACTTTACACTTCATCTCACTGTTACTTCAAATAAGTTATATATGTTTTGAAGCCGAGAAATGTATTTTCTAATTGATGATATTTTTTGTCCAATTTAAAGTTTAAACGATTTAATTGTGTCTTATAAAACCATCAATATCAATTGTGTTGAATATTTACTGTAATATATTAGTTACATTAACCACCTTCATCTAAAGGCATGAAAATAATATAATATATAACAGGTTTATATGTAATGTAAAATTTCCGTGTTGATTAATAATTGTAGTGAGAAATAATTTGTTGTACTAATTTAGTTTTCAATGTAAAATTAATTAAAGCCGGTCGCAATGAATGAGTGGGCACGTTGCAGGTTTCTATTAAACATACCCGAATATACTGATTCAAGTATTGATTTCCAATCAATATGTCGATTTGAACTCTAGTACATGAGTGTCTCTTGCGTATTCAATACTTTTTTACAGTAACTATTCGTTATATTGGATGTACAGCAATCATTTAACAAACTATTCTCTCTTCCATCCTTGCCTTTTGTGAAAATGGGAGTAGAACGGTAAGGTTTACAAACATCTGTTGCTAAACACTTACTCTTTAATTTAATTAATTATAAGTTTATATGTTACACAATCGGAACGGATGTGGTTTAAGTAATCAATAAACATTTATTACTTATGATCAACGTGTTTTATGGTAGTTAGATGAATATTCATTTGTCGTGTAAATTAAAATGATACAGTATAATAATAAATATGTATTTTTTGGCGTATATTTTGTATTCGTATCAGTTTTTGAATATAAATTATTTTCCAAAGAAGTGCCATTTAAATAAATTGTTTACAATTTATTTTAATTGTTTATTTGCATTTCAGTAGTAAATATATACTAGTATTTGTATTATAAAAAGCTTTTACAAGTTAAGCGCTGTTCATTAAGTCAGATCAAATGGTTTCAATTTAAATAAACGTAATTCATGAATACAAATTTGACGTACATTTTAGAAATAATAACTCAATGAAGAAGGGAAATTGTTTTATAGTGCTTAAAAAGACTGCATTAAAAGTCAAACGTTATCAGTTCCTTATATATATTTTTAATATTATTAATTCAAACGAAGACAATTTTTTCAGGAATAAATATTAATAAATAAACGATGGTTAATTTAAGATTTTTGTACAATTTACCATGGAAGAATAATTGAATTGTAATTGTTATATAAGTTATTTGGAGCGTTATATCACATTCGATTAAATAAGTCACAAACCAGTTTTAATTTACAGAACGAAAGAAAAAGGATTAAATATTAATATTATTGAAAAACGATTATTTACTAATATTGCGAAAAAGATGTTTCGGAATTTTACAAACTGCACCAAAAATAATACGAACATCTTTTAGACTAAAATTATTTATATGGACATAGATTTCTCATTTTATGCATCTTCAAGCATTCAAGTGCGGTTTGTTGGTTTAAATCGCTTGGAGATAAAAAAATATTTTATTATAATTCACACATTGTTATAAAAGATTATAAAAGATATATTAATTCGAAGAGTATTTATAGGGGCGTGGAATCCACAAAATTGTTTTTTTTCTCTCTCGTTCACAATATTTTTACGGGGATTCGAATTAAGTAAAGCCATCACGTTCTTTGATATTGATAATACCTATACCAATACTGAAAATATCTTTAACATTTAGGTAAAGAGTACAGTGTTGTATTGAGATAAACACTTATTTATTTTTGTTAGTTTGAATTGTAATATAAATATATTTTTTTAATCTGCTCTTTCTTGAAGAATCAATACACGAGAAAGAAAAAGCAATACATTCAGTAAAAAGTATCGAAGTTTGAATATAGAAAAATTGTTTTAAAATTTAATGGTATTACTCCAAGTATGATCAAATTTAAAAAAAGATGGAATAAATAGATCATAGCTGTGTTTGAACAAAATGATTTGCATTGTTGCTTTTATTGTATACATACATTGTTACGATATAATAACGCATTTTGAAAATTTAAAATTTGTGGTTATTCTGTAATATCTTATAGTGAACCAATCACTCAACATACCCTTTTACGGAATGAAACATTTATCGAAAGGTTTTGCTTAATCGTACAGTACCAAGAACTATGTACGTTGGGTAGCAAAAAATAAAACACCATTGAAACTTATAAAGGTATCGTCGATAAATAATGTAAGACTCTTAACTTAAAAAAACAAGAACTTTACAAGAGAGTACAAACGTAAATAATTCATGTTTCGTTTTAAAGAAAAGTTTAAATGTACTTATCATTGTTTTTGTTTTAAAATGTATTTTTTTTACTTTTATAATACATAAAAAGTGTTTGTTTATTTTATTACAGCCAGAGCCATTTCAATAAAAAAAACTGTTTTGAGGTCTTATGGATGCTAATTTGTGTTATATTATATTTATTTTATAACAGATTCGATACCTAGATAATACGAGAGTTTGTATTTAACTATAATTGGTTTTTCATTACAAATATGTTTTTTTTTTTTAAATCTAAATACACCACTTATACAAGCTATATTGGAAGAATAAGTAGGCAGTTAAGTTGGAATCTTCTCTTGTGTATTTAGCGTCTTCATATGAGATTATTTACTTGATCGGATAAAACCAATATGAGAACATTTCCCACCTGTTGGAAGTCACTAGAACGAAAATTTTCTTGCACGGCTTGGCAAACGACTGACTCGAATATTGAACAAAATAGCAATCTGTAACGTAATCGAATTTTGACAATATTTATAAAATATAAAAACAAATTCAAAAATAAACTATGAAAGTTCTTTTTCAACCATACCTGCTTCCAATTTAGAGCATGTCTACATAGTTTATTATTCAGTCACTTGACCTCTCTTTTTGGGAGAGGGTAAGCTTAGCAAATCGGGGTTAGAAAACGACTAGTAGTCAGCTGATCGCTCTCCCTATACCCATTTTCAGGATCGGATGAGTAGGAAGGAAATGTAAACATTGCGGGTATTCAAGTCTTTGAACTCATATCCATAAATCAATATAATATGAAAGTGTTCGTTGAAAGATTTTAGTCAGTGTAAAACGTGGTCGGCTCCTTTTTATATTCAAAATAAAAGTGAAAATTGCATTTCTTAATACATTTTTATTTAATTTGAAAGTGTACAAATAGTTACCATGCATTGTTTTTATTACTTTTCAGTCCGGTATCACATAACCTTTTTCCAACTAAATAAATGAACTGAAGCCGGTAATTTACTAATTGAATTCGCACAGGAAAATAAAAAAGGCATGTTATGTCAGTGATATTTCAAGAGGTAGACGGGTATATTTATCTTAGACGTGTAATTAAGGAAGTAATACGAGATGATGAGTTTTGTAACGTTTAAGCGGAAAAGCACGAGAGAGTTAGACAAGGGATATAGACGCTTCATAATAATATATGAAACGTAATCCATTGAAAGAGTTATAATACTTACTTCAAGTAACAAAACTATTGTATAAATAAGTAAAACTTTAAGGGTATTTCTAGTAATATTTATTTTATATAACATTGTATGTTATCCGCACCCTTTTTAGTGTTTTTTGTGACGTTGAGTTTCTATATATTCTCACAGTTGTAAGTCGTAGTTAAGTGTTGTCAACGGTTGATCTTAAACCTTTTTGTGAAAAATGCAGTATAACATCTTTTAGTACTATACAAAGATATGTTAGGTTTTCCAAACCTTTACATACGACACCCGCTGTGGTATAGTTTGTTAGAGCTTGCTTTACCGATTAGACGGCGCTGCGTTCGATTCCAGGTATGGTCAATGCCATTTTTTTTCAATTAAAATTTGAGACCCAAGACCTGGGTGTTTGTAATGTTAATTCTCATCGAGTATATCTCGTATGATCTTTCAACTTAAAAATATTTTTAACTTTAGCGAATTGTGCCAAATATATTTAAAAAAAATTCAAACTTCTTGATAGAATTTCAGTATTTTTCAGGGTGAGTGAAGAAACTTTTTATTGTGCTAGTTTTTTTTTGTTTTTATGTGGATGCCAGTGCAGCAAAAAATAAATGAATTTTAATTCCCTGTCTCTTCAAAAGACAGTATCAATTATTTTATAAAATCTCGAATGCATCAATTAAAAAAGACTCGTATTTTTTAAAAAAATTTTCAAATTTCAAAATTTATTAAATTTATTTATATTAAATGCTGATAATATATCGGTCAGAGTAAATAGTCATAATTAAAATGAAATTTAAAAAAACCTAACATAACCTTACCAAAATTGTTATAAAATATTCTGATCGTATAATATTTTTATTCTGACCAAAAATTGATTTAAATTCTGACCATTTAATTTGTTCCATTTAATTTGTAGTTCATTTAAAAATAAATATACGTATAATAAATACACTCTGAGTACGATCTTAAATGCTTCATTGTATCAAAAATATATACAAAATTCATATTGTAACTAAATATGTAATATTTTTAACTCATATATGTAGATATTGAAAATATTACATAATATAAATTGTGTTATAAACGGCCACAAAAAATATTCACCGATTTTATTTGGAAGAACAATAGAAGAACGTTACCATAAAATATTCAGCCGGATATTAATTAATTGGTGAATCAAAGATATTTCGTACAAAAAAGGTAGATTTACGAGATATTGATTGATCAATTACTTCAAAATGTTTACATCAATTAAATCAGCAAAAATTCGACTCGTGCTTTAATGGCTCAAAAAAAACGAATCTGCACAATCAGCATCTATCTATTAGAGATGCGGGAGACCACACGGATTGTTAAAATGATTTTATTAATGAAAGATTTATTACCTTCTTCAATATAGCAATCATTGTGGATTCTAAATTATTTTCTTTAAACGCATAATTCAATTTATAGATAATATTTTTTTACGCAACACAATAAAAAACTGCCAGTGTTAAATATTTGGTATTGATTAAGTGGCATTTACTACATTTTAATACGGCAAAAGAAATGCAAAAGTATTTAGTTCTACAGCTATTTTTAATTTAGTTAATAGTTGTTTTGGCGTATGCATTTATCATAACTATATCAGCCTTCTGATGAAGGCATACTCCGAAATAGCTATCGACTGAATTAAAAAAAAAATGAATTGAATACTTTGCTTTTTATTACTGTATGAAGTATGAGGGATTCAAATAATTACAATGAATAAATGTAAGAGCTTATTGTAAACACTCTGGGTTTTTTTTTTAAAAAAAACCCTGATTGTTTATCGTTCTTCGAAACACTAGTCATATTTTTTTTAAATCTACGTCCGCTCCGAATGTGGAGCATATGGCCTCCTAATGGAGGTATCTCAACAGAAGTTTTTCTACGAGAACGGTTTGTTACTCAGTCGCTAAACCTTTTTTTTTTTCAAAGTGAGTAGTAGGGACAGAAGAATAAAGCTAGAACAGGACTAGTAATTGGCTAATCGCTATTGCTACACCCAGTTGTTAAAGGATCAGAAGGATGGAAGGAGAGGAAATGATGTGAATTGACATCACAAACACCCAGTCTTCGAGCACAACTTTGAATTGAATAATTCTCAAATTCACTGTGATCTGACTGGGAATTAAACCCAGACCTGCGTGATCGGTAGAGAAAGCTCTAACCAACTGGGCTACAGCAGGCGACAGAGTCATATTTAATAAGTATAATATTATAATTTGAATTTGAATTAGGATGTTAGAAAGAAAAACATGATGCATTGTGTATCTCTTCGGAGCGAGTATATATAGCTGAGAAAAATGTATGCTTAATCATAGTTCTGACGATGACGAAAGCCGAAATAGCTATCAACCAATAAACTGTAGAACCAAATACGTTGCTATTTTTACCTTATTATAATGGAGTTCTACAAAGTAAATGCAGAGTCAATAAATAGCTTATTGTATCTTACGTTACGCTTTGATAGTTTTTTAGTGTATTTACACTGAAATATAAAATTACGATTCCGAAACTATGTAATATAGTTAATAATCCCACCGTTGTTTTGGTATATTTTCTGTCTTTCGTGTATATACAATATTTTCTTAACGTTTTTAATATTTTAATCGAGTATTAATTTTAATTTTATTTGTCGAACAACGTATCGAAAACTAAACAAATATATATTATTTATAAAATGCCAATTTCAGGATATTAAGTAATGTAATTATATTACGTTTTAAAGTATTCTTAAAAAGATTGAAAATTTAACAAGAACAAAAACAATTCAAATTAAGTATTATAACGAGAAGAGATTGTTTGAAGAATGATAAGCAAAGAAAGTCTTGTACATTTTCTTTTTCTCGTTCTTTTTTATCACAAGTTATAAACGATACTCGTACTAAACGTAATTACACGGAAAGATGAATGTTGTTTGGTGCAGTGTCTGTTTGAATTGACAAATGAATCATAAAAAAACTTGCTCGATTCTGAGTGAGGTCATGAGCAAATACTATATGTTATGAGCTTGTACCTTTGCATAAACTAGTTTTAGAAGGCCTCAGATTAATCTAACCAAAACAATGTCCGTGTCTTAGTTACGTACCTTTTGTTGCCAGATATGCTTGTAAGATAACGTATAGACAGCTAGATTTTTTAGACTGAAGAACTTCTATAATGCACCATAGCAACGTGTGTCATAGTTTTGGAAATACGTGACATATTTGAATTTCAATGTGGAGCATATGGTCTCCTAATGGAGGTATCTCAAAAGAAGTTTTTCTGCGAGAACTGTTTGTCACTCAGTCGCTCAACATCTCTTTTTTTCTTCTAAAGAGTTCTAAGTATATAATTCCTAAGAATAGGAAAGGAATAGTGATTAACTAAACTCTCTCGCTACCCCGAGTTATTTAAAGGTTGGAAGGGTGGGAGGAAATTTTTAGATATCACAGGCACCCATGCCTTCAAAAAGTGCTGTTCGTATTGGGACTTGAACCCGTGAGATTCAGCACGGAAGCCCACAATGCTAACCGCTGCGCCATAGGACCCGACTTATGTACACCTTATCCTTTTTTTTACGCGACACATTGGTTCCAGAATGTGGCGCGTAAAAAAAAACTAATTTTCATATATTTTGATGAATTGGTTCTCCAAAAAAATCGCGAAAGTTAAAAATCTATGTCCGTCTCCAATGTGAAGCATATGGCTTCCATCTCAATAGAAGTTTATTTTACGAGAGCTGATTATTAATCTGTTTTAAGAGAGTGAAGATAGGGCTTAACGGGACAAACTAATCGGTCTCGCTTCGCTCCGTTAATATTTGGATTAGGAGAGTGGGAGAGAATTGAAATATCAAAAACATCCACGCCTTCGAACTTAACCTGAACCTGAACCTTTGCGTTTGTGGATTGTAGAATATATCACATTTTGTTTTCATTTAGTTCTTGGAGATTTATTTCACATTAAAACACATTGAAAGATTGATTTTATTTTGCTTATAATTATTATGGAGCTCAAACTTTTTGCTGTTATTACTTTTTTGTTAAATAATGAAAAAAATAAATTTAACCGTCTTTATTTCTTCCCAAAAAAAATTTTTTTTTAGAAAAAAAAAGAAACGTAAAAGTGCCGGATAAAAAGGTGCCGGAACGTCGTTCCACCGCGTTACATGAAAAAAAAGCACTGCTTACACACAATGACGGGAATTATTTGACACATCCAATACTGTGATGATTAAACAAATAAAGCGATTTTAGTCTAATGTTTGAATAATTTATCATTGTATTAGTTCTTCTTTTTTAACCAAACCACTTTTCTAATGTCAAAAACATCATTTTTAGTTACTTTTATTTAACAAGATAGATTCATTTGTACTGAGACGATTATTTGAATTATTTAATATTTAGTATTTCTTGGTATAAACTCAATGAGAATTCGACAAAGAGATTTAAGATAATTGTGAAGAGGAACGATGCTTCGAGCTCCCATTTTATAGATAGCGAATCTAAATTGTCAAAATCGACATTTGATATTTGCCCTTGTCAAAAATTGAAATTTAATTGTGAGTGTGACCGATAGGCTACAAAGAACGGCAATACTAATAATGTATTTTACTTACTAAATTATTATACTGTATTTAACTCAATTATTTATTATAAACTATTGATTAAACTCACCGAACGTTGATTTTTCAAAGTGAAACTAAAGTAATATTTGACTTGTATTTTGATTAGTAAGATTTTTGAGTCCGAGTACAAACAGCATTTTTTCAATCGATTCATAGACTTCTGTTTGATGATGAGTGTTTGTGATGTCTAAAACTTCTCTTTCAATCACAAAAACATTAGAGCATAGCTAGAGCGATTAGATAACAACTAATCCTTTCCTAGCCTCATCCTTATATCCTCACTCTCTTTAAAAAACGAGGTGGAGCAATTGAGTACAAAAAAATTTTATTGCAGAAAAAAAATATGTTGAGATACCTTCTGATGACATATGCTCTACATTGAAAGTGGACATGAATTAAAAAAAATAGTTTATCACAATATTTGTGCAAAATCAATCAGTGTTTTTTTTATCCATGTCCGCACCCAATGTAAATCATATGGTCTCATAATGGAGGTATCACAACAGATTTTTTTTCTACTAGAACTGTTTGTAACTTAGTCACTCAACCTCACTAGTAGTAGGGAAGGAAAGATAAGGGTAGAACAGGACTAGTGATTGACTAATCGCTATTGCTACACCCAGTTATTAAAAGATCAGAAAGATGGAAGGGGAGGAAATAATGTGAACTGACAACACAAACACCCACTCTTCGATCACAGCTTTGAATTGAATAATTCTCAAATTCACTGTGATCTTACCGGGAATCGAATCCAGACCAGTGACCACAGAAGGCGACAATTTAATGTACAATTATTTTCTTAAAACTATTTATTGAAATCGTTGTTGAGATTAAAAGGTCCAAAATGTTTTCTTTTATACGTTGAAATAATGTCAATATTAAAGTAGTTTTTATAATATAGATTCGATATAATAATAAATTATTCAAGATCTCTTTTTTGTTACCAGGCCAATACATATATACTTTTTTGAAGCGTGGGATTTCCAAGCATTCTTCAATAAGTATTTATGTCTAAGCAATCGATTCAATTTTGTTTTTTGTTTTGTTTATCCAAGCATTTGATATTGACTTACATAATAACGGTTAACGTCCTCGATGATTTCCTCTACAAACAATGTATCCAATCAGGTGAATATTGGCTACCAAAAAGGTGGATAATACTACCAACGCATCCGTATACTATAACTTAGAAATCGTTCAAAAGGCCAGATCCGTTGGTTTTTTTTGTATAAAAACGTTATATTTTTTATAAGGTTTAGACCTTCCATTTTATGTGGCATGTAATATTTTAAGCAAGCATCTTTTTATTTAGTTTGAGTGAAAATTGAATTGTTTATACAAAAGTCTATTTATTTTGTTATATTTTTACGGTTTATTAAATGGTCCCTCTAGAAGTAAAGTGAGTCAACTAGTAAAATAGTAAAACCTTTTCTTTAACTTAAAGTACAATCACGACTTTATTTGGTGTTTTGGTGGACTGCACATTTTTATTTTACAGACTTTTAACATTATTGAAATGTGTATTAATTAAGGTTACTTCAATTTTACGATACTTTTAAGCGCGTTGAATATTACAACACATCTAGTTTTTTTTTCCTTCTAAAATACCGTTTGGCTCATTTCACCACTTACGGGTTCAAATATAAATTGAACGTAAAAGATAATTAACGTTCATCACATAACTAAAAGGTTTGGTAGGCACGAATTTGTTTTATTAGCACTTGATGTCTTTTTTAGTATCATTTAAAAAATGGCTTGATATCTTTCATTTTAGTATATTTCTTCGATAATTGTTTGATGTTTGTAGCTAAATATAATAACTGGACAGATGTATAATTTTTTTTTTTATTTAACTTTTAATTTTCACTGTCGCATTACATTTTGTATCGTGATAATTATCAGAAATTATCTATAAGAGAAATGAGATATTTCAATGAACACACAATTATATTTGACGTTATTGTATTCTAAAAATATTGTAATGTACGAATTAAGTTTCATAGCGTAGGAATAATTGAAAATGGTTAAAGATTTATTTAATTTAGTGAAACGCCAAAAAATTTAATTGGTAAAGTATAATATTACGCTCGAAAATCATATTGACTTTAAAATCTTTCGCAAAATCTGTTCGTGAATGACTATCTATTTTCCACTTGGGAGTGAAGTGATAAGGCAGGTTTAGACGTGTCTAATCATGGAATCGCACAAAATCGGCTATTGGTTATCGGTTAAGTATTTGTTGTCTTGAACTTGGTAAACGGTTGCTGTTATGCTATATCAAACCTCGGGCTAGCAAGGTCGGAATCAGGGATGGCAACGCCGGTTTGTCAGAAGTTTATATTAAATACCGGTATTGCAAACATCAAATTACAAAAAAATTTAAGCAAAGTAAAACATAGAGCCAATTACGATCGCAATACTGGAAGAATGTATCAATAACGGTGTTACAAAAAAAGATTCAGCAAACTGTAAAAAATACGGTCGAAGTAAATCTAAATCGGTATTTCGATATTTCATTTAAAATACCGTCATGGAAAAATATGTCATAATCATAAACGGCTGTTTCATAAACTTCTTAAAATAATAATTCACTATAATCGAAAATCAGAAATTTACTGGGGTGAACAATCAAATGCAAACTTACTTATTGAATAAACCAGAATGTCTAAACTCAATCAATTCTCCAAATAGATTTTTTAGGAATTGGTAATTATACGATTGGGTTTGTAAATAAAAAAATAAAATTCAAATTTATAAATAATATTGTTTGTTAAAAATCGGGTGATTCTAATTCATTTTTAAGAAAGAATCAGGAAAGAAAAGTGACAAGATTGAAAATGAAATAAATCTTACAGTTTGGACGCCTAACTCTTATAAGATATCACTAAAAACTATATTTTGGGTCGTCACCCTTCATTCTTTCTTCCCTGTTGCCTATAATTTATATTATTAAAGAACTTTCCCACCATACTCTCAAGCAAGCTGCATACAATTGAGCACGAGTTTGCGGAACACCGTTTGTGGAAAAAGGGCCTACTCTATCATACGTTTGACCCTGCGACATATTAAAGTGTTATTTATTGTTATCTCATAAGTAACTTAACCGGTAACTGCCGCCTACACATATTAAAGGGGATAGTAATATCCGACGATGTATCCAAAGTAGAGGTCTGCACGGGCCCGGGCTTAGCTCTCGGACCGTTACCCGGCCCGGCCCACGGGCCGGGTTCGGGCGGGTAAGCGCAATTGAGATTCGGGCCGGGCCCGGGTAAAGAATTTATTCCTCAGAAAAATATTTCAGACTATGTTCGTGACATATGTCAGCCATGATGATTTTAATTATAACCAGTTCTATAGAGAATTGTAAATTGTTGTAAATTTGTAAAAAACGGGGTTTTTTCGGTCTGTTGAGTATAAATCGGGGCTTCGGGTCGGGCTCGGGTAACAATTGTGGTATTAGACTCAGGCCCGGGCCGGGTCAGGCCTGAGTCTTTCGGGCTCGGGCCGGGTAATTTTGTAAAATTTCGGCCCGTGCAGACCTCTAATCCAAAGTGACACTAGAAAAAGAATGAATGTGTAGTTCTCTTCCCTAAAATGAATATTTGTTTGTTCGTACTGTACGCGTTGCCACACCACTAATCCAATCGCAATGAAACTTTGACAATCATTTTGCTTGCACTTCCGGGAAGGTTAAAGGCATAGTAAAATTAACTTACAGTAGGTCTTATATATAAAAATCAATGTTTGTATATCTGCAATACAATTCATTTTGACAACGTATGCTTGCAGTTGCGCGAAGTTTATAGTACAATTAACTTACAGTAGGTGGCACGTGCGTTGTACTATAGACAATTGGCAGCAAACGTCAAACAGACAGAAATAAAAACATTCATTTCTATAAACACAATTAAAACACAAACAATTTCTTTCTTTGAGTGGAATTGCAACGCTTGCCGGTAACCAGTTAGTAGAATATAACAACACAGGGATAGAGATTCAAAGCCGCAACTTTCGCAAACGTTTTAAATAGTGTTTATAATCAAAATGTTCGTAAAAGCATGATTTAATAATAAAAAAAAACACAACGATTACCGGTACTAAAATCCCTAGTTGGAATGATATCTCAAGACTCTTTGATCAAATATGTATTTATTTTCTTTATAAGGCTTGATTTAATAATTGAATTCAACTAATATCATTCCAGGTAGAATATTAAAAAGTTATGTAGGTTACATTTTAGTAACGCAGAAAGCGGTATAAGAATCGTTTTCAATCATTTATTTTTATTAATTCATAAACTAAAATTATTATTTAAGTATCCTGAAGATAAATACTTCTATATTAATTCGAAGTAGTTAATTTTGTTGCTTAGGAAAACAACGATTGTGTGGGGATAAAGATATATTTCCAGATACGCACAAGCAATGCGAAATCACTGTTTACAAACTGTAAAATGTCGGAAACAATTAATTAATGTAAGTAAAGGTACCAAAGCCGAGCTTTAAATTAATATTTAAGACAAAAACTCATTAGGAGCGTAAATAGATTCGTAAGGCCCATAATTACTGCCAAGACAATGATGAGTTCACCATCAAAATAATAATATTTTTAATATGCTACAGCGAAAAACATCATCAAGAGAAAATTTAAATGAAATACTTATTTGATGAACACACCAAAGAAAATCACTTTATATAATACTTTGTATAAGTACATATAATTTTTTATTTTTAATTTGATTTAATTTATTTATTCAATAATGTAATTTTATTTAATTTTTGTTTAATCATATTATGTTTTTTTTCAGCACTGGGTAGGTTCCAATTGGAAGACGTTTTTTCAAATACTGTGCGAGTTTGTAAACAAAGATAAATTGCCACTACTAACGTAAGTCTCTATGTTTTGTGACCGTTGAGTGAAGCTTTGTCGATTTGTTTGATACTTTAACGTTTTAAAATTTTGATTGTTACTGAGTTGATTGGTGATTACAGATAAATTATTGTTGATGTAGGAACCACGGATTATTGATTATTTTAATTAAAATCGATTGACGCTGCCAAGGTATGGTATTATGATAAGCTTTTGTTATGTTTAACGCAAGATATCTGTTTTTAAAACTGTTTATAAATCCCCTATTATTTAATGAATAACACAATTCTAATTTACGTATGCAGTTAAACAAAATTATGTATAAGAGATATAAAGCTATAATATTAATAAGAAATTTTGATTGTTTTGTTTGTTAAAATTAATCACTGTGGAATGTCATTATTTGAAAACATTTAAAAACCATATTTTGAACTTACTTCTTAATTATGTATTAGGATAAAGACCGGCTTAAAATGATAGCGAGGATTGAAATTGGTCCTGATCTTAATAAATAATTGTGAAAAAATTACAGAATACTTCTTCATTATTTTATTGTAAAGAAAAGTATTGTGAATTAAATTCATTTAGTAAGTAATAGTATTAACTACGAGTAAGCATAAAAATAGCACGACAATTTCACAAAAACGAAAATTTATTGCTTGTTCTATAATTATTTAAATTGAAGTACCTGAAGTTCTCACTGCAAAACATATAAATAGCCTAATACTTTTACCTCTTTATGAACAATCTAAATAGCTGAAGTGTATTCAAGGCATGTAGGAACTTAAACAATTACAACAGATCTTTCAAAGTTTAGACGTGCCATTGAACCCGCAATATGATGAGTGTATACGTGTATAATTTACAGGTATTTATATGTTGTAGCTGCCTCTAAAAAAAAAATTATAGTGAAGACAAAAGAGCATTGCTTCAACCTCTGATAGATTGGTATAAAAAGATGTGGCAAGCGATTCACTTGAGAATTGTCTGTTCTGATTAGTATTAACGTTCGTCATTACTTTATGAGGTTACCAATGATCGATTTATATTACATCTCGCGTCTAGGGATTGCGAAACAAGACGAAAATGTCGGTTTTGGTATTTTATATTTAATATCGGTAATATAATGTCAATCAAATGAAAATATCAACTAAAATGATAACTTACAATTACAGTACTTAAAAATATCAATCTGATAGTGAGCATAATTTTTTTAAATACTTTAAATTGATTTTTTCTTTGAATAAAAGTATGAAATTAAAAAGCTTTGTTGTTCGACGATGTAATCTGTCAGTTTTGATTCGATTTTTGAGTAAACTTAATATACGACTGTAGAAAAAATTCTTTTATATGGAGAGACAGTTTGTTGGAAAACAGTAATTCAATAATTATTCCGTTATATTGTCTATTCCATTCTTTATTTTCTATTTTTAAGACTAGCAATAATGTAAAATCATATAGAACATCAGTTTTTGTTATACCGATATTGCAATACGTATTAAGGAATTACGGACAGTATTAAAAACATTAGATTATTCAACAATTTTCAAACTGTTATTTCTTCATACCTTTTGTTTAGTTTACTTCTTGCATTTCAAGTTTATCTTGATTTTTTATGATTGTTATAAAATAAATTGGTACTGTTATTCAACTTTTATATTATAAACACTGTTATTTTTTGCAAGTATATCGAGTATCATAATAATTTATTTTTACATTTTTCAATGAAATAACTGTCAAAAAAGACTACACTTAAGTTATAGGAACACAATTACCACTCAAATAAACAATTATTAAAGTGTTCTTATCGTAAAAAACTATTAAATGCAATAATTTATTCTTAATACATCTCATCCAATTCGGTTTATAGATTTAGTTTAGAAATAAATTTTACTTGATTTTAAATTGATTATGACAGTTCGTCAGCATTCTTCGCATCCAAATTAAAGACGCTATTTCAAATGTTTCAACGGCTTGTTTTCAAACTACCAAATTCCTTTTTACTTTAATTCAATAAATATAATATAAAATTTGTGTTGTCATAACTAAAATTGCAAAAGTGAACAGTATAATGACGGTAGCATACTTTAAATTATAAACTGACGATATAAAACAATACATTTATTATTGTTGAGTTGGTTGATGTTTTGTATTGACGAATCTACTCAATTTTATAATAAATTATACTTGAGTAAATAAAAAAATGATCAGTTTATTTGTAGAACTTAATAACTTAAATCTGAAATATCAACTTATTTCATTTTGAAATTATAACTTATCAGTTGAACAAATTCATCAGTAAAACTCTCTTTTCTGTGTATTCTGTAGTATTCTCTCAAGGTTTGTTTTATATGGCGTTATAATTCGAAGCGTAAATATTTTACAAACTTTGTAAGATGCTGGCATTAACTGAAATGTAGCGACTACAATTTACAAGATTTGTTTGTAACAAAATTTGCATTCCGTAAGTTTGTTTATTAAACGCTATAAAGTTGTTTTATGTGACATTTTCGAATGTAAAACAAAAAAAAATGTTTTAAATAATAATCAAATGTAAATACCTACCTTTTTATAAAATATAATATAATTTAAATGATAAGTTGGAGGAATAAGAAACGATTACTTCCATTTAACATAACATTTAACTTTAATGGCAACGTAATTTACCAATTTTTTACATGAATTAACACAGATCCTTGTTTGCAGTTTTGGGGTGTCTTTGGTGAGAATAACTTACTTCTTGTTTTTTGAAAGTACTATAGAAATGAGTTTAATCAAAGCCCCCTATAGTGAAAGACATGCTATAGAGCTGAAAACAGGTACTTTTTTCAGATAAGCAGGCCGGCGTCATAATTTTCAAAGTAATATCACATCATTATGAAGCCATTTATTTCTGATATATTGTAGGAAATACATATTTATATTGTAATGATATATCTTATCAATTACATATTTTTCAAAATAAGAAAAAATCACATTTTCTAAGGTTTTTGAAGAAAAATCTCGGAGAACAAAAGCAAACAAAGAAGGCAAATCATTTTATTAAAATTATTTTTTTTACAATATTTCAATACAGAATATGAGATTGGGTTGGATAGTTCATTAAAACAATCAACGTCATTATTGGGATTTTAATCAATTAATAATTAATCTCAAAATTTCTTTGTGCACACTGTTCGTTACTGAATCTTTCCATGGGATTTCTCAAGTCATATCAGTAATCAAAAATCAGTAAGTCAAACTAGGGTAGCACATTTCACTTCATTATTTTTTAAATATTATTATTGATTAAATCATCATTTACTTGGTATATTGCTATTATTATATGATAAGACGCAGCATTTATTTCAAAATATCACAATAGGCGTCAAAATCGTATATAATATAGATTCCGCTTGTTACTGTTGTTTTATGTTATTTATAATCAATATTTTATATAACTGTGATATTTAATAGTGGGAAGTTACATTGTATTTGTTTTATCACACATCACATTTCTTGTCATTCGCTATATTTCTTACAATCATTACTTAATTTGCATATATGACCCTTCCGATGTATCGTAAATTGTAAATTAATAACACCAAAGAATCACAGAATATCCATACAAGAAATATTTCAAACATACATGTTATATTCAACGAAAAATAAGCTCATAAATTGGAATTTAGAGTTGATCTACGTATAACCACCATACAATTTGTTAGGAGCGGCTGGGATTTAACGGCCCGGTCTTTTTTGCTGTTTTTTCTACGACACTGCTTGGAACTTAAGACTGCTAAGGTTAAATGCAATGTTTAGATAGATTAAGAGTAGA
Organism: Himalopsyche tibetana; assembly: GCA_030503985.1. NCBI lineage: Eukaryota > Metazoa > Arthropoda > Insecta > Trichoptera > Rhyacophilidae > Himalopsyche > Himalopsyche tibetana. The sequence continues at coordinate 26,001,810 of JAPJYX010000019.1, read as the reverse complement.
TATTCTAGAAGATTATTTATAAAATCGATCCCTATGTATTGGGTTTCGGGGATATAGCACAGAAGACAAGAAATAATGAAACTAATTTACAGCGGGTAAAAAAAATTATAAAGTCGTCTATGTTTCGAATCAAAGACCTGAAACGTCAATCAAATATTATCATTATAATACAGATGATACTAAATGGTACATATTACATACATTACAGTTGAAATGTACACTTAATCAAAATATGAATTGAATAGTCAACATACCACATACATTGTCTATTTTAGCCATTTGCAGTATACAAGAAAGAACAAATGTATACTTTGATTAATCGATTTGTAAAGTTTAAAAATAGTGGTGCAGCTACTCTCTACTGCAGTGCGCGCGCAATCAGGCAGTTGTTGTGTTTTACTGTCATCTGACGTTTCACATAACCTCAAAAATTTCAACGTTTTGCAGTCATTCTTGCGTTCTTACTATTTAAAATAACCTAACCTAACCGAACATAACCTAAGTCGTATTTTTATTTCTAGTTTGTCTATCGCTACTACTATTTTATTCATTTTAACGATGATAGCTTCTATTAAAAATGCTTGTAAATGTATAGATTTCACACTTACTGTTACATATTTTCTATTGTATAAGTATAGACGTATAAAGGATCATCAAATATAATGCAAACGTTTTATCCCAGCTTTGTTAAATGGAAGTTTTTTTTGATATAATCATATTTTAATTCTCCATGTACATGCAATGTAATTTAGAAAAACAATTCGTCAAAGAATAAAATTACTTAGTAGATTTATTCACCGCACAATTTAACTTTGAATTTACTGTTCTGTTGAATTCCGTACTTTAAAATAGTAAATCTATTTATATGAAACAGGTTCATTCTATTCATTTAAACAAACGAAATTGTTTCGTGAATTTTGAATTATACACTTACTTATCGGCTTAATAAGCAATTACTCCGAATTGGAGGAAAATATAAAAAGCATTTTATATAATTATGGTGGCTGTAAATACATCGCAATATAACAGTTATTTTCAATAGGGTTGATGTATAGTTAATTAAAAAGATATATTTAAATTTTTTTTGCTGCGTGTTTGTTTCTTTTCGTTAAATCACTAATTACTATGGAGCTAGTGTAGCCCCATAATCATTAAGCTCTAATTGTTAAAAAGAAAATTGGAATTGCTTTGGTTTCAGTTTTTTAGCCAGCAGTTAGTGTCGCGAGTCTGAGTACATTTTTGGTAGTAACCATCCGTCGGAGCGGATATTTGCACAACGGTTGAGTGTACTTAAGGCGGGGGTTCCTAACCTTTTAAGACCCCAGAGCGCAATACAAAATACTACTAGGTTGGCGAGCATCACATTTTTTTAAAATCTCAAAACCCAGGAATTTACCGATTTGCCCAAAATACCACCGTAACCCGTTTTTTTTTAGCCCACCGAAGAATTTGAAATTCTCAATTTTCTATACTTTTTCCCCAAAATATCTCCGAAACTCGTTGTTTTTTTTTTAGCTTACCGAGGAATTTTAAAATATCAAAATAGTTGGCGGGCACGGAGTGGGTAACCCTGTCCTAGGGTATCCAATACCGTGATCCCATGCAATTGTGATGCCGAAATCCTGAGATTTTGGGATTAAGAAAATTACAGAAAGTTGAGTGAGGTTTAAAAAATGTAGGTATTTTTTGGGAATTTTAATGAAAAAATCTGTTGAAGAACTTTCAGGGGATCATAAAAATACGACGGAAGGAAGAAAGTCCCCGCTGTAACAGAATCAAAGAAAACAAACAAACGTGTAAAGACGGCTATAGCATTTTTTACATAACATAGACGATGTTGAATCATGTATGGTAAACTGATCACATTTACGCTAACACCAGTTAGAAGTCGTTAGTAGTGTCAATACTTAACTTAGTTATGAATAAGAATCAATCATACATACAGCGATATCAAATAAATTAAAAAAACAGGAAGGTAATAATATTATTACTGAAAAATTTGTTATTAGTCGCTGATAAACAGCATTTGATAAGTTATAATAAAGGTGGTTAAAAATGGTAACTTGGCGTAACAATGTTATACATATGCTATTTTTTTACTGCTGAGATCACCTTAGAAGCAGTTACTCAAGATTTGACTGTTTGTGTTTTAATGTGCTGATGGTCTCTTGCTTGATAAATGACATAGTTTCCTATCTGTATAGGTCTAAATGCTATTCAAACGCCACCGTAATTAAAAAACAAATCTACAGTCTTTCTTGTTAGCTACCAAGTTTACAGCTGGTTAGACCGACTTGAGTAATTCTTTGCTCTCGTAGATTTTCTCTGTGTATAAGTTACCCCAAGAGTGGGGAACTTTTTCATTTCAAAAAGCCACATTCATTTATCTGATTCAACATAAGGCCGCATTAAAGAAAACGTTGACACCCTCTCTTTTTTTTCGAGTTTCGAACATATAATGGGTTTAAGTTGGTTTCCCACCACCACCCGTTGTGTATATGTAGCCAAGTTTAATGGCCGCCTTCCACAACGCTATCGACAGAAAAAAAGGAGTTTACCCCTCACATTCATGGCCTGAGCAGAACTGCACGGGACTGATTTTGTTTACACTCGTTTTCCAAACGCTTGGGTATAATTTTTCGATAAAAGTGAATATTTTGATCAAGTCAAAAGGCCGCATCAAAGTAGCCAAAAGGCCGCAGGTCCCCTTCCACTGGGGTTAGCCCATCCACTATCCTGCCAAGTCTTAAGAGTTTGCTAGAAAAACTCCATGCCCAGTGTCATCAACACTCATCTATCATGGACACATCTTTATAGAAATACTGTTTTTCATTTGAGTAAGCATTTATATATTTGGTGTGGCCAATTTTCTTCGCCGGAGAGCTTTAAGTGATTCGCCCTAAACTTCCAAATTACATTCAACTCGCGTATTGTGTTTAGTCTCTTGGCTGTCTGTCAACATTGCGAGGCTTTCGTATTTTAACGTTCTTCCACGAGTGAGTGCTATCACTTTAAAATGTAATTATACCGTTTTTTCGAATACCGACGATCGACTGCTGTCATGACATGTGTGTTCGTAAAAATACATATCTTCAGACATTTTAGTAAAAATGTATTTTTAATTGAAATATTTTCTGGATTTTTTTCACCTAACGCAATTGCTATTTGGTTTCTCATCAAGTATTTGACCACTAATAATCGACGATAGATAACGAATTTTAAGAAAAAAAAACCTACGGATAACAGAGTGAACCAATTTTTGGTCAGAATTTCAAATAAACTTTCGGTCTGAATAAAATTCAATTTTTGGTCAGAATAAAAATATTATACGGTCAAATTTTATAACCAATTTGGTTACTTAGATTTTTTTTAATTTCATTTAAATTATGACTTTTTTATATAAATTCAGACAGATGTATTAAAATTCAGACCGGTTAAATAAGAGCCTAAAAAATATTATACTATAAAGTTTTTATTGAATATTTTAGCGTAAAGTTTTCGTAACAAAACCGGGTTGTAAATAATTTTCTCAACTTAATATATACATAAGAAATATTTGGTGAAAATCTCTATGATAAGTTCACCAAAAATAGTAAAAACTTGTTGAATGGCGTAACAGTCTCAATTTCAGAGAGCTTTAAAATATTATATCATGATGATGTTGAAATAAAACTGGTTTTTGACTTCTCTATACATCGTTTTAAAAATACATATTATAATATGCAAGCCAAAGAAGTGAATTCGTGGCCGCAAAAATAAGTTAAAATAAAGCTCTAGTGCTTAACAGCTAAATAAACATTAAGGGGTGAAGTCGGATGTACTCTTTGCTGGTAGTTTTATAGGGTGGGTTACTATAAGTGCTTGAAATTGTCAAAGATTCATATGGATTGTTATTCAAATGGTTAAAGAATGGACATGACAGTGGTCAATTTTTTTTTGAATATTACAGTTAATATTTGTCATGAATACTTTTTTGCGTTTTCAGTGATAACAAACTGATCTGATAATATATAAACCAGATTAGCAGTCATCTTAAGTAATCTGTTTGCGAGAAATAAGCGACTGTCAAGCATTCGTCAAATAATTTTGTTTCAAATATTTATAAAGACGTCGCAATGCTCGCATCAAAACTCGGCACCGCGCCGAAATTATTGTTTAAACACACGCTTCATTTAACTCAATTTTTGTATTATATTTGGCATATGTGAAAAACTTAACTATTTTTACCAAATAAAAGAAGAAGTTACATTTTTATTTGCGTTCCCTTTTTTTCATTTTAGTATTAAGATTTGCAATATATGTCAAGTTTCACAAAAGACGTTTTTTGAAATTAATTAAAGAGCGGAAATCTACGATATAGTTCCCGCGTCCCACAGATCAAAAATTATGATGGGTACTCCAGTTAAACACATTATTTATCAAACGGTTTGCAATATAGATTTAGTCTATCAATGCTTTGATTTTTGTGATCATAAAATTTATTTGAGTGTAAGTTTTAGAAGAAAACGATCTTCATAAGGCTACTCTTTCTGTCTCTTTTCGGAAACAATTACAGTCAAATAATATTCTATGAACGTAACGCTATACAGCAACGTGCTTGGTTATCTTATTATTTTATTGCGTTATTTAATTGAAATTAATACTTTGTACGTCTAAATCAAAGAGATATTTTTTCCCCTGAAAAACGTTTCCGTGTGCCAAACTTAAAAGGTCTAGATGACGTTAAAGGTAAAGCAAAGCAAATACGAAAAAGTATAAAGCAAAAACGAATAAAAAAATTTAAACACAAATTCATAGATATTTAATATAACAAACAATTAAGTTAAATTGAGTTTTTCACACACCTATTTTTAGTATAGAACCTCAGGGATTGTGATAAAGTTAGTTTATTTAGTTCAATATTTATTAAGAATACGTGCAAATGAAGCGAAAACGAAATAAAAATAAAAAGTTTGGGGAAATTGGAAAAAGAGTTTTTCCCAGAGTATTTTCTAATAATGATTATTTCTGGTTATATTTAAACACCTTTTACCGGCCATTTTCACGTAATACATATATTTACTCTGCCGAAATTGTGATATTTCGTTTTGTCACAAATTACTTCTAATAAAAGCTCTTAAATACATGTCACTTGATTAATGTAGATATTATTTAATATTGCTATTGTCTGTGAGAAATGACTTGTTGAATTCAAAGCTAAATATTAAGTTAAATGGATAAAGAAAACAAATGGATAGATTTTGCTTCTACTGTGTGGCTTTACAATCACAATTCCAGCAGTTAGTAATTATTATTTTGCGATCAAAAATCCTTTTAAATTATTTGATTTTTTTTAAAGTCAAGCAATTTTAAATATACAATAAAATACGATTAAGAACAAAAATTCAGTGGATAAAAACATGAATTTTTTAATATTTTTAAATAAATAAATATGCAAATCGTAGATTTTCGATTGAGAAGAATTTTAATAGATGGAAACTGTCTTTTATGTTTCAACAAACTTAATATTACGAATCAAAATATTATGATGTAAGCGCATGTAAGAAAATAATACATAAATATGTCAATGAGAAGTTTAGATATTATAGCCATTATGCATAACGTTGGAAGGCATCTTGTTGAGGTAATCACAAACCCAAGTGCGACGTCTTTCTTATTAATTGTACAAATAATAATAAACACTATATTTTACAAAAATTAAGACCCCTAACGAATAAATATTGAAAAGTATACTTAGATGAATTTATTTGTTATTATCGTACGTTGAAAATATCATATAATAAACATGGATTTTTGGGACGCAATAAACTTAAAGACTTTATTGTTCATGTTTCAGCCGGGATCATTTCCCAAAAAGGTGTTTTCTAAATAAATATTTCAGTGAAGACAGCATAGGCGGGGTTTGCTAAAAGGAAACTATTATCTCTCTTAGCCCTCCGAAGGTCTGTTCTTGTTAACGCTACTGCCCTACATTGACTTTGATAAATTGTTTTTTACATTCAATATTCTTGCGATGTTCGTATGGCATTCTGGGGAATATCAACTATTTATTTTTATGGCACAAAACGAAAAATATAACGCGGAAAAATTCTCACGACAAAAGCTGAGAGATTGCAACGGTTCGTTAGGTAGGATGAAATTGGCAATAGGTGAATTGTGGACGTTATTAAATACACTGTTTTTAACCTCTGTTTGGCTAAATAAAAAGAAACAAGCATTATTTGTTGATATGCGATTAATTGAATAATTCATTTATGTGATGTCTATCGTTTTTAGACGAAAAGTTTGGTCAAAAATAGCAATATATATATTTTTTTATTTTTAAGAGAACAAACACGCTTATGCATTATTTTGACAAGCCAAATACTAATACTATTTTTTTCCAAGATAGTTTACAGTAAAAATATTTTTTCCTGCTCCAAATCCTTCATATCGACCGTAGAAAGGAAAAAAAACGTAACCAATACATAAAAAAATGTACAGGATATACAAAAACGTTTTTTGATGATTTCGAGCCAAAGCCAAATTATGTTATATAAACAACCTTGTCGTGTACGAAGAGTGATAAACTGGTTCCTATTTGACTTTATTTAATATTAATTTAATTAATTTAAAAAAAAACTTTTTTTAAGTCATCTTCAAACTTATAACATAAATTTACATACTAATTCGGCATTTTAAGCTTACATCCTTTTAATAGAATGTGTATCAAGTTAAATTTATTCTGATTATCGAAAAAAAAGCTGTTTTGGAAAAAGTGCAAGCTACGTCTTTTTTTCTTCCACAATCGATATGATTCACATGCTTCTAAATGCTTTATGTATGGTATCTTACTGTAATGAGTCACTATGATAAATGAATTCCAAATAGTTGAAACATTTCCGTTGTAAAGCATTGATTAAAAATGTATGCATTAAGTGCAAATGGTACAGTGCAGAACAACATGCGGCGACCATGACTTCCGGAAATTCAAATAACTTTTTGATCACTGTGATAATGTGTTCTTTTTAATAGTCAAAAATCTTAAAATCTTCTAATCATTTTTTTTAAGTTTATAGAACTCGGACAATAATCTAATAGCGTTTGAATGAATATTGTCTTGATTTTTTTAATGAATTATATAATATTATTACTACGGTTTTTTTTAAATAAATATTGATGAAAATTGCATACTCATTCAATATATTTTTTTTCGAATCAGATTTTATGAATAAACTTAATCAATGAATTGATATTTTAGCTGACTCTTGACGTAATCGATATCAAGACTAGTGAAAGATTTCGCCATGACACTAAAACTTGTCTTTTATTTGCCCGTATAGAATACAAAAAAATAATAGAAAACCGGTTGCAGTACGTCACATTGCAACTCGTTCTGAAGTATGCAACTGTGAATATTTAATGGATACAGTATATTTTACCAAATTCAACACGTTTTTTTTATCTCGTTATTATTATTAATTTATTTATTATTGCTGTTTATAATGATCTAAATTTAATTTCAATAACTTTAAGCATCCAAAGATATCGACGTTTTAATTTTTGTTTATTATATTTTCAAAATGACATAATTATTGACAGCGCGTTAACTATGACGAATAAGTAAAAACAATGAATAATTCACTATATAAAACTGATTAATTTCAAACCAGGAATGTGGAGTCATTAAAAGATAAATCGGCTAGAACTCCCACTACAGATTCCAATTCAGATTAAAAATATAGTGTTTTTTTCCCTTGAAAGTATTTTCAATTTTCTCCAAGTCATTATTTCACCAATCAATAAGTCGAATAAGATAGTTTTCAAATACATTTTGCTTACGAGTACTGTATGTACTTACGAATCATAACATCCAAAATTAATGATGAGAACTCCTAATAATCTCGATTAAAAATAAATAATTTTCCTCTAAATTTCCTCTTCCCTGATTTTTGTAATCTTACAAAAATACTATTTATTTATTATAGAAATTAGTTGTTTTTAATGTGTTCTAACTTATGATATTTTATTAGGCTTAGGAGCATGCATTGGCGCCAGTTTTAACTCTAGCGTTTTTTATACACAAAAAATGACTCTGACTCCGATAGAAACAACCTTACTCCACGACGCCACCTTCGACTCCACAGCACTGCCTGCGAAAATGATATTAAAAAAATGTTATATTCCAGTCAAGTGCATATTTGAGCTTGTATATGCAATAACAACGAATGAAAAGCAAATTGATTGTAATTCTCTATAAATGCTTGCATCAAACAATTAGTTTTCACTATTCAGTAGATTTGTAATGCAGCTGTTTTAATATAATATTAAATTAATTATACAGGCTAAAATAGGTACAGTAAGCAAATCACGATCAACAATATAGCACAGCTTTAATATCATAGCATGTTTTTTACTGCTATGTTATAGTAAAATAACAGAATGTCAACTTGTGGAACTTTTGTTAATAGATCGGCCTCATAAATGACCAACCATGCATATCATAATTATTTCATCTTGAAACCAGTCAGTTTGAAAATGAATACGCGAATTTGGTTCTAAATTAAACATTTTTTTTGAGAGCAAGAAAAAATTCTAATTTATTTAATTGACATTGCATAAGGTTGAAAAATTATAAATTTGAAACTTTTACAACGAAGAAAATAAAATAGTACAATTTAATATTAAAAGCAGTAAAAAAAAATAGCAAGAAAGTCAATTGAGTAAGCTCCGACGAACTCTACTTTAATACATAAAAAATAGTATTCGTCGGAACTCACCCACGTCTTCGTGGAATATGTCGACATCCGAAGCAATATTGTTGAACACCGTTAAAGCTCTCCCCATTGGCATCCCCATTGGCAGGTTGGTTCTACACCTTGGGAGAACAAACAATTTATGTCCACAATTTCTCAAAAAATAATCAGGTACATTTATTTAGATTCACATTCTCAAGAATGGTGGAATTCTCATTTCTTAGTTTACATAATTTTTCTTTTGTTTTCTAGTGTAAATGTTGAACCATTCGAATATATATTTTGGTTGTAAATAGTAGTATATATTTTGTATTGAGTAGCCTCGACAGGAAGCTTAAAATATATATATTTTTTTGTATAATATACCTAATATCATATTTATTTTATAAAATCCAGCTTCTTACCATTCCAAAAGTCACCGATGTTTTTCAATCTCCCATGATTTTTGTTAAATTATCAAAATACATAGGTAAATTTATATAAAGTAGACGTAATATTGATATTAAGTTGTCTTTGATTTGCTCACTGGTAGTGGCAATAATTGACCTATAACGATTCATCAGGCTTACAATTTCATGCACCAGATGGCAGTGTATTTAATTATTGTTAAGTTAAATTGCAATTAGAGAAAGGGTTGAGTCTAAAACGTAAAGGCATATCAGCGAACTGAGATATATATACCTATAATATCACATGAATGTAGAATTTTAACATACTCCACTCGACTGTGCTTTTGTCCCCGTATCAGTCATATGTTTGAAATATATTTTAATAAAATCCAATATGTAAACTGTCATCTTAATTTTGAGGAAAAAAAAGATACTGAAAAAGTAAATTTGTACTTTATTAAATAAGCACTACAGTACAACAGAATTATTTTATTTTAGAGTTAGTTAGTTTTAAATTACTCGCTAAGAAAAGATGATATTTTTGTGGTGATATATTGCTTGTTTTTTTTTACTTTCTCCGTGTGTCTATTAAAGACTTCTTTCGAGAGAATAAAACATCTTCATTCTTTATTTTTAATTCAAGTAAATTACTCAAAAATTAAGTATTATCACAGAAAGAAAATGACTCATGTAGCTCTTCTGTAACCTTATTGTCATTTATTTATTTTTTTAATTATAAAAAAACAATTAACTATGCGGTTGAGTGGCAAGCTTCGTTATTAACTCCATTCTACAATGAATGAATGAATATTCAAGTCTGTTATGTTTTTCACTTCATTAAGCATCCAACCACAAAACCTTAAGAGTGATAAGCTAAATTCTATTCCTCCCCTAGTAGCATATTTTTATACACAGTTTTTAATCACTTTTAATGTGTTCACTGTCAATACTGGGTGGAAAGGCATTATATTAATAAAAACACAATATTCTTTTGTAGTTTATTCCACTTAATAAGTCAGGACCGGTTTCGCTCATTACGAGCATTGTCAACCGATAAGAAAAATATAATAAACATTGCTATTTATTTATTCAAAATTAAATTTAAATAAATGGTATAAACAACAATTAATAATGAAAAGAATTTACAAATTACAGTATAAGTGACTCTACAATTACAAAAAAAATAAATGCTAAAAACCCATGACACACAATTAAAAAATCATCAAAGACTAGTAAATTATAAGTGGTGAATGATGGCAATTATAAACACAATTAAAATTTGAGATTTTTTTAACAAAGTGAAATTCTACATTACTGAAGTAAATAACTTAATGATAATTTTGGGAAAGAGATTGGCAAATATTCGCTAAGCACACTGCTTTAAAAAAGTTAAAATATTGTAAAAAGTATTTTTTGAAATAAAACATATAATGACAACTTAAATATTTTGTTCTATGTGATTTATAACGGAAAATCTTTCCTTAAATGTGTTTCCATATCAAAATAGTGTGTGTTTCATTAGCGTAAATCTTGAACCATTCTGTATACCTGTATTTCATTAAAAGCTCAGTAGTTCTTGAAGCACATTCGTAGCGGTAGCATTATTTTGTCTTGGGTCGTGCTACGCGGGAGCTTTCAGCCGTCACTGCCCATTTTTAGCTTTATTTCCCACTCATATAAGGCATTCTATTTAAGTAATAACCATTACAGAAATATCGCAGAGAAACCTTCGCGAGCAAAGCGTTATATATATGATTTTAATGAATTATTTTAACTAAACTGCCTGTTTTTGTAAATTGATATGCGAAAAGCAATAAACGATTAATATGCAACCATTAACCTCTTTTTGGTATTTCGATATGATGTTTGAAAGACGTTAATAAAAATAATACCTTAGTAATATAAAAAAAATCTTAACGTCTTCTGTAACTTATAAATGTTAAAATTCTTTGAATATTTAAGTTTTAACAACAATCTAAACAGTATTACTTTATTATGAGCTAAATAATATTTTATAGTTTGTAATATGAAGTGTTTATATACAGTATGTTTATATATAAAAGTACTGTAAAATTGTCATGATGAATTTTTAAATAAAAAACTGTCTTTGCGGCTTTTTCATTTTACATATTATTGCTTCTTCTAAAAATATGACCGAAAATCTCAAAGCGTCTAAGAGGCAGGGCAATCAAATCAGGTGGTTTGTTTATATTTGAACATGTTTTTTTTTGCGTGTGAAATGAAGGGTAACGTTCAAAGCTCAATAAAATATTATTAAAACACAGTTGCTCTGTCATACATTTTAAAAATCTGAAAGCCCTCTGGGATGATTCCACATTACACATGCAAATAAAAATGTTTCAGCGGCAGTAAGATAAAATAAATTTATTGGCTGGTAGCGTTTTGTAGGGCTTACGGTTTGCGTCAAACAAATTGGGAAATCGGAAAAGGATGTGAGAAAAAGTGGTGTAGTACAACCAGGAAAACTTTTTACAAAAAAATCAGACTCTTAAGTCAATTGTAAATCAGATAAAAAGACACGAGTTAGAGATGGGGCTTAGCCAATCTTAACGTTGCGTTTTTATAATGCTTGAAACTACTTATTTTTCGTTTTTTTATCAGCCACAAACCCATTAAAATATGAAGTCAATATATCATCAGCTTTGTTTTTACTTCAAGTAGTTTTTTTTGTTATCGGAACATTCCTACTGGAACCTATAGAGATATTGCAGAGGTAAAATTTGTTGTTGTTTCCAATATGTTCTGTAAAGCTAAAAGCTACATATCTAAAAATATTCAATGTAAATGCATATGTACTGTAAAAAGTTTGTGTTGAAAAAACAGTTTCTACTTTGAACTACGAATAAAACAAAACAACTTTTTCATTTTTTTATTCGTCAAAAAGCAGTTAGATTAAAAATCAAGAAATATATTAAACATACGAACAATAATGAAAAAGGTATAATTATCTTTCATTTCAAACAAATGATTATATTTAATCACATCAGAAATTTTTACAGCGTTTTTGATAATTATTTTAATGGCAAAAAAACATGTAAGTAAATTTTATATCTTGAAACTTAAAAAGTAATTAATACTTGCATAGTTAATAAGTTAATATACCACGGAAAAGTTTAAGGAATTTGATCAGCGGTAAAAATAACTAGTATATATTGAAATTTTGTTGCATAGAGAAGAAGTGTTTGTATCCATAAGTTTCCCGATAAGTTTAATATGAAAATTGTGGTACAAAATAATGACGCCAGAAGCACTCGTTTATATGGAAAACAGTGCAAACTTTAGTTAAAACAATGCACATGCAAGCTAGTCGTCAGTTTTGAGTGTATTTAATAAAAACAGAGGAGTGCTTAGAAACCAATGAAAAGTTCTTTTTTATTTTTACTCAGTTGTTTTTCATTAAACATTGCTTTTCATTAATGATTATCACTGAATTATAATGATGCATAAATTGTAAAGTACAAATTAATGACTATGAAAAATCAACGCTATGCTTCATTTATAAAATATTTACATATACTACATATCGAATGTGGAAAGGAAAAATAGTGTAACCAACACATAAAAAAATTTACAGGAGACAAAAAAAACGTTTATTGATGATTTTTGGCCAATGCCAAATTATGAAATATACTATTGCACGGAGACTATTGACTTTATTAAATATTAATTTAGTCATTTTTCATCATCGCAATTTTTGCAGGCCCTTATTTTTTCAATCTTAATTAAAATCTGAATTAAGATACTTATTTAGCATTTTCAGCTAACAACCTTTTGATAGAACGTGTATCAAGTTGGATATATTGTGATTATCGAAAATAAGCGTTGGTTACGTCCTTATTTCCTTTCTGCAATCGATATACGTCTATATCATAATATTATATTAAAAATAATCGTAATTGAGGCAAAACGATTTTTAAAATAAAACTGTTTTCAAAATAAAAAATATGCTTCAAAAAGGAAAAAAAATATGTAATATTAACAAGAACTAGAATGCAAGTGAAGTTTAAACAATTGAATGAATGATTTTTTGAAATTGGAAATGTATAATACTATAGTTAAGTATATCTGTAACCAGTATCCGGGCCATTTGAAACATTTACCGATAGGATTGTACATACGCCTGACGTATTTAAACCACAAGAAGCTTTTATTTTAGCGGACTGAATGAGTCACAAAAAAGCGAGCTGCGTTTCAAACAAAACGCTGAAACGGTACCATGCCGCCCACATACACCATTCGTACCATACAAAGCATCGGTATTTGTTTAACAGTTCATGTAACTGTAAAAAAGATAAGCCCGAATATATTAATTCGGTTCGGGTAAAGAAAATAATACCATTGTTCAAACGGTAGTTGGACCAAATTGGTACTAATATCATATATATAGATAATAGAAAAGTATACTTTATAATTTACATTTGAAACTACTTAAGGCAGTTATCATTAATTTTAAATATTGTTTTTGTTTGTCCTACGTTTTTTTTAATCTCAGATACGTGTTGATAAAAACTTTGTAGGAGTTATTGTATATAAATATTAATTTGATGTCAAAAAATCAGCATTTCCTAAAAATCATTGATAAACTTTTATTACACGTCAGACTAATCCGATCATAACAATGTTGATCAATAAATTGGCTCAAACTTTCGAAATACTTTACAATATAAATATTTTTATTTGAGTAATTGAAATGCATTTGTGTTATGCACGATGTTCTGGGGAAAATAATATTTTTATATTTATTAAACACGATTAACAAAGAATTTTCGTTTGAAAAAATGCACTTTTATTGCGCTTGAAATTCTCATCAAAAATACTTTGAATAGTTTTGATTTGAGCAAAATAATATTCGGTTTGTAACAAAATATAACAGTTTTACCTGAATGATATTAACCTTGTTAACAATATTTACATTATAAATTTGATTTATTCATTTAGAATGAAGCTTTTCAACCCCTAATTGGGCAATTAAGCATCCAATATTGTAACGGAGATTCGTTGTATAGATCTTATATAGATTTAAGCGAATAAGAGGAAACTAATTGTTTCACAAATATTTATAACTAAATGTTCATATAGGATGGAGTTAATATTTTGATCATTGTACCTTTAAAATAAAGCCTGATGTTTAGCCAATATTGTTGGGAATTAAGAAAAAACAGTCATACACACATTTTATCAATAGATAAATAACTTAGTATTGTTCCTTACTTTATTTGGCCAAGAGAATTGTTAATGCGAAAAATTATTTCAGAGAATACGGCTGTAGTTGATAAAGCTGTGTTTTTTTTTTAATTTATCTAAATGCTTGACTGAAAAAATGAAAGAAAAACTATGTTTTAAAAATATGTTTAGTTTATGCCGAGGAATTTCTTTTACACAACCTGATATTTTTTATATGTCTGAAGAAATACGCTTTATTGTACGGGTATAGTGAAGTCAACAATATTAACTAAGGGAAGAAAAGACGAATGGAACTTGTATTTTTTGTGACTATTTATCAAAAAACCATCTGGTAACGAAATGGAAGGTTAATGATGCATTATGTTCCTATTACGCTAAACACTATTATTCAACACCATAATGCGGTGTATTTACGAATTAATCGAAAGTTTTGAAATGCTGTCAGCAATATAATTCATATACATTTTTCAAACGTACGCAGCGTATCACAAAACATATGTTTGACATTTTATTTAAGTGTTTCCCTCGAAGTAGATTCTTATAAAAATATTTATAATATGCAGAGGTGGGTTAGAGGAGACTCGGAGGGGCTCGCTCGAGCCTGTTGTTAATATTTGACGTAGGCCGGCGAGCCGCTTGTTAATTTTAGAGAAAACAATATTATGAGTATAGAACTGCAATTTCTGACTTATATATTACCTACGACAGCTTTAGTATACTCAGTAGTGCATTATTAGCCGCTTAGATTTATAAGTTTACGGTAAATTGCATATTGTTATATATTAAAAGTGTTTTAAGTAACAATCGATTGCTTATTTAAATATTGCATATAATTGCATAGGAGTGAAAATCACCCCTTCCCCAAAACACCGAGAATTTTTTTGAGATTAAGCGAGCCCCTTGTTAACGTATTGGCAGCCCACCGCTGATTATATGTATTGCAAAATTAAAAATTGCACTGCAACACTATAATTTTGTGGTTAGATTTAATATTTTAGCTGGCTAGTTAAATTTAATAAAGTAAATATAGTCATCGACAAAACTATGCGTTTTAAAAATAGACATAAAGTCAACATATATATTACAGACATCCATGTTAATCTAAACGTTTTTTTGCCTGAATAAAACTGCCTAAAAAAAAAATAATGCCCTGGAATAAACATGACCAGGTGAAAGCTAAACTACTTTATTTGCAAAGAACTATCCAGACCAACGTTGCCAATACCTTCGGTTTTTACACCTACCTAAGATTTGATGGAGGAATACGGCCAGAAAAGAAGAAGTAGTTAGCCATTTTTTCTGTTTGTGTCTCGTTTTCAGAAATGAATAAAGTGGGCGAGTAAGAATGAAAACAATTTTCAATATTTCAGAGTATCCATTTTGGGACTAGAGCTCTTAATTTTTCAACCAAGTAGCATGTTTACCTATTTGTGATATACTGTGTCAAGTGAAAATTCAATTTGTAGCTAGCCTTTGCTACCTCTGAATTATGCCAAGTGTTAGTCCGCGGATGTTCTACGTGTTACGGGTACGGTGCCGACGCCATGTCACAGATGGCGCTAGTTCCCTCGCCGTTAGCAAGGCTCCTAGCGGCGGTCGACTGAAGCACGCAACCCCCGCGCAGGCTGTCAGGCATTTTTAACGAATATAATTTACAACGCAGCCTGAAAATTCTGCAAATAAAGTCTACGATAGAAAACCGGACGTGTTTTATTTTATATTTCGGGGCGAATTGTTGATCGCGAGAATGTTTTAATTATTTTTAATGCTTCGTTCGCATCTGTGCCCATGATGCAAACGAAAGATGTATCGATATTTGAATGAACAGCAAGTCGTTATTTTGTTTTTGTGGAGAGTAAATGTTACAGTTTAATTAAAAACTGACAGAAAGGAATGAAATTATATAATGCACGAAATATTTGTGTATTATTTTCTTTTAAAACACAAAGTAAATACATATATATTATATTGCTAGCCAAAAAACTACTTTGTAATCTCATAATATCTTATAAAGATAAGTAAAAACTAATTAGTTAGCTTTATGTAATTAAAAAGATAGAATAAGGCATTGCAGATGTCGCTAATGTTTCAGATTTTAGGCAAACTATGTAAAATTGAATGAGAACATATTGAATGGTCAGAATTCAAATAAACTTTTGGTCCGAATAAAATTAAATTTTTGGTCGGAATAAAAATATGAACGGTCAAGTTTTTATAATCATTTTGGTTAGGTTAGGTTTTTTTGTAATTTCATTTAAATTATGACTATTTTATATAAATTCTGACCTCTGTACACTGACCGATTTATTAAGACGATTTAATATAAATTCAGACCAATGTGATAAAAATTATGACCAAAACTGTATTAAAATTCAGCCAAATTGAATTACGAAAAAACCGGAAATATTTTTTATACCTAAACAAACATTTGAAGTTTAGTGTTGGGCCGGACAGTTAACAATTGATTTATTTGATTTAATATAGCGAAAACTCTTTTGTATGTGCGCAGTACTTTTTTATTGATCAACTATAAATATCCGAATAGCGAATAGAATTTTAGAAATATGATGAAATATTTTAGATTGGTAGAAATAAAAATGACGGGTTTATGGAAAAGCTAACTGCTTAGAAATTACAATTTTATATATCAACGTGCAAATAAAGATCTAACAAATAAGAATGTATCGTATTTTTTTTTTAATATGAAGACATTTAACACTGTCTTATAAAACGAATATAAAATGCATCGTTAGTTTGCTCAATAAATTATGATTTTAAGAATTTTAATATTTCCAAAATACATTTATAATATTAAAATATTCTGTTCCTTACGACAAAATAATAAATGTAAAATGTAAACTATATTTCACTTGTAGATACATTGTTTTTTATGGTAGATAAATCTTTCAGAGCTTGTGTATTATTGCATTCGCTTCTTTGTTCTGCTTATCTTTTATGAAACTAGTTAATTAAAACAATAAAAAAATCCCTAAGACCACGTCTTTCTATTTATTAATCGTTTTAAAAAAGCGGCCATTACGATACCCATTGACAGCGCCCGGAAGCGTGGAATAATTAATTTTACTTAACTCGTCTTCGCAACCCAGAGATTAATCACCCCTTCAATTAAAATCTTTCCAATTGTGACAAGCTGATTCTTAATTGCATAACGATTTACTGTTATATCTTGGTGAATTATTAGCTTTGAATAAATTTGAGTAGTTATAAATAAAGCAGCCATACTTCAAAACAGAAACAACGTTTGACATTTATTTTTTGGTTGAGCCCTAGTAAATGGTTCCAAATGATTAAACTATAGTTTTATCTGGAAACATAATAAAATACATTTGTATGTATAAAATGAATCAGCCATATGAGATTTTTAAGCAGAATATTGTCGCACGTTGTTTCCAGTTATATGATATTTTATGAAAAATGAGTTGGAAAATCGTTTTACATTTTTCTCATAAACCACATTTGCAGACGGCCATTTTGACATTTCCTCGGCTATTCACAATTTGAGCTGACAAATTTAAGAATCAACAGTGGCTTTTTTACGTTCACATATCGTCAAATAATATAAACCACAATTTATATGTACTATATATTACAAAGAAGCTGTCATTTTTCAATATAACGTGAAAGCATTCTGAATTTTATTATTTTAGGGTCATATCTGTTTGAAGTAAATATACGTGAATAAAATGAATGATTCCTATAATCACATGTACTAATTAATATCTAGCATATTTAAATACGGTTAAAACTTCCCGGAAAATTGACCCAAAGAGATTTCACTCTTTCTGGTTAATTTTCGGAAGTCAAAATTCTGTATTAATTATTAATTTTCGTTCAAAAACGTTATAATACTATTGAGAACTAACAGATATATAAAATATTACCGATAGAGATTTCTTGCCTTATAGTTTTTTTATCTTTTACATAGCTTTGATATTATCATAAAATACAAGTTTTGAAATGTTTACAAATATAATTATATATATTATAAATATGTGTTAAAGTGGTAAAATTTGAGAAGAACAGAATAAATTTACACCTTTTCTAGCAATATATGATATTTCACATTCATTTTAATAAGCTTTACAAAATTTTACTTAAAAAGCATGTATAAGTAATAAAGCATTTTTTTCATTCATTTCTTTTTGAGGATCTTGATAAATTTATTTTCGGATGTTTTTGATGTCTTAATTTTTTTCAACCTCATTCGATTTTAAAAATATGTCACAAGGAGAGTAATTAGCTAATAGTAAATCTTAGGGCAGTACCATTCTTCTGTCCTTTCTATTAACTTCGAAAAAAGAGATGTTAAGCGACTGGATAACAACAATTAGTACCCGTAGAAAAACTTTTACTGAGAAAACTCTATTAGTAGTCCATATGCAAATGTCGACATCGAACAAAAGTCTGTGTTAACAAATAAGCATTCTTAAGTGGATGATATCCTACCAAATGCTCTTAGTCGAAAAACGGTATTAAAATTAATCAATAATGATTTAGATTTTGTTTGTTGCTATAAATAAAGAACATCAATTATGATTGAATGTCTTTTTAGAAAAGATGACAATAGATAACATAAAATATAGACATAGATATAGAAATGAATTATCATATAATATTGTAAAAATTACCGATTTCATTTACTTTTCTGACGTTTCATTTTGTTTAATTTTTCCGATGAAAACAAATGCACAGTAATTATTTCAGTATGCTAATACCATATTTTTTTATGATTGTGTTAGTTTTATAACTATAAATTTTTCAATGTAAATTACAGCAAACAGAAAAAAAAGGATTTAGGAAATTTAATATTGGGTTTCCGTTTTTTGGTTTGTTGATAATCTTTCCACAAAGAATAGTTTTTATTTTACAAAATTAATGAGTGATAAAAACCCGAATTCGTTTTACAATCTTAGTATGTTTGTTCGTTATTTCTATAAATCGGTTCATATACTGTTTGGTCGGACGATAAACGCCTGCCCGTCATTCGGTTGGAAAACCCTCTACGATTTCGCCTGGAGCTACGGATCGTAGATTACAACATCAGCTACGAGGGAAAACAATGCAGGCGAAACGCGCAATTACCAGCTAGTGGCGAGTGGCGTTCGTTTCGATACTCTCGACAATGAAACTCAACCACGCAATAACTACAATTAATGTTTTTTTTTCTGCAGGGGATTGAAAAATGTCACTTGTACTGTTTCAAATGTTCAACAAAAATTATTCCAATTGAAAAATAATAAGCAATTACGTGATATAAAAATTGAAATTGAATTGAAAATATCTCAATGTTTCAATCAAAAGAAAAAAAAATATGTTTGTTAATTATATAGTTAACACAAGTTTATAATATTGCAGCTTCTTTGAGATAAGCAATGTACACAATAAAGTTTTGGCACTCAGGTAATTTCAAATGATCATTAATTGCGCAGGGACTTTATATTTACACTAAGTATTATATAATATATTTATCTATTTTCGACAAATTCTGCGGTAATTTTATATTCAATATATCAGTTGTTAAAATTCACACTTAAATAAACAATTTTCTCAAAATACTACATAACAATCAGATTTTACAAAATCGTTTATTTTTTATTTAAAATATATTCTTACTTGAAATAAGTTTTCTATCGCACTGAAAACGTTTTAAAAAGTTGTTTTATAAATTAACTGCATGTGGTTTGTATTTCATAACATGCTTTTCTTATACAGTTTAAAGTTTCCTGCTTCAGATTTAAATATGACACAAAAGCATCGTGCTTTTTTTCAACTCTATATTTATTTGACGATACAAAAAAAAAAAACATTTTATATAATAAAATTTTAATAATACACACGTTAACTTTACGATGAAATACTTCCACTCCTCTCTTCATATTTCTTAATAAATCATACGGATAAAAATTAGTAATGAGTATTAGATGGTAATTCATATAATCAGTTCCTTAAAAAAGTACCCAGTAAATACGAGTAATAGAGTATTTATCATTCTGATTCCTGGTTTCTGATTAAGTTGACCATTTGCCTGAGAAATGTTTCGTTGTATCATGTATCGTCGAATTTGACTATATTGTTTAAGGTTTATGATGTGATTCATATCATTATTTTATTTCAACCGATTGCCGGAGCCGAGTGACAATGTTCTAGTAGAGCTTTCTTTCCATCGATTTTTTGACGAATATCACGAACTATATTTGACACTCAGCCTAGCCTACATGATCAATAAAAGAAGCGTGACTATTAGTCTATTTATATATTCAGTCTTAATATCATGAGATTAAACTACTGATAATTGTGCAGTGTTCGTTAAATATCTTTTGAAAACATTATGAAAGTTTAAATGATTCAAATTAAAAGCGGAAATGGGTTAAAAAACCAATCATTGATAAGCAAATATTATTTAATAATTTTGTATTACACAATATTATTGTCATAATGTATAATAAGTTGACCTTTTACTCTCTTGTTTATTGTTAGGTAAAAAAGCCGACATAACAAAGCTTGAAAGTGTAGTGCGTAGTATTTCCCTGCTGATATTGATTTCCTATGTAATTATATGTATCGTTTTTCACTTCCTAAAAAAAATATACAACTTCAAAGGAAAGTAACAAAGTCATATTCTCTTGCTCAATATAGTAATAATGTGTTGTATGCTGTTATTATACGGAGTTTAACCAATGTTTGATTAATTGTTGACTTTGAGGCGTCGGGACGTCCAGATTTTTAGGACTACACTTAATTAATATGTCTCGAGGGCCACAAAATAACATCGTAAACATACAATCATTTTCTGATCTTACAAAAAAACCCAAACATATTTTTAAGCCAAAATTTCAAAACCATATTACTTTACATCAATTTTAAGATCCGTGGATATGTAAAATCCATTACGAATGTTTTTTTTTAAACTAATTTTGTTTGGAAATCTGTTTTTTTTTAAATTATAACTTTTACGCAGACGGATTATTTTAATGTTTATGTGATGTTGTTTTTTTTTATTATATAAGCCTGTTTTCTCACTACATTCTTTTAAAATAAAATATCCGGTGCCTTAAAATATTTGTATTGTCATCAGTTATATTTTATGAATATATTTTTTTTTGTGACAAAATTCAGTACTATTGGTTCTTAACTTTTGACTGAGTAGAACAGAATATCTCACACTTAAGTCCTGGTTGCGATACATATATACATATATATATATATATATGTGTATATATTGTAAATAAGCACTCTATATTATTTACGTAAGCTTAAGTGATATTTTGGATACTCTTTGAGTTGATCTATTACTAGTTTGAAATCAAAAAATCTAAGAAATCTTAAATTGGCTACGGTTGGGAACCTACATATATATTTCAAAAAAGACAAGACTTAAGAAAAGGGTTTGCGATATTTTAAAAGGTAAAATTTAATATAAAGTGGTTGCCACACATTTTTTGTAAGCTCGATGTTGCATTATTGTATTTTACACATACTGAAAAAAAATATAAACTATGACAATATCCATTGCTTGTATATCAAGAGGTGCAAAAAAATATGTTTATAAGAATAATTATAACTACACGAAAAGTTATCAAAAAATGGTTTTAGTTTTATTTATCAAAATTTATTGTTGCATTTGTTTAACGAATATTTAATATAAAATTAAAATATGGGCAAAAGCGCGAATAATAAATTGAAATAATTGGGGCGCAGTGGTTTTAGTGTAGTGATCAGGAAGGCTGAATACAATTTATTGGTTCTGGGCGCTTTATGTCGGAGTTATTTGGGGAAAATTCCAATTTACATCGATTAAATTGTACGGCGGCAGCTTTATCGGTGGCATTTTACAATTTGTTTATAGTAGCTAAAACAATATTCATCGATATCCCTTTCCAGAACGTGTTTTACGCGGAATCACAATTTAAACATCGTTACATTTAATAATATCAAACACCGTGGAAACCAAATTGAACAGTTAATTAAAAATGATATAATTTAAACAATACAACAAAAAATGGTTTATGTTTTAGTACAGTCGTCAATGATATGCTCTGCCATATTGTAGTATACTTTTGTCGTGTTTCGAACTGTCTATTGTAACCTTAATAAAAGATTAATTTTATTTTCATGTAGCTAAGAAGTAGACCACTTTTAGGGTGTTCACTGTCAATACTTATTGGAAAGGCATTACAAAGTATGTAAAACACAACTTGCTTATTTATTTAAGACTATTTTAGAGTTAGAATATTGGCAATAAATGTATGCCAAAATGTGATAAAATAGACTTAAATAATCGTTGGGAACACAATAAATGATTCGTTAAATCACTCAAAAACGATTTAAGCAGGTAAATGATTATTATCGTTGAGCATATCAAAGCAATGATCCATAAAATTAACATACTATAAGGGATTACAGAAGAAGCAAAAAACATAAATTTGCTTTATTGCTTATAATGAATTTACAATGATTGCCAATATTTAATCATTACATTTTTCATAAGCAATTAGTAACTAATTAATTGAATACTTGTATACATCTTTAAGATTTTATGTATTTTATGATTAGGATTCGTACTATCGCTGCAATAAAATAAATGCTTACTGTTAATCAATAAAAATATTTTGTGTATCATGGCGAAAATTGGGCATACAAATATTAACTTAATATGCAATTTAAGTTTAATTGAGTGTTTGTGATTTTCTGAAAATTCTCTCTCACCATTTCCAATCCTTTAATAACTGGGCATACCGAGAGCGATTAGTTAACTACTAGTTCTGTCCTAGCCTTATTCTTCTATTCATGCTACTCTCTTTAAAAAAGATATGTTGAGTGACTGAGTACAAAGCAGTTATTGTAGAAAAACTTTTGTTAGGATATTTCTATTAAGAGTATCATATTGGGAATGGATATGGATAAAAAAATACTATTTATAAGAAATTTATGCAGCTTTTTTTAAAAAAATCTGGACGTTTGAATGAAACTATTTTCGGCGAAATACGATTTTAATTATGTTTACATATTTAGTCTGGACTCTGAACGGAGTTGTTGAAAGTATTTTGTTGAGATACCCCAAGGCAAAATAAGGCAAGGTAAAAAAAATCTTTTTATTACATAAAAAATGACCAATAGAAAATATTCAGTGATAACTAAAAAAAAAAATTGTTATTCAAACAAAAATAGCAGTTTTAAATTTTAAAAAAATGTTGACATGCGGCGAAATTAAGAGTGTAGCAGTTATAAATATTTAAGAATAAAAATATTTTTAATTTTTAACACGCTTTGTTTCGTTTTTTTAATATGTTGTCGAATTAAAATTCAATACATTTTTAAGCCGCCGTGTATGAATACCAAACAAAATCATTTACGTAATTATACTAATTTTGTCAAGTGATTAAATTAGAGCTTGGGCCTTGTGATAGGTATACATTAAAACGATGAATAATATAACTATCACGAGGCTAATTACTAGCAGTTAATGAGTTTCATTTAGACTCTTTTGAATCATAGGTATGTCACTATCCAAATGCAGTATAAAGTCTTTAACCGATACAATAATAATACGTAACCGGCATACTTAAGCCAAATGTTGAATGTGTCGCGCGTTATTGTAAAGGATTTATTTAAAAATATGTATTTTAGCTTATTTCTTTGTGATTGAATTTATTGTGATTGTGTTATGACGAATCTAAAACCAAGTTGCTCTGTTGTGGAGATGCCTCCAGTAGTTTTAAGACAACCACCGAAGCTTTCGGTAAATTTGAATAGGAATAAAAAAAATTGGTTTCGTATCAGAAATTCAGAAAACGATGATTTTAGGGATGACTTTCTCAACAGGCGGTATTTGAAAGAGGTCAGTTTTAAATTCGCTTACTTTTTCCCATAGTTGTAGATACATTTAAATACATTTTTCTCAATGTATGATATATTGTATTATATTAAAGCTTCAAATATTTTAGACTCTTCATCCACGGTGAAAAATGTTGTAAAAGTTTTTGTGAAAACTTTAACTAAATACCATAAGCTGAGAAAAATCAGTCTTGTTTGAAAATAAGACATACATATGCTCAATAAAAGTTTTTCTTTAAGTACATAAAAAATGGTTATGAATATATGAAAAATGATTCGGCTTCAAATATTTTAATTGGTTCATTTTCGGTAAGATGTTATGACGATTTATTAAAAATTGGATAACATATAAATTTATTTATTATGTAATTTTTATAGTTGGTTGGCGATCCACCAAACACAAAAAAAATCATTATTTAAAAAAGATTCAAAATGAGACTATTAAATATGAATAATTGGATTTTTTGACAATTGACCTAGATATCTATGACATTACATATTTAATTGAACCAGTAGTGTATCAAAGTAATAGTTTGAAAATGTTTTTTAATTGTTAAATGTATCTGTTTGTATTTTTTAATAATGTGAACTTCTTATCACTTTAATAATAAATGGTTAAAAGTTACATCATTACTTTATTTTCTGAATTAAAAAATACTCAGCTTATTTACATTTCAGATATTTTAATTAATTATCATGTTTTAAAGGAATCAGTTCAGTATGTTAATCTTGACATTTTAACTCTCTGAAAAGGTTTATGCGAAAGTAAACCTTATAATAACGGATAGTGATATCTCGTGACCTCTCCGTATAAATTTGAATAAATCATTTATGTCATAATTGACTCTGATAGTAAACAAAATTCCAGTCAAAATAGTTTGTGCTCAAAATCAATTAAATAAAGCATGAATTAGCATTTTATGAAAAACGCACATAAACTTACAATTAAATAATTGTTTACAACACGGGAGCAGTTGAAAAGGGTGAACATAAATAATATTCATCACGTTTTGTTTTTTGTTTGTTTCAAAATCTGTTAAGGTTATTTAAAATCTGTTAAGGTTATTTAAAATACGTAACTGGATTTTAATGTGTCGTTAAATCAATGAAATACGTTTTTAACTATTCAATTCTCAAGTAATTAAATGCTTTTCTCTTATAATTGGGCCCATTGGAGGTGAAGTGAGCCAAATAGTATTTTAGAAAAAACGGTTAGAGGCGATGTAATACTCAATACGTCTAAAAGTATCGCAACAGCGATTTAACCTCAATTAATACAGTTTTCAATATAATTATGCTCGTAAAATAAAAATATGCAAAACACCAAAACGACAAGTAAATACGTGATTGTACTTAAAATTTCAAGAAAAAAAGTTTTGCCATTTTATAAGTTTGCTCACTTCACCTCTGGAGGGGTCAATTTATGCATTCATAACAAATTAAGGTTTTTAAGTAAAAAATTAAATCATTTATTTTAAAATATTTATTTGAATAACTAATTTCAGTTGATAAATATTTACAAATTATTTAAAAAATATGCTTTTAAAAAGTTAAATAAATATATTCATTGTCCACACAGTCATTAAATCAAACATATTAATTTATATCACATTTTATTTATATTTCAAGAGTTTTTCTTCGACATGTATATAAACTGAATTAATTTGGTGCAATGGGTTAATGGCAGGGTTTCCCAAATATTTTCTGGAATGGAACACTCTTCGCAAGTCCGGAAAATATAACGCGGAACACTTAGCTGAATTTTTAAGACTTTTTTAAACTGTGTTGCAGCGTATAAAACCATTCCAATTTTTTTCGGAACACCTACTCTGGCTCCGCGAAACACTAGTGTTCCTAGTTTGGAACACTAGTTTTCTTAGAACATAGTTCTGGGAAACCCTGGGTTAATGAATGACCTGAGTGGAACCTTACTGTAACTGTAAAGACACCAGATTAAACTTACTATATTGTTATCAAATTTTCGAATGTAGAGTAAAATTAATAACAAATATATTTTGTTCTTACCAAATTTTTGAGTTACTAATTATAATTAAAATTATGGTTTGTCACCAAAAAGTCATGTGTAAGTGTTATGGAAAATCATTTCATTTGACAATGACTCCAAATATTTTGCACTCAAACCCACCACAGCATTTACATCGACAATGAATACATCAACCACCGGTTGCGGTCGCATATTTGTTGCACTTTACTTAAATGTTTGAATGCCATAATTTGCGGTCGACGCATTAAACGCCATTGCATGCTAACCATATTAATGACATTATTTCATCATTAACGTAACAGTCGTTCAGGTTTATTTACCAATCGAATTCAACGTGTGTGCTTTACTTCTAGAAGCACATGGAATATATTTAAGTAGAATTTATTACCATAACAAATCATACCAATTACTTGAAGATTGTTTTCGATAGTTGAACGTTCACACCTGTTTTCAAATAGTTATTATTATTTTGCCTTAATCTAATAAGCGGGGGGAATTTGTTTACATATGTATCCAATTTTCGACTGGTCAACGCTTTTGTCCGCCTAAAGATTTGCGTGTATGTGTAGTTTGAATTATTTCTTATGTATTTGATTAAAATAATATGGAAGTCGCTAGAGCGATGATCTAAGTTTTTTTATTATTAAAAAAGAAGTATTTGTTAACCTGATGCTTTAATCTTTACATTAAAAAAAAGAAGGGCTGAGTTACTTAATAACAACGAGTGAAGAGTCGAGAGTCGAGATTTCTTGTAATGGGCCATAAAGCTATATACTGGAAACGGATTGTTGAAAAATAGTAACACTGAAATTGTAAGTTATCAATGGATACTTATATTTATAATTCAAATCTTACCACTCTTCTGAAAAATGGCAACTAGCTGTTTAAAGCTTGACAGGTTTTAGTCTTAATGTTAAAATTATTGAGTGGTATTGAGATCTATCGTCTATATTTTTAAAGTATTCTTAAACTCAAACAATGGGTCAACAGTAAATGCCCTTATTTTTTACCATATTATATTTTGGATCGGGTCACAGCTGGTCTGAAAAATACCCACCCTCAGAATAATTTATTTATGCTCGCTGTAAAATAATATTAAATCATTTTTTCAAAAAAAAATGTGTAGAATATTAAACGAAAAACTTATTTTGTTTTCAAACGAAAATCAAAAAGTTAATTATTTTTTTGGTTACAGTTTTAATGTAAATATAGCAATTTCCTACTGATTATTTGGCTATACGATGTTTCAATTGTTCAAATAAGTATTGCAATCAGTACCTTCATATTTATATGAAATTTCGAGGAAAAACATTGTTTATGACATACGAGAATTTTACCAATTTAGCTTTAATTTTAAAATTTTAAATTTTTTAATTCAATTTTTTAAATTTTAGCAAATTTCGACATTTGTTTATAGATTTTTTATGATTATTTAAACTGTTATCATTTTCTTATTGTAGTGTCATATTTCATTTAGCCGCCTGTGTGGTCGAGTGGTCAACGGTGTTGGCTTCGGCTACGGAGGGCCCGGGTTCAAATCCTGGTACGAACAGTTTTATAAATTGATTTTTCAATCAATTTATGAATTTCTGTTCAAAGGCATGGATGTATGTGATGTCTTGAATTCCCCCCTCTCACCCATCCTATCCCATGAACGGGTCGTATCGAGAGCGATTAGCTTACCACTAATCCTGTCCTAGCACTATCCTTCTATCCCTACTCTCTTTGGAAAAAGAGAGGTTGAGCAACTGAGTAACAAGCAGTTCTCGTAGAAATACTTCTGTTGAGATAAACTCCATTAGGAGTCCATATGCTCCACATTGGGAGGGGACATGGTTTAAAAAAAAAGTGTCATATTTCATTAACAATATAATCGCGATTTAATATAATCAGCTACTTTATATTTCATTTCACTGCAATAAATTAATATATTATTGATTAGTATGCGCACAGCTTTCAATTTCAAAAAAGTAATACAATTTTTTAGACAATATTAGACATATGTTTCATGTTCATTGAAAATAAAAATAACCAGACTCTATTGATAATAAATAAGTAAAATAATAGTACAAGCATGAGATTTCGATCATATCTTTTTAATAAATGCACAATAAATTATAAATAACGACATTACAGTTACATACCGCTGAAACGAAATATTGGAAAAATTCATTCGTTTGTTCTATTGTAAAATCTATCGAGAAAACACAGCGTATTAGCTACTATTTGTCTTATCAGCTGTGGCCTTTAAACTGGGTTTGTCTCGAGAAAGCTAATATTACACTTCATTAGATGAGTGCGTATTGTTCAGTGTGTTGTAACAAATATATTTATTTATTTGTGACAAATTGTAAAGAAAATAAAGCGTTGCGAAAAAATTTGAAGTGAAAATAATTAAAATTATAACATATATACTGATATTAGCACAACAATGTTTTCGAACGATAGTCGTGGGATAAAAGTTGAAACATTAGAAAATATGTAACAATACATTTTTTTTTTAAATTAAGAAAAAATATTTGATATTACAGCTTACGCCAATGCGTCAAATATTTTTAAGTTGATATAATATATAATGTCGGCTTCCGATATATTTTTGAATCGTGAGAATAATTTTTGCATAGTCTTCCGATTTTAAATGAAATATTAAACCTACCGGGATCTCAACTTCTTTACCCTATATAAATATAACCTTTGCCAAACAAACAAATAAATATAATTCTTGAAACTACTTACTACTCAAATCTGTGGGAATTCCCATGAGCTTATCCTTTTTGCCAGCAATGGCTTTAAACTCAACGATACATTTATTTCTTATATAAACACGAAACATTCATTTACTAAGCGTCAGTTCAAGTTCATCCGTGCACTTGAACGCCTGAAGATGCCGAAAGGCGAAACCCGGGTCTATAGTGACAAAATCTGTGGGAATGTACATAGTTTGAACGATTCAAATTTAAGAATATTTATGATAGTCAATCTATATTTTTAGGGTTAAGTAGCAAAATGCAGTTAGTGAAAAATATGAAATGTCCAGGAATGTAGTTTTTAAACATTTTAACAAATTAGATATTCGTTTACTTACTATTAATTTATTTTTATATCTAGTGAAATTTAAGTGGTAGAATTCAACATGTTTCATATGACTGTAATCTGGAACTGTTATAAAGAGATATACACATACTAAATGTCACCTAGCAAATTGATATTTACCAGCGAACATTTTTTCATTAAAACACGATATTGCTTGACGTCCGTAATAAAATGTATTCAATATAAATGCATAAAACGTCCATTCTATTTTCATTAGATTTTGCCATTGTCTGTGGACGGTTGCTCTCCCATACTATGCGGTGACATGCTTGTGTGCTTATAACAATGGCAGTCTTTTAGATTTACAGTATAGCCAAACGCTGGACAAAAGTGGGTAGCTTTCCGCGTCGATTGCTCAGCAAATGTTTAATGAAAAGATGCCGAAGATTATTCTTGGTCCAAAAGGATCTTGAATGACAACCAGTGGCGTGGAGTAAACTAATTAAAAGTATACTTAATGTAAAATATAAAAATAACTTTGATTATTCCACGTATTGTGCTACAAACTGTGACACGAGGCATCCTCAGACAATCTTACTTTTACAAATGATTCTCGAAGTACAAATGATTTTAATTTTACTATTCTGATATATTATAAAAATAAGCACGGGAGGCAAGGAGGTGATGATAGAAAAAAGCAAATAATAATGAAACTACCAATGACTTTAATGAGTTGCATCAATTAAGAAGGGTTAAACCATTGAAAAATAAATTTAGCAGTTTCGGACAACCTATCCTATTTAAGATATTATTTAGTTATACCTAGTTCTTTTTTTGTGAATACTTTTATTTATTTCTAAAAATTCTAAGCTATTAAACCTTTTTAATCCTTTTTTATTAACTCGATGGAGTATTTCTGCATTACTATTCTCATTAAAAGTATGCTCGTTTTCTATTAGATAATTGGCAAAATACGAAAAATTGTTACTTTTTAGACACCTATATGTTCTTATATTCTAATATTAAAGTGACTACCTGTCTGTCTTACATAAGAAGCTTGACAGTCTCCACAAAAGAGGCGATAGATGCCACTCAGTGTATACTTATTTTGGGAGTTATAAACGTACACTTTGTTTGGGAAAATCGGTATTTCGTTTTGTATAACAAACAATATGGTTAATTTGAGGTTAGTTTATGAACGCCATATTATGAAAGGTAGTTAAGTATTAAGATTTACTTTGATTTTATGTATATCTATTAAATGTGTACGTATAAGTCCAATGAGTTCATTATTGTCTAAAATCCATAATCGGTAAACGTATATTATGGAATAATTACCTGTGATGAACTGCTTGTGATGTCATCAAGTACATATACCAGTTTTTTTTTATTTAGCGCTATAATATTTTCGGATGAAATCTTTCAATTATATTCAGTTAAGTATTATGAATAAATTCCAGATTATTTTAACTCAACATCCAAAATAATCCTAAATATTATATATTGTATATCAGTATTGAGAACAAATTTTCAAAGTCACCAGAGTGAAGATTTCTTCATTTGTTATCGCTAATTTTATTATGTCACCAAAAACATGACATAAATAAGGAAACCTGATTTTTTTAATTACATCAAAAATATTTGGAAAAATAATATATACGGGATGCAAGATCTGCAATTTTTTATCGGTGAAATATATATTTTCGGTATTTACAGCTAATATATTACTACTTTTTAGCATTTGAATGAATATATAGCAAACATCTACCGTCGTGTTAAGTAAATAATTAGTTCGAAATTTTATACTATTCTTCCATTTATAATACTTAAAATAAATGGCTATGATATCGTCAAAGTACTCATTTCAAATGTTTGAAATAACAATACTCCTATTGAATTAATATTATTCTTTTGTGAGCCACTGGAATATGATAACGTTGCATGCATAAGATGGAGTGCTTTGACAAAGTTTATGGATATCTATTTCTGAAGCTCAACAGAAGATGTTCAGATAACTTTATTATGTTTATCCATTGTGTTGGTATAACCTAGAAAAACAAAGAACTAATATTAATTCAAGTTTAATTATCAGTATTTCAACTTATTTCCAAAAATAATTAAAACTAAACTTCCTGGAGCATTGGAACATGTTTAAACAAGTTTATTTTATTTTTTATTTCTATCAAATGATTTTGATCAGATCGTGCGGTACACATAAAAACTATTAAATCCTTCACAGAAATGAATCTTTAAGTAGACTTTTCAAGCTTTCTCTATGCTTTTCATGCGTAGTTAATTTCTCAAACAAACTGTGTTTCAGTCAGATTTTTGGTATTAAAATCTATTTTCTCTTAAGATTTTGGGTTACATTGATAAATGATATGAATATTAATTGTATCAATGAATATCTGTCATTTTGTTAACTGAAGTCAACGCCACGCTTCCAATAAGTAAAATTTCTTTCTGGCTTAGAAATATTTTTAAAATAGGTATAAAAAAAAATCCGAATAATTGTTTCATGCAAGAGGAACGAAACTTCTCCATTACAATGTGACAAAATTGTTTTTCACTTTAGTTATTTGAACAATTTTAATCAAACTAATTTTTATTTTTTTCATAGTGCATGAAATTAAAGTAGACAACTGTTAAATTTCAAATTGAACACTAAATATTATCATATTATAATAATTATCATTTACAAAGAAGCTCACTTGGAAGCGGTTGTTAAAATGAGTCATTAGCCAATGGGGTAATATTTATTCATCATCTAACGAAACACTAATACTACACGTTAGCACGCTAATTAATGTTTTTAGGTTTTTTGTCGCACGATGTGATCGTACAGCTCTATCTGAGCGTAGTTCTTCGAGTGTATTCTATGACGAGTGGTGTTTGAACCTGGTAAAAAGTTCGGATCAATGTAAATTATCTTGTGGTCGTACCTGTTCTGGAATGTAAGACCTCTTTTTGTGATCATAGGCTGGAAGAAAAATACTACACATATTACCAAGATTAATAAATCAAAAAATTTCAGTATGATTTAGAACAAGTTGTAAGATATTAACAATTTATTACGGTTTGTAATATCCTTAGTGTATTGTAATATCAGAATATTGATATTTCGGTATTAAAAAATAGCCAAAATACTAGGTTTCCGATTATGTAAATACCGGATATGTAGTATCTAGTCACACGTCAAGTTTTCTATGTGTGACAATTTATAGACGCATGGAAAGTTGCGTTCAAATAAAAATCATACGTTATAATTGAAAGCAATTTAGTATCAATTTGTGACTAATTGGAAATAACCTAACTTAAGCGTGCTTTAAAACAGACGTTCAGTCTAAGAAAAAAACTGCATGTTGTTAATAAGATATACTGTAAGACATTACGAATACACGTAGCTTTGAAATAAAAATACTTATGCTGAGTGCTTTATTCCTCCAGCTGAGTAGCAAGACTACTGCGCCGGAAGAGTGGCTTTCCAATTGTGTCACAGTCGGTAAAGTAGCGAACTGTTATTGTCGGTAAATGACCGCAGCAGTTAACGAGTAGCCGTAGACGATTTTTACTTAGCCCAGAAAGGTTTACGTGTTGAATTCTTTTATGACAACCGCACCGATAATTGCTCGAACGCGTTCGCGCGCCTTGAATCGCTTAAAATCCTACAGTTGTGATGTAGTTATTTCCCTTACATCGCATTTTAAAAGGATTGCGTGGCAATCGTTAATTCTATAAAATGGAAATTGTTCGTTGATAAATATATGTTCTATATTTATGAAAATCGAACACAGCTTGAACTACTTACAAGCAACAAATTATAGCTGAGCAAAATCGGTAATTAAAAAGCACCTGTACTAAAAAATATATATTATTTGATTAGTTTAATTTGTTATTCTTCAACAGTTTTCCATATAATGTTACCTAATTGATAATCAAACATATATTTATAGCAACAGTATATATCTAAACAACTGCAGATTTTAAAGACAAACTATTCACAATCAGCGTTTTAACACAAATCGAGTGTCTTTATTTTTTAACGAAGTTGTACGAGCTATTTTGTTATTTAGAGAGCTACAACAAACAAATAATTGTTTGAAAATACAGTTTCGTACAAAAGTGCATCAGGTAGCTTTAATACTCATTAAAAAATATCTCAAAACGTAGAAAAGATCATATTTCATTATTTAAGTTCACGATAGTTTTTGTATCAGTTTTCATACAGTTGAAAAAGTTTGTTAGTGTTATAAAATTGGAATGTAGCCTGGAGCTTTTTCAGCGCTCAAAGTTTATTCTTGATCCATGCACTTACGCCAGTATACGTCTATGTTGTGAGTTAATAGTTGTTTTTATTTCTTCGCTATACACTGAAAAAAACATAGCCTTTTTTCAAAGAGTTAGCGTTAAGTTTGTTCACATTTCTTTCTTCTAAAAAAGAGAACTAAAAGTAGAAATTGTATTTGAACTGACCTTAAAGTAAATTGTTTATTAAAAAGATATATCTACAATTCAAGTCGTATAATGAATATTCACATATTAAATCAATTCAGAATTTATCTACGGATTAATTAGAAGTTGGTAATAGTTTTATAAATTTTGTTTGAATCTATTTGAATCGTTTCGGTGTAATAAATTTATCATTTGTTGGCTAAGTTGAAAGTTTATTGATTCTACCATTATAATTACAGAGACCTCCAATTTGGAGATCACGTCCAATTGTGTGCTTTCAAAATTTGAGGATTTTAACAGTACTAAAACCCGGGATTTCGGGATTGAGTGTTAAAGAAAATTAGAGAAAGACGTGAAAGGGCTAAAAACAAATTTTGGTTTATTTTGGGAATTCAGTAAATTCCTAGATATGTTGAATGTTCCCGGGATCCAATTGTCCAAAAATTGTCATTCTTGAAATCTCGATCACAAAAATGGTCCTGGATTGAATGCCCTATATTACACCGCAGATAAAATAATAATATATTTTTTTAATAAATATTTATTTAAAAAAAAGTTTTTCATTATTTTTGTTTAATGAAAAACTTCTTTCCTGACGGTAATTGTAGAAAAATACAAAAACATATTTTTTTTTAACACGTAGAATGAATGGAAGGACTTAAAATATGTTGTTGAATAATACAGCGATACGAATTCAGATAAATGACACAATAAATTTGTAGGATAATGTTTATTTGCAGTTTGAATATTTTCAAAAGATTAACATCATGGACAAAATTAAAAATAACCTCACTATAAAGGCCGTCATTTTGAAGATATGCAAATATGTAAATTGAATATTTAAATAAATAAAACACTCATGGAGTATTATCATTGTTTACTTAACAAATAAAGTTTATTAGTCTTTCGGTAATTAATACTTACATATAATGTTATCTAAGTTTGAACTTGTTTCTAATAAGTATGTTTGGATATCAATTAGCGCCTGATATAAATTCATCTTAAATCTTTATTATTGTGAGTCTCTTATCAAATTATAAACATATTTGGGTTGTCGATATTACCTTAAAGTTTTTGGAAATATTACTATGTATAATTCCGTGACGCCAAAAATAATAACTCAAATCGGTAGGAAGTGGTTTCAATAATTTGCCTTCGTGGAAGAACGGTCTCCAGTCTTCCGACAGCAATCGCTCGGCGTAGTCGATGTAGGCGGACATTTGGTGGCCGCTTTTATTCCTGAGACGAATAAATATCAACGTCTGAAAACAGAAAAACAATATGATATACTATGTTTTAATTTTGAATAAATACATTTTAACAAATCATTTATTACAGTCCGTTGCTATTTTACGGTTAACAGAAAAAAAATACTGAGCTCCAAGAATACAAAAAAAACTAATCCACCATTTAAAACTATATATTATATCTATCATAACATTAACATTTGATTTGATTCTAAATAAAGATTAAACAACTAAACTTATCGCTTAAAAGACAATTTATGGTAAACAAAACACCTTTTTATATATCCATGTCCGCTCTCAATGTAGAGCATATGGCCTCCTGATGTAGGTATCTCAAAAAAAAAAAAAAAATCTACGAGAACTGTTTGTTACTTAGTCGCTCAACTTTTTTTCAAAGTGAGAAGTAGGAAAAGAAAGATAAGGCTAGAACAGGACTAGTGGTTGACTCATCGCTATTGCCAAACCCAGTTATTAAATGATCAGAAGGATGGAAGGAGAGAAAATAATGTGAATTGACATCACAACAACCCAGTCTTTAATCACAACTTTGAATTTAGTAATTCTCAAATTCACTGTGATCTTACCGGGAGTCGAACCCAGACCTGCGTGATCAGTAGAGCAAGCTCTCACCAACTGAGCAACAGCAGGCGACAAACACACTACTGCATATACTGAGAACATGAATTCATTACTTCAATCTGGCTTAACACGTTGAAATGATTTGTCAATCTATCAACGTCGTTTTGTGTTGTATTTATCAACAAAAAAAGAGTAAGAAAAGATCTGTTTGTTTGGTATTATTTTGAGCACGCTCATCATAATAGTACTAAAGTGAGCTTTCGTTGCATTTGAAGAACTAAGCTGTAGACCAATTTCCGTTTTATAACAAGGAAACAATTTATGTTAGTAGCAAGTAAATTCATGGCGCATAAATAAAATGAGTGCATGCGTAAATTAAGAATTTTATCTGAGAAGGAAGGCCATACGTTCGACCCTACTTTGCTTGGACGTTTATTTGTCTTTGCGGTTTCTATAATCGACGCGACTGTAAATCTAAACTGTTAACCCTGAGGTTTACTGGGAATAAAATGAATGGAGCACAAGGGAAATCTCGTCCGGCGTAAGTTTCAACGGCCCAATATAATATATTACAAACTAGCGCCCTAATATCAAACTGTCGCGTGTTATATAATTTACACGACGTACACAAAACAATCACCGTCAGCAACTTATTGAATTACAAAAATTAAAGCCATTATGATAAAGAAACAATTTTATACAAGAGTTTGCTGAAACATATAACATTTTGTGTTGTTACAAACATTATTCTTTTGAAAATACGAAAAACTACAACGACGGTAATACTGTGACTGTTTAAATAAATTTAATACAATTATTTTCATAAGTGAATGTCAGAAATAATTGTCAACATCGAAATGTATTGTAGCAAGCAACCATAACAGAGGTCTATCCGTGCCGGTATATTTTTAACGTTAAGTGAATTCACATAATATATTCCAATCATGTACCGTGGGGTGGATAGATTAAAAGTTTAATGGGCGTCGTTTTTATGCCAACGTACCCTCATTAATTTAGCCACTTTTGTTCAAAGTCATTATTTGAAACACAGAGAATCATGATTTTAGTAGAATTTTGCCTTATTGAAAAATACTCAGCAATTTTTATTTTATTTTCCCATAATGTTATTATATCATTAAATCGTTTGATATAAAAATTGACTTCATTAATATATGGTTGGTAAAACTACCATTTAAAACAACTTACACTGTAAGTGTTAAAATACAACTTTTCATACGTTTTTTATTGTTTTTTTATGCTATAAATTCATTATTAAATGTTATCTTCGGTTAGATTAACAATAATTAGAAGGCTGAAATACTATTTACACATTCACGTAGAGCAAATACAAAACGTATACCATGAAACATAGTGATATTGGCTGTCGGACATTTCTCTTTGAAATTATTTAGAAATATTTCCCTCAAAGCTTAAAGCTCCCGCAAGACGAACAGTTTCATTTCCAATGAATTCGAAAGGCATTCGATAGTTTGTGTGCACCAGTGCTGAATCATTCTCAAAGATCTCCCGCCGTTGAGTATTCGCATCGCATGAATAGGTGATTCGGAAATACATACTGCATTCGGTGTAAACTTTTAGTGAATGTCTAATCGGAAAGCTCAGGCAGCGGCCAGTTTTAGTTACGATACATGATGACTGTAAGCTTTCCGGAGCTCAACAATTTGATAATCATATTTGAAGATGTTTGCCACTCTTGCCAGTCTCTGTTGATCATTTTAATGAAAGTTTACGAAACTAAAATAAGTCTAAGCAAATACTAGACTATAATTGTAAGGCTTCAAAAACTTTAGGATGCATTATTATATCTTTTAAAAACAAAGAAAATTAAACTTAGCAACATAAACTTATATAATATTTCTCTTAAAGTGTATTAAGACACGAACGTTTGATAAATATAACGATTATCAAGTCAATTAGCCCACTATAAAAAATGTGCAAGTGCGGATTGAAATGTTTCACGGTGAAAATTAGCTTTAAACTACAATATACTATAGAATTTTGATGTTGTATACTATTTTATTCTGTGATTTTTTATTATATTTTGAGACCTGCTTGTTCTTAAACTTGGCATATTCATTCTGCAGGAAATTGGTGAATGAGACAGTAACTTTTATTTATTTACACGTGAAAATAAATTCCCGAGACCGGTCAATTTGTACGGTTCTTTTTATGAAGACATTTTGTATTTTGTGTTTTATGAATAAGTGTGTTAAAAATTAAAGTATCATGTCGACAGATTGTTAAATAATTCCACATCATACGATGGCCTGCAAATGTGCTACTTGATGTGAACCGTAAATGTTGAAAATATATTTAAAAAAAAAATAGTTATAAGACACCAAAACTTTCATGAATACTTCTGTTAATTTATTGAATTAATCTTGTCATCATGAACGTTGAATAAAATAAAGTATCTACGGAAAAATGAAAAGATGCAGATTTTTCATTAAGTCAACTAATTGATGCTTCTTGACTTTCTGCGTAATTAAATTTCACCTGAACTTAAGTCGATTTGAAGCGAAGGCAATTTTTTAATAAAATAAATTCTTCGTATAATCTCGCGCTTACTTTGAAAAACGATAATTAAAATACCACAATTTTTATATTAGAATAATAAAAAAGAAAATAAGTAATCGTTTTTAACAATTGCGTTATAACTGTTTTTAATGTGTGTGTTACTAGTACTGGATAAAACTTATTATCCTTCTTCTTCTTTGGCCATGTTCGCTCCTTATGTGGAGCATATGGCCACCACACGGCACCTCCATGTTTCCCTGTCTCCCGCCAATAGCTTTGCTTCCTACCATGACATGCCAGCATCCCTCAGTTCCGCAGAGTACATCCTATGGATAGTACCCGACGGACGTCAAAGACGCCGGAATCCTACCGGTCGAAAGAAGAGGCAGGCAGGATTGAGGCTTTCCGGAGGCATCCGCAGCACGTGACCCAGCCAGTTCCAACGTCTCTCCATAACCACTGACGTGACGGGACGCTGTCTTGTACGCTCCCTTATCGCTGAATTCCTCACAAAATCAAATTTATCGTTATTCTACTTCAATGAAAACTGACACTGCATATTTAAACATATTATCTTTATCGATAGTTTTTTAATCTTTAAACATTGTTTTATATATACTGATATATTTACTATTGAAAACCGTAAATTTATATAATGTATAATAATTTTGTAATAATTATAGTAAGTAGAAACATTAAACGTTACGACGGTCTTGTTATAGATTATCGAAAATCGTCGACCCAATATTCACAGACCCAAACAATAACAATGAACATTATAATAAATTGTTTTGGATTAACTATGCAATACGTTATTGAACGGTCTTCATATTAAACAATATTACAAAATCAAGTAAATTTACACATAAAGCAAGAAATTTATTATAAGAACAAAAGAATAACGGTTAAAAATGACTATGAATTAAAAAAGTGATGTTGGAAGATTGCGATCAAAATATTTATTTCTAATAATAGACGAAAAAAATCATATTCATATTAATACACATGTCTTATCTTAAATTACATGTAGAAAAATGAATATTTGTTGTTTTAAATCGTGTTTCAATTGTTATTTTACAATCATTATGTTTTAAATTGAATAAAAAAGCTTTATTTAAAAAAAAACTAAGCATCATGAAAATGACTCTCCTTGGTTGACTTCTTTGCGTACTGTATGTGTATATATGTGTGTACATGTAAGGATGCAGCATGAGGCGAAGTAAATATAATGTGATTTGCAAATTAGTGCATATAGAGTCCCCGTGAACTGGCTTCACTAGGGGCTTCTTACCTCTGTAGCGATCACGACCTTCCATCTGCAACGATGGTAATAGAATACAACTTTTCAAAACATTAGCGATGAAGTAGACTCGAAGAACCTAACGCTAACGTGCCCTGGTACTTAAAGATCCATAAATTTAGTATCCAAAAAAAAAATGATTTTGAAAATAAATAAACACGACGAGTAGTTGTCTATCATACAAAAAACAGTGTATTATCCACCTAATGTGTATTATATAACACGATTATGAAGCGAAAATCGTATATCAAATAGATATTATTTAAGGCCTTTGAAAACTTAAAACGGTTCCTGAAGTAGAAATGGGTTTCTGTTTGTGCTACAAAGTGTTAATTTCAACGTCGTACGTGAGAGATTGGTTCTCTCAATTTCAACTGCCAGATAAACGAAACTCTTTGAAAAACAATATGATCATTAGGGAAAAAGAAATTAGATCTTGAAGTATACTCACTTCTCGCACCCGTTTATTATTATGGCACCTATACAAGATGTTGTATTTATTTATAGCGTGGGGATTTTTTTTATTTATACGAGTAGACGAGATCCGCTAGAGGTATGAAAAAATAAGACATGGCAGTAATTCTTTTGTAGAAATGTAAATTTATTATATTTTCTGGCGACTAATTAATTTTTCAGTTTGAAATATGGACTTATTATATTTTTCATTATTGAATAAATAATTTATTGGCTATTGGCAAATTTTTGATTTTGATATATGCAAACACTCACAACATGATTACTAGTATGATTTTTATTACTGCCTAAAAGAAAAAAATCTTTAAGATTTATCTTGAGTTTCATTTATAGAATTATTTTATATTCATAAAATGTAATCACAAAACGATAATTTACGCATTGGCCTCATATCATACATTCTGTATTTTTTTTAGAATGATGTCATGATATCGACTTTGGAAAGGAAAAAGGACACGACCCACACATAAAAAACCTTACAGAAGACACAATACACGGTTTTTGATGATTTTGGGCTAAATGTAAATTATGAAATGTACACAACATTGAAGTGCACGGAGACTAATAAACTGGTTCTTAATTGACTTCATCTGATAATAAT
Source organism: Himalopsyche tibetana (assembly GCA_030503985.1). Lineage (NCBI taxonomy): Eukaryota > Metazoa > Arthropoda > Insecta > Trichoptera > Rhyacophilidae > Himalopsyche > Himalopsyche tibetana. The sequence continues at coordinate 25,961,397 of JAPJYX010000019.1, read as the reverse complement.
ATGCAAAATTATTTTTAATTTTTAATATAACCTTTTTTTCAGCCTTTTATCATGATTCCAATTTTCTTGGGCCTTTATTTTTTCAAATTTAAAAACTCAATTAAGATACATATATTCTTCATTTCATCCTACATCATTTTGATAGTTTGTATATAAAGTTGTATTCATTGAGATTATCAAAACAAAACTGTTTAGAAAAAAGTGTGGGTTACGTCCTTTTTCCTTTCCACAGTCGATATGCAATGCATTTACACGGATATATTATGATCTGAGAAAACATTACCAATCATATACAAGAATAGTGAAAGACGTGAGTTCCGAGGATGTCTTTAGGAGACAAAGACACACATGAAAAAAGAAACGTTTCTTTTTATCGGTAGTTATTTTGTTGTAGCTTAGTTAGTAGTTTTTATACAGTTGTTATTTATTATTGTAAAATAATTCTTTCAAATACACAATTTTGTTTAACAAAATAGCCGTCGGTTTTAACTTTGCTTATTAAAAGAACACACAACATCTTAGATTTGTTTGTTGAATGGTTTCAATATCTTTTTTTTTTTAACCATATCCGTTCCCAATGTGAAGCATATGGACTCCTAATGTAGTTTATCTCAACAGTTGCTTGTTACTCAGTTTCTCAACCTCTTCTTTTTACAAAGAGAGTAGGAATAGAAGGAAAGTGCTAGGACAAGACTAGTGGTTAGCTAATTGCTCTAAATACGTCCCGTTCATAGGATAGGATGGGTGGGAGGGGGTTATTCAAGACATCACATACATCCATGCCTTTGAACAGAAATTCATAAATCGATTGAGAAATCAATTTATAAATCTACCCGTACTGGGATTCGAACCCTTGACCTCCGTAGCAGTAGCCAACGACGTTGACCATTTGACCACACAGGCGGTTTATATCTAAGCCAGCCAATTTAATTTATATAAGTATATTCGTTGAATTAGATGTTCTCGAGGGCAATAAGTTTCATCGTTGCAAGCAGGCCTGGCATTTATTTTATAAATCTATAGTAAGATTATTTACTAATCAATACTCACAATATTGATAATCGTATAAAATATTTACGATAGATTATTCTTAAAACTATAAAGGCCCCCATTTTTAGTTTTTTGTTGAATCAATGCAATAATTAAATCAGTCCCTGATGCAACTATTTTAAATTACCCTACTGATTTGCTAGCACCTTAATGTTGAGTTTTTTATGTTTGGGGTTTGGTCAGATAACTTTTATAGAAAAATTGCAATAAAAATCGGCCCACACGTTTATTGGATATGTTAAACGCTTTTTGAATTCAAATGGTTCAATTCCATACTTTATGGGCGCCAGTCTTATTGCTTTTAGCTTTTTAGTGCTAAAGCCAAATAGCAGAATGTAAAAGAATTTGTTGAAAATAAAAATAAATCTTTGGCGAGATTATGCCGAAGACGCTATTCTCACAAAAAAGCGTGTAAATTACAGAGAATGGTTTCATAAATACACCTTTTTACTATGGAATGGACAGCACAATGATCACCGCAAGTTATACGGCACCGCCATTATCGGCGGTTTTTGTATCAAAATGGCACTTTACATTGGCAAGAAGTCGTCCGCGCTTTGGTGACGTCAGTTCTTTATGCACATTAGGCATAAGGAACATACGCCACCTAATCCTGGACGACGACGCCCCAGTGTGCAGACTACTAACTTCTTCCCGGCATTACGCGCTAGTTTTCAAGTGACTGGCAAAACCACGGTACTCTAAATGTTAAAATGCATTTTAGTAATAATTAGGGTATCCAATCCCGGGATTTAGGGATTGACTAATTTTGAATCCCGGGATTGAGATTTTCTCACCGAGGAATTTGAAATCCTCAATTCGCTATACTTTTTCCTTGGATTCTCACAGAACCTCGTTTTTTTTTTTATAGCTCACCGAGGAATTTTAAATCTCCGATTTGGTATACTTTTTCCCGGAATCTCACGGAAACTCGTTTTTTTTTTAGCTCACCGAATAATTTGAAATCTCCGATTTGGTATACTTTTCCCGGAATCTCTCGGAAACTCGTTTTATTTTTTTTTAGCTCACCGAGAAATTTGAAATCTTGAATTTCCCAATTTCGTGTAAATTTTCGGGATTTCCTCAAAATTTCTCAATCCCGATTGAGATGGCCGCCATCTCAATTCCGGGATTTCGGGATCAGAAAATTGAACGGGATCCCGGGATTGGATGCCCTAGTAATAATGTACCAAAATAAAATTACCAACAAAATCACGATGTAGCGGCGGAAGATTTCTTGTCATACTTATTAAAATATGAATATCTTGTTGCCAATCTAAAATATCGTTTGTTTTCCTGTATTTCATATGATTGTATTCTTCCGATATAATTATATTGCCATCATTTTTGGCGTAACCCAGTATGTAGTTTGACGACTTTTGTTAAGCCTGACCGCTAATACCTTAGAGGTGATGTTTCATCCAGACAAATATTGACGAGACTGATAAAGCCGACATGATTGTTTGACAATCAATTAACGTGCATTTGTGATGCGTAGGCGTTATTTGATTGCAAATATCATTATTAAAATTTTATAGCACAGCAATCATTATCAAGTATTTTGTTTATTACATAAGAGTGAAAAAATAATTTATTTATAGTAAATCTAATCATGATCTTCGATACAAGAGAAGCACACAATATTTAAAACATAAAAATTAGTTACTTGAGTAGCTTTAAGAAATTGTTGTCTATGATAAATACTTTTAAATAATATAAAAAAGCGGACATCAATTGTGAAGAAAACCTTTCACGCAACACGCTTTCAAGCTAAATAGATAATCTAGCTATTAATTAAGTCATATTTTTGCATACAATTGATTTCTTTCGATTGCTCAAAGAGTTTGGGGTAAAAAAATCTTTGATGTTAGAGTCCGTCTATAGAGTATGTACAAGGATATCAGTTAATGATCTTTTTTGATAACTCTCTTTATTATTATCACTTCAAAATACTTGGTATGGATTGAAAGGGGCTTTGTTATGACAGATACTTATAAAGGACTCATTCTAAAAAAATTATGGTTCATTTTCATGCTGGCTTTTTTTGTTTTGTTTTATACAATATAAATCTATATAGTTACTCGTTTTTGTGGTGCTGTGTTATTTAATTAAGACAATCGTACTACTATTATATATGACTTGGTTTTTAAGCAGTAACCTTATTTTTCTGATTTATTTATCACGATGTAAAACGTTGTCTTTATCGCAATCAATTATTAAGTTAATGTATTGTATCAACGATTAATAGCTAGAATATTTTTTGTGATAAAGTATTTTAATCATAATTTTCATTTAATATAAAAGAGAACAATTTATTTTCCTATACACGTTTTCTGGTCTAGTTATTGATACCGCCAAGTGAATTAAATTTATGAATCAACAAAAACAGACATAGTCATGTATAGTTCAGATGATAAAACGTATGCCGTAGTTAAATATAAAATGATTTACATGAAGATGGTCCGCCCTGTTTTCTCGTTCCCGTATCGCCAACTCCTTTACGAGGGGATCCTGCGAGAAGTGGCCGCTTCCGGCGAGGAAGTGGGGCTTCACCGACGGATGGACGACCTCTTGAATGACACCGCGACGCCTATCAAACTCGGCTTCCGTCAGAGTTTCGCCATGAGACCTAGACAGATTTGTCAGATGAAATAAAACAAATTAAAACTATTTAAAACACAAGAAAAATAAATTATTAAAAAATATATATACTTACTGTCGATGCGAGTTATAAAATGCGTTTTATTGAAGATTTTTTTGCGTTCGTTAGGCATATCGACGTGAATAGCAGCCTAAGTATACAGTATGGAGGTTTGGGGTGAAGGGGAGGCAGGAGAAATATCATAGGGACGTAAAAAGCCCTAGCTCGGCCAATATCAACGAGATTAATACTCAAAGCTTCACTCAAAAGCGATTATCATCGGCAACAGACTTTTAAGTATCGATAATGGGCAAGAAATTGCTGCGCATAGCGTCCGTCCACTAGCCTTTATGAGATATTTTTTGTGTCCCCCCATAAAGATAAAGCTTTAGTAATATTTACTCCTAACTACAGGTGGTTTGAGAACTTATCCGGATAAAACCCAAAATTTCTGCGAATGGAGTAGCATATCAAAATGTGTAGCGAAATCGTCCATTAAATGACAATGCTTCCATAAAATTTTCAATCAAAAAAAAATCACCTATTTTATGGATTATGAAAAACGTTGTAAAATTGAATTAACTTACTAGAAGAAAACAAATAGCTGTGTATGAGGGACTAAAAATGTGTAAAAACACTTATTGTAATAACATTTATTTTTAATAATAAAATATTAATTGAAATTTTATTAAGAATGATAAAGCTGTCAATTTGGATAAAAAATAAGACATTGAATATAGATTGATTCGTATTTAAAAATTGGAAAGCATCAACATTTTGTGACTAATAAAAAAAATGTATTTTACCAAACTTACACATGGATTACTCGCGTATAAAAATATATTTCATGTTTACTCCTACGATAATTTTGAAAAGATTATATGTTTATATAAAACTAAAATATATTAAAGCACCATAAACAATAGTTATAACAGAGCTATGAGCTAAAAAGTAACATTGAAATAAATGTCATTTTTTAAAAATATTAAAATGCAGCACGAAAATCTTTTATCAGTAGAAATGTAAAAAAGTACATTCCATTTGCTTTAAGTAAAGCTATTATTGTAATATATACTAACAGTCAAAAGTAACCTTAATATATAATTCGTGGTAAATAAAAAAGCAAATATTTTTCATCTCAGTAGTGTAAGTAAACATAAATTTACTGCACACAGTTATCTGTTTTTCTTTTGTGCAAGTTTCCGGTTAAAGATTTGAATCGTAACGTGAACTCGGTGTCTGAGCCAATTTGTTTTATTCCCCTTAGCAGTTTGTTCAATGCAACGACGCATTATGGTAAAACAAAACTGACTCAATTTACAATTTTCCTCGTCTTACTTCATTATCCTTGTCTGTTAGAAAGGCATCGGGAGGCGTGAATCAATTTCGCATGACGTAAATTTAATTAGTCCCGAAAGCGCGTGTTCTCGATAGGCTTTATCCCCTGACACCACGAAACCGAGGATTACCCAAAGGTTCAATTTACTAGCGGCCTTGCATATTGCAGCAATTTCGGTAGGAAAGTTTCCCACGATTATCTACAAATAATAATCGTGTTGTATCGACACATGTTCATATTTTGATCCTAGTAAATATGTGGGTTACCAAAATATACTTACTTTTGCCACATCGAATACATACTAAAATAATAATAAGTTTTTTTTTTATTTCGTGTAAGAAAGAAATACATTATTAAAATATGAATAGTCAGCGAAAAACAAATAATATATTAGTGGAATTATTGTTGTTACAATTGAAATTTAGTCACTGAATAATAAAATACAAAATTATGTAAACTAATGTTTTAAACATGGACATAACGAATTGAATTTGTTTGTTAATAAAAACACAATATTCTTTTGTACTTCATTCCACTTTATTAAATAGGTCAGGACCGGTTTCGCTCCTTGCGAGCGGACAATGCTTGCAAAGAGCGAAACCGGTCCTGACCTATTTAATAAAGTGGAATGAAGTACAAAGAAATATTGTGTTTTTATTAATATAATGCCTTTCCACCAAGTATTGACAGTGAACACTCTAAAAGTGATTAATTTGTTTGGTTGATTTCTACATCTTTTAAATTAAATCTAGACATAGTGGCAGTAAAATTAAATAATTTCGGTAAGATTAGATGGTTTAATTTATAATTAACATTATACATTATTAAGTTGAGTTTAAAAAGTAAAGCAAGCATTTTTTTACACGCAATCACTTATAATAAAATTTGTAAAGTTATGTATAAAAGACGCTTTTTACTTTTCAGTGTACTTCTATCTTTAAAAAAATGGTTTAAAATAACGCCTTTTCATTGATTGCAGTAAACTCTAGCATTAACCGTGCCTAGTTATTCAAATTCGATTATTTTTAGTATTTAATATTTGTTGTCGTACATTAAAAATGTTCCCAGTTTCCAGTTCATAATTAAAATAGTTTTATTTCTATGGGCATGGAAGTCTGTGATATTTGTATTATTTTCCGCTCAGATCTTATTCGATAGTAAAACAAGACGTAGAAGGGGTGTCGCGATTATTCCATTGTTTTTATTTTTCCTAAAAATAGTATAATACAAATCAATGCAGATGACGCCAATGCTAATTCTTCTGACCTTCCGCAACTTCTGACAGATGTTGATAACTAACAAAACTGACAAAACTTAGTTAACTATACAAAGAGATTTTTTATATCAATTCTTTTTCCAGAATAACTCAGTTAGTGCAATAATTATACCAGTTTACCAAGAAAGGGATTTATTTTACCGACAATTGTCTCTGTCTTTTAATAATTCTAAGCTCTTATTTGTGTCCGATTAATGTATACTAAGTTAGATAATACATGATAGATGCAAAAAGCTGATTTTTTCATTTGCTGTTTACTCATAACCATTAATCTATTACTTATCAATATCTGCCAGAACAGTGACGATATATTCTCACTGTTCTAAAGTAGAAAATAAGTTACTGAACTACAATATGTACTCTTCCATAACATTTGTAAAGATGTACCATTACATAATAGATCACATTTTACAGTCTAAACATTTTATAATACTTGTGAAAACAGTTTAACTATCTCCTTAATTAGAGAAACGATAAAAGGTAAGATTACTTATCATATATTAAGATTGTAATGTATGTATAGTATATATACCTGTAACCCAATTCTGCAATTATCCTCGCAGTTTTAATACTTCTCAGATTCCGGAGGTCTTCTGTTAACACGAGAGAATCTAAATATTTCTCGTAATTGTCAAAAGGGAGGAGACGTCTGTCAGCTTCGATCCCGGGGCTGTATTCAAATTTGTATGCCATATTGCTTTATCCGTAACCAATTTAATTAAAATTATATTGTTAGCGGTAATGAAGTTCAATCTCAGGCGTCACAATTAACTCATAATGATTTACTCAATCAAACAATTATGATTTACGAAAATTATAATTACATCGCACAACATATCAAACAAATGAAAAACAAGAACAAAAATTGTAGACAATTTTTGACGTTTACATTTGAATTTGGAACAGACTATTTTTAGCGTGTAGCAACATTTACAAAACAAAGTAACATTTTAAATTGATTATATTGATTTATTGAAGAAAATGGTTGTTTAAATAGAACCATTGGTAAGTTAGTCGTATTATTAAATTTTAAATAAAGTATAAATAAGGACGGGATATCACGCACACACACGCATTAATGGTTGATTTTACAAATTTCGTTTTCATCACCACTAGAAGAAGGTGAAATATAATTAATTAAATGCAAGATTTTACTAATATGACCCGCGAAAACATGAAACTATTTATACAAAGAAATATGTTTTTCTTTTTGATTGAACATTAAAAAGCAATAAAAACTTTGCTAAATAAAAAATAAATTCTTAATTAAATAATCAAAGTTAAAAAATCAGTCTTAAAATATTTTTTTTTATTTTGAATCGATTGAGTTAAATGAAAAATAAAATAAAATAAATATAGTTATATAAATATATAATAAAATAAAACAAGTACAATGTTTGCCAGCCGTTTTTACAATAAATAAATTCTCTATGCACATATTTAAATGACACATTTTATAATATTTTTTGTGTGATTCAGACAACTCAATAATTTATCAGAATTTAATGTTAAACCTAAAACGCACGTGGAATATTAAAGTTATGTTATACAACTAAAAAAATATTATGGATGAATTCTTTTCTTTTATTTAAAATCGTATGATTTTTCACGGCTCAGACAACTTAATCGTAGTCTAAAGTGAACAAGACGTGCCATACAACCTTAAAGCTTAAGATCAGATGCTCTCAAACATTGTAAAATATTACGGTTGTTTTTAAATCTAATTTGCCATTGTTTTTTAAATTTATTAAATATATTAAAAAGGCTTGGAACTAGATATTGCAATCCTAGTATTATCTAAATCGGACTATTGATATTTATGGTGCTTTTCAATGCCCAAATAACGTGTTTAAAAATGTAAAAACAGCTGTTTCATTGTTTTTGTAACAATCATAAAGTTTAAAAAAAAAAACCAATTTTATTCGTTATTTCTAGTTAGGAAATAGGTTTTTAGAAACAAAATGAACAGTAAAAGTTTTTTTAAATGAACATAAATTTGGAACCATCAGAGGTAAAGTGAGCCAAGTGGTATTTTAAAAGAAAATAAATGTTAAATGCGTTGTTATATTCTACACGTTTTATAGTATCGTAAAAGTTGATTTTACTAGTTGGCTCACTTCACCTCTCGAGGGCTCATTTAATGTTTTCATCGTATTCATTACTAGATATTTTATTTGAAACCATTGCTGTTTTAATACAAAATATTAAAGTTTTTGATTAAGTAATGAAAAGCAATATTTTAAATATATGGGTTATTAAATTTTGAAAAAAATGGCTTTCAAATATCACAAATTTAACCAAAAAACCTCTTAAAATTCCTAGAAGCCAATCGACACTACAATAGACAATGAAGAGCAACCAAGACCACTCGGCTATAGAATCTATTATACTTTACTCCAAAGTTCTATAAGAATTTTAACTTTTTATAACATTCCACACATTATTGTATAACATCTTTTAGATAAAAAAAACACTTTTTTTGACTGCTGACTGAACAGATGAAATCAAAACTTCTTTTGCATTTAGTGTATGGACTTATTATAATAAAGTTAGAGCAGAACAATTGCTACTCGTAGAGGACATGAACTGTATTTTGTGTACATGCATATGTGCGGCACTTTAATTATTGACAGATACTGATTATATATAAGTCTTATACTAAATATTAAACAAACACAATTGATACTTACATTTTTTTTATTTTAGAAAATAAATATAATAGAAGCAATCGTTTGCGTGTTTGATTTATCTTTATATTAATATTTGAAAACGTCTGGCGTAGGCAGTCGTAGATGCGCATTCAACGCAAGGATCGTAGCACTATGTGTCATTGTGTTAAGCGTAAGATATCAAGTGGCAGGCTGCAACGGGTCGCAAAACTCACGGGCATGTCTCGATATACTTAAGAAAAGTAACTTTGCGAAAGCTTTTAGAATGCTGCCTTAAGATTTATTTAACGATTAGCAACAAATTGTATCCAAACATTCCATTCCAAATTGAATGTTTATTTATCGAATCAAATGTTTTATTACTTCACATCTTTATTTTTATAAAAATCACAGATTTCAAAAGATACAATAAAAAAAGATTTTAGAGATATCAGCGAAAAATTGTTTTCCAATTGGTATGGATCGTTATCCTGTAACCACAAAAAAAAATAGGTAAACAATTTTAATCGTGTTTTCTTGTTTTCTTTAAACTTGTTTTCACTTAATTTCTTAATAAAATTAGTAAAAATATGTTGTATGAAACGAGCAAACGTGTTTCATTTAATTAAACGCAAAGTTTAATTAAAAATATTGTTCAAAGTTGCTTTTTAATTAATAAAAAATGCAATCAAATATTTTTTTGTAAAAACAATATCCAGCGTCTTGATTGCTGCTTGGTTTATTAAAGGAGGCTGTATTTAATGATAAAATTAGGTTTTAAAGTAATTCCAAGTAAAGATCGCTGGAAAATATAGTATAGAATTGTATATTTGCAATAATGTATTCACATTTGTGTATATTTATTTACCTGAACAATAAGCATTGTTGTTATTCAGTACAACTCGAATGAAACAAAAACATGCAATAAATTTCAACAGAAAAATGCTCTCAAAACGCCTTTATTAACAAATTAATAACGGTGTCAGTGTTGTTTGAAAGCAAATCCTTTCTTTCATATCCTGATGAATGAATTTTAGAAGGGAAAAGTCATTTAAAATATATGTATAAGGGTTGTTTTTGGAACTTAATTCGGCCAAAGTCGACATATGCATAGTTGATTCAGTAAAAAATATATTCAGCTCACCGCGTCATACGTGGAAAAGAATTAACAAGATCATAATATAGTAATTTTATTGTGAAAGTTTTATATTTCAACCCAGTTAAATCGATAGTAGAGAATTTATTTTCCATATATATATATAATAATAAGGCGCAGCGGTGAGCATTGCTCACCGGTTTGAGTCCTTGTACGAACAATTTTTTCCGATCGAATTCAAGGGTGTTTGTGATGTCTTAATTTCCCTCCCACCCTTCTTTTCCTTCAATAACTGTGTGTAGCGAGAGCGATTATATAAACACCTGTTCTGTCCTAGCTTTATCCTTCTATCCCAACTATTCATTTTGTAAAAAGGGAAGTTGAGCGATTGAGTAACATACAGATCTCGTTGAGAAAATCTGTTAGATACCTCCATTGGGACATAGATACAAATCAGTACCGGAAATGTGAGCCAAATTGTCTTTTTAAGAAATAAGTCATACTAAACACATTTTTTTAAATCCATGTCCTCTCCTAATTTGGAGTATATGGCCTTCTAATGGCGGTATCTCAACAGATTTTTTTGTACGAGAACTGTTTGTTCCTCAACTTCTTTTCTTCGAAGAATGTAGTAGGTATAGAAAGATTGAGCAAGGCAGGACTAGTGGTTAACTAATCACACTTGCTGTGCCCCGTTATTTTAGGATAGGAAGGGTAGGAAAACAGTTTAAGACATCGCAAACACCCATGTTTTTGATTGAAAAATGCTGTTCATACTTGGACTCGAACCCGAGAGGTCCGTCATATAAGCCAACTGTGTTGACCGCTGCGCCACGAGCACAACAACATTTATTTTATAATTACTTCATTTATATTGAATCTATTTTTGAATAACAAAAATCGAGGTCAAGTAAACACCAACGAGTTTAATTATAGCTGGATTTAATTTGACTGTTATCTATCAAAATAAGCACGCTGGGATTGATAAGGGAATTCCAAGCTTTGAATATGTTATTACCCCGGTGATTTTAAGTTTGAATAATTTTAAACATCTACGTATATTTTATATGTGTAAAATTAAACTTAGAGAATTTCCGTCATAGTAAATGGTCGCCTTAGTGATGAACAAAAATAATCCACAATTTTAAGTTCTGAGATATGAGTACTAAAAATATTTGTGTTACTTTACAAAAGTGCTTTTAACGATAGATTTATCACTTTATTTCATATTCTTTTCACTGCTGACTATAAAATGAACAACTTGCTAATTGAATGGAGGATTGCTTTACAAAACGTACGAAGTGTTTTTAATCTTTTTATCTTAAAAACATATTTTTTTCCTTTTCACAATCATATTGTTTTTTTAATTTGTGTGAAATAAGCCAGTTCTCCTCAGCGATAAAAAAATCGTTATTAAATAAAATAAAATAAGATTTTAAATACATCATTATCCATTATTTGTGTTATTACAAGTTGTTTGTGTTGCGTTTCTTCAGATAAAATTTTGAATAAAAAAATCTAGATATATGAAATAAACTCGAATCATTCAATAGTTAAAAGAGTTAATATACTATATAAGTATTGTGCTACAAACTGTGAAACGTGTTTCGCCTCTTTCTCTCACGAGGCATCCTCAGACAATATTACTTTCACAAATGCTTGTTTGAGTACGAATGATTTTAATTTTATTATTATGATATATTATAATAATAAAAATAAAAACGGGAGGCAAGAAGGGGATGATAGAAAAACAAACAAAAATAATGAAACTACGAATGACGTTTACATGTTGTTAATCCATTGGAAATAAATTTAGCATTGGCAAACAACCTATCCTATTTAAAAAGAGTTAATCAATATAATAAAAATGGTAGCTATTATATCAAAGACTATACTATTTTATTCTATTAATTGTGGAATCAATGATTCTGGAAAAATATTTAAGTAATGCGGATTTTTTTAAAATAAAAAAGGTACTTAATAGTTTTGCTTGTGGAAAAGGATCATAAATAGAGAGTGCACGAGGAGCGTATGTAGTGAACATTTGATATTTGACAGGTCAGCTGTGAAGCCAGAGATACAACTAAGAACCTTCTCAAGAAACTTTGTAACTTCCAAACAAACTTGTTTGTATTATAATACACATAGAAAAGCTTATGGAAATAATTTTATCGCATGTAATAAACAAAGTTAAAAACAACTTGCAATATTTAATTAATTTTTGGTGATCGCTTTGATTTTGAATTTTAGTTGTTAAGGATTTGAGTCCCAGAATAAAGAGTTTTATTTATTTATTAATCGATGACTGTATCGTATAGTTATTCTACTCATGCGATCTTAAAACCAAGAGGTAGCTAGAGTGACTAGTCAGCTTCTAATCAAGTCTATGCCTCAGCATTCTACTCAGATTCGTCACTAAAAAAATGGGCGAAGGACAGTTTGTAGAGAAGGCTCCATGAAAAGTGCATATGTTTTATAAAAAATAATAACTATTATTTTGCGCTCATTTACCTACATAAATTATACATATCAACTGTGACCCACAGTTTTTTCAAAACAGCTTTTTTTCGATAAACACAATGTATCAAACGTGATACACGTTCTATCAAAAGAATGTAAGCTGCAAATACCGAATTAGAAATCTTAATTTAGCTTTTAAGTTTGAAAAAAGATGAGCTTGTGAAAATTGAAACCATGAAAAAAGACTGATTTTTTTTTCCTAGACAATTCCTTTAATTAATATTAGAATATATCAATTTAACACCAACTTAGAAGTCTCCGTGAACTTCATGGTCGTGTATATTTCATAATTTGAAAATGGCCCAAAATCATCAAAAAACGTTTTTTCTGCCTCCTGTACAATGTGTGGGTTACGTCTTTTTTCCTTTCCACAGTCGATATGTTCAGCAAAATTTCGTAAGAACAAGGAATGGAGAGAGTAAATAACTAATAAATTGTTCGTGCCTAGTCTTTTCCTTTTATCCTTATCTTAAATGAAAATGAAAGGCCAAAGAACTTAATAATTATCATTCTAATTTAAAAACTAATTTGAAATGTATTTTATATGGGCCCATTAGAGGTGAAGTGAGTCAAGATGTATTTTAGGAAAAAAAACAGTTAGATGCGTTGTAATATTCTACACGTCTTCGTATCGTAACAGTGAAGTAACCTCAGTTAATCTCAGTTATATCCGTAACATAAAAATATGCAATCCAACAAAACATCAAATAAAAACGTGATTGTACTGAAAACTCCAAGAAACTAGTTTTACTATTAATGTAAAATATTCATGTTACCAAAATTATTTGAATCGGAAATCAAAATTCAGGATCGATTTTAATATTTAACAATACATATTTAATAAATGTTGGACGTAACGTATACAAGTAAATTATCCCTTTTTTTTTAACGAGCTTTTTCACGACATTTGATGCTTTCGAAAAAGCCCATATATAATAATACTATGTCGTACGTCAAATTAAGTTGATACTGTGAGTGTAAAATATTTTGATGCGGTATGAATTATTTTTATACCTCCCACAGGAATGCTCGTAAAATGTTTAGTAGATATTGTAAAATTGTGAATATGAGTACACTCGTTAGAAATTCCATGATCAAGTGATAAATATTGCAACAACGATGTAAAATGAAAGAAAAAATGTTTTCGAAGTAAACTTTATGTTGCGGGCAGCTTTTTTTTGCTTATGTCACACGTTTCTTATTTGCTTGGTTGCGTGACGTATTTTTTAATCATGCATTTAACCAGATTTTGTTTGTACCCCTAATAATAAATTACAGCTTTTATCATACAAGTAAAATCAAAATACGTCTATCGTCTTCAGTTAAAAGAACTTTATTCTTTACAATCGATATCATATTTATAATTTTTAATTTATTAATTTAGTCTTTTACTATTAAATATTAGATTTTTTAGTTTATCTTTATAGAAAAAAATACTTTTAAAATGCTATTTAACAATATATATATTCGTTTGTTTTTTATTTGTTTTTTTCATATTTTTATTTTATTCAAAGATACTAGTGTGTGATAAACATTATTTTTTTAGCAAATTATCTTTTGGAAAGTATATTATTATAACCATTGGCGAATTACCTTATAAGCGAATGGAGCGCGCGCTTGGGGCCTCCTAATTTAAAAAATCTCAAAAATAGCTTTTAATATATAGCCCATATACATTTTTTTCAGATTTCTATATATTTTTACTATTTTTCATGGATTTTTATGTTATCCAAAAAACAGTGCTGAATGTGTGCTTAATCCGCCGCTAAATAACTTAACAATATTTGCTATATTAACGTGGACTCGTTATGTATTACGCTAAAACTATAGAACAAATAAGAGATAGTTATAAAATAAAAAATAAATCAGGATTGGTTTTCATAAACAAATTAAGACATAAATAAATTAAAATTTCACTAATTTAAGTTAAAATGATACAAGAACTATTCTCACGCAAAAGATTTGGCTGTCATTCAACGATCAAAACAATTTTTGTACAAGATCTTGTAATTGATATCTGTATTCAAGTTTAAAAAACTTTATTAGAAGCAAGGTGATAAACAGTTATCAATTTGTATACTGCAGTAAAAAGTTCAAGTGTGAATCTCGACCAATATAACAGACGAAATACTTGCCTAACTGACTTAATACACCTCAGTTGTTGAGTGACGTTTTAGGTGATAAAATATACCTCGATATACTGTGTCCATGGATCATACAACCTGATAATAAAACTCAATCAAAAAATAATAATAACATACAACTTATGAATGTATACAACAGAACAATTTGCAAGCGTTTATAAAGAAACGACGACTTATTTTTATATTGTTTAAAGGAATAAAGTATATTTGTTTAGCGCACTGTAAGCAAAAACTACAGTTTATAGATTCCAACAATCTTTTTAATTTTAATTGAGAGTACTATTATTTAAAACAGCGGTCGCCAAATAATTCGATTATTATTATTTACACCAGTGTTATAAAAGCTTCATAGTAAAAATACTTTATGATTATTATTAAATATTTATGTTTGCGTCATAACAATCTTGTGATTGGTCCTCAGGATTTAGGATTGTAGGTTTAACGGTCTGTTAGGTACGAGTGATCTGTATCATTTAAGTAAAATAGCTTATCTACAACGCGATTGCGAACTTGAAAAGAAGAATTATTGTAATCAATATTTTAGTTTGCATTCACTTGATTCATAGAAAAACTTAAGTTAAAATATTAATATACCATTATTAAAAATATCCCCGTATGTTTGTAAAATTAGTATAAGTATTTCTAAGTGTGAGCGTTTTTGCCAGTTTTGAGTTTATACTACAAATAAAATAATATTCAGCTATACATTATTAAATATTGGAAGCCATAACATCTATGCACGGATTTTTATCTCATGCACACCAATTTAAATACCAATAAATTTAACGAAATAATTATTGAATTGATTTGAAAAAATCAGCAGATAAGAATGCTTGATTCTTGGTCGAACTCAATTTTTTTAATAAAAACAATAATCCTTTGTACTTCATTCCACTTTATTTAATATGTCAGGACTATCATTAAGCATATTCATATCATTAAGCATATTCACTTTATTAATGTAGCATTTTATCACTTTGTCAAAAATTTCCCAAATTTTAATTATGTTTGTAATTACTTTCAATCGCATTCTGAATTTATGAATATGGGATGACTTTTTAATTATATGTTAGATGTGTTAAACATTTTAATTTTGTGTTATTTTAGAATCACTTTAATGTAATTGGCAATTTCTTTTCAATGCTAACTGTTGTGTATAACTTTTCAATTTTGTATAAATAGCATTGTTAAATTATATTTCTTATCAGTTGACAATGCTCGCAATGAGCGAAACCGGTCCTGACATATTAAATAAAGTGGAATGAAGTACAAAGGATTATTGTTTTTATTAATATAATGCCTTTCCACCAAGTATTGACAGTGAACACCCTAAAAGTGAACTCAATTTGAATGGCTTAAAATAGAAAACTATTTTGTTTCACAAGAATAATTTTATAAAATATAAGTTGATATCGACCTTATTAACAAAACAATAATGCGTTATACCGAAGTAACTATCTTCTATAATCTTTTATTCTTGTGAAATTAAACACTTTTGTGTATTTTACATCATTAAAAAAGTGGCGTATTTACTATAAATCTTACTAAAATAACTGTGAGTGAGTTGTAATGTCAGTCATGCGGTTACGTAAAGAGGAAGTGTCAAATATATTTTATCGTTTATTAAAAAAACCTTATATATTAGCCAGAGTGCAATAACCTATAATTGCTATAATTAATTGTAACTTTATCCTTAAATGTGAGACAACCATGATTTGGTACTTCTATATGTACATTCTAACCTAAATAAAAGTGATTATTTTCTAACGGGTATGATGAAATTTGCGAAATGGTTACCCCACGTCTGCGGTTGTTGAAAATCGTCAATTGAACAGGTATCCACGAACACTTAACTACTTGTCGGGAATTCCCGAGACTCTGATAGCGAATTAATAGTATCCTTGCTCAGCAAGTAAATGGCTGTTAACAAATAGAAGTGTCTTCTGTCTTGGGATGTCTTAAACTCCGTCTGGGTATTGTACTATGCGGTCTGAGAACTTTGCGTTCAATCAATATGACAAAAGAACGCTAGTTCGACATAATTTATTATAGTGGTTATTAAAGTTCTTAAATGAAGTTAGCTTCTAGATGAAATACATAAAAAAATAACTAGACTGTTAATTATAATTACATTTATAGTATGACAGAAAAATATTCAGAATATATATTTAGTCGCCTGTGTGGTCGAGTGGTCAACGTTGTTAGCTTCGGCTACGGAGGGCCCGGGTTCAAATCCCGGTACGGACAGTTTTTATAAATTGATTTTTCAATCGATTTATGAATTTCTGTTCAAAGGCATGGGTGTATGTGATGTCTTGAATTCCCCCTCTCACCCATCCTATCCTACGAACGGGGCGTATCGAGAGCGATTAGCTTACCACTAATCCTGTCCTAGCCCCTATCCTTCTATCCCTACTCTCTTTGGAAAAAGAGAGGTTGAGCAACTGAGTAACAAGCAGTTCTCGTAGAAACACTTCTGTTGAGATAAACTCCAATAGGAGTCCATATGCTCCACATTGGGAGCGGACATGGTATAAAAAAATAAATATATAACATTAGTTTAAATTTTATGAATTTTAATTTGAATCGTTCAAATTATGTACATTCACACAAGTCACCAACGACCCAGGTTTCGACTTTCGGCATCTTCAGGCGTTCAAATGCACGGATCAACTTGAACTGAACGAAGCCCGGGTCGTTAGTGACAAAATCTGTGTGAATGTACATAATTTGAACGATTCAAATTTAATATTGAAATACCACCAAGCACCTTCAGTTGAAATCTTAAATTTTATAAATTTAGTAAGTACTAAAATATAATGAAAAATTTCCGATCGTTACCTAAGCTTTTAAGAGAGAAGTCAGACAACATACGTATTATTTATTTAAGTTTTACCAAATCACTGTCGTATCTTTGAACTCTCGAAAATCCGTTTTGTAAACATTCAAATTTTGTTGCAGCTTAATTTATTTTCTCAGAAAAAATTCCATGTACCGTTATGGAAAAAACGTTGTTTAAGACGAAGATATTTTTTAAAAGTCGTTTCTTGGCAAATTGTGCTATTAGTTTCTGCCTTGATAATGTACACATCAACAAAGATTCGTTATTCGAAAAACTGTTATTGGCGAATAATTAGACAAATCAGTTTGAAAGTGATGATTTTTTCATGTCTGCTCTCATGGAGATATCTAAGCAGAAGCTTTTCTACGAGAACTGTTTTTTAATCTGTTCCTTAACCTCTCTTTTCCCAAGAGAGTAGTAGGGATACAGGGATAATGATAGCCAGTTAGCAAATGATTGGAAGAGTGGGAGATAGAATTTTCAGACATCACAAACACCCATCGCTTCGAACAGAAATCGATTAAAAAAATACTGTTGAAAATATGTTAAATTAAGTATCCCGAAAATATTCTTAAACTTATAACACATTCTCAAATAATAACCCACAATCATCAAGCGAAACGTGCTTTGAAGGAAGATTCGAAAGATAGAAGGGTGTTAAGATGTGCTTAACATATTAAATGTATCTTCCCCATTTGGAATAATTAATCGTCTTTTGTGTAGAATAGATTACCATGTATCTTCAAAGTGTAAGATCTCGCACTTTGTCAGCATAAAATAACAGAAGGATACGTTTGATAATAGTATGTGCTGCAATATTGTATAAAGTGTTTTTGCGGGGAAACATTGCACCGTGTATTTAGAAGTAATTAGCAAATAATGCTGATACGTTATAAAAGGAATAGTTTTATAATTAAGTGTAAAACTTGGTTTATTATATTTCTATTTTATTTGTAGGGACTAGGACAAGTTCTATAGTTAAAACTAATAATCGATAATTATATTGAAATAGAATATTCTTTCACATCCTGTGTTATACGCAGGGCATTGATTACGCTGTAATAAATATGTCGCCTGTGTGGTCAGCGTCGATTTAAATCGATTTATGACTTTTTGCTCGAAGGCATGGATGTATGTGATGTCTTGAATTCCCCCCTCCCACCCATCCCATCATATGAAAGGGGCGTATCGTGAGCGATTAGCTAACCACTAGTCCTGTTCTAACTCTATCTCTCTATTCCTACTCTCTTTGGAAAAAGAAAGGTTGAGCAACTGAGTAACAAGCAGTTCTCGTAGAAACACTTATTTTGAGATAAACTCCAATATAAGTTCATATGCTCCACATTGGGAGCGAACATATACACATTTTATACTTATTATAAAATGTACACTCAATGCAAAAAGCAGTAGTGGCGTAGTCCAGCTAAAGCTATAAATATTTTAAACGATGTTTATATGGTTAAATAACGAGATATATTAGAAAAAGTGTGCAAGCATAGGTCGGATGAGAGTTTTTTTAGATACACGCCATGGCGTTGGTTATATGAAATAATACGACTGGTCGAATTCTTCTTTCAACAAGTGGATTTTAAATAATTATTTATTTAGTATTTATTAAAGAGGGGCTTTCACAACGTCACCGCCTGATACATTAAACGTATTATAATGGTACATTAAATTTTAACTGGTTTGCATACAACTATTTTGTATAGTTTTTTTTAAATATTTACTACATACAGTTAAAAAAAGATGCCAAAAATATATATTCCCATTTAAACTGTAAATCAACCAAAGAAGTCTAAAATTATATCGTTGAACTAAAATACAGTTTCAATCGTACGTGTAATATATGTATCGTTCATTATAAATATTTGAGTGGAGTAATCGCTTCATTATACTATCTCAAGACAGTAATTATCTTCGCTATTAACAGATGCATTAAATATTTACGAAGTACATACTATAGATTCATTGCATTTAGAGTTAATATATAGCTATTTATAAGATAGTATGGCAAATATATGTACATATTAATGTCTCTGAATAATATATAAAAATTATTAAACCTCTTAAATTACGTAGGAAAAATCTTCTCGGTAAAATTGTATAATTCTTTTGTAGTTTATTCTATGTATACATATTAATATGGGCTTGTTAGGCTCGATGCCCTGTTTTTTTAAATCTCAATTTGCGTTATCTGAAATTCAATTTTTCAACTTAGTCACCAAGTCAAATATAAGAATTAATATTTATTTTTTAATTGAAAATACCTTGGTTGTAAATAAAATGAGACGTTATATGTGGATGCGTTACAATAGTTATATTTGTAAGCTTATGTTTAAAATACTTATGTTTAGAGTATTTTGATTGGAATTTTCCATATATTATTTAGCCTTCAAACGAAAGAAAAAACGATAGAATCTTCAATCTAAAAAACATGTAACCAATCTTAAAAACATACAAAAAACCACACTTTTTTACTTAAACTACGAAAAAATACTTTCTATTTTAGTAATCAGTTTTGTATTTTCTTATAACATATTCATGTGTTTTTTATACACTTGATTTCATTATTTTAATTGAATTATCATTTTTTTTGTAAAAAATCAGTAACCTAGTTTTAAAAAATATTGTAATTTAAGAACCGGCTTTTAAAAATAGTTTTTTGCGTAAGCCATAATATTAATTTTAACTTGTATAATATGCAAGACGTCTTACAAGAACCATGTCTGAATTATTTAATAATATATATATGAACTGTTAAGAGACAAATATTAAAATTTATAAAAAATATCTATGCAGCATTACTAACAAATCTTACTCGTGAACAGTTTTTATGAATGTCAAACTCAGCTGTATAATCTTATCTTGCAACATTTTTTTTCTTAATTCCTTAAAAATTATCATATTATAACAAAACGATTGTTTTTTAAAAAAATTATCGCATGAAATTATTAACTATTTGAGACAACCTGTTTTTAATTTTACTGATAGAATTTCATGCTTAAAATTTTCAGATTTCAATTTTCAGTAGACACTTTCAATTTTCAGTAGATTGAAAGTGTCTACTATTTTATACCTACTACAAGTTTTATTTTGTCAACAATAAAGTTGTGGAACGAAATTTCGAGACGATTTTCCATCAAAAACTTTTGCCTTGAAATCCTATGGGATTGTCTGAAATAGAAAATCAAAACGATGTTTCAATTGTTTTATAACAATATTTTGTTTGCTGCAGTTTATAGTAAAACAAAATGTTTTTGTTTTGTTAATTCCTTGTATACTTCTAAGAGATATTCCACGATAAAACTGTCAGCTTAGATCACGTGATATATAATATTATACCAGGTGTAATTTGTTCATTACATTAGTTATTTAAGTAGAAGGATTGAAAATCGATTGAAAAATATACTGATAAAATCTTGTCCAAGAAAATGATTACTAGCTTTTTGCTTGTGCATCATTCTCATGAGATAATAATGTACAATTAGAATATAAATTAATGAATACTTGAAAATTAAACGATTGAAATAAAACGCAATACACAAATTAACATTTTTGAGTTCCTAATATATATATTCTAATTCCTAATATATATGTTCATATTATAATAGTATACTTTTAGGCTCATATGCCAAATCAAAAAGCCCCAAGTAAAGATTAGCAAAGCAAAAGTTTTAAATAAAACATATCATATAAACAATGCGGCAAAAGAATTAGTGATAGAAAATATCGGACAACGACTTGTGCTTGAAGTCGATAGATGAGCTGCAAAAAGCTTTAAACGTTATCAAATCGCTTCTTCCGTTGTTTTCTATTTTCGTTTCTTGTCAACCCGATTTTTGTTCAATCATTTGAATTCACTTCCACAAACCGAGTTTAAAAAAGACCTTTCGCGTATGCTAATGTCTTTTATATTATCTTGTTCTATACATTTACATTTGTACTTCAATGATATGGCTAAAATCGGTTTTGTAACTGAATTTAAAGAAACAATATTTAGAACATATCCCGTTTGATTAACACGGTACTCGACGATAACAGCAATATAATTGAATCCGTTTTTCTATATAAAAAGCTTAAGATTCAGTTTAAAGATGACATTTGCTATATCTAGAATTGGTCGTTTATTAAGATGTCAAGAAGTACTGTAGGAAAAAATATACTAGTAACTTAATTTAAAAAAATGAACTGCTTACATTAAGCATATGGTAAACAGAACAATATGGAAAATTATGCACATTTAACTAAAATCTGGAACTAAATGTTTTTATTTGTTTTCTTTTCAGCCTCCACAATGTACGGATACAGTCTGTCTGGGAAGTGTTATGGGGATTCCCGGCAGAGGGGATTTACCTCGCGAAGCCGACGAAGTCTTGAAGCATGCCAAAGAATTCTTTGATCAATACTTTGCATCTATCCGCCGGTAAGTTGACTAACTATTATAACTTCTAGTAAGAATTTTTAATTACTCAAGGATTATTTTTTCGCAAAAAATAATCAAAAATTCACGTTCTTGCCGTTATTTTAATATAAATTAACTATCAAATTGGCTTAGGTATTTTTACACACAACACGGTGCAAATTCGTTTAAAAGTTCAATAAAATTTTCGTGTATAAAATTAAAAAAATGGTTAACGATCTTATAATTTCTGATGAAAAACTGAAAATGGCTCTGTTAAATTATTTAAAAAGTGCAGTTTAAATTACATATGAGAAAGCAAATAAAACAACTTCAGGATTTGAAGATCCATTCAACTAATAAATATTTTTGGTTTTAACAGTAAAGCTGTGGCTTAAACTACAAATCGAAACCTATGCAAACTTTTCAACGGACAATTATTTTACAACGTACACAGAATTTTTGCGTTTTTACAAAAACTGTAAACTGAAAACTATATTTTCATGTTTCAATGCCTTGGAATTACCTGTTAAAAATTGGGTTGTGTATAATAATTTTAAATTAAATTTGACAGTATTGTTATTATTTTTCTTATGATATAAATTACAAAATAAAAGTCGGAGTTAGTTCTTTTCTACCGGACGAAGAAAGGGACACAGTAAGTGGAATAAAAAATATATCAAAATCAATGCCACCGAATCTATTGAATATATTGATTGTATATTATTTGAAATAATATATAACTTCTTGTAACTCTTTAGAAATTGAAGACCATACTAAATTGTAAATGTATACAAGTTCCTTGTAACGCCATAGCCTTTGGGTTTATATGAAAATAGTAATAATTTCTTACACTGCAATGTAAGCAGATACATTTAGCTAAAAATGGTTATATTTATATGAATTAAATTGGTTTTCATTGAAATTATGAGATAGCAATGATAATTAAAATAAAGTCACATTAAAGCATACTTAAATACTGATTATGCTTGTACTACTTTCAGTTCCTTGATAAATTTCTTTTACTTGTAATTTCAATAATTTATTTACAGTAAATACACGCTGGCAATGCTATATAAATAATTGTAACAAAAAATAAAGTTATTATTCTATTACATGCGACGTTGTATTACTACTTTTAAAATTGTTTTGTTTTGAAATTCTATTCTAACAATGATATTATTGTATACTATGGCGTGCATTATATGCACGCTATGTTAAACACAGTATTGTATTTCGTGACAATAGGAAGAACGTATATGTACCAAGACACAAACTTAATACCCTATTATAGAAATAATACAATATATCATTTAAATAATATTTTATTAAAATATGCCAAAATAGAATATAGAAAAAAATAGTCATAGAGACGGTAATCGGAAAAAAAATATACATACATATTTTGTGTTTTCTCTCACGACATGTGAAAAGTTACCAGGCGCTAGTAATAAATATGAATGCACTTTATAATTTTTGTAGTAAAATAAATAGTTATTATAATAATGTTTTTGATTAATTTTTATACTATATTTTAATCCGAGGTAGTAATCCAATCTGTAAACGAGATAAAACCTTAAAGTAAACTTGAATCGTTAAAATTATGTACAGTCACACAAGTTTGTCACTAACGACTCGGTTTTCGTTGAATGTACATAATTTTAACGATTCAAATTTAATATTGAATTTCCACCAAGCACCTTCAGTCGAAATCTTCAATCATATAATAAACACTTGAGCTGGCACGCGCTACCGTTCTGTTTGACGACGGTCACGACAAAAAAAAATTGGAAAAACAATGAAACCATGCCAGAAGCGAGTTCAGGACTGAACGAGTAATGCTTTTTCTAAAAGTAACCAATTGATAATTGCCAAGGTTTTAACTAGTTTTATATATTAAAAAAAAACACCTGGCAGTTTATTGTTATGAATCAAGAAGTACCAATCTTATGACTAAAGATTTTGATGTCTTAATCATTAAACTTTGCATCAATGTTTGTAATTATGTAATAAGCAATTGGTCAGTTCAAGATTACAAGACAATATGTACTGTAACTTGTAATGAAATATTTAGCATTGTTTTAACTGCGAGAAGTTCAACAAACCGACTCTCAAAATTAGCGCAAAGTATACAAAGTGCTTTTAAACAAAGTTAAACAGGTATATTGATATTTACATAGAAGTAAGTTTGGTATAGCGTCCACAAACAAGACTTTACAACTGTACTGAAAGCTAGGAAAAGCGAGAAATATTTGCTCTTGAGTCGGAGTTAGGTCGATCCTCAGCTCAAAACCTCGGCCCATGTTTGCGGTTCTGAGTCTTTCGTCTGGTATTAAATTACCTGAGGATTTAACACCTCTTTTTCGACGATACGTTCAGTAATGTGATTTAAAGGGTTCATCTATTTTCAATTAAATATATATCGAAAGGATATTAACGACATTCTCAGCCACAAACGGTTTTCGATGGTGAATTATACAGGCCAATATTCCAATTCCGTTTTATAGAGCTTATATTTTATTTAATATATATATTGTCTACGAAAGAGATAAATAGTTTCTTGAATATTCATTTAAATTCACAGTGAATTCTCAATTTATCGTTTTTATACTAACTGAGCTGGTGAAAATAAACGAAAGTCGCAGGAGAACGATGAAAATTTATTACTTTTGATACTGTGCAGTAAATGCATCGTTAATTTATTGTACATTCAAATAAATTTATTCGCATATCCATTTATTTATGATCTTAGCATATATGTATATATTTGAATATTTAACGATTTCAGCATTTATTAGGATCTATAAAAAAACACTAAAAATTTGTTTTTGTATGTACAAACCATGATAAAAACAACAATTTAATTTCTTAAGACGCATATCAATATGTGAATTGTATTTTTTTCGCTGTATTTATCATGAAAAAAAAAATGGTAAATTATGCATCGAATTAGGAATTCACTGTTAAATACATTTTGTAAAGACATAATATAATTCACCTGTTTTTATCATTTCTGTACCATTTTTTTCATTGGAATGCTTCAATTTAATTTCAGAATAAATTATATATTAACTATGCAGATGCAAGTATATCGTAGAAAAGCATCATATGTAAATGAAAGATCTGCGAAACAATATGCGAGAATTGCGGCATAAAATTCAGAGGAAGGAAGGATAAATTAAATCTAATTGTTACACTATGATTTGAAAAAAAAATATTTCACGTTTTTGCATACAGATTTTGATTTTATATGGTCGGAGATGCATCATTTATTTCTAAGATTGTGACTTTCCATACAGCAATCTTCAGATATTGTTTAATTTAGATACCTATCAGTTTGGATTTTTAATCACTTACACACAACTTACTAAGAAATATTCAAAGCTAATTATCTTCTTTGCTCTCATTTGTGATGCTCAATTAAATGTAATTTATCTACTACGCTTACTTTAGAGAAAGCTTTGTCGTTTTAAAAACAAAGACTTTCGATAAAATGCACTAGAGCAATTAAAAAGTAATTGATATATTTTTGGGAAAAACTTATTTGAAGATCAGACAAATTATAATTCATCTTTACTACTTTTGGCCATTG
Organism: Himalopsyche tibetana; assembly: GCA_030503985.1. NCBI lineage: Eukaryota > Metazoa > Arthropoda > Insecta > Trichoptera > Rhyacophilidae > Himalopsyche > Himalopsyche tibetana. The sequence continues at coordinate 25,935,847 of JAPJYX010000019.1, read as the reverse complement.
TTGAAGCTTATTTAAATGGAATATCTTTCAGTTCAGAACCATCCATTTCGTTTTTATAAAAGTTTTTTTTATTCATTCATACATACATACATAAAACTAAAACTATTTTTTTAAAAATGTGTGAAGTATTCTTATAAATATACTGTAAGTATTGACAAGCATTAAATGTAAGTCATTAAAAGTTACAAAACTTATATGAACATTTTAGATCAGATAACAATGTTGCAATCTGATAACTGAAAATGTTGAAATATTGCACTTTTCACTAGATGTTATGTTAGTAAAGTTAGCATACGTTTGAGGAGAGTTCTTATGATGACGTGGTGACGAAATAGTGGGTGATAGTACTTTTAAAACTTATTAATGTTATAATTAAAACATATTTAATATTGGAACGAGTTAAAAAAAACAATCGATGAATTTTAGAATCCTTCAACACATTTTAACATAAATCACTCTTTTTTCCAAACAATATACATTTCAACATTCATAATTGAGTATGAGTTCATAGTGGTATTTGATGAATCTAGGTTGGTGTCATTTTTTTACATTTCTATGCACATATGGTATGAGAAAAAAATGAGTAAGTTATTGTAACGATAGATGAACACAACAGACATTTTCATTTCGTAGAATACAAATAAACAAATAAATTGAAAATATCAATAACAAAAATTTCCACTTGTAGTTCGATCGAAAATTTTTATAAAGAAAAACTTTGATAATTGAACACGATCAGGGTGAAAAATGCATCGTTTTTCTTTATATGTATTTTATAAATAACCTTTACCGACATAATATCGCTGTAACGCGATTATCCGATAAACAGGAAAACTTTCTACGAACCAAAGAAAAATATAACCTAACTATAAATTCATCCCATTTTTGTCGATTTTTTTACGCACGCAATATAATTCACAAGCCCCAAATCTATCTGATTTACTTTTGATAATGCGATCCCGACGAGGGTTGAAAAAATAACAGGCTCGTGTGCCGATTTTTTGATAGCGCTTTGCATTCCAACCCGCTCATATTGGTGTTTGTTCTTTAAGGGCCTTTTCCCCTTTTTTAATAATAGCCAGAAACTGCGAATAGACTACCTTACAAGATTCCCACTGGGAAAACAGTTCTTTGAATAAAATTACTCGCTCCATTATAGGAATGACTTTGCCATAAAATGAAAACTCATTTCTATTTGCGTATCAAGTGAATATATTTAGATTTCAAATTATATACTTACTTTAATATAATTTTCATCAGGGAAAACCAGAACGCTTACGACAAGTCACCGGTCACCTGTGGAGACATCTATGTATTTTCAACCGTAACACGGAGCTTAAATAACAAATGAAAAGTGTTCAACAGTACAACTTTAAAACCAAATTTATACCGCACACGGGTTTTCAGGATTCACAATTATTAGGAATCAATTGATCATTAAACATTGAATATTGTCACAATTGTTTGAGATTCTTGAAGAATTTTTGAATTCACAGTTATTTAATGATGTTGTTGTTCGGGATCCTGGGATTGATGGCTGGGAAAAAAGTCAGAAATCGAGAGATATTTTTAGGTTTTAGAACTGATTTCGAAAATTGTCCATCGCTGGCACATTTTAAAAACCTGGGAATTTACGGATTTCCCATTATGAAAAAATGTGAGAGCTTGTTTTTTTTAGCTCGCCAGCACACTAAAAAAAATTTTAGTCACTGGTTGGTTTCAAAAACCTAAGAATTTACGGAATTCCCATTATAAAAAAATGTGAGGGCTTTTTTTAGTATGCTGACTCATTTCAATAAATTTTAGCTGGTTTCAAAAACCTTTCAAGAATTTTTCACTCGTTATTATCAATCCCGAAATTTAACGGAATTCCAGGATTGGAAACCCTACCGCACACCAAATCAGCCACACCTTGCCTTTCATTGTTTTTTTAAATAAGAAATATATTTGTTTTTTTTTCTGTATGAAATTGTTAGTCAATTAGTAATAGTATGGTATTAATGGTGAATTATAATTAGTACAGTTATTCGTAATACATCTTTTATATGAGGTTCTCTGATTTAAAAAAAAAAAAAGTATACCTTAACGAGTTGTTTGTTTACAATTTGGCCGCAAGCCTTACTTGAAAAGAATTATGAACAACGTTTAAGACACAGAAGAGATATTTAATCATAATAAGATACATTTTGTTGAAACAAATACAGAAAACGTTGACTACGGTATATTCAAGCTTAATTATTTGTTTTTCAAAGGCTTATGCAAAATGTAGTTAACTTTTACATAGCTACAGATTAGAGAAGCAAAATCTCAGAATCAGTAATTCCTTAAGCACACACGCTCACGCACCTGCCACCCTTAATAAGGGTTGACAACCAGTACTTTCGACTTTTTAGCGCTTTTTTAAACGATATCTAAAAAATGTAAATCTTCTGTTCAATTATATTTTTATGCATATGGAATAAAAAGTATTTAAGAGCGATGCTCTTTGATATCTTTATTTGTGAAATTGAAAAAAAAAACACATAAAGAATGATAGAATCAATGATCATTACAAATAGTAGAAAAATACCAGTAATTTTCTAACGTAAAATTTACGAAGAAGCTTTTAACAGACATAGTAAAAAAATCCATTTTTGACATTACCCATGTACAAAATTTATTTATCCACTTTTTTGAAAACTCATTTTCTGATTTTTCTGCCTTATGAAATGAATGTGTGGCAATTAGATAAAACATATTTCATATCTAAAGCACTTATGATAAATAAATAATCTTCTGATGTCCAATATATTTAACAACTTAACGAATACACAATAATTTAAGACATCCATAATAACAATTATTATTGATGGGTTATTTTGTAATGCTATTTTCTCTTATTATCTTGTATACTGCTTTAAAATAAAATTGGATACGTTTGGTTAAATATTAAACAAACATTTTTATCCATATTAAATAATGTGAATCGACTGAAGCGAAAAAAATTAATAAAAATGAAAAATTTTAATAGAGTAACATAACTGTGTCTCAAATTTCATTGATGACCTGAGCTAAAATTTTTGTAACGAGAATAGTACATATGCTTAATAGAAAATAAATGATATTACTTTTCAAATTGCTTTAAATATTCATATTTAGTTATTATTAAGCAAAAAAATATAATTTAAATTTAATAACGTATTCGAAAATGTAGACACGAAGTAATTGAGATTAAGCATCAACGAGATTCCCATCATCAGAAATGGAAAAGTTTTTAATAAATAAAATACCCAGTGATTTGTTACACAAAGAGAAAAGGTTATGTCCTTCTGACCAAACGGCTCCTAAGTAAATCCTGCTTTCACGCAAACAGTTCTCGCTTTACTGCTCGGTGTACAATCTTAAAAAAGGGATACACCTGAGCTTCAAACGTAAGGCTCATGAAATTGGAAGGACTAATTCAAATTAGTATGGCCACTGATTGCTGACGACTTAACATTTGCAGATGTTACTATGTCCGTCTGGATTTACGTCAATTTATCCACGCATACATAAATAGCTAGCTATATCAAACATAACTTACCCCACCATTACGACCAAAACTTAATAAACTGTCTTTGGCAAATATGTAAAATTTTACCGATTTTTTTATAGGCTTTTACAGTAAAATTAAAAATCAGAATTAAGATGTGAATGGTAAGCGTTACATTAAAGTAATTCTACGCACCCCCTTATGATAAACTGTTTTGACGTGAAAATAATTAGCAAAATTATTATTTTTAACAACGGTTTGAATGTTCTTTGGATGTTTGCTGTATTTTAGTTGAATATAAGAAAAATTAAATTACTGGTCAGGTCAGTAAATTTTCAGTACACATAAAATTTTTATATATAATGTAACTAGTTATCCCAATACACAAAATATGCTTAGGAAAGTAAACAAATAGTAAGCGAAAATGATTGCTTACTTAAAACAGTTATCGCTAAATGTTAAATTGTATAAAAACTGATGCGATGGTGATCAAAGTTTTCTCTTTATTAAAAATATTGCTGTTATGTATTTCAGTAAATCAATCGATCTGTTCCAGAATTCTTTTTCTCGTTAGTCTTTTTATTTCTCCTAAGCAAAAATTGTTTTTAAATATTTTAAACGTTAAAATGTATATTATGTTATTTAGATGTTTTATTATCCCGAGATTGAATTTATCAGATTTTTAAGTAAAAAATTAATTTCTACAGCTATATCTATAATAATAGCTGATAATTAAATACTTTATTTAACATAAAAATTTGTCGCGAAGAATTTATTTAATTTTATATCATTGTCCATTCAAAAAGCTGATTAAACAATAATAGATTAAAATCTTGTAATATTTATAATGTACGGTCTGTTGCAAGAAGTTTTCGATTATAATTCTCGCTGTGTTGGTTTTAATTTAAGTGTGACAGCGACTTATTTTGATTATGAATAAATGTTTTGCTGGAATACTAGCATTTGTAATGAAGGAAATTGTTCAGTTAATTTACATAATTGAAATACTTCATAAAAACCGGTTATATGTAGATTATAATAAACTATATTGTGCAGTGGAGAACTGAGACAGTGATTGCATTGTGTTACTTAGACACCGGATACTTCATCGAATAAATCAGTGTTTTTATTAATAAAATTGAACTAAAATCTAGAAGTTGTGAAAGATCGTGTGAACTAATAATGTCAAAAACCTGCACGATTTTTCAATAATGAATTCACGTTTCAAATATTTATATCATTTAAATGGATTAAATATAACAAAAACGTTCATAAACAACTGCGTTTATATAAAAATATTTATAAAATGTATCAACATATCGTTTCCATTTGAAAATAAAACGCTTTGTCAAAAAAGCACTCATTGACTTTAGTTTAAAAAGTTACAGTTCATAGTATTATCATGCTGTAACGTCATTATTAATTTTACTAACTGACAACATTTAAAAAATAAACTTCTTATTTATGTCAAATACAAATTAATGGTCGCGTAAACGAGCATAAATTTGGCAGGTGGCATTTCAAGTGATAAAATCAAAAATGTGCCTAAGGCAATTCGCCTGTTTGTTTTGACACTTTTGTTAATTTTCTCTAAGCTATGTTTAATATTGAGAATTTTAGAACTTGGAAATTCTCCGACTGTCGCCAAGGCATAACTGGAGTTGAAAACGGAAATTAATCAACTTATGTTTGTGTTTACTTCTTCAGAGGTCTCTATAGAAATCAAATATAATTTTATTTCAATAATCTGTAGTTCTCACAAGTGTAAGACATCATTTTAATGGAATTCACTGAAGTATTTAGTTTTAAAATTACCCACAAAGTAATCTGTATACCAGTTATGTTTTATGCAAAGAATAAATCTTCATATATGAAATAGCTTTTTACCTGTTCATTTTTAAAATTAAGGGTAACATCCGGACCTTTTTGCATACTTGCTTGTGATATAATCTACATGTTAAGCACAAGGTTTGGACATATCTTGTAGTTTGTTTTATAATTTACTAGAAACAAAATTGTAAAAATCGTTGTTACTTTGTTATTGTTTAATCATTTATCTTATTTGATAAAATATGGCTTAAGAATATAACGTTGCATTTATTACTTTATAACCTTATTTATAACTTTACAAGCACAATGAATAGTAGATCCAAAGTGGTGGAATTGTAATATTTATACTATTTAGGTACAATTTTTGCTGCTCGGTTTTACTGAAGGTTATTCAAATCACTGTTCGCTTTTTATCCTTCAATCAAAAATCTTCATATTAATAGCCGATAAAATAATCACTCGCTTTTCACTCACTTTTCACAAATGTGTGCGTACTGATGTCCACTTCGCCCAATGATAGCGGTTTATATTGAACAGCACATTTTTTGGCGAATGCAAACGTTTTATTTTGAATCGCATATTTCGTTCGTCCAATTGGAATGGACGTCTTTTTTATATTCAAAATTCAAATTTCCTGGCTTAGAACTAAAGCATTGTAATAATATTGAGAGAACTTTATTTCAAAATTTGCATGGCTACGAAGTTTTTTAAATAATCAAATGAACTGATTCGATTTTTTGAAGCTATAGGGCTAGGAGCTGATTTGACAGATTTTGTTCAGTGTCATCTTCTATATGATTATCACCGATTTCCCCTCCCCCTCCTCATCCCCAGCCCGACTGTCGACATTTTTTTTATTCATACTAGAAGTATTTTTTCATTACGCTGAAGAAGCACATAGTTTTAAATGTGAAAAAACGCTAAACTTTATTTCACATTTTATTTCTGCCGTGGGTCGGATTCGAAACGTGGAACTTTGCAATATGAACGAAACGTCTTACCGTTGAGGTAAAGGGCAAACTTTCAGGTGCGACAAAATTAGATTATATATATTAAGCATTTGAAAAAAGAACTATTTCAAACTTGACTTTGATTGTTTGTTTGTATTGAAAATTCAAAAATAGAATATGTCAAATACTTAGTGTGGCCAATTAAAAAAAAAATGATTCCGAGATATTTTTCTTTTTCTACGAAATATATTTGTTTGCACACTTGAAACCTTTGCAGGGCTGTCGATATATGCGCCGAGGTCGATTTATGGTACTATGAAAAATGATTGTTAGCAAACTTGAACATTATTCCAAAGATTTAATAATTTACGAAATTTCTGCTACTACGAAAAATGGTTGTTAGCAAACTTAAACATTATTCCAAAATATAATAATTTACGATATTTCTGCTACTACGAAAAATGATTGTTAGCAAACTTGAACATTATTCCAAATATTAAATAATTTACGAAATTTCTGCTACTACGAAAAATGATTGTTAGCAAACTTGAACATTATTCCAAAGATTTAATAATTTACGAAAAATGGTTGTTAGCAAACTTAAACATTATTCCAAGATATAATAGTTTACGAAATTTCTGCTACTACGAAAAATAGTTGTAAGCAAACTTGAACATTATTCCAAAGATTTAATATTTAACAAACCACAAACCACAAATCACAACCCACAAATGTGTGCGTACTGATGTCCCAAAATTAAAAAAATTACGACATCTGTTCCGTTACTACTGTAAAAATTCGATAATTAACGAAATTTCTGCTACTACGAAAAATGGTTGTTAGCAAGCTTGAACATTATTCCAAATATTAAATAATTTACGCAATTTCTGCTCCTACGAAAAATGGTTGTTAGCAAACTTGAACATTATTCCAAATATTAAATAATTTACGAAATTTCTGCTACTACGAAAAATGATTGTTAGCAAACTTGAACATTATTCCAAAGATTTAATAATTTACGAAAAATGGTTGTTAGCAAACTTAAACATTATTCCAAGATATAATAGTTTACGAAATTTCTGCTACTACGAAAAATGGTTGTTAGCAAACTTGAACATTATTCCAAATATTAAATAATTTACGAAATTTCTGCTCCTACGAAAAATGGTTGTTAGCAAGCTTGAACATTATTCCAAAAATTAAATAATTTACGAAATATCGGCTACTACGAAAAATGGTTGTTAGCAAACTTGAACATTATTCCAAAAATTAAATAATTTACGAAATTTCTGCCTAACTATAAAAATAAAATAAAATAAAATAAAATAAAATAAAATAAAATAAAATAAAATAAAATTAAATTAAATAAAATTAAATAAAATAAAATAAAATAAAATTAAATAAAATAAAATAAAATAAAATTAAATTAAATTAAATTAAATTAAATTAAATTAAATTAAATTAAATTAAATTAAATTAAATTAAATTAAATTAAATTAAATTAAATTAAATAAAATAAAATAAAATAAAATAAAATAAAATAAAATTAAATTAAATTAAATTAAATTAAATTAAATTAAATTAAATTAAATTAAATTAAATTAAATTAAATTAAATTAAATTAAATTAAATTAAATTAAATAAATAAATAAAATAAAATAAAATAAAATAAAATAAAATAAAATAAAATACCATAAAATTAAATACTATGCAACAAAAATCTCACGTTGCTGGGCAACGGGCTTACAGCTAGTGATACAATAATTTTGTATTTACCCTATTCTCCAGCATTTAAATAACATGACGCAGAAATTATAACAATAACAAGTGTCAGCCGTATAAGTTGCAGGTCTTTATTTTGTGAACTATTAGTATTTTAAAATGTCATTAGTGGTTTACGACGATAAACAATTTACAGCTCTCTTATGACAATTTCTTAACGTTAAACATATTTCGTGAAAATGTGCGTAATGTAAGTGTTATGTTGAATGTAGTGTAGTGCTTTTCACAAAAATATTCAAACTGTTTTAACTAACCTTTAAAAACGCATTAATTTAAGAACGAGCTTAATTTTTATCTGAATATTTAATATTTACAGGGCGAAAACGCCAGCTCACGACTCAAGATGGGAAGCGGTGCAGTCAGAAGTAGCTGCTACAGGAAGTTATCATTTGACTGAAACGGAACTGGTGTACGGAGCAAAGTTGGCCTGGCGAAATGCCCCTAGATGTATCGGCCGAATCCAATGGTCTAAGCTGCAAGTCAGTATTCAATGTTTATTTATGTTTGGTGTACATGTAAATCACGCTATTATTGATGGAAAGGCATTATTATATATAAAATAAAATCATTTTATTGTAGTATTGTGAAAATTCATCTACTAGTCTTGAGAGGTGAATGGATTTTTCCGTACATTATTTTCCGCACACCAATTCTTCCTCACATAGAAAACTTCGCACACAGAATATTCTGAAAATTTGAATATTTTAACTATCGCTGGTTAATTTTAATGTTTATAGTTTAAGATTAAGGTTGCCAAATATTTTTTCTGGCTCAAGTTAAAAATAAAAAAAAATAATTTGTAAATGTCTGTTATCCATATATTTAAATGATTTGTATAGTCTTGATGTCGAATCTCGATTATTAAAAATATTTATTTGTACGGAATATTCGGTGTCCGGATTTTTGTCTGTACGGAAGAGTCTTGTCCGGAAAAATGTTCGGAGTTTTCTCATACGGAAAATCACGAAGCGGTCTTGACGATTCATCAAATTGTGGATGTAGTACAAGAAAAGTGTATTTTTAAATATCTTTTATGAATTACAAGAATAATGAGATTATATGTATTCGAAAGAAAATTTTGTACCGCTGCGGCAAAACAAAGAAATATTTAAAAAAAAAATTAGTAGTACTCCTACAAAATTGGAAATTTAATATGAATTAACGCCAAAGGTGCACTATTTTTACCAAACTGCGTTATTTATATAAACATTGTTGTTCACATGTCAGTGCTATGCAAAATTTAAAAAATCTTTACAAACTTTTCTCGATGTAGTTTTTTGAAACATTGTTTTGTTAGTAGGTTAGTTTAAAAAAATACTAATAGGTTTGCTAACTCTAACGGTAACGCTAATCTGTTCAAGCTTTTAGTGAATTTCAACGTAGTTTTTCGTGCATGGCGTATTTTCATAAAAATGGGCTTTCAATGCGCTAAATATTATACTAAATAAAAAACCCGAAGCTCTTGCAATGCTATTCGTCATTGCCTTCTTTATTTAAAAAAAATTGTATAGTTTAAAAGTACTATAATGAATATTTATTATAAATGAAGAAAATATATAGTTGAGATTAGTTTTTTGTGTATTCGGTTTCTATTATTGTTTCAGGTACGTTCAGAATAAACACATTTATTTACGTTTATATGGATTTTCATATTGATTGAAAATAGACATATAGAACAAATACTATAATTTTAGTAAAAAATATAATTTTTATATTATTTAATCCTCACTAACACACTTCCCTCCGATAAGTCCTGTAATATTTTCAAGTATCGACCCATAATGGTAATACTTTCGTAACTGTCATCGCTACTAAATAATATCCAATAGAAAATTGTATGGTGTATTTTTATTTAACCAGCATTTATATGAAAATTTTAAATTGAGTGTTCTTTTGAAACAAAAAACAGCCGTATAATAACGTCATCTATTCTCTCAGCTATGGTAATAAAAGTATATTTTAGTTGAAAAAGTAATAATCAATCTTTAAGGAATAATCACGTCTTTACTTACTGTTTTGGTGGAAAACATCTTTTTTATTTTAAGGGGATAATGCAGTGTGTATTTACTAAGGTCATTTCACTTTTACGATCCTTTGAGACATATAGAATATTATAATGCATCTAACTCATTGTTTTTAAAAATATCACTCGGCTCACTTCACCCATGATACATATATTTATAATATTAATATATTAAACTATAATATATAAACTATAACCAGTCTCTTCAATAAACTACTCTGGTTATGTTTTTCTAACATTTTTCTTGTTCCCAGCCGTTGTCATACATTTGTCTGTATTCTTATTCCGGTACCGGAATTTGCCTATGATTTAACTCATTCTCTTTTATTCAATGTACACATTACCTTCATAATGGCATTTGCAATGCTTAAACAAAAAAAATACATAACTCCAATATGCTTAAAAATGTCTCAGTGTTAGCTGTTTTATGGTATACTTAACTGGGCGCGAATAGCCAATAGTCTCATATCGTAGAAGTTCAAGCTCTTGTTAAAGTGCACATTTTACGTGTGAATTCTTATTTTTAGTGCGGTTTATTCACTGCATACCAACTCCGTGGTATTGGCAGACTTTTCATAATAAATAATTATTTCAATATTGTATCATACACATTGTAATATTTACCACTCAGTTTTTGAATCACAGACTCAAACCCATAGCTGTAAGCTTTCACAAATGAATGTCTTTAATTGATCTCTACAGCCTGGTTTTGAAAAATGTGTTGGAGAGAGATTAACTAAATAGTGCGAACTATTAGCGCTTGATAATTCTTCTAATCTCACATTCATCAAATACGACATTTGAACTACCAATTTACAACCAGTTCTATAGACAACTATTTAATGAAATATGTTACCGTAATTTGTATAAAAAAAGCTAGTAAAACAAGCTTGCAAATCACTCAGTATTTAAATTATCATTTAATAAACTGTTTTTATTTCATAACGAGAAGATAAATAGATTATTTTCATTTAAACAAAACATATTTCGTGTATTAAAATATGAATGTCCTCATCGTAAACTTTTACTTTCGTTTTAAATAAACTTTACCTTTTTCGTTGAATTCGGTGGAAGCTTTGAGTAAGTTCATTTTTAATATAAAATAAAATTTGATTAATTTGTTACTCATTCGTCTAATAACGTGTTTTTTTCAGTATTCTTTAAAATTTATAAAAAAAACAAACACTTTTTGGCCGATGATAATTAAACTATTTTTTTATTGTTGTAAATAAGCGTGTGGTACGCATTAAAAATATTATTACAAAACAAATATCTTATTATCATTACCTACGTTACATTGTAGTACTTGCAGAAAAATACTGCTCATTACAGATCAACTCAAAAAAGTTATAATCACAAAAAATAGGACAAAAATTTGAAATCAAATTAAAAACACAAATTTGATATTTGACAAAAAACTGTTAATTGTAATAATTTTTTTATTGTATAGATAAGATCTTAACATAGACTGGCACATATATCAACGACTGTTTTCATGTAATACTTTTGATTACTGTATCGATCAAGAATTCGTACACACATTTCTTGTCGTTATGTTTCATTTGAAGAGTGGATCGTGATGTATTTGAGGTACGCCTGTTGCATGAAGTTCTATGTAAAATTTATGAGCGAGTAACAAGTGAACGTGATTTGACAGTAAAGCGATACCAATACCTTTTAAAATGTTTCTAGAAAGTATTAAAAATATATTCAGAAGAACTCTAGACAGGTAATTTGCAACAAAATAACTATTGAAAGCCATTTGTATTCCATTTTAATTTGTATATACTTTTTTATACAGGCATTTTTTGCTAATATATTAGTATTATTTCCAATTTAAATGTTTCTTCATAAAAAAATATTCTTCTTTTTACCGTGTTTTGGGAGAAATATTGCCATGTTTACATTAATTCTTACTAATATTTTTAATTTGAAAAATAGATTGGTTCTTTTTTTAATTACGTATGTCAAAAATTAGCACTGAATTGAAGCAAAATGTTGAAATAATAAAAATATAAATGGTGATCGTATTTAAACAAAAATCGATTTCAAATGTAAATATAATATATAAGTCATCAAACTGTTTTCAGCGTTCAAATATATATTTATAATATAATCGTATTGAAAGTGCTTAAGATATGTTTAAGATAAAACTCAATCGAAAATATGAACTGTCAAATGTACATTAGGTACAACTATTAAAATTGTAAAACTTTTTTTTGAACTTTTAAGTACAATCACGTCTTTATTTAGTGTTTTGGTGGATTACATATTTTTATTTTACGGGGATAACACTATTGCAATGTGTATTAACTGAGGTTACTTCACTTTTAAGATATTTTAAGACGTGTAGAATAATAAAACGCATCTATTTTTTTTTCTAAAATACCACTTGGCTCACTACACCTCTGACAAGCTCAATTATGTTACTTTAAAAATACGAAGATATTGAACGTTTTCATAAGTTTTAAATATATCTGTGTGAACGTATGGAATTAAATACAAAACTACCAAAGTATATTTTTCATGTCGGAGTTGGTTTTTTTACAACACCGTATAATGAATGAATAAACGTAAAGCAGGTTATTTTACTGCTACGCTAAGATGTAGGCGGGTCGGTTACGGGCGTTATGGCGTAGAGCGAAGTTAAGTTGGGCAGAGATAAGAACATGCCTATTGCCGGCTGGCTGCTACGACTGTCACTCTTCGTGAAAAGGAACGAGACTTTGGCAAAGTAGTTAAATGGCTTGGCGTAGAGGCGTAGCGGTAACGGTTCACAAGATACTCGTTCAACTAGCGTAAGGCTGATGATAACCATCTAATCGCTTTTAGAAGTGTCGTGTTTACTTTCCGCTTAATTTTTATTCTATTGAGACAAATTTCAAATCAGAGAGTCAAAATCAGAGAAAAAATCAGAGAGTCTCAGGATGATTCGAAATTTTTTTCAAACGTACATTTTTACCAACATCAACACAGTAGATTGAATTGGGAATTATTTGGTAGGGCACTACTGCACTATCGAAGTATTTGGTAATGTAAGTATTAATAAGATATTAATACTTTTACTTCGTTAGTATATGAACTTCCTATAGAAAGAAATCAACATTATTTACATTCAAAATTTAAAACTGTTTTTTTTTAATGATAAATAATTAAAATAGCATTTTTTTCCCTCAAAAACTTTTAAATAGTATTATATTTTCCCTGAAAACTTAAAATTGCCCTTCACGAATTTGAATATATTTAATTTGCAACAGTGCAGATGGTAAAAAAGTTTATTCTGAAAAAAAAAGATTCGTAATAATTACTTCGATTTTATAATTTATTAACATAGATTTTTTAACCATACTCGCTCCCAATGTGAAGCATTTGGACTTCTGGTGGAGTTAATTTTAACAAAAGTTTATTGACGAAAACCTATTATTACTCTGTTACTAATATATATTTTTTAAAGAGAGTAGAGCTCAAACAGCACAAGTAATTGGCTAATCGCTCTGTATAGGAATAGGGTGGGTGGGATAGAACTTAATTACGGCATCACGAAAATCCATACATTGGAACTGAAATTCATAGTTCAATTAAAAAATGAAACTACACGTACTAGAGCACCGTGACAGAAGCCAACGGCATTGAAAACTGGACCACTGACCCATAGCAAAAATATAACTTTTTTTAACTATTTCCATTTGATCTTTTTGGTTTATATGGATATATTTCACTCACTATTTCTTGGTACTCTTGTAGAGTCACTTAATATTATTAGTTCGTTGTACAGAAAATCAAGAAAATAATTATTATGAAATATGAATTAATCATATAGATTCAAGAAAGATGCAACTCACGTAGATACAATTAAGAACCACGTCAAAATTGTACTTGTCATTTTGCCTGGGAAAACATTATTGTTTTATATGAGTATTTTGTTGAGTTCGAACGCAATTTATTACAATACAGTCAATGTTTTTTTAAAAATTTATAGTAAATAAGTCGTAGCAAAATTGCTGTCATAACATTTCTCCCCTTTTTTTGAATTTTCATATTAAATTATTGAAAATATAAATATTATGATAGACGGCTTTTAGTTTTTTTAAACGAAATTTAACACAATTCTTATTATAAAATAAAAACATATCCGAAAAAAGTGTAAAAATCATTATAACCGACGATTATACTCAATATAATATTTATATTATTGTCATTATGTTTTTAATTCCTAGCGCTAAACACACATCTTTAAGGGCTAGTATAACGGCCTAAAGCGATATATTTATTGAAAAAAAAAATGCTTAGTAACTTATATATATACAAACATTTGTATATTTAACGTGAATGATACAAATTCAGCATTAAAAACAAAAAAAAATTCTATACTATCCATTCTATATGTTTCACATCCATTAAGAGACCCACAAGATAAAATTCTCTAGAAATACGTCATGTAATAATTTGATGTTTGTATGGCATTGGGGTCATCTGAAATAAATTGCTAACCACACACAGGTACTAGAAATGTTTTGATATTTTATTTTCAAGAAAAACACAATATAACTCTTGTATTAATAATACAAATACAAGTAAGATGCATGTCTGTTGACAGTCAGAATGTAGTAAAATGTTGCGCATAATATAAAATCCAAAAACAAAATGAAGCTTAAAATTATCTCACAATAAAAGTTTCTTCGTGAATTTTTTCCGACATCTTTGCTAGCTATTTGATTTTTTAGAATAACTGACATTTTTCATCCAACTAAAAACAATTAATATCAATGTCATAATATTCTCTACTGTGTAAACTGTGAAACGAAAACATCTTAGACTATTTTTCCTATTATATTGTAAACAATAATTTTCATATTTTTAATTTATGCCAAATTCCCTTTATAAAAAAGCACCAGGAGAGGTGTTAACAATCTACAATCAATAACGAAGTATGTTAAATTTGGTGTTAAAGTGAATTACAGTTTACTTAGTCAGTTTTGTTACAATTTTGATTGATTTAATTGATAACAGTAGCAAAGTATTAAGTACTAAAATAATCATAAAACAAGTTAATATTTATTTCGGTATAACGTCATTGACATAATTATCTTTTATATCTACATAGTTTTTGCAATACCAAAATACAGTAAGTATATTACTAAATATTTTTAATTGTTTAGCAAAAAAATGCAAGTTCAAGAAGTACAATATGAACCTTTGTCTGATATTGTAAATGGAAAATTCTCAACGCTAAGGGGTGTTCTTGCGTTTGGAACACGTAACCTAATTATTTATTTAATTTTATTATTATGTGAATAAAGAAAAAAACATTATTAAAGAATTTTGAATAAATTTGGTGTCTCGATAGAAGTTTAAAAATCCTATCTAACTATCAATAAGAGTCTAAATAATAACTCAACGGCGTTCTTTTATTTCCAAAAAAACAGTACGAGTAAAATTTATGACATAATAATACATATTATCAGTTTTAATGTATTCATTGTCCATATTTAGTGGAAAGGCATTATATTTTTTTAAAATACTCATTTTTACTAATTCTACTTTCAGTTAATAATGCTGGTCATTAACAAAACCGCTCCTGATCACATTATATAAAAATGCAATTATTACAAACGAATATTTTATTTTTTAAATTTATAATAATATTGTTGATTTTTTAACTTTTATAATATGCTCAAGATGTAAGTATCACTAATATCATATTATGAATTGTCAGAGCCATACAAATGTATCCATTCTAGTAGTACATGAATCAAACCCGTTTTGTCACATTTTGAATCAATATTAGCTTTGTTAAAAATACCGATTCTTATAGCGACTTGCTCGAGGGCGAAACATCCCCTCAGATATTCTCATTGAGGTGGAATCCATTCATAAAACTTTTGACTTATGACTGGTAGAAAATTACGGCTTAAGAATGTAACTTTTCCGAATGGTATCACACACAAAAGAAATACGAAAACATTTTTCTTCATTATGAATTCTAATTATCTTGTTTGGTACCGTGTATAAAATATCTATTTTACGCTATTTAATGATTTTTTTTTCACAATTTTGTGAATAAAGTTTGATAATTCATTGTTTTTGTATTAATAGTGTCGTAAATAAATTTTTCAATAAATCAATTTTATAGAAGTATTTAATTAAAGAATTGTATTTTTTTAATATTTTGTGTCTGTAACGTACACTTTCAATTCAATCGATAAAACGTGATAAATAATTATTTATTATTAATTAGTACTGTTAATCACATTTTTTAATTAATACACCGTTCGAAACAGGAGATTGAGTGGGTCAGATTAAGATAACTCAACGAAACCCTTCTTAAGTAGTTATTCTATTTTAAAATGGTGGCTTTAGAGTATTTCGATATTGTATTAAATATACAATAATCGTAAATTTTCATTCCGCAAAAGCTCTTAGTTTATGAGACATAAAAATACAATTTATACAGCATATTATTGTGTTCAAACAATCGATGATCCATTATAGGTTTTGAATATAATAGCTTTACTTATCACATCTTCCGGATGAATGTAATCTATATATTTGTCGATTGAATTTATGATTTTGTGTCATAAAAAATAAAACGGAGTAGTAAGGTTGTTTAAAAATACATTAATATCAAAATATATACAACAATATTTATTTTAATTTAATTGTATACTTTGTTTTTATACTAAATACATGTTTACTATATATACAACAAACATGTTTAATTGAAATCAAAGTAATCTAAAAATGTTATATTTCACGACCTGCGTAAATAAAGTGTAATTATATTAACAAATATGCAGTTATATTATACTATTTAACGAAGAATTAAAATTAATAAACTTCAATACGGAATAAAATATTGCTTCCATGGTCTTTCATATTATTTATAAATGATGTTTTATGATGAAAAATGTAAAGTGTTAAATTTAACTGAAACGTTAAATCATTGTGACCGCAAGAGGGTAGCTGAAAGGGGTTGTAAGGCGCTAGATTTTGAATTCAAATTTTCCGCAAAAGCGAGCCTATCCATTACACCAGTCAAAATCGCATTGTTTTTCAAATTAAAATATGAATTTATTGCCTACGCCACGCTGAAGTCTTCTACTTTCGTCCTACTCGAGAGCAAACAAACCGAATAATTGATGTCGCGTTATCTACAACACAGGAGTTGGTAACATGAACCTCATACTTCTAATAATATACTTCCGTCCTTAACTTGGAGTATTTAATGCAGCCTTTATGGAACTTTATTCAATATAAGTTGGTCTACGAGAGTTGATTATTACTTGGTCATTCAACTTCTCTTTTTTGTATAGAATAAAGCTGATTGCCAACAACAGACGAGCGACCAGCAATTTAGGCACCATCGATATTCACGTCCTAGAACATATATCAAAAATCATACTTTAAATCGAAATAATGAGCCAAAAAAGACATTTTAAATGTATTATAAAAAAATCAAATTGTATTTTTAATTATTGGGCCGATAGAAATGTAACCGAACATATAACAGAAAACAGCATATTTAAAAAATCTATACTACTTATGGGGTCCCATGGCGCAGCGGTTAGTGTTGTGGGCTTCCGTGCCAGACCTCACGGGTTCGAGTCCCAGTACGAACAGCATTTTTTTTAGATCAATTTCTGTTCGAAAGCATGGGTGATTGTGATGTATCTCCCACCATGTTTCGATCTTTTTTCGAGAGCGATTAGTTAACCATTATTCCTGTCCTAGCCTTATCCTTCTATCCCTACTACTCTATTTAAAAAAGAAAGGTTGTTCGACTGAGTAACAGTTCTCGTAGAAAAAAATCTGTTAAGTTACTTTCATAAGGAGGTCAAGCTTCAACATTTGGAGTGGATATGGATACAAAAAATACTACTTATAAGAAATATATGAATGAAACTATTTCGGTAAAATACGATTTGAATTATGTCAACATATTTAGTCTGAACGGAGTTGTTGAAAGTATTTTTTAAATATTATAAAAACTGTTCGCAACCTCTTCTTATACAGAGTCAGTCAAGCAAAGTAAAACGAAGATATATCAGTGGCAAATATTTTTCTGTTTATATAATTACACAGGATCATGAGTCATTTTTTGAATATGATCGATGGTGAAAAGTATCTCTCGGTAAACTACGGAGTCTATATTTCTGTTCAATATTTTTTAATTACGTTGTTTTGTGTACGTCGGTTTGTTGTTACGTCAGTCGATTTAATATGGCAAAGATTTATGAAAAATCAATGAAGCATTTTAAATACAAACTTACATTGCAGTTTCATTATACATTTATTGTATTAAGTAAAAGTCATTCAACGGGATTTTACACACCAAGAGAAAATACAAAAAAATCAATTTAAATCATTCAGTTTCATTGAGATTCTATTTATTTATTTTTGGATCCATGTCCGTTCTCAATGTCGAGCATATAGTTTCCTGGTAGAGGTATTTCAACAGAAGTTTTTCTACGAGAACATTTTGTTACTTAGTCACACAACCTCTCCTTTTCAAAGAAAGTAGTAGGGAAAGAAGGATAAAGGATTTTTTAACATCACAAACACTCATGCCTCCGAACAGAAATTGATAAATCAATCGAAAAATACTGTTCGTAGTGGGATTCAAACCCATGAGATCCGGCACAGTAACCCACAACGCTAACCACTGCGGCATTTATTTATGTAGTGAATTAAAATTAAATATAAACTAGAATATGACACAATTATATTAATGAAATTAAAAATTATACTCGGAAAGTATTTAAATGTATGATTATAAATTTTGATAGTAATCGATTCACTACTGTATTTTTTTTCAACGTTTAATTTAAGTATAGTTCAATTTATATTTAACCAATTACTTTAATAGTTTTGATTAAATCAATTTATGTAATTCATTGAAAATTAAATTAAAGAAAACTTTATATTTACTCCGCTTACCAAAAAAAATCACAACGATAGTTAAATAAAACATTTATTTATTTGACTTTGTAATTTACGGTCATATTTAATTTACCTTACTTGAAAACACCCAAAAGCAACAAATCATAAAAATTGTTTTTACAGAGTTCGCATTTTAAGAGGCTATTATCTTAAAATCAAAAATTTTAAATGGGCAATAAAATATTGTTAACAGCTTTTTAACGATTTTAAAATTTATTATTAAGTATTTTATGCTTGGGGCGTCGAGTGGAAACTAAACCTGAGAAGAAAGAGACGCCACTTAAAAAAAGTTGTACAAAGTATATAAAAATATATATTTAATGCCAATCGCGGTTGTATAATTTGAGTGACATTATATTAATTTATTCAGACGATCTTAAAATTTTGCCTCGAAAGTATATTATACAAAATCATGGCATAGTTAAGTTAAATATAATAAAATAGGTAAGTTATTTTTGTAACTTACTAATAATTAGTTTTGATGACACAAGACCTATATTTTTTTATGGGTAATTGAAGGAAACACTAAATTCAATATGATTAATAATTTATATGATTAACAGTAAGCTGGTATTATATAGAACTAAACCATTTAATTTATCATAATGGATGAGTATTATTAGATATTGTTGGTGTATTCAGCGGTAATTTGATGGAAGTTTATTTTTATAAAAATATTTTGACACGTGTTTTGCCTCTTTAAGCTCTATCAGACAGAATATCGTAAGGATTACGAATAAACAAAAACAATATTGTAACTCTGAAGATATAAATTACAAAATACAAACCTAACTTAACTTAATACTAAATACTGATACAAATTAATAACTTATATGAGGCACAGTCAATTTTAATGGAAATAAATTCAACAATGGTAAGCCGGCTGTCTGGAATCTATTAATCGATTTCAAAAGAATTTTATTATTTTCAATACAATTCAAATTAATTGTAAATATCTTTGCGTTCATATTTACACGTTTCTTTTAGTGCCCAACAGTTAACTTCTTATACCTAATATATATTTATATTTTTTTATAATTTAGAGTTGTTTTCTTCTTTTATTTATCCAAAAAACATTCAATTCCATTTAAACAATTTTTTTCATAAATTATTTTATTATACATTTCTCTTTTCAATTTTAAACGGAGAGATGTTTTTTTATATTATTTTTTACACTTCTACAATTTATTCATCTGCTATTTGTAATTTTGCTACCAGATTAATTAGCTTAATTGCGTTATTATACGGTTATTAAGATGCAACTATATATTTTTGCTATGACTCATCTAAGATTAATAATTAAAAAAAAACAATTAACAAATGTACGTGCTTAATCTTGCGTAGTGAAAAAATTAAGGAGGTATTGTGTTCCGCAAATAAATTACAGCAGTGCTGCCAAAGCACCCACTTGGACAACACTACGTACTACATTTTTTAATGCTAAAAATAAAATCTTACACCCTTTCACCAGGAGGGTTGTGTAATTTTCACCGAATTAAAACAGGCTGGCTTTTAAACTCTTCGCAAAAATGTACATGGCCTTTTTTGCGCAAAAGGCAGATTAAGAGTTAATCCTGAAACAGTGTTATAACGGTATTTTTATTTCACGAAAATATGTACTGAAAGCGTATTATTATCATTACTTTCGAGCCATGACCACTTCTTAATTGAAGCATTTTTAGTGCTCAAAAATATTTACGGGGAAAGTTTTTTTAGCGTCTGTTTTAATGAAATGGCTGGATAAAAAAGATAAGTTTAAAATATAATGGCTACCATTGCTCTAGTTGAAAATTTCCGTGATTATTCAGAATTCATTCACATTTGAATTTACGGGGGAATTAAGCTTATTACTGATCTATATTGCTTAAAAACGTTACACTTTTTTCTCAAGAATTTTGAAATTAATTTTTATTAAGAAAAATACAATATTCATTTGTTCTATTTATTGTATTTACCAAGATCAGAACCGGTTTCGCTAATGGCGATCATTATCAACTCAGTCAATATTGCAGTTAATAATAAAGTGAAAATAAGTACAAAAGAATATTTCGTTTATCTTAATATAATGCCTTTTCACCAAATATTGACAGTGAACCACCTTAAATTAATTTGTTTATCAACATTCAATGATTGAATTATTTATATAATATTTTTGTTAATCATATTTAATTAAAAATTATAATTTATTAAATTGTGAATATCAAAAATCATCACATTGTTTAAGACACAAAGAGCGTGGCGTCAAATACCTTCTTAAAGACCTTAACTTATCTTTTAAAAAATAATCATTACGTTCTTACTGAAAGATTTTATGTAATGAATACTTAAATAAATATTTATAATTCATCTTGATACAAGTAAAGTTTATTTTTACGTATTCATTTTGTATATATATATATATATATATATATATTAGGTTTAATAATAATGTATATTAATTTTATTTACATCTCAGTATTGGTGAATGAATGTTAAAAAGCTATTACTTTTTCCTGTTTACTTTTTGAAATTCATTGAAATATCACAGTTATACAGTACAGTATTGTGTGATAATATTATTATTTAAAATATACACGTCACATAAAGAAAATAATCTCTTTCATTTCAACAGGTGTTTGATTGCCGTTACGTCACGACAACCAGTGGAATGTTTGAAGCACTCTGCAATCATATTAAGTACAGCACGAACAAGGGCAACATAAGGTATTTTGATTTTAAAATATGTTAATCTTAGTCAAAGAATATAAGCAGCTGAGACAATGTTACACAGTAAATATTTCAAAGGAAATTATATCACTGGAGATTAATCACCTCGAGTAGGAACACATCACAATCAAATATGCGCTCAATTCAAATTGCGAATAATATCGAAACAATCGATTTTTTTTTAGAAATTTCAGCCGAAAAGCTATGAAAAGTTTTCAAGTCAAACTCTGAACACTTATATTCAAAGGAATTTTGAAATGCAAAACCATTTTTTTTTTCACAAGAGTCATATAAATTAACATTATAAGTAGACATTAAAAAATTTACAAGTAGATAGATTTTCCATAGATGCATTATTTATTTTAAATACAGTATGATAAATGACTGACAGGCTGCTTAAACCTCTTATTGACTCTTAGATAAATATAAAATATAAATCAGTATTTGACTTAACTATCGATTTTTAAAGTATTGTATGTATTTTTTAAATCGCTTGAAAAGAACATCTACCCCAAAAAAAAATCTTAAGTGCTTCATTGAAAAAAAAATAGTAGTAGCCTTACTAAGATCTTAAGCTTAAACAATTTGTTCTCTGTAGTAAAACTGTAACCGTTTTAAAAATAGTTTAATTAATGAAAATTGATAATTTGTATGGTAAATATACATAATGATATTTAATTATATCTTATTGAAAAACTACATATTGAGATCTAAATATAATATGATAAAAAAATCAATAATTTAGAATTTAGACTGAGGGTGCTTGATAGAAATTTAATGTCAAATTTGAATTATCTTTATTCTGTACACTTCCATAAATTTTATCGATAAGTCGATAAGTGCATTCGTGTACTAGATAAAACCAGATGATGCCGAAATGCTATACCCGGGTCGTAGAATAAAAATAATTAAAAAAAAAACAATGTTATAAATATAGCACAAACAATATATAGAAATGAAAATATATAGTCATATACCAGTCATTTGAGAGTAGGGAGTATTATTTTTGAGAAGCAATTTTGAAAAGGCTTACTTTAATACGAGTGGATAATTTTTATAAAATAATTTAAAACTTTTCAATCCACGATGATGGCATTTTAAACGCTGTACAAATTATTAAGTGTATACACAAGACGTTGGTAATCGAAGTAAACAAAATTGCTCATATTAACGGTTTTATATTCCCAGATCCGCAATGACTGTCTTTCCACAACGCACTGACGACAGCCATGACTACAGGATTTGGAATGGTCAGCTACTCAGTTATGCTGGATACAAGAACGCTGACGGAACCATTACTGGTGACCCAATGCACGTCGAGTTTACTGAGGTAATATTCCCGTGTGTAATATTCAATTTTATTCTTGTATCAAAATATGGTAGACACTGTAACTTTAAAATATAATCAACACGGATATCATTTAACAGTGACACTTGGAAAAATATCAGTATAATACTTATGCAAGAGTAACACAAAACAATAAATATAATGCACTAATATTAAATTGTTTTTTTTTTGATTGATTGGTTATGGTCTCTTTTTAATAGTGAAGCACTATATATTTACGAAAACTCCAGTCAAAAACTCACAATACTTTATTAGATTTTGAAAAAATCTAGTTAGTGTAATTTCTGCGAGTTTTTAATGTATTATGAAAAAAAAACGATTGACTTCATTTATTGTAACATTACATTTATTTTTTTATAAATTTCCACGTTTGATATACGTCGACTTAAAGATGGATATAAGGGTGGATTGCTCTAGTATGGAAAAAGAATGATTTCCTATATTGGGGTTTTAGTAAAAGATGCCTTTTAAGCATACGATAATACACCTTAAATATTACTTGGATAAAATATTAAAAAGTACTGCCACAATCTCGGCAAATTATTGAAAAAATACCAAAATAAGAAACTTATTTAAATTTTTAAAAATTATTCTAACCCTATTTTTGAGGTATTTTTGATAAATTACATGGTCTGATGGCAGTACTTGCAATAAAATTTTCACATTGCCGTCATAGTAACTTTTATTTGTAATCCTCTTAGTATTTTATTCACTTTATAACTATCCCAAGGAAGTTTGATAAAAAAATGTTGAATACAGGATCAGACCAAATCAAACACTGTATTTTGAATGTGATAATAATACTACTTTAAATATTAAAATATTTTGAGTGAGCATTTTATTACGTTCATAAAAATTATTCGGCGCTACGATGTGAAAAAACAATAAAATCAGCATAACTTTTCCTGGTTTGTATTGAATCCAAAAAATACATGATAAATATTTATTGGTTTTTTATTCGGCTCATACATTTTTATTGAAAGCATAACAAACGCTACATTTGTAATAATTAATTAATATTTATTGCACTACAAAAGTCTACGTATACATTATATGAAAGCCAATGTGCATTTACGTAAATACGTATTTTTATTGACAATGTATTGTTGTTAATAGTAACAAGGCTGAAAATGTACGTACAGTAGTGTAGTTTCTGTGAAGTTCGGTACCAAAAACATATTGTTTTTTTCCAGATTCGTAGTCATATTAAACAATCGTCCGTTTTTCTTATATAAAATAAATACAACGACATTTCTGCTATTCAAAATTGAACCTAATCATTGTGATAAATATACGATTATGTAGTAATTCTTATTTGACCTTTACGTTCCTTATCTGGAGCAATTGGCCAACACACGACCTCTTTAAGGTTCCGTGTCACTCGCTAATCGTGATGATTCTTTATGATAATCCAGTATCATTTTATTTCACAAAATATATCAGATGAAATCTCATGATCTTTCATGAGTCACACGGGAAAAAAACACAAATATGATCCTAGCAAAATTACATAGCAAGTGATTGCGTTATTGTATTCCCCATTTTTTTCGTAAGTGACAAACATTGAAGTTTATGATGACGATATAAGTCTGTAATTATTATCTAAAAATAATCTTAGTAATTCTATTCTCTTTGTTCTTACAGAATCGTAAATATTTATGTGACTTAACTACACATATTGATCTTTTAATGTTTTTTTTTCTCTACAGTTGTGCATGAAACTTGGCTGGAAGCCGCCAAAAACTTCCTGGGATATATTGCCTTTAGTACTCTCGGCGAATGGAAAAGATCCGGACTACTTCGAAATTCCCAGTGATTTAGTTATGGAAATTCAGTTTTCTCATCCCACGTAAGTATAATTATATCATATGGCGCTTATAAATTATCGTAAATCTTGAAAATAATATACTATTGCATGAAAAGGTTATAATATAAATATTTACGTTAAATAGATTCGTATATTTTTTTTTTTTTTGAAAGCATATTCACATAGTGTTATTCCATTTTCAGTTACAGGATTCATTTTGTTTTGCATAATTAACAGCATACACAAAACATTATTGGAATCAATAAAACAAAATATATAATATTTACATTACGACATTGTTCAATGAAATTGATTCGGATGTCAATAATTATGAGAGTTAATATTGCTTTACACGTTTTAAAAACAATATATTTAAACTATAATAGTTGTAGACGAGATCACTAGACAAACAAAATAAAATTAGAGTTCCGACTTAAATATTTATTTGATATTTTACTGATTTTTATTGAACCAAAAAAATGAAAAATAGTGCAGCATTGTAAACTGAATTGAATTATTTTTTTCGCTGATTATTACTATTCATAGCCTTACTAAATTCTAACATTTCTTAGCTCAGTGGTTTCACTGCCGAAATCTTTAGAATACATCGGATAGTGAATAAGCTGACTCATACATGCTTCGAAATACAAGATGCCGACTTCATCCTCTGGGATTGTCATTTGTTTTCACTGAATCGGGAAGAGTTGGTTAAGTTGGTTCGAACAGAAGTCAACTTGGTAGCCAACAAGATTAACTAATTAAAAATTTTGTAGATCTGCGGCGTCATACAACAGATAGAATCTCTGTCGTTTCTTAAGGTAGAGACTTATAGCACACTAAAGTGTCAGCCTTGGGTTCCTGAGACAATCTTAGCATACAAATTGAAAAAAACGCATAACAAACGACTGCTAGTACTAGATATGAAATGGCTGTAGAGGATGGTGGTATTTAACTGCATAGTATGAATAAATAACACAATTTCAATTAGTATCATTACCGCCAAGACATGTTTTTAGTTGAAAGCTGAGAATATTTTTCACTGTATTGAGTGAGCTTTTTCACAAATTCTTTCAAACGAGCGACAACTTGTTATGTGCTTTAGAATATTGGATATTTTTTTTACAAACTCTTCGAGAAGAAAATATTTCTCAACAGAATATTATCAGCTAGTTTATTGACGTCTTCTAAAACATATTGGTACGGTTATTTCAATTTTCTTATACCTTACTACATGTCAGTTCTTATTTGTGTTCTCGTTTATAAATCTACGCTAGTAAAATTGTATCCCTATATTCCCATTTTTTTGCTGTTTTATATACATACTTATTTTACCTAACTTATAAGTTGCAATTTTCTTTGATGGTAGCGTAAATTTTTATGTATAAAAAAAACTCCATTATATACATGAAAACTATTATTAATCATAAAAAATAATTTTTCTAATAGAGTTTAAAGTTTTTTAATAATCAATATTTTTTTCTGGTTTTATAAATTAAATTGCCATATTTAATGATGGCAAATAAATGTGATAGCATTAAACATTTTAAATCGATTCTCCAAAATATTTATATTGGTCCAAGTCTTTTCCTTTTACCTTTATCTTATTTGAAAATGAAAGACCAAAGAACTTAATAACAATCATCCTAATTTAAAAAGTTATTAGGAATGTATTTCATAAGGGTCCATTAAAAGTGAAGTGAACCAAGTGGTATTTTAGAAAAAAAAACAGTTAAATACGTTGTAATATTCTACACGTCTTAAAGTATCGTAAAAGTAATCTCAGTTAATACACATTGCAATAGTGTTTCCGTAAAATAAAAATATTAAATCCACCAAAACACCCAGTTAAAACGTGATTGTACTTAAAAGTCCACGAAAAAGGTTTTACCATTTTACTAGTTGGCTCACTTTACTTCTTGAAGGCTCAAATTATGTAAATATTAAAATATACACTTAAAAGCTGAAATTGTGGCAATTAGTGATTTTTTCGCTCTCTTTGAAAGCATTAAATAATGTCGGAGCAAAATATGTTTTTCATAAAAGTCTTTTTGAAGACTTCTAAAAATTGCTTGGCCAAATTAAGCGCGAATGAAATCTTAAATATTGAATAAGCATCACTGTTTCAAAGTAAAAAATACTCTCGAAGAAATAAACTAATCTCAAAAGTTTTTTTTATTAGAATAACTATGTCAGTTTCGTTATAAACGTTAGAAAATTACGATCGAACAAACGTATCGTTTAAAGAGACCAAAGTAAGTTTCGCAATTCTCTCATTTAATTAATTCCAATTTTATCAGTAGTCGATTCAGTTGATATTTATTCGGGTAAGTTTGGCAACTTTAAATGGCTGCGTGCAATATAAGTGTTGGCAATTAAAGAGTTAGCACAACTTCGGTAAGGTAAATTTCAATATTTTATTAAATAAATAATCAACTTATTTCCAGCTCATTATAACTTTTCCTTAAAATTTACCACGAAGGAAGTTATTTTTGATACGGCATACATATCATGTCAAAATTCATGTTTTGCTTAATCGTTTCAGTTATTAGTAACGTTTCGAAAGTTTATATCTTTTGGATATATTTTGAAAAAAAGTTTTCTTTAAGTACAGAATTGACCTTTTAATAAATTACACTATTGTGGGTGGTTTTACTTTGATAGTCAAATATATTTTGAACATTAATAAAAACACAATATTCCTTTGTACTGTTCAATTGACCATGAGTTGAAAATGCTCGCTATGAGCGCAATCGGTACTGACCTTTTAATAAAGTGGAATAAAGTACAAAGGGATGTTGAGTTTTTATTAATATAATGCCTTTCCACAAAGTATTGACAGAGTTCACCCTAAAAGTGATATTTTGAACATTTGAAATAACACAATCATTTAAGCTTTGATTTATGATAAATTGTGACACATGTGGTAAAATATTAAAAAAAAAACATGACTAAAATACAGCGAAACCGGTCCTGATCTAATTCATTTTATGTGGAAAAAGTACTAAGAATCTTTTATTATTTTTATTATAATGCCTTTTCACCAAGTATTGACAGTGAACACCTTAAAAGTGATCAAATATTTAAATACAAAAATTTATAGATATGTCATTTGTTTATACATTTAACATATTCTATATAAATATCGATTCTGATTGTTTGGATATTCATATAAAAAATCTTTTTTAAATCAAATATATTTGATTTTGAACCGTAAAAATTAATTAAATTCTCACAAGTTTTGTCACTAACGATCCGTGTTCAAGTCTTTTAACGCCTGAAGATGCCTAAAGGCAAAACCCGGGTCGCAAATGACTTGTTTAAATTAAAAAAATATTTCGACAAATTTGTAGAATTTTTCAAATTTCTTTTATTCGTTATCAATGGAAAATTAATTTGTTTTGTTGTACCAATAGATTTTACTGTCATGTGACAAAAGTCTGTATTAAATGAACACGCGTTATTTGCTTGAACTCCTCGCTAACTGAGCAAAACTGGTTATCGTTTATCTTTAAACATTGTATTATATGTACGATAGAACATATTATTTTTTTTATTCTAGAAAATTGCTCCATTGACGAATTTGGTAAGTTGGCTATTTACCACCGTTGTTTTATGTCAACGACCTCTTGGATTAGGATATCACTCATGTTCTAGAAGCGTCACTCGTATTCTTACTGAATATTTAAATATCATTTATCGACACTACGGTCTCAAAGAAAATACTTAATCATCCATGTACGAATTTCGTGGAAAAATATTCAAATAATTTATCCATAATTAAAATATGTTAAAAGTTTACTTATTCAAATTTAAAAATTCAGATCGTTACAATAAAACATTTTATACGCTCTAAAAGAATAATAATCGGGATTTTTTATAGTAAAGAAGACCTGTTTTCAGAAGTGTACGAATGCAAAATGTATTTTTCGCCGTCTTTTGAGCGCTTTGTGAAATTATGCTAATACCTGAATGCCAAATAAAACATTTTTTTACATCAAGGTACGAAATCTCGCATAAACGCGGGAAAATCTTTGTCTGTTCATTTTAAATAGTTCTCAAAAGGGAAGGAAATTTTTTACTGTACCGTTATAAAGAAAATAAAAAAATTCAGCCTTTAAAATACAGGTACAACGATTTTAATTACGCATCAGGTATACAGCGAGACTTTAAAAAGTAAAAGTTTGGTCCGTAAAGAGTACTGCAGATAATTTTACTGCCTGGCTTTTTATCACTTACAAAATTGCAAGCAAAGACATCAAAGACTGAAGTTGAAAGTATATTCAATAATAAATAAATAGATACAAAAGAAAGATGATATTACAGATTGTGAAGTAGATTAAAATAACTTATTAATGCTTAACTTCTAAGTCATCAATTTTGAATATTTTCAATGTTTATTCATAACAACTATTAACTACAGTGAATAAATAAACAATCAATGGTCCCTAGTTGAAACATGCAACGTTCTTTATTACGAAAAATAATGTTAATTTATTTGCAACCATTGTGCCTTGTAAGAAAAAAAACACCCGATAACACGCTATTTTAGTAATTATACTAAAATAAGTTTGAATTGAAACAATTATTTAGTACCAATAAACGTTACTTAAGCAAAAAACTCTGCATTCAGATTCACTGTATATTAATTATTTAGTATAGCGTACTATACTGTATGTATATCGTTATAAGACAGTGCTTCAAAAAGATAAATAACATTTTTAGACATTTTATTGTTAGATAAAAAAATGCACTATAAATAAAAAAATAGTGGTTGTTTACATTCTTTTGATCTAATTGCTTGTTGACATATTTTTTAACACAATTTTATATTCCGCATTGAGTACAATATTTTAATATATATTTTTTATTAATTATAGATAGTTCACGCTTTTAAAACTACGCTTTAAGCTCACAGTTATTGTCAAAATGCACCGTAATGTGTCGACATGAAAATAATGCAAGCAAAGCGCTTTTCAAACTGTATGCAACGGTTTCTCGGAGCGCCGATTGACAGCTTCTCTCAGCGCGTTGAATAAAGTGCCCAATTTTCCACTCTGTGGGATACGGGTAGCATTTATTGAGTACTGTGTAGCTAAGTTCAAATTCCGCAGACAAAAATTTACAATTATACTCTAGTATATTATAATAATTTATTCGTTAGTGGTATTTCATGTTACATGTACATGTAAAAAATAAGGTGCCGGAACTCACTTTTTGTCAAGCTTTTTACGAAAGATTTGTTTTTAATTCATGTCCGTTCTCATTGTGGAACATATGAATTCCTAATTGAAGTATTTCAACAGAAGTATTTTACGAGAACTTCTTCTTACTCAGTTGCTCAAACTCTCTTTTTTTCGAAGAAGGGGTGGAGTCCTCATGTGATGGAGTTCTGGAAAATGTTTTTGGTCAAGTACGCAAGTGCATGCTTCACATATTTTTTATCTACCATCTTATTTTCAATCAACTCTTTTAACGTTAAAACATATTATTTCTTGTCAATAAGAAGAGTATTTCGTTAATTGTATTTCCAAAAAAACTCAGATTGATATAGCAACTGCAGCACGTTTGTAAAAGAGTCTCAATCATATTCCATTTTTTTAAAAACTTGAACCAGTGCATTTAGTATTTAATTTGCAACATGAAGATTGAATTTTCAATGAAAGATCTAA
Source organism: Himalopsyche tibetana (assembly GCA_030503985.1). Lineage (NCBI taxonomy): Eukaryota > Metazoa > Arthropoda > Insecta > Trichoptera > Rhyacophilidae > Himalopsyche > Himalopsyche tibetana. The sequence continues at coordinate 25,905,281 of JAPJYX010000019.1, read as the reverse complement.
TAAGAAGGCTATAAATTAGTGTTACATGAGTAAAAAGCCCTGGTTTATATATAATAAATATTTTCACAGTATTTTCTGTACCCAGAATTATACAAGATATAAAGTTTCTAGTTGAAATCATTTTCTTTTATTTTTTATTTATTACTATTATTAGTGTAGATAATAAATAATAACAGTATTTCCAACCAAATTAAATTTACAAATTAGATTATACAAAACACCAAACAGACATTATCACGAAACGTTTTTCGATTTTTTATAACACTTTAAATTAAGCAGCATAGCTTATTTAGTTATCTTAAGCATAATATAGAAAAAAATACAAAATATTACTGAATGTTTTATTATATTATTTTATCCGTTCATTTTTTTGGTAATCAATCGCAGATAATTCAATTATCAAATGATGACTGAATTATTCCAAGAATAAATGTTCTTCAATATATTTAATTATATCTCACACTTATTATAGCCAAACTTACAAATGTACAATCGCCTGTTGTGGTTTAGTTGGTTAGAGCTTGCTCTACTGACCAGGTGGGTCTGGGTTTGATTCCTGGTAAAGTCAATATCAAACTAGATTTGTCAATTTAAAAAGTTGAGACATAAGACATGTGTGTTTGTGATGTCAATTTACCTCGAGTTGATCTCAAGAGACTTAAAATAAATTATCATCGAGATTTTCCCGCATGATCTTTTTATACTTTAAAATATTTGGCGCATTGATGAAGGGTCAATTTAAAAAAAATATTAAAGTCTTATTTTTTTTATACAAAGAGTGAAAAAAATAGTATTTATATGTATATATATAGTGATATTTTGCTTTTATGGTTACTTTTAAATTATGTTAGGAAGTGACTGTATAAGCTATCACTCAGATATACAATTTGAGCAAATATGTAGGTATTCGACCACTCTGTAAGTCACTTTTAATTGTTGATCTGTGGCCCGCATCTAACTTTAAATGAGAATGAAGAAAATAGTGCGGACGGTTCAGGAACTTCACTACTTTATCAACTTACTTCAGATACTACTCCGAGAAAGGAATAGCAAAGTTTCACCCGTTGATTGAAAACGCCCTTAATGTATACTTACCTCTCCATTGCGTTGAAATAAGATAATAAATTATATGACATTATGTTCTTAAATGTGGTTTTCACTTTTGGACTGTTATGTTCGATTATTTATTATTTTAATAAGCATTTTTTTATTATTCAAATTACTACTCACATTGTAAACGAGAATAATATTAAAATAATGTAAAAAATGGCAAAACATTTAGCTCTACAGCTTAGATATACGTTGAGTTAAATACTTTTTTTTTTTTTTTAATATTTGAAATTACAGCTTACCCAATGCGTCAAATATTCAAAAGTTGTAAAATCCGTGAGGTATAGTGATTTTTTATAAATTAAAGACATTCGAACAACTAGATCTTTTAACTATTATCGTTATTATATTAACAATTTTTTTAATGTGAATATAAATTTTATTTTAACATGATTTGATACATTATACAATATGCGCCCGAGTACATAATAACAGTTTTATTTTGTCCATTGAATGTTATAATGAAGAATGTATATGCCAGCTTTCAAAAATTGTTCTACATTTTTAAGAAACAAAACTCTGAAAGTTGGAATGTATTATATTTAAAAAAATGTTGCATGATTACAAAAACATATTAGCAGGTTATAAGATACATATGGTTATAAGATATAAGGTTATAAGGTTATAAGATATGTATTGATATACATATTTATATCTTATAACCTTCTAATATGTTTGCAGGAAACAGCAGTTCCACTTAATAAATATTCTTATCCGTATAATATATATGATAAAATTGTAGAATCGCTGTATTTTTTCATTATAAAATACGTTCACAAAAGGCAGTAAAAAGTGTATGAAAGTAGGGTAATTAAAGTTAATTTACCTGAAGAAGTAAGCTCATTAGACGCCTTAATTTCAACTGAGTAATGTCATCAGACCGTGTTAAATTGAGACTCTTTGTTTATTAATATGAATAGAAACAAGAAACAACATGTTAAGCTTATGAAAGCTATCCACTACAGTTCTCTAAATTGCGAGCAAAAAGTTGAAAACTTAGCATTCAGGATACTGTGGGCAAACTAAGCACACGTTATGTACGAGTGCTTTTGTGTGTACTTACTTGTACGTGATTCTTTTGAAATGCATACATAATAATTTCTCTGGTGATCGTGCAGAGCAAACACGTGTTCAACAGATAGCTTTGGGAAAGCATCAAAAAGCTTTGTGTAACAATTCAGTCTATAATGTATGTAGTTTATTATGCGATAGCTGAAGTTTAAGCGTCGTTACTGTTGACAATTGATCAATCGAAAAGCAGAACAGGGTCCTTACAATAGAGTAAAAATATCAACGTATTTAGTTCTACAGTTTTTTTGGAATATTAGTTTATATCTATTTTGGCGTGCGACATCGTCAGAACTATGTTTAAACCTGCATTTGCTCAGCTATAATATACTGGCTTCAAAGATATACAGAATAAATCTTGTTATTAACTCTAACATACTTATTTATATTACAATTATTAAATATGACTTTAGTGTTGACAAGAACGATAAGAAATATGGGATTTTTCAAAGTAAATTAGGTTAAATTAAACTGATATTTACTTCATTGGGAGGCGTAGTAACGGTGATGGATTGATAATTGTTTGTTCATTTAAGACTTCTTGATTAAACCACTAATTTCTAGTTGCTCAAGTGCGTTAAATTTTTGTTACAGTACAAAGATGTAAACAGGCTCCATATATTTACTTTTATAAAGGCTTATAAACCTAAACAATATTTTGCGGAAACATATATTTTGTGTTTGTAAGATATTTTATTTACTAATTCCTAACAAGCAAGATGTAATATTGTCACATGCCGAGTTTTTTTATACAATATATGTATCGACTGTGGAAAGTAAAAAGGACGTCACTCACACATAGCAAATTTTACAGGAGGCACAAAAAACGTGTTTTGATGATTTTCGGCCATATGCAAATTATGAAATAAACACAACCTTGAAGTGCACGGAGACTTCTAAACTAGTGTTTTATTTACATAATCTAATATTAATTCAAGAAATTGTTTAGGAAAATCTTTTTTTCAGTATTTTTTCATGGTTTCAATTTTCACAAGCCCATCTTTTTTCAAACATAAAAGCTAAATTTAGACACTAATTTGGCATTCGCAGCTTACATCCTTTCGATAGAACGTGTATCAAGTTTGATACATTGTGATTATTGAAAAAGGCTGTTTTAAAAAACGGTTGTTTACGTCCTTTTTCCTTTCCACAGTCGATATATATTTAATACAGATATTTTCTTTATTTATTTTTTTCTATGACACATATCCTCAAATTTAAATTCTCACGAGTGATGTATGAAGTCACGTGGTATACTATCAAAATATAAAAATCGAGGAATTGACGATTTTTTTTTCAGACACAAATGTATTAGGTATCAGCAAATACTCAAAATGTTGTGTTTACCAACCAGATTCTGTTGAACTTTAAAATAGTTATTATTGATACAATAAATAAATATTAAAATTACTTTTTACGAAATTCAAATTTTTGGATGGTATACCTGTATCCATAAAATATTTCCTACACTATGTATTTTGTTTAAAGGTTTTTATGTCAAAGGAAGCTTACACAAACAAGTTTTGTAAAAGCTTCAAAAACTTGACTTTTGTTTGAGAGCTAAGCTCAGTCAAAAAAAATGTTTCAATGTATATATTTCAAGCCTATATTGTCAGCGTCGTTTTTAAATTAGGAGTGACACAAAAAAACTACTCTAAATTATTTAACAGTACGTATTCTGTATTCTCTTATCAACAAATAGTTATTGAGTATAATTCTCCGGTATATTTAATAAATAAAAGCCTTATTCCTAACAGTGCAATAGTCATAAATCAACACAACAACAATCTTCCGTCAACTTTTATTTAAAGTTGATTTAAATAAAATTTCTAACAGTAAATTGGAATGATCGTATTATTTAATTTAAAAAGCTGTCTCACGCAATTTAAAATCTTGGTTACAAAAAATAAATAAGAATTATCACCATGGTTACAAACTATGTTATTCTAATGGTATCTTTTAGTAAATATTCCACCCATATGTAACAAAAAATCTTCATTTAGCCGATGTTTTTTTGTCTAAAATAAAATAAAAAATATTGAACTCTAAGCGTAGATAATTAAACTGTTTTAGTGTTTTGTCTTTTCAAGCATTAGAGAGTGAAATAATTGGTTTATAAAGAAAGTGTGACTTCAAAATGTCAGTCGAAAACTGAAATAGTTGTTTCGAAGAGAAATTTAAGACCAGGCCTGTGAATTATACTGCCAACGGAAACTTCCGTGCAAGATATTCTAAAAGTCAAAGAAGAATATCGTTTACGTCACAAAAGATACATACCGCTTAGATGAATTTCAATATTGTGGCTTTTGTATCGAAGATACAGATTTTCCATACCAACTTGACATTCTTTTATCGCATCATTTCGTTTTGATCCGGAATAAAAATGGCGAACGTTGTTAGAGCTTGATGACATTTCCTTTCTGTCGCAAATCCGAAAGGAGTATTTTGTACCTTAATAATAAGAACACGGGAAATATTTTTGAATATTCATTTATATTTTAGAGGCTACTAAGATTCAAAGTTAAGAAGTATTAGTATAAATAACACACATTTAAATTGTAAATATTGGGTACGTTTTGATGAGCATCTGAGAATTTACTTGAGTAGTTTTTCTATAATCACACAACATTTTCCTCTCGAAGTGTCATGGAATATTCTTATTGAATATATGTTTCTTTCTTATTAATATCATTGTTTGTGAATCACCAACCTCGCCAAATTGGAGTAAATATCCTTAAGAGATATTATAAATCTTCAATTGAATTCGTTGAAGTTAATATAGTCTAGCCATATTTTAAAAAATCACCCAACAAAAAAATGTCACAATCAATGAATGATTTGTTTGCATATAAGTATTGTATTAGTATAAGGACGCGATTGTTTTATCAAAATCAGTGGAGAATCATAAAAATATATTTTTAAACATTTTTATTAGATTTGTCATTCAGGTAAATTTCAATGACGTATTATTATAGTGATCTTAAAATTTACATATTTACTCGATTGAATATTAATTTATGTTTAATTATTTATATTTTTAGCTTACAACTAATGCAGCTATATTGTAAGATTTTTTTTTACTGTAGGTATTTAATGAGATGTTTTTGTAAATCAGTCGCTTAATTCTTAATTATTAATTTTAAATATAAGTTAATCAATGCTTTTTTTATAACGCGATAAGATATTGCAATTTAAACTTAACTAAGTATTACGACTTGGCCACAACTATTACTTTTAAAATTATCTACATTAAAATGAAATTTGATAAATTGGTTGAAAACAGTAATATACGCATTCCCTTTTAACTAGTAATCTTGCCCGCTTATTGATATTCATAGCACAGTTCAAAAATGATTTGTGTAACCAACAAAAATATTGACTCTTTCATCATAATTTTACCACTGAGGATTTCATGAGTAATCGCTACAAATCGTTTTATTTTCCTCTCAGCAAAGATGGGATTGTAATAAAAAGATTTGCGCTCATTTTTCTTAAGCAATAATATTCCAGTATTGATGATTAAATTATTCCGAAACATTTAATCGCTGTACCGAATTAAAATAATGTTTGATTTATCTTTGTATAATTAATTCAATAGGGTAACTACAATTTTTCAGTAAATTAGTACTGTAGTATTAGAATAGAAAGCACTATTAACGTAACGAAACTATTAATATATTTCAAATTTCTACTAACACCAAATAACGGGACCAATTAAAAAAATACACCGTGAATCTTCACCGCACTTTTCTTACTTATGTGAAATTTTATCGATGAATTAACATTTAGAGGAGTATGGACGTATATGTGCGTCAGTGCCATTTTTCTGTAAATGAGTATGGACGTACTTTTAACTCAACACATGAGTGACTGTCTGTGGTGAACACATATATGCTTTAAGTATGAATTAAATATATATATTGGAAAAAGTCACACAATTATCATGTTAAGAAAAGTTAGTAAAGTAAAGTTAGGCCAGTATAGATCTATTCACTAATCTAAATGTTAAACAAAAAGTTCTGTTTTTTTCTGTTTACGACAATTTATATATTTTTTCAATAATATATGGATACATACATAAATCTTTAGAAGGGGAAAAATAGCAACGTATTAAGTTACAAAGTTTTTATATTTATTAGTTGACAGCTATCGCCATCGTCAGAACTATAAAAAAATATAAAAACTGTAGAACTAAATACGTTGCAATTTTCACCCTATTATAATGGAGTTCTACCAAGTAAATGCCAAGACAATCAATAAGTCATTAGACACTGTTCACTGCGACATCTTTTTTATTTATACAAACTTAAAGCTATGTTTTCAAATGTTTTGTAGTTCTACTCATGTTTTCACAGTCTTAAAGCGCTAAAATTTAATATCAATCTTGTAATTATGTAAATAATTAAAATGCACTTTTTTCTTACAGTTTTAAATGGTTTGAAGACCTCAAACTGAGATGGTACGCATTGCCAGCTGTAGCCAATATGAGATTCGATTGTGGAGGAATTGAATTCACTGGGAACGCCTTCAACGGGTGGTACATGGCCACTGAAATCGGCTGCCGAAATATATGTGACACTAACAGACTGAACATGCTGGAGGTAATATTTTTATTTTTGTTTAAAGTATGATTAAAACATATATTTTATCCATGCCTTCATATAAACAGCACCATTCTTAAGCTAATGGCCATTTCACATTTTAATAAGAAATTTAATAACCATTTCCATTTCTTTTCGTGGATACGATGCTTTGTTATTGGTTGAATGCTATCAAAGTACAATTCTCTTTTTCAAAGTATTTTGTCAATATCTAGCCTCTGGCAATAAACAAAAGATTAAAAAAAAGAACACAATTATGTAGATATCCGTTTCGTTTGAACAAAGTTGGCATGTTATTTACGTTGAACAAAATAATAATACAACAGAAAAGTGGATTTGCGTTATCTGTTTAATCAATTTTGCATTTCTAAATTCAAAAAGCAACTGATAACAAAAAAGCAAATTCCAGTTCTATTTTCTTTGTGGAAATTCATCTTAAATATAATATTAAATTGAAAACATTGTCAATAAGAGAGATAAGCGTTTCGTTTCCCCGATAAACATGTTTATAATATCAATATTGATTAAAATCTCTTATTTATAAGACGTCGATGAAATAAAGCTTAAAATAAGATTTGATCGGTGATGTTTATAGAAATTTTCGTATTAACATAATTCCGCTGGCCAGGATCGAAAAATACTTAAACTTCAGTGAAAAAACTATTCGACTGAATATATTGGCAAACACAATTAATGATTTAATATCTAAATAAAAAATAAACGTGTAATATATCATAAATGACAATTGGACGCACAAAGAGTGAATCAAAAAGTAACCGATATAAGAGAAAAGTTGTTTTACCGATAACTTAAACGTTCAGTAAGGGAATAATTATCTAATAGCACACTGAACATTAGGTTTATTATTCCATTTTGCAGTCAATGTATGAGTAATATGATTATACAAATGGAGAATTGATTGAAATTGGCATTCATGTTGACAGATTTAGCAGTAATTATGTATGGAGTAAATTGCATTTCAATTTCATATTGATTGGTAATTTTGTAGAATTAGCTTTACTAATTATTTTCAATTATTAACTTGCTAGCATACATTGATATAACATTCAACCACATTGTTTTATTGATTATTTCATTGTTTATTCAATTGATAACCCTATGAAATATTTATACGCTGAATACTTTACTCCATTCTTTATTGATACAACTTATTTTCAATACACTTCACATTTTTTAATTTATGTAACATTGTTATGAATGTTAAAAACAAAAATTATACGAGTTTTACTTAAATTAATTGAGTCGCCCACTGTGGTCTAATTGATTAGAGCTTGCTCTCCCAACCAGTTGGATCTGAGTTTGATTTCCGGTAAGGTCAATGTCAAATTTAAATTTGATATCTAAGACATGAGTGTTTGTGATGTCAATTTACCTCGAGTTTATCTCGAGTGACTTACAATACAAAAATTCTCATCGAGTTTTTCTCGAATGATCTTTCAACATTAAAATATTTAGCACATTGGCATAAAAAAATACCTGACTGGAAAAGACCAATTTGAAAGAAACATTGCTAATAAATTAATACTTTTATTTGTACTATTGTTTGTCTCATTATTTTTCCGTTAATCGACTGATAATGTTGCATATAAAATAAAGCAAAATTATCTCACTAGAATAAAAAACAAAACTCTTTTTTATTGTGTAAAATAAATCGAGCAATTTACGGACCTGCATTATGGGTAGCAAAGTAAAAATATGTCGTTTGAAGAACAATTCTATTTGATCTTCCGGAACCCTTAATTTTAGCTTAAGAAAGCGCTTTTCTATTATTAGGAAGATATATATTATACTTTGCAAAAAATTGTGCATTTGAATGATTCAGGTGTGCTTTCATCAGATAAAAACGCACAAGAATTAAATTAAGTTATTGATTATTTTATATTCAATATTTGTAAAAAAATATTCTGTCCAAAGTAAAATATATTTTGTTGACTTATTTATTATTTACGACCGGTATTATCATCCACGGTTTCGTAGTGGTATTTAAATATTTAAACTTTTCTAAGGGTTGCTTTAGCTTCTGAAATTTTAATTGTAACCAGGCAATGATTTACAAGTTATACCCACACTTCCTACTAACTTATTAAAAGACAGTAAATTATCCACCAGAATACTAGATACATTTCACTGAGCTCTCTGGTTATGAAATTCAGTTACAGTATTTTACGTTTATAATAGTTATTTTCCGATTCAGATAATAAATCTTCTTTTTTTTGTTTTAGCCCATAGCTAATAAAATGGGATTGGATACCAGGACCCCAGTGACGTTGTGGAAGGATCGCGCGTTAGTGGAAGCCAACGTTGCTGTTCTTCACAGTTTTCAACAGAGAAATGTCACCATTGTGGATCACCACACGGCTTCTGAAAGTTTTATGAAGCATCTTGACAACGAATCTAGATTAAGGTAAGACACTGGAATGAAAGTTTTAGAAATTTCAGCTTTAATTAATGTATAAGTTTCAACTTCACCTGTTGCGGTACTTAACATACTTAAGTTTTTCTTCTACATATAAAATATGTAGATATACAGTAATAAAACCGAGAAAGCATTCCAAACATTCTTTAGATTTAAAATATGCTGAATGTATATTTATTTTACTTACATTTCAGCTTTGATTTGATTCAATAATAGTAAAAATGTAAATTAATATTTTTTTTTTACCATGGCCGCTCCCAATGTGGAGCATATGGACTCCTAATGGAGTTTATCTTAACAGAAGTGTTTCTATGAGAACTGCTTGTTACTCAGTTGCTCAACCTCTCTTTTTCAAAGAGAGTAGGAATAGAAGGAAAGGACTAGTGGTTTGCTAATCGCTCTCGATACTCCCCGTTCATAGGATAGAATGGGTGAGAGGAAGGAATTCAAGAAACCACATACATCCATGCCTTTGAACAGAAATTCATGAATCGACTGAAAAATCAATTTATAAAACTGCCCGTACTGGGATTTGAACCCGTGACCTCCGTAGTGGTAGCCAACGACGTTGACCACTCGATCACACAGGCGGCTAATTATTTTCTAGATATACATAATTTTTAATTTCGTTGTTTTTTTAAACATTACTTTAGTTACAAAAATAGTTGTGAATTACAATGTCTTTCCCCCTACAACGAACTATTTCGTTTTTTTATCACAGTCGTTATTTTTTTGTTGGTGTGGTGATTTATTATATTTTTAGTGCAAAAAATCTGATTTTGTGAAAATATATAATACACATATTCGATTATGAGAGTGCAACGACGATATGCGGAATTGCGGGCCCGGGAAACATAAGCGGCAGTTTTAATATCAATTAATGTGGATACAACTTCTGAAATATATGTTTTAATATTCTTATTATTATTATCTTGCAATTTTAATATAATTTACATTGTTTTGTAAAACTCGTTTAACAACTGCTGTGTTTTTCAGCTGCCAAATTTTGTTACAAACTCGATTTAGAATACTTTCGATGGTTTCGGCGGTAACTTTGTGGAAGTTCATTTTAATAGAAAATTTAAATTAACTTTGATTATTCCACGTATTGTGTAACTAACTGTGACACGTGTTTCGATTTAGAACCTTATTTTAAAACAAATACTAAATGCGTAATAACCAGCTCTACACGATGACATACAGATATATATAACTTATTTTCGACAAAACATGGAGACTCCCATCTTTGTTTCCAATAGGTCTTATTTATTCCTATCAAAACCTTAACACCATGTTCATTAATATATACAGGTATAACTTTTATTGTAAAGATATGAATTAAAATTGTTCCTTCATAATTTTAGCGCGAATACAAATTGCTTATACCAAACGGTGAACATATGTTTTCTTTTAGATCTGGCTGTCCATCAGATTGGGTTTGGATTGTCCCACCAATGTCCAGTTCTATCACTCCAGTCTTCCACCAAGAAATGGGACTGTACTTCCTCAAACCCTCTTATGATTATCAGGTAATTGAATTGTGTTATGAATGTAAAAATGAAAAACAAATATCTACTACTTATGCATGAAAAACACAGAGCTTTATATCAAAATGACAAACTTGCTTATTACACGACTTATAACATACAATACACATGGGCCTATTAAAGGTGAAGTGAGCCAAGTGGTATTTTATAAAAAAAGTTAGATGCGTTGTAATATTCTTAACTTCCTAAAGTATCGTAAAAGTGAAGTAACCTCAGTTAATACACAATGCAATAGTGATATATCCGTAAAATAAAAATATGCAATCCACTAAAACACTAAGTAAATATGTGATTAAAAAAGAACAAGATTTTTTTACCATTTTACCATTATAGTTGGCTCACTTTACACCTCGAGGGCCCATATTATATAAATAATTGATCATAGAAAATGGATATCGAAAATACGGATTTTTCATATATACGGAAGCGTGTTTTTATTTTAAACTTTTATAATAACTTTAATATTTTTCTACGTACGCTCCCAATGTCGATCATGTAGCCTTGTGGTTAGCTAAAACTTTCGTTATTTTAGAATTGGAAAGGTGGGAGAGAACTTTTAGACATGACAAACACACATGCCTTCGAATAAAAGTCGAAGAACTTGTATCCTTCGTCCTGGAGGTCTTTGACGTTTACCACTTCACAATTAAAGCGATAACTTTGATGCTTAAAATCTTTTTTCATATATTCAATGATATTATTAATTTGGGTATAAAGTTTTGGAATATTAATACATCTGAAAGAGGCGCGATAAAATATTTTACAAAATTTCAATATTTAATGATCAATTTTAAACTTTTATCGTCACTAAGTGAATTACGTTCTTTATTTCAACTGGGTTTCGTATAAGCCTACCCGATTAAACCATTTTTACGTTTTCTTGATTTGTAGTAAAATGAGAATTAAGAAATGGTTTATGTTTTAATTGCGTTTTAAAAATAGCAAACGTTCGTATTTCAAGCATATTTAAAATAAAATCTCTCGCCAGGTATGTTATTTGACTTCGTTATGCTGTTACTTGGTATATCAAAGAGAATCCTTTACATACGATGTTTTCAAAAAGTTGAGCACATTATTCATATTTTAAATTGGCTTACCTTTACGTTAAAATGAAATATTATTTCAAATCAAAATATTATGCATTCATGATGTGTCGCAAAACATTATATTTAAATAGTGGTATATTTATTATTAAGCAACGTTTGTTGCGTATTATATGTGCTTAATGATGAAAACTTATCGATGTACACGTTACTCGATATGCACGGTCAAATAGATTCAAACATATTTTTTAAACGATAAAGATACATTGTGCTATATAATTCTGATTTAAAGGCAGGGAATTATTCCTGTCTATTAATTTTAAGTTGGGTCCTATGGCGCAGCGGTTAGCGTTGTAGGCTTCCATGCCGGATCTCACAGGCTCCCAGTACGAACAGCATTTTTTCGATCGACTTATCGATTTTTGTTCAAAGACATGGGTGTTCGTGATATCTTAAAATTCCCTCTCACCCTTTCCGATCCTTCAATAACTGGGCTTAGCGAGAGCGGTTAGTTAACCACTAGTTCTCTCCAGACTTATTCTTCTATCTCTACTACTACGAGGTTGAGCAACTGAGTAGCAAGCAGTTCTTTGACTAAGCGAAATCATTACTATCCAGAGAAAGAAATACATAATTTTAACGATTCAAATTTAAATAATTGTTTTGTAAACTTATTTAAATATTAAATACAAAAAAATAAGGATAAATAATAACATTTAATGAAAAATATTTTTGAGCTTTAAACTTCAACTGATTTCAAAATTTACTCCCATGTAAAATTAAACCAGTGGTTTCCAACCTTTTTGTAACTGCACCTCCCTTTGAAGAAAAAAAATATGTTCGCGCCTCCCCATCTTTTATTTCATATAGTAATAAAGACACGTTTTAAATGGTAAATAAATATTTTGGACTGTTCGCGCCTCCCAGGTTGGAAATCGCTGGTATAAACAATAGATATAACATTTCGCCATCACAGTGCTGAGTTACATAAATGTATTTGCTGTATTTGATGTATTTTGCTGATCGGTTTCAACAAATAAATCAGTTGCGTTAATTGATAATAAAAGTAAATATTTGCTTAGCAATGATGTATTGTTGCAATAATTAGACTTTATTGCCCCAAATAAATAATGAACGAACCTAATGCAGGCGATCTAACACTGTTTGCTGTTTATATCAGTTTCTATTAACGATTTTGAATAATGATGTTGAATAATTTTATGTTATGGCAATAACAAACAATTGAAAAAATAGATATATTCATAATAATTGAAAAGATTTTTTTAAACTAACGGTGATTGTTCAATACAAATTGTGTCATAATAGACGATATAGCTTGATAAAAGAAACATTTAAGAATAAATAAATTAAAACACGCTTTTGATATAATATTTTTGATCATAACGGTGGCGATATGTATGTAGAATTATTTAAATTATTCAATTTAATTGAGAACGTCTACTCCAACAATGTCGGACACTAATTAAATGCGGAGTTTTACATATTTTATTAGATTTATGGTAACTAGCAGTAGGAAATATTCTGTAAAGATTTAAATATACTCACATATTTTTTTGTCTAACTATTATAAAATCAAATTTCTCACACCTGAATTCACATGAAAAAATATATCAATGAATTAAATTCGCGAGAATTCAAAAAAAAATTGTCATTGATATAATACGTCACGCACTAGCATACAAAATAAATTAGGTCTTTTGATAAATCTATAAGCTTAAACTGAAAAACCCTTAAAATTATTGTATGTCTAAGATATCTTTAACTATTATTTTTTACAACGTTTCTAATGCGAGTTTATCGAACGGCATATTTTAAATCTATTATGTTTGTCATTTACTTTAGAAGGAATATAAAGAATAACATATTTGTAATAGCTCTCTGCATGTTGTTACAAGAAAAAGGTATAAATTTGTTAGTCGAACGTGCAACGTTTTGCGATTCGTTTGGATTTATTTGCAATTCAAATACCAAAGCTTGATTGAGTCAATTTTCTGTGTGTGTTAATCTTCTGAAACCAAATTGGCATCGTCAAATCTGGGTGAATAATTTTCTCCTTTACGTATTACTGATAAGAAAACATTGAATTTAAATTAAATACTGGCAATAAATCTCAAAAATCCGGCCTAGACTCAATAATTTTTATTCTATCTATCCACCTATCTGATTCCCAGTGTAGATATTTTCTACTTAGGCACTTTGAGCATATGATAGTACATATTCCAATATTGTCTATCCAGGGTTTTAAGCATATTGTACATCTGTTTAGATCTGAGAGAATCGAAGTATAAGAATCTGTTAACTTTGCTTAAATTAATATTAATATTCAGTTTCATTTCCTTAGGCATGAAAAAAACGAACATACTATTTTTTTTTTAATTATTACAGTGCTTCGTTGTTTAAATACTTTTATAACCTTATGAAAACATGTAAACAATTTTTCGAATTCTCGAGCGGCCATAACAGTTATTGTCAGCTACATTTTAAATTTCAAACTACATACGATCGTGGAATTGTGCAAAAGTTTATAAATATTATCTCATTAAAACAATAAAGTTATGCATACAAAAACTTTCTCAATGTATTTTATGATACTGCCATGGTATCAGAAATAATAAACTTAATCAATATGTTGACGAAAGTTTTTAACATAAACTGAAATTTATCATTTGAGTTTTTAAAATTTATAGTAAATGATTATTTCTTTATTAAAACTGCTTTTTTACACGAATTATTGCTTTCATATTTACGTTTGATCAAAAAATCAATTTTTCAATACAATACGAAAATGCAAGCATATTATAATAATAATAAAAACGCAATTCTAGCCGTCTAATAGTTGTTCAGAATTGTGAAAAAATGATCTCATGTTTCATTAAATAAAATATGTTGCATTATTGTAAAATACCTGCATTATAATTTTATTCTAAATAATGTATTTTCAAAAAATTAGCACGGTAAAACATGTATTTCAATAATGCATATCATTGTTTATAAAAAACAATGGTACATTTCATTTAATATTGTGTAAAGTATAGTTTTACAAAAAAGTAAACTGGGAAGAGTTTTATTTATTTTAAAGTCGATTTAATCAACTTCGGCTCACTCAACTCATCAAATAAAAAAATCATATGAAGTCATATATTTTTTTGTTTTTTTTTTACTCTGTCATAATATATATTTGTTGTTTCATAGGATCCTGCGTGGAAGACTCATCGCTGGCAGAAAGGACGAGACGGTGATCGTACCTCAAGTATAGGAAGAAAGCCACGTCGCAAATTCCACTTCAAGCAGATCGCCAGAGCTGTGAAATTCACATCGAAGCTTTTTGGAAGAGCTTTATCAAGACGTATCAAGGCAACTGTGCTCTACGCAACTGAAACAGGAAAATCGGAACAGTATGCCAAGAAGTTGGGCACTATCTTCGGACATGCCTTCAATGCTCAGGTACGAGTTATATAATACACATTTTAATTAATAACGATTCCACGTTAAATTTGATGACAATTCAAATTTGAAATTGAAATTCCATCAAGCAACTTCAGTCAAAGTTCTTAAGCCCTCCAGAGACGAGAGCTTTTTTCCGATAAAAAAATATTTTCTAAGCCATATTGAAGTCACGGATAACTTTTATTCCTATCCAAAATTAAAAAAAAAAAAACGCAAAGTCGTTGTATAGAAACCCCGCATGACTATATGGTCATGCTCATCCTTTTATTACCGTGTAATATTGAGTACGGACAGTAGTAAGGACAAAAGTGACCGTATGGGCTTGCAAACATTCGGGGTTGAAATGTAGCTAAACGTGATTTTTTTTTAAATATTTACAATTTGACCTCTTTAGGTCAACATAATTTCAAAACAAATATATTAGCAAAATAACTGTAAATAATTTTATGTTTTTATAAAAAAATATCTAACAGTTTCAAAAAGTAAATTAAAAAAAACGGAAATTCAAAAAATCACATGTGCTTTTGGAGACCGTTCCTGTTCCTACGGCTGATGACTAACTGTAGTCCGTACCTTTCTTAACCAAATATGAGCAAAAGCAACGATATTCAGGTAGAAAAAGTATAAATAGTGGGATCGATAGACAACGGTGTTTTGTGTGACCATATGGTGACGCTCGTCCTTGGAGGGTTAATTAAAGAAAACATGTTTTGAAATGCTTAGAAGCAGATAATTTACAATATAAATTCTCAACAAGCAATGCACCTAAACAGAAATAAAAATACAAATAGCAAACACATTTATGCGTTCTTATAAAAATGTGTTTACATTTTGTATAAATTTGAAAATTGTATCTAGAAAACCAACAATAAAAACTAATAACATGTCTAAATATGCGAGGTCTCTGAGAAATATACGCCAAACGCAAAGTTTTTCTCAAGCGTCGATTTGTATGATATCCGCGTTTGCAACACGCTTCATAGTTATCCTTTCGTAAGATATATGTATAATATTATACAGCCTTTATTTTCTTTCGCTGTTATATTGGTAAGTAGGGAGCAGTTACTTCCTCTTAGCCACACGCTTCCTTTGCGAATCAACGCAGAGCTTAGAGCTTTCTAGGTCGAGGTTTTCGCATCGCGATATGCGTTGACACCGTCGTTAAAAAAGTTCACGCAACTTGGTGCAAGTTAATCATTCAAACTTTTAAATATTCGCTAGAACGCCAAAAGTAAAGATATAACATGAAATGCAATCTGACGCTATAAATTAAAACCTATAAAAGTTTTTGACAATATTACCTTGTCTGTGTTTTATCACGATATGAATAATTTTTATTCTGGAGTTTTGAAAACAGTTTAAAAATTAAATTATTTTTTAATTTCTCTGTAATGACACTGTTTTAATGTATATTTAAATAAACTGTTTTATAATGTCGGTAGTTTGGCAGGATGCGTTTAATCAGAAACCGGCTGCTTTGAGCTAGAATGCAAATACGATAAATTTTAGCACGTTATATCTTTTGAAACAATAAGTTTAGCAATATTCTGTGCAACATAATATTTATCAAGTCAAATCCATTCAACGTTATTGTCTTCAAAAAAATATATAAGTATTTATTTTTACGAGGTCTTGACACCCGAGTACCGAAACGTCGAAAGTAAGATTGAGGAGCGATGTGATATAAAGTGACTCCAGACAAATTTGCGTAATATTTGAATTGCATTGATTAAGGTATCATTGTAGATTACAGTCAATATCAGCTAGATATTATTGGTATTTAGCAAATGGTTGAAATAAGAAAAACAAAAGAACCCGAAGGTTAATTCACTTATTGCAATTTTATTTATATTTTAATTTTTTTTGCACCCTTTGGTCTTACTTAGCTTTATTTACAAAATCCTGTATTAATATTATATTTTTATCAGTTGGAAATGCCTGCGATAAACGAAAAAAATAAATTTGAATAACTACAAAAACTTATACTTTAAAGAAGCGTGTCTATTAACAAATAAAACTTGTAAATTGAATTAATATAGTTTCATAAAATGTAGCTACAGTGCAGTAAAAATACTAGTATGATAGTTTTTCATTTTTGGTTGGCCGTGTTGTATAAATAATTTTATTTGAAGTGTTAAGATTACCTACTCGTGGACCTAAGCGTAGCTTGTTTAACAGTTTTAAAACAACATTCATACATTTTACAACCACTAACAAATTAATGACTAGTAAAATAATTCCAAAATTTCCAACTTCATAAACCCAAAACTTTATAAGGGCTAACTTCAAAACAATTTAATTGTAATATTTTAATTAAGGACAAAAGCATTACACTTAAAGGACTTGGGAACCAAACTAATTTATTTATTTATGTATATTGCTTTTATTAAGGATCATAATAACACATTCATTTCGTAATTTGACAGCTAAATTTTAATAGTAATTCATGTTGAATAATTCCATGCGATGTGTATAAAATTACATGTCGCTCGTGTTATGAATTCCCCAAGAAAGTCATACTATTTGTGATACACGGTTTTGTAATAATAATAATTATTGTGCGACAGTTAATCATCGTATATGTTTTAATATGTAATATATTATCATTTGAAATACAAGGATGGTAAAAGATATTGAAACGACTTTGTGTATTAAATTTATCTTGGATATGAACGAAATATTTCGTTTTTTAACGTTAAGAATTTATAAGAGGAATTTTTCTTAAATATGAAGTAATACTAACTATATGTATATTTTTAATACGTCAAATAATAACCTACATAAAACTGTCAAGTTATTATATAAAAGAAACAAAACTAGTGATAGTTTTTTTATTCTTAATTCCATTCTAGTATTGAATTTGGAAAGGCAAAACCAGGGTTGTTAGTGACAATACTTGTGTATGTACATAATTTAAACGATTCAAATTCAAAAATAATGAGCTGAATTTAAGAATACTTCTTCTAGTTTTTCTTTTTGATAAACAATTTTAATAGATGAATAAATCAAAACAAACCCTAGTCCTTTTAAATTGAATTTTTTCGTTATTTTTCTATCGTTATATCGACTGTCAAAAAGATGCATGCTGCAAATGCCAAATTAGTAACTAAATTTAGCTTTTAAGTTTGAAAAAGATGACCTTGTAAAAAATTAAAGCCAAGAAAAAAGACTGAAATACAAGTTTTTCCTAGAGAATCTCTTTAATTAATATTATGTTATCTCAATGAAACACCAGTTTAGTAGTCTCCGTGCACTTCAAGGTTGTTTATAATGATATGTTTTCATATGGCCCAAAATCATCAAAACACGTTTTTTGCCCCTCCTGTAAAATTTGACATGTGTGGGTTACGTCCTTTTTCCTTTCCACAGTCGATATGATATTATTGTACCATTCACGATGAGAAAATTGTATATAGAATAAATTATTCCATGTACTCACTGTTAAGATAGATAAAATTACCAAGAATTTTTAAAATATTTAAAAACGTGTTAAGCACAGAATTATCGCTGATTGAATTTTTTATCGGTATTCTGTAATGACGTTAAAAATAAAAGCTCTTTTATTAAAAGTATAATAACTACACCAAAATGATAAAGCTCGGCGTTTAAAAGAAAAGTTTTATGAAGCGTATATTTCTTGGAAGATCGGAATACCTAAGCGACATCAATTTTTAAAGTTTTATTCCAACCGCCTTACAAATTTAATATGCAGATTTTATTATGCTAAATTTCTTTCATATTTTTAACTTCTAATGGTACTAAATACACGGCTTACATATTTCAAATTTCTATAATCGTGTACATCTACACGTAATGACGAAGTTATAATAATTGAACGCTTGATTTAAATTGCTTGATAAAATGTACATATATATTACTGTAACACTTTTCATTCAATATTAAAGTATCATTAATATAAACATAAGGCGTCTAGTATCAAGCACAGTCAAGTCAGTATAAATTTATTTTCTTGAAAGGCATTAGTTTGTTTGGTTACTTTTTACGAAATTTTATTACAAGTTAACACAACTACCAAAAAAATCCAGAAAAAAAGCATATATAAGTTGAATTTGCTTAGATTGTAAATAAATTATAACAAGCGTGATACATGAAATAATCATTGTGGTGAGACGTAAACTTGGTAACATGCAAACAAACATACGAAAAGGCGTGCGGAATCTAGTCATTGAATAGTCTATCTTCTTGGATATACGTGGGAATGGATATCTTGCTGCTGAATAAACACATACAAATTGCTTACAAACAAAGACAAAGTGCACCCAATGTCGAGAAAGTAAATTGGTTTACCTGTTCTCGCTATAAAGCATCTCATGATATGATCTCGACACCTAGAAATAGCTTTGTAAATAATAACGTTTGTAATGACGAAAATTTTCTCTAAGAAATGCTTTGATTGACAAAAATAAAACAAACTATCTATCAAGCTGTACTCCATTATTAACCTTATAGCAAGTTAAATATTTATATTTCGTAAATTTATGTAACTGTTTTCCTTTTTCGAAAGTCGTAAATACAATCAATAATAATTAAATTTTAAAAGATATATGTTTGCATAAACAATGTCTTCTTGGTGAAAATGTATTGTATTGTAAAATATAAACACATCATTTGAAATAATTTCCCGTGATCAAAACGAATTGAAAATGTTCATGAAAATTTTCATCCGATTAATTATATACTGACAGAAATATTTTTTAAAAAGGTGAAATGAAAACATGGATCTTATTAGGTTCGCATGTATTATTTTAACATTAATTAATTTTGTATGAAATCATCACATTCATATACATTTTAGTAGAATTTTTATAAAGAAGAATACAGCGTTATAAAAACATCCCAACGGAAATTAACGATCGATTTCAATTATAATTATTATACATGACCTATTTATTGGACCCTCGAGAAGTAAAGTCAGCCAGCCAACTAGTAAAATGGTATTTTTTTTTTGGACTTTTAATTAAAATCAATCTTTATTTGGCGTTTTGGTGGGTTGCATATTTCTATTTTACCGAGATTACACTATTGCGAAGTTTCGTCACTTTTTCACTATTTTAAAACGTGTAGTAATATTACAACGCGTCTAACTTTTTTTTCTAAAACAGCACTTGGCTCACTTCACCTCTAATGGGCCCGTTAAGTAAAGATCGTTTAAATATTTTTTCGAGTTTTAAAACTTTGTTTGATAGGAAATATTTTGCACATAATACAAATCACCAAAACTTTTCGGCAACACGGAAATAAATATTATTTTCTGCACTCAATTAGTTCCTTAAAGATTACTCGCAAGAAGTGTAACGTTATGAATGAATTAAGATACTCTTTTATGTTATCTGCCATCTCTATTTTAAATATACAGTTTATTCTGAGACTGCCATTTTTCTTGTTAGTGAGTGTCGTCCTACGCTTGGTATGATAACCATTTCGTTGGTTAATTTTCCACTCACTCCTATAAAAGTTAAACTGAACCAGCACGAAGTCTCTCGTCCGTCTGTTGGAAAAAGAGCGCATGTTTCTAGAAACAAAATGAACTCTTCTACATTTTGCGGAAGAACTTAAATTGGAATAATTTAACTTGAATGAAAATTCACGGAAATTTTCAACTGTGTTCACACACCGCTACTAATTTATTCAATTTAACAGTGCATGTAATTTTAATAAAACACTGTTTTCTTTGTTTTTATTCGAACGCTTTATCTTACGACCAAAAACACGAACAAAGAATATTAAGCATGCATGGCAGATGAAAACTAACGAGAAAATCTATCCGCAAAAAAAATAAGAATTTTATAGTCTAAAAAAAATAAAAATATTCAGTAACTTGGATTTGTATCTGCCAAATACTGTAATCATAATAAGATCACTATATTATACTAACAACATTTGCTTATTCTGTTCTGTAATCTAGACAAAAAATCTCCAAGACACTTATTATTTAAATATTATAGTTAGAGATATTCACATTAGAGATGTATTATACTTACATGGTATATAAATAAATAATTATGTTTTTTTTCAAACATAGGTCCACTGCATGGCAGACTATGACATAACATCCATTGAACACGAGGCGCTTTTACTAGTCGTCACTTCAACATTTGGAAATGGAGATCCACCAGAAAATGGAGAGGTAAGGGTTTTTGATACACTTTAATATAACTTCTTCTCAACATGTATATTTTTTTTTCTAATTTAATTTGAAATTTTTACTTTCAAGCTTTTCATGTTTTTAGGGTTATTTATTTTTTGTTCTTCAAATTCTGTTATTATATTACAACTTTTATTGAGGTTATAATGAAAGCAGATCCTGTCAAACATTTCTCTGACGATGTTGGTTATAATATAATTTAATATTAATAATAAATATTTTATTTATTAACGATATTACCGAAAACATCGTTTTGTACATTCACATAATATAGATAGCTCTGTAAAATGCTTTCAGAGATTACTTTAAGGAAAATAATTTTCATCTAAAAATTATAACAGCGATATGTAATACAAGGTTTTTTTTAAAAAAAACACTAAACAGACAAAAAGTTATTCTATCTAGTTTCGAATAAGTAAATTTAAAAATTATTGAGTAAAATAATATTGCGTTAAAATATCTTGACACTTCACGGAATAAAAATAAACAAATTTTTTAATAATTTATTTTTTTCAATTCAATTGAAAAAATGTCTAAAAACCTTGAATAAAATATTTTCTTTCCTTTTCGTGAAAAAATTCAATTAATCACTTAATATATAAGAAAAACGTATGCGTTAGCTTTCTAAATCCGGTAGGCTTGAATCATTTTTTTTTATTCCTGCAATGGCGAGAAGTATTTTCTGAAAGGATTTTTAAACTCCATCTGGATGGCTGACAAAAAAGGTAAGGAAAAGTGGGAAGTTTAGAGTAAGGAAAGCCCTCGCGGCAATAATACCAAGGGATTTAGATACGATTTCAGATATCCATTTCCAATGCGAAAATTTTCCAAAATCTGGTGAAAACATTTTAGTGATCGGGGAAACAGAAGGCTAAACAATCCGAAACAGAATAATAAAACACTCTTTAGCTTTGATGTTTGGATGGAAATAAGATGTAATGAAAGCATATGTGTAAAGAATATTTCAAAATAATATATATATTTTTAATTTTCGGCTGTATCGATATTTCATAACAATCAAAATTTTAATTTGTATATCACAATATAGTTTCTGGGTTGTACAATAACAGAACATTATGGATTAACAATTTGTTTTTACGAACGTAAAATGTTTACAAATAATTTTATGTAAATTTAAAAAATCTTCTTTATAATATATAAAAATCTCGATTAACAAACTATTTTTCCATGACCTGTGATTTAATTTAAAATCAGTAATGATTTTTTAATGGAATAAAAATGCATTTACAAGCATTCTAGATTTAAAAGGCTAAAAAACTTAAAAGATAAGTGATATGCAATATGAAATATATATTTCATCGTTATTTTACTTGATATCATCGGTATGTCTAAAACAAAAGACCAAATAATTCGTTATTCATGGAGTGCTTGATAAACGTTATACGTCAGTTGCATATTTATAAATAAAATATAAGTTTTTTAATTAAAATCACAGTGTAAAATATATGTACTGATAAGACTGAATGAAAATAATAATAAATGGTCAACATTCATTTTTCGTAGGAAATAATAGTTTTGAAATTTCATTGAAAACATTTAGTTTGGATAATTTTAAACGAATAAAAGCTTTATTCGTTTATTTCTACTGTATTAGACAGCATAGACAACTTTTTACATAAAAGAAAATGTGTACACATCATTGTACTTATAAAATTATTCTTTATTATGTATTTTCTTACGTCATTACGTGTAGTCAATGAATCCATATTTTATTCAATTCAATACTTATTGAAAGGTGTTCCGTCCCATTGTGATCGTCGACAGACGTAATTTGATATTGTGTCAAAGAAATCGAGTTTCTTTCGTTTTGCAAAGTGTATGGCAATAAGTGGGAAACACAGAATCGTTTCAGCTGTGATAATATATATATATATAATCAAACGATGGTCTACAAGAAAACTATACGACGAATTGGGGAAAAAGATGATTTTTCTTCTATTGTATTAAGAAATAATAATGTACGGAAACATTCCTATTATCATTTCGAGTGTGTTCAAATTTATTTTTATAAGATGGCAACAGAAAGCTTCCTATTTATATTTGAAAATTTAGCAAGTATTAAAAGTCTTTCACGATTTTTTATTTCAATTGTGTTTAATGCTTGATAATTAGAATATTTTTTAACTTATAAATAAATATAGTTTATAAAAAAAGGATAAAATATCGGACTATTAATTGTTCATGAATGTTTTTATGATGATACATATACTTATGTCATAGTTAGATCTCTTCTATTTTTCAATTCACAAAAATACAAAAGAAAATTAAACAAAAAACCTTTATTATTATTTATAGTAATTACTTGAGCAATAATTGTCATTGGAAAATTGCATATTTTCGTTTCTTAAAAAAATCTAATTTTAAAGTATGATTTTAAAAATGAGAAATATAAACAATTGGTTTTATTTTACTCTACAATATATTTTGTGGGTGGTTCTTGAAAAGTACGAAATTACTTTGCAAGTTTAATGAACGCGATCGCATTTTTTAATATTCATACTTTCTGAAGTAAAAATTTAAACATTGCTTTTTTAATAGGTATCTTTTAAGTTCTAAGAAAATTATTATAAATTACGACGGTCGGCTGATTCATTACTCACAATAAATTATGCATTCCAATCTCGGCGAAATTATAGTCCAGAGAACTACTTTAAATCAATTATAAATAATTGAAAATACTCTGACAGTACACATATATATTTTTTTAGTTAATTACGTAAAACATTTTTCTTAATTACATGTTTTTATATGTTTATACAATACTACAAAACCAATTACCGCTATGCTGCAGTCGTACATGAAAAGCTAACTAACGACAAGGGGCATATAAACAGTAATAAAATATTAAATAAACAATGTAAAATTAAATTTGATAGTATTTTTATTCCACTTGTTGTGTTACAAAGTTATCAAATTTCAATTTATATTAAAAATGAACTTCCAAAAAGTTAACGCAGAATTAATCGAAGATATATTTAAAATATCAAATGGTTTCGATTACAGCATTTTATATTTATTCAATTTGTAAAAATATCGTTAAAGAAAACAAATCGATAAAACTAGAAATGAAAATTTGCCGCCTGAGTTTAAATAATTTTTACTTACTTTCGTAATTACATGAAAATACAAAAACACTAATTCGAAAATCATCCTGAGAAAAATGAATGGATTGACATACATAGTAAAAGCCATATTTTATTGGAAAGTCCAAGGTCGGTTCCCGTTTGTGGTTTTTATTTTTAAGCATCTGAAACAAATAAATATACTCAAGATATATTTTAGTTACGCATAACAACTATTTATTACGAATAACAATTTTTATAAGATATATACAATCACACTATTATTAAAAAAAATTATGTTGATAAGATGAAACGGTAATTAAATTTGTATTTAATATCTAAAGTAAATGTCTTTATTTTTACAGACATTTGCAAGAGATCTATATGCGATGAGAATGAACGACGAAGCAGGTGGTAAAGAGGGACTAAGGTAAATATTTGTTATTTAATTCTACAATATTTTTAATTACTTATTTACAGGTTTCATCAAACAATAATAGAATAATCTAGAAATGAAAATAAATTGAAGCAAAGTAACTTGTTTAATGTAAATTTACAGCTCAGCAAAGCACGAGTTTTTTGCAAATGAATGCTTAATGGACAATTTATGAGAAATATAATTAAAAAGAAATTGCTCTGCAGTAACAGCATATTTCAAACTATCGACAAGATTGTTCCACCGTGGATGTTATTTTTACATTTACAAAAACACATAAAAACTTCAATCAATGGCTTTTTTGATTGGAATATTTACAATTACAATTTGTAGCGATCTCTATTCGAATAGATTCAAAAACGAATACTTCATTAAAGCATTTTCAGTGTGTCCTTAATCATCAACCTGTAATTAATAACATCATCTCTCGGACGATATAGCTTGTAGGAACGTATGCAACTTTTTGATTCATTTTATTAAAATTGAATAGCATAATTTGATGCCCCTTTTTTAGATTATATGGATGCTCGTGCTTAACGTTGTATTTGTTAGAAGTATTTTTTTTAATTAGTCATATAAAATGTCACGCTTTATATATTAATACTATGCAACTGCTGGAATTGTTTGTATGTAAAAATCTATACGAATCAGTTCGAACTCTGATATCTGACATATCATATTATAATAGTAAGAAGAAACATTGGTGGTCTGGTGACTTTCTCATTTATATAGCATTATGAAGACATCTATTTTTCTCTTTATAATATTGAGAGCTTAGTACAGCTCATGTTTTCTACAAACATTCGCTGTTTCTCATTTATTAACGTATATTTTAAATGCGGGAAATAGTTTTTAAAAAAACTACACACATTCCATTCAATTCTATATTTTATTAACAATGATATGCCGTGAAAAAAACTTCCCACGCGCAAAAGTAGGTTTTCGGTCTTCAAGCTTAGAGTTGGAAGAAGTATTCTCAGCGAACGTACCTCAATCAGATTGAGGACCTTTTAAACAAAAGCCAGTTTAGGAGTACTCTTATCAAGTTGATAACAATGTATTTATCTATATATAATATATATATTAAATTTGGTCTTAAAAGAAGTTTCAATCGTTGTACGGCTTGGCTAAGTTGACTAATGAGTTTGCCGACCACTGAACTAGTCCAAACGCCCATACAATGCCATTCAATACACCAGTCAGTCTGCTCGGGCCATGAATGTGAGGGGTAGACTCTTTTTTATTGTGGACGGCCGCCATTATACGTTGGCTGCATACACAGCGAGTAATGATGGTAAAACAACTTGATATATACAATTTAACATTTAGTTCATAATTTTATTAAAAATAGCCTAATGGCGTATGATAAAACATACGCCATTGACAATATTGTAAGTACAAGCAATCATAAACAAAAATCTATTTTTTTATTTACATTAACAATGCACGTGTTGTTTGTATTTTAAAAAAGTTTTATATTTTTGTGTGAGTCTGCCAACACACGTCCCTCATATAGAAATATAAGTGTGATGAAATCTTTCTTAATAAAAGAAGACAATAGACGCATTGCATGAATATGTTATACGAGTAATTTAACAGAAACGGCGAAAGAAGAAAAAATCTAAGAAATATTTTCCACGATAAAAATGTATACACACATACTTTTGCGTAGTATAAATAAAATTGCAAAGAGCAGAAAAGTTTTTTTTCGTTCTCATTATTTATTGCAAGTTTTTGTGAAAATTATTGATATATTTTTATCAAAATACCTCAGGGTTTATTATTCTTGGAAAATTTAGTAATGCACACAATCAAATATATTTTACAAAAAATATACAATAAAAACAGAAATCTTGGCATAACAAATAAGTAATACGAATCAACTAAGAAAAGTCAACAATAATATTTTATGTTAGATTTATTGTTTTCAGCATTTTTTTGCAATTACATTTTTGTATAAACTAAAAAAAATATATATTTATGACTTATGAATAATATCATCAATTATGAGTCAAATGTATGTTGTTACTTATCTATAGACTACAGTATGATGCGAATTGCTTATTATAATCGTAATTGACTTTTTAGTAATTTTAATTAATTAAAATTGATTTAAAAAATGTGTTGTCATTACGTTTTATTTGATCAGGGTATGACGTTTTTTAAAGCATTTATTAAAAATTTTAAAGTAACCATCTCGGAGCTAACCAACTGGTATTGGATGATAATTATTTTACTCTTCTTGTTGTGTTACAAATTGTGTTACAAAAGTGTTTCGCTTTTTTAAAGAAGCGTCATTAGACAGATTATCGATAAAGTTTAATTTTATATTCAAAAATAACATCAAAAAATTAAAGCCGAATCCATCAAAAATATCAATATTTATTTTAACGAAACTTGTGACGACGGCTAAATTTTTTTTTTGTTTTACTTAATTCAAATGATTTACGTAGAATAATATCGAGTCGACTAGTCAATGCTTACATCAGTTCATTATATCAGGTTGTTGTGACTAGGGCCTCCAATTCCGGGTTGTCGTCCAATTTTGTGATTTGTTCTATCACAATCCCGGGATAACAAAAATGGTACGGGATTGAATGCCCTAGCTGTGGCTGATTAAATTTGAGACATGGGTGTTTGTGATGTAAATTCTAATCGAGTTTATCTTTTTTGGTATGATCTTTCATCTTCAAAATAGTTGACACATTAGCATTAGATGTAATGTCTTTTTTTAAATAAAAGTTTAAATATAATTTAATCTTTTAACTTCATTTGTTATCAGTTCAGCTCTAAGAACAGTTTAAAATAATATTTTGTATGTCAAATCATTATTATTCGTCGTAAATATCGAATTATTATACATTCATGATAAAAACTTTGGAGTTGTCTTTGAAAGAGCTTTTGTGACTTTTTACATTTACGCTTTGAAAAAGAGACTTGTTTTCTGGCGATGAAATCTGCATACAGAATCCGCAGCCAGAGTCCCGCGTCCGCCCATTCGTAATCTCCTTAGTGACGATAAGATAAACTTGACGCACATCATCTCAGATGCCGCCTACACGCTGCCCGATACTACTGCCGCCCTTCTTTTTCCACACTGACATCGTATCTCGCTTTGCAATGAGGGTCTGACGTCTCATCGCAAATTCTTCGTGTCTTGCCCTCACGAATGTTTTTGTCACAAGTCATAATAGATACAGAATTATCTGTGAAAATCAAGTTAAGTAAGTGATGCTATATTTCTTGTGTTTTTCGAGGAAACATTTATTTTTCAAAGCTTGGCGTACTAAATTTCAACACGGTGTAATAATATACAGAGCTATGTCTAAACGTGCATTTAGTTATCTATATACAGTGGCATAGTAAAGGTACACAATGCATCTACATCTCCTTAACATCCTAGTTCTGATGAGGGCGTCAAGCCGAAATAGTTATCAACAATAAAAAAAAATGTAAAGCAAATACGTTGTTATTTTTCCACCGTGTTATAATGGAGTTCTACCAAGTAAATACCAATTCAATTAATATACTAAATTTCATTTTGAAACAGAAGTAAACATATATTTTGAAAGTTTTAACTACAAAAATGTTTATATAATTTAAAATTTCGACTGAAGGTGCTTGATGGAAATTCAACGTTAATTTAGAATAATTTTCATTATGTACACTTCCAAAAAAATCTTGGTCGAACACGACTCGTGTTTCACCTCTCGGGATCTTCCGGTACTACTCAGTGCGCGAATGCACTCTAACTGACGTCAATTAATATTTCATTAACATTAACAAAAATGTTTGTTTTGAATTAAACTCAATTTTGGCAATGTCAAAATCAAATTTGTTTATGACGCAAAACTATATATACCTCGTGCATAATATAACATTTTACAATGTACGGTTAGGTATATCTACAAATTAAATTATAATCTTAAAACACAAAGATAAATCACTTGTTTATAGTTAAGTAATCTTAAAACTGTGTTTTCTTAGATGAACCTCCCGCGATTCTAAGCCCTCGTTTTTATCACGATTATTTAATTATATTTTGTAACCATGTACATTGTATATACAAAATCTATTGATGTTTATTTGTAGTAGTAACATCACATTAATTTATGGGTGTAGCATTTAAAATTAACATATATTGTAAATTTAAGTATCTACGAAAAAATGCTAAAAATACAGGCTTCTAATAATAGCGTATTACTGAAGCTCTGGGTAGCAATCTATGAACTTTTTCCTTCTTGAACTTGCATAATATTTAATATTTCAATCAATTTAAAAATGTGTTTTTATTATAAACGTTTAGTTTTCAAACAATAACTATTGTAGTCATCTGATTGACTTTTCAGATTCTTGTACGGTATTTAACTTTAAAACAGTCATAAAAGTAATTTTCCGGAAGGTTTAGTATAATAAATGTTGTTATTTATGCAAGAGAACCTTTCTAAAACTATCACAGAATCGCTTTTCGTCTTTTCCTAATCCCACTTTCATGAGTTGAAAGTTTCCCGACGTTGAGCTGCTAGGTACTAAAGAACGGTGGCGTTACTTTGGGAACCGCCGATTTGCATGACATTACGAAATGAAAATTTGTTGGATGCACATTATGGTAAATAATTTGCAACACTAACAGTGCAGCGAAGCGATTCAAGTAGAAAAGTAACTATAATTCATCAGCATGATTTTTTAAAAGACGTTTTTATTTAAATTAAAACTACATTTATTGTCATGCAACTATATGAATGATTCATATATTCATTTTTAAAAGATTTGAATCACCTAATGAACAGCTGATTGGATCACTGTCGTAAATTTTTCCATTCGAATAAAGTCCTGACAGATATATTGATTTTTATTTATGTTTTTATACGTAAACAATTAGTTATAAATCATTCAAAAATATACAAGAGATTTTTCTTTCTGCGTAAAATCAGTTTACTCTTGAAAGATCTTTCCCGTAGAGCTTTATATTATTTTTGAATCGTTAATACATTACGACGAGTGTTCGAGATACTCGAAGATGTCTATCCAATTCCAAAGTCTTAATGTTAACATAATTTGTCTGTCTTGACAATGTTCTTGATACTGTCAGCACTTTTTCGGCCAGCTGATTGTTTGATAGCAAGCTGTTTTGCTGCGTATTACTTGCTCCTAGATATCTTTAAAGTGAGCATCAACAACTTTAATGAACACATAACTTTCAAACTACTCGCTTTAAAATTAGTTCGATTGCTGTGAAAGGAGCGATGTAATAATAAAAAATGTACATAGCTTATAAATTATAAAAATCTTGTAAATAAACTATAAGTAATTGTAATATAATATAACGAATATTACTTTAAGATTTCGACTGAAGGTGCTTGGTGGAATTTCAATATTAAATTTGAATCGTTCAAATTATGTACATTCACACAGATTTTGTCACTAACGACCCGGGTTACGCCTTTCGGCATATTCATGCGTTCAAGTGCACGGATGAACTTGAACTGAACTTGAACGCCTGAAGATGCCGAAAGGCGAAACCCGGGTCGTTAGTGACAAAATCTGTGTGAATGTACATAATTTGAACGATTCAAACGAATATTACATTTGTTTACGTTAAATTATATATGAAGCTATTATTTGCAAACCAGGATCATTCCAAAATTGTTGAAAAATGATACTTGAACTTCATTTAATATTACAAACGGATTCTACGAAACACAAATTCTCTTAAAAAAAAAATACCGTACACGGATTTTTTTTGAATAAGAATCTCTCGTACACAGACACTTCCATACATAGAATACTAAATACACATAATATTCCGTACATATTAACGTTTTGTATATTAATATAAATCCAAGATTCTTCGTTGGAAGAACCCGTGTATGGAGAATTCTTTTTAGAAAGAATCACATTAGATTTCGAAAATTCAGTTGATGTTAGACGTTTAAATTCTGTGTGAAAACGTGTGCGGTATCAAATTAAATATTCAAGGAGATATGTAATCCTTACAAATCGTTTTTATTTGAATCGTTTTGTCGCAGAATCACATTTTCTCTTCAATAACATATGTCTTTCGAGTGAGAGTCTCCGATTGACAGGCAACCCGCAAGACTCGCAGACTTTTTATCGAATTTACTGCACGACGCATTCCCGACATTGACAGAGTGAATATTTTGAAAGGAATCTTCCTTAAATCTGGATCGGGGCTAACGAAATTCCCACACCCGAAACAGCTTATACTCCCCTCGGGGACTTTCACCTACAAACAGCGAAAAAAACTTGCTCGATTGACTCGGGTGGGTACGGGGAGGGTAATTTACCCGCCAGAAAACTTTTTTGCCTGACGCACAGATAGAACACGTGTAAATGAGTTGGTTTGCTAATCTTGTTAGTTTGTTGTTGGGGTGTATTTTTATTATTTTTTTTAGGCAGACAATTGACATCATTTTAACACAATAATACACCAGTGAAATTGCATTTTTTTTAACTATGCACGGGTATAATAAGCCTCGTTGTCTTGATTGCAACCAAAAGTAACACAACAAAAAATCAATCAAATGTATACGTATACAAAATTTCTATTCGTAGGTTCAAGTCCTTGATCTTGTAATGGTATATAGTCATACGCCATAAAGCTTTACTACATGGTTACGGCGATTTTTACATCGCATTTGTGTATATACAATATTTGTCTACATCTATTTATTCCGTTATTATAAAATACAGTTTGATTTAACTTTTATTGCACAAAAAAGACTTGATTTGGTTTTCACAAATACAACAAAAAACAATAAAATGTTTAATTAAAAATATGTATATATTCATGAGTCGTAATAAGTGTTCTTCAATGTAGTAAAATAATAAAAAAATACAGTTAAATTATATTAATATAATAACTTTCTGTCACAATTTTAAGTACAGATATTATATTAGTTTTGGAAGCGAAACAATTGTGTATATCTTTTCGGTGTGGTTTTCTTGTTAAAGAATAACTAACTGTTGCACTTAACTTTTGAAAGCAATGCATTACATTAGCAGCCCCTTTACAAATTACCAGCAATCTTGTTCGGGAAAGAGAGAATCTGAGAGTTCACAGAAAGCTATTTATTGAAACCTCTTGTTCGACGGAGAACAAATAATGAGAAAAAAGATTACTCGAGAAACTCTTTTGCCTTATCAATGGAGTGGAACTCGAAGAGCTTTTTTCATCATTAACTTAATCAAGATAATTCTTAAGACAAAATTTATAATGATTGAATAAAAAATTTATAGAACGAAATGATCAACATGATAATTCAATTACGGTTTATAAATATAAGAACAACTTCATACATTTGAAAAGCAATCATGATGTTTATAAATGACTTTTTTGTGATGTGATTCATTAAAGTTTACGTCGATAGATTGAGTTTTTGAGGCTTTTCAATTACTTTAAATTTTTGCGCTCGGAGTCCAAAAGGGTTAATGAAATATGAAATAATTGTAGAATGATGAGGAAAATTGTTATGTGGAATACAAAAAAATATGGAATCTTACTCACGTTTATTACAGTAATGTTTACGATATTTCAACATGACAGTGCTTAATTGTAATCGATTAAGCACAAAAAAGTGTACATAGTCGTAGAAGTATTCATTACTCGACAAATCAAAAGTATACACAGATTAATAAGTTTATTCAAAAAAATATTTGAACGTAACGAAAAATGCAAAATATAATTAACATTTTCACGAGTGAATACTTTTGATTTCGCATAAAATCATATGGGCCCATTAGAGATGAAGTGAACCAAGTGGTATTTTATAAAAAAATAATTTAGATGCGTTGTAATATTTTGCACGTATTAAAGTATCGTAAAAGTGAAATAACCTCAGTTAATACACAATAGTGTTACATCCGTAAAATAAAAATATACAATACACCAAAACACTGACTAAAGACGTGATTGTACTTAAAAGTACGAGAAAACAATTGTAGCATTTTTCCAGTTCGCTCACTTTACCTCTCAAGGGCTCATATAATTTTCTTATTTGATTTTAATCTTTAATGAAAATATCTGAGTTGTCTTTGAAATATCGAACGATTACTTCCAGTAACTATAATTAATTTAATGATTTAGATATCGACTGTGGAAAGGAAAAAGGACGTAGCCCACACATAGCAAATTTTACAGGAGGCACAAAAAACGTGTTTTGATGATTTTGGGCCATATGCAAATTATGAACCTTGAAGTGCACAACCTTGAAGTGCACGGTAACTTCTAAGCTGGTCTTTAATTGACATAATAATCTAATATTAATTATAGAAAGTGTCTAGGAAAAACCTTTTTACAGTCTTTTTTCTTGGTTTCAATTTTCACAATCTCATCTTTTTTCAAACTTAAAAGCTACATTTAGATACCAATTCGGCATTTGCAGCTTTCATCCTTTTGATGGAACGTGTATTAAGTTTGATACACTGTGAAAAAAAAACTGTGGGTAACGTCCGTTTTCCTTTCCAAAGTCGATATTCATTGAAATGATTGAGGAGTATTATTATAAAAAATAAAACATAGCAAAAAGATATTTGAAAGAAAAAATCTTATTCTTTACATTTGCATTTCAAACATATTCTATGTAATGAAAAGTAAATTTTACAATGCCCCGTATACCTTACGCGAGAAAGTTACCAATTCCCTTGCATTGCAGAAAGCCACGCTTTTATGGCCTACCACCTCAGCGATATGTTTTCCCTTGTGGTGATGCAAGGAAACCTATGCTACAAGGATATAAATAGTAAATCCACTTCCGATAAAGCGACCGTAAATGTTTGACGATTATTAAGGTTTTTTTCTTCTTCAAAGAAATCAATTTACCGTTTTGACGTCGCATTGTTTCAGCCGTGTTCACTACAGTGCTGATTTTTTTCTTTTTATTCTTGAACTGGAAAACAGAAAGCGTATTAAAAACTAATTGATTTTTCCTTTACGGAACTTTGAATTCCTACAATTTAACAAAAGTAGAATATTGGTATATTTTATATAAGTCCTTTCAAAGTAAAAAAAAATCCTTTATACTGTTTGTTTTTTTTTTTAAAATTACAAGCCTTAAGAAATTGAATGGGGTATAAAAGGGGTGGAGAAAATTTGAATATCAAGCAAACAATATGATTTGTATCTTTGCTCTATAGAATTTAAGTAAATACATGTTTACAATCTTCTATCAATTTTCCGACAAATTTGACGGAATTGATCAAATTGACGGATTTATTCTTGATAGAATGATATTTTATGGACGCAATTTTACATCTTTTGATTATTATTCTTATTTAATATACACTACTTAAATAAAAGTAATATTTTATATTACATGAAAAAAATACAAAAAAAATACAATGATCTTTTAAGAAAATACCGTAGTTGCGCTTCCAAAATCCGCTATGTCATATTTTTACGAAATCGAATTGTTGTATTAAAAAAATTATGATAATTCACCCCACCAGCACATAATAAAAACGATTATGATACAGGACGTTCTAGAATTGTTTTACTAGTATGTCGATTTTGTCGAAGACAGACATTGTAATTCGTACTGTATTTTAATACGTTTTAAAACTATAGTAATATTTTGAAAAATACACAATGAATTTTGAAAGTGCAACGACGATATATAATAGTAATCATTAACTACTCATAAAATGAAATTAAATAAAAAAAAATATTCATAGTAAGTTTTTGGCGATTTTTTTATTATTAAAAACTAGCCGGTTCCCGCCAAGCGTTGCAATGCCACTCAAAGAAAGAAAGTGTTTGTGTTTTAATTGTGTTTATTGAAGTGCATGTTTTTCTTTTTCTGCCTGTTTGATGTTTGATGTTTGGTGCCGATTGTCCATGTTACGACAAACGCGCTACCTATTGTAAGTAAGTTGTACTACCTTTGCGCAAGTGCAAGCATACGTTGTCAAAATAAATTGTATAGCAGACATAATAACATTGATTTTTATATATAAGACCTATTTAGCTAATATTACTATGCCTATAAAGTTTGTCAAAGTTTTATTGTAATCGGATGAGTGGTGTGGCAACGCATAAAGTACGAACAAACAAACATTAATTTTTTTATATTATATGATATATTTTACGAAACACTTAAACAATAGGATTCAGTGCAATTCAATGCGTGTTGGGTTGGGTGTGTTTTGAGTTTTTTTTAAATAACTATTTTACTTTGTTATATTATATATTTTCATATTATAAAGAAATAATTTAAAAAAACCTTTTTAATTGGTACAAAAAAACAAATGAATATATAAAAGCATTTTTCGAGGCATTTTTAGTATTTGTATTCTATATATTTCAATCTGGAAGATAAATAACATCTGGACGATGAATAAAATTCAAGGTAACCTCCCACATGGGATTCATCGATGCAAATACAAAAAGACGCAGGGATCTTTAGAGAGCTGTAAGGCAAGGCGAAAAAAAACAACTTATCTATGTAAACCGACGTAAATATTTTTGAGATATTCCAGAATATTTTTGTGATGCAAATAACATTTGAATGCATAAGAAAACAACCGTAATGTTTTACATAAAATAAACTCAAGACACTAAAAAGATATTCATAAATTTGCCGGATTTCTTACAAAATATGATCAAACCAAGAAACGAATGTGTAAAGAAGCATTTATGTCGCAGTAAAACTTTCAATCTTTTAAACATTTCCCCCACGGTAAAAACCCAGGATGTACATTTTTCAAAAACATTTTTCGCACTCGGTTCCTTAGAGCCGGCAACATATCGGAAGTGTTTATAGCACAGCAGGGGAAGTGTTAAACGATCAAATGTATACATTAACTAACAGCAGTGCTTTTTTTATGAAAAAAAGGTGGGGAACTCACTTCTTGTAAAGTTTTTTTTCTAACCCATGTCCATTCCCAATGTTAAGAATATGGTTTCCTAACGGATGTATATCACCAGAAGCTATTTTTTACGAGAACCGTTTGTTACTCAGTTGTTGATTTTGATGTTTTATGTAGTGTTTTCTCATTTTATTTGTCAAGTGTATGGCAAATCGGCGTAAGCTGTAATGCCATGTACTGTACTTTTGATTTCTAAACAATAAATAAATACATCTCTTCTAAGTCAGTCTAGCTGAGTAAATATAGTTCTGATGAAGGCATACGCCGAAATAGCTATCAACTATTTTTCTATCTGTGTAGAATTAAATACGTTCTTTTTTTTTACCTTATGATCAAGTAACAATAATATCAACGATACACGCAATAGACAAGAGCGCTAAAAAGATATTCATAAATTTGGCAGATTTCTTGCAAAATATGATCAAGCGAGGAAACATATGCTGCAAGGTAAAGTTTTGACGACTGTTTGGAAAGTTTGGTGAGTTTTCGTAAATTCAGAGGTTAAGTGTTTATGTCACATACAAGCAATATTATATATGATTCATATTTATTCTAGCATGCTCTAGATACACCCATTTTTTTAAGCGGTTCCAGAAACTGAAAAAACTTAATTTTCATATAATTTGATTGATTGCTTACAAAAATCAAAATGTACGAACAACTAAAATTTGATAAAATGCTGTTTTCCCTATATTCCTGATCTGAGTCGATTATTACATTTGTTTTTTTTTTTTTTTGACGATCTGACGATTAATTATTTTTCTTTATAACAACGGACGGACTTTTAGGGTTCATTTATTTAGTAGATTTAATACATATTCAGATTTCTGTGTTTGGATACAATTTATGGCCGAAATGTGCTATTTTACGAATTCAATAAATAAATTTTCACAAGATTCTTAACAAAGTCATCAATCCAAGATTTTGCGAATTATCACTGATTCTTCTATAAAAAAGAATTTGAAAGTTAAAATCGCCTAACAACGAGTAAGTCGCGTTAAAATGAAGTGCATGGATTGGCGTTAGCTGAAATGTCATATGTAATACTATCAGTCTCTTCGTATGCGATTTTCTTAATGCGGGCTTAAAATTATGCGTTTTTATAAAATGCAATTTTTTTACAACAAAAAAACTCACAATAAATAGTTATTTCAAACAATCAAATATCTTAAATATTATTTCAATCATTAAACAGTATTTATATTTACATACGCCTTTTAAAACCTACAATTTATAATAGAAACACTATGTTTTCATTATATCTTTAAGCATCAACATATTATAACAAAACAGAGAACACCAAATGGTAAAGCAGTATACATTTTAATTAAGCAGTGATGATATATCGGTTGAAATGATAATGTTTTACATTCTACCTTAATGGGATAATGCGACCGTGACACGTGTTCGTCGACTCATTCAAACTATGGGAATGACAAAAGCAACGCACAGCATGCTGCCACGGGTCCAGCATGCACAGACGAGTCGAGTCGGGAAAATCGCGCACGGCGATCGCGGAAAATGCTCACAATTCAGTGGATTCAATTAGTTTTAATCCCTACGAAGCCGATGTGAACCGCTTTAAGGGTTGCGGGGAACCCCAACGAGTTGGAACTCGTCAATATACAAAGGAACGTGGAGTAGGGGATGAAATTTGTATTTGATTCTAACAAACAAAACAATATTATAATGCAATTTCAAGATTATTTTATACACATTAGATACACTTATTAACCTTTTCAGTACAGCGATGTTTTAAGCTAAGTAACATTCACTCACATACCGCATGTTTTTAATAATATTTACTAATATTCAATAATATTTAATAATATTTACGGTACTGAAGCGGTTAATATATATTTTATATTAAAGTAAGCTTTAATAATCCAATATTTCGTAAAAAAAACACAATGATAATATCAACAGACATGAGCATTCTTTCAGATAGATTCTCGTAAAGCTAAACTAGAAAAAAAATTATTGAGTCATTCATAATTATGAAAATTAATACAATAATGTTTTTTCTACAAAAAAAGAAAAACGGTTAGCATTAATTAATTGTCTGTAACAGTGAAGGGGAACATGCGGCCATTTGACTTGATCAAAAAATTATAACCGCAACCGTATAGAAAAAGAGCGTAATCAACTTATTATATGTTAAACAGTTGAAAAAAAGGGGGAACGGTGTCAACGTTTTCTTTACTGAGGCCTTATGTTGAATCAGATAAATGAATGTGGCCTTTTGAAATGAAAAGGTTCCCCACCCCTGGTCTATAAGCTGTGTTTTTGCGTTAGTATAAAATAATAAAGTATAAATATCCATAGCACGGAAACAATACAATTTTTTTTTAAATTATTTATAAATAGTAATAAATAAATACCCACGACATCGTTGATATTTTTTAGGAAATCATCAACGATATGGTAGATTGATTTTTGTTTAAATAAGATAGCAAAACGAATTTAAGTTGCAACAATGAGCAAAATCGGTCCTGACCTTTTAAATAAAGAGGAATAAAGTACAAAAGAATATTGTGTGTTTTATTCATATAATGCCTTTCCACCAAGTATTGACAGTGAACACTATAAAAGTGAATTTAAGTCGATTGTATAAATCAATAGTAAACCGAAATTATTCAGAAAAAAACGGAATTTCTAGCAAAAATTTGTTAAATTCATTTTTTCTAAGTAATTATACAATTACGATGCAAACAAAATGTACAGTTTGACAAAAAAAACCTTTGCGCTTTTCAATTATGTAAAGTCAATGTAATTTTAAGCGAATACAATATTTGGCTGTAAAAAGTAACTATTAGTTATTGATAATCAAATACCACGACTTAATATGTGAATATTATTGTTTTTAACTTGTGTTAAAACTGGATTAAGAATCGTAAATATGGTATTATAAGTTTTCGCATTTTAGTAAAAATAAGTAAATACTCAATACAAAGTATTGATATATTTATGTATTTTAATGATACCGTGTTGTGGTGTGGCTAATTGCCGTACCCCCTGTGTCTAAATCTACATCCAAATCCTATCCGATTGTCAAACGGAACCTAGTCACATTAATAAAATTTTATTCAAAGTGCGACCTTTTATTTAAATACTGGTGGTTAAATATAGGTGGACCCGAAAGTATTCGCGTATTTTTGAGACCATATGTTTACCTCAGTTCGTGTCTGGACACGGTGACGGCAACATCTGTGTAAGTTTTTTTTTTTTGTAGAACTATGGTTTAACATTATTTTCGTGCATAAATTTTTTTTTATTGTTAAGGGTAAGATGTCCAGACCCGAAACTAGCGAAGTTCACATCCGGCATTGTATGCTGGTTTTTTTTGATTTGGGTTGGAATGCCACAAAAACTACTAAAACGCTCAAAGATCTTTATGGTGAAGTGGTTACAGCTCGCAGATGTCAATATTGGTTTCAAAAATTTAAATCGGGCAACAGAAGTTTAATTGACGAGCCGAGATGCGGAAGGCCTTCAAATTTTGACAATGAGGCGCTGAAATCTCTAATCGAGTCGGATCCACGACAAACAATCGAGGAATTGTCGCTGAGACTCAGATCCCCATGGACCACTGTACAAACACATTTAAAACTCATCGGTAAAACGAATAGGATGGGTGTATGGGTACCGCACGCCTTGACCGAAGCCAACAAGAACGAGCGACGCAACACGTGCCTCTCCTTGCTTACAAGACAAAAAAATAGTCCCTTCTTGAATAGCGTTGTAACTGGTGACGAGAAATGGGTCGTTTACGATAATAAACGACGCAAAAAACAATGGCTTTCTCGGAAAGAAACCCCAGTTCCGACGCCTAAGCCGGGATTGACCATAAAAAAGGTCCTTTTATGCATATGGTGGGATATGAGGGGGATAATTCATTACGAATTACGAAAGGGATCGAAGATTTGCCAAAACGATGGGAAGATGTGTTGAATATTGATGGAGCTTATGTTTTATAATTTACTTGTAAATTTTTTGAAATAAATAAAATTGAAGTTGAAATTGAATTGAATACGCGAATACTTTCGGGTCCACCTAATATATATTTGCTTTCCTGTAAGCCTTTTTGGGAATGAATTTTATACTTTGATACAAATTCAACTCAAATTACCATTAATGGTTTAGTGAATGAATGCTTTTATTTTTTCTGTTAAACGATTGTATTGTGGTATTGTGACTGGAAACAAAATTCTTCTAAATATAATTCTTATTTCTCCGGTTTATTTTTTAATATTATAATCAATTTATTTTTTATTTTATTTGTAATCCATGTCCGCTTCCAATGGCATATGACATATGGCCTCCTACTGTATGTATCCCAACAGGAAGTTTTCCTACGAGAACTGCTTGTTACTCAGTTGTCCAACCTCTCTTTTTAAAAGAGAGTATGGGGATAGAAGGTTAAGGCTAGAACAGGACTAGTCGTTAGTTAATCGCTCTCGCTATGCCCAGATATTAAAGGATCGCTAAGGGTTGGTGGGATTTTTTAGTTATCACAAAAACCCATGCAGCGATTGGCTGCCAATACGTTAATAAGAGGCTCGCAGTATTCCGGAGAAGGAGAGAATTTTTTAACACTCAAAAGCAATCATATGCAAAATTTGAATAAGCAATCGATTGCCACTTAACACACTTATAATATGTAACAATATGAAATTTACCATAAACTTATCAATGTAAAAGGCTAAAAATGTACTACTGTGTATACTGAAGCTGTCGTAGATAATATATAAGTCAGAAATTGCAGTTATATACTAATTTGATCTGAGAATATTATGTTCTCTTAGATTAACAAGGGGCTCGAGGAGGCTCCGAGCCTCCTCCAGCCAACCCCTGAACCCATGCCTTCGAACAGAAATCAATCGAAAAAATGCTATTCGTAGTGAGACTCGAACCCGTGAGATCTGACAATCAATTCAAAACACTTACTATAAATGTTGTATGTTGTCATAATTGTACATTACATAACTAATACTCGTATACCTTCATTTTATACGGAAATGTATCATTATTATATAATTCCGTATATATAATATATATACGGAAAACACAAACATTATGAATCTCTTCAGCCCCTATACAGTGGAATTTAATTTGTGGTGATGTGTCATTTTTCCATACTTTGCCATGGTAATAGTATATCCTTCTACTACGACAAACATTGTTTTGTACATCATAAAACCTTTTTCCTAAATGAATATGGAATAATTCTGCTTACTAACGCTAATATAATATAATATATAGAGGCTGATATAATTCTATACTTCTCCTTGATTTTGTTAATTGAAGCAGTGGTGTGCTGCAAACATGATAGCAAAGGGGTCGCTTAATTTTAGAGTTATTAGCGGTGTTACGGGAAAGGAGCAGATGTTGTTGTCACTTTTAAAACTATTGAAAAAAATGCTGTTCGTGCTGGGACTCAAACACGTGAGATCTGTCACGGAAGTTAACGTCGTCGATTTCGGTTCAAAATCATCGGTGTTTGTAATTTCTAAATATTCTTTCCCACCTTTATTATCTTTAAATAAGGGTAGTGGCGTAGTAAGGGCGATTAGTTAATCAGTTTTACTGTCGTAGCCATATAATTTCTTCCCCACTACTCTCTTAGAAACACTTCCAAAAAAAGGTCTGTTGAGATACTTTCATTAAGAGGCTAAACACATTGGGAGCGGATATGTTATTACAAAGTAACCCAATACATATATTAAAATTATATAAAACAAAATATACCGTAAAATAATAAATATCAATAGCTGAAAATATATACTTACCTACTTAAGGTTGCAAGTGTAAAGAGGACTAATATTTTTGCTCTAACTCCATGTTTCATACGTTATTCTTGAAGTGTCGTATATAATAAACATATTTAAGTCAGAAGTTCTTTTTAGAAAAAAAAATGGCGTAAGAATATTGTTTATTATTTAACAAAGGGCTCGTCAAATTCAGCAAGTGGTCGATCGAGCCTCTCCGAGTCTCTTCTTGCCCACCCCTGAATTGAAGCTTTCACTCGTGTCATTTTCTGTTATATACATATTATTTTGCCAGTCACAAATTTATACCTAAAATAATGACAAAACTATGAGTTTACAATGTTTTTCAAAAAAAAATTTGCACTGGTTTCGATCAACTTGTGGAGATTTTCGACTGAAATCAAATTAATTTAAATGTTCATACATATTATGATACTGACAACATTGAAGTCTACGGGGCGACAATTCCAGCGTAGTCCAATTAATAAATACTAGCTGTAAGCCCGTTGCCCAGCAACGTGAGATTTTTGTTGCATAGTATTAATTTTAATTTTATTTTATGTTATTTTATTTTATGGTATTTTATTTTATTTTATTTTATTTTATTTTATTTTATTTTATTTTATTTTATTTTATTTTATTTCATTTAATTTTTAATTATTTTATTTTATTTTTATAGTTAGCAGAAATTTCGTAAATTATTTAATTTTTGGAATAATGTTTATGTTTGCTAACAACCATTTTTCGTAGTAGCAGAAATTTCGTAAAATATTTAATTTTTGGAGTAATGTTTAAGTTTGCTAACAACCATTTTTCGTAGAAGCATAAATTTCGTAAAATATTCAATTTTTGGAATAATGTTTAAGTTTGCTAACAACCATTTTTCGTAGTAGCAGAAATTTCGTGAATTATTGAATTTTTGGAATAAAGTTTAAGTTTGCTAACAACCATTTTTCGTAGGAGCAGAAATTTAGTAAATTATTTTATATTTGGAATATTTGGGG
Source organism: Himalopsyche tibetana (assembly GCA_030503985.1). Lineage (NCBI taxonomy): Eukaryota > Metazoa > Arthropoda > Insecta > Trichoptera > Rhyacophilidae > Himalopsyche > Himalopsyche tibetana. Next base: position 25,862,663 of record JAPJYX010000019.1, on the reverse strand, counting down.
AGGGGAAATCGAGGACATCTTACAAACACCCACTCAGACAAACAAACGGACATTATCGGCTATTAATATATAGATTGATAGAATTCTTGGATACGTCCACTTTACACAGGAACATGAATGGATATCAAAGAAGGTTACTTTATATTGCATACTGCTATTAGCCACACATTTGATAGGCGTCAGTGTTACTGGAAGTCAGTCAAAACATACTTCAAGCTTTTAAACTAATAATTTTTGTGATATAATCATTCAAATATTGGTTGTGCGTTATAACAATAAAATTATCTATTACAATAGTAACATTAATCATATAACGCGACGAAGTTTCTGAAAAAAGCTTAATAGTGTATTTACAGCTTTATTTTGTTTTAAATACAACTTGAAGTGATCGGAAAAGCACCTGTTCCAGTTCACAAGTAATGTGGGGTGGTAGAGGTGTTTTGGCAAGGTTTAACACCCCTTTCTGTGTGTGCGTTCAATGCTAGACCTCTCAACCAATAATATACAACAATAACAAAAATTCGTCAATCGAAACAATCAAACTGCAAAATAAACTATAAAATAAATCTTAGTTTGTTTATGATATATTATATTTGGATATTGCATTTAAAAACGGCTGTTTACGAGGTATACCCATTCACTTGTTTAGTTTTCTTGATTAAATTGGGCAATGCTTAGCAGTAAATATTTAAAAAACAATATTATATAAATTTGACCCACGACACATAGTAATTTTATGCAGATACGGATGAAAAAAATAATTGATTAAAAATAATAGTTTAATAAAATTTGTTTAAACAAAATAAATCTACATATTTCTGTTCGAAGGCAAAGGTTTTTCTGATATCTAAAAATGTCATCCAGTTCTAAACTGACGAGCGTATTGAGAGCGATTAGCTAACCACTAGTTCTAACCTTGAGTAACCTTATTTTCACCATACCAGTTTGTAAAAATTAAGCATCTTTTATTATAGGCAATTATTATTAATACTGATTCAAAGGCAGGCAATTGTCGCGATTGTTCCTAAAAATCACCCTTTTTCGGCAGTTACACTAGTGGTGCGAAATAGTTTAACAAGCAGGTGTTTTAAACATCACAACTCACGAGTGTTTAGTAACACATTCTAATCGCTTAGCATTTGACCGATGATAGTGAAGTGCACACAAACATCCATTATGTGTTTTGTGGTGCAATCACAGCGAATGGACAGAAATTATTCACCCAGTTGGGAAGCGGCAGCAGTATGTGCTAGAAAACCGGAAGTTTTGCGAGATATTTCAAACAGAGCGGAGCAAAAAGTTTGCACCCGCTCTTCCGTGATACCGAGGCTCGGCTGGCATTCTACGACAAAACTTTTCATTTAACGCTTTCAGGCTACGGAAAATTACACATTGTATAGGAAAGATTATGCACTCGTTTATAATATTTCTATTTTTATTTCCTTGTCCATAGTTTTGTATCTAATACAAGAGAAACCAAACTTAATTCTAACAAACATTATTATAAAACTAATAAATAAAAATAAATGTTTATTTGTTCGTATTTTCTGCGTTGCCACACCGCTCATCTTATTGCAAAAAAACTTTTTGCTTGCACTTTCGGGAAGGCTATAGGCATAGTAAAGTTAGCTTACAGTAAGTCTTATATATAAAAATCAATATTTGTATGTCTGCCATACATTTCCTATTGACTACGTATGCTTGCACTTACGCGAAGGTTATAACACAATTAACCTCAAACTTCAAACAGACAGAAAAAAAGCATGCACTTCAACAAACACAAACACTTTTTTTCTTTGAGTGGCATTGCAACGCTTGCCGGGAATCGGCTAGTAACCTATTGTAAGCTTAGAATATGATGATGTTGAAACGTAAAATCAATGTCACATAAATGTATCAAAAAAATATTTGGCTCTAATCCATTTTAATATTTACGAATTGGTATCGGTTTTCTTTATAAGTTCAGTAATCCCTATAAAAGTGATGAGTCATGAATATAAAACCGCTGGATAAAGTATAAGCATTTATTTTACGATTCTGGTACTTTTGCATAAAACTCTAACACTTATATTATACTGTCATAACATACGGTTTTACAACGTTTAATGAAGAAGCTCGTTCAGAGGAATGTAACCAAATAATCGTGACAAGGCAATAAGCTAAAATAGGATAATCAAGTTTTGTAAGATTAAATGACATTATATATTGTTTTTACTGTTGGTATTGTTAATTTGAGACCTGGAAGTGTTATTTGTAGATATTTGATAAGAATTGTTTTCCAGTTATACGTATATGCTTACCAATATATATTTACATGTATAATACTAACCTACAATTCACCTTGGAGGAAATTAAATGTTTTGAGTCGATTGTCTAATTCACTTCGTAATTAACATATGATTTGTATCACTGTTCATCTAAAAAAAATGATTCGACGATCAATTATAATTCGATTATCCGTGAGTCGTTAGATTCTTCATTCTGCTTGAAAAAAAAATGTTCCCGAATCTAACCATTCTGACTTAATATTCACAGAGCAGATTTTTAGATTGAGGAAACAAATGATCAGTCAACAGAATCGTGACGTTTTTTTATTAAGGTAATCTTGTCACCGTAATCTCTTGATAGCTTTAAAAAGTCATTTATCTTGTTAATGTTGAATATGTGATATCTTTGTCAATTTCTACATTAGTCACTCAAAGACGCTAAAAATAATAAATTTATGAAATGTTTTAAATTGTTATAATAATATTGACTGTGGAAAGGAAAAAGGACGTAGCCCACAGTTGTTTCAAAGCAGATTTTTCGATATTCACAATGTATCAAACTTGATACACGTTATATCAAAAGGATGTAAGCTGCAGATGCCGAATTAGAATCTAAATTTTGATTTTAAGTTTGAAAAAAGATGACCTTGTGAAAATTGAAACCAAGAAAAAAGACTGAGAAAAAGGTTTTTCCTAATAATTTTTTTAAATTAATATTAAATTATGTCAATTTAACATCAGTTTAGAAGTCTCCGTGCACTCCAAGGTTGTGTATATTTCATAATTTTCATACGGCCAAAAATTATCAAAACACGTTTTTTGTGCCTCCTTTAAAGTTTGCTATGTGTGGGTTAGATTTTTTTGCCTTTCCACAGTCGATATGTATATATAATACATATACAAAGATTGTTTTTAAATTTTATTGTAAAAATTCTTTTGGTTAATGATACTGAAAATTTTTGCTAAAATTATTGGTGAGATAATAAAAAAAATATATCCAATCTGTTGACTTAATTTCTATTTCGGAGAAGACATTTCAACAAAAATTATGACTATCTGTAACAGCATTATCAAAAACACGATTACTTTAAATATAGTACCTAATCCGTGACTTCAGAGGGGTGAATTATAAAAAAAGGCGTCCCAAATGGTTGTTTCATTGTACAGGCTATTAACAAGAGTACATTTCGAAGTTTGTAATCCCTGCTTTATAATAAAAATTAAAAAGCTCGCGAGCCGTCGCCGCGGAGTACTTAAATCTCTGCTTTTCGTAAAACCTCCGTATTTAAATAATTTTACCGCGGTAATCACTGTCAAAAGAGCTTTCGCTTTTACTCTTTTTTGCGAGAAATATCAAAGCAAACCATAACATTGTACTGGAGCTCGGTGGCTGGCCTCGTTTGGAAAAGTGCACCTGCGGGATATTGCACGTAGATAAATTGGTAAGTAAATTAATTTGTCCAATGCCTACGACGAAAAATAGTATATTATAAAGTTTTCATATTAAAAATAGGACCGAGCTGAAACTTTTCGTTCTGCTATACAAAAAAGCTCTTTTAAATTATACATGTACACGTAATATTTTTTGAAATATGATTAAACTATCATGTTACGTAAATGAAAAAAAAATCGGCTCTCATTCGTTTATTTGTACGTTATAAATATTTAAATTACCCTTAATCATACAATTTATTTTGATTAGTTAATCTGTACACACATTGACTTGTGCATACTTTTAACGTAAAATATATTATTGCTATTACTACTAACATTATCTTTATTGCTAAGTAAATCATGTATCTTATAATTTTGTCAGTAAAATTGAATAACCGGAGCTATATTTTTTTTTATTACGGCTTAAAAAAACAACTCTGAAACGGTGTTAAGCGGTGAAGAAAAAAATCATTTATATTAATAAAATTTATTCTGATATAACAATTTGTATTTACTTACTGTAATCAAACAAAAACCAATTAGTGCGAAAAGGAAATAAAGATGAATTAAGAATACCCAATTTTATAATATTTATTCATTCTACGCCTCAAATTTAAATATATACCGTGGAATTCAAAAAAAAATTCACGGCCTTCATTAACTTTAAATTTATTATTGAACACGTTTCTATTACGATATCAAATTTATTGTTATTGTTCGTAAAACAAATAAATGAATTTTAATGACAAATATTCAGATTTTCAAATAAAATATTTTAAAGAAAAATGCAAGCATTAGATTTATTATTTATTTTCAGTTACTTATATAGCTTATTAGGGTACTCAAATTTGTACTCACAACCACCCGCTACGTCTCCACACTCTTCTTGCAAATAACAGGATTATGTATAAATATAATATAATATTTTTTGAGGCCCCCAAGGTTTGGAGGCCACAAGCGAGCGCCTCTTGCGCTTATGGGTAATCCACCGCTGTTTACAATACGTACGTTATTTAATTAAAAATATACAGTTAAAAAAAAGCGTCACTGTTTCGTCCAAAATTTAATAATCGGCTTGTAGTACCAATCAACGAACAGACACCTTTAGAACTTTTCATCATTCCAAAAATATAATCCATGACACATTTATTTTTCGTTTTTATCCAACCACATACAGTGGAACCCCCAATTACACTACCCCGAATTACGCGCCGGCTTGAAATATTCGCATTCCATTGCCGTTACTAAGAGACGGTCGTCGGTGCTTCGCATACAGTTTTTTTTGTAAAACTAAGGGAAATCTTAGTTTTGCGTTTTCCGCGGAAAAAAATCAAATCCCTTATTTTGTATGACATTCACACCCCCAATTACACGGTCCCGAATATAGTGTAAATGGGAGTTTTACTGTATTAGTAAATAAGGTATACGCCAAATTTTTCAAATGTGTGGTCACTTCTGTGGAAGATTAAACGTTTTAATACATTTAGGTGTTTAATTTGATGCTATTTTGATGTCTTATGACGAGACACTTAATAGGTTAACATCCCACAGTCATATAACAACAGATCCCACATTCCCCTGAGACACATCCCAAGATATTACTTACTAAGCAATGTATGGACTAGTATGTTTTATTTACAGACACTAACAAAACAGTGTAAGTATGTATTAGCAAACGTATTGCGACTAGATACTGGATCGTCTGTGTTTAGACAACCGGGAATCCGGGATTTTTGCCGTTCCGAGACTTGAGACCTGCTAAAATACAATTAATACAATTGAAATAGTTTTGTAACTATTTTAGTCTTTGTTTGTTATTTTATGTGTATATACAACGATGCTGGGAGCCATTTTGTTTACAAAGACAATACAATTATTTATGCATTCGAAATAACCAGAAAACATAATCAATGAGAAGAATAATTCGACTTATTTCACGAGAAATATAATTGATAAATTAAAAATAAAGGCGAAGTACTATGAAGGTTTTATTCATTAGTTGGAAATATCTATATCGATTGGTAAAATAAAAATATTATTGTTTGACTTTAAATTATTACAAATATGTGTCTCGATTTTCAGATTATAAAAATATCCGGAACATAAGCATTCTTAATAATAGATGTTTTTCCCATATCACTGTGATAACAAAACGTATTGTAAATAAACCGAATAAAAACCTTTTTTCAATTTTCTCTTTATCAAGATTTTTTATATTTGCTTACTTTTATATTTAGAGGAAACATCATATATTTTGTTATCCTGTCGGTTCAATACAAAATATAATCCCGGACTCAAATACAATTATAGTTTTCTGTTAGAATTCTGAAATAAAATTACCGATATTGTGGCCAACTGTCTTTTTACGATACATTCACAAAATCGTATCGTGCTTTCAATCCGATATTCAAGTTGAACTTTCAAACGACGCTCAACTTAAAATCTTTCAATTGAAATGGCAACAGGTTTCTTTGATTCTATTAAGGGGGTATTCTAGTGTAGAGGCACGAATTTTAAGTGTTTTTTCGAGCTCTGTAAAAAATAAACAAATAATTTTTTTAGTGTCGATATTTTACCATTCGTTTATTTATATTTTAAAAATATATAAAAAAATTAATTGATTCAAAACTCGAAAAGTTATCGGCAGGTAAAGGGAGGGGTCCAAAAAAAAGATGGTGTCCTCACGTACACGATTCCTACATTTCTGGTCATTTGAAAAAAAAAAATTAACGGATTCTTAATGAATAAAAATGTCGCTAGAGCCCCTACTTCGAAAAAGTAAAAAAAAAATTTTTTTCAGAAAATGGCAGCCGTTTGAAAAAAAGGAATTTTTACGTTTACGAACAGTTTCAAATTTTTTAAAAATAGTAAAAATTAAAATTTTGACTTAAATCTGCTACGGGCTCTAGAAAAATGTATATAAAAGGTTCACAAAAAAATTCAAATAAATCGGTTTGGTAGAACTTGAGATATTATGTACGTCAGCTTGAAAAACGTATTTTCGAGAAAAACACGTTTAAGTTTTGAGTTTCGATCTGTTCCGGTCGAACCAGCTTAGTTGCTGCGTCAGCAAAATCGCTGTAACTCAGTAAATAGTTGAATTTTTGAAAAATCCTTTTGAGAACATACTCTCAAATGTCTAAACTTTAGAAAAATATAAAAAATATATTTAAAAAAAAAAAGAATCGACTTTTTCAAATTTCTACACTAGAATACCACCTTAAATAAACAATTACCGATTCATCGTTTTTTATGACCTCTAAAAAACGAAGAGAGTTTCTCAAAGCCAACGACGATCGGAGTTTCAATTTAACTTATTTTATTAACTATGTATTAAATATGCTTTATTAAGGTGATCAACCAAAAAGGTGGTTGTTCGATCGGCTTACCACTGTTTTTTGTTAAAGTGCCTGCAGTTAAAGTACACCAAATATGTGCTTTCTTCAGGATCGGAAATAATAAAAAAGGACGTGTTTTTTTCAGTGAACAATCAATCGGAGTGATTGACGAGCAACACAGTTTTTTTTCCCCTTAAAGAAACTTTATTACCGGACATCGTGAAAATCTTGGACTTTTCTACTATAAATGAAAGATAATTCGTCCACAAGACAGCGAAAAAATCAATTGTACTAAAGTCTGATGGTATTCAATTCTAACGGCCATTTTATGGGCATCGGTAGTTTAACTCTATTTTCTCCGTAAAACCGTTGTTTTATAGCAAGATAGTTACTGTGGAAAAACAGACGAGAAAGACGATCGGTCAATTAAAAAAAGCTACGAACGTAGTAAAGATTAGTTAACGAATAATACAATTACTAGCTTCCTTCTTTTCTGAAAATATTTGACAGGTTTCAGTTATCTTTCTTAATTGGTACGCTGTGGAATTTTCATATGCATCAAATTACTATGTGCTGTTACTCGAATGATTTCAAAGATTTCTGTAATGAAGATTTAAAAAAAACGAAAGAATTCCGTCACGTACTCAAAAATACGATGTTATATATATACGAAACACCCTTCAATATTTAATTAAATAAAATCGTCAATATTTTTTTCTCTGCGGTGGTATATGTAACTATAGATAAATATAATGTAAGGGAGAGATTAAATTAGTAGGTCTATACAGAAAATTTAAGCTTTTGGTCTACATATATATATATGTACATACATATTATGTTTAGAAAGGAATAAAATGACGAAAACATCAATAAAATATCTATAACATTGAACACAAATATAATTAAGAAAAAACACAATATTCCTATTTACTTTATTTCCACTTTATTTATAAAGGTCAGGACCAGTTTCGCTCATGGTGAGCATTGTCAACTTGCCGGTCCTGACCTGATAAATAAATAAAGTTTAAAGGAATATTGTGTTTTTTTCTTAATATAACGCCTTTCCACCTTGTATTGACAGTGAACACTCTAAAAGTGAACAGATATAATTAATTACTGTTTTCAATATGCATATTCACGGGTTTCTCAAATTACACGAATTTGAGTACATAGTATTACCACTGGCTGGCAACAATCGACAAATAGCGTACTTGATAAATAAATAATCGATATATTTTTTTTTTGTTTCAGTGCTCAGATGCAAACTCCCAAATCGTTCATCAAGGCGAACAGTAAAGCCGAACTCAACAACGGTGGACTGGTGCGTTCGGAAACCTTGCGTGGAGGCTCGTCCAGTGATGCAGCAGTTGATGAGGATTTCGGACCATTGTCCAATGTTAGATTTGCGGTATTTGCGCTGGGCAGCAGTGCCTACCCGAACTTCTGCGCATTCGGCAAGTACGTGGACAACTTACTTGGAGAACTTGGCGGAGAGAGAATGCTGAAAATGGAGAACGGAGACGAGATGTGTGGCCAGGATCAAATCTTCAGAAAGTGGGCTGCAGAAGTATTCCATGTAAGTGTGCAATGATTCTATACATTTTATTCTAAGTGTGTCCTTTATTAGCTTACTCTTTCATTCCTTATCATGTCTGAAAAGGCAAGATGAGTTACTAACTGACAATAAGTCTTTGAAAAAACAAGTACTGACACTTTCATAAATTGATTTTCAGTCGATGTATTGAGTTGTATTCGATGGTATGAATATATGTACTGTCTAGATCCCCTATCACCCATCTGATTCTAAATAAATTAACTAATAACTATTCTTGCTGCTATATGACCAGTCGAAAATCTTCTTAATCTATTCCCAAAAAAATGTTTCGATTGTTTACTTGCAGAGAAATTAACACACTGAAAACTAAATAAAATATAAAAATAATACCTTTCTGTAATATTCAAAAAATAAAAAAACTCTTTTGTACGTAATAATTTCACTTATTATTCATTTATTAAATCGGCGTACCGGCCCGAAATCATTTTATGCCAAATGGTACTTAAAAACTACTACTACTTTTTGAACAGATATATTTGAATGGTGGAAACACTGATTAATTAATATGTGTGATAAACACAAATATTCATCATCCAAGACTGATTTTTATTTATAATCGACAAGGCCGGCAAAGTAATACCGTATTAATGAAAGTTATGATTGTTTTTACGACACGTACATCCTCACATATTATATTCAATGGTGCTCGAGGATAACGTTATTTTTACCATAACTTACTTTAATCACAGCTTTTCAGTTTCAGACGAGATTTGTCGTAAAAGCTCTTGAAACGCCGACGTGTTTACGTCTTTATTTCGCCGTGTTAAATTTCATGACCCATCAAATAGCGTATGTAGTTTCGCACAGAGGACAATTTTCAAATTTGTGACAATATTAAAAAGAAAAATGTTTATAAAAGTGATGATAGAACGCATTTAGCATCGAAGGTTTCATAATATGAATATAAATAAAAAGATTAATATTTGTTTTTATTATAATAATAATACAACGATACTCACTATGTGTATGTCATGAAACTAATATAGCAAATTTTAACAACAACAAACAAGCTATTTTTCAATGAGAATTAACCGGTTGTGTGCCACGAGCATATAAATACGGTCTACATTTCCGTGAGCGCAGTGCCGGCCATAGAAAATATATATACGGTTCGTTTGACACCCACTAATACTAGACAAGGTTGAAAATTTTAATAATTCAAACATTTTATACACATAGCGACAACTCTTAGAATTACAGTGTTATACTTAACCTTTTAGCTACCGTAGAAAAAAGTACGTATATACCTAGCACGCCGGCTATAATTTGCAATTATTATTTTAATTTGATATTAATGAGATAACTCGTCTCTGGCTGGTTTTGATTTTTTTTTGGTACATGGTGGCGCAAATGACACAACGTGTATTTATTTGATAAATCTGTACGATATACTATTAGTATACTGCCAAAAAAAATATATTTATAAGGTTTTATTATTTCAAAGAAAATCGCGGCCCTAGGTGCACGACCGTCCTAATACCTACCGGCATACAATGGGTTAAACAAAGTCACACGATATCAACTCCTGGAAGAGATAAGACATCACAAAAACGGTTATCATAGATCTCAACTGTTAAATTGAATGTAATTAAACTACTATATTTTATCGTGTCTCATTCACGTCACAGTAAAACAACAATAAAAAGAGTATTCTGTTATATATAAGTTTTTACTTAAATAATATTTTCATTAATAATGTCGGCATTTATGACCTTCGGTATGAAACATACGGTATTATTGTAGCATTATATATATATATAACTTATTGCAAATGAATCGCTCAACCTCTGTTTTTAGCAAATGTAACAATACTAACGGTTCAATGACAAATTTGAGAAATTATACAAAATGTTGAGCTATTTGTTACCTCTAATTATTGCATGGTGTTCTCCAAAAATAATAAGTCTCTAGGGCTTAATTTCGAAATTGTAACAAAATAAATTTATAGATCTAAATATTTGTTATGTTGCACCCGGTAATATTTTGACTACGGCTTTTTTTTTTAGTCAAATATAAGGATATTTACTTATTTTTTAAATTGTTAAAACTAAAATTGAAAATGGCAAGTCATGTCAAAGAGACTACGATAATAATAAATTATAAAATTCAAACAGAATACCTAACTAATTTCGTTGTTGATATTTCACGCGAGTAAATGAAAAACAACTTCAAGGAGTCAAATATCCTAAAACGATAATAACTCTTATGTGCTTTATGGCTACACAATATATTTTATGGGCCGCATTATATCATAAATTCAAGAATCCGCAAAGAATTTTTTCGTGTGACGTTTTCCAGTAAAGTTTTCTTAGAAGATAAAAAATCACGATCAAAATGATAGTATGGTTATAAATATAAATGCTTGCAGAACGACGCATAACGTTGGGGTTTACTATGCTTTGGTCGCAGGATATTTTATTACAAACGACATAGGTAGGACAATAATAATAAAAAGTATTGCTTTAGTTTCATACTTTCGAACATGATTTTTATTTCATTGAAGCAAATGTACCGATCCAAGAACCTAATATCTGACGTAGAAAAAAGCGGGAATCGGAGTTCTTTGTTTAAATTACGAACAAGAATTTGTGTTTGAACACAAATAGTATCAGAATCTGATCAATAAAACACGAAAACAAAATTATTTATTCTAGACAACTTCAGCACATTCATTTGTAAAATAAAATGCGAAAAATATCTTATCAAGGCCTAGACATGTTTTATGCTATAAATAGAAAGGTAGATAACATTTTAAAGTTTGCAAAATAATACAAAAAACCAATAAATAATGATAACTTTACAAGTCGTACATATCGGAGTCGATATTTTAACAATATTGTTATTCGTAATTGACAGATTAGTAAAAAAAACAAAATGTCGTGTGACGCAAGATCAAAAAAGAAATTCTTCTTCATCTTGTTTTTAAAAATCTGCATAGTTTTTGACTACCGCTATTTTTCGAATCTAAAAATTATTTTTTTCGGCAGCATCTCTTTAGTTTTCAGGTCCAGTGTCTTAAGATTTCAGCTAAATACAATTGATTCAAACATAAATAGTTATTATAACATTTGATTGTATGGAACGCGTGTCTGAAAATAAAATTTCATTTTTCAGGTGGCATGTGACACTTTCTGTCTCGATGACGACAGCACGATGAAAACAGTTACGGATGCTTTGGGAACTGTCACACTGTCAGATGACACCATCAGATTTGAAGCTCCGGATGTCAAGAGCTACGCATCCATCATCGAAACTGTCCAAGCATCCTCCAGCAAGAAAATCTTCGCATGCCCAGTTGTCAACGTGAAGAATCTTCACGGCGAAGCCACTGGACGGAACACCATGTTTATTGAATTCGCATTAAACGTGAGTATTTTCTTATTTTTCTGGTCCATGGTCGAGTGGTCAACGTCTGTGTCAACGGGCTTCGTTTGCGGACTTCGGAAATTCCCTCCCATCATCTATACTAGTCGTGGGAACCTGCGGCCTTTTATCTTCTCTGGTGCGGTCTTCTTGCCAATTCTGTAATTCTGTAAATTTTTGTAAATTCGTTAATTCCTGAGATTCTGGATTTGAAAATTCATGGAAGATCTAAAAACAGAAAAAAAAAAACGGTCCCATGCTGGTAATTTTGGGAAAACCGCAAATTTCTGGGCTTTAGAAATTGGCATGAAATTATTTCAGGCCAAAGAATCAGAAAATGAATGCAGCCTTTAGAGAAGAAAAGGTTCCCCACCCCTGATATATAATATCATAAAAATTGAACATAGCGAGAGCGATTGGCTAACTACTAGTACTATCCTAGCAATACAATATCTTAGAAAAAGAGAGGTTGAGCAACTAAGTAACAATCAGTTCTCACTGAAAAACATTTTTTTAAGATAAACTGCAAAAGTGGTCCATTTGCTCCACAATGGGAGCAGTCAAAGTTAGAAAAAAAACTTAATCCATCTTAGAAACTTATTTATACAGCAAACCATGATTCTATGAGCCTGTGTGTTGTGACTCTCTCAGCTGTGCAGTCAATACCTGCAAAAAAATATATTACATCAATTATTATTTGTAACATTTTAAAATTTTCGGCTTTTCACACTTAGTTATCTTTAACTTCAACTGTTTGACAATTTGCCTGGTTTATCCAGGATATTCCGTGAACAAGATTAAGTTTAAACAAAGTTTTTAATAATATATGTTGTTAATATAGTAAATTTTTGATGGACTTTCGAATCAACTTTTTTCAATTTAGCCAAGAAAATTCATAATTCTTTTGTTATATGTATTTTTAGAATAAATTTGAATTCAATTGGTCTGCCCTATTTATGGCTGATCTAAATGGTATTTAATTATTATTTGAAGCTTAGAAAAATAAACATTCTTTATAGTTTACTAAAAATCTTAAATTAGGAAGTTATATAATATTATAGTTTTTTGTTTAAAATGACAGTTGTACAAATATTGAATTGAAATCTCATCAAACACTCTCAACTGATAAATAATCAACACTCAAACTGTTTTTCCAGAATGAAATAACATATCAACCAGGAGACCATGTTGGAATTATGCCATGTAACAGGACAGAAATGGTGGATGAGCTCATCGGTAGGATGACAGGCGTAGAAGATCCTGATGCAGTTCTTCAACTTCAGCAGCTTAAAGAAACTCACACGTCTAACAGTAATTATCTTTCACTCAATCAGAATTAACACAAATGAATAGATGATGATTACACTAGAGACGATGTTATTTATCTATTTATAAAATTCAATACAAAGGTTCATTTTAATTCTCAATCTAGTGTTACACAATGTAAATTAATGTGTAATTTTGACATATTTTCAATTGCAGGTGTCGAGCGAACCTGGGAAGCTCATGAGCGTCTTCCTCCTTGCACTGTTCGACAACTATTCACCAGATTTGTGGACATCACGACTCCCCCCACTACTAGTCTCCTGGGTTATCTGGCTTCCAGTTGTGAAGATGAAGAAGAGAAAAATAAACTGGAAACTTTGGCCACCGTAAATAACTATATTATTTCATTCTCTGATAAATGCTTCAACCAAATCCTTTTACTCAGAAAACTTTTACTGACCCACCCTCTAGAGAAGGGATGGGGAATTTCTCTTATGTCGGAAAACTGTAAAAAGTTTAATAAAACATTTTTAGTACTTTTTCCACATAAAATTTATTTGATCAGGACCGGTTTCGCTCATGGTGAGCATTGTCAACTGATAAGAAATACAATGAAACAGTGATATTGTATTTCTTATTGGTTGACAATGCTCACCATGAGCGAAACTAGTCCTGATCCAATAAATTTTATGTGGAAAAAGTACTGAAATTGTTTTATTATTTTTATTATAATGCCATTCCACCAAGTATTGACAGTAAACACCTAAAAAGTGTAAAAAGTTTGCTAAGGTTGAAGGTCGCAGGCAATGAAATCCATCTTGATTCAGTTTAATTATATAAACTTTTATTTATAAAATATGAATACTCATGTGTTTAGCATAATCAAAGGTAAAAAAACATATAAATGAAAATGTAAGTGTGTGCTCTGGAATAAAGATTTATGGAACACATGGCCTTCAAGCAGCATGTTCCCCAACCCCCCTCTATATCATTGACTCTGGATCCAACATTGTTTCAGGCAGACTACCTTTTAAATAATAATCAAATCACTTAACTTCTTTGTGTTTCGATATGCTTAGAATATTATATAAGCGTACAAAGGTTAACTATTCAAATGTGAAGATCCATGAAGCGCCCTGATAGTAATAATAAATTATACGATAAGTTTTTCAATCATTCCTCTTACTTCAGGATTCATCAGCTTATGAAGACTGGCGTCACTGGGGTACCCCAACCCTTACTGAAACATTGCGTAGTTTTCCTTCGGCTCGTCCAAGAGCAGCCCTTCTCGCAGCTCAACTATCTGCTCTTCAACCAAGGTTTTACAGTATCAGCTCTAGTCCACTTGCACATCCAAAAGCTGTTCATCTTACTGTTGCTGTGGTTACATACCAAACTCAAGGTAGTAAGAACATACTACATTTTATAGTTAGACGTATTATATCGATTGTTCAGAGTAGTGATTTACCATTATATCATTTTTATCAGCATTCAATTTGAAGTATATATCGCAATTTTCGCAGATTTTACTTTGTGTAGGTACATAACTATATTAACCGTTAGAGTGCTAATCAGCGCCATCGCGCTGTAAGGAGTAGTCACGAAAAGTGTGACGCAGCTCTCAGGCACTGCGTCTTTAGTGTGCATTTTTCGGTCCTCAGGAGTCATTTAAATTAGTTGATATTTGTCCAAGGCGTTGCATTTTTATGGTTCCCGGTAAATTGCTTGAATGGAAATTGCTTGAATAACAAGATAATCAATTTGTTTCCATTTGTTCTGTCTTAGCCCTAGTCTTCTATGTTTTCTGGAAATATATAGAAACAGTTTGAGTAACTAATTAATAAGCAGTTCTCGTAGAAACACTTCTGTTGAGATAAACTCCATTAAAAGATCATATGTTCCGCATTTGGAGCAAACACGGTTAAAATAAATACTTACGAAAATTATTTTTTATTATTCACTCTCTAAACAAGTGTCGCACAAGATAAAAATGAAATTTGTAGAAAAAGTCATGAAAAATCGTTTAAATAACCAAGCAATTCGAATAATTTGTAATTCGAGCAATTTACCGGCTCTCCATTTTTATTTCATACCATACATTTTTTTTTACCTAATAACACAAAGTATCTTTAGCAAATTTACATACATACTTGCAAAATAAGCGTAGCACTAAAACGGTTAAGTCAACAAACAAGCTGGAATAAATTCATATTTTATTTTTATCCATGTCCGCTTTCAATGTGGAGCATATGGAGATTCATAATTAAAATACATTTACTATTATTATTTAATAGCCATTAAAAGAATTTTTTTTCGATTATCTGGTCAACAAACAACACAACACTTTAAGAAAAAATAAAAACATTTTTAACATGCAATTATATTTAGTATATACATATATATATTGAAGTAAAATTGATGAGATTTTTTTTTCTTGACAGATGGAACAACTCACTATGGTGTGTGCTCTAACTATTTGCAGGAGAGGAAGCCTGGTGATGAGATATTAATGTTTGTCAGAAGGTATTGACTGAATAAATATACATTGTCTTATATTACACTGCTGTCAATTTAATTACTGTGTAACTATTCTAAGATAATAATGATGATAATTCTAATAATGGCTTGAAATGTAACAAAAAAATACATTCTCTTATTTTTACAGTGCTCCAGGGTTCCACCTTCCACAAGATTCCACTCGTCCCATTCTACTTGTTGGGCCCGGTACAGGTATCGCTCCATTCAGAGGTTTCTGGCATCACAGACGCCAGCAAGCTCTCATAGCTCCCGCCAATTCACCTCCAATGGGTCAAGTTTGGCTGTTCTTTGGATGTCGCACTAAACAAATGGACCTCTACAGGGATGAGAAAGAGACCATGGAAAAAGAAGGAGTGCTTAGCAGAGTCTTCCTTGCTCTCTCTAGGGAGACAGGCGTACCAAAGGTAATAAATATAGTAAATGAATTTAAGAGCATTAGTCACATTTATACACTCCAGACAGCATGTAGATATCAAGTATTTTTTTACATATGTATTTGTTTTCTAACTCTCTTTAAAAAAATATATTGTTAACGTGTAGAGACAGTACCTATTTTTGGAAAAAGAGAAGATAGCTTTGTGACCAACAGTCATTTTGAAGATTATTCCTTAAATTTAACATCTCAGAATAAAGAATTGAAAATACTAGCTTCTTCCCCTTTTTGGGTGTAAAGATAATTAAATGTTTCAGAATACTACTGTTAACTTAGTTATGCCATACGTCAGGCATGGGCAACCTTCCCTAGATCTGGGGCCAAATTATCATTCTGTCAAATTATTTAACAGGAACAATAAAGTAATATAAAATAAAATAAAGCACGTTGCTACTTCTTGTATATTTTTTTATTTATATACTGAACGATATAATATTAATATTATATACTGATTACAAAATTAATTGTGAAGATTGGCCTTGTACATGAATTACGAGACTTTGCCGAGATGAATCAGGGCCGGACAGAATAGCTCGGCGGGCCGGTGGTTGCCCATATATGCCATACGCAATATCTAAATTTTAATTGAAGGTGTTAAAAATCAGCTGATTCTACTGACTTTGTCATATAAATTTCAATTTAGCTTGCAAACAGGAATAACACAATTCGGCTTGATTCAACATCCACAAATCTTAATTTCAGACATATGTACAAGGATTAGCTGAGCAAGAAGGTGCTCAGATATTCAACATGCTGGTGGAACGTCAAGGACATTTCTATGTTTGTGGTGATTGTACCATGGCTGAACATGTTTTCCAAACGCTCAAGAAGATTATCAAAAAACACGGCAGCTTTTCAGACCACGAAGTCGAGAGTTTCATGCTTAAATTAAGGGTAAATATTTTATCAGTCACTTTAAAATATATTTTTATCAAAAATTAGATATTAAAAAAAAATGCATTCCAATAAAAATTATTAAAACATTCATGAGGTAGATATTTCTTGGGATTGAATATAAATATCTGTGTCGTTTTGATTTCAGGATGAGAATCGGTATCACGAAGACATTTTCGGTATTACGCTGAGGACTGCAGAAGTCCAAAATAAATCCCGAGAGTCAGCCAGGAGCAGAATGGAGATGCTGCCCTGACGAAGGCTTTCCCACCTGCCGAAGGCATTGAGAAATTTCAAATAAAATAAAACATTGTCAATGAAATTGCTATTTTGATTCGCAACATTTTACTTATATCCAATTCACAAATATTATATTTCAAAATCTATTTGCACATTGCAATTTTACGAACTTCATCTTTCAAAATAATAAAATTAACATTTTTGATTATTCATTATATATTAAATTTTCATGTTTCACAAATAATGTACATTGTGTATACTAATTAATGTTTTCAAATATATTTCCATTACTTACTGTAATTTGGTTTTATTTTTTTACCAATCTAACAATGAATACATATAATGAATTGATGGATTTTGAGACCCCAAGCCTCGTATGCTTTTAGGGTAATCTGCCACTGTATGTACTACAAGCAGGATAGTTAGACAAGAAATACTCATTTAAAGATAGATACCTATACTGTAAAACATGCGAGATTCGGACCAATGATTCAACAGGAAATGAATTTGCAAGAAATTCAGAATTTAGTTAGCTATGACGATGTTCCAAATGAAGATGACATCTCTGTTTTTAAATAAATTTGTATACAAATTATATCATAATGTTATGTAAAAACAAGTGTATAATTCTTATATATGAATTTTTGTATTTGAAAAGTAAAACACCCACGAAAATAAACCCTAGCACATATTTTGGACGAAAATAAATAAATTAAGTCTAATTTTCAGAAAAAGACAGTACATAAATTTTCTCTCCAAAGAAAAACATTAAAAATTCACTGCCATGCCGATTATCAGAAGGGGTTTGATTGTAAATTGTAATGAGTCTGACGTTATATGGCCTTGAGTATGCAGATAATGCTGCCATATTTGAAAAATCCGTCAGGAACATTCAAAACACCTACATACTGCAGATCAACAAATATTGTGCCAATAAGAATGAATGCAAATAACTCCAATGTGTTCTGCAATGAGACTAATGGCACTTGCAGTTCAAATCCAACAAAGTACAACCCATACAATTCATGTACCCTCATAATTATGAGCAATAGCACCTCTCGAATGTTCTGGGTAACTGTATGCTGTTTTTAAAACTGATGCTTGCAGCGAATACTAAGAGTACTGAGGTTTGATTTCATCAGAAAAATGGAGGTAAGAGGGCTCATTAAGCATCCC
The DNA here is from genome assembly GCA_030503985.1 of Himalopsyche tibetana. NCBI lineage: Eukaryota > Metazoa > Arthropoda > Insecta > Trichoptera > Rhyacophilidae > Himalopsyche > Himalopsyche tibetana. Next base: position 25,844,099 of record JAPJYX010000019.1, on the reverse strand, counting down.
CCTATAACATCTAAAATTAAAAAACGTCAATGGACCAGGCTTGGGAGACGGATGCCTATCCATTTTTTCTTCCAATCAGACAGTCTCTGTCGTCCAGCAAGCCAACTGATAATTCTAATTACTGACAAAGAATAGCTTTGCACTACAAATGCTATTATAATGATTAAGCCAATGCAATGCTATGTTATTTTTAATATGACCAAAGCAGATATTACATTAGAGTTTAGAGTGACGCTGTAATAAAAAGTGTATTAAATTATGCAACACTGACATTTGCGATATATAAATGTTCTTGGCAGAGTTCAATGATGCCAGTGTATGATTTGCAGTGAGAAATAGAGATGATGTGTGACAGAGAATTTTGAAGACACTGTGCTGACCATATATTGTTATTCGGCATGCAATACTGCGTTATCAACATTTTTACAAAAAAAAGTATTTTGATCACATTTGATGATATATCTGTTTTACCACCAATGCTGACTGAGTATTCGTTTGTATCAAAGATTTTTAAGGCAACTTAGAACACCAATTTATTAGCATTTTATTTACAAAAAAAATCAATGATGAAGTGTTGAATGTCGAATGATGATATATCTCAGACAGTCATGATAATAGGAGCATGCAGAAGGAAGGGTTGTAAGTATTCGTTATGTTGAAATAAAACAGTAATTAGAGAAAGTAGACATTTATTAATATTCTGAAATTTAACAATAATTATACTTGCGAATAAATTGTTTTATTATAAAACACCATTCATTGTTTTGAATAAAAATATAATATAATAAACACGAATCAAGAATAATTTTGAAATACAACTTTTATTAGCCACGGCCGTAAAAGCCTAGTATGGTTGTGTAATACGTAGTCATATTGGAGTTGTCTCCGTTATATATCAATCTTTCTTTTCTATGTTTCACAGTGAATTACTGTTTGAAAAAAAAATTGAAGACAAACAAGCTAGTGTGACGTGCTTAAAATTTCACATACAATATACAGATGCTTTTGCTGTATATTAAATTGTTTTGTAAGATAAGCAAATATAATGAATGAATAATACTTTTATCGAGTCATTTAATATCCAAGATAAATCAATTCACTGTGAAACACAGTCAGTATACTTTTAAAGGCATAAATCGGTACAGGCACAAAATTAACAAGAATTTGGCATTTTTCTTTCTATAATTTAGTGGCACCCGGTAGGAAAATATACATATGTATATAAATGTCATTTGACAATCTAACAGTATTTTTTTAATAACCCAATTCAATCCAAATACCACTTTTAAGTACGTTTCGTACTTTTAATATATCATTTTAAAATTAAACATTAAATCTAAGAAATAAGGTGGCCGAAGATTGTACCGTTAAGGAAAATATAATAATATGTAATGAGATTACGGAAAATCAGACAGTCCCAATCTTGAAGATGAGATAATAATACAAATGAAAAACAGGCTCCTTATAAAATTTTACAATAAATTACTGACAAATATATGTAGACTTAGATAATTTCAAAGTGCAAAACAAATATAAATAATTTTCATAATACTTTTTCTTTACACGCTTCATTAATAAATTGAGAATATTATTATATATAATTCGGCAAGGTTTTTATTAAGAATCATTTTTTTTCCATGGAGCTAGTATATCTTAGTTAGTGTAAATAATGAATGAATGAAAACAAATTCAAGGAGCCTTAAGAATTTTTAGTGCGAGATTAATTAAAATCTTACCATTGTCCCAATGGGGCGAGGTTAACCTTTATCTGCCCGCACGCTGTGCGCAATAAGAGTAGTTCACTACCCAAGCATTTTTTTGCATTATCAATGTTTGAATTATGTCGCTTATAAAAATATCTATATCTCAAAAAAAAACTAAATAAACTACTTGGGGCATTGGTTTCTAACCTTTATGTTACTGCACCTCCCTTTGAAGAAAAAAAAATATCTTCGCGCCTCCCCATCCTTTATTTCATATATGTAGTAATAAAGACACGTTTTAAAGGGTAAACAAATATTTTGGACTGTTCGCACCTCCCAGGTTGGTAATCGCTGACTTTGAGTGAAATATAAAGCTTTATAAAAAAAGATTGTTTTAAATTTATAAGAATAACTTTATTACAAAGAGAAATATTGATTTTAGAAATAAATATTTTCAAATATGGCAGTTAATCTATATATTAATAGTCGTATATTTTTTAAATACTAATAATCGAAGCGATGATGTGTCCCGTTGATAATTCACAGGCGGTTAAAAACAGAATATTTCATTGCCAGCCAGTATCCCCATCGCCCAATTTATGGTTTAAAAAAAATAACACAGTCGTCAACATTGAAACAACTTAAGCGACGTAAATTTTTATTAAAATCCAAAATAAAATTATGACTCATTATGTCGAAGTTTTTACATGTGTTATCTAATATCTTTATTTTGCATACTGTAAATCAATGTAATCTGACACAAAATTTACTATACTCGATGGTTCCTCAGGGTACCGTTAGGCAGTGAATTACAAAAATCTGGGCAGGTAAAGGTTAATACATATTTCTTCAAGTCTAGCTCTCGTATTTATTTGAAAAATGGAAAAATGCTTAGCTGTAGGAAAAAAATTGGTGTAGATTTTTTAATAATAACATGTACACTGAGAGCTTTTCGCATCTAAATTGACAACAGTTTTAGAAATCTTAAATAAGTGCTTGAAAGCAATAAGAACCAGAGAGTGGATGTTAAGATTATATCGGTGAATTAGTAACAATGGATGAGAGCAAGCAAACACTTCTTGTAGTGGCCAGATGTATCCCCCTGAAAAAGAAACATTGTCATTAGTTAAATTTTTAAATAATGATCAATTGCAACTCACTCACTCACTCGAGTGTCCCGCAGCAAAGTTTACTACTTTGTTTTGTGGTCATTCATTTTGGTAAATATGAATTTTGACAGTCATGAAGTATAGACGTGGTAAATGTATTAAGGATAAATATTCGTTTGGCGAATGATTTTGAAGAAAGAAGCTCTGTGGCAGATAAACACAAGCCTGGGCCACAACAAGAAATTGAACTGAAAACATTGCTGCTGACCGAGAAGTGTTCAAAACAATCCATCAACCTTAATTGTGGATAACGAGGCTATTATTTGCTAACACGGCTGGCTCGTTCCAAAATGAATAAATAATGAAACTTGAATTTCATTTTGTAAAACAATATAAATTTTAACACACTCAATGCGGACTTTAGTGGAGTATGCATTGTAGTATGCTGATTTTGTAATATTAATAATAATAATTATCTCGTTCGCCAATATCAGGACTGCGTTTCGGTCTCCGGATAATTTATGGTACTTAGGACCACTGATGACTATCCACAGGATGTACTCGGCGGAGTTACGGGACGCTGGGATGACCTGGGAGGAGGCGAGGAGACTGGCTGGAGACAGAGAATTGTGGAGGAGCTTCGTGGTGACCATATGCTCCGTATAGGGAGCGGATATGGATTAAAAAAAAAAAAAAAAAAAAAAAGGACTAACTGTCGCCTGCATAAAGGAGCATTTACAATGCAAGATTTTTGTAAATAAATTAATTGCATGTTAGCTTTTTGATTTATATAATATTGTATACATAAATACATGGCAAACAATAGATACATTTATCAATATTAAAAAATAACATACAATTACTTTCATTTACGTGAGTAAAATTACATCTTTTGTGAACATATATGTAAATTGAATATAACATAATAGTAAAAAATAGGTTAAAAAATAACTTGCACAAAGCAAATACAATAGTATTAAACAATACTTAGCATTTGTTTGGTGATATAACCGAAAACATGGATCCAGACAAAAACCCGGTTCATTTGGATATTCCGGACAAAAAAAGAGAGGCTTTTCTCTCCTTTTTTCATTCCAACAATATTTGCACCGTCTTTTGGTTTTTCTATCTGGTTATGTTTTGCAGAAAATAGGAAGATGGACTCTTTTAATTTTTTGTTTTGGAGGGGGGCATACTAATTTTTCAATAACTTGTAGCCTGTATATAATGATATTTTAGTTGAATTTTGAAAATTGTACATATAATAAGAATTTAGTATCATTGTTTGAAATAAATGAATCCCTATTTTTTATAACATCTTCACGTTTTTTTTCTACATGGGAAGTATGCATTTGATTATCGTATCCATGCTAAGTATGCATTTGACCATCGTAGCCACTCCATGCCATGAAACTTCTGACGAAATTGTCAGAAAGTCTCAGAGGTCTTTCCATTTAGTTGCACATATTCCTTCTGGGGTATATTTTTTACCACTGACTCACTTCTTTAAAAAAAAATATTTGTAGCTTTTTATGTATAAAATTCTAGACAGAACACTTCAATACTCAAAGAATCTTAAAGAATGTAAAATGAAGAACAGTAAATAATGCAAATTAAAATTTGAAACTTGTGTAGTATTCTAAGCGAAAGTGTAAACCAACCTTTACGTGAAAAATAAGAAGAAAAAACACGACTTCTGCAGACTAACACTGCCGATTTGGTATTATTATTATTTTTTTGTTGCAAAACAATGAAATAATAATAATATCACTCCAAAGCAAATTGTGGCATGCTTGAAGAATTCAACCGACACGCTAGGCGTGTCGTTAAGCAAATTTTTAGTTTTACATTACTTTGGATTGATATTTTGTATGTTATCGAGCTAGGTTTGAGATTGCTTTCTAAAAATACTTTTAAAATTTGTTTTTATTTAGTAAATTACATCCATGGTTCAAGTTTTATCATTAATTAGATTAATTATCTTTGTTTCCATTTAAAATTCAGTTGGCATGACCAATCCAAGGTATGTGATTTTCGTAAAATTAGCTTATTTGATATAAGTTTAGAGGTTGAAAAATCAGCCCTGCACTCAGAAGTAAAAGGGATATATTTTCTTCAGTAAGGTGTCTAATTTTTTTATGATTTTCTGTCTAATTTAAAAAAATATAATTAAACAATTATAATTTAAACGATTCAAATTTAATATTGAAATTCCACCAAGCATCTTCAGTAGAAATCTTAAATTAAACAACCATAATAATTAATGCTTTGCAGTTCTCGTACATACAAGGAAAAATCATCTGGCCATAAGTGTTAAGTAGCCGTTGCAGCACAAAAAAAATCAGACATATTATCTGAAAAAAAAAACAGAACAATTTCCTTCTGGCAAGATTTGTTAGTCTCCAAATAGACATTTTCAAACAATGATTTTACAATTGATTTATGAAAGAAGGTCAATCATGATTTTATCAAGCTTCGGTCCTAAGCACAGGACAAAGAAAGTGATCTACTACTTCGTTCCTACCCCCATCAAATGAGCCTTTACTTCTCAAACAGCCTAAGGTAACATTTTGATTATTTATTAAAAAATTTCCTACATGTCTACAGAAGAAATCTTCAAATTCACAAATGGTGAGTTAAATTAAGAATGTAAATTTAAATAATTACCTCAATCCAACTCTGCAAAGATTTGCCATACTTGGCTTCAAATGCCTCTTTGATATCACCCAAATCCACTTCAGAACGGGTGACCATTATCCTGATGAGCTGACGATCTGTTGTTCCCATTCCGGCCATGGAAGCGTGAAGACGCTCGGCAAAGAACACCGACTTGTCTTGAACACATCTCACTGAACATAACATAATTATTAATTTGATTGAATGACAAAGACATCGTATTTTCAAGGTGACCACTTTTAACTCATTTGCAACAGGGTATAAAAACATGAAAACTGAGCAGGTGACGGGGAAAATATGCAGTTTTTAAGAATATGGTATAACTTTCAAACTGGTTGAGATTTTTCAAAATTAATCGGATATATTTAATATTATAACTTGCTATAGTCAGTGCTTCATAGCCTTTTGATTTTTAACATAAAAAATCTGAATCATCAGATATGTAATAAATCACAAAGCCAAATATATGTCCTCATTTTTAATTGTATTTTCAAACAAAACTCAAAAGCATAGTATTTATTTTTTGTCAAAAAGTCATTATTTTGGTTTCCTTTATTATATATACTGCAGTGATAGATTTTTTCGGTTTAAAGAAAAAATCTGCCCCTCGGTTATAAATATGGTTTACATCAACATTAGCAATTTAAACAGTCAAAAAACTATTGGAATTATTACTTGTTCGAATTGAATCAAAAACATAGTTATTTTTGATTACTGTCAAAGTCACAGTCAAAGTCACAGCTTCATATAACCTAATACCTACTAGTCATATGGAGAGTATATATATTTTTACCTCTCATCAATGTTACCATTGATCACATATTTGAAAGTATTTTTCTCTAGCAAATAATATTCAAAAACAGTCTCATTACTTTATTTTAAACACACACAAACTATTGAATAGGGATTCTCATTCTGCCATGTATTCATTATATAGGAATGAGCTGCTATTCATAATCTATTTCAGGCATGTTTGCGTGAAAGGTTAATAATAAATAATTATCACAACATTTCACGGAAAAAACCGAACATTTTATTTTAATCCGCTTTAAATTCATTCAAAATGTCAATAGCATCCTAATAAAAAAATTTAATATCAATAATATGATTATAGTTTTGATATTATTATATAGCAAGCGCTGAAATTCTGAAAAATACATTGCAGCTATGTATTTCCTTTCTGTACATTTATTATGTACTCAAATACCAAAGAGAGCATGTATCAAGTTGAACCTTGACCGCTGAACAGAGACAGCAGTATTCCCTTTCTTCTCTTTCGGTTTCATATTGTGTTGTAGTTACCTACAGATTCAACTATTTGTTTCTCTTTTATCTTTGTGTTTATTGCTTTTCTCAGTAATAAAAATGCAATCTTAAATTAGTTCAGTAACTACATTTTGTAGCACGTGTTTGTCCAATCAATGCTCTTTCATGATATCCAACTTTAAATGTTAAGCATTGTATTAATAAAAACAATAATCCTTTGTACTTCATTCCACTTTATTTAAATAAAGTGGAATGAAGTACAAAGGATTATTGTTTTTATTAATATAATGCCTTTCCACCAAGTATTGACAGTGAACACCCTAAAAGTGGTTAAGCATTGTGATGATATAAGTAAAGTAAAAAAAAACAGGCTTTCAAAGAGTTGGGTGTTGGTCAAAAAATTAAAACGATTTGAATAAAAGACATGATACACTGCTTCCCAGTGTACTCGGCATAATTTATGATGTCCATAAAAATTTACATTCGTATATCGTAGAAAGAATCCTGATTTCATTTGACAATGTCAATAAATAAAACCTTTAATTAATCACTTTTAGGGTGTTCACTGTCAATACTTGGTGGAAAGGCATTATATTAATAAAAACAATAATCCTTTGTACTTCATTCCACTTTATTTAATATGTCAGGACCGGTTTCGCTCATTGCGAGCATTGTCAACTGATAAGAAATATAATTTAACAATGCTATTTATACAAAATTGAAAAGTTATACACAACAGTTGGCATTGAAAAGAAATTGCCAATTACATTAAAGTGATTCTAAAATAACACAAAATTAAAATGTTCAACACAACTAACATATAATTAAAAAGTCATCCCAGATTCATAAATTCAGAATGTGATTGAAAGTAATTACAAACATAATTAAAATTTGGGAAATTTTTGACAAAGTGATAAAATGTTACAATAATAAAGTGAATATGCTTAATGATATGAATATGCTTAATGATAGTTTTATGTTTTCCCCGCTTCCAAGTAGTTGGTGTGTTCATTCATCACTTAACCTGATCTCTGCCCAGCGCGTATATTTACGCGCTACAAGTCCGTGTTCAAGGGGCCGTCCATACAAAATGCGCGTAATATTACGCTCTCCTTTGTACTTAATTTACAAGTCACCAGTACCTCTCTTAAATAATTAAATTTAACTCGCATATAGTGACATCTTTTGAGATTGTGTTGTAATACTTGAACTCGAAGGATATTGAATTTTAATCTGTAATACATCGATTTTTTGACATCGACAAAAGTTTTCGTGTGTTGTTGATATGCGGCGCTACTATATAGGGTTACGCCATACATATTATTAGTGACTAATGAAATACCGGGACTTCCCATTTATTCTTACGTTATGTTTGTCCAGTATTATATTTATAAACGGGGAATTATTTCTATTCTGAATACTCACTGCAAGTAACAATGATCCTGGAAAAATGGTCAGTTATGTGTGTGTTTTCATGTTTGACACATCTTAGTTGGTTTTGTGGGCCAGAATATCGTTTTTGTTAAGTATTTCATTTACAACAGTTTTATAACTAGATACATTAACAGTTTATTTTTAAATTTACGTCTTTTTTCGTTATTTACCAAATGATTTTTTGTGTTTTAAAACTTTATAACCTGCGTTGTTTGTGAGTGTCTGTTTATTTTATAAGATTTTCCTGTGTCGTAACTTTTTTGACGATTGTTTATATATCTTTTTCAACTTACGTTTCCTGGATATTTGATTTTTTACATATACTATTTTAACGCCTGAGAATGGAAGGACAACAAAGTACATCTAGGTATAAGTGCAAACAATGTAAAGTGGCTCTCTGCATAGAACCTTGTTTTGAGGCATACCACACGTTAGAAGACTATTAATTTGTTTTAAACTGTTCGCCGTATTTTATATATATATTTAAGATACAATTTTGATATGATAGAATTACTTTTGATATACGACCGTGATACGATTTTCCGTGTGAATTTTGTGACAACCCTGAGGTTTTGTGGATCATTTATTTCGGACATTTTTGGATAAATGTCAGCGGAAATGGCGCATCGTGTATTTTTATGGTAAGTCTATATGATATACTATTAGGATATGTCCAAAAATATATATTTATTAGGATTTATTTTTTGAAAGAAAACCGCGGCCCTCCGTGTACGGCCATATTAATACCGCACGGCACAGATCAGGTTAAACAAAATCGACAGCCAGGAAGATTCTGAAAAACAAATTTTTCAAAGACCATATCAATTCTAACAAAAGAAATCTATATTTATTTTATTTTATTTTTTAATTTATATAAAAGAATAGTTAAAGTTCTACATTTAAATAACAAGTCTGTCAAACTAGACAAGCAAGAAATCCTAGAAATCAATAGATTCAAATTTTTACCTGATTCAGATCTTTTAAACGATCAAATAATTTTTGCTAGTTCCCCGTTACTTTATCCATTGCATTAGCTCTTGTTAACTATTCTTTTATATAAATTAAAAAATAAAATAAAATAAATATAGATTTCTTTTGTTAGAATTGATATGGTCTTTGAAAAATTTGTTTTTCAGAATCTTCCTGGCTGTCGATTTTGTTTAAGTGATGAATGAACACACCAACTACTTGGAAGCGGGGAAAACATAAAACTATCATTAAGCATATTCATATCATTAAGCATATTCACTTTATTATTGTAACATTTTATCACTTTGTCAAAAATTTCCCAAATTTTAATTATGTTTGTAATTACTTTCAATCACATTCTGAATTTATGAATCTGGGATGACTTTTTAATTATATGTTAGTTGTGTTGAACATTTTAATTTTGTGTTATTTTAGAATCACTTTAATGTAATTGGCAATTTCTTTTCAATGCCAACTGTTGTGTATAACTTTTCAATTTTGTATAAATAGCATTGTTAAATTATATTTCTTATCAGTTGACAATGCTCGCAATGAGCGAAACCGGTCCTGACATATTAAATAAAGTGGAATGAAGTACAAAGGATTATTGTTTTTATTAACCTTTAATTAACTTCTCCCTTGATAGTTTTTAACTATATTTTCGACTAAGTATCAGTATGTGATATTTATATTCATGACTTTTCTTTAGGTACCATAAATAGTGATAATGATAGATAAATAATATTCAAAAAATACCTATGGCAAGAAGACCGTCTCTGATATCTCCAGAGAATTCATTCTTGATTGCTTTTTCAAATGGGTGTCCCGTGACGACTTCGTATTCATGGAACGTCAAAGCTAATTGCGGGAATGCGCGCTGACAGAGCACAGCGTTGAATACTGATTCGTCAGTACCGAGACGGAGTTCACCTATTGCAAAAAAAAATGAAATTGCAGATTTTTTCATTCATCAGAAAACAAACAGATGATATTTTGGTAAATAATATAAAGTGCAAGTCAATGAATGAAACTTACCGGCACGTAACAGGTTCTGCGCATCAACTTTAGCTAGATTAGGGTCAACGTCGAAGGTCTCAACTCTGTTTGCCTGAAATTTACATATATGTATTTCAATAGTCGTACTAAATACTGCCTTTATGCCAACATAATTTCAAGGCGTAAAATATTACACAACATAATTCCGCACTACCGTCAAACTGTAATGGAGACAAACGGGAGCACCAATGACAAGAATTATGATATTGAATCCTGTATTTATTATGTAAGGGAAAAGTTGACTTACACAGGACAGGGCAACCAAGAGTCTCTTGAAGCTGCCGGAAGTATCACTGGACAACTCCTGAGTCAACGACCGGCGGTACACTGGAACAACAAAAAGGTTTTTTAAGCAGCAATATAGACAGAAAAAAGGCATAAATAATATTGAAAATAGTAGAATTGCAAATGACACTTTTTTTCCTCTGTGGTTTTAGTGAAACAATATTTGTCATACATAACAAGAATGCTAGATTTCAAAAGAATGATAACAAAATGAATTATTTTAATCGTAAAATTAATCCTATTGACTTGGTTTTCGTAGTGCAATTTGGTTATTTTTACAAAGCATAATCTCAAATATTATCTTTATTTCCGTTGCAATTTAAATATACTATAGCTATGGAAATTAATTAAAATCAATAGAAATAAGTAATTTTGCTGTTTTATTGCGTCCATCGTCGGTAATGATTTATTACCGATGCATGAAAGTAACTGATCCACGGTGCAAAGATATACTTTTCTGTACAGGAAGGAAGCAGTTGTGATTCAAATTACATGGATTGATATTGGAAATGCAAAAAAAAAACCATGTTTTAAAAATGACGACTAAGCATTTGAGAAATAAATTTCAATAAGCAAACGGTATCGCAGAATTGGATTGATAACACAAGGAATGATGCTTTAGTTATCTTTCAGTGAAAAACAATTAACAGATGTTAGTAACTGGTAAAGTTGCCGAGAACATAGTGATTAATTCATGTCTGTAATAGCAGACAGGCGAGTGTTTTATATCAACTTACTGGCTGAATAAGCATCTTGGATTATCATGATCTCTTGATTGCTCATTGTGCACAGAACTTCGACGAGTGTATCCTCATCTGTTCCGACTCCGCTCAGAGCGTCATGCATTTCTTGGGCGTAAAGTTGGGGCAACGGTGTCATCAATGCTATAATTATATCTTCAAACTTTCCAGTGCACTCACTTTTCAAGTCATCGCATAAATCCTGAAAGAAAAAATGATTTGAAGTTATATTTTTCAGCCGTTCGTTTAAAAACCAATAGATTTTGCCACAGACTGCAATATCAGCATTTGCTCTTAACTAGGGAATCCAATCCCGAGCCAAAATATTGATACCGGGATTTCAAATGAAATTGGTCAAAAATTAATATTACAAATTATTCAATATTATATAACACATCTATTTTACTATTATATATACATAGGTATATATGTTACATATGATTTCGTGAGTAAATGTACATGGCTGATTTTGAAAGCGCAACGATGATATATTTATCATACTGGTTATATCATATTGTCGCCTGTGTGGTCGAGTGGTCAACGGTGTTGGCTTCGGCTACAGAGGGCCCGGGTTCAAATCCCGGTACGGACAGTTTTATAAATTGATTTTTCAATCGATTTATGAATTTCTGTTCAAAGGCATGGATGTATATGATGTCTTGAATTCCCCCCTCTCACCTTTCTTATCCTATGAACGGGGCGTATCGACAGCGATTAGCTTACCACTAATCCTGTCCTAGCCGTATCCTTCTATCCTTACTCTCTTAGGAAAAAGAGAGGTTGAGCAACTGAGTAACAAGCAGTTCTCGTAGAAACACTTCTGTTGAGATAAACTCCATTAGGAGTCCATATGCTCCACATTGGGAGCGGACATGGTTAAAAAAAAAAAAAAAATATTATAGGAGCTGTGATTTTTTGTTGACACATCATATTTCAAAGAAATATTATATTATTACTCTACCTCCTCTGTTTGAAATTTTATTTTAGAACAATGGAACAATCACTTACACTATGTTTACACTGGTGTTGGCAGATGATAATAAACATTACAATGTATAAAAGTTCTCCATAAAGCACATGCGAAAATGGCTTAAGAACAAATTAAAGTCGATGACAGGCTAGGTGAAAAATAAGAAACAATTCATGCTCATAAATAAAAATTTTCATTTAAATGTTATTTATACTATAGTGACCTATAATTTTTGGTTTATTTTGTTCGTTAGAGAATTTTACCACTCTTAACCACAAGAGGCAAAATTTATAACTGTTTCAATTAGGACTTTTAACATATTGGGCAAATTTACGTGTCAGAATGTTGTTACCTAACTAAATAACAAATTATTTTTTATTGGTACAAATGTGAACCAAAATTGTTTAAAATAAATCGTATACAAAAAGTAATCACCGTCACGATCCAAAAATTCTCCAAAAAATTCTGATGGTCAATGTAAACTAAATAGCTAATCATTTGATTTAATATAATAATAATCAAAGTTAATTAATGTTATAACAAATCAATGAATTGGAATTGCAAAAATATTAAAAATGTAAATTTGTCACATAAAAGATTCTTTTGTCAACATATTTTTATTGTTGAAATGTGGTCAAAAAAACAAACATCACAATACATTTAAGTCTTATCAAGTAGTTATTAACAACATTGCCTTTTTTCATACACCAACAATACCATTGAGGAAAAATATGTTTGTTATAGATAAATTTGAGCAGGCGTGCACAAACTTTTACTCAATCCTCTTTTTAGATAAATGAAAGATAGCTTCCATTACATTTTACCGTGTTGTTTCGAAACCCTTCAAAAGGAGGATTATTTGTTCTCATAAAAAAAAATGTTTTGTATATTTAAATCTAATAACTTTATACTCCAAAAACAAATTCTTTAGAATTTTTATAAATAGAGTATAAAGCTGCAAAATCAAAACCAAATTTTCGTCAGAAAATCTTAAGTATTTCTGTGAACTGATTTAGTCTGCTTTATCAGCGAAAAAGCTCGCTTACATTCGATAAGTTCAATGATTTACTTTTAAAAATGTGTGCTATATTTTAAATTTAAGATTTAACATTCAAAAAAATTCATGTTGTGCATCCCATAATTAAAGCAATCAATACAGAAAAATGATATAGAGACGGATAATAAATTGTTGAGGTTTCTCAGTACTTTATGTTTGTTGATTATTAAATAAAAGTTTACTAGCTGTAAAGCTGTTGCCCTCAACGGGGGTGATTTTTTAATGGGATTATTGAAAAAGCATACAGCTCCGCAGATATTGTTCTAACGGACACACACGTCTCTCCGATCGTCTTAAAAGGAATAAGGGAATAGTTTTTTTTGTGTCAAGTTCGACTAGAAGGTAGCTGCTACACAATTCGGGCAAAAATGGGTTAAAAACAGTGCATCGAAAAAAAGACATTTCTTATGGGTTATTTAATATGTCGACAGACCCAGAATCGATTCCGCCCAACAATACATATTTTTTAAATTCAATATATTACAATACCTAAATGCCAGTCACTGCAAAAAAATATCTTTAGGAAAAAATAAAATGGCGACAGTGGCGGACTATCATTCTACGAAGAACATTATCTGCTATTGATATATGGATGTTTTGATCCCTTTCATAAAATGAGTGACATACCTTGCCATATAAAGTTTTGAATTCAAAAGCGATCTTCAGGCGCTGCTGGTTGCTACGTTTGGTGAGAAGTTGAATGATTGTTTTCTCATCGGTACCGAATCCTTTCATAGCCTTCCTCAATACTTCTGCGTCGGCTCGGGGGTTGAACGGTTCAATGGGGACCACGGTCGGTTTCGGCTGTGTCATAAATAAAACACATTAAGGTAAGAGCACCCATCACCGCCACTACACCAACTACCGCCACCGTAAGAATGTTCTCGAAATAACAAGAAAACCGTTAAAATCTTCTCAACAAAATATATTGAACAGTAAACACGAATGCATAGTGATCACGTGTCATTTGTTGTTTTATAGCTAACTGTATTTATTCTATCGGAAATATCAGTTTTCTGGATGAGCTCGGAGGTACGATTGTAATTTGGCCTTTCGTTAAACACTTTGTTAAGAAATAGCTAAATTTTATTTTTCGATTTAAAACAAAATTCATTGAATATATATGAAAGTTAAGTTTTGTTTATAATAAATAACATATTTAGAACACTCTAAAGTTAGTATAAATCCATAATTAATATAAATTAAGTGATAAAAATAGAAAATATTGCGTGGCGGTGATTGGACCCATTAATTATTATATGGGAACCAAATACCGCCACCCCTGGCGGTAATAGAGTTTGAAAACATTGAATTTTTTAATGTAAATTATAAGTATTTAATAAATTTTTCAAATATTAAAGTGAATAACCCAATTCATATTTGTGTTGGTCCAATCACCGTCACTTCTACTGTACATTTCTGATCCCGTAAAAGCATCAGCAAAAATCTAGTGGCGGTAATAGGGCATTGGCCATGGCGGTGATAGGCTCCACATAAACATATATGAAAATGCAAATTTAAGCTAAATAAACTTAAATATTGCAATATTTTTCACATAATTTATAAAGAAAATGATTAAATAAGCATAATTTGTTTCAAAAATACCAATGCCGTAATAATGTAATTGATAAAATACAGCTTTTATTTAAGTGGCGGTAAAAGGAACAATAATCGGTGATTGGGTTATTATTTTACCTTAATTTTCAGATATTAAAAAATTATGAAATATGGTTGGCACAAAAAAATGTTTATACTCAGCTGAAACATTGGATACTGCACTGAAAGAATTAAAAAAGGGGAGTTCCGTACTGGCAATAAGTAAAAAATATAGTATACCACGTACCACATTGCGTGATAAGATAAGTGGTAAGTATAGGGAAGGAGCTAAGCCAGGACCTTCCAAAATTTTGTCATGATAAGAAGAAGCGCTGCTTGTGAAGTGGACACAAAAGTTGGCAAGTTTGGGATTTCCAATAACGAAGCCTCAGTTACAGGACTCTGTCGCAGAACTCACCAAAACTCTAAGCAGAGAAAATCCATTTACTGGTGGAAGACCTGGAAAGAAATGGTTTAGCTGTTTTTTTTAAAAGACACCCGTAATTGGTGCAAAGAGTTTCACAGAACCTTCGAAATCAAAAATTGGACAAAGACATTAAAGAAATGGATATAGCTGAGAGACGGCTGAAAAGAAAATTAAGATTCGACGAAAAGGCAGCGAAACAACAGAATTCGGCAAAAGTGGCTAAAGTACACAAAGAAATTATGGCATCATTTGATACTGGCAATTATGTTGTTGTGACCTATGAAGGCGAATTGTTTCCTGGTCTTGTTCTAGGTATCAATACAACCGATAATGAAGTGCAAGTTAAGACCATGACAATGGCAGGGTCAAACTGGAAGTGGCCTGCGATCGACGATATTTTAAATTACCCTGTTGCAGATATTGTAAAAATTTCTACGCCGACGTTGACTAATACTAGGGGCTTTTATTACGTCCCAGAAGTGGTATCTTTAAAAAAGAAGTAATACTTAACATACTTGCCTTATTTCATCATAGTATGTACTTATATAAGTAGCTATTATTTATATGAATGCCAATGAAGGTGCAATTTTTTATTTACAAGAATGTGATTTTGATTTTTTTTTGTATTAGGAATGTGATTTTTTTAAAAATAAATAATTTAAGTGCATATCTAGGTATAATAGGAAACATTTAAACATAGGTACATAAATAAAATGAATTTAATTCAAACAAACATCTTTAAATGTGTTTAAAATGGCTTTAAATTCATATGGCGGTAGTTGGTCCCTGCATTGGCGGTAATAGGATACAAAAAATAATGGGTGGCGGTAATAGGGAAAAATTCTTCAATGAAAAAACTTTAGTTAATTAATTAAATATAAAGCTCATCCTCACTATTGCTTTATACTTAAATAGGCGATATATAACAGTATAGAATTAAACAAGAAGTTTATGTTTTCGTTAAGAAATATAAGAAATACACAATATTTCTTAAATCGAGCTACTAATGTGGCGGTAGATGGTGTCCTTACCTTACTAACATTATTAATTACTGGCTGAAGAAGTGAATAAAAGAAAAAATACTAGGAGAAATAAGCACACATGAACAAAATAAATATGGAAGAGACATGCAATAGCTCCTTTGCTTTACCACAAAGCATTTTACACTTGTAAATGAATGACAAACGAGGGGAAAAATATTTGTCATTTAGTTTCAAAATTATTGTTGACAAACAAACAACACACACTGTTATACAGGATGATGGCGTAATGATCGCACTCATATTAACATTAGGTATAAACGCTGAAAATAGAATCAGTAGATTAGAGAATAATAAGCTGCAAAACAAAAGAATGTATGCGAATTTATTATTAGCTTTGAAGTGTGTTAATAGGTTGTGGAGCAAATAAGCATTGCTGATCCACATCCATTTTGTTACGATATATAGGCACTCGAGAGGTGAAGTGAGCCAACTAGTAAAATGGTAAATCTTTTTTCTTGGACTACAGGTACAATCACGTCTTTATTTGGTGTTTTGGTAGAGTAAATATTTTTATTTTATGGAGATAACACTATTGATATTTACGATACTTTAAGACGGGGTTTCCCAAACTATGTTCCGTTGGACCTATATAGGTGTTCCGCGAAAACTTGCAATGGTAATATACGCTGCCACACATTTAAGCATATCATACTTCATATTAAAAATTGAGTGATGGAAAATCTGCACTAATGTTTAAAACGTCAAATATCTAGGTACATGTGGAGATTTTTAATCACTAGAGCGTTGTTTACTCAAATTTCTATGTAACATGCTTTAAAAATAATTATTTAATAGCATATATTTTTAAAATTTTTTTACTATTATGAATTACCCGACCTAAAAAATGAGTTGTGTTCCGGTAACATTTCTAGATTTACAAAGTGTTCCATTACATAATAAGACTGGGAAACCCTGCTTTAAGATGTGTAGAATGTTACAACGCATCTAACTTTTTATTTACTAAAATACCACTTGGCTCACTTCACCTCTAATGGGCCCATATGAACTTTAATGACAAAACTATAAGTTCTCGAATGAACCGTTACCTTTTTCAGTGGCTGCGCCGCTTGAGCAGACTGTCCATAGAATGATTGTTGAGGACTTGAAAACTGTTGAGAATGATGCTGACTCTGGATAGGAGCGGAATCATTAGGATATGATTGATTTTGTGTCGGATATCCCCCTTGGGTCTGAGCTTGGGGATAACCACCCTGGGCTTGGGGATAGCCACCTTGGCCTTGCGCTTGGGGATAGGCACCTTGGCCTTGCGCTTGGGGATAGGCACTTTGGGCCTGCGCTTGCGGATAGCCCGGCTGTCCTTGTGGAAAGCCTCCCGGCCTTTGAAGGTAGCCGGCCTGCCCTTGCGGGTAACCGGGTTGGGACTGCTGATACTGGTGTTGCTGAGTATAGGGTTGAGGATAAGGGGTGGGCTGCTGTAAGCCGCCGTAGGGCATCGGCATACCGAACGATTGAGGTGCACCACTGTAGCCAATGTTATGTAGGTACGGTGCATACGGATTTTGAGGATAGGATGGATGAGGTGGCGCGCCAGGCTGCCCCTTTAGAAAATCAACATAAAAATATCAATAGTGCTTCAATTCCAAAGAGTTAAACCTCACAATTTATTGACTCAATTCAACCAAATTTTTCAAGTGTGAAATACTTTGTGATAAAGAGCTACTATAACTAGAAACCTATTTATTGTTTATGATTACGATGTTAAGAATAAGAATACTAAAAAAAAATTGTTAGTGGATAAAGGTAAAAAATATAAAATATTTATTTTCATAAACAATAGGGCGTTGCTCAAATGTGGATAACTCCAAAAATATAAAGCTATATTTTTTTGCTATAGGCAACGAAAGAATTCCTCCTTTTATTTCAATTGAGGAAAACAATGTTTTATTCAAAATCAACCATCTTCATGTTACAATATAAATTAAATCGGAGGGCACATATTGTAGCATTTAAACTAAATGAATATAATAAGTAAGAACAATGATCTATAACAGCGGTCACCAAACTACTACCCGCAAGTTGGAACCGTTTCTAATTGTGAGTTAAAGTTAGTCATGGATTTTTTCAGCGAAAAATGTCACAAACTAAGCTAAAAACAATGCCACGATTTAAAATGTTTTGTTAAAGCTTTGATAATCGCGTTAAAACCACACATTATTACGAAGAACACTAATAAATTATGCGAAATACGAAATATTTTTCAGTGTTCTTCATATCAATGTGTGATTTTTAAGCCCTCAAAAAATAATTTTAAGCCGTGGCGTTGTTTTTAGCTTAGTTTGTATTTTTTTTCGCTGTTATAATCCATGACTAGCTTTAACACACAATTACCGGAACCGGCACTCCACAGATATCAGTCCGGCCCCTGATTTTTAATATAAATATATTTTACATGAATGAAATACTTTCAAAAATTCTAATAGGATTCCATCAAGAATATATTTCGTCCGGCCCCCAACGTTTTAAAAGAAATCATCCGACCCGTTTCTCAAAAAGTTTGGTGACCTCTGGTTTGTAATATCAACATTCAGTGGTCGATGATAATAACATAAAATATTCAAATGCGCAAAAAAAACAAAACAACATTGCTAACCATGCTTAAAGTTCTTTTATTTCTTTGTCAGCAAAAGTAGCATGTGAAACTATAGTATCAGTTATTTACTACAAGCGAATGAATTAACATTCCGCTACATATCTTCGGATAAATATTATTCCAATCATAAAAAATACATATTTTAAATAATATTATATTAACACAAATTGAACATACCTGTTGATACGGATTCATCTTGAAAAGATAATCTAGTTACTTATAGCCGCTGCAAAAATAGTAATTCCTGGCAAGGTGACGGCTACAATGCACCAATTATTGGACGAGCAGCACTGACACACCCGTAATATTTGTATGAACACAGTTTGGCAAAGACCCAATTTGACTCGCGCCGGCGATCGATCGCAACACTCGTTTGCGTATGATTTTCTGTATGTTTATTAATGATAATCGTTTATAACGAATTTTTATTATGTCTCATGATAACACCAAGTCTAGAACAATGACTCAATGGTTGCGAAGACCGGATAAGTATATTAGCCTATGACGGTGTATGACTCAAATAAACCAGAAACGTCACGGCCACCTGTGTGTTCCGCGATTTGATTTACGTCACTAGCATAGACAATGTTGGACAATATACTGAGTGAGCACAGACTATAAGCTAAAGCTACGTCGCTAAATAAGGACTTTATGTTAAGTCGAGTTATTGATAAGACGAACTTAGTCAACACAAACATAAATTTTAATTCTTTCCACTTTTTGAAAGTACTTACGCACTTCATACACATAAAAATACATTTTAATATTTCACACTAAAAAAATACAAATAAGTAAATACTCATGCACTTGATACGCACAAACTTAAATTTAATATGCTTTATTTTGAAACAGATCGTTTTGAAATTATAATGTATTACTTATATTATATAGCTTGCAGTGGTGGATTAACCAATAAGCAAACGAGGCGCGTCTTTGGGGCTTCCGAATCTAAGGAACCTCAAAAATAACCTATATTTTGTAACCTATATACTTACTTTTTGTTCAGATTTTATTATTTTCAAACTTTTTGATGTTATCCAAAAACTAGAGCCTCCAAATTTTATTGTGTCTGGGGCAGGGACGTTCCGTGGGCATAGGCGAGGCAGTTGCCTTGGGAAGGCAAATCCAAAGGAGCGGCAAATGATCACAGCTTTGTTTAAATGACTGAATATTTTTAGACCCATAAGAGATGCTGCAGTTGCTAAAAAATTATAAGTGCAATGATGAATAAATCTTTATTAGTTTTTCAGTACAGTTTGGGTCTTATGGCGCAGTGGTAAGCGTTGTGGGCGTAGCGAGAGCGATTAGTTAACCACTAATTCTGTCTTGGCCTTATACTTCTATCCCTACTACTCTCTTACTAACCTCTTTGAAAAAGAGAGGTGGAGCTACTGACTAACAAGCAGTTCTCGTAGAAAAACTTCTGCTGCTAAGATATGAGCGGACCTGGATTTTTAAGGAAAGTACAGTTCAGTAAATAATATTAGTAAATTCTAAAATAAAAGGACAATTTTAAGAAGGATTATATTTCACATCCGTATTTTATAAGAAGATTTTAATGATGGATATTTCAGTATTTTTGTTGGATTACCATGAGTTTTTATTTCAACACTATCGCAAGGGTGTCTAAGCATTTTCGCCCTAGGATCGACTTTTCAATCTTAAGTTTTCTCGCGATCGACTTCTAACATGATTCTTATAAGAAATTTTATTTAGTAGGGTTTTTTCCCTTCTTCAAACTTAGAAATGTTAAATGCGAAATACATATCATTAGATAGATATGTGCTTACAAAATAATTAAATTCTAGTATTTTTGTATATTTTATATTTAAATTATAATTTTTTCGAAATTCACGGAAACTTTAGGGATCGACCAAATTTTGCTTTGGTATTGACCGGTCGATCGCGATCTACCGGTTGGACACCCATGCACTATCGTAATCATTATAGCTCTACAGTCCAGAGTGAGATTCGAACATTTTGATTCCCAAACTTACTAATTACTGTAACTGATTCTTGTCTCCGCCCAGCCAGTAGACACGAGGAATCTCTATGCGGTGTTATACCTATGACCAGTGAAGTTTATTTTAATTGACTTTGCCTCTTTCTCCCCTATATGTCATCACTGTTTTGACAGATGTTGGTAAGTTACAGATTGATAGTTAGTGAGTTAACAGCAAATAAAAAATTTCAGCTAACTTCGATATTTTATATTATAAAGCTAATCATAATATCAAAATATAGATGCATCGATCTGACATAAATAGGAGTTTAAAATTAATAGACAGGGATGATTGTCTGCATGCAAATTAGCATTAATAATAATTGCCTCAACAAATTAATGCTTTTTTTGGCAAACTGGTATAATACTTAATGCACTATCTGAGTGATTGCAGACAAAGAATTGATATCAAAGAATATCATAATACTTAACTCATCTTTGTCAGTTTTTTTTACTTAACAACCTCTGCCTGAATGGTGTCGATATATCTTTATGACATACATACCCAGCAAATCTGTTAAATATATTTGTTGCCGATTCATTAACTAGTTGAGTTAATGCAACCTTAACTGGAGAATTTTTTCATTTGTAAGCATGAACTGACCATTCGTTTTCCAATTATGAAACAAAACAAAAACATATACTCTAAAGTTGATAATTTATGTTGGATATATTATATTTTTAAGAAATATTTATGAAAAAAAACAATTCATAATCAACATACCTAGGTACTAAAAATAAAACACCATTAAATAATTAAAACATTCAAATAATATTTTATTGCCAATTTATACAGCATTAAATCATTTTAACATAATGTGAAGATGCGCAATGTCAGTAATTGAATTTAAATGGGCAGACAGCTACATCAAAAGTACCAGGCCAAAAAGATAAAATGGAAATATTACAATGCTGTGGACACCACCACAAATCATAACCAATCAATTGTACATACCGAAAGTCATTCAACAAAAAACTAACAGGATATTCTACATAATTTGTTGGCATCATTCTGAATCTGTGACATTTCAATGACATGTTTACATTAATTAGGTACGGGCTTCTTTTTGTTTTACCGACGTTTTTTATTACTCAATTTTAAACAATATTTTGATTTGTTAGCTGTCCTGATTTTCATTTTGGCTTATAGTTTATTAAAACATAACAACTATATGGTTCATGTTGATGTTGATTATGTGGGATGGATAAATAAAAATATTATTATTGTTTATAAAGCAAAAAGTGTTCAAAATAACTATCATCTTAATATATTTTGCTAAAATTCACTTTGCCAATATAACGTTATTGTCAGCTTGCACCTGACAGAATGTCATCAAACTATCAATGTTATTCGATTTAAAATGTAATATTATTAATTCCGAATAGTATAAATATTACTGATTAAATGCTTCGATCAAACTATATAATATGTACATTATGAAATATTTCAAATTTCGGTTTAATTACAAATAGATCAATATTTTTTATAATATAAAGACACATCTTCTAATGCATTCTTATAATATATTACATTTTCTTTCAATTTTTAAAAGTCTTCCAGATTTATTCATGTTATTTAAAAATAAGTATTCTCGCTGAAATGGTTATCGGTAGGCTTTATTTTATTCTACAAAGTATTACATTTATAATTATCATTTATTTACGATAATACTTTTCTAAAAGACTAGATGAAGACTTTTCCGCTTAATATTTTCTCTAGATATTCAATATCTCTCATAATATATTATTATGAACAAAGCTTGAAGTTTACTCTGTTTTTATAACATATTTTAATTTAGTACTAAAATATGAATGATTTTATTTCTAAGATATGACATGTTTCACATGAAAATTATATTATGCACCTGAATAGTATAAATGATATCATTTGTATTTCCCATTCAAAGTATTTTAAATGAATCTGGATTTTTTAAAATCATAAATGAGCTGAATATTTGAAGTTACATTTAAATATGTAATCTTTAACAGAGTGCTTTTTTACTATGGCTTAATAATTAAAGAATATCTGATTTCGAGTACAATTTGATTGTTAATGTAAAAATATTTGTTTAGAGCAGGCATGGGCAACCTTTTCTAGGTCTGGGGCCAAATTATCATTCTGTCTCCGAGTCAAGGGCCGGACCAAATTATTAAACATAATAAAGTATGTTATATTAAATTAAATAAAACACGTTGCTATTTCTTATATGGTGGTGATCATGAACTAGTAGAGTGGAGCCACTGCAAGCGCCCGTGTCATCTCCATTATTTAATCCCTCCCCGAAACTATTAATTTCTTTCTCTAATACTTCGCCGAGATGAATCAGAGCCGGTCAAAATAGCTTGGTGGGCGGGTGGTTGCCCATATATGGTTTAGAGTATGAAACGATTTTCGAATAATGTATATGTATGCCTATTAGTAGATATAAGTCAATTTTAGGAGCTGTATATCGCATGCTTAACTCTTGAGTACTGAAACGTTGAAAATAGGATCGAGGAGCGACAGAGTACAAAGTGACTCCAGACAAATTTGTGTAATATTTGCATTACATTTATTGAAGTATCATTTAAGATTACAAGTAATAACAGCAAGAAATTATTGGTATTCAGCGAATGGTTGAAATAAGAAGAATTTTGCAATGTGAATGACCCCGCTAGTAACTCAAAGGAACATACATACATACAATTTTTGCACATTTTTACCTTTTTTCAAAGCTATACATTTCAGTAAAATTGCGATATCTCATAACTACAAGAATTTCGATAAACATGAATTTAATTAAGTATGCGATATATTTTTCAAGTCAATGAAAGTAAAAAATAATTACATTTTAAATGCTTGTGAACACAATACAATGACTTCTATACTTTTTTTCTAACATCAATTCGTATATTTACAAATATCACGATTTGTCCTAGAGTATTTTATCAAAATAAAAATATGAACATCATCTTAAATAAATAAAGATAAGATAGGTAAAATTCAGACGAAGAAAATTATTTTCTTTTTATTTTTTAAATTACAAATAGTTGTTTGATTCAATCTAAATCTTTATTACTCTAGTTTCATAATATGTTATGATTATTTTATTCAATGTAATAATATAATATGCCAGCTCTCTAATCTTATAAATATTTTAATGAAAGAAGTTTCAACTCTGTTAGTCTTTCTCATTTAATATAGTACCTATATTAATATGTTCATGTTTCAAAATAATAGATGAAACGTATAAATATTCTTTTGGCCATTGAATTGGATAAAATATTCTTTGTCGTGTTATAAAATAAATTCAAAATAAAACCTTTTAATATGTATTTGTCTTTGCACAGGTAATCGGTTTCACTTTTCTTCATCTCTTAAAATCTCTCAACTTTAAACAATTAATAAAATCCTTTTTATATAAATAATGCTAAAATCAATTTTTGTCGGTCTTTATGATATGCATTTCATCCAATATCATATTTCTTTTGCAGTTATGTTATGTTTCATTTATGCCTTTTCTAATTCCTATAAACTTTTTACATTGTAACTGATATTACACTATTTTTATGGTTAGATTTTGAAAACAATGTTCTACATTTACTTACTTGTGGAGTAACAATTTCAAAGCTCAATTTTTTATAGAAAAAAATCAATTCAGTGGTACCTAAATAGATTTTATTCATTCATTGAAAATCATGAATTATCTAATACGAAACTATTATTAATAAATATATAAATGTATATATTGTTAAACAACTTTTTAAAAGATTTTTTTCTCTACAGTTATCTGTTTTGGCAATTGGAAATAAATATTTATCTGAATTTTTATTACACTACATCCAAATATACAGAAGATGAAAAATTATTGAATAATTTATAACATATATTTTGGTCCAACAAAGTCTACAAATTAAATCAAATCGATTCATTAGATATAAATATATTTACAAATTTATTTATCACAATTCCGTTTGATACAATGGAAGCATCGTGTAGTCAAACCGTGCGTAGGACCGCTTCATTTGTGCGTATAACAATTAATCTCTAAGGGTATTCGTTCGTTCGACGCATTTATTTTACATACGACGAGTAAAATATAACGCTTTCAGACTTTTACTTGATTGATGGTATATCAGGCACATTTTGTTTTACAACACCGGTGAGATTTATCGATTTAGACAATCCCTAACAACTTTATCGGTCTTAACGAGTACGGTATAACTGTATTCTTTCGATGAATATCGTCACACCGTGGTGACACGATCGACTTCCACGTATCGAACGGAATTGTCGCTGTGTCAGCAAATCACTTCCTTGTCCCCGAAGACCGCTGTATCTGAGGATAAGCTCTCCAGTCTCCTTTGCAAGGCTGATGACCGTTTTCTTCGCCTCACTCTTAATAAGAAATACACTCCTAATGAGGCCCCCGACAGCAAGGCGGCGCACAAAGCTGCCAAATATTGTCCGGGCAGTTGTAAAATGAATGAACAGTGAGAGATGGACTCGTCGTATCCAGAAGGACAGTGTGAGTATCCGTCACACCACAGTGAAGCGTTGATGCAAGCGTCCAGTTCGGGGCAGCGGTATTTGCAAACTTCTGTCATAGCATATACGGCAGAAAATGTGTGATGTCTACTGAAACAAAGATTTTTTTGCATATCAAAGTAACATGTCATTAACATATTTTAAAAATTTAACTTATTATTATAATGATTTGTAAAATATATTGCTTAGAAATTTCTCAGTATGAGGGTGGTTGCATTAGTGACAGTTTTCTTGAGATGGAGATATCAGTTTGCCTTTTTCCCGTTCTGTCTTTTAAAATCATGGCTCTCTTGAAAAATAAACAAGTGACTTGTTAATCCTTTTGATAATATTTAAAATTAAGTAGCACCATACAAGGGCTTAAAGTCAAACAATGTTATCTACAAAAAAGTGTTTTTCGGTTTTTGGTTGATTACTTTATTTTTTATTCTTGGGTAGATGATAGTCAAATAACAAACCAGTGACGTTTAACGTTAACTGAATAAATTTGTCCTTTTGAAATGTTTTGTTAAGATAATACCTAAAAAATTTAGCATCACCATAAGCAGTATAAACATACAATACGTAATAAATTATAAAATATATTAGGTTTTAAATTAATATCTATATAATCTGCTTTATAAAGTTACAAAATAATAGAAAGCGTTTTTTGGCTCTCCTGAAAAGTTACACTTTTGTAGATAGTGAGTGTTGTTTGACTAGAAAGTCCTTGTATAAAGAACATAATTTTTGATTTATTTTCAGATGTGGGACTGTTACAACAATGTTAATTTTGCTCAGCTCACATCATTGATTGAAAATGTTGGTATTTAAAAAAATTTGCTCTTATTTTCAAATATGACGTTGCTTTGTAATAAAACATACATAATCTATTTTTAAAGAATTATATGAGTTAAAATAATGTATACCTTCGTGCTAGCTCCAGCCATGTCACAAAATATGTCCCTGAATCTTTTCCAATAAACTCGACAGCAACAGTCCTCGCTTGTTCCTGTGCCATTTTATCAATAGCCGGCAGAGACACAATTAAAGGCATATCTCCCATGGTTCCGGCTGCCCAACCTTCTGAAAATACTTCGACTATTTCATCTCGTTGGTGTGGTGGAGGCAATGGGCAAACTATTACAGGCGGGAGAGTGCCAGGGTATATGGCGATTCGGTTGCGTGTGTTGCACTGATTGTCTTCATGGAGGATTGATATATTATTAGATAAGTTGTGTTCATCAATGACGGCCTCTTTCATGTGTGTGCCTTTCATTTGTACATATAAAAACCTTCCTGCTGAAGGATCTATCAGCCACGGATGGTGTTCGCAGTTCATCTATAAGCAGAAACAATTCCTTTTTTAATACGAGATAGGTAGTAATTAATAAGAAGAACATTTTATACTATGAATGTAATCAAGTAAAGTTTTCCATAGTTACGTTTTGAGACAAATATGCATTTTAAGCGCTTTTTTCCCTTCATTATGATATTGTAATGTTATATCTCATATTCTATTTAACTGGATGACTGCCAGAGACGAGATATCTCGTCAAATTTGTCCGTGCTCAACACGCCAGAGACGAGTCATGTCGTCAATTCCTAATTACAATAATAATTGCAAATTTTGGCTGCAAAAAGGTAATAAGCAGTGTTTCTTAGTAATATTTTTGAGCCACGAGTCATGCAGTCATATTGAATGAGCATTTATTATAAAATACACTTCTTCTTATATTAACTTGACTGGGAAGATACTTTTAGGAATTTAAAGCAGACTTCATAATGTGTGGGAATATGTTTTAAGAAAAATGCAACCATGAAGGAATGACTTACATAAATGATTATCGAAAAAAGCATTCATACCTCATCTGGCGTTGTTCCTGGAAGCCTCAATTTGATCTCCCCGCTCGCTCCAGAAATCTTTTGAGTTCTTGCACAAACAGGTGCTCTGACAAATTCATAAGTCCCTTCGAAAAACATATTTCCAAAGTCATCACTCGACGTCATGTTGGCTGCTTCGAATCGTACTTCGGCGACTTGAGCTCGGGAGATGAATGAGAATGGTAAAAGTTTTGAGGGAGTGGAGCATAGGCAGTCTCGAGGCAAAGATGGAGCGCCCGGCCAAGGTGCCTCAAGGAGAATTACAGAAGCTCTCGGGCGACCGAGGCAAGCGAGGCGGGATGTTCGTGGACTGTCTCTTGTCATGCAGCGATTTGGTCTGCCTCCTACAGTCAGTGATGTGATGGTTACTTTTACACGCTCACCGCGTTGGGCTTCAAAGCGATAGGTGCAGCTGTAGACATAATAATAAAACAGTTAATAATAAATATTGTCTTTCAACGCTGAAGTCTGTGCGAAGATTATATCTGCATTCATAGTTAATAATTGGATGTTGAAATAGCAACTGTTAACGCATCTATATCAAATTAACAAAAATGTAAATGTGTAATACTGCTTTCAAAATTTTAGTTTAAGTCGTTACGGTTGATAAGAACTATTTTATTAAAGAAATAAAATGGTTTCTGTTTCAATATGTTGCTGGCGCCATATCTGTAATATACAGTAGACCAAGCATGCCAATTCTATTTCCTCTAGTGGACCCCATAAAAAAAAAACAACGAGTTGGGTGAAGTATTTATACTAGAGGTCTGCACGGGCCCGGGCCTCTACCCAGCCCGGCCTGCGGGTCGGGTTCGAGCGGGTAAGCACAATTGATATTCGGGTTCAGGCCGGGTAAGGAAATTTTTTCTTGAAAAAATATTTCAGACTATGTTCGTGTCATAAGTCAGCCATGATGATTTTAACTATTACCAGTTCTATAAAGAATCGTAAATTGTTGTACATTTGTAAAGAACAGGTTTTTTTCGGGCTGAGGAGTATAAATCTGGGCTTCGGGTCGGGTTCGAGTAACAAGTGTGGTATTAGATTCGAGCTCGGACCGGGTAATTTTGTCAAATTTCGGCCCGTGCAGACCTCTAATTTATACGTTTTGTATTTAATTTGAAGCTACATAATTCCTTCGAATTAAAATTTTAGAAGTGTTAACAGTATTTAATTAATAACTATTCAATGCAATTATTTCCTCACAATAAGTAAATAGACACATTATATTTTTATTCTAAGAAAAAACTTTTAAGGGCCGCCAAAAAAATCAAACGGGCCGCATGCGTGCCGGAAAGGCCGTACCTTTATCAACCGAGGTTGATTGAAAACAAGTATTAAATGTTTTTTTTATCAATAGATGTCACTATCGAAAATCAGTGATATGAAATAAATTTTGTTCAAACCCTTTATCTAATAAAAAAATCACTTTAATCACGAAAATACCAAAGTATTTTCTATTTAATTATGAATCTTTTAACATATGTTATACAATAGAGATTCACTGTATTTTCTTTTGGTGGTGATACGATATTTTTTCGTGATGTCAACAGCGATAGTCAGGTTCGTATATCACGGAAGAGCGACTAAAGGTCCTCGTAAAGTCCAAGGTCTTACGCCTGACTTGATAGAAGGAGCACACATACTTATTCCAGGTTTCATCCCTCCCGTCGAGTAATATTTTACTGCCGACAGGAATTTCAAAAAAGATCGGGCACGGGTGTCCCCGGGGGCCGCCGCCATTTATGATTTCGAGGACATTTTGAAATTGCAGCGCAGGTAATAGGCAATTTCAAGAAACTTCTTTTGCGTATTCCCACCTCGCCAAACATGGCGTAAGCCTGGAATTAATACGGAAGAAAAGAACCGGAAACTGGAGAATTCAGTCAAATTAATTTTACTTATTGAGATCATTTTTTATATGATAACTCTGTAGAATTTAAGCATAAGTAAAGGTAAAAGTGGACGATCACTGAGCAATTGCTTGAATGTCACAGAAAAAAGACGGAAATTATTCACCTCGCTTATGAAAATTGGATACCACCAACCCTTAAATTTTTGGTAAAGATAAATTTGGATGGGTTGAACCATAGCAGTCTTAAGTTCCAAGCAGTGTCGTAGAAAAAACAGCAAAAAAGATCGGGCCGTTAAATTCCAGCCGCTCCTAACAATAAAAATCAACTGGCGAAATAAAATTTTGCGAAAAAATTGTAATTTTACTATAATTCACTATAATTTGTAAACAAATTAAGATATCTTTACTAAATTTATTTTTTTAGGTTCCAGATACTTCGCCTATACGCATATATGAGTCCGCCGACCAGCAACCTTTGTTTTTCAAAGACTCAAATACGCGTCCGCGGTCGTTAAGCTGTTAACCTTCTTTTGCTATACTGATATCGATAAATTAGTCCGGTATCGCAATCCCTATTTATGTAATAGTTTATTTTTCTTAATACATTATTTTTCTAAGCAACGATCTCTTCAAATAATTGATGAATCCATTCTTAATTTAATTAAATCAACATCAATTTATGTAGTCCTCAAAAATATTGAAATTTGACTTAAAGAAATTTCTTTGAATATTAAAATCGTTACCTTTTTTATTTTATTTATTTTCAAAAGCATAGCTTCCGAAGAATTTTCTTTTGATTGAATACTTTTTCGTTGTTATGCAAATAGCTTAACGAATTCGAAAATTTCGTTATATTATTGTGAATTAAACATATTTTTATACGCTTTCTTCACTCCCAAGGTAAAAGGTCTTCCATAAATGACAAACAAGTATCTTTTAATTTTTGACACAAAACATAAACCCAAATCTGTTATTTGAATCTCGCGATGTGTACATCGTATAACAAACAAACAAAAAAGTTTCATTTCACTCTGACACTCGAAATTACTCGATTGTATGTTTTCATCGTTGCTGTCTCCTTACACGCTATCAGTGTTAATAATTGTACATACGTTAACATAAAAATTATTGCAAACTTACAATTACTAATTCCCAACAAAGAATCAGGAAAAAAATAATGATTTTTAATAAGCAACGTGCGTAAATGTATTTTAGATGAAATCTTGAAGTGCTTTGAAGATAACAAATACGCCGCAGTACGCTACTGGTAAAAAATAAAACAAAAAAATGTACATTTAAATGAATAAGATTTTTTTATGCGGCCCAGAATCTTGCCATCTATGAGGCGACCAGTGTCAAACATGGCCATTTTATGATTTTGCCGATGTACGCTTCCAATAATAAACTTTAATATTTAAAATTCAATAAATGTTTAAGTTTAAAAATCGTACGACAAGTGTCCGAAAATCAAGTCATTGATAGCCAATCAAGTCGCAGGATTTGAATCAGTTGACTGAATGTATTCGGTATTTTAAATTTATACGCTTAATTTAATAAGTTGATATAAGGTGAAATAGTGTCAACGTATTTTTGTCATACACATATTATTTTATATAAAACTATCAACTATACATTGTATATCAAATAATATTCGTAGAACTAAAATACTTTGATATTTTTTCATCTTATTACAATGTAGTTCTATCAAATAGATTCTTCAGTCAACAATAATTTGACGTTTAGCAAAGCATTCAAACAAACATTCGGTTCTCTGGAAAAATAAAAAAAAGATTTGGGCGCGTTTTTTACCCGGTCGCCTCAGTTATAATACTGAAATCTAGAACGTGTTTTCAATACTGGTGTCAACACTGGTAACACTGATAATTAAATTTTCCCAACGAGGTATGACATAGGCCGGGATATAGGCAGTGACACGTTGATTTAATACTTCGAAAATGCTTTATGCCCAGAATACTGAGAATCGATATCACCAACACGTCGACCGGCCACAAGACTGGGGTTCCAATTAGTGTTAAACAAACAGAAAATAATTGAGTATTAAAATGCGGGATGAAAATAATAATTTATTTATAGAAAATGTTTCCCCGAGATGTAATACGATTCAATTTATAAAATTAAACACTGTTTTTAGAAGCCACTTTGCTTTTATTTGTTGTTTAATTACACATTTTCATTCGTGATTTATTAGTATCATTTTAATTACATTAATTCCAAGAATTATCCGGCTATCGATAATTGAATTTCTGCTTCGTGTATTTGATAATGGTTCTTTTCTTTTTTTAACATATTGTCTTTGTAATCTTACTAATGACAAAAACTGATTTTCATCGAAGAATTTTTTACAACAATTTCGCTTTGCTTACGGTATTCCTCGATTCAAATCCCAGTATGAAAAGTTTCATAAATTCATTCATTGATGTCCGTGACATTCAGTCCCCCACACCCAATACTTAATCCTTGCTAAATACTTATACTACCACTTGTATCATTAATATAGTGCTAAATTAAAAATTGCCGGGCGCTGATTATTTTGATAACCTGTATGTATCATATTCACTTCATTTTTTGAAACAATGTAAATTAAAAACGTTTGAAATTTTTTCAGATATATATGCGCGATTGTTTCCCGGATAAAATGCTCGAATTTTTAGTTCGTATGCATTTTGATTTAGCAGTTATATGGTTCCCGTTTGATGATAACGTCATCGAACTCCATTATTTAGT
This sequence comes from Himalopsyche tibetana, assembly GCA_030503985.1. Classification (NCBI taxonomy): domain Eukaryota; kingdom Metazoa; phylum Arthropoda; class Insecta; order Trichoptera; family Rhyacophilidae; genus Himalopsyche; species Himalopsyche tibetana. The sequence continues at coordinate 25,812,164 of JAPJYX010000019.1, read as the reverse complement.
GAAAGTAAGACTCTAAAATAAAAAGACGCTTTACGTTACTAATTGATTGACAACAAATTTTTTCGAGATTTACATATTATTCAAAGTTATTTATTTATTTGAAAAAGAATGCGTACTGAACTGCGATACACAGAGAAATTTTTTTCAACCATCACGGAGAGTATCAACGACCATCGACGAAACCTTGCCTGTGCTTAGAATCGGATGAAATATTCAATGAAAAATGTTTATTGCTTTACGAAAAGTAAGTTAAAACACTATCGGGACGCGCTACAATTCAAGAAGAAGTACTGGTGTGGTGCCCCGGCGCAATTTGGCCCCACTACATTGCTGTTTGACACCCCATAACGATTGCATAAAAAAAATCGGTACGATAAGGTATACAATATGTACCTCAGATTCTTCGCACCCCCTCTTCCGTACAGGAAAACGTCCCTTGGAGCTGTAAACTTCTGTGGAGGTTCTGTAGTAACGTCTGTTGACCGACTGAAGAATCGTCTTGAGCATGGACCGCTTCCGTACGCTTCTCCATCTTGCTGAAGATCCACAAACTCGTAAAGGGCTTTGAAGGAAACTGGCCTAGAAAATCATACAATAATATTATTCAAATACGAATAAGAAACAACATTTAGAAATACCAAATTTTACACACGCAAATGTTAATTAACTTATTTAAAAAAGAATATATGCTGGAATACCGATTGGTTGTGTAATAAAAGAATCTAATAAAATGAAGTGATTATAATTCTACACCAAAACATGGGTGATCGTAAATTGTTTTACCAAGAAACCTTAGAAATAAATAGGGCACAGTTGAATAGTTTGCAAATTTTAAAGAACGTAAATCTTCTTAATTTACCCTTGTTATATCCTTTACATATCGACTGTGGAATGGAAAAAAGACGTAACCCACACATAACAAATTTTACAGGAGGCGTAAAAAACGTATTTTGGTGATTTTTGGCTATATGCAAATTATGAACTATACACAACCTTAAAGTGCACCGTGACTTCTAAGCTGGTGTTTAATTGACATAACCTAATATCAATTTTAAAAATTGTCCAGGAAAAACCATTATTTCAGTCTTTTTTCTTGGTTTTAATTTTTTACAAGGTCATCTTTTTCAAACTTAAAAGCTAAATTTAGATACTAATTCGGCATTTTAATCTTGTATCCTGTTGATAGTTTATCAAGTTTGATACATTGTGGTTATCGAAAAAAACCTGTTTTGAAAAAACTGTGGGTTAAATCCTTTTTCCTTTCCACAGTCGATATTATAAATATCAACTATCATAAAATAATATTAAATTTTCCCACATTATAATTAGTAGATATTCCGATGTCACATTTAATTGACTTTTAACGATAATCACATATAACTTCAAAGGCCTACAGAAATTGTGATGGATGACGTGATTACTTCCCAAATCTTAATTATTTGAACGTTATTAAACTCGAACCATTATTAAAATTAATCGAGATTGCCATCAATAGCTTTGAACTTCGTGATAACACATGTTTAATACACGATAAAACTAGTAAGCAAACGTTAGTTCAAGTTCACAGGCGAAACCCGAGTCGTTAGTGACGAAACGTATGAAAATGTACAAAATTCTATTCAAATTTAATATTGATATTCCATCAACCAACTGCAGTCGAAATCCTAAATTAATGACGTAGTCTACGTAAAATTCTATATTTTTATATTGATGAAAGCACTTCAGTCGAAATCTTATAATATTTATCTACGTTTAGTAGTTCATTCACAATAAGAAAATAAGATTTTTCCCAACCCTTTATTAGGTTTTAATTTGATAATTGAATTCTAATATCATTCAACAGGCTTACCAGGCAATGAGCCTTTTAATCAGTTAATCTGATAGATTTTCATAAGTCAAATATAATAAGGGAAAACCGCGAAACATCAATAATTGAAGTATCCACTAGGGATGGCGATTATTAATGTGCTGACAAAACATTTCATTTATCTCATAGTTAATGATCACCCTTAATATTAAATATTATCCCTAAGAATTTTCGGCCATCTATTTTAGTGAAATTGATTAATACAGCTGATAGATATTGTTTTATTGTTTGACGTTTGTATAGCAATTATTATTAATCACAAGTAGGGTCTCCAATCCCGGGATCCCGAAATAACAGAATCGGGATTTCGGGATTGAGGATAAGAAGGGAAAAATTCTTTTTGTTGTTTCAAAAACTTTTGAAATTAGGCTTAAAAAAAAGGTCCCACATTTTGAAATTATAGTAATAACTTAAATTCATGTGTTTTTTTAAAATCGGACAGCGAGTGAAAATTGTTGAAATCTGGCAGCGAGCTAAAAAAATGTTTCACCTTCTTTTGTACATTATTTTTAAATCTTTCAATTTCTGACTTTTTTCCACCACGGGATCCCGAAAATCCACATCCCGAATTTATGGTGAATGATCAATCCCGGGATTCTGGGATTTTAAAAATGATGAATCCTGAAATACCGGGATCACAAGAAGGGTCCGAAATTGGATGCTCTTCTCAATAGGGCTTGTGGGTTTTCAAAAACGGTTTTAGAATTGCAACATTCGAAAGCTTGTTTTATGAGAGTATATATCAATCAATCTATTTATTGAAAAACGTTAGTATTTTTATTTGAAACTGCCATAGTTACAAATTAAATTTCATGAAATATTTAGTTGATGAATGATTAAAAAAAGTTTTTGTTGTGGATTTTGACTCGAATACAGTTTACCAGTACAACAAATGAAAAACACTGAATGTCGAATTTTACACAAACGAGTCTAAAAAAAGAACAACAAATTTGGATAATCTATTAGATGCATTGAAAAATATACGACATACTTCATTACCCAGCGAAAGAGTATTTTCTATTATGGGTTTTAGAAAATATAAGTTGGAAAATCGTTTTTTTTAAAGTCGGCATTAGTCTTCTTTATATACAAAGACAGTTTGCTTATTTTATTTTAATGATGGAATAGACAATAATTAATATGGAAAGAAAATATTGAGAATAAGGAAAAAGTTCTTTCGCATTTATTTTATGAAAATTTATCATTATAATTAAATAGACAAACATATTTATTACGTTTTATGTATTTTCTATCATAATCATAGAAGCATATTATATTTCAATAAAATATGTGGTTATAATTATATTATTATGTATTTCTTCCTCTTAGAATTTTATTATTCACCGGAATTGCGATTTATTCAATTTCTAAGAAACTATACATTTTTATACCTGAATATTCATGGTATAAAAATGTATAGTTTTTAAATTTTAACATATATTTCTAGTTATAAAAAATTGACAGAACGTAGGTATGTATTTATTTTCAATACATCCCTACATTGCCAGTAAATAAACAATACGCAATTGTACTTAGTTTTGGACTATAATAATGATCTAAAAATAAGATTTTCTCTAGTTCCGTGTGTACTAGGGTATCCAATTCCGGAGCCTTTTTCCAATCCCGGGATTGATTAATTTTGAATCCCGGGATCCCGGGATTGAGATTTTCAAAAATTGACAGAACGTAGGTATGTATTTATTTTCAATACATCCCTACATTGCCAGTAAATAAACAATACGCAATTGTACTTAGTTTTGGACTATAATAATGATCTAAAAATAAGATTTTCTCTAGTTCCGTGTGTACTAGGGTATCCAATCCCGGAGCCTTTTTCCAATCCCGGGATTGAGATTTTCTCACCGAGGAATTTGAAATCCTCAATTCGCTATACTTTTTCCTTGGATTCTCACAGAACCTCGTTTTTTTTTTTTAGCTCACCGAGGAATTTTAAATCTCCGATTTGGTATACTTTTTCCCAGAATCTAACAGAAACTCGTTTTTTTTAGCTCACCGAGGAATTTTAAATCTCCGATTTGGTATCCTTTTTCCGGAATCTCACGGAAACCCGTTTTTTTTTTAGCTCGCCGAGGAATTTGAAATCTTTCGCGATTTATTCAATTTCTAAGAAACTATACATTTTTATACCTGAATATTCATGGTATAAAAATGTATAGTTTTTAAATTTTAACATATATTTCTAGTTATAAAAAATTGACAGAACGTAGGTATGTATTTATTTTCAATACATCCCTACATTGCCAGTAAATAAACAATACGCAATTGTACTTAGTTTTGGACTATAATAATGATCTAAAAATAAGATTTTCTCTAGTTCCGTGTAAACTAGGGTATCCAATCCCGGAGCCTTTTTCCAATCCCGGGATTGATTAATTTTGAATCCCGGGATCCCGGGATTGAGATTTTCAAAAATTGACAGAACGTAGGTATGTATTTATTTTCAATACATCCCTACATTGCCAGTAAATAAACAATACGCAATTGTACTTAGTTTTGGACTATAATAATGATCTAAAAATAAGATTTTCTCTAGTTCCGTGTGTACTAGGGTATCCAATCCCGGAGCCTTTTTCCAATCCTGGGATTGATTAATTTTGAATCCCGGGATCGAGATTTTCTCACCGAGGAATTTGAAATCCTCAATTCGCTATACTTTTTCCTTGGATTCTCACAGAACCTCGTTTTTTTTTTTAGCTCACCGAGGAATTTTAAATCTCCGATTTGGTATCCTTTTTCCCGGAATCTCACGGAAACCCGTTTTTTTTTAGCTCGCCGAGGAATTTGAAATCTTGAATTTGTCAATTTCGTGTCAATTTTCGGGATCGCGGCCATCTCAATCCCGGATCCCGGGATTGGATGCCCTAGTGTGTACCACCATTTGTACCTCACAGACCACTCATCTCACAATTTTAAAATTCGAGAGTCATTGACATGAAACATATCTTGTTATTATGATGCCCTAGTGTGTACCACCATTTGTACCTCACAGACCACTCATCTCACAATTTTAAAATTCGAGAGTCATTGACATGAAACATATCTTGTTATTATGACATACTTTAAGCACTCCTTTAATTACAGAAATTTAATTAAAATAATACTAATTGCTGATGTTTGAAATAAGTTTATCGATTATTGGCTCCAATTGATTTACAGTATTATTTCATTACAATAGTAACGATAACACCAATATTATCTTTATCTCGATCTCTTGGCGACCGCTTCACTAAAAGCAGATTTGATAGCTGCAAAATATTAAAATATTTTTACTTACTTTAGAGCTGTAGAGTCAGCTAGCCTCAACTCCAGTGTCATACTGTCTCCTGTGGACAGAAAGCTCTCTGCCAAAGCGCAGGGCCTCGGAGGCCGAGCAGCAGCAAGTAGAGAATGATCACATGAACGAGGCACCCTATCTCGGCAGTAGCGGGCAAGCGCAGTAGCATTTCCGGGAGGCTTTCCCACTGTGACCGGAGGACCACCGATACCAGCCCTGGACGCCTTCCACTTTTCACGGTCGCTTTAGGAAAATAATTACATATTGAATCGTAAATAAGTTATGTATATTGATTGACAATGTGCTTAAGACGTTTAATTTATTGATTTCTGACTAAACATCTCACGATGAATTACAATATTGATGCAGGGAAATAACTATTAAGGCAGTTTATGGATATTGAAAACTAGGGCCTCCAATTCCGGGATCCCGTAATTCCGAGATTGTGGCAAAGAAGTGCAAAATTCTCAAAAAGTTATTGAAATCTGCGCGAGAGCTTAAAAAAAAGGTCTCACATTTTTTCATTTGAGAAAATCCGTAAATTTTCAGGATTTGAAAATTGGTGAGCAAAATTTTTCGAAATCTGCCAGCGACCTACAATTCCGAATCCCGAACTTTTTCCATGATTTTATGGTGAGTGTTCAATCCCGGGATTGTAATAATTGTGAATCACGAAATCACGGAATTACAAAAAAGGTCCGGAATTGGATGCCCTAGTAGAAATGCTCACGAAACGGTAGATTAAGATCATTAATTGTTATTATATGTTTTTATAAATATGAAAAGAAGCATTGTTTGAAATAGCTAATAATAAATATATCAACAACTTAGCTCTAACAAGTGGTAAAAAATATTATTTTTATCCTGCATGAGAATTCATTTTACATAAAAATCATCATTCAAAATCTCAAAATTGTAATCGCGTTAAAATTTTAATTACGATGTAAAAACGTAAATACATTTTTTCGTAGAAAAAATTACCATCGCTTTTTACACGCTCAATGCTACATTATTTAATACTCGTAATAAATTATTATCAAGCTCCATTAGTGTAACACGAACACAGTATCAAAAGTATTATGTCATTAAATTTTTACGTTTTTGGCATTGATAGATTACTTTTTGGATTTGTGGAGTTTCTAAAGCATACTTTTTTAATCGATTATATCTCGGTCAGAGCACAAGCGAATATTATAATGATACTATTACTTCCAGATATTATTTTAAGCCGTGCCCACTCGAGATGTCGAGCATTTGAACTTCTTGAATAACATATCAACAAAACCACTTTTATGCATTGATTTCGAATTGGATTTATACCAAGATTTTCCGGCCTGACCTTAGATAAAAATCGATTTCCTCGGTACTTGTCTTTTCCTAGCCCATAGTTACTTTCTTTATCAATTTAAGTGATTGACGTTAAACCAGTTATTTTTAAATACATTCCCGTAGAATACTGTATATAATATTTATACAGAATTTTAATAAAAGTTTTTCTATAGCTTTTTTTTCGGGAAGATTGAGGATAAAGATAGGCTGGAAGGGGCTCTGAAAGGCTCAAGCGAGCACCTTTTTAAATTAAGAATAAATAAAATCTCAGATGTTTGTGTCATACAATGTATAAATATGCATTTAAATTAAATTTAAGAATGTAGCGGTTCTCGTTCGGTGTTTTTGACAATTTTCTTACATATTATACAATATTATCTAGAACGGTTAAAGTAACATACATCGTTGGAAACATATAATTGAAGGGAAATGTATGTTTAATATATTGTTGTGATACAGAGAATGAAACATACTAAAAATATATGCATTCGAACTGAAACTCATGAATTAATTTATAAAAATGTCTATTCGGGAATTCAAACCCGTAGCTGACGCAACCGAATAGGACCTACGCATACAAGTGTTGTCCACTCGACTATTGGATCGTCATTAATACTATTCTACATTGTTCTAGTTACACTTTTATATGTCGTCAGAATTATGTTTTATTTTATCACGTACAAGTTGAACATCATACAGTTTGAGAAATTCGAGCATCATGAAGTTTGCTAGTGATGAATTTTTAAAACAGTTTCCTGCAGAGACAGAGATTGTCTCGCCATGTTTATTTGCACGATGTCGCATCAGAATTCCGTAACAACCGCCGAGAGAATAAACCCAGTAATAATGCACGAGAAAAGCCGTGTTTTGCTTGTTCACTGAAAAGACATAAAACAAAATTGCTCTGTTTGCTTAAGTGAATTAAATGAGGGAATTTTGAGATTAAATGCCTCACTATTTGCACAGTCATATTAACTTTGCGTTTCACGTATAAGTGATATGAGTTTCAAATGATATCAAACAAACGTTTCAATTTCATTCCACATTATCATTCCACAAAAACATTGCTTATCATATTTTCTGAAAAATCGTGAAATTAAAAATAAATATAATTTGTATTCTTGTGATCAATTTCAATATATTTTTTGAACATAAAAACAAGATAAAACAGTACTCTGTTTTAAACAGAAACTATTGTTATCATTACCTATATCTCTCGAGAAGAGTGTGGTTTTCTAATGGAGATTATCAACATAGAAGTTTTTCTACGCGAACTGCTTGTTACTCAGTTTGAGTAGAAATAGATGCATAAGGCTATCATATGACAAGTAGTTAACGAATCAATCTCACTACGCCTCGTTTTTAGGATCGGAAAAATGAGGAAAACCTTCAAACATAAAAACAACTGTCCGTAAAAGGATTCGAGCCCGTGAGTACCGCAACCGAAGACAATGTCGTTGACCAGTCGACAACGGATCCGACTATTAGTAAATAATACATATTAAATAATAATATTTTTTAATTTATAATAATAATTTAGTAAAAGTAACTTAATATATATCTCTTTGAAATACCAAAATTATTTTAGGTAGTAAAAAAACTATTTACTTGAATAATAAAGCCCACGAATCAAATTTGATGTGTCTCAAGCATTTTACCATCGCTCAAATATTCCAGAAAATGACTTTATCCAGTTATAAATTAGGAGAAAATTAAATAAAAAATATTGTTATTAAATATAAATACTTTACTATTGACACAGCAGGTGGTAAATACGTACAATTTTCGCTTGGTTAAATAAGTTTTGAATAAATAAACATAAATATCACGTTTCTAACATTATTATATATATTAAGTATAGATTTTTCAAATACAGGCTAAATAAAAAAAGAGTGCTAAATATACATTTATAGCACAAATATTTGTTTTTAGAATAGTAAAACCCCCATTTACGCGAAGGTTGGGACCGCGTGATTGGGAGTCGCGTAATTAGGGGTTATGTTTTTTTTCACGAAAAATGCAAAACTGCCAAAACTATGAATACATGAAAAAGTATATATGGACGAAATATTTAGTTAGTAAAAATACATTGCGCTATATGCACCACACAGACAGCCGTCTGGTTGTGTGTACAGCAGATTATTATTATTTGTCTCATATTTTTAGTGAATCATTTAGTCATTTATCTTAATTCAATTCAAATTTATTGCAACGTTGACAAAACCGTCAAACTATATTTCAAGTTGAATTTATAAGAAACTGAGGGAAGATTATTTATGTTTCTTTATTTTCATATTCAAACATCTGCCTACCGAGAAAAAACTGGTGTTTTTTTTGTAACTGTACTTTTGTGCATATATAGAAGAGAGATATTCGAATATAATGGGTTGAACTAGACTAGGCCATCGGGCAATCTTTTATATTTTTAAATAAAAATGGATCTCTTTGAATAATTATTATTTTTCTTTTAAGAAAAAAATGTAATATTATAACAACTATAATTTAGTAAAATTAAATAAAGCGTTTAGTAAATGGTATATATTTAAATAAACATTTTCTTAGAAATAAATTGGATGCTCAATGGTTTTGCATGATCCTTTTTGTTGGCGAAAATAGTTTTAAAAAAAAGAGTCGGTTTTCAATAAGCAGACAGTAATGAAGCTTTGTGTAAGCTCTGTCTCGTCGACAAAATCGATCGTAATATATTCTGGTACAACACCATCAATATAAACACAAATTGAGACCTCAAGTTTGCGTTCAACTTTTTATAGTTATGTACTTTTTAAATCAACTGAAATGAGTTTGCAATTAAGTCTTGTTAACACATAGAAGACCGCAAAAAGAAAAAAAAACAACACTCCCAACAACTATTTTCATTTGGAGAGTTTTCAAACTTTGTCGAAAGTTTTTAATTAAGATAAATATACTCATTTCAGTTTATTAATGCAGTTAAAAAAAAAGCGATTAGTAAGACAGCTAAAATCCACTCTTTAATTTGTTTTATGATGTATTATAAATTAAAAATAAAATTTGAATTGGATTGTTAAATATTATATTAATACGATTCAGGAATAATATCGTTGTGGAAAACCATTAAAAAACATTTCATACACGTAGGTTATATGAGGAGTAAACATTCAAAAAGTGATTTGTCACAATTTTTGAATATTGCCGTTTTATATCAGTTATGACAGTCAACAATAATATCTATGCATGGAAATCACAACAAGTGTTTAGTGAAGGTTTTTTTAACTGTAAAAATGAAATCATAAAGTTGGCACGTTCAAGCAAACCGTGACTTTTTGAACACTTAAATCAAAATTTCCCAAGCTCTGTGTTTGTGTGACAAATCACTTTTTGAATGTTTACTCCTCATATAACCTATGTAATTATATCGTAATGTTTTCTTTTTAGTGTGCCCGATTAATACCAAACTGAAACAGTACTTCTTTGTTTAAAAATGTACATGAATTATTTCTTTATTCGAAATGTAAAAGGTCTGCATATGGTGACACCCCTTACAAGAGCTTTTTACATTTTTCAATGATATTGGCGCTTCGGATCTGGAAATAATTCTCGTAGGTGTGAGTTGGTTGCGACTGTTGTTACTTTATGAATATTTAAAATTCAAACTGGTTTGGTGAACTTCCATTTCACTTTCAAACATCATTTTTTTGTGTTTTGTTTTGTCTCTTATAGAAATTTAAGCAAAAGTTTTAATAATAAACAGAAATCAAGTAGAAACTTTTTACGCTAATATTTTTATGCTGAAGATTTTTTATTAATCAACCCCTAATATTAATACTAAATAAAAATCTATTTAATTGTCTAAATCTCGCACTTTCATAATTTAAAACAAATACATTTACGTTTCTTTGAAACTTTTTATACATGTCCGCTTCCCAATTTGGAGCATATGGCCTCTTAATGGAAGTATCTCAACAGATTTTTTTCTACGAGAACTGTTTGTTACTCAGTCACTTAACCTCTCTTATTGAACGGGAGTATTAGAGATATAATGATAAGGCTAGGACAGGACTAGTGGTTAGCTAATCCCTCTCGCTACACCCAATTTTTAAAAGATTGGAAAGGGTGCGAGGGAATTTTTAGAAATTACATATTCCCATCCCTTCAGACAGATATCGATAGATCGATCGAAAAAAATCACATCTTATGTATATTTGACTAAATTATCTAATATAAGTACTTTGCTAATGATCATTTGTTGTAAATACACAGCTTTTGGTTACAAAAAATAAAATTATTGTGCTCATTAGTAGTAATTTTTTTGTATTTATGAAGAAACATACCAAAAAACATCACTGCAACCCGGCGCGATCCTCAACGGTCCATCCCAAACATTCAGATGACTAGCGCAAACTTCTTCTTCTGGAAGTTGAGGACCAAGAGCTGACGTCACATGAAACTTGAGCACCGAAAGCCAGACTCTGAAGCGAGGAGGAGGATAAGAGAAACCCGCTCTCCGCCAAGGGTATGGCGCTGGCGGTCTGGGGGGACCAGGTGATGCGGGAGTGGACGTGTCAATTCCTTGTAAATGATACAGGCACGTTGTGTTTGGTGAAAGTGAATGCTGTGGACTCTCCAGGATACCTTTTCCGGTACCTCGTAGCCAGAATTCACAAGCTCTTTTATTTCTGGCGTATGTTGGAGATTGCTGATCGACGAATTTAACCTGAAAGTTTAGAAAAAGTAAGCATGTTTCTTAAAATTGTTATTTTTTGTAACCGTATCATTCAGTTGTTAATTAATACGTATCATATGTCGACCGTGAAAAGAAAAACAGACGTAACTCGCAGCTTTTTTCGATTATCACAATGTATACATTACAACTTGATACAAGATCTACAAAAGGGATGTAAGCTGAAAATGCTGAATAAGTATCTAAATTGAGCTTTTACATTTAAAATATAAGGGCCTGCGGAAATTGCGACCAGGAAAAAAACGATTTTTGTGTTTCCTGTAAAATTTGTTATGTGTGGGTTACGTCGTTTTTTTCTTTTCAGAATCGATATTAAGGTATTATTATGTGCGACTTAACTCTAATGTTTTAAGCACTAAAGCTGGATTCCTGACAGAAAAATGAATGCATCAGTCGCATGTATTGAAAAAAAATGTATCGATATATTTTAACCAGGCACACCCCTTTATTATACATCATTGCGCTTTACTAGAGAATATTTATATATTCAATAAAAAAACACGGATTTTATTAATCTAGTTTATGTCAAAGTATCTATAGATTATCATACATATGCAATGTAAGAAGAGTGACATTGAAAACCATACAAAAACAATAATCCAGATAAGAATGGTTGGTAACATATTTTTTGTAGTGAAGTTTTAATTATCAGTTTCTATCAAAACAAGAAAATGCGTAATTATGTTCTATAGCTTTATAATTATGTATAGTTTTTTGACAAATTTAATCCCAAATCAAGGAATAATAGAAAAATACATATTATAATTATATAAATCTATACATATGTATGTACATTACATTATTTAAAACTATTTCGTTAACATATAAATCTAAGTAACGTCGAGATCAAAAAACAATGTCGTATAGGTTTTTTGTAAACTGCTAATTGGTAGAAATAATTGATACATAAACATTTTTTTTAATTTGTTTTAAAGAAAATAACATCATTAAAAATATAAACCATAATGAGATAATTAAATCTAGTTCCAAGTATTTTTTTTTTATTTCGTCTTTGAAATGTGGGCAAAATTTCGAGAAAGTGGACAGTTAAGTACTAAACTGCTATTTTAGACGGCTCTCAAAGAGCTGAGTTTACACAGTCTGTCGTAAAGATACCAGGCAAATACGAAAATGCAAACTTTCTCATATTTATTCATTAATTTGAAAAGCCTGCTAAGTCGAGTTTTCGAAGAAGATACACGAAACTTTCTGAATACAAATTTAGACTTTTAATAACTAATTGCCACGTGCGGGAGGCTCGCCTGGTAAATTTTAAAAGATATTTCTTGGAAAAACGACACAACTGCTGTGTATGTATATATCGACAGATTTTAAGATCAAAGTTTTAATAACTGTTTTCAACAATTTTCTTTTAAAAAATACAACACTGAATAGATATTAAATAGTAACTAAGCACTCACTATATTTAAAACCAACAGAAAATATTTTTGAAAGTTTCATAAATTGCTTTAAGTTTTAATGATTTATTTTAAAACAATCTTTGGTAAGAGTTGTCTTAAATCAAAAATCGAGTAGTCTACACTTCGAAAAAAACAGAAAACAATTTTTACGTACTTATATTGTAAGCCATTTCACGTTATACGTAAGAATGAATGACAACTTGATAAATGCATACGAAAAAATGTTTAAGCAATTGCGCATATCGCGAAAACCGTTCAATAAAAAAGACACATTCTTCTTAATTGGCAACACAATACAAGGGCGAAAAAAAGAAACATACGATTTGATTAATATATTTAAACTTGAAACACAAAAATGCATTTACTACTAACACTGCAAAATGGACGTAACAGTTTTTGCTCTTAGACGCTTCATATATTATGTAATATTGTTTTTGGAAGACACATTATTTTGATTGGCGACAACCACTCAAAGCTTCGAAGCCGTTGCGAGTTTCATTGTCAAGAGTTCCAGAACCCTGGGATACGAATGATTGATTGAATGATATGAACCGTTGCTCTTTCAAAAAAAATGACGTAATTGGAACCTAAGACTTACATAAACCACGATGATTAATAAAAATCCATTTATAATAGACATTCATACTAAATTATGGTAAACTGAAATTTTGAATCAGTTTCACTTTCCCCGTGCTAAGCATTTTAAGCTGATGATGAATTAGTTTAAATTTTGTCCTACCAATCTTATATTATATTTTTAGTATCAGGTTGTTACAAAATTATAAAATGTATAAATGTTGTCATATTGCACAAAGTCTATTCTACCTGAAAGGATAAAATGTACTTTATTGTGTCACTCTGAAATTTCTACATATGGCAGAATTTTTACGTGACAACCATAAAGCGTCTCTATGAATTCGTTCCTACCAAAAAACGTAGATAGTTTATGGTGGTTGCCTTTAGCAACGCGTTGATTGGGCCGTCTTTTGTTTTCTATCTCACACACACTTTACGATTTGCGAGACTTAGCCGCAAATTAATTATACGTATGTCATATTTACTATTTCAAGTTAATTACAAGTGTTCAAAAAACAGTATAGAGTCTTCTACTCACTTTTGAGTTAATTCTTTAATATAAACTATACTATAAAATGTTAAAGATCGATTTCAAAATGAGCGATAAACATATTACTAATTTATATCAACGACATCTTCTATCAATAACAATGTGTTTGTTTCAGTTTATATCATAAATATTTGTTAAAAAATTGCTTAAGTGTAATATGTAATCACTTACATCAACTTCCAGTTGAAATCCATGGAGCGATTGTATGGGCGCCGGATGCAGGAAAGTTCCGTAGGGAGACGTCGTAAACTCAACTAGAAGTTCCGGTCCACTGGAAACTGATTCCGGAACAGCCTCCCCGCCTCCGCAAAACTTCAAAATGACTGGATCGCGTGTCGTATAACCATCGTAGATAGTTACGTAGTCCTGCACGTCATCGCACTCTGTCCATACCTGCAGATTTCAGATACATTCATTTTATTATCGGCATATAGCGTGAACCTAGGTAAAGGCTCGTACTTTTATGATTAGAATTTATATTAAATATTCATAATATATCGGTCAGAATAAATAGTCATAATTTAAATGAAATTAAAAAAAAACCTAACCTAAACTACAAACCAAAATTGTTATAAAATATTCTGAGCGTATAATATTTTTATTCTAACCAAAAATTGATTTAAATTCTGACCATTTTTATTTGTTCCCTTAGTTAAATACCATTTAAATAAGTTACAATATATAATCATATCACAGTGACAAATTAAACTATGTCGTTTTCATCATATCATAAACTGTTTTTTGAGAATGAAAAAACACAATAACAATATGCAGTGCTTTTTTCCCCATGTAACGCGGTAGAACGGCGTTCCAGCACCTTTCTTTTCAACATTTTTAATGATTCAAAATAAAGCAACTGACTTACATGCAACTTACCATGTAACAAATATAATAACATATAATACAAATGTAGTACATTAAATACCATTTTTTATCAATGAAATTGAAAATAATTATAGCACCATTTACATGATGAGAATATTATTTTGTATTCATACTAAATAGATTGAGCATTGTATAAAAAACGCTTTCACTTTCTGTTTAATAGCAAAGCCACATATAAAAACTTTTGAGAACATAGCTTTAAGATTGCAATGACTTTTTTTTTTACAAAATAAAGAAAATATCTTAATCGAAACATAAGAAATACAAAATACTGTTGTTAACATTTTTTTATTACCTTTAGGGTTCTTGTGTGACCAGTTTGCTGCTGCTGTTGAGGCTGCTGAGACGGTGCATACAAAGCAGACTGACTCCTGATCGATATCAATTGGCCCTTAGGCTGTCTCACGGTGATCAGCGCATGCTTTCCTGGAGGTACTTCATGCTGCCTGACAGCATAATAACACGTCAAGTTCCTCGGGTAGACGCCAGGGAAATTGGGCGATTGCAGTCTACAAGTCTTTCGGTCACAGTCACTGAAGATTCGCGAGCAGTAAGTTCCCGAGATTAAATCTCCAAGGTAGTACTGCTGTTGGGGGTGGTGCTGATCCGTCGAGGGTGCTCTCGGGGGTGAGTCGATGGGGTATGTATCTAGATCGTGTGTAAGGTTTCCGTGTATTGGTCCGTAGGGGATGTTGTTGTTGCTGTTGTTATCATCTGTTGAATAT
This sequence comes from Himalopsyche tibetana, assembly GCA_030503985.1. Classification (NCBI taxonomy): domain Eukaryota; kingdom Metazoa; phylum Arthropoda; class Insecta; order Trichoptera; family Rhyacophilidae; genus Himalopsyche; species Himalopsyche tibetana. The sequence continues at coordinate 25,796,796 of JAPJYX010000019.1, read as the reverse complement.
AAAGTAACATCATTAGAAACTGTATGTCTTTTGTTTGTTGTATTCTGCTGTATGCACAAATTAAAATAATACTACAGTGCGATTCAACATATGACTATACCAATGCAGTTTCTTTATTGTTAAATATTCGCGATGTTGCAATACAGCGAATGATTACAATTTTGACACGTTTGCTACCATTATAAGAAAAAAAATTATTTTAAATGGATTGGGAATTAAACCTCCATTATAACGGAGTCAAAAAAAATATTAAATTACTATTTCAGTTTTTCATTTGCTTACAAAATAATACAGTTTTTTTTATTTTAAAGCCAGTGATAATTAAATTTTACAATATAAATTGAACACAATCAAAAGTTTCTATTGTAATAAATTATTCGATTATATGAAATAATGACAATCATACAACATCCAGTCGTGAATCATATATTATATTGACCCTCTAGAGGCGAAGTGAATCAACAAGTAAAATGGTAAAACTTTTTTCTTGGATCTTTAATTACAATAACGTCTTTATTTCGTGTTTTGGTGAATTCCATATTTTTATTTTACTTAAATAACACTATTGCAATGTGTATTAACTGGGGTTACTTCACTTTTACGATACTTTGAGACGTGTAGGCCCCTTATGATTCCTGACTGGATTTTGTTTGGAATACATTTTATTATTGTTTTATAGTATGGATATAAGAGTTTGTTAGCTGTTTCGTCAGACTCTAATGTAATTTTTGTTAGTACAATTATGTTTTAAGCAAAAATAAAAATGAAGAAAAAAGATTTTTCAAGATAAGTTTTCTTTAAAATTCATTAATTATTGAAATACAAGTGCTAATTAAAACATGTATTTTGTATGTTCCACTAGGTATATATTCTATCAAATATAGCCGAGAGAGCCCGATTTACACGTAATGAATGTTTTAAATGAAATAATATGAAACGAGTCTAAAGATAAACAGAGTGTAAAAGCATAAGCTTTTGAAATTTCTTAAGAAAACATTGAAACCAATCGACTCAACAAAGTTAAGTATTAAATTTATATTAAAATTGATGGATGTTTTTGCAGAATTTACAGTATACCGATAGATAGACTAGGTTATTTAAGCTGTTTACATAATAAACAATGCCTTTATAAAGTAAACAATATGAATCTTTAATGTGTTGCCTGTCTTAAATTATATATTACTCTTATATATATATATATAATGGTGGTAGCTATATACATATATATATATATATAGTTACCACCCTTCCATAGTTTAAATAATGGGACGTAGCAATAAGGATTAGTTTACCACTAGAACTGTCCTAGTCCTTATCCTTATATCGCTATTTTATTCGAAAAAGAAAGGTTGAGCAATAGTTCTTGTAGATAAACTTTTGTTTAGAAATCTCCATTAGGAGTACACATCTTTCAAGTTAGGAGATTTTGTTTATATTTATTTTATCAACAAAATATTTGGAATTTTAGCTTACGTAAATGCAGCGAATATTTTTCTTAAAATCGAGATTAATTGATGAAAATTTTGGTTTAGCTTCACAAAACTACCATGTTCAAGACCATAAATATGTTTTTTTTATATTAAACTTTCTGGAACATAAGCTCAAATTTGCATGAAAATTCACTTATGCAAAGCTTTTAGTAACTAGACCAAAAGGAGCGAACTTGTTTCATTGTTTAAATTAAATTAGAGACAGCTCTTAGTAATAATAAAAAATGATTGAAATTTTTTTTTTACCATTTCAACAATCATTTTATATAATTATAATGAAGTATTTGTTCACTTTTGATTATTTAACAATCGAAAGGGCATTAAATGAAAATTACTCTCAACTTTACTGAATAAATTCTCATCATACAAATAATATTCCGAATTTTGAATATTTCACTTGAATAAAATAATTCTATCAGTACCGACTTGTTAACTTACGAAATTATTATTTTTTTACTATCGACATAGGCTGATAAAATATTGCGTCAATATTGGAAAAGTTAAGCAGAATTATTTCAAATTAATTTTATTTTCAAGTGTCGTATTTTTTATACGTACAAAGTATGAGTTGATTAAAGTAAAAGTAATTTTTATATATATTTTTAAACAATATTCTAAATATTTTCTAAAACAATTTGCTTGCCGTATTGTGGCATTTGCTGCTTACGAGATGAGAATTTAATTAGTAACAAAGTTATTCGCTCAAAAGGAATTTACATTAAAATTAAGCATCATGTACCTGTGGCTGGTCGAGAACCTCCATACCGCACAGTTGCCAAATCCTTACGAAGAACTTTGTATTCCATCCTAAAGTCAAAGTTATATCCTGACTGGTCCTTTGAGAGTCGCAGCAACTTGACGGTGAGAGTTATGGACCTAGTTTCACTGTAATACACAGCTGGGCCCCATGACGTCCCGCACCAAGAACCTCCGACCAGGGGACGTCCCAGTTCTCCAATCTGAAGAGAGCCGTCTGGACATCCGTCGACGGTGAAAGACACAAAGCGCCCAAGGGTGAAACTGTCCAGCGTTAGCTGTAGAAAAGAAAAAAAATGGTATTTAACATTTCGACAATTAAACCATATTTTACGTAACATGATAATATATTTTCGAAGAGTTAAAATTTAGATCATGACATAAAATATCTTCGGTTATTAAATACAGACTTGTATTTTATTCATTAACATTATTTTCTAACGAATAACTTGCATATTGTTATTTCAGATCAAATAATTTGCACCAAATAAGTTATTTTTGTGAGTTATATATTATGACTAAGCAATAAAGATATATCATTTTATATCTTCTACAATTTTCGCATAATTAATATTCCAGACACACGATGCTTTTGCTCTCATGTAAGTTGTGTTGCCCATTCCACGTATATTATCGTAATATACTTACTGGCTTTATATTGTAGAAAATGTTCTTCGTCAATTAAGATGTGTGAGTAGTTTTCATATAGAGAAACTATTCTCAAGAAGACTTTATTAGTAATATTTATTTTGCACACACCCAAAAAAATCAGTAAAATTAATTCGGTGGAATAATTTCAATTGAGGTGCAATGTAAATAAAACTATTTAATTTATACACATATCGACCGATTTTAATAAAAATTTAATCCAACTAAAATACTAAATACAAGTTCCATTCATTATGATTATTTGAATCATGTGTTGAGTGTTTAGCTTAAGCAAATATCTTTTAAAAATACCACTCATAAAAATCGATCGCTTAATAATGAATAGTTAGAGGAAAAATTCCACAACTTTTATAACCAAGGAAGACATAATATATCTACAATAAAGTTATTGGAACTAAATAAGTATTCGTTAAACCTTTTCCTTGTGTGCTGATTCTTTTACAAAACTTTTTGTGGTTTAGCTTTTTTAAGTTTATATGTCAAAATTGCGAGAGGTTTTTTTTTTAAAAAATGTTAGTAGTAAAAGTATGTGAATGAACCTTTTAATACTTAATAAACTTACAATTTTGCCATATACGTTAAATTAAAAAACTAAGCAATATATTGTTATCTAAAGATTGTCATTTTATAGTAAAGAAAAAAATAGTATTGAAATAATTTCTGTCTGAAGAAACTCTATAAAAACATAATTAAGGAATCTTCTTTTAAAAATCTGTTTAAATTTAATTTCAAGCCCTTAAAAGTCTTTGTTAAAAAAAACATTTTGTCAAATAAAGGAAACTTCCAACTATGTTTAACTAACTACGTTAAGTATATATAACTATATAATCGTGTTTCAATTATAACAAACTGAATGACTTTCTTTAAAAAATATTTAATTTTCTCACTGCTTAAATTAATTGTATCAAATAATATTAATTGAAATTTTCTCGACACAAAGAGTCAAGTCATTTTAATAAAAAATATGTATTTTGCTTGTCAAAATTTTAAATTAACAAAAAGAAAAGAAAACATTAATTATAAACAATTTACTTATAACTGAAATTTATGAAAAATACATTCGATTTCAAAATATCACAATTAAAAGCACCCATTTAAAAAAAAATAACGTTTGAAATCTACCCAAAAGTAAAAAAAGTTTTTCAGTATTCTTAGTTCAATTAAAATCATTAGACAAATTACACTTGTTTTATATAAAACTGTTGTATACCGTCTGATAAATCAACAAAAAAAGTGTTCATGCTTTGATTTGACAAACAGCTGTCATTGATTTTATACATAACAAAACAAAATGCAAATTTCTTTTATTTACAGTAAGATTAATTTTTTCAAACTTTATTATAATTTTACAGTAATTATAAAATCATACGAGATACATACATCATTTCTAGGAGAAGGATAACACAAAAACTCATGTCAAAAATCTCAAATTGAAATATTATAATATTAACAGCCGTTTTATGATATACTCAAGAAAAAAAAGGTTTCTGAATAATAAATACTTTGATTATTATTAAAGTAATAAAAAAATATGATTTTTCTCTTATACATTAATATAAATAGAATAGTCATTTTTAAAATGTCAACCTTTTTTCTTAGATAAAACTGGCAATACTTTTGCTGTAGGGGAAATGAGATTTCCTCTGAGGAAATGTATTTTGTCACCAAAGTAATGGTTCTCCAGAGCGCCAAAGAAAACTTTGAAATTTCTCTTTGTTTTATTTTTATACAGTTTCTTTGTTTCGGGGTAATGTACTGTTACAGTAGTACAACTTTTTTGCTACCTGATCCCCAAATTCAAATGATAGTTTACTTGAAGGGTTGATTTGAACTCAACACATCAACTGTCATCGGAATGGCAAAACTGGCAATATTTCACCTGTGACTATCGTCATTTTTTATAAAAGTAAAAACAAAATTCATACAAAAGTTAGACGTTTACAGTCGATAAGTTCAAGACACAAATGTGTTTAATTTCATAAACTGTGGTAATTATGTAAAGTAGGTTACGCTTTTTTTGTTTATTGAGTTGATACTAAAACAACCATATTTTACATCAAACTAATCGAGCTTTAAGACTCAGAGCGCGTTAGAACTTAAGTTCTTTGACTCTTCTTAATCGCTGATGTTTCGGTTATTTGTATTCCCTTTCCATCGTTACTGACGGAAGAGCGGGATCGATACAGGTGTGAGCCGTCCACAGTGAAGCCAGTTCACTTCGACACCATACGAATTAATATGCAAATTTTATTATATACACCTCTCCATATACTATACCCATACATATATGTAAATACACACGCAAATACATCGGTACCCCAAAGCAACTGTAGGATAAGTCGAAAATACTAGTTTTGAGATAATTGAACTTTAAGGTTTGTGTGGTACTTTTTAAATAGCGAATCATGGTTTTATTTAGCTTCTTTTACGATTTACGATAAAAGACAATAATTAGTTTTGTTGTGTACTTATTATACGTACGTATTATCTGTATCTAATTATTTTACTTATATCGTTGATCCTTTGAAGATATCGGGCAATATCAGTAATTGTAAATGTAAGATTTTTCTATGAAAAAAGGCATTTTCTTTTTGAGTTCAATTATTTCAGTGTTTTGTTTCGTAGTAGTTTTACGTTTCAGCAATCGGTTGGCATACCTATCTTAAAATCGTATTTTTTTTAAATTTATGTCTTTATTGCTCTATGGTAGCGACATGGATATTCATATGTATCTATTTCTCATTGTATGTATATATTTCATAAAAAAAATATTTGTCATTAAATTTAAAAAATACTATTTTTACGCGAATGTATAAAAAAGAGCAAATCTTAGTTTTTCATACATTTTTAATACCTACTTTTTTACGCGATATTTTGATTTTTGGATCCAATTTATCAAATTATATGAAAATGAAGTTTATTTTACGCGATTTTTTGTACGCGTCAATTTGAAGAATCAATGTATCGCGTAAATAAAATATCGACTGTACATATATAAATAAACTGAAGAGAATCATTTTGATAATGATACATAATTGCAAGCCATTTTTCAAATTAATTATAGCCACTGATAGCTTGAACTTTTTTTTGTCACTTCAATGTATGTATACTATGTTATGTCATTGGAGTGACTACGTACAAATACCCAGCTCCGATTTTTATATTTGTGAGTATTTGGGAATGGTGTAACGGATGTGTCATTTACATACATACATTATGTAAATTATTCACGCATTTGGATGATATAAAACGTCAATTTTTATATGAAAGATGACAGCGCTAGACGCAAAATATTATTATGACAATATTTTTTCACCCTCAAAATATGCACCCTTCTATTTGAATTCAAAAGAGGTGAACTGTAATAAATAAACAATTATTTTTTTATTTTTTTTTTACATTGTTGATGCTCATCGTCTTTTTGCTTAGGTTAAAAAATTATAGATGCACGCAAAATGTTTCAATCAATATTTTTCTTGTCTACTTTACAAGGCGTTTAAAATTTTGCTGTGTATCAAGATGGGAAGACGGTAAATTGCTCGAATGCAATTGCTCCAATGGAAATTGCTCGAATAACAAGATCCTCGAATAGCCAATTCCTCGAACGTCAAATGCTCGAATTACAAATTGCTCGAAAATTTTTACAAAAGTTTTATAAAAGTTTCAAAATTAATTACTCATTCTTTAAAAAATATTTATGCACGTCGGGAAATAAAAACCATAAATCAAAAAAAAAGTCATAATAGAAAAAATATTTTTTATTTAAGTTGCCAGTGGCCGAGTGGAAAAGGTCGTTTTGTTTTCGGAGGTCATGGGCTTGAATTTTAATACGTACACTTTTTAATCTATTATTTTTCAAACTATTTATGGATTTCTGTTTAAAGGCACACATATATGTAATTTATTGAAACCCTCTCACCCATTCTTATTTCTACATCGACATCTAACATAATCCATTGCTTATCTTTCAATATATATTTTTTTAATTTAAAGTACGATTTGAACCTACCTAAGAAGAGTAATCATTCATTTAAGAAAAAACAGTTTTTTTAAGATTTTAATATTCACACATAATATTTTTTCTTTATGAATATTATTTATTTATCGATGCAGTTATAAATTAAAAAAATAATTATAACCGCCATCTTGGATATTTACTAAATACATTTTCCAGAAAGTTTCATTTTAATACAATAATAATTATCCCAGTTACCACCGCTGTCACAAATACGTTATATCCCATATCTATAAACATTTTTACTATTCAGTGATTTTGGGCTCTCCTTATAAAACTTTTATAAAAATTTTCGAGCAATTTGTAATTCGAGAATTTCACGTTCGAGGAATTGGTTATTCGAGGATCTTGTTATTCGAGCAATTTCCATTCGAGCAATTTACCGGGAATAATCAAGATGGTGTTATATTCATTAACTATTTTTTAAAAATTTAAAAAAATGTTTCTATTTACACCAGGTTGCAATAGTGAAGAGTTCCAAAATAGACACAGAACTAGGTTATATTATTTAGACTCCAGTTAATTAAACCTAATTAAACCGTTGTAGATTATTATGTATGTTAGACACATTATTGCATTTTTAAATTTAATTATAATGCATAGATCTGAGAATATTGTTTTTATTAATTTCACAAGTTGCTTGCGTGAGACCTGCAAGCTCCATCCAGCCCACTCTCGACTGTTTTGTATGATTTCCGTGAGTACGCACATACTGCGTAATAAGTGGATGTAAAAATAAATTCACAACAATACTTGCTTATTGGAAATATAGTAGAGATATCTGTAGATATTGTGTTCAAAAATGCAATTTATTTTTCCGAAGTACTTTCACATTTTTCATACATATCAAATTGAATTCTACCCAATATGCTAATGTGTAATGCATATTGAAAGATCCAATATCTCTTCCGTTCGAGAGAATTCTTACACATATATTATTTATATCTTGAGATTTTTTATAGATATTTGGAAATATCGAAAAATGTTGAAATAAAACATATTTCTTAATGTGTTTTGTGTAGATTTTATGATTCTGATTTTAAAAAAATGAGGTTTTTTCGTGAAATGTTTTTTTTCTCAGAAAATAAAGAAATTTTCATTAAGAAACAAATATGTAACTTTTACAGTAATACACATTGAATCATCATCATAAATATATATGTCTATAACACAACCAACTACGAACAAACTGTCACCGTACTGGCAAAAGAAATTAAGTAACAAATTAACAGTTGTGAGCAAACAGAAAATTTAAAATTTTAGTAATTTTAGGATAAACTCGATATGTTATGTTAATGAAAATTTATGCTGATCTGACACAAAAAAAATAAGCAAGGAAAATAACTTGCTTATAATGTGTTTTGACAGTAAAAAGCGATAAAAAATATGCTGTGTGTGCCAAACTGTTACAATAAATGCACCTACTGATTTATTTATTCTAGACCTAGACAAATAATTGATATTCAAGAAACTTAATGAGTACTAAGCACATTCTTGTCAATTTTGTTACTTACCAACTTATGCTAGTAAAATGACGGTATAATCTGCAACCGCATGAGCAGATAAAGAGAGAGAGGGTGTACGTGTTGAGTACATACAGGAATGGGCTCGGAGGGGCTTGCGGGAGCCCCTTGTTGAATTTTACTAAGGCCCCTTGTTAACTCAAGAGAAAACAATATTCTCATATCAAGTTAGTATATAACTGCAATTTATAATTTATGTATTATCTACGACATCTTCAGTATACCTAATAGTACATTTTTATCTATTTAAATTGATAATTTTACGGTAAATTGCATATTGTTACATATTATAAGTAAAAATCGATTGCTTATTTAAGTATTGCATATAATTTCATAGGAGTGATTAGAAAATTCACTCCTTCCTCAGAACAAAGAAAATTGCTTCTAGATTAATCGAGCCTCTTGTTAAAGTGTTGTCAGCCCACCGCTGAGTACAGAGTAAGTCTATGAACCTGATATTGTTTTGTATGTTTCGCTTAAGATTAAAATACAATTTTGCGAATATTGATTTTTAAGCACTAAAATTTTCAGGAAAAAAGTGCATGGTAACAAAGCCTTGCATATGTATATTGTATAAGAAAAATCCTAATGATTAAAGCACTTTTTTCTTGACTTGAATGTAATATATTATAGCTATAACTTCTACATTTACTTATATTTTAATTTTGACTGTCAGTATTTGCGTCATTGATTTAACACCATTCCGTTAACATATTATATATGTTGCGAGTATCCGTGAGTGATAAGGGAGATACAGCATGAATAATGAATGGGTGTTCACAAATTCTTGTCACTGGTAACTGTAGGGTTACTAATGAAATTAATAAGAGATATGTGCTCGCAACACAATACCAACATGAGAATCGATAGGGAAATACGTAAATGCTGCCGTGCATAGCGCAGCAGTGTGCACTGTCAACACTTAGTTTTAAGGCATTGTATTAAATAAATAAGACACTCTTTAGTTCAACATATATTTATTAAAATGAAGGCCGATTTCACTGATCACAAGTATTTTTAACCGATAAAATAATATGTAAATTAATTTCTTAAAGGAATACTACCCCACAAAATTTGTTTTAGGAATGCTATAATTTCACTGTCTTAAAGCTAAGATAATTTTCAAGTTAAAAGCATTTTTCTCTTCTTCTTCATGCTTCCAATTTATTCTTACGTGGGCGAAACTATAACCAAAAAAATTTGTGTCTAAAAACTTGTTCCTCGCGTAGGACGTATGAGTCGCCAGTTCCAAAGGCTGTTCATCTAATCAATTCGTTGCCTAGAGAAGTGGACATTTTTAATGACATTATTTATGAACTGTTTGTTAGGTTTTACTTTTTTATTTCTTTATTTTGTATGTTAATTTTGATGTATTATGTACTGTTTTTTTATTTTGATTATATTTGTCAAGTGTATGGCGAATTGGCGTCAGCTGTAATGTCATGTAGTGTACTTATATTTTTTAAACAATATATAAACTAGTTTTAAAAATAAAAAATATCGGAATTTTCACGCGGAAAATGTTTACAGTTGCTTAGTGGTGAATGTTTGTATTTTACCGTTTACATGCAAAATATTAAGAAAAATACATTTTAAGGAATAAATTTAGATGTAGACAATCACTCGAATTGATTCAGTACTTTTTTAAAGGCTGGAATTGATTTATAAAAACTCTTAACTTTTATGTTTTAAATATTTAATACGATGCAATATTTGTCTGATCATATTTTTGGGAAAATCATACCATTGTTTTTTCATGATTTTAAAATAATTTGTACTGGGTAAATACAACTTATCACATAAAAAGTGTGCTTAAATTTTCAATGAAAAGGAGAAACTGTGAAATAACTAAATGAACAGTAATAGTTCTAATGATAATAAAGGTGACCAACGATTATCATGTAAGATATTTAAAGGGTAGAGAGTATCCTGTCCAACCCTTAATCTGGTGGCCTAAATTGAAACATATTTCTGAATTCCATTTACGTAATGTCTGAATCAATTCTCTGTCACGGTTGGCTAGATAACTCTTATTGCAGCGTCTTCAACCCTCCTATTTGTCCTGAATGGGTTAAAAGACAGGGATGTGAAAGAAACCTTCAATCTTAATGGTTTTGTATAAAGAAGGAAGGTCTATGATTTATTTTCAACATTTTTACTGAGAAAAAATACACTTTATTTCCTATGTAATAATTTGGTCTATTAACCATTTTTTCTTTTGAAAACTTTTATACCAAACTAAAAACAACTGTTTGATATCAATTTCGAAAATTTATAAAGATATCCTGAATTATTTATCACGCTTTTACAGTGTTGCCTCGTTCATACAACATTCAAGATTTGTGCCTTATTGATGAATGCAATGAGAGAGTATCAATCTATGACATGTTAAAAGAAGACATGTTGGAAGAGTCTTAATAAGAAAACAAATTGCTACCTTTATGATGTGTTTCAAAAAATATCCAAACTAGCCGACAATTAAGTTAAGTCGTTCATTTTAATAACTGCTACAAAGTTTAAGCAATCTTACTGTTTTCTTTATAAATTTTAAAGCCGCAGTGTTTAAATTATAATACAAGTTATATTTATTTGAATTGTTGGTAGTGTACAACTATTTATATTTATATTTATAAGTAAAACCAAGAAATTTCATCCGTACACTTGAACGCCTGAAGATACTGAAAGGCGAAACCCGGGTCGTAAGTGACATAGTGTGTGAATGTACATAATTTGAACGAATAAAATTTAATATTGAATCGAAATCTTGAATTATTGGCATCGGATGACTCGTATACGATTCTTTTCGCCGATCTGATTGACGCGTTGAAATATATACATCCAATGCGACAAATGCTTTAGATTCTCTACAGCGATAGCGTAAAAAATGTTTGATGCATCATTTAAAAAATAAAATATTAAAATATATGAACAAAATATATTTTTTATTCGGTGATACCGGCGACGAAAAATCAGCAGACAGTTAAAATATAACTTTAAAAAATACGCCACCAAAATATAAGCAATTGTAAGTTAAAAATAAACTTTTATGTTTTCTAATTTTGTTTTGAAATAAAATAAACAGGAGCACATGTATATTTATTTGGCTTGTTATTTGTTTCGTTTTCGATGAAATTTATAATTCTATGTCAAATACCGGATTTTCTATATTAAAAAATACAAAAGTTGAGTATTACTTATAAAAGCAGACTAAAATATACAAATTATTATGCAAGAAGTGTTGTACAACTGGTGTCCAAATTATTTTTTAAAATGCTAAATAGTTTTAAAGCTATACCCTTTTTTCAAAAGTACCTAATTAAAAAATGCCCCGATGCGAATGAGTTAAAGTGAGATAATATAGGCGGCTGTAAAAAGAAAACTTAATACTGATAACTCAATTATTTTCGAATATTTATTGAGAAATTGAATATATGCCAACCAATCAGAGTAGGCACAGCTTTTATCTGAATAAGAACGTAGATTGGTTAAGACGAAAATGAAAGTAATGTACTAGGCTCATTCATCAAAGAGAAGTTTCCTTGACGTAATAATAATATATACGGCAACGGGGATAGCAGAAGCTCTTAGTTAATTGTTCCAGTAAGAGAAGGGTTTTCATGAGAAGCTACTCGGTTTTCCTCGTGTGAAGTGATCCACTTACGGTTCTTAGGCTTTGTACTACTGACCGTGTAGTATCATTTTAATTATATACCTGTGATCTGTGTATAATGGTACAATATGGTTTTATTATAAGCGTATAATGATTAATAACTGTTTTAACCGTTTGAATACCGCGCAAGTAAATCATTAATATGTCCCAGAGATACTGCGTGTTTTTGAGAACAATAATTTTGCCTAATATGCAGTCGAATTCGATATTTAAAAAACCTATATTGACTCAGTATATATAGCACTACACATATTCATCAATATATTGCTTATATTATATTATAATACCAAGTATTTGATGTTTTAAATGTCTTTGACATCCGTGTTTGCTTGCATATGTTCCGGACGCCTGTGTCCGCTTAGTATTCAAATGGTTAATGATAATAATGGTAAAGCTCTTTCATGAAATGAGTAAAATATATCGACTGTAGAAAGTAAAAAAAAAGTAGCACAAACGTAACAAATACATACAACACACACAAAAAAACGTTTTTATAATGATTTTGGGCCAAATGCAAATTATAAAATATACACTACATTGACGTGCATGGAGACTTATAAACTGGTTTTTAATTGACTTTGTCTAATATTTATTTAATTAGTCTTTTTTCCTGATCGCAATTTCTACAGGCCTTTCTTTTTTCCAACTTAAAAGCTTACTTTAAATACTAATTTGACGTTTTCATCTTAGACCTTTTTAAATGAACGTTTATCAAGTTGTATACATTGTGATTATTGAAAAAACTGTGGATTATGTTCTTTTTTTCTTTTCTACATTCGATATCATAGTGTAACGAATTCCTATATAAGATAATTCCCTTGTTAAATTTAACTTCAAACAGAATCAGGACGAAATAATAAAACAATATGCATGAGATCCATCTTTCTATAAATAGTAAAATATAATTTAAAAAACATATGTCTGTGCGATGATTTCAATGTTTCGCCGTGACGGCAACAAAGATGATTTACGAACTAAACGTATACAAATATACTTAATGGGTGATCAAAATATGAGCAAGCATTGTTGTGAATACTTTATGGCCACACGGTTTGAATAAAAAACCAAAAGAAACCCCATGAATATGAAAAATGTTATTTGCAGGTTGCACCGCGTGGCGCGCCACAATCGCTGGAGGCGTCATTGAAACCCGCTGTCAAAAGAAAATCTCATCTGGAGATATGAATTCACAATGATTTCACTTTGGTGCGTGGACGATAAAAGCTTCGCTGCCTGAAAGCTCTCAGAAACACAAGGCGGCGGAGTGGAGTGAAGAGACCGCGTCAACTTGAAAAAGCACACAGCGCACGTGAATGTGACGTCCGTTTTTTTTCAACGGCATAAAGCGTGACCGATAAAGTTTGTTTCCAAAAGGTTTTTGTCTTGCCGAATTTCAATATTTTTCAGTAGAAGGTAAATCTCCAGACGTTCTCGTTAAATTATCGCTTGCATTGTAAGATCAGTGAGTATAAATATATTTTCACATTTACCGAGGCTGAAACCAAGTGGTTAACGTCAATGCCTCCAGATGACTCGTTGAGACGTTTGAATCCCAGTAAGAGCAGTACCATTAAGTGAATTTTAAATCGGTTAACCGATTAATGTTTCAAGTCCACAGTTTTTAAAAACAGCTTATTTTTCGGTAATGGCAATGTATCAAACTTGATACGCGTTCTATCAAAAGGACGTAAGCTGCGAATGCCGAATCTATATATATATAAAACAAAGTAGGGTTTGTTACACCACGTATAACTTGGCTATAACTTGGCTGATTTTAATGATCTTTGATTTATTAAATTCGTATCCGCCTAGAATAGCAGAATAAGCATTAAAATTTTGGACAAATATCACGGAAAATTAATTATGAAGAAAATTAATATTCTCATACAGTTTTCAAATGGCGAACAGCTTGAAATAATGAAAATGTCGTCGTATGCAGATTTCATCCGCTAGGTGGCAATTTTTCCTATATTCATTTGTTTCTGCTTCTTTTGCGTACGATTGACTTTTAAATGATTTTAAATTTAGAGTATGGATCAGAATCAAAAAAATCGATGATATGAAATGAAAACGAAAGAAAATCGGATAATATTGAAATAAGGTTATTTTTATAATTAGGTATGATATTTTTTTTGACAACAATATTACGCTGTTTGCACGAACGTTGCTCTACTTTGAGACGCCACGTTATTACACTTGGAAAGCTACATCGAAGAAATTTTAACGTCGAAAGCAAGGCGATGCGGTTCCTACTCATCCGAACGACCACTGATGCCCTTGGTCGCATGTACACAGTCAAAGCCCCCTATAGTGAAAGCCATGCTATGGAGCTGAAAAAAGGTACTTTTTTCAGATAAGCGGGCCGGCGTCATAATTTTCAAAGTAATATCACATCATTATGAAGCCATTTGTTTCTGATATATTGTAGGAAATACATATTTATATTGTAATTATATATCTTTTCAATTACATATTTTTCAAAATAAGAAAAAATCACATTTTCTAAGGTTTTTGAAGAAAAATCTCAGAGAACAAAAGCAAACAAAGAAGGCAAATCATTTTATTAAAATTATTATTTTTACAATATTTCAATACAGAATATGAGGTTGGATAGTTCATTAAAAAAATCAACGTCATTATTGGGATTTTAATCAATTAATAATTAATCTCAAAATGTATTTGTGCACACTGGTTCGTTACTCAAATCTTTCCATAGGATTTCTCAGGTCATATCAGTAATCAAAAATCAGTAAGTCAAACTACGGTAGCACATTTCACTTCATTATTTTTTAAATATTATTATTGATTAAATCATCATTTACTTGGTATATTGCCATTATTATATGATAAGACGCAGCATTTATTTCATAATATCACAATAGGCGTCAAAATCGTATATAATATAATATGAATTCCGCTTGTTACTGTTGTTTTATGTTATTAATAATCAATATTTTATATAACTGTGATATTTAATAGTGGGAAGTTAAATTTTATTTGTTTTACCACACATCGCATTTCTTGCCATTCGCTATATTTCTTACAATCATTACTTAATTTGCATATATGACCCTTCCGATGTATCGTAAATTGTAAATTAATAACACCAAAGAATCACAGAATATTCATACAAGAAATCTTTCAAACAAACATGTTATATTCAACGAAAAATAAGCTCATAAATTGGAATTTAGAGTTGATCTACGTATAACCGCCATACGATTTGTTAGGAGCGGCTGGGATTTAACGGCCCGGTCTTTTTTGCTGTTTTTTCTACGACACTGCTTGGAACTTAAGACTGCTATGACACAGTTCATCCGAAAAATGACGAATGCTTATACTTGCATGTCAACAGCTTAATTTGCTTGAAAATGATACTCATTGGGACATGACAATCGCTGAAGAAATTGTTTCTGAATCTCCAAGTCAGATACGCACATTATTTTCTATCATTATTTTGACATGCTTCCCATCGAATCCCCGTGAACTGTGGAACAAGTACAAGGATGACATGTCCGAATACATTTTACATCGAATTCGTGTCAGTTTAGGGAATCCCGATCTCGAGATGAATGAAGAGATACATAACCAGGCTTTGCTTTTGATCGAAAACAGGTGTTTCCTTGTGTGCGGCAGTTTGTTAGTCAAGTTAGGAATGCCAACGCCAGATCGTAGAATAAACGACGCTTTCAATCGAGAATCGGAACGTGAACGTGAATATGATCGAGATGCATTGAACCAATCAGTTCGAACGAATGTACCACTGTTGAACCCTCAACAGAAGGAAATTTACGATACGTTAATGAAGGTAATTGATGATGGAAATAGTGGCTTACTTTTCCTCGATGCGCCCGGTGGAGCTGGGAAGACATTCCTCATGTCATTGATTATAGTGACTGTTCGTGCAAGATCCGAAATTGGTGTAGCAGTTTCTTCTTCTGGCGGCCACGTTGATAGAAGGATGACGAACGGCTCATTCAGTGTTGAAATTTCCGTTAAATATTTAAACCAGTGCTCCTCAACCTTTTATCTTCCACGGCACACCAACGTGTTCTTCAAAATTTCGCGGCACATCACAAGTAAAAATATGCACAATATACAGAAATTACATTAGTTTGTGTTTATATATGATACATACCACAAAAGAACCATATGGATATTTTATTACCATGTCCACTACTAATGTAGAGCACATGTACTCTTTATGGAGATTATATTAAAAGAAAAGTTTCAGATTATTCAGATTTATTTACAAAAAAAGAATCAGTCAAAAGGCTGCACCAAAGTAGAGAAAAGTCCGTAAGTTTCCCACTTCAGTTGAATTTTCAGCTTCAGCTATTAAAATGTTTCTAACATTTAGCGGTTAAAGTTATACTAACAAACATTTTATCGATTTGGGTATTCTGTATATGTAAGTCTGCGCAAGAATGTTTCGTGCACCTTGCGAAAATTCAGTTTTGTATTTTAAAATATCTTTAAAGAGAACAAATGAATTATATCTTTATAAATATCATTACAAATATGTCAAAGCATGTATCCACATCTCAAATATAAATGGTTTTACATTTGATAGAATTGATTTAATAACTAATAATGAACTGATGATAGCCCAGGTAGTAGAATTAACAAATTGTTGTATTCATTGAATATATTTTAATTTAAATATGCGATTATTTTTTTTATCAATTGTTAATTATTGATAACTTTTAACATCCAGGAAATCTTAAAAATTCATTAAAAAAAATCCATGTTTTTTTAAAGATTTCTATTCCAATAAATATCAAATTTACCACCCTTAGCTTTCATTGGGGTTGTAAATTGCCATGGCAAGAAATTATACTATTTTAAAAATAAATTGGGTTTTTTGGTTATTCTAAGCACCTCAAACACCTTTTTTCAATTAATTTATTTTTTTGGGCTTAAGGTCTGCAATTTTGGTGCCCACTATCGCCAAGTAAAAATATGCATAATATACAGAAATTACATTAGTTTGTGTTTATATATGATACATACCACAAAAGAACCATATGGATAAGATTATTTTTTTTATTAAAATCTCTTTACCATTTTTATTTATGGACTGTCTTTTCACTTTGAAATCTAAAAAAATCTATTTTTTTTAAATAACTACCCCCATAAAAGCTAAGAGTGGGAAATAAGATATTAATTGAGATAAAAAGCTTTCAAGAAAACATGGATTTTTTCAATGCTTTTTAATGATCCCTGGAAGTCAAAAGTTATCAAAATTAATAATTGGTAAAAAAATACTTGTAAATTTAAACTGAAAAACATTTAATGAATACAACGAATTGTTAATTCTACTACCCTGGTTATCATAAGCTCATTATTAGCTGTTCCAAATGTTAAAAACGGTAAAAACACTTATATTTAAGATGTGGGTACATGCTTAGACAAATTTGTAATGATATTTATAAAGAAATAATTCATCTGTACTCTTAAACGATATTTTAAAATATAAAACTGAACTTTCGCAAGGTGCGAGAAACATTCTTGCGCAGACTGTACATATAAAATATTCTTTCAACCAAAAAATAATTATTTCTGCTTCTCTATGTTAGTGTCACCAGAAATATTTTGTAGTCGATACTACAAAATATTTCTGGTGACCTGTGTATTTCTGGTTTCGATACCAAACTATTTGTTTTTATTCGTTTATTAGAGATTCGCGCCGCAGCACACCCAGCATCGCCTCGCGGCACACTGCTTTAAACGACTGAAAAACTGACATGCAAGATTGCGAAACACTCAGCAATGACCAAAGTTTTGGTAGCAAGTAAAATCATCACCTGGGATGAATGGACAATGGCGCACAAATGCGCATTGGAAGCACTCAATCAAACTATGAAATATCTGTGCAATGACTCAAGATGTTTTATAGGCGCAATTCTACTATCTGGCGATTTCCGCCAAACACTACCAGTCATTCCAAGGTTGACCGCTGCCGATGAAATAAACGCTTACCTCAAATCACGACTCTGGCGCTATGTAGAGAAACTTCAGCTGACGACAAACATGCGAGTTGCATTGCTAAACGATCTATCTGCCGAAGATTTCTCCAAGCAATTGCTGACTATCGGTAACGGGCGTGTTCCTGTCGACGAATCGAACGGATTGATTTTGTTACCGCCGAATTTTCGCAATTTCACTTCATTCAACAAAATGTTCCCGAACATCTAATCTCAAAAATCACAATTGGTTGAATGAACGAGCAATTCTTGCGGCAAAGAACAAAGATGTGGATCATTTAAACTTCACAATTCAAAATCAAATCGTTGGTCCACTGCATTCCTTCAAATCTATCGACCGTGTAACAAACGAAGACGAAGCAACCAACTATCCAACTTAATTTTTAAACTTATTGGATCTGCCTGGCTTGCCACCGCGCAATTTACAACTGAAGGTTGACTCGGTAGTCATCATGCTTCAAGTTATCAAGTTAACAGAACATTTATTCACTTTTAAGGTGTTCACTGTCAATACTTGGTGGAATAGCATTGTAATAAAAATAATAAAATATTTCATGTGGGAAAAGTACTAAAAATGTTTTGTTATTTTTATTACAACATTTATTGATTCTGAGGCGGTACGAAGTTCGTCGGGTCAACTAGTTAATATCTAAATTTAGCTTTATGTTTGAAAAGAATGAGCCTGTGAAAATTGAAAACAATAAAATGACTGAAATAAAGATTTATCATAAGCAATTTCTTTAATTAATATTTTATTGTGTCAATTAAACACCAGGTGGTATATCTCATAATTTATATTATATATGACCCAAAATCATCAAAACACGTTTTTTGTACCTCTTGTAAAATTTTCTATGGGTGGGTTACGTCCTTTTTCCTTTCCACAGTAAATATGCTGTCTAAATATTCTCCTCGTTTGATACAAAATCGAGATTTAGCGAATGTTAAGTTCACCAATGGTTATGATTTAGCCCTATCATACCATCCGCACTGTTTTTGGAGAAGGTAAGTTGAGTGATTCAGCAACAATCATTTATTTATGAACAAGATAAGCACAATAAAGATACCATAATTATGATATACATCGGAGTCGGACAGGGTAACAAAAAATAAAAGTAAAAACACGCACTTCTTCGAATCTGCATACTAACTGTGTTTTTATTCGGATCTGGCGAATTTTCCACCCAAATACATATTCAATATTCAAAGTCGTGAATATTTCAGTTTGGCATATCGATTATTTTACTAAATTGCTGCCAGAAGAGGTTTTTCAAATTACAAATTTGTACAGTGTCCTATTCGTTTATATAAATAATTTAATGAAATGAGCAGTTGGTTTTGGGATTTTTATGAATAGTAACAAAAGAGAGAACATATATTTTGGAGGCTTTTGAATCAATCTTTGTTCATTATATTAGTTTAAAAATAGCCGTTCAAGTTTGTAAACACTTTTTTTAGCATATCCGCTACTTATTGAATTTATTAACAGTTTTTTTACTACGAGTAATACTTAGTTATATATTAAGAGAGTAGAAATTGAAGAATATGGCTTGGAAAAGACTAGTGGTTAGCTAATCGCTCTCGTTACGCCTTTTTTAAGGGTAGGATGTATGGGAGGGGAGAATTAAAGAAATAAATATCTATGAAATACGATTGAAAAATCAATTTATAAAACTCTCCGTATTGGGTTTTTGAACTAGTGAGCTGTATAACCCAAGCCAACGACGTTGAACACTCGTCTAGAAATAAGTGTTGTAAATCTAAGTTGCAGAAATAATAATACATTTTCGCAGAAAAAAAAACGTTTCTCTTTACGGATTAGTAATTTAAAAATTTCATTAACGAACGAAGAGTGAAATTCACAAAAAGATAAAAAGAACCTGCATTAGAATCTAATTTACTTTGCAAAGATAATACACCCGCATTCAAAATAAAACTTAAACCATAAAAGGCAGATATTAAATGCGTCTTTAATGTTTTACAAAGATATTTACGGCCGTTTAAATTCAGCCTCATTAAATAAGAAATATAAGCCACCGAAAATAATATTTAATAGGCAATTTAAGGACTCACGCTCTGGAAAGCAGATGGTAGATTAATAATAATTTACTCAGCAAAATATGATATGTCGAATTTATGAAATTAAAGCAACGTAAGTAATTAAATTATCAAGAAATCAATGTTATACGGCCTAATTATTATAATTAATAATTAGGTATTGTCGGTTTTAAGTAACAGGGCTTTTATTTAAATTTTCGACATTCGAAAACCGGGTTTTTTTCAATTTGGTTATCCGATTCCAAATATTTTAAATTTTAATGTTTTTTTGAATTATACATTAATAATTCTTCTTGAAACCGCGATGGCAACAAGAAAAACAAAAATAAATATTTAGTTTTAATTATGAGTAACATATTGATCAACGCGTTAAAAACATTATATTAATGTTTATTTGAAAATATTTTTGTAGTGAATTTTGTTTTGTACTTTCTGAAAACATATGTTCTGAAGATTAACGAATAAAATCAAAGTATTTTGGTGTAACATTATTTATAAAAGAAACTTTTTTCCGCTATATCATATTACTAAATACCCGTTTTTTGCTAAGCCGAGGAAATATTGCAATTCAAAATCCATTTTTTCAAACGTTGGTTTTTGTGTAAGTACTATCAATATAGTATAATTATTGATTAAATTAATACACTTACAACATTTTATTTTGCAAGGCATTTTTATTTAATGTTTTTTATAACTTCAACATTTTGTTGGATGTAGGGTGTTTTCTCAGCTGGGAATTTTTCAATCGACTTACATTGTAATAAGTCGAATAGATTTGCTGTTTTCTACCAAATATAACATTATATTTGAAACACATAATCGATGTTTGATTGCTTAACTTCTATTTTTATTTAACTATTAAACATTTATCGATTTTATAGACAACGCTTTTTTTCCATAAATAGGTCAAATTACTTTGTGCGGTGGCTCAAAAAATGTCAACGATTAATTTGAATAGTAAAGATTTTTAAAATGAAAAACGAGTTAAGCTTTGTGAAAAATAATATTATAATTATATCCGATGCGTTTGAGCATAAGTGTTTCAACACAACGTCTGCCAAATAGAGTTATATGTAATTAGCTAACAACATGGATACTGAATAGATAGAAATATTTGTATGACATTTTTATGAATTGTTTCGCGCTTATATCATTATATAATCGAAAAAATTAATCATATTTATGAATGTAATTAAAAAGTTTAAATTGTTATATTTATAAAAAAAATATGTCAAAAATGAGTACAATCAAGATGTGTTTATTAAAAAAATGTACAAGCTTATTTTTTGTTATATTTATTAATACTAAGAATAGTAATACAATATCCTAAAACATATATACAAAATAAAGACGTGTATTTACTGCAAAATCAGTTAAATTTAGTTGGTTTGTTTATTGTTTTAGTCTTAAACATTTGGTCTAGACGCAATCACTTTCTACCCTAGACTTACATATTTATTAATAATATTCTTAGACGAATTCAAAGACAAGATTTTTTTTCCATCAAAACTTTTTTCCACAAAAATCATCGAGGCTTGTGTTTGACGTAGGTATATAGATATTTTTTTATTAAACAAAAAAACTTTTTCCAATACATCGAACCGTGAATACGTTTCACGAACTATTGGCTCTGATAAAATAACATCGGTAGGTTGTCTCTCTTTCCATATGAGCGGGGTGGGACAACACCAACGGTTAGTGACAGGCGATTGGATCCTTATTTTATTATGCATGAACGGTCACCCCTGCACGTACACGTATCAATAAAGGCTAATAGACTCCACGTCAAAAACGGATGGTATCACTTTAATAACAAAATTACTAGGTACGTTTGAACAAAACATAAAGATAAGAGAAAAAATGTGAAACAAAAATACACATTTTACATTATGTAAAAAACATTGTAATGTAAAATTTATTATATTTTGTATGCAAATAAAATACTATTTTGGATATCAAATTTATGGAGCTTTAAGTACTAAAGCGCGTTAGCGTCAAAGTTCTTCGAATCATCTTCATTGCTAATTTTTTGACCACTTGCATTCTTTTACCACCGTTGCCGCCAGAAGGTGGTGATTGCTACAGAGATAAGTAATCCTTAGTAAAGCCAGTTCAGACACCTTATACATTCATATTCAAATCACAAAACAAATCGTTCATATTGGTGAATGAAATATATTTTTTAAATAAAATTTCTTAGTAAACGTAGTTTGAAATAATCTATATATGAGCCCGTAAGAGGTGAAGTGAGCCAAGTGGAATTTTCAGAAAAGATGAGCTAGATGCCGTTTAATATTCCATATTTTTTAAAGTATCGTAAAAGTGAAGTGAGCTCAATAAATACACACAGCAATAGTGTTTAATTCATAAATTAAAAATATTCAACCTTTTGAGGTACCTAGTAAAGACTGAGAAAAGTTTGACCATTTTAATACGTGTTTCACTTAACTTCTTGAGGGCTCATATGATGTATAAATGGTGACCGTCATTAAAAAATAAATAAATAATAAAGCTTAAAATATATTAATCGCCCGATGCTTTTTAAATAAAAATATGTTAAAAACATTCATTCGCATTATAATCAGAGTATATTGAAAAACATTATTCGTAGCATCCAAATTTAATGTGTTTTTCTTACCACACCTCGTCTTATAGTTGCAGGACTACTTGTCTGGCGCGCTTAGGCAAAGTGACGGCTCACAGTTGCCAACTTGTCGTCAGTGGAATTTATCGTACATTATAGCTTTTTTTGATCACACGGAATAGAAAAGCTTAACTTACACTCAAATCAATAAAGGTGTTTGAAGAAGAAGCTATAAAAATATTGAAGTGACAGTATTGAGCGAAATTGAAACAATAAGTTTTACCTTGTATTTGAATAAGCAAGATGTAATTTATTCGAACTTATACTGTATATTATGTTGTAACATTAATTGCAATCAACTGTTGTAAATTTTCGTAATTTCCTGGTTAATATTCCACTCTGTTCTTCCTACTATTTGTTTCCTTACAGACAGCTATAAGTTGCCTTCCAATTTCGGAAAATATTTCACAATAGCTTATTTCATTCGATGGCTGTCGAACCCACGTCACAGAAAATAATGCCTTCTCCACGGTCTCATTTTTATTAATGGCCCGTACCTTAATGTCGGCGGTATTATGTAATATATATAATAGATGCAGCAAAAAATTGTATCATGATTTACAACATACGTGTCTGTTTTCATGTTTGATTGTATCTGAAAGAAATATCTACATGCTAAGCGAGTGACAAATTATTCATGCATTAAATATATATTAGGCTGAATTTGTAGTTTAAAACAACGTTTTATTTATCATGATAAAAATAGTAATAACTTTGTCGCTTCGAAAACATATCTAAAATTATAGTTGGACGTTGAAAGCAGTTAGTGATCATATTTTGAAATGAAAAAATCTTTGTACATGCGTCAGACCTAAAATGTTTCTGTTTAAAAAATTAGATCGGCAGCAGGCAGCTTAAATTAGAGAGCTTATGTCTGAGTGGTAGCGATATGGAATGCGAATTGCTAAATTTCTCTCCGTACCAATTACATTAAGCGCGAACTAAAACCGACAAAGTATGTGCATATCCAAAAACCTCTACGCCGTAGCACCGGAGCTTTGCGGTGCGCCGACCGGCTCAGCGTGTTTGCGAAGCTTCGAAAACTTGATAAAATCGCAAACGAATGTATGACATGAAATATTCGACGTCCCGAAAAGACGCCGCAAATGGTTTACCTCGAGTACACACATTACAACGGGGAAAAAGAGCTTTGAACTTTTTTACTCTATTGTACTTTGAAATGTCTGGCCATAATGGTGAAAGAGTATAGAATATTTGCTTGAGCTTAATAAAATCAGTTTGAAATAAAATATGCTTTATTAATGTTTTATATTTTCTGCCTGCTGTGGCTATGATATGAGCTTGCTCTACCTATCACGCAGGTCTGGGTTCGATTACCGGTAAGGTCACAGTGAATTTGAGAATTATTCAATTCAAAGTTGTGATCGAAGACTGGGTGTTTGAGATGTCAATTTACATTATTTCCTCTCCTCCTACCCTTCTGATCCTTTAATAACTGGGTGTAAACATAGCGATTTGTCAACTACTAGTCCTGTTCTAGCCTTATCCTTCTTTCCCTACTAGTCACTTTGAAAAAAATATATGTTGAGATACCTCCATTAGGAGACCATGGTCCACATTGGGAGTGGACATGGATAAAAAAATGCAATTTTAGTTTTCCAAATAAATAAAATTCAATAAAAATACCCAGGGTCTTTTATATGTTTACCATTGATCCGAAAATAAAAAAATATTATAAAACAAAATAAAGTAAGTCATACATACATATTTAGTATGTTTATTAAGAACACAAAATCGTTTTCCTCACATAGTTTGTACTGATGTAATTGATAAATATTTGATAATAATAAATCATATTTATTGTCGATAAAAATATCATTTTCATTAGATATCGATCATTGAACTCAAAACCTATTCTTGGAGTACTTATTGGCAAAGCTTTGAATTATATATTTTTAATAAGCTGCTTTATCGACTTATATTTTATAAGGTGACCTTGCTTTTTGATTAATTTTCTTTCCAATGATTACTACTATACTATCACCAGTTTTTTTTAAATTTATTTATTAAAAAAAATATTTGACATTACAGCTTACGCTAATGCGTCAAATATTTTTAAGTTGAAAGATCATACGAGATATACTCGATGAGAATTTTTGAAAGTCACATGAGATTAACTCAAGGAGAATTGACTTCACAAACACCCATGTCTTAGATCTCAAATTAAAATTGAAAAAAAATCAATTTTGACATTGACCTTACCGGGAATCGAACCCAGACCCACCTGATTGGTAGAGCAAGCTCTATCCAACTAGACCGCAGCGGGCGATTATTATCACGAGCTGAGGAAAACTGGTCACGTTTGTTTGTTTTTTTTTAATAAAATAGTATATATATTTTTGTGTAAAATCATATTTTTTTAAAAAAATCTCTTGTTGTAAAACTTCTGAGTAATATTTTTTTTCTGTCCCTTTTTAGAGTCTTAAATGTGTAAGCTAATTTTTATAATTAAAACATATGTCTAAATTTTTATTTGATTCATTTTTTTGTATCGAATATTCATTGCATTAATATTCTTTTGAAAATTAAAAAAAAAACAATGCGTTCTTCTGGTAATATTTAAAATCAAAAACAAAAGAGATCGATAAAGTAATAATCTTTATTAGAATAATTTGAAATTAGAAAAATTTTGCAGTCAAAAAAAGTGGAAAGATCATAAGACCCATAATAATATTGAAAACATCTGAAGATATTAATATAACAAAACAAAATACTTTTTATATTTTTTGTAATAAAACTATTTTTTTGAATTAATACCGATTTTTTTTAAAAATATGATAAATTTTGCCTCACAAAACGTTTCATTAAACAGATATGCATCAAAAATTTTACAATTAAAACCAGGGCTGTGGAGTCGGACTGGGAGTCGGAGTCGGAGTCGCAGTCGCGGCGTCGCGGTATTTTGGTTGGAGTCGGAGTCGTGAAAAATGAGCGGCTCGATTTTTTTTGAAAAATATGTTTAATGATGTGTATTTAAACAAAATAGTCAAAATTGTTAACACTTCATGCTTGGCAGACTAAAGATGATCTGATGGTATACATATA
This sequence comes from Himalopsyche tibetana, assembly GCA_030503985.1. Lineage (NCBI taxonomy): Eukaryota > Metazoa > Arthropoda > Insecta > Trichoptera > Rhyacophilidae > Himalopsyche > Himalopsyche tibetana. The sequence continues at coordinate 25,770,918 of JAPJYX010000019.1, read as the reverse complement.
TATAAGTTAAAATGAAATTATTGAAAAAAAATCCTCGGAGTCGGAGTCTTTAATTATTTTAAAGCTAGAGTCGGAGTCGGAGTCGAAGTCGTCAATTATTTTAAAGCTGGAGTCGGAGTCGTCTTTTTTTCACGCGACTCCACAGCCCTGACTAAAACATCGAAACTTTATTTAGGAGAGGAATATCATTTCATTTCACTAGTATAGCAACATTTTCTACAGCAGGAAGAAAAACAGTTAAAATCGTACTTATATTTAATAAATTTCTTCGTTACCAAAAATGCCATTGTTTTATATTTTGATTAATTATACGAGATTGTTAATGGCTATTCTTTTAATCTCCCTTCGTGCATGGCTGCTGCGAAATTTTCAAATTAATGGTGTGTTTATTATTTGAGTCGCCTGAAATATTTTAAAGAAATGACGAAAATTCTATTGATAGTCTTTGAAGAAAGTTTAATTTGAGAAACAAAGAAAATTGTTTTACGAAAAAAATGCTTTCATCGACAATTAATTCAATTGGCGGAGAAAACTTTGCAACCCTTCGTTTTTATGATATTATCAATATTTTTTACGACTATCGGAGATTGAGATATTTTACAATAATCGTTGTTAAGATTTTTTAAGCCTACTGAAAAAAAGTGTATCTGATATTTTCATCAATAACCGATATAATGTTTCATAGACTGAATTTGGAGTTTTTGTCCTTTAATTATTATTTAGATTTATGGTGATAGCACATAATCTGTTGCTGAGAGTCACTTTTAGAGTGGGTAGGAGTATAGGGATGATGCTGGTACTAAGCTAGTTGGGTTGCAACTATCTTCCACGTCAAGGAATAAACTCATTTACCAATTGAAAAATCAACGTGTTCAAGCTTAAAAGTTTTCAACAAGAATGACATTTTTCCCAAGTGATTTTGCCGACTCATTATAACTTGATCATTTTAGATAGGTATGATTATTAATCGTATTATTGATAACAGCAATCGGTTGTCATAAATATTTTATATCGACTGTGGAAAGGAAAAAAGATGTAACCCACAGTTTTTTCAAAACAGCTTTTTTCGATAGTCACAATGTATCCAACTTGATACACGTTCTATCAAAAAGATTTAAGCTGCAAATGCTGAATAAGTATCTAAATTTAGCTTTTAAATTTGAAACAAGATGAGCTTGTGAAAATTGAAACCAAGAAAATGATTGAAAAAAAGGTTTCTCCTAGACATTTTTTAAAAATAAATATTAGATTATGTCAATTAAACACCAGTTTAGAAGTCTCCGTGCAATTCAAGGTTGTGTTTATTTCATAATTTGCATATGGCCGAAAATCATCAAAACACGTTTTTTGTGCCTCCTGTAAAATTTGCTATGTGTTTTACGTCCTTTTTCCTTTCTACAGTCGATATATATATATACGTTATATATTAACATCAGCTTGCGTTGTACATTTATTATACGTGTTGAATAAAAATGAAAATTATCTGCTTACATATTTCACTATATTCCAGATTAAGTAGTTGTGTAAGAAAAAAAAAGAAGTAAAGATCGTCCTATTTCCATTTCTATTATTTCCAACCAAAAATGAATTTTAGTTTTACTTTAGAAATGATATTTCACGAAAAGCTGATTTCACAATGTTAGCTTTCGTGATAATAAAAGCGATAAATTCACAAAATGGCCGCTGCTTCGATGCACAAGGCTAAATAGTGTAAACAAGCAATATTTACCGATAGTCGTGGTTTTTAACGGGGCCGCTCGTTTTTGCTAAAATTAAAATCGTAATTTTCTAAACGAAAATAATAAATAAATCCGAAATGTTTACACTCGACACGAAAATTGTGAATTATTGAACAATTAGTGTTTACTCAATTTATCATCAAAGCCATTAAGAGTATTGGGATACATAGCTTTATTGTAATAAAACACAATACACAAAAATACTAGAACTAGATTGTATTATATTTTTTGAAGAATTCATGATTTATCAGTTTTTGATAAGAATAAAAATTATAAGTCACTCATTATTTAAACTAGGCCGACATTTTTCTTTACCGTATAAAATTGGCATTTAAAAAAACTAACTGCAATCCGTAATTAATTAATGTTTTTATTATAAAAAAATAGTTATTAAGTATTATTACATTGATTGTACCAACAACCATTAAGGCAAAGTGGTAAAATTCATTATATAAGATTTAAAGCATACTGATATAATTTGTCATATAAAAAGCTAATGAAATTAAGTAATTTTTCCTAGACTGCTTAAATAATTATGGATTAAATTAATTGTGTATTTCGAAAACGTTACGAGTCATATTTTTTTCCAAAAACGAGTTTAGTATGCAAACATCTTCAGAATACCTAAATAAACAAATTTAATACACAAAAATTATATGTATGTATGTTATTAACGCATTTTAGAGCATTAAAAAATGCATGTGCTTTGAAAACGTAACAAGTTCACATTAGAAAAAGTGGGTTTAATAAAAAAAAAAAAAATATTCATTCGAATACAAGAGTTAATACCTACTATATAATATAGATGGCATGAAAAATTTTCATTATAAATTTTACAGGAGACTCTGTTTTCTCTATATGTTTACTCTCTTGAACAATTACAAAAGTGTGACTCGTAACGTTTTAGAAATACACGATTCAATTATGTTGTTAAATACAGATAATTTGTTTGTAATTAACTTTGAAATATTTGACATCATAAAACTTAAAACATAGATTTGTTATTTAACGTCTTTTATCAAAACGATGACGTTATTAATAATACACAGCACATGATGTTGTGTATAGTCTTATCTAAATTCCGTCAAATGTCAGATAGAGTGATGGAAGATATTTTGGTAATTATGGTGTCATAATGGTATGATAAATTATAAGGTTTATAATACAAAGTATGTTATCAAATTCCTACCTGTATAAGATCGCCATGTACCCCACCGCTGGCTGTGAGGGTGATATGACATATGAATGGCAGACGATCCTCTTTGGGTCTATGAAGCTCCAGGTCATACGTTCTGCCGACGTCTCCATAGTATGTTCTGTTACAGGCTGAAACAGGGAAAATTACAAAATTACTACAGAAAACATCTTATATAAGACACAGAGAACATATTCATTTTGTGTTTTCAATTAATTAAAAAAAAATGGTATTCAATTTGTTTCTTCTATCATCATTCGTTACGTGTATTAAGCCACTGTTTCACGGATGCCTTCCATAACACAATAACGATCATTAAAAAAAACGGGTATACTCTTCATTTTTTTGGTCCGATACAACTCTGAGACCGATCTTTCAACCATACACTATTGTGTTTATAAAAAAAGAAAAAAGCAAAAAGCAAATACACAAGTGATTTGATCGACCATTTTGTGACTTTAAGTATCCTGCGCATAAAAGTTTAACCATCTCCATGTTAACCTTTAAAAAGAATCGAGAATACCAATGTTATGATTTTGTGTACATAGTGAATGTTTCAAAGTTGTGAATAGTGAAAGTTTCAAAGTTTCATGATTGATATCAAATCATATCCTGGAAGAAACATCACCAAAAAGCATAAGTGACATGACGTCAATACATATAATATGTACTATAAAATGCATAATATCAAAGCCCCCTATAGTGTAAGCCATGCTATAGAGTTGAAAACGGGTACTTTTTTCAGATGAGCGGTCCGGATTCATAATGTTCAAAGTAATATCACATAATTATGAAACCATTTGTTTCTGTTATATTGTAGAAAATACATATTTATATTGTAATTGTATATCTTTTCAATCACATCTTTTTCAAAATAAGAAAAAATCACATTTTCTATTTTTTTTCAATAAAAATCTCAAAGAACAAAGGCAAACAAAGAAGGCAAATCATTTTATTAAAATATTTTTTTACAATACTTCAATACAGAATATGAGGTTGGATAGTTCATTAAAAAAATCAACGTCATTACTGGGATTTTAATCAATTGATAATTAATCTCAAAATTTATTTGTGCACACTGGTTCGTTACTTAATCTTTCCATAGGATTTCTCAAGTCATATCAGTAATCAAAGATCAGTAAGTCAAACTAGGGTAATACATTTCACTTCATTATTTTTTAAATATTGTTATTGATTAAATCATCATTTACTTAGCATATTGCCATTATTATATGATTAGACACAGCATTTATTTCATAATATCACAATAGGCGTCAAAATAGTATATAATATAATATGAATTCCGCTTGTTACTGTTGTTTTATGTAATTTATAATTAATATTTTATATAACTGTGATACTTAATAGTGGGAAGTTAAATTTTATTTGTTTTACCACACATCGCATTTCTTGCCATTCGCTATATTTCTTACAATCATTACTTAATTTGCATATATGACCCTTCCGATGTATCGTAAATTGTAAATTAATAACACCAAAGAATCACAGAATATCCACACAAGAAATCTTTCAAGCATACATGTTATATTCAATGAAAAATAAGCTCATAAATTGGAATTTAGATTTGATCTACGTATAACCGCCATACAATTTGTTAGGAGAGGCTGGGATTTAACGGCCCGGTCGCTAAGACTGCTATGATATTATTCCTCTACGAATCTTACCCATTTATTTTCACATTAGTTGCGAAGAGATTATGAAAGACCGGCATATAACTATGTCTCTTAAAATATATTATATTGATATAATTCCCTAGTATGTCTTTGAAGTAATCACGTTAACTGTAATACATTTTTTTAGAATAAAATACGATGCACTGTGATTTATTGCGCGCGAACAAAATGGCGCTAATTTTTTTTCTGTGAATATATGTAAAAAAGTATCACACGGAGTTACCCAAAGACCCTAAATCGATTCGCACAAAGAGCACGCGCCCTTTTCATTTGAAATAGACGATAGCTATTTTACACACGTGTACCGGCAGTTTTTCACACAGAAGGCAAGTGGTTAGGTTTTTCTATGGCGAGAAAGAATTTTCCGAAAAGCGTTTACATTTGCAAAAGAAGGGTGTTTTGCAAAAAAATGAAAATTCGTACGTCTAAGTAACAGAAGGTTGCCAGCTGAAAAATAAAGTAAAATTATATTTTTTTGTTTTTCAACACCATTACGTAATGTATAATACATTTTCTGCCAGTGTAAGCTTACATCGAACTATTATATTGTAAACTAAAAAATATCAAAAACTTTATCAAAATGTCATACTGCAATTACACATCACATCAAATTTCTTATATTATTCTTATACATTATTAAGTTAAGAATTCTTTTGAATAATTTATAACAAAAGGGGTTATTAAATTTCTTTTAAATACCCACACATTTTTTTTATATGACGTAAAACGTATCAAAAATGGAATAATCCCTGTGTTTAATATTTTAAACTTTTATTAGCAATAAAGAACGAACATATCAATGTCAATATTTAGGTATTTCACATTAAAACCCGGTATTATGAAAATAAATACCGGTATTAAAATCATAAATAAAAATACGACCAATAAGGATCTCTATACCAGGCAAATAAATCAGAATCGATATTGCAATATTTAATTTAAAATACTGTTTTTAAGATCCCTGTCCGCTCCCAATGTAGAGCATATGGCCTCTCAATGGAGGTATCTCAACAGAAGTTTTTTCTGCGAGAACTGTTTGTTACTCAGTCGCTCAACCTCACTTTTTTTCAAAGTGAGGAATAGGGAAAGGGATAAGGCTAGAACAGGACTAGTGATTGGCTAATCGCTATTGCTACACCTAGTTATTAAAGGATCAGAAGGATGGGAGGAGAGGAAATGATGTGAATTGACATCATAAACACCCAGTCTTCGATCACAACTTTGAATTGAATAATTCTCAAATTCACTGTGAGCTGATCGGTAATCGAACCCAGACCTGCGTGACCGGTAGAGCAAGCTCTAACCAACTGGGTCACAGCGGGCGACACACATAATATATATACATAATCATTATGTGTGATTTTCAACATACTTACAACTTACTTTTTACTAAAATAATAATACACCGTAAAAAGTCATAAATTCTGGAACCTCTCAATATCGATACAAATTCAATTCACCGTGAACAACTTTATTACAATATGTGATGATTTCTAGACATTCATAATCAGGTTTTGGTGAATTTTGAATACTTAAATAATGATATTTTTGCATTTAAATAACCGGTATATTGGTATTCAAAAACAATATAAATACCGGGATCCAAGTTCTGCTACCAAAAAATATTTTCTTAATCCAATTTCTCTACCTCTATTTTTTCTGTCGGGTAAATTTATGAAGTGATCGTTCGAACGAATCCATTTTTTAAAACGCTTTATTTTCAAATACTTGATAAAGAATCTTTTTGATCAAAAAATAGATTATAGATACATGGTTCAAATAATGTATATGAAGTAGAAAAAATCTTCTTTCTCCTCGAAACGTTGCAGAAATTATGTCATCAGACAAAATATACGCAGCTTAGTTATAGGAATAGCTTCTGTGAATCAAATTTATTTTCCACGATTACTTCTTGATGGGAATCACGTTTTGCCTAGATACTATTTGCATTGTGATTGGAACTTGTACGTGATTTCAAAGAGTATTAAAAATACAAAATGACGAACAAGGATTTAAAAATATAAATTCGTTAGTTTAAGTTTATAGATTATTTATTTAATATTGTTATAATTGCCGTCCAAAACAAATAAAAAAACTCACTATAAACATAGTAAATAAATAGTTTTCACTGTTGTTAATAATCATTGCATAAACTACATATATTTTCATTTACAAAAAGTATACTATTTTAATTTGATTTAATGCAAGCTTCGCCACACATGCGTCAATCATAAATACTACAAAAGTGTAAAAGAAGACATTACCAAATAATCTATATTAAAATTGATTGAATTTGCAAAGCATTAAATTTATTGTCAGTTCAGTAGCCGAATGGTAATGCTCTAAAGCAGTGAAGAGCAACACGCGGCTTACAGGTTACCATAATGTGGAACGCAAGCTTAACACTTAAATTGAAGATTATATTAAAATCACAGTTTTATTCAGGTATAGAAATATTATAATATGGAGTGTTTTGAGTTTGGTTAAATACACCTTACTAAGCTAAGCGTATCTTGATCTGTCTGAGCCAACTTGTATAAGATTAGTAAAAACACAATATTTCTTTGTACTTTATTCCAATTTATTAATTAGGTCAGGACCGGTTTCTCTCATTGCGAGCATTGTCAACTGATAAGAAAAATATATAAACAGTGATATTTGTACAAATTTAAATAAAAGGTGTAAGCAACTATTAACAATGAAAAGGATTTAAAAATTATATTATAATTACACATATTTAAATGCTTAACACCGCTAACATACAATTAAAAAATCATCAAAGACTAATAATTATAAGTGGCAAATGATGCCAATTATAAATCTAATTAAAATTTGGGAAATTTTTAACAAAGTGAAACTCTATATTACTAAAGTAAATAACTTAATGATAATTTTGTGTTTTTTCCGCTAAGATTCATTTATCAAGGTTACAAGCATGAGTAGTTGAGGTAGGCAGGGAAATTATAAATAATCGACATACTTTCAGCCTCTGTAGGTAACAGACATTTATTTTAAAGATTTAACGAAGAAAAGTGTAAACTTTTAAAATAACTTTATTTTAAAATTTAAGATTTCGACTGAAGGTGCTTGGTGGAATTTCAATATTAAATTTGAATCGTTCAAACTATGTACATTCTCACAAATTTTGTCACTAACGACCCGGGGTCAGTTCAAGTTCATCCGTGCACTTGAATGCCTGAAGATGCCGAAAGGCGAAACCCGGGTCGTTAGTGACAAAATTTGTGAGAATGTACATAGTTTGAACGATTCAAATTTAATTTTTATTTTAAAAGTTTATAAACTTACACGTACACCAATCCCGGGATCCCGTTCAATTTTGTGATGCCGAAATTCCGGGATTGGCATGGTCGCGATCCCGGGATTGAGAATTTTTTAACAAATCCAGAAAATTCATAGGATTTTGGATTTGAAAAGCTGAAAAAAATGAGTCATGCTGGTATTTTTGGCAAATCGGCAAATTCCTGGGTTTTGAGATTTTAAAATTCTCGGAAGAGCTAAAACAACGAGTCACGATGAATGTTCCCTCTATTTTTCCGAAGGTTAGGGTGCACAAATTACATTAGTTGTGCAATATTGAAAGGAAATTTAAAAAATTATGTGCCACATAACGGTATTTAGACAAACTTAACGAAATGGTTATTTTTTTTAATGACAATAATTAACAACACTATATTATTATGACAATAATTTATTCTGGTGGTGGTATAGCTGTTGTAACTTTTGTGCGCTCTGTTCTAATGCATGTGCGCGCGTTCGGCGAGTTGTGTGCGCGCGCACACGTGCACAGCTTATAATTAACAACACTATATTATTATGACAATTAATTTATTCTGGTGGTGGTATAGCTGTTGTAACTTTTGTGCGAACTGTTCTAACGCATGTGCTATGTTCGCACGTCAGGCGAGTTGTGTGCGCGCGCACACGTGCACAGCTAGCTGGTCACGATGATATTCTGGGAAAATCGGTAAATTCCTGGGTTTTTTAAATTGGAAATGAACAGAAAAACTTTCCTCAAATTATACATGATTTCATGTTGAGTGCCCAATCCCGGGATTGAAAATTAGTCAATCCCGAAATCCCGGAATCACAAAAAGGCTCCGGGATTGGATACCCTAGTAGACCTACGAACTTTTCATTTTTATTTTTGGGGCTTTAGCGATGTAACCCTTACGGATTAATGAATTATGTTTTTTCAATCTTTTTTTCAAAAAATGGTTGCTCATCACTACTATAGAATATCTATTCTATTCTTTTCTATGAGATAAAAGATCAACTGCCTGAATTATTGTTTTTAAGTATTGATTGAATCGATTTACAAAACTGTACACAAAAGCATGTGTGTCTGTGACGATTTCATCTTTCCAGCCCACACAACTAGATTATAAAAAATAATGAATAAATAGGGAAAGGTGAATGATAAGTTAACTATTGAACTAGACTCTGAAATTTCAAAATTAAGCGAATATAATTAAAACATTAATATTAAGATTTTTTATTTAATTTACTAGACGTGAAAGTCTCTTCGATTCTTAAAATACATATTTTATAAGTTCAATACGGCAATATTTATTATTTGCTGTAAAAGGGCTGCATTGCTTGATTTACTAAACAAATTTGTTTTTACTACTGCGAAATGAAAATTTTATATCGAAATCAAAGTCTCAAAAGATAATTATTCTCTGATTAAACTTTTCTACCGACATAAAGTTTATATTAAAAGCTTCTTCGAATCCGCAAAGCACCTACTAAAGAAGCTATAAATTTCCACTGATAGTCTGCCGCTTGTCTATTTTATATTGAAATTTATATTAGCAGCTGTCTGGGGTCGTTTTGTTATATTGGATAATAAAAAGAGCTTTTTGTTGAGAGTACAAAACTGGTAATTAGTGTGCTTGTGTAAGTTAATTTATATAATACATTTCAACATTTATCAATTAAAAATTAACTATCACAAAGAGTGCTATAACAAAATAAAAAAAACTGAATACCTTTTCCTTCATTGTACTAACTCTAAAGTGAATATAAGATATGTAAAAATGCGTGAGTGTAAAACGACCAAGAGACCGTCGTCGTGCCTTAAGCTTTTGGGTTGGAGAACTTAATAAATTCACTGAAAATGCGTGAAGTTTAAAAGAGCGCCTAGGGATGTGGATTGTCTTAAAGTTACTGATAATGATGTAAAAGTGTGCACGAGTTTATTTTATATTTTATGTTTTTTCAGTATCATAAAACACATATTTGGTATTGCTATAATCGGTCGAGTCCACAGTCAATTTTTAATGGCGTTGGATTTGATTGAGGTGCTCACGGGTACGAATCCCAGAACGGGAAGATTCATGAATTTATTCATGAATTTTCATTCAAATATAGGGATGTGTATGATGTTTTAAATTCCATCCAACCCATTCGATACCAAAAAACAACAAGCAGCAAGAAAGATTAACTAATCACAAGCTCTGTCATAGCATATCCTTTTATCAATACTCTGCTTAAAAAAAGTGGTTAAGAATCTAAGTAACAAGCAGTTTTCGTAGAAAATTTTGTGTCAAGTTAATCTGCATTAGAAGTTCAGTCGCTCCACATCGGGTGCGGACATGGTTTGAATAGACATAATAAAAAACTTTTGTCCACACAAAAATCTTTGTTACGTATCAAACTGTTAAAAGTCTTTATTTTTCAAGTATTATTTTTCAAGTGAAATTTTAAAATAATTAATTTTTGTGAAATAACAATTTTTTACATAAACCACCTGTAACTATTCATTAAAAACTGTATAATAAAATCCAGATGAATTTACATTAACTATCGTATGATTGAAAATGTCTCAAAAGTTTCACAGTGAGGTAGGCAAACATTATAACCTAACGAACCTTTTGAACTATGACGAGAAAATACATACGAATCGTTTTATACCGATTTTAGTTCTGATTGTCGACCCTCCATAGATTTGATTTTCCTCTTAAAAATTAATACAATTTATAAACACGACCATTCGCATCATAAAAATGATTCTTTTTAGTTTTCTTCTTTAAGTATTGTATGTATCTACATATGTCTGTATGCGCAAGTGTATGCAGGGGTAAAGTTTACGGGGGGTATCCACGTGAACTGACTTCACTGTGGATTGCATAACTCTAAAGTGATTACGTCCCCCGACTTCAATGATTAAATAGAACGCAAATTACCGAAAACGTCAGCGATGACGGAGACTCAAAGAACTCAAACGCCAAAAAAGTAAAAACGGTAGGAAATTTAGATAATAATTGAATTGAATACAAAATAATATTATATAATATCAAAAGTTATATATATTTATATGTGACACATTTTTTCGGTTGCCGGAATTGTCGAAGCAGTCAAAAAACTCTACGACTTACTAGCAGATAAGTAGATAGTAAAGAAAATAGGAGAAACCTCCCCCCCCCGGAACTTTTATATTCAACGAGGAATAAAGAGGGTAAATGTGGGTTATTGTGTTGAATTATATGTGGAATACATGAATTTTGAGTATGCGAAAATGCTTTTGTTTCTCGAGATAGATGAAAGGGTGTATTGTAGAGCTTTTTCTTGTACGCAAGAAATTCTCAAATGGCTTGTTTGCATAATAAGACCGAAATTGTTCGCTGCGGTTCAGAAATTTTACGTGCAATGTAAATTATGATGGCAAAATACCAATTTACTTAGGAAGCATTAGTTATATGTGACATATTATTAAATTCATCGCTTCTCAACTGAAATCAAAAATAAAGCAAAAATGAGGTCGCAACTCAAAGGAGTTGGAAAACAATGTAGATTTATTATTATTCTACATCAAACATAAGGAAAATAAGAAAGAAAAATTTGTCCTTTTGATATGGTTAGAAAAATAATTCAAAATATTTTATTTTATTTAACCATTTCCACTCTCAATGTAGAACTAAACTAATGAAGCTTATTTCAAAATATTTTTTCTAAGAGAACTACCTGCAGCTCAATTATTCAACCACTTTTGTTCAAAGAGAGCTAGAACAAAACCGGTGGTTATAAATAATTGCTCTCGCTACTCCCTGTTATAATGATTGGGTGGATGGGAGGGCGTTTTAGACATCACAGACATCCATATCTTTGAACGGAAATTCATTAATCAATGTACAAAAACTGTTCATATTAGGATTCAAAACCGTAAGCATTTTAATGTTTGACGTTGACTACTCGACCGCGGACCTGACAACTGACAAGTAATGGTATATAGTCAAAATTATTTTGTATGTAACATAAATTTTTGAAAAGATCACAGTTTGCTACAGCCAGTGCCAGATTACACCATAAGCGCAAGAGGCGCGCGCTTGGGGCCTCCAAATCTTGGGGGACTCAAAAATAAGCATGACTCTTATATTTTAATTTCAGTTTTCAAAATTCATTATTATTCAACAAGAGTTTTGCAGCACTTTTATGTCATTCGAAAAACAGGGTCTCTAATGTGATTAATCCGCCACTAGCTATAGCTTTACTACATACGCTACTGAATATTTTTTATCGTTTTAAGACGTCATACAAGAGTAGGCAAGAAGTTTTTTTTAAACCAATGGCTATATATAATAAAGATTAATGATTACGTTTAAGTCAATATATGAAAATTAAACAATATATATATAGCACAGAAGTCTGTCCTAAACTTTGTAATATTAACAAGGCAGTTTGTATATATTGTACATAGTAAAATATTTACTCTTTTTTGTATATTATTATATATTGTAGTTTGTCCACGCCATTGGAATCAAGGACATGACATAGGGTTGGAAACTGTGCGTGTACTTGAGGGCTATCGAATATATCAAACCCTTCCCGGTGCCTGTTCATCAATCTTCTTTTATGTAGCATCCTTGACTGCTTCCGAAATTGTCGTTTCATAAATAATACACTGGCCGCTGGTTGACATTCAGCCTTGAATTTTCTTTTAGCCGATTATATTTGAAAATTGTTTAATATTTCAAATACAACCAAATAATGAGTGTCTGATATATGTATTATTTACTTTAAACACAATTAAAATATTGTCATAAATAAAAATTCAACCTTTAATATCACGCTTAAACGAGATGTGGTTGCATTAGCCATGACAGATTTAAAACATAAATTTTATATATTAAATATCGACGTTATACTAGCAGAACGCATAAACTCAACAACTTACTGTCTTAAAATGCAAATTGTCTGAAAAATAAGTACAGCTATATTTTGTGTATTTTTATATAATATATGTTCCCATTAGACGTGAAGTGAGCTAACTGGTAAAATGGTAAACAAATTTTATGTAACTTTTAAGTACAATCACGTTTTTACTTAGAACTTTGGTGGATTGCATATTTTTATTGTATTAACTGAGGTTACTTCACTTTTACGATACTTTAAGACGTGTACAATATTACAACGCATTTAACATATTTTGTTCTAAAATACTCACTCCACCTCTAATGAGCACATATATGTATATCAAGTCAATTCCGTTAGACGTTATTATTAGCAAAAATGTCTACAAAAAAAATCGTTTTTGAATATGTGGATCGAATTTTATAATCAATAGAGTTTTTTATGACTGTCGAAAATGACGGTTATCTAAAAACATTTTTCCCTCACTTAACGCCTTTTATACCGAAAATATTCTGACGAAGGGTAGTTTAAAAAAAGTTTTATAAGAATAACATAATCTTTTAGAGACTGCAAATAAAAGTCAAAATTTTCGGAGTAACGGAGGACAGTTTGATGAAGACGTTAGGTGAAAATATCGATTTACATTTTGCTCTATATTCGCGAATAGAGATAACGCGGTCCATTTTCCAGAGATAAGCCAATGTCGAAAGTCAGTAGGCCGTAATGCGATCTCATCGGGTGTTTGGGGAGTCCCCAAACCATCGTTGAAATTTACTTACACAGCGCCTACAAATTTCTCTTGCGGTTCTCAATTAGGACTACGCTTGATAAACGTACTGTTCCGATACAAAATATTTAATTTAAAACCTTTTATTGTATGGATTTATTTTACTATTCAATTTTAATAAATGAATATAATATAAATATACATTTAAAGGTACTTTTTCACTTCAAGATATATTTATATTATTTAATTATGTATCATAGTTTAATTAAAGCTTACATACACAGTAATGTACAGTGTATGTTCTCCAATCGTGGGATTGTGATTAATAATACTAATTCTGGAATTTCGAGATTGAGGATAAAAAGTGGAAATTGTTTAAAAGATTTTAAAATCAGCCAACCAGGCAATTTTTTCTATAAACGAGCCAGCAAGCTAAAACCAAAAAAAAATGTTTTAATTTTGGTAATGCTGTAAATTTCATAGTATTTAAAATCGGCCAGCGAGCTAAAAAAAGTGTTTCACCTTCTTTTGTAGATTATTTTATTATCTCTTAATTTCTGGCTTTTTTCCCAATGATCGATTCCAGGATCCCGAAAAAATTGACATCTTTAAATAATTGGAAATTCTGGGATCGCAAAAAGGGTCTAGTATTGGATGCCTTAGTACTGTGCAACATATTTTTCGACTTATAAGAAGACAAAATGAAAACTCTTTTATTCTTCATTAACCATCCAGTGTGTTTAAATAATATTTAAAGCTCATATTCAGACAAATAGAATATGTCTTGATAAATTATTATGATAATACTAATTGTAGGATCTATCTATATTGTATTATTTACTTTATGATGACTGATAAATTATTTTATAATGGAATGATTTAGTGAACGACGAATTTAATGAGCTTAAGAAACAATGTTTTAGAGCTTTTACAGTGATTATTTAATAACATAAATTATAAATAATAATGTGACAGTAAATTCACTTAAAATGGGAAACTTTGCTCTTGTCGTAAAAGCTTTTCTGGTGTCTATTGTAAAGTCTTTGCCCGCTTTGTTTTCTATTAGAAAACCGTGCGACCTCTTAAATCTCCGTAATTTGCACCGGATACGGCGACATGTTCAACCTTTGGGTTAGTCTGACCTTCACTGTCATTGTTGCCGCCCGCAAATATTAATACGAATGAACAATTCGGCAAAGTGGCTCTCCCTGTCTGCGCCCCTTGAAAATTTTAATTCCAGATTTGTTGTTAAAAGCTGAATTTTGTAGTACCTATTAAAGTAAGTGAATCAGCAAAGCACGTTTGCAACTTTATTAATTTAAGCTAGACGTGATGGAGGTGGGGAAACTGTGACCTTCTAGGTCATCAAATATATATTGAATTAATTAATTTTTTTATCTCGTTGTCATATATCTAATATATACAAATTAATGTTTATGTGTTCGTTCTTTATGCGTTGCCACACCGCTCATCCGATTGCAATAAAACTTTAACAAACTTTTTGCTTGCACTTTCGGGAAGGTTATAGGCATATAAAAATTAGCTTACAGTAGGTCTTATATATAAAAATCAATGTTTGTATGTCTGCCATACATTTCATTTTGACAACGTATGCTTGCACTTGCGCGAAGCTTATAGTACAATTAATTTACTATATAAAAATGGTAACAATTGGCAGCAAACGTCAAAGAGACAGACAAAGAAAACATGCACTTAATAAACACAATTAAAACACAAACACTTTCTTTCTTTGAGTAGCATTACAACGCTTGCCGGGAACTGGTTAGTTACTTAAAAAATAATTTAAATCAATTAGTTTTTTTTCTAATAGAATACTTTCCTATCCACGTATTAAGAGTTTAAGCTTATCTTGGTGTTATAGCGACGTGTCAATCGACGGAATAAAAATGATATACATTTTTTAATGTATTACCGATTATATTAAAACTTTTCCCCAGTCCATATGAAATAATTCACTCCAAGTTTTATTGTGAGTGTAATAATAAAGAGTTTAAGCAATGGGCCGTTTTGCAGTTAGTCATTTTCATTGACCACTTTAATGATTAATGTGAAAAGTTTCACTTAATATTAGTTAATTTGTATTGATTCATTTCATCCAACGTCAGATAATAAATAAAATTAGAAGTGGTACAAATTAGTATTTATTTTTTGAATATAATACATTTCCACCAAGTTTTGACAGTGAACATACTAAAAATGAATTGTTATTACAGATATTTTTCCAATGAGGATTAAACGCCATTCATATTAACTCAATAGCTTAATCCAAATTGCCATCAATGAGTTTTGAAAATAGTGATGAAAACTATTTACTAAGCGTCATATCAAGTTAATCCATGCATTAAAACGTGGAACAGAAGATGGCAAAAGACGAATTTGAACAAACAAAATTTGATACCGAAATCTCATAAAACACTTCATACATAAATCAACGTATTTTTATCATATTGAAGATATTTTTAAAAACCTGATTAAATGTTCGTTGTATTGAGATTTCAAAATGATTAAATCAATTTTTCGTAACTTAAAACTTTACTGTAAACTTCTAAAATACCCCTTACCGAAAGTGTGACGAAAAAGAGATAGTTTGTTTTTAAAACTAGCTGACATGAATCTCATATAATATTTACGACAATTAACTTATCGCTCAAAAAATGTGAAATTATCGTAAACCGTCATTTGTGACAAATTGGAGAATTTTCATTTTATGGCCAGGATGGAAATGTGTTCATTGATGCCTGTAAGCTGTAAGATTAACAGGGTCACTTGATCCAATAGACCCCACAAATGTAAATTAAAGCGACCACCATTTATTGAACCGCGATAATAACATAAAATATGCAGCAAGCCTTAATAATTTCACATGGAAAAATACCAATTTTCTTCACAAAATTTATTGCTTTGTTCGGATTTTAGTATATGAAGTAAAATTCCCTTCACAATCTTTTTATGTGAACATTTTCTTATTATGTAAATGCTTGAATTTACGATATGTTTTCACATAAAAAATAACAGATATTTCAAAATATTTCAAGCCATTTCCAATGTGACAAACAGTAATCATTTTTTAAAAAATAATTTGTTATTTTTCTTCTGCCCATTCAAAGTCTTATTTTGACAAGATGGGGTAAAAAATAATTACAAGTTAGTTGTCTACTATCTTTACGACTTTGGTATTAAATAACAGTGAATAAAAGTGTTAAAACCAATGCATATGTGCAGCGATAAACAATGTCTAGTCTCTAATGAGTCCATTTTAGACTCTATCTATAAAAGTGTCTCCTTAGTCGAGTGGTCGACGTCATTGACTTTCGTTACGAGGGTCACGGGTTCAAATCAAATTTATTAATTGATTTGTGAATTTATGTTTGAAAGCATGGATGATTGTGATGTCGTGATTTTCCCCCTTTCTTAAAAACTGGGCGTAACTAGTGCAATTAGCCAACCACTAGTCCTGTCATAGCCATATCGTGCTATACCTACTATCTTTGGTAACAAAGAGAGTTTGAGCAACCGAGTAACAAGCAGCTCTCATATAAACATTTATGTTGATTTAAACTTCATTCGGAGTCCGTATGCTCTGCACTGAGAGCTGAAATGGTTAAAAAAAGAGGACGAACTCACAACGCTTTTAAGTCAACTGATCAAAATATATTTGATTTCTAATTTAAGAATATATGGCTGATTTAGTTTTGCTTATGAGCATTTTCATAAGCTGATGTTGTTACATATTCGATTACTATACAATTAAAAAATAATATTGAAATCTTCTAATAAATCACATATCATTCAATACTAAATGAATACATATAGTGCATCTCGTGCGGTATACAATATGACTTGCAGGATAACGACTTGTTCAAATAAAGCTTTTCCCAAAACAAACTTTCGTTAAAGCACGACTGGATGTTGAACAAACGAGATCAAGTAACATCATCAGAGATTCGGCAAACTCAGCACACGTTAAAAGAAGGAAATCTGTAATGAGGAAGAGGTTGGTGGAAAACGCTAATGGAAAATGGCGTCCATTTGACTTTTGTGTTGATTTTCCTTTTACCAAAAACCCGAATGACTTCCGGCCGAACCTTTTTTCATCGTTTGTTTTTGTGGAGATGCCCAATATGGCTATGCAATACAAACTTTTTGCTTATGGTGTGTGTGCAAAGCTAAGAATTGCTGCCACCGCTAAATAAGTAAACATCTGGTTTTTTTTGTAATCGAGGTAATTTATTCACCGATTCTTGGACGCAATCAGCAATGAAAAAACTTCTTTCTCTTTGTTCGTTAAATTATGCGATCAATATATACGAATTTATTAAATTATAAATTTCTTATTTTATATTATAAAACGTATATTTCATTATAATTTTGTTGTATATGTATTAAATTATGAAATATATACGACTAAGTATGAAAAAGTTAAGTCCGTAATATTGTCAACGTCAGATGGACCTCACGAGTTCATGTCCTAGTTCGAACAGTATTTTTTCAATCGGTTTGTCGATTTCTGTTTGAAGGCATTAATGTTTGTGATGTCTTAATTCTTCCAATCCTAAACAACGATTTTATAACAAATACTCATGTACTAGCCTTAGCACTATCCTTCGAAAGAGAGGTTGAGCAACTAAGTAAAAACAGTTGTTAAAAATATTTTAGTTGTGACACCTTCATTAGCTCTTTGCTGAGTATTGCTGTACATATACGTTGAAGTATCTTGTCATCTATCATCTATCGCCATTCTTATAATTTTTATTATGCGTTGCAAATGAATATATATTTTTTAAAAAGTTTACAATTGTAAACAAATCGGTAGCCATATAAAATTCCATTTCGGTTCGATCCCTTCCTGGAATCGACGTCTGTAAAGCGTCACATGTACACAGATAAGAGCAAACAAGATCTAGGCGTAAAATCGAAGTAATAGTTATTAGAAAAATATTTAAAAGCAATAAAGAATAAATTTACTTGAAATTTTTAACAATGCCTTTAAAAATTCAAAAAATATATATACTTCTGATTGATCCATGAATTGAATTAAAAATTAACTTACTCTTTAAACGTTCTAAGAAGTCTCTTATGGGTATTATGCTGCACATTGGTAACGAACAACAAAGACCATGTAAATAAGTAAAAGCTTAAAAGCTTAAAATTTTAATCAATGATTGATTACAAATATAGCGGCACAGAAGGTCGTGGTTCAATTCGCCTTTTCAATTCTCTCAACGCTGGATATATTCAAATTGCTCTATAATTTATTCTGTCAAACATTTCTCTACAATGCTTTACGTTGAATTTTCATCTACAAGCAGTCGGTTCGCGATAGAATTAATGTTATTTATTGAAATTTGTCCTTTGCTTTTGTGAACTTTGACGTTTGTATGTAATCCAGTTGACATCAACCTTTTTTCAACCTAAATCGGTTCACGTGTTGAGCATTGTTTAAAAAATCAGCATATTAATTGTTTATATTATTAATTCGTGTATGACAAGTAAAAGGAGGGTCATAAAAAAACTACTGAAATAAATCACGTGCAAATTTTGCGACTTTGATAACGTCAATAAATTTTTTTACGGGTAAATTGTAATCCTTTTAAAGTATTTATATTACTGCAATTATTTGAAAACGTTGGTTAATTATGAATAGAGATTCTTGTAAACGGTACATAAAAGTGTATCCAATTTCATTTTTGTCAACGCGACTTTATGAGGTTACAGCTCACTTAGTATGGCTTGTGATCAGTGGCGGCCGGTCAATGTGACATTGGATCAGTGCACCCATTGTTTATGCAGGGGCGGCTATATTTCATGAAATAATATGCAAAAATAAAATTTATACCAGTTACTCATTTTTAATTCTTCATGTATTTATTGTCTATAATAAATATTTTATAACATTTTATTTCATTTTAGACAATGAATACATGAAGAATTTAAAATGAGTAAATTGTATAAATGTTATGTTTGAATATTATTTTATGAAATATAACCACCCCTGCATATACAAGAGGTGCATTTATCCAATTGCCACATTGACCGGCCGTCATTGTCTGTGATCATAAAAATGTTTCCCATTCATGATTTAAGCCATTATATTATAACGCAAAATAAACAATCTTTCCATTCGTAAGGTTGCAAACGAATGTTGTAATAGTGGAGGCTGGTACCATAACAAACCAAACGGGGTGCAATTTGGGTTAAGGGAGATAATACGGTAAGCTGTACAGTGACGCTCACTGTAATCCGGTTTGTGGAGACCGACCCATATTCCGGCCGGATGTTCTATCTCCATGTTTACTTCCCAAGTGAATGTGTATTTATTTTAGAAATGTATACTTGTACTTATGACGATCGTTAAACTAGATTTGGTTAAACAACTGAAGCTGAATAGTCAAAGATTCATAATGCCGCTTTAACTAACATTAGCATAATTGAGCGCCTTAGTTTCAAAACCTACCTAACTCCAAAAACCAAAATTGTTGGCGAAGTGCAAATAACTGTTGTGGGTTTTTTTGGATTTGAATAGGTTTTGAGTTTTTTGAAATGCGTTTTCTCTGTACTTAGAGAGGTTTTAAAATCAGAAATTTATTGATTGTGTAGATAATAAAAATGATAAAAGATTTTTAGTACTTTTTCCACATAAAATTTATTAGAACAGGACCGGTTACGCTCATCGCGAACATTATCAACTGATGTATGCTGATGGACGCTCGCGATGAGCGAAACCGGTCCTGATCTAATAAATTTTATGTGGAAAAAGTACTAAAAATCTTTTATTATTTTCATTATAATGCCTTTCCACCAAGTATTGACAGTGAAGAACACATTAAAACTGATTGTGTAGATGTTGAAATAGAAAACAAGTTGGCATCAAAATTAAAAAAAAATCAAAAATGATCTTTAGGTAGGTTCTGAAAATGAGATCCTCCATTTTCAATTTGTATGTAATCTCGACAACTTTATAAATTTACTAAATATTCAGGTAATATATATATATATAATTAAAACGTGGTTTGACCAAACGGAATGTAGTCTGAAAATGTTAGTAAAAAAATGTTTTACCGACAAAAATTCAGACTATTTTGAGTATTTAAGTCCTTGATTTTATTTTAAATATATATTGAAAAAATATTCAGGTGATCCACCAATAATCGTAGAAGTGTGGACTACATGAAAAATAATAATATTTTTTGAGAAAATATGTTTATCCTAATACTGAGCCAATGTTTATTGGAGTTTGCAATAATGATAATAATACTATTATTATAGCTTGATGAATGATGTGTGATTAATCAAACAGCATCGCGTCGAGATAATCCGAATAAGACGTCAAGAACGTTATTGAACCGATATTAATTACAATTAATGAGACTATTAGTTGAATACACATTTATAATTTGATATATTGTTCTACCTTAATCTCTGAGCCATAATTCTGTCAGAAGATAACGAAGATAAGACAATATAAGCAGATACTACAGTAAATTAATTGTTTTATTTCGATATAAACAACATTGAGCAACAAAATACTAAATTATCCATGTATTGTTTTTTTTTTCTTATTTGAATTTCTACGATAATAGTAACACTGCAGTGTCAGAAAATTTGAAATTAGAGAATCATGCGAGATAGTCTCGATGAAAATTTTAAAAGCCACTTGAAACTAATTTGAGGAGAAGCGAAATAACAAAAACCCAAGTCTAAGATTTTAATTTTACATATGAAATATCTATAATACTGAAACTTGAGCCGTAAGGGAACCACCTATCAATGTAACTCTTTTTAGTCTCTTATTTTTTTCGTGGCTCTTATAATCGTACTAATTAATTTTTCGAGATTCGGTAAACAATTATTTTGGAACCCTGAGATTGATGACTGTGAAAAAATCACTTTGTTTTAATTACAGATTTTGTATCATGATTAAAAACGTTTTTTCTTATAGTGATGTCGAATAAGTGCATAAATCGTTTTTATTTATATGATGTTTTTCCATAAAAAAGGTATATTTCACATTCATTTATTCACATAAAATACATGTTGATTTTTCATGTTATTTAAATCAAATTTATGGAGCATTAAGTAACAAGACGCGTTAGCGTCAAGGTTTTTCTAGTCTCCTTTGTCGATAATTTTTTGTTGAAAAATTGTTTTCCTTTACCATTGTAGCAGACGGAAGGGCGTGATCGCTACAGAGATAAGAAGTTCATCTCTGTAGCGAACTTCATATGCATTATTTTGCAAATACCATTCTATATGCTTCCCCCCACACACATGCGCATACATACATACACACACATACAGTACACAAAGAAGTCAACCAAAGAGAATCATTTTCATGTGCTAATTTCGTTCTTAAATTATTGATTTTAGACATATTATATATATCGTTAAATTATTAATAATATAAAGGATAAACAAGTCGCATGCTTAAATACATATTGGAGAGATTTATCCGTTTCGAAAATGTCCACCCAAAGAATAAAACAGACGTCAAACAAAATGTTTCCACAGGAGAACCAAACAATCCTTTGAATTCTGGTTTCCTTTGGCGGAGAATTTCCATAAAATACTGTACAGTCAACAAAGAACTTTCTGTTGTTTTTCATCCTTCATATTTGCCTCTAATTGCTATGGTAAACTGAGAAATGGTTTCGCATGCATCAGAGGCTCTGTACTCAGGCGTCAGAAACATATTGTCATGATACATGATGAAATTTTAATTTACTTTCCTCTGTTATCGGATTTTCTTCTACTCTTTATTCGCAACCGAACAACGAGTTTAATTTGGGTAACAAACGATACTTTGAACATAATTACAGGTAGGTGTACGTGTTAATTTCAGATAAAATTCATCAAAAATTAAATTGGTAGAAGAACCTTTCTCCCCATGTCGGAATATTTTATTATGCTGTGTGTGGTATACGGGTAGCATATCTATACCACATCTGTTTTAATATTTATTAAGTTTTCACCATAAAAGTTCAGTATTTTTTTTATTCTTTGTTTACTTTATATTAACACACCGTATTATATTTTTATAGATTTTCCAATGTATCAAAAATGAAAACAGATTTAGCGAGATCTTAGTCACTCAGAATCTTTGTCGTAGACACTTGTATTTCAGAATTTTAGTTTCGGAGTTCGTAAAAAGTTTTCAATCTTCGCTATTTTTTCATATTTTTGAATTTATTCAAAATCGTACTGCGTAAGTATTTTGTTGTTGCATTATTTACAATTCTCTCTGTAAATTTATTTTTTATTTTGCCAAAACATTCCAAAGGATATTTTTACCTGTGTTTAAATCAAAATGTATAACCGTTAAATCATTTCCGATACTACTGATAAACTTTAACAACTGAAAACCTCTGAAAACGTCTAATATTAATATAATATTTAAAAATATCAATTTATGTATTTTTTTCCGTATCGGATCTCACGAGTTCGAGTTCCAATATGAACAGCATTTTATCAAAGGTATGGTTTTTTGTAATGTTAAAAAATTTCCGCTCACCCTTCCGATCCTTTAGTAACTGAGCGTAGCTAGAGCGATTAGGTAACCACTGGCCTTGTCCTAGCTTTATCCATCTATCCCTACTACTCTCTTTGAAAAAAAGAGGTTGAGCTACTGAGTAACAAATAGTCCTCGTAGAAAAAAACTTCTTATGATATACCTCTATTAGAATTCCATATTCTCCATATTGAATTAAATTGATTTTTTTTTAATTAAAAAAAAACATTTGACATTACAGCTTATGCCAATGCGTCAAATATTCTTGAAGTTGAAAGATCATACGAGATATACTCGATGAGCAATTTTAAAGTCACATGAATTAACAGTCAAAGAGAATTAACTTCACAAACTCCCATGTCTTAGATCTCAAATTAAAATTGAAAAAATCCAATTTGACATTGATTTTACCGGGAATCGAACCTAGACCCACCTGATCGGTAGAGCAAGCTCTAACCAACTAGACCACAGCGAGCGACAAATAGACATATTGGGTGCGAACATGGATAAAAAAATGTACATTAAGTTGAATTCCCTAAAATCTACAAAAATGAGATCTACAGTACACGTAAAAGATTAAACCTGTTACCAATTATCTAAAAACTGTGCTTTTGAGTAGTTACCCTTTGGAATTGGGGTATTGATATGTAACATAATATATCGAAAATAAATATTACGTTATTGCGCTAAATTATAAGTAAAATATGATAAAATTCTTCGCTCAAATTACTTTTGTAGGTATTATACCATTTCCCTGTTTTCTGTTAAATCCAAAAAAAGTCCTAAATAAAATCTTTGTATTCACCTGTTCAACAAAAATTATTTCAAGTAATTTTAACTACGGAGAGTATCCATTAAACCATAAAAAAGATTGAAAACTGATTTACTTTTAAAAGAATATTGCAATAAACTATACATTATTGCGTTTAAAGTATTAAATTTTAAATACAATATTTCCAATGGTCCAAAAATGAATATTGTTACTACTACTCTATTTTTTATTTTTTTATTAGAATATTTTAAGAACCCATTTCTTCAAAATTATATTCAATATAAATGTAAAAAAATCGTGAAATTGTTTTGTAAAAATTTACAGCATGCCTTTATATCGGTCAAGTGCCTATTTAAAACATTCTTTCGAAAATCATTTACATTTCTGAGATGTTTCATTTATTTCGGTATTCGATAAATAAATACTGAAGAAATTTAAAATATTCCACGTAAATAATATTGTTAGGTGCTATTCAAAAAATGTGCAAAATATTTAGACAGCTTTGTTAGACTCGTGGCAAAAAGTACTATACGAAAGAGGAACGGATTGGTAACGGAAAAAAATCCTATTGAAAAACATGAATTTATTTAAAGTTGAAAATTGTTGTATAGATAATGTCTCGCAAAACAACTTCTGTCGAAATATTTCGTTATAAGTGACAATGTTTCGAAGTTGGTCAAACAAGATTAAGTTTACAAGTTAGTCGCACGCTGTGATCAAGTTGGTTAGAGTTTGCTCTACCAACCAGGTGTGTCTGGGCTCGATTCCCGGTAAGGTCGAATTTAGATTTTTCAATTTAAATTTGAGATCTAAAACGTGGGTGTTTGAGATGTCAATTTACCTCGAGTTTATTTTGAGTGACTTACAAAAAACTTCGCATCGATTTTTTTTCGTAGCATAAATATTTAGCGTATTGGTATTATTATGTAATGCCAAATTTTTTTTTTCTCCAAAATTTCTAAATATTTTGATAAAATATTATCCGTCATATCTGTCATTAAAATATTAAGTAATATATTATCGACCGTAAATATCTGTCAATAATGGCAGATAAATGGTTGAAATAAATGGGATTAAAAATTAAAGAATATGAGGAATTTTAAACATCACAGATATCCTACCTTCAAACACAAGACATGCCTTCAAACATAAATACGAAAATTAATTTAAAAAATCAATATATAATATAATATAATATGAATCTATCGTACTAGTATCCGAATCAGTGAGCACCGCAATTTAAGCCAACTACATCGACCACTCAATTACGGAGCCAACGGGTAATTTTTTTTCAATCAAAATTATTTTAAAGTTTAAATATCTTTTAATTGGCGTATTTTTTCATCGAACAGACTATAGATGAGTGTTTATATAGAACGGTGTATGTATTGAAAGTAGTATCGCTTAAATCACCAAACTTTTCAGTGTGCGGGGGTGGGAGTCCCATTTCCGCTACCGCAAGACTTTGCTTTTGTTGGGGAGAGGAGAGAGGTGCGAAAACATAAACTGCTATCAGATACACCCGCTGACAGATATTCAATACTCTACACCTTTACACAAAATAACGAGGTATCTTGTAATATACAACGAGGCTCTCGCCCCGAAAATACAAAAGCGATAGTTATTCATGTCATTCAATACTGAAAAGCTGTATATTTTACACGGAAGATGTCGGAAAAATTTCCTACCAGTGCTATTTTGTGACAAATATATTCTTTGAAAAAATATTATGGCGTAAAGTTTGAAGAGTCAGTGGCGCAGCGATCAACGCCGTTGGCTTCCGTGACGAATCTGACTAGTTTTAGTCTCCTCAGTACGAGCAGCATTTTTCAATCAATTTGTCGTATTCTGTCCAAAGACATGGATGTTTGTGATGTCTTAAAAATCTCTTCCACCCATTTAATCCTACAATAACGGGGTAGAGTAAGAGCGATTAGTTAACCACTAGCCATAGCCCTATCGTTCCATCCCTACTACTCCCCTCTAAAAAAAGAGAGGTCGAGCAACTGAGTAACAAAAAACTTTCATAGAAAAACTTTTTCAAAATACCTCCATTAGAAAGACATGTGATCCATATTGGGCGTGAGAATAGATTAACAAAAAAACATTAAGTGATTAGAATTATTTGTTACTGGATTAAATGACAATGTGTACCGTAGTTGTTTCAACATAAAAATGGATTTCTGGAACGATCTTAACCTTTTCATTTCTCTCTTTTCCTCAAATTGGAGTAAATAGTGATCAACTAGTACTATTAACCTTTGTAGTAGGCTTTCTCGTCGTATACCATATATAATGAAACAACCAATTGTCAGTATTTAAAATAAAATGAACAATGTTTCCAGTTTACTGTTTCAACGAAAAGATAATAAATCTTTCTTTTGCATTCGGTTGGGCAGTAATACTTTTTTGTACCGTTGCTATGGAACGCAGACTGACTAGTTACGAGTTATATATAAAGTGTAATCCTAGAACTCACCATTAAGTATTAATACGCTCCACATTTGGGGCTAATACAGATATTGTCTTTTTTTATTTCATGGAAATGGAATTATTTCGTTTATTTCAAAAGAATATAATCTGACGTATTGTAAATCGCAAAGGTTTCTCGAAAGTATGTATGTCTACAATACTGAAATTTCTTTCTACTTACTCGATCTTATACACGGATAATAGCAATAGCGATGCATCAATTTCCGTTCTTAGTCTCATTCATCTACCCTTATCCTCTCCGAAAAAGAATAAGACGAAGTAGCAACTACTGTATAACATTTAATTCTAACAGAAAAAATGTTACTTCATAGAGATCCCACCTGCTTCACACTAATAGCAGACATGATGGGAAAAAAACTAATATAAATGTAAATTTGATAGGGTTTGGTTCTATAAAACTTTGGCAATAACAAATGTCAACGTTTTATCATTTCTAAAAATGTGTACAGCGATTTTAACGAGCATTTTAGTTGAGGTAACATTTTGTATACATATTTTCGTGTAGAAAATATTTTACTTGACATGTTTTTGAAGTGAAACCGATAATACAACCTGCCCATGTCTTTTACTGTGAGTATCTCTGGGTGAATAATTCAGATAAGTAAGATCTAGGTAGACACTGTTATACAAAAACAAAGATAAGGAGTGTTTTGCTACTAATGGGCGCTCGCAAGTAATAAATTAATTTGAAGTCAATATAACTGTACTAACATTATTTAGAATATATAAATTTTATTATGCTAATATGGGTACAGACTTAGTCATTTACTTCATTCTTTGAGTCTATTCTTACTAAAGATACTGATAAAGCTTAAAATAAGTTCAAAAACTCCTTTGCGAGTACTGATAGTTAGTGTTAATCTTTTATCAGGAATTGTTCGTATGCGATTCAGGAAATCTGTTTATTATAAATTTAACGATTTATGAAAGATAGTTTATTTGAACCGGCTTAGATATTGTTATCATGTTTTTTTTCAAAGCCTCTTTCAATACACAGTTTATGGAAATAAATTCAAACCTTTAGATATCAAATAAAAATATACCAGATTGAAAATAGATAGCTAATAACATTTTACTATCGGTAAATGGGTATTGTTTTTTTTAAAAAAAAGAAGAAGGTGCCTGTGCAAACGTACATTGTCATAAATATACTTAGACAATTGTTTTTTTCACGTACTAATTTCGCTGCAGAACACATTTAATTACAAGATTCTACTTAATCCTTTTCACTACAGCCTGTATATTGGACGTCCCGCGGAACGAGTTCGAAGTCCTTTATATAGGGAACCAGGGTGCGAGCGCATTCCGCCGCTGACCCACTTCACTCTAACTCTAAGCCCCGGGTTTTGAGTTTGGACCATGGCCAACTTTGCAGTGGCCCACTGCGCCCTAGCACCGGTCTATACACCGGTATCTGGGGCGTAATCGTTCCGAGAGTAATTGCGCAATCCCTAGGTGTTATTTCGGAGCAGGGTGTTTTTGAAATAGCTTTAAGGGATTTGTTAACAGATGGATTGTTGGTGTTATGCGTTTTTAAGGGTCACTTTGAGCCCCTTTTTGGGCAGACCCATTTAATTTTTGATACCTTTATATCTACCATTCCAGGCAACGAATTTCACTCCAATTCGGGGTGAATAAAAAGACACATTTATTATTCGAAGCCTCTTTGGGTTTTTTTTTATTTTACCCTGCAGTCGGCGGAATTCATTACATTTTTAATTGGTTACTTGTGTTTAATCCACCACATAAAAGGATACGCAATCAACATAAATAAAACAGAAATGAGTTTTTGTACTAAACGAAAAGAGTTTCTATATTAAAGAAATATGTAATGATTTTTATTCTATTTTTTTTATTAATATGGAAAAGAAAGAAGAAAAATATATCAGGGTACATGAAATTTTTTATCTATAAAAAGAAAAGTAAATTATTTGAATCGTAGAAAATATCGCAAACAAAATATTCATTATATAATTTTATCACTTTAAAGTATTAACAATTGTCATCTCTGCGTAGAAAAACTTTGTAACACATAATTTGAGCCCTCAAGAGGTGAAGTGAGCCAACTAGTAAAATGGTAAAACTTTTTTTTTGGACGCTTAAGTACGTTTTTACTTGGTGTTTTGATAGATAATATATATTTTTATTTTACGAAGATAAATGTGTATGAACTGAAGTTACCTCACTTTTACAATACTTTGGGACTACTAGAATATTACTAGTATATAAATATAAGCATTGTAAACTGTTAGAACAAATTAATAAAAACACAATATTCTTTTGTACTTTATTCCACTTTATTTAAAATGTCAGGGCCGGTTTCGCTCATTGCGAGCATTGATAAGAAATATAATTTCACGGTGCTATTAATACAAAAATAAATTGAAATGAAAAGTTGCAAACAACAATACAAATATTAATTGTATAAATATATTAAATTTTATTCTGAATGAACAAAAGCTTTTTATAAGAACATATGGTTATTTTTATAAAATACGTTAAGTAATTGAGATTTAATTGATTTAATAATGTATTCCTTTTCAAGGAATGAATGTTGTTGTAACCGATTATATCAAAAATATGTAATATATCGCTCTTTATTGGCAAAAGCATAACCCTATCAAAGTATACGCCGATCCCCAGAAAAGTCAATAATATCTTAGACATTATGGGTGTTGGTGATAAATTATGACGTGAGTTGTCGTTTTAAATGAGTTTTCGGAGAAAAAAACTCGTCTTGCTTTTTCAAGAGTAAAAGTATTTTTTTAAAACAAAATTGTATTTGTCTCTTTCCAATCTGTTTATCTGGCGGTTATTGTTAAATGTGAAAATCATTTATCCTTAAGTGCCACACAGTTAATTCATTTTTATAGAAAATAAAAATAAAACTTATATTCTAAGTTTATATTATTATTTAAAATAAGAAAATACATATGTACTGTCAGTTGAAGCGACGTTATTTTGTACAATGTTATATTTATGTGAAATAAAAGTTTTTTACCCTTGCTTTAATATTATTTAAGATTTTTGTATTGTCGGCATTGAATAAAAGTTATATTTTTTTTTATTGAATGAAAGTAGTTTCGAAGAAAATCCGCTATTGAAAAAAAAACTAAAGCAAACTTTTCCAGCGCAGAAGGAAAAAAAATACGTGCGAAGGACGGAGAAAATTTTTGGAATATTTCCCATGGGAAACAACCTATGCCTTCTCGGGAAATTTGCTCTCAAAAAAGAAAAGTATGAAAAGAATGTTAATATGGAAACATTATATTGAGCTTTTAATAACTCAGTCAATTCTGTAACATCCTGAATACAAAGCACAAAATGAAATATGCTTGTCTAATATTGATGGAATAAGTTTATCGTTGGATACTTATTGATTGAAAATTTAGGAACCATTCTGGTTTTATACATGTAACATAGTGCTTTAAAAAGCGTATATTAAAAAAGGTATATTTTACTGAATCATATGATTCGTGTTTTATAATATTATTGTCTTCCCCTGTGGGCTGTGTTGTTAAAGCTTAACCTTGGTAATGATGTGTTTCTGGGTTCAAGTTATATTTATGTCAATCAAAGATTTTTTTAAATAAATTTAATAATTTGAACATGGATGTTTTTGATGTATGTTTCATTGAGTGGAGATAATATTAAAAAATACCCACTTGAGTTAATCTCATATGATTTAAAAAAAAAAACAAAATATCAGGCACTTTGGCCAGAAATGATCTATTTTTACATTTCAATAATTAACAGGATTTTTTGATATTTATTTATTTGATCTATATCACCTCCCCTTTCTTGCAATTTTTTTTGTTTAATGTTACTTATACATAAAAAGTCAGTCAAAATATACAAATGTATGACAATCGAAGTTTTCTTTATATGCGGATTTGTTAATATGTATAATTTAACGATATTTAAATTTCATTCTCATTACCATTTTACATTATTCTTCGTTCTTCAACTCTTACTTGAGATATTTATTGAGGTCAATGTTTTTAGACAACC
Organism: Himalopsyche tibetana; assembly: GCA_030503985.1. NCBI lineage: Eukaryota > Metazoa > Arthropoda > Insecta > Trichoptera > Rhyacophilidae > Himalopsyche > Himalopsyche tibetana. Next base: position 25,740,610 of record JAPJYX010000019.1, on the reverse strand, counting down.
AATAGAGTTGAAAAAAGTTAAGCGTTCAATATTGCACACAAAAAATATTGAATTTATATATTAACACTTAAAGTTGTTTTATTTTTCTAAACAAATTTTCGTTATCTGCATATAAAACGATCGTAGGAAAGAAATCGTCCAATACACTAGCGCTTACTGATGACGGTGATTAAAAAACTTCTTATTTTTGGTTTCTTATATGCTAGGCTTTTTCTTGTTTACAACTTTTACCGCAGTATCTTCAAATTAGAGTGTTCTATGAAACTACTTCTTTGAAGAGGGAAAAAGAAATAAGTATGATGTTGCGCAGTCGGTGTGCTAGTTAAGCAAAATTTTCCGCCTGATGAAGACTTATATCGGAGCGAGTTGTAGATGTGAGTGTGGGGAAATAGGGGAAGAGGGTGTCGATGAGATAGTGCAATAGGAGTCCAACGGTATTACATATTCAATACTTTTAACGTGTCGTATTTCAAAAATTGAATACGGCTGTCAGATATTTAAATGTTAAATTTTATTCACTTAAATTAAGAGTTGAATATGTTTGAAACTGGAAAATTATATTTTTATATCAATAATGGTTTGAAATGAAGCAACCGAAAGGCCAAATATGATATAGAAAAGAGGTTTTTTATCTCAAATTAATACCGAAATATTCTATGAATTTAATACTATAATGGTTGCTGTCACTTAATTATTTTTTTTAAAGAAAATTCATTTCTTTCGAAGGCCGCTGAATGAGAAACGGAAAAATGCACCATTTTATATAATCCAATTACTACTTTTCTTTTAACCCTACCATACAAATTTAACACATTTAATTGAAGTTCATATATATTAACAATTATAAATGAAATTTGAATGTACATATTCTTTAAATCTGGTGCAATAAAATTAAAACAAAAATAAATGTGTTTTGCGAATAATTTAGGAAATTCAATGAAAATCTAATTAAGATTCGTTTCTCTGAAGCAAAAGTGAGATAAGTCAAAAATACAAGTTTCGAGATAATTGAACTTTAAGGCTTCTGTTTTACTTTTTAAATAGCGAATTACGGTTTTTATTTACATTATTTTACGGTTAATAATAAAAGATAATTGTAGGTTTTTTTTGTACACTATTATTTGCATCTAGTTATTTTATTAATTCCTCTGATGCTTTAAAGTTACAGAGCAATATAATGATATTGAATTGATAATGAATTACTGAATTATTTGAATTTAAAAATAAAATGACGCACTTAAAAGAAAAATCTTACATTTACAACTAATGAGTTGTAAATGTAAGATTTTTCTTTTGAGTGCGTCATTTTATTTTTCAATTCAAATAATTCAGTAATTCATTATCAAGGGTTATCTTTCATCAATCGATTGTTTTACTTATCTTAAAATCGGCTTATCTCACTGTTTCTTTATGGTAGTGATATATCTTCCACTGATGGTAATAGAATTATATTTATATTTCTTTAAACATAGACGCTAAGTAACATTCCTTTTTTTATGATAAAGTCGATTAATTTAAGCAATGAATAAGTTCTTCAGTGCAATTTTGATACAATTAAAATCGAAGACTCATTTTTCTTGCTCAACAATATTTATCATAAAACCGTATCCTAGGTATTACAGTTCAGAAAAATATTGCGACTGAACCACGATTGTCATGAATTATAACTTTGTCGTGAAGTTAATTCACGTTCACCATGAATCAAGTGGACCACAAGATTAAGCTTTTAATAAGTCCAGCCAGTCGGAACGCGATAGTAACATAGTATGAGTGTCGAGTTAATGTTTGCACAAAAGAAAACTTTTCCTTCTTCATTTTGACATTTGCACAAGATGAAAAGTTGGCGAGAGCGCTTTGCAGCAAACCGAGTCATACATTTCCGTGAACAAGATGTTGACTGACCTTGTTAAACGGAATGGAAAGAATCAACATGACGGAACTGGAATGAAAATATTATACTTGCCAAATAAGATTACATGAATTTTTACGCTTTCACTTGTTTGAATATTGTTAGCAAGTCTCTGGTAACACTCGAGAAATAAGTAATTTAATTTTTTCGTGTAAATACATGTCCGTATAAGAGTATATCAATGATATTGCTCACCATTCACATTCGAAAAACATCACAATTTGTAGAAATACTTCAACGATTTTTACTTTGAGTTTAAGCCAACTTCTTAACGTACTGTTCTGAATGAGAAAATACTAGAATTTTTTTCACTACAAATAAACATCTTTGAAATCTCGGAAATCAAAAGCAGCCTAATAGCAGTAACTTGTAAGAATAGTGTTTTTAAATATAACGGGTGTATTTTATACATGACAACACAAAACATAATAAAATGATTGGTTTCAAAATGCAGCCATGTGTGCTCTAAATGTGAGTTTTTTATAAAACTATTTGTTACTCGGTTTCTCAGACTCTTTTCTTTTGAAGAGAATAATGATATACAAATAAGATTTGAAGCAGCATGGGAGAACTAATGGGTAGCTCATCGCTTGCACTACGCCCTGTTTTTAGGATCGTAACGCTGATAGGATTTTAGACATAAAATACATTTATGTCGTCGAGAACTAAGCCATAATTCGATTGAAAAATCAAATTATGAGATTGTCTGTATTAAGATTTGATTTTGCAAAATATGCAATCGAAGAAAACAATGTGGGATACGGACATCGGAAAATTAATGGCTTTGACGAACGTCCAGCCAACTTTTAGAATGGAGGAAAGTGTTTTTTTCGTACAAATGTGATTATGCTATTAATATAGTCTTTTATTTATGAAAAATATTTTTTATTACGGATAACACATATAAACTGAATTCAAGTCGGATTTTTACGTGGAAAAAAAGAATTATTTGACGTTATCAAATCAATATACAATGTACAATAATACTATTTAATGCAATTGTATAATGACTAGAATGTATTCACTACTCTACTATTTGTGTTAGAAAAATCCTCACATGAAGATACACTATTTAAAATTGTAGAAAGTATTTATTAATTTGGGTCGTCATTGAGTATCATATTTACAATAAGGCAGTTTTTTAGTCAGTTACTTATCTTTCCTGACAGAATAACGACCCAATACATTTTTTTTTAATATAAGCCTTATTGTTTTAGTGATCATGAAAAGATTTTGAAACTAGCTGGGCAATGTGGCTGCAAATGATTCCGGAGTACCTAAATCCTGCTTGCATCTTCTTCTACTGGTGAGGTTCCTATGTTCTGGAGGACCGTCGGGTACTATCTATAGAATATACTCATTATTAATGCGGGACACTGGCATGTTATAGGAGGAATCAGAGCAATTGGCGAGAGAGAGCGAAGCATGGAAGTGCCGCTTCAGGAATATATGGAGCGAATATGATTAAAGAAGAAGAAGAAATAATATATTTGACTCATAGTATAGTTTTCTATAACTTTTAACTAAGAAGATGATTTACAAACACGGTTCATAATTATTTTTTAAACGTAATATTATAAAGCGATTAGATGGCTATGAATTGTATTTTTTCAATCTCTTCATATTACAGTATTAAGGTTCACTTAAACATTGTATTCATTTTTGTATTACAAAAAGAACTAAAATAAAAACAATTTATTTTTACTACGAAAATATTTCCCTTGTTTCCAACAATATTCTTTTCTTAAATTGGTTTGTTATCCAAAATTTTGGCGTTCAATTTGTTTTTCCTCGCATATTTTTTCTCTTGTTACAAACAAGCGCGGCAATTCGTAAAGACATTTATTTGTTTATTATTTCTGATGAGATTGCTTCTATGTACTAACATGCAATTATCGTATAATATAACCAGTATATTTCTACTACAGCAGTGACTTTCATTTAACATTAAGTATTATTTGAAAATATTTAAATACTATCGTTTCTTAATTTAAGTATATGTTTTGATGTCATCCATTTATGACTGAATAAATGATTTTTTTTACTCACTATTCACCGCAAGATTGCAATTTATTAAACATTAGAGTACGCCTAAAAATAGCAATATCATAACCTAATATTAGAAAATATTGGCACAGAAAACAATTGGTACAGTGGGTTTTGCCCTTCTGATTTTTATAAATATCCAGTTGACTTTCGGAATTTGTTGTGTAAAAAAAATTCTGTTTGAAAAGAATATAAACTATAGTGTTTTATACAGGGCTGTGGAGTCGAATTCGGAGTCGTGAAAAACGAGCGACTAAGACCTGTAAATCTATTTAATGATGTGTATTCAAACCACAATAGTCCGTAGTGTTGACATTGCATGCTTGGCTGACTAAAGATGATCTGATAGAATACAAATTAATATATCAGTTAAAATGAAATGGTTGAAAAAAGTCTTTGGAGTCGGAGTCGTCTTTTTTTTACACGACTCCACAGCCCTGGTTTTATAACATAATAGTGTATGTATGTATTTTTATAGTGAAATATTTTTTGTCTGCTTTTTAACAGAACTTACTAAAATTTAATACAGGTGGTCTAAAACTGTTCCATAATGAAATGATTAAAACCAATATTTACAATATAAATTACTGTCTTTTACGCCATATTTAATTTTAAAAATATTTATTCCTTCTCAGTAAAACATTTATTTTTACAATGTCCGCTCCCAATGTGGAGCATATGGACTCCTAATGGTGTTTATCTCAACATAAGTGTTTCTAAGAGAACTACTGGTTACTAAGTTGCTCAACATCTCTTTTCCAAAGAGAGTAGGAATAGAAGAATAGAGCTAAGAAAAGACTAGTGGTTAGCTAATCGCTCTCGATACACCCCGTTCATTGGATAGGATGGGTGGTAGGGGGAAAATATTCATTCTCAGTAAATTATGAATGATTTTTGTTAAAAATATTAATGATTTTAATAATTATCGTTGCATAAAAAAAGTCTTTTGTAAAGTAGCTTAAAAATCGTTATATTTTAAGTTTTAAGCGGACGATACGTAAAATATTTTTTTTCGGTCACATTAAATATGCACACTGCAAGACGCTAAGATTCGCGCTTTTAACATAATTTAGACGCCAACGGTTGCTTCATAACCACTGACACCGATGATAAAGCATAATTTATGTAAAAGTACGTGAAGGGTTATCTCCTCGGAAGGCTGGAATCACCCCTTAGCGTCGAGTTCCGCCTCTAAGGGTTAACTGTTAAGCTAAGATGAGCGTCGAATGAATGAGGCCTTTAACTCGTTAGAGACGAATTCCTTCTCGCAATTTCAGTAAGTTTCGCTTTAGAGGGATGGAGTTTTTTTCACAACATACATACGATCGAAGTTGATAAGAAATAGTACAATTTCCTTGCCCTGTCGACTATCTTGAGTAATGTATAAGATAATATTTTTGTCACTTTTTTGCTTATTATTACTGTCAATTCTTCGTGGTCAAGTCTTATTTATTTCAAACAATGTTTATTTTAAAATCTGAAACGATTTCGTTCATCGTGAAAACGTAACACAGGATTATTCACAGAAACCTTTCAAATGCTCGCGATGATTCGAAACCAGTCTTGATTTTAAATAAATAATTTGAAACCAATACAAAAAAGTTTGTATTTTGTAGTATTTTAGGTATCAGTAAACCGTTCAATACGATATTGTTTATTTTTTACAATAATTACGGTTAATAGATTGCACGCCAGATTTGACAAATAGCTTGAAATAAACTCAGGAAATTTTTGATACAGTTTCTCTAGATCAACGGAGGGGAACCTGCGACCTCTTGGCTATTCTGATGCGGCCTTTTGACTTAATCAACATATTCAATTTTATCAAAAAATTATACGCAAGCGTTTGGAAAAAAGAGCGTAATCAACCCATTATTTGTTCAACAGTCGAAAAAAAGTGTCAACATTTTCGTTACTGTGGCCTTATGTTGAATCAGATAAATGAATTTGGCTTTTAGAAATGAAAAGATTTCCCACTCCTGCTCTAGATCAACTCAAAGCGTTGAGACTTCATGGAAACACATAACCAATATCTTTTAAATTTGAATCGTTCAAATTATGTAAATTCCCTGCCTTTCGGCATCTTCATGCGTTCAAGGTTAGTGACAAAACTTATGTGAATGTACATAATTTGAACGATTCAAATTTCATATTGAAATTCTACCGAGCACCTTCAGTCGAAATCTTAAATTATATCAATATCTTGGGAAAATCCCAACGTTATTTTTAACTATCAGGACCAAGAATGAGCCGACGTGTAAGGGTTGCTGACGGCCGTGTTACGTCACGACAAAAGTCACGAGTTGCACGGTCGTGATTTTTCTTTTCACGTGAGCGAAGCATTTTAGAGCAATAATGTGAATGGGGAGGTATTGTTTTCTGCCTGCGACACATTTACGAGACTTCTTTTCATTCGAAATGTGTCCATTTTACATTTATGAGTTCATATGAGATTTTTATTCAAATACAAAGTTTCTTTTTGCAAAGTCAGCTTCTAATAGTCGGATCTTTTTGTGACATTTGTAGTTGACAATTATGTATCACATTAATGTATAGCTGAAATATAATTCACTAGTTATATGGGATATAAGTGTCGGCTATTGACTAAGCCATGGCTTTATTTTTGATAACATATTTTTTTTATCCTGAATCGGTTAATATATAAAAGTTGTTAAATTATTTACGGGCTGGTATAAAAAAAAATACAAATAATTGATCAGTCGCCATTCTTTATTTGCATTTTTTATGCAAGCTTTTTACATTCGATCAAATATCTCTCACTATTTTTATCAATTTATTTATCTTGTATATTGTGTCAAATGTTTGAAATTATAAAGTTTATACCTTTAATTAGAACGATTGACCTAATCATTTAATCAAAATCTTAACAAATTGAATGATATGAAAAAGCATGAGACTTTTATCATTTTTAACTCCCCCTTGTCACACATAATCAATCACTCGTGATAAAGCAATACCTAGTATTTTACACGACACACATTTTACTGTTTACCGAAAAATTCTGTCGTCACTATTATTGCTTTGGTTTCGTATTTTTTGTGTTTCATTATTAACCAAACATTATTCAAACACAACAATTGCATTTGTTCTGTAAAGTCCCAGTATGAACCGCGTTGATTAAATCGATTTATCGATTAATGCTGGAAGGCTTGGGTGTGTGTGATGTTTTAGCATTTTTAACACCCTTCCAATCCGTAAGTTAACGGGGCAACCCAAGATTAATTAGTTTACCACTAGTTCTGTACTAGCCCCATCCTTATATCCCTACTACTCTATTCGAAAATATATATGTTGGGCTACTGAAGTAACAGACAGTTCTCAAAAAAAATAATGTTGAAATAGCTCTTTTAAAAGGCTATAAGCACTACATAAGAAACGGACATTGATTAAAAAAAGGTGATAAATTGTTTTTTTTCTAATTTGGTAAATAATCGATTTTAAAGTCATTTTTTTAATGCAAGATTTTACTATATGGTGCATTTTTTTCTTAGAAAAGTTGAATATATCATTAATTTAATTATGTAAAAGTTGTCAGATGCGAAGTATTTTTTTATCAAGAGCGATTTAATAGATGATGATTATAAAAGAAAATCTCAAACTGCAAAAAATATATTTAATCTTTATTATATAAATTAATAACAATTATTATACAAGGTTCATCCTTAGATTTAAAATCACGTGATATATCACTTAAACGTGTAATTTTAATTTTCTTTTTAGTATCTTAACTTTATTGTTTGGTTGATCTATTATATTGCTCACATGCTGAGCAAAACCAGTCCAATCCGTGTCGTTAAATGCTGGAATATGTACTTAAAACACTTTTATATTCGGCATTAAAACTTTTAATTTAGACCGAGTTTAAATGATTATTGACAGTTTATTTATTAGTTTGTATAAAATACAAATCTATTTTAGTTTGTGTCGCAAAATCAAAAAGATCCACTTAGAAAATATTGTTAAAGTATACGTGTTTGTAAAGTTAGGTTCGTTTATTACTAAAATTTATAAACAAATAATGCAACTAAAGCTTTATTGAAGTATTTCACTGTTGATATTTTTTAAAAGATCATTTATTTGTGAGTTAAAATATTGACAATAAAAATGATTTATACTGATTGTAAATTATAAACCTTTTCCCATATTAAAAAAAAAACATTTTAAGAATTTTCAAGCATGAAAAATAATATATCAAATACTTAAGTACATTCAATGGCGTCTGTTTGAAAGCTTTCAACTTTTTTTTGCATATTAAAATTTATACTGCTAAAATACACGATACGTTTTCTTTTTTAGAATGAATAAAATTATCTTTTCATGTTATTTGTATGCATAAAAAAGGTAAAGGAGCTTTACAAATACTTTGTGTGTATTGTTAAAAAGTATTTATATAATTTTGCCGTTTCGAATTGTTTATCTAGAAAGTTTTATGAATTGAATTGGTATAAATATTTTCAAGGCTTATGACTAAAATACAGTTTTTAAGAAGGCTATAAATTAATACTTTTGTAATGATATAGAAGTTATTGAAAGTATTTTAATATAAATCAGATTATTTAAATAATGGTCATGCGGCTTTCTTAACTTATTTTTATTAAAACTAATACGATTACTATTTAATTTTCAAAACAGTTCTTCAAATCTATTATTTACAATTTTAAACAATTATTACCAACTAACATTACGAAAATAATGATATTTAAAATGCTATTGTTTTTCTTGTTATTGAAAATTTATAACAACTAGAAAATTTAATGCTGGGATTTTCTTAATACTTATACCGGAATTTAGGGATTTACTGTACAATCTAAAATAACTCTCGGCTTACTACCCTATTTAAAAATGTAAAAAGGATCTGCCAGTTGTAACGCTGTTTGTTGAATTTTATACTTTTGTATTATAAAATACCAACATGATAAAAATATGAATTGTGGTCTCAGTCCCTCATATTTTTTACAGCCGTAGATTTGCTTGATTTAAAATTCATTTGCAAACAATTTCATTTTAAGACGGGATCAGCGGCATCTCGCCAGTAAAGCAGTTGTCATTATATTGAGTAAACACTTCGTTTTCTAACGATGCTTAATGCAATATGTAATAAATTCATTACAACTGACACAAATTAAATTTAAAATAAATTAAAAAATGTCGGTTTCTATGGTCTACTGATATGAGCTTGAGCCTGTTGATCATGTATGGCTGGGTTCAGCTCCCAACTCTCAACATTATATTGTATTTTTTAATTAAATTATTTCATCACATGTCATACAAAAAAATGAAATAGCTGGCGCCTTGCCTGTCAAGTGATATTTTGCCTGGTATTTTTATATAAAAGTTAAGACATTAAATTACAATAAATGATCAAGTCTGATATCAAAATTTCTCCAGAATTGGATGCCCTAATTGCAAAAAAGTAATAATTTTAAAGGCATAGTAACGGAAAAAGTGGTGAAATTATTCATTTTATTATAACCTTAATATACTTAATTAATATAAATCTTAGTAGCGGTCTTTCGATCAAAATTGTATAGTTAGTTTATTTAATTATTTTATTATTAAATTGAATAAAAAGTAAATTCAGTTCTTAATAAGGTTAGTGCGAGAAAACTTTTGTAATAAAAACAAAATAGTAACTATCTGGAGTTCGTACTCAAGTGAAGTATAAACTATTATATAAATAATAAAAAAAAACTTGTCCAACTTTATTCTTCTGTGATTACCTTACCCATTACTCAAACGTGAAGCACGATCCGGCGATAAAAACTTTTATTTGTTTTTTTTTTCGTGAAAGCAGAAAGTTTCTTGAACTGTGGTTAGTCGTCAGTCATTTCGTCCAACTTCAGTCACGTACATAATACACTAAGTAAAGAATCCAACAGAATTATCACATATCTCGGCATACATCTCAAAGGAAAACCCATTCTAAGATTTTATCGCTTTCGCTTTTTCACAGGACGATGCCTTTCTTCATTTTGTAATTCATGTTCAGTGCAAATATTTAATGTGCGCAAGTTTACGAGCGGAGAGTGATAGCTTAATTTAATCGACGTAGTTTTTTTTCTTTATAGTATTCTTCATACGATGCCTTCATAAAAATTGGAAGGACGTTTTATTCTCTATTGAGTTCGGAATTGCATAGCTATTACGAATATTGCTGTAAATCACTTTTTTCAATGTCAAATATAAATCGGTAAATACTAGAGTTCTGTTTCTTAACGATTTTTCAAATTTTTATAAGGCAACCACATCAAAATAATTTATTTGAATTCAGTATTTAGAGATGTAGTTTAAGTTTAAACTCTTAACAGAATAATTATGTAAGTCATTAGGTTATGTATACATTTGTAAATACTTTTTGTTTTATCAAACAGTTTTTTTTATATACTATAATTATTCGTAGAACAAAAAATATTTGATATTTTTTACCTGATTACTAAGTGTAAATAATATATATGGCTTAATTGATTTATTCATCAAAGTATGCATTCAGTTAATCTACATTAAAGTAAAGTGATCCATACTTTCAATATGATAATTTGAATGACTGACTTACAAAGAGTAAGCTGTTAAATATAATTCTGTATATTTTTGTTATAAATTTAAGCGCAAGGAGTGCACTGAATATAAATAGAAAATCATATAAGACATCACTTGAACGCCAATAAGGCCACAAAAATTGCATTTTTTTTATTTTGTTGATTCAATTTAAATATCTAACAGTATTAAATCTATGATTACTTCTTCTTAAATACATGTCATCATATGAGTTAAGAACTACGCTAAGCACGTCGTGTTTGAGTATTATCTAGTCCAGGGGCGAGGAACCTTTTCTTCTCTAAAGGCCGCATTCATTTTTCTGATTCGAAATGAAAGCTGCAGTAAACATTGACTAGGGAATTTTTGACTGAAAAAAATTTCATGCCAATTTCTAAAGGCCGGAAATTTGCGGATTTCCCAAAATTACCATTGTGGGACCTTTTTTAGGTCTTTCAAGGATTTTGACATTGAAAATTCCAAGAATTTACGAAATGACAAAAATTTACAGAATTAGAGAATTGGTTAGAATGCCGCACCAGAGTAGCCAAAAGGCCGCAGGTTCCCCACGCCTGATATAGTCCAATAATATTTGATATATAATCCTTGCGCTCAATTACATTTGAATTGTTCAACGTCTCGATTTAAAAAAATACTTTTATTAATTCCATAAAAGTAGCGTGTAATGTTTTAAAGAAATAAATATTGGTTTTATTACAAATTTGTTTAAATTTTTACAATTAAACAATAGAAATAGTTTAAAACAGTCGATTCTAAGTTAATTTTAAAATATTCCAAATCTTTTACGAAATAATGATGTATTTTTTAAATTAAACCAGTAAATTAATAAACTGTGTTTGAATTTAATTTCATTTCGTTATTGTTTCAATTATAAAATGCAAAACATACTAATACTAAAGGCCATAAAGGTAAGCACGCTATGACATTTATGCGATTTTATTTTCAAAACGAGTAACAATTATTTTCTTTTTTGAAAACTCATTTAAAGTCCGAACAGAACCCTAAGCACAATTGGAAAACCTTTCTGTAAATAATTGAATATATAATATTTAAAAAGAGTAGGAATATCCATCTGGGTATGTTTTTCGAATAAATTAATTTTCGGAATAGCTAACGAGCCAAAATTTTTGGATGACGCTGAGTTCAATGAAATCTGGTCTAATGCGTTACGTGATTTGCATACATGTTGTTTTCGGAGCAAGTCGACCGGCAACCGGATGCCTAATCTGCATTACCGCTCGAGCGATAATCGCTTATTTTTCGCGCTCACGGGAAACTGCTGAGCGTTATTCAATCCACCATTTTGAACGCGGCAGCCATTTTAGATGATTCTTAATCATGGAAGACGGTTTTTGAAAAGAGTTTTGGCAGTTATTAAAAGCACGGAAAAATGAAAACAGAATATATTTTAAAAAAATAATAAAATATTACGGTACTCTGCTATGTGACCATTAAAAATGTAAATACCAGTCATTATTGCCCAAGCAAAATGCAATATAAAAAAATGTAAAATAACAAAGCCACTGCGAATATATCTTGTATGTCAACAATACGCCTGTAGAGTAAATTTTTAGAGTAAAGATTTTGTGATCTTTGTTTTAAAGCGCTTTCCAAAAATAAAAAGAATGCTCGTGTTAGAGTTAACGCTATTATTTGCAAACCCGGCTTGTTAAAAAAATAGTAAAACATGAACCATGAATGGAATTTAGAAAAGAAAAATTAATTTTAAAAATATTTGTAAAAAGCAGTTTCAAATCTGGCTTGATACATACAAAATATTATTCCAAAGTTAATGAAAAAAAAAAGCATTTAAAATTAATGTAGTTTTACAAAATAAAATTCAAGTTTCATTCTTTAACGATTTTGTAACGAGCTGGGCTTGCAAATAATACTCTCAATTATAATAACAACTACAAGATGCAACCATTCCTCTAACATATATATCTTTGGCTTACAAATAAGCTTTCTTTCAGCTTAGTTGACATTATAATAATCATACAAAAAAGGAATGTGTATTGGTAAACTTATTGTTGATTTTTTTTTTTGGTATGTAATAACATAAATAAAAAAATAATGCTGCGAGTAGGGCATCCAATCCCGGGATCCCGTTCAATTTTCTGATCCCGAAATTCCGGGATTGAGATGGCCGCGAAATTTTGAGCAAATTCTCGAAATTTACACAAAATTGGCAAATTAAAGATTTCAAATTCCTCGGTGAGCTAAAAAAAAAAAAAACGAGTTTCCGTGAGATTCCGGGAAAAAGTATAGCAAATTGAGGATTTCAAATTCCTCGGTGAGAAAATCTCAATCCCGGGATTCCGGGATCCCGGGATTCAAAATAAATCAATCCCGAAATCCCGGGATTGGAAAAAGGCTTCGGGATTGGATACCCTAGCTGCGAGGGCTTAAGCAAGTCATTTATTGCCGGACCAAATTCGAAATAATAATTCCTTGCTGACAGATATTTACATTTTATAGCTATAAATTTTATAAATCTATCTCACAAAAGGATTAGGACATAAAATAATTGATTGAAGTTATTTCTATTCCGCCGGAAGCTGGGTAGCTTATATTGTATTATTAAAAGATATATCGTATGGATTATACAACAATTTATCTGTCTATAACAAAAGAGAGATGGATATATGACGTTGATATAAGATAATCGACAACACGTGGATGTTATTATTTAAGCTTTATCACGTTTTGCCAGCCAGAATAGAGAATAAATATCAACGGATAAACAAACACCCATGGAGGTAATTTCTCCCGGTCAGCGCTTTTTGAAAAGCCGCCTACATTTCATATTACATAGGACGGTACTTAAGAGTGCTAAATTCAACACTTTGGGTGAGAAAATATTGATTGTATGAGTTTAAAATTGTAAAAAGTTTTCTCAGCCGAGTTTATACTCACTGAACAAAATAATTGAGCTTACAGCAGTATAAGTCATTAAAAAAGTTACGTGTTTAAACATTCGGTTATTTAAATTTAATAAAATACGTAAACAAGCGATTATCTAAGTCAGCGGTAATCAAACTCTTTCTCTCACGTACCACAAACATGTTTATTTTAATTAATGCTGTAAAAACGACACATGTTAATATCATATAAAATAACGATCATAAAAAATATTTTTATAATTAAATAATAATAACGTTAGTTTAATCATAACAAATAAGAAAATGAGATATTTACTGCTGAATGTTTTAATAAATTTACAAATGCATAGATCCAATGACCCAGACACAGGTTAACTCATATAGACCAGTGCTTCTCAAACTGAAAGCCGAAGGTTTTCTCCAGGGGCCGCCGCAGAACATGTTTTTTTTGTTCAGCGGGGCTGCGGATTATTATAATTATAAGCTTTTTCTTAACTTGCTCTGTTAGTCGCCAAGCCGTGACCCTGCTGTCGGGATTTTTGAAATGTCAAAATTTAACGCAAAGGTCAGTAGTTTTGAAATGATCTCACGCCTTTACGAAAGCATTAATCGGTCTCAATACAATTTAATATTATAGCGCTATATTTCTATTATAAGATTATGCTTTAAAACGATAAGGTGTTATGGAATATAAGTGCAGGATATCGAATATTTAACTGTCGATTGAACATAAAAAATGCGGTGACATGTGTCGATAAAACAGTAATCTGTTTTGCCAATGGAACATTACAAAATTCGAATAATTCTAATCACTGGAATAGTTTGACCGAATTTTAGACGAGGGAAATTCGACTTTGGGATAAACGGTTTATATGTAATATCGATACATATTGGTAAGTATTTAAGAACAGAAACCAATAATGGAAAACTGTTTAGTTTTTGTTCATCGATGAGATTTCCATGGTTGGTTCTTTATGAAATGCTGTGCATAATCGACTCCCGATTTAGACAATTGAAGAACAGCGAAAATGTTTTTGGTGGTATCAACATATTACTATTTGGCGATTAAATGCAATTACCACTGGTAAGGGGTAATCAAGTATTCCAGCAAACAGATAGATTAGTGTCCGCAATTCATATATGGTGGAAGCTCACGTTAGTTGAATGAACGAAAAACATGAGACAACAAGGTTGCACCATTTTTGCTAACACTTAAACCAGTGATGCACAAAACGCGGCCCTTAAATATTTTTCTGAAACATTTTTTTTTCACGTAAAACATTTATTTAATCAATGTAAGCAAGCTTTTTCTTCAATGACGAAGAATAAGTCGGTTCATAAAAACAGGCTTACTGTTGAAAATTTGGATTTGACTGTGCTGCTTAATACTACAAATATTATGTCAAATAAAAAATAGTTGAAAATTAACAAAGACCAAGATCGCATTATCCTTTGAATTACATATAAATGAAACTTAAACATTTCACAATGAAACGATTTCCGTGGCATGAAAAAGGTTAGGAAGCACTGACCTAGCAAATACTTTTTCAACTTTTTTAAGCCCGTAGCCTCTTATGAGTATCATGTTTTTCCGTGACCTCCATACCCGCAGTTATTACTTTTTCGAGACTCGGGAAAAAATATGTTATAAATATAAATTTCTTTCTCTGTGGCCCCCTTGGAACATGATGTGGACCCCTAGGAGGCTACGTGAATCTGGTTGAGAGACCGTGCTCTACAGATATTACTAAACCGAAAGTTATTTTGCATTTTACAGTAAATCCCAAAATTTCGGTATAAGTATTTAGACAATTCCGAGATATCGGGATTTTAAATTCCGGGATCGAAAGTTTTCCTAGTTTCTACAAGCACAAAAGCAATTATTATAAAGAGCCATCGTTCTACTTACGTGTGCAGTGTCTTGGTTCGTCAGACGAGTCTCCGCAATCGTTGACATTATCGCAGTATCTGTTGACAGGGATACACCGTTTGTTTGTGCACAGGTATTCGGACAACTTGCATCGTGTTTCAGGAGCTGGCTGCGTAGGCACTGGTGCTGCTGCCTCCGACTGTTGGAAGAATCCACCCATCCAGCATATGAGGGAGAGAGCCAGCGCTGCGGAAGCAAGCCATTCAGCGTCTGAAAAGCAAAACACAGAAAAATAGAATAAATAAACACATTAGGATATATTTTTTTAATACGATATTAATAATATAATATTAATAGATATTATTACTAATATGTTTTAAAAATATCTATACAACTCCAACCAAAAAAAAACTTTGATATAACCAGTAGCGGATTACCCCATAACCACAAGAGGCGCTTGGGGTTTTAAAAATTATATAAAACCTTATATTTTAATTTCAGTTGTCAATATTCATTAATGTAATACGAAGAGTTATGCAGCACTTTTATGTCATTATAAAATCAGGACCTCCAAAATTTATTGCGCCTGGGGTGACCAAAGTGCTTAATCCGCCACTGAATACAACAGACAACCGATATTACGGAAAAAAATATCAAGTCAAATGTATGATAATCACGTCACATCTCTCGTGCTTGAATTAAAGTAATAATATGGTTCTACTCGTAGTCTGAACCTAGCACTGACGTTTGCAACGCTTGCCGATGATTTATACGGCTGAAGGGAGTGTGTGCACATGCATTTACGATTAACAAAAGAAAAAAAGTTAAATCTAAAAGTTAGACAAAAGTTGTATTCAAGATCTTTCGGCCTTAACAGTAAACCCTTCACTTGCATTAATCTGTTATGCAAAGGTTCTACTTTACCCTTATCTGTCAGTCACAGAAAAGCGTTTGTTGTACTTGATACATCAAAACGATTGTTACTGTTTTCAGCTCACTGCTTTCCACTTTTTCCAAGTAATGAGATATCCTATTCAAAATAATTAATACTAAAGTTTTCGCACAATATAAAAGATTACGTGTATAGAATAAAAAGTTCATATATTTAAGGCAATCACTGCAACTGAACGTTATCACTTTGCACTATAAAGCTTACACCGTAATAGGTTTTGACAATGAAGATGTACACAAAGAAGAGTATTTTTAATTTGGATTTATTAATTTAAGGCGATTTATTTTTAACCCTCGAACTTAAATAATACTATGCCAAAAATATGGCTCAAATACACGAGTTAAAATATCATTTTCTTTTTGTTTTAATAATATGGTAGATTTATGCGCGTGGGTGCAAAAAAGGGAATCTTTTTAGCGGATCATCACTATTATTTCTTTGTTTATTTATTTCTGGCAGTAATTCTTATCAAAACGAATCGAATTAAGTCACAGAGGAAATGTCGACGCTTGGAAATGCTGTAAGCTACAAAAAAATGTTGCTATCAATCATAATGTATTTTCCGCTAAGCGAGTAGAGGAAATAAAAGAAATGAAGGGCGGTAAAGATAAAGATTATATTTCTTTTGGTCCCTTTTTGTTTCGGGACAACGATAAATAGCTTCAAATAAATATACAGATAACAAAAACTAGGCGCGTTTATAAAACTAGAGTGATGCTAGCTAACTGTACTACAAAACAACAACAAAAGAAAAAAAACAAGATTTTCAAATATAATTGAAAAGATTTAAAGCCATTTAAAATCGGTTTATGAAATTGTTTGTTTCGTTAAAACAGTCATGATAGAATATCTTATATTTTAGTTTTCTTTTCAAGATATATATTGCAAATCTATTCCAAAGATTCCCATTCTACTGTTAACTATCAAAAAACATCGTTTTACATGTTTGGAGAGATAAAAAAATAGTATATATATATGTGTATTTATCGTTTCATCAAACGCTAAGCATTTTTCAAATGGCAAATCACATGAATGAAATGAAATCACAAACACTCGTTTTTTATTTGATTTTAAAATTGAAAATTTAAACTAGCTGAAAATTCGACTTTGTTAGACTTTTAAGGTTACAGTGACAATGATGCCGTGAGACCTGGATTAATATTAAAATGAAACGCTATTAGAATAATCAATAAAATACATTTAAAATTAAATTAAATGAGTCACAGAGAACATTATTCTTTTTTACAAAATCATTAAATCACTTAATGAAAAAGGAAACAACACAGCAATGGTTTTGTTTAGCCGGGACTGTGGCCGTGTGGTCAACGTCGTTGGCTACGGTTTCGGGACTTTTATAATCCTAGTTTGGACGCAATCAGACATTGATTTATGGAATTTTCAAAGGCACATATTTCTGTGATGTCTAAAATTTATTTTACCTTTTTCATTATAATAATTAGGCGAGAGCAATTACCTTAATCCAGCCTTAAATTTAAGTGTCAATCTCCACTATTCGAATTGGCAGGTTGAGTAATTTAGTATCAAATTCTATTAATATTCCATATGTTCTACATTTTGGCAAATATGTTTAAACAATGATTTCATTCAAAAGCCAGTACGGTCGAATATATTTTTCAATTAACTCGTTGATAAACTACCGATCACTTTATATTAATCCAGCTACAAAATTATTTTTGCAAAAAACGTGTATATTTAGGCATCTTCAAAGTACATATATACTTCTAAATAAATCATTTTGAGATGATGATAAAAAACATTGAATAAGCCTAATCTTTAGATTATTGTTTTCACTGCCAGAATTTTTAACAAAAAATCGTGTTTTATTATTTTGTTTGTGTAATGAAAATAAGTTAAGCAAATATTTTTTCCTGCCCAACAACATCTTTTCAGTTATTGTTTACATTATGTATTTAAAATAATAACAGAAAAGATTAAGCAAAAGCATTCGAAGTATTTTTTGTATCAATCTATTTTCTATTTAATTATCAGCGTATTAACAAACAGACTTGCTTCCGACTTTTGCTTCTAAGATATAAGATAAAGAGAAATATACCGTTGTTTTTAATTCTAAAGAAAACGTGTTTAAGTCTACTTAAGAAAATAATTTTATTGTAAATTTTCCAATAAAGTTTTTATCCCGCTCACCCATCGAGATATTTTATTTTTCATGGACTTAACAAAGAAAACTTAATGTTTCTCGGGAAAATATATGGTTTTTATTATACTTAGCAAAAAACAATAATGTTTTTATTAATGAGGTTATTTCACAGGTTTCCACTAAAACAACTTTTGAAGTTTACAATAATGGTGAAGCAAAATATTATGTAATAAATAAACTGCAATCGACATGTATTAATAACATTCATATTTATCACAAATCAACTATTGGTTTTAGCAAGAATAGTTCTATATAATAGAGGTCGGTAGGCTTTTTATGTCGGGTACTCAAAATGGCTTTCATATGACCATGAGCATTTTTTATTAATTGTGACTGTATTTTTACCAGGGCTGTGGATTCGAGTAAAAAAAATGACGGAGCCAACTTTAAATTTGACTCTGACATTAAATGAAAAACCGACTCCGAATCCGAATTTCCATTTATCTAACATATCTGTATACCATCAGATCACTCTAGATACAAGAATAAATTCTAGTAGATTTTACTAATCAATCAATATGATGAATAGAC
This sequence comes from Himalopsyche tibetana, assembly GCA_030503985.1. Classification (NCBI taxonomy): domain Eukaryota; kingdom Metazoa; phylum Arthropoda; class Insecta; order Trichoptera; family Rhyacophilidae; genus Himalopsyche; species Himalopsyche tibetana. Next base: position 25,721,665 of record JAPJYX010000019.1, on the reverse strand, counting down.
TAATACTCTTTTTATATATTTTAATTATTTTTCTCCAGTTTGACCGACTCCAAGTTCACCTCTGGAAAAACTCTCGATTACACAGCCCTGGTTCTTACTAACAGACAATTTTTTTTTTATCAAAAAACCAGCCAATAGAAAAAATAAACACACACACAAATAGTTTTCACCGAAATATCAATTATCTCTTGGAAGTAAAAATAAACCACATAATTTAATACTATATCAAAATGTTAATGAAAGTATAATGCCTGATTCTGACATTACATTTATTTATGAAATAATCAAGAAAACATATAATCTTAGAAAATCATATGTTTGAAGATTTTAATTAATAGAGTGAAAACACAACAATTAAATATTGCTTTGTATGAAATATTTCTCCAATACTAAATATGAAACTAGACGGCTGGGTCTAGAGAGAAAATTTATGTTTTTAAGAATACAAAGTATTTTTTGTACGCTTTACTACTTTGAAATATTCATTACATTTTTTGTAATAAAAACTCCTAAAAAATAAGCCCCCAAGATATTTACGTTACCTATTCATATTGTTTGAAAACATTTTTATTTGAGTCGTTTCTTATGTAATAAATTTATTATTCGGCGCTTTCCAGACAACTTTTTTATATCCTCGAGTTATAAGAACATACTTACGCACCAAAGTTAATTGAATTCTCAGAAAAAAGTATTCCAAAGCATTACAGACAAGACAAAGTACTCTTTCTTCGTGATTTTCTTCTCAAATCTGTCAAAGAAACTGAGCATTTGGACTGAATTATATTTTTATGAGAGATAAATGTTTTAGAAGAGATTTTTTCTTGTTCGTGACCTACGAGTCAATAAAGTATTTTTCCTGTGTTATTTGTGCGCACACAATATGATAGCATGTAACTTCTTCGATGTTTTCGTCAATTGTATACTTATTAAATATTAAGACAACGGTTTTATCTTGACGGCTGCGAGGATAATAAAATAGAAATACGAAAATATTAACTATAACAGAAATATAACACGAAAATATAACAGAAAATCATTGATACTTGTCCCTTGACACTTGTCAATTATTTTCTTTGGTGAAATTACGTGTGAAATCAAAATAAAAGTAGTAATTGTATGAAATGACATGACATAAAATAATATTATCATTTTATTATTTTGGAACATTGTTTTAATTTTTTTTGCGTACTATTTACTTACGAATCTGACACGTGAAAAATTAAACGCATGAAAATGACTTTTAACATTATTTATCAACATTTTTTAAATTTAACAATGCAATCAATTAAAAACTACAGTAATGAATTTATCCAAGAAAAAGAGCTTAAATTTGAATCGTTCAAATTATGAACATTCACACAAATTTTGTCACTAACGACCCGGGTTTCGCCTTTCGGCATCTTCAGGCGTTCAAGTGCACGGATGAACTTGAACTCAGGAGAAAAGGAATGGAAAAGAGCTTTTTTTAAAGCCAAAAATAATAAATGATAACTCGGATGAGTGCAATTAAAACAACTACAGTTAATATTTTGCTTGATTTATTTTCTGAAAATTTTTGATAACTTGTCAAAAATCTCGTACACATACACTTATCAATTGAAATTTCATTGATTTTTACTTGTGTATTCAATAACATGATTGTTTATGACTGTCTACCATTTAAAGCACTTATCGAAATTCAAAAATTAGATTAGTTATATCAGTTATTTCCATGTCACATTTAATTACATATTTTTGTACCTATTTTGTTTAAAAAAATCGATTAAAACAACTTCTGTTGAGACGTGCCAATGTACGCTATCCATATACGCAACATTGGGAAGGGATGTGATTGTTGTAAATGTTTCAGATTAGGAGCAAACATTGTCAGAAAAAAGATATTTACCTTTTACAGTGTCAACAAATATTTACTTCTGTTTTCTTTAGTAAACCCTTTTCTACGCGTCATAAATTTTCAGCCATGCTAGTAAAAACATATTTATGGATCTTGAAGCAAATTGTTATAGTTATGTTCCTTGCTACTTATATCTGGCGCTTTAGAACTAGACATTTCCGGTGATCTAAGAATAAAACTTCGTTGTTTTTTTTCTGTCATTAATTACGTCCGCGACAAACAATGAAAAAAATCAAGACAGATTATTGACGGCTTAATCTGAAAACTAGCTTAATCCGTTTGGGGATTTTTTTATTAAAAATAGTTTTATAAGTTTACTATTAATAAAAATTGAATTGCCAAAATACACTTTTTTGTTATGTTTATATTGAAGTCAGCAAGTATTGAGGTATCTTCGATGGATTCAACGGTAACTGTATTTTACATAAAATAAAATTTGATAATATTGTTATTCCACGTGTCACATTTTGTTATTACAAAATGTGACACGTGCCTCTTTGAGAAGTATCATCAGACTTAACCTTGCAAGGTTTACAAATAAACTGAAAGTTCTAATTCTTAAGTTATAAATTACATGATAACAATCGGAGTTTGTTCTTTTCTACTGGACGCTGGAAGGAAGTAAGAACTTTTATTAACACTTACGGTGCTTATTATATGTTGCTGGCCCTTAAAGAAGCAAGTGAAAAAACATGTTTAAGCACTTACTGCGACTTTCTAAAATTTTCTCAATCCCGAAATCCTAGTCGATATTTTCACGACAAGAAGATAACAGGTCAAAATAATCATTGCAATACTATAATATGTATTCATTTACATGCGAATTACTAGCACAGTGAATTATTTAAAAAAATGTATCGATGTAAAAAAATAATCCCTAATTCATGTAAATTACAATTTAAATGAACCGTTTTCATAATATTGTTATAATGACAAGTATACAAAACCCTTGAAATTTGTAAATATTTTTTAATTGCGAATACGTGGTCTTGATTTAACATATTCATACGACCGTATTTAAAAGAAAATTTGAAAGTTTCCTTTCAACATTAAGTCGTAGCTTAGTTACTCACGCTAGGTAATTTCGAAATGATTTGCATAGCGGTTTTAAACTTCATAGAAGGGACTAATTATTGCAAATTTATTTTGGTTTACCAAAGTGTGCCACAATTACAACCAAAAGTATGATTTTTTGTCTCTAAAGTAGTGGCAACATTGATAATACGTTTGTAAACTATTTTTTACATATTAAGTTAATCAGAACAACTCTGGTAACTGACAAAAAAGAGTTGATTTTTTATAACAACAATATTGATCACTTCTGTAGAAATATTCAACATTATAATAGTCTTGACATGAATAATGAAATTTAAATTCAGCCCTACTTAGCCTGCTTCACATTTTAAATCAGATTTTAAATGCGGCTTAAGACAATCTTGCTTAACAATACATTTTTATTTTTATTTCACAATAAATTGTTGTTCTTCTGGTCTAAAATAAATTGTAAAAGCTGCACATACGTTTCTATTAGGACTTGAAAAAATCAGTTTTCGAATGTCAATATTGTTTGAATGGCAATGAAGTTTTACAAAAAACGGATAATTCAATCAAAATATAAAAATAATAAAAAGTTCAACAAGAAATTATTTGGTGTTACTCTTCAGAAAATATGATTTAAGAAAACACAAAGCGTCCACTGATATCGGAATTTCCTGATATCGAAAATACCCTTTCGCTGGGTAATGATGTGGAGCATATGGTCTTTAAGCCATCAAATAAAAGATTCAAACATTCTGTCCTTTTGTTTAAAAACTCGTTTATGGAAAATTCAACACAACCGGATTTCGAATGTTATAAATTTAGCCAAAAAACCGGTTTTCTAAAACCGACAAGCCCTAGTTTATATATATATATATATATATATATATATATATATACATATATATATATATATATATATATAGAAACTAGAAATATAGTATATATATATATATATATACTTTGTTTGAAATATAAAAAATTTATTTTTAATACAAAAAAGTGTAGTGTGCGGTATATTTACGTCTAATTTTTAATATGTTGTTACTTTTAAGCTGAACTTTATATTTTTAAGCTTCAACGTAAAAATACTGTAAATCTTTTATATATTAAGTGGCAGAAGTGCAGCATATTCATGGCTATTAATTAAAATAATGTTCTCTCGCTTGTGGTGTTTTTTTTTTCTTATCAGTGGTAGAATTATAGATAAATTATCATTTTACATTTATATTTTTTTTTACACTTTTATTGTGGAGCATATGGGAACCTATTGGATTTTATTTCAACAAGAACAGTTACTCAAATTCTCTTTTTATGAAAGAGAAAAGATATACAATAGTGCTATGACAAAACTATTAATTTTGCTAATAGATCTCGCTGCGCCTTTTTTTTCAATCAATACTGTAGGAGTAAATTAAAAAAAAAACAGAAACATCCGTGTCTTCAAACAGAAATACAAAAATCGATTCATAAAGGTGTCCGCTCGGGGATTTGAGCCTATTAGCAACGTTATTGAAGCGAACGACGTTCGACAATGACGGATTCGACGTCGATTGAAATATTAAATATTGAAAAAAATCTGTCTTTAATTATATGATAATATATATTATTTATATACTTACGCATATAGTATAAAGGGAAGCACATAGAAAGTGATTTGAAAATTAATGCATATGGAGTCCCCGTTAACTGGCTTCACTAAAAATTTCCTACCTGTGTAGCGATCACGCCCTTCCGTCTGGAAGATGGTAAGGGAATAAAAAAATTCAAAACATTAGCGATGAAGAACACTCGAAGAATTTTGACGCTAACATGTCCTGGTTCTTAAAGCTACATAAATATGATATGCAAAAAAAATAAAACAAGATCAAAGGGTAGTCATTTGGTAAATTAGATTTCTATTAGAAAGCTTAAATCAGAGCTTCTTAAATAAATATCAGAAAAATCAATTAATAAAAGCTTTTATTTCTTAATTGATACTGTAAATACTTAATACAATAACATCATTTACTTTATTAAAGTTACCTCATCCGATACTTTGATTGAAGTATTAGTGTGAAAAATAAATAGTCCACTTTTATGTCAAGAGGGCAAAGGCATAATTATTTCACAGATTCTAATAATTAAAAGGCGTTCAATCTCTTCGACTTAATTGGTTTAGGGCTAAGGATTGCAATACTAGACGAATATATGAATACCGGTAATACAAAAAATATTTTTAAAAAAAATTAACAATTACGGGCCAGTTAAGGTAGCAAAATCTGGCGAGTAAATAAAAAAGTATGTCTTAAGAAAAATATTACAATCATACATGGATGATTTTAATAAATAACTTACGGTTTCTTAAAATAATAATACATCATTAAAATTCATACCAATTCTGAAAAATGACAGTATTGTTAAAATTTAACAAGTTTATCAAACTATGGAATAGTTTTGTATAAATTTAATATTGGCAAATTTTGGTATATCGGTATTGAAAGACACCATTTTAACCGGGATCCCGATATCAGTAATGTTTACCGTTGACGCGATCCCTAGTCGAGGCCTACTGTTGTATGAAATTTTAATTTGAGCGCCTTATTGTGCAGATGTGCCAAATTTATATAATTTAATTAATTTCTGTAAGTCGATTCATAAATTGATGAGGAATTAAAAAAAAACTTACACAAAAGATGTTAATTAAAATTGTTCGAAATTCTGAACATTATAATTATCTCGAACGAAATTTTCGATATTGTTACAGCAAAAACAGGTTTTCCCTAAAGGAAAAGTAAGTATACATAAATAAAGTGACCTTTTAATTATAAAATAAATAAAAAAACATGCCTTAAGATGATATGATTTTGTTTTTGTTTAACATTTATTATATTTATAAACATTTATTATATTAATAAATGAAGCGTCTAATTACAAACAGATACGTACATATTTCAATATGTACGGTCAACAACGTTTTTATTTAATTTGAACCGTTTTTTCACTAACGACCAGGTTTTCGCCTCTTGGAATTTTCAGGCGTTCAAGTGCACGGATGAACTTGAACTGACGTTTAGTAAATAAATATATCGTGTTTATTTTAAAAAAAATGCATTACTAAGTTAACCTAAGTATAAATAATATATCACTTACCAGAAGCTTCAAATAAGCGTTATATACAAATCGGTTAATTAATGAAAACAATTAGTTCAGTTTAAATTAACAATTGATTCTCTTTGAGTATGTTTTATATTTAAGATAGTAAGTATAGTACTATGTTATAAATTAGCTTTTTTACAGATCATGGTTAACAAATGAAGTATTCAAAAACCATTTTAAGTATTTTAAGATAATTTCAGTAACTTATGCTTGAAAAGATTTACAAATGTTTATATACTCATGTCACCATCAAACATGTTTTATTTCACCTTCATTTTTCTGTAATACAAATTATGATTTTATTTATTTTTATAATGAGCAAAAGAGTAATTATTCATGTTGTTTAGAGATTAAAAAGAGCTATAAAAGCATGTCAAACAAACATCGTGCTTTTGCATTTAGTTTTCTCGTCACGTAACGTAATACAAAAAAGGGTTAGGAAATGAATAGCGTAAACGTTTTTAACGTATATGTTACTATGAGCTTTTAGCTAAAGATTTTTTTTGTATACAAAATCAAATTTTTCATATGAAAAGCCACATGACATTTAAAAATACCTTATTTTGTTACATACTTTTGTTTAATTTAAGAGAAAATTAAAATTACATTTTTTAAATACAGCTAAAGTCATTATAAGAAGAAGTTATTTCAAGTCTCTTATTTTCTTTATTTTAACAGTAAACTTAGAACAAAAGAGTGTAATGTAAAGCAACCGTTGAAAAACAAATATTCCGTGACGAATTGAAATATTGACATCATCAATTGGCTGGTCCAAATAGCATACAATGCATTTTAACCCTCCAGAGACGAGAGCTTTTTTCCGATAAAAAAAATATTTTCTAAGCCATATTGAAGTCACGGATAACTTTTATTCCTATCCAAAATTTAAAAAAAAAAAAAACGCAAAGTCGTTGTATAGAAACCCCGCATGACTATATGGTCATGCTCATCCTTTTATTACCGTGTAATATTGAGTACGGACAGTAGTAAGGACAAAAGTGACCGTATGGGCTTGCAAACATTCGGGGTTGAAATATAGCTAAACGTGATTTTTTTAAAAATATTTACAATTTGACCTCTTTAGATCAACATAATTTCAAAACAAATATATTAGCAAAATAACTGTAAATAATTTTATGTTTTTATAAAAAAATATCTAACAGTTTCAAAAAGTAAATTAAAAAAAACGGAAATTCACAAAATCACATGTGCTTTTGGAGACCGTTCCTGTTCCTACGGCTGATGACTTACTGTAGTCCGTACCCTTCTTAACCAAATATGAGCAAAAGCAACGATATTCAGATAGAAAAAGTATGAATAGTGGGATCAATAGACAACGGTGTTTTGTGTGACCATATGGTGACGCTCGTCCTTGGAGGGTTAATTCGGTTAAAATTTAAAATTATCGCTATTATTATATTTTAAAAAAATTCTCAAAAGAAAGTGTGTTGAAAAACGTTAAGACAAACTGACTCACATAAAATTTTATTGCATTTATTAATAAAGAAAAACTATTGAAATTTATTGACGTTCTCAGTTACATATTCTAATTTATATGTACGTAATTTTATTTATTTACCTTTAAAAAAATTCTGGCTATCTGTTACTTTTACGGCTTTAACAGTAAGCTAAGATATAAAACGTATTTATTTGAAAGTTGGACACATGTCATATCCAAAACGTATTTACGAATCTATTTTCGTTAGTATGAAAGATTTGCTGATTTTAATACACTCGAAAAACTTTTTCCGATTGATTTATTTCATACGATTCTTTCCAAGCAGCAAGAAGAAAATAAGTGTATCCATACTTTAAAAACACAGCGAGTTGTAAGATATATAAAACCGAGATTTGTGCTTTACATTTTTATTTTAATGGCCTGTAAGTACAAACATGAAATTGATAAATAAATTTCACCTAAGGTATATAGAAAGAATCCTGAAAATTAGAGGATTTCAACGAATATTCTTTTTTAAATAAAATTTGTTTGTGTTTGTATCAAATACTTATATTATTTTTCTAAATCATGTAGTTTTATCTTCTTGAAATGGTGAATGATTTATCAATGATGTTGATAATATATGTATGCATCGAAATATGTACATATTATTTATACGTGCGTACATAATCATTGAGAAGCAATCACAATAGTTTTCATGGATAAAGCTTGACCGAAACTGGAAAAATGTGAACTAACTAATTTTTAAAAATCCCTAAAATATACTCCTATGTAGTGTATTAATAATAACAGTATATTAATTGTTGAAAATAAATAGCATTTATTAATTTATCACTTAAAATTTTTAGTGTTATTTTTGTTACAGTAACAAAATGTCATGTATCGTATATTTTTTGTGCTTATCACATTTAATTGTGTTAATCGAAGCACTTGCCTTCTTCGCTTGCTTTCGCAAGTTACCACAATCTTTCCAATTCGTACAAACTTACCACTCGATTGAATATATGGGATGTTTCAATCGGTATTTAAATATTAACATTTTTATAATAATTATCTGAATTATACATACAAATTCCGTTTAGCTCATTAACCAATAAATACGTTATTGTTTAAAAAAATCAAGCGTTTTACTTTAAATAATTGATTTAGGCCAACAATTGCCAGTATTCTACGTGCATTATATAAAATAATAACAGTAAAAAAACACTTTGTCAGAATATAAAATTTTCAAATGTTCTAATTAATTCTCATTAAGAGTTATCTGTGTATTTATATTAGAGTAAATAAATTGTTTGCAGATTCACTGCTGAATAACGAACGACCTCTACGTTTGTATATGATAATTTTATTGGAAATTAATTAGAGTTTACGTCATGTCTAGGGATGGTAACACCGGTATTACGGATTTTTTTAAACATTGATATACCGGTTTGTAGACCGCAGAGACCGGTATTTAAATTTAAGCATAACCGTATTTTAAATATTGTGAAATCATCACATTTTGAGAAAACTGTTTGTGATAACTTAACAGACTAACGATCAATTTTTATGTCACATAATAATTCAGTCTTTTGTGTTTTTAAAAAATATAAACGTATGTAAAAATAGCTTTATAATTATAAATATAAAAAAACTGAAATTGATTTTTTCGATAAGCATTTCTATTTTTATATATTTTTGTAACAATGCTATATCATTTACTATAAAAGTAATCGTCTGGTATTGCAATCACCTTTCACAATATTAAATTAAATGATATTTACTTGGAAAAACTCCAACATTAAAAGGTATAAATATCAAAGAATTTAGTCATTCACTTTAGCTATATAAATAGCTATCAACTCATTCCTAAAATTCTTGTAGAAATTAATACATTTCATGTTTTGGCTGTTTGAAAGAAGTATGAAAGTTATTTTTATATTTTTTTGCTTAAAAACTTGAATGTAAAAGATTTATATTTGGACTTTAATGAATTAAATTTGGAGATGCAAAGAGAAAAATAAATTAAATTTACTAGAAACAAAGCTGGGCATTTTCTTTTCAAAAACTCTCGACATGAAGAATTTTCTCTTTTCAATCTTGCACATTTAAACAGGTGAAAACGTTTGTACAACGAATAAAATAACAAGTATTAAGCACGCACACTTTTCAACAAAAAAAAGTTGAATTATTTTACTGATAGTAAAAAATAATCATCTTAGTTTAATACAAACGAGCTTGTCTTTTAAAAGCTTTTCTTTGATTCTATAATTTGTTTATAATATTAAAAATGAAAACAATTGATTGAATTCAATAAATGTCAAGATTTCTTCAAAACATTTAGTCTTTTATGTTTTGATTGAAAAATCTTAGTGTCAAATTATTGACAGTGATAATGATTTTGCTGAGTATCGAAATAGCCCCCTATTCTAGGTATTCTGACACTGTAGATACTTTTAAATCCTTTATCACACATTATTGACTGTAATTTGAATAAAGCTAACAAGGCACAAATGTCTCATTATACTAAGTGCACGTTCTCCTAAGAATCAATACCATTTGTATTGAGTCGGGTAAGGGGTTGGGAATATTTATGTGCGTGATCGCTTTCAAACATACCGACATGTTGTTTTTTGTAAATAAATCTTTGTATTGTTCACGCTAGCTTACACACAGTCAACAAAACACGAGTAAACACGATTTTGTACGTAAACAATAAAAGAGTCTATTTTGTATATTTTTTTTGTCATAAATTATACGAAACTTTAATCTACATAGGATATTGTCTGCAATGTTGCTTTGACTCCACCAATCACATTGTTAGAAAACGTTTTATTTTAATAGCTATTTGTGGGTTCTATAACTTTTTTTGTTTAACGACTATACAATATTAACTACCACGCTATGTCATGTTAAAGTATTTACATAAATAATAAATGTCTTGAACTGAACTAAAGATTAGAATACAAAAGTTGGAATTCAACTGAATTGAAGATTAGAATGTAATATTCTACATAATCATATAAGTTATATGTTAAATCAATCATTAGCTGATAGTAAGTTAAAGTTTATTCGAGAACTTTTGATATTTTAAATGTAAAATCTGACTAAGTTGTATCCAAAATGTGATATTGATTAAATTAATGTTTAGCATTCGATAGTATCCATTATATATATTTAAAAAAAAACAGTTAATCTCGTTGTATATTAAGATTGAAACAGGTTTTGTTCATATTTGAAATATAAAATTACATAATCTTGATAATTTTCTCTTTTAGACATCTAGTATCGAAGTCAAACCACTTTTCCGTACGCAATGCCGTAATTTACCAAAAACGAATTGACAATTGTGCGTTATAATGCAAAATGTACTATTTCCAAAACTCGAAATTTTCAGTAGAGTCAAATACTATAACGAATAACACAAACAAAATTACATTTGCATAACAATATGATTTCCAATTTGAAGACGACAGTCTTGTAGACATTTTATATTAAATCTTATAGGATCAGTCGATTTCTTAGGTTTGAAATACCCTATATGCATACCTAACTTAATATCGCTCATTTTGGAAATAGTACGTTTTCCATTATAACCCAATAATTGAGCTTCTTACGGAATTTAATATATTCGTAAATTCATTTACAAAAACCTTCATTGAAGCATGCAGTTTTTTTTGTATTTGAAATTTTTACATTACCCGTTTCTTGAAAATCCAAGATTCGACGTCGTATAGCAAGGGTGGGGAACCTTTTCAATTATAAATGCCACATTCATTTATTTGATTCAGCATAAGGCCGCAGTTAAGAAAACGTTAATTACCCCCCCCCCCCTCCCTTTTTTCGACTGTTGAACATATAATGGGTTGATTACGCTCTTTTTCCAAACGCTTGCGTATACGTTTTTAATCAAAGTGAATATTTTGATCAAGTCAAAAGGCTGCATCAGAGTAGTCAAAAGTCGCAGGTTTCCCTTCACTGTCGTAGAGCATTAATATTATATTGTGTCTAACGGTACAGCCAAGATATATTGTATTAATTTCAGTAAAGATTTGTTTACACTAAGATTATTTAAAATAATAGAATTTTCATTGATGTATTCAACAATCTATAAATCTTTGATTGGTTTTTACTTTCATACGCAAATAATTGATTCAGTCTTACATTCAAATATCAATCTAATAAATTGACATCTTAAAATATTACCTTTACGATAAAAAGTCTTGAAAAGCTGTCAAACTGTAAAAGAATTTTGTTGAACGAAACATGTTGAATCAATAGTAGATAACGCTCAATATTTCGATCCTTCCTGGCGGTTAATACAATTATCCCCAATTCGCAGCGGAAATAAAATATCGCGGCCGTTTCCGGCCAAAATTCGGTTTGCCAACGGCGAGGCTTCGGAACTCCAGAGACGGACCAGGCAGTGTGTAGCGAGGCCTCTCCGTGTGTCAGCGTAATTTATTTAAATGTCTAATTTCCATTTTTATTGGATCATAAAGCGACTCGTGTCCCGCAGAATTTCTCGCCCACCGTATGAAAAGTGGGCGGAATTTTTAACACTCGTAGGGAGTCAAACAACAAACGATGCGATATTTATCGCGTTGTGTTGACATTAAAATCAACCGTGTAATTGTTGTATTTGACATTCGATTATTTTTTATTCCTCTCGAAAACTTGACAATGGAGATTTATTCAGTAATGTAATATCTCTATATGAGGGTGTATGGATATTGCACATGGCTTTATCTAACTGACTTTCTCTTACGGTACGCGTACACCAAAACCAAATCATCGGCCGACTTCGTGTCGGACCTATTCTGACGTAAAGTGTCGGCCGTTCACGTGCATTCACTGCAACCGTTGTCGGCCGACCGGTGTTGACCGAGTACAGCCTGAAGTTAGTAGCAGTCAGTAGTACTGTGCAGCCTAGAATTTTTCGATATCCATTATCAAATAAAAATCAACAAGAGTTTCACAGAAAACTACACTATATGTATGATAAAACGTCTGTGTTAATTTTTTGTTAAAGCTAGTCATGGATTATTACGGCGAAAAACTTCACAAACTAAGCTAAGAACAACGCCACAATTTAAAATAAATTTTTGGGGGCTTGATAATCGTGTTTAAATCATACATTAATATGAAGAACACTGATAAATTATGCGAAATACGAAATAAATGACCGGTAAATGTTCTGTCATAATACATCGAAAGTATGCTGCAGACTCGCGACAATACCAACCTGAAGTTATAGTAGCAGTTGATGTTCTGTCAAAAGTAGCCGGCAGACGGCCGACCAATCCCAACATGTTTGGATTCGTCGGTTGATCGGTCAGAGACAGCCGTCATCGTACGATGCCGTCTGTAGTAGTGTACGCGCTCTCATTTCTTTACTCTCGTTTGTTTCGATCGGAAGACACGGCCGAGCATAGTTCGGACGATGACGGATTAGGCGTACGCGTACCATTAGGCATACTTAATTTAATAGTTTGAACGTTGAACGAGAAATGTATCTGGCCATATATTTATTTAGACATATACGAGACCAAAATGATAATTCCACCATTCTTGAGAATTTGAATGTAAAAGTTCCTGATTATTTTTTGAGAAATCATGGACATGAATTGTTTGTTCTCCCAAGGTGTAGAACCAGCCTGCCAATGGGGATGCCACTGGGGAGAGCTTTAACGGTGTTCAACAATATTGCTTCGGATGTCGACATATTCCACGTAGACGTGGGTGAGTTTCGACGAATACTATTTTGTATGTATTAAAGTAGAGATCGTCGGAGTTTACTCAGTTGACTTCCTAGCCATTTTTTTTCTACTGCTTTTAATATTAAATTGTACTATTTTTTTTCCTCGTTTTAAATTTATAATTTGTCGACCTTGTGCAATGTTAATTTAATAAATAAATAAATTAAGATCAAATGCAAACAAAAAATACAATTTCATTTTACGCATATATTCACCTAAGTATTAATGCAACATTTGGACAACTTTCAATCATTTCAAATGGTTGCTGCAACTTTTAGTTGTAAAACGGTGTCTTACGTATATTTTTAGTGATATATATATAATGGAACTAATTACCAGTAATTGTGTCATGAAAAAAAAAGAAGATTGGCTGCATTATTGAATTCAATTATCATCACTATACATACAATTTCTTCAACCAGTAATCAGTAATGTAGAATTTTTGATCACTTTATTAAAAAAATCCGAAATTATGATTATGTTTGTAATTACCATCAGTCACCACATTAACTTTATTAATCTTTGATGATTTTTTAATTATATGTTAGAAGCTTAAAACATTTTAATTGTGTGTAATTATAGAATCACTTCTACTGTAATTTATAAATTCTTTTCAATGTTAATTGTTGTTTACGCTTTTTCATTTTAATTTGTTTTTGTATAAGTAGCACTGCTAAATTATATTTCTTATCGCCATGAGTGAAACCGGTCCTGACCTTTTTAAATAAAGTGGAATTAACTACAATGGAATATTGTCTTTTTATTAAAATAATGCCGAAGTATTGACAGTGAACACCCTAAAAGTGATTTCTTCAGCCATTTTCGGTAAAGATGAGCTATGTTTTATTATACCTAGAATTTTATTGTATTTCAGAAAACACCAAAATAATTAAGAATACGTAAAATCTTTTTTTATCCTTAATCGGATACTTAAAACTAAACAATGCTCAAACATTCAATCTTTGTTTATTGAAACACTGTATTTTCTTAAACATAATTTATATTCGAATCATTATTCAATATAGGTATATATTCAAAGTAATACGATTTTGTGTTGAAAGCTTTCCAAGAAACCTTTTTCTTCTTTATCATTTCCAGCTTTCGGTCGTCAAAGTAATTCATTTAATTTGGTACAAATTATAAATTTCAAATAATAAATGCAGATTGCACGTATTTATCATATAAACGTATATACCAAGAAATATAAATTTTGAATAACGTTATTTTGATATTGAAAATTTACAAAAATTGAATTTAATGAAAGCATCACACATTTCAAGTAAACAAAATATTACGCGATTCATAAAAATATTTTTAATCTGATTAGAGTTGTATCAATATTGAAAGGTAAATCGGCAAATCCAGTTAAAAATAAATTAAACTAATAAAATGTAAACTGCGCTTATTTTTGAATGATTTAATGCAACTTTTTGGTTCCATGAATAAACAAAACATGATAAAACAGAACATGAGAAAATAGAATATAGAAAATTCAGAACACATTCAATTTTTAGTTGAACGATACCTGTTTCTTCTTAACTATTTATTGGAAAAATATTATAGATTAATTTAATATCATACAGGTAATAATTTCAGAACAATATGTTATAACGTGCGCTTTACTTTATCAGCCAATGGTGACTATTATAATCGTCAAATATAAGTGTATTTGTGTAGTGTACGACAATTTCAGATTGAAAGTGTTATTGATATGCACGATTGCTGTTTTATTTATTGTATCTAATAAGACATAGAGATTACTAATTGATTGTAAAACATATCAATACTAGTGTTTTCTAAAGATATATTGTACGTTTTGCGATGTTCTTTTTTATCCGGTTACTAACTTTTTATATATGCTCAAATGAATTACTTTTGTTGGCCTGCATCTGTATTTAATTACAATAATGGAGTGGTAAGCCGCGCCACTCCTTGAAAAATACTATGTTGCTAAAAATATTTTCACTATACCTGCAAGTATCTGTATCGCGTTTTTCATTAGTCTTCAGTGCTCTGTATCCAAAACCACTTCCGCTTTACACCTGCCTCTGCATCGATACTGGAGAGAAATATTATTTATTCCAATTGTGACAAAAAAACGAGGGAGAAAATTGAAAAAGCTTTTTTAAAAAATGATTTTTATTCTATCAATTCCATTCTATCGAGTGTAAATAAATATTCACGTCAGAATCAACGAATATTTGAATGGAAATAGTAAAAAATACAGGTGAATAAAATGCGACCGTTTTAAGAGATTTATTCAGAGCTTATTCATTTTTATACTCGTCTCCATTCAACAAATGCTTTATGCGGTAAAAATCATTATATTTGTATAAAAAGGTTTTCCACATTACGATTTTGTACATGGAAATATATCATGTAAAAATAAATATTGCTAAAAAAGTAAAAGAAAAAAACAATACGCAAGATCTCCGAAAACTCTAAAAGTAATACCAGCTTTTCGTCTACACGGGCTTTCAATAATGTAGACAATATTTAGAATTCAATTCGAAAGTATAAAAATAAGATTATTTTTAAATACAACTGGCATAAGTTCAATCGGTTTGTTTTCAAAGAGGGTTAAGGGTATGGAAAAAATTATTTACAAAGTAAAAAAGCAATTGAATTTTAAAACTTTATTTATGCCAAAAGACTGAGAAATATAAAAAAACAAATCTCATTGAACTAGTAACTGGTAACTGGTACAAGTAACTTATACAAGTAATAATTTAGTTATATTAGTAACCAATTCAATAAATACGGTATTAGTTATTAACAGTTTTAATAAGAATGCATAAAATAATTACAACAAGTCATGTTGTACTTTTTATATTATATCATGTAAAGGTAATTATTTTGCGGCACACTAACTGGGAAAAAAAGAAAAATCACTCCTTTTATACAAATAAGAAAATCAATTAAAAAATTGTTGAAGTTAAATATGCATATTTATTACATGATTTAATTTATCAATGTTACTTGTATAAAACTATTAAAATAACGACGATTTATTTCAAAGAGCCGACACCTATTCCAACAGATCTGAGGTAACGTTAGCTTGGACCATAAAAGATTCATTCTAAATAATCATTCACGAAGAAACTGGAGACATCGTTCGATCTAAGACAACAATAGAGTCGTGGGAGCTTTTAAAAAGTGGCAAGGTAAGAAAGCTCAGACCCATTAGACATTATTGTGAATGCTGGTAATCTTTTCTACGCCTGTCATATGCAGCGCTGGCTGTTCTTGGGTTTTTATATTTTGAGCGCGGAATGTTTTTAAGCAGCAATTGTGCACTTTCAGATATAAGTAAACTTATTTTATTAACGACTTCTACTTTATTATTTGTCACATATTCAGCATTTTCTTCTCATATATTCGCTCCCTATGTGGAGCATTTAGCCGCCATACGGTATCCATGTTTTCCTGTCTCCAGCATTTTATTACACTAAAATTAAATGTAAGCTAATACTTTATACATATTTTTATGACTATCAAATAATAGGGCTCGTTAGCGTCAGGGTTCATCGTCGCTGATGTTTTGGTTATGTACATCCTTTTTACACCAACGACAAAAGCGTAATCTTTTCAGAGGTGAGCGATCCGCGGTGAAGCTAGTTCACGCGGACACCATTAGCATTTATTTGCAAATTGTATCAAATACACCTCTACGTATAACATACCCATACATGTACAAACATATGCGCATATAAACATACAATTCGGCGTTAAAAGTAAAAATGATTCGTGTTTGTGAGATGTATTATTTTTTTAAGAAAAAAACGATTCTATGGAGGATCGTCGACCAGAACTGTTATCAGCATAAAACGATTCTTAGATATTGTAACGAGTCACGACGTTATTATGAAGGATTAATATCCTTCGGTCGGTGCCATCATCAAAGATAAGGATACCGAGTATAAAAAATATTTTTAAAAAAATCTGTTTCTAACAAAAAAAAACTTAAAATTTAGTTTAATTTAAGACATAAATACACTGGTGACTTATATCTGACCGTGATGTTTATTATAATAAAAATAAAATATGACTTATAGACCAAACTGTTGAAAGTTAAGTCGTAGCATTGTAACAGTTTTACAGATTCACTTAATATAATCAAGCAAGTGAGTTGCATACTGTCTTTGTAATATTACATGGGTTAATTAATTGATATAACGATTATATTCAATTTGAACTGTATATTCTACTCACATATAAGCGTTAGCTAAATCCAATATACCTAGCATTGTTGTTGAGTAAATAGAAGTAAAGTAAATACACGTATTTGTCTTAATTATTATGTTTCTTAAATTACCAGAATCACTATCATTAGTGTTGAAGATATTGATATACTGCATTAGCACATTTGCTGGTTCTTTTGATTTCAACAAACACAAAACTCAAAACATATATTAATTAAATTATGTATATTTAATAAGTGAGAGAATATGAAAAAAAAAATCTGCAGTTTCTTTCAGAATTATTCATTTATTATCTGTTTAAGAAGTCGATTATTTTTTTATCTCAATACAGAATCAGTATAACGTTACGAGTAAAACGTCACATTGAGAAATTATACGATCATTCAACCCTTAACTGTTTCAAATCGGTCTGCTGCATCATTTTCACCCATCAATCTTATTTACACTGATGTGTCAGGACCTCCATTTTCACTTTACATATAATCGCAGCCGTTCTTGCAAGTTATGACTGCGTTGATGGTTATCACTGAAAAATCGTTGTAAAATACATGTACAAAGATACGAAAAGCTCTTTCCAGTAAAATGAATTATTATTTTTGAGTTATTCAATTGCTGAAAAAATATTTTATTTAAGCCTATTGTTTAGTTATAGCCATTCTGGTAAGAGCCATCATAAATAATTAACTAATTTCCAGATATGACATAAATTGATATTTTTATTTTACGTTAATAGAAACCAGTTATTTATCAATACATTGAAAATTGGTGCTTTCAAAACTATTCCAACAAAAGTTCTTTTATTCTGAAATAAAATTGAAAAAATATTGGCTCATTAGACATAATAAAGCCAAATTGTATTATACGAAGTTCAAAAAGCATTTAAAGGTGTGGTATAGGCGTGGGGAACCTGCGGCCGTCTGGCCAATTCTGTAATTCTGAAAAATGTTGTAAAGTCGAAAATTTCTGAGATTTTAGATTTGAAAATTCCTTGTTTTCGTAGGTTTGTAATTTTGAGAAATCCTGAGACTTGTTTTTTTGTGAAATCCGCAAATTTCTGGGCTTTAGAAATTGACATGAAATTGTTTCCGATGAAAGATGTTAACTGCGGCCTTATGTCGAATCAGAAAAATGAATGCGGCTTTTAGAGAAGAAAAGTTTCCCCACCCCTGGTGTAGTCTGTGAAAAGTGAACAAAAAAATAAAATAAATTGTGGTCAATAGATAAAATATTTAATTAAGAAATTATTCACTTTTAAGGTGTTTACTGTCAATACTTGGTGGAAAGGCATTATAATAAAAATAATAAAAGATTTTTAGTACTTTTTCCACATAAAATTTTATTAGATCAGGACCGGTTTCGCTCATAGCGAGCATTATCAACTGATAGCTCGCTATGAGCGAAACCGGTCCTGATCTAATAAAATTTTATGTGAAAAAAGTACTAAAAATCTTATATTATTTTTATTAAGAAATTATTATCACAAACTATCTAATTAAAGCCACACCAATACAATTATGAACTACCGACCTCGTTATCCATGTGGGAAAATTCTCATTATGGTTTGTATGAGAAAATTGGGTCAGAGCCAAGAAATCATGAGTGACGACTTGCTATTGTATACCCTCGATTAAACTAACTTACTAACACTTTAAGCGTTAACGATGCATCGTCAAAGTTTATTGCTTCCAAAACAGAATAAAGATAAAACATTTTAGTATACTCACTACTGAATTATACCAATATTATAGGAAAACAGATAAAAACAATTAAAAAAAAAAAGCATATTATCCTTCTCAACTGTCGAAATTAAGGTAAAGCCACTTTTATATCGCTCATAGAAAAAATATCGGATTAAAAATTGTTTTACTTCAATATATTATATAAATTGTTTCTAAAGAGTTTCAATGGAAACAAATCTGCTAAATAAAATCAGGTTCATAAATATTCATCGAGTGTTTTAGCAAGTCACTGTTTTTTTAAAATATACCAAGCATTTAAGTGTTAATGATTTCGTTATAAGCTCAGTTGGTTGAAACTTCATACCTTACTTTCACATCAGAGCTTTTTTGCTAGAATGATCTCTTTGTGGCGCCGTCCACTCGTTGTTCTGAGAGCAGTAAAGTGTACATAGTTTTAAGTTTTAGTTTGTCCCACTCCGCCGGACCGAGTTACGGTTTGTTGGCGTTTTAGCTGCGTAGACAACTCAAAGGAGCTTTTGAAAGCTCTCGAAAATTGCGCACACTCAACATAAGCGTTTACGTATAATGGTTCAAACTTTAGAAGATTACAAGTTCCAGTCTGCGAGTGTCGCATCTCGCAAGTTGGTCAAACTATCGTGTAATCTTTTTCAAATAACAATACAATACATATCAAAGTGCCAAACGATTTGCAGTTTTTTTTTAATGTGTCATTGAAAAGATGACCATTTTTAATAGAGATTTTAGTGGTTATTCTGCTTTCGAAGTTAACGGCATATATTATAGCTTTCAAAATTATCAGATGAAATTCAAAACTCGATTCCACATTTTTTGCCAGTTACTAATTAGTGTCTCCAATGTAAGTCGAAGTCCCAGGATTTTGACAGTTCTAATCCCGGGATGTTGAGAGGTGGGTAAAAAAATAAGGTTCTAGATTTTGGTTCATTTTGTGAATTCCGTAAATTCCTGAAATTTTGGATTCTTTATTCTTGGAAGAGCTAAAAAAATCTCATTTCGGGAAATCCGCAAATGTTTGTTGCTACTCACTCGCTCAATCTCTCTTTTTTCAAAGAGAGTAGTAGGGATATAAGGATAAAGCCAGAACAGAACTAGTCGCTTTCGCTACGCCCAGTTATTATAGGATCGGAAAGGTGTGAGGGAATTTTAAGACCACACAAACACCCATGCCTTCGAAAAGAAATCGATAAATCAATCGAAAAAATGCAGTTTGTACTGATACTCGAACCCGTGAGATCCGGCTCGGAAGCCATCAACGCTAACCACTGCGCTATAGGACCCGACATGCGACTGGTATGGTTACTCTATACTTAAATATTTAAATGTGTTTTATTTTTTAAAATTGTAGCATATTATAAATTTATGAGACTAGTTTGCATTGACTTTAAATATTATTTTTAAATTAGTTAAAAATGATATTCGTTAGCTTAAACAAAACTCAAAATAAAATATTTTATTAAAAATACTTCTTTTATTTCTTTAATTCAATAATCGACACTAAGCACGATAGTAAAGTTTATAAAACTCAAAATTATTTCTGTGGGAAAATTTCGTATCTAAAATGCTTAGCTATTTTAAATCTCTTAAGAAAGCACAAAGCTGCCTAAAAAGAGATTAAACTTGAATTTTAATCTTCTTTTCCAACTAAACACAACTTCTCAAGATATTTAACATATTTTTAAAACATAAGTTTTGTCTAACAATCGATCAAGAAGGCAATAATATCATTTTACGCTAAAGTTGTGTTGGCTTAGAAAGTTTATTCGTGTGCGAAAATTTACGATCGTTAAATAAAGTATAAAATTGAATTAACAGTAGATGTCTTTCGTATGTGTGTCAAACCAAGGATTAAGTTTTTAGACACAAAATGGAGCGTAATAATTTAAAAAAATTACTAACCAAACTCTATAGATTGAGTTTAATTAAGACCATTCTTTAAATAAAAAAAATACTGCTCAGATTTCCAGATTAACAGATTTATTATTAATTTTACTAACATATAAAAAAAAAAAAATTAGCTGTCATTTTATTAAAAGTTTGTTTATATTGAATAAATTCATAGATAACTTGAATTAAAAAAGATTTGAATCACATAAGCGATGTTTGTTTATTTTAATTCATAAGAATTATTTCTTTTATTCAATACTGCGCCGAATTACTACAATAAACCGTAGCTTTAAAGATGACGACAAGAATTATTTTTAATAACCAATATTTACAGCACAAGAAAATAAACTCAACATCAATAAAAATTAGGGGTGTGTTTTTACATCTTTTTTTAATATTGGCATCAAAGTTAATGCTAATGTTACAAATAATTTGATACTTAAAGATGGTACGAGATAAACTCGCGGAAATTTATAAGACAAACATCCGTGTCTTATAACTTAAATGTAATTTTTAAAATATCTTAATGTCACTTTGACTTTACCTTACCTAGAACCAAGCTTTTAGCCATTGGACAACGGTGAAAAGACGTAAACTGAAAATTCAACTAAGTTGTTAATAAAGTAATTTATGTTATTGATAATTAAATACAAAATTAAATAACATTTTATCATCGTGTAAGACGGCTATGCAAAAGTTTTTTTTTTCATTTTGTACACCACTATTTTTCTTTGAAAGTTTCAGCATGCTTTTAGAAACTTTGTAAAATAATTTATTTTCCATTTGTATTTAAAAGCATTGAGCTGGGGTTGTATAGATAAATGTTTGTACAGTGCTTTTTACCGTACATTTATCGTCTTGAGCATTAGACATTAATTTGTTCTTTACCATCGACTTTTGTAAAAGAATACGGCGACCAGAATGCTTCCCAGCAATTGAAAAATATTTACTCTAAAAACTCAACAAACAACTACTAAGGATTGATTCTAAGGTTTGTTTCAGGTATAGACGGTAAATAAAATAACTCTTTTACAATGTTATGTTGCTAATCATCATAGTTTTCAGAGTATGTAAAAAAATGTTTAATTTGATGTCAGTGTATCTACAAGAATGATCAGTTTGTCATTTTTAAAAGTGTGATAATATCTAACAACATGGATACTCTAGCAGTATCATTATACCAAACAATTAAGACAACAAATCAACCTTTTCACTAACTGCAACATTTTTGTTGACTATGCTACATTTATAGAAAACGGTTGACAAACAAAATAACTAAAATACATCTGTCCATCACAAGACTATCAATTATATATGAGTGACGAAGGTTTATCTGGTTTACATATTGAATAAAAAATACCTTTCAATTATGAAATCTGTTAGAAATCTACAAACCGTCATTCGATAATAACGCCTTCAGGCAATCCAATTAGTGATACCCTAAACCTGTATTTTATTTTGAGTTGGTGGTTGAGGAGTTGATCTTATTCAAGTTATTTTCATCAATATATTTTTGTAAATTTGGTATTTTTTCAATGTTCATTCTGCACAAGCATTCGTATTTTTTTATTTCATCTTTTCAGCTAACTTTTGAAATTTTATATTGGAAGAAATCAATAACAATGTTTTATATATTTTTTTAAATGAATTCGGTGTTACTTTTTCAATAAAAGGTACATATTATATTTATTTTACTTGCGCTACTAAAATGCCCCACGTCTGTCGCTTTTTTGATAAGTATCCTTAGAGTAGTGTCTGCCAAACTTTTTTTACTTAACGGCACACTGATGAATGGAACTAGTACCGCGGCACACCAAGATGCCGCAGATTATCTCCGAAACTCCCTTTTTTTTTAAGCTCACCGAGGAATTTGAAATCCTCGATTTGGTATACTTTTGCTTCCGAAATCCTACATGACAAATATTTGTTTTTGAATAGGCATTAATTAAAATTGTCATTTTTAAGGCTTCTTCTACGGCGGCACACCTGAGACTTCTTACGGCACACAGTTTGGCAGACACTGCCTTAGAGTAATGAATAATTTTGTGTTAACCTCTGTGGCATATTGGAAAGAGCTACACCTTAGAAATCAGATCAGTCTGGGCTGAAGCGCTAATATCAGATTTAAAAAATTCCAACTTCAATTTGAAATTTTGGTTATAAGTGTTTGTGATGTTATTATTAAAAAACGTCGAATTAAGTCAATTCAAATTTTCATCATGTGTATCATATTACGAATAACTAGTTGTAAATCCATTTTTTACATCATGAAATTTAAACGTTTACAATATTGACAAATTCCATCTGATGAACTGATATTTTTTAAAAATATTTAAATTCAAAGAAACAATAACGATGCGATGTTAATACCTTTATGATATCATTTTAATATATATGTATCACTCTTATGCAATACTTAACAATGTAAGATTTTTTCTCTTGTGTTTTCTTAATAACAAATTTTTCGGGTCCGTGACATAGAGGTCAACGTTGTTGGCTTCCATGTCGTACCTCACAGGTTAGAATCACAGTACGAATAGCATTTTTTAAATCGATTTCTGTTCGAAAACATGTATGCTTTTGATACTTTAAAAAATCAATCTACTTCTTACATGCCGATTGTAAAAAATAACGAAAGTGATCAGCCAACCGCTCATCATACCCATGAGCCATTTTTCTATCCCGCTCCCTTTAAAACAAGCTGTTCTCGTAGAAATACGTCTATTGAGATAATTACGTAAGGAAGTCATATGCTTCATATTGGAAGAAGACATGGATAAAAAATCGTATTAAAGATATTTTGAATTAATATTAAACAATGTATTAGTATCTAAAATAATTCAATATATTCGTAAAGTAAACCATCGATTGATTACCTTAATCGTAGATACGTATAGTATGATAATGCTGTATTGTTAGAATAACATATACTCGTGTCGCAAAAATTATATATATCGACTAATAAGATTGAGAATAATTACTAAAATTTAGTAGTCAGCATTTAAATATCAACGACATATATGATTTTAAAACCATAACGTCTGGCTTTAGTAACACGAAATATGATAATCTCTAAGATCACCCCTTAAATTCAACGAGATTTTCATACCAGTGCAAAATGTATCTTCTCATTTTCCCCGTTTAGCCTGAAGCTATTTTCCCATCTAACTTAAAGACTCGAAGCATTAATGCTCTCCACATAGTCGAAAATCTTATATTACGTAACAGGAGCTTGATTTTTTGTATTAAACATTTACCAAAAAAATATATTTGATTCTTCTCAATATATAATATATTAAAACCTTCTCACGTTATTTTCTTATATTTTTATTAAAAATCGTGTTACTAGGAGTATATTATGTTTTCCGGAAAACTTTTTTACGTATTATTTTGGAAATATAACGTTAAAAAAACAGTATAGAAATGGATCGATTTCAGTTTTACATTAAGCACGGAGACGTAGATGATTTTAATGATTATAATAGAAATCTGACGTGCTAGATTTCCTCTAACATATTTAATCTATTTTGTAGAATTGAAATTAATAATCAAAGAGAATTATTTCTTCAAAAAATACCATTTTTTTTTGTCAATTTGCGCTGCACAGAACAAACACACTTCATAATATTTTTTTGAACTATGTCCACTCTTAATATACTACATATGAAATTTTGATTGAGTTTATCTAACAGAAGTTAATATATGAAGACTGCTTGTTATTCAGTCGTTTAACCTTTTATAAAAGAGTAAAGATGGTAGAATTAGAATAATACGTCCCGTTTTTTAAGATCGATAGATGAATTGATTTTTTTGAAAAAACGTAAAGTCATGCATTCGAAGACAAATTCATAAATATTATAAATAGAAAAATAAAAATATAAATCATAAATCAAACTGTTCAACGTTTTCTTATTGGCTATATTATTAAATAAATTTATGCTGAAACTACTATGAGATAAAGCAGGGGCTCCCAATTTTATTAGCCTCATTCCCCCATCTCACCATAGTTCAGAATATAATTCCTCTCCCCTATCAAGATAGTCTTACTCAAAATGTAGTTTATAAACAATATACATACGCGTAGTGTTGAAACTCTTCTTTATTATGAATGTATTTATGTGTAATACATATTAAATATTATTAATTTATTGAGAATCCACAACTATGACGAGACACTGCCTGAGAATCGTTTTAGACCGAGAGCAATTCTGCTCGACGACCCTCCATAGATCTTATGTCGTCTAAAATTGGCACTTTTAGAACGAAATTAGCATCACGAAAATGACTCTCTTTGTTCGACTTTCTTTGTGCACTGTATGTGTGTATGTATGTGTGCGTATGTGTGTGTACATGTACGGATGCAGTATGGGGAAGCATATAGAATGTGATTTGCAAAATAGTGCATATGGAGTTCCCGTGAACTTCTTATCTCTGTCTGCAAACGATGGTAAGGGGATGCAATTTACAATTCTTCAAAAACTTTATCGATGAAGGAGACTAGAAGAACCTTGACGTTAGCGCGTCCTGGTACTTGAAGCTCCACAAATTTGATATCCAAAAAAAAAAAAAATTATTGAGAAGCTTTTTTACCAACTAATTACTGAAATTACTGAAGCATATTTCAATTAATAAAAACATCAGTAGGACTACCGGGTATTCAAAAATGTCATATATATCAAAGTAGAGTGATTTTATGAGTAACAATTAATGAGAATGGCATGTTGTATTTAAAATAATACTTTATAAAAAAACGATTCCCCTCCTGGAACTATAAAATTCGCCACTGGTTGGGAACTTCTGAAATAAAGGGTTCTAAAATACGAAAATATATTAAAAAAACGTATCGCTCATAAGAACTATTGATGATTTTGATGCTATTTTTAAAACCTTTTTTATAGTATAATATGATAAAGCTGATTGAATAGATTTCCAATCTCTAATCAAAAGAAAATTTAAATTAACTCGAGTTAAGCCAAATATATACTAGGTTACTTTTTCAATCTATGTCATTGAAAATATCTTCCGTTTTATTTTTACCGAATATTGTTAGATTTTACGAGATAAGAATTATTTTATAAATCAAATCTTATTCTCCTTCCGGTGTTGTTCCTTTTCGGAAATTGAAATATTTTGTATAATTTTCAATACCGGTATTTTTTCATTTTGAAATCCGGTACTTTGACATAAACAGCCGAAATATCAGAATTCTTGTTTCGTTTATCTCCGCGACATATTTTTATTAAAATATTTTCATTTTCAATGGAATAATAAAACTTATTAAACTGTTAATTATATAACTTTTTATTCGGACCATGGAAACAAAAAAGACTATTTTGTATTTCACGTAAAATCAGAATATCACTTTTGATATCTGTTGACTCATATATAAGTTATAAAAAATTATCTTTCACTCGTCGTTTTCCCAGAATATATTCTTGGAATATTTTCGGAAAGAAACTTTTATGCAAGAATATAAATATCACGTTTCTGTATTTTCCAAACGAGTAATACAAATGAGTACATTCCACAAGGCATAAAAAGAAAATGGGATAAAATCGGCTACCGTATCTTTGAATAAGAGAGGTAAAGTAAAATACTATTGCAAGAATACGGAAAGCTACACTTACACCTAAAAATAAAAAATCCGTCTTAAGTTGTATCTTAAATCTTTTGGAGTTTTTTGATGTAAATTAGGTATTAAGAAAGTTTTTTCTTGATGATAGATTTTAAATTTTAATACTATAAATATTGTTAATTACGTTTTTCTCAATTTTATTTTGATCAAAAAAATAGGATTGAGAAGCGATGGATTACAAAGTAACCATCGACAAATTTGCGTGATATTTTTATTGCATTGTATTACCATTGTAGATTACAATAAATATCAGTTAGGAATTATTGATATTTAGCAAATGATTGAAATAAGAAGAATTTCGTAATGCGAATGCACTCTATAGGAACTCAAAGGTTACACTGCACTTTCACTTATGGCTTTAACTAGAACTCGTTGTAAATCAATCGCTCAACTCTTCTGACAGACGGACCGAACGATAGAACTTGCAAAGAATAGCTAATTGGATCATATCTGTTTTTTCATCCATTATTGAGAATGAATAGAATAGAGAATAAAGTAAAGGTTATTTGTATTTCATTTTTTCACTATTTGGTCACCTCGCATCGAGTCGTGACAAAGAAGAAAATGACAAATAGTTATTTCTTAGAAGAACTATTGTCACGCTAATAGCTTTTATAAACATAACACATTATAATAACAAAACAAATCATTGTGTATATGTTCCACCTGTAAACAATTTTTTTAAATGCCTTAAATATTTGATATAAACCTTTATCATAGACATAACTACATCGCTATCTTCAGCATAACTAAAAAATAATTTAGAGTTATATATTCATAAAGAGAATTTTTATTTAATTTATTACAATATCAGCTATCAAAATCAATGAAAAATATAAATATTAATTCTAGCAAGGTATATTATTTGCCAGTATCAAAATACTGAATTTGGCTACGGCTACATGGGGTTTATAAAGTTTGTGTGACTTAAGGAAAGACATTATTACTTAAAATTAACTAGGAGCATGGTATAGAACTTAATAATTTGACTAAAGCGTGCGGTAGATTCTTCAAAAGAACGTTTGGAGGATTATGTAGAGCGAGTAAAGTGAGAATTAAGTTATCCAACTATTTTAAGGGAAAGCTTAATATTAAAGTATAATGGATTATCACAAAGTTATAATTTATAATTTGCTGAATTGTTTTTCATCCTGTATACATAATGTGCTTAAAAGGTTTCTAAGCTTCTTCTTGTAGCTTTTTTTAAACAATAAAATAGACAAGTCTTTCTCATCCATGAAGAGGTTAAAATATACTGGCGTAAAAAATTGATATCAATCCATCACCGTTGCTAAAACTCCTAATGCAATTAATAATAAATATCAGTTTAACTTATCATTATTTACCTTGAAAAATCCCATATTGTTCATTGTTCTTCGAAACACTTAATTCACAGTTAATAAGCGTAATGCAATATAATAAATATTAAATGTCAGTTTAATTTATCCTAATTTACGTCGAAAAAATCCCAGATTGCTTGCCGTTATTCGAAACACTAGAGTCATATTTAGTAAGTGCAATACTATAATTGTAATTTGACTTAGGATGTAAGAGTGAATCACAAGATGCATTGAGTATCTCTTCGTAGTATATTATAGCTGACAAAAATGTTTGTGTATTAATCACAGTTCTGATGACGGCGAAAGCCGAGATTGCTATCAACTAATAAATATGAAAACTGTAGAACTAAATACGTTGCTATTTTTACCCTATTATATTGGCAAACACACAATGACTCTTAATATGAATAATTTTATTATTTGTATTTTAAGAAAATTCGACAGAATTACATTTAGCCTCGGAAAATATATTAATATCGATTGCGGACTAACATAATAGATTTATATTGTACGTTCGGTACTATCAGTCAATCGCCATCAAGAATTTTATCACCTAGTTAGTCTTCAAAAAACAGTGTGGCCACTTCATGATATACATATATCAGCACTTTCAATTTTATAATTTAGTATTTATGAAGCTCTAAATGAAATTATTAACATGTAATATATAAATGATGTATGTCGGAACGTTTATAAACTGTACAATATAAATTATAAAAAAACAATTTATAATTGATATTTCATTTACTTTTCAAACAAAGCTAGTTCTAACTATTGACTGTTATAATAATAATAATTATATAATACGCGCAAGAGGAAAAAAGCTTTTTTTTTTATATTCTCGCTGTCTCTCTGAAGGCTACTTCAATTTCTGTATCGAAGCAAACGCGCTCCAGGTCGATGGCTTCTTGCAAAAGCTTTCTTTGTCAATAAGACGACTCTTGAACCAGGCGGAAGCTTCGTGAACGAGCTTTCTCATTGG
The DNA here is from genome assembly GCA_030503985.1 of Himalopsyche tibetana. Classification (NCBI taxonomy): domain Eukaryota; kingdom Metazoa; phylum Arthropoda; class Insecta; order Trichoptera; family Rhyacophilidae; genus Himalopsyche; species Himalopsyche tibetana. Next base: position 25,692,637 of record JAPJYX010000019.1, on the reverse strand, counting down.
TAAATAATATATATATTTAACAAATCATATTTATCACGAGAAATCGAGCCTGAAACAAATAATCGATGTTTTCTATTAACATATTTTAGATAACTGATTGACATTTATTTAGTATTTCGTTAATATTTTCATTTTTAACTTATTTAAATTCTTGCACATATTAAATAATAGATTATTTAAAACTATTTTAAAGATCATTACATAATTTAAATTAATTTTGTATAGTGTCTCATTCTTAATCGAAAGGATTTCAGCATCAACGAAGACTGGTCAATATCATATCTATAGGTTATAGTTGCCATTAAGTGGTCCTAAAAAATTGTGACAGATTATTAAACAAATAATAGAACTAGTTAACGACGAGAGTTCGTCGAGAAAGCAAACATGAAAAATGCAGAAAATTAATTGTACATAAAGTATAAGATAGTACATTTCACAAAAGAAATCATGAAGATGGTAAATTCCTCAAAATATAAAGGTCACAAATTATAATTATTTTCAGAATAATGAAAGAGAACCCAGAGAGGGTTAAGAGTCAAAAAATACCTTTTATCGTTTTTATTTAGTGCACTAGTTACTTATCAGTCTTTGACATAATATGTGCAGTAATTTAATAGTATACAATTTATTGCAACCATATTTTAATAGGTCACAAAAATCTTTCTTTTAAATATTATTGAGCAAAAATGCCACTGTTCCCCATCGCTGCATTCTAGTTTAAGCTATAGCGAATTAAAAGTTTATATTTTATTATTAAGACTTTTATTATAGTAATTACAATATCGTATATGATTTCTACTGTGAAATTACGTACCTAGGGGTAAAACGTAAATATGCTAATTTTTACTGACGGTAAAATATACCTTAATGCTTGTGTCATGCCATAAACCAAACCGTACCAACAGCAACATGGAAACGTTAAATTTTTACTGCTCAGTTTCCTTTGGGCAACATGGTGCACATATGGATTTGTGCTTGCACTCGTCGTAAAATAAAAGCAGCAACGTTGCACTTTTTACTGTCATTAAATTTCACTTAACCTCACCGTTGCGCCGAGTAAAATTTCGCAGTATTTTTCATTTTGTTTTAGAGATAAAAGCACTGCAAAAAGTTCACACATTAGCTTAATTTTATCGGCAACCAAAAGGCTATGTTAAATTTGCCTAAATAAAGGCATTCGGACTTAACGACAAACTATTACGTGGTAAAATTTTAAAGTGACATGTGATTTTTTAAAAAATTGTATATGATCCCTTGTTTAATATAGCATTTGTGTGTTTATGTAACGTTTTTATTTGTCCATCAACACATGCATAAATATGGTCTTAATAGAGCTGATGTGAGCCAAGTGGTATTTAAAAAAAACACAGTTGATACATTGTAATATTACACACGTCTTAAAGTATCGTAAAAGTGAAGTAACCTCAATTAATTAATGAACATTGTAATAGTGTTATCTGTGTAAAACAAAAATATGCAATCCACCAAAACACCAAATAAAGACGTGATTGTACATTTCTGTGAAAAAAGTTTTACCATTTTACTAGTTGACTCACTTTACCTCTCGAGGGCCCATATCTACGTTAAATAAACCTATACCTATTGTATTGACGTCTTTATAAACATTTTTTTTTTGCAAAATAAACTCAAATTAAATATTTTTTATACACGATTCAAAAGAATTGTAATAAATGTACATATCACAGCTTAGGGATTATTCTTGATTTTCGACTGAAAAAAAATCTTCGCCATAAAAGTGAAAGATTTGATATTTATTTTATCACAATACATAAATAAATCTACGGTTATCCTTTCTTAGATGATATCCTTTTCGGTTTTATTTTTTATATGGTAAATCTTTTTATCTGTAGGAATAAAGAAATCCTTTATAAAATCTGTGATAACTCAAAAAATGATCCAATTGTAGAAGTGACACAGCGACAAACAGGGATTTTTTAGCAGTTTGATATAGATAGAGCATACTGGTATATTCAGTGAAAATAGAAAACTTTATATAAAAATCCTTCCAAATGTTATAATTAAAAAAAACGTCTTATAATCATTTGGTACGTACTAGGTAGATATGTAACAAAACACTTGGAAAAGGCTTTCTGCTCTTTGTAATCAGTCCGTGACTATTTTTAATTTGATAATTGTCCAAAAAATATTTTTTAAATTGTTTTGGTAAATACGCTTTTCGACATTTAAGGCATTCTAGTGCACGGCTTCACTTGAATTATCTGTTTATCAAAATTCCATCACGCACTTTCAGTCAAAATATTCAATTATTGGCATTACTAACTGACTATCATTGGAACTGTAGCAAATATGTGATCATTTAATAGTCACCAAAGCAAATATATAAATATAAGTACTTTCAATATATGGTTTAAATAATGGTGATGGACTAGTATTTTTTGATCATTAAATATGGCCTGAGTTTGTTGTTCTGGAGCACATCCGTAAATCTTTGGAATTTTTGATATCGAAATCTTTGGAACACCTAAAAAAAAGTCCCACGCTGGTAATTTTGGGAAATTCGCGAATTTCTGGGCTTAAGAAATCGACATGAAATTTTTTCCGGTCGAAGATTCTCCAGTCAACGTTTACTGCGGCCTTATGTCGAGTCAGAAAAATACGGCTCTTGGAGAAGAAAAGGTTCCCCACTCCTGGTCTAAGGTCTTTATTACAAAGATGTAAACATATGAGTACTGGATTAAGCGTAATTTTATGCGATTCGTTTAAGGGTGATTTGAAAATTTGGATTATACCATATAAATACAATTTCAATCAATCCATATGTTTCATTTATTACGGCTTTAACTGTAAGTCAGTATAATTATAAGGATATTAACTATAAACCTCATTGCTACATAGCTAACGTTTTGACATAGCAATGATGATACTATCTTTAATACGCAATTTATTACCTCCGCACTTGTAATATATACATTCATTAAATATCAATAAAACGCTACTAGGTAATAATAAACGGCTCATTACAACAATCCGTTAATTTTGTATTAGTATCAAAGTGGGGTATGGTCGACAGGTTGCAATTATTGTCACGCAGCCCCGAATTATCGAATCTATTATGGAAAGCTTGCAATATTTTGTGCGTGGAAAATTATGGGCTGTCCATTTGATTATTCGAATTTTCGTCAATCGTTATGATTTGCATAAATCAAGATAGCTTTTTGAACACTTGCGAACGGTGTTCTATCACGAACACGTATTATTACGAATAAAGCGGGACCGTGGGCATAAATCTCGCAATATTGTTTCGCCGGTGTAATTTTGTAGGCTCGTATCATTAATATTGCGTATATAAAATTGAAAGTGTCTGTGCTTTCATACAATATGAAATTATGATTTTCCCGGTGTTATTCATCTTTTGATATATATCTCATATCAAACTGTTTCCGATATTTCACTGAATTATTGAATGATGAAGCATACTTTCACTTTATTATAATTGCGAAAAAATCATGTAACTTCAAATTTAATTTACACAATATTGTTAGGTTAACTGGTTATTTGTACATGTGGAGATTCTCTTCAATTGAACAAGTAAACTTTATAGTTATCTACAATAATTATAAGTATCACATATGAGCCAATTAGTGGTGAAGTGAGACATGTTAGATGCGTTGTAATATTCTACACGTCTTAAAGTATCGTAAAACTGAAGTAACCTCATTTAATACACATTGCAATAGTGTTATATACAGTGGCGGCTCGTCCATACGCACTGCGGAACTGCAGCAGCCCCAGGCAAATTGAAAAAAATGTAATATTATGTAAATATGTTCATAAATTGACATCTTACACCGCGGTTTTAATAACAGAAAATGACGCACGTACATTTTGAGCAGTTTTCGGTAATAAAATACAATCCATATGTATTCTTTTTATTTTTAATCAACCGCAGCACCCCCAGATATTTGACCTACGAGCTGCGCCTTGTTATATACGTAGATTAAAAATATTTATATCCACCAAAACAGCGTGGCTATAAAATAAAGTCGTAATAGTACCCAAGAAAAAAGTTTTAACATTTTACTAGTAGATTCACTACACCTCTAGAGGGCCCATATATTGTGAGTGTTTACACCTTGATATCTATACTGTAAGATTAATATACTTAGATAGATATTTAATAAAAATACTGTAAAATGATGAATAAATTATCTCCTTCAAATACATAGAAATAGACTAATTAACAAGATTATGCAGGCAGCATTTAAAGTTAGCTTATTTCAAGTTGTATCGATGACTATCGAAAGTTTTGCATAATTGGTGGCATTGTGCTTTTCTTGAAGTAGATACTCGCCCTTCTATTGGCTGGGTGTCGTGACTGAGCTATATTGAAAAAAAACTTTTTACTCTGAACTTTTGTTTTGTTGTAAAGTTACAGGGGTAAACCTGATTAAAAAAGAAAAACGTACTCACAGTTACTGTCGCAAGAAAAACAAACATTGTTGTACCGTTAATAAACATTTTGATCATTATTAATTTTAAAACTATAAGCTGAGTCTGCATACCTGTTTGAAGTACAAAATCCTCGAAAAAGCAATAACTATGCATTAGGATATTTTTATGAAATAATTAATATTTTGATAATTAATCAAGATTTTAAAAGAAAATATTAACACAAGACGATAAAAATTATAGAAAAATGAGCATACAGAATATTTGGTTAACATTTTTTTTGTGTCACACAAGATAAGACTAAAATTCAAAAAATAGATCCTATAGAAATACATCCTATAGCTGAATGAACGAAAATTTGTGAGTTATTCCACTTTTCATTTATTACTGACATGAGGCCAACCTGAATAGGTACTGTCTCTTGAAAAACATATTTAAAAAAGATTAATGCCACAAGCTTTGATAAAAAAAAATACAGCAGTAATATGCGATATGATGGAAAACCCGGATCATAATGTTCGTGATACATCAGATGTGCCCATGAGAAGTGAAGTGATCCATGTAGTAAAATTGTAAAACTTTTATTTTGTATTTCTTAATATTGTTTCCTTAAATACCACTTCACTTATCAGATGCTCAAGTGTAATACAATGCCGAGGGATTAAAGATTGTGTAATAATATTACACAAAGCTGACAACAAATTTGCATAATACATTGAAAGCCGAAACCAAACTTGACTAATTAGTATTTAGGAATACATATTATTCGAAGAATCATACCTTTGAGAAATATTGTACTCGAGGATTTTACCGAATACTATGTGTAATCATTCCAATTAGTGCTATTTAAGTATAGCTTTATAACTGGTTTAAATCTTTAAAAACGTTTCCATGAAACGATACAGGTACTGTTTGTCAAACTTAATGTCTTATAAATATACGAACAATATCTATAGATTTTAAAACTGTTAATCGCTTGTAAAATTTTAATTTAGCATATGATTGTTTGACAGATTTTTTGTCTTTTTGATTATTAATTACTTTAAGCAGTTTAAGCTTAAACTATTTTCCAAATACCTGACAGCAAACCTTTTTAACTGAAGACTAAATATTATGCCATTTAAATTGAAACTAGACAACTTTAGGGAATGTAACGATTTTTGTTTTGATGTGTTGCCCTTTAGATATTACATTTTTTTCATATTTGTCTTTTTACAATTGAATATTTTATTGAAATCGAGTGACGGAAATTCGGTATATCACAAAAAATACTGTACATAAATGATGATATATCAATTTATTTATATTTTTCACATTTTCCCAATATTTGTCGCAATGTTACCTGCAATCTCCCAATTTCACGCCTCACCGTGTCGAGTGTCAATCAAATTCTGGCGAGGTTTCAATACTGCGTGCTATGTACACATAACAAGCACTCTCCAAACACCCTTTTATTCTTCCTCGACGGCACCCAAATCTTCTTTTATCAGGGTTCGTCTTTACCCTAAAGCCATATTATTCACCACACGAGATAAAAAATCCAAAACAAATCACCAACGAAATATATATTTTGCATTATAAATGAGATATATATGTTTAAATTATTTCAAATGAATAAAGAATATACAGTTCTTCTATTGCAATGGCAGGCTTGTGGTGTTTTTTAATTATAATTTAATACGACTATTTTTTATATTAAAATAAACATTACATATCGACGGTGGAAAGGAAAAAGGACGTAACCCTCAATTTTCTAAAACAGCTTTTTTCGATAATTACAATTTATACAACTTGACACACATTCTATCAAAAGGATGGAAGTTGAAAATGCCAAATAAGTATCTAAATATAGCTTTTAAGTTTGAAAAAGATGACCTTGTAAAAAAATAAAACCAAGAAAAAACACTGAAATAAAAGTTTTTCTGAGACAATGTCTTTAATTTATATTAGGTTACGTCAATTAAACACCAGTTTAGAAATCTCCGTGCACTTCAAGGTTGTGTATAATTCATAATTTGCATATGTCACAAAATCATCAAAACACGTTTTTAGCGCCTCCTGTAAAATTTGATATGTGTGGGTAACGTCCTTTTTCCTTTCCACAGTCGATATGTATATGAATAAAATTTCATTTCAACGTAAGTCAACAAAGCTCAAACGCAATTATATCAATATTTTAAACAGCTTTACTCCAATTTTAACTATTGAAACTATTGTAATGTAAAAGGAAAAGATAAAGATCATTTTTATTTATTTGTATTTGTTGATAAGACAAAAAAAACTATTATATGAACAAAATAATAATAAAGTATTAATATTTTGATGATTCTTTCAATCTGCGAAATAAGATTTTCATCATCTTTAATTAATAATAAATGCAGTATTTTTACCAAAAAAAAAAATGTATATTTCAACACCATTTAACTGTCTAAGTGTAAAATTATTTTTTTGTAGTTGCAGATACTAGTTTATGAATACTTCTACATAAAACAAAACTTTCTTACTCTTGTAAATGGAGGGATTGATTTTTCTATATTTAGGTTAGTTGAATACAAAATTACATCTAATATTTTAAATGTTATTTATGAGTTTTGAGGATTTATTTAGATTTTTTTAAATTTAAGGTTAATGATATTGTTGAAGAATTGTTATAATATTGACAGTCAACGATCCATATTTTCAGAGACTGTTACATTTTCTTCATCATCTAAGCAAATGCTCTTGTGGGTATAATGCCAAACAGAGTTGACCATATTTGAAAGTGTACCGAATATAAGGTGGATTTTTTAAAACTATATAACGTGATTTCTAACAGTTACAAAATTCTCTAAAACTTTCAGTTTGAATGCTATTTATATTTTTATTCTTAGAATCAAAAATTCTTGGCTGAGTTTACTAGTGAAAGAAAATCGAGTATGTGTGCGATGAATGTCTTTTGCTAATGGTAAAGGTTTTTGGAAAGGCTTATTGCTTTCTCGAAAAAGCCTGTGCTCTTTTTATACTCCACCCTTAATCATACAATAATATTATCCATTTTTTTTAGTTTTAAATATTGTATATCATTCTCCCATGACATATTTTTACAGACATGATGTATCTCTACGTTGTATAGTAAAATTATTTATAATTTTGCTTAAAATTTATCGATTTTTCACTAATTATAAACTATTATATTTATGACAGAGGTGTAAAGAGAAAACTACTGATTCTCAATCTCATGTAATAAATGGTTTCGACACTGCCTTAAAGCTGTATTTAAATATTTGAAGGCTTAATGCAAAACATAATATGAATGCTGAAACTGAAACATAATAAAATATATATAATTTTACCGATAGAAATAAATTATGTACAAATTATTTCAACCCCAGCGGTGTTATTCCTGCGTGCATAACACTTTTTTAACGGTCTAAAACACTCAACACAATCACGTTTTGAGTATTTCAGACAATCCAAAATTAGTGTAATAGTTTTTTTTAAAACCATGTCCGCTCCCAATGTGGAGCATATGGACTCCTAATGGAGTTTATCTCAACAGAAGTGTTTCTACGAGAACTGCTTGTTACTCAGTTGCTCAACCTCTTTTTTTCCGAAGAGAGTAGGGATATGAGGATAGGGCTAGGACAGGATGGGTGAGAGGGGGGAATTCAAGACATCACATACATCCATGGCTTCGAACAGAAATTCATAAATCGATTGAAAAATCAGTTTATAGAACTGTCCATACCAGGATTCGAACCCAGACCTTCCGTAGCCGAAGCCAACACCGTTGACCACTCGACCACACAGGCGGCAATAGTTATAGCACTGCTAAACTTATAGATAAAGATTCAAGAAATTGATACTGCAATAAAATTTCTAGTAAATTTAGCTAATTCCAAACAAGTATACTTTGCTGGTCCATATATTTGTTTCATTTGTTACGAATAGACCATTTCGGATAAATATCATTATTTGGTGAAACATCCTATAGAATTTAGACATGGAAAATAGACCTAGGACATGATCATTCAGCTCACATATCAACTTCTTCATAATATGATGCGAAGCCAAATTGAACAAAAAGAAAAAAATGTACGGTCTGCATGTGATTATTCCACTTTTGAATGACAACCATAAAAAATTGGGTCGGTCGAGCCAACCTTCACAAGAAGACTTTTATCATTTCTCACAAAATTGTCGCTGGCCATTGACAGGAATGATTTTTCGCCAGAATGAATAATTATCTATATCACACAGTCATATAAAAAAATCCTTGTGTTTTATTTTTAAAATGATAACATAAGTAACAATTGCATTTGTTTTATTATTTAAATGTTTAGCAGAGAAACTATCAACTGCACATTTCAAGAAAAGTTGCTTCTTATTGAGCCGATTAACATATGAAATCATTAAAGGATATGATAAAGAAATGACAATTATTGATCACTTAGATTTTAACTCTATGATCCTGATAAAAATTACCTTCCTTAGTGGAATAGCCCTGTATTCCTTTTATTGCTTTTCTTATGTTCGGTAAAGGGAGCGAGGGAGTTGAAGGGAAACCGGGTCAGAGGGTTAGACCCTTTATTCTCGAACCCAACGTTATTTTGCAGGCTTGTAACAAAATTATCATGGTTGGAAAAAATAATTAAATTACCAGTGTTCTGTGTTGTTCTTTCTGATTTTTTTCCCGGGAGAAAATAACAAATTGAATTAAGATTTGTGCGTGTGTTCGTTGTGTAAATTTTGCACTTGTATTAAAGTATATAAGTAATTTAATATAAATTATTAATCAACTGCAAAACAGTGTTCTCTTTCAATTTACAAAACTATTATCTAAACAAAATAGCTGTATATCAAAAAAATGTAATTTTACTAACCACGTAAATAATAAATGATTATAAATGCATATTTTTATGGAAAACTGACAAAGTATCCGATTATTTTTTATTTTTTTTATCATGTCCGCCCCCAATGTGGAGCATATGGACTCCTCATGGAGTTTATCACAACAGAAGTGTTACTTAGTTTCTCAACCTCTCTTTTTCCAAATAGGGTAAGAATAGAAGGATAGGGCTAGGACAGAACTAGTGGTTAGCTTGTCGCTCTCCGTACACCCCGTTCATAAGATAGGATGGAAGGGGGGAATTCAAGACATCACATACATCCATGCCTTTGAACAGAAATTCATAAATCGATTGAAAAATCAATTTATAAAACTGTCCGTACTGGGATTCAAACCCGTGACCTCCGTAACCGAAGCCAACGACGTTGATCACTCGACCACACAGGCGGCAATTTACCGCTTAATATTTCTTTACACTATTTTGCCTTCAATTTGCAAAATGGTTTTTAAGATTGTATTATATTAATGAAAGTAATTTGAGTGTCTCAACTGAAAAAAAAGTCACGCAATTTGAGAAAGATTTTTTTTGGACTCTGATAACGAAAAACTTATGTCAAGAACGTATTTATACATTATTTAATATTTATATATCTGTGTACCTACCATTATTTATTTACCTTTTCAAGAAAAATAGTATGATTTTCTTCAGCATTTCCTCCAGAAAATTGAGACGATTTTTTCTTAATGTAACATATATAAAAAAATAGCACAGTCAAATTATAATATTATTGTATTATAAATGTGAGTCCGGATGCTGTCGTTTGTTTACATTTGGAGCATTTGTTTACGAAAATAAATATTATGCTTGAGATAAAATATTTATTCGTGTTATTTACAGTTTATCTATGCGTTAACCCTTCTGAATTATTTATAAGGATACTGAATCATGAAACAGAAAACCAGGCTTACCACTGAATTCAATTTAGTAATGAAAACACAATTTGATGAGCGATTATGAATATTGATAGTTTTGGGTGATTGATCACCGTGTGCAAATTTTCGACATTTTTTATAAAATAATTTTTTAACATCGATCGTTTATAATGTAGTATTTGAAATATAAAAGCTTTATAACGAATTGATTTATCTTTATTTTAATCTATTTCAACTCTTAAATTTTATCACTTTCCTAATCGCCAAAAAATATACTTATACATATCAACTGTGGGAAGAAAAAAGGACGTAACCCACAGGTTTTTTTCGATAATCACAATGTATCAATTTTGATACACGTTCTATCAAAAGGATTCATGCTTAAAATGCCAAAAAAGTATCTAAATTTAGCTTTTAAGTTTGAAAAAGATGACCATGTAAAAAATTAAAATTGAAGTAAAGATTTTTCTTTGACAATTTCTTCAATTAATATTAGATTATGTCAATTAAACTTCAGTTTAGAAGTCTCTGTGCACTTTAAGGTTGTGTATAATTCATAATTTGCATATGGCCCAAAATCATCAAAACACGTTTTTTGTGCCTCCTGTAAAATTTGATATGTGTGGGTTGCGTCCTTTTTCCTTTCTACAATCGATATATATCGACTGTGGAAAACTGTGAAAAACAAAATACCTTTTTTTCGACAGTCGAAATGTTTACAACCTGGTACACGTTCCATCAAAGGATGTAAGCTGAAAATGTCGAATTAGTATCTTAAATCAGATTTCAAGTTTGAAAAAAGAAGTGCCTGTAGAAGTTGCGGTCAGTAAAATTGACATAAAAAGGTATTTTTTTAAATATATTAAATTAATATCAGAGAAAGTCAATTTAAATCAGTTTTTTAAGTCTCTATGGTATATTTCGTAATTTTCCTTTTGCCCCAATTCGACAAAAAACGTGTTTTGTGTCTCCTGTAATTTTTTTTATGTGTGGGTAACGTCCTGTTTCCTTTCCAAATTCGATAAACATACTGGTAGAAGGCCGGTAGACAAATCAAAAAATCTCGTTTTGAGATTATCGTTATTTTTGATAATCATGTTATTTTAACATCTATATTTATGCACTTAAAATAAAAATTCATGAAATTCGATAATGATTAACGAATTCGATTTACGTAATCAAAAGCTCTACATTACTAATAGTTTTTTGTATCTAAAAATAACTTTAGTCGGAATTGACATAATGTATAATATATTATGTAAAAATGTACAAAGTATAAATAAATTTATTTTTTAGAAGATTACACCGTGTTAAAATCTATATTTATCTGAATTTAAATCTCAAAAAGTATATTTTAGACTTAATGCTTTTTTCCAGTATACCGAAGATCATTACTATATTTTTAAATTAATCCTTGCGGTAGTATCAAGTAATTAATGCGAACTATTTTATTAATATTGCCTAAGCAATGCCTAATAAAATTGCCCAATAATATTGCAATGATATATTATTATTATACACGCAATTATTGATGAATAAACAAACGACTTAATAATAAAATGTTTTGGTGTTTGTATGAATGATTTTTAATGTATTTTTAATTTTATCAAGAAACGTACTTTTCCCATATTTATGAAGAAAATAAAGATTCAAAATATTAATTTTACTTAAAAATAAATCACATTTTTTTGTACTTATTCTACATTTGTACAATTAAGATAGTCTTAGCAACCCTATGTTTTAGAGTTTTACCGCTTAAAAATGTGGAAACACCTTAAAATGCTGTTTTTTTTTTGTTTTTAATCGAGAAACTATTTTAGTATTATACGTGTAATAAATATGAATGTCAGTGTAAAGTTAAATTTTCATACAAACTAAAGAAAAGAATTTTGAATGGAAAATTATGTAGTACCATGTATCACTCGCATCGTGACAGAGATATCCGCCTGCCATGATCCCCGAGCAGAAATAATGTACGACTTGACAGCATTTCAACAGTTCTCGTAGTATTTCGTTGCTTTAAGCCCAGGTGAACGGATGAAAGTAAATCATTGTACGCGAAAACAACGAAACGTTTCAACTGCGTAGAGGAATCAAAATAATATGTTTAAGAGAACAAACACATGGTGCCATGCTAAGTATGAGTAGCATTTATAACCGTATAATAAAAACACTAGAATTGGCAATTATTTTGGCTTAGAATGCATTTGCTTGAAAGCATTGTTAAATATTTAACTATTTACAATCTCATAACGGGTGTTTTTTTAGAAGTTTTTTTCTAATGATCAGCTAATTTGACAGATGATTTGCGCTCAGTTTGGCTTAGTATTTCACAGAACATTCGTACAACAACGCTTGCAAATCATTTTAAAAATCGTGGTTTAGTTCGCAATATTTTTTTCAAAAAATGGTATTTGGTAATGAGGCTTATTTTTGATTGAATCGATACACTGAAGAGTCACTGTTTGGTGAGTTTTATATTATTCCGTATTTCTTTAGAACATTACAGTATTCAGAGAGCGCTACATATCCATGATAACTGACATTTTTTTTCGATTGTATGGTTTTAATGTGGAAAACTGTGGTTTTAATGAAACTGCTCAACATGCCACACAGCGCGCGCCACAATTAATTTATTGAAGGAAAAATCACATAATTTCCCGTAATAGTCCTGTGAATTGGCCTCCAAATCATGTGATTAAAACCTTAGGATTATTTTCCTTAGAGGTATGTTAAGTCGCCAGTCTATGCTGATATACTTGGAGTCTAATAGTCGACGCTTTGTTGCCGAGATACAGCCCCAACTCCTGAAAATTGTACTTCTACAATAGTGCTGCTTTCTTTGAGCCAGCCGTGGCGTAAATAAGCCAAAAATAATTTATAAAAACTTAATGCATAAAGTTATATTTTCAATAAAGCTAATACCGTGGCCAGTAAGATAATTTTAATGTGTTTTATTGTATTTTAAATTTCTATAATTTTAAAAATACTATTAATTACTTCAGCCACCTGTGTGGTCGAGTGGTCAACGTCGTTGGCTACCGCTACGGAGGTCACGGGTTCGAATCCCAGTACGGGCAGTTTTATAAATTGATTTTCCAATCGATTTATGAATTTCTGTTCAAAGGTATGGATGTATGTGATGTCTTGAATTCCCCCCAAACACACATCCTATCCTATGTACGGGGCGTATCGAAAGCGATTAGCTAACCACTAATCCTGTTCTAGCCTTTTCCTTCTATTCCTACTCTCTTTGGAAAAAGAGAGGTTGAGCAACTGAGTAACAAGCAGTTCTTGTAGAAACACTTCTGTTGAGATAAACCCCATTAGGAGTACATATGCTTCACATTGGGAGCGGACATGGTTAAAAAAAATTAAAACATTAAATTAAAATAAACGTTGTTAAAACGTCAAATTTTTTACCTATTCAGTTTTACAATAATAATTAAATCGCTATCACAACATTTTGAAAACTACCGCAGACGATGGTGTTATGCAGAAACTGCCATCAAACGTAACTTTCAATTATTGTGAAATAAATATTTAATATTTAAGAATCAAAAATTGCCGAAATAAGCATGTGTTTTTAAATATACTTATCATAGTATTATAGCTTTTAAAAACAAAAACAAAAAGATCTTTTCGTCAAAAAGCTCTAAGCGAGAGGAAACACTCAATTATTTAGACAGTGAAATAACGAAGTTATCAATTTTAATTCCTTATCGAAGTAAGTGACTGGAAATAGCCAGTTTTAGGCTGGCATTATGCAGGAATAATTAATTAAATAAAATAATGGCAAGACCACAATGGGATTGACAAAACGTGGTAAAGAAGCGAAGATAATGAAAAATGCAAATTCTACAGCGACGAAGAAATCATTTCTTTCGCTTAAAAGAAAAAAAAGTACCCAGCTAAAATATGTTAAATATATTCATCACCTAGTCTTAAAATTATGGAACTGATATCATTGTTCGTGGTTCATTCATTGCCCACTTTTATTTGCTACATAATGGCTTATCCTACAATTCTTCCTTTATATACGGGAATGTACAGTTCGGTGCGGTATTATCAAAGCTTTTAAGATTTACGAGAAATAAATCATTCTAGAAGCTTTTACACATTGCTTGGTTTGACTGATAACTTGTGTTGAATTATTAATGTGCTCGATATATATCAATATAAAAGTACCAAAGTATAATATCTCAAAAAGCACAGTTTTGAGGCAATTAGGAAACAAGATTGTAGGTAGGCTTAATATTCTACTGTAACTGTAAGTACATTTTGAAAGAATTTCTAGGATAAACCTAAAACATTTATTTTATTTAAACTTTTTAGCTGCCGTAGATAATTAATAGTAATTACTCAACATGCCGGCTATAATCTGCAACTATTAATTTAATTAGTTATCAACGAGATGATTCGTCTCTGGCGTGTTGAGCACGAAAAAAGTTAAGCTAATATTAGCCAGGTTACTTAGTTTTGTCGATTCCTATGACGCAGTGGTTTGCGTTATTGGCTTCTGTGCCGGATCTCACGGGCTTGAGTCCCAGTATGAACAGAACTTTTTTCGGTAGATTTTTCGATTTCTGTTCAAAGAATGGGTGTTTGTGATGTCTAAAATATCTTCCCTTCTATCCTTCCGATCCTTTAATAACTGGGCGTAGCGAGAGCGATTAGTTAACTACTAGTCTTTTCATGGTCTTATCCTTCTTTCCCAATTTACTCTTTTTGAAAAAAGAGAGATTGTGTAACAAACAGTTCTCGTAGAACAACTTCTTTTGAGATACGCCCATTAGAAGGCTGCTATTGAGAGCGGACATGAATAATATATATACATATCAATCACTTGTAACATTTTGGAATCGGTAGATATCGATATTAAATTTTAAGTTTTTCCTCATAAGTACTTACCTTAAAACAGAAAATGTGCGTATTAAGTATTAGGTCTCAAATGCCGTTGTTGAAATTATTATTTTCCCAAGCTTGATTTCAGTATCAAGCAAACTTGTAAAATAGAGAAATTTATTAAATCCTTTACTAATTTGCGAAACTATTGGGTCAGATGTTATTTTAGATAATATAGTCAGAGTCTTACGATATTATTGATCTAAAACATTTAAGCCCTTAACCGTAACGTTAATCTGAGATTTATTGAATTTAACGTTGTTAGAATAGAAGATTATAACATTTTTACTATATGAAATCAAAAATAACAGTGGCATCTGAAGGAATATTATTTCAAAGTTTTAGGGGGCTTAATGGTAGTTGATATTGTTGTTGAGATAAAGCGTCACATTTATTATATCTCAATGTCAATTGAAGTTTTAGCATGAGAGCCAAAAAGCATCCCTGTCCTTCAAGCTATATTTAATGCTCGCCAAAGTTTTGCGAGATAATGTAATTTTATCCCATTATTCATAAAATAATTTCATTTCCTGACCTAGTTTATGAAATTTCCTAACTAATTTAATAAAGTTATTTTAAAAATAATTGATTACAAATATCGTCGAAGCAGATTTTGTTATATTGAAAAATACATTACAATTTTGTCATTAATTAAAATGTACCTGAAGCATACGTTGGAGATCTCTATACTAATAATTTTATCGAAGAAAATATGAAATTAAATTGATTCGAATACAATACGCCGCAGTAAAGATTGACTAGGGAATCTTTGTCCGGAAACAGGAATTTACGGTCAGAATATGTCAGGAATTTATGAATTTACATACATTTACAGGATTACAGAATTGGCCAGAAGGCCACACCAGAGTAGCCAAAAGGCCGCATGCGGCTTAAAGGCAGCGGGTTTCCCATGCCTGCACTACACTATCAATATATAATATGTGTTTAATTGAATTTTAGTGGGTAAAATGATTAAATAAAATGATTTGAAACAGTCTTAACTCGAATTGTTTATGATTGATTTCGGTTACATAGATTAATCTTTTGTAATTTCTGAATATGTCATCCTTCTCAAAAGATCTAATCGAATCAGCTTATATTACAACGTTTATTGAATAGCGTGTCTAAATATGGCCATCGAATACTAAAAATATTCACGAGGAACTTTGCGATCGTCGAATAATCAATCATCTTGAATTCAAGTCACTCACCTCGCCTCATCCCAGGTGTGATGAGCAGCCTCCTCGTCGATTGAAGCAGGGCCCCTATCACGGCCTGGATCTCCGCTGCCTCTAACAACTCTTACAAAGGTTGGCCTCGACCCTTCACAAAATTCATCTATAATAAGCGCCTGAGTTTTTCACACATAAAGTTACAATTTTTCATTTGATGTTTATATCAAATTCCTTGGTGCCACAACAAACTACGAATCCTCAGTTCAATTCACGTACATTGTTCATACATTTAAATAATTAACATTTAGCTATCTCCGAAATAATGTCATATTATAAACAACTTCTCAATTTTATAATTTATTAATTTTAATAATGTTTTTTTTTGTATTTTATCAAGAAGTTTAATACAAACCACCTACTTGAAATTAGCAACAATTTTGTACATACAAACTGTTTTAGATTTTTCGATTATTTTAATTTCTTTTATAACTTCTATAATACCACTTTATTATTTAATTGTTTTCCTGTTAATTAATTTAATGAAATCACTGTATGGCATATTTTTAAAAATTATTTTTAATTTGGATTAAATTTATTGATTTAGTATTTAAAAATTACACGAATATTTATTAAGATTTAAATTAAAGTCTGATTAAATTTATCAATTTCAATTAATTTATTAAATTTTAAAGTATTAATATTGATTGGTAATCCTGCTATAAAGTTAACTTAATGTTTAACTGTATATTTGATTTTGAACACAGATGATTACATAACTAACTATGCAACACTAATAGTAACTTCTATTCGGACTACTTTTCAACGTTTAAACAAAACATAGACTGATTTAATTTATTAAGAGGAAAAAAAAACTTTCTCAATACGTCTATGTATGTGATAATGCATATTTTTACACTTTTTAAAATACACTTAAATCAATGTTCAAATTCAATTAAAGTCTTTATAAAAATAAGCAAACAAAATGGCACAATATTTATACATTTTAACAACTCTTATCTGAACTAATTTACCGAGAAATTTAATAACAAGAATCACGTCACCGATGCTATAACGAGAACGCGCGAAAAATTGTGTCAAGGCTAAACTTAAATCTCACACACGTAAAGCGCTCTACAATATAAGGCCAAAAGCATTCAATTAACAAGCACAATTTCTCTTGTATTGTCAGTGAAAAATAATATTATAACGGCTCACAAACATTACTTGACATTGAACGAAACGTCAAATGTCCCGCCATTTTATGACAAGGACAAATTTCGTTGTTATCGGTATTCAAATATCGAATGCGATTTTGGCACGTTCCGAAATGAACTGAAGTCGGAATTTTCCTCGATGCGTTCCGGCGCGAGCACAGCGCACTCTTTCGCCGTGCACTGAGCACTCTCAGGGTGAATTGGAATACGGGATGGAGGGAATTGGCGCATTTATGGCGCATGCGCCCTATTAGACACATTTCGCCTGGCGTGGTGCGGGTTCCTATAATCACTCTCTTAAGGTTTCATTAATTTCATGAATGAACGCATAAAACTAGATCCCATCACAAATATGTTGCTTGGAATTTCGTATGTGACCAAATTAAATTTAAATGTATCAACTCGCATTAAAATCCCTATTTTTTCAACATAAAATAAACTATTTTTCACTTCTAGAATATAAGAAAATTTTAATACAAAATCAAAGTCATTTATTATTAAAGTAAATCGTTCTTATAACGTACCTTAACATCATCAGATACTGTTATAATCAGTGGGGCCGGTCAATGTGGCACTTAATCAATTCACCCCTTGTATATGCAGGGGCGGTTATATTTCATGAAATAATATTCAACCATAACATTTATACCATTCACTCATTTTAAATTCTTCATGTATTTATTGTCAAAGAGTGTTAATTAGTTATCGATTTCAAAAATATTTATTATAGACCATAAATACATGAAGAATTTAAAATGAGTGAATGGTATAGGTGTTATGTTTGAATATTATCTCATGAAATATAACCACCCCTGTATAAAGAAGGGCTGCATTGATCCAATACCACATTGACTGGCCGCCACTGGTTATAATAATTTGTACCAAAAATTTAATCAGAACATCATTCAAGAATGCCAGTATAGATATTTATATTATTTTGGCACTCTTGAGTGGTATTCAGATTGAATAAATGATCTTTTGTCACCGTCAGGACAATACAATAAAACAACAACAAAATATAGCGACAAAAACGTTTTCCTTTGTTTAAAAGTGCCAAATGAATTTTTGAGGCACGTATTTGACAATAAAACTAACGTTTTGTTTTGTATAAAATCAAAGTAGTTTCAATCTAACTAACACTATTAGTTTTATTACTTTAAAGATTTTGTCGATGTACCTTACTCACTTAAAAAATATCGGCAAAAGAACTTAAGCGACAGAATTCGGTAAATTGCACTTTAAGCCACTAATTTTTCAATATCGACAAAAAATTTAGAGCGTTATCTCATTCACCTAATATTTTTAAGTGCCTCTGCATTTTGACTTGCTATCGTTTGTTCCACGTAAACTCCGGAGGAGAAACGTTGATCTGAAGAACTGTACGTAGTCAGACAATTTTATTATAATATCAGGATAGGCATTGATCATATCGACTGTGGAAAGGAAAAAGAACGTAACCCACAGTTTTTTCAAAACAACTTTTTTTCGATAATCACAATGTATTCAACATGGCACACGTTCTATCAAAAGGATGTAAGCTGAAAATGCCGAATTAGTATCTAAATTTAGTTTTTATGTTTGAAAAAAATGACCTTGTGAACATTGAAACCGAGAAAAAATACTGAAAAAACGGTTTTCCTAGACAATTTCTTAAATTAATATTAGATTATGTCAATTAAACACCAGTTTAGAAGTCTCATTGATATGAGTGGGTTACGTCCTTTTTCCTTTCCACAGTTGATATATTACTGTAAACTAGCCGTACTTTGAACTAAAATCATAAAAAAATCCCATGTAGAGTTTATAAATTATCGGTTAAGTTTTTCTGCCTATTAATTTTCTAAGACGCTTTATTGATTCATAAACCTATCACACGGGTCATGTTTTTATATAACCACACAATCATATTTTTAAAATTATATTCACTTTATTGTTTTCTTTTAATTTTACTTTGTATATATTTGCCAAGAATGGTCTTAAATCGGTGTTGTCGTCGTATTGCGGTGATGGTAAGTTTCCCCGCGCGGCGTGAACGAGCGCTACGATCGATTGTGTGTGTATGTGTGGGGCTCGAATGCGAATAAGAAAGTGTCCCGAGAGGTTTCGGGCATAGTGAGAGAGTCGCGGGAATTCGAGATTTCGAAATTCGAACAACGAAAAGTCACAGACGCCGATTGGCTGGATCTTGCTTTTCAACATTCTAGCCACATTTTGCTCAATATTCAAGAATTTGATAGCTATTTCAAAGATTCGCTTTCAATTACTTTTTACGTAATTTATGGTTTTCTTAAGACGTGTTATGTACAAATATATAAATTTTAATGTGTTCACTATCAATACTTAGTGAAAATTATATGTATTAAAAAAATAATAAAACACACTTTTGTACTTATTTTACAATTATGTATGCTTTCTATTCCTTCTTCTTGTCAAGTATAAATAGTTCTGTATCAATATAATTTTTTTTTGTTGAAATTGATCGTTATTAGCGAAACAGATTTTTTTTTTAAGTAAGGACAAAAAATATATATTTTTCAATGTTCATATTTTGATTGATTTAATATTAACTGATATAACTAAATAATAATTATATCAAATGTAAGATCATATTTATTTCGTAAGAACTTTTTAGATTCTTTAAAAGTTTAGTTTTTTTGTTGTGGTTTTAAATACTTTGCCTTTTTCTTGTTAAAATTATGTATGAAATGAAGTATATTTATTTTGAAACGATAAATAATTTAAATTTTAAAAATAAAATAACAAAATAGGGTGGAAAAGGGTTCAAAGGTTAACATGGCATGGGTTAAAAACGACACGCGAACAATACAAAACATTTCACCTTCAAGTACCCGCTGCTTTAATGCAGACGTAAATTTTTACAGTAGCCTTGCATAATGCAAAAACGTCATAAGAATAATTTCAAATGAATTTATGAGAAGGATCGCAATCTTGGTTTGAAACAGAGCTGCATAATACTGATCTTACAAACAAACATTTTGTGCATAAAAAAAATAATAGAAATGCAGTAGATCTTAAACATTTTTTTCTAGTGTATTGGTTTGTTGACGCAAACTTTTACATTATATGAGCACTCAAGAGGTGAAGTCAGCCAATTAGTAAAATGGTTAAACTTTTCTATTGGACTTTTAAGTACAATCACGACTTTACTTTTACATTTTATTTTATTTTACGGAGACTATTTCTGTGTTTTAACTGAGGTTACTTCACTTTTACGATACTTTAAGACATGTAAAATATTATAACGCATCCGCCTTAATGTTTCCTAAAATACCAATTGGCTCACTTCACCTCTCATGGCCTCAATTATAATACAGTTAGCTCATTCACATATTATTTTAATTGATATATTTTAAATTTATAAGACTTATTTTGACGGAGCAATTATATTGTATCTTATGTTTCCTCCTAAACTGTAATGTCGGATACATTGCTGTATGTGTTTTAAGAATACTGGTTTGAAGTCACTTGTCTATCTTCTCTTTTTTTAGACATATAAATGATGTATAAATGAGATCAGAGGAGAACAATGAGTAAGCAAACAGCCCACACCACTCGTATGACCAAAAGAGACTTACTTACAAAATACTGGCTCTACTACACGAAGCTATAGCGCAAGCTAACCTACTCATCGCCAAACAACACCAGCATTACTGACACAGCATCATCCAAAAACAACGTCACTCCTACCAGCAAACATCAGGTCAAAAGTGCATAAGACACATCGGCCTGACAACGACACCACTTAGACCGGTGTTTCCCAACGTGAGGCGTACGCCCCACCAGGGGGCAATTTCAGTATTATAAACAATTTTAACAAATTTAACTCGCAAATTACCGTTATCATTCCTGTCATATTTAGTTGAATGCGGCATAAGCACTGAAAATGATTTGTTATTGAAAAAAAAAAATCGTCTTGATATCACAAACCGTGGAGATTTACAATTAACCCTCCAGAGACGAAAGCTTTTTTGCGGTAAAAAAATATTTTCTAAACCATATTGAAGTCACGGATAACTTTTATTCCTATCCAAAATTTAAAAAAAAAAAAAAACGCAAAGTCGTTGTATAGAAACCCCCCGCATGACTAAACGGTCATGCTCATCCTTTTATTACCATGTAATATTGAGTACAGACAGTAGTAAGGACAAAAGCGACCGTATGGGCTCGCAAACATTCGGGGTTAAAATATAGCTAAACGTGATTTTTTTTAAATATTTACAATTTGACCTCTTAAGATCAACATGATTTCAATACAAATATATTAGCAAAATAACTGTAAATAATTTGATGTTTTTATAAAAAAATAATTAACAGTTTCAAAAAGTAAATTAAAAAAAACGGAAATTCAAAAAATCGCATGTGCTTTTGGAGGCCGTTTCTGTCCCAACGGCGGATGACTAACTGAAATCTGTACCCTTCTTAACAAAATATGAGCAAAATAAACGATATTTAGGTAGAAAAAGGATGAATAGTGGGATCAATAAACAACGGTGTGTACTGTGACCATATGGTGACGCTCGTCCTTGGAGGGATATTGTCAAAATTATTACCTCAACTAAAAACACTCACATCATGCTTAAGCTCGTACTAATTATAATGTTATTTTTTTCCCAAGTTTTACGTGTCTCATAATATAGGTATTAACTCAAGAGTGTCCAACTTTTTTTGCCCTGGGATCGACTTTTCAACCTTAAGTTTCCTCGTGATTGACTTCTAACATGATTCTTAGAAGAAATTTTATTTTTCCCTTCTTAAAATTTAGAAGTGTTTATTTTAAATGCGAAATACACATCATTAGATAGGTATGTGCCTACAAAATAATTCAATTTTTGTATTTTTGTACATTTTATATTTAAATTATATTTTTTTTCGAAATTCACGGAAGGTTTCGGGATCGACCAAATTTTGCTTTAGGATCGACTGGTCGATCGCGATCTACCGGTTGGACACCCATGTGTTGACTTAAAAAAGTTAAATGAAAAATAGTATTGACTAGGCTTTTTTTTTATTTGAAGCAACTATTTTTTTACGAATTTGTTTGGTACCCAACTATAAAATTTTGATTGGGGAGGGGGAGACATGGAGATTTTGAAGGTTCGAAGTGGGGAGTGGCACAAATAAGGTTGGGAA